>OX336356.1:0-2519166 GCA_946902875.1 Nematopogon swammerdamellus | reverse complement strand
AGTCGACTTAGTATTACAATATGAAATATTGATGTAATTTTTATCAAAGAACAAAGTGTACAAAAAATACCGAATCGCGGGCTGGAAGGGTTAAATTCATTATTTGCCTATGATGCAGGGTTGCCACTCACTTTATTTTACGATTAGTAAAATGATTTTCATGCGTAATAATTATTTTCCTCTAAAATGTATTGGTTAAATCCTGTCAACTGTATGCGAAATGTCAATTTAGTCAACAGATAAATCTTAACCGAGACTTAAACGGAGTAGATGAATTCAGGCTTTAGCTTCAGAATCTACATATGCAGTGACTATAGGGTAGCACACTTTTGCGCACACCCGCACACACACACCCTCTCTCACCCCTCTCCCCCTACACACACACACACACACACACACACACACACACACAGACAGACACCCTCTTACTCCCACCGCCCTCCCCACACGGCACGACACGACAGACACGGACACAAACGTCTTAGTTATATTTTTGTAATATGTTTTATTTAATTTAGTTCTTACATTTCTGTTGAATTTAATTTTTCTTTTTGTCAAATAAAAGTTATACTTTAGTAAATATTTTAATTTTATTATTATTTTGTATTTTGTATGTCATATGTATAAAACATATGTCATGTAAGAGAAGAAGTTCTTACATAATTGTTTTAATTATTTTAGTAATTGAATAAAAAGTTTTTAATTGACTTTTTTTTTATTAGTATCGTATTCATAGCTGTTACGTTCATTTTATT
This sequence comes from Nematopogon swammerdamellus, assembly GCA_946902875.1. Lineage (NCBI taxonomy): Eukaryota > Metazoa > Arthropoda > Insecta > Lepidoptera > Adelidae > Nematopogon > Nematopogon swammerdamellus. Next base: position 2,518,411 of record OX336356.1, on the reverse strand, counting down.
TTTAAATACATAAATAATAAATAAAATACACACAGAAAATAATAAATATACCTACTGGTGAAATAAAATTTTCGGAAAGTGTGGCATCCCTGCGCTGCAAGCTCCCTCGACACACAAAGGACTGCTACAATTAATTCTACTTTAATACCCACAGTTTTTCCTTTCATTTTAAATTTTCTCATTTATTTTTTCCCGATAATATTTCAAATATTTATTCTGCGCACTTTAGCTGTGCTCGTGCTCACTATACTTGCGTTTAGATACATTTTATATTATATTTAGTATTATGTTATAACATTACATTACCTACCGTGTGGGGCCGGTACTTAAAAAGAATAGCCTCACTGCATCTCTCCCCATGCATGTCGTAAAAGGCGACTAAGGGATAAGGACAAGATGCCGTGGTAAAGGGCGACAGGCTCGCCACCTCTCACCTTGGCACGGTACTTCCACCGAGTCATGCAGCAGGTGGGTCTTCGTGCCTTACTTGCTGCTTGATCGATTTAATCTTGTTCGAATACTTTGCGAAACGTGGTGGTCGGTGTTGTGCTGTAATTGACCAGAGTTCTTGCAGCACAACACCGATTACTCTGCTTACCCCGATTGTCGGGATTCAGCGTGTGTGATATGTATGTTATAACATTTCGTTTCTATTATAGCGTGTCGTTACATTAGGAACATGTTGTACGAGTATGTATCAGTGTGCTGAATATATTTACTTTGAATGTCGGTCTCGATAGCTCAGTGGTGTAGACAGTCGACAGTCGCTATTGATTGTTAAGCAACGCTGGGCCGGTCAGTACTTGGATGGGTGACCGCTCGACCGTTGGAGGCTGACCGTGGTTCGGATTCGACTTAAAACTTTAGGTCCCTTCCCTTCTTACCTTATTAGGTTTCAACCCGCCCGGGTTGGTACCACCACCGCACTGAATGAAACGTCGGTCGAAACGGCTATGTAAATAGTTTGTGTTTTCCGTCCAGTTCAGTGTAGCCGGCACGACCGAAGGGAAGCACTGACATGGCACCTAGCTCATCCGGTGTTATGGGCGGACATCACGGATGCTGTAGGTGATGTAGCCATCCGTGTAAGTTTCCATTAAAAAAAAAACGCCGTGCTAAAGTGCCACAGGCTAGTCACCTCTCACCTTGACACGGTCTTTCCATCGAGTCATGCAGCAGGTGGGACTTCGTGCCTTACTTGCTGCTTGATAGTTATTTTGCTTTGCTAAACGTGGTGGTACCGTGTGGGCCCGTTACTTAAAAGAATAGCCCCACTGCATCTCTCCCCGTGCATGTCGTAAAAGGCGACTAAGGGATAAGGACAAGATGCCGTGCTAAAGGGCGACGGGCTCGCCACCTCTCACCTTGGCATGGTAATTCCACCGAGTCATGCAGCAGGTGGGTCTTCGTGTCTTACTTGCTGCTTGATCGATTGAATCTTGTTCGAATACTTTGCGAAACGTGGTGGTCGGTGTTGTGCTGTAATTTACCAGAGTTCTTGCAGCACAACACCGATTACTCTGCTTACCCCGATTGTCGGGATACAGCGTGTGTGATATGTATGTATGTATGTAAACGTGGTGGTCGGTGTTCTGCTGTGATGTGGTTCTTGCGGCACAACACCGATTGCTCTGCATACCCTGATTGTCGGGTCGGGATACAGCGTGCGCTATGTATGTATTGTGTTTTTAGGTTTCCGTACCCTATACGGAAGCCTATTACTAAGCCTACGCCCTGTCGTCTGTCTGTCTGTCCTACTGCTGTATCTTTGGAACCGTTATAGCTAGCCGGTTGAATTTTTCACAAAACATAATATGTCATGTAATTTTGACATATTAAACGTAAACTTGACCATCACGTGTGAGTTTGACATATTTATATAAACAATTTTATCTGACGACAATAGGTCGAGATATTATAAAAATATGTCTTTTTTTTATTACTAATATTTATATAATATATATAAGGTCTTTCAATAGTAGGTAACGATACGCTAAGGAGTGTATGTATATCAGATACTGATCACCTTCCCATACCAATTTTTTTTTTACGATATAAAAAAACCTACTCTCTCATTAAGGTGAAATACATTAAATTTGAAGAGTGAGGTTTTTCATAACGTAAAAAAAAATATTGGTATGGGAACGTGATCAGTATCTGATACACATAAAGTTACCTACTAATGAAAGACCTTATATATTAGAAATAACGAAAAAATATATAAGAGAGTAGACAATCGCTACAGTGGATTGAATCTAGCTTAGAATAATTATTCTAGACTTTGCCCAGTCCGGTTCAGAAAATAAATTCAACGGTATTATTTCTATAATTATTATGAGCCGCTTCCTAACCTGTCAAATGACATTCACACGTCGACTCCTTGTCTACACGACTCGACATATCGCTCAAAACTTGAAAACATGACTCAACTTTACGAGGCCACATTGAGCGGCTCTGTTTTAGCGATGCGACAGCGATAAACTAGCAATGCACTAGCGATCAGCGGTGCATTGCTGATAGTTGAAACGAAACACCACAACGTGGTCTAAAATTGTTAAATTTCATAAAATTTATTAGGTAGGTTCTTAATTAATTGGTACCTAGTATTAAAATAGGTACGTCATGTTAGTGCGATTTGTTAGGTTAGGTTAGGTCAGGTTAGGTTAGTATAGATTAGGTTAGGTGTAAATGTGTATGCATGATGTGCACACTTTATTATTATGTTAATAATGTCATCAAAAATCAAGGGTCGTGAAAATTTTCAATACATTTTCAAAAGATAAACTAAAATATAAATTAATCTGAATAACTAGTAAAACCTAACATAAAAACTAAATAAAAGCCTATTGTGATAAGTATGGACCAGAAAACTTATGGATGCAGCACCAGGCACCTGGTGTGATCAACAACCGTGGATCAAGGTATCAGCCATAATAATACAGTCCACTTATTCTACATAAAATTTAAAATGTTTCTTTTATTTATATGTTAATGTTGTAAGGTTAGCTTTATTTATAATACATTTTTAATCTACTGTTTTCTGTTTGTGAACTAAATAAAAATAAAAAATGAAATTGTCGGTAAAATAAAAGGGGAGGGTTTAACTAACACGCAAAATTTTACTTAATAAATATTTTATTATTTAATGCTTAATAAATATTAATGCTCTTGTGAGCGGTGGTATGGGCTAATTATTTGCAAGTTACTATAATGTTGTTAGTACCTTATATATAAGGTACTCACAAGACATTGTGACTTGCGAAGTTTGTTTGTCAGTTCTTCCTCGCATTGAATTTAGAACTGGCGGAATTTTTTATATGTCCAAGCGTAGGTTACCTACCTATGGATGAAATTATACAATAAACAATAAACAATAACACCCTGTATAACTAATGGTTCGCTGGTTTATTCAAAATTAAATTGTTGATAGCGATGTTATCGCTTCGCGTTGCTAATCGCTCGTTCGCCGCTGTCGTATGTGTCCTTGTTTTGAGATGTGGATAGCCATCTTCAACGTCGACTTGACCATCACGTGCGGCAATATTTTTCGATTTGTGACGCGATAAAAGCCAGTTTTCGAGGAGCGTTTTCGGTGGAAACGATTTTTATTCTCCTAATTGGTCGAAACATTTATCTGTTCAAAGAAATTATGACCGTTTCCAGAACAATATGCAGTTTAAATATAAAAAGCCGACTAAAAAGAAACAAAGACAAAGATCTCTTTCCTATACAGAACCGATAAACTCTTGAACGCTCTCCCTGCCCTTATATCCCCAAGTAAAGTCTCGGATCCTTCAAGAGGGGCGTGAATAGGGACCTGTCAGGCCGGCATGGGATTCGCAACCCCCGCATACGACCGGATGTCCGTGAGCGTCGTTAGACACATTTTGGGTGTAAGTCGAAAATTACTCAACAAATTCACGGGGGGTTTCCACTGACGTACCGGGTATTTCTTTAAATGTGTTAAGTATAAAATATACCTTTTATATTCGTACTACCGATTAACCTTAGCCACAATCCTAGGCATGCCATAGAGAATGCCTCTAGGCATGAAGTCCGCCTTTTATTTGCAATAAAGTATATCCTCATTTTTCAATAAATTTTATTTAGTTTAATATGAAAAGAAAAAGTTCACCGTAGAACAAAATGTCATCTAACTTTTTTACTCCAAATAGGCTCAGGAGTACCTGGTTTGCTTTATAACAATGGTCATCACATCAAACACCCTGTATATCTACGTAATTCATCCTTCATTCGATCTATATATAGCGTGTTTCTGTAAAATGTGTTTTGGATCATCCAATCTTCGAAATGATTCGAAGTGAGTTTTTCTGTGTGTTTTGAATTAATTATTTCTATCTAATTTTGACTTCAACGTAGTCGGGTAAAAAGAGGTAGCTTAACGCCCGTATAAATTGTGTCATATTTTTGAGTCATAAACCTGCGTCGGTAGTTTGGTTACGCCTTTTTGTTTTGTTTAATGAATTTGATAAGAATTTCGGTTTGTTTGCTTCTGAGTCATGCTCAGCGGGCTCAACTCACTACAATAAAAAACCATAGGTACATAATATAGGTTATTCTGAGTATGTATGAGTATTATGTACCGCTTCAACTGACCCTTAATTCAGTGCGGTGGTACCAATACTGTCGCGTTAAGTTAGTTAGCCTCATAATATTACCCTGCGAAGTTTCTTGTCGGTCCTTATTTGTGGGTGTAATCGAACCGGATAGAACAAATTGTGACAAGTTCGAGCGCAGTCTAACTGCCATATTAATGATCAATAAACAATACAACAATACAATACAATTCAATTATTATTTCTATTTCTTGATTGTCATTTATGGTATTTTGTTTTTTTTTTGTTTTGTTTTACCTGACGAGATCAAATCAACTTCGCTGTCTTGCACAGTGAACAATTGAGTGTCACACGAGAGTCACATGTAAATATATTTATATTCATATTTTGGATAAATTGTTTTAGTGACGAATTAATAATTTTTTCCTTTGTTTATTGTTTATTGATGATTCATATGGCGGTAAAACTGCACTCGAACTTATCACAATTTGTCCTGTTTCTTGTTTGCTTGTTTGTTCGTTCGTTCGTTCGTTCGTTCGTTCGTTCGTTCGCTCACTCGCTCGCTCTTTCTTTCTTTCTTTCTTTCTTTCTTTCTTTCTAGAAAGAATAACCTCGCTATTACTAGCTCGAGGCTTACCACCATTGTCAATGTATTTACCATATTCTATCCTCAAATTAACTGTGTCGCCGAATTCGCCTCTGTTCGTACTTTTAATGAGTGCTTATATCTGAAAATGTTACTGTTATCTTGATCGTGGCGTTGAATTTCGTTATTGCCCGACTGCGCACGCAAAGGGGGCTATGTGTTTCAATTGATGTATCTAGTATGTGATTGAGTTAGTGGTTGAGTTTTGTTATTTCTCGTAACTCCAAAACGGCTTAATGAATTTTGATGAATGAGATGTCCATTCGTGTGTCGTAGTGCCGCGAGTAGCATATGCTTTATGACCAAAAATAAAAACCCAAAATGGCGGACGTAAGGGGCCATATTGTCACGTTTTTAGAATCACATTTTTTGTTCAAAACAGTGCGGGTATTGTTGTGTACAGTTTAAGAAGAACATATAAAAAATATACTACACATTATTTTTTAGAACTAAATATTATTAAATAAAAACCGACCAAGGGCGAGTTGAACTCGCGCACCTAGGTTTCCGTACCACAAAAAAAACCTTTACTAAACACGCGATAACGCGGTGACAATAATAATTATAGCCGTAATAGCTACAGCCGCTAAGCTATTACGGTTCCAAAGATACAGCCACCAGACGGACAGACGGACTGTAGTAAAATGCTGTAGTCGGGATTTTTGAGCTCAAATACAGCATCTTCTCCTGCTCTTTCCTTCCTTAATTTTTGTTGGCAGTCGGTTTTTTTTTCTTCTGTCATAATTTTGTTAAATGACTTTATTGTGCGCAGAATCAAGTCATTGTGCGATATACGGTCATCATTAGGATGTTGACGAAACAAAAATATATTATTATAGTGATTACCGTAAAAGTGTAAGACAATGATTCATTTGTGTTGTGTCAGTGTGATGTAGTTAACATTACTATAAACATAGGAAAAGAATTAAACATAAAGGGCGGCAGGGTGGCCACTTCGCACCTTGGCACAGTCCTACGGCAGTGTCACGCACTGAGATGTCACGTCTTCGTGCCTAATTTAACTTTGGGGTATAACATGAAGTGGCTCGTGGAAAAAACTATTTTTGGTAGATGGCGCACATACACTTTGTAGTTTCTTGTATGGGGACCCCGTGAATTTTTTACTTTTTCTTATTTTTATTATTTGTGGTTATATCGGCCATAATAACACATATTCTGTGAAAATTTCAACGGGCTTCCTATTGCGGTTCAAGAGATATGGTGATGGATGGATGGGCGACCGCTCGACCGTTGGAGGCTGACCGTGGTTCGGCACCACGTAAAACGTAGGTCCCTTCCCTTCTTATCTTACTAGGTGGCAGGGTTTAATCCGCCCGGGTTGAGACCACCGCACTGAATGAAAGGTCGGTTGAAACGGCTATTTAAGTAGTTCGTGTTATCCATCCGGTTCAGTGTAGCCGACACGACCGAAGGAAATGAACTAGGTGCCATGCTAGGCACCTAGTTCACGAAGGTGTTATGGGCTGACATCACGGATGACATAGGTGATGTAGCCAAACGTCTCAGATTCTGTAAAAAAAAAATGTGGTGGTGCGGAAACCTCGGTGCGCGAGGCCGACTCGCACTTGGCCGGTTTTTTTTTAGAGTAGGTACTTACATGATTTCAATACATACGAAAAATGTTTAAATTATACACATCTTGCATTCGTTCTGAGAGCAAAAATCAAGTATCATGTAGTACAAAAATTACCATCTTCTTAAGTTCTTAATCTTGATCGGACGCAGTGAGCTGCGCACGATTCTCTCTTTATTTATATCTTAATCCGAGAGGCTTCTGTGGAGAAATATTATATTACAACCTTGTTCACCGGTTTCGGAGTTACGACCGCGTGTGCCGTGCGACCGCGCCTGTGTATTGTTTTACTCCTGTTTTTAAGTTGGAAATTAATTATTTATTTGTTTATTTTATTTTTTATATTTCTTACTAGATTACCTACTTTTTGTTATAGATTTAATTGTAGTTTTAGGTAATTTAATTTTAATAGGTAAACTACCTACCTATTTTTTTAACTAGTTATATTTTGTAAGAAATTAAATTAAAGAAAATTAAAAAAATATTTACTGTAAGAAAGCACTGTAAGAGATAAGTCCGCCTTTGCACCTTATGTAAATTTTCTAACGTATTATTAATGTTGAATGTAAAAAAAAAACGTAAAAACATTTTATTTTTAAAAACACAAAAACATAACATCAGTCAAACAATAATAGCGCTCTAGCGGTCGATATAGACCGCTCCAGCGTCAACGGGTTACGTAATAATCTATTATAGTGTTAGTGCTTATTGGAGCAATAAAGAATTTTCTATCTATCTGTCCTATGAAACGTCGGTCGAAACGGCTATGTAAATAATTCGCGTTTTCAGTCCAGTTCAGTGTAGCCGACATGAAATGAAGGGAAGCACTGACATGGCGCCTAGTTCGCCCGGTGTTACGGGCTGACATCACGGATATTGTATGTGATGTAGCCAACCGTGTCAGGTTCCATTTAAAAAAAAAGGTAGACAGAAACTGAACAATAGTAAAAAAGTTTTAAAAGTTTTTATATTCGTATTTGGATATGGCCTTTTGATACCAAATTCTTCACTGTAGGTCCAATTAGCAAGTAATATCACAGAAGCATTTTCCCACCTTCATCGAGAATCGATAGTGTTAACCGAAGCACAATAGACCTAAATCTATTAGCAGTCGTATGAATATTGGTTGGCTGTTTCGACTATTGAATCACGATCATTGGTCAAAGCAGACAACGTTCGACGTTCGAAATCGCTCGACTGCCGTTCGTGTTCATAAGCACACCCGGGTGCGGTCAGAACGTGGGTGGGTGACCGGTCGACCGTTGGAGGCTGACCGCGGTTCGGTTTCCACGTAAAACTGTAGGCTGTAATAGGTGGTAGGGTTTATACCACCGCACTGCATGAAACGTCGGTCGAAACGGCTATGTAAATAGTTCGCGTTTTCCGTCCAGTTCAGCGTAGCCGACATGAAATGAAGGGAAGCATTAACATGGCACCTAGTTCACCCGGTGTTATGGGCTGACATCACGGATGTTGAAGGTGTTATGGGATGAAATCACGGATGTTGTAGGTGATGTAGTTAACCGTGTCAGTTTACATAAAAAAATAGGTATATATAAAACAAAAAATATAAATAATAAATAATAATAATAAAGAATTATGATTTTCGTTTAGTTTTTCTTTAAAAGAGAGGCCCTATATTCCCTATTATTTTCAAAATTTTCGACTCAGTACTTTCGGAGATAAGGTATATTCAGGTGGTGCTAGATTTTGAATATTTTCTTTAATATCTTTTAAACTATGTATTTTAAATTTATTATAAAATTTGTTTGTATTCCTTGTAACGAGCCCTTTGCAGAGATATGTCACATGATGCACTTGAAAAAAAATAACTTTCTCTTTTTGTCCCCAAAAATTGAAGGCCCCCAAAAAACAGAAACTCGGTCATTTGGGTCATTTACACTATACGTCTGTGATTGAGTCGTCAAACTCTAATATATGGACCATTTAACTTTTTTAGTGCAGTAGAAAATAAGCTGTAACAGACGGACAGACAGACGGACAGACAGAGTGATCCTATAAGTGTTAAATTTTTTACACAAAAAAAACAAAATCAAATACTCAAGCCAAGCCTATCCTTCAAAGTATCTAAGTCCAGTAGAAAATAAGCTGTAACAGATGGACAGACAGAGACACAGACAGAGTGATCTTATAAGTGTTCAATTTTTTACATAAAAAAAAAACAAAATCAAATACTCAAGCCAAACCTAACCTTCGAAGTAACACAGACAGAGTGATCCTATAAGGGTTCCCATTTTAACAAAAAAAAAAAATCTAATACTCATGCCAAGCCTAACCTTCAAAGTATCTAAGTCCAGTAGAAAATAAGCTGTAACAGATGGACGGACAGACAGACACACAGATAGAGTGATCCTATAAGGGTTCAGTTTTTTACACAAAAAAAAAAAAAAAATCAAATACTCAAGCCAAGCCTAACCTTCAAAGTCCCTATCAATCTAAACGCCATATGTTCCCTGGACGGCTCGCCAAGCCATTCGAGGTATCCATCTATAGCATCATTGTTTCTCTAATGGCCAGATTTCTCAATACGCCGCTTTATATGAACCAATCAATATTGTCAGCTTAGACCTCAAAGGTCCACGCTCTTCGAGATTGGAGCGTCATTGTGTCTGATACATATTTTTTTAACTGCCCAGAACGATTTTTGTTAGGGGAAGTTCGGTCGTCCTAATACAATACGGATTGTATTGTATTTGAACGACCGATCTTCCCCCTGACCAAATATTCCCCTGACTGTCTTTCACAGTTAAAATGATTATAATTCAATTAACTTTTCACAACTTATATATTATTATTTCGTTCAATGCACGAAACTAAATTAAAATTTCAATAAGGTTAGTTTTTTTTATGTTGAGTTTTGTTCATAAAATATTTATACAATAAAACTACTTTAAAAATATTTAACAATATTTATTTATATACTTACCTTTTGATTTAACGATTATATCAAGTTATAACGATTATATCTGAGTTCGAGAAGTTGTTTTTTATGAATGCCGGTTATGGGTGACTGTGCCGAGCTACCAAAGGTGCGGTTGACAGGGATAATTGACCTCTCCTCGCGAAACCACTCTCAGTGAGATGCCATGCGAGTAGATTTGAGGACTGTTACCGGGCTGTCTTGCCTATTGATACGACATTTGAAGATCTAGGCTAAGGGATTCGGGAAACCAACTGGCCGGAGACAGTTTCACACCTAGCTGTTCGACAAAGGAACGATTTTCAGAAAATATTTGTTCTTAAAAGTCCAATATCAACAAGGAAAGGATGCTGAGTCTCTCTGCGACGAGTTTTGCGGAGATAAGACGGATGGCAGGGCATACTTTTTTTCTTTCCCAGATTATAAGCATGGTTTTAATTTAGTTTTTATTCACTATTTCAATATAAATAATCGACTTTTAACTTTATTGACTTGATACTTAGACTTTTGACTTTTAATTTTGTAATTAATTTCAATTTTATTTGATGTAATTTTAATTTTATTGAATCTGTTAATTTTGTAATTTCATTCGTTTTTATTTACCGTCTATGTTCAAAATGTAAACCGAAGGAATTATATTCTAGGCTATTAAGTTTTTATATTGCTGATTTTTAAATTTGTTCATGTCAGCTGTGGAATTCCCTAATAAATAAATAAATACGGGATGCTAGTTCCTCAGAGCAGCACCCATGGCAGTATTTGTAAAACAGACTAAGCAAACTCGCAAAATTTTGCACTCCCGATGATGCGCAGGTATAGCGTCACGCCTTTTTTCCGGTGGGGTAGGCAGAGACAACGGATCTCCACGTGCCATGATCCTGACACACCTTTGCCGCCTCTTCCACTCTCATAATGTTCTTCATGCATGCTCGTCGGTTACGGGTAGTACGCACTTGACCCTTTTTGAGCACATGCCACTAACATTTAACTATTTAATCGACTTTCATACATCCAAAGGTTGACTGTAAGGGTTCTCTGTAAGGTATAAGTCCACTGCACCTCGCGTAAATGTTATTACATTGTGCTTGTTTCTGTAAAATGTTTTATGGAGCAATTAAGGATTTTCTATATGTCTTAAATTTTTATGTAAAACTTTAGGTTCCCTAGACAAAGTCGGCCTGCCTAGTAAGTTAGTTTTAGACTGAATTCGACTATGTAACCAAATTACGATTGACCGCTGGGAAGTTATCCAGTTGCGGTCAGCGGTGATTTTATTTTATAAGCGGCATTCGTCCCACAATGGAGTCTCGTCAATATGTCAGTGTCACGCGGAAATAAACTCGTTTATATTGATTGAGCGTCGGAGATCACTTTTTGACTTATGTCCTTTTGTGCCGGATTCGATTCGAGTTTTTTTTAGATCGAAGCTATTACCTTTATTAAGTTATTAGAGTGTGGAGTGGTTTTTTATATGCTACTGTGGTTAGATATTATGTTAAAGTATATATTTCTATATCTTCGGAATGTGTATGATATCATAAGATTCTTATTTGCTACTAGCTTTTGCCCGCGGCTTCGCCCGCGTTGAAATTCATATTTAAAAAGAATAAAGTATTAAGTAAATAAGAAAGTTTCATCATCATCATCATCATCATCATCAGCCTGTATCGGTCCACTGCTGGACATAGGCCTCTCCCAAGGCACGCCTCCACACGCGGTCTTCCGCACAAAAGGACATAAGTCAAAAAGTGATCTCCGACGCTCAATCAAAATAAACGAATTTATTCGGGGCAATTTATTAAGTTTAATTCGGTTTCTATGAGAGCCACATCTTAGCGTAACCGGAACTGAATTTTATCTGTTTAGTTTCATCGAATTCGAATGATCGGTTTAAGAGTTAGGAGGAACATACATACATACAGAAAATAATTATAAAAATCGTCAATTTAGGTTTAGTATCATACATAGAGTCTACAAACGCAATATCTCATAAAACAAAGTAACACACTCTTTGACCATCCCAAAGAATTGATTCTAAATATTTTTTTTTAACTTTGGTGTGATGCTAACCTCCAAAGGACTTTAAGAATATAAATATAGAAGATAAATATGTATTATTATTATTAACTTCTTGTAGGTAAAGGTGGTACGCCGCCAATCATATAATTTGTTTTAGTGGTACCTGAAAAAGAAAAGTTTGAGAACCCCTGGTCTAAATGATTTACCAGTCATTAATTGTTTTTTTTTTATGGAAACTGAGACGGTTAGCTACATCACCTAGAACATTCGTGATGTCAGCCCATAACACCGGGTGAACTAGGTGCCACGTCAGTGCTTCCCTTCGGTCGTGGCGGCTACAATGAACTGGAAGGAAAACACAAACTATTTACATAGCCGTTTCGGCCGACCTTTCATTCAGTGTCGTGGTACCAACCCGGGCGGGTTAAACCCTACCACCTAGTAATATAAGAAGGGAGTCGTATCCCTTAGTCGCCTTTTACGACATACACGGGGAGAGATGCAGTGGGGCTATTCTTTTAAAGCACCGGCCCCACACGGTACACCTGTTTCCTTTTGATATATCGATAACTCTAAACGAGTGAACAATTCTCGCTTCTTCCTCATCGAGAGTATAAATTAAATATAAAATTTAAAAAATTAATATTCTCTGATGCATGATTTAATGTTATCTTCTTGAAAACTGTCCTCCGAACAATGACAACTCACGCGCACAAGAAATAAAGAAAAAGCGAAATTAACATTTTGTTTTGCGACAATAAACAAAGAGGAGGCTTGCGGCGGCGCACCTGATGTATTAATTGTGTGTTAAATAAATAAATGAAATATAAAAGGTTGTAATAAAAACGTTCGAACAACGACCACATAGAGCTTGCTTATTGCAAGGATGTAAAATTGAAATACGATAAAGAGAACGAATTTATTTAGAACTAGCTTTTGTCCGCGGCTTCGCTCGCGGGAAATTTCGTATTTAAAAAGAAGAAAGTAAGTAACCTTTATTTCGGCGGGCGGAACAATTCGGTTTGTCTGAGAGCCACATCTTAGCGTAAACGGAACAACATTTTATTTAGCCTATCCTGTGTCCCGTGTGGTAATATGTGCTTGTACAAAGTTTAATCAAATTCGGATGATTGGTTTAAGAGTTATGTAGAAACATACTTAAGAGTGCCTACACACATACATACAGAAAATATTTCTAAAATCGTCAATTTACTTTTAGCACTTATCATACATACAGTTTACAAACGCAATATCTCACAAAACAAAGTAACATACCTACTCCATGGCCATCCCTTACAGATTTATTATTAGTATTGATTTGCTAGCTTTTGCCCGCGGCTTCGCTCGCGGTAAACTCGGTTAAATCCTATTTAAACGCAAATATGATAATAAATTATCGCTTATCTTATATTCTGTCCCTCCCCTCCCTCCATTCAGGTGCCATGCCTGGTGCCAAGCAGATTTGCGGACTGTTGCTAGGCTGTCTAGCCCGTTGATACGACGTTTGAAGACACCCAGGTTAAAGGATTCGGAAAACACTCGCCGGAAGACAGTCCCACACACTAGCGGTGCGACAAGGAAACGATTTTGAGAACCGATGGGTTCTCAAAAGCCCAATGTCAACAACAAAAGGGTGCTCAGTTTCCCTGCGGCGAGTGCTGCGAAGATAGGTTGGATGGCAAGAAATAAGGGAAGCAAGTTCCTCCGAGCAGCGTCCATGATAGTAGCTGTAGAACAGACTGAGTGACCCTACAAATCGTCTGTGACTGAGAGACTGGCTTTACTTTTTTTTATTTTTTTTTTTTACTAGGGGCGCCTTAAAGCATTTTCAAAAGAAAATGCATCGCATATTATCATGATGCTGACTGCCGTGTCTGGTAGACAGGACAGCTCGCTTGTAGCTACTTTGACATTTGTACAGTATAATCTAAAATCATAAAACATTTACGTGGTGAGCGCGTATCGGGTTGATCAGGCACGGCTTGCATATTAATAGGTCGTTGGTTCGAGTCCCGCGTATTGTTTTAGCTAGACTGTGTGTCTCGCCACCATTGGCTGTGTATTCTTCTTGTACTTTACTCATCTTGTAAGTTTTTAATATTAAACTGGCTTTTTCCCGCGTCAAGTATAGTTAAATGTGCTTGTACTAATTTTCATCGAATTCGCATGATCGGTTTAAGAGTTATGGAGGAACATATATAAATACACGTAAAACTGTAGGTCCCTTCCCTTCCTGCCTTACTCGGTGGTAGGGTTCAACCCGCCCGGGTTGGTACCACCGCACTGAACGAAAAGTCGGTCGAAACGGCTATGTAAATAGTTTGTGTTTTCCGTCCAGTTCAGTGTAGCCGGCACGACCTTATGGAGGCACTGACGTGGCACCAAGTTCACCCGGTGTTATGGGCTGACATCACGGATGTTGTAGGTCATGTAGCCAACCGTGTCAGTTTCCATTAAAAAAAATATATATATTTTTATTATATTATATTTAAAGATGGTCAATTTAGTTTCAGTATTGAGATGACCAGCCGAGAAGATAGGTGCCATACCGGAGACTTCCCTTTGGATTGCTGGCTATACTGCACTAGAAAAGAACACAGCCGAGGCTGCTATGCGGCCATCTTACGTCTAGTACGGTGGTGCCAACCCAGTCGGCAACAATTTGAGCCTACCTAGTAAAGGGCACGGGAAGGGACCTACAGTTTTACACCGGTTCCGAACGGTGAAGCAGCAGGTGTAGGTATGCACGTAAATTTTTCCCTCAGAAAAAAAAAACTCATTGGTACACGCCGACAGGAACATACATACATACAGAAAATATTTCTAAAAATCGTCAATTTAGTTTTAGCATCATACATAGAGTCTACAAAAGCAATATCTCATAAAATAAAGTAACTATTACTCCATGACCATCCCTTACAGATTTATTATTAGTATTGATTAGGACTTTGGTGCACGCAGTGACCATATCAGCCCCATTGAATAACATTACAGTCTTATATATAAACCTTAATAAATTATTAAATTATTACAGAAACAATCTTATACATACATACAAAACACACGTTGTATTCAGATAATCGGGGTAAGCAGTCGTCTGTCTGTCTGTCTGTCCTACTGTTGTATCTTTGGAACCGTAATAGCTAACCGGTTGAAATTTTCACAGAATATGTGTTATTATGGCGGATATAACAAGAAATAATAAAACATATAAAATTAAACACTAGGAGGAACCCCATACAAGATACGCGTTTTTTCAATGTGTTTTTTTTTCTGTTAAAGAAACCTCGGTACGCAAGTCCGACTCACACTTAGCAGGTTTTTTTCTATATATGTATGTGACTTAGTGTTTTTTTCTGTTTCTTTTCTTCTTCTTCCTCACATGTACTTAGGAACCATTATTGAGTAAGTTTTTTTTATACATCATTTTTTTATGGAAACTGACACGGTTGGCTACATCACCAACAACATCCGTGGTGTCAGCCCATAACACCGGGTGCACTTGGTGCCACGTCAGTGCTTCCCTTCGATCGTGCCGGCTACACTGAACTGAACGGAAAACACACACTATTTACATAGCCATTTCGACCGACCTTTCATTCAGTGCGGTTGTACAAACCCGGACGGATTAAACTCTACCACCTAGTAATATAGGAAGGGAGTCATATCCCCTTAGTCGGTTTTATTTTCCTTTTTTGTCCGATAACTGTTATGTGCGACGTTTAAGTGTGGCAACCCCAAGTTAAAATCCCTGGCAACCCTACCATTCGGCGGCGCCCGCGCATCCTATAAAGCAGCGGCTGCGACACGGCTCGGTATTGCCCGGCGAGAGCCTGATATTCAATCTGTGCTCACAGCGGCAGTATCTCACGAGTATGACGCGTGCGCGCACCGCCGCACTGATCTTCTGATAACTTAGATGTTGCGGTGGAGTTATGATTTTCCGAAGAACAGTGAGACATGACATAAGATGACGTGAGACCTGAGAAAAATATCTCATAAGGGCGCACGCGCCAAGAAATCTCGGACCAAAGGAACATTTTATTAGAGCCTTGAAAAAGTGTTGCAATAAGGGTGTAATTGCCAAAGCATATTTTAGCTTAGCGTATCTCTCAAGAGTGGTCTCATGTTTTAATTTACATACAAACATACATACCGCACGCTGTATCAGCCGCCAATCGGGGTAAGCAGATTAATCGTTGTTGTGCTGGGAAATTACAGCACAACACCGACCTCGACCTACATTCGGCAAAGTACTCGGACAAGATTTTGGGCATCAAGGTATCAAGGGCACGGCATCTTGTCCTTATCCCTTAGTCGCCTTTTATGACATGCACAGGGAGAGGTGCAGTGGGACTATTATTTTTAAGTAACGGCCCCACACGGTATAATTTGTGATAAAATTATAATCAATATAAAAGGCGACTAAGGGATAAGGACAAAAAACCGTGCTAAAGGGCGATAGGTTGGCCATCTCTCACCTTGGCACGGTCCTTTCACAGAGTAATGCAGCAGGTGGGTCTACGTGCCTTACTTGTTGCTTGATAGTTATCTTGTCCGCATACTTTGCGAAACGTGGTGTTCGGTGTTGTGCTGTGATTCACCGGAATCTGCTGCACAACACCGATCACTCTGCTTACCCCGATTGTCGGGATACAGCGTGTGTTATGTATGTACATATTATAAAAAATATATATACGTAATTATTGATAGTCAGATATGGACGTTCCCAGGTATCTTCCGCCTTGTAGTGAATGCTTCAACACCCTATATAAATAATTGTATCACAAATTATCCTTTGCCGTCGAATATTATAATGCAATATTACAATATTATGAAGCAACGCCCACACACGCGGACAGCGAACGCGTTGCGACGACGCGGCCATAGTAAAATAAGAATAGTAACACATGTCCATACTAGCGCACCGAATTTGCACTCACACAAGCGCGCGCCAGCGCCCGCAGTCCGTACGTAACCACTACTTACATTCTCACCGGGTCTCGCCGGGCGTCAGTCAAGGCCGCCCCGACGCACATGTGCCGCTGTCTGCCTGCCGCTTGCTCGCTAGTCGAAATATTTATACTTACATAGGCTAGATAGGACGAGAATTGCTCGGCGTTGTTGCAGTGCGTTGCATGCAGTGCACAGTGTGTTATGATATGAACCCCAATTTTGTGCCATCTCGTATTACAAAAATCAATAGTTTGTTTAGCATTTCAAGCACTACAGTGAAACTCCGGCATCAATACAGCTTGTACTTTTTTTTTCAAATATCGAAGTTACCGGGGCATGAAAGATACAAATAAATTTACTAGACTACTTATTTGAGTTTTGATTATATCTATTATTATGCACATAAAGAAAGACTGTCGGGTATAATTTTGATCTTTTTACTGTGAATAGATAACGAAATATAAAAAAAAATCATATTTTTTTTCATAAGTTTAATGGCGTAATATACGGAGATTTATATAGGTACTAAACGAAAGTTTAAACATAACACACTGTGCAGTGTGCATTCTGTTGGTGCTGTTAGTTGTGGCAGCCCTGGTGGCTCGGCGCAGCGTTGGTAATTATTTCAAGAGGCTCGAGATGCTACACTGTTGTCATTTTACTATGACGCGGATGGTGCGAATTGAATAGGTACGTAGTGAGAAAGCGATATCGGATCCGAATGATGATAAATCGTCATTAGCCGATCTGCTGGCTTGCCTTTGTGTCACTTTCAATATGGTACACTCAGCGGAGAAATAACTTGTACACAATTCACACAGAACAAGAGAAAAGTAGCGTGCAAAGGCGGACTTATCACTTTAAGTGATTTCTTCCAGTCAACCAGATTTATTATTAGTATGATGATCATGATATGATGATAATGTTGATGATGATTGATATTGATTGATGATGATATTGATGATTCTCAATGGACTCAGTAAGACTGCACACGAACTTGTCACAATTTGTTCTAGGTTCGATGACACCCAAGAAGAAGAACAGGCAAGAAACTTCACAGGGTATTCCTTTTTTTCATACATATTTTTACAAGTACTTAGTGACTAGCCACATAATAACACCGTCCATAGTCTATCGAATTACGTCAAGATATTATTTTATATTCTAAAGTGTACTAGGCTTTCTTTAAAAGGGTTGATTTAATGTGTTTCTTAAACCAAATATAAAATGTTTAGGTTTTCTGGTATTTTATTATACGTATATCCTAATAATCTATTGCAAACTAAACTTTTCGATACATTAGATGATCATCATGATCATAATTTCGCTTTCTAAAAATTAAATCAACACTGAAAAAAATTACATTCCGCGGTTTCTTCGTCCTCCGCTTTGAAAAAAAATTCTATGCACAGAACACTCTTTCAGTACATCTCTTGAAGATATAAATGTATTTTTCGCTGACTGTACCGTGTCAATTGTGTGCGGCGTTGGTTGTTCCTTGGTGTGCGTTTGTTCCATTCTGAGTTATTAGCTATAATGATATCGATTTTATTTGTATTTCTTGTGATTGAATGACCCGAGGTAAGGCATTTTTGTACGTACGTACCTCGGGCGTGAAATCAAAATTAAATCTGGTATGCCATTTGTACAATGGGATGGGATGATGCACCCTCTTTGATCATAGGTTCTCCCTTGCCCCATAAACTAGGTAGTTGGCTCAAATTGCTCTTTGATCATAGGTTCTCCCTTGCCCCATAAACTAGGTAGTTGGCTCAAATTGTTCTTTGATCATAGGTTCTCCCTTGCCCCATAAACTAGGTAGTTGGCTCAAATTGCTCTTTGATCATAGGTTCTCCCTTGCCCCATAAACTAGGTAGTTGGCTCAAATTGCTCTTTGAACATAGGTTCTCCCTTGCCCCTTATACTAGGTAGTTGGCTCAAATTGTTCTTTTATCATAGGTTCTTCCTTGCCCATTATACTAATTTGGCTTAAACTGCTCTTTGATCATAAGTTCTCCCTTGTCCCTTATACTAGGTAGTTGGCTCAAATTGCTCTTTGATCATAGGTTCTCCCTTGCCCCTTATACTAAGTAGTTGGCTCAAATTGCTCTTTGATCATAGGTTCTCCCTTGTCCCTTATACTAGGTAGTTGGCTCAAATTGCTCTTTGATCATAGGTTCTCCCTTGCCCCTTATACTAGGTAGTTGGCTCAAATTGCTTTTTGATCATAGGTTCTCCCTTGTCCCTTATACTAGGTAGTTGGCTCAAATTGCTCTTTGATCATAGGTTCTCTCTTGCCCCTTATACTAGGTAGTTGGCTCAAATTGCTCTTTGATCATAGGTTCTCCCTTGCCCCTTATACTAGGTAGTTGGCTCAAATTGCTTTTTGATCATAAGTTCTCCCTTGTCCCTTATACTAGGTAGTTGGCTCAAATTGCTCTTTGATCATAGGTTCTCCCTTGTCCCTTATACTAGGTAGTTGGCTCAAATTGCTCTTTGATCATAGGTTCTCCCTTGCCCCTTATACTAGGTAGTTGGCTCAAATTGCTTTTTGATCATAGGTTCTCCCTTGTCCCTTATACTAGGTAGTTGGCTCAAATTGCTCTTTGATCATAGGTTCTCTCTTGCCCCTTATACTAGGTAGTTGGCTCAAATTGCTCTTTGATCATAGGTTCTCCCTTGTCCCTTATACTAGGTAGTTAGATCACATTGATTTTTGATCATAGGTTCTTCCTTGCCCCTTATACAAGGTAATTGGGTCACATTGCTCTTTGATCATAGGTTCTCCCTTGCCCCTTATACTAGGTAGTTGGCTCAAATTACTCTTTGATCATAGATTCTTCCTTGCCCCTTATACTAGGTAGTTGGCTCAAATTGTATCGCAGTGGGTTGGGTACCACCACACTGGGCGAGAAATAGCAACATTGCAGCTTCTGGTGTGTTCTCTCCAGTTCAGTAGTCCATGCAATCCGATTTATCTCAACAGCACTCGTCGCAGACACAGCACCCTTTTGTTGTTGATATTGCGCTTTTGAGAACACATCGTTTCTCAAAATCTTTCCTTTGTCACAAAGCTAGGGTGTGGACCTAGGATTCCGTACATCGTAATGTAACGGATACGGCACCCTAAAAATCAGCCCATACATCTTTCGTCTTAAAATAAATTATTCAGTTCGCTACTGTACCTAATTCCAATCCAAAGGTTAAATCTAAACCCTCCATTCCGAAGCTGATGAATTGAATCGAATTGTTGATGCCTTTCCTTCATCGACCTTCTGAGTCCAGCTTTAATCCGATGAGTTATGGAATATACGGACAATACATCTTCGTGAATTGTAAATTTTGGGATTAGATGTTCTCTACTGATGCTTCTGTTGGTAAAATATTGATATTGGTACTTATTCTTTTCTTGATAGCCATACACCACAAAGTTATAATTAAATAAAACATATACTAATTTTCTTTCTACCAAGGCAAATCAATACACTGAAGGAATACGCAAAAATGCAATAGATTTGAAATAATTAGGTACCACGAATATTAATAAAAATATTTACTCAGAGATCGGATTTTTTTTATGGTAACTGACACGGTTGGCTGCACCACCTACAATATCCGTGATGTCATCCCATAACACCGGGTGAACTAGTCGCCGTGTCAGTGCTTACCTTCATTCCATGTCCGCTACACTGTGGACGGAAAACACGAACTATTTACATAGCCGTTTCGACCCACGTTTCATTCAGTGCGCAAGCTAGGCGGCATAAGCCCTACCACCTAGCAAGGTAAGAAGGGAAGGGACTTAACAGTTTTACGTGGAATCCGAACCACGGTCGAGCGGTCACCGATCCAATTACTGACCGCGCTCAGGTGTGCTTAACAACAGTCGACCGATCGCACCACTGAGCCACAGAGGCTGACTATACTCGCATTCTAATAAACAAAAATTTCAAATTTAACCCACGTGAAGTCGAGAAAGAATTTAGCAAGAAACCAAAAGGAATCACTGGACAAATACAAAAAAGAAAACCTCAAGAAGGACGCGGCAGCGCGAGCGCAGAATTCCGAACGATTTCTGGCACAAATTTTGATGCGCTTCTGCGCAATTAAAGCGACATGCGGTCCATCAATTGATTTATTCCTCAAGCATTTTCTTATTAAACCGAATATTATTTATTCGTCGGGAATGTTCTTCGTCTTTCATGTACAGCCATGAATCTTCGACGTCCGGTCAACGGGAGCCGGGGATTAACACTGTATGTTGTCGTTGTACCTTGTAGCATCCGATCACAGAACCGCCCGCGCCATGATATACATATTTCATGATAATTTAACTATAATTTGTACTTAAATAATATAAGTCCTACTTAGGAAATACATTTTCTCGACTTGAGACTTGTATGTTGTAAATACTAACTGAATTTATCGCTTTAATCTAAGATACAGAATTTTTAATCTGCTTTAATAATCCCTAAGACAAACTATTTGACAGACAGCTGACGCTATTCATTCTTTTTTTTATACCTTTTTTTGGGGATAGGCAAAGGTACCATGCAGCCTTGTCTGTTATTTAAATTTTTTTAGTTCTATTATGTCTTCCTTCAATTGGTGTTAATAAATTCGTATATTGATGGGAAACATTCCGTATTAGCAAGTAAGTCCTGTGTGACGCGCGGCACATTTTCATGTCTCTGCATGGCAGATATCAATTTGACTATTCTTAGGTATGTTTTTTTGTTTTTTTTTTTTTTTTTTTTTTTTATGGAAACTGACACGGTTGGCTACATCACCTACAACGTCCGTGATGTCAGCCCATACCACCGGGTGAACTAGGTGCCATGTCAGTGCTTCCCCCTTTGATCGTGCCGGCTACACTAAACTGGTCGGAAAACACAAACTATTTACATAGCCGTTTTAACCGACGTTTCATTCAGTGCGGTGGTATCAACCCGGGCGGGTTAAACCCTACCACCAAGTAATATTAGGAGGGAAGGGACCTACAGTTTTACGAGGAATCCGAACCTCGGTCAGCCTCCAACGGTCAGCGGTCACCCATCCAAGTACTGACCGCACCCAGCGTTGCTTAACATTCAATAGCGACAGTTGACTGTCTGCACCACTGAGCTATCGAGGCTGACGAATGTACCTGTTCTTATGAAAATTAAATGGCCGAACACCTAGATTTAAGTTTAAATCAGCTTAGGATTCCAACGAAAGTATTACCGTTGCCGCAACTGACTTTTATCGTTAGAAGTATTTAAGATGAGCATAAATGAACTTCAATCGCTAAGTCTGTGTTCGTGCATTCGGCCCTCAGAACATATTAAGTTAAACTCAACAGGAAGAGAAAATTTTAAGGCGCGTAGTAACGCCACATGTGGACTTTTGAAGAAGTAGGCCGTGATAACTACATCAATCTAATGGCTAAACACTACTGCAAAATATAGAACAATTTCTTTGTCTATCGATCACGTGTTTTTGGTTATAAAATTTTATCATTTTCTATACAAAATATACGGTAACCAAATGTCGATTTTTTTCTTCCGCGTAAATTTTCAACACTTGATCTCAGAAACTAAAGAGAATTTGAATGGAATTTTTATAGCAAAATGACGCCATTTGTTATATCTATCGATCACATGCTTTTCAAAGTTCTAATGCGAAGGATCGCTATTTATGAAAAACCCCTTATGAAAACTACTACGCGCTACGCCATTGGCGTTACTCGAGGCCTTAAGGCTTACCTTACCTTAATTTGGTTACCGTATAGTTTGTATAGTAAATGATAAAATTTTACAACCAAAAACGTGTGATCGATAGACAAAGAATTGTTCTTTATTTTGCAGTAGTTTTTAGCCTTTAGATTGGTCTAGTTATCACGGGCTACTTCTTCAAAAGTCCACGTTTGGCGTTACTAGGTGCCTTAAGACAATTTTAACCAGTGATATGCTAAGTCAATGATTTTAACGATTCAATATTTTCGACCAATTTTACTGATCCCAAAAGTGTGCGACACTACATATTAGTCATTCTTGTCCCAATATTATAGTGGCTTAAATTAATGATTAACGTGTATTGCCCGGCTGATTTGGCTGAGTTGTGGGGACACTTCCGGCCTTCCTTTCTGCGCGGGATCATCCTGAAACAGACATAAATATATTTATAGACAAATTGTGGATTAGTCAAAATCAATTTGGTATAGATTGGGGAATTGACATGTGTGTGTGTGTGTGGGTGTGTGTGTGTGTGTGTGTAGAAAGGAAATATACTATTGATGATACAGACTCTAATATTGATTAATTAAAATATTTCTGGTAGTTATATAACTCATACACGGTGTGGAACGGGCTTCCAGGGAATATGTTTCCCCACTCCTGGAATCCACGAACCTTCAAATCGCGGGTTCATAGCCTTTCCCCAGCGACATTAGTCCACCTCCAAGCCGGACTGGCATCCCATCGGGGGTGTAATCGGCTGCGCCTGAGGAAAATAATACAAAAATGTGCAAATGGCGATTATGGTAAAACCACTGAGACCTCGTCCGTAGCGGACATTCCACTATGGCCAGACTCCGATTCACCGGGCACTAAACTGACCGCACTCAACCGAATGTTGGTCATGTTTCCGGATCTAGACGTCTTCAACTGCAATACTAAAGTCTTTCAAAAGTACGCGGTGAGATATGTTGAGCTAACTTGGAAATAGATTCTACATTGTAAAATTTGGGGGCTTGCCCTGTAGTAATAAATTTAATAGATTAAATTAATGTTAATTGAAAAAAGTTAATACACTATTAAGGATGCATTAACTGACCGTAATTTTATCTAAGAGTTTGACTACTGTTTTTTCCACTAACAAACTTTGACAATTTGACATTTGGATACACTTTGTATCATTAGATTTTTTTTATATGACTTATTACATCTCTTTGTAATAAATGTAAACTCATTTTTATTTATTTTTTGACTTGATATAATATGAAGTATCAAAATTGACGATGGCACTATACACCAGATATAGGTAATTTAAATAGGCAGTGTGGTCAGATTCTTCAGTATTCATGTTTATGCTGTAAATATTAATGCTCTTGTGAGCGGTAGTATGGGTTAATTATTTTCAAGTTACTATAATATAATACTTATAAGGTACTAACAAAACATTGTGACTTGCGAAGTTTGTTTGTCAGTTCTTCTTCGCATTGAATTTAGAACTGGCGGAATTTTCGACATGTCCAAGCGTAGGTTACCTACCTATGGATGAAATTATACAATAAACAATAAATAATAATATAAATATTTTTAGGTGTAATAATTATTGTATGACTTGTAATATGAAAAATTATTATTAATAAAAAATCTGAATCTGAATCTGAATCTGAATGTAATTATATATAAATAAATAAAAATAAATCAGTTTGATCTTATACCATACGTGTCAAAAACATATCCGCCTATCTTGTGCCTGTCTGTAATGGCTCTACTTAGCCATATACCTGTGGCTACGTACCTGTGGCGATATCTACTATTTGGTAGCGTAAATCGATTCTTTGCACTTTTCTTGTATGGGGACCCCTTAATTTTTTTCTCTTTCTTTTTTTTTATTATTTGTTGGCATATCCGCCACAATAACACATATTCTGTGAAAATCTCAACCGGTTAGCTATTACGGATCAAAAGATCCAGTACTCGGACCGACGGACGGACGGACAGACAGAATCAAGTCCAAAATAGACTTTATTGTGTACCATATAAAGGAACACAACAGGCGAGTTTAATGCAAAGCAGCATTCCTTACAAACTAATCTTTGGGATGTGGAGAAGCTGATAGGGCGAACAATGCAGTGCAGTGCAAAATAAAACTATTAAATAAATGGACACAAACATTGCATAGATACATACATAAAATAAATACTATAAGGTACATACATATTATATTTATGCATAAATTACATATATATACAGATATATTTGAAGGCGTGGGCTTGGTAGTAGGCTTCCGTATGGATACGGAACCCTAAAAACAAACAAACAAAATGAAATAAAACCGAAATCCTGAGGAGCGGCCACAGAGAAAGAACTTTGGAGCGGCATTAATCATTTTAACACATCGACAACTCAGAACGGGAAGACGCGTGTCAAAAAAGTTTAAAAAATCATATCAAAAGCAGCTTCTGAATTCTGTGTTGATTTTTTGTGAAGATTAAAATGTGTTATTGTTGATACAAAGATGTTCAGCATTTGTAGGTATGGTTTTGTTACTTTTTAGTTCTGGGAAGTGATGCTTAGAAAATTATTGAATGATTCAGATTGAGTTATTGATTTCGCCTTAAAGAACACAAAACGTTAACAATATTTCATTGAGTCACTAGTTATTTTGCCCGCGACTTCGCTCGCGGCATTGCTGGTTATGCTTAATTTGAGTCTGTATCTTTGTCTCCCTCCTTCCCTCTCTCTCTTCCTCAATCTTAGGGGATGAAATTCGCAAAATGCTGATACAAGGAATTTTATTTTATAAACAGCAGCTAAAACACCAATTTCCATTTTTCTAACTTGAAAAATGATGCATTTCTCATGCAAACTTAGTACCTTATTTTATCCCCTCAGGGGATGAATTTCCAAAAACGCTGATACAACAGACTTTTATTTATAAACAGAAGCCTAAACACCAATTTTAGCAACTTTTATAATGAAATTCGGGTAATGTCTGTCTGTCCGTCGATAGCACACGTGGTCTTGGTCAACTTGCAATTTTTTTGAAACCTAGCTGACGGATGGACACACGAATTTGCAGTTTACACTTTTTAATTTTAAAAGCAATCCTGAACCCATCCAATAAGGGTTTTTAATCTACACAAAAGTTTACAAATATCTACACAGACTGGATCTTTTATATCTATTTTTGCATGGGTTGCTGAGGTTGCTGAGGCTCCGTTTAACCAATAACACCTTCAAGAAAGAGACTGTATCCCGACAATCGGGGTGAGCGGAGTAATCGGTGTTCTGCTGCAAGAACTTTGGTAAATCAATGCACAACACTGAACGAACACTTATCTCTTAGTCGCCATTTACGACATGCACTGAGTTGCAGTGGGGCTATTCCTTTTAAGTACTGGCCCCACACGGTAAAAGACTTCCCTTTGGATTTCTGGCTATACTGGACTAGATAAGTACGCAACTGAAGCTGCTATGTGGCTATCTCCATGCAGTACAGTACCCCTTTGTAGTGACAGAAGAGTTCTTCGAACTGCACGATTCTCTAAGTCGTTCTTGTGCCGCACTGCAATAGTGTGGAACGGGCTTCCGGGAAATGTCTTTCCCCACACCTACAATCCACGGATCTTCAAATCGCGGGCTAATATCCTTTCCCCAGTGACATTAGTCCACCTCCAAGCCGGACTGGCACCTCCTCGAGGCTGAAATTGGCTGCGCCTGGGGCTTCGACCTCGGACACAGCCAACTAGTTCGGAAGCAATAAAAAAAAAGTACAGTGGTATCAACTCAGTCGTCTCCAATTTGAGCCTACCACCTAAATAATATCTTTCATCCAGGATGGTGTCAAAATAATGGCTTCCACAGCTGATCCATCACTTCTGTTTAAGATAATTATCTTTCGAGATATAAATGATTAGTGGAAAGATCGAGATAGTCGTATCGACACCGACGCTCGGTTTGACGAGTCTGCGAGATTCGATCGAAAATTACCGTTTGTTCTATAGGATGACGCGTACTTTTTCATCTCTGTTATTATTTGTTGAAATAGGCCGTGTTTTGGTCTCCAAAGTTCGGATTATATGTAAAAAGAGCATGTCAAGTGATAACTTGTTCGCACACAGAGGGTTCTGTTACTATTTCCTTCTTGGACGCATAGCGAGTGCGCGCAGAGATCCCGCAGTTCACTAGAATGCTGTTTTCTCAATAACCTTATAACCCCACTCCTACAATCTACGGATCTTCAAATCGCGAGCCTTTCCCCAGCGACATTAGTCCACCTCCAAGCCGGACTGGCACCTCCTCGGCGGTGAAATTGGCTGCTCCTGAGGCTTCGACCTCGGGCAGAGCCATCCAGGTTTGAAGCAATAAAAAAAACCAACAATAAAAAGATATAACCATCAAAATCATTTTTATGCTGTAAGGACTAAATGAACTACTTAATTTTTTTGTTTTTACTTATTTAGCCTGACGTTTCGGAGTACCTCGATCGGACAGTACGTGTTACAGAAAGACAGACGGACTGACACCTAATCGATTTCATAGGAGTCTCGGCCAGCGTCGCTGGCTACGAAATCCTAATTGCGGGAACGCAATTGACGGAGAATTATCTTCTTATTTTCCATGGTTTCACTAATACTGGCATTATCTCATGGATAAAGATGAAGTAATTGTACATTTCTGCGAGATAATCTTTAGATTGGCGGAATCAGAAGATAATACTTCTTCCTGCAAGTGAATCAGTGGTCGAAGAGGATATAAGGAACTAAGCAAACAGAAACTTAAATAATATGAATTAGATTCACACTGTATGATGTTTAGTCTACTGCATTCGATACCGTAGATCAGTAAGAAGCGATACTGTCGCTGTGATAGATAATCTTCCGAGATCGAACAACGCCAGAGGTCCTCTGTTCTGTCGCACTGCGATAGGACTGTGTGGACATGCTACCACTATTGAACCTAGTTTGTTAGGAAGGAAAGCACTGGTATGGCATATAGGTCCGACAGGAACGACGACAGACATCGTGGTGAATCATGTGAAGTACGAATAATTAAGTAAGAAATACTTTGTACTTTCCAATGACGTATTAGACAAATGTATGTCTTGTCAGCCTCGATAGCTCAGTGATGAGGTCGGTCGACGGTCGGTTGGATCATAAGGAAAGCACTGATATGCCAATATAGTTCCGACAGGAACGGCGACAGACATCGTGGTAAAGCATGTGAAGTAAAAATAATTAAGTCAGAAATACTCTGTACTTTCCACCGACGTATTAGACAAATGTATGTCTTGTCAGCCTCGACAGCTGGTGCGGTCGGTAGACTGTCGGTTGGATCATAAACACACCTGGGCGCGGTCAGTGGATGGATGGATGGATGACCGCTCGACCGTTGGAGGCTGACCGTAGTTCGGAGGTCCCTTCCCATCTTCCCTACTAGGTGGTAGGGGTTAACCCGCACGGGTTGGTATCACCGCACTGAATGAAAGGTCGGTTGAAACGGCTATGTAAATAGTTCGTGCTTTCCGTGTAGCCGGCGCGACCGAAGGGAAGAACTGACATGACACCTAGTTCACCAAGGTGTTATGGGCTGACATCACGGATGTAGTAGGTGATGTAGCCAACCGTGTCAGTTCCCATAAAAAAATACATTGGAACTAAGTATGTAGATAATATAGTTTGTATGCTGGTAGAAATTCTGCATATGTTGGCATCACCTTCATCAAAATCGGTTCAGTAGATCCGGACATATATGCGTGTGGCCGAAAAAGGGGCAGACAGACACACACCAGAGAGATCGCACAAGAGTCCCCATTTTTCGCAATTTTGAGACGGCACCCTAAAATGATGTTATGATGCTCATCCACGTAATTCTGTCCCACATCGGTTCTCATAGTTCGATTTTAGTCGAGCCCAGTACGCCCCGGAGGTCGTGTCGGTAGTCAAATTACGTAGTTAATTTATTACCACCTCCATCGATCACTATTTATTTTGGTCTTAAATTTGACGTCAATATGGATGGATGCGCTTCGTTCTCGTAGTCGCTGGTTTTCGTTTGGAGAGTTCGTTGGATTAAATCTTAGATCTGTGGATTACTCTTAAACCTTTAAATTTTAACTACAGTTGATTAGCACTTATGCTATAAGGATTTTATGTAATGTTTTCTTGTTTACTCTACCTTTCGCATACGGTGCATGCATGTCTGTCGTCAGTTTGTTACTGTCAAACTCATCATCAAGGTCACTTATATTACTTTAAAATTCAAATCGTCTGCATGTACTTCTCCAACATCCCATAGGCTAGTTAGAATAGAATGGTTCACGCCATTAAGTTCGCCTATTGTAGCTAATTTTAATGAATTGGTGTTTCAATAAAGTATACATACACACCACAGAGCATGAAATGCGCGCGCCCGCCCCTACTAGAGGCGCCGTGAGCGCGACTTCTCTACAACACCGTTGAAGCCTGTGGGCGTGGCCTATGACTTACATATGTGTGTTGTGCGTGTGCATTTGTTTTGTGCGTGTGCCTAACTTGCTCCTCTTTGTGTGTAGTGTCGATACTAGCACACACACACACATACGAAGCGCTAGCATCTCAGCGTACGGTTATTGGGTTTCAAATATCATCGCTTAGGGCGCCTCTAGTAGGGGGCCCGGGCGGCAGGTATTTGATGCTCTGTGATACATACATACTTTGTTAGACTGTAATTTTACATAGAGGTTACGAGTAGGGTGAAAATTTAAAGTGAGTGCGAAGTTTCAAGCAAACAGCCAGGCTTACGTATTTTCGTTTTTGTATGTGACTAACATTGTTTGCTACAAAATCACGTGCTTGATGTTTTTTTTTATTGAAAGCGCGAAGTGTGGCGCCGAGCCACCCTTAAGGTGTCTAACGACGCCCATCAACGTCAAGCGGCCTGAAAGGAGCCTATTCACGTCTCTCTTGAAGGACGCGAGACTGTACTTGGGGTGAAATATATGGGCAGGTAGAGCGTTCCAGAGTTTACCGGCTCTGTAGAGGAAAGATCTGCAGAACTGATTGTCAGGCTGTTACACCATATTTTTGCCAGAACCTGTTTTCCATATCTGTTTTAACTGTAGCCAAAAAAGTAAAAAAAAAACCTTCCCACAATCAAGTCTTTTGCTACTAGGTACCTACTTATATTTCACAACTTATGACTCTCAAACATCCCAAACGGATAAGTCCGCATTTGCTCCTCATGTAAATGAAGTACCGTGTACAGTATAAAGTACCGTGTGGGGCCGGTTCTTTAAAAGAGCCCCACTGCATCTCTCCCCGTGTATGTTGTAAAAGGCGACTAAGGGATATGACTCCCTTCTTATATTACTAGGTGGTAGGGTTTAACCCGCCCGGGTTGATACCACCGCATTGAATGAAAGGTCGGTCGAAATGGCTATGTAAATAGTTTGTGTTTTCCGTCCAGTTCAGTGTAGCCGGCACGACCGAAGGGAAGCACTGACGTGGCACCAAGTTCACCCGGTGTTATGGGCTGACATCACGGATGTTGCAGGGGATGTAGCCAACCGTGTCAGTTTCCATAAAAAAAAAATAAAAAAAAATAACTTATCCGTTACTGTAAAATGTTTTGGAGCAATAAAGTATTTCTATCTATCTATCTAAAAAGTATTGCCTCCAAAAATACAATCCCACTCACTCAAGATCAGTGAAACGCAATCATTAGATCGCCAACGCGTCCGCGTCCGGTTCAAAGAAGCTGAATGATTTTGACAAATGATTCGAAGCCGAAGGAAGCGATGACGATAAAGAAATATTTCATATTGACGCTGTCACAGGAAATGAAACAGCGAACGCCCTAGCAGAAGTGACAATACAACTAAGTATGTGTGTTCCAGAATTTGTGCATGCAAACTAGTAACTTCAAATGCTTCGTTCCTTTCAAAATTGTTTTGTTTTATTATGATAAGTAATCAACTAATCACAAATTTATACCGTGCAGCGCCGTCACTGGATACTGGCAGCAATAAACGAATTTCCCATTCGTTTGGTTGCCACTATTTAAAAAAAGAAGAAGAAGTGACAATTTTATTATTGAGTCATTCATAGCATGATCATACTCTGGTGTATGCGCGAGTATGCGCTTCTAAAGTCGTAAAAAGTGTTCCCCCCTGCAATAATATTTTAAGTCGTGTAGTTTTTGAGACATGTGAAATTTTTGTTTACACCGTGAACGTTCTTCCCGACCACGGAACCCTTCACTGTGCGTGGTCCAACACGCACTTGGCTGTTTTTAGGATTCCGTATCCGTCGTACGGGACCCTATTACTAAGCCTACGCCGTCTGTCTGTCTGTCTGTCCGAGGGCTGTATCTCTTGAACCGTAATAGGTAGCCCGTTGAAATTTTCACAGAATATGTGTTATAATGGCCGATATAACAACAAATAATAAAAAGCCACAGTTGCACTCCGGGAGTGCCGGCAGAAGTGAAAACTTTTTGTATTTCCGAAAATAATTCTTAGGTGGTTATAAAAAAAACTAAACACCCTAAAAAAATTTTAACACCGTAACATTGCATAAAAAAGAAAAAAGAAAAAAAACAAAAAAAAATTTTAGGGATTCGAACCCATGGTCAAAAAATACAAATCCTACATTGAGCCACGAAATCACATAAACGACCAAACGAATATCGGATTCCCTTGATTCGCTTTCGGCGTTACTGTCACTGAGAGACGAACAGAATTGATCCCGAGCCATCGTAACTTAACCCTTAATGCAATGACTTAAGGTTGCATTTTAAATAATAAAACTAAATCTGTCGCTTTTCGAGATCTGTCGCGAGTCTAACATTTTTTACCCACCTAAAAAAGTGCCAAGCGCCGCTAAAGAAGTTTTCACTTCAAAAATAAGAAAAAGTAAAAAATTCACGGGGTCCCCATAGAAGAAACTAAAAAGTGTATGTGCGCCATCTACCGAAAAGAGTATTTTAACTAATACATAGACGGCGTGAGTGGCGCTGACCATGACATGGCGATACAGAAGCCTCGGTGTGTGAATTCGACTCGCACTTGGCCGATTTTTTTTCTGTTTGATGTCTGAATACATAAATTAAAAAAATATGCGCATTCCATCTAGTATTTTTGTTCTATGGCCACCATCCAGGCAGATCATTGGAGGTTGCTACTTGTAGCCAAAGTCATCAATCATTTCGTCGCGAGCGGTAACAAATCTTTTTATTGATACGTCATCATGGCTTGAGATTTTCATTCATGATGTGGTTTGCCTGTGGGTTGGAAGTGTTGATCCGGATGAAATATTTGGAAAATCGTTTAGAGATACTTAAAGCATTTGAAATGTTTGGTAGAATTTAGTTAGGGTTGACGTAAAACCTACTGATGTATTAAAATATTTTAAGGCCTATAAAAAGGGCGGGATAGGGCGACATAGGATCGGTGAGAGAACGAAAGATATAGATGTACTCGATAATTTCATCGTAAGTCTTCAAAGTTTATGTGAAGTAAATCTTTTAGATTTTAATTTTTTTTTATTAGAGCACATAAACTGTTTCGACCTTTGCTTAACACTTTTCGTATTCTGTTTTGTCGCGGCAGCGGTACAAATCATTTATTTGATACGTCATCATGGCTTGAGACTTTCATTCATGGTGTGGTTTGACTGTGGGTTGGAAGTGTTGATCCGGATGAAATATTTGGAAAATCGTTTAGAGATACTTAAAGCATTTGAAATGTTTGGTAGAATTTAGTTAGGGTTGACGTAAAACCTACTGATGTATTAAAATATTTTAAGCCCTATAAAAAGGGCGGGATAGGGCGACATAGGATCGGTGAGAGAACGAAAGATATAGATGTACTCGATAATTTCATCGTAAGTCTTCAAAGTTTATGTGAAGTGAATCTTTTAGATATTATTTTTTTTTTTTAGAGCACATACACTGGTTCGACCTTTGCTTAACACTTTTCGTATTCTGTTTTGTCGCGAGCAGCGGTACAAATCATTTTATTGATACGTCATCATGGCTTGAGACTTTCATTCATGATGTGGTTTGACTGTGGGTTGGAAGTGTTGATCCGGATGAAATATTTGGAAAATCGTTTAGAGATACTTAAACCATTTGAAATGTTTGGTAGAATTTTAGGGTTGACGAAAAAACCTACTGATGTATTAAAATATATTATACTTAAGGCCTAGAAAAAGGGCGGAATAGGGCGATAGATGATCGGTGGAGGATAGACCTACTCGATAATTTCATCGCAAGTCTTCAAAGTTTGTGTTACGTTATGTCAAGTGAATCTTTTATATTTTAAAAAATTTAAATTAGAGCACATAAACTGGTACGACCCTTTGCTTAAGACATACTAATTTCAGTATGAAATCATAGAGTTTTGATTTAAACACCTATATTTTAGGCTTAAAAAGGGAAATCACCCATTTTTTAAAGCAAACTAAAAGTAAAATTGAATAATTTATGAAAATGAGTTCGCTGAACTATGTGAGGCCAGTACTTAAAAGAATAGCCCCACTGCGTCTCTCCCCGTGCATGTCGTGAAAGGCGACTAAGGGATAAGGACGAGATGCCGTGCTAAAGGGCGACAGGCTTGCCACCTCTCACCTTGGCGCGGTCCTTCCACCGAGTCATGCAGCAGGTGGGTCTTTGTGCCTTACTTGCTGCTTGATAGTTATCTTGCCCGAATATTTTGCTAAACGTGGTGGTCGATGTTGTGTTGCAATTTTCCAGAGTTCTTGCAGCACAGCACCGATTACTCTGCTTACCCTGATTGTCGGGATACAGCGTTTGTGGTTTGTATATAATGAGTTCGTTTTGGTTGAAAATTTTGTTGATACAATATTTTAGTATGTTGTCAAATATATTTTTGAGCGAAGATTTAGAGAGCTTAGGGTCAGTTTTGAAATAAAATTCCAGGGCTGCCACATAAAAAAATTCGCGAAACAAAAAAATTAAATAAAATAAAAAACCAATACCACCAAAATCAAAATCATCCAATTATGTTCACCAGCTCCTCATATAAATTTCTTTTTATTTATTCTTGTAACAAAATAGAACATTTTAACGAAGTAATAATTTTACCACTCCACAAACCTAAAACCATTGACGATCTCACCATAAGACAAAACGATTTGAATAACTTATTAGTTATTTTACAAAAGTTCCAACCGTTCCGATTTTGTAAATCCTGACTAGGGAAACAAAACGACTATTTTAAAATCGTTTGAACAGTCGAAAACATAAAACAAGAAATGGGTACAACTCTTGGCGTCGAGCCAACATGAATAGTCCGAAATCATAAGATATACCTATGTCGTTTTACTGTGAATCGGAATATTAGTCAGTTTTAGTCATGAACTTAATAATTTTTTTTTTTTTTTATGTAATCCGTTATGGATGGCTGAGTTGGAGGGGCCAAAGCACATGCTCTAACCAGCCAATATCACCTCCGAGAAGGTAGGTGCCATACCGGAGACTTCCCTGGATTGCTGGCTATACTGGACTAGAGGAGAACACAACCAAGGTTGCTTGCGGCCATCTTACATCCAGTACGGTGGTACCAACCCAGTCGGCTACAATTTGAGCCTACCACCTAGTAAGGGGCAAGGGAAGGGACCTACAGTTTTACACCGGTTCAGAACGGTGAAGCAGCGGGTGTAGGTATGCACGTAATTTTTTTCGTCAGAAAAAACTCATTGGTACACGCCGACCGGATTCGAACCTCGGACCTCCCGCATGAGAAGCCGATGCCCAAACCACTCGGCCACCCGCCGCTTTATAATATTAATATTACTAGCTTTTGCCTGCGGCTTCGCTCGCGTGAAATTGGTATTGAAAAATAAGAAAGTGAGTAAGCCCGCTACCGCACCTTTATTTCGGCGCGCGGAACAATTCGGTTTGTATGAGAGCCACATCTTAGCGTAAGCGGAACTAAATTTTATTTAGCCTATCCTGTGTCTCGTATATCCAGATGTACGTGTAGTGTGTACTAATTTTCATCGAATTCGCATGATCGGTTTAAGAGTTATGGAGGAACATA
This sequence comes from Nematopogon swammerdamellus, assembly GCA_946902875.1. Taxonomy (NCBI): domain Eukaryota; kingdom Metazoa; phylum Arthropoda; class Insecta; order Lepidoptera; family Adelidae; genus Nematopogon; species Nematopogon swammerdamellus. The sequence continues at coordinate 2,483,924 of OX336356.1, read as the reverse complement.
CATAGGTACATACTATTCCCTAATCCCTAATTTTAGAGGTCGCTTACAGGAGTGGTGAGATCGTAACAGTTTACATTTGGACGGCGTAATTTTCAAAAAAATCATTCCTATTTTGTTATGATTAAATTGAAATGAAAAATTTTTTTATTCATATTTAGTTTTGATTTATAGAAAGAAAGAAAGAAAGAAATATATTTACTCACAATCCATTTAACAGTAAAACACAATAATTTTTACATAGGTACCGAATTACACATGAGGACGGTGAACCGGAAACCGCTCAGCTGAGACGCAGTTAAACTGCGCGCTGATTTTCAGCGGCTCTGGGTTACATACACACAGTAATAAATATTACTGAGTACAATATTAGAAAATAAAAATAAAACATAAAACAAAACAAAAAACATTAACATTAAGAACGTGTATAAATTATAAGTACAGTAAAAAGCTCAGCATATTCAATTAAAACAACAAAAACAACACTTTAAACATTAAAACGTGATGAGTCTAATTAAAACATGATGAAAATAATATTATATACGCATTTCATTTAAAAGAGAAAAAAAAAACCACTACATAAACACTACCTACCTTATTTCACTACCTTTACCTTTTTTTACCTTTATTCACTATTTACATTTCTAAGGCACCCTGTATTATGATTTAGCTAGAACAACCTGTATTTTTATTGTATGTAATGCAAATACAAATATTCTGCACCAGCTAATATTAAGCCAACAATTATCGCAAGTTATGAAGTGAAATGGAACGGTTATGGCATTTGAGACAACTCTCATAAATATATAGGCAGCTCCTTGAACTGTAAATTGGTTGTGTATATACATGCAAGTCGTTTTGCCTGTCGTGAAAGGAGATTTCTTCAAGGGAAGCGACGAAAGACAAGGCGGGGTGCATTGAAAAAAAGCGGTGAAGTGTTTTTTTTTATAGAAACTGACACGGTTGGCTAGATCACCTACTACATCCGTGATGTCAGCCCATAACACATGAACTAGGTGACATGTCGGCGCTGCCCTTCGGTCGTGTCGGCCACACTGAACTGAACGGCAAACACGAATAGCAGTTTCAGCCGACCTTTCTTTCAGTACGGTGGTATCAAGCCGGGCGAGTTAAACCCTGCCACCTAGTAAAATAAGAAGAGAAGGGGCCTAACAGTTTTACGTGGAATCAGAACCACCGTCAGCCTCCAACGGTCGAGCGGTCACCCATCCACCCACTGACCGCGCTGTGATTAAAATCCGACCGACAATCGACCGACCGCACCACTGAGCTAAACCGACAAGTGCGAGTCGAATTCGCGTGGAGGAGAGGCTTCCGTAGCACTCCGTTTTCCGTGAGAACTTTGAGACTTAGGATTTTCGTATAGATTTTCATGTAAACTATATTTCCTATATTTTTTTAATATTTTAGACTCCACATTTTTATAAAGCTCAATTATTATTAATTTCATAACGTGCTTATAGAAGTATAACTTGAAACATTTTAGAACGATTCTTAATTGGTCCCAGATTGTGAACCACCAAACTAGATGAGCCCCAGAACGAGGCTCCCAGTCCCAGCTCGCTCTCTAGGTGTCCGCAATAAGTGGTAAACAAGCGTCTTCGCACGTGGTGGCGAGAGCGTGTGTGGCGCGTGGACTTGATGAACGAGTTTGGGTGCGACACAAGAGCAATTCGGACAGAATGGGAAGAAAGTCAAAATCACTTTGAAGGGCAAAAAAGTGTGAGTGTATACCAGACGGCATACAACTTGGACCAGTTTGCGTAGGTACGGAAGAACGGTGCGAAGGCGGCGGACCAGTCGCGCGGTCTGCAGGCGCTCTCCCCGCCGTCGCATCCCGCGCCCTCCACCAAATATACGCTAAAATCGGCCACTGCACTGGTCCAAGTTATATGCCGTCTGGTATACACTGGTCGAAAGTCGACAATGTAAATGGCAAATCGACTGAACGCAAGCATACGCAAGCATACGGCGCCGAGCCACCTACAAGGTGTCTAACGACATTCGGTCGTACGCCGAGGTTGCGATCTTTCCACCACAGAACCGGTAAACTCTGGAACGCTCTCCCTCCTACCCACATATTTCCCCCCAAGTACAGTCTCGGGTTCTTCGAGAGAGGCGTGAATGAGCACCTGTCAGGCCGACATGGCATTCGCAACTTCCGCGTGTAAACGAATGTTCGTGGGCGCTGTTAAACACCTAATGGGTGGCTCAGAGCCACATGTCAAGTTTTCTATAAAAAAACGTAAGTATACAAAAGTTCTGATATCGGCTCTATATACTTACTTGATTTTTATTCGTTTATTGACACATTTCTTTTTTATATTAATTTTACATAAAAAACTTAAATCTAAAATTAATATAAAATAACAAAATGGAATTTCCACCACCGGCGGCGGGGCGAACCCAGGCTACCGATGGTCGGACCCGAGAGAGAGAAACCTTCGGACAATTCGAGCGGTGTCGAGCAAGACCGCCTTCTGCATCTGACCCTTGATCCAAGCAAGTGGCTCTAGTGAGAGCCTCTTGAGATGATGGTCGAGGCTCTTCGCTATCGCTTGATTTTATTTTTACTATTACTTTTGATTTTATGTGATCAGAATTATCAAGCTTAAACTCAACAGCTCTGAAACTGCATTTTAACACTGTAAGCGGTGTCTATTGTGTAGCTAGTCACAACCTATTGTAATCGAAGATATTTAAAAACCCTGCAAAGTTCTTGCCGGCTCTTATTTGTGAGTGCAATCGAATCGGATTGTAAAAAAACAAAAAAGGACAAATTCAAGCGTAATGTACTACGAATGATGTATAAAGAATAAAAAAAAAATTATTCGAATTTAAAAATGATTTTACTTGTAGTTATTTACATGCTATAATTTGCTCAGATTCAGGGTTTAACCCGGCGGTACCACCGCACTGAATGAAAGGACGGTTGAAACAGCTATGTAAATAGTTCGTATTTTATTTCAGTGTAGCCGGCACGACCGAACGGAAGCACTGGCATGGCACATAGTTCACCAAGGTGTTGTGATCTGACTTCACGGATGTTGTAGGTGATATAGCAAACCGTGTCAGTTTCCAAAAAAATAAAAAAATAAAGATTTTCCCTATTTAGAATTTCGATGGAGTGACACGCTCTTTGTCCACATCATTCTTAAGTCATCAGAACAGAAATTACCCCGTTCGTCCAAGGAAAATATCGCACTATCGCTTGTGACAATTTTCATATAAATATTAGCTTTTGAGCAAAATTTACCGTTCGTTAGCAGAAGCCAGTAGTGTAACTTGAATTAATTCGCTCGGGGAATATATGGGATTTAAACCTTGGACAACGGGGCTAATTTAGTACTGGACCTGAACACTTACTCGGTGAAAGTGGCTTGTTTTGTGCAATATTTCATTAATTTGTGTTTATGCTGCCTATGGTCCAATATACATGCATACATACATACATACACCCAATATACATACAATGTACATACATACACACATATATACATACATACACACATATACACATACATACATACATACATATACATACATATATACGCACCTATAAAATCACCGCACACCATCGCACTTGCAAGTACCACCCTCAAAGTTTATGCTGACTCATTTCAACGGGCTACCTATCAAGAGATACAGCCCTCGGGCAGACAGACGGACGGACGGACGGACAGACAGACAGGCAGACGGCGTAGGCTTAGTAATAGGGTCCCGTACCGGATACGGAACCCTAAAAACGATATGTGAATGTTGTTTCTCAGGTATAATATCACAGATGCTCCATTCGTTTTGTGTTATTATTCGTTCACAACGATATAAAACTATTTCTACAGGTTTTTTCATCAAATATATAATTTATGTTTCTATCCAACAACGTTTAAATATAGTTTTATTAAGGCGACGCGCATTTCTGAGAAATAACTGCAAAAACTTGTTTTTTTTAATGTTAATAATTTTAAATCAATATTGACAAGATAAACAGTAAATTATGATACCTAGTATTGAACTTGGAGAAAAGTTGAAAAAGTGACTTTTTAATTTATTTAAAACACCTAATTTATTTACTGTCCACCTTTGAAGAGATAGGATTATTGATTTTGTAGATATCCTTTATTTAACATTAATTTAAACAGCTATAACAAAATGGGCTTGCTTAATTCAATAGGGCATTCAACTATCTTTTGCCCGGGGTTTCGCTTCGCGTGACTTTTTGCTCACAGCTCAGGCCGCCGATGACTTAGCGTTATAATTTATACCTTAAACTCACACTGAGAAGTGACAGAATGAAACAGTGAAAACCGTATGTAAATCAATGAAGTGATGCTCGAGTTATAAGTCATTTATTGACGACGTTACATGGTCGGTCCCCGGTGGCCTGTAAAAACTTCGCTTTATTTATTAGGCACTGTAATGTAGGCGAACATGAGAAGATAAAATGTTTTGAATTTTCAGACAATTTCATAGACTACAACTGAATAGTACACAAATACTTAAGTACTGGCATGTCATCTAGTACTGCAGGAACATAAGAGCTTGCATCATGAACCTAGGTACCAGGTGAAAGGTATCGTATTGTTGTTTTTTTTATTTTATTTTTATGGAAACTGACACGGTTGGCTACATCACCTACAACATCCGTGATGTCAGCCCATAACACCAGGTGAACTAGGTGCCATGTCAATGCTTCCCTTCGGTCATGTTTATTGTTTACTAGTGTTTGTTGTTTTGTTGTATCAGTTGACATAAAATATAAATTTAGAAATGAACTCAAGTCAAAATGAAAAAAAATAAAATTAACACAAAACTTAAAAAATAAAATCGATATCACTAATATCTACGTTGCCTATCATTCCATGCTTCGGCAGGTTTTAAGGTGATATTCAATAAGGGCCAATCTGGTCCGTAATCCTCTTAAATAAATCCTTCACACAAAGGGCTCTTGTACAAAAGCTTTTTTTTCCTCAACTTTCAATAGGCTGGGCGACAGCGGACATAAGTCTTCGGGAAAAAAATATCGGCATCAAAAATATTGGCGTGGGAGTCATTGTGAACGAATCGGAAGAAAAAATAAAAAAAAAAAACGGATCGATGCAAGTGTGACTTTTGTTACGATATTGATACGTGCATTATTCCGTTATTTCGAAATTTTTTGCTGTTGCTATTTCCCATTCGAGCGTACCATCACGCTGTCTCACGACAACCGGGGTAAGCAGAGTAATTGGTGCGGGGTAAGCAGAGTAATTGGTACCTACTCGACGAGCGACGAGGATAAAACATTGACGTATAAAATACAAGCTTTTGCCCGCGGCTTCACTTCCCGTGACTTGCGGCATGCACGGGGAGAGATGCAGTGGGGCCTATTCTTTTTATACATAAACAATATCAGCTTTTATTGTTTATTGTTTATTGTATAATTTCATCCATAGGTAGGTAACCTACGCTTGGACATGTCGAAAATTCCGCCAGTTCTAAATTCAATGCGAAGAAGAACTGACAAACAAACTTTGCAAGTCACAATATTTAGTTAGTAAATTTTATAGTATTAAATTACAGTAACTTACAATAATAACCCATACTGCCACAAGATTATTAATATTTACAGCATAAACATGAATACTGAAGAATATGACCACTCTGCCTATTTACATTCTATATCTGGTGTATAGTCTGTGTTATAGTGGCAATTTTGATACTTAAACATTATCAAGTCAAATCAACATCCTAAATTATAGTATCCGATATTCCTTTTTTGGAAACTGAAACGTTTGGCTTCATCACCTATAACTGCGATGTCAGCCCATAATAACTTAGGGAACTAGATGCCATGTCAGTGCTCCCCTTTGGTCGGGCCGGATAAACTGAACTGGACTATTTACATAGCCGCTTCGACCGACTCAGTGCGGTGGTATCAACCCGGGCGGGATAAATTAAACTCTACCAACTAGAATAATAAAGGTAAGAAGGGAAGAGACCACGGTCGAACGGTCACCCATCCAAGTTGCCAACTAGGTGCCATGTCAGTGCTTTCCTTCGGTTCGGTTTCGGAGAGAAAATACGAACTATTTGCCGTTTCGACCGACGTTTCGTTCAGTGCGGTGGTACCAACCCGAGCGAGATAAACCCTACCACCTAGTAAGGTAAGAAGGGAAGGCACCTACATTTTAACGTGGAATCCGAACCACGGTCAGCCTCCAACGGTCGAACGGTCACCCATCCAAGTTCTGACCGCGCCCAGGTGACCACGAACGAAAGTCTACCGATCGCACCACTGAGCTACCGTAGCTGACATTCATTATATATTTTTAAAATGAATATTTTTTTTATTTTTATGGAAACTGGCACGCTTGGCTACATCACCTACAACATCCGTGATGTCAGCCCATAACACCGGTTGAACTAGGTGCCATGTCAGTGCTTCGCTTCATTTTATGTCGGCTACACTGAACTGGACTGAAAACACGAACTATTTACATAGCCGTTTCGACCGACGTTTCGCTCAGTGCGGTGGTACCAACCCGGCCGGGATAAACCCCACCACCTAGTTAGGTATAAGAAGGGAAGGGACCTACAGTTTAACGTGGATTGCGAACCACGGTCAGCCGCTTGTCATTAAATTTGAAACAGGTTGGGAATGCAACCACAGTTCGGATATCGAATCCGGAACCGAACGTCCATTTCCCTCGAACGTCCGTTTCCCTAGAACGGTCACTTCCTCGAACTGCTCCCCGATTGACCACATAAGCCACCGAAGGGCCACTTACCCGAACGGCCACATCCATGAAAAAAAAGTTATTTCTGTCGATGTCTGCCCACTTACGACAAATCGATCCCGTAAATCCTTCATTTACAGTGTTGTGCAACGTGTGGAATGCACTCCCACCTTTTTTATGGATAGCGCGACATGTGGCATTGTTTCACCTACAAGTAGGTGTCTAACGATGCCCATGAACATTCTGTGATGCACGGGGATTGCAAATGCCATGCCGGCCTGACAGGAGCCTTTTCACGCCCCTTTTGTAAAACCCCAGGCTGTACTTGGGAGGAAATGGATGGGCAGGGAGTGCGTTCCACATTTTCCCGGATCTTTTCCTCCAGTCTGGGGTCCTTGAAATGAAATGAAATGAAATGAAATGAAATGTTTATTTATTTTTCATAAATAGGTAAGTTTGTAAGATACACAACAGTTGTAACTAATAAATAACTACTAATAATAACATACCTAATACTATGAAAAATAGGATCTGGGCGCAGCGTAAGATACTGAGCCGAGACGACCCAGCATCGCTGATTTTAAGCCCAGCCTCCAGAATATCCTATTTGACAGATGTTTAAAATCTATTTACATTAATAAATATACAGAATTTAATTATAAAATGAATATAAAAAAGGCAAAATAAATAAAATATAAATATGCTTCGTACTGCTATATATAACAAAGTGAAAATGACAAATTAACTATTACTAACGATATTACTAAATTAACAAATTAACACACCTAGCAATTAGAATACATTTAGAATAAAACGAGGCAAATATATATTACAAGATAAACATGAAAATTAAAAGCAAAAGATGAATGAAAAATGAATGAATGTGACACAACATAACCTAACATACAACACAACAAGACCTAAAATTAAAATTAAATACCACAGTAATACCACCTCTCAGGTTCTTCAAAAACTATGCGAAGTTGCATGGTATTCGCAGCCCCCGTAAATCTCCGGATTGCCCGGCCGTCGGACTACACCTTTATTTTAGTCTGGCGAGCGCCATGTTATGTCGTGTTTCCCATAAAAAAATAAATACATAAAAAACCGGCCAAGTGCGAGTCGAACTCGCGCACCGAGGGTTCCGTATCGCCATGTCAAAGTTAGCGCCACTGTGTCTTATGAAATGCTTCATATTAGTTAAAATGTCATGATTAGTTAAAATGCTTCATAATCTATTCGGTAAATGGCGCGCGCACATACACTTTTTGGTTTCTTCTATGGGAATTGGGAACCCCCGTGAATTTTTTACGTTTTCTTTTTTTTTATTATTTTTTGTTATATCGGCCATAATAAATAACATATATTCTGTGAAAATTTCAACGGGCTACCTATTACGGTTCAAGAGATACAGCCCTCGGATAGACGGACGGACGGACGGACGGACGGACGGACGGACGGACGGACAGACAGACAGACAGACGGCGTAGGCTTAGTAATAGGGTCCCGTACCGGATACGGAACCCTCAAAAAAGTGTTTACACCAGATTATGTTCCCCCGTACTTACATTCCAAACCGATAACTTTTAAGAGATGTACAAGGATAATAAATCAGTGGAAATTATGTCATAAATCCATACAGTGACCAATAAAGCATGTTTTATAAGTGGTAATTACCAACGTATTTTGACAGACTGTGACTCCGTTTCACGGTTAATCGGTTCTGGATTTGTTGCACCTGTCAACCCTTAATTTATTTAGTTAGATGGTGTTTTTGATTAAATTATAAACTACCAAATGGGCTGCGTTAATATCGACTAAGTATCTGTTGATTTTCATTAAAAAAAACACCAGTTTTTATTATTTCTTGTATGTATACTCTAAGAGCTGATTCATAAATAACGTGGCCAAAGGATTTTAAAAGAAATATGTTTTTCTCTCTGGAACACGTTGTCACTATTTATTGATTTTATTGTATCAGGAACATTTTCGTACAATTTGGGTCCAATCACGTCAGGGTCTTTTTCAGCCATCGCCGATTTGTGCGCAACAGATTTTAAGCGCTCTGAGTTACGAGTGTTGTATTTGTGACTTGCGCCATTAAAAACTCAAAATAATGTTCTTGCGTACATATACCACTACTTTATATATATAATATTATTTACTCTATATTATAAAGTGCACACAGTAAGTATACCAAAAGATTTGAAAAAGTCTCTACAAGATGTTGTTCGCGGTACACTGGCTAATAACCATACCATGTTGGTTTTCATAAAATAAAAACGCGCATTACCTCAATGAAAGACAATGCCATATTATTCTTCAAGACATTTTATAACCTAAAGCATTTTTTACGTTTTTTTGAGTCAATGTTCTACATTCAAATTATAAAAAAACTTACATAAGTACCTAATTGTTCACAAACAACATTCGAATTTGCATAGACTGCGAATTTGTTACACCACAGACAATATGCTCTTTGCAAAGTGACAGTGCGGTTGGATAGGCAGATTATCAATACCGCGGTGCGCATAGACAAGAGTCGGATCTATAACGTATCCATTGTGGTTAATGGAAGTGACGTGGAGCGATGAAGAAAGTTCGAATTTCGAATGGAGAACAAATCACGTCACGTGACGATCTCATTCTTTATTTTGTGATAGGTCGGCTATCTTGGATTCTTTACAGTTCAGTTTTAATCAGCTGTAATAATATTTCATAGGAAGTGAATGATCGTGGATTCTATCCCCGTCGACGTGCACCGCAGGCTTTCTCTTTCTGAGTTCGATAAGCGCACACGAGATACTCCAAGATGAAGACTCCGTGTTAAATTGTATTTCCTTTCCATGACCTTACTAAGTGATAGGGTTAAACCCGTTCGAATGTGTACCACCGCACAGTGGATGTTTTGGGAAAGGTCGCCCTAGCTAGCTAGACGCACGTACCTAGCCCGTATCATTTGTAAAATCAATGAATTTGGAACAGGCGACTTGGACTATTACTTTTAGGGTCCGAGATTCGAATACCATCGACATGCACTAATGAGTTTTTCGGACGGAAAAAATGCAAGTGCACACCTATATCTGCTGCTTCACCGTTCGGAACCGGTGTAAAACTGTAGGTCCCTTCCCTTGCCCCTTACTAGGTGGTAGGCTCTAACGGTTGGTACCACCGCACCTTACTGAATATATGAGTAAGATGCCGCATAGCAGCCTTCCCCGGAAGCCCGTTCCACACCTTTGCAGTGCGACACAAGAACGATTTATTGAATCGTGCAGTTCGAAGAACTATTCTGTCGACTACAAATGTGTGTTCCGCGAGAGTATGGCGGGTTTGGCGAAGGCGAACAGGAGGAGGAGGGTTGAAGGAAGCAAGTTCGTCAGAGCAGCGGCCATAGTATAGTACAGATAAAACAGGCTCAATAACCCAATGATACGTCTGTGCTTTAGACGTTGAAGGTCCTGTGTGAGTAAAGAGTCGCCAATGAGGCAAATGGCTCGTCCATAGGATCTAAGGCTGAAAGAAGAGGATCTGAGAGGGACTCAGGGAATCCCTCCCAAAGGTGACTTGGTAATGTAAGCATTACGTAAAAAAACCATGCAGTTCCGTTGTCTCTGCTTGTGCGTGGCGGTCGTGTTTTCAACCGACTTCCCAAAAGGAGGAGGTTCTCAATTCGACTGTATGTTTTTTTTTATGTTTGTTACGCGATTACTCCGTCAAATTGTGGGCCGATTTTAAAAATCATTATTATGTTTGGTAGGACATATTTCAGAGGTGGTCCCATGTAAATTGATTCAGCTGTTTTTGATTATCGAAATTGATTCAGCGGTTTTTGAAAAGAAAACAACAAAAAACTATGGTTTGTGGTTACCTTCAGCAAAACTTTTGTGATGTGGACTTTTTCAGCAATTAGCAGTTTGACACATGGCGAATTGTCGTTAACTTCAGCAAAACTTTTGTCATGTGGACTTTTTCAGGAATTTGCAGTTTGACACATGGCGAATAATTCTGTACCACTTTAACCGATTTCGATTATTCGATTTAATGTTATTATTTTTATGTAATATTACTAAAAAGAATGAAATAAAAGCGAGGCGGAATCACGAGGCCGAAGGCCGAGCGATTCCGCCGAGTACAATAATAACAAAAAACTACTAAAAAAACTGTGAAATAAAAAACTATTTATAAAAAGTATAAACATCGACTTCAAAAATGTATGAAATAAAAAAAATCTAACAACTCTAGGGAGAGTTGAAGGCGGTGCTAAAGCAAGAAAAAATGATGAATTAAAGAAAACATGAGTGGGTGATATCCTTTTGTGATTTTGTGTAACCTTCTTTTGCACCGCCTTCAACTCTAGGGTTAGATTTTTTTTATTTCATACATTTTTGAAGTCGGTTTTTATATTTTTTATAAATAGTTTTTTTATAATATCCCTCACCCGTTCGTGCACCACGTCTTTCGTCCCGACGTGTATGGGATGGGATCCATTACTGTAAGTGAGCGCGCCGTTCGATGCCGTTTCAGACGCTGCTTTTTTGTTTGCGTCCGTGATTGATAAAGCGCGACTGAACAGTGACAACCCTCCGCATCCCGGGGGCCCTTTTGAAAATTATTTAGCGGTTTCTTTGTCGGATTGAAAGTATTTGAAAGACCTGTGATTGGAGTGATTCACAATGATGAATTTTTAGAGGCAAAAATAAATGTTACTTTGTATTAGTACTCGCAATTTAGTGAATGAAAATGAATGAATGGAATGAATTTATCGATAAAATTGAAATTCGTTAATTTCCGCTATACTTGTTTGGGTCATCAAACTCTATATGTACCGAATTTCAACTTTTTTGGTCCAGTAGATTCAGAGTTCAAGTTTTTGTACTTTTTAAGTGGTCGGGGATTTTTTTTCAATTTGTAATTAAACTTTTTTGTATAAATAATGCACGATTGACAATTTATCGACTATGCAAAAAGTTGCATACATGGGTAGGTGGTCAACCATCAATTTGATTCTGAAATTACAACATTTGATTGCGTTTGCCGAGACAGACAATCACCCCGGTAATGCAGGTTCGATCTTAAGGCCAATCTATCGTGACTTCGCTTCGTGATTTCTTTAATATTTTCCTTAATATTTTTTTAGCATTATCTTTCGTACCTACTCTTTCAGCACTATATGGTATTTTTTTAAAGAGACGTGTTTACATATTAAGTTTTAAGCGCATAATTCTATCTAAAATTAAGAAATCTATAAATGAGTTTGCTCAAAAGTGCGTTGTGTTACCCCACCCTAAATAAAATCCTGACTGAGTGTGTATACGCCCTTAAATTGTGGTATAATCCCACTTGCATGGTTGGTATTCATCAATACCACCATGCAACATCAAAACTGCAGTTTTACACTATGTGAAAGTGTGGGATAAGTGCTTGAATCGTTTCAATTTTTGACATTTTCATCTGCCACATTTGAAAAGAAATGAAATTATTTTTTTGAATTCTCCAACAATAAATAGCAAAGTGGGCCAGCATTGTTTATTATATATTTCTACATATTATAAGGACCAACGTCTGCCGTCTATGCGAACATACATACGTATGTTCGCTTATAACTCAAGAACGGCTTAACCTATTCTCTTGCAATTTTTGCCTATGTAATGCGACATATCTCTGCCACGTTATAGATTATATAGAATCACGCCATTATTTATACGAGCAGTTTAGTGGGTTCGGAAGTGAACGTAGTCGGAAGAAAACAGACCAATTCCTTTACCGCAAGTGGAGTCGCGGGTACAGCTAGTATTATAAAAATAAACAACATATAATCACATCAATTCACCTTAAGACTCTGAGCACAGACTCGAACCACAGCGCCGGCGCCGCGCGCGGGCACTCTTTAATTTGTAAATTGAACCGCCACTAACGCCATCTATTAGTGTCATTGACCACTGCTGGTTACTGTTGCTTCGGCTACTGTGCGGTGCGGTCGTGTATTACGCTTTGTGTTCGTGATATTTTATTTGCGGAATAAAGATTGTTGTTTATATTATTGCTTGGTGAAGAATGAAGTCTTCTGTTATTTTGGTTGAATTTCTAGTTTAAGATTTATTTTATAGTTTTAAATAAAATGTGGTATTTCTGGGTTGTGTATTATAGAGAAACTTCCGAGTTAATAAAAAAAAATAGTTTACACTAATAGTAGGTTTTTTTTTCATTATTATTATTGTATAATAATGTTTCGTAGTAGGTAAATGTTTTAAAAAATATATATTTTTTTTGTATTATATTAAATGAGGATGCAGTTATTTTATTTTTCAATTTAGTTTTCACATCAAACACAATGAACACTAAATTGAACGAAAAACGAAAGACGAAAACGACGAAAGATGAAATTCTTAAATCCAATTCGGAAGAAATATCTCCAATAATCATCCTCATGATTGCAAAAATGATTGGGATTCTCATGATCGGAAATCGAGATTCGTATTCTTATTTTTTAATGCTACCGAAAGATGAGATTGCATTCACCAATAACATTTCAAGTTAATGCTTTTGCTTACTATCTTTTATTTTAATAAATAAAAATAAATTTATATAGGAAACTATTTTCAATGACACTAAACAGAGCAACTAGTGCAGAGGCTCTGTTTTAAAATATAAAAAAGAATGGAAGAAAAAATTGAAATAAATTTTATGTTTGACATTAAAACAACAAAAATAATCTAGCAATAAATTAGACACCTAAGTACCAAGCTAGAGGCATTCTCTTGAAGTCGTGTATTATATTAACTGTTCAGAAATAGCATACCACTAAAACACTAAATAATCATATTGAATAGATACATAACTCCGAACAACCAATTCTCAAAATGGATGACACAAAGGCACAATCACTTTTACACAAACAATGGCCGCTTGACACCTTCCATTCCCATGCCGACAACATCATTCCGGCCTGGCATATTAATTCTGCTGCAAATTATAGTTTCCCATGCTTTTCCCATAGCTTTGCAGACATCTACGATAATTACTAAACAGAGACCACCGCGTACAGATTTCGATTACTAAACCAACCTAATTAGCGTTGAGATAGTGCATTAAAGTAGAAACATTCACAAGGAAAATTACTCGAGACCAAAATCACGGTAATAGCCGTCTGCAGCCACCGGTCTTACCCACTAACCAATCACGAGGTGGCGACAGCTTCATCTCTTTTCTTCCCGTCCATTTTCACATTCGCCTTTCATTTCTCTACCTTTGTCTTATCCATCTGCATGTTCCGCTTCATTAGCGCCATCTTCTTTAAGTTCTTGAAATATTTTAGCATTTACGTATTTGACATTAAAGTTGAAATTTCTCTGTCTGTCTGGATTGACGTATGTGATTTCTGCGGATTCAGTAGGAGCTCGGTGGAATAGTGCTTTCATCTCATTCGAATGATTTCTTCGAGAATCATCATCAAAGGAGCCGACACCATCGATGGTAGATTTGACGCTCAGTCGATTTGCCTCCGTATCGGTATAATTATGTTGTTCTGCGGTTCTGTTTATTTGTTCCCTTTCTTCGTCTCGGTTCGTTGGTCCTATAATAAAATGTTTAAAGCGAAATTGTTGTCTGATTGCCGCCGTCTGTTTGTCTAAGGGATGCCGACTAAGTGGCAGCTTTATGATGTTTAGATGGAACAATTAATATTTGATAGTGGACGAGTTACTGAATATTGGATTGATCAATAATTGATGGTCGATTAAAACTGCGATTAAAATATGGTAATACTTTGAAGAAAAAAAAATTTTTTATTAATAAATTGCGTTTACTTACTGTTTGGCACATATGAATTGTAAACATAGTGAACTTATCTATAGTAACTGGTGATATTATTATTATAATATTTTCTATTTATTAGAATTTTTCATAATATTTAACATTTATAAATACCTATGTTGAAAGGCCACGAATTGTACAAAACTGTAGGTCCCTTACCTTATTAGACGGTAGGGTTTATCCCGCCGGGTTAGTACCACCGCACTGAGCGAAACGTCGGTCGAAACGGCTATGTAAATAATTCGTGTTTTCCGTCCAGTTCAGTGTAGCCGACATGAAATGAAGGGAAGCACTGGCATGGCACCTATAGTTCACCCGGTGTTATGGGTTGACATCACGGATGTTGTATAGGTGATGTAGACAACCGAGTCAGTTTCCATAAAAATAAAATTGCAAAAATTGTACTAATAGCGATCAGACACAAAATTTATGCAATATTACATTTTATAAAGAAAAAAAAAAACAATACATGAAATGTCTCCCAGATCAGTGTCGCATTCAAAGAAAACCTCCGCATCGAGGGTCAAAATCCTTACGCAGCTTCACGTAAACTGCCGAGAGGAGAGATCAAAGAAGTAATAAAGCATAACAACATGCACAATCTTAAATCTATAAGGCAATAAGAAACTAAAACAATACGAACAGAGACCGAGGACCGAACACTTAAGATTACATCGTGCGATATGTGTTATGGGGTATTTTATTAAAATTTATGTCTTATTTCTACTTCTCGGAATTTATTAATCGACTAATATGAATTCCACGGGTGTTTTTACAAAACCAGCAACGCTCTCTAGAACAAATCCGATGTGAGTTTGTAAATCTTTGGTTCTATTGTTGAGCTGTTTTATCGATTTACTGTCGCTATTATTGGAATATTTCTTTATACATATATCAATTATAAATATTATGGATTACGGAAACTGCTTTATGTAATGGGAACTTTCCCCTCGTCGGCCTCTTTGGATGAAATTTTTGATCTAGCTAGAGGACTGAGGCCGTCGAGGGAATTGCTCTATGACTCTGGCGGTAGGTCAACCCGGATCGTGGCTTTTAAGATTTGTTTGTTTTGTTTTAGTTTAGGTAATTTTAATTTGATGGGTGGTTTTAATTTCTATTTTAATCCGTAATTAGCTTTAATTTATGTAATCAAATAAAAAAATATCATGTTTTTTAAATAAAGTTTCAATCTGTCCAAAAAATTATTAGGAAAATGAGTCCTTTTTTTTCCAAAATCGTTCTTGAATGATGTGTATTACAAAATGTATACTTAGGTATAATTTAATTAACCTCATACCTTGTACCGTATTACTTATTATACCAAATTTAATTACAGTTATAATCCGTGCTTTTTTCCATGACATAGATTATGAATGGCTTAGTGCTATAAATATGCCAAATGATATAAATAAAATTTTAAATGAAACAACACAAAAATGCAACTTAAAAAACAAAGTGTTTGACGAAATAGCGATAGTTAAACGACAAATAAGTGACAAAGCACCATTAGTAGCGTTCCCTCTTTCAAAAGCCGGCTCAATAAAATTGGTGTCTGATCATTTGTCAAAGTATCAGGATATTTATTTATTGCGGACCCTCCGCGTGTAACCAATACCTGGTCCGTTTCGACGTGAATAAATTTAAAATCTATACGTTGTGAGCGCAACTGTTCAGTTTGGTGTTAATAGATTATGGTTTTTGAACCGTTGTTGTTTATGGGGTGACGTGGGTGACCCTTTTGGTAGCGTTTTTTTTTTACTTTTTGTTTCTTTTGGTATTTTTGTGCCTAACTTATTTTTTGCTTTTGTATAAATTCGACAGTACTGCACTGCTGCTCTTTATAGGTTATTCTAGCATTTAAAAAAAAGTGCGAGTCTAACTCGCGCCCCGAGGGTTCCGTATTACCATTTCCTGGTCAGAGCCACTCACGCCATCTGTTAGTTAAAATGCTTCATACTCTTTTCGGTAGATCCGTACTATACACTTTTTAGACATACCGTGAATTACAGACAGACGGACAAACAGACAGCCAGGCACACGGCGTAGGCTTAGTAACAGGGTCCCGTACGACGGATACGGAACCCTAAAAACATCTTTTAGTTTATTGAAACCCTTGATAGCATATTCTAGTATTGCTCAAGATAAGCTTTGTTTAATTTGTGTTTTGTTAGTAAGGCAATCTCTCGCTTCTCACCCTCAAATATGGTGGAAGGAGGCGATGGCTGGCCCTGGCGCGATGCTCGTGAACGGGTGCTGTTTGTTGAGACTGGCCTGCTCCAATTGGCTCCAACATGTTCTAAGAATGGTTTACGCTAATAGAAAAAAAATTTGTATTTGTGATTTTTTTTTTTAGAAAAACTGATGATTCGTACTATTTAGGCAGTGGCAAACACTTTTGTAAATGTAGACTTTATAAAAATCTACTTAAAATATATCTAAAAATCGTAAATTTAGTTTTAGTATCATAACATAGAGTCTACAAACTCAGTATCTCATAAACAAAGTAACTTACTCCATGACCATCCCTTAGACGGAGGTTATACGCTAGGTTTGGCATCAGTTCAGTCCGTGACCTTGGTCACGGCCAGATTGACGCCAGAATGACGCCAGATGTAAAATGACATCAGTCTAGTATCAAAATATTTTAAAATCCATCAGTCTGGTCCATCATTCCAATCCATCCATCCATCAAAGTAGATTAAACGGTCAGACTGGGCCATGGTTTAACCAGACTGATGGCCTGAACTGATGCCAAACCTAGCGTGTAACCTCCGTCTTACAGATTCATTATTAGTATTGATGATGTGATAACATTTATATTCAGCGGTTGTAAAAATAAATTTTTCGATGCAATCGATTGTAACGTACCAGACTCTTTAAATAAAAAACATCACAAGCGAACCCAACATTCGTCTATTCCTACCGAAGACAGACGCGTGACTGGAATCTAAAGAAGAGGTCAAATTCTAAGAAGTCCCACCAGCTCCCGCTTTTAACCCTACACTGGGTAAGAGAGGCACTATCAGAAACGGCACGTGATGACGAGAAGACTCTCGACATCTCGGAAATCTCGATGCAAGTATCACGTACGATGCTCTGGAAGAAATAAAATACTTAGTAAGCGTGCGTACTTACGGTGTTGAATTTCTCCGTTTACTCTTAAACATTTTATTCTGAGATATAGAAAAGAAAGAAAGAAAGAAAATGCTTTATTGCCCCACCGAAGGGAAGCACTGACACGGCACCTAGTTCATCAAGGTGTTATGGGCTGACATCACATTATAAGCACTTTACATATAAAATTTACATAAGGTGCAAAGGCGGACTTATCCCTTACAGATATTTCTTACAGTCAACCTTTGGATGTTTGAGATTTGATTAATATAGTGGAATGCAAGTAGATATTAGCAAAAGAGTTGAGTGTGAGAATTGAAGTTAAAAATAATAATTAGAATACCTTATTAACACATTTATTTTTCGTTTATTTGGGAAATCAACAGCAGTTTTACAATAGTTTAAAATATATTACATGCAGGTTATACGATAAAGGCCAGTTATATATTTCCACTGCCTAATTTACTAAATATATAAAATATAATAAACAAATAAATATAAATATACAGGCTGTCCCCGGACAGGTGTAGTTCCTTTAAGGAGGCTATTCTACGCTTCGTTTACACCTAGGAGGAGAAAAATGTTTAGTGTATTTTACTAAGAATTGCCTTTAAAATTTCTAAATATTTTTAAACAGGGGACCAAAATTTACTAAGAAATCAGAGCGTAAAATTGATTTACAATGGATTTTATAAAATATATACAAATATTTAAATGACTTTAAAATATTCAAGTCACTAAATAAAAGCAAATGTTTTTTTACTTTCTAAAAGGGCCAAAAATGTGCCCAAGGCACAAGGGCCCCTTCATGGCCAAAGACGGCCCTGTATGCGTGACAAGAGCAGTTCTGCCTTTTTGAGCACAATGCTTATGAGGCTATGACTCAACGCGGAACATCAAGGGACGCGATGATCAAGTTTCAGATAAAGTTTTATAACACAACCTTGTTATTTCGTCTCGTTGGAAAGTCATAAAAAGTAGCTGTGCAGTGTAAGGCAGTTAAATTAAACGCGGCCACCGCCGGCCCTGATAGAATCTAGCCACATAAACTTACTCTATCTCAATCGAGATCAATCGAATATCGATAAAGTTGAATATTTACTCACCATCGCATCTGATCCGGTCGCTAATTAGAAATATCCACATTATCCAATGAACTCTATGTGCGTAGTGAGCTGGACTGACTACGATCACCATAGACACAGAATACTTAATAGTGTAACGTACAGAAGGATCACTGTACAAAGCCACACAAATAAATAGCTACTCTTGCAACGACGCAATAAACTGCAATTCAGCTTGCACAGCGCTGCTTGCAAAAAAATATATGCACTTACAACACGCTTCTGTTTCTATCGCGTAACTCTATATCTTCTGACTCGGCACGTTTCATTGAATTGGCCCGTCAAGCCGGGCCCCCGATGTACTTGTAGCTTCATACCTAAAGTGCGGAGTGCGCCTGACCTGCCATAGATATGGTGAATCGACTAGATGTGGCGGGAGGCCGAGTGGTCAGGGCGTCGGCTTCTCTTGCGAGAGGTCCGAGGTTCGAATACGGTCGGCGTGTACCAATGAGTTTTTTCCGACGAAAACAATTACGTGCTGCTTCACCGCTCGGAACCAGTGTAAAACTGTAGGTCCCTGCCCTTGCCCCTTACTAGGTGGTAGGTTCAAATTGTTGCCGACTGGATTGGTACCACCGTGCTGGATATAAGATGGTCACATAGCATCCTCAGTTGTGTTCTTATCTAGTCCAGTATAGGTGCAGCCAGCAATCCAAAGGGAAGTCTCCGGTATGACACCTACCTTGATATTGGCTGGTCGAAGCGTGTGCTTTGGCCCATCTGACTCAGCCACCCATATAGAATTACATAAAAAAAGATGTGCGATCAGGCATCCGCCGCCGTGTCTGTCACTGCAAGCGGAGAATCCCCGCTTACGACAGAGGATGTCGATATTTTTGCGTGCTTTCATTGGCTGTAGATGTCGTGTTGCTCTAATTTTATTGATTCCTTCCAATTTAGTGTTTCCATTCAAATGACCTTATGGCCAACCGCTTTGTTAGATTTCATTCTCGCAATTTTGGCGTTGATCGCACTAGTGAGCGCCCAAGGAACTAAATTTAAAATGTGAATATTTATAATATTTTAAACTAAAATTAAATTTACTACATACACATAAAAGTACATATAAATACATATAAGTACATATAAGTACATAAAAAAAATTTACTGTCTAATTTTTCCCCCAAAATTGACCCCAAAATCGAAATTCTTTCATTTACCCTATACGTGCGTCATTGGGTCATCGAACTCTATAATATGTTTTTTTTTTTTTTTTTTTTTTTTTATGGAAACTGACACGGTTGGCTACATCACCTACAACATCCGTGATGTCAGCCCATAACACCGGGTGAACTAGGTGCTATGTCAGTGCTTCCCTTCATTTCGCGCCGGCTACACTGAACTGGACGGAAAACACGAACTATTTACATAGCCGTTTCGACCGACGTTTCGCTCAGTGCGGTGGTACCAACCCGGCCGGGATAAACCCTACCACCCAGTAAGGTAAGAAGGGAAGGGACCTACAGTTTAACGTGGAATCCGAACCACGGTCAGCCTCCAACGGTCGGGCGGTCACCCATCCAATAACTGACCGCACCACTGAGCTGCCGAGGCTGACGATCCCTTAGTCGACTTTTACGACATGCGACGGGGAGAGATGCAGTGGGGCTATTCTTTTTAAGTACCGACCCCACACGGTACATATGTACCAAATTTCAACTTTTTTCATCCAGTAGATTCGGAAAAAATAGACTCCCGACAGACGGACAGACAGACACGAGAGTGATCCTATAAGGGTTCGGTTATTTCATCTTTTGAGGTAAAAAGTCCTACAAAAATCCCTTGAAAGTCCATACCTACTAACATTAATTCCGCGAAAGCTCACTAAACTATATCAGCGCAAAAATGGCGACAATGAAATCCGCATAAAAGCCAGTCCAGCGTACTAGTAGGCATAATATAGTTCAGTGAAAATACCGTAGAGTTAAAAATATTCAGAGAAGTGCAGAAGTGGGGTGAAATCAACAGCGGTTTGGGCTTTGCTGACCGGTCAGAGGTTCGAATCCGAACTAATTATTAATTTTCATATTTACTTTTATTAGTATTTGATATATATTTTTTTACTATTTGATGGTACGCCCCCCCCCCTCCCTCTCCCCTCCTATTTTCCCTCTCCCACTCCCTTTATTTATTATTTTTCTATTTTATAGATATAGTTATTTATTTCCGTTCCATTGTGTTTTAATTAATTTTCGTTTATCAACAAAATAATATAATACAACAATACAAATATTACAATGGTTCAAAAGCAATGAGTGGTTTGAAATTTTCGAAAATATAAAAACTGTCGTCCTAACCTAATAAATGATTAAATAGGTTAATATGTTAATAACATTAGAACTCGAGAACCGCTTATTCGATTTACATACGGTTTTCATTGATACATTCTGTCACTTCTCAAAATAGTTTGAAGCTATAAATCATAACGCCACATCAGCGGCGGCCTGAGCTGTAAGCAAAAAGTCACGGGAAGTGAAGCGGCGGGCAAAAGGTTGTATTTTATACGTCAATGTTTTATCCTCCGGTGAAGGAAAACTTGATGATGTGGTGGTAGATGGATGAGAAGAGCGGAAGACCGCGTGTGGTGGCGTGCCTTGGGAGGGGCCTATGTCCAGCAGTGGACCGATACAGGCTGATGATGATGATGATGATGATGATGAAGGAAAACTCACTGAAGAAATATGTATGCTAACACTCCTAATGTTTTTTTGTCTAAAAGTTTGACTGGAAGAAATTACATTCGGCTGTAAGTCTGCTCTCTGAGTCACATAATACTTCCATGATAATATATAAATTATCTACCGGGTGGGGCCGGTACTTAAAAAGAATAGCCCCACTGCATCTCTTCCCGTGCATGTCATACAAGGCAACTAAGGGATAAGGACAAGGTGCCGTGCTAAAGGGCTACAGGCTGGCCACCTCTCACCCTGGCATGGTCCTTCCACCGAGTCATGCAGCAGGTGGGACTTCGTGCCTTACTTGCTGCTTGATAGTTATCTTGTCTTGATGCATTTCTAAACGTGGTGGTCGGTGTTGTGTTGTAATTTACAAGAGTACTCGTAGCACAATACCGATTACTCTGCTTACCCCGATTGTCGGGATACAGCGTGTGGCATGTATTTAAATTCTCACTTTTGAATTAAAGTACAGAAACCAACCAAAATACGCCCGAATCCGAAATACACAATCTTCAAGTTCTAATGCATAAGAGCAAGGTAAGGCTGTATATCGTTAACAAAACATCACAACCCTGTAAGCAATAAAAATAACAAATGGCTTCATTCGCACACACAACGCGATCTATAATGTATCGCGCGTCCGATTAGCTGTCGGCGCGGCGGCGGCGCAGCGGGGAGCATGGTAAACGGTGTTTTTGGTTAGATTTAAAGTAGGCTTTAGAGACATGCATTAACAATAGTATCATGTGAAATGTTGTAGAAGATTGTAGAAAAGTTTTAGAATATTGTGAATATATGAGCAGGGAGAGTGTTCCAGAGTTCACCGGTTCTGTAGAGGAAAGATCTGCAATATCAATTGGTACGCATCCGCAGTAAGTCCAGCGTTTAGGAAACCCTGCCCAGTACGTGTGGTGCGGAGGTGGAAAGGGGACGGCGGGATCGCGTTATAAGATATAACAAAAAATTATACGTAAAACGTATGCATTTAGATAAGCGTAAAATACATATTATTACTATAATATTATAGGCATTAATAAATTCGTAACGTTTTCATGACAGTTGTATATCAAGTGTACTGTTTGAACAGTGTCTTGTAGGAGGTATTTGATCAAAGATTTTTTTCGAATATTTAAAACAAATATTTTTTTTATTTATCAACGTTATGAATAGTCCAAATTTAGTCCGCTTAGTAACTACTTTAAGAATAATATCTACGAATAAGTTAAAACACGTTAGTTTATTAATTATGTATTTTTTTAATTATCATTATTCATCATTGTTTAATTTATTATTAATTTTATTTATTTTAACCACTCTGACTGGGCTGACGTGTCTCAATACATTTCATAGTTGAACATTATACAATATTATAAAAATATTATAATCTCCTTCTTTTAGGTTATCATATTGTGTTTCGAGTAAAAATAGACCTTACAGTGTTTTAGTTTCTGCCATAGTTAAAGTTCTACCGTTTTACACAGAATTTACGTCCTAAACGCATAGCACTACGATCCAAGATCTCTCAGCTCGTTCGAACAACAAATTAAATTTATCCTTTACTACCTCATCCGCTTTTTTTGGTCGTCCGTTCGGCCTTTTTGTTTAAGTACCTAATTTGTTCGGTTTGGATGTGGGTGACAAAACGGGACGTCCTATATTAATGTTTGAAAGAGTTTAAATTGCTTATCACTATTAAAGGCAATATTTTTAGAAATATAAATTTACGTTCAATGCTTGCTCTTGACTTCGATCTAGCTAGCTAGACCTTAAATGATTTTTTCGAATTTGTTTTATTATTCTGAATAAATAAAATAAATCCGTGATTAATTTGCTAATTAATATTCCAAAAAATCATGTAACAACCGGTTTCGAAAAATGTTTTCGAAAACGGCCGAAGGGAAAATTAGGTGTAAAGAGTACCTATTGTATAATAAGAGTTGTATAATGTTTTTTTACAAATGTTTTTTTTTACATTGTACGAAGAAAATATGCATGAAAATACAAAATTAATAAAATAGTAAATTAATTCAATAGTGACCGATGGAAAGTTACTGCGTGCTTAAGGCGCAGCAGTCCCAAAAATATATGACTTTCAATAAATATATGACACAAAAAAAAACTTTGAAAATACACATTTCTTGTATGGGGACCCGCCTTAATTTTTTACGTCTTCTATTTTTTATTATTTGTTCTTATATCCGTCAGAATAACGCATATTGTGTGAATATTTCTAGCTATTACGCTCCCAAAGATACAGCCATCAGACGGACCGACGGACAGACAGACAGACAGAAAGACAGACAGACGTTGTAGGCTTAGTAATAGGCTTCCGTACCGAGTACGGAAACCTAAAAACATCGAAGCTCTAAAAAATTCAGAAAAGCCACGTTTCCTTGCCATTCATCATTTATAGTCATATAATTTTACATAATAGATAAAAAATACTTCCCTCAAGAAGAGTATTATTTCTTTCATTAAATATTACGCCTATAATTAAATAAATAAATAAACCATTTATTTCACACATTAATTACATAATTTTACAAACAATTTAACTATGATAGGTAACTTAAAATGACTAAAAAGGGATGTAGGCACAGATTTTGTTATTTTTTTTTTTATTGAACCTGACACGGTTGGCTACATCACCTGCAACATCCGTGATGTCAGCCCATAACACAGGGTGAACTAGGTGTCATGTCAGTGCTTCCCTTCATTTCATGTCGGCTACACTAAACTGGACGGAAAACACGAACTATTTACATAGCCGTTTCGACCGACGTTTCGTTCAGTGCGGTGGTACCAACCCGGCCGGGATAAACCCTACCACCTAGTAAGGTAAGAAGGGAAGGGACCTACAGTTTAACGTGGAATCCGAACCACGGTCAGCCTCCAACGGTCGAGCGGTCACCCATCCAATCACTGACCGCGCTCAGCGTTGCTTATTGTAATGTTCTGACCACGGGTTATAACATAGTTTCTGACTTTAAGCCTACCATAGTACTTACACATAATTTATTTGACAGTCGAAGAACAACAATATATAAAGAAATGAAAAAAAAAAAATCCGAATTTAACAACGAGAATATAATGTATATTTAACCAATAACAATGATAACCAATGAACATTATAACAACAAATTGAAAGAAGAAAGAAATATATTTTAATGAGATATGAAGAAAACAAGTTTCAGTATAACAGGAATTTATAGAATAATTAAATTAGACACTTATTGATTCTCCACTTATGTCCTCTAAACTCACAGTGGCTCAATCGAGAACGAGAAACATCAATCGGGATAAAAGTCAGCCTCGATAGCTCAGTGGTGCAGACAGTCAACTGTCGCTATTGAATGTTAAGCAACGCTGGGTGCGGTCAGTACATGGATGGGTGACCGCTGACCGTTGGAGGCTGACCGAGGTTCGGATTCCTCGTAAAACTGTAGGTCCCTTCCCTCCTAATCTTACTTGGTGGTAGGGTTTAACCCGCCCGGGTTGATACCACCGCACTAAATGAAACGTCGGTCTAAACGGCTATGTAAATAGTTTGTGTTTTCCGACCAGTTCAGTGTAGCCGGCACGATCAAAGGGGGAAGCACTGACATGGCACCTAGTTCACCCGGTGTTATGGGCTGACATCGCGGACGTTGTAGGTGATGTAGCCAACCGTGTCAGTTTCCATAAAAAACAAAACAAACAAAAAATCGAGTTTTGATACTGCCGGGTCTTAAACGCTGTCTGACATATCCAAATCAAACACGCTGCTTTATCGCGCGAACCATTTTTTTATATATTTTTTTTATCTCATCAGACGCGATACCCTTTGTGCGGCGCGATATGAATTTACCGCGCTCGATCGTCTTGTTGTGTATTTTTTTGCGCTGTCAATTCTGCACCAGAGCGGTGGTGATCTTTGGATAGTTGTGGGAATATTCATGATGTATATATTTTTATTTTCAATATTTTTATTAATAACTAGGCTTTGCCCGCGTCTTGTGAGAACTTTTTAGCTTGTTCGTGTATTTTACTTATTTATTTATTTGTAAAAGAAATCAACAGCAACATACTATCAAATTTAGTACTATGGAACATTGTCATATCAAATTAGATAATAATAATAGATTTCATAGATTGAATTTTCAAATATAGTAATACATTTTCTTTCAACTACCATCTTGCCAAAAATTCAATAATAAAAATAAAAATGTATTAATTTTGTGTATTTTTATTATTTTTATAGTTATAATATACATATACATACATATATCACACACGCTGAATCCCGACAATCGGGGTAAGCAGAGTAATCAGCGTTGTGCTGCAAGAACTCTGGTAAATTACAGCACAACACCGGCCACCACGTTTCGCAAATTATTCGAACAAGATTCAATTGATCAAGCAGCAAGTAAGGCACGAAGACCCACCTGCTGCATGACTCGGTGGAAGTACCATGCCAAGGTGAGAGGTGGCGAGCCTGTCGCCCTTTAGCACGGCATCTTGCCCTTATCCCTTAGTCGTTAGTAGTTATAATATATGTAAAATTAATATAAATGTAATATAAAAATGTGAAATAAAGATAATAATAAAAATAAAAGTAAAATACTAACCTATACGTAGTAGTTATGGAAACACACACGGTTGTCAGCCCATAACACCTTGGGTGCCATGTCAGTGCTTCCCTTCGGTCGTGCCGGCTACACTGAGTTGGGCGGAAAACACGAACTTTTTACTCAGTTGTTTCTATTCAGTGCGGTGGTACCAATCCGGGCGTGTTAACCCTCCCACCTAGTAAGGTATAAAGGGAATAGGGTGCTACAGTTTTACGTGGAATCCGGAACCACGGTCAGTCTCCAACGGTCGAGGCGGTTACATATCCAAGTACTAACCGCGCTCGCGTGCTTATGATCACGATCGACAGTCGACCGACCGTACCATTGAGCTACCGAGGGTGAAAACTTACTCTCTACAGGAAGGCTACGGTGCACATACATGTTTACTAACTCTGAACATAGGATACCTACATCGTTTTGGATCACAAAATTTTCGAGGACAGGAAAAGTTTCATTAAAATCATTTTCAGGAATTAATTGTCACGGATTGCATACGCTTTAATCTGTTACCAAAATTCGGTCGGCATGCTTTCCATAGCGACAGAAAAAAGAAAGAAGCTGACTGGTACGGTCGTCGGTCGCCTGTTGTTAGCAGCCCTGAGCGCGATCAGTCCTTGTATGGGTGACCGCTCGACCGTTGGAGGCTGACCGCGATTCGGATTCCATGTAAAACTGTAGGTCACTTTCCTTCTTACCTTGGTAGGGTTTATCCCGCCCGGGTTGGTACCACCGCACTGAATGAAACTAGTTCCTGTTTTCTGTCCAGTTCAGTGCAGCCGACATGAAATGAAGGGAAGCATTGACATGGCACCTAGTTCACCCGGTGTTATGGACTGACATCGCGGATGTTGTAGGTGATGAAGCCAAGCGTGTCAGTTTTCATAAAAAAAAAAAATTAAAAAATAAATAAAAATATATTTATAATTTAGTCTTAACGATCTTTTCTGTCACTTCCTCGACAGATCCTTCTAGGTATAAATTTCTTCGGTATGAGTGGTATGAATAGATGTAATGCATGTCCTGAAGGAAACTTAGATTGGCTCACATCGACTGATGGCTTCTGTCTGACGAATCCGTCGTAAAAATATGAGAGTGGCTCGCGCCGCGTTCACACTGAATCTATGATTTAATTTTAACATAAAACACATAAAAAAACATAAAAAACATCTTCACCCCACTATCACATACTCATCCTCAATGAAACATCGAGGGAACAGATCGGTTTTAGATATGTTTGTCTCGATATTATGTATAAACGCTTTCTGGCGGAGAAGGCTTACTATTCGGTCGAGGAATTCCATGTTGAATGACTTTTTATTCAATATTCAATGCAT
Source organism: Nematopogon swammerdamellus (assembly GCA_946902875.1). Taxonomy (NCBI): domain Eukaryota; kingdom Metazoa; phylum Arthropoda; class Insecta; order Lepidoptera; family Adelidae; genus Nematopogon; species Nematopogon swammerdamellus. Next base: position 2,456,512 of record OX336356.1, on the reverse strand, counting down.
TTTTATTTGTATGACAAAAAATGTAATTATTATTGTAAATTATTTTTAATTATTATGAGAATCTGTAAAATTTTACATTTGTGTGATATAATTTGAAATTGTTTAAATGACCTATATAGAAGCTATATCAATAAAAATTCTATTCTATTCTATTCTATTCTATTCTATTCTATTCTATTCTATTCTATTCTATTCTATTCTATTCTATTCTATTCTATTCTATTCTATTCTATTCTATTCTATTCTATTCTATTCTATTCTATTCTATTCTATTCTATTGTATTAACCTAAGTAATTGTATATAACTAATACTTTTGATCATAAAGTGTTCAGTAGGTTATATATAACGTAATTCAAAATTACTTAGTCTAGGGAAACCTGTAATTGGCATTATTTTTAGCTAGTTATAATCTGCTTGTTGTGTTTTATGTAATATGCTGTTGGTTTTCTTAAAACATTAAAATAAAATTTTAATAAAATAATTTATATGTAAAAATTTTTGACTGTGTGAAGTTCTGTTCGAAAAATTTGTATATTCCTCTAGTCCAGCTGTTTATTATTATAATTTCATCCATAGGTAGGTAACCTACGCTTGGACATGTTGAAAATTCCACCAGTTCTAAATTCAATGCGAAGAAGAACTGACAAACAAACTTCGCAAGTCACAATGTTTTGTTTGTACGAGTACCTTAATAAGTATTATTATTATAGTACCTTACAAATAATTAACTCATAGTAACGCTCACAAGAACATTAATATAGTAATATAGCATAAACATGAATACTCAAGAATCTGACCACTCTGCCTATTTACATTACCTATATCTGGTGTATAGTGCCATCGTCAATTTTGGTACTTAAATATATCAAGTAAAATCAACAACAATTAGTAGAAGTTTATTGCAAAGAAATGTACCTAATAAGTCATATTAAAAATCTAAAGATACAAAGTTTATCCAATTGTCAAAGTTCGTTAGTGGAAAAAACAGTACCTAGTCAGACTGTCCGATAGAACTCTTATCAATTAACATTAGTTATTCGTCGTTTAAGATTATTATCATCTAAATTGTTTTATGTTTGAAGACAGTTTAATAAAAAAACTAACGCTATTACAAATAAAGATTTTTTAATTCCCAATTATGTTTTCATCTGGACCCCTTGACTCCTTAGGACAACGGGCCCAATGAGTGCGCCCTCGCTTACCCCTTTTTGGACCCCGCGGACCCGCTGGACTAGTCGATACAACCGCTACCACTCACTCGGAGTAACTTGTACACTTGTACAAGTTACTCCGCAATGTTTTCCTTTACACCAAATTAAAGTTCTTTTTCGTAAATTCAAGTTTTGAAGCCCACACTTCTCGCGCTAGAGCCTAGGGATTTACCAATACTCAATTACCACTTATGCCAAATGGGGTATTACAGTGCGATAGTATGTATGAAATTATTTTTAAATTAAATGAAAATATTATGAAATATTTTCGCCATGTGACTGCGCCCTAATGCTTAACATTGTGGTTTTACCGCAACTTGTCGCCCGACGCGCCAGTCGTAACGCGACTTTATGACGACATCGGAAACTGGTAGCCACTGTGAACACAGCTTAATGCAGACGGGGCGGCTACTGACGCTTCTTCTGAACAAACGTTTACATTCTTTTTATCTGGAGAAATGGTGAAGTTTTTGTGATGCCATGCCAATGTTCCATGTTCAAGTAATTTATACGTTTAATTAACTAATACGTACTTAAAAATGTAATGTATATTATAGTTTATCATAGTTATTTTCCTTATATTATATTTTTCATTCCCACACTCAAGTCTTTTGCTACTAGCTACTCATATCTCATACATAACATACGACTCTCAAACATCCAAGGCTGACTGGGAGAAATCCCTGTAAGGGATAAGTCCGCTCTTTGCCTCTCATGTAAATTACTTTGGTCGATCGGATCATAAGCACACCTGGGCGCCGTCAGTGGATAGATGGATGACCATTCGACCGTCGGAGGCTGACCGTAGCTCAGATTCCACGTAAAACGGTAAGTTCCTTGCCTTGTTGTAGATGATGTAGCCAACCGTGTCAGTTTCCATGAAAAAAATTATAATAAAAAAAAGTCTAAAATAGCCAGACTACAGAATGTTCGATCTAATTTCCTTGTTATTTCCTACGTTTTCCGTAGTTGGATTTTATAAAATGTTTATTAGAGTAATTTAATAGTTGATAGACAAGAAGTTTAATGTAAAATTTACATACTTACCTACTTGTAGAAAACGTAATTACATAAAACTGTTCTCATGCCGTATTAAGGTACTAAAAGTAATAATTTTTATCTAAATTATCATCATTGGTCACGGTTCAAATTTGTAACCGCTTGTTTCAGAGTTAGAAGTTCACGAGTTACTAATTTAATTCTTTGTAGGCGAAACGTGGTTAGTAAATCAGTTGGCTGTTGATTCGATGGGACAAAATAATATGATACTAGTGAAAACGGGAAAAATCTCTATCCCTACTTCTTATAAAAGGGAACGTCTGTCTGTATGTATGTATGTTTGAGCTAATCTCCGGAACCACTCAACAGATTTTGATGCGGTTTGCAAAAATGTAAATAGTAATTCTTGAAGTTACTATAGGCTATATACTATCACGCTAAATAGCCTTAGGGCTGAGCAGTATCAAAGAAAGTATAGTATCGACGGGATAACAGAGAATACAAGAGAAGCGATCGTTTATTATCATATTTGCGTTAAAATCGTATTTGTTATTAAACCGAGTCTACCGCGGGCGATAAGGACAAGAAGCAGTGTTAAAGGGCGGCAGGAGGGCCACCTGTCACCTTGGCCTGGTCTTTCTGCAGAGTCGTGCAGTAAGTAAGTTACTTACGATTCTTACACACTACTACACATTTTTCACACACTTGTACGCTCACTTACAACACTTGACATTTGATTATACTACTTCCGGATACTTCTTTCCGATACTTCTTTCTTACACACTTCTACACTTTACTTAGGTACGATACTTCTTTCTTACACACTTCTACACTTTACTTACGATAATTATTTCTTAGACCCTTCTACACTTTACTTATGATACTTCTTTCTTACCCACTTTTACACTTAATATACTTCTTTCTTACACACTTCTACACTTTACTTACGATACTTCTTTCTTACCCACTTTTACACTTAATATACTTCTTTCTTACACACTTCTACACTTTACTTACGATACTTCTCGCATGTACCTATGTACTTACATACTTACGTATGTTAATTACCGCTTACCCTCCTGCTTGATAATTATTATATCATAATACATTACTGACGCGGTGTCGGAGATGTGCTGTTATTTACCAGAATTCCTGCAGCACAACACCGATTACTCTGCAAGAAGATACCCGACCGGTCGTGAATCGTGATACAGCGTGAGTGATTTGTATGAATAAAAGTTTGTTTTGGTTTGATGTCGGGACGTAGTTTTTTGCGAGCATAGTAAATTGAACGGGCTGTATCACAAGGGCTGTTCTATTTTTCAGAATTCCCCGATGGAGCCACTCAAGTATGCGCCATAAACGAGATTGAATCTCCCTACGGCAATCAGATTAAGATATTTTTTTCCCTTTTTTTTTATTTATTATTTTTCTCATTTTGCGCGCTTCGACTTTACTTCCTACGCGAATCTTCGGATACAATCAAAAGTTGTATCCTTCGGTGTTCTCAATCAAACTTTTTTAAACGTTTGCTCTCTTCGCCTTTCCCCCCGCTCCGCGCCCGCGCACGCCGCGCTGCCGACTAAACGCAGGCGAAACGTCGACACTCTCAAAATAGGCGACTCACCATTGGCCGGTTTTTTTTTTGTTATGGAAACTGGCACGGTTGGCTACATCACCTACATCATCCTTGATGCAACTTAAAATTAACCTGACATGTTGAATTAATGTAATGCAACCTTCAAACCAATAAATAAAGACTGCATTCAGAAATAAAAGTAAAAAAAATGGCACGAAATGACATTGACTTGAAATGAAATGAAAATATACTTGATTGTACACCATTGTATATAAATGTTACAAAAGGCGAGTTTAATGCCTTGCGGCATTCTTTACGAACTAACCTTTGGGATGTGGAAAACACGTAGGGGCGGATAATGCAGTACTAAAGAGGGAACAGTAGTATGAAATATAAATACACACATATACAAATTGTACAAAGATACATACAATCAATATAAATCCTTACATATACATAATTACATATGCACAATAAGAAACACAAATATTATAATATACCTACATCAACTCTTATATACTATACATACATACATGCTTATGTATACATACGTTACATATATTTCAACTGGATTGAAGATGCAAGGGCATCGATGAGTATTTATATTTATTTTACCTACTCATTGCCATAATATGTGGTATCAGAAATCGTTTATTGATACATTCTTTAAACAGTTGGATAGTAGTGGAGCGACGCATATCCTCAGGAAGCTTGACTTAAAGTAGGCAAAAATAAAAAAATCATAAATATTCTTCACAAAACATGCAACCTATCATAGGCGATCCCCCCGCGCTCGGGATGTCATATTTTCGCTGCGGGGTAATAATTTCAGTATTGTATCGGTATTATATTGCTTTTGTTTACGCTGCTATTGTAATTTTGAACAAATTGAGTTTTTCTTTTACGATTGGCAGAGGACGTGGCTTGTTTATTTGGCTCGAGTGCGTCGCCATAACAAATATCTTATCTGCCAACTTGAGAAGTGATCCGCTACGTGTGTAGTGTAGCCAGCACGACTGAGGGAAGCGCTGACATCAAATTAAATCAAATCAAAATATATTTATTGCACTTGAAATTTTTTTTTGCAAAAGGTACAGCTTAACACCATAGGAGTTCTCCCCCAGCCAACCTTTGGGTTATTATGAAAAAAAAGTGTGGAGTGGCTGAGAAGAAATAAATGAATGATGTTAAAATATAAACATATAATTTAAACAGATAATAAAACACAAATACAAATGACATGGCACCTTAGTTAGAATTCTTATCGGGGTACTAGGCAAAACATCACATCATATTATCATAACTTTAGCCGTATTTCAATAGATATAACTATAATTTATATGCTTGTAGTTAGGTAAAGATTCAAGGTATAATTTGAATACATTATTTATAACTAGCTTTTCCCCGCGGCTTCGCTCGCGTGAAATTCGTATTTAAAAAGAAGAAAGTTAGTAAGCCGGCTACCGTACCTTTATTTCGGCGCGCGGAACAATTCGGTTTGTATGGGAGCCACATCCTAGCGTAACTGGAACTAAATTTTATTTAGCCTATCCTGTGTCTCGTATAGGTAAATGTAATTGTACGAAGTTTCATCGAATTCAGATGATCGGTTTAAGAGTTATGGTGGAACATACATACATACATACATACAGAAAATATTTCTAAAAATCGTCAATTTAGCTTTAGTATCATACATAGAGTCTACAAACTCAGTATCTCATAAAACCTAGTAACTTACTCCATGACCATCCCTTACAGATTTATTATTAGTATTGATTGATATTGATATTGATTTAATCTTGTAAATTCTCTGAAAAATAAGTGGGTGAAAAGTGGTAAAAACGTTCGAAAATGCATTTGCTATTAAAATCTACCCGCGTTACAAATACGTCCATACAAAAAACGCTCGCGCACGGCAATAGCCCACAATTTAGAATGTTCAAAGATAGTTCAGTGAAAAACCATTTATTCTGTAAGCGTTTGAATTTATTTAGGTGATTCTTAGTCTTATTGACTCTAAGCTCAATGGAGCATTTTTCGTATTAGATGCATTTGTAAAAAATGGCGAGGGAAATAGCAAAGGCATTTTTGAACGATTTTACCACTTTTTAAGCACATATTTTTAAGGGAATTTATAAGACTAAATTAAAAATAATGTATTCACATTATACCTTGAATCTTTACCTAACTATAGGCATATAAATTATAGTTAAATCGCTTGAAATATGGGTATGGTTAGGGAAATACCTCGGGAAATACGGAGTGCTTTTGCCTAGTACCCCCCCCCCCCCCCCCCCCCTGCGGCTGGTGGCCGAGTGGTCTGAGCGTCTCGGTTCATTTGCGAGGGGACCGAGGTTCAAATCAGATGGTTAAATAAAAAAATTAAAGTGAACACCTACACTTGCTCCTTCATTCGTTCGGAACCGGTGTAGAACTGCAGAACTGCAGGTCCCTTCCCTTGCCGTTTACTAGGTGGTAGGATCAATTTGTAGCCGACTGGGTTGGTATCACCGTATTGGACGTAAGATGTCCGCATTCTTGCCTGTGTTCTCCTCTAGTCAAATATAGCCAGCAAACCAAAGGGAGTTCTCCGGTATGGCACCTAATCATACCTTCTCGGAGATGAGACTGGCTTGTAGAAGAATGTGCTTTGGCCCCTATACCTCAATCACCTATACAAGATTAGATAAAAAAATACATAAAAAAAAGAAAAAAATTATAATTTCACTTTCATGAACCTTAAAATAAGGTCTGACCTTCCGCAAAAAAAAAAACTCTGACGGTCGGTGTTGTCCACAGAACACCTATTCTCTGATCTGTGGTGTTGTCCAAATGTCAGCCCATAATACCGGGTGAACTTGGTGCCACGTCAGTGCTTCCCTTCGGTCGTGCCGGCTACACTGAACTTGACGGAAAACACAAACTATTTACATAGCCGTTTCGACCGACCTTTCATTCAGTGTGGTGGTATCAACCCGGGCGGGTTAAACCCTACCACCTAGTTATATAAGAAGGGAGTCATATCCCTTAGTCGCCTTTTACGACATACACGGGGAGAGATGCAGTGGAGCTATTCTTTTAAAGTACCGGCCCCACTCGGGACAAACTGCAATTTAGAACGTGGTCTACAATCTACATTTAGTTACTTAACATATATCTACCTTAAATACCTATAATATTAGGAACACCAGTATTTATCTTAATAACTGAATAATTACTCGCCTGTCAATCATTGACAGCTGTCCGCCAATAGCCCAACGTGCACCTGCCCACGCTTTAAACTGAAATTGATGACACCATCCGTCTCTTTCCCTCCTAGACTAATCTCCTATTAATCGGTCTCTTTCCCACCGACTTAACTCTTCGAGCGTCATAATTTCCTGGTACTTTCTTATTAAATTTTGACCCCCTGACGGTGCTTTTTGAACGTCAAAAATATCAAATTGATGGGAAAGATCGAATCGACTTTTAATTAAAAGGGTTGCAGAAAATTGACAAGGGTAAGACAACTTTTGGGCGGAGAACTTGCCGGGATCTTTTGGGCTGTATAATTCGGTGATGCTTTAATTTAAATCCAAACGTCTATCAAGAAGTCTGCAGTTGATCGCGTATGCTTAAATTTTGAGATATTTTGGTTTTGAACTAAATTATGCATGTAGTGATACAACGAACAAAACAAAACAAAAAACCGGCCAAGTGCGAGTCGGACTCGCGCACCGAGGTTTCCGCACCACAAAAAAAAAACATTGAATAAAAACCACATAATTTCTTATATGGGAACCCCTTAATTTTTTTATTTTTCTATTTTTTATTATTTGTTGTTACCTATCCGCCTTATTATAGATAAAAAGTATATATAATAAATATATTGTAAAGGTGAATACTTATGCTAGGCATTATGTTTGGGGATAACATGAGTCCATAAAATTTTCTCTATATAGAAAAAAAAATCTAAGTTACCTCCAAACCGGTCTTCCGGTGAGTGTGTTCCCCACCACCTATAACCTGGGAATCTTCAAAAGGCGTGTCAATAAATTAGACGACAACCTTTTTGTCCGCCTCATAGCCGGCATGGCGCCTCTCTGAGCGTGGTTTCGCGAGGAATGGTGTTATTGGCTGTGTCTGATCTTCCGTTGAAGTATTGGTCACAGACACCCGCGCCGGCTGTCTATAAAAAAAAAAAACATTAAAAAAATGGCTAGTTTTTAATAATACATTTAATTAGATCATAAAACGTTGCATAATAAATAACTCTTTCTTAATGTAAAGCGGATCCCATATTTTTGAATAAATAAAAAAATACTTTCGCGCGTGTTCCTTTTCTTGCAAAAAAGTTTATTACTTATACACGGTGTTGCAGTTGCCCCCGCAATATTTTTAAATAAAGGGGGTTATTCTATATGTGAAACTAAACAACTACTGTGAAGAAAAAAAAATTTTTGAAACAAAAACAAAATTATTTTTTCCATACAAATTTTAAATACCTATTCTCAAAATGTATGCAGAAAAAACATTTTTTTTTCTTCAAATTAAAAAGTCCTAGAACAAAAGTTGTTCTATTTCACGTACAGAATCACCCCCTTTCGGGTTTTACGGTTGGGGTTGCAACACCGTGTATAGTAGGTACTTACCTTTTTTTTATGGAAACTGTCACGGTTGGCTACATCACCTGCAACATCCGCAATGTCAGCTCATAACACCTTGGTGATCTAGGTGCCGTGTTAGTGTTTTCTTTCGGTCGTGCCGGCTACAGTGAACTAGACGGGCTATTTCAACCGACCTTTCAATCATTGCGGTGGTACCAACCAGGGCGGGTTAAAACCCTGCCACCTAGTTAGTTAAGAAGGGAAGGAACCTACAGTTTTCCGTGGAATCCGAACCACGGTCAGCCACCCAAGTACTGACCGCACCCAGGTGTGCTTATGATCACGACCAACAGTCCCACCAAGGCTGACAAGCTACCGAGGCTGATTTCGGTACCAGAAAATTATGGTCCGCGATTTCGGTACCACTACATTTTGGTGCGCGATTTCGGTACCACAAAATTTTGGTCCGCGATTTCGGTACCACAACATTTTGGTCCGCGATTTCGGTGCCACAACAATAGATCCAAACACAGCGGAGCTGAGCACTGTGGTTGCCAATCGGCCCATTAAAAAATCAACCAACCAAGGTTATCGATGACGAGAATGTCATTTCAAGAACGGCTGGAGACTATCAGCAGTCTGATGATGACTAATTTCGATCATTATTCTAGTTTAATCTCAATTTAAAACACACGACTGCGAGTACACACCCGTAGCGACAATTAGCCTGTGAGCATCCACACCACAGAAAAATCAATTGAGCGTTTTACCAGAAGTGTTATGGAAGCAACGACATTCTACTTTCTGGACGGGCCCTCGTCATACATTTTACCGGTAGAAAGGTGCGATTGAAGTTCTTCTATATATTGCCAATATTTAAAACAGCGTAAGTGCGCGAGCGCCTCATACATCACGTTACGTTTCCGCTCTGTGAACGTCGATAGAGTAAGACGGTTAAATGGCAATTTGATACGTATAAAGGAGAGACAACGATAGGAGAGTGTGCTGAATGCTCACAAATAGCGCGCCTCAATTCGGTGCGTTGTATGCCACTTTCCGATAATTAAATTCGTTGTGTGGAAGTATGTAACGTGTACTGAGCACAGGGACAGAAAAGGGTAGTTAATTCTCCGCTCCTCACCGGACGAAGTAGGTCTTTTTTTTTTTATGTAATCCGGTATGGGTGGCTGAGTTGGAGGGGCCAAAGCGCATGCTCCGACCAGCCAATATCACCTCCGAGAAGGTAGGTGCCATACCGGAGACTTCCCTGGATTGCTAGCTATACTGGACTAGAGGAGAACACAACCGAGGTTGCTATGCGGCCATCTTACATCCAGTACGGTGGTACCAACCCAGTCGGCTACAAATTGAGCCTACCACCTAGTAAGGGGCAAGGGAAGGGACCTACAGTTTTACACCGGTTCCGAACGGTGAAGCAGCAGGTGTAGGTATGCACGTAAATTTTTTCGTCAGAAAAAACTCATTGGTACACGCCGACGGGATTCGAACCGCGGACCTCTCGCATGAGAAGCCCATGCCCAAACCACTCGGCCATCCGCCGCTTGGCGGTCTCCAGAATTCTCGCAGACGGCCGGATGTGCAACACCGCAGGGACTGCAGAGCCGGCGTTCTCTGCAGCGTCCGAATCCTCGCGAATTAACTTAACTTAGTCACTATAAAACGTCACTGTCGCAATCACACCAACTATATAATACACTCCGTCCGTCCGTAACATGTTTCCAAGCCTTATAAAATCCCTTATTTCGTTGCTTCCGTAGTTTACGTGGATCGCGCTCGCGTGGTCGTCCGCTAACTACCCGTCGTACAACTTTTTTTTTTTTTTTTATGGATACTTGACACGGTTGGCTACATCACCCACAACATCCGTGATGTCAGCCCATAACACCGGGTGAACTAGGTGCCATGTCAGTGCTTCCCTTCATTTCGCGCCGGCTACACTGAACTGGACGGAAAACACGAACTATTTACATAGCCGTTTCGACCGACGTTTCGCTCAGTGCGGTGGCACCAACCCGGCCGGGATAGACCCTACCACCTAGTTAGGTAAGAAGGGAAGGGACCTACAGTCTAACGTGTAATCCGAACCACGGTCAGCCTCCAACAGTCGGGCGGTCATCCATCCAATGACTGACTGCACCACTGAGCTGCCGAGGCTGACGATCCCTTAGTCGACTTTTACGACATGCGACGGGGAGAGATGCAGTGGGGCTATTCTTTTTAAGTACCGACCCCACACGGTAGATTGTACCTTGTTCCCTTTCGTCTGCGTCTCCTCTTTCGAAGCTACCCGCACGGCGAGCAAACTAGGCATGTATAGCGGAATGTTAGTAGGAGCAGGAATGCGCTAAGTACACTGTTACTGTTACACTGTTATACGGAAGATCCGGGAAGTGTATAACATCTAATGTTTTTAAGTTTACTCTTTTATTAATTGTACTCATTTTAAGTTTACGGATTAACAGTGGTTACTGAAGACTTACATAAGTCGACGTTTCGCCCGCTACGTCACGGGCCTCTTCAGGAACTGCGGGAGTTCCTGGGGCCGACGTCTGGTGTCCGTTGAACCAGACGTCAAGAGTTTGACGTCTGGTTCGGACACCTAGGTTAGGCTAGGACAAGAACCGTTATGTCTAATCGGTGACGAACTCTTGAGCGCTTTTCCCTAGATATCGATTTAAATCTTAAAAACAAACCCACTCCATCTTGCGTACTGTTCTCTGTCCCATGGCTAACACGTAGCCATATTAATAAATATTAAGTGCGTGCTCATCGTCAGTCAACTGCCCTAATTGTGTTCTATAGCAGATGATCCTCTCTGATCATCACTTTTGCTATCATCATCAAATCATCACAACCGCTCTTCCCCGTGTCGCGTAAATTTCAACTTTAAAATCGAGCGCCAGAAAGTTGAAAGATGAAATGGATCGCAGTGGAGCTGCGGTCATTTTGACAGAACATCTGTCAAATCGGACGCAAGCTGTTAATTGCTAAATAAGTTTGACATCCGCTCTCGCACCGCACGCTACACGAGTGTCAACGACATTTTAATGGAGTCGGATGGAGATACCGAGCTGATCGACGATTGTCTGCGAAAATCGAGGAATCATTTCGGTTGGCTTTCTGAATACAGCTGTTAAAATGCTGCTCATGTCCACAGATGACATAATTAGGGGCACATGAACCATCAAGGGAGCACTGTATGAGATTGGGAACACTATATCGCCAGAATGTCTGCCAACCAGCTGACAGAATTTCCCACACAGTGCCTTTTTTTTAAGTAAACCAACATGGGTGGCTGTGTCGAGGGACCAATGGTACAGTCGACAGAGCCATAAACCCCTCTCCTCGCGAAACCACGCTCAGTGAGGCGCCATGCCAGCAGATTTTACGGACCGTTGCTAGGCTGTCTAGCCCGTTGATACGACGTTTTAAGACACCCAGGTTAAAGGATTCGGGAAACACACTCGCCGGGAGGCAGTTCCACGCTCTAGCGGTGCGACAAAGAAACGGTTTTGAGAACCGATGGGTTTTCAAAAGCCCAATGTCAACAACAAAAGGGTGCTCAGTTTCTCTGCGGCGAGTGCTGCGAAGATAGGTTGGATGGCAAGGAATAAGGGAAGCAAGTTCCTCCGAGCAGCTTCCATGATAGCACTGAGTGACCCTAAAAATTGTCTGTGACTGAGAGACTCCAGATCATCAGTCAGTTTCGGGTCTCCCACCAGACGGACGGCCTTGGGGCTTAACTGAGATCTGGATTTAGGCACTTACCTAGTCTTTCAAAAGATACGATTAATTATTTAATTTTTTTTTTCTTACTAGGACTTTATAGAACACCAATTTATACAAAGAAAATATAACAATTAAATATCAGAAAGAACTTAACTAAAATTAACCTAAAACAAAACTTATCTATCTATCTAATAAAATATAACTAATCATGAACCTATAAATATTTTTTTTTTATTGTTACCGAACTTGGTTGCAATAAAAAAAACAATATTTTTAATATTTATTAACAAAATATTGTGCTCAAGGTCAGATCCACAGGGGAAGCCAATTTGACTCCCGAGGATGTGTCAGTTCGGTTTGAAGGCGGACTAATGTCGCTGGGGAAAGATACGTCGATTGTAGGAATAGGGTAAGGCATCATTCCAATACCTTTGCAGTACGGTACAAGAACGGTTTAGATAATAGTAGAGCAATTCGAAGAACTCTTCTGTCGACTATAAAGGAAATATTCCACGAGAGTATGACGGGTATGGCGAAGGCGAACAGAAGGACGAGGGATGAGGGAAGCGAGTTCGTCAGAGCAGCGGCCATAGTAGTACCTTTAAAACGGGTTCAATGATCCAACGATGTGTCTGTGCTTTAGAGGGTGAAGGTCCTTTGTGAGTACAGAGTCGACAATGAGACGAATGGCTCGTCGCTGAATAGAATCCAAGGCTTCAGCCTTGGATTCTACTCAGGTGAACGCTCCCAAAGATGACTGAAATATTATATCACCGGTTTTACTTGCGCTTTATAAAGTGTAACCGGGAAAATGTGGAACGCACTCCCTGCTCATCTATTTCCTCCCAAGTAAAGCCTGGGGTTTTTCAAAAGGGGCGTGAAAAGGCTCCTGTCAGGCTGGCATGGCATTCGCAATCCCCGTGCATCAGAGAATGTCCATGGGCATCGTAAATTGTAAGTGAAACGATGCCACATGTCGCGCTTTCCATTAAAAAAAAGCATTAAATAATGCAAGTAACACAATAAGTAATTTTATTGGTAGAATTACTTATTTATGACAGCACTTAGAATAGTTTTATTCATAGAGTTGAAAAGTTGCTCCGTATCAGATACTGAGTATTAACTGCAACAACAAATGATTCTATGCATACACATCCACAGTCATTAGTAGATAAGTTTATATAGTAGGCAATAATTTCAACACCATACATCACACCAAATCCTCACATCCTCTACATTTGAATATTAATTCCAACTGACAATACGATCCAAAACATGTCAACCGCCTCCAACGCAACCTCGCTCATAATGGAACTCGAAAAACTCATCGACAAGGAAGAAGGTACGAAGGAGACAGCCAACCATTATTTTCTACACAAACAATCAAAGGACAAAAGAATCGAAAGCGAAGTACAAAAAGGACCTTAATTCATTGAAAATTGAATCATTTTGTACGACACTATTGAAATTAGTGATGATAATACCAGATGCATATTTTATAATATTATTTATGACTGCTTTATGAATTGACTGACGGTGCCTTGGACTTTGGACATTGAGAACACTGAAAATAATATTATATATAACATTCAAACGAACAAACGGAAATACCAAGGTCCACCGCTAGAGAACCCCTTTATCAATAATTTACATACTATTTCCACTGTTACATTCTGTCACTTCCCAAGATGATTTTAGGCTATAAATCATAACGCTACGTCATCGGCGGCCTGAGCTGTGAGTAAGAAGTCATACGAAACGAAGCCGTGGGAAAAGTTGGTATTCTATAACCGTCGTCAGATGTGCCTGAAACGGTCAGTGAAAACGCCATCTGAATTGGTTAGGTAGTTCTCGACTTATAAGTGAACGTAGAATCAAAGACGGAAGAAATTCGTTACATATTCTGCTCTATAAAAGTTAGTAATGATACTAGTATTTTCCATGAAAATCACTCGGCTTGGTCTTCCACTTTCCAATCTCCAGTGTTCATCAAAATCTATCTTGCGACAATACTTCCGTCTATAGTACAGTCCAGTTGCATTCATACATAGCAACTTGCAGCGCGTATAGTCACTGCATTCATGCGTTCTGTTATCCTGGCGCGACGCAGGCGCAGGATTTCTATTCCAAGTTTAGTACGACGATACATCGCATTTTGAATGCAATGTGTAGAGTAAAAATTTTGTGTCGTGTAGGTGAACGGGTCGACGGTTATCGCACTGAAGCCCTGCTCTCTCCACCCGCCTCTGCTTAGCTTATATAAAGGTGCACTGGGTTGCACCGCATCAGTCAGTCAATCTGTCTTCCACTAACAAGTGACAAGTACAGTGTCGGGCCGGTACTTAAAAAGGATAGCCCCATCTCATCCCCTGTTTATCTTAGAAGAACGAAAGGCTAGCCATCTCTCACCTTGGCACGGTCCTTCCATCGAGTCGTGCAGCAGATGGATCTTTGTGCCTTACTTGCCGCTTGATAGTTATCTTGTCCGAATACTTTGCGAAAAGTGGTGGTCGGCATTGTTTTGCTCTTAGGTGCGTTGCATAGCTAGTATTCCTATAATCAGCTTAGAAGCTTTGCATGTTCGCTCCATGCGGTGTTCGCGTCGTACTTGGAATGGAGATGCAGGAGTGCTCTTTGTGTGACTAATCACCAGAGCTGTGTCTCCGGTGTCGTGTTGTCGCCTACGCGGTGCAAGCGCAGGCTTTTTGAACGATGGGTTCGCGTCTGCGTCCTATGAAGAATTTTTGTACACGTTTTGACCAATTTTTTTCGTAATGTTCATTAGCAAAGTTACATTACATATCACACACGCTGAATCCCGACAATCGGGTTAAGCACAGTAATCGGTGTTGTGCTGCAAGAACTCTGGTAAATTACAGCACAACACCGACCACCACGTTTCGTAAATTATTCGAACAAGACTCAATCGATCAAGCAGAAAGTAAGGCACGAAGACCCACCTGCTGCATGACTCGGTGGAAGTACCATGCCAAGGTGAGAGGTGGCGAGCCTGTCGCCCTTTAGCACGGTATCTTGTCCTTATCCCTTAGTCGCCTTTTACGACATGCACGGGGAGGGATGCAGTGAGGCTATTCTTTTTAAGTACCGGCCCCACACAGTACACCTCATTAGCAAAGTGTTTATAAATAAAGCCTTAATGAATTGAAATGTGTTTTATTTCTCCTATAACCTATCACTGTGTAACGCGGCAACAGATAAATTTATATGGAGAAAAGGGGACGAAATCAGCATTTTAATACAGGAGCATACCCTGCAGCGCTGGTTTTCAGTTTTACACCCTTTTACATAATATTACTTGTGAGAGGCAAAAGATCAATGTAGAACCAATTATTATAAGTAATAAAAGTGCTTTAAATAAAAATAAAAGGAAATTATGTAATATTATTAGAAACAAACAGTAAGACAACCAACCAATGAATAAAAACATCAACAGAAGATACAAGAGTAACAACAAGAGTAGAGACAAGAATAACAACAAGAATAACAACAAGGGTAACAACAAGAGTAACAGCAAGAGTAACAACAAAAGTAACAACAAAAGTAAAAATAAGAGTAACAAAAATAGTAACAACAAAAGTAACAAGAATAGTACTAGCAACAATAGTAACAACCAGATTCGTTTTGAATAGCTCATCAGATGTCCTAAGAAGATGAACATCATAAACTACCCAAGCCTGAACCAAGCCGAGAATTGGCCAGCGCTGGCTTTCTTTCGAACATTACCTTCGAATATATCATTTGTGTTGTGTGCTGTGATATTTTTAACCCGCGCAACTATACGCTTTGATTCAGATGGCCCTTTGTGGTCCGCCAACAATACACGGGTTATACAAACTTGTACGATTTCATACATATTCGTACAATTCCGAGGATCAGTGTGCCGTTGAAGATAAATCTGATTGTATTCGTTTTGCGAGTAAGGGCCTTTTTGAATCTGGTGCGATAATTTTGATTGGAGATCTAATGGGGAACATTGGATTCATTGGTAACAATCAATGTTTTGATATGAATTTAGGTGTCAATGTTATGGTCAATATTGGATTTTATGGGTTCAGAGTGATGGTCAGTTTTATAGGGATATATGGTTGAAAAGTGGGGGTAATAAAAGTCCTAGCACTGATTACATATTTAGTTGATGAGAAATCGGGAATGAGTTGGTTAGACAGATGAGGAGAATTTAGAGAAAAAAAAAATTATAGAAAAATCTAGAAAACATTGAAGATTCTGGACAATGAATATGGAATTGTAAAATATAAGAAATAAGGAAAATTATATAGAATCGTAACTATGAATTTGAAGAAATTATGCAGTCTTGCGCGATACGTACATATGATATCGAACATCTCATTGTCCTTTCCGAAATAAAATCTCCGATGAATGTAATAATCAGCCAAGAAATAAAATAAATATTTATTTTTACTCACGAAATATTGAATGAACAATTTTATTTATAAAATCAATGCAATCTATTGAAGCTATAAGTCTTGTTGAATATTAATAAAGGATCTGTCCTTTAGCGACCACAAAGAAGGACTTAGTCATGATTTATGAGTTTACTTGTGACTTTTCTAAGGCACTTAAGCGCTAATGACATCTATATGTATAGATTCTTCATTGATTAAGTCTGTATGCTTTAGCTGCGCTGCAGTTGGTTGCTTATTTTTTCATTTGTTTGTTTTTGTTATTCTTGTGATTAGTGACTAACTCTTTGCCCGCGGCTTCGCTCGCGGCATTGTAGGTTTATGCTTAATTTGAGTCGATGCAATATATTATCTCTCTCTCTCTCTCTATCTCTCTCTCTCTTTGCCTGCCTCCCTCCCCCCGGTGGTCTTAGGGGTGAATTTCCAAAAACACGCTGATACAACTCACTATAAACAGAAGCCTAATTAATAGTCACTAAATTTTTTAATTAAATAATACATTTTTATAAAAAAATTACTTATTTTAGAACTATAAATATTTTTATAAATAATCAATTTACAAATATCAATAACAATTGGACGCACACGTAGAAACCGAAACGCCGCCGCCTGGATAAATCTCTCAAAATGTACATTGTATTCTAAATGCGCACCAATTATGTCTACAATGAGACTTGTTAAACGCGCAGTAAAATATATTCGGCTTCCGGCCGCCAGCTTCCGCTGGTTCAATCAAGAGCTGGTGATAAACATCGGGTTGAGAAGCTGAGATGAGGTATTGAGAGCATTTTCTTTCTTGAACACGTTGTTGTCTTGTCTTCAGTGCGACGTCTATAAAATAGTTTTTAAGGTTTCCTACCTCAAAAGAGATGAAAACTGAACTCTTAAAGGATCACTCTTGTGTCTGTCTGTAAGTGTGTCACAGCTTATTTTATCCGAATCTACTGGACGACTAAACAATTCATTAAAAAAATTTTTATGGCTGAAAAAAAATATTTATTCAAATAAGTACTTAAAATATATAATTAAGTACAAGCATAAAACTAAATTTAGAAAAAACTATAAGAAGAAAATAATCTTCCAAAAAGGAGACTGCTGGAAAAGTCCCCATGATGGAAGCCGCATTCCCTCTCTGTACTGCTCGGCTGATTTTCTGCCTAAAGAAACTGGCCGCACGTTTGTCAGCAGACGCCTCGATTAGTAATTTACCCAGTTGTTTTCCGAAATGTTTTGCGTCTCGACTCCATACTCCAAAAGTCTCAACGGCGAAGACGCAAAATTCGAAGTTATTAAGACAAAAAAGTTCATGGTGCCCCAGTTCCCCCACAGCCTCACTCACCACACACACACGTGTGGGGCACACACATCCGAAGAACGAATCTGAGTGAGAAAGCGATTCGCAGTGATTCCTCATCTAGCAACGCTCAAGCAAGGTGAAGGATATGCCTGAAGCCACGCACCGGATTTTCCCTCTGATGCGGCAAAAGTGCGGGCGCGTTTGTCGGCTGAAATAAACAGAGAGAGAACTGGAGAGAACACTATGTTTTCGCTTAGCCAGGGGGAAATCCCAACCTTTCTGTAGTTTGGGGTCCTTTGGGAGAGGGGTGGAAAGGAGGATATTTTATTTAAAATTTTATATTTGTATTCCTCATAACGAGCCCTTTTCATTGATACGTCACATGATGAAATTGAATTTTGTTTTTTTTAATTTGTAATCATATGTATGAAAAAAAAATACCCTGCGAAGTTTCTTACCGGTTCTTCTTCGTGGGTGTAAACGAACCGGGTAGAGAGAGGGAAGTCGACCATGGGACTAGTTCTGCTCCACGTCCTTAGTCAACGCAGACTTGCTGAAGAGGGCTCGACACCAGTTGAAACGACGTTGAAACCATCCCCTCCTTGCAATGGGCCCGGATTTGTTCTGTGAAGCCATTTAGAGTTTAGTTCATCGTCTGCCATTTTGTCACTTTCATTCCATACATATACAGTTCGTCTTGTTTTCCACCTCAGCCGATCTCAAAGGACAGATCAATTCACAGTTCCGCCCAATTTTGTCCAAAAAACCCGAGACAATTAGCCTATAAGTGCGGCTGTCGTCCCGCGTAGGAAGAGCGTCGCGTTATAGATAATTTCAACTGGATTAGATTGAGTTTAATGGACGGCAGAGGACGCTGCTATCGCGAGTAAATAATTAATGACTATGAATTTTATGTCAAGCGTGTCCGCTCTCGACACATTTTCAATTGGAGCAGATGAGTTTTATTGTAGTATTGAGAAGATTATGCATGTCTATAGTCGGCCGCCCTACGCCATCATTAGTTGCATCAGCATCATTCGTCTGGGCATCGTCGGCCTCTCTTGCGGGAGGTTCGAGGTTCGAATTCGTTCGACTTTTACCAATGAGTTTTCTCTGATGGAAAAATTTTAGTTGCATACCTCTGCTGCTACACCGTTCGGAACCGGTGTAAAACTGTAGGTCACTTCCCTTGGGTTGATCACTTATTTAAAAAATATTATTTAGAAATTTAAGCATTAATAAATTTTTAAACAAATAATTTTTAAAACAGTATTAATTTTTAGCATTCGAAAAAGGCATTCTCCTTTCGTAGTATTAACTTAACCACCACAATCCCAGGCATACCTTATCCCAGACTTTGAGTCCGCTTTTTGTCACTTTTGATTGTATAATGAAATGAAGTATCTATATTTTCATTTCATTAATTTATTATTATTTCATTTAATAATTTATTAGCTTTCTTTCTCATCCCGCATTATGTTATTCTTATTAATAATAAACTCATTTTAGTTAATACGACTTGCTCCCTGGTTCGAATTCCGTGTAAAAGTGTAGATTCCTTTCCTTACCTGACATACATACTTACTGAAGTAAATACATTTATATTGCATTACTTAACTCCCCCCCCCCCCTCTCTCTCTCTCTCTCTCTCTCTCTCTCTCTCTCTCCTCTCTCTCTCTCTCTCTCTCTCTCTCTCTCTCTCTCTCTCCTCTCTCTCTCTCTCTCACTCACTCACGCACTCTACAAAGAAAGCTGAGGCGAAGGAGCCAACGACGACGTCATTAACAGGTAAACTTTATTGTTTATTCTATTGCTACTGTACCGAAACACTCCAGATTATGTAGGTAGGTACAGGGTGACCAATAATTTTACCTTCGATCATAACGACAAATTAGTTCCAATGTGCACTAGGTGGCCAGATGACCTAAAAAAGGTAGCCGGGAGTGGATGGATGAGAAGAGCGGAAGACCGCGTGTGGTGGCGTGCCTTGGGAGAGGCCTATGTCCAGCAGTGGACCGATACAGGCTGATGATGATGATGCTGATGATGATGAGGTGCACTAACTAAAAAAATAATACTCTCTTAAGTGAGAAAGTTGTTCATAGACAGAGGGCTCCGTAGGCATAATGTCGCACTCGTTTCGTAAGTTAGGAGGGTTTTTTTTTTATGGGTAGCGCGACATGTGGCATCGTTTCACCTACAAGTAGATGTGTAACGATGCCCATGGACATTCTGTGATGCACGGGGATTGCGAATGCCTTGCCGGCCTGACAGGAGCCTTTTCACGCCCCTTTTGAAAAACCCCAGGCTGTACTTGGGAGGAAATATATGGGCAGGGAGTGCGTTCCACATTTTCCGTATATAAATAGGTATAATATGGATAATATTATAATGAATAGAATAGAATAGAAACTCTTTATTGCACACAATTTGAAGGAAGAACTGTACACGACAAGAAAGAAGAAATACAGGAGTGCGCAAAGGCGGACTTATCACTACAAGTGATTTCTTCCAGTCAACCTTTGGGTGATGAGGAATAAAATACAGAGAAAGAAATGAATCATTCTGTACAAGAAACCTGTCAATCCATACTAGGTTTTTCTTCCACCCGTTCCCGTGAGAGGTCTTGTGGCTTTCGTGTTATTTTATTTTCAATTAATATAATTTGACGGCACGGATATAGAATCATTTGGACGTCGCCGTCGTCCACTGCCGTTTTATTTCTATTTGTTTCTCTGTCTGATTGTTAGTGGCGACAAAGGACTAATGCTCAACGTCTACCCATCCATTGGCTCATGGCCCAAGCGATGTAACCGGCTGGTAGCCGAGTGGTTTGGGCATCGGCCTCTCGTGCGAGCGCACCTCGTGCGAGAGGTTCGAATCGGCGTGTACCAATGAGTTTTTTTCTGATGAAAAAAATTACGTGCATACCTACACCAGCTGCTTCACCGTTCGGAACCGGTGTAAAACTGTAAGTCCCCTCCCTTGTCCCTTACTAGGTGGTAGGATCAAATTATAGCCGACTTCCGCGTAATGGTCGGATTCCACGTAAAACTGTAGGTCCGTTCCCTTCTTACCTTACTAGGTAATAGGATTTATCCCGCCCGGTTCGCAATGAATGAAACGTCGGTCGAACGAATAGGTACATAAATAGTTCGTTTTTTCCGCCCAGTTCAGCGTAGCCGACATTACATGAAGGGAGCACTGACATGGCACCTAGTTCACACGGTGTTATGGGCTGACATCACAGATGTTGTAGGTGATGTAGCCGATCGTGTCAGTTTCCATAAAAAAATTATAAAAATTAAAAAAACCCGTACGCCAGCTTCGGAGTTACATCGCTGCGGATCGCAGTATCGATCCTTCCTGCGTATGAGTCGGTAGCAGACGCAGGGAATGGAGTAAGAAATGATTTGTCACGCCCACTGATTGGTTATTGCCATCGTCTCGATCAATTTGACTTAGCTCTGAAGTCGCCAGCCTTACTAAGTACTGGCATTTGTGACGGGCACGGTAGTGGTAGGGCGCCACAGCCTCTTGTAAGAGGTCTGGAGTTTGAAATCAGGTGGGCACGCGGTGAATGGATGACTTTTTCTAAATTAAACCATTTTAGTTCGATCATCAGGGCCTGATTTACCAATGGGCTTATTGTTTATTGTTTATTGTATAATTCATCCTAAGTTAGGTAACCTACGCTTGGACATGTCGAAAATTCCGCCAGTTCTAAATTCAATGCGAAGAAGAACTGACAAACAAACTTCGCAAGTCACAATGTTAGTAATTGTAAAAGTAATTTCCAATAATTAACCCGTGAGCGGTAGTCACAAGAACATTAATATTTACAGCCTAAACATGAATTCAAGAATCTGACCACACACACTGCCTATTTAAATTACCTATATCTGGTGTATAGTGCCATCGTCAATTTTGATACTTAATATATCAAGTCAAATAAAAAACAATTAGTTTACGTTGCCTAGGGCGCTAGGTTTTAGGGGCGCAGCATAGGACCTGTGCAGTGCAGGAAATACTCAAAATTCGCGCGCGGACGCCGACGAAAATGCCGAAAATCCTAAGTCAGGGGGACTACTATAAGTTGTTCGCGCTAAACGCCGCGCCGCGTCACCGCGGCGCGGCGTTATTTTTTTAACATTTTATATTTTTAATTATCATTATAAACATTTATTTATTTATTAGGAAACTTAACAGCTAATAAAAGAAAAAAGATACATAGCCAATAATAAAGTTCACAAATTTGCAAACTTTGTATTCGAAATAATATTCCACAGCCCAGGGAGGGGGGAGGGGGCCTAAAAAAATCTTATACTAGGGCGAGCAGGATCCTTAATCATTCCCCTGTCGATCATACATAACTATGTGTCGATCAAACACACTATGTGATTATCATACATACTATGTGTCGATCATGCATACGAGTACTATGTGCCGATCATACATACTATGTGTCGATCATACATAACTATGTGTCGATCGTACACACTATGTGATTATCATACATGCTATTTGTCGATCATACACACTATGTGATTATCATACATACTATGTGTCCATCATGCATACGAGTACTATGTGTCGATCATACACACTATGTGATTATCATACATACTGTGTGTCGATCATACATACTATGTGTCGATCATACATAACTATGTGTCGATCATACACACTATGTGATTATCATACATACTATGTGTCGATCACACATACTATGTGTCGATCATACATAACTATGTGTCGATCATACACACTATGTGATTATCATACATACTATTTGTCGATTATACACACTATGTGATTATCATACATACTGTGTGTCGATCATACATACTATATGTCGATCATTCATACTATGTGTCGATCATACATACTATTGATTATCATTATCATACATACTATTTGTCGATCATACACACTATGTGATTATCATACATACTATGTGTCGATCATAATATACTATGTGTCGATCATACATACTATGTGGCGATCATACATACTATGTATCGATCACACATACTATGTGTCGATCATACGTACAAATTATAGGTATCTGGCATGGCACCTCTCTGAACGTGGTTACGCGGGGAGTGCTGTTATGGGCTGACTGTGCCTGAACTTGCATTAAGCTTTCGACAAAGCCGTGCCGGAAGTTTATTAAAAAACCAGCCAAGTGCGAGTTGAACTCGCGGACCGAGGGTTCCGTATCGCCATGTCATGGTTAGCGCCACTCACGCCATCTATGGCGTGTTATGAAATGCTTCATATATACATAGCGGCACGCCTGTTTCCCGGTGGGGTAGGCAGAGACAACGGATCTCCACGTGCCACGATCGTGACACACCTCTTCATATTAGTTAAATGTCACGATTAGTCAAAATGCTTCATAGTCTATTCGGTAGATGGCGCGCGCGCATACACTTTTTAGTTTCTTCTATGGGAACCCCCGTGAATGTTTTACATTTTCTTATTTTTATTATTTGTTGTTATATCGGCGAACACATAATCTGTGAAAATTTCAACGGGCTACCTATTACGGTTCAAGAGATACAGCCCTCGGACAGACAGACGGACGGACGGACAGACAGACAGACGGCGTAGGCTTAGTAATAGGGTCCCGTACAGGCCGGTTAACTAAAGCTGGCACGTACACAGTACTCACACCAATGCAATTGCCCGCGTGCGAGTGAGACAGATCGGGTTTTCGTGATGCGTACGTATGCAGTGCGACGTCTCCCTCGCACGCGGGCAATTGCATTGGTGTGAGTACTGTGTACGTGCCAGCTTTAGTTACCTAACCGACCTGTACCGGATACGGAACCCTAAAAAATGAATACCTTCATATCACATTTTGGCCGCTCTGTCGAAGCAGGTAAATAATTTATGAGGATTTCACAGTCAATCGTTTTGAAGGGCGTGGCCATTCCCACATTAACCGGGTGATGGCGATTCGGACCCAAAATACCGAGCACTAAATCAATGTGATGGAACATTTTGTTTTGATGTCACGCTCTTGAACGTTTTTTTGTTGTTTTGTATGATTGACATTCTGAGCTGATTGGTTTATGATTACGTAGAAATATGGAGTTCAGGTAAAAAAACAGGGTTTTTTATAAGTAAAAATGATAGTATTTTATTTTTTGCATGTTAGTACTATTGACCTTTTTTTTATGTAATCCGTTATGGGTGGCTGAGTCGGAGGGGCCAAAGCGCATGCTCCGATCAGCCAATATCACCTCCGAGAAGGTAGGTGCCATACCGGAGACTTCCCTGGATTACTGGCTATACTGGACTAGAGGAGAATACAGCCGAGGCTGCTATGCGGCCATCTTACATCCAGTACGGTGGTATCAATCCAGTCGACTACAATTTGAGCCTACCACCTAGTAAGGGGCAAGGGAAGGGACCTACAGTTTTACACCGGTTCCGAACGGTGAAGCCGCAGGTGTAGGTATGCACGTACATTTTTTCGTCAGAAAAGACTCATTGGTATGGCCTGTACCAATATCGAACGGATTCGAACCTCGGACCTCTCGCATAAGAAGCCGATGTTCAAACCACTCGGCCACCCGCCGCTAAATATTATTATACTTGCTTTATATTTCTTCACTAGATAGATGCATAGCCGAAAATAGGTCCCCTCCAGGATTCGAACCTGGAACTCCGTGTTGAGCCGCCAGCGCGTTACCAGTTCCGCCATCGGGTCGATGACGTATTCTCTCTAAATGTTTTGAACAGTTGCAGCTTCTATTTGTAGGTATGACGCAATATACTGCGTTCAGTTAAGTATCCTAATAAACAAATAGATAAATACATAAATAAATTACAGAATAAGTCTCAAGAAATCGTTCAATACTGTATAAACGGTTTAGGTCCTTTAAAATTACACATTTAACTCAAAATCGTGCTGAAAATTTACGGTATTAAAACCGAAATATAGGAAAGTCCAAATACGATTTTAAATACACTAATTCAGCAGTAACGAATCGGTTCTTCCCTGACAAAGAAATCCACATGTAAAACTATAGAAATGTAATTGCCATACATTGCATACACTTTAACTTGCTACCAATATTTGGCTGCGTGCACACCATTTTGTTATTTGACAGATGATACGTGTACTTAGTTGTATATCTTTTTAGGGTTCTCTCAAAAGAGGGAAAAAAACGGAATGCCTATAGGATCATTTTCGTCTCTGTCTGGCTTTCAGTCTGTCTGTCACACCTTGTTTTCACTGAATCTAAAAGAAAACGGTTGAAATAAAATATGTTGAAATTTGGTACAGTATTGAGTTTGATGACCCAATCATGGACGTATAGCGTAAATGAACGAATTTAGGTTTTGGTGGTTAATTTTAGGAACAAAATTTTGAAGGATTTTTTTTAAGTATATGATTTGACCCTCATAATCGAAATGTGTTCATTTACGCTATAAGTAGGTACGTTTGCGATTGGGTCATCAAACTCTAATGTACCAAATTTCAAGTTTTTCGTCCAGTAGATTCGGAGAGAATAAGCTGTGATAGACGGACAGACACAAGAGTGATCCTGTAAGGGTTCCGTTTTTTTTCTCTTTTGAGGTACGGAACCCTAAAAATATTTTTTATTATGGAAACTGACACGCCTTGCTACATCACCTACAACGTCCGTGATGTCAGCCCATAACACCGGGCGAACTAGGTGCCATGTCAGTGCTTCCCCCTTTGATCGTGCCAGCTACACTGAACTGGTCGGAAAACACAAACTATTTACATAGTCGTTTCGACCGACGTTTCATTCAGTGCGGTGGTACCAACCCGGGCGGGTTAAACCCTACCACCAAGTAAGATTAGGAGGGAAGGGACCTACAGTTTTTACGAGGAATTTATTTTACCTTTGTACACTTTTCACCTAATCACTTTTGACATTATCGATATGTGGATACCGCTTTCTATAATTTTTAGTTCCTTTATGAGCGGTCAATCAAGAGACGCCGTCGTTGTTGAGGGTTATAAATAAAATTATTTCTCTGTAATTTGCTTAAAAATTGCGGTTGTTCGAAAAAAACATGCATGGTTCCGTTTTGACATTTTTAGACTTTCCGTAGAACTTTATACAGGCTATTTGATGACTATAGGTCATATCATAAAGCAAACCAGGTACTCCTGAGCCTCTTTGGAGCAAAAAAGTAATATGACATTATGTTCTACGGTGAACTTTTTTTTCCATACAAAACTAAATAAGTAATTTTATTTAGTTTTCTATGGAAAAAAAAAGAAAAGTTCACCGTAGAACAAAATTTCGTCTAACTTTTTTGCTCCAAATAATCTCAGGAGTACCTGCTTTGCTTTATGACCTATAGTCATCAAACAGCCTGTATATAACATAATCTCTTATACAGCACAACATTACTATTTTTGTTTTTGCATACATACATAGCATCACGGCTGGTTCACAGTGGGTTAGGCAGAGACAGCGGATCTCTACGATCCTGACACACCACTGCCTCGTCTTCCACTGTCACAATGTGGTTCATACATGCTCGTCGGTTACGGGTACTACCACAGATCAGAGCTTAGGATTTCTGTGGGTACTACGCACTTGACCGTTTTTTGAGCACGAGCAATATTTTTTGTATCCATTTTTTACCTGCCTACATTACTATTTATTTAATAAATTCTTTAATATTTTTTAAACTAGGCACTTATTTTTTATAATATATTAATTACTTCGATATACAGTAGAGGCGTGCTAGTCCAAACTCGAACCCTGCCTAATCCGTTGATCGCTGTAATCCGAGCGACAAATCTCTTTGCCGAGCGATCGGAAATTCCCTCCTTTTTTTTTTCGTCAGGGGTTAAAGAAAATAATGATAATTCTGGTCCATTCCTTAGGCCAACTGAACTATTACGTGTTATTATACAAAATCACCAATATGTAGGTACTTAATTCAGCCTCTTTCCCAGATATTATCAATGCATCGCATTACCAACACGATGTCATTATAATCGAATCAAGGTACACCACCACCGCACAATGGACAGGCCCCATACAAGCCTCTGTCATAAATGGTTTTGGCAACATACCACCTGGGGTAATGAAATATAGTGGGTTCGATAGGTCATGAAAGGTACTTGTTTTATACGTACATATTATAGATTTTAGTTGACTTTCCTCGGTTATATGACGCTTGAAAGTTGAACAAATTCTGTGCGCAAACATCCGCATATTAAGGTAGCGCATATTCATGTATATTTTTCTCAAAAAATACTTAGGTAGACATATAGAAACCCATACATATTCGAAAAGGATACTTCTTGGGCTTTTAGTTAATGGTAACTGTGTTGGGTTTTTTAAAGATATCATCCCTTATTTAAAGCACTAACGAAAACGCGAAATTTATCTAAAACTACAATTTTCATCTAAGCTTTCAAATGGTATCAGGGTCCGGTCTAGGACTATTCCGCACCGCCGATACGTCGCCAGACAAGCCGCCTTCGGCGAGTCACCGCGGAGCCAGATCCCCGCCTTGACGATTCACTTCGAACATATTCGACCCCGGGTACTATTTGTCGCAGGGTCCAAGCCGCCACCGCCGACCCAAAGCGAGCCAACTCGACGCGAAAAGTTCATAAATCAAACAATTGTGTAAATTGTTGGTTATTTCTCGGAGAAGGGCCGAAGTAGGTACCTGGATTGTGTGAGGGTTTTAGAAAAAAATTCGGATGTACCCTATTATGTGGTGTACACATTTAGATAACGTTTGCTGTTGATATTCGTGTTACGAGTTACTTGAGGATGCGAGGGAGGATGCAATGTTCACCGCAGTTTTGTGTTAGAACATTATAATATTATACCTGTAAATATATATTTATAGTCTAAGTACGCGTCATTTGTTGTCATTGTAGATTCTAGTAGGTAGGTATGATATGGTTATTAACAATATGGTTCTTCTTCGGGAGATAATAATATGATCACAGGGATTGACTACATTTCCAAGTACTTAGTACTTAGATAGGTACTAAACTATTTATTTGGTATGGGTTTTAAGTATATTCTCGTGAGAAAGGACCATCCGTTTGGCCTGAAACATCGAGCCACATAGGAAAAGTACCGTGAATAAAGTGGTAGAATATTGAAACAAATTTATTGAAGTTTTTACGAGTATTCGATTATTGTATTATTTTATTGGTATTAACGACACGACGATTTATTGTAGTCCTACACTCGCGGCGTGCTTAGGCTTTTGTATCTTTAGTATTTTTAGTATCTATTAGTAGTATCGAGAGCTTTGGTTTAATTCTTAGATATTTATAGTCAACATATTTTTTTTAGTTAGCAAATCTAACATTTTGTGTATGTACTATTCAAAGAATTATTTTAAAGAGTTGCTGCTCAAAATGTGGTAGCAAAGTCGTGTGTCCTGTCAACTTCTCCGTTCAAACCACAGAAATCCTACTTCTCTGATCTGTGGTTCAAACCAACATCGCAAGTCACAATGTTTTATTAGTACCTTATATAAGTGTTATTATTTATTGTTTATTTATCATCTCTTGATAGTACGCTGCGCTCAGATGTGTCATACATAATGTACATTGTAACATTCCGCCAATTCGATTATCACAGCGAAGAAGAACTGACAAGAAACTTCACTGGAATTTTTTTCACTGGAAATTATAGTAACTTACAAATAAAATTACCCATACTACCGCTCACAAGAGAATCATTATTTACAGCATAAACATGAATACTTACCGCTCTGTCTATTTAAATTATCTGCATCTGGTTTAATAGTGAAATCTTTAATTTTGATAAGATATCAGTTCAATAACAATTTAGCAAAAAAGTAATTCGCTACGACGACGGCGGCGGCGCGGCGGAGCGGCGGAGCGGCGGAGCGGCGCCGACGACGACGACGTCGACGTCAACATTCGTAGTAGGCTAACGGAGGAAGTTAGTAGAGAGAAGTTGCAGCATCCCATCTAATTTCTAGTAAAACAGTCAGTGCGGGGAGTAGCGGGAGGCACAACTTTTTTCCACTAATCACACCAAAACTATCTGGTTCTCTAGAGAGCACGTTTAGTGTGATGCTATAAAAATATATGGTCTTTTGTAAGATCTACTGCGTCCAATGTAAACTTTAAAACGTACATACATACATATCACACACGCTGAATCCCGACAATCGGGGTAAGCAGAGTAATCGGTGTTGTGCTGCAAGAACTCTGGTTAATTACAGCACAACACCGACCACCACGTTTCGCAAAATATTCGAACAAGAATCAATCGATCAATTAGCAAGTAAGGCACGAAGACCCACCTGCTGCATGACTCGGTGGAAGTACCGTGCCAAGGTGATAGGTGGCAAGCCTGTCGCCCTTTAGCACGGCATCTTGTCCTTATCCCTTAGTCGCCTTTTACGACATGCACGGGGAGAGATGCAGTGGGGCTATTATTTTAAAGTACCGGACCCACACGGTACGATGGTGAAACCACCCAGTTAGTGAAAAACACGTACCCTGTCTACTTAGACTAACTCCTCTACTACTTTTTTCCGTGGTATAGTCGAACTGCATAGCCATACATGTTAAGCCGGGTCCAGCCAGATGGGCCGGTATTGTTTTAGAACGTACAATGCAACCATTGCTCAAAAGCGTCAACCCCTAGCCCCTATCCAAAAATACTGTTTTTACTTGTTATTTCTTTATTTCAAAGACTTCATTCTAACGGTCCGATTTACGTATGGTGGCAGCAGGTGTAGGCTAGGTAAAGTTTTCATTACAAACTCATTTATGCTTGTCGGCCGTATTGGAACTTGCGAAACCGCGCCGATCAGCTACCGCTATATATACATAGTTTAGGAGTCAATTTATAGCAAAAAAATTAAGCTAACATCACAGAACAGCGACCGGCGACCGTCATCCCTCAGCCGGTAGCCCGCGTCACCCCTAGACCGGGGGACACGGTTTCTTGCTATGTGGCTAAAATGTGCCCCCTGAATATTTTTTATATAATGTGAAAGAGAGCTCTCATGTAATTATGCATATTTTCTTTAAAAAAAATTATTATATGATAAGTCTAAATTAGTAAATCGTGGTCGTTTTTGAAGCAATATGGTATTTCTATTCACATATTATCTGTTTGTGTTTATATACGTAGGTGCATTTTCATAGTGACTGGAAGTAGTAGATATTAAATTTTTTTTAGTTGGACCATAATACTTCTGACCTGTGGCTACACTCAATAATTGGTGGTGCTACGGATAGACGTCCAGTCGGAAAGTGAAGCACACCCGGGCGCGGTTGTAACTTAGACGGGTTATTTTATTAGGTGGAGTGGAAAACTGTCGCTTACCTTATCTTAGTAGGTGGTAGGGTTGGTAATTGGTAGCACCGCTACGTCGATTGCGAAGCGGCTATGAAAATATTTCGTATTTTTAAGTATATATTTTATTAAATATTTTATAACCAAAGGGAAGCACTGACATGACACCTAGTTCACTAAGGTACTATGGGCTACTACATCAAGAGTGTAGTAGGTGATGTAATGTAGCCAACCTTGTCAGATTCCATAAAAACATTTTAATTTGTTCTGTTCTGTTTTGTTTTGTTTTGTTCTGTATACATAATTATGTAGGTTATGTATACGTATGTAATAATTTATGTGCTGACACTTTATGCCGGGCGGATTGAACCGGTTCAGGCAGATCACGGCAGACTTTTGGGAAACTTTTCTTACATATTGTGAAATTCATTTAGCACTATAAGAAATAACCTTTATCAGTTAGGAATTACCGAGTTGAATGTACATATGAAATAACCAATCTAAATCCGTTCAGTTGTTCTCGAGTTAGATAGATAGTTAGAAATACTCTATTGCTCCAAAAAACATTTTACAGAAACAAACAAGCACCATACTCGTATTGTATAATTTATATGAGGCGTAAATATAGTTTGTGTTTTCCGTCCAGTTCAGTGTAGCCGTCACGACCGAAGGGAAGCACTGACGTGGCACCAAGTTCACCCGGTGTTATGGGCCGACATCACGGATGTTGTAGGTGATGTAGCCAACCGTGTCAGTATGCATAAAAAAAATGTAGACTTATCCTTCCGGATATTTCTTCCAGTCATCATACACACAGACGACACGTAGCGTTTTATTTTATTACTAGCTGTGCACGCGGCTCCGCTCGCGTGAAATTGGTTTAATAGTAAATCTGATTGAAGCACAAATATGTAGTCATGAAGAGCAAGGTGGAAGGACGAGCTGAGTTCACGTAAATGAAATACCTACTCTCTCAAAGAAAGTAACCCCAATCACATCATATATGTAGGTATCATTATTGGCTGAAACATGGACGAACGGTCGGACAGACAGAAACCTGACCAATTTTCTCATTGTTAGGGTTCCGTACCTCAAACGAGGAAAAAAACGGAACCCTTATAGGATCACTTTGTTGTCCGTCTGCCTGTCTGTCTGTCAAGACCTTTTTTCTCAGGAACGGGTAGAGAGGTATCAAGGTGAAATTAACATCAAATACTAAGGTCTACGTTTCCTCGGAGGTGTAAAAAATTCTCGAAAAAATTTAAGCTAGTTTAGTCAACGCAATCCCTAGATACGGCCATTGAAGTCATATATTTTGCTACTGGCAAATCAAATCAAAACATATAGAGTACTTCCCGTTGACTAAGCTAGCTAGCATAATGAAATTTGGCAAAAAGCAAGTTCTCACAGCACAAGTAAAGGATAAATCCTAAAATAGTAAATTTGGAGTTATGTCATATAAAAACAAAATTTGTTGTATATTTCAAGTACAAGAGTGTCTAACAGTCAAACCATTGCTGTATATATGTAGTTTTTATTTAGAAAGGCGTTTCGTGATTTTCCAAAACACAATAATTTTTGTATACATACATAATACAAATATATTGTGTGATGGTACGGAACCCTTGGTGCTCGAGTCCAACTCGCACTTGGCGGCTTTTTTATTAACTGGCACACTTTTTCATTTACGAAAATTTCACGGCACACCACATTTATATTCATAAAGAAAGCATATAAAATTTAGAAACTAAAGACGAAGAAATTGGCGACTTCGTACTTACGTAATGTAGCGTACTTACTTACGTATTAAAAGTATTTATCAGTGAAAACTCTCATTTTAACTGAGGATGTCAAAATGCCCTTCGAACTCCCTTCCCTGCGAACTCTCATTTAATTTCTTGAGGTGTTCAAACAAATCAGTCAGAAAATGTCATTGTGGATAATTTATCTATATAGATAGACGAAAAATTATGCTTGCTCTTTTCTTCCGCGGTTTTCATACACAGTTTGAATGAGTTACTTAGAATTCGCGGCACACCTGGATGTCACTCGCGGCACACCAGTATGCCGCGGCACACCGGTTGAAACCCCCTGCTTTAGGTATCGAACTAAATTCATTGATAGGTGCATTATGCAACGAAATATCGTTACATTGTTGAAAAAAATTATATAGATTATACAGCTTAGTTACATATTGATACAAGTATTTTAGTGACTACAAAGACTTATACTTATTATATACGAGTAAGTGTGTGTAAAGAGCCTTTTTAAAACTTTAATACCTACGTAATTTGTATCAACTTAATATGTTCGTACATTAAACATAATACAATGTACTCGTAGTATAATTAAAAAAAAATAAGAAAAAAATATATGAAATATTAAGATACCTACTATAATTTTACATGGAATGCGAACCATGGAGCAACTCATGTTCAAGAAATTCACTTATCAAACTCGGAAAGAAAATAAAGTCGTTCACGCCAATGGGCACTGAACGCGCGACCTTCCGGTTAATAAGCAAGGCCGTTACCACTTATCCACGAGCTATAATAACATTGCAACCCGAACCTCATAAATTTAACTTGGGCTCATGCAAAAAATAAAGCCCCTGTTCTGCGTGCGACTCGCTGCATACAGCTCGCACCCCAGGGGGTGTCGCGGTCAGTAGTACTGGGGTCCAGTTGACTTGCTTTAAGATGTCCTCGCGTCGAGTTGTACTTCGCGGTGAAGAGTCCCCAAAGTAAATTGGGCCAAATTTGAAAGGACCGCATGGCGACTCGGCGGGAGTCAGTCGGCGGGGTCGAGACGGCCGCGGGGAAAGGGCCCATTCCGATCAGGGTCTGCCCGGGTGAATATTATAATGGTTTTGTACAGCCAGTACACTGTTTATTTAGAATTAATAAACAACTTTCTGCAAAACTCTGCAAATTGGCACGAAAATTAAAAAAATATGCGTGCTCGGAGCGTTCGCGTGAATGAATTTTTTTTTTAAATTTTATTTTATAATTTTTTTTTATGGAAACGGACACGGTTGGCTACACCTCCTACAACATTCGTGATGTCAGCCCTTAAATCCGTGTGAACTAGGTGCCATGTCAATGCTTCCCTTCATTTCATATCGGCTACACTGAACTGGACGGAAAACACGAACTATTTACATAGCGGTTTCGACCGACGCTTCATTCAGTGCGGTGGTACCAACCCGGACGGGATAAACCCTACCTACTAAAAAAAAATTTAAAAATCGGATAAGGTTTAGGTGGTCAGATAACATAAATGCCGAAATACGATTTTGTATGGAGTATGGAGAAAGTTAACTTCCGTCTCGTCTTAACAACAGTCGACCGACCGCACCACTGAGCTACCAGGCTGATTTTAAATGATTTTATTTGAAAAGTTAACTTAAGCGTACTGATTTAAGACACTGAATGTATAAAATAATTATGCAAAGAAAATACACTACAACCTCGGCATTCTCACGGTATATAGCTACTTCGTAACGGAAACAATTGCGGTTAAAACGTTATGTACTTACGCCAGGTGTGTTTTTGTGTTATTTGATGTTTTGCACACCATTTCTCATGTTTGCGTCTTACAGAGTGTAAGGAGATATGGTGCACACGCCACATATTTTTTCGTACGAATATTAGCCATTCTGTGAGGGGTGGTACATTTACACACTTACTGCCTGAATATTCGTGCCAGATGAGTGCAGTGTAGTTTTTCTGAAACGATATGGCGTCTTACAAGTATTCTAAAGGTGAGCTATCCACTGTGTTTCTTGAAAAATTACTACGCAATTTCATCAGAGAGAATACAAAATCGTAAAGCTGTGAAACTTTTTGGGGAATCTGGTTTGGACAAAGTCTATCCTTCATACGAGTATATTAAAGGAATTCAATTGGCGAAATAGATGAAGCCTCCACTGTTAAAATAATACGTGTCGTAACGTAACTCAATAAAACAAGAAAAACTGCAATGAAATTATCAAAGGAAATTCTGCTAAATTGTTTCAATTCAACGACGATGAAGCTTTAGTGTCTTTATAGATTTAGATCTTATTTGAGACGCGGAAAGATATTCCATCGTCTTCCCTTCTTATAATAAAATTCAGGAAGCAAAAAACAGGTGCTATCCTGTAAGTGCATTTAATGCGTTTAATATTTAATTATTAATTTTTTTTTATTAAAATATAAGTACAAAAATGTTTTTATTAGTGAATATTAAATAAAAGTTGATACTTTATTGGTAAATGTACATAATACATTTTTATCTTATTTTCATAGTTTAGAAATAAATTATTTAATATTTTAGGATTTTTTATTATTAATAATAAATATTATTTGCAATCAAATGTTACTCTTT
Source organism: Nematopogon swammerdamellus (assembly GCA_946902875.1). NCBI lineage: Eukaryota > Metazoa > Arthropoda > Insecta > Lepidoptera > Adelidae > Nematopogon > Nematopogon swammerdamellus. The sequence goes on along the minus strand of OX336356.1, from coordinate 2,421,962 downwards.
TTTGAAGAGTAACTATTCAAGTAATACCATAAAAAAAATTGTCAAGAAAGGTCTTCTAGTTTAGAAGATACAGATTTATGACCGAAAAGTGGCACTTTGGCCCATAGTGCACCGTGACGATAGTCCACACTCTTCACTACGTACCACAGAACATAAAGAAGATTTTGCGCAGCCTTATTTAGTACTAGCTTTAACCCGCGGCTTCGCTCGCATGAAATTCGTTTTTTTATGGAAACTGACACGGTTGGCTACATTACCTACAACATCAACTTCAACATTACATACATACAACTAACTTTTACCCGCGGCTTCGCTCCCATGAAATTCGTTTTTTTATGGAAACTGACACGGTTGGCTACATTACCTACAACATCAACATCCGCGATGTCAGCCCATAACACCGGGTGAACTTGGTGCCACGTCAGTGCTTCCCTCGGTCCCCTTCTGAACTGGACGGAAAACACAAACTATTTACATAGCCGTTTCGACCGACCTTTCATTCAGTGCGGTGGTACCAACCCGGGCGGGTTAAGCCCTACCACCTAGTAATATAAGAAGGGAGTCATATCCCTTAGTCGCCTTTTCCGACATACACGGGAAGAGATGCAGTGGGGCTATTCTTTTAAAGTACCGGCCGGCCCCACACGGTAGATTCGTATTTAAAAGAACAAATTAAGTAATAAATAAAGAATGCCGAGCTGTGTTTCTGCGGTTTCATGATTAGCCACATCCTCGGCCACATCTTAGCGTAACCGGAACTGAATTTTATTAAGTTATCCTGTGTCACGTATAGTTAAATGTGCTTGTTCTAAGTTTAATCGAATTCGGATGATCGGTTTAAGAGTTATGGAGGTACATACATACATACAGAAAAACAATTCTAAAAATCTACAATTCAGTTTTAGTAACATACGTATAGTCTACAAACGCAGTATCTCATAAAACAAAGTAACTTACCTACTCCATGACCATCCTTTACAGATTTGATTGATTGATTAAAACTATTCCACTGAGACGTAGCGCTCAGAAGAATAGTTTTCATGCGGTAATCAATAAATGGACTACTCCAATATTTTTCTTTGGAATAATTTGAGTTTTTCGTTTGGAATAATCGAACCGGATAAGAGCAAATTGTACACATTCCTTACTATAACTTTTTACCCAATTATCATATACCCGGTAATGCTTTTTTTTTTATTTATTTTTCAATTTTTTTTGTTAGTATAGTTAGCTGTGAAAGATCTTTTTATCAATGTACTTACTACTACTGGACGTTTAAAACAATTTTTTTTTAAATCCAACTTAGTTTCGGGTCCCCTATTAATTAAATTAATTTAATATTTTTCAATATAATTTTCTATTTATCTAAAGTTGATGATAATCCCTGACGTTGCTTACACAAATAATTTCGTGAAAGAATAAAATATAATGTTCCAATATCTTTAAGATTTGTTGATAAAAAAAAAACATTTTTGCTTAATAAATAAAAATACAATGGCTGAGTTTAAGCAATAAATTGTAAATAAATTTATTTACGAGAGGTAATGATGTTAAATTGTAAATTTAAAGGAATATTTATTTTTAGGAGGAATATTTAAAAATCGTCGCTGGCTACGGAAACCTAAAAATGAGTAGAAGTATCATGTTGAGATATTAGTACATAATTATTATGAGGGCCGGTGTAACCGCAGGTCCCCATACAAGCGAGTTTTTTGTGAGTTATGATACCTCCAAGGTTGGTCACCTCTAGGCAAATTCCTTGTGCGGCCAGCAGCGCTTTGGCGCTGCTCAGGCGCATGCAGGCGCTAAGATCGACGGGGCTGCGCGTGCGAAGGTACACGTAGCGCCATCTCTCGGCGAGTAGTGGAATTAATAGTTCGAAATTGTGCGTTCGATCTGAAAAATGTGACCGTTTTTGTGATTATTAACTCCAATAATAAATCTCAATCTAAACTTGAAGCTTTTACTCTACTTTAAACTTTATTGACAAGACAATAAAGTTTAGGAGAAACAAATATTTTGTTAGAATGGAATAGAAATGCTTTATTGCACACAAAAACACTAACAAAGATACAGAAGACAGAAGATAACATACAAAGTGTGCAATGGCGGACTTATCTCTTTAAGTGAATTCTTCCAGTCAACCTTTGGGTGATGAGAGAAAGTGAGGAAGAAATATTTTTTTATGTAATCCGTTATGTATGGCCGATTCAGAGGGTCGTTGGTCTTTGGATTGTTGGCTACATTGGACTAGAGAACACCATGTATGCGAGATAGGTATAATTATTATTTATTATTATTTATTATTATTTATTTATATACACTAGCAGCTTGCAGCTGTTGAGTTGTTGAGTTGTTGAGTTGAGAGTTACTTCACGTGTTGAGTGCACTGTTTTATAATAGATCTTATTTATATTTTTTTTATTGTTTTTTTTTTTTTACTTTTTTATTATTAATTTTTTTTTATTATATTATTAGTGTTTGTTTTTATTTTTGTTTATATTTAGCAAATGTTTGTCAAGTAGATTTTTAAAACCATTCACTGAGATAGCACTTATCACTTCTTGTGGTAGCTTGTTCCAAGAGTCCACTACTCGGTTAGTTAGAAAGTACTTTCTTGGGTTGGAGTTGGAAGTGTTTCGGTTTAATTTTAAAGAATGACCACGGAGTCCCTCGTTGGTGTTCATTGTGTACATTGAGTTAAGGTTGGCTACATCGTAATGACCATTGAAAATTTTGAATGTTTCGATGAGGTCCCCTCTTTGTCTTCTTTGCTCTAGTGTAGTAATACCAAGTGCGTCCAAGCGGCTTTCGTAAGACTTGTTCCTCAGGGATGGAACCATCTTGGTTGCCCGCCTCTGCACTCTCTCCAGAAGTTCAATGTCCTTGATGAAGTAAGGGTTCCACACTTGGTAAGAGTATTCAAGGAGAGGACGGACATACGTTTTGTAGAGTTTGATGAACAAGTCTGGATTTATGTAGGAGAAAGCTTTTCTGATCATGTAAAGAAGTGAGTTTGCTCTTTTTACAACTTCTACTATATGTGGTTCCCATTTCAGGTCATGTGACACAGTTACTCCGAGATCTTTCTGTGCGTTGACTGTATGTACAAGGATTCCCTCGATCGTGCATTTGTGACGCGGATTCTTGGGACCTATATCCAGTACGGTGCATTTCGCTGCGTTTAGTGTAAGAAGCCAATCCTTGGTCCATTGCACGATGCGGTCGAGGTTGCCTTGAATTGATTGATGGCTTATAACAGGATCTCCAAAGAATTTAGTATCGTCAGCAAGAAGTGCAAAGGGTAATTCCATTATCGCTTTGAGGTTCGTCAGAAAGATACCAAACGCCACAGGGCCTATTACTGAACCTTGTGGTACGCCACTGAGTACATCGTGGGCTTCAGACAATTCCTCGCCGACTCGTACCCGAAATTTCCTGTTTGTAAGAAAATCTGCAATCCATGACAGTAGTTTTCCTCTGAACCCAAAGTGTTCCAATTTATGGATTAACCGTTTTATTGGAACTCGGTCGAATGCTTTCTCGTAATCCAAGTAGATAACATCAATAGAGTTCCGTTCGTTCCACTCGCGGGTCCACTGGTCCACACATGTGAGGAGATTAGTCACGGTTGAGCGTCTCGGGACGAAACCATGTTGCTCTTCGATTATTATATTTTCCCCTGCTAGAAAAATCGAATTTTTTCTGCTAAAATTTTTTCCATAGCTTTGCAAACAATGCTAGTAAGGCTAATGGGACGATAGTTGGCTGGAGAAAGTTTATCGCCTTTTTTGTAAATTGGTGTTACAATTGCCTCTTTCCAGTCGTGTGGAAGTGTCGCGCTTTCGAAAGATAGTGTCATTATATGTGCAAGCTGCTCGCACAATTCCGCAGAGCACTTCTTCAGGAAAATAGCTGGAATTTCATCAGGTCCCATGGAAGTAGCATCCCTGAATGATGTTAAGACCTTTAGAATTGCATTTGGCTCGAACTCAATTGTCTCAATACAATTCTCGGCACCAATATTTGTGGCATAGAGTCATCAGGCTCTCGAACATAAGACTTTTCAAATTGACTTGCGAACACATTGGCAACGGCACGGTGTTCCGTTACTATGTCACTTGAGTTGTCAACTCTTAGCGCCGGTGGCACACACACCTTTGACGTCAGTTGTCTTCGGACATACCCATAGAATGCCTTGGGTCCAGTTTCCACGACATTTTTTTCAAATGATTGCCTAAGTTGACGTATAGATGCCACAATCTTATTGTTAATTTTCCTGTATTCTTGGTAGCTTGTATTTGATTTGTTTAGCTGGTAGATTGACCATAATTGTTTTTTCTCCTCAGTCATAGTTAAGATATGTTTGTTGACCCATGGTTTGTTTTTCGACTTCTTGATTGGATTACACAGTCGTACATGGATATCTAGTGTTTTCTTTGTAATTAATTTAAAATCGTTCCATGCACTGAGTACATCTGTGGAGCTGGTGTTTAGAATGTTGTTTTGAGTAAGCGTAGCGCTGACATTGTCGTAATTTGTTCGAAAGTAGTCACGGCGAGGTTTCGTTTTGTACTTGTTGCTTCTTTCTTGAATAAATTGAATGGTTGCAATAATAACACAGTGATCGCTTTTCCCTATGTGTGGGTGGTGTTCGATATTCGTACAGAGGTTATCGTCGTTGCACAGTATTAAGTCAAGGAGGGATTCCTCGTTGTTTCGCTTCCGTGTTATTCCTTTTACAAGTTGCTGGAGATCTGAGCTGGTATACATGTCAACAAACTTTTCGTGAAGAGCGTTATAACCGTTCAGTTTAACGAGCGGCCAAGTGATATCTGGTAGATTGAAGTCACCTAAGACGAATATAGTGTTCTGTTCTGCGGCCTGCTGGATTGTATTAAAAAGTTGGATATCTGATGGTTCAAGTGCGTAGTGAGTGGGGCGGTAGACAGCGCATATCAGCAGTCTGAAGTTCCCATACTGAAGATTGAGCCAAAGCGCTTCCACAGTGTCGTCGTGGTATTTAGAGTTACGTTTTGCAAGTATAGGTGTATTCTTGTATGAGTTTGCAACATAGATGGCCACACCTCCACCCTTCTTACCACTCGTGCGATCGTGCCGGAATACTGTGTAACCAAGAATATTGATTAGACTGTCTTTTATTTGTGGTGTTAGATGTGTCTCTGTTAAGACAATAAATGTAGGTTTTTTGTGGTTTATTTCCATTAAGAGTAAATCAAATTTTGCCGTGAGAGATGCCAGTTTCGTATAAAAGAAAGTCAGTTCGGTGATGGACGACGTCAGTTTTTTACATCCTTCACTATGCGCGGGCAGCCATTAATATATTTAATGGTTAGTTTTTCTTCGCCTTGAGTATTTCTCTCTGCTAGTTCCTCACGTAGACGCCGCAGCTGGTCACGCTGGTAGGGAGTCAAATCAGACTTTGCATTTATAGTGGCCGGCAGTTTGCTTTTATTTTTAAGTATATGAATAGCTTTCTGCTTACCGGACATTATCAGCTTGAGCGGGCGGGGTGCATCGGTGTCGGGCCGCGGCTTACCAAGGCGGATGATGGCAATGGGGCGCTCGCACTCCGGCAAGACGGCGAGCGCCTGCTGCACGCTGTCCGCATCGTGCTTCCTGCGTTGTTCCACGTTGTCCGAGTGAGACTCGGGGACCCCGAATATCACCACGTTGGAGCTCCTCTTCTTCCTCTCTTCGAGCTCATCGATGACTGAGTCCAGGTTTAGGGTTCGAGTTTGGTGCGTCTTTAGCTCGGCTAGTTCGTTACGTAGCTCACTTAACTCTTTCTTGAGTTCACCGACCTGTGTCCTGAGGGCGGGGAGCTGGCGCACGCCCACCTCGCAGTCGGGCCAGAGATATTTGAGCGTACGGGCTAGTCCACTAGTCCACTGCATTTTATGCACACTGACCGCGAGCAACTAAAACACGATATTTGCGGGTTTTTCTCGTCCGGTTTGGGCAACTTCTTTTCGCATTGCAGGCAGGAAGACATGGTTGTCGTTAACACACCAATAAATACTTAAAAACAGATAATACTTTGAATTTTATTTGCGTAAATTCAGTGAAAACTTTTTTTTGTATGGAGATGTGGGTAGTTCTTTGTTTACATTTGTTGGTTTTTAGATTTTTCGTAATTGATCAATAATTCTTTGATTATTGTCGGAGATAACACTTCCACTGATTTATTATGGGGTTTTCAACACATTTATGTAGTTTTAGTTGCAAACAACTGGTTTGCGGAATTTTTTTGACTTCCAAGTAGTAAGAGAGTTGTGCACTCAACAAAATCGCGGGTACTTTTTTTCTTAGTACTTCTTCGGGTACTTATATGCGCCCATCTTACATTCTGTACGGTGGTATCAACCCTAGTTGACTACAATTTGAGCCTACCATCTAGTAAGGGGCAGGGGGATTACGATTAAGTATTTTACAGTTTGCATATTATGTAAATATGCAAACTGGTGTTAAATTTTAACACCCTTAGATCTTTTATCTACTACTTAGATATTTGTTTGTAAATTACCGTGGTTGTTACGTTGGGTTGTTAGACATTATTTTTAAAACAAAACAGCTTTACTCACGTTCTTCCCGAGCTATGTGGCTCGACGTTTCATGCCAAGCGTATGGCCCATCCTCATGGGCACGCTTGGCCTGAAACCTCGAGCCACATAGCTCGGGAAGAACCGCGAGTAAAGCTGTTTTGTTTTAAAAATAAAATACTTACGATATTGTTCGTAAAACTCATAAATATCACATAATTAATGTATTACTATGTATTATTTGTACAAGTACAATACTTATTCCTCATATGGATTTCTTTCAGTTAACCTTTGGTTGTTTGTAAATTATGTGTACATCTACATATTAAACACTTCTCAAAGTTTTATGTCTAGCGAAAAATACATTTTCCTGTAACTTAAAAAATTTCAGACAACGATAATCAGGCTTTATATAGTACTAGCTTATGCCCGCGGCTTCGCTCGCGTGAAATTCGTATTTAATAAGAAGAAAGTACCTAAGTAAGCCCGCTATCGTACCTTTATTTCGGCGCGCGGAACAATTCGGTTTGTATGAGAGCCACATCTTAGCGTAACCGGAACTGAATTTTATTTAGCCTATCCTGTGTCCCGTATACCTATTTATGTGCTTTAAGTTTCATCGAATTCGGATGATCGGTTTAAGAGTTATGGAGGAACATACATACATGCATACATACAGAAAAGATATCTAAAAATCGTTAATTTAGTTTTAGTATCATACATAGAGTCTACAAACTCAATATCTCATAAAACAAAGTAACTTTCTCCATGACCATCCCTCACAGATTTATTATTAGTATATTGAAGTATGATGATGATAAACCAACAGCAATCTATATTCACTTATGTATTTTTCACCACGCACGCACTCCTGACCATAGCATTGATCAATGAAGCGGAAATTCCTCCGTCTCACTCGCGCAAGCGGCGCACGCGCATCGCCTCGGACGCTAGAGCGAGAAGGCGACAGCGCCGGGGAGGTAAACATAGGATCTATAGATCGCGACGGCACGCCCACCTCGATCGATCTGATAACGGATGCGTTCCGAGTTTGAACGTGACTGGGCGGCGAATGTTTGATGAGGTCTATGGCAGCTGTCAGCTTGTCAGTCGGATGAGAATTTGTTCATTGTGTTTTACAGTAAAACTAATAAATAAACGAAATACAATATAATATAAATATTTTGTTGTAGGTACATCAAATAGAAGAACAGTACACGACAAGATACAAGAAATACTGGAGTGCTGCAAATTACAATATTACTTGCAGCACAACACCGATTACTCTGCTTACCCTGATATTCGGGATACGGCGTGTGGTATGCATGTATGAATTTCTATGTATGAATTCTGTCAGCCTCGGTAGCTCAGCATTGCAGTTGCTAAACATGGTGGTCGAGGTTGTGCAGTAATTTACAAGTCCTTGCAGCACAACGGCGATTACTCCGCTCACCCTGATTGTCGGTATACAGAGTGTGGTATGTACATATGTATGTATGTAATTTATTTTAGTGATATGGCTTCAAAACAAACCGCTCAGTTGCATCGCACCGCCGAAATCCCACTACCCAGTCGATAATCCGGGAACAATTTCAGTCAGTGGCAACAATGTCCCACAAAGTGGTAGGTGGGTGGTAGGATGCGTTCGAAAAAGCGATTCTACTCGCTCGATATACCGCGTCGTTATCAAGATGGGCGCAATTAAAGGTTAAAACGGCATGAATTGCACACATAACTTTTTTACGGCGTTCGGTAAAGCACTGTGCATACTGGCGACTGAAATATGGGTTACTTTATTTTTTAACCGACTTCTTAAAAAAATTGAGGTTTATAAATTCGACCCGTATGTATGTTGGAATTAAACAATATTCGTATATTATGTAAGTCTATGTGGGCTTCTAAACAGGTGTGCCAAATTTCATAAGTGTATTTATGTTTGTACCTGTGTATGTTTTTCCACGAATTTCTCGGAAACTAGAAATCGAATTGCCATTAATTAAATTAATTTATTAGATTAAGTATCTTCCAACTTAGGGAACAGTGCAGGTTTCATCAAAAACGGTTCAATAGTTTTCAAGATATGGAAACTTAAGTGTGCACTGGAAAAACACGTCGTCGGTTTAACGCCCAAGTCTACACAGAACTTGTTATGTAATATAAATAAAAAGAGTGAAATAAAAAATACTGTTTTAAAAAAACATTGCACCGACTTCAAAAAATAACTAGAACTTAAAATTGTTAAATAATATTTTGATTCATATTCGAACCATTGTGTTGAAAGCGGTACAAAAGCACACCTGAAAATTGTTAGATGCAACCATTTTGTGCTTTGTACGGCCTTCTTCTAGTTATTTTTTGAAGTCGGTGCAATGTTTTTTAAACAGTTTTTTTTTATTCCTCATATCACCCAAAGGTTAACTGTAAGAAATCACTTGCAGTGATAAGTCCGCCTTTAGCACTCGGTATTCTTCTTTTCGTGCAATGTTCTTCTTTCAGTTGTGTGCAATCAGAGTTTCTTATTCTATTTAGATTCTATTCTACATACCTAATTGAATTAAAATGTCAGTCTCGGTAGCTCAGTGGTGCAGTGTCGGTCGAATGTTGTTAAGCAACCCTGAGCGCGGTCAGTACTTGGATGGGTGACCGCTCGACCGTTGGAGGCTGACCGCGGTTCGGATTCACGTAAAATTGTAGGTCCCCTCCCTTCTTACCTTACTAGGTGGTAGGGTTTATCCAGCCCGGGTTGGTACCACCGCACTGAATGATACGTCTGTCGAAACGGCTATGTAAATAGTTCGTGTTTTCCGTCCAGTTCAGTGAACCCGACATAAAATGAAGGGAATCACTGACATGGCACCCTAGTTCACCCGGTGTTATGGGCTGACATCACGGATGTTGTAGGTGATGTAGCTAACCGTGTCTGATTCCATAAAAAAAAATTAAGCATTAAAAGCTCCCAATTCGTGTGTGAATGCGTCCCACGATTCTCGCAGCGCACATTGGGACTAGACGCAGACAACACGGATCATTAACTACGTGAAGTTTCAGATGTATGAAAAGCGATAAAAATTACATTTCGTCCCGACAGGCGGAGCGTGAACCACTGTGCACCTTTATTTTGTACTAATTGTGAATATTTAGGTTGGGTATCTGACGAGATTTTTGGTTGTTCATTTATTAGAGAAACAAATCCAAGGACCTTGAGAAAAAAGAATTTAAATCAGTTTTGAACTAACAATGTAAGACTTTTTTTCAAAGAGTTTGTATTACGTCGCTGCGCTCCAGTGACGTAATACAAACTCTTTGCTTTTTTTATTCAAAAGTGGCAGATGTTCGGCGCGGTTTTGGCTTTGACTCTTAATCTCAAGCTCAAGGTCCGAAGTTCGAATCGGGTCGACATGAACCAATGATTTTTTTTTCTGACGGAATGACTTAAGTGCATACCTACGCCCTGGTTCCGAATTGGTGTGAAACTGTAGGCCCCTTCCCTTTGCCCCTTACCTACTAGGCGGTAGTGTTTAACCCGCTCGGGTTGGCACCATCGCACTGAGTGAAAGATCGGTCGAAACTGCTATGTAAATAGTTGGTGTTTTCCGTCCAGTTCAGTGTAGACCGAAGAGAAGTACTGACGTCACGACCGAAGAGAAGCACTGACGTCACGGATGTTGTATGTGATGTAGCCAACCGTGTCAGTTTCCATAAAAAACCGGCCAAGTGCGAGTCAGACTCGCGCACCGAGATTTCCGCACCACAAAAAAACATTGAAAAAAAACACGTTTCTTGTAAGGGCCCTTAATTTTTTCATTTTTCTATTTTTTTTTTATTATTTGTTGTTATATCCGCACTATTCACATATTCTTTGAAAATTTCAACCGGCTACCTATTACGGTTCCAAAGATACAGCAGTAGGACAGACAGACAGACTGCGTAGGCTTAGTAATAGGCTTCCGTACGGGATACGCGAACCTAAAAAGTACGTACAATTCTGTTTGAAAGAAATTGTATTTTGCAATAATTGTTTATACAAAATTCGTTTTGCTGAATTTATGAAATACACACTAAAGTGCATAGATTATATCAGTAATGTTTTAAGAATACAACAAGTATGTAGGTAACAAATACCTGATTTTCCAATGAAAGCCCCAAAATTAATCTCATAACATGTGACTTACAAATCTCCCCATCTTATCTATCCGTCACACACGTGTCGGATACCTTCCTTCTTTTTTTTTCGAAAACCAAAAAAGGATATTTTTTACACAAACATATTTTTCGACAATTAAAAATGCATTTTTTTCCAGACTCGCGGGTATACGGAGGGTAGGCCGTGACGACGCCTCGGGGCTCATCGCGCGCTTTGGCTGCGCGTATCGAAGTAATTATACACTGTGCAAGAGCAATGATTGAAAGGTCTTCAGTAGACGCTCTGCATAATGCGAAGAGCAGTGAAGAATTTGTAGAGAAAATAAGTACTCGATTACTTGAAGTATAAAACCTAAAAAACAAAAAGCAACTTGTGTTTCATACCTGGATGGACAAGTATGTATTTGTACATTATATTCTATATATTTCGTAATTTGTATGGCTTGTATTTAACTAGCATTGTACTTATATGTATTGTTAATAAGTATTCTTTATTTTCACGCTTTTTGTTACATATTTACATTAATTTTATATAATTATAAAATTAATGTAAATATGTAACATATAAACCGGCTAGGTGGACAGATGACCTAAAAAAGGTAGCCGGGAGTGGATGGATGAGAAGAGCGGAAGACCGCGTGTGGTGGCGTGCCTTGGGAGAGGCCTATGTCCAGCAGTGGACCGATACAGGCTGATGATGATGATGAATTATAAAATAAAATACCTATACAAAATTAATACAAACAGACAAAAACAAAAAACGGTATTCTCGCCGGCGGCGGGAGGCGGACCTCCAAGCACGCCGGCGGGTGCAGGCCGTGGCTACGGAGCTCTCCGAGACGAAGCGAGACTAAGCTTCGAGCGGTAGGTGGTGGTACTAGACACGTAGGCCACCACCACCCCCATCTCGGAGAGCTCCGTATCCACCGGCTGCGGGGCGACGACACGCAGTCTTTTCATGGATCTTGATCCTCGTGCGTGCGCCGCCGTTGCGCACCGTACCGCCACGCCGGTAGCGGGGGCTGTAGTCAGAGCACGGAGCCCCGATAGCCCCAAGCAGGCCGGTTGATGTGGCGGACATCGTCGTCCCGTCGTAGGTCTTGTGACGGGAGCGCGATGTTGTTCGTCATCGTCGCCGGCAGATGTCGGCGATGGAGCGGCGAACCTTGGTGGTGGGTGTGCGCTGTCGTGTAAGAAGTGGCAGGTGAGCGACACACACAGCGTCGGTGTAAGCGATGATGGCGGCGTAATCGTGCGGGGCGGCGGCGCGCTGCTGGCGCGGCAGACTCCACGCAAGCGGCGGTGCGCCCTCATCGCGCCCTCCTTTGGCCCGGGGGCGGGGACGCCGGTCGTGTCCCTGTCTTCTGCCGTGCTGTCTTTGACAAGTCGTTACCATATTCCAGGGGTGCCGAGCGGCGGCGCTGGTGGTGGTCGCATGGGGTTGCACACCATGCGAGGTGCTGCGTCGGTGGTGGTGGGGCCGCGCATACACGCGAACTCGGCTTCTTTTTCCCCAGAACTCGGTTTTAAGTTTTTTTCATTGGGAGAAAAAAAATTTGCGACTTGTCACTTTGAGAGCTTCTTCTTTTTTTTCTTCTTTTCTTTTCTTATTATTATTTTTTCAATCGTCACGCTCAACTCTTTTGCTACTACCTACTTACATTCCACTATATTATCAAATCTCAAATATCCAAAGGTTGACTGTAAGGGATATCTATGTAAGGGATAAGTCCGCCTTTGCACCTTATGTAAATTTTCTAATGATTTTTTTTTTTTGCAGAAAGAAATGATAAATTTTACTTGTTACTGTTTAATGTTTACTGAAGCAATAAAGCATTTTCTATCTATCTATCTAACTTTCGACCTTATCACTCGGCCCCTATATGAGATGGCGTGAGAAGAAAAGCATTTGATATTAAATAAAAAAATAAAAAAGCTAACTTACAACAATTATTGTAATTTTATACACGTCATTTTCCTATTTTATCTTATATTTCTTATACACTTTATCTTATACAAACGTTATTTTTTTGCGAATATTTAAATAATTATAATCCGTTAAACTGAAGGTCCTTCACTTCTTACCTTACTAGGTGGTAAGGTTTATCCCGTCCGGGTTGATGAATGAAACGTACTGCACCACCGCACTGAATGAAACGTCTGTCAAAACGGCTATGCAAATAGTTCGTGTTTTCCGTCCAGTTCATGGCACCTAGTTCACCCGGTGTTATGGGCTGACATCACGAATGTTGTAGGTGATGGATGTGGCCAACCGTGTCAGTTTCCTTAAAAAAAAACTTATGTACTTTTTTAATTATTTTTTTTAATATTTATTCGTCCCTTTTCGGAACAGGCAAAACTAATTAAAATGTACAGCCTTTTCTGTTGTACTTCTAATGTCTATTGTTTTCTTCTCGTATCGCGAGAATCTCAAAAATATATACTTTTTATTTACGATGACCTGACGAGGCAAACAAACTTGTTCATCCGCCATCTTTTTTCGGTTGAAAAAACTTATATAGATTTTCGTCGCCTCTATTCATAGCTTGCTCTGCGCTTCCGCGCAGATCGCCTCGGGCGTCACATCCGAATGCAGCATCTATCGCGTCATTCTGAAGATCGAAAATAATACAAAATGCCAGATCGAAAGAATACGGAATGCTGCATTGAATAATACGCGGGCTGACTGGCATCTGTTATTAAATACTCATTAGGGGTCGCTAGCTGTCTCCTCATTTGCTCCGCTGCTGAGGTCTCGATTGGGGAAGTTATATAATAGATAACTTCCCCAATCGACACGAAATAGCTACGTCGCTGTTATGCATTAACAGCGACGACGACGCGCGATAGGTCAAGAAACATAAAGTTTTTAGGAGACAAAAAGAACTTCGTATTTTCTTTCTCTTTCTTTTTCAAACTTATTATATAGGCGATAAAAATCATATTTATCTGCACCTATCATGAAATCTAACTAAATAACGGCTATAATACGGAGCGGCTCATTTGGATGTGCGATCTGGATGCAATTGTCTGTTTGTGGAAGCTCATTTACCCACTGATCAGGCTCTATTGATTGTTCGAGAGCTAGATTTACCAATTGGCTACCTCTGATACTTTTCTTAGGCATAATTATTTCTGCTATTCTGAAGAAAAAAAAAACGAACAATCAATGTGTCGTATGTCAAAATATAGGAAATTTATTATGAATTGCAATATGACGTACGTCATAGTAAACTATTTATAATTAATATATTTGTACAAATTTCTATAATATTTGTGTGAAGATCAACACCTGTACAGAATTAATAAAATAATATTGATATAACAAGTAAATTGTTGAGCTAATCGTTGCTAATCGAGTTTGACATGCATTCAATTGAAAGACCAAATTTTCACGTCGCCGACATACGAGATCTTTTATTGAGTGCGTTCAAATAACTTCCTTTGTTTCTTGACTTATGAGTTTTTGCAGTCTATTAGATCGATTTATTTGGGTACGAATGGCATCAAAACATAAAATTGATTTTTCGTGACATACGACTTTTTTTTTTTTTTATGGACCTATTGCGTTAACAGCGACGTAACTTTAACTTTAACCCGTACCGTGCGTGTTAGGCCGGTACTTAAAAAGAATAACCCCACTGAATATCTCCCCGTGCATGTCGTAAAAGGCGACTAAGGTATTTAGTTTTTTTTTTTATGGAAACTGACACGGTTGGATATAAGGACGTACTAGTAATTAGTCAGCCTCGGTAGCTCAGTGGTGCGGTCAGTACTTGGATGGGTGACCGTTCGACCATTGGAGGCTGACCGTAGTTCGGATTCCACGTAAAACTGTAGGTCCCATCCTTCTTACCTTACTAGGTGATAGGGTTTAACCCATCCGGGTTGATACCACCGCACAGAATGAAAAGTCAGTCGAAACTGTATATTATTCGTATTTTTCGTCTAGCACTGACATGGCACCTAGTTCACCAAGGTGTTATGGGCTGACATCACGGATGTTATAGGCGATGATGTAGCCAACCGTGTCAGTTTCCACAAAAAAAAATTTAAGTATCATTATTTTATCATGTGCCTGCAAAAACGAAATTTACTTACTTACAAAATGTCTCTTAGCTAATAGGTCTTCCATCAAACACTATTTCCAAGAAGTTTTGAGACTGCGTTTGATATGGCCGCATACGACCACACTTTTACTGAGTTGGTAAGTGATAGCTATTCGTATTCCGATAGATTTTATAAATTAAATAATGGGTGGTTAATGTTCCACTCCTGATGATCATTACCGGGATGGTTTGATTTCATACATACCTACCTACATATAATTACACAGTTTTTAAGGTTCTGTATCCGCCGTACGGGACCCTATTCTGTCTGTCCGAGATCTGTATCTCTTCAAGCAGGTAGCCCGTTAAAATTTTCATAGCTGCCATGTCAGTGCTTCCCTTCATTTCATGTCGGCTACACTGAACTGGACGGAAAACACGAACTATTTACATAGCGTTTCGACCGACGTTTCATTCAGGTCGATGGTATCAATCCGGGCGGGTTGAACCGGTCAGTCTCACTAGTACACCCGATTAGTTCAACCGTTGAACTAGTGATACTTTTTTCCCAGTAGTTAGACTAGGTATACATTATTTTATGGGTTGAACTACTGAGAACACTGAATTGAGACTATATGGTTGAACTCATTGCTCTAATTAAATGAAACAAAAAATTTAAAATCAAACATATAATCGGGAATATGATATATTTCAAACTACGAGTACTATCCCTCTAGTAGCAGAAGTTTTCAACTCAAACACTTTTCTAATAGAAAATAAAATAAAACTAATTATACCGCAAAATAAAATTCAAGTATCCTAATAAATCTTATTCATCAGAGCTTCTCCAAGCAGTGCCCTACGCTAATTTCGCCGTTTATCAATTGTAGTTGAATTGTTTGAATAAAGTCATCGTTTTCAATGTCTGCTGAACGGCGCCGGCGTTTCAAAGAAGTTTTGTGCATTTTTAGCTGCTCACTACGAAATGCTACCATGGTGGCATCCTCTTTCAGGACGTGCAGTACCTGCAGCATTGTCACATTTTTGGGAACTAATTTATTGATTGTGCGGTGCCATGCCTCCACAGCATTTGTGGTGCGATGGCGTTCGCCAAAAATTCTTGTCTGCCATGATAATAAATTATTGACGTGGAGAAGTCGCAAGTAATGACATACCTATCCTTCAATGTCTTATTAACGCACAGGAAAAACTCTTTACTCTGTTACAAGCCAGCATTATTTCGGATGGAAAAGTTAAAACTTATTTTCTGCATATCTGGATAAAACCAAACTTACTATAGATTTTGCCCAATTTTTTTTTTACCTTAATAACGTAATGAGTTCAACCATATAGTCTCAGTAGTTCAACACTTAAAAGAATTTATACGTAGTTCAACTACTGAGAAAAAAAGGCTCACTAGTTCAACGGTTGAACGTAGTTGAACTACTGGGACAAAAAAGTCTCACTAGTTCAACGGTTGAACTAATCGGGTGTACTAGTGAGACTGAGTGGGTTGAACTATACCATCTAGTAAGTTACAAAGCGAAGGGACCTACAGTTTTACGTGGAATCCGAACCCCGGTCAGCCTCCAACGGTCGAGCGCTGTTGGAGGCCGACCGAGGTTCGGATTCCTCGTAAAACTGTAGGTCCCTTCCCTCCTAATCATACTTGGTGGTAGGGTTTAACCCGCCCTGGTTGGTCCACCGCACTGAATGAAACGTCGGTCGAAACGGCTATGTAAATAGTTTGTGTTTTCCGACCAGTTCAGTGTGTAGCCGGCACGATCAAAGGGGGAAGCACTGACATGGCACCTACTTTATCCGGTGTTATGGGCTGACATCACGGACGTTGTAGGTGATGTAGCCAACCGTTCAGTTTCCATAAAAAAAAAACAATGCACGGATCACATCATCTTGATCAAACAGAAAATACCTACGTGCCTAACCATTAGACGGATAAACAAACATACATTCAAAATGGCACCAAAGCGTAAACCTTTTCTTACCGCAAAAAACTTTGCTCGACAAATTTTTCCCCTTTTTTTTTCACAAACGAACCGCAGCACGCAAAATAAAAAGTTCAACCTTACAAGCTTAGGGACAAAAGAGGGATTTTATTTACAAATATTACAGGCACCTTCAGTGGTCAGGGACGAATAAAAAATTTGAAATATTTCCAACATTTTCGACTAAGCTGTTGCAAAAGAGTTGAAATTTTTTTCGTAATTAGTACCTACCGCTGCGTCCCGTTCGTTATCTTGTCTCTGGTCCTTTCTATACTTTTTTTTATGGATAGCGCGACATGTGGAAGCTTTTCACCTACAAGTAGGTGTCTACTTGCATATATTATTTAACTTTTATATATAATAAAAGAAAAAAACATGAGATTTTGAAAATACTTGTTTTCGCTCTTTTTTTTTCTTTTTTTTTTATGGAATCTGACACGGTTGGCTACATCACCTACAACATCCGTGATGTCAGCCCATAACACAGGGTGAACTAGGTGCCATGTCAGTGCTTCCCTTCAATCGTGCCGGCTACACTGAACTGGACGGAAAACACAAACTATTAACATAGCCGTTTCGACCGACGCGACGTTTCATTCAGTGCGGTGGTACCAACCCGGGCGGGTTGAACCCTACCACCGAGTAAGGTAGGAAGGGAAAGGACCTACAGTTTTACGTGAAATCCGAACCACGGTCAACCTCCCAACGGTCGAGCGGTCACCCATCGACACTATAATCGTCATTATAACGACATGTGGTGGTTTGTGACAGAAACCAGTAGTCCATACAATTTCATAGTAAAAATGTTTTCACTTTGTCATGAATTGCTGCATGTCAAAATCAGCACATGCGTGTCTAGGCAGTGGCAAACATTTTTGTATAGACTAAGTGGACATTGAAAAAATGTCCAGTGAAGTTTCTTGTCAGTTCTTCTTCGCTGTGATAATCGAACTGGCGGAATGTTACAATGTAAATATGACAAATCTGAGCGCAGTGTACTGCCAATAGATGCTAAATAAACAATAAACAATAAACATCCATGCACTGACCGCGCCCAGCGTTGCTTAAAACAATCAATAGCAACAGTCGACTGTCTGCACCACTGAGCTATCTAGGTATGTAAATAAACATTGAAAAGAAAAGAAACACTTTTCTCAAATTAAATAAGTAATTTTTAATTAACAAGATTTACAGTAATCAATACTAATAATAAATCTGTAAGGGATGGTCATGGAGTAAGTTACTTTGTTTTAGGAAATATTGAGTTTGTAGCCTCTATGTATGATACTAATGCTAAATTGACGATTTTTAGAAATCTTTTCTGTATGTATGTATGTATGTATGTATGTATGTTCCTCCATAACTCTTAAAGCCATAATCCGAATTTGATGAAACTTAGTACAAGCCCATTTTACTATACGGGACACAGGATAGGCTTACTAAAATTCACTTCCGGCTACGCTAAGATGTGGCTCCCATACAAATCGAATTGTTCCAAGCGCCGAAATAATGGGCGGCGCGGCGCGGCGGGGGTTAGTAGCGCGTCTCGCGGAGACTGGCATCCCGGCGGCGGCGGCGAAGGCGCGGGACGCGGCGCGGGATGCGCTCTGGCAGAGCGCGGTGTGTGTGTGCATGCATTGTCTCGGCAGAGTTTCTTATATTTTAATTCGATTCATAATATTATGTAGGTTAACTTCGTTAGGTATCTATTTGATTAATTTTAGGTGCAGACCTATGTAAAAGTGTTATTGCGAGTCGATGTTAGCGGATATTTATTTAACTGAAGTTCCTATTTGATTTAAGTTAAGTGATCGTATGTTTATTATATTGTACGTAGTGCGCGGTATATTAGCGAAGAGATTCTTATTTTTACCCGATTACGGCGAAGCGAAAAGGAGAGTTATGTTTTTGACCGGTATGTATGTATGTATGTATGTTCAACTGTTCCCTCATAATAACTTCGAAACTACTTATCTTATTTTGACAAATGAGGTATCGTTGGATGCGTCTTGACCGTACGCTGGTCGTCAAGACGCATCCAACGTCTATAGGCTATAGGATATGGCGCCCTCTAGAGGACATAAGTAATGATAAAAAATTGCCCGCGGCTTCGCTCGCGTGAAATTCGTATTTCAAAGGAAGAAAGTAAGTAACTAAGGGCGAGCTGGGTTCAGGTAAACGATAAATCGTCTCGAAGAAAGTGAGTAACTTTTTGAGGCCGAAGGCGAAGTTGCGTTCAGGAAGACGATAAACCTTCTCGAAGACAGTAAGTAACTATGGAGAGGCCGAAGGCCGAGCTGCGTTCAGGAAGAGGATAAACCATCTTTAAGAAAGTAAGTAACAAAGGGCGAGGCCGAAGGCCGAGCTGCGTTCAGGAAGAGGATAACCTTTTCGAAGAAAGTAAGTAATTATGGGCGAGGCCGAAGGCCGAGCTGCGTTCAGGATGAGGGTAAACTTTTCGAAGAAAGTAAGTAACAGAGGGCGAGGCTGATGGCGGAGCTGCGTTCAGGAAAACGATAAACCTTCTCGAAGACAGTAAGTAACTATGGGCGAGGCCGAAGGCCGAGCTGCGTTCAGGAAGAGGATAACCTTTTCGAAGAAAGTAAGTAACAGAGGGCGAGGCCGAAGGCCGAGCTGCGTTCAGGAAGACGATAAACCTTTTCGAAGACAGTAAGTAACTATGGGCGAGGCCGAAGGCCGAGCTGCATTCAGCATGCGGGTAAACTTTTCGAAGAAAGTAAGTAACAGAGGGCGAGGCCGAAGGCCGAGCTGCGTTCAGGAAAACGATAAACCTTCTCGAAGACAGTAAGTAACTATGGGCGAGGCCGAAGGCCGAGCTGCGTTCAGGAAGAGGATAACCTGTTCGAAGAAAGTAAGTAACAGAGGGCGAGGCCGAGGGCCGAGCTTCGTTCAGGAAGACGATAAACCTTTTCGAAGACAGTAAGTAACTATAGGCGAGGCCGAAGGCCGAGCTGCGTTCAGGAAGACGATAAATTCTCGAAGACAGTAAGTAACTATGGGCAAGGCCGAAGGCCGAGATGTGTTCAGGAAGAGGATAAACCTTTTCGAAGAAAGTAAGTAACAAAGAAGTTACTTTCTTCGAGAAGATTTATGGTCGCCCATAGTTACTTACTTTCTTCGAAAAGGTTATCCTCTTCCTGAACGCAGCTCGGCCTTCGGCCTCGCCCTTTGTTACTTACTTCTTAAAGATGGTTTATCCTCTTCCTGAACGCAGCTCGGCCTTCGGCCTCGCCCATAGTTACTTACTGTCTTCGAAAAAGTTTATCGTCATCCTGAACGCAGCTCGGCCTTCGGCCTCGCCCTCTGTTACTTACTTTCTTAGAAAATGTTATCCTCTTCCTGAACGCAGCTCGGCCTTCGGCCTCGCCCATAGTCACTTACTGTCTTCGAGAAGGTTCAGTTTTCCTGAACGCAGCTCGGCCTTCGGCCTCGACCTCTGTTACTTACTTTCTTTGAAAAGTTTACCCTCATCCTGGACGAAGCTCGGCCTTCGGCCTCGCCCATAGTTACTTACTTTCTTCGAAAAGGTTATCCTCTTCCTGAACGCAGCTCGGCCTTCGGCCTCGCCCTTTGTTACTTTCTTTCTTATAGATGGTTTGTCCTCTTCCTGAACGCAGCTCGGCCTTCGGCCTCGCCCATAGTTACTTACTGTCTTCGAGAAGGTTTATCGTCTTCCTGAACGCAACTCCGCCTTCGGCCTCAAAAAGTTACTCACTTTCTTCGAGACGGTTTATCGTTTACCTGAACCCAGCTCGCCCTTAGTTACTTACTTTCTTCCTTTGAAATACAAATTTCACGCGAGCGAAGCCGCGGGCAAAAGCTAGTAATACTATATAACAGAACAATGTCTACCAATTTACTATATTTTAAATTAATAAAAAAAAAACCTGAGATTTGTCAAAACCCCTCTCACCCCCACGTGAGATTTGGTGAAATTCAGCCTGACCCCTTAACGCCTTATGTAATTTATGGACGTACCCTCATACCAATGTGACCTAAGTTTTTTTTATTTGTATTTGTTACTGCAATTTGTCTGCGAGCCGACATTCATCAGTAGTTTTGCATTTGAAAAATTTCTTGTATGGTAAGTGTCCGTTGACAGTTCCATATACTTAATATTCTCAGTCATTTCAATCTGTGATGAGATCTTGAGGTCCTCTTCTTTTCAATCTGTTGAAAACTTTCCTAGAAGCCATCAACTCGGTTGCCAGCTTGTTTGGGTGCCTTTCGACTCTTTTTTGTATGCCTCAGTCAGTTCTGGCTTTCACTTCCTTCTTTACAGTTGGAATCTCAAGGTCCCGATGCAGCTTATTATTGGCGACATACCAAGGTGCGTCAACAACCATACGAAGGGTTTTTGATTGGAACCGCTGCAGGATTTTGAGGTTTGAATTGGCCGCAGTGCTCCATAGTTGACCTAATAATATTTATTTGATTACATTAAAATAACAATTTCAAAATAGTCACTAAATGTAATGTAAAATGACATTTGCAAACGTTTTCACACGTTCGCAAACGATCGCTACCGTTCGCAGACGTTACTAAATTGAGTTCAATTCCCACCGCGTCTGTCTTCGCCGTCTCGGCATCTCATTGAAACGTTATATTCGAAAATCAAACTGCACTTCGGTGACAATCTCTGGGGTAATCGGTGGTGTCGCGATGGAATGTTTAACGTATAGACTGAGCATTGTGTTCTGGCCACATTCCATTAAATAAATTTAAATTTCTGATGAAAAAGAGAGATTCACTAAATTGTGATTGGTGCAATTTGGAGGATTATACCATTTGTTGATGGAGTGTGGAATGAGGAATTACGAAGGAAATTGCAGGCTTCACTCAGGGTGGACAGACTTAATTTGTTTTTTTATATTCATAGACTGTTGGCGAGCCCAAGTGTGAAGGATTTAACATGTGTATTGGAGTTTGTTAAAAGTTCTCTATCCCTTAGGGACTCTGAGCCCTGAAGAATCGAGAGGAAAGGTACCATGGGGCTGATATTGACGAATTGCTTTATTAAAAGACCTAAAAATCAATTAAATTAAAAAAAAAAGTTCCAAAGAGAAGTCTCCGGTATGGCACCTGCTTGGAGGTGATATTAGATAGTCTGAGCTCTGGATCCTCGAACTCATCCACCATACCAGATTAGGTTAAATAAAAAACGTTCGACAGGTTGAAATTACATTTTTTTAACGGACTGCGAATTTCGAATGCAAGGTATGGTAATTTCATTTTGCTCTATGTGGGTTAGTGACGAAAACTGGGTGACATGTCAGTGCTACCCTTTGATAGTGACGAGGCTCTTCTCGATTTATTTGTAGAGGATCAATGTCAAAAATTTTAAAAGGCGATATAAAAAATAAAATAAAACGAGCATTTTCAACTGATATTTCCTTGTGTCATTAATTTTTTAGCAGTCGGTTTTAAAAAAAAAAAAAATTTATATTTATAGATTAAGTTCGATGCCCGTATCCATTTTATTATTCATGAATTATTGTAATGTGTAAATGTTTTGTGTAAAATTACAAATTATAACCTATATCTATCAAGCAGTAAGTACCGAGTCATGCAGCGGGTGGGTCTTCGTGCCTTAATTGCTGCTTGATAGTTATCTTGTCCTAATACATAGCTAAATGTGGTGGTCGGTGTGGTGCTGTAATTGACAAGAGTACTTGCAGCACAGCACCGACTACTCTGCTTATCCCGATTGTCGGGTTACAGCGTGCGGTATGTAATATGTAGTGAGATGAGATAAAATTTATTTGAATTCACAATGGCCAAGTCAATGTGCATCCTCTAAACTTACTAACAACGACGCGGCGCGCCGCCGGCAGTAGTAACAGGTTGCACGAAGACTCGCGGTTCGTTCTAGACTTTACCTACACTTGTGGCCGAAGACAAAGTTAAATTAATATCTACTAGATTTTGCCGTAGACTCGTTAGCTAATCCGATTTAAACACGCAAATAAGATAGTAAACGATCGCTTCTCTTTTATTCTCTCTCTCTCTTTCTCTCTTTCTCTCTCTCTTTCCATCCCTACCTCCTTCTCTCTCTCTCTCTCTCTCTCTCTCTCTCTCTCTCTCTCTCTCTCTCTCTCTCTCTCTGTCTCCTCTCTCTCTCTCTCTCTCTCTCTCTCTCTCTCTCTCTCTCTCTCTCTCTCTCTCTCTCTCTCTCTCTCTCTCTCTCTCTCTCTCTCTCTCTCTCTCTCTCTCTCTCTCATCTCTCTCTCTCTCTCTCTCTCTCTCTCTCTCTCTCTCTCTCTCTCTCTCTCTCTCTCTGAGTAAGCCTCAAGAACTACTCTTTACATTTGTACATAACGCATGAAAATCTGTTCAGTGGTTCCGGAGTTTACTTCAAACATACCTACATACATACAGACTTTCCTAGTTAAACGAGCTTACATTTCCGAATGCCGATTTCTGGCGTTGCGTGTTTTGAAAGTTTTTTTTAAATGTAATCCGGTATGGGTGGCTGAGTCGATGCTCCGATCAGCCAATATCACCTCCGAGAAGGTACCTAGGTACCATAGCGGAGACTTCCCTGGTTGTCTGGCCTACCTATTTGAGCCTACCACCTAGTAAGGGGCAAGGGAAGGGACCTACAGTTTTACACCGGTTCCGACCGGAGAAGCAGCAGGTATAGGTATGCACGTAAATTTTTTCGTCAGAAAAAACTCATTGGTACACGCCGACCGGATTCCAACCTCGGACATCTCGCATGAAAACCCGATGCCGAAACCACTCGGCCACACGCCGCTTGTATGTAATTTAATTTAAATGTAATTTAACTACGAGTCAACTGCCTAAGTACATTCTTGCATTAACTATTACCTAAGTACGCATAGCCCAGATTCCAACCTGCCCATCCTACGGTAGCCGCCAGCTTTCTTATTCAAAAAACTCTATTCAAGCCATGACGTGGTCGATGGCTCGCCCGATACCCGCGGATCGAAGAGAAAGATTTTAATGCAAGGAGCCAGCTTCGGCCGAAGCTTATTTATAGTAGACCTCGGACAATGGGAGTCTAATTTGAATATCATGGTTATGAGACAAAATCTAGAGAGCAAAAAGGGACCGGCATAAACTCCAGCCTTGTCAAGCAGCCAGGGCTGGCGCTTGGAAAGAAAAAAACGGGGCCAAGTGCGAGTCGGACTCGCGCAACGAGGTTTTAGTACCGCCACGTGAATGGTCGATTTTTAGGGTTCCATATCCGGTACGGGACCCTATTACGAAGCCTACGCCGCCGTCTGTCTGTCTGTCCGTCTGTCTGAGGGCTGTATCTCTTGAACCGTAATAGGTAGCCTGTTGAAATTTTCACAGAATATGTGTTATTGAGGCCGATATAACAACTTTTTATATTCATTTTTAAGTTTCCGGGTTAACAGTAGGTTAGGTTAAAGACTTACATAAGTCGACGTTTCGCCCGCTACGTCACGGGCTTCTTCAGGAACGGAGTTCTTGGAGCTGACGTCTGGTGTCCGTTATACCAGACGCCAAACTGCTCTTTTTCGAAGATTGTAGCTGTGGTAAGTTGCACAATATTCTTTTATATATTAATTTCTAAATATTCTTATGTACATATTAATTTTTTTTTCTTCAAATTTACGAGGTTGGTCCCAGAAGTACCCGGCCTAACAAAGAAAACGATTTTTTTTTTGGAATAACTACCTTTATTTCTCAACGTAGTTTCCTTTTAGCTCGATACACTTTTCCCAGCGATGTTCAATAGCTTCGATACCATGTTTATAGTGAGAACCGTCGAGCTCCTCAAAGTAGCCATCAATTGCCGACTCTACCTCTTCATTGTTTGTAAATCTTTTACCCCGAGCCATTTTTTCAAGTTTCAAGGTCTCAGGTGTGAAATGATGAACCCATGGTCTCGTCCATTGTTACGAATCGGCGCAAAAATTCGGCTTTATTATTGTAAAACACTCGACTGAAACATCCTCACGAAGTTGTTTTTGTTCCATTGTGAGTAAACGCGGCACCCATCTTGCGCACAACTTTCTCATGTCCAAATTTTCAGTCAATATGCGATGTACAGCACTTTTTGAAATGCCTACCATATCTGCTAACTCGCGCACTTTCAACCGACGGTCATCCAATACTATTTTATCGATTTTCTTCACCATTTCTGGCGTGGTCACTTCGTTTGGCCGACCACTGCGATGTTCGTCTTGGCAGATCGTACGACCTCGTTTGAACTCTGCCACCCAATATTTTACTGTCGTAAACGATGGAGCAGACTCCCCCAGAGTTGAATCCAGCTCATCTTTGATATTAGTTGAAGTCAGACCTTTCAGAAGAAAATATTAAATCACATAGCGGTGACCAATTTTATCCATTTCTAAAACTTCACCCAGAGCGTTCACTATTGATGGCCGACAAACAAAAACAAAAGCACGCAGCGTGTTCTTTTTTTAAATTTAAATTTAATTCGAATAGTACTTTCGAATCCAGTAAGTTTTTTCAAACAACAACTGCGATATATACGTCAGGTCGGGTACTTCTGGGACCACCCGGGTACCTCCACAAAATCATACTGAAAATTTGTTTTTGGATGGTTTTTGAACTTTTATGTATACTTAAAAAAAATTATAAAGCCCAAAAAGGTCTTCATTGTTGTTGTGCATTGTGTGTAGCAGAGCTCCAAACTCGAGGTCAGTTGATAGGTGATAGGTGTTTATTGCAGAATAATACTGCCAATGACAATCAATGACTTTAATTAATTAATACTAAAGATGCATTGTGGCAACCCTATCGCAATCTGCAATAAACAATATGAGCGAGACAAATATGAAAATAAGTTAGTAACAAGAGGGCTGTATCGGCATCCGCGGCCGGTAGCCGCACAAACTCATTTGCCTACCGTACCCACGCGTACACTCAACACAATCCGTAGTGATCGGATGCAAAATATTTTATTTTTTCAAATTATTCTATCCTCAACAGTTTTTTTTTTATGGAAAGTGGCAAGGTTGGCTACGTCACCTACAACATCCGTGATGTCAGCCCATAACACCTAGGTGCCATGTCAGTGCTTCCCTTAATTTAATGTCGTCGGCTACACTGAACGACGACGCCCAGACCACTCGACCAGTTCGCTTGGCCCTTACTAGGTGATTGTGGCCCACTGACTTGGTTGGTACCACCGCACTGGATGTAAGATGGCCGCATAGCAGCCTCGGCTGTTCTCATCAAGTAGAGTATAGCCAGCAATTAAAAGGAAAGTCTCCGGCATGGCACCTACCTTCTCGGAGGTGATATTGGTTGATCGGAGCATGTGCTCCGGCCCCTTTGATACAACCATTGATATCGGATTAAAAAAAAAAATAAGGATCTCTCAAAACAGCCTTTTTGTCAGCCTTTGTAGCTCAGTGGTGCGGTCACGGCCAGTATTTGGATGGGTGATCGCTAAACCTTATTCTTCGCTGTGATAATCGAACTGGTGGACGTGTCCCTTCTAGCACCATCGCCCCGGCAGGCGCCGGGGACGATGTCGAGCAAGCAGGCGGTTCGACCGACATTCGCGATTCATTCGCTTTTCTCCTCACCACAGGCAGCTGCAGCAGTCGAGAGACTGCAAAACGTGCCAGCAGCAGTAGCGGCTTCGATGCCGCTCGCCCTTAGCCAGCAGTCGGTCACTGCGACCGCCCTAACTTAGGGCAGACAAAGTGACCGCTCCTAGTCGCCAGCCAGCCGGCCACGGCGACTGCCCTATTTTATATAGGGCCGACAAAGTGACGGCAGGCCTCATGCACCCGGTTTACCGCGCAAAAAAGACCGGTTGCTGTGTGATAGTCTTACCACTAATACCTTTTTTCCTTCGCAGATTCCAGATCGTTCGACCGTTTGAGGCTGACCGTGGTTCGCATTCCACTTAAAACTGTAGGTCCCTTCCCTTCTTACCTTACTAGGTGGTTTATCTCGCCCGGGTCGATACCACCGCACTGAATGAAACGTCGGTCGAAACGGCTATGTAAATAGTTCATGTTCCGTCCAGTTCTGTGTAGCCGACACGAAATGAAGGGAAGCATGACACTTAGTTCAGTTCACCCAGTGTTATAGGCTGACATCACGGATGTTCTAGGTGATGTAGCCAACCATGTCAGTTTCCATAAAAAAAAATAAAGAAAAATTGTGGATAGGTTGTAAAATTAGTCTGGTTGGTGTTTCTTTTCCGTCGTCTGTACTATTGGATGTTTCAATACCACAATAAACAATCAAGTGCACACTTTTTGGTCGCGCTACCCTATTGGAATATTGGACAGCAAGTGTGTGGTCTCGGGTGTATGTAGTTTTATAAGTAAATGCACTTTGAAGAAAGATAAACTGTTCTTAGTATTGAAATTAAATCGGTAATGTATTTTTAAACGATCCGTTTTTTTTTCCGTACCTCGTACTTACGTAGGTAAGTCTATTACTACGCCTACGCCGTCTGTCTGTCTGTCTGTATGTATAATTTCTTTATTGAACATAAATTTATTTAGGCACAATAGGCGAGCTTAATGCTGTGAGGCATTCTATTCTAACTAACCTTTGGGATGTGGGAGAAGTACCTATATGCAGGCGAAAAAGAATATTTTGTGGCAATGTATTCTGTCTGTCTGTCTGTCTGTCTGTCTGTCCTACTGCTGCATCTTTGGGACCGTAAATAGCTAGCCGGTTGGAATTTTACAGAATATAATGTTATTACGGCGGATATAATAATAAATAATAAAAAAAATAGAAAAATTTTAAAAATTAAAGCGGTCTCCGTAAAATAAACTGGTTTTTCCAACGGTTTTATTTTTGTGGTGCGGAAACCTCGTTGCGCCGTCCGACTCGCACTTGGCCGGTTTTTTTATTGATAAATTTAATAATGGCATGATGCCATATTACGAGTCGTTAGGGTATATGTTGTATTAGTTAAACCAGATATAGGTATTGTAAATAGGCAGAGTGGTAAGATTCTTCAGTATTCAATGTTTATGCCGTTATTTTTCTGTATGTATGTATGTTCCTCCATAACTCTTAAACCGATCATCCGAATTTGATAAAACTTTATACAAGCACATTTTACTATGCGGGACACAGGATAGGCTAAATAAACTTCAGCTCCGGTTACGGTTAGATGTGGCTCTCTTACAAACCGAATTGTTCCCCGCGCCGAAATAAAGGTACAGTGTAGCTGGCTTACTTACTTTGTCCTTTTTAAATACGAATTTCACGTGAGTGAAGTCGCAGGCAAAAGCTAGTTAGAAATAAAGTTTTTTGAAGTTTTAGATAAATCTATGTCTTATTTATTAGTTACATTATTCTTAGACCGTGTGTCATAGTTATGATTGTCGAAATTAAGAGGAGAGTCATGAATATACGAGTACATTCTGACATAGCCTACACCTGCTGCTTCACCGTTCGGAACCGGTGTAAAACCGCCCCTTACGGGCAAAATGATGGCAACAAGTTTCGATATCTTGCAACTAGTATGAAGCGTTTCAAGATACAGAAATAAAGCAAACATTCTCGGCGCAATTTTAATTAGAAACCCACCAAGTCGAGCCCGGCCGCCTCCGCCGCCGCGCCGCCATCTCTCACAAAACGATTGAAAATCAAAATCCAAGAGATTTTATATCAGAAATATCCCGCGTTATAATTGGTTGCATCTCGGCCTGCCAAACTGAAATGCGTTTGAAAATATCCACCGTCTTTATCGCTCAATCACCTTGAATTACTCAATGGACAACAAACTCTAATCCGACCATTTTAACGTCCAAATTAGACTTCAGTGTTCATAGACTTACAACGATATTAGACATTAAAGGAAAATATAAAGGACAGAGGCATACCACGGGCCGTGTCTGGAAAGGAATGATTCGATGACGTTTGACAAGCGGTCTGGCAACCCTTGAAGCGAGCTTTAAAAATAACTACATTTTACGATACAATACTTTGGAAGCAATACTTGTACGAGTATCTATGTTCTTGGAAGATAGTTACCATAATAGTTTATATTAAACATAAAAAAAACTTTTGTTTCATACCTGGATGGACAAGTATGTATGTATTATTATTTGTACATTATATTTTATATTGAAAATGTATTTTCGATCACTTCAGTAAAGTCCCCGATTTCCAGCGAGAGTGCGAATACGCCCTGGTGTCGTAAGTTTTAAGGCCACGTGAATATTAAGGGTGTCAAATGGCACCTGTCAAGATGTTAAAAAAATAAAATAAAAAATGTTTGAGAGTTTTTGAGAAAGTCGCAAAAAAACCGCTTCAAGTAGCCGTTTTTAGGGTGTTTAAAAAGTGCACTTTTAAACGTATTTCTAAATATATATTTTAAACTTTTATATTTTTATATTGAACATTGACTCAATATCTGCGGATGTTTTATAATTTTTTTTTTAAAGTGAAATATTTGGGAGTTATGATTTTTTTTCCGTTACGCGAGTTACGAGTCGTCTTTATCTTGCAGTGTGGGTAGTTAATATGGTATATGGTGTTCGGGTTTCGTGAAAATTAAGAATGAATTTTTTTTTATTTTATTAATTTTTTTTTGACAATTTTTGTAAATTTTTCAAAATTTACTTATTTATTATATAAAAACGCCCTAAAATTCATTTTCAGTGTACCCGAAGGTCATGTAATGCATGAGATCCGTGATTTTTTAATAATTTATGTGTATTTAACCCAAGTATGGCTTTTTATTTAACACGTACTTATGCGTATTATTAATAATTATTCTTATTATTATTTTATCTTCAGTTCTCACGTTCAACTCTTTTGCTACTACCTACTTACATTCCACTATATTAATCTAATCTCAAACATTTTGACTCAAACTCAAAAAGGTTGACTGTAAGAAGTCTCTGCAAGGTATGAGTCCGCCTTTGCACCTTATGTAAATGTTCTAATGTGCTTGTTACTGTTGAATGTTTTTTTGGAGCAATAAAGTATTTTCTATTCTGTTTTATTCTACATTATTGTAACATTGAAATATCGACGAATGTAAGTTTTAAAATATTATTTGCTTTCGTTAGCAAGTTGTTACACAAACAAATGTTGAAGTTAATTTAGTTGAAATTTAATTAAATGAAATTTTAAATGTTTAATTACAAATTTTCAAAACCGCCGTCCCATCAACAACCTTTAGTGATCATAATAATATGCAGAACATCTACAGAATCGAAGCAACAGGTAAACTCTGGAACGCTCTCCCTCCCTTTCTCGGGTCCTTCAAGAGAAGCGTGAACCAGTCAGGCCATCACGATATTCACAACCCCCGCTTACGACCGAATGTCCATACGCGTCGTTAGACACCTTATGGGTGGTTCGCCGCCACATGCCGCGCTTTCAATAAATAACTAAAAATAAGGTATTGATTTGCAATAATTTTAACATTTTCGGCTTCCAATTTCGTCGCCAAATCATAGAATATACCTAATAGTCTTCAACAGTGAAATAGGCCTTCCATTTCGGTCTGTAGTTTTTTTTTATAGTAAGCGCGACATGTGGCGCCGAGCCACCCATACGGTGTCTAACGACGCCCATGGACATTCGGTCGTACGCGGGTGTTGCGAATTCCATGCCGGCCTGAAAGGTGCCTATTCACGCCTCTCTTGAAGGACCCGAGACTATACTTGGAGGGAAATATGTGTGCAGGAAGAGCGTTCCAGAGTTTACCTGTTCTGTGGAGGAAAGATCTGCAGAACCGATTGGTACGCATCCGTGATAAGTCCAGCGTATAGGGATGCAATCCCTGCCCAGTTCGCGTTGTGCGGAGGTGGAAAGGGGACGGCGGGATTGCGTTAAACAGCTCCTCCCAGCATTCCCCATGGAATAAGCGATAGAACACGCTTAGGGCGCCGACATCCCTACGGAGTTGCAGTGGTTCTAGATCGCGGGACACATCGGGGTCACCCACTAGTCGCACGGCTCGAAGCTGGATCGAATCCAAAGACGCAAGCTGGTAGTATTAAAAACAAAATTAACAACAGCGCTATAGATGCACGCACATATCATAATAAAAACCTGTCGAATTCGAGACGAGACGATGCATGAAATCAACACATACAAAGTGTACTCCAGACCTGATCCGATCCTTTCGTGTAGGGATTATCCGTGGTAGGTCTTAGTGTGGACATTACCTTCTAGTTAGGTTAGGTTAGGTTAGTTAGGTTAGGTTAGGTTAGCTTAGGTTAGGTTAGGTTAGGTTAGGTTAGGTTAGGTTAGGTTAGGTTAGGTTAGGTTAGGTTAGGTTAGGTTAGGTTAGGTTAGGTTAGGTTAGGTTAGGTTAGGTTAGGTTTAACATATTATGTATGTATATATTCTTATGAACCCTATTTTATACAAATTACGCACAATCGGCGAGCTTAATGCCGTGAGGTATTATATTCTAACTAACCTTTGGGATGTGTAGAATTATATGCAGGCGAACAAGAAAAGTTTGTAGAAATTGTATTAAACTGTAAAGCTATTATGATAAACTACAAATTGCAGCACAACACCGACCACCACGTTCAGCAAAGTATTCGAACAAGATAACTATCGAGCAGCGAGTAAGGCACGAATACCCACGGCTGCACGACCCGGCGGAAGGACCGTGCCAAGATGAGCGCTGGCTATCCTGTCGCCCTTTAGCACGGCATCTCATCCTTATCCCTTAGTCGCCTTTTACGACATGCACGAGGAGAGACGCAGTGGGGCTATTATTTTTATGTACCGGCCCCACACAGTAAGCTATCGGTGTACAAACTTACACTGAGAATTTTTTTATTACAAAACTGTTTAGTAAAGTCGTTTTTTACTCAAATTTGGTACGTACTAAAATAAAGTTACCTAAACCGGTATAGTTGCGGCAACTAACCACAATTTAGTAAAACCCTCTTTTGTAACCAACTACCGAAGTAATACCTACTATTTACAAAATTAATTGTTCACTGAATTGTTTGGCTACACGTGACCAAACGTGAGCTAAGTATTTTTAACCCCCGACGAAAAAAACGGAGGGTTGTTATAAGTTTGACGTGTGTGTGTGTGTGTGTGTCTGTCTGTGGCATCGTAGCTCCCAAACGGATGGACCGATTTGGATGCGGTTTTTTTTGCCGAAACTAGTTCAGCTATACATTACAAATCTATTTGGCTGTTATGCAACAAACAGTTTTTCTTTAAAACAGATATGTAAGTAGGAAGCAACCAAACTGATTTACCAAACTCGGTTTAGTTGTAACTGCTAGTTTTGTAGTCACCACAACAACTAAACTGTTTTGTAACATATTACACAAAATTTAGTTACTAACTGACTAACCGTTTTTTCAGTGTATTTTCAAGATTATAACAATTCTGTGCACCAACACGGTGCTCAAAGAGAGTTACTATTTCAGAATGCAGGAACTAGGTGCAAAGCACAAAAAAATCTTTCATTGTTTGAAGGTGGTATGGAGATAATAATGAAATTATTTCAAAATACATATTAATAATTTGCTAAAAAGCACTGAAGACATTTGGAATGCTACAAATTGTATTGCATAGATAAATGCATAGCCGAAAATGAAGAAAAAAAAAACAGGCCAAGTGCGAGTCGAATTAGCGCACCGAGAGTTCCGTATCGCCATGTCATGGTCAGCGCCACTCACCCCATCTATGGCGATATTAGTTAACATTCATGATTAGTTAAAATGCTACGTATACGGTTTTCGGTAGATGGCCCGCATACACTTTTTAGTTTCTTGTATGGGGACTCCCGTGATTTTTTTACTATTTCATACTTTTATTATTTGCTGTTATATCGGCCATAATAACACATATTCTCTGAAAATTTCAGCGGGTTACCTATTACGGTTCAATAGATACAGCCCTCGGACAAACGTAGACAGACAGACGGCGCGGCGTAGGCTTAGTAATAGGGTCCCGTACGACGGATACGGAACCCTAAAAGTAATGATATAAATTTCACCAATAAATTAGAACTAGTACGTAAACCATATCAATAATTTTCTCACCCTCCCGCCATTCACACGTCATTCCCCCGCCTCGGTTAACTCTTGACTGAACATCAAATATGATAAAAAATAAATAAAAACATATTATGATCGCGTATCGGTACACCTACGTGAAGCTTGTCTGATATTTTGTTGTTGAAATGGAGTATAGCCCTGGAGGGCATGAATAGAATAGAATAAAAATATTCTTTATTGATTTCCAATATAAAATTTTACAAAAGGCGGACTTATTACCTAAGTCAATCTCTGCCAGTCAGCCTGACTTAATATTATACTATGTAAAGGCAACAGAGAAAAAGAATAAAACAAACTTAAAACTAATTATAGTTTATCGGTTTACCGGTTTACCACAGCCGGGTTGGTACCACGACACTGAACGAAACGCCGGTCGACACGGTTATGTAAATAATTTGCGTTTTCCGTCCAGTTCAGTGTAGCCGGCACGACCGAAGTGAAGCACTGAAATGGCACCTAGTTCACCAGGTGTTATGGGCTGACATCACGGATGTTGTAGGTGATGTAGGCGACCCTGTCAGTTTCCATAAAAAAAAGAAAAGTTAATTGATACTTACCGATAAACTGTGGAACTCTCTCCCAGCCCATATATTTCCCCCCAAGTACAGTCTCGGGTACTTTAAGATGGCTATGTGATGGATAAGTGAATGGGCACCTGTCATGCCGGCATTGCGTTCGCAACCCACGCATAAGACCGAATGAATGTCCAAAGGCGTCGTTAGACACCTTATGGGTGGCACGGCGCCACATGTCGCGCTTTCAATAAAAAAAAACTACCTACATTTATACTTCATTTGCACATTTCACACACCATTGGCTGTAAGAAATCTCTTCAAGGGATAAGTCCGCCTTTGCATCTTCACTGCGTTATAATATGTCTTGTAAAATATTAATTGTGGAACAATAAAACAAAATTATGTTCTTATGTTACTGGATGTAAGATGGCCGCAAGCAACCTCGGTTGTGTTCTCCTCTAGTCCAGTATAGCCAGCAATCCAGGGAAGTCTCCGCCATGGCACCTACCTTCTCGGAGGTGATATTGGCTGGTTAGAGCATGTGCTTTGGCCCCTCCGACTCAGCCACCCATACCGGATTACATAAAAAAAAAAAAAATAAAAAAAAAAATTATGTATTAAAATAAATTATAGCTTTTGGTACGATAAAAATCAGTAAATCGAGCAAAAAAAAAAAGAATTATTTTCTACTATTGTTTAATGTTTATTTTGCCTCTAATTGGCAGTACACTGCGCTCAGATTTGTCATATTTACATTGTAACATTCCGCCAGTTCGATTATCACAGCGAAGAAGAACTGACAAGAAACTTCACTGGAAATTTATTCAATGTGCACTTAGTCTACTTTACAAAAGTTTGACACTGCCTAAACACGCATGTACTGATCAATGACAGATGCAGCAATTCATGACAAAGGGAAAAAAAAATTAATATGAATATAAATAGACTGGAAAATCTAAATTCAGGCAGCATTAGCTCCAGGTCTATTGAACATTTTTTTATAAATATCTCTCAAAGAGTGCAATTATTATTGTGTGGATTCTTTGAAGTGAACCAATTTAGTTCGGTGACACTGTTTTCTAGATCAGGTACCTCGTCAGGTACTCAGTAAGGCTCTTCTTAAAAAAATCTATATCTAAGCATTTCAATCAATATCTATAAACTTCAGTTAAGACGACCGTGAATACCACGGTAAGCCGAATTTACCGAGTAATCGCAATAACTAGATACTTTACATTTTCTAAAAATAAACAAATTTTATGATAAAAAAAAAAACAGAAACCAACTGTTTATTCCTAGGTCACAAGTTGTCTACGGCATTTATCAGCAACGTTTGCCAGCCCGAAAATGTATGATTTAAAATAGAAATAATTTAAATTAGCCGGTCAAAAAAAATATTTATCTAAAAATTACTACAAACAAAATATCTATTTTTAATTAACAGAGTATCATAATTCCCATCACCGCCAAGTTCGTATCGTCCTGCCAACAGAACGCGATTAATGTTTAACCACTGAATGATAATAAGTAGCCCGACAAGATACGTTAGACGAAGTGTAGTCCGTATTGCAGCCGGGCGGAGTCGCAACTGATTGACAGTTCTGACAGATTCTAAACACAGGGTTGATGCGGTTGATCGCGAATGCCGGGTCATCTAGGGTTGCGGAGAAGCATTACAGTTTTAATGTTTGCTGTTCTTTTGTTATGTTGCGATAATTCTGCCAAGTTTCTTGCCGGTTCTTCTTCGTGGATGTCATCGAGTCGAAACGGATAGGACAGATTGTGACTAGTGTAGTTTTAGTGCCATATTAATGATCGATAAACAATAAATAATATAAAATAAATTATTATATACTCACAATTCTAAATGACTATGGATTTATAACTAGTTGTATTTTGAGTGGGTCTAACCCATTTTTTTTTCATTTAAAACTGATTATACATACGTACCGTTTTCACCAAGCAGGAGTATGGAGTTGGTCTAAGCAAACTGGGTCCATCTCCACCAACTGGGGTCAAAGGTCACGGACAGGAATGACAGATTTTTATATATTTTCTTTAATATCTTTTAAACAATGAATTTCTAAGTTTAAAAATCTTGGGTGTTAAAATAATATATATTGGAGAACTTTTAATTGATAAGGCACGTGATGCACTTGTATTTTTTTTACTTTCTATTGGCCCCCAAAATGGACCGCTATAATCGAAATTCGTTCAAATGTACCAAATTTAAACTTTTTTCGTCCAGTAGATTCGAAGAAAATAAGCTTTTGAGGTTGCTCTCGTTAGTTATGCTTATAATATTTTATTTTTGTGTGTCATAAAAGTGCAGTTTTTATTGTGACCTGCTACACCCGTGATGTCAGCCCACAACACTTTCATGTCAGAATCAGGTACCATGCCAGCGTTGCTCTTTGGTCGCGCCGCTATAATGCACCGCACAAATGCTCCAACGAGACCCTGCGACGCGTGACATCGGTTATACCGACATATTTTTTTACAAACTTTGAAGGAGATCCTCAAAATAATTTTTTTTTCAAAAAGTTTCTTTACGCCTTTCAATATATCTGTGGATTTCGAGAGAAGCGCACAGCGGGTGCTCTTGGGCTTGTAATCCGTGACATTGATTCCGTTTCTCCGGCTCTGATTTCATTGTTAAGGTGAATTTGATAAAAAACTTGATAGACTTTTAATAAAATTATGCGGAATTTTTTTATTGAAATTTGTCATAATTATATTTTAAAAAAATATTTAAAATTATAACCGATAAATTAATAATCATTGTTTAAATTTAAATCATTGTTACAAAATAATTTGATTTCACAACAATTTTTTTTTATGTATAGCGCGACTTGTGGCATGGTTTCACTTACAAGTAGGTGTCTAACGATGCCCGTGGACATTCTGTGATGTACGGGGATTGCGAATGCCATGCCGGCCTGACGGGAGCTTTTTCACGCCCCTTTTGAAAGACCCCAGGCTGTACTATGGGAGGACTATGCATCGAGTAAAGAGATTCGCATGTTAATTTGTATTTTGAATTTATTAATTTCTTGACAAGAACAATATTTAAACATTATCGTCAATATTACACACATAATATGTAATAAACCGTGTGGGGCCGGTACTTAAAAAGAATAGCCCCACTGCATCTCTCCCCGTCGCATGTCGTAAGAGGCGACTAAGGGATAAGGACAAGATACTGCGCTAAAGGGCGAAAGGCTAGCCACTTCTCACCTTGGCGCAGTCCTTCCACCTAGTCATGCAGCAGGTGGGTTCTTTGTGTCTTACTTGCTGCTTGATAGTTGTCTTGTCCGTATACTGTGCTAAACGTGGTGGTCGGTGTTGTGCTGTAATTTACCAGAGTCCTTATAGCACAACACCGATTACTCTGCTTACCCTGATTGTCGGGATACAGCGTGTGTTATGTATGTATGTATGTAATATGTAATATTAAATTGCTGGTGTCATTGGCATACATGAAATAGTGTAGGTATAGTAATTTTTTTACATACATACATACATACCACAGCCTATATACCGAAAATCTGAGTAAGCAGAGTAACTGGTGTTGTGCTGCAAGGACTCTGGTATATTTTTTTTAATGGAAACTGACACGGTTGGCTACATCACCTACAACATCCGTGATGTCAGCCCATCACACCGGGTGAACATGGTGCCACGTCAGTGGTTCCCTTCGGTCGTGCCGGCTACACTGAACTGGACGGAAAACACAAACTATTTACATAGCCGTTTCGGCCGACCTTTCATTCAGTGCGGTGGTATCAACCCGGACGGGTTAAACCCTACCACCTAGTACTATCTACCACGAAGATCCACCTGATGCATGACTCGGTGGAAGTACCGTGCCAAAGTGAGAGGTGGCCATCCTGTCACCCTTTAGCAGGTCAACTTGTAATTTTTCCTTAGTCGCCTCTTATGTCATGCACGGGCAGAAATGCAGTGGGGCTATTATTTTTAAGTAGGTAAAATTTTATGTAGGCCACACACGCTTTAAATACTGTGTAGATTCAATATGGTTTTACACCCAGTAGGTACTAGATGTATTAGTAAATAGATATCACGGAGAAGAGTGGCTTTGTTTTGTTTTTCCAATTGTTTTCCTTTTACCAAGTCTGCGAAGCATCTACATCCAGACCAATAAGGCCGCAGTCACACTTGGCCTATGTAATATTTTTTATTTTTATTATATGGACCTGTGGGATAGCTCAGCAATTACCAGCTTGCGCCTCTGACTCAATCCAGCGTCGAGCCGTGCGACTAGTGGGTGACCCCGAAGTGTCACGCGATCTAGAACCACTGCATCTCTGTAGTGCTCGGAGGAGCCATTTAACGCGATCCCACCGTCCCCTTTCCACCTCCGCAACACGCGCACATGGCAGGGACTGTATCCCTACACGTAGGACTTGCCGCGGATGCGTACCGACCGGTTCTGCTGATATTTCCTCTACAGACCCGGTAAACTCTGGAACGCTCTGCCTGTCCATATATTTCCCCTCAGTATAGTCTTGGGTCATTCAAGAAACGCAATACCGGACCTGTCACGCCGGCATTGCGTTCGCAGCCCCGCATAAGACCGAATGTCTATGAGCGTCGTTAGATACCTTAAAGGTGGCTCGGCGTTAAGGGTTCTACTTTGTAAAATAAAGAAAAATTCAAATCGTCGATAAAAATGTATCTCTCTGCCTCCGGTCTTACCCAAGCAATTCTCGATATTAAAATTTTCAATAATAACTAATGGATGTCTCCAGCCTTCAGTATCAAGTACGCCCTTCGCTTTCAGGGACCCAATTCACTACGCTAAATCGTATAAAGATCGTAAACAATTGTAAATACAATAATTAGAATCACAGTATTATAACCAGTGATCGGCGTAGGTAGTGCTATTCCCGGCATTTGGTGAAGGTTATCTTAACATGTATATTCCTTAACGTAACTTACCTAGTCCACCTTAGATTTTGGTTCCGTGAACAAATGTTGTTGATTTTCAATATCTGCGAATAAATATTGCTGTGTTTTGAATATTTGTTTTGTTCTTATCTTCATTATTTAATCATCTTCATATTTCACGAATTATTATTATAATAAAAAAGTTTTTTTAAATGGAAACTGACACGGTTGGCTACATCCCCTACAACATCCGTGATGTCAGCCCATAACACCGGTGAACTAGGTGCCCCGGACCCCGGGATCATCAATCCCGGAATCCCGGGGGATGTCCATATAAACATCATTATTCATGTTCATTGACCCCAAATGGCACTACCTACGCCGATCACTGATTATAGCACAGTTTTCCGTTCAGTTCAGTGTTGCCGGCACGACCGAATAGAAGCACTGACATGGCACCTAGTTCACCAAGGTGCTATGGGCTAATATCACGGATGTATTAGGTAATGTAGCCAACCGTGTCAGTTTCCATGAAAAAAATAAAATATAAGCAAATCCGATTTAAACGCAAAATGATGAGCGATCGAAAGAATGAACGATAGCTTTTCTTGTATTATCTCTCTCTCTCTCTCTCTCTCTCTCTCTCTCTCTCTCTCTCTCTCTCTCTCTCTCTCTCTCTCTCTCTCCGCCCATAATATACTTTATTTGATACGGCTCAGCCCTTATGTTCTTCAGCGTGATGTTATTTAGCGTACAGTGAGCCTCAAGACTCTTTCCATTGGTATAAACCACATCAAAATCTGTTCAGTGGTTCCAGAGTTTACCTCAAACATACATATGTCTGTGCCGTTCCCTTTTATAAGACTTAAAAATAATATTGTATTA
This sequence comes from Nematopogon swammerdamellus, assembly GCA_946902875.1. Lineage (NCBI taxonomy): Eukaryota > Metazoa > Arthropoda > Insecta > Lepidoptera > Adelidae > Nematopogon > Nematopogon swammerdamellus. The sequence continues at coordinate 2,382,871 of OX336356.1, read as the reverse complement.
ATTATGTATTAAAACGAGATACGTAAAAGATAAATCAATATAAATATATTATGTAAAAGTATGCACCAATTTTTTTAATATGGCCGTAGTTTTTTTTTTATATGTGTAGGCGCATGGTCATTCTGGCGCATTCCATGGTCTCCCTGCGTTAATGTTCAAATCTTATCTTTGCTACGAATTGTGCATACTACCTACATTCATTCATTTACACATTTCATACACACACATAAAGGTTGGCTGGAAGAAATCTCAAGGGATAAGTCCGCCTTTGCACCTCATGTAAATTTGTATATCGTTTTTGTTTTTCACAAACGGTTTTGTGCAAAAAAAGTATTTCTATCACTCTTTCTCGATGCACTCTTATTTACGCAATGCCACTCGATTAATACATAAAATTTTCGATTTGTGTACTACTAAATTCACCCCTAGCTGTATTTTTCCGCTTCCCCCGCCCCGAACAGCCATTGTTTCATTATTTAAAAGTATTTGCTTTGTAGCAATAGATCTCGAGGTGGCTTTGTTTTCTTTTTGATCGATTTGCTTTCGTTTCTCGTTTTCCTTTTTTAATGTTTGAATAAATATGAGTATTTTATACGGACTTAGAATAACGTACACTAGACTAGATTTTTCCCTGCGGCGCGTTGCTCACCTACTAAAATTGTTTATTGATATGAATTTATACCGTTAACTAATACAAATTAAAAAAAACCTAAGTCAGTCAGTCGGTTAGCGTTTAAGCGTTCACTGCGCTGGACATATTTTTTTATGTAAACTGACACGGATGGCTACATCACCTACAACATCCGTGATGTCAGCCCATAACACCGGGTGAACTTGGTGCCACGTCAGTGTCTCCCTTAGGTCGTGCCGGCTACACTGAACTGGACGGAAAACACAAACTATTTACATAGCCGTTTCGACCGACCTTACATTCAGTGCGGTGGTATCAACCCGGGCGGGTTCAGTGTCAGTTTAAAGAATATTTACTTCCCAAAGGAACATTACATTCACTTTTATGAGAAAATTTTATATTTGTTTTCTTTTGTTGCGGTTACAACATTGTACAAGAATTTGAACATGGAGGTCCACCACGCAAACCATTACCGACCGAAACCCTCGACTCGGTTAAACCCTACCACCTAGTAATATAAGAAGGGACTCATATCCCTTAGTCGCCTTTTACGAAATACACGGGGAGAGATGCAGTGGGGCTATTCTTTTAAAATACCTGCCCCACACGGTACAAATTACTCGGTACGGTACTCGCGAAATTAACAACTATTCCCGAAACATGCTCAATAATATTCGACGCCAGTTGCACTAAACCATTGTTTCAATCCACCCCTCACCAGGCAGGGGTGGTGAACCGTCTCGCGTGTCTATTGCACGCGACAGGGTGCGAAACCGTAACATGTCACCTGACAGATATCAATAATTTGTACAGTGATAGAGAAAAAACCGGCCAAGTGCGAGTCGAACTCGCGCAGCGAGGGTTCCGTATCGCCCTGTCATGGTTAGCGCCACTCACGCCATCTATGGAGTGTTATGAAATGCTTCATATTAGTTAAATACATATACATATCACACACGCTGAATCCCGTCAATCGGGGTAAGCAGAGTAATCGGTGTTGTGCTGCAAGAACTCTGGTAAATTACAGCACAAAACCGACCACCACGTTTAACCGACTTCAAAAAAAGGAGGAGGTTCTCAATTCGACTGTTTTTTTTTATGTTTGTTAGCTCAGAACTTTCGACTGGGTGAACCGATTTTGAAAATTCTTTTTTTATTTGAAAGCTGGTGCTTCCCGCGTGGTCCTGGATAATTTGGTCAAGATCGAATTGGATTCCGCCCAGTACATAAATAGCAAAAAATTACTATAAAAACCTTGAGATAAAAAAATATTTAAAAAAAATATAAAAACCGCCTTCAAAAAAATCGAACCTTAGAGTTGAAGGCCGTGCTAAAGAAGGCTACTTAAATCACAACACCGCCTTCAACTCTAGGGTTCGATTTTTTTTATTTCATACATTTTTGAAGGCGGATTTAATATTTTTTTAAATAGTTTTTTTTTATACTGTGAGCTAAACTTGGGTACTACATAAATACATTTATAGCGTCACGCCTGTTTCCCAGTGGTGTAGGCAAAGGCAACGGATCTCTAATGAAATTCATATTAAATTAATTAACTTTAAATAAAATACATCACCAATCAAAATAAAGTTGCAGACCCCTTCTACATCACCCTGTCCGTTAGTCACACAAGATTCTCCAATTAAATGCAATCCACATTTAATACTGCAGTGCAGTGTCAGGTTTGTTTAGGAAGGCTGTACCGCTTGCGAACTCTCCTAGTGACATCTAAATTTCAGCTCACACACGTCGAGGACAACGGCCATGCGACGGGTTTGCATCGGCCGGGGTTCGCCATGTCATACGTTCAGTTCAGTCCTCAAATAGAGATACGTAGATAGATGTAGCCGGCACGATCAAAGGGGGAAGCACTGACATGGCACCTAGTTCATCCGGTGTTATGGGCTGACATCACGGATGTTGTAGGTAATGTGGCCAACAGTGTCATTTTAATAAAAAAAAATTTAACATTTCTATGCTAGGTAAAGTGCCAAAATATCCGGATACTTCGATTTTTTTTATGTAATCTGACACCGTTGGTTAATTCACCTGCAACATCCCTGATGTCAGCCCATAACACCTTGGTTGTGTGCCATGTCAGTGCTTCCCTTCATTTCATGTCGGCTACACTGAACTGGACCGAAAACACGAACTATTTACATAGCCATTTCAACCGATCTTTCATTCAGTGCGGTCGTACCAACCCGGCCTGGATAAACCCTACCACCAAGTAACGTAAGAAGGGAAGGGACCTACAGTTTTACGTGGAATCCGAACCACGTTCAACCAACCAACATCGGTCGAACGGTCAACCATCCAAGTACTGACCTCGTCCAGGTGTACTTAACAACAGTCGATCGACTGTACCGCTGAGCTAGCGAGGCTGACAGAATTCATACATAAAAATTCATACATACATACCACACGCTGTATCGCGATTATCGTGGTAAGCAGAGTATTCCGTGTTGTGCTGCAAGTAATTTTGTAAATTGCAGCACAACACCAACCACCACGTTTAGAAAAGTATTCGAATAAGATAACTGTCATACAGCAAGTGAGATACTAAGACCGACCTGCTGCATGACGCGGTGAAAGGACCTTGCCAAGGTGAGGGATGGCCTGCCTGTCTCCCTTTAGCACGGCATTTTGTCCTTATCCCTTAGTCGACTCTTACGACATGCACGGGGAGAAATGCAGATATTATTTCAAATTGTGTGCAATTTTTTTTTTTTATATAATCCGGTATGGGTAACTCAGCCGAGTTGGAGGGGCTAAAGCGCATGCTCCGACCAGCCAATATCACCTCCGAGAAGGTAGGTGGCATACCGGAGACTTCCCTGGATTGCTGGCTATACTGGACTAGAGGAGAACACAACCGAGGTTGCTATGCGGCCATCTTACGTCCAGTACGGTGCGGTAGCAACCCAGTCGGCTACAATTTGAGCCCACCACCTAGTAAGGGGCAAGGGAAGGGACCTACAGTTTTACACCGGTTCCGAACGGTGAAGCAGCAGGTGTAGGTATGCACGTAAATTTTTTCGTCAGAAAAAACTCATTGGTACACGCCGACGGGATTCGAACCGCGGACCTCTCGCATGAGAAGCCGATGCCCAAACCACTGGGCCACCCGCCGCTTAAAGACAGTTAAAGGCTGACAAAATTTCAGAACACAAATTGGAACACAAAGCCGCGTGGATTCTCATCTGAATCCCCTAGGTGCCTGTAAAACATATCGGTGGCGCCTCCCACCTCCCGCTTTACGCCTCGGCCACCATCCCCACCCCCCACCCCTATGATTTACGCCGACAATCGGGGGCGATATTAATCCGAAAGCACCGCCAACGAAATATCAATGCGGCCGGCTCCCGCGCACTGCAACTTGCGTGTAAGGAGTGGAAACACTAGGAGCTGTTTTAAGCTGATGTCAAGTGCAGTTAGTGTTTTCCGTCCAATTCAATGTAGACAACCGTGTCCGGTTCCTTAAAAAAAATTCAAAGGTTTGCCAAAGACAACCTTACCAACCTATGTTTGTTAATCATTGAAAATTGCGGCCGGTAACCCTTATACAACTCTTCTGGTTCACAACAGTGCGCCATCTTGTAGCGTCAGCTCGCTTTAAGGTGACTCGAATTTCAAGAAGTGTTCCGCCAATAACACTTACCTTACAGATTCAGTTTTAATTATGTAATACTTCATCTATCAGCGCAGATCGATAGCTTTTTGACAACACGATTTGATTAACTTCGCTGGATAGAAATAAAAAATCATGAACGTGCCTCTGAATTTTACTTATAAAAACGTATTTTTAAGGCAACAACGTGACCAAATCAAGGCTTTGGAGCAAATATATTTTATTTGTTGAATATACACGGTGTTGCAACCCCAACCGTAAAACCCGAAAGGGGGTGATTCTGTAAGTCAAATAGAACAAGTTTTGTTCTACGACTTTTTAATTTGAATAAAAAAAATTTTTTTTCTCCATTACATTTTCAGAATTGGTATTTAAAATTTTTATGGAAAAAATATTGTGTTTTTGTTTAAAAAAAAAATTCGCCACAGAATTTGTTTAGTTTCACATATAGAATAACCCCCATAAGTCAGTTAAAAATATTACGGGGGCAACTGCAACACCGTGTCTAGATCCGTAGCTTCACCTCCACCACCCACCACTGAGGTACCGAGGCTGACAGAATTCATACATACATACCTCACGCTGTATCGCAATTATCGGGGTAAGCAGAGTAATCGGTGTTGTGCTGCAAGTAGGTAATATTGTAAATTGCACCATGTTTAGAAAAGTATTCTGATAAGATAGGTAACTATCATACAGCAAGTGAGATACTAAGACCCACCTGCTGCATGACTCGGTGAAAGGACCGTGCCAAGGTGAGAGGTGGCCCGCCTATCGCCCTTTAGCACGGCATCTTGTCCTTATTCTTTAGTAGACTCTTACGACATGCCCGGGGAGAAATGCAGTTATTATTTCAAATTGTGTACATTAAAGACAGTTACTATTCTATTCTATTGTATCGTACTGTGTGGTGCTGGTACCTAGAAAGAACAGCCCCACTGCATCTCTCTCCGTTCATGTCGTAAAAGGCGAATAAGGGATAAGGAAAAGGTGCCGTGCTAGAGGGTGACATGCTGGCCACCTCTCACCTTGGAACGGTCCTTCCAAAGAGTCATGTGGGTCTTCGTTTTTTGTCTTTTTTTTTAATGGATACGTGAGACATTTGGCGCCGTCAGCATTTTGCCTTGCTTGCTGTGTTATCTTGTCCTAATACTTTGCTAAACGTGGTGGTCGGTGTTGTGGCACAACATCAATTACTTTGCTTACCCCGATTGTCGGGATACAGCGTGTGTTGTGTATTAACCGCTCTATACAATTCTCTCAGCCAAAAGCCAATGTTCGCACTGCACAAGGCATCGTTGCAATGGCGCACGCTGTCCGGTGCCCGCTTAATTTTATAGCATACGATCTGCAACTCTCGCGGACGGACCTAAATGTACAATGCACTAACTATGTTACACTATACTATACTATGTGCACCTACATACTTACATAATATGTTATATGGTTTGTGTATGTATACATATACAGAGTGTTTCAGGATAGGCTTGAGAATCTTCAGGAATAGAAAGTACCACAGAGCATCAAATACCTACCGCCCGCGCCCCCTACTAGAGGCGCCCTAAGCGATGATATTTGAAACCCAATAACCGTACGCTGAGCTGCTAGCGCTTCGTATGTGTGTGTGTGTGTGCTAGTATCGACACTACACACAAAGAGGAGCAAGTTAGGCACACGCACAAAACAAATGCACACGCACAACACACATATGTAAGTCATAGGCCACGCCCACAGCCTTCAACGGCGTTGTAGAGAAATCGCGCTCACGGCGCCTCTAGTAGGGGCGGGCGCGCGCATTTCATGCTCTGTGGAAAGTACTCATTATTTAGAACAAAAAAATCTTTATCACTCAAATCGAAATTCAATACTTTTTTTTCATACAAAAATTGGAAATTGTTTTAAAAACTCGATGTACAGTGAGTATGGGGAGGTGCTGTCTAGGTCTAGGTAGTGCAATGACCTAGTCCAGACCCCTTTTTCTTTTGATGTGATTTAAATTTAAGTGTTTGGAATTTACCTACATGCAGTTCAATTCTACTAGTTAAAAATTGCAATTTAGTCATTTTATTTTTATTTAATAAAGGCGGATGTTCACCGTCCACCAAATCTCGATGAAACGATTTTCACCAAAAAGTACTATAAAATAATAACCAAATCTGGGAAAAAGATAGACCCCTTTCGAACCCTGAAGTTACGAAACCCTATCCTGAAACACCCTGTATATGTTGCGTCTGTGTGTGTAGAATCAACAGCCGTACAGTAGAGTTGAATTTAGCTGGATTTAGGAAGTGTATTTGTGATTTGTATTGTGTTACATTGTGTTGTGTTGCGATCCGTGGCGCTTCATTGCGTTACGTTGCGTTGCGTCGTGTGGCACTGTATATTTATTTTATTTATCTATTTATCTCAGCCAACTAGGGCCATATTAAAAATAAATATTAAATGTCTTAACCTAAGAACTAAAAATTACCTTTTCTCCACTTGTGTCTGTACGGGTCCCAATAGAGACCCGTATGCGTCATATCGATCTGCTGACGCGGTGGATCAGGTGCGCGTGGAGTGGGCGTAGATTGCGTCGTCGGCGGCACGGGCGTCGGCAGCGGCGCGGGCGTCGGCGGCGGCGCGGGCGTCGGCGGGGGCGACGCGGGTGTCTCGGCGGCGACGCACTAACGGGTATTGGAATGATCTGGGCGGCCATAAGTACATTTTGTAAAAATGAACGCAAGTTGAAAATACGGGCAGGGCACCAAAGATGACTCATGAGGGAACTATCCAGTAACATTTGTTACGTTGCCCGCGTAACTACAGGCCCGCACAGGTGGGTCGAAACTTGATTGTCGGTTCGAGCGTACGTGTATTTATTTGAGTTCCGTGCGAAACAACATTTTCTTAATTTAATATTAGAACCGTGGGTTTTTGATAACAGTGAAGCTTTATGGATTTTAACAGAGCGGGTAAGCGTGTATAGTTTTTATATAGTTTCATTGAAATAAGTACTACTATGACCACTGTAGAAAAAATTTTAATAATTCTAAAATAATTATTGTTTTTGTCCCATTTTTATAGATATCGGAGATGATTAGTTGCACTTCCCGGCATTTCCCGGCAATTCTTTTTTATGTATCAACTACCTTCATCTTTCTACTATATAATTTTGTAAAAAGTAGCCCCGGAATAATAATAATAATATTTCTCTCTCTCGGGTCCGACCATCGGTAGCCTGGGTTCGCCCCGCCGCCGGTGGTGGAAATTCCATTTTGTTATTTTGTATTAATTTTAGATTTAGGTTTTATTTGTAAAATTAATATAAAAAAAGAAAAAATGTGTAAATAAACGAATAGTAATAATAATAAAATCTTCTTTATTCAGGCACTTGGTCCCATGAGACAAATGATACACGTAAAAACATACACACACAAAAATTAATAAAAAATAAGCATAAACATAAACATACATAACAAACAAAATATTATATAGCAATAAAATCGGTACAGTACAGCCTAGCAGAAACTGCCTGTGCGATGTGGTTATCAGACCGAGCCACCCGTTCCAGAAAACCAGCTTTTCGTTTTCTTAACAGCCCGTAGAAATCGTCGAGCCTATTCTCAGCGAACATGCCAGACGCGCTACACCTCCACGGTAGGCCCAGCATACAGCGCAGTGCATTATTGTACTGTACACGCAGCGAGTTGTACTGTACATCACTTGGTCTTGGGAAAAAATGGTCATAGAACGTCATAGGTCGTAATTGCATTTAATTACGAAGTGTAAGTTTTCCTTGTATTTTTAGGGTTCCGTACCTTAAAAAGTAAAACGGAGCCCTTATAAGATCACTCCGGTGTCCGTCCGTCCATTCGTCCGTCCGTCCGTCCGTCCGTCCGTCCATCCGTCCGTCCGTCCGTACGTCCGACTGTCAGAGGTTTTTCTCGAAAACTAAGAAACGTAGAAACTTGAAATTTGGCATAATGATAGATTTTGATGACGCGCACAGATATCGCTAGCCAATAACTAGATAAAATTTTATTTTAGATTATTAAGGGGGTCAGTTTAGAATGAAAAAAAAATCTTTTTATTAACATATCGTGTGGGGTATCGTTGAAAAGAGCTAATTGTAAGGATTTTAAAAAGATTGGATTTTTTAGAATTTTTAGTGTAGTGGTCTTAAAGAAATACCTAAAAATGTGAAAAAAATTACCGTTCCCCCCCTGTTCTCCTAGGTTTCTAAAGCATTTTTTTTTATGTTAATAGTGTTTGTAGACATTAGGCCATAGACTACAGGAAAACAGGAAAAAAACAGGCAGATTTTTTCGAATATGTTATAGTTGGTGAAAAAAAGAAAAACTATTATGTACATAAATAAAGAAAGTTTATTTGTTGTTTTAGTACGGAACCCTAATTGTGAGAGCGCTTGCCTCGCTCTTGACCGTTTTTTTCAGGGCCAGCAAATGCTAAAATAATGACTCGAATGGAAAAAAGAAACAAAAGATATGCTGCTTCCTACGGAACCCCATGAAGCACGAGACACCGAAGAGTCTGATGATGGGGAAAATATAGGTGAATCTGAATTGTCATCTGACGAGGAATTCTCATCTTCTGACTGATCTACGTTGTAAATTTGGTTATTCTTATTTCATGTACATAATTAAATGTAGTGAAAATAAGAAAAAAATCATTTTATTCAATGTAAAAATAGTACCTATCACTAAAATTGCTATAAATTAGTTGGATAGTACACTTACAACCGATTAAACTACAAAAATAATTTTGGCCGCCCAAATCGCTCAAATACCCCACCGTGCGACGCGGGTTGCGTCTCCTGAATGTTATCGAATTCTATATAGGGTGTTGTAACGGCCACTACATTAAATTAAGGAAATGATTATTGGGATCAATAGTAACAAAAAAGTGAAATATTTTTTATCTGAATTTAAATAAAAAGTTACAGTTTTAATACAAATTAATTGATTTATTTAGTGTAAAAATCATTACACTTGACGAAAACATAAATGTCAAAAATTGAATAAATGTCGAAAACTAAACACTTCAGAAAAAAACTGAATTTACTTTTTTGTCTCGGGTAAACATTAGGTTTGCGCTGGCGAAATTTAATGTACTGGCCGTTACAACACTCTGTATACAGGGTGTTCGGCACATGGACCGACAAAATTTTTTTGTAGGTAAGTGGGGTCATTTGCAACGTTTTGATGCAAATTACCCCATGATACCTTTTGTCAGATGCCACGTGGTATAAAAATACGATTTTTTTTCTTTATTTTTGAAAATTACCAAAATCCCAGCTTTAAACCCTTGTAACTTTTTTGTTTATGATTGTATCAGAACGAAATAAACTTTATTGAATTTTACGATGTTGTTCTAGAAAAAAATATAATTTCATGAAGTTAATACCATGAAAAGGTTTTATGACCTCCCAAAGTCCCGAGATTGAGTAAAAATGTGACAGAATCTTAATTTCTTAATTCATTAAAAAAAACCGACTGCTATTGAGCGCTTGATTTTCTTTTAAAAAGTTCGCTAGTTTACGCCCTTTCCAACGGTGTACCACATGTCATACACATAATTCACTATGCGGTCAAAATTAGGCACAGAGACAGAACAGAACGACAAAATTAGGGATAATTTGCAAGAGTGCACGCGCGACCGGTCCATATTCTAAATTTGAAAATGCTCCCGAAAAAGCTCTCAATACGGGAAGCGAGTGCTCGTGTTGTCGTTCTGTTCTGTCTCTGTGCCCAATTTTGACCACATAGTGAATTATTTGTACGTCACGGCGGCGTCACAGTTTCATACCTCCCATTAGATATTTAATTATTATTTTTCTCTTTTATTATAATATTATGTAAGTAACTGTTACATTGTAATATGATTATTAATAAAGAATGCACAAAAACAAATTTTTGTTTATTTAAGGGCTCCGTCAAATATTTCGCTTTCCAAAAGGGTTCCGTCACCAAAAATGTTTGAGAACCCCTGGTCTAAACTAATATTATAAAGAGGTAAAGTTGTAACTTTTGACGTAGGATGTAGGTAATCTCTGAAACTACTCATCTGATCTCAAAAATTATTTCACCAACTAAGTATTGTGTTTAACTGATATTGTGTATTTCTACCTATCTATAAATTCTTTCAACGTAACTGAGTACATCATACATTTTTTTTTTATGGAAACTGACACGGTTGGCTACATCACCTACAACGTCCGTGATGTCAGCCCATAACACCGGGTGAACTAGGTGCCATGTCAGTGCTTCCCCCTTTGATCGTGCCGGCTACACTGAACTGGTCGGAAAACACAAACTATTTACATAGCCGTTTTGACCGACGTTTCATTCAGTGCGGTGGTACCAACCCGGGCGGGTTAAACCCTACCACCAAGTAAGATTAGGAGGGAAGGGACCTACAGTTTTACGAGGAATCCGAACCTCGGTCAGCCTCCAACGGTCAGCGGTCACCCATCCAAGTACTGACCGCACCCAGCGTTGCTTAACATTCAATAGCGACAGTTGACTGTCTGCACCACTGAGCTATTGAGGCTGACAAACATCATCATAACATAACATAGCATCATCTCATCACACTGTATTATCCCAACAATCGGGGTGAGCAGAGTAATTCGTGTTGTGCAAGTGCACCACTAGGCTAAGTTTTCATTTACAATTTTTTCCTCAATTTCGCCTCGAAGAAGTTTTCAAAATACTGGTACCTCAAGTCGGTTCCCATACTTCTCCAACCTGGCACCTAGCGAGTGCAGGCAGGTTAGGCAGGCACAACACAGCATGTAGTACGTAAATCCTTACAAATGATGTACGATCAACAAGGCAGAGTTGTTATTCAATAACCGTATTGCCCTGGCTTCCCCTTGCTTCATACATAGAGTGCGGTGCAAAGCTAAATGTCAAATCATTCACAAAATAAATAAATAAATTACAAATTTTAAAAACCCCCGACCTAAAGTCAAAAACAATAAGTAAATTCCCGCGCAGCTTTGAGTTTTTATATTTTATTATATACTAGCTGAGCCCGCGGCTCCGCTCGCGTGAAATTCGTATTTCAAAGAAGACATTAAGTAACTGAGGGCGAGGCCGAAGGCCGAGCTGCGTTCAGGAAGACTATAAACCTTCTCGAAGAAAGTAAGTAATTAAGGGCGAGGCCGAAGGCCGAGCTGCGTTCAGGAAGACTATAAACATTCTCGAAGAAAGTAAGTAACTAAGGGCGAGGCCGAAGGCCGAGCTGGGTTCAGGAAGACTATAAACCTTCTCGAAGAAAGTAAGTAATTAAGGGCGAGGCCGAAGGCCGAGCTGCGTTCAGGAAGACCATAAACCTTCTCGAAGAAAGTAAGTAACTGAGGGCGAGGCCGAAGGCCGAGCTGTGTTCAGGAAGACGATAAACCATCTCTAAGAAAGAAAGTAATTAAGGGCGAGGCCGAAGGCCGAGCTGCGTTCAGGAAGAGGATAAACTTTTTCGATGAAAGTAAGTAACAAAGAGCGAGGCCGAAGGCCGAGCTGCCTTTAGGAAGACTATAAACCTTCTCGAAGAAAGTAAGTAACTGAGGGCGAGGCCGAAGGCCGAGCTGCGTTCAGGAAGAGGATAAACTTTTTCGATGAAAGTAAGTAACAAAGAGCGAGGCCGAAGGCCGAGCTGCCTTTAGGAAGACTATAAACCTTCTCGAAGAAAGTAAGTAACTGAGGGCGAGGCCGAAGGCCGAGCTCCGTTTAGGAAGAGGATAAACCATGGGTCAGGCCGAAGGCCGAGCTGCGTTAAGGAAGAGGATTAACCTTCTTGATGTAAGTAAGTAACTATGGGCGAGGCCGAAGGCCGAGCTGTATTCTGGAAGACGATAAACCTTCTCGATTTCTCGATGAAAGTAATGGCGTGTAGATAAACGATAAAACTTCTTAAATAAAGTAAGTAACTAACGGCGAGGCTTCAGGCTAAGCTGCATTCTGGAATACAATAAACCTCCACGAAGAAAGTAAGTAACCAAGGGCGTGGCCACCGTCACACCCATCCCCCCTCCCCCCATTTATTTGTTTTGAGTAGCTATAATTATGATTTTCCTTTAAAATACGATATTCCCATTCAATCTTTAACACTCCGTTTCCTCCCCTTATATGTGAAAATCCAACAATCCTGGACCACTTCGTTATTTTATATATGATGAATAGCTATACTTATGAGTTTCAAGTTCCTACCTTTAAGAAACCGATACTCCTATACAAACTTTCGCATCTCCTATTTCACCCCCTTAAGGGTTGTTTTTTGAGACTATGTCCTTCCTCAGGATGCAATTCATCTCTGTACAAAATTTTATAAACTCCTAAAATCTAATTTTGAAATCATTCCCTATTTTAATCTCCCTCTCCCTCTCCCTCTCCCTCTCCCTCTCCCTCTCCCTCTCCCTCTCCCTCTCCCTCTCCCTCTCCCTCTCCCTCTCCCTCTCCCTCTCCCTCTCCCTCTCCCTCTCCCTCTCCCTCTCCCTCTCCCTCTCCCTCTCCCTCTCCCTCTCCCTCTCCCTCTCCCTCTCCCTCTCCCTCTCCCTCTCCCTCTCCCTCTCCCTCTCCCCTCCATCTCCCTGCCTCTCCCACCCTTCCGCCCCTACTTATCCCCCCCCCCCCCCCTTCAGGATATTGTAATGTCATCGGTTCTTACTAGGGTGAATGATTCCGTGTCCGTTACATACAAATATTGCCAAGTGCTCTCATATTTCACTTCACTGCTAACCTCATAAGCCATTTAGCGTGATAGTAAGTAGCCTATAGTTGATGGGAAGAATCAAGCTATCCGTAGAATTTTGTTTTATTAAAATCGGTTCAGTGGTTCTCGAGTTATAAGCGGACAGACAGACACTCAGACATACAGAAAGCAGACGTTGGATTTTATTATATTATATAGGTATAGGTATATAGGTATATAGGTAAGGATAAGGAAGCAGTGGTTCCGTATCGCCGAAGGCTGGGAGGACTGGTGGGAAAATTTAAGAGACGTACCTATGTCCAGCAGTGGACGATCACACGCCGACTTAATGGCTGACTCAGGTCACAAAATGACATTTCTAGACCAGTTTGGTCCACTGGCCGAACAGATCAATTTATCACGGATTCAATGAGGGCAGAGAGATATTTCATAGAAGCACTGCACCTGAAATTGAGCCGTATTTGTACCGTTACAAGGTGGGAAGTCGATTGCAAATTGAGCAGATCGGTTGCTGTTTGTCATATGCACATCGACGCTGGATGAGGGAATTGGTTCGTTGGGTGTACATGGAATAGACTACGCATTTTGTTTAATTATAGTATTGCTTCATTATACAATGCATTTATGCAATGCATTTGTCAGCCTCGGTACCTCAGTGGTGCGGTCGGACGACTGTTGTTAAGCACATATGTTCTTGTATGGGTGACCGCTCGACCGTTGGAGGCTGACCGTAGTTCCGAGTCCATGTACCAGCCAATATCACCTCCGAGAAGGTACGTGCCATACCGGAGACTTCCCTAGATTGCTGGCTATACTGGACTAGAGGAGAACACAGCCGACGCTGCTATGCGGCCATCTTACATGCAGTACGGTAGTGTCAACCCAGTCGGCTACAATTTGAGCCTACCACTTAGTAAGGGGCAAGGGAAGCAATCTGTTGCCTCGCTAAATCGCAAGGAATCTGCTGCCTCTACTCTACACAGAATCGAAGCAAACGGTAGCCAATATGCAAATGCACCGTGTATGGGTTTGGCATATGCTCGGCCGCCATGTGTCTTCGCTGATTTGGAGTAGCAACGGTCGCAATCGAATGATAAATGCAGGCCGACTCCCGGTACCTACATAATGTGATTTATTAGGTCTACGCCGATGTGTGAGATATGCCGAGCCGTGGATTATTGGAGGGTTTAAATCTGCTTGTTGTTTTGATATGTGGGCTAGATTTGTGGCCAGTAGGTACTTAAAAAGAATGGCACCAATGCATCTCTCCCCGTGCATGTCGTAAAAGTCGACTAAGGGATAAGGACACGATGCCATGCTAAAGGGTGACAGGCTAGCCAAATCTCACCTTGGCACGGTCCTTCCACCGAATCATGCAGCAGGTGGGTCTTGATGCCTTACTTGCTGCTTGATGTAGTTATCTTGTCCATATATTTTTGCTAAATATGGTGGTCGGTGTTGCGTTGTAATTTACAAGAGTACTTCCAGCACAACACCGATTACTCTGCTTACCCCGTTTTTTTTTTATGGAAACTGACACGGTTGGCTACATCACCTACAGCATCCGTGATGTCGTGATGACGTGAGTATTTATTTTATGTATGTATCTATGTACCTATTGTTTGTGTCCATTTATTTAAAGGGTTAATAGTTTTATTTTTCAAGCTTATCTCTTGCACTGCATTGTCCGCCCTATGAGCTTCTCCACATCCCAAAGGTTAGTTTGTAAAGAATGCTACTTTGCATTAAACTCGCCTTTTGTGTTCCTTTTTATGGTGTACAATAAAGTATATTTTGATTTGATTTGATTTGATTTGATGTCAGCCATAACACCGGGTGAACTTGGTTCATACGCAAATGCACTATTTAAAAATGTTTGTGTACTTATCAATTGATTAAAATATGTTTGTACACAATTCTTATGTACATCTAAACAAGTCACATATATTCACATCATAATCATAAATGAACACATAGCAAATGAGGTGCTACATAATACGCATCAGTATTCAAACATCATAATTACCGACTGAAATCCAGTTTGTCTCACACGCAGACAATTTCCTAAATCCGAACACCGAACCACTTACAGATGCTAATAAATCTGCTGCTGTACGGGGTCAGTTCCGGTGCGGCCGCGGCTAAGGCGAACTTAAAACAAATGTGGTGGAAACAAAACCACAAAAAAAAAACATTGAAAAAATATGCTTTAAATCGGGCAGATTTTAATGTAGCATAAATAAATACGCAGGCTACCGTGGCCACTTCGAATTTATGGCCTTTGCTGTGGAAATTACGTGGTAACCCTACGTATGGATCTTCGGAAACATACATTAGCCTACCCAAGGTTCCCTCTGCGTCCACCGGTGCAGTGTAGACACGCATAATCCCTTTTCTTTAATGTGTAAATAAAATAAAAACAATGCATATATAGGATTAACATGAATGGTCGTGATTAAGTTGTTATACTTGTTTGTACCGTGTGGGGTCGGTACTTTAAACGAATAGCCCCACTGCATCTCTCCCCGCGCATGTCGTAAAAGGCGACTAAGGGATATGACTCCCTTCTTATATTACTAGGTGGTAGGGTTTAACCCGCCCGGGTTGGTACCACCGCACTGAATGAAAGGTCGGTCGAAACAGCTATGTAAATAGTTTGTGTTTTCCGTCCAGTTCAGTGTAGCCGGCTCGACTGAAGGGAGGCACTGACGTGGCACCAAGTTCACCCGGTGTTATGGGCTGACATCACGGATGTTGTAGGTGATGTAGCCAAACGTGTCAGTTCCCATAAAAAAATAAAATAAAATAAAGTATATTTGACGAATTTAAATTTTAATGTATGTATTTAATTATAAGTTTTTATCTACTAGAAAACAATCAACTTCTTTTAGGAATATTGCGCTAATTTGGAGCTAAACTAAGTTTAAAAAATTAAAATTTTATTCTTGCGAAATAAATATTATAATTTCAAGCTAGCGCACTACTTTTCTTCGTCCATACAAGTGAAGCATTCACAAGTATCATTCAAGGCAACTTACAAATAGTTTTTATTAAAGTTTAGACCAACGGCACTTGCCCATCATTTGTTCATACACCTGATTCACTTAATGAATAATTCTTTGTAGTCAGAACTCTCAGAAAATTTGTTAATCATGCTCTAAGGCTGCGATACCCTGCGAAGTTTTTTGTCGGTTCTTCTTCGTGGGTGTAATCGAACCGGATAGAACAAATTTTGACAAGATCGAGTGCAGTCTGTCATATGAATAAACAATACAATACAATACGATACGGAGATCATGTCGTAGGTACCTACTTTTTATTTTTACATACATACATATCACACACGCTGAATCCCGACAATCGGGGTAAGCAGAGTAATCGGTGTTGTGCTGCAAGAACTTTGGTCAATTAATCGATCAAGCAGCAAGTAAGGCACGAAGACCCACCTGCTGCATGAGTCGGTGGAAGTACCGTGCCAAGGTGAGAGGTGGCGAGCCTGTCGCCCTTCAGCACGGCATCTTGTCCTTATCCCTTAGTCGCCTTTTACGACATGCATGGGGAGAGATGCAGTGGGGATATTATTTTTAAGTACCGGCCCCACACGGTACTATTTTTATTTTTATTTCCTAATATTCAAAGTCAAATTTTCCATTGATATTTTTCGCGATCTTTTGCAAGCTTTTAGGCACACAACGTTTTAATTCTACATTTTCCACGGCCGCAAGTCCTACATTATCCAACTCTCCCCGGAACCGGCCGCAGCACGTCTGCAGTATCTAACAGGAATTAGCGCGCGCTTTGATCACATCTAATCAATATTCATCAATATGTAACACCAATCTGCGAGCCATATTCCACTGTAGCCAGCCGTCATGCTGCGTTGCGGATTTAGGAGCGGTTCGTGACAGCGTGCAGCCTTCAGCCAGTCAGGCTTTTCGCTTACTGACTGAAGTGTGGGGTCGCAGAGGGCAGGCATCTGGGGTTGGTGGCAGCTAGGTGTAGGCATGGATGTGTAAAATAGGATAGACTGAGTGATGCCGTGTGGCGCCGTTACTTAAAAAGAATAGCCCCACCGCATGTCTCCCCGTGCATGTAGTAAAAGGCGACTAAGGGATAAGGACAAGATTCGCCAGCCTCGGTAGCTCAGTGGTGTGGTCGGTCGACTGTTGTTAAGCAACCCTAGGTGCGGTCAGTGGATGGATGGGTCACCACTCGACCGTTGTAGGCTGACCGTGGTTCGAATTCCACGTTAAACTGTAGGTCCCTTCTCTTCTTACCTCACTAGGTGGTAGGTTTATCTCGCCAGGGTTGATACCACCGCACTGAATGAAGCGTCGTCGGTCGAAACGGCTATATAAATAGAACGTGTTTTCCGTCCAGTTCAGTGTAGCCGACATTAAATGAAGGGAAGCACTGACATGGCACCTAGTTCACAAGGTGTTATGGGCTGACATCACGGATGTTGTAAGTGATGTAGCCAACCCTGTCAGTTTCCATAAAAAAAAATTAGATAGCTTGCGAGTGATACCGTGAGTGTGGGGCTGTTACCTAAAAGAATAGCCCCACTGCATGTCTCCCCGTGCATGTCGTAAAAGACGACTAAGGATAAGGACAAGATGACGTGCTAAAGGGCGACAGGCTCGCCACCTCTCACCTTGGCACGGTACTTCCACTGAGCCATGCAGCAGGTGGGTCCTCGTGCCTTACTTGCTGCTTGATAGTTTTCTTGTCCGAATACTTTTCGGAACGTGGTGGTCGGTGTTGTACTGTAATTTATCAGAGATTTTGCAGGACAACACCGATTATTCTGGTTACCCTGATTGTGGGGATACAGCGTGTGTGATATGTATACATATGTTTGAATTGAATAAATTTTTTATTTGATTTAATTTTTTATGAAGAAACTACACTTTCCCAACAAGAAACAAGGCCCACAACCCAACAAGGCCCACACACAACCCCACAAAGGGACAGCGTCACACTTCAACAACTGTACGGATTGCCTAATGACAGTATGTCCCGCTAATGATGGCGCGTATTAATCAAAGACCATCATTTCCTATTCGCAGATCATCAATAATACATTTGAGCGGGTCTAACGTCTCTTAGTCACTGTCTGGTGGCTAATCATTCGCGACGGACTCCGAAGCGAAACAGTGTATACTTGTACCAGACGATAGACCCTGAAATGGTGTATAATGAACCGCTAGTCGGTGTTCTTCTTGAATAAATGAAACCACTTTGGACGATTCTAAAATGTAATCATGATCAATATTCAAAACACATGTTGTAATTTTCGCATCTCGGCCTAAACTGAAAACAATATTTTGCAAAGCTACCTCTCATAATATCAATCGCATGGGAAACACTCGACGATCCTTACCTATAATAAAATCCAACGTCTGCTTTCTGTCTGAGTGTCTGAGTTTATGTCTGTCTGTCCGCTTATAACTCGAGAACCACTGAACCGATTTTAATAAAAAAAAAATCTACGGATAGGTTGATTCTTCCCATCAACTATAGGCTACTTACTATCACGCTACGAGGTTAGCAGTGAAGTGAAATATGAGAGCGGGCGGAGCCGCGGGCACAGCTAGTTACAATATAAATTTGAAAATCATAGATAGAGTCTATGAGCAAAAGAATAAAAGTTTGTACTGGCCAACTACCAGTGCAATACACACGACAAACTTACAGATTGAGAGATACAGAGAACAATTATAGTTGGATAGGTGACTGCTCGTCTGTTGGAGGGTGATCGTGGATCGGATTCCACGTAAAACTGTAGGTCCTTCCTTCTTACTTTACTAGGTGGTAGGGTTTATCCCGGCCGGGTTGATACCACCGCACTGAGCGAAACGTTGTCGGTCGAAACGGCTACGTAAATAGTTCTTGTTTTCCGTCCAGTTCAGTGTCACCGACACGAAATGAAATGAAGGGAATCACTGACGTGGCATCTAGTTCGCCCGGTGTTATGGGCTGACATCACGAATGTTGTAGGTGATGTAGCCCACAGTGTCAGTTTCTATAAAAAAAAAATTATAATAATTTTGTCAGGCACCGTTGCTTGATGGTGCTATGCGTCGGTTTTTGATGTCGAAGTTAAGCCACCGGCTTCCGCATTAAACGCGGCCTCGGCTGTGTCCTCTAGTCCGGGAAGCTTCCGGTATGGCGCCTTCACGAGAGAAATTGGCTGATCAGAGCATGCGAATCTTATACTACGGAACCGGTAAACTCTGGAACGCTCTCCCTGCCCATACATTTCCCCCCAAGTCCAGTCTCGGGTCCCTCAAGAAGGGCGTGAATTAGGCATCTGTCAGACCGGCATGGCAATCGCAACCCGCGCGTGCGACCGAATGTCCATGGGCGTCGTTAGACACCTTATGGGTGGCTCGGCGGCACATGGTGCGCCTTCAATAAATAGCTTTTGCCTTTTATAGTATTTAATTCGGTGCCGTCGTCTCCAAAATGTTTAGAAATCTGTCCTACTTACACACATCGCTATACAACTCCGAATCTAACGGCTGCTTGTACATTAGACGACGACGGCACGGCAACGACGACGGAACGGCATCAGTGGTGACAAACATTGTATGAAATCTCGTGACGGCAAAATGTACCGTACACAATCTGCTGGCATGGCACCTATCTGAGCGTGGTTTCGCGTGATGTGTGTTTTTAGCTCTGTCGACTGCACCATTGGTACCTCGGCACAGCCACCCGTGTTGGTTTCCAAAAAAAAAATCTGGTGCAATGTGACGTGCAATGTACCAGGCAATGATGGAGTTTTCCGTATACATTGTTTTTTTTAAGTAATCCTGTATGGGATGGCTGAGTCAGAAAGGTCAAAGCACATGCTCCGACCAGCCAATATAACCTCCGAGAAGGTATGTGCCAACACCGGAGAGGAGACTTTCCTTTGGATTGCTGGCTATACTGGACTATAGGATATCACAACCGAGGCTGCTATGCGGCCATCACAGATCCAGCACAGTGTTACCAACCCATTCGGCTACAATTTGAGCCTACCACGTACTAAAGGGCAAGGGAAGTGACCTACAGTTTTACACCGGTTCCGAACGGTGAAGCAGCACGTGTAGGTATGCACGTAAATTTTTCGGTCAGAAAAAACTCATTCTCTTCAAACCCCTACCTAGTTCGCCAAGTTATTATGTTGTAGATGATGGTGTGATGTTGTAGGTGATGTAGCCAACCGTGTCAGTTTTCATAAAAAAAAAACTTTGTACCAGTCTGTACGTGGTATAACGTCACAGTCGGCTGTTCATAAATATTTAAAACATTTTGTCTCCTCTGTTGCTGGTGATTTGGAAAGCTGAAGTAGACTGTAGGATGTATGTGTGGATTTCTGACCTTAGTCTTCCATGAGCGTGGTCCCGTCAGTATTTCCTGCTTACGGTTTTCGGTGGTATGCAGGGTCGACCCTTTCTTGAATGTAATGTCCTTCAATGAAGATCAGCTCTTACTCCGATAAAGCTGATCTTCCATGGGCGTGGTCCCGTCAGTATTTCCTGCTTACGGTTTTCGGTGGTATGCAGGGTCGACCCTTTCTTGAATGTAATGTCCTTCAATGAAGATCAGTTGTTACTCCGATAAAGCCGATGAAACTTTCTTTTTGTCACCGGTTGGTTTGGAAAAGTCAGGGGGAACTATGCGAATAGGATATGGAGGTAGGTTTGGATGGAGATTTTAAATTTTAATCATGACGTTTTCGATATACCCACTATAATCTGCTTGCCATATAAAATGTAGTGGTGCCATTTAAATATATTGAAAATCCATAAAATGTGAAGAATAACCAGTTGCCGTGCCACTGTCGTGCCGTTACTCTTGCCGTGCCGTGCCGTGCCAACCAGCGCGTGAGCCAACAGAGCCCTCAATCAATTGCTAGACATGCGCTTCCCCTCAATTTCCCCATAACGCGGAAACGCGCGAGATGTGCCTCGCCTACTGATTGATTTATTAGTAGTCTCTTGTACACGGTCCCACTTAATTGTCTGAAACGTCTCGCGGGCGTCTTTGTCCCCGAAGGTAGCGCTTCCTGGGTATTGTCGCACTAATTGTGGCAATAATTCATCTTCAATACCGCCCCCCTATCTTGTCGAATACGAGACGAGGTGTGGTGGAAATGTGATGGAAAATTCGAAGAATTGATTTCGTGGGAAATATTTTAGATGCTTTGTTTATCAAACCAAGGTTCTAGCTTCCATACCGGCCGACATTCACCAAGAGTTTTTACAAACGGGAACAGCTGTAAAACTGTTAGGTCTCTTCCCTTGTCGCCGAGTTTTGAAAATGGGGAGTAAACTCAGAAAAAACGTCATCGTCACCGTCACCGTAACCGTCATCGTCACCGTATACAAATTATTGGTATGTGCGTATGCTGCCCGTTAAATAAGCGGAGAGAGGGAGAGGTGTCAGTGGGGAGGGGAGAGGGTAGGAAGGAAAGAGGGGGATTGGGAGGGGTGCAGCGAGGGGGAGCTGAGGGGGAGAATCACGCCAAAGAAGTGTAACTTCTAACGCGCGTACAAAAGTACATGCACCCTTTTTTATGTAAACCAGCCATGTTGGTTTGTGGAACAATGCTGCAGTCGACAAAGCGAAAATAACCTATCCTCGCGAAACCCCGCTCAATTAGGTGCCGTACCAGCAGATTTGCGGACTGATTTCTGGGCTGTCTAGCCTCTTAATACGACCACGTTTGAAGACACCAAGCATAAAGGATTACCTTATCTATCTAAGGTTATGTACGTCTGGATTGGGGCCACCGCACTGAGTGAAGGTCTGCCGAAACGGCCGGTGTATCATCATCAGTGTAGCCGGGACGACCGAAGGGAAGCACCGGCATGGCACCTAGCTCACCAATGCGCGACGGCCTAACATCACGGGTGGAGAAGGTGATGCAGCCAACCGTGTGAGATTCCATAAATATTTACAAAGTGAAGCATATCCTAAGGAAACCCACTTATACAACTCACAATGAGAAAGGAAATGGTGCACGCAAGCGGGTGTCGAATCCACGACCTTGCGCTCACTAGGCAATGTACTCACAGACTGACCACGAGCCTCTAATAAACAGTTCGCCGGATGATTAGACACAAACCTTGTACAGGGCTTTGTGAATCAGAACGTTTGTGTGTCTGTGAGCTAGTGTGTCTCTGCCCTAAAGCCTCCAGATTGGTCGGTAATAATAATCGAGCAGAGAGAGAATAGAATAAAATAGAGTAGAGTAGAGTAGAGCAGAGCAGAGCAGAGCAGAGCAGAGCAGAGCAGAGCAGAGCAGAGCAGAGCAGAGCAGAGCAGAGCAGAGCATAGCAGAGCAGAGCAGAGCAGAGCAGAGCAGAGCAGAGCAGAGCAGAGCAGAGCAGAGCAGAGCAGAGCAGAGCAGAGCAGAGCAGAGCAGAGCAGAGCAGAGCAGAGCAGAGCAGAGCAGAGCAGAGCAGAGCAGAGCAGAGCAGAGCAGAGCAGAGCAGAGCAGAGCAGAGCAGAGCAGAGCAGAGCAGAGCAGAGCAGAGCAGAGCAGAGCAGAGCAGAGCAGAGCAGAGCAGAGCAGAGCAGAGCAGAGCAGAGCAGAGCAGAGCAGAGCAGAGCAGAGCAGAGCAGAGCAGAGCAGAGCAGAGCAGAGCAGAGCAGAGCAGAGCAGAGCAGAGCAGAGCAGAGCAGAGCAGAGCAGAGCAGAGCAGAGCAGAGCAGAGCAGAGCAGAGCAGAGCAGAGCAGAGCAGAGCAGAGCAGAGCAGAGCAGAGCAGAGCAGAGCAGAGCAGAGCAGAGCAGAGCAGAGCAGAGCAGAGCAGAGCAGAGCAGAGCAGAGCAGAGCAGAGCAGAGCAGAGCAGAGCAGAGCAGAGCAGAGCAGAGCAGAGCAGAGCAGAGCAGAGCAGAGCAGAGCAGAGCAGAGCAGAGCAGAGCAGAGCAGAGCAGAGCAGAGCAGAGCAGAGCAGAGCAGAGCAGAGCAGAGCAGAGCAGAGCAGAGCAGAGCAGAGCAGAGCAGAGCAGAGCAGAGCAGAGTAGAGTAGAGAAAAACATACCTAAATGAAAACAAAATTTTCATGGCCGCTTCGACCGACCTTTATTATGTGTGGTAAAACCCAATCCACGATCAAATTGATCTGTCATTCGGGGATCGAACCCACCGCGACCTTCCGCTCACCAAGCAAGGCCGCAAGCCTCTCACTGGGCCACCAAATTATATCACATCACGCGCAATTCCGGCATCGCAGCTCCTAGCTTAGCCCACACAGAGACAGGCCGATTGTATCCAGCGCGTCTGATATTGAAATTATGATTAATGCAGGCGATAAATCTACAAAGTGGGACCACTAACAAATACGGATAATCTGGTGACAGATCACACGCTGGGACGAAAGCGACGCTGGGTGGCTGGCTCTTTGTGGTTATTCGGGATTGGTTTAGTTTGCTGAGTCTTTGAGAACGGGTCGCGATTGTTTAGGACGCAGGGATGGACTTGACCATATGTATTTGTTTTTTATATATTACTAGCTGAGCCCGCGGCTCCACTCGCGTGAAATTCGTATTTCAAAGAAGACAGTAAGTAACTATGGGCGAGGCCGAAGGCCGAGCTGCGTTCAGGAAGTCGATAAACCATATCTAAGAAAGTAAGTACGAGTAAGGGCGAGGCCGAAGGCAAGCTGCGTTAAGGTAAACGATAAACCTTGTCAAATAAAGTAATTAACTAACGGCGAGGCCGAAGGCCGAGCTGCGTTCAGGAAGACCATGAACCTTCTCGAAGACAGTAAGTAACCGAGGGCGAGGCCGAAGGCCGAGCTGCTTTCAGGAAGACTATAAACCTTATCGAAGAAAGTAAGTAACTAAGGGCGAGGCCGAAGGCCGAGCTGCGTTCAGAAAGACCATGAACCTTCACGAAGACAGTAAGTAACTGAGGGCGAGGCCGAAGGCCGACCTGCGTTCAGGAAGGCGATAAGCCTTATCTAAGAAAGTATGTAACTAAGGGCGAGGCCGAAGGCCGAGCTGCGTTCAGAAAACTATAAACCTTCTCAAAGAAAGTAATTAACTGAAAGCGAGGCCGAAGGCCGAGCTACGTTCAGGAATACCATAAACCTTCTCAAAGAAAGTAAGTAACTAAGGGCAAGGCCGAAGGCCGAGCTGCGTTGAGGAAGACTATAAACTTTCTCAAAGAAAGTAAGTAATTAAGGGCGAGGCCGAAGGCCGAGCTGCGTTCAGGAAGACTATAAACCTTATCGAAGAAAGTATGTAACTAAGGGCGAGGCCGAAGGCCGAGCTGCATTCAGAAAGACTATAAACCTTCTCGAAGAAAGTAAGTAACTGAAAGCGAAGCCGAAGGCAGAGGTACGTTCAGGAAGACCATAAACCTTCTCAAAGAAAGTAAGTAACAAAGGGCGAGGCCGAAGGCCGAGCTGCGTTCAGGAAGACGATAAACCTTATCTAAGAAAGTAAGTAATTAAGGGCGAGGCCGAAGGCCGAGCTACGTTCAGGAAAACCATAAACCTTCTCGAAGAAAGTAAGTAACTGAGGGCGAGGCCGAAGGCCGAGCTGCGTTCAGGAAGACTATAAACCTTATCGAAGAAAGTATGTAACTAAGGGCGAGGCCGAAGGCCGAGCTGCATTCAGAAAGACTATAAACCTTCGCGAAGAAAGTAAGTAACTGAAAGCGAGGCCGAAGGCCGAGCTACGTTCAGGAAGACCATAAACCTTCTCAAAGAAAGTAAGTAACAAAGGGCGAGGCCGAAGGCCGAGCTGCGTTCAGGAAGACGATAAACCTTATCTAAGAAAGTAAGTAATTAAGGGCGAGGCCGAAGGCCGAGCTACGTTCAGGAAGACCATAAACCTTCTCGAAGAAAGTAAGTAACTGAGGGCGAGGCCGAAGGCCGAGCGGCGTTCAGGAAGACTATAAACGTTCTCGAAGAAAGTAAGTAATTAAGGGCGAGGCCGAAGGCCGAGCTGCATTCAGAAAGACCATGAACCTTCTCGAAGACAGTAAGTAACTGAGGGCGAGGCCGAAGGCCGAGCTGCGTTCAGGAAGGCGATAAACCTTATCTAAGAATGTAAGTAATTAAGGGCGAGGCCGAAGGCCGAGCTACGTTCAGGAAGACCATAAGACCATAATATTACATAAAAAAAAACAAAAACTTTCATACAAAGTCGTCGTCCCCATTTCCCCCTTTAAAGTTGTAATTTCCAAAAAATCCTTAACGGATTCTTACGTTATGAAATAAACCTATGTTCCAAATTTCAGCTTTCTAGACTTAGTAGTTTCAGCTGTGCGTTAATAGATCAGTCAGTCAGGACAAACAATTTTATAAGTATAGATATCTACTCTTTATTCTACTCGTATCTTCTACCAAAAGCATCTATCTACACTACACCAACGCAACGCAACAGAACTGCTAACGCCATATATTACGACCATTCGACACTTAATTCCGTTTTCTTTGATACTGCTCAACCCCAAGGCTATTTAACTCTATGGTATATAGCCTACTATAGTGAGCCTGAAGAACTACTCTTTACATTGGTGTAAACCGCATAAAAATCTGTTAAGTGGTTCCGAGTTTACCTCAAACATACATACATACATGCAAACAGACGTTTCCTTTTATAAGAAGTAGAGATAGAGAAAAGAAGATAGAGATTAAATTATCCTCCCTTCCCCTCTCCCCGCGGACTCCTCCCCCGTACCTCAACCCCACTCTTCAAAACCACCCCCAGTATGGATAAAATTATTTAAAATCATTTAAAATCCTAAAACCTAATTTTGAAATCATCCCCTATTTTAATTTAAGGGTTGATTTAGCAAAAACGCTGAAACACGTAATTCTTTATTTTATACCAAAAGCCTAAATATGAATTTTCATATCCCTAACTTGAGAAATGATGGGTTCCCCATACATTCTTTCATCCCCTATTTCACCCCGTTGAGGGTTGTTTTTTTGAGACAAAAGGTAGCCTATGTTCTTCCTCAGGATGCAATTCAGCTCCGTACAAAATTTCATAAAATCCTAAAATCTAATTTTGAAATCAACCCCTATTTTAATTTAAGGGTTGATTTAGCAAAAACGCTGAAACACGTATTTCTTTATTTCATACCAAAAGCCCAAATATAAATTGTCATATCCCTAACTTAAGAAATGCTGAGTTCCCCATACAAACTTTCATCCCCTATTTCACCCCCTTAAGGGTTGTTTTTTGAGACAAAAAGTAGCCTATGTCCGTCCTCGGGATGCAATTCATCCCCGTGCAATATTTTATCGAAATCTGTTCAGCGGTTTAGGTGTGAAAAGGTAACAGACAGACAGACAGACAGACAGACAGACAGACAGACAGACAGACAACAGAGTTACTTTCGAATTTATAATATTAGTATGGAAGTATGGATTTAGTTTTTATATTATTTTGTATTATATTGCATATATTATACAGTATATTATTTTGGCGGCGGGCGGCCGAGTGGTCTGGGCGTCGACTTCTCTTGCGAGAGGTCCGAGGTTCGAATCCAACCGGCGTGTATCGATGATTTTTTTCTGTTTTTAAAAATTAACGTACACACCTTTACCCACTTCTCTATAGTTCGGATTCCATGTAAAAATGTAGGTCCTCCGAGTACTACGATGTAGGTCAAATGTACATAATTAAACTTAAATACCAGTAATAGAGCAAGTGACATCCCGCCTATTCACCTCACACCGACCCATTAATATTAATTTCCCTTCTTTCTTACCACCCTTTGGTAAAATACCTAGTCTAGTATCTACATTAGATTATTTTAAGTATATAAATTAGTTTAGTTAAGTTATCTATAGTGTGTGGTAACACCTACTATGATGTAGGTAAAATGAACATAAATAAACTTAAATGTACCAGTAATAGAACAAGTGACATCCCGCCTATTCACCTCACACCGACCCATTAGTATTAATTTCCCTTCTTTCTTACCACCCTTTGGTAAAATACCTAGTATGTACATTAAATAATTTTTAGTATATACTTTAGTTTAGTTAAATGTATCTATAGTGTGTGGTAACACCTACAATGATCTAGGTCAAATGTACATAATTAAACTTAAATGTACAAGTAATAGAACAAGTGACATCCCGACTGTTAACCTCACACCGACCCATTAGTATTAATTTCCCTTCTTTCTTTCCATCCTTTGGTAAAATACATTAAATTATTTTTATTATATACTTTAGTTCTGTTAGGTTATCTATAATGTGTGGTAGCACCAACTATGATGTCGGTCAAATGTACATAATTAAACTTAAATGTACCAGTAATAGAACAAGTGACATCCCGCCTATTCACCTCACACCGACCCATTAGTATTAATTTCCCTTCTTTCTTACCACCCTTTGGTAAAATACCTAGCATGTACATTAAATTATTTTTAGTATATACTTTAGTTTAGTTAAATTTATCTATAGTGTGTGGTAACATCTCGAATGATCTAGGTCAAATGTACATAATTAAACTTAAATGTACAAGTAATAGAACAAGGTACATCCTGACTGTTCACCTCACACCGACCCATTAGTATTAATTTCCCTTCTTTCTTACCACCCTTTGGTAAAATACCTAGCATGTACATTAAATTATTTTTAGTATATACTTTAGTTTAGTTAAATTTATCTATAGTGTGTGGTAACATCTCGAATGATCTAGGTCAAATGTACATAATTAAACTTAAATGTACAAGTAATAGAACAAGTGACATCCCGACTGTTAACCTCACACCGACCCATTAGTATTAATTTCCCTTCTTTCTTTCCATCCTTTGGTAAAATACATTAAATTATTTTTATTATATACTTTAGTTCTGTTAGGTTATCTATAATGTGTGGTAGCACCAACTATGATGTCGGTCAAATGTACATAATTAAACTTAAATGTACCAGTAATAGAACAAGTGACATCCCGCCTATTCACCTCACACCGACCCATTAGTATTAATTTCCCTTCTTTCTTACCACCCTTTGGTAAAATACCTAGCATGTACATTAAATTATTTTTAGTATATACTTTAGTTTAGTTAAATTTATCTATAGTGTGTGGTAACATCTCGAATGATCTAGGTCAAATGTACATAATTAAACTTAAATGTACAAGTAATAGAACAAGGTACATCCTGACTGTTCACCTCACACCGACCCATTAGTATTAATTTCCCTTCTTTCTTACCACCCTTTGGTAAAATACCTAGCATGTACATTAAATTATTTTTAGTATATACTTTAGTTTAGTTAAAGTTATCTATAGTGTGTGGTAACATCTCGAATGATCTAGGTCAAATGTACATAATTAAACTTAAATGTACAAGTAATAGAACAAGGTACATCCTGACTGTTCACCTCACACCGACCCATTCATATTAATTCCCCTTCTTTCTTATCACCCTTTGGTAAAATACCTAGTCTAGTATGTACATTAAATCATTTTAAGTATATAAATTAGTTTAGTTAAGTTATCTATAGTGTGTGGTAACACCTACTATTATGTAGGTCAAATGTACATAAATAAACTTAAATGTACCATTAATAGAACAAGTGACATCCCGCCTATTCACCTCACACCGACCCATTAGTATTAATTTCCCTTCTTTCTTACCACCCTTTGGTAAAATACCTAGCATGTACATTAAATTATTTTTAGTATATACTTTAGTTTAGTTAAAGTTATCTATAGTGTGTGGTAACACCTCGAATGATCTAGGTCAAATGTACATAATTAAACTTAAATGTACAAGTAATAGAACAAGGTACATCCTGACTGTTCACCTCACACCGACCCATTAATTTCCCTTCTTTCTTTCCATCCTTTGGTAAAATACATCAAATTATTTTGAGTATATACTTTAGTTTTGTTAAGTTAGGTATCTATAATGTGTGGTAGCACCTACTATGATGTCGGTCAAATGTACATAATTAAACTTAAATGTACAAGTAATAGAACAAGTGACATCCCGACTGTTCACCTCACACCGACCCATTAGTATTAATTTCATTACACCGGCGCGGCGGCGGTGTAGATAATGTAACACGTAACATTAGCGTCGCCGGTTACATATAACGTGCGTTAAACAGTAGATTAATGGGCATAGAGACAGGGCAACAACTCACTTAGCATGCCCGATCAACTTGCATGATCTATTAATAGTTGTTGTATTGTCATTGTTTCTGTATCAGCGGTGCCCAAACGATCGATCGCGATCGAACGGTCGACCCCAAGAGGCTTTCAGGTCGATCGCTGTAAATATATGTAAAGCAAAACGTGAGTGGTAAAAACATCAAAGAATTCATAATATTTGATGTGACTAAAATTTTACGGTTGGTGTCGTCTTGCGCAAGGACCGCAATGTATAAAGGATGTAATATATAATATCCGAATGCCCGTGGGCGCCGTTGGACTACACCTCTGCGTTAGTCTGACACGCGTCGTATGTCGGGCTTTTCATAAAAAAAAATTATTTAGGTTTCAAGGATGTGAATTCAATTTGAGCAAGATTGGTTAAATTTTATTAATTAAAAGGATAAATTACTCCCAATAAAACTGCAAGGGGGCGGACTTAAAACCAGCCGCAACTACCTACTTGTTAGGTTTTGCGTTTAGCTGATTCTGCGCCCTTTCAGCCAAAAATAATGTTTTTTTTTAATTTTGATTATCTACTTTACTTATGTGATTTTATAGTGTTATGTCATGTATGTGTTTCCTCCTTTTTTTTCTTTCTTTCTTTATTTATATTTATAGTTAGATTAATTTTTGGAATTAACTTAGTTATTTATAGATTTACATTTAATTATTTTAAGTATTTTATTTCAAATAAAGGTATTATTTATTATTTAATTAACATAAGTAATTGTAAGTATACAAGTCGTCCCGAAGAGATAAACCGCGAATGGTGATACGAAATTTGAAAATAAGCGACAGAACCACGACCCAGTAACTGAACACTTATATTTATCAAGACTTCCTGCTTCCTATCAACATAATTAATTGTCCTCCCAATCCAACCCCAGTCAAAGCTCCGTCCAGACTGAATGTGCCGGCAAACTCGAAACCGCACTATTTATACTAACGGCGCGTCGGCAGCGCGGCGCGGAGCGCTTTCCGTTCCCCAACCAATCGCTGCACGACGATAGGTGGCAATTTGAATTTGGAATCGCGTTTGATTTATGCAAGCGTTCGATGAATTATTCGCGGCGTTCCGCGTCTGTCTCGATGGGGGAGGGCTGGCGGAATAGTTTCAGGGTGGTTAAATGTTCTGGAATGGAATACATGTTTGGACGTTTGTAAGCATACATTTTAAAGATTTATATTGCATATTCCGAAACATCACTTTTATCGACAAACTAGCTATTGCCCGCGTCTTCGCTCGCGTGAAATGCGTAGTTTAAGGCCGTGACAAACGCCAACGACCTTGAGCATTCGGGAATTCTACATAATGTACCATGCGACTGCTAATTTCGCTTCGCACGTTCAAGTCACATTTAGCGTAGTTTGTCGCTATCAGCCTAAAGAGTTGATGGTTCGGGGTTCGAATCCCACTTTCGTATGTTTTTTTTTTTTTGCTTTTTTATTATTTTAATTATTAAAATGATTGTGGCTTATGTAACTGATGCGTGATTCTAATTTTTTATTTTTTATTATTTTACCTAAATAACATTTTATTGTAATTTCTTCCAAATTATTTTAGTTCATGTACTTACCACTTTTTATAAACCTCTAAATAGACTATCGATGAAAACTAAAATAAAAATAGGTAGGTAGGTAATAGGTAGATAGGCATTTAGGTATGTATGGCAAATATCATAGCAACATAGGTACCGGCCGGCGCGCGCGGCGCGCGCGGCGGCAGCATGGCACGGTGCGGTGGGGTGCGGTGCGGTGCGGTAACTCAGTAGCAGCGTGCCACTCACGCATGCAAGCAAGCAATAACAAGCCGCTCCTCCGCGCCGCGCCGCCGCTCCTCCGCGCCGCGCCGCGCCGCCGCGTCGTCACCGCTCCGCGCCACCACAGTGCCGCCGCCGCCGCCGCCCCCGCTCCGCAGCGCGCCGCTGTTGCTAGGCTACTTTTATTTAGGCACGGTTCTATAGTCCTTGCATCTCAAGCGCAGACAGCGTTATACCACCCGTGATGAAGCGGCCGAAAATGTGTACCTACTGCTCACGTACGCGGGCGCCTTTGCGTGTATTGGTGCGACCTCGATAACTTGGGTACAGGGTTGGCACTCTTTATGAGAAGTTTGTAGTGGACAATATTATAAATTATATTTGATGTAATTTAAAAGGAAACATTTTTAATTATGACTATCTATGTATATGTACCTCTTAACATTATTGGAGGGCAAGAAAAAAAGAAAAACATCAACTTATATGCACATGTTTTATTTTTACTCGCTAACTAAACGACAATTTTGCAGTGAAAGTTTCACTAAATTTTGGAAACTTTGCAATAGGTATTCCATTTTTATTATTTTTAAGCCGAATCGTATGTGAAGCTAAAGTGAAATTTTCAATGTATACTTGCCGCCATTTTGAACTTTTTAGTTACTGGACCGATTGCTTTCAAAATTGATATCTGGGTGTCTGTGTAGGCTCTGAATACGAATCTGTAATCAAAATTAAAAAAAAGTGGCCGCCATTTTGAACTTTTTAGTTACTGGACCGATTGCTTTCAAAATTGATATCTGGGTGTCTGTGTAGGCTCTGAATACGAATCTGTAATCAAAATAAAAAAAAGTGGCCGCCATTTTGAACTTTTCAGTTACTGGACCGATTGCTTTCAAAATTGATATCTGGGTGTCTGTGTAGGCTCTGAATACGAATCTGTAATCAAAATAAAAAAAAAGTGGCCGCCATTTTGAACTTTTCAGTTACTGGACCGATTGCTTTCAAAATTGATATCTGGGTGGCTGTGTAGGCTCTGAATACGAATCTGTAATCAAAATAAAAAAAAGTGGCCGCCATTTTGAACTTTTTAGTTACTGGACCGATTGCTTTCAAAATTGATATCTGGGTGTCTGTGTAGGCTCTGAATACGAATCTGTAATCAAAATAAAAAAAGTGGCCGCCATTTTAAACTTTTCAGTTACTGGACCGATTGCTTTCAAAATCGATATCTGGGTGTCTGTGTGGGCTCGGAATACGAATCTGTAGTCAAAATTAAAAAAAAGTGGCCGCCATTTTGAACTTTTTAGTTACTGGACCGATTGATTTCAAAATTGATATCTGGGTGTCTGTGTAGGCTCTGAATACGAATCTGTAGTCAAAATTTAAAAAAAGTGGCCGCCATTTTGAACTTTTCAGTTACTGGACCAATTGCTTTCAAAATCGATGTCTGGGTGTCTGTGTGTGCTCTGAATACGAATCTGTAGTCAAAATTAAGTGGCCGCCATTTTAAACTTTTTAGTTACTGGACCGATTGATTTCAAAATTGATATCTGGGTGTCTGTGTAGGCTCTGAATACGAATCTGTAGTCAAAATTTAAAAAAAGTGGCCGCCATTTTGAACTTTTCAGTTACTGGACCAATTGCTTTCAAAATCGATGTCTGGGTGTCTGTGTATGCTCTGAATACGAATCTGTAGTCAAAATTAAGTGGCCGCCATTTTAAACTTTTTAGTTACTGGACCGATTGCTTTCAAAATAGATATCTGCGTGTCTGTGTGGGCTCTAAATATGAATCTGTAGTCAAAACTAAAAAGTGCAAGATGGCGGCAACTATTTTTAAATTTTGAAAACGGATTAATACCATACAGCCCATACAGATACCCAGATATCAATTTTGAAAGCAATCGGTCCAGTAACTAAAAAGTTCAAAATGGCGGCCACTTTTTTTTAATGTTCACTACAGATTCGTATTCAGAGCCCACGCAGACACCCAGATATCGATTTTGAAAGCAATCGGTCCAGTAACTAAAAAGTTCAAAATGGAGGCCGTTTTTTTTTTATTTTGACAACGGATTCGTATTCAGAGCCCACACAGACACCCAGATATTGATTTTGAAAGCAATCGGTCGAATAACTAAAAAGGTCAAAATGGCGGCAACTTTTTTTAAATATTCACTACATATTTGTATTCAGAGTCCACACAAACACCCAGATATCGATTTTGAAATCAATCGGTCCAGTAATTAAAAAGTTCAAAATGGCGGCAACTTTTTTTAAATGTTCACTACAGATTCGTATTCAGAGCCCACACAGACACCCAGATATCGATTTTGAAAGCAATCGGTCCAGTAACTAAAAAGTTCAAAATGGCAGCCGCTTTTTTTAAATTTTGACAACGGATTCGTATTCAGAGTCCACACAGACACCCAGATATCGACTTTGAAAGCAATCGGTCCAGTAACTAAAAAGTTCAAAATGGCGGCCACTTTTTTTAAATTTTGACAACGGATTCGTATTCAGAGTCCACACAGACACCCAGATATCGACTTTGAAAGCAATCGGTCCAGTAACTAAAAAGTTCAAAATGGCGGCCACTTTTTTTAAATTTTGACAACGGATTCGTATTCAGAGCCCACACAGACACCCAGATATTGATTTTGAAAGCAATCGGTCGAATAACTAAAAAGGTCAAAATGGCGGCAACTTTTTTTAAATATTCACTACATATTTGTATTCAGAGTCCACACAAACACCCAGATATCGATTTTGAAATCAATCGGTCCAGTAATTAAAAAGTTCAAAATGGCGGCAACTTTTTTTAAATGTTCACTACAGATTCGTATTCAGAGCCCACACAGACACCCAGATATCGATTTTGAAAGCAATCGGTCCAGTAACTAAGAAGTTCAAAATGGCAGCCGCTTTTTTTAAATTTTGACAACGGATTCGTATTCAGAGTCCACACAGACACCCAGATATCGACTTTGAAAGCAATCGGTCCAGTAACTAAAAAGTTCAAAATGGCGGCCACTTTTTTAAATTTTGACAACGGATTCGTATTCAGAGTCCACACAGACACCCAGATATCGACTTTGAAAGCAATCGGTCCAGTAACTAAAAAGTTCAAAATGGCGGCCACTTTTTTTAAATTTTGACAACGGATTCGTATTCAGAGTCCACACAGACACCCAGATATCGACTTTGAAAGCAATCGGTCCAGTAACTAAAAAGTTCAAAATGGCGGCCACTTTTTTAAATTTTGACAACGGATTCGTATTCAGAGTCCACACAGACACCCAGATATCGACTTTGAAAGCAATCGGTCCAGTAACTAAAAAGTTCAAAATGGCGGCCACTTTTTTTAAATTTTGACAACGGATTCGTATTCAGAGTCCACACAGACACCCAGATATCGACTTTGAAAGCAATCGGTCCAGTAACTAAAAAGTTCAAAATGGCGGCCACTTTTTTAAATTTTGACAACGGATTCGTATTCAGAGCCCACACAGACACCCAGATATCGACTTTGAAAGCAATCGGTCCAGTAACTAAAAAGTTCAAAATGGCGGCCACTTTTTTTAAATTTTGACAACGGATTCGTATTCAGAGCCCACACAGACACCCAGATATCGACTTTGAAAGCAATCGGTCCAGTAACTAAAAAGTTCAAAATGGCAGCCGCTTTTTTTAAATTTTGACAACGGATTCGTATTCAGAGCCCACACAGACACCCAGATATCGACTTTGAAAGCAATCGGTCCAGTAACTAAAAAGTTCAAAATGGCGGCCACTTTTTTTAAATTTTGACAACGGATTCGTATTCAGAGCCCACACAGACACCCAGATATCGACTTTGAAAGCAATCGGTCCAGTAACTAAAAAGTTCAAAATGGCAGCCGCTTTTTTTAAATTTTGACAACGGATTCGTATTCAGAGCCCACACAGACACCCAGATATCGACTTTGAAAGCAATCGGTCCAGTAACTAAAAAGTTCAAAATGGCAGCCGCTTTTTTTAAATTTTGACAACGGATTCGTATTCAGAGCCCACACAGACACCCAGATATCGACTTTGAAAGCAATCGGTCCAGTAACTAAAAAGTTCAAAATGGCGGCCACTTTTTTTAAATTTTGACAACGGATTCGTATTCAGAGCCCACACAGACACCCAGATATCGACTTTGAAAGCAATCGGTCCAGTAACTAAAAAGTTCAAAATGGCGGCCACTTTTTTTAAATGTTCATATGATTAAGATTCGCTCCGGTGAAGGAAAACACCGTGAGGAAACCTGTGCACAGCAGTACATATAAAATTGTTGTGGACACCGCTTCCAATCCAGCTTGTCACGTGGAAATGTATAACAATTCCCTTCCATGTTCATGGGAAAGGCTTGCGCTCAGTAGTAGGACATTAAAATTGACTCAAGAAGAAGAATAAGAAACCAAATTGATATCTGATTTGTGTAACATAAATTTCATTATTTCACATAAGAATGAAAATTTCACAGTAATTTTGCAGAAAGTGCAAAATTTCACTGCAAAATTTCAAGTGAAATTTTTGTGCAAAATTGCGCCTTGCATCTCTAAGTAAGTGCGAACAAGGAGGTTTGAAGTCCACCGCGCGCGCGGGCGCGGCCGGCTCGATCGTTGTTCTGTGCTGTGAGTGCGAAAGAACCGCGCGCGTACGTGTAAGTAGCTACTACTCCCTCTCGAAGGTGCGCTCGCTCTCCTCTCGACAGTCGGTGCCAGCCTGACTAGCCGTCCGCCAGAAGTCGACCAGACAGCGCTCGCGGGCTGCGGGGCGCGGGGGGAAGCAAACTCGCTTCGAGGCGGAGCGTCGCTTCTATACGCCAGTATTATAAGTATTCTATGGTTATACCACAGTACCTATTAGTTATTCTGTGGTTATACCAACGAAAGCCATGCATATAACGCCCCGTCAAGTTACGTACCGGAGCGTATAGTGATAGATACCACAGAAGAGAGATATTACTGATACGGTCGTACTGTATACTGGTACGGAAAATGACACGGTGGCAACATCACCTACAATACAACATCCGAGATGTCAGCTCGTAACAACTGGTGAAGTAGGTGCTATGTCAGTGCTTTTCTTCGGTCGTACCGGCTTCACTGAACTGGACGGAAAAAAAGAAGGGAGTCATATCCCGAAATAGTTTGTATTTTCCGTCCAGTTTAGTGTAGCCGGCACGACCAAAGGGAAGCACTGACATGGCACCTAAGTTCACCCGGTGTTATGGGCTGACATCACGGATGTTATAGGTGATATAGCAAACTGTGTCAGTTTACATAAAAAAATCCCTCAGTCGCCTTTTACGACATGCACGGGGAGAGATGCAGTGGGGCTATTATTTTAAATTACCATCCCACACGGTACAAATATACCTAACCACCTATCTTTTTTCCATTCGATCCAAACACAGAAGACAGAAATGACGACCGACACGCGGGCGCAGCAGGGCAGGAGCGAGCAAGCGAGCCCGGAACTAAAATTGTATCTAGTATTGAAGTGCCTGCTAAATTGACGAAGGCAAAAATTTTACCCTTCCGACTGAAGAATTACGTCAATAATTTCATGTAGGCGTTTTTTGTTTTTTATTTTTATCTCCTTTCGTGGATAAAATAATAAAAAAAATTGAATAGAGTTTTCTCAGAGCTTTGTGACCTTTGAATCGGTGGTATTGTAAAATTGTAATAATACACACATACTCAGATTTTCAAAAATTCATGCTTTTTTTATATATTTTTAATTTTATGTTTATTACTTACTTTTACTCATTATTAAAAAAACCAGCAATGCACTTTGTTGGTAAGGAACCAAAATATAGGTTGGTATTTTTTTAATTTTCTGAATGTGTGTCAATTGGTCAGTTTTGGACCTTCTTTGTCGCACTTTTTGCATGTTTTGCGTATTTGGCGTTTGTCACCGCCTTAAAAGAATAAATTAAGTAAAGAAGTAAGAAAGAAGGCCGAGCTGCATTATCTTAGCGTAACCGGAATTGAATTTTATTTAGTCTATCCTGCCTGCGTCACGTTTAGTTAAATGTGCTTGTATTTAATTCGGATGATCGGTTTAAGAGTATACAGTTTAAGAACATACATACATACAGAAATATTTCTAAAAATCGTCAATTTAGATTTAGTATCATACATAGAAGTCTATAAACGTAATATCTCATAAAATAAAGTAACAACCACCGTGCCAGTTCTCATTGAATAAAACAAAAGGAGTTTTAGTGACAAATGGGCATGTTCATTTTATAATATTAGTAATAGGATTTTCTTTACAGGTTCATTTTTAAGTCCATGTATAGAAGTGATGATAGAAGAAAAAAACAATGTTTCTGTAAAACCCGATTATGAAAAAACAAGAAGACAATAAGGGAAGTTGATCAAGAGCAGTAGAAAATGCTGTCGAATATGTGAAAGTCGGGCCTGTCTTTTCGATTTTCGAGTGACGTCTCGGTAAAATTGATTTTTTTTTTCAAAATGTCAGACTCAGTAGTTTCGGAGATAAGAGAGAGGGGGGGGGGGGGGGGCGGGGGGGGGGGGGTAAATTATTTAAATATGTTTGTATGTCTAATGAGTCATTTCATTTGTAAATCGGTTCCATTTTTAGGTTTCCGTATGCCGTACGGAAGCCTATTACTAAGCCTCCGCTGTCTGTCTGTCTGTCTGTCCGTCCGTCCGTCTGTCCGTCAGTCCGTCCCTCTGTCTGTCCGTCAGTCCGTCCGTCTGTCTGTCCGAGGGCTGTACGAGTATCTCTTGAACCGTAATAGGTAGCCCTTTGAAATTTTCACAGAATATGTGTTATTACAGCCGTTATAAAAACAAATAATAAAACAAATAGAAAAAGTAAAAAATTAAGGTGGGTCGTCGTCGTCGAGACTAGTCCAAAAATGCCGCCACTTCGTGGAATTCGGGTAATTTTTTTAAATATGTCGTACATACAACCGCTAAAAGCTTACTTAGACAAGAAAAAGAACTTGATTTCTTGTGATAAA
Source organism: Nematopogon swammerdamellus (assembly GCA_946902875.1). Taxonomy (NCBI): domain Eukaryota; kingdom Metazoa; phylum Arthropoda; class Insecta; order Lepidoptera; family Adelidae; genus Nematopogon; species Nematopogon swammerdamellus. The sequence goes on along the minus strand of OX336356.1, from coordinate 2,344,977 downwards.
ACAAAATGGCCAATCACATTAGTCTTAATATTATATTTCCCATCCGTCTCGCTATTTACCTGAACTTGCGAACAAGCTACGAAAACTATTTGAAGGCGAAACAATAAACTTGGTCGCATTCGTCTGGTTACATTCAGCATTCAAAGCGATAGCTTCACCCCAGCCTCCGAGTGTGGGTTTCCTGTAATTTGATAAATTTTCGACTTGTAACATTTTGAGTTGTAATGAAAACTAACGTAAGTGTTATCTAGCGCGGTGCCTTAAAACGATATGTATAATACGAGATGTACATATTTGGATTGTGGAGTTAGACAGTACTATTTTGGTAGGATTAAAAATAAATAATTTTCTACCTTTAAACGAGTTAAAAAGCAACCCTTTTGTCTACAGCCCTTCGTCTACATTTTTTCTTTCTATATTTTTTTTTTTATGGAAACTGACACGGTTGGCTACATCACCTATAACATCCGTAATGTCAGCTCATAACACCGGGTGAACTAGGTGCAATGTCAGCTTCCTTTTTCTATAATGCAATATAATAATAAAGACAAAGCACAAGTAAGACCAGTGATGGAATATTGCAGTCATCTTTGGGAGGATTCCCATGAGTACCTTCTTTCAGCCTTGGATTCTGTTCAGCGACGAGACATTCGCCTCATTAGTGACTCTGTACTCACAAAGGACCTTCAACCTCTAAAGCACAGACGTATCGTTAGGTCATTGAGCCTGTTTTATCGGTACTACTATGGCCGCTGCTCTGACGAACTTGCTACCCTTAACCCTCCTCCTCCTGTTTGCCTTCGCCAAACCCGCCATACTCTGGCGGAACACCCCTTTGTAGTCGACAGAAGATTCCTTCCAACTGCACGATTCTTCAAATCGTTTTTGTGCCGCACTGCAAAGGTGTGCAACAGGATCCCAGGAAATATCATTCCCCACTCCTACAATCCACGGATCAGCCTTTCCCCAGCAACATTAGTCCACCTCCAAGCCGGACTGGCACCGCCTCGGGGGTGAAATTGGCTGAAGCGCCTGAGGTTGCGACCTCGGGCAGAGCCACCCAGTTCGGTAGCAATAAAAAAAAAAAGAAAAGACTAATTAAATACTTCCAAATACTTTTTAGGTTTCCGTACCCCGTACTGAAGTCTAGTATTATTAAGCCTACAGCGTCTGTCTGTTCGTCCGTCCGATGGCTGTATCTTTGGAACCGCAACAGCTAGCCGGTTCAACCGGTCAAAAAAATAATAAAATAAAATAAAGAATTAAAATGTAATAATGAAATTAATTGTGTCTAGTACCACTACCTATCGCTCGTAGCTTGCCTCGCGTCGTCTCGGAGAGCTCCGTAGCCACGGCCTGCACCCGCCGGTGTGCTTGGAGGCCTGCCTCCCGCCGCCGGCGGAAATTACCGTTTTTATTTACATTATATTAATTTTGTGTATTTTTATTACTTTTTGTAAAATTTATGTAAAATTAATGTAATATATTATAAGAACGTGAATAAAGAAATTAATTAATTAATTTTTATATTAATTTTAGGTTTTAATTAAAAAAAAAAAGTTAAATTTATATAAAAAGGAACGTGCAAATAAATTTATGAAAAATTAATACTAATTGAAATTACAATAAAAATAATGCATAAAATATTAACTATAAATATCAATTATAAATATTAACCTATAAAATCATCAATTAAAATTAATTAACCCTTAGTTGATCCAAAATTAATTGTACATATGCTAAAAAGAATTAATCCAAAGCAGAAGAAAAAAAAAGTTTTTTTTTTAGCAAAAAACTAATTATAATTACGTACAATACATTAAAATTAAAACTATGAAATTATGAATCAGTTAGTTCTTTAATTTGAATTTTTTGAATTGTATCTTTATTATACAAATAAAATTACTGTATTTATGTAGATAAGTATGAAAATTAACGCGCCAAGAGATACAAGACGAAAAGTAACACAATATACGTCTTCAGGAAACGATGCTCAGGAAATGAATAAACCAATTTGACATTTGACAGCTGCAGTGTCAAATTTCGAGTGGAAACTTAAACATCGAATTGTTAATATAAGTGGGGAAAATTGGGGCAATTAAAATCATTTCGTAAACTTAGTAACGTGAAACCCAAGGAAGGGCATATTGTACTTAACGATTCTAATGAATTATCGCAAAATAGTGTGTTGATGAGAGAGTTTGAGTCTACAGGGACTTACTGTTAGTCACTAATATGTAAATTACTTTTGACGTACATAGAATAGGTACGTATTTAGATGTGGGGTTAAATTCAGTTGCTATAGGGGGGCATAAATTATCTAGAAAATAATATTATAAAAAACTAAATCAATATTGAAAATATATTACAAATGTTTTCCGTAAACTAAAAAAAAAACCGTTGTTCAAAAAGAACGTTGTTCACACACAGAACGTTGTTCGTCAGCTCAGCTGTCGCTAACAGGGCACCTAGTTTCAACAGGAAACCTCCTTACAGGAAGTAACCATGCAGTAACTCAAGATCCTAATGGAAATGTGCTATGTCAGCCTCGGTAGCTCAGTAGTGCAGTCGGTCGACTGTCGGTCGGATCATAAGCACACCTGGGCGCGGTCAGTACTTGGATGGGTGACCGTTCGACCGTTGGAGGCAGACCGTGGTTCGGATTCCACGTCAAACTGTATACGTACACGTAAAACGTAATATTATGATATGGGGACCCCCTTAACTTTTTACATTTATTGTTTTTTGGTATATCCGCCATAATAACGCATATCCTGTAAACATTTCGGCCGGCTAACTTTTTTTTTGAGGCCGTAATTTACAAGAGTGATTGCAGCACAACACCGACTACTCTGCTTACCCCGAATGTCAGGATACAGCGTGTGGTATGTATGTATCTAGGTACCTACATTCGCCAGCTATCGCTAACACATCTCACACACACACAACACAATACGTTAAGACAGAGCATGAGTGCCGATTCCTACCCTCAAAAATCGCGAGTATAAGCTTTAGACGCAGGCTTTAGGGGGAGTCGAGTGGTGAAAGGGAATTTGAATATGGAAAATAGAGGAAGTGCTCCTGTTCGCTAAAACCGCCTTGATTTAAGTGAAATCATACTTTTTTTATGAAGCTTTTATATGGCTTCATCACCTACTACATCCTTGATGTCACGGCCCGTAAGACGTGTTGGTGAACAATGTGTTTTTTTTTCAAGACTGAAAAACACTTACCTATTCGGGTAAAAAAAGACGCCAATTGCGAGTTGGACTCGCGCACTGAAGTTTCCTTAACGGTACAATATTTACCGGTAAGGAAATATATTTGTGTTATGTATGCACAAAAAGAATTTTGTTTTGGAAAATCACGAAATGCCTAAATTAAAACTTCAGCAATGGTTTTACTGTCAGGCAAACCATATTCATGTCAGACGAAAAAATATTTTTTATATGACATAAGTAAAAATTTTTAATTTTCTGTTTTTTTTTTCGTTTACTGTGCTGTTGAGACCTTGCTTCTTGGCAAATTTCATTACTCTAGCGGTCTAGGTCAACGGAAAGTCCCGTTTAGGTTTTAATTTGATTTGAGTGAGTTTGCGAGTATTAAAATTTGACATAAATGGCCGTATCTTTTGAATGCGTCGATTTAGAAGCTTGCATTTTCTACACTTTGAAGGGATCGCAGACCTTAGTATTTCATATTAATTATTTCAATTTGATATCTTGATCCGTTCCTAAGAAAAAGTTCAAAACAAGCAAATAAATTTTGACATTGAAAATGTCAATTTCGATCGCTTCAGTATAGTTCCCGATTTCCAGCGAGAGTGCGAATTTGCCCTGGTCTCGTGAGTTTTAAGGCTACGTGAATATTTAGGGCTTCAAATGACGCGTATGGACGAGGGCTACAAGACGCGAAAAAAATAATTTAAAAAGAGTTTTTCAGAAAAAACACCGCTAATAATAACCGTTTGTAGGGGGTTTAAAATGGGCAGTTTTAAACATAAATTTCAAACTTTACTATTTTTTTTAAAGTCATAATATAACTGCATGTTTACAATTTTCGGATTTTTTGCTTTATTGGTGGTTGTCCTGTACTGATACGGAACCCTAAAACTACATCCTATTACTAGAGAGTGCATTCGGGCAGCGCGCCGGGTTCCACCGAACTGAAGCTTTCCAGCCGATTGCAACTTTGTTCGTGGGAAAGTCTCTATCGATGAAAAACTAACTACTCCTCGCGAAATAAACTCCAGCGAGGTGCCATACGAACCAGCGAAGGACTTTAGATGTATGGACGTCGGACCTTCCCCGCGCCAGCGTAACACGATATTTGTAAACACGTACAAATAACATTCGTTACCACCCAATCAGCGCGATACCACCCAATCAGAGCGCGCGCCGTCCCCTCCGCTACCCCCGGAGCTCGGCGACGCTGGTTCTTATGCAAGCATTGGACAGTCCGACGTCCAAACTCTTCTAAATGTTCTTGGAACCAGCTATGAGGCGGTCAGAAGTGCCGTCACGAAATTTGGAGATCCCCAGTACGTGCAACTTTGGCACCTACATACATACATACCACACGCTGTATCACGACAATTGGGGTAAGCAGAGTAGTAGGTGTTGTGCTGCGTGTAATCTTGTAAATTACAGCACAACACCGACCATCACGCTTAGCAATATATTAGGACAAGATAACTATATCAAGCAGGAAGCAAGGCACGAAGACCCACCTGCTGCATGACTCGGTGGAAGTACCGCGTCAAGGTTAGAGGTAGCTAGCCTGTCGCACTTTTGCACGTCGATAGCGAAAAGAGTAATTAATCGCATTTCCATCGCTCTGCTTCATTAGTTCCAATATGTTCAACCAGTTGAACAAATTTGACAACTTTCGTCCAATTTTTTCAACTTTCGAAATAGTTGAACAAATTGTACAAACATTCGTCCAATTTTTTTCAACTTTCGAAATAGTTGAACAAATTGTACTTACAACTTTCGTCCAATTTGTTCAACTGGTTGAACAAATAGTTGAACATATTAGAACTAATCGCTCTGCTTCAACGCAATCCAAATATCAACGCTATAAGCATTCGCATACACGCACCCTATTGTCCAACACCATCACACTTTACCTGTACGTGTGAGGGGGGTTGAAGTGAATGTGTGTGTTGTGGAGGAGCCACCCTTAGCAGGATTCTGTAGAAATCTTCGCTAGATGGATGTTCTAATATTCAAATGGGATACGGAACTATTATTGTTAGAGCTACTGTCGATAGAAGGGGATCGATGTGTTTTGATATTTTGCGCAGTTGTCATTGAAATCCAGTTATGGTGAGAATTTGTGTTCCAGAGCCAGCTCAAGTTTCTTGTCAGTTCTTCTTCGTGGGTGTAATCGAACCGGATAGAACAAATTGTGACAAGTTCGTGCGCAGTCTAACCTGCCATATGAATGATCAATAAACAATACAATACAATACAAAGCATTCCTTTTAATTAGACAATCGACTTTACATGTAAAAAATATTGTTTTCCTATTGTAAATAAAACTAATTCTGACTTGGATGATTTTTTTTTTGTTTTGTTGAAACAATTTTTTTTTTGTTCATCCAAGACTGTTCGTCTGACGTCTCCCGTCCAGTTCAGTGTAGCCGGCACGAATAAAGGGGAGCACTGCAATCGTACTTTCTTCGCCAAGATGTGAAGGGTTAACATGATGGGTGTAGTAGGCGAAGGTAGTAGGCGATGTAGCCACTAGACATGTCGGGTGGACTCTATATCTGACGAAAGTGAAAACCAGATTTATTTATTTATATTTTTTTTTTATGGAAACTGGCACGGTTGGCTACATCACCCACAACATCCGTGATGTCAGCCCATAACACCGTGTGAACTTGGTGCCACGTCAGCCTTCCCTTCGGTCGTGCCGGCTACACTGAACTGGACGGAAAACACAAACCATTTACATAGCCGTTTCGACCGACCTTTCATTCAGTGCGGTGGTACCAAACCGGGCGGGTTAAACCCTACCACCTAGTAATATAAGAAGGGAGTCATATCCCTTAGTCGCCTTTTACGACATACACGGGGAGAGATGCAGTGGGGCTATTCTTTTAAAGTACCGGCCCCACACGGTACACAAGTCAAACTTGACTTCAAACCCTAAAAACCGACCAAGGGCGAGTCGAACTCACGCACCGAGGGTTCCGTATCGCCATGTCAGCGCTACTGTAGATGGCGCGCATACACTTTTAATTTTCGTGTATGAGGACCCCGTGATTTTTTTACTTTTTCTTATTTGTTTTATTATTTGTTGTTATATCGGCCATAATAACACATATTCTGTGAAAATTTAAACGGGCTATCTATTACGGTTCAAGAGATACAGACCTCGGACAGACAGATAGACAGACGGCGGCGTAGGCCGGTTAGTAACCGCCCCGTACGACGGATACGGAACCCTAAAAAGTATTAGATAATATTTTGATCTTGAGTAGAGGGCGGGACAAAAGCACAAAAGCGGCCGGTGGCCGAGTGGTTTGGGCATCGGCTTCTCGTGCGGGAGGTCCGAGGTTCGAATCCGGTCGCCGTGTACCAATGAGTTTTTTCTGACGAAAAAATTTACGTGCATACCTACACCTGATGCTTCACCGTTCGGAACCGGTGTAAAACTGTAGGTCCCTTCCCTTGCCCCTTACTAGGTGGTAGGCTCAAATTATAGACGACTGGGTTGGTACCACCGTACTGGATGTAAGATGGCCGCATAGCAGCCTCGGTTGTGTTCTCCTCTAGTCCAGTATAGCCAGCAATCCAGGGAAGTCTCTGGTATGGCACCTACCTTCTCGGAGGTGATATTGGCTAGTCAGAGCATGTGCTTTGGCTCCTCTGACTCAGCCACCCATACCGGATTACATAAAAAAAAGAGGGAGCCCATTGAAACTTTCACAGAATATGCGTTACTATGGCGGATGAAACAACAATTAAGAAAAATAAGAAAAAGTTAAAAATTGAGGGGGGCCCCCATACAAGAACCATTTTATTAAAATAGATTAGTCACACTATTTAATAACAGATGGCGCAAACGACTTTTATACATTGCATGCATTGTTAGGTGCTGTCATTTTCCCACCGTAAAGTGCTATCGACCTCATTGAGGCGTCTCTAAGATAAAGAAAAGCCAAAGGTAGCCGCTTCTTAATCTTTGGTCGCTCCAAAAAAAGAATTTTCAGAAGTTCGATGTTTGATAGATCACTTTTAAAAAATAAAATGACGTTACTATGGTAACAGCTGTCAGTGGGCAAACATGGAGACCTGCCATACATAACATAAACATAATATATCTGATAAATTGAATTTATTAAATTATTGAATTTATAAATTGAATTTATTGAACTTATTAAATTAAAATTCAAAGATCATGCCACCTGAGCGGATAGGCGGATATTATTGATAGCGGATAGATACGGAAACCTTCGCGCGCGAGTAAAACTCGCACTTGACAGTATTTTCCATTTAAGCTATAAAAAACCTTAATACTAAAATATAAAAGTAATTTTAAATCAAAAACTGTCAGTGCAAAAGTATCAATGCGTGGCGGCGCACTTCACTTGGAAGTTCTTTGCATACTTACCCGCAGAGTGTCAGTCTACGATACGTCACTGATATTATATTGTCTGCCTACACATATTGCGGGTAGTGATGAGACACTCCGGTGAATTATCGATATTATTTAAACAGAAAAGCAGAAATGGTTATTATCAGCGTAACTGTAGCTGCATTAAGACTTGAAATGAAATTAAAATATACTTTATTTCACACAAAAAAAAATCAAAATTACAAAAGACAGTCGTAATGCCTAAAGGAATTCTCTATCAGTGATGTCTTGGATTTTGGGTAAGGTTGATGGGTAGTGGTGCAAAATGAACTGAGATAAATGCAGTTAATACATAAAGCCTGACCAGGAATATATGAGGGGCCGCCATATTGCGGAATTTCGTTGGAACTAATTTATTACACTGGCCACAATGATGTTTGATGCTTCATATTCTGTTGTCAATGTCAAAATTTCATAATCTCTTGATATTATGTTATTGCGTTAAACTATAAAATAACACTATAAAATGCCAAAAACTAGTCATAGTAGGGAGCGGAATACTGTGTACAATGTTTTCAAGTGTTTGCAAGACAAAAAACTTGCAGGATGTGAAAGCATTCCTCTAAATGATGTCGTAAAGATGGCTTCTGAACTGACATTTAGGTAAAACGTTATGTCGTAGTGAGATTGTCATGAATTGGCCGCCGTAATGTACAATTAGGTAATTATTTTTTGTTCTATTTAGGTGTATCTCAAGCCTTGATCTCAAGCATCTATTTGCCGAATAGCAAACAAAAGAGGGACGTAAATATTATTCGTTCTGAACAAAAACACTTTTTGACTTTACAGAAATACAAAACGTCCGAATAAAAATAGCTAAGATTTTCTGAACTAGAATTTTTATTTAGAAGTTTAGTGTTTCAGCAAGGTCGATTTATATTTTTCTAATAATTTGTACACTTTGCTTCAGGTCATACTGCAGATACATGAAAAACATTTTGTGAACGTGTAAATGTCAAGGCTAGTTCTTTTTACATTGACATCAAAATAATATAAAAGATGCATTATATTAAAATACATTTTGTATATTTTATTGTGTATTTAAATGCAAAAGTACATTTTGAATAAAAACATCGGCCAGTTCAATATATGCGTACTATACTGAATGTTGCTATATAAATCTAAAAAGTGGCTCCATCTTGACAGCTCTCATATATTCCTGGTCAGGCTTTACATACATTGTGTCAGCCTCGGTAGCTTAGTGGCGCGGTCGCTCGACTGGCATTAAGCAAACCTGGGGGGCGGTCAGATGGGTGACCGCTAGACCGTTGGAGGCTAACCGTGGTTCGGATTCGACGTTAAACTGTTGGTCCCTTCTCTTCTTACCTTACAAGGTGGTAGGGTTTATCCCGCCCGGGTTGGTACCACCGCATTGAGCCAAACGTCGGTCGAAACTGTTATGTAAATAGTTTGTGTTTTCCGTCCAGTTCAGTGTAGCCGACATTAAATGAAGGGAAGCCCTGACATGGCACCTAGTTCACTCGGTGTTATAGGCTGACATCACGGATTTTTTAAGTAGCCAACCGTGTCAGATTCCATAACAGAAAACATACTTACATGTCCATAAGTACATAGAGCAAATATGATATACGTGTTAGAAGCGTCAAATATTATTTATCGATTTGTCGACCATGTGTCGCATCACTATATCTCGAGATATATCAACTCTCCTCATTTATTCGCCCGCGTATCTTTTGTTTGCCATATTTTTGACAAGTACAAAGCGAGAATCTGCGCATGTCGTATGTTTGACACATTCAGAATTCGCCCTCAAGTTATATTGAGTGCCTAGTGTATCACGCTGTATACAGAGCTGTATACAGAGGCCTGGGATATAATGACTATTATAAAAGGCAATGTGTGTGTGTAACGGTTAAATTAGAGAACAGCTGAATTTTGATTGAAGGTTTACATGCACCTTTCATTAATACATATAAATAATATAACATAATTTTTAGGGTTCCGTATTCGGTACGGGACCCTATTACTAAGCCTATGCCGTCTGTCCGTCTGTATGTATGTCCGAGGGCTGTATCTCTTGAACCGTAATAGGTAGTCAGTTGAAATTTTCACAGAATATATGTTATTATTGCCTATATAACAACAAATAATAAAAATAAGAAAAAGTAAAAAATTCACGGGGGTTTACATATAGAAGATACTAAAAGATGTACGCGCGCCATCTACCGAAAAGACTATGAAGCATTTTAACTAATCATGAAATTTAAATAATATGAAGCATTTCATAAACACGCTATAGATGGCGTGAGTGGCGCTGACCATGACATGGCGATGTGGAACCCTCGGTGCGCGAGTTCGACTCGCACTTGGCCGGTTTTTTTTGTTTAGACATTAATTGCTCACTTGTCATTTAGTTGATTGTGTTGTACAACAGTGCCACATATTAATGATACATATTATCGATACATATATGCGTATTAAATTATTTACGTAATATATTCGACTGTAGTATTCGTTTGTAGTTTATCATACATATTTCTTTACAGTTCAATACATTGCCACGAACTATTCTTGTTCACCTGCATGCACTTCTCCCATATCCCAAAGGTTAGTTAGAATATAATGTCTCACGGCATTAAGCTTGCCTATTGTGCCTAATTTGTATAATACATATATACATAATTTCACACGTTCAATATTTCAACAAGTAATTAGCAATACAACAACAAAATATACCGAACAAAACTATTATAACGGGCAACGTCTGTGTGTCTGTATGTTTATCTGTCTGTATGTATGTAACGGATAAACTCGGAAACAGTTGAACCAATTTTCATGCGGTTTTCACTGATGTAATTAATCTGGCATAGCTCAGGATGATTATAAGCTCTGTAGCATCATTCAAGGACTGAGCAGTAGGGTCTTATGTTGAGCACTTCTTTTTGCAATTACGCGATGTACTCGAAGGATATTCAATGTTACCAAATTTAATTTTATATAGTTATCAACAGCTCTTATCGTGATGTTTTTTTTATGGAATCTGACACGGTTGGCTAAATAAATATATTCGTTGGGTTTCATGCCTTACTTGCTGCTTGATAGTTATCTTGTCCTAATATTGTTTATTGATAAATTCATATGGCAGTAAAACTGCTTTCGAACTTGTCACAATTTGTTCAATACATTGCTATAAAGTGGTGGTCAGTGTGTGGTAATTTACAAGAGTAATTTCTGCACAACACCAATTACTCTGCTTATCCCGATTGTCGGGACAGCGTGTGGTATGTATGTATGTATGTTATTATAACATACGCCATCGTTTGAGAGGGGTAGAGCAGCGCGTTCAAATGTACGAAATCGGACTCAGGTTTGCTCTTTTAAGTCTTATTTAATTAAGTGTAAAAAAATCTCCCTGAATGGCTAAAAGTTTTATACTTACCTTCGTAAACGCATCTTATCAATATTTCAATTCTGTGTGTCTGTCTGTCCGTCTGTTTACTGAATATTTTTGTTTGATTAATTAGCTTTACCAATCATAGGTCTAGCACATAAATTTGTTGTACATTACAATGTTTAGTTTTAAATTTAATTTTAACTACCTATTTGCTTTGTAACAATTTGTAATCTCAGTAAGCGAATGTTGACACGTTCTTTGAGGTAATAAAGATTCTTTAAACCGAAGTCTAATTTTGACGCGAGTGGAGTCACGGGCGCAGCTAGTACAGTATGCGAGAGACTTGTATATTATCATGTGTATACATCGTATGTTGAACAAGCAGACTTTGGTAGACCGTGATTTCGTTGATATGTTCGTGGCATATCATCTCAAAGTTTGGAAGATTTAAGTTTGTATTGGGGAAGGAAATAATTTGAAAACAGATTTTGGAGTGGAGCGTTTTGATTTTCTTGCTGGAGACTTATTATTTGCATTAGATTAGACTCTAAGTAGGTTGACAAATTAAACTTTAGGTTTTTTTTTTGTTTTTAGGTAATTTTAAGTTTAAACTGTGGTAGGTCTAATCCTCATAGGTTAGTCCATCTCAGTGTCCGAAGTTCGAATCCGGCCGACATTCACCAATGAGATTTTTCTGAAAAAAATCTTTACGAAGTGTGCCCTCAGAAGTGTGTCAGGAGAACCGATGCCTCTGCTTACCTCACTGAGAAATAGGCGAGGTGTGTTATTAAAATAAAAATAAAAAAAATTAAGTGCATACCTGCTGCTTCACCGTTCGGAACCGGTGTAAAACAGTAGGTCCCTTCCCTTGCTCCTTACCAGGTGGTATAGGCTTAAATTGTAGCTAACTGGGTTGGTACCACCGTACTGGATGTAATATGGCCGCATAGAAGCCTCGGTTGTGTTCTCTTTTAGTCCAGTATAGCCAGCAATCCAGTGAAGTCTCCGGTATGGCACCTACCTTCTCGGAGGTGACATTGGCTGGCCGGAGCATTTGCTTTGGCCCCTCCGACTCAGCCACCCACACCGGATTACATTGAAAAAACCGGCCAAGTGCGAGTCGAACTCGCGCAACGAGGGTTCCGTATCGCCATGTCATGGTCAGGTCCACTCACGCCATCTATCGATTAGTTAAAATGCTTCATAACTACTGTTTTCGGTAGATAGCGTGCATACACTTTTTAGTTTCTTGTATTGGTCTAATAGGGTCCCGTACGACGGATACGGAACGCTAAAAATATACTGCTTTTAGAACAATGGCGTTCTTTTGACGTAAAACTCCACTAAATTCTTCTACATTTTCCCTGGATGCTCGCGGCATAACTTGCCTACATCCATAAATTCCAAAAACATATTTACCTAAGTGCCGCCATAAGCATTCGGATTTCCTCTGAAATCGAACGTTTTTTCCTCCAGTGGGGGAGATATTGTTTATGAATATAAATGATTGTGAATATTGCAAACTCGCTATGCGGGATGAAATATGAAAAACAATAGGAAAATTCTCATAGGCGACATTCGCCATGGAGTTGAAATATTCAACATTCAATATTATCAATTAAAAATGTATTAAACAGAAAGAGAACATAAAAATTAAATAAACAGATAGAACTTACTTTAAAACTATAACGAACCTAAGGAAAACTAGGAATTGCATCCCTATACGCTGGTCTTACCACGGATGCATAGTCTTACCGCGAGACAGAATTTTTTCTAGTGCAGCAGACTCGGTTATTGTACTGTACGATTTCATGTGATAATAAATTTTTTTCATTTTCATTTCTCATTTAATTTTTTTCATTTTCATTTTCATCACCAATCGGTTCTTCAGATCTTTCCTCCACAGAATTGATAAGCTCTGGAACGCTCTCCCTGCCCACATATTTCCCCCCAAGTACAGTCGCGGGTGCTTCAAGAGAGGCGTGAATAGGCACCTGTCAGGCCGGGATGGCATTCGCAACTCCCGCGTACGACCGAATGTCCATGGGCGTCGTTGGACACCTTATGGGTGGTTCGGCCCAATATGTCGCGCTTTGTATAAATAAAGTAACCTAAAAATAAATTGTCAGTCATGTCATGTCATGTCATGTCATGTCATGTAATGTCATGTCATGTCATGTCATGTCATGTCATGTCATGTCATGTCATGTCATGTCATGTCATGTCATGTCATGTCATGTCATGTCATGTCATGTCATGTCATGTCATGTCATGTCATGTCATGTCATTTCATGTCATGTCATTTCAGTCAGCGTGTAAGCGTCCACTGCTGGACATACGCCTCTCCAATTTTCCTCCAGTCCTCCCGGCCTTCAGCGGTACGGAACCACTGCTTTCCGCCGACAAAAAATAAATTAATAAGATGAAATTCAAATCCATTTTACTATCACATAATATCTTTGAAGTAAAATCATAGCAGAATCTAACCCCTACAATAAAAAAAACCGGCCAAGTGTGAGTCGAACTCGCGCACCACGGGTTCCGTATCGCCATGTCATGGTCAGCGCCTCTCACGCCATCTATGGCGTGTTTTATGAAATGCTTCATATTATTTTCGTTAAATGTCCGTGAATTTTTTACTTTTTCTTATTTCTATTAGGTATTTGTTGTTATATATCTGCCATAATAACATATATTCTGTGAAAATTTCAACCGGCTACCTATTACGATTCAAGAGATACAGCGTTCGGACAGACAGACAGACAGACAAACGGCGTAGGCTTTTTTTTATGTAATCCGGTATTGGTGGCTGAGTCGGAGAGGCCAAAGCGCATGCTCCGACCAGCCAATATCACATCCGAGAAGGTAAGTGCCATATCGGAGACTTCCCTGGATTACTGGCTATACTGGAGAACACAGCCGAGGCTGCTATGCAGGCATCTTACATCCAGGCTTAATAATAGTACGACGGATACGGAACCCTAAAAAAAAGATGCATCTAAATTTTTTTAGCGCGTCAAGATCCGCTGCGGCTGCCTACCTCTTTGGGAGACAGTCGCGACGTTATGTAAATGATAATTATAAATTTCCACCCCTTCGCCACACCGCAGCGACGACGACTGTAGCAATTTTGAATGCAAGAAAGTGCACTCAAAGCTGCATTTATCGATAAATACGCCCCGATCCTCCACAGACAATACAAGGGATGCAATTATGGAACCCATTCGAGAGATATATGGGCGCTGTGCCGCCGCGCGCCGTCGCGAAAATGGCGACAAAGACAGTCGCATGCTAAGAGGATGATCTGGAAAAGGGGAAACGAGGGATGGCAGCGGTCGATAAAATTTTGTATGATATGGAAAAGACATATATATTTATATTTTTAATTAGAAAAATGCAAATCGAAAATCACTGGAAAAAATACATCCCAACCAGGATTTGAACCTGGGTCTCTGGATTGGGCCGCCAACGCGATAACCAACTACACCACCGGGCCGTTACATAATATGTAACGGCCCGGTGGTGTAGTTATTGGAAACAATACATAGATTGCATTATACAACAATTTGGAGATAATATTATTATCTCCAAATTTTCGATCTATTGCACCTCTATGCATTGTTTCCAATGATTTTCGATTTACATTTTTCTAATTAAAAATATATATAAAGCGAGTACGTGCTTAGTACTAACATAAAAACATAAAACATAATTACTTCCAACATAAAAATTCACAAGAATCTAAAAAGTTACGTTTTTTTTTTATGTAAACCAACATTGGTGGCTGTGGCGAAAGAGCAATGGTGCAGCCGACAGAGCCAAAATCAGTCAGCCGATTCGAAGATCATCACCATTTCTCCTAATTGGTGAAGGAATCTCTACTGTAAAATGGAAATTTATTACACTTTCACTCGTCGCTTTTAAGTTAATATTGTATTGTATATTATTCTTTATTGAACACCAATTTAAAAAATTAGGTAACAAACGAGCTTAATGCCGCGAGCATTCTATTCTAACTAACCTTTGGGATGTGGGAGAAGTAAAAAGGAAAGAAAGAAATAAAAGGAAATTATTACAAAACTAATTTATGTACTTGTAACCCAACCTAACCTAACCTACGAAAATTATTACAACTTCAAATTACGTCTCTTAAAATGCTTGAAACAAAAATTTAATTATAAATTAAAAAAAAAACACACATTAAAAAGTAAAAAAAAAATTTCCGCTTAATTAATGAAAGGCGTCGGTGGGAACGCTAAAAACTCGTACAAAACAATTTACAAGGTCCCCCGACGCCTTTAATTAACTTAAGCGGAAATTACTTTTTCCTTTTTAAGAGATGTGTCGGGAAATTTTTATTTTGCAATTTAATTTTTTTTATCATTTCTACATACATACATCTATTTAAAAAACATTTTTGTTTCTGACAAAAATGCCGTCCACCCAATGCCAAAAAAGTAGGTACCACCACACTGCCATTGACTCGGGCGCTATCAAAGCGACAGCAGCGGTGGCTGGTGACAAATGGAACGGCTGAGGAATCAGAAGTGTTGCAATATCCGTTTCCTGTGTAGCGCCGCCCATAAAGAGACGAAAGAAGAACGCGAAACGCGGAGCGGCGGGCGTCTGAAGACAGAGCGTGCAATGTCGCAGACGCGGCAGAACTATCGATACTGTCTGTAGTTATTATTATTAATTTTTTTTATGGAAACTGACACGGTTGGCTACATCACCTACAACGTCCGTGATGTCAGCCCATAACACCGGGTGAACTAGGTGCCATGTCAGTGCTTCACCCTTTGATCGTGCCGGCTACACTGAACTGGTCGGAAAACACAAACCATTTACATAGCCGTTTAGACCGACGTTTCATTCAGTGCGGTGGTACCAACCTGGGCTGGAGACCCTACCACCAAGTAAGATTAGACATATAGAGAATAATATCAATAGAGAAAATACTTGAAATTAAGGGAAGCACTGACATGGCACCTAGTTCACCCGGTGTTATGGGCTGGCATGACGGATATTTTAGATGATGTAGCCAACCGTGTCAGGTTCCATAAAAAAGTACTCTGTAGATAGAATCTTAATATATATTTTTTTATGGAAACTGACACGGTTGTCTTAAACACCTACAACATCCATGATGCCAGCCCATAACACCTTGGTAAACTAGGTGCCATGTCAGTGCTTCCCTCCGGTCGTGCCGGCTACACCGAACTGGACGGAAAACAGGAACTATTCACGCGGTAAGTCCAGAGTCCCTACACGTTGGACTTACCGCGGATCCGTAACCAATCGATTCTGCAGATCTTTCCTCTACCTACAGAACCGGTAAAGCCTGGAACGCTCTCCCTGCTCATATACTTCCCCCTCAGTACAGTCTCGGGTCCTTCAAGAGGGGCGTGAATGGGCACCTGTCAGGCCGGCATGGCATTCGCAACCCCCGCATACGACCGAATGTCCATGGGCGTCGTTAAGCACTTTATTGAAGAAAGTGGTTCGAATTCCACGTTAAACTGTAGGTACCTTTCCTTCTTACCTTACTAGGTGGTAGGGTTTATCCCGGCCGGGTTGATACCACCGAACTGAACGAAACGTGTCGGTCGAAACGGCTATGTAAATAGTTCGTGTTTTCCGTCTAGTTCAGTGTAGCCGACATGAAATGAAGGGAAGCACTGACATGGCACCTCGTTCACGCGGTGTTATGGGCTGACATCACGGATGTTGTAGCTGATGTAGCCAACCGTGTCAGTTTCCATAAAAAACATTCTTGTAGAGTTTTAACTCTATAGAGAGTGGAGGGCTCCGCGAGCCGCAGCGAAAACTTCTCACTTCTGTAGATATTTTATTCTCGGCATTATATTGACAATGCATCCAACTTCTTTATGAAGCGTTTTTATTGCTCTTTATTCCTCTTGTCATATTTTCCTTCATCCTCTCAGTAGGCACTTTAAACATTCAAATGTGCTATTTGTATTCTAATCGAACTCTTTGTGGCGCGCGCTTTTTAATAAATAGGAAATGTATGGGATTTTCTATTTGTGTAGTAGATATTATATTAAATTTAAGTTTTTTTTTTACGGAATCCTCGTCAGTCTCCATAGCTCAGTGGTGCAGACAGTCGACTGTTGCTATTGATTGTTAAGCAACGCTGGGCGCGGTCAGTTCTTGGATGGGTGACCGCTCGACCGTTGGAGGCTGACCGTGGTTCGGAGTCCACGTAAAACTGTAGCTCCCTTCCCTTCCTACCTTACTCGGTGGTAGGGTTCAACCCGCCCGGGTTGGTACCACCTCACTGAATGAAAGGTCGGTCGAGACGGCTATGTAAATAGTTTTCTATGTTTATATGTTAGTACTAGGCACGTACTCGCTTTATATATATTTTTATTAGAAAAATGCAAAGCGAAAATCATTGGAAAAAATACATCCCGGCCAGGATTCGAACCTGGGTCTTTGGCTTGAGCCGCCAACGCGATAACCAACTACGCCACCGGACCGTTACGTATTATCTCCAAATTTTCAATCTATTGCACCTTCATGATGTCGCATAATTTTTGCGAACAGTCCACTTGCACGGTTCTATATTGAACGACGTAGTTGGTTATCGCGTTGGCGGCTCAAGCCAAAGACCCAGGTTCGAATCCTGGCCGGGATGTATTTTTTCCAATGATTTTCGCTTTGCATTTTTCTAATAAAAATATATGTAAATAGTTAGTGTTTTCCGTGCAGTTCAGTGTAGCCGGCACGACCGAAGGGAAGCACTGACGTGGCACCTAGTTCACCCGGTGTTACGGGCTGACATCACGGATGTTTGAGGTGATGTATCCAACCGTGTCAGTTTCCATAAAAAAAAAATTAAAAAAACTGACACGGTTGGCTATATCAACTACAACATCCGTGATGTCAGCCCATAACACGGGGTTAACTAGGTGCGATGTCAGTGCTTCCCTTCATTTCATGTATATACACGGTGTTGCAACCCCAACCGTAAAACCCGAAAGGGGGTGATTCTGTATGTGAAATAGAACAACTTTTGTTCTACGACTTTTTTATTTGAAGAAAAAAATTTTTTTTTCTCCATACATTTTGAAAATAGGTAGGTAATTAAAATTTGTATCGAAAAAATATTTTTTTTTTGTTTCAATTTTTTTTTTCTTCATAGAAGTTGTTAATTTCACATATAGAATAACCCCCTTATGTCAGTTAAAAATATTACGGGGGCAACTGCAACACCGTGTATAACAAGAAATAATAATAAAAAATTGAAAAAGTTAAAAATTAAGGGGGGTTCCCATACAGGAAACGTGTTTTTTTCAATGTTTTTTTTTTGTGGTGCGGAAACCTCGGTGCGCGAGTCCGACTCGCACTTGGCCGGTTTTTAATATTTGTTGGTATATCCGCCCAGTCAACCTTACTATACCTATACATGCTGTATACACTATGAATTTTATTTACTCATAGGCACCTGTCTCCTGACTCACTAAAGTACCTCGAGAAACAGTAACAAACGGTACAAGTCGTTAAGCATTGATCAAAGATAAAAACAAAACATGTTTGTCACAAGTTTCTTACCAAGAGAATACTTATCCCCATTTTCACGTGTTTCAAATTACGGTACGGTTTTTACTGGCTACTTTACCCCTTTCAGCATTTTAATGCAATATTTTATAAATATAATTATCATTAATTGCAATATAAACGTTTCAATCGCTTCAAACGCTTATTCCTGGGTACTTTTTTTCAGCCAATATTCTCCACTTCGATAGGTGAACGTTCGACGAAATTCGCTTCTGCAAAACTTTCAAAATTTTTGTAGTGAATTTTCAAAAAAATTACCTGGAATCTGGAATCTGCATCTGTAAAAAAGGTATTAGTCGTAAGACTATCACACCGCTACCGGTCTTTTTTGCGCGGTAGACCGCGCGAGGCCTGCCGTCACTTTGTCCGCCCTATATAAAATAGGGCAGTCGCCGTGGCCGGCCGGCTGGCGATTTAGTAGCGGTCACTTTGTCCGCCCTAAGTTAGGGCGGTCGCAGTGACCGACTGCTGGCTAGGGGTGAGCGGCATCGAAGCCGCTACTGCTGCTGGCACGTTCTGCAGTCTCAACAAAGTATTGTGAACCTCTTCGAGAAATGTCAGAATCATCATGAAAATTTCATTCAATGTTAGTACTAAATTTGTTTGCAGATAGGAATGCGGTTTTGCTGGTCTAATCGCCTTAAGGCTCCGCAGTACAAAAATAGGTTTCTCCTGATTGACTTGGTAATTTTTTTTAATTAGTCATCGTTTCGCCCGCTACCTCACGGGCTTCTTCAGGGACTGCGGCAGCCTGGAGCCGACGAACGTCTAGGGCCCGTTGTACCAGACGTCAAATCTATCAGTAAATACCACTGTTTCGTAAACATTTAAAATTAGTATAATTAATAACAGGGTAAACTGAAAAACATTAGATTGATAAAACAAAATGGCAAAGTATGCAATCGAAAATTCGGAAAATCCATGTTTCCGTACCATTCATCATCATTTTATAGTCATATAATTTTACATAATAGATAAAAAATAAAATGCTCCTTCCCATCAAGAAACGTATAATTTATTTTATTAAATATTACGCCTAAAATTAATTATTTATTGATTCTCCACTTATGACCTCTAAACTCGCCGTTATTTATGAGAAACACCAACGGGAGAAAGCGAGCTTTGGTACTGCTGGGTCTTAATAGCTGTGCAGCAGTCAATATTTTTTTTTATATACTTATTAATTCTACACTTACGTCCTCCAAACTTACAGTGGCTTACTCGAGACACGTGAATCGGGAGAAACCGATATTTTTTACTGTTGGATCTTAATATTTTGCGCAACGGAAGAGATTCCAAATTTAAAATTAAATTGCGTTTTGAGACATCCTTTACTTACTCCTTGTTTAATTCGTTAGTTCAAAATTTTGACGTATTCCTATAATTTGGCTTCTATGATTCCAATGTTTTCTATTATTGAACAGGTTATAGCCTAAATATTTAGACCGGTCAAGTGCTGCACGGTGTAAGCGGGGCATAAACACAACAAGACACTTTAAAATAATATTGTAATAACAAGGTAAGTACAATAAAACTTGATATAATTTAGGAATTCTTGGATACAAGACTGTGCGCTTGTCGTTAAAAAAAATCGGATTTACTATATGCACAGGCATAGGCAGAGATCACCTCTGTTGTTGTTCGGACTCGTTCTCCGCGATTAAGCCCACTCCATTGCAGGCCTTTTGCGCGTCCTACGGCCTTATTCCAACCAGCCGAGTTCTTCCAGGAGGCGGCACACTCTCTTTGGGTCCTGGCACGCCTCTCGAAGTGTAGCAGGGCCTCCCAGCTCCTTCGCCCTTATGTCTGCCAACTCCTCGCACTCCAGCAGCACGTGGGTGGGTTGAGTCTCGTCCGCCTGCAGGCATACTCTGCACAGTGGACTGTCCGTTACTCCAATTACATAGAGGTGTCCAGGGACCAGTAAGCAAGCATACCTATCACTGTACGTAGAGTTGCTCTATGGACACGGAGCAGCGTCTTGGTGAGACGGAGGTCCGGCTTAGCCATCGCCTCCCTCGCCTGTCTGCAGTCGCTGCCCGCATGCAGATACAGCACTCGGACTGACGGACAGACGACAGACAGACAGACAGACGACATAGCTTAGTAATAGGCTTCCGTATAAATACGGAACCCTAAAAAAGAAAATATCCTGCGGAGTTTCTTGTCGGTTCTTCTTCGTGGGTGTAATTGAAACCGGATAGAATAAATCCGAAATCCGTACTCGGGTAAAAAACCTAGCCCGTCGCAATCGCTGACGGAAAAGTGCCCACGACACTGACCAAATTCGACACGGCTATTTAGACAGACGACGTAGGCTTAATTTCTTATCGGCTCTTATTCGTGGGTGTAATCGAAACGGAATATAATCCGTACTCGGGTAAAAAATTCACAGATTTCGTGCCTTACACGACTATCGAGCAGATTGAAAATGAATCTACGGAATTCGAAAAAATATTGTCGCTGAGCGACACGAGAAAGTCGGGATAAGGAAAATATTAGTTGGGTTCTGATGATGGAGCCGGAAGGAACCATAGGAATTTCTAACCTACACATGATAAGCCCATCGTGTTTGGGCTCGTTGGATTTGTCTTCGCAAGTACTTTAGTCATATTTTATTTCCAGGGTCCTGATGATAGAGCCGGAAGGAAGCCATAGAAACTCCTAAACTACACATGATAAATCCACCATATTTGGGCTCGTTGGATATAGGAATATAGGAATATAGGTTAGGTTAGAAGATGCGTCGCTATATGGGATATAGATATAAGGGGATGGCACTTTTTCGTGAAATCAGGGCCTATACTGGAACGAACTAAAAGACATTTTCAATGTCAAAACCTAGCCCGTCGCAATCGCTGTCGGAAAAGTGCCCACGACACTGGCCAAATTCGACACGGCTATTTATCTCCGAAAATTTCAAGCGACTAAAGATTTTATCCAATTTCCCACGAAAGCTTACATCCTTTATTCATAGTGTGACGCACTGTCTATAGTACTAGATGCCACTTTCTTATACATCACTCTCGAAAAAACATGTTACCGACCAAATCAGCTTATAAGCAGAGTTCAAAATAACCGGAAAAAAAACCAGTGAGGAGCATTAGCACATTTATAGCAATGCATATTGTATAATTGTTAATTGATCATTCATATGGCAGTAAGACTACACTCGAACTTGTTCTATCCGATTCGTTTACACCTAGGTACGAAGAAGAACTGTCAAGAAACTTCGTAGGGTATTTTTTTTTCATACAAATATTCTAATGACTACTTAGTCACATAATAACATCGCCTACAGTCTATCTAAAACACAGCTTGAGAGCAAAATTAACAATTTTACTGACAGTTCTCACTACAAAGACTTATTATATTGTGTATAAGGTGTAAAGAGTCTTTGTCAAACTTTGATACGTAATTTGTATCAACTTAAATATGTTAGTACAGTAAACATACTACAATTTAGTATAATTGTAAAAAAAAATTAAAAATATATATTTAAATATTAAGATTCTCGAAGTATCAAGTTATCAATGGGTTAATAAAATTGAGGTACTAATCGTACCTAGTCAAGCGTTAACTAATAATAGAATAGAATAGAATCTAATAGAAGCTCTTTATTGCACAAAAATTCAAGGAAGAACAGTAAACGACAAGAAACAAGAAATACAGGAGTGCGCAAAGGCGGACTTATCACTACAAGTGATTTCTTCCAGTCAACTTTGGGTGATAAGGATTAAAATATAGAAAAACAAGTATGGGTACTATAAGTATTAGATTTTAATGCCATCCTTTGAATGCTTTCGTGATGACAATCCCGCGTGAAGGCGCCCTTATTTATCGACGGTTAACATCATCATGGATATCATCATCTATGTAGGTGGACAGATGACCTAAAAAAGGTAGCCGGGAGTGGATGGATGAGAAGAGCGGAAGACGCGGTGGTGGCGTGCCTTGGGAGAGGCCTATGTCCAGCAGTGGACCGATACAGGCTGATGATGATGATGATGATGAACATCATCATGATGATGATGAACATCATCATCACGCTTTTGTCACTTCTAGTATATTCAGTTCGGTGGTTTGACTCAGCAGAGCGTTTCCATATTCAATCGCCCGCCACCGAAGCCTTTGCTCGCGATTGCAAATGCACCGCCCAATGCATTATGCATTTCAGTCTATCGTTCCATGACTCATGATGTGATACTTGAATTCTGATTGTGTTGTTTTCAGATCGACTTTAGCGTTTTTGGAATTATTCAAAAAGGGCATTTATAAATAGTTTTTAAAACATAATTAGCTTTTAATTACCGCGTGGAGCCGGTACTTAAAAAGAATAGCCCCACTGCATCTCTCCCCGTGCATGCCGTAAAATGCGACTGCGGGATAAGGAAAAGATGCCGTGCTGAAGGACGACAGGTTAGCCACCTCTCACATAGGCACGGTCCTTCCACCGAGTTATGCAGCAGGCGGGTCTTCGTGTCTTTTTTTTATGTAATCCGGTATGCGTGACTGAGTCAGAGGGGCCAAAGTACATGCTCTGACTAGCCAATATCACCTCCGAGAAGGTAGGTGCCATACCGGAGACTTCCCTGGATTGCTGGCTATACTGGACTAGAGGAGACTCTTACTTGCTGCTTGATAGTTATCTTGTCCGAATACTTTGATAAACGTGTTGGTCGGTGTTGTGCAGTAATTTACAAGAGTCTTTGCTGCGTAACAACGATTACTCTTCTCACTCCTTGTCGGGATACGGCGTGTGATATGTATTATATGTATAATTAGCTCCTTAGTGTGATTTGAAATTTCACACTGATTTCCTTTGACAAGTTTTTAATAATATTTATAATGAAATAATTGAACATATTTTTAGTCTTTTTTTAGGATACAGTATCCGGTACGGGACCCTATTACTAAGCCTACGCCGTCTGTCTGTCCGTCCGTCCGTCCGTCAGTCCGAGGGCTGTATCTCTTGAACCGTAATAGGTAGACCGTTGAAATTTTCACAGAATATGTGTTATTATGGCGTTATTATAACAACAAATAAAAAAAATAAGAAAAAGTAAAAAATTCACGGCGGTTCCCACAGAAGAAACCAAAAAAGTGTATGCGCGCGCGCCATCTACCGAATAGAGTGTGAAGTATTTTAACAAATAATGACATTTAACTAATATGAAGCATTTCATAACATTCCATAAATGGCGTGAGTGGCGCTAACCATGACATGGCGATACAGAACCCTCGGTGCGCGAGTTCGACTCGTTTGCGTACGCCGCCGTACAGAAACCTATAACTAAGCCTACAATGTCGTCTGTCGGCCTGTCCGTCCGGTGGTTGCATTTTTGGAACCGTAATATCTAGCCGGTTGAAAGCACAGAATATGTGTTATTTTTGCGGAAAAATAATAAAAAAATTAATAAAAGTGAAAAATTAAGGGGGGTCACTAAGCACGGCATTTTTAACTACACGGAGAGAGATGCTGTGGAATTATTCTTTTCAACTACCCGACCACACCGCGTGCCATTCAACATAGTATCGAGGAAAGTACGGCCGTGTTTGCTCGACTTGAGGGGGGCACTGCCGTGCCCCCAGATAAAACCTGCTCGGAAAATTCAGGAACCAATTAAACGCATTCAACGACATAAAACATAGAAATTTAATTTCAAACTTTATCAAGCCGAAGTATCGGGGCGCCACAAAGGGAGGCATCTCTGCGAAAAAATATTGAAAAATGGGGGGGTGGGCGGTATCGGGGGGCATTTTGGACGGCCTCGGGGGGGGGGGGGGGTGAGAGGGGGGGGCAGCTATCGGCAGATATGGCGAAAGGGACTTGTAATAATCGTGATTTTTAATCAAATTTTCGCGAAGAGGGTTCTACGTTTTTTCATTATTTAATTTCGGCGGCTTGCGGCGAAGATTTTGATGTTTCTCGTAGGGACAGGCTTTGAAGTTTTTTTTTTTCGTTTAACTGTTCATTTCACGGTTAATATGGCGTAGCGTTTGAGCGCTTTGTCTCGCCCCTGATTTTGAAAATGAATTTGTAATTATAAATCTGATGTTTACATTGTGTTTTACTACGAATGTTGGCCGTTCAAAGTATGCTTTAACCAACATGGGTTTTTGCGAGCCTCGGTAGCTTAGTGGTGCGGTCGGTCGACTGTTTTAAGCAATGCTGAGCGCTGTCAGTCCTTGGATGGGTGACCGCTCGACCGTTGGAAGCTGACCGTGGTTCAGATTCCACGTTAAACTGTAGGTCCCTTCCCTTCTTACCTTACCAATCTAGGTACCACCGCACTGAATGAAACGTCGTCGGTCGAAACGGTTATGTAAATAGTACGTGTTTTCCGTCTAGTTCGGTGTAGCCGACTTGAAATGAACTGAGCACTGACATGGCAACTAGTTCACCCGGTATTATGGGTTGACATCACTTGATGTAGGTGACGTAGCCAACCGTTTTAGTTTCCATAAAAAAAAAAGTTTTATGTAAACCAACATGGGTGGCTGTGCCGAGAGACCAATGGTACAGTCGACAGAGCCAAAATCACCTCTCCTCGCGAAACCACTCTCAGTTAGGTGCCATGCCAGCAGACTTTCGTACGGTTGTGCTGTAGGCTGTCTAGCCTGTTAATAATTGTCTGTGGCTCGTGGGACACGTAGTATCATAGGCCCAACGCATCTCTTCCTGTGCATTATTTTTAAAATGAAAGCGTGACATATGGCGCCGTACCATCCATAAGGTGTCTAACGACGCCCATGGACATTCGGTCGTATGCGGAGATTCCCTCAGTTCCGGAGTTTACCTCAAACATACATACATACAGACAGACGTTCCCTTTTATAAGAAGTAGAGAATAGATATAGAGATAGAGATAGAGAAGAGATATATACATACATATATATATACAATACATACATACATACAAACATAGGCCGGGACATGCTGGTGAAAGGTCGACGGTACGTATTTGTACACCCTGCAATATTCAACTGTATAATGTTGTATGATATGATGAAAGCATTTGTGATAGCGGCGTCTGAAAACGCTCGTATGAAGCTGCCCAAGCTATCATGCAGATCCCAACTAGTTGGTTCATTATTAAAAAGCACGGCTCACTGACACGTGAAGGACTGATCACTCCAATTGTCCCCTTGCTTTGTCTCCTGTAGACATTGATTCAGGCGCGGATCCAGGACTGCACGGAACGAGGGAACCATTCAACATTTTTATTACAAGTGAAGTTTCAATCAACATTTAGGGTGTAATTTCGATTTCTAAATGTTTGTTTCCTGGTCATTTATGGTATACTTTAAAAATATATAATAATATTAGTATTAGTATTATATAGACACAGGAACGATTTCGAAAAGCGATGCGTTCTCAGTACCTATAAATGTTCCGAGCGAGTCCGGTGCGTGTGGCAGATACGGATCGGGGCAAGAGGGGTGAGGGAAGCCAGTTTATCTGACATTAAACAGGCCACCATAACTACCCCTTCCATACACCTCCTGAATGCGTACTATTTCCCTAGTCTCCGAAATATCTGACTATGGCTCTTAATTCCTCACCACGCCTATAAATGCCTCACTGTGCCTCTCAATGCCTGACTGTGCCTCTCAAAGCTTCACTGAGCCCATCCATGCCTCACTGTGCCCCCCTATGCCTGCCTTCGAGCGCCGAAGCCTACTCTGCGTCGGTAGCGTTGATCAAACAATCTGGATTCGCAGTTTGATCAAAGGACGATCCATTGTGGATAAGCAACGGATCACGTCAATTGAGTACTGTCTGTGCCAATGAAGATGTGAATAGTTGTAAATTGTGTACTGTCTATGTCGATGAAGTTGATGTTGGCTGAGCTGTTTTGCTTGTTCTTTATTTATCGCCGGGTTAGAATGGGCGGATAATATGCCAATTTATATTTGGCATATTAGAGTATGCCCATAATGAATTTAATTAGTACCGTGTGGGGCCGGTACTTAAAAAGAATAGCCCCACTGCACCTCTCCCCATGCATGTCGTAAAAGGCGACGGTCTCTCAGCACAGCCACCCATGCTGGTTTACATTAAAAAAAAGATAGATACATAGCAGATAGATAGATAGCACATATAGATATTAACCATAAATATACAGGTTGTATCAGGATAGGTTTTCGAAACTTCAGGGTTCGAAAGGGGCCCATATTTGAAGACGAAAAGCTCTGAAAGTTTTTCCCAGATTCGATCATTTTACAGTACGTTTTGGTGAAAATCTATTCTTCAACATTTGGTGGATGGTTAACGTCCGCCTTTATTGAATAAAAAATAAATTCTAACTCATGAATAAAAATGGGTAGGTTGCATACATAACTAGTACAATTGAACTGCGTGTAGGTAAATTCCAAACACTGAGAGTTCAATGACCTCAAAAGAAAAAGAGGACTGAATTAGTTCACTGCACTCTCCAGTCTCGCTGTCCATCGAGTTTTTATTACAATTTTCAACTTTTGTTTGACAAAAAAAAACAATGGAATTTCGATTTGAGTGATAAGGATTTTTTTTCTTCTAATAATGAGTACTTTCTATTCCTGAAGTTTCTCAAACCTATCCTGATACATCCTGTATAGCAAGATATAGTAAAGTTAAGGATGTGAACGAAAACACCAATAATATAATAACATATTGAAATATGAGCACTGCGGGCCGCCCCCCCCCCCCCCCCCCCCTCCCCCCTGGCGGCCCACGGTAATGCTTCTCTTGGACAATGTCCAGACCTCGCCATTAGTGGAGTATTAGCGAATTACGCCTCTATCTGCGATCACAGGGTGTTTCTTTTTGTAGATTTCTATGGAAGCTACGAGATATGGACATGCGTATGTATTTTTCTTTGGGATAGGAGAAAAAAGAGATAAGAGAGAGAAAAAGAAAGGAAGAAAAGAAGAAATTAAGAAGGAAAGAAAGAAAGAAAGAAATAAAGGAAGAAATAAATAAAGAAGGAAGGAAAGAGAGAAAAAGAGACTTTGAGCAAGGTACAAGATACACACAAAACATTAATACTTAATATATAACCAAGCAACTTTCCAGGGCAGTCAAGTCCCCAACGATGGTAGTCTGGGCGTCCTGGGTATGGAGGTGTCCAGGGACGTTGAGTTTCGATCATGCGTCGGGTTCGTAGAGTCCAAGGCGAAACTAGCGTCTCGACAATAGGATCGGTACTGAACGGAATGGAAGGAAGCCTACACCTACAACGTCTGTCTGGCCGTCCGATGGCTGTATCTATTGAAATTTTCACAGAATATGTGTTATTATTTTTTTTTTTTATGGAAACTGACACGGTTGGCTACACCACCTACAACATCCGTGATGTCAGCCCATAACACCTTGGTGAACTTGGTGCCACGCCAGTGCTTCCCTTCGGTCGTGCCGGCTACACTGAACTGGACGGAAAACACAAAATATTTACATAGCCGTTCCGACCGACCTTTCATTCAGTGCGGTGGTACCAACCTGGGCAGGTTAAACCCTAACATCTACTAATATAAGAAGGGAGTCATATCACTTAGTCGCATTTTACGACATACACGGGGAGAGATGCAGTGGGGCTATTATTTTAAAGTACCGGCCCCACACGGTACAAAAGCGGTTTAGCGGTTATACCAAAAAATAATAAAACAATTATAACGTCAAAAATTAAGGGGGTCACCATACAAGGAACGTGTTTTTTGTGGTGCGAAAACCCGGTGCGCGAGTCCAACTTTCACTTGGCCGGTTTTTTTTAATAGAATATTCTATAGAATATTAGAATAGTTCACCATTTCTCGCATCACTCTGTATCCGAAGAAGGCCGCGCACTTCCTGACCACCCCTCTGAATATGAAATGAATTAGTGTTTGGAGCTTGAGGGTGGGCGGGGGGTTGGGTAAGTTCTCGGCCAGACTCGATATTTGTCTTTGTTACTCCCTGATGTATCTTGCAATAAAAATATGTTATGACTGCAATTGTTGGGTTTTATTTTGCCTATAAGCCGGAGTGGAGTACTCGCGAGGAGTAAGCCGATATGTTTTGTGTGGCCAAACAAGAGGAAATGCTTTTTTCTTTGCGAAGAAATACTTGTAGAAATCATGAAACGCCCATTAGGATTTAAACTCTACCACTATAGGTCTGAAATGTAATATTTGACAATTTCATTATGTCAAAGAGTGTCAATATTAATTTAAAAAAAGAAACGGTCTTGACAGACAGACAGGCAAACAGACAAACAGAGAGACGGAATACAAAGTGATTCTATAAGGGTTCTGTTTTTTTTTCCTATTTTGTGGTACGGAACCCTAAAAATTAAAAAGTGAGGATTAATATTAGTTTTAGATCACTTATGGCCAGTTCTTCATCGATCAATTAGGGTTAGGAATAAAGTTATGTGACAGATATTGTATGGGGAGTATGTCACATACGTTGTGGTAGTTGAAATACCAAGGTTAAGTGGAAGTTGAAGTACCAAGGCTAAATGGAAGTTGAAATACCAAAGCTAAGCGGAAATTGACATACAAAGGCTAAGTGGAAATTGAAATACCCAAGCTTATTTGAAGTTGAAATACCAAGGCTAAGTGGAAGTTGAAATAGGTACAAAGCTAAGTAGAAGTTGAAGTACCATGGCTAAGTAAAAGTTGAAATACCAAGGCTAAGTGAAATAGAAATACCATGGTTAAGTGGAAGTTGAAGTACCAAGGCTAAATGGAAGATATAATACCAAGGCTAAGTAGAAGTTGAAGTACCATGGCTAAGTGAAAGTTGAAAGTGGTAGTTGAAGTACCAAGGCTAAATGGAAGATATAATACCAAGGCTAAGTAGAAGTTGAAGTACCATGGCTAAGTGAAAGTTGAAAGTGGTAGTTGAAGTACCAAGGCTAAATGGAAGATATAATACCAAGGCTAAGTAGAAGTTGAAGTACCATGGCTAAGTGAAAGTTGAAAGTGGTAGTTGAAGTACCAAGGCTAAATGGAAGATATAATACCAAGGCTAAGTAGAAGTTGAAGTACCATGGCTAAGTGAAAGTTTAAAGTGGTAGTTGAAGTACCAAGGCTAAATGGAAGATATAATACCAAGGCTAAGTAGAAGTTGAAGTACCATGGCTAATTGAAAGTTGAAAGTGGTAGTTGAAGTACCAAGGCTAAATGGAAGATATAATACCAAGGCTAAGTAGAAGTTGAAGTACCATGGCTAAGTGAAAGTTGAAAGTGGTAGTTGAAGTACCAAGGCTAAATGGAAGTTGCAATACCAAGGCTAGGTGGAAGATGAAAACTGGTTGTCACTACTCTTTGTTGATATTCTTAAGGTTTGGGAAAATTTACTATAATTCTTAGCTACCTCAACCAACATCATGCAGACTTAGTATTGTCAGATCATAGTATCCAAAAAATAGTTCATTGTAAAATATCACAATTTACTTAATAGTAAAACACATATTATGTACAGCCAGCAATCCATAGGGAAGTCTCCTGTGTGGCACCTACCTGCGTGAAGGTGATATTAACTGGTAGAAGCATGTGCTTTGGCTCCTCTGATTCTTCCATCCATACCAGATTAAATAAAAAAAACATACATGTATCCTTTTCTCAATCACTATAATATTATAATCATGTCAGCCTCGGTAGCTTAGTGGTGCGGTCGGTCGACTGTTGTTAACAGCCATGAGCGCAGTCAGTATTTGGATGGATGACCCCTCGACCTTTGGAGCCTGACCGTGGTTCGGATTCCACGTAAAACTGCAGGTCCATTCCCTTATTACCTTACTAGGTGGTAGAGTTTATCCCGCCCGGGTTGATACCACCGCACTGAATGAAACGTCGGTCGAAACGGCTATGTAAATAGTTTGTGCTTTCCGTCCAGTTCAATGTAGCCGACATGAAATGAAGGGAAGCACTGACGTGGCACCGAGTTCACCCGGTGTTATGGGCTGACATCACGGATGTTGTAGGTGATGTAGCCAACCGTGTCAGCTTGCATAAAAAAATAAAAAAATAAAATTAGAGACTAACACACTCTTTCTCCAAAACTAATCCATCCAAACGAATCTGCTACGAAATCATAACACTCACTCGAAAGCCCTCCAGCATAAAAAACGTTCGCTCGAAAAATACGCAGCTCCAGAAAAACCTCGAAATATCCTCAAAAACCAATCCCGTCATTTACCTCCAACGCTGACCTACCCTAACGGACAGGGTAAAAAAGAAAATCCCCGTAAAAAGGGGGAAATGCCTCGGACAAGTTTATGGGTATCGATAGGTCCCGGCGCCTCTTTAAAAAGTGTTTTTTTCCTTTTTTTTGCACGTCTACAGGCATTTTTAGGTGATTCTACGTGTATAGTTGAACGCGATTAGGTGTATGCTCTACCTTGGTTTGGATAATTTTACATTGATTAACTCTAAAAAAAATCTACAAATTGTAAAGATTTGGAGATAATGTGAATGAGATTATTATTAAAGATGCACGACATTCTAAATTTAAACTAAATGAACATCAAAGTTTAGTTGAAAGATACCTAGGCACTAAGCGCAACAAATGAACTAAAACATCTGAGAAACAACTGCGATTGACAGGAAACAGAAGAACAGGATCAAATGTTTTGTGTTCACTATTTCTTTTCTCAGTCTAAAAACTTTGATTAGAATGTATTGCATAATTTATATTGAAAAAATTTATGTACAACAAAAGACACAACGATTACAACAAAATGCGATGACAGTTCATTTTTTATTTTAATTTATGTTTAATCAACAAAACGATCTGCCGTTAAAAATATGTATTAATATAAATTCTTTATTAATGCTATTTTTACTTAAACCAAAAATAATAGCGTTAGGAATGCCATAAAAAATACTCTCGACATTTTAAAACGAACTAAAATTATTGCAAAGTGGAGCAACCTCCTGATCGGTCGCACTGTAGACAGGTTGAAGTTCGAACCTATATTTATAGATTTGCAGAGCCATTGAAACGTACGGGGCAAAGTGGTCCCCTCACACTCTCCCCTCTCTCTCTAATACACGCCCATGTCCCTCTCTCTCATCCCATTGAGGGATATCGAATGTTAGAGGCAACAGGTGGTATTGGGTTCGGTTGCAGGGTTGCCAAAATGTTTAATGTTTTCTTGATCATACGAATTTATTTATGGAATCTTACTGGTTTGAAAAGCTTAATTAAAAATATATTAACATGACATTGCCTTCAAATGATGCGTTTAATTTCATCTCTACCTTATGCCGATACTTTAAATTTTTAACCGACTTCAAAAAAGGAGGAGGTTCTATGTTCGGCTGTACAAGATCGGATTGGAAATCGAGGCGGAATCGCGAGACCGAAGGCCGAGCGATTCCGCCGAGTACATTAATAGCAAATAAAAATTACTAAAAAAACTGTGAAATAAAAAAACTATTTAAAAAAATATAAAAACGGCCTTCAAAAATGTATGAAATAAAAAAATAAAAATCGGACCCTAGAGTTGAAGGCGGTGGTGCTAAAGCAAGCAAAAATAACCGACCGCCTTCAACTCTAGGGTTCGATTTTTATTTTTTTTTAATTCATACATTTTTGAAGGCGGTTTTTATATTTTTTTAAATAGTTTTTACATAATATAAATTACATTTTGACAGGCATAACGCGCGATCATATACCTAGATGGGCGAGTCCACAAAGTCGAATATTAATAATTTTGTCATGTTGCACCAAAATTTGCTTTTTAGTAGCACGATGACCTTTCCCATCTTTTTTTATTATTTTACTTAACTGACTCTGTCCTGTAATACAACAGACTTTACAACAAAATGTCGATCGAAATGGCCGTGAAAATAAACTGTGATAAGCTATAAGCTAACTTCAATCATTAAATTTCCTTCAAAATAAAAAAAATACCTTTTCCTTAAAAATACATTTAAACTTCCTTCAAAATAAAAAGTTTATCCGTTTTAGGTCAGTCGAACTAAATAAGAAAAAAATTCTAGACAGTACCATAAAATAATGAGAAAAAAAAACTGTAAAGTCCGAACTTTGCTAATACACAGAGGGTTCCGTAGCAATTTCCTTCTTGCACGTAAAGTGCACTAGAATGTTTTTTTTCTCAATAACCGTTTAAGAAATAAACTTCCAAATAGTTTTTATGCCGTAAGAACTAAACGGACTACTAGACAAACGGGCGGCCGGACGGCTGGACAGACACCTGATCTATTTTATAACGATCCCTGCCAGTATTAACTCTACGGAACCCTAAAACCATATACTTGGAATGGTTCACTGGAAAGTACCGTGTGGGGTCAGTACTTAAAAATAATAGCCCCACTGCATCTCTCCCCGTGCATGTCGTAAAAGGCGACTAAGGGATAAGGACAAGATGCCGTGCTAAAGGCCGACAGGGTCGCCACCTCTCACCTTGGCACGGTACCTCCACCGAGTCATGAAGCAGGTGGGTCTTCGTGCCTTACTTGCTGCTTGATCGATCGAATCTTTATTCGAATACTTTGCGAAACGTGGTGGTCGGT
This sequence comes from Nematopogon swammerdamellus, assembly GCA_946902875.1. Taxonomy (NCBI): domain Eukaryota; kingdom Metazoa; phylum Arthropoda; class Insecta; order Lepidoptera; family Adelidae; genus Nematopogon; species Nematopogon swammerdamellus. The sequence continues at coordinate 2,311,889 of OX336356.1, read as the reverse complement.
GTTGTGCTGTAATTTACCAGAGTTAATATACCAGAGAGAATTTAGCAGCACAACACCGACTACTCTGCTTACCCCGATTGTCGGGATTCAGCGTGTGTGATATGTATGTATGGTTTACTCGAAAAAATCAATTGTAATGATCCGCCTTTGCAGAATCACGCATTTTCATGTTTTCCTTTAAATTGTTTGCTACTATAAAACCTTTCAATTCTATCATATACTTTAAGTTAGCACGAGTGACAGCCCTACCTCTTTTTACAGCACCATGCAAGCCAATACCTCTCCCTATCTATCCACGAGTATAGCCAGGGTATCGGAAGGTTCCGAAAATCGAGAAGGCTCTGTCGAAAGGCCCGTTCGCGGATAGGTCGCTCGTGAGGTAGGTCGGTACTGCTGAAAGATTTCACGTAGTCCCGGAAGTTTTGGCGACTTCGGTCAATAGGGGTCGAAGTATTATGAAGGTTTTAGTGGACTTGAGGTAACGAGTGAGGGTTAGTTTAGGGTTGGGTTTTTTAGGTAGGGCTGGTAATAAGGGGTTGCATTTCGTAATGGGGATAGATGTTTGTAGGGTAGGCTTGTGGTTAAGGTACTTTTCTCAGAACGCGAGGTCGGAAATTGAAAGCCTTTACACAGTCGGTATGGCATTTGCAACGTCCGCATGCGACCGAATGTCCATCGACGTCGATAGACACCTCGGATGAGCGGCTCGGGGTCACATGTCGCGCTTGGTCCACTGCTGGATATATGCCTCTCCCAAGGCACGCCACAAAACGCGGTATTACGCTCTTCTCATCCATCCACTCCCTGCTACCTTTTTAGGTTTCCGTATCCCAGACAGAAGCCTATTACTAAGCCTACGCCGTCTGTCTATCTGTCTGTCTTACCGCTGTATTTACTACTTTGGAACCTTAATAGGTAGCCGGTTGAAATTTTCACAGAATATGTGTTATGATGGCGGATATAAGAACAAATAATAAAACATATAAAAAAGTAAAAAATTAAGGGGGGGCACAAGAAACGTGTTTTTTTCAATGTTTTTTTTGTGGTGCGGAAACCTCGGTGCGCGAGTCCGACTCACACTTGACCCGTTTTTTTTATGTTTCCGTACCCCGTACGGAAACCTATTACTAAACATAAGTACAACGTCTGTCTGTCTGTCTGTCTGTCCGTCCGTCCGTCCGTCCGTCTGTCCTGCTGCTGTATATTCGGAACCGTAATAGCTAGCAGGTTAAAATTTTCACAGAACATGTTTTATTATACTTGACAAATTTAAAATTTAAAAATTTATGAAATTTATTTTTTCAAGGTTTTTTTTTTGTGGTGCGGAAACCTCGGTGCTCTAGTCCGACTCCCACTTGGCAGGTTTTTTAGGTCGTCTGCCAACCTAGCCGGGGGGCTTGCTTGTACGTGGCGGTAATAAATACAATACAACCATGAATATACCATTAATAAATACCAATTCACATACTTTCCAAATCTGGGCATGAGACACCATCAAAACTGACACGGTTGGCTACATCACCTACAACATCCCTGATATCAGCCCATAACACCGGATGAACTAAGTGCCATGTTAGTGCTTCCCTTCATGTCATGTCGGCTACACCGAACTGGATGGAAAACACGAACTATTTACATAGCCGTTTCGACCGACGCGACGTTTCATTCAGTGCGGTTGTACCAAACCCGGGCGGGATAAACCCTACCACCCAGTAAGGTAAGAAGGGAAGGTACCTACAGTTTTACGTGGAATCCGAACCACGATAAGCCTCCAACGGTCGAGCGGCCACCCATCCAAGTGCTGACCGCGCTCAGGGTTGCTTAACAACCAGTCGACCGACAGCACCACTGAACTAATGAGGCTGACTCAACTCATGGCTCATCCATACATACATAAATACCACACACGCTGTGTCCCAACAATTAGGGTAAGCAGAGTAATCGGTGTTGTGCTGCAAGAACTCTGGAAAATTGCAACACAACATCGACCACCACGTTTAGCAAAGTATTCGGACAAGATAACTATCCAGCAGCAAGTTAAGGCACAAACTGCTGCACGACTCGGTGGAAGGACCGTGCCAAGGTGAGAGGTGGCAAGCCTGTCGCCCTTTAGCACGGCATCTCATCCTTATTCCTTAGTCGCCTTTTACGGCATGCACGGGGAGAGATGCAGTGGGGCTATTCCTTTTAAGTACCGGCCCCACACAGTACTCTGTACGTGGTATGGCTCATCCAACCATTATTAATCTTATCTGTGATTTTAACCATTATGATTTTACAGCTACAATAATGCAACGGAATGGTCACATGTGTTCTAATATTGGATCTTGCTATATAATCAAAAGCTATCAATTTCACCATGACACAGGTTGATTGCCATCATATACGGCGAGGCTAACAATTTTGTGCAGCGATATTCCTAGGTCATAGACTAATCTATTGCCGATCCATGGCCAATCGATGATTCCTTACCGCTCTTGGTATGAGTACATGGACTAAGGAGTAATATATTTCTTCTTTTTCAATCGACTTCAAAAGGAAGAAGTTCTCCATTCGACTGTATGTTTTTGTATGTTTGTTACGCGATTACTCCGCCAATTATGAATAGATTTTGATGATTCTTTTTTTGTTTGGTAGGTTATACTTCAGAAGTGGTCTCATATAAATTTTATCGAAATTGATTTAGCGGTTTTTAAAAAATCAACAAAAAAACCTATGCTTTGTGGTTACCTTCAGCAAAACTTTTTCGATGTGGATTTTTTTCAGCAAAAAAACATAAGCATGTCGATACCTCAGCACTGCAACAGCTCAAATTTTGCAGTTTTGAGTTAAATATCACCATATAGCTTGTAGGCTTATCCACCAGTTCAATAAAGCACTTAGTTCCAAAGGACCCTCACACATACTTTGGAAAAGATGTGTCCCTCTGTTTCCAAAGCAATTTCCAGACATTTGTCCTTTTTTCTTTTTTTTTTTTATGGAAACTGACACGGTTGGCTACATCACCTACAACATCCGTGATGTCAGCCCATAACACCGGGTGAACTAGGTGCCATGTCAGTGCTTCCCCCTTTGATCGTGCCGGCTACACTGAGCTGGTCGGAAAACACAAACTATTTACATAGCCGTTTAGACCGACGTTTCATTCAGTACGGTGGTACCAACCCGGGCGGGTTAAACCCTACCACCAAGTAGAGTTTGCCACCCTACCACCATTTCGGAGTTGTTGCAGTGTAGTATTGAGGTGTCGATGTACTTGACACATGGCGAATACTTCTGTACCACTTCAACCGATTTCGATTAATCGTTATATCTGAATTCGCTGAAACTCACTACAAGCACATTTAACTACACGTGACACAGGATAGGCTAAATAAAATTCAGTTCCGGTTACGCTAAGATGTGGCTCTCATACGAAATGAATTAGTCTGCGCGCCGAAATAAAGGTACCGTAGCGGGCTTACTTACTTTCTTCTTTTTAAACACGAATCTCGCGCGAGCGAAGCCGCGGGAAAAAGCTAGTAATATACAAATCTTATGTTACAATATTGTCGACAAGGTTAAGCGCAGCCATGATCGCTGATTTTGCGTGCGTAACGAGGAAATTCGCCGACGCACCAAAGTAGTCGATATTGGATACCGGGTGGCTAAGTGGCAGTGGGCTGGACACGCCAGCCGAAGAGACGACGACCGTTGGAGTAACGTGTCCTACACTAGCGGCCGTGGACAGGAAGACGGAGTGTGGAAAGACCACCCGCCAGGTGGGACGACGACATCAAGTGCGTCGGCGGAAAGCAGTGGTTCCGTACCGCTGAAGGCCGGGAGGACTGGAGGAAAATTGGAGAGGCGTATGTCCAGCAGTGGACTGACTGACGCTGATTTTAAACTTTACCTAACCAAATATAGATTATTTGAGTGTACATAAAAAAAACTCATCCATTTTCATCCAATGATAATCCTCGCGCTAACATGCCCCGCCTCGGTATTGACCGAAAACTTATTTCACCAAAATTCGCCTAAACCTTCCCATTATCAACTAAGTATGTACACTGAGTCTTTGAGGCGCCCAGGACTCGCTCAGGGGTGAAGAAGGGGCCAAGGGGCGGGGAAGGGGGGCGGGAGGGAGGGGGGGGGGTGACGAGACGCGGTGTGGGAGGGGCAGGTACCACCGCACTATGTGAGCTGGGCCAAGAATTCTGGCCTTAGGCTATAAGCCATAGAGCGGTGCGGTGTGAGAGCTGACAATACAAATTCTACTTAATAAAATTCTTAAAGCTGACTGACAGACAACGCACAGCCTAAACTGGTGGGTCTAGGAGCGTGAAATTTTGCATACGAGGTCCTTATATAACGTAAGTGAGCACTGAGAAAGGATTTTTTAATATTCTTTTTATAACTTTGAAATGTGGAAATTGGTGTTTAAAGCTTCTGTTTATTAATATGTAAAAGTAAGTTGTATCAGCAGCTTTGAATTCCCTAAGAGGGATGGACGTAGTGAGGGAGGTAGGGTTGAGAGGGAGGGAGAGCGAGAGAGAGAGATGGAGAGAGATGGAGAGAGAGAGAGAGAGAGAGCGATTAAGAGGGAGAGAGAGAGAGATAGTGAGAGAGAGGGAGGAAGGGGGAGAGAGAGAGAGTACAAGGAAGCACTGACATGGCACCCAGTAGAGATCCGTATGCATCATATTGTCTGCTGACGCGGTGGATCTGGTGCGCGTAGAGTTGGCGCAGATTGCGTCGGCGGCGCGGGCGTCGGCAGCGGCGCGGGCGTCAGCGGAGGCGCGGCTTTCGTCTCCTGAATGTGCAGGACGGCAGTTGAAGACAGCTCCGGCGTGGCCTCATCATATTTAGAGCGCGCGACGTCATGATGAAGGTCGCGATTGTAGCGCCAGAACACGACAGCGGAGGGCCAAAACTCACTGCTATGGAATGTCTTCACCTTCTCGGCAGGAATGCACAGCTTGAAAGCGCAAAAGTTCGTGTCAGCCCAGTGAGAAGGTAGAACCTAGACACTCCTGCGCGTTTAGTGCTAAAAGAACGGCGTTGACACCGGCTCCTTCTTTCCAGGGTACGTCGCTAAAATTAAGCAACCACTTCGGGGTCCTTGGAGTCGAACAGACTGTTGCACGACCTCAACTTTCGGCGCCATATCGAGGGCAAGGCCAAGCTGGCTTCCAAAAAGCACGCCGGGCCAAAGGCTGCTTTTGTATAAAACGCAGATTAGAGTACTGCTTGGAGTACTGCTCGCACTTGTGGGATGGCTCAGCGAAATACCAGCTTGCGCCTTTGGATTCGATCCAGCGTCGAGCCGTGCGACTAGTGGGTGACCCCGACGTGTCCCGCGATCTAGAACCACTGCAACTCCGTAGGGATGTCGGCGCTCTAAGTGTGTTCTATCGCTGATTCCATGGGGAATGTTCGGAGGAGCTGTTTAACGCGATACCGCCGTCCCCTTTCCACCTCCGCACAACGCGCACTGGGCAGGGAATGCATCCCTATACGCTGGACTTACCACGTCCATGCGTACCAATCGGTTCTGCAGATCTTTCCTCCACAGAACTGGTAAACTCTGGAACGCTCTCCCTGCCCACATATTTCCCCACAAGTATAGTCTCAGGTCTTTCAAGAGAGGCGTGAATAGGCACCTGTCAGTCCGGCATGGCATTCGCAACCCCCGCATACGACCGAGTGTCCGTGAGCGACACCTTATGGGTGGCTCGGCGCCACATGTCGCGCTTAGTATAAAAAAACTCGTTCACCGTTGTCCTGGACGTGGCGGACGAGGTCCTCGATCTTCATGTCCTTTCGCAGGCGAAATACGTAGATGAGAGCCATGCGGGGAGCTGACATCACGGATGTTGTAGGTGATGTTGCCAACCGTGTCATTTTCCATTTAAAAAAATCATTCCCACAACGCATACCACGCCCTATTGTCAGAATGAACGTTATGTGACAAATTTTCCATACGATATACTCACATAACGATTTTTCAAACCCTAAGTGGGAGTTCCATTGCGGACCCTCACCCCTACCTAGATGCCATCTCGTTGAGGCGAATCTGTGATGCTTCTGACTCTATGGCCGCGCTAAACTGCGGCTGAGTCTCGTTTGATCCCGGCCTTATTATGCTAAGTGATGTGTGTTCAAACTTCTTTGTTCGTTAGCCTCAGTGCTTTGGACATCGGCATAATAGTTGGGATAACTTTCTCCAAAGGATCTCGCGCACTGAATTTACCTGACACTATGAATATAATGTTGTTAGAACGCGCACACCTAACTCGTGCGGCGGCGTGGATAGGTAATATGTAATTTTGAACATGAGAGGCTGAATCTGACGGTCTATTTGGTCCAAAGGTTGAAAGTTGCCCAGCGAGCAATGGAGCGAGCCATGCTGGGAATATCGCTACGTGATATGCTGCGTAACGAGGCAATCCGCCGGCGCGCTAAATTAGTCGATACAGGGTGGGCCGAGTAAGCTCAATAATTGATAGTGGGCTGGGTACGTTAGCCGAAGAGACTACGACCGTTGTTGGACTAACCGTGTCCTACACTGGAGGCCCTGGACAGTATAACGGAGTGTGGGAAGACCACCCGACAGGTGGGACGACGGCATCAAGTGCGTCGGCGGAAAGCAGCGGTTCCGTACCGCTGAAGGCCGGGACGACTGGAGGAAAATTTGAGAGGCTATGTCCAGCAGTGGACGCTAACACGAGACAATGGGCCTAATCAACGGATTCAAAGTCGCTCATCGAGCTGTGGAAAAAGCAATGCTCGGCGTTTCTTTGATCGATAAAATACGTAATGAAGTACGGCGACAAAAAACGAAGGTAGTCGACATTGCTCAGAAAATTTGCAAGCTGAAGTGGCAGTGGGCTGGGCACATCTGTCGCAGATTCGACAACCGCTGCGGTAGACCCGTGCTTGAATGGAGGCCACGTACAAGCAAAGTTAGCGTGGCCACGTACAAGCAAAGGTTTTTTTATGGAACCTGACACGGTTGGCTACATCACCTACAACATCCGTGATGTCAGCCCATAACACCGAGTGAACTAGGTGCCATGTCAGTGCTTCCCTTCGATCGTGCCGGCTAACACTGAATTGGACGGAAACCACAAATTATTTACATAGACTGCAGCTCGACGTTTCGAGTCCTCTATGGGACCCGTTCTCAAGAGGACGTGCTAGCTCCTCGGGCAGCTAGCACGTCACTGACAGGAGCCCGCCTGCTTCTCAAATTGTAGTGGTGGGTAGGTATGATTTCGGGATTCAGGATTCAGGAACATGAATGCTGAGCCAGACCATATTATTGTGATTTTTGATGTCGAATCACTGTACACTAATGTGCCTATCGGAGACGCACTACAGGTCATTGAAGAGTTATTAAAGGAAAATGACATATCCATAGGTTACATAGCACTCTTAAAACATGTACTAGAGACAACATACCTTTTATGGAATGGACAATATTACAGACAAACAGACGGCGTGGCGATGGGCTCTCCGGTGGCCCCAGTAGTGGCGAACCTGTATATGGAGTTTTTTGAACAACTCGCCCTCGGGACAGCCGAGAAGACACCGAGCCTTTGGATCCGGTATGTGAATGACGTTTTTGCCATCTGGACACACGGCATGGATGAACTACAAGTATTCCTGGAACACCTCAACACTGTACACGCTCAAATAAAATTTACCATGGAATTAGAGAAAAACTGTGCTCTGGCGTTCCTGGATGTATTGGTAATTCGGAAGGAGGACGGTTCTTTCGGCAGTACAGTGTACAGGAAACCCACCCACACGAACCGATATCTGCACGCAACTTCGCACCACCACCCGGCGCATCTGCAGTCTGTGGCGAAGTCACTATTACAGCGTGCACAACGGCTTTGTGATGCCGACCTTCTGACCGAAGAAACCACGTTGATTCATCGTGTCTTAAAAGAAAATGGCTATGGCTCGCGGTTTGGAAAAATGAAGACGCGAAAAAAGAAACCGGTGGCGGATGTGAAGCGACTTTCTGCCTACATGCCGTACGTACGTGGTGTAACAGACCGAATAGCGAAACTTCTTAGGAAGAAGAGCATACAGACGGTGTTACACCCGCATCGCAAGATCTCAAGCATGCTGCGATCGGCTAAGGACAGGCTGCCGCTACAATCATCAGGGGTATACAAGATACCGTGTTCCTGCGGAAAATCCTACATAGGACAGACAAAACGGAGTGTCAGTACAAGGGTTACTGAACATATTCGAGCGGTCAAGAAAGGTCAAGCGTGTCCGCTTGACCTTTCTTGACCGCTCGAATTGTGCTAAGTCAGTGATTTGTGACCACATCGACTCCGGACAAAATCATTGGATTAGATTCGATCAGGTGAAGATTCTCGCCACCGAAAAACGACATCTGCCGCGTATTGTCCGTGAGTCGATAGAAATTGCTAAACACGACAACTTCAACCGCGAAGATTCTTTCAAGATTTCGCCGATATGGAAGCCGGTACTGGCAACACTGCAGTCAACACAGAACCGAAGCGACGATTTCCGAGAGCTAGACACCGTCAGCAATTTCTGTAGGTCCGAAGAGGCAAGGAACGCAGCGAATCCTGAAATCATACCTACCCACCACTACAATTTGAGAAGCAGGCGGGCTCCTGTCAGTGACGTGCTAGCTGCCCGAGGAGCTAGCACGTCCTCTTGAGAACGGGTCCCATAGAGGACTCGAAACGTCGAGCTGCAGCGATGCGCTCGCCATAATCGCACCGGTAAGCCGATATCATTAATTAATATGATTGACGGTGCGGGACTAAGAACTAATTTATTTACATAGACGTTTCGAGTGACGTTGCATTCAGTGCGGTGGTGGCAACCCGGGCGGGTTGAACCCCACCACCGAGTAAGGTAGGAAGGGAAGTGACCTACAGTTTTACGTGGAATCCGAACCACGGTCAGCCTCCAACGGTCGAGCGGTCACCCATCCAAGTACTGACCGCGCCCAGCGTTGCTTAACAATCAATAGCAACAGTCGACTGTCTGCACCACTGAGCTATCGAGGCTGACATATTGTTACTATACCGACGACCTAAAAATGCTAGCCGGGAGTGGATGGATGAGAAGAACGTGAAACCGCGTGTGGGTGGCGCGCCTTGGGAGAGGCCTATGCCGAGCAGATGATGGGACCTGGGAAAAATATCTGAAATAGCAGCGCACCCGCTGCTATTATGTAACTGCTGCTGTTATGGAAACTGACACGGTTGGCTACATCACGTACTACATCGGCGACGTCAGCACATAAAACCTTGGTGAACTAGGTGCCGTGTCAGTGCTTCCCTTCGGTTGTGCCGGCTACGGCTTAAGGTATTTTTTTTTTTTATGGTCTGTTCTAATTCTGTTTGGTTTGGGTTCCGCCTCGATAGGCTGCTTCATGGTCATAATAGGTCTATGTAAGAGATGATAACTATTATGTTTTCCGTGCTTGGTGTGGCACAGTATGCATAAGGTGAGGTGTCTGCTTTCGTGGTGCTGTTATATTTTTTTATATTATGTATTCATTCATAAGCGCTATGTGAATTACATATATTGTGTGTAAGCTTTAAATTTAATTATTTAATTAGTAAGCAAAGCATTTATTGTGAAAAACGTCGCTGGTTACATACCTAATTGTTTATTGTTTCTACTGTCTCCATAACCTACATATGTATGTAATTGTTTGTTTTTCCTAAATAAATAAATAAATAAATAAAAAATAAATACACTGAACTGGACGGAAAACACAAACTATTTACATTCCGACCGACCTGCCCTTTCAACCTTTCATTTAGTGCGTTGGTACCAATTTTATTTAATGCAATTTAATTTAATTGCACAATAAAATAGAAACTAAAACTACCTATGAAATTAAAATTAGAGTCCTACAACTACAAATTAAAATCTAAAACCAAAAGTTCTAACAAGAAATAAATTTAATTGTAGTTTTAGGTAATTGTAACGTTATAGATACCTAGTTTCAGTTTATATTTTATTTTGCAATTAAATTAAATTACGTACAAATCGCTCGGCCTTCGGCCTCGCGATTCCGCCTCGCTTTCAATAGTAAAATAATGATTGCATTTAAAAATATAAATTTATTAAACTTTTTAGCTTAGCTATATCACACTAAATCATGGCGAAAATAATATTTATTAAAATTCACAATTTTGAACGACACAGCGCAACGGCCACCTGAAAGTCGCAAAGATTGCGCTGATATTTATCTTTCCAACGAGGCCCTAGAATGCTAAGGCACGCTGAAGCAAAGAGGGGAAAAAACGAAGACTTGAGACATTCATAGCGCATTTGATGTCTTGAAACTTTAAAAGTCAAACACTAGAGAATTCAAAATGGGAGAAGCGGCTTCAAATTAAATTACATTTTGTTTTAATAAAAAAAAAGTATGTTCAAGAACGAAATGTCAAACATATTTTATATGGAACCTGCACACAGTTGGCGACACCTTTCTTCAGGAAGGTTTTTCGTCTTCCAGAATAAAGCTCGACCTTCGGCGTCTTCCTGAACGACCTTCTTCCTGAACGCGGCTCGGCCTTCGGTCTCGCCCTTTGTTAATTACTTTCTTTGAGAAGGTTTATCGTATTCCTGAACGCAGCTCGGACTTCGGCCTCGCCCTTAGTTACATTCATTGAGAAAGAATACCGTTTACGTGAACGCAACTCCGCTTTCGGCCTCGCCTTTAGATACTCACTCTCTTAGAGACGGTTTATCGTTTATCTGAACCCAGCTCGGCCGTCGGCTTCGCCCTTAGTTACTTACGAAATACGAATTTCACACAAGGGAAGCCGCGGGCAACATCTAGTAAATACATAAATAAATAAAATCCGACCGCATACGAAGCCCATGGCGATCAAACGGCGCCGTATCATCGCACCACCGAGCCTTTTGTGTGAAATGTATGAAAATATATCGCACACGCTGAATCCCGACAATCGGGGTAAGCAGAGTAATCGGTGTTGTGCTGCAAGAACTCTGGTAAATTGCAGCACAAAATCGACCACCACGTTTCGCAAAGTATTCGAACAAGATTCATTCGATCAAGCAGCAAGTAAGGCCCGAAGACCCACCTGCTGCAAATCTCGGTGGAAGTACCGTGCCAAGGTGAGAGGTGGTGAACCTGTCGCCCTTTAGCCCGGCATCTTGTCCTTACCCCTTAGTCGCCTTTTACGACATGCATGGGGAGAGATACAGTGGGGCTAGTCTTTTTAAGTACCGGCCCCACACGGTACAATGTATGAAAATGTGATGTGAATGAAGGAAATAGCATAAAAGTTTCTTTTTTATATTTATTTTAATGGCATTTCTACACTTTTTTAATTAGTTTGCAAGCAGGGATTGATGCCCTAGGCGAGAATATTTTCAGTAATATTTAATTTTCATATTTTGCTTTAAATAAACAAACTTACCGGAATATGTTTTTTTTTATAAAAAAACTGACACGGTTAGCTACGTCACCTACAACATCCGTGATGTCAGCCCTTAACACCGGGTGAACTAGGTGCCATGCCAGGGCTTCCTTTCATTTGATGTCGGCTACACTGAACTGGACGGAAAACACAAACTATAGCAGTTTCGACCGAAGTTTCATTCAGTGCGGTGGTATCACAGAGCACGGAACGCCGCGCGGGCGGGGGGCGTTCCGTGCTCTGTGGGTGGTATCAACCCGGGCAGGATAAACCCTACCACCTAGTAAGGTAAGAAGGGAATAGGGACCTACAGTTTTACGTGGAATCCGAACCACGCTCAGCCTCCAACGGTCGAGCGGTCACCCATCCAAGTACTGACCGCGCTCAGGGTTGCTTAACAACAGTCGACCGACCGCACCACTGAGCTACTGAGGCTGGCATTGTTCTTGGAAGGTACTTTAGTATGTAATTTATAGAAGTTTATGGAGTTTATAGTAATAATAATGTATGGTGCTAGATGTAGAACAGGCTTTACGTAGTTGGTGACGATGGTCGATGCATACGACGGTGCTTATGAACAAATGAAAAAAAAATATTATAATAAAAAAAATCATAGAAAATTTATTTTATTTATTTTATTTATTTATTTTATTTCGATTACATCTTATATGTTAAGTATTAACAGTTTTTGTCTCTTAAACTAAACATAGTTTGTATTTTAAGAGCACAACATAAGTAAATTAAACGGCTTATCTTATAGAGGACTTATCTACTATGCAATTAATTATTTACCTTATTTTATTTTATTTTATAAAAAAAAACCTGTCAAAACTGTCAACTGTATTTTTTCCTTGTCATTTTCTGCTAAGTTTTATTTATTTACTTTTAGTCCTTACATTATTGTTTAATAGTATTTTATTTTTATTTGGGGTAGGTAATAATCAATGATTTCAACTGACCAAACGAGTGTCGTACATCAGACCGCTACACAAAATTTACTGGCTCAATCTGACAGTTCCTCGCAACTCCCGACGCAACTTCAACACAATCCACAGATCCGCTGTCCTCTCTGTGCGGACATTCGATATTTCCGAGGTGAGCGTGGACTCAAAATTCATACCTCAAGATGCCACCGCCCTAGCCAGATACATTCATCACAACCTCATCTAAATTTGGACACCGTAACCTTTTCAACTCAGCATCATGGAGCGAGTGATACATTTTTACACAAATTACGAAGTTACAAAGTGAACATTCCAGTCATAAGGAGAATCCCCCGTGGAGCTAGATTTGCAGTTGCCTCCAAACTAAAGGAAGTTATCAAATCGTGCATAGATAACAACACTCAAAATTCTTGGGAGGAACTTTTCTTATTCACTTACACAGTCTTGAACGTCGAACCACAAAGCAAACAGAATCCTAAATCTTTAACCAGCAAAATAAAGAGTCGGTTACATGATTACGGCCAAATTCAACAGACAACGAGGCTACGAAAATCCGGATGTAATCTTTTAAAATGTGTGGAGAATAAAGTTTCAGACGGTGACATTCGAGGCGCTGTTCGTCTACTGTCATCGGAGGAAGACCTTGCAACTGATTGCTCAGAAACGTATAATGCTCTGAAAGACAAACACCCTACGCCGTCTCGTCTACTCCAGCTACCAGATCCACCCATAGCCGAACCTAATTACATGATAGTGACCGAACAAGCAGTGGCAGCAGCAATCGCATCATTTCCAAATGGTTCTGCTGGTGGAATCGACGGTCTAAGACCACAGCATTTGAAAGATCTAACATCAACCTCAAATGGTGTTGCGGGTACAGAACTTCTAATAGAATTATCTAAATTATGTAACCTGATGCTTTCCGGCAAAGTCATTGCTTCGTTTGTGCCTTTTCTGTATGGGGCCAGCCTTTTTGCCTTAAACAAAAAATGTGGTGGCGTTCGTCCAATAGCTGTCGGCTGTACTTTCAGAAGATTGGTTTCTAAACTGGCCTGCAACCGCATCTACAGAAAGCTTGGCTCCAAATTTCGCCCAATACAGCTAGGCTTTGCTACCAAGGGAGGATGTGAAGCAGCGGTACACTCAGTGCGAACATACAAAACAAGAAAAAAAGAAGCTGAAGTTATAATAAAAGTCTATGTAAAAAATGCCTTTAACAGTTTAGAACGAGACTCAATGCTCAATTCCATACAAAACAATATCCCCGAAATTTACCCATACCTCTGGCAATGCTATGCTTCACCAACTCATCTGTTCTACAATCAAAATGATCCAATTTCATCAAGCGTTGGTTGCCAGCAGGGAGATCCACTGGGCCCGGCTATATTCAGTCTGTCAATCCATAGTATTATTGAACAAATAACTTCAGAGCTGAATATATGGTACCTGGACGACGGAACTTTGGGCGGGAAAGTTGACACAGTATTGACAGACTTAAATACAATAATCACTGCTTTCAAAGAAATCGGGCTTGATTTAAATTTTTCAAAATGTGAAATTTATGTTTTCAAATCGGACGATGAAAAAGATGAAATTATTAAGAAGTTCAACGAAATAGCGCCAAACATACAAGTTCTAGAAAACGATAACTTTTATCTTCTTGGTGCTCCAGTTACTTCCGAAGGTATACGCCCACTGATTGAGAAGAAAACAGAGACGATATCGAAATTTTGTGAACGATTGGAAGACATTAATACACATATGGCTTTATTTTTGCTTCGCCACTGTATATACATGCCGAAACTCACTTATTTTCTGCGCTCAAGTCCGATTTGGAAGGAAAACGATTTGATTAATTCAATTGATAACTCTCTGCGTTGTAACTTGGAAAAATTGCTGAATTCGAAATTGTCTGATTCGTCCTGGCAACAAGCAACTTTACCCGTAAAATACGGTGGAATCGGTCTGAGAAAGGTGGAGGATATTTGTCTACCGGCCTTCATTTCTTCAATTAATAGTACGTCAGCTCTCATTGGTTCGATATTAAGTCCCTCACTATGTGAGTTTGAGATTTCGTACTTCGAAGAAGCCGTTTCTGCTTGGAAGGTGCTTTGTCCCGACGAACAACCACCGTGTCCAAGCCAAGCTGTCGCCCAGTCCAAGTGGGATATTCCAATAGTCAAAATGAAACATAACATTCTCCTTGAAAATTGTAATGAAATTAATCGTGCACGTATTTTGGCGGTTTCAGAAAAAGAATCTGGAGCGTGGCTTGAAGCTTACCCATCGAGTCACCTACGGACTTTATTAGATCAGAAAACCACCAAAATTTCGGTTGCACTTCGTTTAGGCCTCAAAATTTGTGAAAGTCATATTTGTGTGTGTGGGTCACCAGTCGACATATATGGCCACCACGGACTATCATGTATCAAAAGTGCAGGTAGAAACTCCAGGCATCAAAATTTAAATTTTATTATAAAGTCCACGCTTTTGACAGCAAACATACCGTGCATCCTAGAACCTTGCGGTTATTCCCGGCTGGATGGCAAGAGGCCCGATGGTATCACCCTGGTGCCATGGGCTAAGGGTAGGTCATTGATGTGGGACGCCACTTGTGTCGACACATTGGCTCCAAGTCACGTTCGGGCCTCTTCAAGAGCGGCTGGCGCGGCCGCGGCCGGAGCCGAGAGCCTCAAACGCAACAAATATTCAAATATTATTCAAGATTTCGAATTTGTTGCGTTTGCGGTTGAAACCCTCGGTCCGTGGAGCAGTGAAGCCAAAAGCTTCTTGAAGAGGCTTGGGCCTCTGCTGGTGGACGCAACTGGCGTCCCGCAATCAAGGGCCTACTTCATTCAAAGGGTAAGCCTTGCCATCCAGCGGGGTAATGCAGCAAGTGTTCTAGGAACATTTGAAAATGCCCCTTTTGATAGTTATTTTAATGTTTGTTAGGTAGGTTTATTTCTTTAGTTATTAGTATTACTTTTTTGTTATTTATTAAATAAATGATTTTTATTTTATTTTAAATTATAATTTAGTTCACGCCACCTAATGCGTGTCAAGGACGGGCTAATTGCCTGGGGCAATTTACAGCGGTGAACCCGGTGGAACTACATTCAAGTATTTTTTTTTTTCAAATAAAAAAAAATATAAATAAAAAAAGCTCATTGGTACACGCCGCCGGTTGGATTCGAACCTCGGACCTCTCGCAAGAGAAGTCGACGCCCAGAGCACTCGGCCAGCCTCGTTGCGACAATCAAATAATCCAGCTGCGCCCAATTGCGCCTCAACCAAAATCCTGACTTGACACACACACACACACACACCACACGCCGTATCCCGACAATCGGGGTAAACAGAGTAATCGGTCTTGGGCTGCAAGTGCTCTGGTAAATTACAGCACAACACCGACCGCCACGTTTAGCAAAGTATTCGGACAAGATAACTATCAAGCAGCAAGTAAGGCACGAAGGGCCACCTGCTGCATGTCTCGGTGGAAGGACCGCGCCAAGGTGAGAGGTGGCTAGCATGTCGCCCTTATGCGCGGCATCTTGTCCTTATCCCTTAGTCGCCTTTTACGACATGCACGGGGAGAGATGCAGTGGGACTATTCTTATTAGGGCTCCGAATCCGGTACGGGACCCTATTACTAAGCCTACGCCGTCTGTCTGTCCGTCCGTCCGTGGGCTGTATCTTTTGAACCGTAATAGGTAGCCCGTTGAAATTTTCACAGAATATGTGTTATTATGGCTGATATAACAACCAATAATAAAAATAAGAAAAAGTAAAACATTCACGGGGGTTCCTATAGAAGAAACTAAAAAGTGTATGCGCGCGCGCCATCTACCGAAAACAGTATGAAGCATTTTAACTAATCATGAATTTTAACTAATATGAAGGACTTCATAAACACGCCATAGATGGCGTGAGTGGCGCTGACCATGACATCGCGATACAGAACCCTCGGTCCGTGAGTTCGACTCGCACTTCGCCAGTTTTTAGGTTTCCGTATCCCGTACGGAAGCCTATTACTAAGCCTCCGCCGTCCGTCCGTCTGTCCGAGGGCTGTATCTCTTGAACCGTAATAGGTAGCCCGTTGAAATTTTCATAGAATATGCGGTAACAAACGTACCGAAAAATCGATTAGTCACACTATTGAATAATATATGGCGCCACAGGCTTTTATACATTGCATTGCTCAATGACAAAAGATAGGCGGATAGATACGGAAACCTCCGTGCGCGAGTAAAACTCGCAATAAACAGATTTTTTTTAAAGTACCGATCGCACACTGGGTACTTACGTACCGAACCCTGACTTTCAATTCGCCAAAATCAGATGTTGTATAATGCCACAAGACAACCGTTAGCATAGGCCAAGTAACCCGGCTAATTGTAATAATTCCAACTATTTCATATTCTGACGACCCTTTTCAACGCGGCGCGGGATCAAAGGTGCGCCGCGTCGCCGACACAATGGGTTCGGAAATTGTGCGAATATCTCGATTCTGTATGCTTCCGCGACCGGTTACTATCCAGGACCCACCCTGATACCGGCGATAGTGAGGACATACCCAACTAACATTATGGTGTTAAGGCCCAATTGCGCCAACACGAATTTAGAGTTAAGTAGCGAGTTATGGATTTAAACGCGGTTCACACAGTCAACGGGTACTAGCTTAACGAGCTAAACTGGTTTATATCGTTAAATTCGTGTTGGTGCAAGTGGGCCTAAGGCTCAATTGCGCCAACACGAATTTAGAGTTAAGTAGCGAGTTATGGATTTAAACGCGGTTCCCACAGTCAACGGGTACTAGCTTAACGAGTTAAACTGGTTTATATCTTTAAATTCGTGTTGGTGCAAGTGGGCCTAAGACAGGCGTTATAAGAGCTGTTTAATAGAGGCCCATTCCTATACAGGTTAAGGTTCTTTAGTGACTTTACAATAGCGTTAGTAAGTGCTTTATGGGTGGGACAAGAGCTCTACAGTAGTAACAAGTTATATTAATCTAATATGTCACTTTAAGATCTAAACAACCTGCCGTTAGCATCAATTTGTTTGTTGGGATTCCCTTCAATCTTTTTTTATTTTATGGAAACTGACACAGATGGTTACGTCACCTACAAACATCTGTGATGTCAGCCCATAGCACCGGGTGAACTTGGTGCCACGTAAGCGCTTCCCTTCGGTCGTGCCGGCTACACTGAACTGGACGGAAAACACAAACTATTTACATAGCCGTTTCGACCGACCTTTCATTCAGTGCGGCGGTACCAACTCGGGCGGGTTAAACCCTACCATACCTAGTAATATAAGAAGGGAATCATATCCCTTATAGCCGCCTTTTACGACATACACGGGGAGTGATGCAGTGGGGCTATTCTTTTAAAGTACCGGCCCCACACAGTACATATACACGTAATCTTGATAGTTTCAGCATGTTTAGGGTCCCAGGTCCATATATAGGCCGACTGTCTCTCTGTCTGTCTGTCCGTCCGTCAGAGGGCGAAAAAAATAGGTTTTACGAATCGATGCGTTCTCAAAAGCCCGATGTCAACAACACAAGGGTGCTGAGTCTCTCTGTGACGAGTGCTGTGGTGATTGGGTGGGTGGCAGGGAATAAGGGATGCTAGTTGCGCTGAGCAGCGCCCGTGATAGTACCTGTAGAACAGACTAAGCGAACTTACAAATCGTCTGAGACTTCAGACCATCTTCATCATCAAGTTTCGCATCACTAACAAGGATTGCTCGGCGCTGTATCGAGTCCAAGGACTCAAGCAAATATAATACCTGTTTTCGTCCTGCTCTTCCCAGATGCAGCTGCAGTACTCCATCACCGCCAAGTGCTGTCATGGCATCTAGTTCCGACCGGAACTAACTAACAGGAGTATCATTGTTAGCCTAGGCAGCTCAGTGGTTCGGTAGGTCGACTGTTACTCGTGATCATAAGCACACCTGGGCGCGGTCAGTACTTGGATGGGTAACCGCTCGACCGTTGAATGTTGACCATGGTTCGGATTCCACGTAAAACTGCAGGCCCCTTCCCTTCTTACCTTACTAGGTGATTGGTATGACCGCATTGAATGAAAGGTCGGTTGAAACGGCTATGTAAATAGTTCGTGTTTTCCGTCCAGTTCATTGTAGTCGGTACGACCGAAGGGAAGCACTGCCATGGCACCTAGTTCACCAAGGCGTTATGGGCTGACATCACGGATGTAGTAGGTGTGTAGCCAACGGTGTCAGTATCCATAAAAAAAAAATAAACCCGTGTGTAGCAGGCGATGTGACAGGCATGGTGTCAATCATATCAGGGGTCATGAAAATATTGTATTCTTTGTCCAGTCCACAACATTCTGTCGGCCTAATCCAGGCTAAGGTCTAAGCCATGGGCGGCCAACCTTTTTAGAAGGGGGGCCATTATTTCGAGATAAGATTGCTTTATCTCTGTTAGGAATAAATTCGCCTTTGCACATCATGTAAATGTCGTAATGTTCGTAAACTTTTAAATGTTTCTTGAATGAAATGAAAAAAATTATGAAAACAATAAAATTCTAGTCTGAAATGTGCCTCATTCTTTATTCTTTATTCTTTATTCATCATTCGTATGGTAGTACACTACGCTTGAAGTTGTCCTGTTTAGTTTTTACAATCCGGTTCGATTACACCCACAAAGAAGAGCCGGCAAGAAACTTCGCAGGGTTCTTTTTTAACGTCTTCAATTACAATACATTGTGACTAGCTACACAATAGACCTCACCAATACCTCAATCATGGAGGTACAAACACACGCGCGCTTCGTAGCTTCATGGCCTCAATCAAAAAACATTATCTTAAATTCTTAAATCCTAATCATAACAATCTAAGAAAACATTGTGACTTGCGAAGTTTGTTTGTCAGTTCTTCTTCGCATTGAATTTAGAACTGGCGGAATTTTCGACATATTTTTTTATGGATACTGACACGGTTGGCTACATCACCTACATCATCCGTGATGTCAGCCCGCAACACCGAGTGAACTTGGTGCCACGTCAGTGCTTCCCTTCGGCCGTGCCGGCTACACTGAACTGGACGGAAAACACAAACTATTTACATAGCCGTTTCGACCGGCCTTTCATTCAGTGCGGTGGTACCACCCGGGCGGGTTAAACCCTACCACCTAGTAACATAAGAATGAAGTCATATCCCTTAGTCGCCTTTTTCGACATACACAGGGAGAGAGGCAGTGGGGCTATTCTTTTAAAGTACCAAGCGTAGGTTACCTACCTATGGATGAAATTATACAATAAACAATAGACAATAAACATAGTAGTACCTAGTTGGACTGTTTTTTTGGTGGTTTCAGGAATAATGACAAAATTAATCCCGACGCTCTGCGGACCGCAAGTTGATGTCCAGCGGGCCGCGCAGACCGCGGGTTGGCCACCCATGGCCTGTGCTATTACAAGAGCGGACTAGGTATGCACTATTGAATATTGGACAAAGGATGGCTAATTATTCGTGTTCACTTTACTGGCCCCTGCTGTATGTGAGTGCGGCCCTGTAATAGCTTTGGTAAATAATAGACAAACCTTGCATGCCCTAAAATGGTTGACTTCTGTATCTCGTTGCTACCAGCTTACTCTTGACTTCGACTCGATTGTTGGGTATCGTGTTCACTCATTTCGAGAAGCCTCTAATATTCGCAATGGTGATGTAGGAATGTAGGATGATCGATAAGCGCCATCTCGCGGCATTGCCCAACAAACAAATTTGTGCTAACGGCAGGTTGTTTTAGATATTAAAGTGGTATATTGGATTAATATAACTCAAGGTTTAAGCGTCACTACTGTAGAGATCTTGTCCCACTTACAGCACGCTATAACACCAATTGTTACCACCAATATACCACTTCAGCCTCTCAAAATAACTATTAAACAGCTCTTATAACGCCTGTCTTAACACCATAAATGTTAGTTGGGTGACGACAACCAACGAGGTTGACGCTAATGCCTCGCTGATGTCTCGGCAGTGATGTGTTGTTCTATTTTATCGTTTCATCCCCACTGCATCTCACCCCGTGCAAGTGTCGTAAAATCGAACTAAGGGATTGGAACAAGATGCCATGCTAAAGGGCGACAGGCTAGCCACCTCTCACCTTCGCACGGTCCTTTCACGGAGCCATGCAGCAGGTGGGTCTTCGTGCCTTACATGCTGCTTGATAGTTACTTATCTTGTACTAATACTTTGCTTAACGTGGTGGTCACTGTTGTGCTGTTATTTACAAGAGTACTTGCAGCACAACACCGATTACTCTTCTTACCCCGATGGTCGGGATACAGCGTTTGGTATGTATGTTTCCAAATAAATTTTCATACTTATAACTTTGTTTTAAGTTCTGTATTTTTAAATTAGATTGTTTACAGGTTGCAAAAGATTGCGTCACTTTCAAATATTAAATTGATATGTTTGTTTACCCTTTGAGACAGACATGAACATGACAAAACCATTTTCGAAAATATTCACATTCGGGCCACTCTAGAACTTATTATCACCTAAATTTAGTCAGCCAGTCTGGGGCGGGATCTTCCACTAGAAGTATTTGTTAATGCGTTTAGTTCGCCCCAAGTTACTCCCATCGTTATGTTAAGCTTAACTAAAGTGTTCATAATAATAATTGACTTTAATTTAAAACTAAGTATTTCTAATAGGTGCTGCAGATATCAGTAATATGGAGGTAAATCTTTTAAAATCTAAGAATAGCTAATTTAATTATGTAAAAAAACCCCGACCCTTAAAAAGTAAAAAAATTCTTTCCGTTTATTTAATTAAAGGAGTCGGGGGATCGCTAAGTAAATTCCCGCGCAGCTGTGACATTTTAACCGACTCCCAAAAAAGGAGGAGGTTCTCAATTCGACTGTATGTTTTTTTTTATGACAAGCCGTGATATCACTGAGCTTTGTCCATAGTTTGTACGGTGCTTAGGAGCGTAGAATAGATGTGTGTGTCGTGTGCGGCGGGCAGGTACATTGTAGTAGATCTCCCCGCCC
The DNA here is from genome assembly GCA_946902875.1 of Nematopogon swammerdamellus. Lineage (NCBI taxonomy): Eukaryota > Metazoa > Arthropoda > Insecta > Lepidoptera > Adelidae > Nematopogon > Nematopogon swammerdamellus. Next base: position 2,290,478 of record OX336356.1, on the reverse strand, counting down.
AGCTCCGGACAGTCGATGTCGTAATAAAACAACAAATAATAAAAACTTTCCAAATGTGAGTCGGGCTCGCACTGAGGATTCCGAACAGAATTAAAGAAAACGCAATATTTTCTATTTAAAGACACACATAGCAATAATATTATATTGTGTGGTGGTACGCAACCCTCGGTGCGCGAGTCCGACTCGCACTTGGCCGGTTTTATTAATTTTTGAAATTTCATTAAGTAAATGGAACATGAAAATTGGATTGCAATATTTGACAATACAGACATACGAAGTGTAAACGACCTGTAAGCATGTACATAGTAATAAAAACTGACAACACACACACATGCATTTTGTAACAAAATTCACACGCCACATTTTCATTCAAGTCAAGATCACCAAACTTTTTTCTTCGTCTTTATTCCTTTTGTTCTCTCTACAAGACACTTCGTGCAGCTGATTGGAATATGCCCTAGTGAAAGTTTGTCCGCAGTACTGGCAGCTGAAGAGTTGTGGCAGAGGAATGATAGCCCGCATCGTCCTGGCGCCTTGGTCCTTCCCTTTAAGTTCCTCGCGGCAAAGAATGCAGTTTCTGTAAGAAGGAAAACCGGTCAAGTGCGAGTAGAACTCGCGCACCGAGGGTTTTTTTTTATGTAATCCGGTATGCGTGGCTGAGTCGGAGGGGCCAAAGCACATGCTCCAACCAGCCAATATCACCTCCGAGAATGTAGGTGCCATACCGGAGACTTCCCTGGATTGCTGGCTATACTGGACTAGAGGAGAACACAACCGAGGTTGCTATGCGGCCATCTTACATCCAGTACGGTGGTACCAACCCAGTCGGCTACAATTTGAGCCCACCACCTAGTAAGGGGCAAGGGAAGGGACCTACAGTTTTACACCGGTTCCGAACGGTGAAGCAGCAGGTGTAGGTATGCACGTAAATTTTTTCGTCAGAAAAAACTCATTGGTACACGCCGGCCGGATTCGAACCTCGGACCTCTCGCATGAGAGGCCGATGCCCAAACCATTCGGCCACCCGCCGCTTAGCGCCGCATCGTCATGTCATGGTCAGCGCCACTCGCGCACTTACGCCATCTATGGCGTGTTTATGAAATGCTTCACATTAGTTAGTTATTCATGATTAGTTAAAATGCTTCATACTCTTTTCGATAGATGTCGCGCGCGCGTTCACTTTTTAGTGTCTTCTATGGGAGCCGCCGTGATTTTTTTACTTTTTAACCGACTTCAAAAAAGGAGGAGGTTCTATATTCGGCTGTATGTATTTTTTTTTATGTATGTTCAGCAATGTCTTCCCCAATTGTGAACCGATTTCGATGATTCTTTTTGTGTTCGGTTCAGTCTAGCTCCAAGGTGGTCCCATTTTTTTTTGGTCAAGATCGGATTGGAAAGCGAGGCGGAATCGCGAGGCCGAAGGCCGAGCGATTCCGCCGAGTACATTAATAGCAAATACAAATTACTAAAAAAACTGTGAAATAAAAAACTATTTAAAAAAATATAAAAACCGCCTTCAAAAATGTATGAAATAAAAAAATTAAAAATGGAACCCTAGAGTTGAAGGCGGTGGTGCTAAAGCAAGCAAAAATAACCGACCGCCTTCAACTCTAGGGTTCCATTTTTAATATTTTTATTTCATACATTTTTGAAGGCGGTTTTTTCTTATTTTTATGATTTGTTGTTATATCGGCCACAATAACACATATTCTGTGAAAATTTCAACGGCCATTATTACGGTTCAGGAGATACAGTCCTCGGACAGACGGACGGACAGACAGACAGACAGACAGACGGCGTAGGCTTAGTAATAGGATCCCGTAACGTATACGGAAAGCGGCGGGTGGCCGAGTGGTTTGGGCATCGGCTTCTCATGCGGGAGGTCCGAGGTTCGAATCCGGTCGGCGTGTACCAATGAGTTTTTCCTGACGAAAAAATTTACGTGCATACCTACACCTGCTGCTTCACCGTTCGGAACCGGTGTAAAACTGTAGGTCCCTTCCCTTGCCCCTTACTAGGTGGTAGGCTCAAATTGTAGCCGACTGGGTTGATACCACCGTACTAGATATAAGATGGCCGCAAGCAACCTCGGTTGTGTTCTCCTCTAGTCCAGTATAGCCAGCAATCCAGGGAAGTCTCCGGTATGGCACCTACCTTCTCGGAGGTGATATTGGCTGGTTAGAGCATGTGCTTTGGCCCCTCCGACTAAGCCATCCATACCGGATTACATAAAAAAAATTAAAAAAATACGGAACCCTAAAAATGTGGGGGTGGGTAGGAGTCGCTTTGCACGTTATATAAACGCGGAAACACGGTGGCAGGTTTTTTTTATTTTTAGGTGAAAACTTCTTTAGCCGCGCTTGGCACTTTTTTGGATGGGTAAAAAATGTTAAACTCGCGTTAGATCTGATTCGCGTCAGATCCGTAAGTAAAGCCGAAAGCGAATCAAACGAATCCGATATTCGTTTGGTCGTTTATGTGATTTCGTGGCTCAATGGTAAGGGTGTAGGATTTGTATGTTTACCCGACTGCGCGACACAAAGGAAATGACAAGATTACGAAATTTACGGTCTTATATAATATAATCCTAACTAAAAAGTGTAAAATAAAAAAAGTTAAGTAATTTAAAAAATAAAAAAACCCGACTACGTAAAAAATTAACTTTATATAAAAACTGAAAAGAAAAAAACAAGTCCAGTAGTCTAGAACTCTGTTAAGTAATATTGAATAACTACACCATTGAAATAGTTTCATGATCGATACACACATATAATAAAACAAATAATAAACTCTAATGCGGAACATTGCGACTTTAACAGTCGGGACCCATTGAAATTTTCCCAATAATGGGTCCCGACTGTTAAAGTCGCAATGTTCCACATTAGAGTTTATTATTTGTTTTATTATATGTGTGTATCGATCATGGAACTATTTCAATGGTGTAGTTATTCAATATTACTTAACAGAGTTCTAGACTACTGGACTTGTTTTTTTCTTTTCAGTTTTTTTTATGGAAACTGACACTGTTGGCTACATCACCTACAACATCCGTGATGTCAGCCCATAACACCGGGTGAACTTGGTGCCACGTCAGTGCTTCCCTTCGGTCGTGCCGGCTACACTGAACTGGACGGAAAAGACAAACTATTTACATAGCCGTTTCGACCGACCTTTCATTTCGTGTGGTGGTAGCAACCCGGCCGGGTTGAACCCTACCACCTAGTAATATAAGAAGGGAGTCATATCCCTTAGTCGCCTTTCACGAGATACACGGGAAGAGATGCAGTGGGGCTATTCTTTTAAAGTACCGGCCCCACACGGCCCCACCGGTACTTGGAAAATGCATGCATGTACTGTACGTACAGTAGTCACACTGTAAGAAAGCGGGTCCAAAGTTAGCGCGTCGCTGGAGGGAGGGGCCTGGAGGGGTATCGCCCAGGGTTGCCAGCTAGCCCAGATAAATAAGGTGGACATTTTTCACCAAAGGGTTTCAGGTTTGATTGTTATGAAAAAACCGCCCAAGTGCGAGTCGGACTCGCGCACCGAGGTTTCCGCACCACAAAAAACAAACCATAAAAAAAAACATGTTTCTTGTATAGGAGCCCCCTTACTTTTTTAATTTTTTATTTCTTATTATTTTTTTCTCCATTTATTTACACATTTTTTTTTATATTAATTTTACATAATATTTACAAACTTAAAATCTAAAATTAATACAAAAACAAATGGAGTTTCCACCACCGGCGGCGGGGCGAGCCCAGGCTACCGATGGTCGGGTCCCAAAGAGAGGAACCTCCGGACGATGCGTGCAGTGTCGAGCAGGGCTGCCTTCTGGATCTGGCCCTTGACCCAACCACTCAGCGAGAGCCTCTCAAGGTGGTCGTCGAGGCTCTTCGCTATCAGCCCATGCGCCGAAACGACTATGGGCACAACGATCGTCGAGTCGACGGGCCACATTTTAGTAACCTCGTGCTGCAGATCCAGATATTTTAACATCTTCTCTGCTTCCTTACTGACGAGGTTACCATCGTGCGGCACGGCGATATCGACGAGCGTTGCGCGCCTTGCCTCCCGGTCTACTATCACAATATCAGGCCTGTTCGCGAGAATAGTCCTGTCTGTGATAACTGATAATGGACCGTCCCAGTAGAGTGTGACATGATTTTATAGATTTTTTTCTTATTATTATATCCGCCATAATAACACATATTCTGTGAAAATTTCAACGGGCTACTTATTACGGTTCAGAGATACAGCCCTCGGACAGACGGGACGAACGGACGGACAGACAGACGGCGTAGGCTTAGTAAGCTTAGCTTCCGTACGGGATACGGAAACGTAAAAATCAAAGGGACCCCGGTGATTAATATTACCAATTTCGAGGCAGTAACGAAATAGAGTATAAATAAAATATATTATAGACCTAGTACCTATTTCAAGTATTTAGAATTTAAATAACCTAAGACTTGCTTTCAACAATATTTGAACAATTCCTTGAGTGTGCGCGTCAAAATTAAAATAAAAAAAAACAAGGACTCTTCATAGTCCACGTTGCTTATATTGTTTACCGTGGACGGAACATCGAAAACATGGACTGTCCACGGTAAACATGGACACCTGGCAACCCTGGTATCGCCCCAGGCAACGCGGAGCGGCGCGGGATGACGCCTTCGGCAGTGCGCTTGGACTTTGGACCCTCTTTTTTATGGATAGCGCGACATGTGGCATCGTCTCACCTACAAGTAGGTGTCTAACGATGCCCATGGACATTCTGTGATGCACGGGGATTGACAGGAGCCTTTTCGCGCCCCTTTTGAAGAACCCCATGCTGTACTTGGGAGGAAATAGATGGGCAGGGAGTGCGTTCCACATTTTCCCGGTTCTGTGAATAAAAGATCTACAGAACCGCTTTCTTACGTTGTGACTAACTGTGTGTTCTCTTGATGAGCAATTAATGTCAAAAATGTGTTTTTTTAATTTTTTTATGAAATCTGACACGGTTGGCTACATCACCTACAACGTCCGTGATGTCAGCCCATAACACTGGGTGAACTAGGTGCCATGTCAGTGCTTCCCCCTTTGATCGTGCCTTATCGATGTATTAGTTTTTATACCCATTTTTCAACATACACAGATTTTGAGTAAAAAAATCGATTCACAGTAAAATTTTTACCCTAAGTAAAATATTCTTGAAGTCATTGTAATCGGGCGGCGGGTGGCCGAGTGATTAGGGCATCGACCTCTCATGCGAGAGGTCCGAGGTTCGAATCCGGTCGGCTATGGCCGCATAGCAACCTCGGTTGTGTTCTCCTCTATTCCAGTATAGCCAGCAATCCAGGGAAGTCTCCGGTATGGCACCTACCTTCTCGGAGGTGATATTGGCTGGTCGGAGCATGTGCTTTGGGCTCTCCCACACAGTCACCCATACCGGATTATATAAAAAAAATCGTGTCGAAGACTTAAAAAGAAAATATTGTAAATATTATATCTAACAATTGTACTAACTTTGTATTCCTTCTGCTGTGAATTTTCTTATGTTCATTCAATTCCAAATTTGTACAAAACTTTTGCTTGCAAATTTCACATTCCAGTATCGGCTGTCTGGAATTACGTATGTTTGGAATCGGTAGAAATGACCAATAGTATTCTACTATTGGGAAATACGACAACAGTCTTTTGAAAGTTTCCCTTGTTATGTCATGTAAACTCAAAGGGTCTGTGTTTATCGATGTATTAACGTTTATCAATTTTGTTTGTAGGGATTTTTCCAGTTGCGTTTTTCTTTGAGAAACATCCGTGTCTCCGACTTCAACGGTGTTTTCTTTGACTAAAAAGTCTACTGTTATTTGAAGAGCATGTGGATAATCATCACAAATCACATGATGATTTTTAGATTTTTCCTTTATTTGTAAGACCTTAAACTCTTTAGGTCTATCAACTTGCTCGCAATGCGATTTTATAGTAATGGTGTTCGTAGATTTCGTTTTAGTCTTTGAGTTTGAACTGACTATGAGTTTTATTTCACAGCTCTTTTCGTGAGATATGATTCCTTTAACATCAACGTCGGAATTGGCTAAAATCTGACCAACGCCTTTTAATATTTTATTAGATATTCCCAGCGGATCGCTCTTAGTTTCACTTATTTTGTTTTTGTATCGAAAGCAGCGGAGGCTGTTGTCTAATTTATTTAAATTAGGTGCACATTTATCTCCATAGTTCTTTTCTATGATTTTACTGCTTTTAACTTCTTTCATAAGGCCGTGAATAGATTCGATTAGTTTATCAAGTTTATTTTCAATTGTGCTTAGGGAGGGTTTTGTTAGGATTTCATTTTTGTTTACTGCTGGTTCAGGTGCTATATTTTCATTCAGATTAGGTTCGCAGTTATTTTGCTGAGATGCGTTTCTTTTTCTTTTCATTTGAGTAGCATAGGTCATAGAGTTGTTAGATTCCTCTTGCACTGGCATTAAAACCTTACCTTGTGGATTATATTGATTTGGTATTACATTTTCGCTGAAATAAATGTTTCGGATGTTACTGGTAGATTGACATTGTGGCTCCACACCCTCTGGAACATTTTTCATATTGTAGATTGTATTTTCACTATTTTGTGTCCTCCATGATTTTTTTTGGATACATGCATCAGGTTTAGGCATACTGTAGATGTTTCTACATATTTTTTTAATCTTTTGTGTTCCTCCTTCGCGCGAATAAACTGAACTGGACAATAAACTCGGGTAACAGAATGGATTTACCCGATGACTACCTACTACAGAGTGCAATGACGGACAAGATACTTTGAATTTAGAACTGGATATATTTTCCGAAAAGCATGATTGCGGAGAATCAAAATCAGACGAAGGGGATCTGCATCTTAGTGTTTCCATTTGAATATTATTGCTAGTGATTTGACTCGCAGGTGCAACGGAATTGCGAATATCATCGAAATCGTCAAATATAAAAGTTGACTGTACTCTGTTAGCTGAAGACGCCGAAGGAGAAGTGGATTTGCTCTCAAATTTACTGGTATCGTGATTTGTACTGTTTTCATCAAATGAATTTTCATACGATACGTGCCTCGTCTTTAGTTCTTTAATGTAACTATCCCAGGAATATTCTTCTATTTGATTTCTACGGCTTCTTATTAATCTGTGTATGATACCTTTGAGCTTTACCATACTATCATACGTTCCATCTCGACGTGGATCTTGCGATAGCGTACACTCTGAACTGTGTTTTATTTTATTATCTTCATTTATATTGCATTGAATAGATACTGCAGAATGTTGCTTTGGAATATTTGATTCAATATCTTTTTCACAATGCTGAATTTCAACAGAACGTCTTGATTGAAATTTTAAATTGTTTTCTTGTTTAAATATTGAGCTATGTTGAATGGCAACGTTGTGATGTAAAATAGGTTGGACATTATCAGATTCCTTTCCTGATTTAAGCAGTAGATTTTTATAACGTGTCTCATTATTCTGTTCTTTGTGAATAATATTTTGAGGTTCTTCATAGTATAGCACATTTGCATGATTATTATGCTGTTCAATCATATTCTCTAAATGCTCTACAAGTAACTCTTTTTCGTTTATCTCTTCTTCGTTGTATCTTGAATTGTTTAATATTCCTTTTTTATATTGCTCATCTGATCGAATAAATACATTTGCCAAAAAGCTATTAGACGTCGAGGTGCTATTTTCTTCTTTCTTCTTTTCGAATACATCTATAATCTTCTTGGCTTCAAGTACACCAAGTTTGTGAGCTTGAATCAAGCGTTTTGGTGAACCCGTTGAAAACGGTGAACCACATGGCGGATACACTCGTATTTCATTATTTGTACTTCCTTCTGTAATGTTTGACGTGCATATTCTGTGTTTGGCGGCAGACGGTTTGATGTAATTTTGTGCGACATTTGGAGGCTGAAAATTTGGTTCAAACATAATAAAATTTACTCTTACCAACAATAAAAATATCACAGATTAGAAATTTGCAAAAAATACATTAAAATTTTTACTTTGCAAGTTATGAGTAATGTTGTGTGTCAAAGAGTTTGAATACGTTCGCTGCGGTAGGACATCATAAGTTATCAAAATGTCTATTCGACGTCTTGTCAATACAAGACACATAAAGGTTTTCTCAATCATTTCTTCTGTGAATGTTGTTTTTCTTTCAGTTTTGCCAGTCCACATTTTAGCTACAAAAAAAATTGGTTGTATGTAAAGTCGGTTTACGGACGATAGTTTTACGTGATGACGTGGAATAATCGTAGCGCATAGAGCAAAGATCAGTAATTATATTTCCAGTAGAAAGATTAATCATCTTGTGACTGGCCATCAATAAACTTCTGTTGTCTGATCTTGACAGTTTTACTTCTTAAGACGTTTCCATGGTAACTTTGACTATACCGATTGTGCCTCTCTATCGCTTGTTACGCGCTCTCGCTTGCACACACAGGCTCAGATGGAACGTGACACTATTTCGTGTGTGCAGCCGGTATTCATCAATTTATAAGACGTGACGTCATCACGTCAAAAGCCCCAGTTGCACTCCGGGAGTGCCGGCAGAAGTGAAAACTTTTTGTATTTCCGAAAATAATTCTTAGGTGGTTATAAAAAAAACTAAACACCCTAAAAATTTAAACACCTAGGATGTATGTATGTATGTATGTATTTGTAGTTGTTAAATTTGCGTATATGTATGTACTTTTGAACTTGTATGTATGTATTTTTTTTTTATGGAAGCTGACACGGTTGGCTTCATCACCTACAACTCCCGTGATGTCAGCCCATAACACCGGGTGATCTTGGTGCCACGTCAGCATTCCCTTCGGTCGTGCCGGCTACACTGAACTGGACGGAAAATACAAACTATTTACATAGCCGTTTCGACCGACCTTTCATTCAGTGCGGTGGTACCAACCCGGGCGGGTTAAACCCTACCACCTAGTAATATAAGAAGGGAGTCATATCCCTTAGTCGCCTTTTACGACATGCACGGGGAGAGATGCAGTGGGGGGCTATTCTTTTAAAGTACCGGCCCCACACGGTACAAATGTATGTCACGAATGTATTTAGTTGTATGTTATTACTATTATCTATGTTTTATTGTTTATTTTTAACCTCTTAAAAAAAAATCTCTCATTCAATTTTCCGCACTACCCATCCACCCTACTCACAATCCCAGGTATGACTGGCAGATAATGCCCTTAGGCTTTAAGTCCGCCTTTTGTCACTTTTTGTGCAATAAAGTATATTTTCATTCCAACTACATTATTTATTAATTAATTTAATTTTTCAGGTCTTGTACCGTTGTCAAAGCCTAAATTTACTGATCTTACAATTAACATAAACAATGAATGTCACTGACATCCCTCGTTTTTGTAAATTTTTAAAATGCAACTTTTCCTTTCTGTGCACCTTTTTATACAAATTGGTTTAAAAAAAATGTTTTTTATACTTTTAAATGAACCGCAGATACATTTAAAACCAATTTGCAGAACAGACTATAGCGCTTAGTCTTGAAATGGTTGCATCACTCAATCTTAAACTTTAAAATTCGATTTTCTCGAATTTATGTTTGACTGTTCCCCCGAGGTCTTCATTTCATTTCATTTCATTTCATTTCAGAAATTTTATAATTTCGTATTTGCGCATTCCATTTATAATAAATTTATTATTATTTATCACACGCTCATCCCTTTTCTACACATTTACATTTCTTGCCAGTAACAATTTACCTTTCATCAAAACGTATCAAGGCAACACACAATGACGCATTCCGCATACACAACTCGATTTACTCCCAAAATGATGTTTTTCTTATTCCCGAAATTGATAGCACCACCGCCGAACCATTTCTCCTCAAAATACATATTCCCACAGCCATTTTGCCTATCTGGGCCACGCGAGTAAGGTTGCAATTTATTTTAACACATTTGTTTATAAATGATATAATGCGATACCACACGGAGAATTCCTTGGGAAGGATTTTTGTGGCTGACCGGAGTTGGACGAGTGTGACGTGCATCATTGTAGTGTGCCAAAGAGTAATATTACTACGCTAAAGAGGTACATTTATTCGAAAATTAACTAATACTTTTTATTTTATTTTATAAACCCACAGAACAACGATCGGGCCACACCGCCCGCGGGAGGGCGACAAGACCGGACTTTTTTTTTTCCCGACTGCGCGACGCAAAGGAGGGTAATGTGTTTATCAGCCTATGTATGTATGTATGTATGTATGTTTGTTTCTTTTAGCTCTGTGTATAAACCCCTATAGCGAACCATTTCGAAACTATTGGTCGAAAATATAATCGTTGGCTAAATAATAATAGTTAGTCGAATAATGAAGATTTCTGAAAAATCTTTGGCTAAATGCTATATAACAGGTCCTGACGTGGCGGAACAGACATAAAAATACATACGTAGAGTATGCACAAAATAAGTAAAACCTACGTAAATACCACACGCTGTATCCCGACAATCAGAGTAAGCAGAGTAATCGGTGTCGTGCTGCAATGACTATGGTAAATTACAGTACAACACCGACCGCCGCGTTTATAGAAAATTGTTAGCACAAGATAACTGTCAAGCAGCAAGTAAGGCACGAAGACCCACCTGCTGCATGACTCAGTTGAAGGACCGTGCTAAGCTGAGAGATGGATAGTCTGTCGCCCTTTAACACGGCATCTTGTCCTTATACCTTAGTCGCCTTTTACGACACGCGCGCGGATGAAGATGCAGTTAGTAAAAAATCTAATAAATATCTACGTATGTGTGCTAACAGCTCCATACATATCCGTCCACTTTCCGTCTACGTGTCAGATCCTCGCACGTACATTTTCTAGCACTCCGCGTTTTATGTGTAGCATTTATTCCGAGCGAGGCGGTGCGGGCGTCAAGCATCGAGCGGAGCCCGCTATCGGCCCGATTTACAGCATAGGGGGTGTTCACTGCGGTGTGTCGGATTATTTTGAAAATTTTTGAAAAGTACTTTTTTATTTTTTTATTTAATCCGGTATGGGTGAGTCAGAGGGGCCAAAGCACATGCTCTGACTAGCCAATATCACCTCCGAGAAGGTAGGTGCCATACCGGAGACTTCCCTGGATTGTTGGCTATACTGGACTAGAGGAGAACACAACCGAGATTGCTATGCGGCCATCTTACATCCAGTACGGTGGTACCATCCCAGTCGGCTACAATTTGAGCCTACCACCAGTAAGGGTCAAGGGAAGGGACCTACAGTTTTACACCGGTTCCGAACGGTGAAGCAGCATGTGTAGGTATGCACGTAATTTTTTTCCTCAGAAAAAACTCATTGGTACACGCCAACGGGATTCGAACCTCGGACCTCCCGCATGAGAAGCCGATGCTCAAACCACTCGGCCACCCGCCACTTTCTTTTTATACGTACATACTCTCAGCGCGCACGTTCGTGGCTTCCGAAGGGAATGCGAGAATTGAATGTGTAGTGTTGCGAATCATCATCTGAAAGTATCGACATTTAAGAAACCTCTTTTTTTTATACATTAAATTACTTACGTCAGCCTCGATAGCCCAGTGGTGCAGACAGTCGACTGTCGCTATTGATTGTTAAGCAACGCTGTGCGTGGTCGGTACTTGGATGGGTGACCGCTCGACCGTTGGAGGCTGACTGTGGTTCGGATTCCACGTAAAACTGTAGGTCCCTTCCCTTCTCACCTTACTCGGTGGTAGGGTTTATCCCGCCCGGAATGGTACCACCGCACTGACTGAAACGTCGGTCGAAACGGCTCTATGTAAATAGCTTGTGTTTTCCGTCCAGTTGAGTGTAGCCGGCACGATCGAAGGGAAGCACTGACATGACACCTAGTTCACCCGGTGTTATGGGCTGACATCACGGATGTTGTAGGTGAAGTAGACAACCGTGTCAGTTTCCTTAAAAAAAACTTATCTAAGTTTTATTTCGTGGTTGTGCTTGAGCCAATAGTTATTTAATGTAATAATGATAATGATACACTACTTATTACGCACATACCTACCCAAGTACCTGAATAATCATAAATACCCACCAATACGTATGTATGTGAAACGAAGACAAAAAAGGTAATAAGTAGGGATATGAATAAAGAGTAACGGTTCACCCAGTCGAAAGTTCTGAGGTAACAAACATACAAAAATGCAGTCGAATTCCTCCTCCTTTTTTGAAGTCGGTTAAAAAACAGAACACGCCATAGGCCTGTTTCAACCCTTAATACTCCGCTCGCTACGCGGCACCCCTGTGGGCGTTAGGGGGGGGGCGTAGGGGTGGTAACGGGGGACAGGGGACATGGAAGGGGTTGATTTATCAGTGAATTTCACACCTAATATATCATTACATTATTTCACATGTACGCGTCTCGTGTTGACAACTCAGAAAAGTGCGTGGGCGCCTTTATTGTGAAAATTTTCGCGACGAAAATGTAGAAAAAAAAATTTCTGGGATTTTTCATATGTATATTATAAAAGTCCACCTAATTTTGTCAACAATTGGAAGAGTGATCATTAAATTTGAAGAAACTGGGTCGATTATTTCTTCAAATTTTTGTACCACTCTTCGAATTGTTGAAGAATTTGGTGAACTTTCTCGACCGAAAATTTCGCGAAGTTTGCGAGCGGTCTCAGTCCCAATTTTTGTAATGGGTTATCCCAATGATACCGCGTTTTTCTTTTGTGTAGCGCTCCATTTTTAGGGTTCCGTATCCGGTACGGGACCCTATTACTACGTCGTCTGCCTGTCCGTCCGTCCGTCCGTCTGTCTGTCCGAGGGCTGTATCTCTTGAACCGTAATAGGTAGCCCGTTGAAATGTTCACAGAATATGTGTTATTATGGCCGATATAACAACAAATAATAAAAATAAGAAAGAGTAAAAATTCTCGGGGGTTCCCATAAAAGAAACCAAAAAAGTGTATGCGCGCGCGCCATCTACCGAATAGAGGGTGAAGCATTTTAACTAATCATGACATCTAACTAATATGAAGCATTTCATAACACGCCATAGATGGCGTGAGTGGCGCTAACCATGACATGGCGATAAGGAACCCTCGGTGCGCGGGTTCGACACGCACTTGGCCGGTTTTTAATAAATCGGAACAATCATAAGTGACAGCTGTAAAATTTTAGAGTTGCCACTTGCACGAGAAAAAGTTGGCACAAAATTTAAATAGTGCACTCTTATTGAGACACTCTATACATATGTGATGTCAGTCCATAACACCTAGGTGAACTAGGTGCCATGTCAGTGCTTCCCTTCGGTCATGCCGGCTACATTGAACTGGACGTAAAACACGTACTATTTTATATAGCCGTTGAGACCACGTTTCAACCGACTTTTTATTCAGTGCGGTGGTAGCAATCCGGGTAAGGTAAGTAAAACACCTAGTAAGGTATGTAGGGAAGGGACCTTCAGTTTTACGTGGAATCCGAACCAGCAGCGGTCAGCCTGCTCCAGGTGTGCTTATGATCACGAAATACAGTCGACCGACCGCACCACTGAGCTACCGAGAAGCTGCCTTGGTCAACTTATATTACTCAAATCTCATATTATTATTATTTCTTCCTTACCAGCATGATATCAAAATGCTGCAAATAATAGAATATAACTAGTTTTTGCCTGCGGCTTCACTCGCGGTAGACTCAGTTTAATAGCAAATACGATTTAAACCCAATATGATAATAAACGATCGCTTCTTTTATATTCTCTCGCACGGACGGGTCCATACTATACTTTGATACTGCTGAGCCCTAAGGATATTTAGCGTGATGGTATATAGCCTATATGTTATTCTGATGTATAAGCTATAGTACTGTAAAGTCTCATCAAAATCCGTTCAGTAGTTTTTGCGTGAAAGAGGAACAAATATCCATACATCCATACATCCTCACAAACTTTCGCGTTTATAATATTAGTAGGATTCTCGAGCAAAAACAAGAATTACGACCACATCTCTCTCCCAAAGGAGGAGCCCTCTGAGTAAATATCTTCGATTTTCACCTGCGGATTTCCCTTTGATATATAGATGGACATTTAATGCTTCTTATGCGTAATATATCTTGGAAATTCGGAGGCGCGGCGCTGTATTACTGACGGGTGTATTTTGATACTTAGGATATATCTGGAGGATATGTTTTGGAAGGGAGAGTAGAGTTGTTTCGAAGTTCTGCTCGGTGTTTTGTTGCGATTGGTAATCATTACGTGCAAATCGCTTCCCTTATTCAAAAAACACCTAAAATAATACATCTCCGACAATATGAAGTGAAAACCTAAAAAATAAACCTTTTGTTTCATACCTGGATGTACAAGTATGTATGTTTATTTATTTGTATATTACACTCTATATATTCAGTAAATTTATATATATTTCCTGAAGGTCAACTTTGTGAAATCTGGAGCCAAAAAGCTGCCCAAAGATAGGACTAAACCTTCTTCAATTTTGGAGCAGCAAAGGATTGGGAAATGTTGATAGACACACATGAGAAGCATTACCAAATGCCTTCGGAAATCTGTACCACAGCATTAAGGCCGGATATACTCATATTCTCAAAAACGACAAAGCATGTAGTGCTTGTTTAACTTACAGTTCCATGGGAAAGTAACACACCGAAGGACCACAACATCAAACTTAACAAGTACTGCAACTTAGTAGACCGGATTGTGAGAAACGGATTCAATACTGATCTCTTCGCAAGAGTTCAGTCGTCGGAGCAAGAGGACTACCAGCGAAGTCGCTGTACAGTCTCTTCAAGAATCTAGGGCTGCCAAGATCGACACTGAGCTCATATATGGAGAGAGCTTCGAAAACGTCAGTGGAAGCATCCATCCCACAAAATATGGATAGGTAGAGAGAGGGAGGTCGAGAGCGGGACTGGTGGTTCCTCGCGTCCTAGTCAACGCAGACTAGCTGACGAGGACTTGATGCGAGCCGAAATGTGAAGGATGCGCGGGAAATTCAGAGTGGCCACTCGCTAGTCCCGACCTCGATTAACTAACACCCTCCTCTACTGCCGATGGGCCCGGATATGTTCGGTGAATCCATCGCAAGCTTAATTCAACACCTTCCCTTTGCTTGCTTTTATTTAATTAGCATGTACTTACATATTATATTAATAATAAGTATTCTTATTATTATTTTATCTTCAATCCTCACGCTCAACTCTTTTGTTTACTACCTTACCTTGCTTAATACCTTTCATTTCACTATATTAATCGAATCTCAAATATGAATGTATATATATAACTTTATCCTTCCGCATTTTCCGGAGTCGTCGGCGATACACCAATTGTACTCGCCGGTCTGCCACCCGTCCTCGCTCGAGTGCCTCCCAAGATAGAAGACGGGCCCACCGATCAATCTTGAGTTATATTATGTATTATTATCTATTGATCATCACTGTCAGGTGGTAAAATTCCAGTTAGAAATTTCGTCATTATTTTTGTAGTTTCAATTGCAGCCTGTTGTTGGAGTATTTCTAATTTTATACCAGCGTCTAAAGTTTTTATATGTTTCTCTGCAGTTTTATTTATTACTAGCTGAGCCCGCGGCTCCGCTCGCGTGAAATTCGTATTCCAAAGAAGAATGTAAGTAACTAAGGGCGAGGCCGAAGGCCGAGCTGCGTTCAGGTAATCGAAAAACCTTCTTAAAGAAAGTAACTAACTAAGGGCGAGGCCGAAGGCCGAGCTGCTTTCAGGTAAACGATAAACCTTTCTCAAATAAAGGAAGTAAGTAAGGGCGAGGCCGAAGGCCGAGCTGCGTTCAGGAAGACGATAAACCTTCTGGAAGAAAGGAAGGAACTAAGTGCGAGGCCGAAGGCCGAGCTGCGTTCAGGTAAACCAAAAACCCTCTTCCGCCTTCGGGCCTCGCCCTTAAAGACTTCCTTTCTTCGATAGAATATAATTACTCAATCTATTTATTTCATAAAAATTAAAAAGTAATATTAATAACCTCAGTTGATAACTAAAGAATTAAACCTACCTAACAAACATTAAAATAACTATCAAAACGGGCATTTTCAAATGTTCTTAGAGATGTACTTGCGGCATTACCCCGCTGGATGGCAAGGCTTACCCTTTGAATGAAGTACATAAGCCCTTGATGGCGGGACATCAGATGCGTCAACCAGCTCAAGCCTTTTTTGGCTTCACTGCTCCACGGACCGAGGGTTTCTACCGCAAACGCAACAAATTCGACATCTTGAATTATATTTCTATATTTGCTGCGTTTGAGGCTCTCCGCCCCAGCCTCGGCCGCACCAGCCGCTCTTGAAGATGTCCTAACGTGACTTGGAGCCAATATGAGAACAAAAGTGGCGTCCCACATCAAAGAACTAAATAAATAAATAAATAATAAAAAACTATTTATTGAGTGTGATAAACATTTGCATACAGAGCAGTAATACTTAGTCTAACTTAATACATTTATTTACATGATTTATGTTGTTGCTGACTGGTGTAACGGTACTTACTCAAAAGGCAAGGGGTATTGCATACGAGCAATCTCTTACCCCCTTCCTAAGTGATATAATCTACCCTTAGTCCATGGCACTAAGGTGATAGCATCGGGCCTCTTGCCATCCAGCCGGGAATAACCGCGAGGTTCTAGGATGAACGGTATATTTGCCGTTAGAAGCGTGGACTTTATAATAAAATTTAAATTAAATTAACTCAATCTTAATATTAATTAAATTTATTCGAGATGGTTTAGCTTCTTCCTGAACGCAGCTCGGCCTTCGGCCTCGCCCTTAGTTACTTGCTTTCTTCGAGATGGTTTATCATTTGTCAGAATGTAGCTCGGCCTTCGGCCTCGCCTTAGTTGCTTACTTTCTTCAAGATGGTTTAACTTCTTCCTGAACGCAGCTCGGCCTTCGGCCTCGCCCTTAGTTACTTGCTTTCTTCGAGATGGTTTTTCAATTATCCGAACGTAGCTCGGCCTTCGGCCTCACCTTAGTTACTTACTTTCTTGAAGATGGTTTAGCTTCTTCCTGAACGCAGCTCGGCCTGCGGCCTCGCCCATAGTTACTTACTTTCTTCGAGAAGGTTTATTGTCTTCCAGAATAAAGCTCGGCCTTCGGCCTCGCCCTTAGTTACTTACTTTCTTCAAGAATGTTTTTCTTCTTCCTGAACTCAGCTCCGCCTTCCGCCTCGCCCTTAGTTACTTTCATCGAGAAAGAATATCGTTTACGTGAGCGCAGATCCGCCTTCGGGCCCGCCTTTAGTTACTTACTTTCTTTTTTTTAAATACGAATTTCACGCGAGCGAAGCCGCGGGCAACAGATATATAAATTTTATTGCACCAATGACAGCGACATAACTTCGACTTTCAATTATTATTTTTATTTATCAAACAATTTGTCACCGGCCAGCTCACGTCGAGATGACAATTCTCCGTTGTCAACATGACATTTAAAATAGTTTTTTACCTTTACTTTGGATTACGTTATTTTTATTATATTTTTTTATTATTATGTTCATCCGGGATATACACTGTCACTATAAAAAGTTTCGTCAAATTCCGTTCAGTGGTTTTTGCGACATGCGCGTACAAATAGACATTTTTGCATTTACGATTTTATGATATGTGTAGAAAGAATAGATATGTATAGACTATTGTGTTCAAGTTATAAAAAAGAAGAACTGTCATTTTCGTTGTATCTACTTATTTTTAAATTTCGAATTAATATTTTATTCAAATTGTATTTGCTGCCAGTTCTCAAGATATAATTATGTACTTTGGACTACGTGATTTTAAACGCGCAATAATGTTTATAATTGTTAATTTTTTTTTATTTTTGTTATTTTTTTTTACGTATTATGTTAACCCGGCATATAAACTGCCACTATACAAAGTTTCGTCTAATTCCGTACAGTGGTTTTTGCGTGATGCACGTACAGACAAACAAACAAACAAACAAACAAACAAACAAACAAACAAACAAACAAAAATTTTAAAAACTGTTCTAACATGTTCAGTATCTCATTTTAAGCCACCCTGGTTAGTTTTTTCCGAATACATTCAATGTACAGACTTTCTTACCTCTACGATTTTATTATATGTATAGATTCCAGTAGTGCCAATAACTATTGGGACAATTTCGACTCTTGTATTCCACAATCTTTGGACCTCAATTTTTAGTGCGTAGTATTTAATAAGTTTTTCATTTTCCTTCCTAGTGAGGTTATAATCGGACGGTACTGTGATATCGATAAGGTAAGTTCTGTTTTTATTTTTGTCTACATATATGAGGTCTGGTCGATTGTTAGGTAACGCATAATCTGTGGTGACAGCAATCTCCCATATTAGTTTAAATTCTTCATTTTCCACCACATGAGGTTCATTTAACTGGCATTTCCACCAAAATTTAGTTGTTTCGAACTTGTGTTTCTTGAGTAAATTCCAGTAAACGTATTTGACTAGTTGATTATGTCTTTTTAGGTATAGTGGCTGTACTAATATTTTGCATCCTGAGATAATATGCCTGACTGTTTCATCTTTTTCATGACATAATCGGCATCGTCCGTCTGTATCAAGTTTTAAAATATCTCGTTCAAACTGTTTTGTTCTGACCGATTGTTCTTGTATTACAAAGATTTTAGATTCCATTTGGGGAGATTTAGGTTGTTTTTTTTGCCACAAAAAAGATTTTTCAATATCTGTATTTGGGTTCATTAGTACCTCTCTCACAATTTGACCATGTAATGGCTTTTCTTTCCAATTTTCTTTGGATCGTTCAGTCTGTTTTTTGTGGATTAAGATTTCATCTTCCGTGGGTAGTTCGATACTAAGTTTTTGTCTAAATTTTTTACCTTGTGATATTATGTTATATAGGCCTTTTTCCTTATCATGATCAACAATTACTTTTAGGACGTTGTCATTTTTGTCATCTAAATATTTTTCCATTTTAATAGTTAATTTGATATATAGATTTTCTATGTTTAATAGGCCTCTTCCTCCTTCATTGACTGGTAAATATAGTCTTTCGTTATTTGATTTTTGTTGATGCATGTTATATATGTTTAGGAGTTTCCTGGTTTTTCTGTCAATTTTTTTAAAGTCATCCATAGTATAATTTATTACATTGAAAGTATATATAAGAACCGGTGTTGCGTATGTATTTATGGCCTTTATAATATTTCTAGAGTTCAATGTTGATTGAATGATTTTTCTTACTCTTCTTATGTATTCATTTTTCTTCTCTTCTATTATTTGTTTGTGGTTGATTTCCCCATTTTCATCAATTCCAACATATTTATATTTATATATTTTATATATATATATATATATATATTCTTTATTGAACACCAATTTATATAAATTAAGCACAATAGGTGGGCTTAATGCCGCGAGGCATTCTATTCTAACCAATCTTTGGGATGTAGGAGAAGTATGTGCAGGCGAACAAGAATAGTTTATGGAAATATATTGTGGCAAAATATCCAAACGTTGACTGTAAGAAATATCTATAAGGGATAAGTCCGCCTTTGCACATTATGTAAATTTTCTAATGTACAAGATTGAGTGTGGTGGCGTGCTTTGGGAGAGGCTTATGCCGAGCAGTGGACTGATACGGAATGAAGATTCCGTTTTCTGTACATCCTTCATTGAGACTTCCCTGGATTGCTGGCTATACTGGACTAGAGGAGAACACAGCCGAGGTTGCTATGCGGCCATCTTACATCCAGTACGGCGGTACCAACCCAGTCGGCTACAATTTGAGCCTACCACCTAGGATATATTTATTTTTACATTTTAAAAGTTCAAAAAATGTTCCTAGCCTTTATTTCTCGCCTTAACATTTGAAATAAAAAACAGAGTCTCACGACCTTGGTAGGTAGAACGAAAAACAAATATCCTTAAACCATACATCGTTTGTCAAACCAGATTCAATAACACAGAAACCCAATATAGCAACAACAACGCCTCGGATCCGCATTGCTACTGTAAAAAGCCTAGGAGGTGTGGTAAGTAAAATTACATTATATTTAGTAATTTTTATTTTTTTTTGTATGGAAACTGACACGGTTGGCTTACATCACCTACAGTATGGCCAGTAATCCAAAAGGAAGTCTCTGGTTTGGCACCTACCTTCTCGGAGGTGATATCGGCTGGTCGGAGATCCGATTCAGCCAACCATACCGGATTTACATAAAAAAAAAACACAAACAAACGTCAAACTTTGTGTGATTATAGGCGAACACTAAATTAAAATAACAAATAATAAAAACTGGCCTTATTGTGTTTTTTATTTTTTATTTTATGTAATCCGGTATGGGTGGCTGAGTCAGAGGGGCCAAAGCACATGCTCTGACTAGCCAATATCACCTCCGAGAAGGTAGGTGCCATGCCGGAGACTTCCCTGGATTGCTGGCTATGCTGGACTACAGGAGAACACAGCCGAGGCTGCTATGCGGCCATCTTACATCCAGTACGGTGGTACCAACCCAGTCGGTTACAATACCTACCCTTACCACCTAGTAAGGGACAAGGGATGTGATGATTAGGGATGCGCCATCGCTCGCGAGCGTGACGCATGTGATGTGTTATACGAAATCTAAATTCAAACAATATTTAAACCGCATTATATTGTACCGTGTGGGGCCGGTACTTTAAAAGAATAGCCCCACTGCATCTCTCCCCGTGTATGTCGTAAAAGGCGACTAAGGGATATGACTCCCTTCTTATATTACTAGGTGGTAGGGTTTAACCCGCCCGGGTTGGTACCACCGCACTGAATGAAAGGTCGGTCGAAACGGCTATGTAAATAGTTTGTGTTTTCCGTCCAGTTCTTTGTAGCCGGCACGACCGAAGGGAAGCACTGACGTGGCACCAAGTTCACCCGGTGTTATGGGCTGACATCACGGATTTTGTAGGTGATGTAGCCAACCGTGTCAGTTTCCATAAAAAAAGTCCTAAAAAGATAGGACAGACGGACGGACAGGCGGCGTAGGCTAACTAATAGGGTCCCGTGCATATACGGAACCCTAAAAATACCATACAGTTTTTTTTATTGCTTCCGAACTGATTGTCTCTGCCCGAGGTCGAAGCCTCAGGCGCAGACAATTTCACCGCCGAGGAGGTGCCAGTCCGGCTTGGAGGTGCACTAATGTCGTAAACTAATGTCGGGGAAAAGCTGAAGATCCGTAGATTGTAGGAGTGGGAAAAGTTATTCCCTGGAAGCCCGTTCAACACCTTTGCAGTGCGGTACAAGAACGATTTAGAGAACCGTGCAGTTCGAAGAACTCTTCTGTCGACTACGAAGGGGTGTTACGCAAGAGTATGGCGTGTTTGGCGAAGGCGAACAGGAGGAGGAATAATGGAAGCAAGTTCGTCAGAGCAGGGGCCATAGTAGTACCGATAAAACAGGCAGTTGTTTTTAAAAACACTAAAACTAGATTTAATAGTTACTAATAGAAATATGTATCGGTTCACTGCTGGGCATCGGCTTATCCCAAGGCACGCCACAGGCTGATGATGATGATGATGATGATGATGAATAGAAATATGTCAGTCAGTCAGCGTGTAAGTTTCCACTGCTGGACATACGCCTCTCCAATTTTCCTCCAGTCCTCCCGGCCTTCAGCGATACGGAACCACTACTTTCCGCCGACGTACTTGATTTCGTCGTCCCACCTGGCGGGTGGTCTTCCCACACTCCGTTTTCCCGTCCACGGCCGCCAGTGTAGGACACGGTTACTCCAACGGTCATCGTCTCTTCGGCTAACGTGCCCAGCCCACTGGCACTTGAGCTTAGCCACCCGGTGTCCAATATCGACTACTTTGGTGCGAATAGAAAAATGAATGATATAAATTGTACGTACACAAACTCATAGTCTAAAGTGTTCCAATATGATGATTTACGTAGCAACACGTAACGCATGCGCGCCGCCCCCGGGGGATTGAGATATAAACTGCGGAATAAAGAACTCGTAATATTGTGAAGGGAGAAAATACACAATTTCGATAGGTACCTACGGATTTTTGGGAGGAAATATTTGGATCTTTATTGGGGAAAAGTCGGGAAATTCTACGTCTCGCGCAAACAATACTGTTTCAAACTTGACATTGATATATGTAGGTACAGAGAAAAACAGCCAAGTGCGAGTTGGACTAGCACTCCGAGGTTTCCGTACATTATTTGTTGTTTTAGTTTTAATTTAGAATTCAGCCTCATTTTTTTATGTAAATCCGGTCATCGTCAGCCTGGTGGCGTCGGTCGTGCGGTAGTTCGACTAATTGTTAAGCAACGCTGAGCGCGGTCAGTATTTGTATGGGTGACCGCTCGACCGTTGGAGGCTGACGATGGTTGGGATTCCACGTTAAACTGTAGGTCCCTTCCCTTCTTACCTTACAAGGGTGGTAGGGTTTATCCCGCCCGGGTTGATACCACCGCACTGAATGAAACGTCGGTCGAAACGGTTATGTAAATAGTTCGTGTTTTCCGTCCAGTTCAGTGCAGCCGACACGAAATGAAGGGAAGCACTGACACTGCACCTAATTCACCCGGTGTTATGGGCTGACATCACGGATGTTGTAGATGATGTAGCCAACCGTGTCAGTTACCATAAAAAAAAATTGCACTATAATCATTAATCACACCAAGTTTGACGCTTATATGTATAATCGCTTTTACTATAGAGTAAAAACAAAAACAGGTTTCTTGTATGGGATCTAATGCTTGTCGTTTATCTAAATGCAGTGTCGGTGGTGCAATGCATCCGTGCCTCTGTGTTAAGCACAGCCGGCGCGGTCTGACCTAGGGTTAGCACCCATCGTATGCTGTCGTGCCTTGGGAGAGGTGTATGACAAGCAGTGAACCGATACAGGCTGATGGTGAGGTATTATAATCTAAAATGTGCAAAATTAGTTTTTAGTTTTTATTATTATTATTTTTTTTTTTATGTTTTCTGTTTTTAAATTTGTTTGCAATAAAAGTTTTTGAATTTGAATTTGAATTTGAAATAAAAGATACGTTTTAAAAGTTGACTACTAGAAAAAATCTGCCACATATGTATAAAATAGCACCTAATTCCGAATACTAAAAAGGATATCATCCACTCATGTTTTCTTTCATGCATCATTTTTGCTTGCTTTAGCACCGCCTTCAACTCTAGGGTTAGATTTTTTTTATTTCACACATTTTTGAAGGCGGTTTTTTTATTTTTTTTTTTAGTTTTTATTTCACGGTTTTCTTTAGTAATTTTTTGCTATTAATGTACTCCGCGGAATCGCTCGGCCTTCGGCCTCACGATTCCGCCTCACTTTCCAATCCGATCATGATCAAATTGAAATGGGACCACACGGGAAGCACCAGCTTTCAAATAAAAAAGGAATCATCAAAATTCGGTTCGCAGTCGAAAGAAACAAACTTAAAAAAAATACAGTCGAATTGAGAACCTCCTCCTTTTTTTTTAAGTCGGTTAAAAATATCAATAATATTTAGCGACGAGACCACCTATTTCAATGTTTAAAGAAATCGTTTATTACATTAAATACGTTTATTTACCCCCTACGTTACCGCACTTTCGTCGTATTCCTAAAAAGCCGCAACTCAAACATCGGCTCAGCCTTCGGCTTCGCGCTCGACTCGCTCTAAAGCTTCGAACAAACACACAAATCTCTACCGATCGCGCAGATCTCGCGGGCCGTGTGAGGAATGCACTAGACTCGGCATTGAACCTTTCTATAACATAATAACTGTGCCTACTTCACAGAACTGTTTAGTAAAGTATTCGTCGAATGCGTTGAACTTAATCCCATTTTTTTTATTTACTCCGGTATGGGTGGCTGAGTCAGAGGGGCCAAAGCACACGCTCTGACTAGCCAATATCACCTCCGAGAAGGTAGGTGCCATACCGGAGACTTCCCTGAATTGCTGGCTATACTGGACTAGACGAGAACACAACCGAGGTTGCAATGCGGCCATCTTACATCCAGTACGGTGGTACCAACCCAGTCGGCTACAATTTGAGCCTACCACCTAATAAGTGGCAAGGGAAGGGACCTACAGTTTTACACCGGTTCTGAATGGTGAAGCAGCAGGTGTAGGTATGCACGTAAATTTTTTCGTCAGAAAAAACTCATTGGTACACGCCGCCGACCGGATTCGTACCTCGGACCTCCCGCATGACAAGTCGATGCCGAAACCACTCGGCCACCCGCCGCTAAGATTTCACAACTGTTTGCAGCAAAGCAGTTCAGTTACTTGAACTTAGAATTTTTAACCTATGCATAAGTAGACGTAAGTAAGTAATGGTAGGAACATATATGTTTTGATTGCGATCCTTCTAACGAGGTAAGAGGAAGCTTCCTTTCACAAACAATCACTGACACAGGCAAGAACATACAAGTAGACAAAACATAAAAATATACGTTGTATTGTAAGTCTATATAAGAATAAGACTTATAAAAGTACATTGAGTTCCAGAATAACATTTTGGCAGTCTGTTTAACGCCTGTATTGACTATTCCAATATATAAATATTTCAATAAAAAAAAATACCAGCCAAGTGCGAGTCGGACTCGGGCACTTAGGTTTCCGCACCACAAAAAAAAACTTTGAAAAAAACACGTTTCATGTATGGGGACTTACATGAAACGTCTTAGACATAACCTCCTTAATTTTTGACATTTTCTATATATACATATACTATATATATATATGTATATATCTAATTTCAACTGTACGGTTCCAAAGATACAGTAGTAGGACAAACAGAGAGACAGACAGACAGGCAGACAAAAGAAGAAATTGTGACAAGTTCGAGTGCAGTCTAACTGCCATATGAATGATCAATAAACAAAACAATACAATACAGACAGACAGACAGACAAACGGCGTAGGCTTAGTAATAGGCTTCCGTACGAAATACTGAAACCTTTTTTTTTCATGGAAACTGACACAGTTGGCTACATCACCTACCTACAACATCCGTGATGTCAGCCCATAACACCGGGTGAACTTGGTGCTTCCCTTCGGTCGTGCCGGCTACAAAGAACTGGACGGAAAACACAAACTATTTACATAGTCGTTTCGACCGACCTTTCATTCAGTGCGGTGGTACCAACCCGGACGGGTTAAACCCTACAAACTAGTAATAATACGAAGGGAGTCATATCCCTTAGTCGCCTTTTACGACATACACGGGGAGAGATGCAGTGGGGCTATTCTTTTAAAGTACCGGCCCCACACGGCACATACCTACCTAAATAATTGAATGCTTCCTCTATAGAATAATTTGCTATACAGTCGATGTAGGTAGGTAAATAAGACTTGCCGTAAGACAAAGGGGAACACTCCCTTCGCTAAAAAGCTCCACGTCAATATTTGAAATAATTATACACTTGATTTCACATTTTCTCGTTGTGAAAGACAAACTGAAAAGTACCCTCCCACCTCCCTCCCTTACTAGGTGCGGTAGACTCAAATTGTACCAGACTGGATTGCTACCAGCCTGCTGGACAAAAGATATTCCTATAGAAGTCTCGGATGTGTTCCTTCTACTACTCGTCTGTTTCAAGTTTGCCACCTCTGACGGTTATGACGTAACAGCTAACGGTACCGTCGAAAAAAAATGGGATAGACGAATGCTCCCGCTGCCAGGTGTTAAACTGAACTGTCGTTACTTCGTATTTCAGGCATAGAAATAATATGTACTACCATTTAATAATAATTCCACGTAATTCAGTGACATGACTAGTCTATGCGAAACTTTTCCTTGTTTACTCATATTGGCTTAACTTTGATAACAACGGATCTCCGCGTACCACCGAGGGTACCACATGAATCTTTGTTTTCAACATATTATTGCTTTACCTACTTAACTTTGATAATAATGGATCTCCGCGTACCACCGAGGGTACCACATGAATCTTTGTTTTCAACATATTATTGCTTTACTTACTTAACTTTGATAACACCGGATCTCCGCGTACCACCGAGGGTACCACATGAATCTTTGTTTTCAACATATTATTGCTTTACCTACTTAACTTTAATAATAATGGATCTCCGCGTACCACCGAGGGTACCACATGAATCTTTGTTTTCAACATATTATTGCTTTACCTACTTAACTTTGATAACACCGGATCTCCGCGTACCACCGAGGGTACCACATGAATCTTTGTTTTCAACATATTATTGCTTTACCTACTTAACTTTGATAACACCGGATCTCCGCGTACCACCGAGGGTACCACATGAATCTTTGTTTTCAACATATTATTGCTTTACCTACTTAACTTTGATAACACCGGATCTCCGCGTACCACCGAGGGTACCACATGAATCTTTGTTTTCAACATATTATTGCTTTACCTACTTAACTTTGATAACACCGGATCTCCGCGTACCACCGAGGGTACCACATGAATCTTTGTTTTCAACATATTATTGCTTTACCTACTTAACTTTGATAATAATGGATCTCCGCGTACCACCGAGGGTACCACATGAATCTTTGTTTTCAACATATTATTGCTTTACCTACTTAACTTTGATAACACCGGATCTCCGCGTACCACCGAGGGTACCACATGAATCTTTGTTTTCAACATATTATTGCTTTACCTACTTAACTTTGATAACACCGGATCTCCGCGTACCACCGAGGGTACCACATGAATCTTTGTTTTCAACATATTATTGCTTTACCTACTTAACTTTGATAATAATGGATCTCCGCGTACCACCGAGGGTACCACATGAATCTTTGTTTTCAACATATTATTGCTTTACTTGCTGCTTGATAGCTGTTATCTTGTCGTAATACTTTGCTAAACGCGGTGGTCGATGTTGTGCTATAATTTACCAGAATTATTGCAGCACAACACCGATAACTCTGAGCCCTTCGGTTGTCGCTATATAGCGTGTGTGATGTATATGCGAACCCCTCAACCTAAATAATAAGGAATCGGCTCTTCACCGTCACGCTAATCCGCTCAAATTCCATCTATTTCTACTTGTAAACACCGATAGAGTACCAGATGAGCCATTCTCACACATCACTCCCGAGAAAGCATGTTGCCGACCAAATCAGCTCATAAGCTGAGTTCACAATGACTGATGCTGATGTATGACTCATCTTATCGTCTTGTGTTCGCGAATATTCGAGTGAGGTGCTTTAGCACGCTCACAGCATGAGATGGCTCACAATGCATTCCTTTGAATGTACGCACAATTGTTTACCGGTCAGTATCCGTGGTCAGACTGCATTGTTAGATTGATCTGATCGCGGATACTATCACCACTTCACTACGACACTATATCCGACATTGTAAATCGCTGCGCTTATTCAAAAAACACCTAAAACTGTATTACCTCCGTCAATGTGAAGTAAAAACCTAAAAAAAAACAACTTTTGTTTCATACCTGGATGGACAAGTATGTATGTATGTATGTTTATTTATTTGTACATAATATTCTATATATTTAGTAATTTATATGTATTAACACATGGTATGGCTTGTCTTTAACTAGCATGTACTTATATGTATTGTTAATAAGTATTCTTATTATTATTTTATCTTCAATTCTCACGCTCAACTCTTTTGCTACTTACATTCTACTATATTATCGAATCTCAAACATCCAAATGTTGACTGTAAGAAATCTCTGTAAGGGATAAGGCCGGCTTTGTACCTTATCTAAATTTTGTAATGTATTTGTTACTGTTTAATGTTTACTGGAGCAATAAAGTATTTTCTATCTATCTATCTAACCTCTTGTTTCATACCTGGATGGACATTTTTTTTTTATGGAAACTGACGCGGTTGGCTACATCACCTACAACGTCCGTGATGTCAGCCCATAACACCGGGTGAACTAGGTGCCATGTCAGTGCTTCCCCCTTTGATCGTGCCGGCTACACTGAACTAGGTCTATTCGGCAACTCCGCTCAGGCGCTTCTCAGGCGAAATTACACGCTAAACTGACGATTTTCCTGCCTGACAAAACATTCGTATTCTTGAAATCCGCGGAACGCAGTCTGGACCTGGCTGTCATGGAATTTGACATTTAGCCACGTAGTACGCCGTTACTTTGAATGGGATGCCAAACATTTCGTATTCTTGAAACACTTTTGACAACTGTCACTGAGAGTTCTCAGGAGATTTCGCCTGAGATTCATCCGCTAGTCTAGGGGTAACGTATGTCGTTGCTTTTAATATAACCAAAGACCGTAGTACCTACTTATAAAATTTCACTTATATTTCGTCGAGTTCTTTTAAATCAGAAAACCCGATGATTTTTATTATATATATAATGTGGCAAGTGACTGTATAGGACTACCTGTATAGAAATAGGATTTCTGTCGATATTCTGTTTCTGTTTATAAGCGGCGGGTGGCCGAGTGGTTTGGGCATCGGCTCCTCATGCGAGAGGTCCTCGGTTCGAATCCGGTCGGCGTGTACCTATGAGTTTTTTCTAACGAAAAACAAATTTACGTGCATACTACATCTGCAGCTTCACCGTTCGGAACCGGTGTAAAACTGTAGGTCCCTTCTCTTGCCCCTTACTAGGTGGTAGGCTCAAATTGTAGCCGACTGGGTTGGTACCACCGTACTGGATGTAAGATGGCCGCATAGCAGCCTCGGTTTTGTTCTCCTCTAGTCCAGTATAGCCAGCAATCCAGGGAAGTCTCCGGTATGGCACCTATCTTCTCAGAGGTGATATCGGCTGGTCGGAGCATGCGCTTTGGTCCCTCTGACTCAGCCACCCATACCGGATTACAAAAAAAAAAAAAATTAAAAATAAAATTGGTACAAATGATGCATAAATGTCGGGAAATTTTAATTTGTGAATATACTGACGAAAAAATTTACATAGGTACCTACCCTTCTCCCAGCTGCCGCATTGGAGCCTCGCCTTCCCGTGGACGGCGGCGGGGCGGCGGCGGCGGAGGCGACGGCAGTTCCATTACAAAATCCATTGATGTCTAATTTTATAGATCGAACGTCGCGCGATTTAACCTGTACTACGTTTCGTCTTAACAAGTGTGCGTGCATTCACACACAGTATTGTGATACTCACACAAGCACACACTTACATCATATAGTCGTTTCATGTCCGTAAACGGCGGGCATCGGAGCGCGCCGCGCCTCCTGCCACGAGATACTTTCGTGTTTGCATTTTACACACCACCATGCTGTCACGTGACGCGATCCCTACGACGTTACTGTCGCGTTCTCACTTGCCTACAGATGATAAGAGTGAGCGAGAAAGTTGTCATCGCTCGCCCATCGGCGCGATTGTCGTATTTCCGCTCACTCTTATGATCAGTAGGCAAGTGGGAACGAGAACGCGATAGCTACGTCACACAAGTCAGCATGGCTTCTTAACACGTCATAACATGCTCAGGCGAAACAAACAACAACGTTTGTCACTGTTACTCTTGCATAAAACACAGCTTTACTCTTTCTCGTTCGCTCTTTATATTAAATTACGTATACAAAAATCTGTTTAACATAAAATTTGAGAAAAAAACCAGCAAAATAAATACTTACTGATGGAAGGAGACGCCATTCTTTACGTAATTTCGATCTGAGCTGTTACAATACTTGTAACAGCAACCGGGCATGCTGAACACACGCACTTTTGCGCCACAGACTCGGTACAGTAAGACTTACGCTCAACACGCCCTGCACACGCCGTATGAAGCGGCTGTCCGTGAAATCTGCAATTTATGCAGTTCTCGTCGAGAACAAATTTTTTCGGGAGTAATGTATGGGATGGGCATATCTCTAAATATACATCAATGACAAAATCCATTGCAAATCGCAAAATCTTTGACGAACCGACCAAAATAATGACAAGCAAGACAACAACCGTGCGTTCTACCGTGTGGGGTCGGTACTTAAAAATAATAGCCCCACTGCATCTCTCCCCGTCGCATGTCGCAAAAGTCGACTAAGGGATAAGGAAATTCGTCAGCCTCAGTAGCTCATGGTGCGGTCAGTCGACTGTTGTTAAGCAATGCTGAGTGCGGTCAGTCTCTCCTCTGGCGGGTGACCGCTCGACCGTTGGAGGCTGACCGTGGTTCGGATTCCACGTTAAACTGTAGTCCCCCTCCCTTCTTACCTTACTAGGTAAATAAGTTTAGGTAAGTAGTATAAGGTAATAAAGGTATTAAGGTAAATGAATGAAGAAATAAAAAAAAAGTATTATTTAAAACTAAAACAAATGAATATATTTTACAACAAATTACTACAAGGCTACTATTGTCAGCTTCGACAGCTCAGTGGTGCAGACAGTTGACTGTTGCTATTGATTGTTAAGCAACGCTGGGTGCGGTCAGTATTTGGATGGGTGACCGCTCGACCGTTGGAGGCTGACCGTGGTTCGGATTCCACGTTAAACTGTAGGTCCCTTCCCTTCTTACCTTACTAGGTGGTAGGGTTCAACCTGCCCGGGTTGGTACCACCGCACTGAATGAAATGTCGGTCGAAACGGCTATGTAAATAGTTTGTGTTTTCCGTCTAGTTCATTGTAGCCGACATGAAATGAAGGGATGCACTGACATGGCACCTAGTTCACCCGGTGTTATGGGCTGACATCACGGAGTTAGTAGGTGAGGTAGCCAACCGTCAGTTTCCATAAAAAAAAACAAAGGTTGGCTACGACGACAATGATTTGTGTTGCCTCCTTGTTTATCAAAATTTTATCAAAAATGTTATAACCTTTTTTTTAATGTATCCGAGAAAAACATAAATTAACATCTAATTTATAAGTAATTAATTAATAAGATGTTTCGTCGTCTACCTACAAAATGTATCGATTATATTTTTTAAAATATTATCAATACAGCCGTGCGAATGCAAAATTCTAGAAAGCGCCTTAAAAACGTTAGGCTGGCAATACTTATTGTTTATTGTATAATTTCATCCATAGGTAGGTAACCAACGCTTGGTCATGTCGAAAAATCCGCCAGTTCTAAATTCAATGCGAAGAAGAACTGACAAACAAACTTCGCAAGTCACAATGTTTTGTTAGTAAATAAGTATTATATTAAAGTAATTTCCAATAATTAACCCATACTACCGCTCACAAGAACATTGATATTTACAGCATAAACATGAATACTCAAGAATATGAGCACACTGCCTATTTAAATTACCTATAGGTATCTGGTGTATAGTACCAACGTCAATTTTGATACTTCATATATCACGTCAAATAAAAACAAGTAGTTTACATTTATTACAAAGAAATGTAATAAGTCATATTAAAAATCTAATGATACAAAGTGTATCCAATTGTCAAAATTTGTAAGTGGGGAAAACAGTAGTCAAACTCTTAGATAAAATTACGGTCAGTTAATGCATCCTTAATAGTGTAATAAAATAACTCTTTTCAATTAACATTATTTTAATCCGTCGTTTAAAATTATTATCATCTAATTGTTTAATGTTAGAAGACAGTTTATTATAAAATCTAACACTATTAAAAATAAAGCTTTTTGACGTTTTAGCTAATCTATGTCTTATTAGTTGTACATTATTCTTACACCGTGTATCATAGTTATGATTGTCGGAATTAAGAGAGCAATCATGAATGTATTTTCTGGCATAGCATATGTTCTGGTAATCATATGCACTTGGTAAAGTCATGCATGATTCCTATCTCGCCGAACGCTGTCCTATAAGTATCTCTAGTTTTCATATTTAACATGTACCGCAAGGCCCTCTTCTGTAATAAAAATATTCTATTTGTATCTGCTGCATTTCCCCAAAACATAATGCCATATGACATGATGCTCTCAAAATAGGCATGATAAACCGTCTTGATAAATAAATGATAAAACTATCCGCAGCGCGACATTCTGCTTCCTCTCAATGGTCAGCCGGTCCCTCACCTCGCGCAGTTACTCCACCGCCCCGTCGTAGGAGGACGAGCAGCTGCTGTCCTTATTGCTCCGCGTCTCCAGCAACTCCTTGTGCAGTGCGTTGTTGGAGTCCAGACTTTCTCAAACTCCTTCTAGTTATTCTCATACCAGTAGATCATGTCCATGCACTTCTCCTCACTCTCCTGGAGCTCCGCGAGGCACCTCTCCTTCTTGACGAGCACCGCTTGGAGCCGAGCGTTGTCTGCCAAGACGTTCTCAAACGCGGCCGAGTTGTCGTCCTGCTCGGTGAGGAGGCGCCCGTTCAGCTCGCGCAGCTCCTCCGTCTGCTGTAGCAGGCTCTGCAGGTGCCCGTCGCTCTCGCTGGCCATTGCAGCCCGTGCGCCGCTCCGTGTGCGCATGAAAAAAAAAAGGTCAACTCGGTTAGCAGAAACCAGAATAAGTAACACGACAAGTATGTCAGTAGTAGTCACTATGTTTATATATATATAATATTTATGTAGTACTACCTATCCTTTTAGAATTCTTAGGTATAGTCAGCACATGCAAATACAAGTGTCACATATAATTAACAACAATAATTCTATGGTTAATACGTACAAATACAAGTGTCTATATGTATGTGTATATAAGTGTATAATAAACAACAATATCCTGTGACACGTACCGCTATGTGTGCTCTATTTTTACAGTTAATATTCCACTAAGTATGTACTTATATATCTATACTTATAGTCAATGTTATACCTAATTTTCTAATGTACTGTAATAATAATATAACAATTTTAACAGTGAAACATAATATACCTAACAGTGTATGAATATATAAGAGTGTGTAGACTAAATTAACTAGCTAATCATGCATATATTATTTGGCTTTGCGATCGGCTCTTTGTCCCGTAGATCTACCGGCAGGTATATAGCTGTACTGCAACAGGAGTGAAGGACTCTAAAATCTAGCTACTGCCCCTCGGGTCGTGGGCTAATCGCCTGCGGTGCTCGGAGGTACCGCGATATGCCCCTAGCAAGTTCGAGCCAATCTGTGCCGAACATTGAGATGTATGTACGTTGTATAGCTCAATGGTACAACGTATAGCTCAATGGTGCCGAAGTACAATAAGTATATCTATAAAAGTTAGGTTATGTAATGAAGATTGGGTATGGGTTGTGTTATATTATAAATAAATATCACGTTACTCACGCCATCTAGTCGAAGAACACTTCCGGCTCAGCCTATTTACTTCTGCAAGCGCCTTAGTCCAGAGAACCCTCCAAATGTATGTCCGTTGTAGGTTATGTATGTCTCAGCTGATAACATCAAAACTTGCAGTATTCCGCTACTTCCTTGTCATAGGTATGTTGCAGTAGCCGTGAGCGTATCGCGGAATGTATTTTCTTCACTCTTGGCTCACCGGTAACATTGATTTCTTGGAGCGAATACGTATCGCATTTTTTAAAGGTCACTTTTTTTATGGTAGTATTTCTTGAATTTGGCTCGCTGGATATAGAATATAACACTTCCACACACAGATTTTATCTAATATTTATTATGGATATTACTTGAAATATTCAGTCTATGTTGCAAATTTATATTATTAAAAAAAGATAAAACACCAGTCATATATTTTAAACTTGACAGCTGCAGCCAAAGAATACAATATTACTTAGCTGCAGCGCAGTGCTGCACATGCTCCATAATCTTGGCGTGTTTGTGATAGACTCATGCATTTCTCACAATACATCCCTTTTTCCTTCGAATAACCGAGCGAGATGAAACTATATATATTCACGATAACGGCGCGCAAAGATTATAGATTTCCCAGTAGTCATCCAGCTAACGGCGTCATACGTTCATCGCCAGTTTTGCGTGCAGAATACGAATGTTTTGCGAAAACTGGCATGCAACTGGGAATATACCGTCAACTGGGAATTGTCATTTGACATGCAGAATAGGCCTAGGAAAACACAAACTATTTACATAGCCGTTTCAACCGACGTTTCCCGGGCGGGTTAAACCCTACCACCAAGTAAGATTAGGACGGAAGGGACCTACAGTTTTACGAGGAATCCGAACCTCGGTCAGCCTCCAACGGTCAGCGGTCACACATCCAGTACTGACCGCACCCAGCGTTGCTTAACATTCAATAGCGACAGTTGACTGTCTGCACCACTGAGCTATCGAGGCTGACAATAAGTAATAGAATAGATAACTAAGAATATATAAGAACAGCTTATAGGAACCAAACTAAACACAGTGTTCACCCGTGCGTGCACCTAGTTAACCCGTGTTATGGGCTGACATCACGAATGTTGTAGCTGATGTTTGGCAAGTTTGGCTTTTATTTAACTAACATGTACTTATAATGTATTCTTATTATTATTTTGTCTTCAATTCTCACGCTCGACTCTTGCTACTACCTATTTACATTCCACTATGATCCAAAGGTTCACGTAAGGGATAAGTCCGCCTTTGCACGTTATGTAAATGTTTTAATGTACTTATTATTGTTGAATGTTTATTGGAACAATAAAGCATTTTCATTCTTCCTTTCCTTATTCCTTATCCTTCCTTACCTATAATAAAATCCAACGTCTGCTTTCTGTCTGAGGGTCTGAGTGTCTGAGTGTATGTCTGTCTGTCCGCTTATAACTCGAGAAACACTTAACCGATTTTAATAAAATAAAATTCTACGGATAGCTTGATTCTTCCCATCAACTATAGGTTACTTACTATCACGCTAAATGGCTTATGAGGTTAGCAGTGAAGTGAAATATGAGAGCGGGCGGAGTCGTGGGCACAGCTAGTTTATTAAATAAATTATAAAATTTTGGGTAAATTCAATACAAATTCAAGACAAAGAAAGAATAAAAAAAATAGTTATTTAAATTTATATTAAATTTAAAATTACGTAAACTAAAGCTTCTTAAATAAACAGAATTTAATTTTATCGTAATTGTTCCAGAAAACATCCCACATTAAATTGGTCACTCATAAAATTGATTGTAAAATTATCTCCGTATAATATTTTTTTCCCCTTTTGGTTGAAAAGCAACTCCTCTAATTTTGTTACCTACAGGTAACAAGTGTCATCTCGCTTTGCCACTTCTAGTATTTTGTTCGATGCTTGTAAAGGCCTCCAAAGCACGCAATCAAAGATTCGTCTCTGAACGAAACACGTACATACTTTGTATGGAAAACATGTAGAGTGCTACTAATTTAATACAGTAGATTTTAATTTAAAAAACTGGCTAAGTGCGAGTCGAACTCGCGCACCGAGGGTTCCTTATCGCCATGTCATGGTTAGCGCCACTCACGCCACCTATGGCGAGTTATGAAATTCTTCATATTAGTTAAATGTCATGATTATGTTAAAATGCACACTCTATTCGGTAGATGGCGCGCGCGCATACACTTTTTGGTTTCTTCTATGGGAACCCCGTGATTTTTTTACTTTTTCTGAATTTTAATATTTTTTGTTATATCGGCCATAATAACACATATTCTGTGACAATTTCAACGGGCTACCTATTATGGTTCAAGAGATACAGCCCCCGGACAGACAGACGGACGAAAGGACAGACATACAGACAGACAGACAGACGGCGTAGGCTTAGTAATAAGGTCCCGTACCGGATACAGAACCCCAAAAATGTATCAGGAAAAGTTGTTATTCAATAATTATTATTCTAAATTAGAGCCTTATCCTAATTAATTGGTTTAAATTATACGATGAAACTACATATTTAATTATACAAAATTTTGAAAGAATTAATTAAAAAGTCAAGTAGTAAAAAACACTAAAATTTACTGAAATTTAATAAAAATAAAAAGAGCTACTCAACAGCTTCGAAATTTTATTTTAAAATACTAAATTTTAGGATACCGTACTTGATCCGGTTGATACCGACAGGAAAAAACGGAACCCTTATATGATCACTTTGTTGTCCGTCCGTCTGTCACGACCCTTTTCTCGGAAACGGGTAGAGGTGTCATGTTGAAATTAATATCAAATACTAAGGCCAACGATTCCTTCGAGTTGTAAAAAAGGCAAGCTATATACAGGGTGTCCCAGAAACCGACGATAATCTTTTAACAGGAGATAGGGCTGCTAATTACCTCTCAGAATATCTAATTTTAGGTTTAGTAAAAATGGCTTAGTTTTTGAGATATTGTCATTTTTGTAAAAATCCAAAATTTTCTCCCTCCGCTCATTTTTTTGAATACCACAAGTACAAATGTAAGATTTTCTTAAATCTAGTTTTTGTCGAATATTCCTGAAAAGTAAGGCTTTCACACGGTATAATTTATTTTTTCATTTTTAATCCTGTTTAGCTGAAAAACGACTTAAGAGCCACATGTTAAAATTTTTTCAGCCTCATCCCTTGAGTTTGGCCCTTCGCGGTGAAAAAAAAATTACTACACTAAAGTGGCATTATGCAACAAAAATACGCCCATCTAATGTAGTTTTTAAAATGGTACATCACTTACCGATTTGCCCAATAATTTATGGGATATTGTTATTAAACTGCAAAAGGACCTCTGAATTTGATAACTGTTCTACAAAGTACGAATTGGAATAAAATAAACACTATTGAAGTAAATTGGTCTTTATTAACCTGTTAATGTAGATGTTCAAATTGTTTACCACCTGCACAAATGCTAGCTCGACATCTTCTCACAAATGCCCGGTTGATGCGTCGAGCAAGTACTCGATGCAAGTGCAGATACGTCCACCTATGCTATGTAATCGTTTGTGTTTTCCGTCCTGTTGACTATAGTCGGCACGACCGAAGGGAAGCACTGACGTGGCACCAAGTTCACCCGGTGTTATGGGCTGACATCACGGATGTTGTAGGTGATGTAGCCAACCATGTCAGTTTACATAAAAAAAACCTGAGCTACTGCCGTAATTCTTTCTTTGAGCTCTATCAAGTTTTCCACAGGTTTCCCGTAAACTTTTTCTTTTAAATAGCCCCAATAATAAAAATCTAACGGATTTAAATACGGTGATCTAGACGTCCGGTTTATCTGTGGGGATGCAAGTGGCTAGGAGGCCAGAAGACGTCCGTTGAATTGTAGAGACTTTAAACGGGCGAATTATCTTGAGTTTCTGCAACAGGAGCTTCAGAGCCTTTTAGAACATGTACCATTGGCCATACGGGGTGGTTGTAAAATGATGGCTGCCCAGCCCATCACGCTAGGGAAGTGCGTAATTTTTTAGACGAAGCATATCCCCACAGATGGATCGGACGTCTAGGAATAAATTACGGCAGTAGCTCAGGGTTTTTTTTATGTAAACTGACATGGTTGGCTACATCACCTGCAACATCCGTGATGTCAGCCCATAACACCGGGTGAACTTGGTGCCACGTCAGTGCTTCCCTTCGGTCGTGCCGACTTTAGTCAACTGGACGGAAAACACAAACTATTTACATAGCATAGGTGGACGTATCTGCACTTGCATCGAGTACTTGCTCGACGCATCAACCGGGCATTTGTGAGAAGATGTCGAGCTAGCATTTGTGGTGGTTGTAAACAATTTGAACATCTACTTTAACAGGTTAATAAAGACCAATTACTTCAAGTGATTATTTTATTCCAATTCGTAGTTGGTAGAACAATTATCAAATTCCGAGGTCTTTTTGTAGTTAAAAAAGAA
Organism: Nematopogon swammerdamellus; assembly: GCA_946902875.1. Lineage (NCBI taxonomy): Eukaryota > Metazoa > Arthropoda > Insecta > Lepidoptera > Adelidae > Nematopogon > Nematopogon swammerdamellus. The sequence goes on along the minus strand of OX336356.1, from coordinate 2,252,959 downwards.
TAGCTCATAAATTATTGGGCAAATCGGTAAGTGATGTACCATTTTAAAAACTACATTAGATGGGCGTATTTTTGTTGCATAATGCCACTTTAGTGTAGTACTATTTTTGTTCACCGCGAAGGGCCAAACTCAAGGGATGAGGCTGAAAAAAATTTTAACATGTGGCTCTTAAGTCGTTTTTCAGCTAAACAGGATTAAACGTGAAAAAATAAATTATACCTTGTGAAAGCCTTACTTTTCAGGAATATTTGACAAAAACTAGATTTAAGAAAATCTTACATTTGTACTTGTGGCATTTAAAAAAATGAGTTGAGGGAGAAAATTTTGGATTTTTACAAAAATGACAATATCTCAAAAACTAAGCCATTTTTACTAAACCTAAAATTAGATATTCTGAGAGGTAATTAGCAGCCCTATCTCCTGTTAAAGGATTATCGTCGGTTTCTGGGACACCCTGTATATATTATCTTAATAAATTCTTTAATAGTTACAGCAATTCTCAGATAAGTAATTAATTAATAAGAAAGAAGCTGCACAAAGAATTTGGAGTTTTTTTTTTTAATATTGCTTACCCTGAGGACAACCCCCCTTTTTCCATACAAAAATTGTCCCCTGGGTCACCCCTAAAAATTTGGTAATTTTTTTATTTTAAATAGTTTTGTATACTTTTTTTTCAATTGCCTATAAACCTAAGTATTTTATGCTTATTGATTTTCAACTAAACAATACATTGTAATAATTTTTTTTTTTCATTTGACTTTGAAGCTGGTTTTTACGTTACAAGAAAAAGTTCATCCACCCTTTTAAATCCCCTTTTAATACGAACTAGCACTCATTCCACCTTTAGGAAAACGCCGTGTGAAGTTAGAGGCACTGTATCTATAGCCACAAATACACCCTCCCATCTCTGCGCGTCTTCACCCAAACATCTTTTGTTCTCTTACGAATCTTTAACTCCCTCCCTACGTAAATACGGATGTACACTGACAGACAATATTCTAGATTTGCAACGATACCTGTTCAACAGAATAATGTTATAAATTTACTTAGTCAGATAAGGAACTGACGTAGAACCTCGTTCCGGCAGGAATAATGTTTAATGGGCTGATAATATCTACCACGGGACCAGCCACTGATTTAATGAACATAACCATTTTAAATTCCATGAAAAAAAAATTTTTTTTTTCATTTTTAGGTTTCCGTACCCCATACGGAAGCCTATTACTAAGCCTACAACGTCTGTTTGTCTGTCCGTCTGTCCGATGGCTGTATCTTTGGAACCGTAATAGCTAGCCGGTTGAAAGGTTCACAGAATAAGTGTTATTATGGCCGATATAACAAGAAATAATAAAAATAAGAAAAAGTAAAAAAAACACAGGGTCCCCATAGAATAAACTAAAAAGTGTACGCGCCATCTACCAACAGTATGAAGCATTTTAACTAATCATAAATTTTAACTAATATGAGGCATTTCATAATACACGCCATAGATGGCGTGAGTAGCGCTAACAATGACATGGCGATACGGTACTCTCAGTGCGCGAGTTCGACTCGCACTTGGCCGGTTTTTTCCTATAATTTTCATATGAAGTGTACCCACAGTGAAGAGGAACTGAAATCTATATGTTTGCGAATTGTTTCAGCGTCGGTTTTCACAAGGCGCCTGTATGCAGAGTAGCTGGGCGTGATTTGTTACGCACTCCCCTCTCTTACCTCTTTGCAAACACTCTGGCGTTGGCTACACTGAATGGAGTGCGATGTAGCGATGAACTTGGGAAGAAAGATGGAAAGACAAAAAAAATAAGAAATAAGAAGGAAAGGAAGGAAGATCGATAGAAAAAATTAAGAACGAAAAATTAAAAGGCAGAAAGAAAGAAAAAGCAAAGGGCACAAAGAAAGAAATAAAAAGAAGAGAACAGAGAAAGACTGAAAAAAAGATAGAGAAAAAGGAAAAATAAAAGATACAAAAAAAAGAACGGAAGAAAGAAAAATAAAATAAACAGAAAAAACCTTATGAGGACAATATTAGGTATTATAGTCGACACTTTCATTAAATAGTAAGTATAATTTAAGATATTTCTAACCTTTTTACAAATTTCAAAGACTTTACTCGCGGTAGTTTTTATAAACCCATATTTTTAGCCGTATCGTCGTGTGCAAGATTGACTGAAAGAAATGTAATCCTGAAAAATCCGTACAAAAAAAAAACTCCACCTTCTGCACGCCAAAAGCTGCATAAAGAGCTAATTAATTCTTCTGGAACTCATTCTTGCAAACCTGAAATTTGAACTAGGTACCAACCTCTCACTAGCGCTGTACTCTTGTATTTAACGTATTTCTAATCTATTTTTAGTTTCTATTGAAAGCGCGACATACGGCGCCTAGCCACCCATAAGGTGTCTAACGACACCCATGGACATTCGGTCGTATGCGTTTTATTTTTTCTTTCTCTCTATCTTTCTTTCAGTCTTTCTTTCTGCTCTCTTTTTTATTTCTTTCTTTCTGCCCTTTGCTTTTTCTTTCTATCTACCTTTTGTTCTTTCGTTCTTAATTTTTTCTATGTATCCTCCTTCCTTTCCTTCTTATTTCTTGTTATTTTATTTCCATCTTTCTTCACTATTGTATTCTGTTCTCTCGCTGACGTCTTACCCTCTCTTTGTTAATCACCACCAGCAACGCTGGCTCCTCCCTGATGTATGTAGCCATCACCAACATCTGTACAACAAGCTAACACATATAGAGACATGAGTACACACACGTGACTTAATGACTGATCGTATCTCCATTGTTTGTCCAAAGATGTTCGTGGAGCGTTTAGAAAAATCACTGATTCTCACTTTAGATTTTGTTTGAACGCGTATTTACAAAGGGTTCCTTTCTTGCCGATACTTTTGCCAGACAGGCAAACAGGCAACAATTTTAAAAACTGTTCTAACATGTTCAATTTCTCATTTTAAGTCGCCGTTTGGTTTTTTTTTTCGAATATTTTCAATGTACAGATTTTTTTACATTTACGATTTTATTATACTTACATACATACATACATACATAGCGTCAAACCTGTTTCCCGGTGGGGTAGGCAGAGACAACGGATCTCCACGTGCCACGATCCTGACACACCTCTGCCGCTTCTTCCACTCCCATAATGTTCTTCATGCATGCTCGTCCGTTACGGGTACTACGCACTTGACCTTTTTTGAGAACATGCCCGATCTAATCCAGTTACGTGCGTCTAGGGCGACCCTTCCCGACTCTTCCACTCACATTTGCTTCATAAATTTCTTTCGTTAGTCTCCTATCATCCATTCTTCCAACATGACCGAACCACCGAAGCATTCCTTTCTCAATTTATACTTTTGTATAGATATTAGACAGTAGGAGAACAACATCTTTACTAGCTGATGCAGTAAGCTATGAACAACAATGTTTATCCATCATGGGGGATTAACGGCATGGTCCCCATGACGGACGCAGTGTGCCCCCGCTGAATGGCAATGCTTGTGCGTTGCTTGAAGTACCTATATGTCGGCCGGACCTCGACGGTCCCCGGATTTTTATTATTGTAATTTTTTATGCAATCTGACACAGTTGGCTACATCACCTACAACATCCGTGATGGATGTCAGCCCATAACGCCGGGTGAACTAGGTGCCATTTCAGTGCTTCCCTTCATTTCATATTATCGGTTACACTGAACTGGGCGGAAAACACGAACTATTTACATAGCCGTTTCAAGCGACCTTTCATTCAGTGCGGTGGCACAAACCCGGGCGGGATAAACCCTACCACGTAAGGTAGTAACAGTTTTACGTGGAATCCGAACCACGGTCAGCCTCCAACGGTCGAGCGGTCACCCATCCAAGAACTGACCGCGCTCAGGGTTGCTTAACAACAGTCGACCGACCGCACCACTTGTATTATTATAAAATGTTTTTAAACTTAAAATTAAATTTTTAATTTATTTTATGTGTAAATTTTAGTATGACATTATATAATTGAATAATATAAAAATTTATTGACAAATTTTGTGTCGTGATGTGTTAATGTTGTCGAAGATTTCACTTCCTAATGGGATTTACATGTGTTAGCAACACCCCACAAATTCTCAAACCTCAATCACAGCTACCCTTCCTGGACAAACTTACAAAACGAAGGGAGTCGACGTCAATAGTCACCCTTCCGGGCCCTCGCTTGATCTTACGCTTCATCGGAATTCTCATCAATATTCCAAGGTGAATAGATGGTGTTAGCAGTTAGACACAGAGTAATGCTGCAGGCAGATTGAGCTAAGGGATAAAGGAGACATTCCCAAAGACGTTTTGTACCGTGTGGGGCCGGTAGGTACTTTAAAAGAATAGCCCCACTGCATCTCTCCCCGTGTATGTCGTAAAAGTCGACTAAGGGATATGACTCCCTTCTTATATTCCTAGGTGGTAGGGTTTAACCCGCCCGGGTTGGTACCACCGCACTGATTGAAAGGTCGGTCGAAACGGCTATGTAAATAGTTTGTGTTTTCCGTCCAGTTCAGTGTAGCCGGCACGACCGAAGGGAAGCACTGACGTCGCACCAAGTTCACCCGGTGTTATGGGCTGACATCACGGATGTTGTAGGTGATGTAGCAAACCGTGTCAGATTGCATAAAAAAAAAAGAAAAGACGTTGAAGACATACATACATACATAACACACGCTATATCCCGACAATCGGGGTAAGCCGAGTAATCGGTGTTGTGCTGCAAGTACTCTTGTAAATTGCAGCGCAACATCGACTGCACCACGTTTAGCAAATTATTCAGACAAGATAACTACATCAGCAGCAAGCAAGTAAGGAAGGACCGTGACAAGGTGAGAGGTGGCTAGCCTGTCGCGCGGTGTAGAAGACGCCCAGGTTAAAGGATTCGGAAAACACTCGCCGGAAGAAAGTTCCACACCCTAGCGCCGCGACAAATAAACGATTTTGGGAACCGATAGGTTCTCAAAAGCCCAACGACTTGCATTCACGCGGGAAAAAGTCTTTCGTGATCTTCATTTTCTGTGATGACGCAGACTATACATTTATATAAAATAGGTAAATATACTATTTAAATGTGCTATTAACGGATAAAGGGGATATTGCGAAGACATTTAATAATATTTTTCCTTTATTATTAATTTATTTTTTTCTTTTCTTCTGTCTTTCTTATTCTTTCTTTTAACTTATCCAAAAAAACAGTTAGTTTACAAGCTTTTATTTATTATTATATATTGTTCTCTTTCCTTCTTTCGATCTTTCTTTCGTTCTTCTTTCTATTTGACAACGGATTAACCTTTCGGATTAGGATTTGAGGGGGTTAAGAACAAAAGCGCACAAATCCACTTTACACAGATTTAATTTTTTTTTTACTTAAAATGCTGAATTGCATCGATTCCACACCTTGTAATTATCAAAATGTACTCAAATCCGGTTGATTTTAGCTACTAAAAAGTGACATTTGGTTCAAAAGGTAACAAATCCGAAAAAATCGACACTAAATTATTCCTCTTCGATCACTTTACATAAAAAGGGCAACAAATCAATTTCGATGCATATTGCCGCCCTGTGGTTCTAAAAGTAACATTTTCAATTATTTGTAACTTTGTGGGGCACATATCCGTATACTTGTGGAACAAAAAGTAACAAATCCATATACAAATTATTACTCCAGTACAAAAAGGCACAAATCCAAAATTCAAATCCATGTATTCCTTGTTCTACTGCACATTTTTTTTAAATCTTTGCATGATACGAATGATCTCTACTAGTAGTATTTTAATATGAAATTAAAATAAATATTTCTGTAATTGCTTAGGGACCATTATGTTTTTTTGTGTTTTCTGGAAAAAAAACCTAAAGTGGATTTGTGCCCTTTTGTTCTTAACCTCCTCATTTGGAAATATCACTGCGGTTTTTTTTCATTGCTTCCAAACTAGGTGGCTCTGCCCGAGGTCGAAGCCTCAGGTACAGCCAATATCACTGCCGAGGAGGTGCCAATCCGGCTTGGAGGTGGACTAATGGGAAATGATATTAACCTGCGATTTGAATATCCTTGAAGAGCGATTTTAGACTGAAAGTTTAACAGTCACATTCTAAAATCAAGAATCGCTTGCCCGACTCCATCCTGCGAGGGGCTCATCCCTACAAAATCACGACGCTAAAGATTAAACATTTCACATGGCGTACTATTAATCAGATCGCCGATTGCACTAACCGAACATCGTCGGATGCAGAGATGGCAAATTACTTGGCAAAGCATCGATAGTTTTAATTTATCGAAAAAAAAGTACAGTCTCGGATCCCTCAAGAGAGGCTTGAGTGGGTACCTATCGGGCCGGCATGGCATTCGAAACCCCGCGTACGATCAAATGTCCATGGGCGTCCTTAGACACCTTATGGGTGGGTCGGCGCCAGATGACGCGCTTTCTTTAATTTTTTTTAAACACAGCTACATAAAAATACCATTGAATACATTGAACCTAATTTATTTAATTGAAAACTACCATTGAACATTATTGAAAGAAATATACTGTGGGATTTTAAAGAAACGTTTTGACAAGTTCAAGAGTAAGATACCGCTCGAATTTGGCGGAGGAAAGATAAATGCTAAATATCGACATGAATACATTTTTTTAACGTTATAAAAAGTCTGAACTAGTATGGTATTGTATTGTATTATATTCTTTATCGATCATTCATATGCAGTTAGACTGTACTCGAACTTTTCATAATTTGTTCAATCTGGTTCGATTACACCCACGAAGAAGAACCGGCATGAAACTTCGCAGGGGTATTTTTTTTGTTCGTACATATTATTACAAGTATTTTTGTAACTACCACATAATAACATCGCCTACAGTCTTTCGAAATCAAAGCTTGAGAGCAAGAGTAAATTTTTTGTCTGAGAGCTCTGACTACAAAGACTTATTAATTATATAGAATAGAATAGAATATGCTTTATTGCTTTCCAATACAACGATTTTACAAAAGGCGGACTTATTACCTAAGGTAATATCTACCAGTCAACCTGGCTTTTATGAAAACTTATTATAAGGGTAGCAAAACAGAGAAGAAGAATTACACAAACTTAATACTAACAAAACAATAAAATGAAGTGAACAAGACACCGGGCATATAATATATATATGTAGGTAAAATACTAGAATATATTACTTAACCATATTATTATATGTAACAGGTGTCAAAGTCTCTAAATGATGTTGATACATTAATAAACTGTGAGCTATAGCTCCATAAACTTGTAGTTTCATAAAATTGTCTCAATATGAACAGGGTACAAAATTATTTCAGATCATTTATAATAATAGCCGAGGTGCACAGTAACCCAAAGGCTTCACTCAAGGTAGGTAAGGTAAGAAAGCATGGTACAAATTTCACGGGCGCAAGCCAGAAAGCGACAAGCAACTTTTTCGAGCTGTAGTGGGATGAATCCCACGGAAATTGGTAACGTAAGCGAAAATTCTGTCTATAATTTTAATAGTAATAGATTATCGATAAAGGCAAATAAACCAAAAATGCAACCCAATCGACAGTCGATAATCAGATCACGCGCTCCCATCCCTAGCACTTCAACCCAAAGGATGCTAGTGTTGGTCGGTTAGTTCGTACTAAATGAATCATTAATAATGCAAACTTAACACGAAGCACTGCTTACTTCGCGGCCGAGGAAATATACACCCAGAGTGTGTGTAAACTTTTTTTATTATTAACATCGCACCATCAAAGAAACGTATCCACAAACGATTTCTGAAACCACATGGCAATGAGTAGGTAAAATAAATATATATACTCATCGATGCCCTTGCGTCTTCAATCCAGTTGTAAATATATGTAAAGTATGTATATAAGTATGTATGTATACTATATAAGAGTTGATGTAGGTATATTATAATATGTATATTTTTTATTGTATATATGTAATTATGTATATGTAAGGATTTATATTGATTGTATGTATCTTTGTACAATTTGTATATGTGTGTATTTATATTTCATACAACTGTTCCCGGTTTAGTACTGCATTGTCCGCCCCTACGTCTGTTCCACATCCCAAAGGTTAGTTCGTAAAGAATGCCGCAAGGCATTAAACTCGCCTTTTGTAACCTTTTTATACGGTGTACAATAAAGTATATTTTCATTTCATTTCATCAAAGCTTGGTGAACTGTGCTCCCTTCAGTTCTTCGCTTTGGGCGGCTCGTCTACACTCAACTGAAGAGAAAACACGAAATATTCCGCCTACATCTACACTAAGTCGGCCTTTTGTTTGTGATAATGTGTTTATTAAACGGCGAAAGAACAAAGTTTTTGGTCGGTCAAGACAGATGAAGACAAGAGAGAGGGTGTTGTTGTGGTTTTAATCGAGGGGGAAGTGGGGTAACGGTGTCGAGGATATGCTTCTTTGCCGTGGCTACTTGTCCCTGCCCTTAATGAAGGGCAGATCTTCTTTCTTCCCTAGGTCTGCCTAGGGTGTATGGATGTTCCGGACGCTTCGGGGCCGCTCACTCAGAGAGAGTGTTCCATTCATTCGTTCATTTTTTGTTTCACTCAGAGAGAGTGTGCGGGGCAGTGTGGCCCCTCCACTCGACTGCCGGTCACTCGACGCGCACCAGCAGCATCACAGCTCGGCACATACGCCCCCCTCACAGCTCGGCTCAGCTGGCCGTTATACTCAAAAATCTGTTAAGTGCGAGTTTTACTCGCGCACGGAGGGTTCCGTATTTAAAAAAAATCGTAACCAAGGAAATAACAACCGTAACCAAGGAAGTAACAACGGTAACCAAGGAAGTAACCAAAACCCTGGAAGCAATCAGAACCGTCGTAACAATTATGTCCACAAATGCAACATATACAAGGATGTGCTATTTGAAAATCAAATACGTCAATGTGAAAACTGTCATGAAAAAATAAAAAACCAAAATGAAATTGATTTCAAAAAAGTACATATTCTAGAATATCTATCCGCTATTATCTGCCTATCTTTTGTCTTCCAACATGCAATGTATAAAAGCCTGTGGTGCCATCTATTATTCAATAGTGTGTCTAATCTATTTTATTGTGCGTTTCTTGTATGGGGGCCCCCTTAATTTTTTACATTTTCTTATTTTTCTTATTTGTTTGTTATATCCGCCATAGTAACGCATATTCTGTGAAAACGGGCTACCTATTACGGTTCAAGAGATACAGCCCTCGGACCACCGAGCATACCTACGGGAGTGGCAACCGTCGAGCGCTAATATATAGGAAAATTAGCCGCGTGTTAGAGCATTTGCACTAACATATAGCGCTGCTGCGGGATCGACCGTCAGTGCGCTCGCGACTTGGGAACGAAGAACACGTATATGTGCACTACGCAAAATGGCGATTTGTGCAGTTCGTGCGTGTCGAAAGAGCTCAAGATCCATCAGGAATGACAAAAGATGGCGTAACCTTTCATAATTAGGTCATTTTTATGATAATACAATCCTTAAAGCGTGTAAAATACAAAAATTCCGCGAGCTAGGAGCACGACTGCGCGCCATACTGGGCGCGTACACATGATAGGCAAATTTGACAGACTGGAAAGAAATTTGAAATCAATTATTGTATATGGGTGTTGTTAGTTTTTTTATGGCAATGACATGGATGAATTCAATTTATAATATGTATTGTTATTATTTCTTTAATATTACGTTTTCTATTTTTTATAATTATAAAACAAATATACTTATACAAAACTAATATATTGTATATTATGTATTATTATAATAAGTATTATCTTTATTTCACATTTTCAAAATTTTCTATTAATTTTACATATATTATACAAGTATTAAAAATACAAAGTAATAAAAATACACAAAATTAATAAAAAAATTAAAAACGGTAATACCGCCGGCGGCGGGAGGCAGACCTCCAAGCACACCGGCGTGTGCAGGCCGTGGCTACGGAGCTCTCCGAGACGACGCGAGGCAAGCTACGAGCGATAGGTGGTGGTACTAGACACGTAGGCCACCACCACCCCCATCTCGGAGAGCTCCGTATCCGCCGGACTGCACGGCGACATCGTCGCGCAGCTCTTTGAAGTCTTAATCTTCGCGCGCGCGTCGCCTCGTGGTCGCACGCACCACCGGTAGCGGGGGCACTAGACGGGACGTGAAGTCCCGATGACCCCAAGCTGGCCGATGGTGGACGTCGCCCTCGCCGTAGGTGTTGTGGCTCGGCCGACGTCAACGCTCCATCTTCGCCGTCGATGAAATGCACCGGCGGCTTGGAGCTGGGTGGTAGGGTGTGCGTTTGGTGTCCAAGAAGAACGGCGGCTCTCGTGATGGACGACCCGGGCGCGGCGAGGCCGGGCGACGCGTTGGGTGGAGGCAGTGCTGCTGCGGGCGAGCGGTGGCGGCGGCGGCGGCGTCGAAGTCGAGCGCGGCGGCGGCGGCCGGCCGTCGCTGCAGAGCCCGCTCTCCATCACGCAGGTCGCGTCCCGGGTGGTCTGCAGCCGCTACTATCACCAGGCATGTCGAGTTGGGTGGAGTCGTGGTGGAGTAGTTCCAGAGGCGCCGAGCGGCGGCGGTGGTGATACCGGCACGGTACCTCCAACCGTGCGGGTCGTTGCGCCGCTGGAGAAAGGCCCGCGCGTGGCGGGGGCTTGGTTGTTGCGCCCCAAGAAAAATATTTTGGTAATTTTTTTCCCCAGAGAAATTTTGTTCGACATGTCAGTTTGACAGCTCTTCTAATAAGTATTATTATTATCAGTGATAGGAATAGGTAGGACTTATTTACCTAAACTTCGAGGAACAGAGTAAAAAATTGGAGACTTCCTTACGACAATATTTTTTTCCGGTTTAATAATACCTATTCATGGTGTTATAATTTCGAGATTTAAAAAAAGTGGACGCCATTTTGAACTTTTTAGTAACTGGACAGATTGCTTTCAAAATCGACATCTGGGTGTCAGTGTGGACTCTAAATACGAATCTGTAGTCAAATTTAAAAAAATAGCCGCCATTTTGAAATTTTTAGTTACTGGACCGATTGCTTTCAAAATCGATATCTGGGTGTCTATGTAGGCTCTGAATACGAATCCGTTGTCAAAATTTAAAAAAGTGACCGCCATTTTGAACTTTTTAGTTACTGGACCGATTACTTTCAAAATCGATATCTGGGTGTCTGTGTGGGCTCTGAATACGAATCTGTAGTAAAAATTAAAAAAAGTGGCCGCCATTTTGAACTTTTTAGTTACTGGACCGATTGCTTTCAAAATCGATATCTGGGTGTCTGTGTGGGCTCTGAATACGAATCTGTAGTCAAAATTAAAAAAAAAGTGGCCGCCATTTTGAACTTTTTAGTTACTGGACCGATTGCTTTCAAAATCGATATCTGGGTGTTTATGTAGGCTCTGAATGAGAATCCGTTGTCAAAATTTAAAAAAGTGACCGCCATTTTGAACTTTTTAGTTACTGGACCGATTACTTTCAAAATCGATATCTGGATGTCTGTGTGGGCTCTGAATATGAATCTGTAATCAAAATTAAAAAAAAGTGGCCGCCATTTTGAACTTTTTAGTTACTGGACCGATTGCTTTCAAAATCGATATCTGGGTGTACGTGGGGGCTCTGAATACGAATATGTAGTAAAAATAAAAAAAAGTGGCCGCCATTTTGAACTTTTTAGTTACTGGACCGATTGCTTTCAAAATCGATATCTGGGTGTCTGTGTGGGCTCTGAATACTAATCTGTAGTCAAAATTTAAAAAAAGTCGCCGCCATTTTGAACTTTTTAGTTACTGGACCGATTGCTTTCAAAATCGATATCTGGGTGTCTGTGTGGGCTATAAATACGAAGCCGTTGTCAAAATTTAAAAAAAGTGGCCGCCATTTTGAACTTTTTAGTTACTGGACCGATTGCTTTCAAAATCGATATTTGTTTGTCTGTGTGGGCTCTGAATACGAATCCGTTGTCAAAATCTTAAAAAAGTGGCCGGTAACTAAAAAGTTCAAAATGGCGGCCACTTTTTTTAAACTTTAAACGGATTCGTATTCAGAGCCCACACAGACACCCAGATATCGATTTTGAAAGCAATCGGTCCAGTAATTAAAAAGTTCAAAATGGCGGCCACTTTTTTTAAATGTTTACTACAGATTCGTATTCAGAGCCCACACATACACCCAGATATCGATTTTGAAAGCAATCGGTCCAGTAACTAAAAAGTTCAAAATGGCGGTCACTTTTTAAATTTTGACAACGGATTCGTATTCAGAGCCTACATAGACACCCAGATATCGATTTTGAAAGAAATCGGTCCAGTAACTAAAAAGTTCAAAATGGCGGCCACTTCTTTTTTATTTTGACTACAGATTCGTATTCAGAGCCCACACAGACGCCTAGATATCGATTTTGAAAGCAATCGGTCCAGTAACTAAAAAGTTCAAAATGGCGGCTACTTTTTTTAAATTTTGACTATAGATTCGTATCCAGAGTCCACACAGACGCCCATATATCGATTTTGAAAGAAATCGGTCCAGTAACTAAAAAGTTTAAAATGGCGGCTACTTTTTTTAAATTTTGACTATAGATTCGTATCCAGAGTCCACACAGACGCCCATATATCGATTTTGAAAGAAATCGGTCCAGTAACTAAAAAGTTTAAAATGGCGGCCACTTTTTTAAATTTTTACTACAGATTCGTATTCAGAGCCCACACTGACACCCAGATATCGATTTTGAAAGCAATCGGTCCAGTAACTAAAAAGTTCAAAATGGTGGCCACTTTTTTCAAATCGCGAAATTAAAACACCATGAATATTATTAAACCAGAAAAAAATATTGTCTTAAGGAAGTCTCCAATCTTTTACTCTGTTCCTCGAAATTTAGGTAAATAAGCCCTACTTATTCCTATCACTGATTATTAGTACAACTTTTCAAAAATATTAAAACAACAGTCTTGTTTAATTTTTCAATATTTTTTTTGGATTCAAACAATAATATTCGTTCAGTAAAAACTATTTGAAATAATATTACAAATAACAATTTCAAAATTCACAAATATACCGCACCATCATTGTCCGTCAGACTGGCATTCGTAGTGATCCCGTCAAGTTGCCGTCAAGCAAGGCTTCCGATTGGTCGGACGGTCGGCTCTTACTACCAGATACCCGAGCCAAGCCAGCGATAACAAACCTGTCGCTCGCCTTGCTCGCTCTGTCTCTCTCCATATCGCGGGGCACGATATGGGTAACGGAGATAGACAAGTCACGTCATAAAAGATTAAATTGCGATTTCGATTTTCGTAGTAGTAGGGATTTTTGGCTAGCCGTGCTCCGATACAAACGCAGTAGCGTTGCGTCTCCCGTAGGTATTCTCCTTGCCTCGGACGGACGGACGTACGGACGGACAGACGGCGGGGGCTTAGCAATAGGCTTCCGTACGGGATACGGAAACCTAAACAGTTTCAATACAAAATGCTTACACAAAAAAAGAAATATTGTGTGCATGCACATCAAATTTTGATAACAAGGTAAAACGTACGAAATCTGTGACAATGCGCTCTCTGGGTATAGATTTCTATGTTCGCGGCCAAGTTAGACACACTCGATTGGGCTTTGCCGATGTGCTTAGTTGAACGAGCTTGGCTGAGGTTTGGTCTATTCTTCTTAAATTATGTACAGTGTGATTTCAGGTTAGAAACAAAATTCGTTTACTTGTACGTACGTGCATACATACGTACCGCACACTGTATCCCGACAATCTGAGTAAGCAGAGTAATCGGTGTTGTGCTGCAAAAACTCTGGTTCTATTTCTCTCTTGAATAGCTACTACGGCAAATTTGAAATTCGAAGCCGCGATTTTTTTGGAATTTTTATACAATATTTCGGTGTATTGTTCAAGCAGAGTGAAAATTTGGAAGACTTTCAACAATACCGTCATGCTACACACACACACACACACCCTCACACACACACACACACACACACACACACACCGCACACGCTGAATCCCGACAATCGGGGTAAGCAGAGTAATCGGTGTTGTGCTGCAAGAACTCTTGTTAATTACAGCACAACACCGACCACCACGTTTCGCAAAGGATTCGAACAAGATTAAATCGATCAAGCAGCAAGTATGGCACGAAGACCCACCTGCTGCATGACTCGGTGGAAGGACCATGTCAAGGCGAGAGGTGGCCTGCCTGTCGCCCTTTAGCACGGCATCTTGACCTTATCCCTTGGACATGCATTCCTTAGTCACCTTTTACGACATGCACGGGGAGAGATGCAGTGGGGAGTTCTTTTTAAGTACCTACCGGCACCACACCAGTACGTTGTTGTCATAAAGTAAACGGATTGGGTGGCTAACTCGAGATTGAAGTCTTAGTTTACCTCAACTTCTGTGGGTATACTGGGTTGGGCTGCCTTTGGAAAACTAAAATTCGTCCTGAAGTCTGACCTTCCGCAGAATTTAAAGACCCGTATATATGACCAGTGTGTCCTCCCGGTTATGACGTACGGGTGTGAAAAGTGGACTCTGACGGTTGCTGTTGTCCAAAGGTTGAAAGTTGCCCAGCGACCAATGGAGCGAGCCATGCTGGGAATATCGCTACGTGATATGGTGCGTAACGAGGCGATCCGCCGACGCACCAAAGTAGTCGATATTGGACACCGGGTGGCTAAGCTCAAGTGGCAGTGGGCTGGGCACGTTAGCCGAAGAGAGGATGACCGTTGGAGTAACCGTGTCCTACACTGGCGGCCGTGGACAGGAAAACGGAGTGTGGGAAGACCACCCGCCAGGTGGGACGACGACATCAAGTACGCCCGCGGAAATCAGTGGTTCCGTATCGCTGAAGGCCGGGAGGACTGGAGGAAAATTGGAGAGGCGTATGTCCAGCAGTGGACGCTTACACGCTGACTGACTGACTGTGGATATAGAGAGGTATGAATACGGAGAGGTATGGTACGGATACGGAGCTCTCCGAGATGGGGGTGGTGGTGGCCTACGTGTCTAGTACCACCACCTATCGCTCGTAGCTTGCCTCGCGTCGTCTCGGAGAGCTCCGTAGCCACGGCCTGCACCCGCCGGCGTGCTTGGAGGCTTGCCTCCCGCCGCCGCCGGCGGTATTACCGTTTTTAGGGTTCCGTCCCTCAAAAGAGGAAAAACGGAACCCTTATAGGATCACTTTGTTGTCCGTCTGGCTGGCTGTCTGTCCCTCAAGACCCTTTTTCTCAGGAACGGGTAGACGTATCAATTTTAAATTAATACCAAATATTAAGGTCTACGTTTCCTCGGAGGTGTAAAAAAATTAAGTTTCTAAGTCAACGCAATCACAAGATACGGCCATTTATGTCATAAATTTTGCTACCGGCAAATGAAATCAAAACCTATGGAGTACTTCCCGTTGACCTAGAATCATGAAATTAGGTACGAAGCAAGGTCTCATAGCACAAGTAAAGGAAAAAATCCGAAAATTGCAAATTTGCAGTTATATCACATAAAAAAAAAGTTTGCTTCTTTTGTATGTCAAGACCCTTTTTCTCAGGAACGAGTCAAGGTATAAAGTTCAAATTAATACAAAATATTAACATCTACGATCGCTTAGAGATGTAGGAATCTCAAGCTTCTAAATCAACACAATCAAAAGATACGGGCATTGATGTCAGATTTTGATACTTGTAAATTCAATCAAAACAAATCAAAACCTACAGGGTACTTCCCGTTGACCTAGAATCACGAAATTCGATACGAAGCAAGGTCTCACAGCACAAATAAAGGAAAAAATCCGAAAATTGTAAATTCGTACTTACATCACATAAAAAAAAAGTTTGCTTGTTTTGTATGTCAAGACCCTTTTTCTCAGGAACGGGTCAAGGTATCAAGCTGAAATACCACCGGCGCGGCGGGGCCGCGGCGGCGGCGGCAGGGAGAATAATAAAAAAAAATTAAATTAAATTTTAAATTATTAAAATTGTTGCGCGTTTAAAATCACGCAGTCCAAAGCACAGGTTTCTTGGTCGTTGTTTTTGCGTCAACTGGCCGGTGACGAAATATTGGATTCATGGAACACAAAAAAATAAAATAATTTCAATTTGACAACGAAGAACTGTCATCTCGGCGTTAACTATAAAAATGAATGTTCGTTCGTTCGTTCGTTCGTCTTCTATCCGATTATGATGAAACTTTCGTGGGTTGTTGTGCGCGCACCCGCGAAAGTAAAGAAAACTTAAAAAAGTTCAAATTAATTTAAGGGATGCTTTTCGTTACGTTCATTCTAATAATCGGCACAACAATCAACGCTGACGGCACGGCGGCGCGCGGCGCCGACGGAACCCTCGGTGCGCGAGTCAGACTCGCACTTGTCCGGCTTTTTTATTTGTTTGTATTAATTTTGTGTATTTTTATTACTTTTTATAGTTATAATATATGTAAAATTAATATAAATGTTTTTAAAAATGTGAAATAAAGAACATGGAATAAAATTACTAACTTACATGCTACAACTAGTAGAAAATGTTCTGCATGTAGGTTGAATGGCATCAAAAGAAAAAGGCGACTGAACAAGGTCATTACACTCCCTAGACCTGGACAGCACTGTATCGAAATCTTGAATGAAAAAAAATACGATCAAATCGAAAAAAAAATCGATTTTAGTGATAAGGATTATTTTCTTCTAATAATGAGTACTTAATATTCCTGAAGTTTCTCAAGCCTATCCTGAAACAGCCTGTATAGATCAGTGCATATAATGACATAATGATTGGCTACCGTGTCACCTTTTGTCCATTCACGAATATCGAAAGTCGACCGTCGATCTTACCGACCAAACAAAATGGTCGACGCAGAACGGGGGTGAATGGTGGAGGCGAAACGAGAGCTATTCGGGAGACGTCCGTTTGCGAAAATGGTACATTGTCTTGTGACGGGTGAGATTCTGGCCACCTTAGTTGTTGACAATGTGAGAAATTCGCGAAAATAAAGATCCCAGACATGTACGTGTATTTTTAGAACGCAGACCGCACCCCTCGAACGCAAGGATTTTCGAATTCGTTTCTGTGCCGTACGGCGAAAATATTGAATGTTCTTCCGGTGAGTCCGTTCTTTATTGCCTATACCTGGTATACGACGATGACGATGGACGACATGCCACAGAAAGCCTTGCAATTATGTTCGTTTCTGCACTTTGCTCTACAACAAAATATATTTCCAGCGAAGTTTCTTATCAATATTTCTTCATACATTCTTACCACATGGTTATTACCATTAGAAGCGACAACTTTCTGTCAATTGCTGACCCGACGCGACGGTACCCCACTCGCCATGAAACTGTACTAGCCATTCAAAAAAGTCAGAAATAGAATAATGCGAAAAATAACCCATTATAAGCTATCCTATAAAAATCTGGTAGTAAATTTTATCAACCTATTGAAGGTAGTAAATTTTATCAACCTATTGATAAATAAATACACATAAAATATCACCTTAGTTATTCCTAAAAGGCTTTCTCACCAGAATATCGGCCAAGGTCTGCCCAGTATTAGATGTCCCGAATCAGGAAAAGGGGGCAGCCTTCACTTCGTGAGAGTGGGCAGCGGACAAGCCTCCTCTTTTCCACCCCCAAATACCTCCTTTTCACCCCCCAAACACACCCCTTTTCACCGCCCATCGGCCCCCATCATCTGACAGTTGCCCATTTTGAAGAGGGATGCCTACCGGACATGACATCCTAACAATTTTTGGGGTTGAAACATTTGAGCGTACTGACAGACAAGTATTTATTGGGTTGTGTTGCGTGTTTTTGTGGGTCGGCATGATGTTTTATTCAAAATGCGTCTTAGGAGTCAGTGGATCTGTTGTGCTTTGAGGTGCTGTTTTGAATAGAGTTTTAGATCCGATATCCAATTGTGGAATGGGTGGGAATATTGGATACCTTGTGGGGCCGCCGGTACTTTAAAAGAATAGCCCCACTGCATCTCTTCCCGTGAATGTCGTAAAAGGCGACTAAGGAATATGACTCCATTCTTGTATTACTAGGTGGTAGGGTTTACCCGCCCGGGCTGGTACCACCGCACTGAATGAAAGGTGGGTCGAAACGGCTATGTAAATAGTTTTCCGTCCAGTTCAGTGTAGCCGGCACGACCGAAGGGACGTACTGTCGTGGGACCAAGTTCACCCGGTGTTATGGGCTGACATCGCGGATGTTGTAGGTGATGTAGTCAACCGTGTCAGTTTCCATAAAAAAGTAAACCAACATTTATTTTAAATTTTTATAAATCGAGTATGGTGTCATTCTATAGGCATTCGTGAGGAAATTTCCAAACTATAGGTTTACACATTTCGGGCCATTCGTTTGGCCCGAAATGTCGAACCACACAGCTCGGAAACGACCTAAATGATTGTAAATATACAATATGCATGTTCTGGTACAACGATGCCGCAATACATACATCCAATTTTCCCACGTAATATGAAATTTCCTGGGGCTGAAATGATTCAAAAGGTCGACCATTAGCAGACATGGGGTGTTAATGCAAGGCCTAGGGGTTGACTTATTGGAGTCATCGGTCACGGGCGGATGGGTGACAATTTGAAAGTGCCTTTTGCGACAGTTGAAATGATATCGCATATTTTGGCATTCATAGAGTAGGTACCCGTTTCGATAGAATAGTTTGGTGAATTTGTGTATATATAGTTTCGTCGATGGAAATAATAGTAGGTATGGTTTTTAGGTTTCCGTATCCCGTACGGAAGCCTATTACTAAGCCTCCGCTGTCTGTCTGTCTGTCCGTCCGTCTGTCTGTCCGAGGGCTGTATCTCTTGAACCGTAATAGGTAGCCCGTTGAAATTTTCTCAGAATATGTGTTAATATGGCGGATATAACAAATAATAAAAAAAAGAAAATGTTAAAAATTAAGGTAGGCTCCCATACAACAAACGTGCGAAAAATCGATTAGTCACGCTACTGAATAATAGATGGCGCCACAGGCTTTTATACATTGCATTGTTGAAAGACAAAAGATGATCGGATATTATTGATAGCGTATAGCTACGGAAACCTCCGTGCGCGAGTAAAACTCGCACTTGACAGATTTCTTACGCACCAAAGTAGTCGATACTGGACTCCGAGTGGCTAAGCTCAAGTGGCAGTGGGCTGGGTACGTCAGCCGAAGAGACGACGACCGTTTGAGTAACCATGTCACTGGCGGCCCTGGACAAGAAAACGGAGTGTGGGAAGACCACCGCTAGGTGGGACGACGATATCAAGTATCGGTGGAAAGCAGTGGTTCCGTACCGCTGAAGGCCGGGAGGACTGGAGGAAAATTTGAGAGTCTTATGTCCAGCAGTGGAAGCATACACAAAATCAAAAATAAAAATAAAAATCATTAATTAATAAGAACATATACAAACACAACACCTTTTATATCATAAATAACAATAACATGAATAAACAAGCTGTGCCCGCGGCTCCGCCCGCTCTCATATTTCACTTCACTGCTAACCTCATAAGCTATTTAGCGTGATAGTAAGTAGCCTATAGTTGATGGGAAGAATCAAGCTATCCGTAGATTTTTTTTGTATTAAAATCTGTTCAGTGGTTCTCGAGTTATAAGCGGACAGACAGACAGAAAGCAGACGTTGGATTTTATTATAGGTAAGGAAGGAAGGAAGGATAGGTGAAAATACCTGCATTTTGTTTCAATTTCTGCTTCCACGCTAGTTCTGGGACTGTGATTGTGATGTGTGAAGCAGAGTTTACCCAGGCATTAGTTCATAAACAGAATAATAATAACAGACAGCTCTTCAGTTACACATAATTTACCTTGACTTATATATTATTTAATAAAAAAGAAAAAGTGTATGTATGGAAATATATAAGTAGAGGAATCCACATTATGAGAAGAAGCTTTTTAGTAGTTGCGTTAGTAGGAGGGTTAGTGTTTGTGTATATGTGTATACTGTATATATAAGTGTGCGTGCGTGCTGACAGACTGACTTATGGACTGACTGACATGAAATACACACACTTTTATATACTTAGAACGTATCCTTCCTTACCTATAATAAAATCCAACGTCTGCTTTCTGTCTGAGTGTCTGAGTGTCTGTCTGTCCGCTTATAACTCGAGAACCACTGAACCGATTTTAATAAAACAAAATTCTACGGATAGCTTGATTCTTCCCATCAACTATAGGCTACTTACTATGACGCTAAATAGCTTATGAGGTTAGCAGTGAAGTGAAATATGAGAGCGGGCGGAGCCGCGGGCACAGCTTGTTTAAAATAAAATGCAGCATAACTCGCCATGCCTGTCGTATTAAAGATGATTAAAGGATAAGGACAAGACGTCGTGCTATAAAACACATTTCATTTCATTTCATACGTTTTAGTATAAACTATCTTATAATATAATGCTTACTATATCCTCTCGCCAAAATCGCAAAACATCCGCCAATACCCAACCCCCACTGTCCATTCTTGTGACATTTGTCATACCGTATTTACATACACACTGTGCGCACACACATTTTCAAACGAACAAGTAAGACAAAACTACTGAGAAACCCACGCGGAACCTTTCCACACTGCCCTAGCTCGCGGAGGAGAGGTTTCAGAAAGACGCACTGCTGGAAAATAAGTATCAAAAGGTTCTACAAAAGCATACGGCTTTGAGTGCCGATTATATGTAAACCGAGCAAGCGTGAATGCGTTTCGGTTGTAGAGGGTCTCGCTTTGAAATATACAGGATGTCCACGGACAGGTGTAGTTCCTTCAAGGAGGCTATTCTACGCTATGTAACAAAAGCACTGGTGAAAGAATTTTTTAAATATGTGCTTTCATTAAAATTTTAGGATTTCCTAACAAACTAAATGCATACTACAATGTGTGGGCGCCTTTAGACCGCGCGACTGTGAAACGCAGGGCGGAATGACGCGAGTCGGGGCGCGAGCGGTACGCGGGCGGGGCGGGCTATCTTTTTGCTTTCACTCGCGTCGCGTCTCGTCCGTATTCCCGCTGCCCGCTGCCCCGCGCCACGCGCGCGCCAGATTAGAGCATTACAACATTACACTAAATTAATAACTTTAAATATTTATATCTCCGCAACGGGCGTACCTAGAACCCTACTTCTCTTACTAATTATGTTTATTACAAAGCGTAGAATAGCCTCCTTAAAGGAACCACACCAGTCCGGGGACACCCTGTATACAATCAATAATAATAGTGTGTTTATTATATTTACTTAAACATCTAACAGTACATACATATTTACTCTAATTTAGGCTACTGTTAGTGTGGATAAATTTTTGAAATACAAATTTTCGTTTGAATATTATTCGAATAATTTTAATAGCTAAATTAGGTACTGCTTAAATTAATTAATTAATGCTCTAATATATAAAATTATATAAAACTATATTTCATTATCCAAAGTGAGCCTTGTGAGTGTTATTCGAATTGGCAAAATTTTTATTATTAAATTAGGTACTGTTTATTAATTAATTTATGTTCTAGTAAAAAATATATATTTCATTATCCAAAGTGAGCCTTGTGGGTCTATTAAAAATACATCAATCAATCAATGAAATAATTTTAACACAAACACAGTTGGCAAGAAATAGACTAGAAAAACTAGAAAAAGACTAATGACTTAAGTCTGGTACTGTCAGACCGGCATGGCATTCGCAACCACCACATACGGCCGAATGTCCACGGGCGCCGTTAGACATCTTATTGGTGGTTCGGCGTCACATGTTGCCACTTTCAATAAAAATATACATACATACCTAACGACAGACAGAAATACAAATCGACGGACCGACAGCTTCTCGCCATAAGAGTTCCGCACGCACCCGTTTCTACGCAGAACCCTAACGGAAGATATCCACTGTTTCCTTGATACTACAGTTATTTATTGTCAAAATGCCAGCGCTAGAGATGGGGGTAAGAGACGATTTGTCATCGGCAAAGCTTTTTGGATATGCGAATATCCTTTTCACAAACTAACCCTTGAGGGATATTGAGACGGATACGTTCGGCCCTTTCTAGTGTCATTAGTAATGTGGGGGTGATGTGGTGTTTTCGTGTGGTATTCTGGTATTAGCTACTTTTGTGTTTCGGATAGGTATACAGCGTGGTATGTAGTTATAATATAAAGTCAAACATGTAGGTAAGCGGCGGGTGGCCGAGTGGTTTGGGCATCGGCTTCTCATGCGAGAGGACCGAGGTTCGAATCCGGTCGGCGTGTACCAATGAGTTTTTTCTGACGAAGAAATTTAAGTGCATACCTAAACCTGCTGCTTCACCGTTGGATAAAACAACAAATAATAAAATATAGAAAAAGTCAAAATTAAGCCGGGTCCCCATACATGAAACGTGTTTTTATTTCAACGTTTTTTTTTGTGGTGTGGAAACCTAGGTGCGCGAGTCCGACTCGCACTTGGCCGGTTTTTTTTATTGAAATTTTCCAATAATTGGAATAGTCAATACAGCCGATTAAACAGACTGCCAAAATGTTATTCTGGAAATCAAATCTTACAAAATTTACTTTTATAAGTCTTATTCTTATATAGACGTACAATACAACGTATGTTTTTATGTTTTGTCCACCTGTATGCTCTTGTCTGTGTCAGTGATTGTTTGTGAAAGAAAGCTTCCTCTTATCTCGTCAGAAAGATCTTAGCAATCAAAATATCTATGTTCCTACCACAGAGCATCAAATACCTACCGCGCGCGCCCCCTACTAGAGGCGCCCTAAGCGATAATATTTGAAACCCAAAAACTACACGCAGTGCTGCTAGCGCTTCGTATGTGTGTGTGTGTGCTAGTATCGACACTACACACAAAGAGGAGCAAGTTAGGCACACGCACAAAACAAATGCACACGCACGGCACAACACACATATTACCGTGTGGGGTCGGTACTTAAAAAGAATAGCCCCACTGCATCTCTCCCCGTCGCATGTCGTAAAAGTCGACTAAGGGATAAGAAAATTCGTCAGCCTCGGTAGCTCAGTGGCGCGGTTGGTTAGTCAACTGTTATTAAGCAACGCTGAGCGCGGTCAATGATTGGATGGGTGACCGCTCGACCGTTGGAGGCTGACCGTGGTTCGGATTCCACGTTAAACTGTAGGTCCCTTCCCTTCTTACCTTACTAGGTGGTAGGGTTTATCCCGGCCAGGTTGGTACCACCGCACTGAACGAAACGTCGGTCGAAACGGCTATGTAAATAGTTTGTGTTTTCCGTCCAGTTCAGTGTAGCCGGCACGACCGAAGGGAAGCACTGACATGGCACCTAGTTCACCCTGTGTTATGGGCTGACATCACGGATGTTGTAGGTGATGTAGCCAACCGTGTCAGGTTCCAAAAAAAAAAAAAAAATTATGTAAGTAATAGGCCACGCCCACAGGCTTCAACGGCGTTGCAGGGAAATCGCGCTCAGGGCGCCTCTAGGAGGGGCGGGCGCGCGCATTTGATGCTCTGTGGTTCCTACCATTACGCACTTACGTCAACATACGCATATTATTTAGAAAATTTTAAGTTCAAGTAACTGAACTACTTTGCTGCAAACAGTTGTGAAATCTTAGCAGCGGGTGGCCGAGTGGTTTGTTCATCGGCTTCTCATGCGCGGTTCGCATCCGGTCGGGTGGCGGCGTGTACCAATGAGTTTTTTCTGACGAAAAAATTTACGTGCATACCTACACCTGCTGCTTCACCGTTCGGAACCGGTGTAAAACTGTAGGTCCTTTCCCTTGCCCCTTACTAGGTGGTAGGCTCAAATTATAGCCGACTGGGTTGGTACCACCGTACTGGATGTAAGATGGCCGCATAGCAGCCTCGGTTGTGTTCTCCTCTAGTCCAGTATAGCCAGCAATCCAGGAAAGTCTCTGGTATGGCACCTACCTTCTCGGAGGTGATATTGGCTGGTTGGAGCATGCGCTGTGGCCCCTCTGACTCAGCCACCCATACCAGATTACATAAAAAAACCGCTATACGCTTTACTAGCTTTTAGTAGTCGCATATTTGTATACATTCAAAACAATATTTTACATAAATTATGTACATTAACAATTATTACACAAACTAACTTTTGGCCACGGCTTCGCTCGCGTGAAATTCGTATTTAAAAAGAAGAAAGTAAGTAAGCCCGCTACCGTACCTTTATTTCGGCGCGCGGAACAATTCGGTTTGTATGAGAGCCACATAATAAAATGAAAATTATAATCTCATTCTGTCTTTAAAAAATAAATTAATTTTTTTTTTCACTTCGTAATAGTATAAATAAATTTGTAATAATATAAAAATAAATACAATAGTGAAAATCTAGTAGCATAATAAGCTATTTGTAATAATATAAATTTAATAATAGTAAAATTTTACAGCAAACCGACGGACGAACAGCTTCTCAATATAAATTGTATGTACTGAAATAAAAAAAGCCAAAAGCCACTCCGTTTTAATTAATCTGTTAATTACAGATATAAATGTTTTTGTTTTCTTTTCATCATAGCGACGAAAGCCTTCGTGGAGCCGGCAAACTTGAAGTATGTAGTCAAGATATGCATACATCTATCTCCGAATATACGCACCTACTACACTGGGTGTTTACCTACTACACAGCACAGATATTGCCTATCAGTAGTATGTTCTATTGTAGGTGAGAAGCCAGATAAAAGTAAGTAATGGTATAAGGGCGCTTGTCCGCTGTCCCCGCGTCCGTCGCCGGACAGACGCGACCGGCCGGATCCGTCAGTGACGCTGTTGGACGATCGTCGTGAAGATGTTCTTAACTGCATTTTTCTAGGATCGATCTCTTGTCCGGTCGGGCTGACAAAAAATCAAATGTTACTTACATACATATATTATACATACCACAAGCTGTATCCCGACGCTCGGTATAAGCAGAGTAATCTTTGCTGTGCTGCAAGGTCTCTGGTAAATTGAGCACCACGTTTCGCAAAGTATTCCGAAAAGATAATTATCAAGCAACACATAAAGCACGAAGACCCACTTGCCGCGTGACTCGTTTGAATTACCATGCCAGGTTGAGTGGTAGCTATTCTGTCGCCCTTTAGCACGGCATTTTGTTCGCTTGTTCGGCCCTTACTTAGTAGTCTGTTAGGACTGCAAGAACTTATAGAAGATAATAACAGATAAATTACATCACAACACCGACCGCCATGTTTAGCAAAGTATTCAGACAAGATACCTATCAAGCGGCAAGTAAGGCACGAAGACTCACCTGCTGCATAGCTCGGTGGAAGGACCGCGCCTAGCTAAGAGGTGGCTATCGCGTCGCCCTTTAGCACGGCACACATGCACGGAGAGAGTTGCATTGGGGGCTATTCTTTAACTACCGTCCCCACACGGTACAACTAAATTTAAATTTACCACAATCTTTCCTAATCAAAATAATTCGCAACGCATATACGACCCTCTCCATCGGCGTCGCGCGCCCGGTATCTCGACGTATCAGGCTGAAGGGGTTAGCTCCGGTAATCGCCAATGATAAATGATCGCTCAAAAGCGAGGTCCTTAGATACAAGCGACAGCGCGATATGAAGGACTTAGCGTTCCGGCGACATGTCAAACTGACGACCGAAACTATTAGGGGGATGGTCAGAGCGCTGTAGCGGGCGAACTATCTGACTTCAATCGGCGTTTACAGTGATGAAACAACCCTTAAACCGGGTGTCCCGCTTTCGATCGGATTTGCTCACAGCCATAGGAATTATATATATATTTTTTATAATAAGTGCGACATGTGACGCCGAGTCACCCATAAGGTGTCTAGCGACGCCCATGGATATTTTTTATGGAAACTGACACGGTTGGCTGCATCACCTACAACATCCGTGATGACAGCCCATAACACCGGGTGAACTAGGTGCCATGTCAGTGCTTCCTTTCGGTCGTGCCGGCTACACTGAACTGGACGGAAAACGCAAACTATTTACATAGCCGTTTCGACCGACCTTTCATTCAGTGCGGTGGCACCAACCCGGGCGGGTTGAACCCTACCACCTAGTAAGGTAAGAAGGGAAGGGACCTACAGTTTTACGTGGAATCCGAACCACGGTCAACGTGCAACGGTCGAGCGGTCACACATCCAAGTACTGACCGGCCCAGCGTTGCTTAACCATCAATAGCGACAGTCGACTGTCTGGACCACTGAGCTATCGAGGCTGACAGACATTTATTTAATTTCAACAATATTTTTCCTACCGTACCGTCAGTACCGTGTGGGGCCGGTACTTAAAAAGAATATCCCCACTGCATCTCTCCCCATGCATGTCGTAAAAGGCGACTAAGGGATAAGAACAAGATGCCGTGCTAAAGGGCGACAGGCTCGCCACCTCTCACCTTAGCACGGTACTTCCACCGAGTCATGCAGCAGGTGGGTCTTCGTGCCTTACTTGCTGCTTGATCGATTTAATCTTGTTCGAATACTCTGCGAAACGTGGTGGTCGGTGTTGTGCTGTAATTGACCAGAGTTCTTTCAGCACAACACCGATTACTCTGCTTACCCCGATTGTCGGGATTCAGCGTGTGTGATATGTATGTATGTAATATTTTTCCTTTTGAATGATTTTATTCGAAAACTACTTCACTTACCGAACCCTTCTTCAATTACTAGGTGGTAGGGTTTAGCCCGCCCGGGTTGGTACCATCGCACTGAATTAAAGATCGGTCGAAACGGCTATGTAAATAGTTTTCCGTCCAGTTCAGTCTAGCCGGCACGACCGAAGGGAAGCACTGACGTGGCACCAAGTTCACCCGGTGTTACGGGGTGACATCACGGATGTTGTAGGTGATGTAGCCAACCGTGTCAGTATCCATAAAAACAAAATCGAGGCTGACAGACATTTATTTCATTTCAACAATATTTTTCCTTTTAAAAGATTTTCTTCGAAAACTTTATACCTGAGAGAATCAGAGATAAATCCCTTACTAACAGTGCCCAATAACTGATCCATTTTGCACAGCGGCACACACACGCACAACCAAGTGGAGCATCTGTTTACAGAGGCTAGTGAGGCGAGATATTGTCGGCACATGGTGTTAATCGATGCCAGTTCGACCGGGGTCTATCCTGTTTGTTCGGTCGACTGAGGCCAGCTCGGACTGATGGTAGGCGGGGAGCTTGTGGGAAATCATTGACGTCATAAAATATTCTGTAAATATTCATATTCTTGTGAGCGGTAGTATGAGTTATTTATTTGTATGAGATCATAATGAAATGATATGAAATGAATTTTATCGCACACATAATGAATAGTTACATGCTAATACAGTGGGTACAGTATACAAATTATTGTAAATATGCGGAACAGTATTTTGTTTTATTTCTGAATTAGCGCAACATTACCACCCAACTAGGCTAAGCCTGTGCTAGGGTTGGCAATTTTAAATTCACAGATTTAGTCTGTGCGAATGAAAATACATGCATGTACCCAAAATGGGTACAACATAAATTTTAATAAATACATATAGGTATACATAAATTAAGATATATGGCATGCAGTGTTAGTATTATAATATATACATAGCATTTGTTGTATATGTGTATAATTATGTATTCCACGTCTATCTAAAAATATTATAAAACAATTCTTTTGTTTTACTGCGACCATTTTCATACAAATATTTGTTAACCTTGATTTTGAGTGTGGCAAGGGAAGTTGCCTCTCTTTTTATTTGATCGGGGAGTGAGTTATATACTCTTACTCCGACCACTTTTGCGTTTGTTCTTCCTAACCTTGATCGAACGTGCGGGCACAGGTGCGGGGCTTGGTAGTTAAGACACTTGCTTGCTCGAGTAATACTTATATACAGGGTGTTAAAACGACGAGTACATTAATTTCGCCAGCGCAATCCTCATGTTTTTCCGAGACAAAAAAGTACAGAAAGTGTTTCTCTAAAGTGGTCTAGTTTTCGAGATATGAATTTTTGAAATGTATGTTTTCGTCTAGTGTAATTTAACGCGTTGTTGCCGCTCCGCACCGTCCGTCTGCCGACCTCCAGTCCTCCACTCACAAAGCTAACCCCCGCCCCTCCCGCCAACACCCCCCCCCCCCCCCCCTCCGCACCGCCCTTTTGTCATTAGATCATTTTAACACTAAATTAATCAATTATTTTGTATGAAAACTGTAACTTTTTATTTAAAGGGAATTCAGAAAAAAATTATTTGACTCTTTTGTTACTCTTGATTCCAATAATCATTTCCTAAATTTACTAGGTACTAACAAAATATTGTAACTTGCGAAGTTTTTTGTCAGTTCCTGCTTCGCATTGAATTAGAACTAGTGGAATTTTCGACATTCGTCTAAGAGTAGGTTACCTCAAGGTTACCTCCGTACGGATGAAATTATACAATAAAATTTGGAACGGTCTTCCGGTGAGTGTGTTCTTCACCACCCATAACTTGGGAGTCTTCAAAAGGCGTGTTAATAAATTAGACAACGACCTCATTGTCCGCCTTGTAGCTGGTATGGCGCCTCTCTGAGCGTGGTTTCGCGAGGAGTGGTGTTATAGTGTTACACACCCCACCTACTCACTTACACACACACACCATCACCCGACCCCCCACACACACACTCACCCTCATTCATACACACTATTATGTTAAACTTACAAAAGTATCATACACACGCACTGAAACAAGTGTTTCAGTAGGAATGATGAATGATGAAGTCATCATTCATTCATTATAGTTACCTACATTTACTTACCCACCTACATACACTCACATACATGCATACTTGAAAAAATTATTTGTATATTTATTTGTACATACATTTATTTTTTGAGAACCGACCGAGAAAACGGGTTCGAGACGTCACAGACGAAAGTCCAGTGTCTCGACCTGAGCATCAAAAATTAAACAATCCTGTGAAGGGAACATGTTTTCAATTTATTTTTACGCAAATTGTTCTATGTTGTATACCATGTTTCTTTATTTAATAAATTATTTGAATTTGAATTTGAATTGGCTGTGTCTTAATCTTCCTTTGAACTTTTGGGCACAGCCACCCGTGCCGGTCGCCTATAAAAAAAACAAAGAATTTGACCTATAAGCTCCCAGTCTACTGTCCGTTGATGCCGAATAAACTCATTAAGCACGGCGCTTTTGTTCAACACCACGGTCCGCGCTGCATTAATACGACCCAGCCTATGCACGCATTCTGTGCAATGCGGTTCGGTCCGTGTGTGGTGTGCAACTATTTTCAATTATGCCTCGCCCTTAGCAACTAATAAGTATTCTGTGCCCTTAGTGACTTACTTTCTTCGAGATAATATAATATTGTTCGCACGAGGGCTGCTCAGCTTTCGACCTCGCCTTTAGAGACTTCCAAAAAGTATATCGTTTACATAAACGCAGTTGGGCCTTCGGCCTCGCCTTTAGTTACTTAATTTCTTCGACAGAGTTTATTTTTTTATGGAAACTAACACGGTTGGCCACATCACCTACAATAACCGTGATGTCAGCCCATAACACCGGGTGAACTTGGTGCCACGTCAGCGCTTCCCTTCGGTCGTGGCCGCTACACTGAACTGGACGGAAAATCTACCGTTTATCTGAACGCAGCTCAGCCTTCGGCCTCGGATACGATGGCGGGTAAATGCTATAAATAGAAGCGATCTTTTATTATCATATATTTGCGTTTCTGTCCGACACATCAGACTTTACCGCGAACGGAGCCGCGGGCACAGCAAGTGCATGTATGTGTGTGGTCCCTTTTAGTCTTTAGTCTACTTTAGTCTTGATTTTATGTCTCGCTCTTTCTCTGCGCATGCTCCACCATGGAATACACTGACTGAGCCCGTACACAGTGGCAGAGTGAGGACATTTTTAAATCACGCTTGAGGGAACATTATCCGTCGCAACTACACATACAAAACATACGACAAAAAACTGTGAAAAAATGAACATATAATCCAGCATTCGCTAATATATTTGAGGCAACTTCGCACTCAAGCGTTGCGTAGTTCCCGTCGACTGAAACTTATGAAACTCCAGCAATCGTTGCTAATGGCACTATGCAGTGGACTCTCTTGGTGCGATATTCAATTATTACGTAAGGACGAGTTTTCCCACTTTTCAACTTTGAGAAAAAATAAACAAAATTATATTTTTAAGGCCCTGTCAACCCGTATTCATCCGTACTCCTCTTTCAAGAGGCCGCTTTCGCTGGTTGGAGTAGGATGCAACACAATCAATAAATAAAAAATTACGTTTTAATTTTTTTATTCCAAAACCACGGATCGAAACAAAAAAGTAAAAAGCTACGGATTTAGATATATATTCAACAAATAAAATATATTTTTTCGAAAGCCTTGATTTGGTCACGTTGCCTTATATACGTTTTTTAAACGGTTTTATTTAGCTTGACTCCGTATACTTGTTTGTTTGTTTCTATCTTTGTTTCAAATCTTGCAAAAACTTTTTATAACTAAATTCAGAGGCATGTTCATGATTTTTTTCTATCGAGCGAATTTAATCAAATCGTTTTTTCAAAAAGCTATCGATCTGTGCTGGCTGATAGATGAAGTATTTTGGTGGTAAACTTCTTGAAATTCCAGTCAGTCAGAAGCAGCCTGACGTCACCGTAAGATATAATTTTTAGGTTTCGTATCCGTCGTATTACTAAGCCTACGCCGTATGTACGTCTGTCCGTCTGTCCGGGGGCTTTATCTCTTGAACCGTAATAGCTAACCCGTTGAAATTTTCACAGAATATGTGTTATTATGGCCGATGGAACTTGCTTCCCTTATCCCTCCTCCTCCTGTTCGCTTTCGCCAAACCCGCCATACTCTCGCGGAACACCCGTTTGTAGTCGACAGAAGAGTTCTTCGAACTGCACGATTCTCTAAATCGTTCTTGTGCCGCACTGCAAAGGTGTGGAACGGGCTCCCAGGAAATATCTTCCCCCCCTCCTACAATCCACAGCCTACAATCCTCCAAGCCGGACTGGCACCTCCTCGGGAGTGAAATTGGCTGCGCCTGAGGTTGCGACCTCGGACAGAGCCACCCAGTTCGGTAGCAATAATAAAAAAAAAAATAAACAAAAAAAATAAAAATAAAAAAATATAACAACAAATAATAAAAATAAGAAAAAGTAAAAAATTCAGGGGAGTCCCAATACAAGAAACTAAAAAGTGTATGCGTGCCATCGACTTCGACACCGAAAAGAGTATGAAGCATTTTAACTCATACATAGATGGCGTAAGTGGCGCTGACCATGACATGGCGATACGGAACCCTCGGTGCGCGAGTTCGATTCGCACTTGGCCGGTTTTTTTTATTTCATCCTGAATATGCTGGCATGCTCTTCGCAACCTCCGCATGCGACCGAATGTACATTGGCGTCGTTAGACACCTTATGGTTGGCTCGATGCCACATGTCGCGCTTTCAATGAAGACAATAAAAATCACATTCGTAGATTCAGATTCTCAGATATATTTACCCATATTTTTAGGGTTCCGGAAGTCTTTTACTAAGCCTTCGCCGTACGTCTACGGTCTGCCTTTAGCCTATAGTTAGGATTGTTTTTGAACCATAATAGGTAGCCCCTTATTTTTGACCTTTTTTTTTTTACTCCACATATTCTTACATACATAACATAACCTGTGAAAATTTCAACCGGCTACCTATTACGTTTCAAGAGATTTCAAGCCTTTCCCCAGCCCCCAACCCCAACAGAAAGACCGCGTAGGCTTCGTAATAGGCTTCCGTTCGTACGGTACGGAACCCTAAAAACCTTAGAATAAAGAATAAAGAATAGCCCCACTGTATTTCTCCCCGTGTATGTCGTAAAAGGCGACTAAGGGATATGACTCCCTTCCTTTATCACTAGGTGGAAGGGTTTAACCCGCCCGGGTTGGTACCCCCGCACTGAATGAAAGGTCGGTCGAAACGGCTGTGTAAATAGTTTTCCGTCCAGTTCAGTATAGCCGGCACGAGCGAAGGGAAGCACTGACGTGGCACCAAGTTCACCCGGTGTTATGGGCTGACATGACGGATGTTGTAGGTGATGTAGCCAACCGTGTTAGTTTCCATAAAAAAAAAAAAACCTGACTGCGCCGACACCTCTCCCCCTCCCCGGCCACAAACGTGTTTTTTTATGTAAACCAGCATGGGTGGCTGTGTCGGAGACCAATGGTGCAGTCGACAGAGCCAAAATCACCTCTCCTCGCGAAACCACGCTCAGTTAGGCGCCATGCCAGCAGATTTGCGCACTGTTGCTAGGCTGTCTAGCCCGTTAATACGACGCTTGAAGGTCAGGTCAGATCAAAGGATTCAGGAAATACACTCGCACCAGAAGATAGTTCAGACACTCTAGCGATGCGACAAAGAAACGATTTAGAGAACCGATGGGTTCTCAAAAGCCAAATGTCAACAACAAAAGGTTGCTGAGTCTCTCTGCGACGAGCCATGCGGAGATAGGACGGTTGGCGGGTATAAGGGATGCTAGTTCCACAGAGCAGCGTGTTACGCAATATGTGAATAGCCCGTGCCCCCCCCCCCCCCCCCCCCTGCCCCCGACTCGCTCCCGTGCCCCAGCCGCGTTGCAGATACGCCGGATTGTCGAAGAAAACCGTATTCAAGATTAATACATTGAAACTGCAATATTTGTGAAAATTAAATTTATCCACTTGTCTACCATTCATGGTTGCTTACATCACCACTACCACATCTGCGATTTCAGTCCATATAGCACATTGGTGAACTAGGTGTCATGTCAGTACTACACTTTGGTTACGTTGGCTACCACTGTGCACCTTTTTTTTATGGAAACTGACACGGTTGGCTACATCACCTACAACAACCGTGATGTCAGCCCATAACACCGGGTGAGTTAGGTGCCATGTCAGTGCTTCCCTTCGATCGTGCCGGCTACACTGACCTGGACGGAAAACACAAACTATTTACATAGCCGTTTCGACCGACGACGTTTCATTCAGTGCGGTGGTGCCTACCCGGGCGGGTTGAACCCTATCACCGATTAAGGTAGGAAGGGAAGGGAACTACAGTTTTACGTGAAATCCGAACCACGGTCAGCCTCGCAACGGTCCCGCGTGATGTATGTGACTCAAAATGTATTTCATACGTCATTTACGTTTCTCAAATCCCGAGCATGCCACTCTACAAGACGTATTTTAGGTCAAAATTGCATTACAGAAAGACAACGTGGTCAAGTGAGAACTGTTATCATCTACCCCCGTCACGTGCCTTTCAATGTCCATCTGTCTGTCTGTATGTCTACGTATACGTGTGTGTGTACACGGGATCGCCACTTCAATGAGAATCTCCCAATCGTGCCGCCATATTCATAAAGAAAATCTTGTTTTCCTGTAGTGAGAATTGTGTGGATATGACTGACACTTAATTATACACACCACAAGTTGTATCCCGAAAATCTGGGTAGGCAATCCCTTCCCTTGCCCCTAACTAGGTGGTAGGCTCAAATTGTAGCCGACTGGGTTGGTACCACCGTACTGGATGTAAGATGGCCGCATAGCAGCCTCGGTTGTGTTCTCCTCCAGTCCAGTATAGCCAGCAATCCAGAGGAGTCTCCGGTATGGCACCTGCCTTCTCGGAGGTGATATTGGCTGGTCGGAGCATGCGCTCTGGCCCCTTCAACTCAGCCACCCATACCGGATTACATAAAACAAAAGCAGGGTAATCGGTGTTTTGCTGCAAGTACTTTTTTTATTTTGTATTTTTTTATGCAAATTTACTCTTGTAAATTACACCACAACACCGACCACCACATTTAGTAAAGTATTAGGACTGGAAAACGACACGACGCCGTGCTAAACGGCAACGGGATAGCCACTTCTAACCTTGACACGGTCCTTCCACCGAGTCATGTAGCAGGTGGGTCTT
This sequence comes from Nematopogon swammerdamellus, assembly GCA_946902875.1. Taxonomy (NCBI): domain Eukaryota; kingdom Metazoa; phylum Arthropoda; class Insecta; order Lepidoptera; family Adelidae; genus Nematopogon; species Nematopogon swammerdamellus. The sequence continues at coordinate 2,219,075 of OX336356.1, read as the reverse complement.
CGTGTCTACTTACTGCTTGATAGTTATCTTGTTCATTAGGAATTTGCTAAACGGGGTGATCGGTGTCGTGCTGTAATTTACCAGAGTACTTGAAGCATAACACCGATTACTCTGCTTACCCCGATTTCCGGGATATAGCGTGTGGTATGTATGTAGGTGTTTTTGGCTGTCGACGTTGGTTTAGATAGAAAAAAACACCACAAAAATATTAGACGTAGGATTATCCATACTCTTACCGCACACAGAAAAACAGGGTGGCCCGCAATCATAACGTAGCACGCACATAACAATATTTAGTGCTTAGCAACGTCTTGCGCTTCGCCACCCTACTCTATTCGCACTGCCCAGGCCACCCTGTTCGCTAGGGGCGGTGGCTCACTAGCCGTATCGATCGTTATTAAATTTTGGTGATTTCTGTTGTAACTATACTCACTCATAATGCTATCATGTTGTGATGAAAAGTAAGAGGATTAAAGCTAGAAACTCATTGGGCCCACGTACGCTACGCACGCGTACGTGGGCGCGTCGGTCTCCATACATTTTATATGGAAGAGTGCAGCACGCAGTGTGTCGCGTAGCGTAGGGTGGCGTGGGCGCAATGAAACTGCGTGCTGCACTCTTCCATATAAAATGTATGGAGACCGACGCGCCCAGATTCGCGTGTGTGGCGTACGTGGGCCCAATGAGTTTCTAGCTTAATGCAGGTCTGAATAACAAAGAGCTACCTACTCATTTCTGATAATATTTTATCTGAAAATAATGTGAAATAAAAAAAACGCAGGCAATCGAGCCGCTAGTGTTATAGGGTGTTAGCACCGGCAAGCTTAGACATGTATTTTAATTTGAAATTATTTTATTATTTTTTTGTATTTCAGTGAAATATTTTATATTGTTGTAGAATTGTTATTTTATATTGTTGTAGTTTGTTTAGAATTTTAATTTTGTATCCTTTTTATATAAAATAAATCGTTTGGAAAATTTTTAATTTGAGTTATTTCGGTTATAATTTGATGGTTAATTTTGATATAATTATTGACGTAATATTTTTAAATTTTATTTATTTATTTTTTTGTAAATTATATTTAGTGTGGTCCAAGTGCAAGAAAAGAATCGATAAACATCTAAAAAATGTCGAAAGTTCTCAAAAGTTTGAATTAAAGGTGAATGTTTAAATGGATCGTTTGATTTAATTAGTTTGTACTTAATTCCAATATATAATAAAAACTTAATTTCTATTATTTCTCAAGGATTTATTTAACCAGATGTGATAAACTATACAATACAAAAAATTGATTATATGTAAACTTAAATTCTTTAAAATATAATTAAAATCTAAAACAATAAATGAAAACATTAACAGGAAACCCCGAAGACCCAACACTAGCAACTTATATTATTATTATTCTATTATTAGTCGAAGTCGACTAAGGGATCGTCAGCCTCGGCAGCTCAGTGGTGCGGTCAGTTATTGGATGGGTGACCGCCCGACCGTTGGAGGCTGACCGTGGTTCGGATTCCACGTTAAACTGTAGGTCCCTTCCCTTCTTACCTTACTGGGTGGTAGGGTTTATTCCGGCCGGGTTGGTACCACCGCACTGAGCGAAACGTCGGTCGAAAGGGCTATGTAAATAGTTCGTGTTTTCCGTCCAGTTCAGTGTAGCCAGCGCGAAATGAAGGGAAGCACTGACATAGCACCTAGTTCACCCGGTGTTATGGGCTGACATCACGGATGTTGTAGGTGATGTAGCCAACCGTGTCAGTTTCCATAAAAAAAAGGAAAAAAAAAATTAAAACATTTTTTTTAAGAATAATTAACAAATGGCCAATGTTGCAAATCTTTATAATTATTAAAACTAGATGAATTAAACTATTTAAATAACTTAGTTCAAAATTCAGTTTCATTAATTTCACACAACACAATTTCTACCTACGTATTCGCCACCCATAAAATCTCTAATATCAAGCCAATATCCTAGCCCCCCCTTGCCCACAAGAAAGACAGTATTAGTACGGTGGTATTAGTCCGGCATTAGTGGCAAAGACACCCATAATAGAGGGCCGTGGGGGAGGGGGGGCGTCTGGACATCAAAGTTATAAGTGCTTCTTTTTCCTTTGCCCATCGAATCCCATTTACGCATTTGGACTTACCCCACTTATTAGAATTTAACAAATTTATCTTGTCGCGTCTGCGCTTGATAAATACAACGAAAGGTTGATAGCATTTGTTTCGGCTGAGAATGACAAGTGAAGATGGGTAGATATTAGGGTATAGAAAATTCTAGAATGTATATCGAGAATTATTTTATATTTCCGTGTTTTATTTTATATTATAGTGTTTCGTCAGTTCAGTGTGGCCGGCACGACCAAGAGAAAACAATGATAATGGGTTGATACGAGTATCATTAAAATTTGTGCAGCAGGTATGGTAAAAAATTGCAGGTTCTTTTATAAAAGACGGATTTTTGTCGGTACCTAGATAATTTGAACGCTTTGACCTAGGGTGACGAGTCAGCTGTCAAAACAAACGAAAATGTCATCCCACCCCCACAGCCGCTCTATCTATTGTGCCGTATTTTAATTCATACGTCATTTCTATTTCTCGAGTTTCACGTATGCCGGTTGAAATTTTCACAGAATATGTGTTATTATGGCGGATATAACAACAAATAATAAAAAATTACTAAGGGATATGACTCCCTTCTTATATTACTAGGTGGTAGAGTTTAACCCGCCCGGGTTGGTACCACCGTACTGAATGAAAGGTCGGTCGAAACGGCTATGTAAATAGTACGTGTTTTCCGTCCAGTGCAGTGAAGCCGGCACGACCGAAGGGAAGCACTGACGTCGCTGATGTAGCCAACCGTGTCAGTTTCCATAAAAAAATATATATATACAGAAAAAGTAAAAAATTAAGGGGGATTTCCATACAAGAAACGTGTTTTTTTTTCAATTTTTTTTTTTGTGTTGCGGAAAGTTCGATGCGCGAGTCCGACTCGCACTTGGCCGGTTTTTTTTTCGGTTTTATACTTTCTGTTAGTATAGACATAGTGTGACCGCATTCATAAGTAACTCTAATCCACGCCACGTTCTCTCTATAGCCAGACTGCAGGAGGATATCCGTTAATGTGTATAGGGGGATTTCTTTAGTTTCGTCTAAGGCCGGTGTTGCACTGTTCGATTTTAAGAGTCAATGAGAGATTTATTTTTGAAGTGAAATGTTTGGTTTTGTTTGTACAACCGCACTGAGGGCCTAGTCCGAGTTACGTGACAGCTACGTAAACGTCAAATACCGATCGAATTGATTTTTTATGTATGGGAGCACAATACGCTCACCGCGGGGCGCCACTAGAGAGCTCCATACATAAAAACTTAATTCGATCGGTATTTGACGTTTACGTAGCTGTCACGTAAACTCGGACTAGGCCCTCTGAATGAAAGGTAGCCGAAGTGGCTACGCAAATGTTATACGTCCAGCGGGTCTACCGGCGTTAACTCACTCGCTAACTACTCGCATATTCCAACCAATAGCCGGGCCGGATGCCTCACCGAACGCCTTCTGATTGGTTGAGTGAGATCGTTTCTCATACTCACATCGGCGAGTGAGTAACGCCGGTAGACCCGCTGTTCAGTGTAGCCGGCACAACCAATTGGTAGCACTAACACGGCACCTAGTTCACCAAGGTGTGATTGATTGACATCACGGGTGTAGTGATTTCGCCAGCACTGTCAGGCTCCGTACCATGTAAGATTCGATAAAAAAACCGGCCAAGTGCGAGTCGAACTCGAACCGAGGGTCCCGTATCGCCATGTCACGGCTAGCTGCTAGCCGTGACATGGCGATACGGGACAGCAGTAGCGCTGCGCTACTCACGCCATCTAGATGGCGTGTTATGAAATGCTTCATATTAGTTAATGTCATGCTTTATAATATATTCGGTAGATGGCGCGCGCGTATACACTTTTTGGTTTCTTCTATGGGAACCCCGGGAATTTTTTACTTTTTCTTATTTTTATTATTTGTTGTTATATCGGCCATAATAACACATTTTTTGTGAAAATTTCAATGGGCTACCTATTACGGTTCAAGAGATACAGCCCTCAGACAGACGGACGCACGGACAGACAGACGGACGGACAGACAGACAGACAGACAGACGGCGTAGGCTTAGTAATAGGGTCCCGTACCTGATACGGAAACTTAAAAAGCATCCGTGTGAATAGAGGCGACCACTAAACTACCGACACCGGCGCCTGTATATTCTATTTTTCCCTCCTCACCCCTCCTCTCATCCTACTGATCTTACCCCCTGCCACCCCCGCAGACGTACGTTGTGGCCTCCCAATAGAAGTATTCAAGAGTGTATAAATAAGATTTGTATGTGATGGATGAGATGAAGTATTAAAAAATAGTACACGATTTTTTTTTTATTTATTTAAAACATCTTTCCATTTGATGACAATGCACACTCAGGATAAATCAATTGACAAAAAATAGTAATAGTGATTATTATCGAGCAAAAAATAGCCTTGGTCACATTTTTTGTGGTTTGAATTACACAGATATAAATTCAAATATTCAAAACTTAACTATGCTAAACTTAATCAAATTAAATCAGATTAAATTAAAATATTCAGATACATTTAGTACAAATTGAGAAATAAAATAAATTTTCACTTGCAAAATTGTCAAATCTAATAATTATAATATTGTGGTCAAAGTATAAAGAAAGTAAAAATTGTCAATTGTCAATGGTCAATTATTTTTATTAATAGTTGTCAAAAATACATTTTAAATTTTAAGTGAAAAATACATTAACTTAATTGAGAGTATATCAAAATTAAATATTAAAAAAAAAATTATAACAAACGTCAAATCCTATTTAATAATTAAATATTAAAATTAATGTTAGTTGATGCCGTGCTAAAGGGCGACGAGTTAGCCGTCTCTCGCCTTGACACGATCCTTCCACCGAGTCATGCAGCGGGCGAGTCTTATGCCTTACTTGCTGCTTGATAGTTTTTTGTCCGGATGGCGGAAGGTATTTTGCTGTAATTTACCCGAGTACTTGCAGCACAACACCGATTACTCTGCTTACCCCGATTGTCTGTTGTCTGTGGTATGTTTTTTATTTTTTTATATAATATATTATAGTTCCAAAGATACCTCGGACGAACAGACAGACCGATAGACCTTTACCTATAGACCGATAAACCTTTACCTATAGACCGATAGCCTTTTAAGGCATGCATGGGGAGAGATCCATTGAGGCTATCCTTTTTTAGGACCGGCCCCACACGGTACTAGGTAGCGTAATAGGTAGCCGCTTGAAATTATCTATCACAGAATATATTGTGGTATTATGGTGGATATTCTAACAAATAATAAAAAACCGGCCAAGTCCGAGTCGGACTCGCGCACCGAGGTTTCCGCATCGCAAAAAAAAATTGAAAAAAAAGTTTCTTGTACGGGAACCCCCCTTCATTTTTACTTCTTCTATTTTTTATTATTTGTTGTTATATCCGCCATAATAAATAACACATATTACGTGAAAATTTCAACGGGATACCTATTACGGTTCGAGAGATACAGCCCTCGGACAAACAGACAGACAGAAGGACAGACAGACAGACGGCGTAGGCTTAGTAGTAGGCTTCCGTACGGGATACGGAAACCTAATAAAAACCAACCATTTACGTGTTGATACTGAAACCTCGATGCGCGAGTCTGACTCGAACTTGGCCTGTTTTTCGACAGTGTTGTATATCAAATCAAATCAAATCAAAAACGTTTATTGAACTATTATAGTACACATACATTATTATATGGCTGGTATCAATTCTGTTCGTCATTATTTTGTGTTAGAATCCTGTATTTATTTAATTTTCTTACACGAATAATAAATGTACCTTATTTCCAAAACTTCCACTCACCACATTTCTACAACTTATTCCTATTGTTAAATACACCAAATACTCTCATCTCCTCCCCCAGACCATTAAGATCGCAGCATCTTGGATCATAAACCCGGCAGGAAAACACGAAAACTTCTATTAATTTATGTTCGCGAAGACATTAATGATAGGTACGTCGATTATTGCATGTTATTGGGAGATATTTTCGGAAAATCACAAATGAAAGTGATATTTATTTCCGTGGAAAAAGGATTTTATTTGTCTGGCAAGAGAATTCGCCAATATTGGCGCTTCTTAACAGCAGGGGTATTGGAAAAAGAAAGCGACTTTATTATCTTATTAGAAATTATTGGGTTTCGCGGGATTCAGATGAAATGTCATTTAAGAATAAATGTATCGAAATTTCTGTTCTGTTTCAGTGTCGACCTCAATATAATCTATAATTAACTTTTATATCAAATTGACACGTATTTTATGTTTGTAAGTTTATTATTAACTGTATATAAATATCTTTGAATGTATCTATTTCGGAGATGGTTCTCCGTTGAATAAAATAAACTGTACATATGAAAACCAAGAAATGTTGTTTATAAATAATGTATTTTTTAAAACAATAATGTCACAGGCAAAGTTATGAGCGAAGATTTAGGATTATTTTAAAAATGAGTAATAAAATAACTAATAGCTTAACCCAAGATAAATTAAAAAAAAAAAAGTGTGCAAGCAGTTATTTAAAAAACATGACCATTGACCACGGCTCCTGTCAGGCCGCAATGGCATTCGCAATCCCCGTGCATCACAGAATGTCCATGGGCATCGTTAGACATCTACTTGTAGGTGAAACGATCCCACATGTCGCGCTGCCCATAAAAAACATTTAAAACGTTTGTAAACTCTAAAAAATGCTCTTACTGAACTAACTTAAATTATTGACAATAAAATGTTTTTATTGCATTAAAATATAATTAAGTTTTAAAATTGTACAACCATAGGAAAATATGTGTTAATAATCGGTGTTGTGCTGCAAGTCCTCTTGTAAATTACAGCACAACACCGACCGCCACGCTTAGCAATATAATATTAGGACACGATAACTATCAAGCAGTAAATAAGGCACCAAAACCCACCTGCTGCATGATTCGATAGAGAACCGTGCCAAGGTGAGAGGTGGCTATCCTGTCGCCTTTTAGCACGGCATCTCGTCCTAATCCCTTAGTCGCCTTTTACGACATGCACAGGGAGAGATGCAGTGGGGCTATTATTTTTAAGTACCGGCCCTCTACTTTTCTCTATAAGGGATCATCATGAAGTAAGTTACTTTGTTTTATGAGATACTGCGTCTGTAGACTATATGTACGAGTATGATACTAAAACTAAATTGACGAATTTTAGATTAATATTTTATGTATTTATGTATGTTCTTCCATAAATCTTGATCCGATCATCCGAATTCGATGAAACATAGTGCAAGCCCATTTAGCTATACGTGACACAGGATAGGCTAAATAAGATTCAGTTCCGGTTACGCTAAGATGTGGCTCTCATACAAACCGAATTGTATCGAAATAAAGGTACGGCAGCGGGCTTGCTTACTTTCTTCTTTTTAAATACGAATTTCACGCGATCGAAGCCGCGGCCAAAATCTAGTAAGTGTGTTGGGTACTGCCAGTCCAGGCTGTCAGTCTTAGCCAAGTTTTTTCCCATTCCATATGGGATGGATCCTTGGGACCACCGCCACAGATTACTTAATAGTTACTTCGTAACAGATAACTCACTCCATAGAAAATGTTCCTACCTTCAGGCTTAAATAGCCTACTGTTTCACGTCGCCAATCGCTTCGTGCGAAAATGTACCTTAACGATCGAGTGTAAAGTGGTTATTGCTTTGCAGCTGCGCGCAGTTGCGTGGGCGAGTGTCTATGTATACTTCGCGCGGCTGACGAATTTTCACTGAAATAGACCGCCGGCGGTACACCGGGCCGTAGGTAGTTAGCGCGCGCAAGTACATAGAGTGCGTGAGGCCTGCCACCGCATAAGGTGAGAAAAAATACGTCGAGTCAACATTTCGCAGTCGCTCCCCCGAACGCCTGGGCAAAATTGGTATTTATCGACACGTTTTTATTGGTGTTTGAGTGCGGTTTCCCCTGGCAGTGTTAGCGTTAAGCAAAGTTTATGTAACACGTCGCAGTTATTGGACGCAGCCGAACAATATCGGAGATAATGTTTTTCTGGCTCTGAGCCGCACGTTGTGTGAACTGTCTTTGTTTTGAAATGAAATGAAATGAAAATATACTTTATTGCACAAAAAGTGACAAAAGGCGGACTTAAAGCCTAAGGGCATTATCTGCCAGTCATACCTGGGATTGTGAGTAGGGTAGATGGGTAGTGCGGAAAATTAAATGAGATTTTTTTTTATTTTTTTAAGTGTACAAAACTAAACAATAAAACATAGATAATAGTAATAACATACAACTAAATACATTCGTGATTTACATACATACAAGTTCAAAAGTACATATACATATACGCAATATAAACAAATACACACATACATACCATGTTTTGTTTGATTAGCCGGACCGATATGAAGCCTCGCGTTCTCTTGATCTCTCAAATTACGAGATTCGAATCCGGCCGACTTGCGTCTATGACTATTTCAGAATTGAAAAATGTACGTGCCATGCCAGCAGATTTGCGGACTTTTGCTAGGCTTACTATCCCGTTAATACGACGTTTGAAGACTACAATTTCAATAAAGGTACAGTTGCTTTCACGAGCCAGTCGTGAAAACAACTTTATAGGGGTTTTCACCGTTTCCGAGCGGTGAAGTAGCAGGTGTATGTGTAGGTATGCAAATATTTTTTTTGATTAGAAAAAAATTTTTTCTTACATTTAAAAATCATTGGTACACGCCGACCGAATTCGAACCTCGGACCTCTCGCAAGAGAAGCCGGCGCTCAGACCACTCGGCCAACCGTTGAAATTTTTACAGAATATGTGTTATTATGGCCTATATAACAACAAACAATAAAAATAAGAAAAAGTAAAAAAAATCACGGGTGTTCCCATAGAAGAAACCAAAAAGTGTATGCGCGCGCGCCATCTACCGAATAGAGTGTGAAGTATTGTAACTAATCGTGACATTTAACTAATATGAAGCACTTCATAACACGCCATAGATGGCGAGAGTGGCGCTAACCATGAAATGGCGGTACGGAACCCTCGGTGCGCGAGTTCGACTCGCACTTGGCCTGTTTTTTTATGTTGATTCTAGTAAGGAATATTTTCCTATGTACAATAATTATCTTGGCGCCACATAGACAGACAACCTGATACGTTTACCGGATGGCCGCTCACACGCGACCGATCCGCGGCGCTGCCCCGTCATTATAAGAAGACAATACGACTACAATATGCGTCGAGAGGTCGACAATAAGTCGGACACGACAATAAGTCGCACGCGACAATGAGTGACAATGCGGTGTAAGGTGTCGCGATATCGGTCGCGCATCGGCCGCTTGGCACAACGAGGGTGGTCTCTAGGAAATAAAAAAAAATAATAGTTTCTATGGTAAACATGGTTGACTGACATATGTCACCTGGTAGACAATCTGCTAAATTAGTTTATTTTTATGGGAACTGACACGGTTGGCTGCATCACCTACAACATCCGCGATGTCAGCCCATAACACCGGGTGAACTTGGTGCCACGTCAGTGTCTCCCTTCGGTCGAGCCGGCTACACTGAACTGGACGGAAAACACAAACTATTTACATAGCTGTTTCGACCGACCTTTCATTCAGTGCGGTGGTACCAACCCGGGCGGGTTAAACCCTACCACCTAGTAATATAAGAAGGGAGTCATATCCCTTAGTCGCCTTTTACGACATGCGCGGGGAGAGATGCAGTGGGGCTATTGTTTTAAAGTACCGACCCCACATGGTATAAATATATTAAAACTTAGTATCTTTAGATTTTTAGGGTTCCGTATCCGGTACGGAACCCTATTACTGAGCCTACGCCGTCTGTCTATCTGTCTGTCTGTCTGTCCGTCCGTCTGTCCGAGGGCTGTATCTCTTGAAACGTAATAGGTAGCCCGTTGAAATTTTCACAAAATATGTGTTATTTATTATTGTCGATATAACAAGAAATAATAAAAATAAGAAGAAGTAAAAAATTCACAGGGGTTCCCATAGAATAAACTAAAAAAGTTTATATAGTATATTAAAATATTTATGTACAACGTAATAATAAATTGATCACATTAAATGACAAAAATGAAAAAAAAATTACTTTACAAAAATCTAGTTAATTTTAATTAAATAAACACTCCGTATACATGCTGAATAGAATCACTATAGAAACACAAGTCTTTGCATCCTGTCCTCACTATCCCTTCTCGTTTCACTTGGCTAAATGTCTAAAGAACTATGCTAGACTCACTCTATTCTCCGCTGGCTTGCATTATGATGACATCTTCTTTCAGTTTGTTTAGAGACGTATTGGTGGATATTTTGTCAATATAAACTGGAGGAGTTGTACTGTTTTGTTTCCTTGGTCGTACGCTATTGACCTTTTAGATCGTTGTGAACATTGACTGTGGTGGCTTTGTATCCCTATTTGTATTTGATTTGCTAATCGAGTCTACCGCGAGCGAAGCCACGGGCAAAAGCTAGTACTATAGAAAGACACAGAGCAAATAAGACGAAGATAAGGAAAGTAATTTTCAAATAGACATATCAATCTAAAAAAAAGTTCCATTAAAAACTCAAAACATCAATTATTAATTACAACGTCTTCTCTTTGCACTCTCAGAATTAGCTACATTTTAGGGGAAGTCGGGGCAACATCGGTACAAAAAATATATATATTTGGAGGTTAAGCCCTCGGGAAATCGCGGGGTAAGTTCACCCCGGTTATCAACGCTACTGGCAACCCCAAGGAAAAAAAACCAAGCATTTCTCGAAGACAAATTAATGGAGAATAAAACGACAGAAATTCAATATTTAATTTCGCTCCCATACGCTGTGAGTCTTCTGATGAGCGCATTGACAAGAAATGAAAGCTTTTTTCATGGCTAATTTTGTTTGGAAAATCGATTTTGTATTCAATTTCATCTGTGTTTTGTAAATATTTTTAGGGGCATGAATTGTACCGACGGATTAATAGAAATACATTTGAAATGTTTCGTTAAATATTGAACGCTCATATTACGACAAAATTTTGAATAGTGGAAATAAATATCGCAAATAATGTGTTAATTTGGTGTGAAAAAAAGTTTAGGTTTTCACATTCTTATATTGTTTTAAAATTTTCTACATGTCTTTCATTCAATCAAAATAACACATAGGTAATATTAATACATGTTTCGGGTTATTCAAGAGGGGCGTGAATGGGCACCTGTCAGGCCGGCATGGCATTCGCAACCTCCGCATACGACCAAATGTCCATGCGCGTCGTTAGGCACCTTATGTACCGTGTGGGGCCGGTAATTTAAAAGAATAGCCCCACTGCATCTCTCCCCGTGTATGTCGTAAAAGGCGACTAAGGGATATGACTCCCATCATTTATTACTAGGTGGTAGTTTTTGTTGGTTTTTTTTGGTTGGTACCACCGCACTGAATGAAAGGTCGGTCGAAACGGCTATGTAAATAGTTTGTGTTTTCCGTCCAGTTCAGTGTAGCCGGAACGACCGAAGCTAAGCACTGACGTGGCACCAAGTCCACCCGGTGTTATGGGCTGACATCACAGTTGTTGTAGGTGATGTAGCCAACCGTGTCAGTTTCCATAAAAAAAAAACGTATGGCTCAGCGCCATATGTCGCGCTTTCAATAAAAAAATTATAATTTAAGCAAACAAATCGTTGAAAAGAGTAAAGTAATTTTTTCACATGCAAGCACTTCGAAATCGTTCTTTTCAAGTTAAATTTAGAAAATTCGCTCATAAGTTTTCACGTTTAACGGAACTTTAAACATGCGAGCTATTTTCTTCGCCCAAGTTTTTAATCTCAATCAAAACAGTTCCCGATCGTCGATTTGCATATTAACGTTTTTTCCCCTTTCTGAAGACATTAAACTCGTATTAATCACTCTAGGTTGCATTTTAAATCCCAGTTGGGTAGCCATTGACGGGAAAGTAAAAATTTTACTTCAAATTAATGACAGTTAAAAAACATTTACCTCAAAAAGAATTAAAAAGTAGACAAGTGTTTTTGTCACAATTGTCAAAAGCACTTCTCTATTTTGTCGCAAACCATTTATTTCATTTCGAAATAAAATTTTGATTAAAACGGCTATGTAAATAGTTCGTGTTTTTCGTTCAGTTCAGTGTAACCGGCGCGACTGAAGGGAAGCACTTATATTGTATATATTTTGTAAAAACTAAACAGGACAAATTCAAGCGTAGTGTACTACCATACGAATGTTGAATAAATAATAAAGAATAAAGAATATTGCACCTAGTTCACCAAGGGTATTGGGCTGACATCATGGATGTAGTAGGTGATGTAGCCTGTTAGTTACCATAAAAAAAAGCGTACACACATATTTAATATACAGTCAGTCAGCGTGTAAGCGTCCACTGCTGGACATACGCCTCTCCAATTTTCCTCCAGTCCTCCCGGCCTTCAGCGGTACGGAACCACTGCTTTCCGCCGACGTACTTGATGTCGTCGTCCCACCTGGCGGGTGGTCTTCCCACACTCCGTTTTCTGTCCACGGCCGCCAGTGTAGGACACGGTTACTCCAGCGGTCGTCGTCTCTTCGGCTGACGTGCCCAGCCCATTGCCACTTGAGCTGAGCTTAGAGATTTAATATACATTTTTACGTTATCGATGAGGCCTTTCTACCTTTTTGCATTCTTCTGGTTTCTCTCCCTCTAACGAATATGTATTGAGAATTAGCTCACAGGCTGCAAAAATCGTTTTGTAAAAAAATTAGTTAGTCGGCCAAAGTGGCCCATCTCACCCCCGATCTCCCTTTGTTTATGGGATGTCGAATTTCGGTATTTATGATTTTGGCATTTAAATGTCAATTTAGGTGATGGATCCGTGAGACATAAAAAAGTATTTGGGTGCGGCGAAGCGCGAAGTCGTTTTGGCTTCGCGGGTGCCGTTAGGGGTGTCGATTTCGGACGAACTGGTAAGTTCCCCCCATAGGTAAGCGTCCACTTGTTCGCATCGTACGAATCACACGCATCGGACGGACCGGATGAAACGGAAGTCAATTAGGATCAAATTGTATATATGTATATGTTCTAAACCGAATGCTTTTGAGCGTCGTCGTCGGCTCAACAATCATTGCTGACATGACGGCGTCAAGTGTCTCGCGTGTCCATAATTTTTTTTTTTTTTTTTAATTTGGTAAGGATAAAAAAAAGTTTAAATTAACATATCTTGTAGGGTATCATTTGAAAGATAGTAACGATTTTAAAATATTTTTTTTACAATTTTATGTTCAAAAATGGTCTTCATGATATAGCTAAAAACCTTAAAAACCCTAAAAACGTATAAACAAATTACCGCCCCGACCCTGTTCTCCTAACTTTCCAAAGCTAATGCGGGGAAAAAATATATTTTTTTTTGTTTATTTTTTACATGGCACCTAGTTCACCCGGTGGTGTTATATGTTGACATCACGGATGTTCTAGATGACGTAGCCAACCGTGTCAGTTTCCATAAAAAAAACTATAAAGTACTGAACCATAATTTGTGCGAGCCTGACTCGCTCTTGACCGGTTTTTTTAATAATTTCGTTTGATAAAGCAAGATACATATAATTTATTTTTCAGGTCACCTTTAATTAAAGCAATTCAATAGAACATAGAAACATCCAATAAGAAGCTCCTTGATAAAATAAAAATAAAAATTAATATTCATCCTCTTAAAAAAAAAAAAGCGGGGTGGTCCAATTTTCCTCTGTTTAGTTTCAATTGGTATCCAAGTTAATTAGATGTGGATGAAAAAGTGGATTTTTTCAAGTGCCATTTTGATAATTGACACCCCCACCTTCACCCGCCCAAGAGCTACCCGCCCGCCCTGTGGGTCAATTCTCTATCAGCTAAATCGTAAATCGCATACGTTATTTTTAACCCCCGACTCAAAAATAGGGGTGTTATAAGTTTAACGTGTGTAATTGTGTTTCTGTCTGTGGCATTGTAGCTCCCAAACAGATGGGCCGATTTGGATGCGGTTTTTTTATTATAAAGCTGGTTTAACCGGCATGGTTCTTAGCTGCGTTAGTAATCAAGTAATTTTTATTTATAAGTTATTGGTTAAATTATTATACATATTATGTTTTTTGTTTGACGAACTAGTTGAATTACTTGTATATGCTTGAATGTTGTGCAATAAAGTTTCATGTTTAAAAGAAAAGAAAAAGAAAAAGTAATCGAGTTATTGTGGAGTAATCAAAAAATTACGTCTCAGAGGTGGACCGACTTGGATGCGGTTTTCAAAAAAAGCTTGAAATAAAAGTTAAATCACATATTTTAAAAACCCCGACCCCTTAAAAAGTCAAAAATAATTTTCCTTTAGTTACTTAAAGGAGTCGGGGGGTCGCTAAGTAAATAAAACATAAAAACTTAGAGTTGACTTAGCGATACTTTTAGCCTACCATGGATATTAATATTGTTGGTACTCGTATTTGGCTTACTATGATTTGGATTCGCGATCACTATGGCCGATGTTTCGTCGACTATATTTACTTAGCGTTCCCACGACTCCTTTAAGTAACTAAACGGAAATTATATTAGACTTTTTAGGGGGTAGGGTATTTTTTTATCTAATTTAACTTTTGGGTAGAATTTACGCAGAGGGTGGTCGGATCTGAATCTGAATGAAATTTATTTATTTATTTATTTATTTTAGACAGGCAGCCTAGGCTGATGCGTCTAAATCCAGTAACTTTGTTGTTTTTCTCATTATCTTGGTTTTTTTTTATTTGTTTTTATTTAATTATCGTTCTTGAGCACTCTTTTTGAGATTATGTTTTATTTGTTAAATATTTATCTAGTCTATTTTTGAATTGGTTAGTACTAAGTGCGCTTATTACTTCCTCTGGAAGTTGGTTCCAGTCGTCCACCACTCTGTTTGTTACGAAATGTTTGCGAGTATTGCTGTTAAAGATTGTTCGACTTAGTTTCATGCTGTGGCCTCGAAGATGAACGTTTTGGTTCAATGTGAACATTTGGATCAGCTCAGGGCAATCGTATTTACACGAAATGCTTCTCGAATTGGCGTAGGTACAAGATTTTCGGTTTGTCTGCTACTGAATCCGCCTCCGACGGCTCTGCCCTCAATCGCATGCCTAATTATGTGATTAATTGAGGATGCGCTGCAGTGCCTGGGCGGACGAATCTCTTCTGGGGATTTATATCGGAGACTTCCCTTTGGGTTGCTGGCTATACTGGACTGGAGGCTGGCCGTGGTTCGGATTCCACGTAAAACTGTAGGTCCCTTCCCTTCTTACCTTACTAGGTGGTAGGGTTCGTCCCGCCCGGGTTGGTACCACCACACTGAATACATAATTCGTACATAATTCGTGTTTTCCGTCCAGTTTAGTGTAGCCGGCACGACCGAAGGGAAGCACTGACATGGCACCTAGTTCGCCAAGGTGTTATGGCCTGACATCACCGATGTAGTAGGTGAGGTAGCAAACCGCGTCAGTCTCCATAAAAAAAAACATACCACTCTCTTTATCCCGACAACCGGGTAAGCACCTGCTGCATGAACCGGTGGAGGGACCGCGCCAAGGTGAGATGTGGCTAGCCTGTCGCCCCTGAGCACGGCACCTCGTCCTTATCCCTTAGTCGCCTTTTACGACATGCACGGGGGGAGATGCATTGGGGTTATCCTTTTTAAGTATCGGTCCCAAACGGTACTTGATGATGGTATTATCCTTTTGCTCGTATTTATCAGCATTATACCTGTCATGGTGCCTCTCTGAGCGAGGTTTCGCGAAGAGTGGTGTTATTGGCTGTATCTGATTAGCCATTGGACTTTTGGGCACAGCCACCAGTGCATAATGTCTATAAATAAAATATAGCATCAGATTAGTCCTAATATTCGTGTTTATAATTTACGATAGTGCGCAAACTTGATACAGACAGGATGATGCGGCAAAGCTCAAATTTTTTTTTTTTTTTAATCTTTATTTTATAGGGGCTTTGGTGCACACAGTGACCATGCCAGCCCCATTGGAAAACACATAAATTACGAGTACATATTATTTAAAAAAAAAAAAAATTTTTTTTTGTCCATATTTCAAAAAATATATTTTATATATTTATAAAGTTCCTCTTTTTTTTAATATGCCCTGCGCAAACCTATATAATTTTATGGCCTTGTTGGAGGCTGGCTCCGCTAATATAGTGGTGTAGCTTCCAACATTGTAGTTAGTGATACCCAGTTGTTGTCTCTCGACTGAACCCCTCACACACTCCCCCAGCAAGTGATACACATCTTCAGGTTTGCCACACACGTCACAGTTTGGTGATGGTACTTTCTTCATTAGATGTGCAAACTTATTGAGCGGAACGTGTCCGGAGCGCGGCCGAAAGGCAACAACCAGGCATTCTCTTTTCAACTCGACGCCTTCAAACCAGGGGACCCTGGGAGGCTCGCTTTGTATCGTCTTATGCCATATGCAGACTAGGCTTAAAATACGCGGCCCTTGCAAGTGGCCATATGCTGTCTTGTTGTGTGTTGCCTCATAATGTTAAATGTATACTGCAATAGAATAAACCACTATTCTATTCTATACCTACTACTTCAGCCTTTTTATATTTTTTTTCAAATCTCAATGTAATACAAAGATATTGTATGACATATGGCAGATAAAAAAAAACATTATTTGCAAATATTCCTATTTTGGCCTCTCAGTGCACATAACATATTTAATTTAATGTATTTATTTTTGTTTGTTTTTTTTTTGTTTTAAGTGTCTTCGTGCTGCTCGTTCGGAAACTATTTTCGGGAAGAAAAAACCCATATTTACATTCAGAATTTAAATTGTTTTTAATTACTGGTTTGGAAGTTAAAACGCTGTGCCAGGCCAGGACGTCTTTTTTGATTTTTTATGCAAACTGACACGGTTGGCTACATCACCTACAACATCCGTGATGTCAGCCCATAACACCGGGTGAACTTGGTGCCACGTCAGTACTTCCCTTCGGTCGTGTCGGCTACACTGAACTGGACGGAAAACACAAACTATTCACATAGCCGTTTCGACCGACCTTTCATTCAGTGCTGTGGTATCAACCCGGGCGGGTTAAACCCTACCTCCTAGTAATATAAGAAGAGAGTCATATCCCTTAGTCGCCTTTTGCGACATACACGGGGAGAGATGCAGTGGGGCTATTCTTTTAAAGTACCGGCCCCATACGGTACAAAACGTCTACGTACAGCGAGATAGATGGTGGGTTTATGTTGTACCATTTTGGTACGAAAACCCAAAAGCACGATATCCCATCTTATACCCGTGGTCCCTCCGCGGAAGTGACAAAAGTCTAGCGGGGTGGCAATGAAACGGGAGAGGGCGTAAGTGGCTAAGGGGGATATAGGGGTGGATCCGCCATTTTATTTTTAATGTTTATTGCCTTTTACTAGATAAATTCCTTAGGGGCTGCAACTAAGAGGAATCAATGCGAACTTGGGTACTGTAATGGCCGCCATTTTTTAGCAGCAGATGTTTTCTATGTAAATTTCATTGTTTTTTCTGTTAATTTTATGTCCTTCTTTCTCGATTAAGATCGGCTGATGCGGATTTTTTTTTTCATTTGTTTGGTAAAATATATACCTCCTTACTAATTTTATAAGATTTGTTTTTTAGGATTCCGTATCCGCCGTACGGGACCCTATTACTAAGCCTACGCCGTCTGACTGTCTGTCTGTCTGTATGTCTGTCCGAGGGCTGTATCTCTGGAACCGTAATAGGAAGCCCGTTGAAATTTTCACAGAATATGTGTTATTATGGCCGATATTACAACAAATAATAAAAATAAGAAAAATAAAAAAAATCACGGGGTCCCCATATAAGAAACTAAAAAGTGTATGCGCGTCGTCTACCGAAAACAGTATGAAGTATTTTAATTTACTTTCTTGTAAGAATCGATTAGTAGGTACATTACACACTACTAAATAATAGATGGCGCCACGAGGTAGTTTTCATTGCAGACAGACAAAAGATATGAATGAGACGGATATGGTTTTTTGACAGGTATGGTATAACGCAGGGGTTCTCAACCTTTTTTCCTCTGCGACACATCTGAAGATTTTTTTAGACTGGTGACACACTCAAAAAAAACCCAAGTCTTACAAGTAGGTAGGTACATAATTTTATTACAATTAGATATTTTGGAAGCATACATACAATTAATTCAATTAACCACAGCCCACAGGCCACAGAGCCATCCCTGTCCTACTTATCATGAGCCTTTTTTTAGGGTACCGTATCCGGTACGGAACCCTATTATTTTCACCTCCTGTCAATGTCACTTTGACATTTAGTTAGACCATCAGCTGTGAGACGGTCGCCAAGTTGTTTACGAAATTTTCGCGCAAAAATGTAACAAATTATAATCTGGCGGGAAATTCAAACCAGCCCTATCTTAGGTATAATGCCAGCCCAGCGAGTGTGTTTCGCGTCCAGTGTTAAGTCCATATGTGCTGTAATTTACCAGAGTTCTTGCAGCACAACACCGATTACTCTGCTTGCCCCGATTGTCAGTATTCAGCGTTTGTGATATATGTATGCATATGTTAAATATAAATCCAATTGTTTTCTTTGTGAACCTACTGTTCTAACACTGTGAAGGCAAGCCTCCCCTCCGCCACCCCCCCCCCCCCCCGTGACTCGTGAGGGGGAGGGGCGCATGGGAGGGGGAACACGGTCCATTAGACGTGGACAGTAGCGAAGACGGACGAGTTTAATTGATGTCGTGTCTATCTGTATTCAGACGTCGATTATTCAATCTGTAGGTGGAGTAAGTTTTTTCTAGGAAAACTGACACGATTGGCTACACCACTTACAACATCAGCGATGTCAGCCCTTAACACCTTGGTGAACTAGGTGCCATGTCAGTGCTACCCTTTAGTCGTGCCGGCAATACTGCACTGGATGGAAAACACGAAATCCGCATCGACCGACGTTTCGTTCAGTGCGGTGGTATAAACCCGGGCGGGTTAAACCCTACCACCTAGTAAGGTAAGTAGTACTTATTAGGACATTATGAATTAAGGCGCCTAGTAACGCCACATGTGGATTTTTGAAGAAGTAGCCCGTGATAACTAGACCAATCTAAAGGCTAAAACTACTGCAAAATATAGAAATTTTTTCTGTCTGTAGATCACTCACACATTTTTAGGTTGTAAAATCATTTTCTATACAAACTATGCGGTAAACCAAATGTAGATTTTTTCCGCGTGAACTTTGAAGACTTGATCTCAGAAACTAAAGAGAATTTGAATGGAATTTTTATAGCAAAATGACGCCATTTGTTATATCTATCGAAATTTATGTATTTTTTTTTTTTATGGAAACTGACACGGTTGGCTACATCACCTACAACGTCCGTGATGTCAGCCCATAACACCAGGTGAACTAGGTGCCATGTCATTGCTTCCCCCTTTGATCGTGCCGGCTACACTGAACTGGTCGGAAAACACAAACTATTTACATAGCCGTTTTGACCGACGTTTCATTCAGTGCGGTGGTACCAACCCGGGCGGGTTAAACCCTACCACCAAGTAAGATTAGGAGGGAAGGGACTTTATGTTAAAGGGTTTTATGTTAAAAAAAACTCAAGAAAAAGATGCTGCAATATGTCCATACGATCGTTGCGCTACCCCGCCGCCGCCGCGCCGTTGGCGTTATTACGTGCCTTAAATAGTTTTATTTTCACCAATATTTAGATTTAGTTATGAGGACATTGTTATAGTAGGTATCTTTAGATTTTTAATATGACTTATTACATTTCTTTGTAATAAACTTTTACTAATTGCTGTTGAATTGACTTGATATATTTAAGTATCAAATTGACGATGGCACTATACACCAGACCAGATATAGGTAATGTAAATAGGCAGAGTGGTCAGATTCTTCAGTATGCATGTTTATGCTGTAAATATTAATGCTCTTATGAGCGGTAGTGTGGGTTAATCATTTGTAAGTTACTATAATATAATACTTATTATAAGGTACTAACAAAACATTGTGACTTGCCAAGGTTTTTTGTCAGTTCTTCTTCGCATTGAATTTAGAACTGACGGAATTTTCGACATGTCCAAGCGTAGGTTACCTACCTATGGATGAAATTATACAATAAACAATAAATATGTATCTATGTCTCTATTCTACTCAACTTTTTATAAAAGGGAACGTGTCTGTATGTATGTTGTCGTTCTTGTGCCGGACTGCAAAGGTGTGGAACGAGCTTCCGGGGATAATCTTTCCCCGCTCCTAAAATCCACGGATCATCAAATCGCGGGTTAATATCCTTTCCCCAGCGACATTAGTCCACATCCAAGCCGGACTGGCTTCGACCTCGGGCTGAGCCACCCAGTTCGTAAGCAATATAAAAAAAACCGGCCAAGTGCGAGTCGAACTCGCGCACCGAGGGTTCCGTATCGCCATGTCATGGTCAGCGCCACTCACGCCATCTATGCCGTGTTTATGAAATGCTTCACATTAGTTCAATTCATTATTAGTTAAAATGCTTCATAGTCTTTTCGGTAGATGGCACGCATACACTTTTTAGTTTCTTCTATGGGAACTCCGGTAAATTTTTGACTTTTTCTTATTTGTTCTTGTACAAAATATGTGTTATTATTGCCGATATAGGCAATAAGACATATTTTGTAAAAATTTCAACGGGCTACCTATTACGGTTCAAGAGATACAGCCCTCGGGCAGACAGACAGACAGACGGCGCGGCATAGGCTTAGTAATAGGGTCCCGTACCGGATACGAAACCCTAAAAAAACACGGTCAAAACATGTTGCAAACTATGTACGCTACAAGGAAAACAAGGAGGTCTTTTTGTCGTTTCTATTATTGGCATTAGTATAACCCATATTATCAAACCTAAATACATACGAACGAAGCCGTGAGTGAAAATCTCAGTCTCAGGCTCGTCCAAATCGATCCATTTTCTCCTAATGATGACGACTTTAAAACCTCAAAATCTGTTTTTCTTAAAATCTCTCATCGAAATATTCAAATGGCATTCATTATTCATTTCTATCAAACTCCGCCCGAACCGAATTCCAAATTTGAACTTAATATCGTGCTAATTACTTCCAAAGATACTCGGATATAAAATTTCCAATTCGTCTCCCGTCAAACTCTTCAATCTTGCTTTATGCTTTGCACTCCCCGGACATTATCAACCGCTTGAAGCGCTGGCGAAATTTACTTCAATTTAGACGACGACCATACGACACAGCGGCTGCTTTTGCTGAACGGTCAATGTGAATTTTGCCATTTTGTTCGAAGTTCGAATCAAAAATTTAAATTGAGAACATTCTTCACGCGAAGTGACTGCAGCTTATTGGCCAGCGGAAACGGAATTTCTTAGTAGGATTGAAACGCATTTGGCCAATGACTGAAGGCTGATGGAAACTTGGCGAGTTGACAATTATTTCATTTGGTGTACAACTAGGTGTGCTCAAATGGTTGCCGAATGGATTAGTACCACTCATCATACTGGACTAAAGACACACACAGCCTTGGCCACATTCTCCTCTAGTCTATAGGTCATGTTGGAAGAATGGATGATAGGAGACTAACGAAAGAAATTTATGAAGCAAATGTGAGTGGAAGAGTCGGGAAGGGTCGCCCTAGACGCACGTACCTGGACCAGATCGGGCATGTGCTCAAAAAGGGGCAAGTGCGAGTACCCGTAACCGAGGAGCATGCATGAAGAACATTATGGGAGTGGAAGAGGCGGCAGAGGTGTGTCAGGATCGTGGCACGTGGAGATCCGTTATCTCTGCCTACCCCACCGGGAAACAGCCGTGACACTATGTATGTATGTCTAGTATAGCCAGTAATGCAAAGGGAAGTAATATTAAGTATTTTAGTTTTAATTTATTTAGTCTTAATAATTACTTTCTCGATGGTATAAAACGACCTACCTAAGTAAGTAAGTACTAATACAAATACAAGCTTCCTACTGTTTATAACGACAAATAGTAGTTAGCTAGTATTTGTAATAATTAATATATTTACTAATTGTTTTCTTTATGTAAACCTTTTTTGATCAGCCTTGGTAGCTCAGTGGTGCCGTCGGTCTACTGTTGTTAAGCACACCTGGGCACGGCAGTACTTGGATGGGTGACCGCTCGACCGTTGGAGGCTGACCGAGGTTCGGATTCCACGTAAAACTGTAGGTCCCTTCCCTTCTTACCTTACTAGGTGGAGTCCCTTCCCTTCTTACCTTACTAGGATATAGGATATACCAGATTGGTACCACCGCACTGAACGAAACTTCGGTCCAAACGGCTATATAAAATAGTTCGTGTTTTCCGTCGAGTTCTGTGTAGCCGACATGAAATGCAGGGAAGCACTGACACGGCAACTAGTTCTCCCGGTGCTATGGGCTGACATCGCGCATGTTGTAGGTGATGTAGCGAACCGTGTCAGTGTTCATAAAAAAAAACCACTGCACAACACACCCAAACACACAAGCTAAATATTTTCGAAGTATTCGTTCCTATGGCATGGCAGCCGAAATGGACAACACGAATTGCCTATAGTTAATTTTACACGTTTCTTGGACAACACGAATTGCCGATAGTTAATTTTACACGTTTCTTGGACAACACGAATTGCCTATAGTTAATTTTACACGTTTCTTGGACAACACGAATTGCCTATAGTTAATTTTACACGTTTCTTGGACAACGCGAATTGCCTATAGTTAATTTTACACGTTTCTTGGACAACACGAATTGCCTATAGTTAATTTTACACGTTTCTTGGACAACACGAATTGCCTATAGTTAATATTACACGTTTCTTGGACAACACGAATTGCCTATAGTTAATTTTACACGTTTCTTGGACAACACGAATTGTCTATAGTTAATTTTACACGTTTCTTGGACAACACGAATTGCCTATAGTTAATTTTACACGTTTCTCACAATGTTTTCCCACACCGGAAAAGTCTGCGCGCTAAAATATTAAAATATTAATTTGACTAATTGATACATTAAGTACATACGTACATACATAACTCACGCTTTTGTATCCCGACAATCAGGGTAAGCAGAGTAATCGGTGTTGTGCTATAAGTTCATACATACATACACATACATAACGTCACGCCTGCCTGCCTCCCAGTGAGGCAGGCAAAGACAACGGACCCAACCCACGCAAACAACCCAACGCCCACGCGCCACGATCCTGACACACTTTTGCCGCCTCTTCCACTCTCATAATGTTCTTCATACATGCTCGTCGGTTACGGGTACTACGCACCTGACCCTTTTCGAGCACATGCCCGATCTGGTCCAGGTAAGTGCGTCTAGGGCGACCCTTCCCGACTCTTCCACTAACATTCGCTCCATAGATTTCTTTCATTAGTCTCCTATCATCCATTCTACAGACACACATACTCCTCCTATTCCACACATACTCCTCTCAACGCGCTCATTTCGACATCATTTATCCTGCTCTCATGCTTCGCCTGCCATACCCAACTTTCACTCCCATAAGTACTCTGGTAAATTAAAGCACAACACCGACCACCACGTTTAGCACAGTATACGGACAAGATAACTATCAAGCAGCAAGTGAGGCGCGAAAACCCACCTGCTGCATGACAAGGTGGAAGGACCGCGCCAAGGTGAGAGGTGGCTAGCCTTTCGCCCTTTAGCGCGACATCTTGTCCTTATCCCTTAGTCGCCTGTTACGACATGCACGGGGAGATATGCAGTGGGGGTATTCTTTTTAAGTACCGGCCCCACACGGTACATTAAGTAGGTATCAAATTAATCAATTTATTTCAAATATGTTTTATTTTTACATTGTAAGAGTACTACAATGGTCTATGAATATTTGTAATTGACATGACTTGATACGATATGTATCAACAATTTCTGACAAAGGCTGTATACACCTGATTTTATTTATGCTTTTACTTTTACTTTTGATTTTATGTGGTCAGAATTATCAAGCTTAAATTATAGTTATTCTAGCTCTCAAACTATATCTTAACACTGTAAGCGGTGTCTATTGTGTAGCTAGTCACAATGTATTGTAATAAAAGACGTTGAAAAAAAATAACCTGCGGAGTTTCTTGCCGGCTCTTCTTTGTGGGTGTAATCGAACCGGATTGTAAAAACTAAACAGTACAAATTCAAGCATAGTGTACTACCATACGAATGATGAATAAAGAATAAAGAATTCTAAATCGTAATGTGGTTTTCCGCTAATGAAACTCTCTACACCGCACCGGCGCGCGGCGAAGCTAATGAAAAATGCACCAATAGCTAAACTTTGCCGAATCGAAAAGAGAATCACAAATCGCCTCTACTGGCCCCGGCTGGCGAGATTACCGCTTCAGCCGTGCCGACTGGAGAGCTATCGAAAATGTACGCGCGCAACTTTTAGAAGCGAAGGATAGAAAACTGTTCAGAGACATCATAGTCCTGTGTTGAAATGTTTTTAAATAAAACAATTTCTTTATAGAAACTGACACGGTTGGCTACATCACCTATATTCGTGATGTCAGAACATAACACCTTGATGAACTAGCTGCCATGTCAGTGCTTCAATTCGATCGTGCCGGCTACACTGAACTGGACCGAAAACACGAACTATTGAATAGAACTTGGATGGGTGACCGTTCGACCGTTGGAGACTGACTATAGTTCTAATTCCACGTAAAACTGTAGGTCCCTTCCCCTTTTACCTTACGAGGTGGTAGACTTTAACCCGCCCGGGTTAGTACCACCGCACTAAATGAAAGATCGGTCGAAACGTGTATCTAAATAGTTCGTGTTTTCCGTCCAGTTCAGTGTAGCCGGCACGACCGAAGGGAAGCACTGACATGGCACCTAGTTCACCAAGGTGTTATGGGGGGCCATCACCGATATTGTAGGTGATTTAGTCAACCGTGTCAGGTTCAATAAAAACATGTTTTTCATTTTGAGGTTATTTATTTGAAAAATACGTTCTATTCGGGTTAAGTATAATTTTTTTTTCTCATAAACTAGGGTCGATCAAAACAGCAATGAAAATATTCCGTGTTGCGAGTCTACTTCTTTGCAGCCGGCACGATCATAGCACTGAAATCGCACCTAGTTGCACAGAATCAAGTTTAATTATTGTAAAAACATTTTTTTAATTATTGCTTGGCACGGCCCTTCCACCGAGTCATGCAGCAGGTGGGTCTTCGTGCCTCACTTGCTGCTTGATAGTTGTCTTGTTCGAATACTTTGCTAAATGTATTGGATGCTATTTACAAGAGTACTTGCAGCACAACACCGACTACTCTGCTGTACTTATGTGTTTTATAAGAAAAATAACTGCAGCCTCTTCTCTCGCAGTGTGTCCTGCGTATTTTATCCTTTTTTTCCCCGAAGCAACTTCGTCCAGGATGTTTGGCAGTTAGCGTCGGTTCCTGTCTGATATTTACAAGTGTTGCGAGCTTACGTGTGCGTGATTTGTTTTAGCTCGACCTAGGCTCAGAGAAGTTTCTCTTTCATTTTGTATAGCCATAGGTAGGCGATGGGCAGGAACCCTTATAAAATCAATAAGGTCCGTTCGTCCGCGTGTTTTTTTTTATGTAATCCGGTATGGGTGGCTGAGTCGGAGGGGGCCAAAGCGTATGCTCTGACCAGCCAATATCAGCTACGAGAAGGTAAGTGCCATAGCGGAGACTTCCCTGGATTGCTGGCTATAATGGACTAGAGGAGAACACAACCGAGGCAGCAATGCGGCCATCTTACATCCAGTACGGTGATACCAACCCAGTCGGCTACAATTTGAGCCTACCACCTATTAAGGGCAAGGGAACGGACCTACAGTTTTACACCGGTTCCGAACGGCGAAGCGGCAGGTGTAGGTTAGGTTAGGTTACGTAAATTTTTTCGCGGCTTCTCACAGGCCGGAGCGTGGGAAAACCACCCACCAGTTGGGACGACGACACCAAGTGCGTCAACGGAAAGCAGTGGTTCCGTACCGCTGAAGGCCGGGAGAATTGGAGGAAAAATGGAGAGGCAGCAGGCAGAGTCCAGCAGTGGACGCTTACACGCTGACTGACTGACTGACTGATCTTCCGTGGAAGTTTTGGGCACAGTCACAAGAAGTTTTGGTGCCGGCTGTACATAAAAAAACTCGTAATTTTGGTTCATCTATATTTTGCGTCTTACAGTTTGCGCCTTTGACGCGTCATATCCAACTGATTAGGTATAATTTCTAATTATTATCGATTTAACTTTAATTTTAAGATAGGTTTACCTCAAACAAAAAATTTAAATAAACAAATTAAAAAAAAAACTTGCTAAAAATCTATCAAGCCACACCGGATCCAGAGGAGGCGAGGGCAAATCGGGATTTTCGCAAAGTGAGCAATATTTTATTTGGCTAAAACTTCTCCACTTAATAGGGCAGTGGTCGAACGATGCCTTTCTTCCCCTCCCTATCGCCTTCCTGCTCAAAGGGGGGAGGGGGAGTGGCAGCCATTTTTTCCCCGTTACACGCACAGCAGATTTACAGAATGCCCAAGGCGCCCGACACTTTCAGTAAAGGGTGGACTGTGTTATTTTAAAAGTAAAAAAAAATGTTTTAATAGATTTTAAAGATATAGGAAATAAATTCTTTATTGCATACCATTATATACATTGAATACAATTTTAATTATTTCTTTCAAATCGGTGATAGAAATATACGCGAACGAAAAACAAGAAAGACGAACTTATTAGTAAGAATGATTTGATTCAGTCAACTCTGGATGATGGGGACTACTTAACGAAATAAAAGAATGTTTTGAGTAAACCATCCAGTGGATTGATAAAAAAATGTCACATGTGAAACGACCTTAGGGCTAGTTTAGGTGACAGTATCCATCGAATTACTTGATCTCGCGGGTACGCACATTGTACGTCTATGCATCTTCATCGGGCATGCATGATGATGATGAGCCATGCATTTTATGTACTAACCATGTTTAATATATGTATCTGAGTCTGAATAATAAACACTTTTTTTGATTTGATTTGATTTGATCTGAGTCTTGGATATTAATCTGTCTGATGCAATAACAGTAGTGCATACATACCAAACACCTTTTGATAACTCTAGATTTGTACCTTTTGTACCGTGTGGGGTCGGTACTTAAAAAGAATAGCCCCACTGCATCTCTCCCCGTCGCATGTCGTAAAAGTCGACTAAGGGATAAGAAAATTCGTCAGCCTCGGTAGCTCAGTGGCGCGGTTGGTTAGTCAACTGTTATTAAGCAACGCTGAGCGCGGTCAGTGATTGGATGGGTGACCGCTCGACCGTTGGAGGCTGACCGTGGTTCGGATTCCACGTTAAACTGTAGGTCCCTTCCCTTCTTACCTTACTAGGTGGTATATAGGGTTTATCCCGGCCGGGTTGGTACCACCACACTGAACGAAACGACGGTCGAAACGGCTATGTAAATAGTTCGTGTTTTCAGTTCAGTTTAGTGTAGCCGACATGAAATGAAGGGAAGCACTGACATGGCACCTAGTTCACCCTGTGTTATGGGCTGACATCACGGATGTTGTAGGTGATGTAGCCAACCGTGTCAGGTTCCATAAAAAAAAAAAAAAAAAAAAAAAAAAAAAGATAAATGTATGAAAGAACAAAATATATGACATTGATTTTTCTCTTAACATAAAAGTAAAACACATATTGACAACAAAAGATCGATGTAGATAACAAAGAAAAATATTTACTGGACTCACACAGACATTGTTTTGTAAAACTTATACTAAATTCTTGTTGACTTCATATATTTTAGTATGTACACGATAACGCAAATAGGCATAGCGCTCATATTATTATGTATTCACGTTTATTCTGTAAAAAATTATTTTGTGAGCAAAATTTGCCTACTTCCTGGTATTCATAGTGTTTCCCAAGTATTGTCGTGACTTCTTGACATTATAATCTCTAAAATTCGTTTTCCGGTCACCCAATACGAGCTCTCTTCGATAAATAACTGGCAACAAAAAATATGTACCGACCAACCGCGTACTTCCGAACCACGATATTTATGGAGGAAAGGGGTCCGTCGCCTCATGCCCCGCCACTGCCCCGCCACTGCCGCCGCCGCGCCGTTCCGCAACTGCCCCGAGGCATCGACTCCTTATTCCGAAAGAAATAACTTTATTTTTATCTCTCTATTTGTATCTTAAACTGCGCTCTTTTATTTTTATGTGTCCGATAAAGAGATTTGCGAAAATGGTTGCACTAGTTTGAATATGGTTATTGGGTAAAGGGTCGCGAAATATGTTTGTGTGAATTATCTCCAACGTTTTATTGTATATATAGTGTATTACGAATAATATATCTTTATTGTTTGTGTTTGTTTTACGTAAGAGTATTTTTTGATTATTGAAATTATTTTAGGTTTTATTTGAAATCATTCTTAATTTGTGAATTTTAATTGACTCATCACTGTAGTAGGTATATTTAATTTTGAATTAAATACTTTTTTATACCAATATTTGGTTCTAGTAATTTTTATTATAGTAATAAATTATTTAAAATTTGAACCCATGACAACGCCATCTATCATTCGTCATCATCATTTGACATTAAACTTACACATATATAAAAAAACATTTAATCTGACGACGACAATAAGTTGAATTATAAAAAAAATATGTGTTTTTTTTTATTTCTAATGTAAATCATATATTTAATTTTATAATACATGTGTTCTTTAACAATGGAAAACATTGGTATCTTAAAGTGAAAATGCTACTCGTAAAATCTAGTTCGTCTTAGGGTTTAGAAATGATTCAAACATTATCTGTGTTTCATTAGTTTACTGGATCTACTCTGTTTTTATTTTTCTTTTTTTTATTTCATGTTATAGTTATATTTATTTACATGCAGCGTGGGGCCGCTATTTAAAAGACATCCCCACTGCACCTCTCCCCGTGCATGTAGTCAAAGGCGACTAAGGGATAAGGACACGATGTCGTGCTAAACGGGCGACATGCTAGCCATCTCTCACCATGGCACGGTCGTTCCACCGAGTCATGCCTTTGCTAAACTTTGCTAAACGTGGCGTTCGGTGTTGCGCTGTAATTTACAAGAATACTTGCAGCACAACACCGATTACTCTGCTTACCCCGATTGTCGGGATATAGCGTGTGATATGTATGTATATATTCTTTATTGAACACCAATTTATACAAATTAGGCACAATAGGTGAGCCTAATGCCGTGATGCATTATATTCTAACTAACCTTTGGGATGTGGGAGAAGTATATGCAGGCGAACAAGAATATGACTACTTCTACATAAAACAATAATAGGTCTTACGAAGAAAAGATTGACAATGATAAAAATAAATAAAGAGATATTAATAAAGAAAAACTAAATAATTGTCATACATAAAAATAAGTGAGTTCCAAAATAAAATAAATACTTACGTCCATATAATTTAATACTTTCATATTGTTGAAATTCAAAGTCTCCGCGACGACGCACTCCAGTCGGTCCAGATTTATTGTAACCCCAGCAGATCCAATTTGGCCGAGGATATAAGAAGCTTCCCTGATAAATGGTGTACATCAAAGCGGATCCACTGGATCTATTCTCGGACCCGATCCATTTGAAGAGCTGAATTACCCGTGAAAATATTCCGCTTGCAGCAACAAGGAAACTTTCCTGATACACTTTTGCTAAGGCCGAAGCAAGCTGGAAAACTGTTCTTAAAAATTTGAATTTTTTAGGGTTTCGTAGCGGTCGTCCGGGACCCTATTACTAAGCCTACGTCGTCTGTCTGTGTGGCTGTCCGAGGGCTGTATCTCTTGAACCGTAATAGGTAGGCTGTTGAAATTTTCACAGAATATGTGTTATTCTGGCCGATATAACAACAAATAATAAAAATAAGTAAAAGTAAAAAAATCACGGGGGTTCCCATAGAAGAAACTAAAAAGTGTATGCGCGCCATCTACCGAAAAGAGTATGCAGCAATTTAACTAATACATAGATGGCGTGAGTGGCGCTGACCATGATATGGCGATACGGAACCCTCGGTGCGCGAGTTCGAATCGCACTCGGCCGGTTTTTTATTTTATCTGATATGGGTGGGTGAGTCAGAGGGGCCAAAGAACATGCTCCGACCAGCCAATATCACCTCCGAGAAGAAAGGTGCCACACCGGCGACTGTCGGAGTTTACTAGTTTAAAAGTACAGACAGATGTTAATATAATTTTTTTAAAGAAAATAGTTTTTTATTCGGGGCGAGGTGGTGTGAAAAGAATCGGAGCCCGGGACCTACTTAACGTTACCCTTACCATAAACAACATACTTAGAAGTAGACACATTATGGTTTTAATTTGTACGTCGTTCAACTTAAAAACGTTCGTACTTAAAAAAGGACGATTCCGCATTTGAAGACCTCTTCCTTATCGGTGGAACCATTCTCGAGTTATAGTCTTGTTTATATACAGGCAGATGTTAGACATACCATTTTATACATTTCTAGAATCAGGAATATTATAGACTACCAAAAATTGCTAAGAAAACTTCCCAAAACACCGCACAATGCCGGGAAGGGCAAAAAACCCAAAGCATTGAAAGATCGAGGAGCAAAGAAATCACTTACCAACCTCAATTTATAGCCAAATCTGACCCGTGGGAGAGACGCTCGTGGTCAGACTAACAATATTAACCCCAAAAACAAACTTATAAGCCTTATATCCCCTAGACGGCAGGAGGCGAGCCCACTACTTGTCGAAATCTGAGGAAATAAATGCTAAGGGATGGAATGAAAAATAATGTTGTCTCTTACGTTTTAGCTTTCGATATTTTTGTTCCTATTTACAATCTATCTCTACTAAGAAGAGCATTCAGTAATATTCTTTATTCTTTATTCATAATTCGTATGGTAGGTGAATGTGTCCTATTTTGTTTTTTTACAATGCGGTTTGATTACACCCACTAAGAAGAGCCGGCAAAAAACTTCGCAGGATTTTTTAACGTCTTCGATTACAATACGTTGTGACTGCCTACACAATAGACACCGCTTACAGTGTTAAAATAGATTTTGAGAGCTAGAATAACTATAATTTAAGCTTGATATTCTATGTCTTCATGTTTGTAAATAATGTCTGTCTTAGCATTCTTTGGTTGGATTGCTAAGACTGCATTCATCCAGTGATGCATGCAATGTTATGAATTCAATGTTGTGTTTGTGATTGACATTCAATTTTGGGCTTTTGATGACCTATTGATGTTCCTCAAAATAATTCCTCTGTCGCCCCGCTAGGGTATAGAATTGTCCACCGGCGAGTGTGTTTCCGGATACTTTGAACCTGGGAGTCTTCAAACGTCGCATTAACAAGTTGTTTATTTTTGAAATATACTTCAAGGATCATATTATTTTTTGAACACTTTGTTTTGTTTTACAAATTATACTACATTGTAGAATGGTTAATGTACTATACAAATTAGGTATCAAAGTTTGACAAATGCTCTTTACACCTGATGCACTTAATTAATAAGTCTTTGTAGTCAGAACTATCAGTAATATGATTAATCTTGCTCTCAAGCTGTATTTTCGATTAACTGTAGGCTATGTTGTTATGTGGATAGTCACTAAAATACGTCTTGAAATAATGTTTTTTTTAAATAAAAATACGCTGCGAAGTTTCTTGGCGCTTTGACAAATTGTGACAAGTTCGAGTGCAGTCTGAATACTGTATAAGAATACTGAATTGTATTGTATTGTTTATTGATCATTCATCAGAACAAAACAAAAAGTGAGTCCACTATACAGCAAGTGTTGCTATAATATAGTGATATTATTTGAAATGTTAAGCAATTACCTCCTTTAACGCGAACCGTAGCCGCGGTCCAAACCATAAACTAAAATCTTTATTGGAATGAAATAAATCGAACAAATAAAAATCTCCAAACCCCTTTATTTTCCACGGTCAGTAAAGCCCCCGCGATCTACTGGATTCTCAAGGGACATAATAAATTGATACATCGGGGCGTGAACCCTATCACTTAAATGGACAGGAAACGGAACACCGCGTCTGCGGCTCGTTTCCTGTTCGCGCCCTTTTGGTCCTTCGAGCCGGATGCTGAGAAAAAATTTCCTTCGGACGCTGAATGGAATTTCTTTGCACTTGTGGCAATTTTATTGCTAGGGTGCGGACTATACAGTGATAAATGCTGTCTCTCAAATTTTATTGATAGGCTGTCTGTCTGTCTGTAGCGCTTAAACTCGAAAACGGCTAAATCGATTTACATACACTTTGAAGAACTTTGAAGTACTTAGTGGAAATCTGTAATTGGATTCTATCACGAATAACCTACATTGTCATTGAAAAAATTATGTTTATTTCCCAAATAAAATAAAATAAATATAAGGTGTTTCGTTAGTCATGTCATTAATTTCATGAGGGTTGCATACACTCTCAAATAAACACGTTACGCAAAAAAAATATATGTTTTTAGCATTGCTTTTGGATAAATTTAACAAAACATGTTTGCTATCTAAACATTAACCTGTGTGTAACAGCAGGTAACTTGCATTGTACGGGGTCAATGACCGTACTATGTTCAAACGCAGAACAGCTGTTTGTTGTAAGTAAGTCACAAGGTCACTATGATTGGTTTTTACAGCTACTTATTTGATTTGATTTTTTTGTTTGGAGAAAAAATGCTCCTATAAACATATGTTTTTTTCTTACGTAGTGTTTATTTGAGTGTGTATGTAACCCTCCTGAAGTTAATGACATGACTAACGAAACACCATATATATATATATAAATATTCCACTGGTGTAATCTGGCATATCTCAGAAAGGTTTGGTTAAGGCTGTTAATCTCAAATATTATAAAAGTTATTCGTCGTTGTAATTTCATGATATGTACAAATTCTACTTAATAAAATAATAACAGTGACTGACAGACAACGCACAGCCTTAACCAGTAGGTCTAGGAGCATGAAATTTTGTACAGAAGTTGCTTAATATGTGATGTAGGCAAGGACAAAGTAAAGGATAATTATTGAAAATTCATCTACTTTAAAAAAAATAAGAGACGAAAGTTTGTATGGGAAAAGCGTAGTTTTATTAACATTTTATTGTGTACCGAATTGTGTATGATGTTTGTCAGAATTTGACAGTCGAGTACAGATGTTAATGGAAAAATTGGAACAGAAGTTTGTTTATAGAATAAAAGTCAATTGTATCAGCGTTTTTGAAAATCCCCTAAGAAGGAAGGGGGAGACAGGGAGGGAGAGAGAGAGCGAGAGAGAGAGATGTCGCGAGCGAAGCCGCGGGCAAAAAGCTAGAAACAAAAATAAATTCGAATTATCATAGTTTAACCTCAGTTTCTTTTCCTTCCCTCCAGCGGTCGTCGTTGCCACCGGCAACCTCGGCAGGGGAATGACGAAAAATACCTGCGCAAATGAAAAATGCACACGGTTATAATAATATTAAATTCGCGTCGGAGACAGAAAGGGTGGACAGAGGGAAAATATTTGCTCTAACAGTAGAAAAGCGGGGCAGGGCGTACTGCATAAACTTATTAAAATATTTCGCACGATATTTTAATTAGTGTTTCTGTACCATTTGCCCCGCTCTGCCCCAGCGGCTCTGTGTACACTTCACAGTGGACAGACTTGGTATTTGGTTCGAATATCATTTGAGGAAATTTTTTCATACATACATACATATCACACACGCTGAATCCCGACAATCGGGGTAAGCAGAGTAATCGGTGTTGTGCTGCAAGAACTCTGGTAAATTACAGCACAACACCGACGACCACGTTTCGCAAAGTATTCGAACAAGATTCAATCGATCAAGCAGCAAGTAAGGCACGAAGACCCACCTGCTGCATGACTCGGTGGAACACGAGTGGAAGTACCATGCCAAGGTGAGAGGTGGCGAGCCCGTCGCCCTTTAGCACGGCATCTTGTCCTTATCCCTTAGTCGCCTTTTACGACATGCACGGGGAGAGATGCAGTGGGGCTATTCTTTTTAAGCACCGGCCCCACACGGTAAATTTTTTCCTAAGCACATATACCTATTTTTAACCCAATGGTGTTGTTATAACTTTAACGTCTGTGTGTATGTGTGTGTATGTCTGTGGCATCATAGCTCCCAAACAGATGGACCGATTTTGATGCGGTTTTTTTATTAGAAAGCTGGTTTAATCGGGATGGTTGTTAGCTATTTTTGTAATCAATTAATCAACTAACTAATTAAGCAATAAAAAAATTTTATATCACATGCAAATCTCATAATATATCTAATGCATAATATATCTTAATTTACGAGTTTGTATAAGCAATGTTAGTAATATTAAAAAAAAAAAATCGATGCAATATTTTATTTTAAATTTATATTTATTAAATATTTCATTAACTGAAAAAAATTTCACCATCATCCTCAACCCGTATCGGCTGACTGCTTGACATAAGCCCCCTCCAGACACGCCGTACTATCTACGACTTAATGTACGTACTGAACCTAATGTGTGTGTGACTCATGCGTTCGTCTGTCTGTCCGTCTGATTTTTTTTTGTCAGTTCTTCTTCTCATTGAATTTAGAACTGGCGGAATTTTCGACATATCGAAGCGTACGTTTCCTACCCATGGATGAAATTATACAGTCTATACATATAATAAACAATAAATCAATTGAAAAGAAGAAAACTTAGTATGTAAGTTATATTTAAAAAAAAAGCTCTATAAGGTATCTTAATCGGTTCTTCCTTATAAATTGAAATGCTGAACGGGACATGACAAAAAAAATTATGACGAGCCATACTGAATATGCATATGTCTCAATGAAATATTATTAATGTTGTGTGTTCTTTAAGGCGAAATAAATATCTCAATCTGAAAAAAAATCAATAAAGAAAGAAGAGCATCTGCAACACAACTCCGATTACTCTGCTTACCCTGATTGTCGGGATAGAGCGTGTGATATGTATGCCAAGAGTATGTAAAAAAATCTCCAAGAGCAGTGAAGATGCAAAGGGGTCACAGTGGCCATATTATATGTCGCTCTACTAATGCCCTTGTAGCTCCAGGGAGTCCAGCGAAAATCGTCTGAAAAAAACTAACCCGAAACAAAAAACAGGAAAAATTCTGAATAGAGCCAGTTGCGCGCACCTGGGGGCCGCTGGCTTATTATTTCATAATTTACTAGTCCTCTCCTGTAAAGCATACCTTTTATTTGTGCTTCTGGAGCTTTCCTTGTTGAGTATCTGGTCGAATGCAGCAGGAAGTCCCCTGAGTGTTTACATATTAGTACATAGTTTTGCAAACAGTCGGTCTATGTACATTAGATGGACAAATTAAATTAGAGTTCAGAAAATAATGGTTGTCTCTTAGACATAGTAGGAAAACAATGCTTGTCTCTTAAACATAGGAGGAAAACAATGCTTGTCTCTTAAACATAGGAGGAAAACAATGGTTGTCTCTTAAACATAGTAGGAAAACAATGCTTGTCTCTTAAACATAGGAGGAAAACAATGGTTGTCTCTTAAACATAGTAGGAAAACAACGCTTGTCTTTTAAATATAGTAGGAAAACAATGGTTGTCTCTTAAACATAGGAGGAAAACAATGGTTGTCTCTTAAACATAGTAGGAAAACAATGGTTGTCTCTTAAACATAGTAGGAAAACAATGGTTGTCTTTTAAACATAGTAGGAAAACAGTGGTTGTCTCTTAAACATAGGAGGAAAAGGGAAGATTGAAATGAAATAACAATGAAAATATTCCTTATTGCGTGCGTACGACAAAAAGTTGACAAAAGTGTTTTTTTATAGAAAGCGAGACTTGTGGCGCCGAGCCACCAATAAGGTGTCTAACGACGCCCATATACATTCGTTTCTACGCGTGGGTTGCGAATGCCATGCCGGCCTGACTGGTGTCTATTCACGCCTCTCTTGAAGGACCCGAGACTATACTTGGGGGAAAATATGTGGGCAGTGGGAGAGTGTTCCAGACTTTATCAGTTCTGTGGAGGAAAGATCTGCTGAACCGATTGGTACGCATCCGTGGTAAGTCCAACGCATAGGGAAGCAATTCTTGCCCAGAGCGCGTGGTGCGGAGGTGGAAAGAGGTAATTTTGATTTTATCAATGGTGTAGCTCCGTTCACGGATTTCGTTCACACAACATTCCGTCATTGTACTTTCGTTCATGTAATTTTTTATTTTTTTATTTATTTTTTGTTTATGGATAGCGCGACATGTGGCATCGTTTCACCTACAAGTAGGTGTCTAACGATGCCCATGGACATTCTGTGATGCACGGGGATTGCGAATGCGATGCCGGTATGACAGGAGCCTTTTCACGCCCCTTTTTAAAAACCCCAGGTGGTACTTGGCAAGAGTGCGTTCCACATTTTTCCGGTTCTGTGAATAAAAGATCTACAGAACCGTTTGGTGCGCATCCGTGGTAGATCGATTGAATACGGGTTCATACACTGCCCAGTACGCGTAGTGCGGAGGTGGAATGGGGACGGCGGAACCGCGTTAAACAGCTCCTCCGAACACTCCCCATGAAGTAGACGATAGAACACACTTAGGGAGCCGACGTACCTACTGAGTTGCAGTGGTTCTACTAAGTCGCGCGCGGGACACCGCAGAGCTACCCGCCAATTCCGTTCATATTATTCCGTTCGCGCAATTCCTCCCCTTTATCTGCAAGAATTTCATCCGCCTCTTAGTACAGGTATCTCCTTCGTAGAAGGGCGTCAGCGTAAGTTACTCTTGCTTATCCTAAGGCCACCTTAGATGCGATACTTTATCCGGTGCACTCACAATTAGCTGGCGGGATGGCAGGTGAAACTGTACGCCTGGGCGAGATGTGGAGTCGCCATTAGACTTTACACGTCGAAGACTTGAAATGTAATGAAAATATACTTTATTGCACACCATTGTATAAAAAGGTTACAAAAGGCGAGTTTAATGCCTTGCGGCATTCTTTACGAACTAACCTTTGGGATGTGGAAAACACGTAGGGGCGGACAATGCAGTACTAAAGAGGGAACAGTAGTAAGAAATATAAATACACACATATACAAATTGTACAAAGATACATACAATCAATATATATCCTTACATGTATATAATTACATATATACATAGCGTCACACATATTATACATATATTATACAATAAGAAACATAAATAATATAATATACCTACATCAACTCTTATATACTATACATACATACTTATATACATACTTTACATATAAGACTTGAAATTTTCAAAATGATGCCGTCGTGAATAATATTATGTGAGTTGAGTACGCAATGGGTATTAAAAGGAGAGAAGGAACATATGTAACTTTGTCAGCCTTGGTAGCTCAGTGGTGCGGTCGGTCGACTGTTGTTAAGCACAAGTGGGCGCGGTCAGTACTTGGATGGGTGACCGCTCGACCGTTAGAGGCTGACCGTGGTTCGGATTCCACGTAAAACTGTAGGTCCTTTCCCTTCTTACCTTACTAGGTGGTAGGGTTTATCCCGCCCGGGTTGGTAGCACCGCACCGAATGAAACGTCGGTCGAAACTGCTATGTAAATAGTTCGTGTTTTCCGTCCAGTTCAGTGTAGCCGACATGAAATGAAGGGAAGCGCTGACACGGCACCTTAGTTCACCCGTTGTTATGGGCTAGGTGATGTAGCCAACCGTGTCAGTTCCCATAAAAAAATGTGTATATCAGAGTTAAAAAGAAGAATTGAAAGTGGTGAAGTGAGGGAACGAGAAATGCGCGAGGAGAAGAAGAGGGGAGAGGTTACGTGAGTGTGATAGGAAGAATGAGAGAGGGGGAAGTAGAAAAAAAGCGGTCAAGTGCGAGTGGAACTCGCGTGGAGAGAGCTCCGCACCAATCCGTTTTCCTTGAACTTTAAGAACAAAGGCCTTTAAGACTTCAGATTTTCGTTAAGGTTGTCCTGTACATGAAAATTCCAAATTTGCTCGATTTTTGTATATTTTCTTTAATATTGTTTAAACTGTGGCGGGTCACACATAGCTACACCTAGCCACAGCCGAACGAAAGTCGAGAACCACTACGACGCTACTCTTCAGAGACAACAGATTGACTCACGAACACGCTAACAGATGGCGCAAAATTGTAAATGTCAAAATTCATACATTCGCACAACACGTTCTTAATTCAGCAAATACGTTCTGTATATACGGTTAGCTCATTGAGAGTGTTGGGCAGTAGCCTGCACAACATCAAGCTGCACAGGCGCCCGGTGGATACAAGACATCAACATCTCTCCACCTTTTACAGCTATGAATTTAAGAATTATATAAAAAAAAAAATTTATTCCTTATGACAAACACTAAACGTCGGTGATTGGTACATCAAACTCTATAATAATGTACCCAATTTCAACTTTTACGAGAGAGAGAGAGAGAGAGAGAGAGAGAGAGAGAGAGAGAGAGAGAGAGAGAGAGAGAGAGAGAGAGAGAGAGAGAGAGAGAGAGAGAGAGAGAGAGAGAGAGAGTGATAGAGAGGGGTGGGGATAGAGTTTCGCTTAGGTAAATTATTTACCCGAATAAAGCTAACGACGCGAGGCGTCTCTATGCATGCACCTGTGCGTCTTTCAGAATCTCCTCTCGACGAAAGTCGTTAGCAACAAACTCCACACATTTGTGTCACCGGAGACTGCGCATTATAATTTTAAATCTACCCTCATCTATTTATTATATTAGCCAATCTGTGTCGCCTCTTCCGCGCCGTCTACGGCGATCTTTGATGTAGTTTTAATACATATTTGATGGCGTTTTTGCTTTGAAAGAATGTTTGAATATTTTTAGGTTATTTTAAATTTTTTTCCTTAAAGTATTAAGTACCTTTAAAGAAGTTGTGAGAAGAAGCGACTAAGTAGTTACTTACATTTCACTATATTAATCGACTCTCAAACATTAAAAGGTTGATTGTAAGAAATCTCTGTAAGAAATAAGTCGGCCTTTGCATCTCATGTAAATGGTCGAATATGCTTGTTACAGTTAAATGTTTTTGGAGCAATAAATAATAATCTATCTATCTATCTTCAGTACTTGGATGGGTGACCGCTGACCGTTGGAGGCTGACCGAGGTTCGGATTCCTC
The DNA here is from genome assembly GCA_946902875.1 of Nematopogon swammerdamellus. Taxonomy (NCBI): domain Eukaryota; kingdom Metazoa; phylum Arthropoda; class Insecta; order Lepidoptera; family Adelidae; genus Nematopogon; species Nematopogon swammerdamellus. Next base: position 2,179,849 of record OX336356.1, on the reverse strand, counting down.
GTAAAACTGTAGGTCCCTTCCCTCCTAATCTTACTTGGTGGTAGGGTTTAACCCGCCCGGGTTGTTACCACCTCGTGTTACCACCGCACTGAATGAAACGTCGGTCTAAACGGCTATGTAAATAGTTTGTGTTTTCCGACCAGTTCAGTGTAGCCGGCACGATCACAGGGGGAAGCACTGACATGGCATCTAGTTCACCCGGTGTTATGGGCTGACATCACGGACGTTGTAGGTGATGTAGCCAACCGTGTCAGTTTCCATAAAAATAAAAAAAATCTATCTAGTAAATAGAAGTAAGTAAATAAGGAAGTAGTGAGTACCGGTGGAACAGCCCCACTACATATCTCCCCGTGCATATCGTAAAGTATCTATTTCGGCTCATTTGGAAGTGGCGGGTGGCCGAGTGGTTTGGGCATCGGCTTCTCATGCGAGAGGTCCGAGGTTGGAATTCAGTGGGCGTATACCAATGAGTTTCTTCTTTACGTGCATACCTACTACACCTGCTGCTTCACCGTTCGGACCCGGTGTAAAACTGTAGGTCCCTTCCCTTGCCCCTTACTAGGTGGTAGGCTCAAATTGTAGCCGACTGGCTTGGTACCACGGTACTGGATGTAAGATGGCCGCATAGCAGCCTCGCTTGTGTTCTCCTCTAGTTCAGTATAGCCAGCAATCCAGGGAAGTCCCAGGTATGGCACCTACCTTCTCGGAGGTGATATTGGCTGGTCGGAGCATGTGCTTTAACCCCTCCGACTCAGCCACCCATAGCGGATTACATAAAGAAAAAAATAGACGTTTGTGTATAATAAAATGGGTTTGGTAATGAGCAATATTCATGCAAGACTTGAATCCATATTCACTCACTCACTGATGAATGTCGGAAAGATAAAAGGCAGTATAAAACCGTCTAAGTTCGATTTGAACTCGCCGCGCACCGAGCTTTCCGTATCGCCATGTCTTGGTCAGCGCCACTCACGCCTTCTATGGATTAGTTAAAATGCTTCATACTGTTTTCGGTAGATGGCGCGCATAAACTTTTTAGTTTTTGGAGCACCCCGTGAATTCTTTACTTTTTCTTATTTTTATTATTTGTTGTTATATCGACCGTAATAACACATATTCTGTGAAAATTTCAACGGGCTACCTATTACGGTTCAAGAGATACAGCCCTCGGACAGACAGATAGACAGACTGACGGCGTAGGCTTAGTAAATGGGTCCCGTACGACGGATACGGAACCCTAAAAAGGAAAAAAAAAGGTATACTTGAACCATCTTGGAATACTTGATGGTGCTAAATGTCGTCAGGCGCAGACTTCAACCTAGGAACCATTAATTAGTTCAACTTTTATAAAAAGTTAAACTCAACACTCGCTTTACTTCCTTTGCGAATATTCGTACCTTACAATGCTATGAAAATATTCTTTGGAATTGGATTCCTGTCATCATCAAAATAGTGTCATGCGGCAGTATATAATCCAGAGAAAAATCGTCCTTATTGCACAGGTGTAAGGGTTGAAATAGAATGGATGTGAATGGTTTTTTAAGACATTTTTCTTAGTGTGAAATGACCGTCGCGCAGTCGGGCCTGGCTCAATTAATTTCTTCCTGACGAGAAGTTCTCAATAAGTCAAAGAAAATTTTACACACATACTTCTACACACACCGTCATATGTGTGAATACATACAGGAATGCATTCCGTGTTGCTTGGTGGGGTGGGTACAGACCGAAGACGCGCCAAGATCCCGACACACCTCTGCCTCCTCTTCAGCTCTTGTCCGTCCGTCCGTCTGTCTGTCTGTCCGAGGGCTGTATCTCTTGAGCCGTAATAGGTAGCCCGTTGAAATTTTCACAGAATATGTCTTATTATGGCGGATTTCACAACACATAATAAAAAAATTTAAAATAAAAAAATTAAGGGGGGTTCCCATACAAGAAACGTGTTTTTTTTTCTATGTTTTTTTTGTGTTGCGGAAACGTCGGTGCGCGAGTCCGACTCGCACTTGGCCGGTTTTTTTTTGAGTACATGCCCGATCCCTCGTTGGCCCGATCTAGTCCAGGAACGTTGTTTTACTTAGTTTTACTTATTTAAAAAAAATCGTATGGCAGCAGGATGACATTTTCGTTTATTTTGACAGATGACAGAAACATGGCAGAATGTGTGGAGATACCTACAGTAAATTTTAATATATGCTGTTTAGCGAACTTTTCACTTAAAAAGAGAAATAGAACAGAAATGCAGGAAGTATGTGTATTGTACGCGCGCGAGCATATGCGCCGGGTAAGGAATGCGGCCGACACCCGCGCTAACCCCCGCGCGGCAGGATGCGGGTGGAAAGCGCGCTTCCCCTTCCCCCTTTACCTCTGGCCGCGCAGCGCATGTGCTCGTGCGCCGATAATAATGTATGCTCCTCCTTGGTATGCTCGGTATATTAGTTAAATGTCATGATTAGTTAAAATGCTTCATAATCTATTCGGTAGATGGCGCGCGCGCATACACTTTTTGGTTTCTTCTATCAGAACCCCCGTGAATTTTTTTCTTATTTTTATTATTTGTTGTTATATCGGCCATAACAACACATATTCTGTGAACATTTCAACGGGCTACCTATTACGGTTCAAGAGATACAGCCCCCGACAGACAGCCGAACGGACGGACAGACAGACCAACAGACAGACAGACGGCGTAGGCTTAGTAATAGGGTCCCGTACCAGATACGGAACCCTAAAAAAAGCAAGTGAAGGTAAGGGTGAGGACAGGTAATTATTGGACTGACTTTAAAGTGTTGCACTTGATGTGTAGTAACCCAATGTACGATTGCATAAAAAAAATTGAAAATAAAATAAATAATATTTTATTTTATTCCCTATCCATGTGTGGACGCGGCCAGACTCAAGAGGTATGGAATAACTTCTCAGTCGAAGTCTGACGATCTTTGGCTGTAGAAAAACTTGGAAAAGTGTTGAATTAAAATTTACCCTTGTGGTGCGCCCGCCGTTTGAATTTGCTCAAAGACAGAAATTTCATATTTTTCCTCCAAGTTCTGAAGTTCATGACTTGGCACTAGCTTTTACCCTTTTTGTGTAAATGGGCTTTAAATTCCTATGATTTTTTTTTTATTTAAAATTTTAATTATAGGTACTTGTATTCTCGAATTCGCCTGAATGGGTTTAAATGCATGTGCGAGTACGTTTGTACGTTCGCTTATAACTCAAAAACAACTCAACTGATTTATACACAATTTTTCATCGCTGAAGTTGAAATAAAAAAGTATATAAGAAGAATTTGAAATAAATATAAAATGAAGTTTCTACGGGCATCTGGGCACTATAGCGACCGACCGTGTACGTCAATACACGAGTATGAATATCCTTATAACTCGAGAACCACTATCGATTTACATGCGGTTTTCACTGTTACATTCTGTCACTTCTCAAGATGGTTTAAGGCTATAAATCATAACGCTAGGTCATCGGCGGCCTGAGCTGTGAGCAAAGAGACACGCGATGCGAAGCCGTAACGAAACCCATACTTTGGTATCACGTTACGTCCAATACGTTTTTATAAGTACATTAAAAGAAATGCTCATAATTTTTTTTATCTTTATTTATTATATTAATTATTAATTGCACCTTTATTTTTGTTCAATAATTTGATTTACCTAATTAAAATGCTATCATAAGAAATAATATTGATACAATATTTCTATAAGACAAAAACCCGACTACTGAAAAATCACGCTCTAAAAAGTATGAGACAAGAAAATATTCTCATCTGAAATTGTTATGTACAAACTATTCAATATTTTATCGTCTATTATATAAACAACTTACACGTAATATATTTTAATGTATTTAATAAATATTCATAGTGTTGTTCAGAGGATAGCCGTGGTCGTATGCCACTTTGCCCTAGGGTAGGCGGCATACGACCACGGCTATCCTCTGAACAACACTATGAATATTTATTAAATACATTAAAATATATTACGTGTAAGTTGTTTATATAATAGACGATAAAATATTGAATAGTTTGAACATAACAATTTCAGATGAGAATATTTTTTTGTTTCATACTTTTTAGAGCGTGATTTTTCAGTAGTCGGGTTTTAGGTTTTGAACTTATTTTTTATTTCAATTAATTTGGGGTTATAACTTCGTGATAAAGTACTTGTAGAGCCGTTTTACATGTTTTGTTTGTTTAGGTTTGATTGTTTTATATAATTTTAACATGTGTACCATAGTCCATAAGGGCGAGCTGGGTTCAGGTAAACGATAAACCGTCTCGAAGAAAGTAAGTAACTGATGGCGAGGCCGAAGGCCGAGCTGCGTTCAGGAAGACTATAAAACTTCTTGAAGTAAAAAAATAACTAAGGGCGAGGCCGAAGGCCGAGCTGCATTCAGGAAGAGGATAAACCATCTTTAAGAAAGTAAGTAACAAAGGGCGAGGCCGAAGGCCGAGCTGCGTTCGGGAAAACTAAATCTTCTCAAAGAAAGTAAGTAACAAAGGGCGAGGCCGAAGGCCGAGCTGCGTTCAGGAAGACGATAAACTTTCTCGAAGACAGTAAGTAACTATGGGCGAGGCCGAAGGCCGAGCTGCATTCAGGAAGAGGATAAACCATCTTTAAGAAAGTAAGTAACAAAGGGCGAGGCCGAAGGCCGAGCTGCGTTCGGGAAGACTAAATCTTCTCAAAGAAAGTAAGTAACAAAGGGTGAGGCCGATGGCCGAGCTGCGTTCGGGAAGAGGATAAACCATCTTTAAGAATGTAAGTAACTGAGGGCGAGGCCGAAGGCCGAGCTGCGTTCAGGAAGACGATAAACTTTCTCGAAGACAATATGTAACTATGGGCGAGGCCGAAGGCCGATCTGCGTTCAGGAAGAGGATAAACCATCTTTAAGAAAGTAAGTAACTGAGAGCGAGGCCGAAGGCCAAGCTGGGTTCGGGAAGACGATAAACCTTCTCGAAGAAAGTAAGTAACTATGGGCGAGGCCGAAGGCCGAGCTGCGTTCAGGAAGAGGATAAACCATCTTTAAAAAAGTAAGTAACTGAGGGCGAGGCCGAAGGCCGAGCTGCGTTCGGGAAGACTATAAACATTCTCGAAGAAAGTAAATAACAAAGGGCGAGGCCGAAGGCCGAGCTGCGTTCAGGAAGACGATACACTTTCTCGAAGACAGTAAGTAACTATGGGCGAGACCGAAGGCCGAGCTGCGTTCAGGAAAAGGATAAACCATCTTTAAGAAAGTAAGTAACTGAGGGCGAGGCCGAAGGACGAGCTGCGTTCGGGAAGACTATAAACCTTCGCGAAGAAAGTTAGTAACAAAGGGCGAGGCCGAAGGCCGAGCTGCGTTCAGGAAGACGATAAACTTTCTCGAAGACAGTAAGTAACTATGGGCGAGGCCGAAGGCCGAGCTGCGTTCAGGAAGAGGATAACCTTTTCGAAGAAAGTAAGTATGTTTACGTAACTAAAACGTAACGCATTAATAATTATATTAATCTTATGTGTATAAATTCAAAAAGCATATTTTGTAAAACTTTATCTTTAAAAGCAAGTTCCAGGCAGTTTCTTACACGGCACCTACTTTCAAATGGCACGCATTTCAGAACAAAGTTGTGATGCAGTTCGCTTTGGGCTCAGCGAACATTTTACAGTAGTTGTGTTTTAGCTGAAGGATTTAGAACGAGTTATTGCGGACACCGGTGATGCGAGAGACTTTTGCATTTGGGTAGAGAATGCGAAAGTTAAAGATTCAGTAAAAGGAGAGCTTAATGCAAAATTTAATTTTCACCTGTTACCTTACACGTTTTATTTGATATTTAACAGGTTTTAGTATTCACTCTGGAACGCTCTCTCTGCCTGTATATTTCCCCCCAAGTATAGTATTGGGTTCTTCAAGAGGGGTGTGAATGGGCACCTGTCATGCCAGCATCGCATTCGCAACCCCCGCACACGACCAAATGTCCATGGGTGTCGTTAGACACCATATGTGGTTAACCATAGGTGCCTCGGCGCCACATTTTTTTTATGTAATCCGGTACACCGGATCCGAACGGTGAATCAGCAAGTGTAGGTATGCACGTAAATTTTTTCGTCAGAAAAAACTCATTGGCGCACGCCGACCGGAATCGAACCTCGAACCTCTCGCACGAGAAGGCCCAGACCACTCGGCCACTCGCCGCTTAAACGCTCACCACATGTCGCGCTAATATTATTAAATATAAAAAAATAATAATTTGTTTTTGTTCTGCAAATTTTGCTGGAAGTCGTAGTTTCACTTTTCGAATTATGGATTTAAGTTGTCATTAGTTAATGGGGATTTAGAGATATTTAAGTCCTGTTTTGGCGCAATTGACGCCGAGTGTTTTATGTCAAACTCGGGCATGCCCTACAGCAGCATTAAACAAGCCAAAACAAGACTCAACAGACGCTCACGCGCATAGAACTAGCCTCATTTGTGGAGCCGTAATAAAAGCCGTAAGTTGCCAGTGTTGCCATGCCACACATCTTAACTTCGAACATTTTGGCTCTAGCTAACTGCAGGCTAACTGCACCTGAAGGCTATTAATACTTTGTTTACTTAAGTAGCTAAATTTGGTCTAAATCTCGGCTAATTTATGTAAGTACAATTTGCACCAGGTACACATACACACCATCCTTACTACCTTACACACCCTCGCGCACCCTTACACCCTCACATACACTCACAAACGCTACACTAATGCAGTTTTGTATCATACTTATTTTAATTACTTTAAGTGAGCTAAACTTTTATATATATTTATGTACAATTGGTTTCTCGGAAACGGCTCTAACGATTTGGATTAAATTTAGTATTTATATAATGTTATTTTTTTTAAGTGTATCTAGATAGGTGTAGACGCCGAGCGAAGCTGGGTCGCCCAGGTACTTTTATCTTATATTACATAGATTTGATATTTTATGTTTATTTGTTTATTTTTTATATGTACTTTAAAAAGCGTTCGATGGCCAAGTGGTTTGGGCATCGGCTCCTCATGCGAGAGGTCCGCGGTTCGAAGTCGGCGTGGGTCAATGATTTTTTTTCTGACGAAAAAAATTACATGCATACCTACACCTGGTGCTTCACCGTTCGGAAACGGTGTAAAACCCTTCCTTTGCCGCTTACTAGGTGGTAGGCTCAAATTGTAGCCGACCACCTAGTAAGGGTTGGCAAACAAAAACCTGACTGTTCGTGGTTCCGAAGGTGTCAGCAAAAATTATGAAAACAGTAAAACGGTGGACTGAAATGCGCCTTAAGTAACAAATATTATTTAGCTTGTTGTGGTGCCGAAGGCGCCCGTAAAATAAAAATAAAACAACGCTAGGTGGACATGCGTACACTTCTGTGTGCGCTAGCTAGCTGTGTTGGTCCAGGTGGTGACCTAAGTCTTAAGCACGACATGCGAGTTTGTCTAAACCTCAGTACATTTTTAATTAGAAAAACGCAAATCGAAAATCATTGGAAAAAATACATCCCGACCAGGATTCGAACCTGGGTCTCTGGCTTGAGCTGTCAACGCCATAAACAACTACGCAACCGGGCCGTGACGTATTATCTCCAAATTTTCGATCTTATTGCACCTTCATGCTTGATGTCGCATAATTTTTGCGAACAGTCAAGTTGCACGGTTCCATATTGAACCTAATGCATTTTTCTAATTAAAAATATATTATAAAGCGAGTACGTGCTTAGTACTAACATATAAACATAAAATATTATTAAACCTCAGTAATTTTTTTTTTTTTTTAATTTTCTAGGGCCTCCTGAAAGTTCTTGGCACATTTATGTCAGGGCGAATCTGCGGGCCAGCGTGCCTATTTTTTTTATTAGCGATTATGGCAAAAATATCGGTAACCGCAGTTCTGTTTCACTAGACGCGTTGAGAAGCCCATTGGAGCTATTGAGACTGATCATGAGAATTTGATAGTAGCGATGAATTATTAATAGGGAAAGCCCCACAGGTTGAGTAGTGTTGACTAGTACATTCTTAAAAATTAAGACAATTATCTTGTTGGATCGGGTTTCGAATCTCCGATCTTAGCATATCCTACAATCAGAATCACCCAATCTTCTTCTGGGCCTACGTTCCCAAACTTTAGCCAATACATATTCAAGTCAATCACAGATTCCCAAACTCGTAAACTATGATCGAATTATTAATATTATGATACCATAGAATAACTATGGTACAGAAAGGACACTCTCGAAATAAGCATACCTGGGCGCGGTCAGTACTTGGATGGGTTGGAGACTGACCGTGGTTCGGATTCCACGTAAAACTGTTGGTCCCTTACCTTCTTATCTTACTAGGTGGTAGGGTTTAATCCGCTCGAGTTGGTACCACCGCACTGAATGAAAGATCGGTGGAAACGGCTATGTAAATAGTCCGTGTTTTCCGTCCAGTTCAATGCAGTCGGCGCAACCAAAAGGACGCACTGACGTGGTACCTAGGTCGATAGGAGCAGGACGTGATGGGCTAATATCACGGGTATAGCAAGCGAGGAAGTAACCTATGTAAAAACAAAAAAAAAATATTTAAAAAAAATTTCATTCTTCATAACTAGGCTTTTCGAGGCTAGGCGACAATTCTTACAAGCGGCGGGTGGCCGAGTGATTTGGGCATCGGCTTCTCATGCGAGTGGTCCGAGGTTCGAATCCGGTCGGCGTCTACCAATGAGTTTTTTCTGACGAAAAAAATTATCTGCTGCTTTAGTGTTCGGAACCGGTGTAAAACTGTAGGTCCCTTCCCTTACCCCTTACTAGGTGGTAGGCTCAAATTGTAGCCGTTTGAGTTGGTACCACCGTACTGGATGTAAGATGGCCGCATAGCAGCCTCGGATATATGTGTTCTCCGCTAGTCCAGTATAGCCAGCAATCCAGGGAAGTCTCTGGTATGGCACCTGCCTTCTCGGAGGTGATATTGGCTGGTCGGAGCATGTGCTTTTAAAAAAATTTACGACATCGTTCTGAGAAATGATATAGGGGAAATAAATATATTCAAGGAGGTCTATGTCTAGTGTATCTGTGGATTAGTGGGGGCTGTCCCGAGGTCGGCTGTTCAGAAATCGATTTAATTAAATTCAAATCAAATTATGTGCGCGCGGGCAAGCTTCGACGAATGAGCTAGTTTTAGAATATATATTTAGAGCAGTCTTTATATCTTCAAAAATTTAATCTAAACGAAATTAAAATATGCTTTATTGCACAATATAAAAAGGCAAAAGGCGGACTTAGAGCGTAAATGCATTTACTACCAGTAACACCTGTGATTGTGGGTAAGGTTGATGGGTAGTGCGAAATTAAATTTAAAAAAAAATCTTACATTTATATATTTAATATTCAAATAAATCATTAATTAAATTATTTACTCTTGAGATAGAAAACAATTTCGCGAGCTACTACAGCCGCGTTGGTTTGGTTTCGTGAATTCTATGAAGGTTCCGCGTGTGTTTTCGTCTTCGAAAAATTATTATACACGGTGTTGCAACCCCAACCGTTAAACCCCAAGGGGGGTGATTCTGTACGTGAAATAAAACAACTTTTGTTCTACGAATTTTTAATTTGAAGAAAAAACAATTTTTTTTCTCCACTTATTTTGAGAATAGGTATTTAATATTTGTATGGTAAAAAAAAATTTATTTGTTTAATAAACATTTTTTTCACCACAAAAGTTGTTTAGTTTCACATATAGAATAACCCCCTTATGTCAGTTAAAATATTACGGGGGAAACTGCAACACCGTGTATATTTGGGTCAAAATGTATGTTAAGCCTGTTTGATGAAAATCGGACGAGTACTTTTGACGCTATATCAAGTCGTACTGAGCGCGAAAGCCTCAGCCTTTGTCAGCATCAGTAGCTCAGTGGTGCGGTCGGTCGACTGTTGTAAAGCAACCCTGAGCGCGGTCAGTACTTGGATGGGTGATCGCTCTACCGTTGGAGGCTGACCGTGGTGCGGATTCCACGTAAAACTGTAGGTACCTACTACTACCCTACCCTTCTTACCTTGCTAGGTTTATCCAGCCCGGGTTGATACCACCGCACTGAATGAAACGTCGGTCGAAACGGCTATGTAAATAGTTCGTGTTTTCCAGTTCAGAGTAGTTGACATGAAATGAAGGGAAGCACTGACATGGCACCTAGTTCACCCGGTGTTATGGGCTGACATTACGGATGTAGTAGGTGATGTAACCAACCGTGTCAGTATTCATAAAAAAAAATAAAGTAAACAATTGCCCGCAAGGCTGGTTATGTTATGACTGCTCTATACAAATTCCGTCACACTGATAAGGGTGTCCTGTCTATCGCCAAGGGATTCCGTCTTCGATTCGTCTTGTACTGAGTGACAGTCGACAGCAAGCGGTCGACGCCGCCCTTATTAAGAACCTTTCGCCTGTCACTGCCTCCTTTGCATTCCCTCGCTTCAAATTAGTTGTATATTTGATGCTAAAATCAATAGGGTGATCCGTGGATTACATTACACGTGCCGAATTGGCAGAGTTGGTTATGCGTCGTCAGCTGGCTACCCGATTCAAATCCAGATATTTAGCCATAAATAACACAACAAGACACAAAAACAAGAGAAAGGATGAACGAAAACTTACCCGAAGAGTGAAAGAAAGATTGGCAGGAACTATGAAAGAAGTTATGGAGAAAAGAATGAAAGAAAGCGTGGCAGGAATTATGAAAGAAGGTAGGACCGAAAGAATGAAAGAAAATAATTACCTATCCAAAGAATGGAAGAAAAAATTATCCAAAGAATCAAAGAAAGAATGACAGAATAATGAAATAAATGATGACAGAAAAGATTAAAGAAATACTTTTTTTTTTTTTCCCAATACAAAATTACACTTTCACATTCAATACATCGATTCAGACTCAGCTTGAATTGGTAAGACAATGGGACAACTCTAAAAAATATTTTCTATATCAAAATATCTTCTCTAAATATGAAGGAATATGTAGACATACTAAATATGAAGACATACTCGTATTTCAAAAGATGTCACCCTAGATGGTGCCTGCTCGGCCGACTACTCAATCAGTGCTGGTGTTCCACAAGGATCCGTGCTGTCGCCTACGCTGTTTTTATTGTTTATCAACGACATGCACTCGCTCGGCGAAATACATTGTTACGCGGAAGATAGCACGGTGCACGAACGGTTCATCAAGGACTTGGATTCTATTCAACGACGAGCCATTCGCCTCATTGGTGACTCTGTACTCACAAAGGACCTTCAACCTCTAAAGCACAGACGTATCGTTGATTCATTGAGCCTGTTTTATCGGTATTACTATGGCCGCTGCTCTGACGAACTTGCTTCCCTTATCCCTCCTCTTCCTGTTCGCCTTCGCCAAACCGCCACACTCTCTCGGAACACCCCTTTGTAGTCGACAGAAGAGATCTTCGAACTGCACCATAAATCGTTCTTGTGCCGCACTGCAAAGGTATGGAACGGGCTCCCAGGGAATATCTTTCCCCACTCCTACAATACACGGATCTTCAAATCGCGGGTTAATAGCCTTTCCCCAGCGACATTAGTCCACCTCCAAGCCGAACTGGCACCTCCCCGGCGGTGAAATTGGTTGCGCCTGAGGTTTCGACCTCGGACAGAGCCACCCAGTTCGGAAGCAATAAAAAAAAAGATCCCCAAGGCTCAATCATTTAATCGGTCATGAAAGTGAATTAATGCTATTTACATATTTATATAGCATGGTACATATACACATAATATGCAGTAGACATACATAAGCGACACTCTTAGCTCGTAAAAACGCAGCGATTAGAGATGCGCGATATGAATCTTTAATTTTCAAAATTTATTAAGAACTTTCTGCCGCACGTACTAATAGAGAGCTTTCGGGATTCACACGATAGCCACTTTTTTAAAATACAATTTAACTTTACTCTCTCTAAGATCATGTAATTTCGATCAGCAGTAAAAGATTTCGATCTGCTGTATCCGGACCTGACCTGATATCATCTTCAGTTTATCAGATCGACTCGTTAGGTGTGTGTCGGGATCGTGGCGAGTGAAGATCAGTTTGTCTATGGCCGCTTGGAGACAGGCATGTTGTTGTGTAGGTAATAAATATATTTTGGACAGGAATATTCAACACTTGTGTGCAAATTTATAAACCAAAATATTAAACATATCACCCTAAAGTAATGAAAACCCTTAGTTAAATATATACCAGTACATTCAAACGTCAAATGGTTTACGATATTGATTGAAACTTATGAATTCATCACGAAATATGACATGATAGCAGCCTCAGTTTTGTGTTCGCGTTTAGTTCAGTATAGCTGGCGGCCGTTTACAGAAAAACGGAGTGTGGAAAAACCACCCGCCAGGTGGGACGAATACACTAAGTTCGTAAGCGGAAAGCAGTGGTTCCGTACCGCTGAAGGCAGGAAGGAAGGAATGGAGGAAAATTAAAGAGGCGTATGTCCAGCAGTGATTTGTATCTCTCCCCATGCATGTCGTAAAAGGCGACTAAGAGATAACGACAAGATGCCGTGCTAAAGGGCGACAACATCGCCACCTCTCATCTTGGCACGGTACTTCCACCGAGTCATGCAGCAGGTGGGTCTTTGTGCCTTACTTGCTGCTTGATCGATTCAATCTTGTTCGAATACTTTGCGAAACGTGGTGGTCGGTGTTGTACTGTAATTTACCAGAGTTCTTGCAGCACCGATTACTCTGCTTACCCCGATTGTCGGGATTCAGCGTGTCACGGATTCAACACGCTGACTCACTGACTGGATTACTATCAGCCTCCCTATCTTCCTCCGTCTGGCATACGCCCCCCATCCCACCGTTTCAGACGCTAGACCACTGAGGGTGGACGGGGGCGGGGGGAGGCCATCCGATAGGAAATTAAAATTTTCTCCTCCATTAAAAAAAGAAGCGTTGCCCCGGGCTGCCTCTCCTTAATGCTTTCCATTCCATCGTCGATGGATACGCTGCTTGAGGATTTACTCGTGCGATGTGAAAATTTACCTATTTTATTTAGTACTTGTCTTTCGTTCAAGTTTATATTTTTATTAATATTAGCCCCCGATGCTAACGGAGGGGTGTTATAAATTTTACGTGTGTGTGTATGCGTGTATATCTGTGTCTGTCTGTGGCATCGTAGCTCCCAAACGGATGGGCCAATTTTGATGCGGTTTTTTTATTTAAAAATACCTTGAAATAAAAGTTAAATTACAAAATTTAATAAAACCTCCTACTCTTAAAAAGTGAAAAATTATGTCCGTTTACTTACTTAAAGGAGTCGGGGGACCGCTAAGTAAATAAAATATAAAAACACAAAGCTGCGCGGGTATTTACTTTACGGTCCACTGACTCATTTAAGTTTTTTAATTAGTAATTTAATTTTGCAGAAGAACATTTATTGAAGAAGAAATTCATTTTTGGAAGAATTCAGATTTTGGGAGTTAATTTTTCGAGACAAATTAGAAGATTAAAATTTTATTTTATTTTTTCAAGTGCATCTATCATATTGTGACATATCTATGAAAAGTTATAAGGAATACAAACATATTTTTTTAATAATTTGAAATGCATATAGTTACAAATTAAAGAATATCTACAAAAATCTAACACACACCCATACTGCATCGCTCCCCGTGTATGTCGTAAAAGGCGACTAAGGGATATGACTCCCTTCTTATATTACTAGGTGGTAGGGTTTAACCCGCCCGGGTTGGTACCACCGCACTGAATGAAAGGTCGGTCGAAACGGCTATGTAAATAGTTTTCCGTCCAGTTCAGTGTAGCCGGCACGACCGAAGGGAAGCACTGACGTGGCACCAAGTTCAACCGATGTTATGGGCTCACATCGCGGATGTTGTAGGAGATGTAGCCAACCGAGTCAGTTTCCATAAAAAAAAAAAAAATAAAAAAAAAAAAATAAAAAAAAATCTCCGAAACTACTGAGTTGATAATTTCGAAAGAAAAGGAATATAAGGCCTCATTTATAGTTTACATGAAAACCTAAACAAAAATCCTAAGTCTTAAAGGGCATTGCCTAAAATTGGTGCCTTTTATTTATCATAGTTTTTTTTTTCGCGCGGCCGTCAACCAAACTTTGTTATTTCAGTTCAGATTAATGTTACAAACAAAACTTGTTATGACATGTATATGCCTAAACTCAGTCCGAACGAAGTTATAAGGGTCAGTAGTTCGAATAATATTATGTTTCTATGCATTTTCATCAGGTTTACTTTTTTTTTTTTTTGTTTTTTTTTATGTAATCCGGTATGGGTGGCTGACTCGGAGGGGCCAAAGCACATGCTCTGACCAGCCAATATCACCTCCGAGAAGGTAGGTGCCATACCGGAGACTTCCCTAGATTGCTGGCTATACTGGACTAGAGGAGAACACAACCGAGGTTGCTTGCGGCCATCTTACATCCAGTACGGTGGTACCAACCCAGTCGGCTACAATTTGAGCCTACCACCTAGTAAGGGGCAAGGGAAGGGACCTACAGTTTTACACCGGTTCCGAACGGTGAAGCAGCGGGTGTAGGTATGCACGTAAATTTTTTCGTCAGAAAAAACTCATTGGTACACGCCGACCGGATTCGAACCTCGGACCTCCCGCATGAGAAGCCGATGCTCAAACCACTCGGCCACTCTCACGGAAAACTGAATTGTACGTACGGAACCCTCTCTACGCGAGTTCGACTCGCACTTGACCGCTTTTTTATTTATACTAATTATTATTTCACGTAAATATTCAATTAAGGCAGCTCTAATAAGCACGATCGAGTCGTTCTTTGTCCCAAATCTCAAGGTTTATCTCAATGGATACCGCACGAAAATAGCTCCATCCGAAATCACCAACCAAACAGATGAGGGAAAAAGAAATAATGACTGAAGAGGCTAGCGCTTTTTTACTAATTAAAAATAAATATCCAATGAGGCACCGCGGTCGGGCGGGGGTGAGGTAATCAACTCGATGGCCCTCGTTCGGTTCCCGGCGAGGAAAAAAAACCGGCCGAGCGCGCTTCGAACTCGCGCACCGCGGGTTCCGTATCGCCATGTCACGGTCAGCGCCACTCACGCCAATTTAAAAAAAAAATTTTTTTTATAGAAACTGACACGGTTGGCTACATCACCTACAACACCACCGGGCGAACTTGGTGCCACGTCAGTGCTTCCCTTCGGTCGTGCCGGCTACACTGAACTGGACGGAAAACACAAACTATTTACATAGCCGTTTCGATCGACCGACATTTCATTCAGTGCGGTGGTACCAACCCGGGCGAGATAAACCCTACCACCTAGTAATATAAGAAGGGAGTCTTATCCCTTAGTCGCCTTTTACGACATACACGGGGAGAGATGCAGTGGGGTTATTCTTTTAAAGTACCGGCCCCACACGGTACAAAACACACGGTACGCCATCTATGGTGTGTTTATGAAATGCTTCATATTAGTTAAAATGCATGATTAGTTAAAATGCTTCATGCTCTTTTCGGCAGATGGCGCGCATACACTTTTTAGTTTCTTCTATGGGAACCGCCGTAATTTTTTTCTTATTTTTATTATTTGTTGTTATATCGGCCATAATAACTTTAATAACACATATTCCGTGAAAATTTCAACTGGCTACATATTACGGTTCAAGAGATACGGCCCTCGGACAGGACGGACAGACGGAAGGACGGACAGACAGACAGACAGACGGCGTAGGCTTAGTAATAGGGTCCCGTACCGGATACGGAACCCTAAAACTGGGGCGCGCTAATAAGAAAAATGATCGCACCTCGAGGGCGATTCTGGGGGCGGCCATCTTAAATATTGATTTTTCATTAGACTTGATGATGAACCTCGGCAAACGTGGTGGGCGATGTCTCGAGATATTCCTGCGTCTTTGGAAGATTAGAAAAAAAAATATTAAATTTTAATTCTATAAAAATAGCAATCAAGTGAAAATGTCAGCCTCGATAGCTCAGTGGTGCAGACAGTCGACTATTGCTATTGATTGTTAAGCAACGCTGGGCGCGGTCAGTTCTTGCATGGGTGACCGCTCGATCGTTGGAGGCTGACCGTGGTTCGGATTCCACGTAAAACTGTAGGCCCCTTCCCTTCTTACCTTACTAGGTGGTAGGGTTTATCTCACCCGGATTGGTACCACCGCACTGAATGAAACCTCGGTCGAAACGGCTATGTAAATAGTTCGTGTTTTCCGTCCAGTTCAGTGTAGCCGACATTAAATAAAGGGAAGCACTGACATGGCACCTAGTTCACCCGGTGTTATGGGCTGACATAACGGATATTATAGGTGATGTAGCCAACCGTGACAGTTTCCATAAAAAAAAAACATGCAATCACAAAACTTTCCACCGACTAAACGCGATGCCCGCCAAACGCAGACAATTAATACTATACGCATCAAAACTCACACTACGAATTTAACCGTATAGGTGGCGATGGGGTCGCAGACGGCGCGGCCCATAAATTGAACAGGCCCCGTCAATAGCATGCGTCACCGATACTGTGCGGTTTGTGGGCCGCGCGCTTTCCGAGCCGCGCGCGGACGCGCGGGAACAAATTGGAAATTGTATTTCGCGAATGTTGATGGCGGATGAGACAAATGCGAAACGCGCTCGGGGTCAGTTTGAATATGGAATGCTTTTTGGCGTTAATTTTATTTCTTTACTTTTTAGGGTTGCGTACTTCAAAAGAGCAAAAAAGTCTGCCAAGTGCGAGTTTTACTAGCGCACGGAGGGTTCCGTAGAGCCGCTATAACATACTTGCCAAAAAAAATATCAGTCTATCTTTTGTCTTTCTACAGTGCACAATATAAAAAAATTGTGGCGCCATCTATTATTCACTAGCGTGTCTGGAGGGTGATTATTAGCAGGTTTATTGTATGGGGATACCTCAATATTTTTTTTCGTTTAGCTTTTTTCTTATTTGTTAGCACATCCGCAATAATAACACATATTTTATGAAAATTTCAACCGGCTACCTATTACGGTTCAAAATATACAGCACTCGGGCGGACGGACGGACAGACACACAGACGATGTAGGCTTAGTAATAGGCTTCCGTATGGATACATAACCCTAAAAACGGAACCCTTATAGGGTCACTCTAGTGTCTGTCTGTCATTTGGGTGAATCAACTTTTGCTTGTTTTGGTTATCTGGCTGAAAACAGGATATTATCTTGATAAATTCACCTTATTTTAATAGTTACAGCAACTCTCAGATTATTAACACAGCACTGTTTTAGGGACCTGACGACCATCAGGGTATCTAGGGAGACGGAACTGGGGACCCAACACATCCTGATGGCGTCGTCCTACCTGCCTGGAGTGGAGGAGGCTCCAACTAGACCACTGGAGGACCTCGTCCGCTCCAGCGAAGACAACAACCAACCGGTAATTATCATGGTGGACTCCAACGCCCATCATCTGCTCTGGGGCAGCAGGACAAACAACAAGAGGGGTGAGGACTTTGTAGACTTTCTCCTCAGTACTAACCTTGTAATCATTAACAGAGGTAACGAACCCACGTTTGTCTCCTCGCGCTACCAAACCATCATAGATTTGACACTAGCATCCAGCACGATAGCCAGCTCCCTATCTGACTGGCACGTCTCCAAGGAAGCCTCGTGTTCAGACCACAGATGGATACAAGCCAAGCTGCAGGGAAATCTCCGGCGACCAGAACCCAAACGGAACCCCAGGAAAACCGACAAGTCGCTTTTCCAGGAAAAGGTACGTAACTGTCTAAGTACTATGCATACGCCTGGTAACATAAACACAACAGGGGAAATCGAGTCCTGGGTAAACACCATCAACTCGTGTCTAACAAACAACTATCATGATTCCTGTCCACTCAGCGATCCCTCAAAGTACAAACAAAACAAAAGTAGCTGGTGGTGCCCTAAACTCGAAAGTTTTCGGAAAAGGGTAAGGAAACTTTTTAACAGGGCAAAGAACACTCGAGTAGAGAGTGACTGGGACTCTTATAAAGAGACTCTAGCCCAATATAAGCATAGCATTCGGGAGGAAAAAAGAAAATCATGGAGGAACTTCTGCAGTGGTATCGAATCCACAACAGAAGCAGCCAGGCTCAAGAAGGTCCTCTCCAGAGAACCGGACAGGGCCTTGGGACACCTAAAGAAACCTGACAACACCTTCACCCAGAGTGACGCAGAGACTAGTGAACTTTTGCTCAATACTCACTTTCCAGGTTCACAAATTATGAACCACGTCAACTGGGTTACACAACAACACACTGATCCTACAGATTCGGACTGGACTACAGCTGACAAAGTAGTGACAAAAAACAAACTAACATGGGCCATAAACAGCTTCTCCCCATTCAAATCCCCAGGAATAGGCAACATCTTCCCGGGACTCCTGCAATGGTCGGGTGAAACCCTAACACCCTTCCTCATAGACATATTCAGAGCCAGTCTTGCTCACAAATATGTCCCAATGATTTGGAGGGAGGTTAAAGTAGTCTTCATTCCCAAGCCCGGAAGAGAGGACTACACTAGCGCAAAATCATTTAGACCAATTAGTCTGACATCTTTTCTTTTAAAAACCCTGGAAAGACTTGTGGATAGGGAGATTAGGGGTACAACTATAGTCGAACACCCAATTCACCCACATCAACATGCATACACGACTGGTAAATCCACAGAGACCGCATTACACAGTGTAGTCTCCAAAATTGAGTACGCCATGAGCTCAAAGGCATCAACCCTAGGTGCCTTCATAGACATAGAAGGGGCCTTTGACAAGACCACCTTTGAGAGCATTAATAGAGCATTGACCAGGCAGGGAGTAGACTCCACCCTATGTAGCTGGATAGGCAACATGCTAGAATATAGAGCCATCCAGTTCACTATAAACAGCACAACTAGAGGCATCGTAGCCAAAGGATGCCCTCAAGGAGGAGTCCTATCACCACTCCTGTGGAATCTTGTGGTGGATGACCTCATCAGACGTCTAAACACAGCAGGGCACTACACGGTAGGATATGCAGACGACCTGACTGTGCTGATTGACGGCAAATTCGAAAGCACCCAATGCAGTTTGATGCAAGATGCCTTCAAAATCATAGAACGATGGTGCAAAGAGTTCTCGCTCAACGTCAATCCCGATAAGACTGAACTAGTTCTCTTTACACACAAACGGAAGTTAGGCGACTTAATACTGCCAAAACTCTTCAGCACCCCAATACCCCTGGCAACAGAAGTCAAATACCTGGGCATCACACTTGACAGTAAGCTAAACTGGGCCAAACATCTTAATCTTAAAATAAATAAAGCTCGTATAGCCTTTTGGCAATGTCGCAGACTCATAGGTAAGACATGGGGACTCAACCCTAACATTACGCTGTGGCTATACTCAGCTATAATAAGACCTATGGTAACTTATGGTGCAGTAGTATGGTGGCCCAGGACCAAACTCAGCACAGTTATTAACAAACTTCAAAGTTTCCAGCGTCTAGCGTGCGTTGGGACCACAGGGTGCATGCGCACAACACCCACAGCAGCGATGGAAGCCATGCTGTGCCTTCCGCCTCTTGAACTTTTCATACAACAAGAGGCGGCAGCCGCAGCAATTAGGCTGAACGTCCTAGGACTGTGGAGGGCTAGTACACAAACACCACACACGACCATACTTCAGGAAATCATAAAAAAACATCCCCTGATAGAGGCACCGTGTGATAGAATCAGGAAAACACACGTGTTTGACAAACACTACTATGTAGAACTAGCTGAGGAACCTAAGGACTATTCGGGGTCCGAGGTAAGAATATACACCGATGGGTCAAAAACAGGGTCGGGAACAGGGGCAGCAGCTTTCTCACTTGACCTAAACATACATAAGACAATCACTCTAGGTATTCACAACTCAATCTTCCAGGCTGAGTGCATCGGAATAATAGAGGCAGCAGCGGCAGTACGCAGCAGAGAAATCACTGGTTACCAGATCAGAGTACTGTCAGACAGCGCATCGGTGCTACAAGCCCTAAACACCGTGACAATCAACTCCGGACTGATACTCCAGTGCCACCAGGCACTAGAGGGTATAGCGGTAAACAACAAGGTAACCCTACAGTGGATCAGGGGGCACAGCGGCTCCTACGGGAACGATGCGGCGGACGAGCTGGCTAAACGGGGCTCCAGCTGGAGTGCAGAAGGCCCAGAACCGTATGTACCCTTACCAATCAGCCAGTTCAAATATTGGCTACATCAACTTACAAAATCTAAACATGAAAATCTTTGGGCCAACACCAGGGACTGCAGGCAATCACGGGAAGCCATTCCCAAACCAGACCTGAGACTCAGGAAATGCCTGCTAAAGTTCCACAGAGGTCAACTGCGTATGGCGGTAGGACTTCTTACGGGTCATTGCCCACTCAACAGACACTTGTTTACAATAGGTGTCACCGACAGTCCCCTGTGCAGAGGCTGCATGGCGGAGGACGAATCAGCCACCCACGTGCTCCTGGAGTGCCCGGTGGTGGCAGAAGTACGACTGCAGTTTCTTGGGAACGTGGGAACTGCCCATGGAGTGTGGAAGCGTCCAAGAAGAGTGCTCCACTTCATGAAAGAGCTCGGGTGGCTGGAGTAACACCACCCGAGCGCCAACGTACAACGGACCGTCTTGAGGTCTCAGTGCGGAGAATGGCCCACCCGTCTTCCCAAGAGGCTGGGCAGCAAACAACAACAACAACAACAACTCTCAGATTAGTAATTTTTTAATAAGAAGCGTTCATATATATCTTCATTCAACGTTAAACTGTAGGTCCCTTCCCTTCTTACCTTAGTAGGTGGTAGGGTTTATCGCGGCCGGGTTGATACCACCGCACTGAGCGAAACGTCGGTCGAAACGGCTATGTGAATAGTTCGTGTTTTCCGTCCAGTTCAGTGTAGCCGGCACGATCGAAGGGAAGCACTGACATGGCGCCTAGTTCACACGGTGTTATGGGCTGACATCACGGATGTTGTAGGTGATGTAGCCAACCGAGTCAGTTTCCATAAAAAAAAAAAACTCTAGTGATAAAACGATAGCAATGGAAACAATTTGTTTGAAACGAAGCGCCTGTAATTTCGCACCGTACCAATCACAAGTGTTACATCAGATCAATATATGCACACAACGACGGGACGTATTAATTTCTGACTCACCAATTTAGTTCAGTCGTTCATTCATCAATTTCGCGAGAATCGAACGAGGGAATATGCACTCAATATTGTAAGGGAATAAGTATATTTTCATTTGTATTGTTTGGAAAGATGCTTTTGAGTAACCATGCCACGGAGGAAGCATTTTCAGATTTCCATTTTATCTCACCTGTAACATTTATTAATTTATTAGCTTTCAATAGCCAGTACGGAAACCCATTAGTAAGTTCCTACAACGTCCGTCTGCTAGTCTGTCTGTCTGTCCGTCCGTCCGTCCGATGGCTGTATCTTTGGAACCGTAATTGCTAGCCAATTGAAATTTTCACAGAATATGTGTTTTTTTTTTGTTTTTTTTTTCATGTAAACCAGCATGGGTGGCAATGCCGAGGGACCAATGGTGCAGTCGACAGAGCCAAAATCACCTCTCCTCGCGAAACCACGCTCAGTTAGGTGCCATGCCAGCAGATTTGCGGACCGTTGCTGCTAGGCTGTCTAGCACGTTAATACGACGCTTGAAGACACCCAGGTTAAAGGATTCAGGAAATACACTCGCCGGAAGACAGTTCCACACTTTAGCGGTGCGACAAAGAAACGATTTAGAAAACCGATGGGTTCTCAAAAGCCCAATGTCAACAACAAAAGTGTGCTGAGTCTCTCTGCGACGAGTCATGCGGAGATAGGACGGGTGGCAGGGAGAATAAGGGATGCTAGTTCCGCAGAGCAGCGTCCGTGATAGTATCATTGTTATTATATAGTGTTTGTTATTATATATCAAGTGTTATTAGTTATTACATTATTATTATTACATTAACAACAAATAATAAGTACAATAAGTACAATCCGCTGCCAGTTCTCGAGAACGGTCATGTCACACTCTACTGGGACCGGTCCATTATCACAGACAGGACTATTCTCGCGAACAGACCTGATATTGTGATAGTGGACCGGGAGGCAAGGCGCGCAACGCTCGTCGATATCGCCGTGCCGCATGATGGTAACCTCGTCAGTAAGGAAGCAGAGAAGATGTTAAAGTATCTGGATCTACAGCACGAGGTTACCAAAATGTGGCCCGTCGACTCGACGATCGTTGTGCCGATAGTCGTTTCGGCGCATGGGCTGATAGCGAAGAGCCTCGACGACCACCTTGAGAGGCTCTCGCTGAGTGGTTGGGTCAAGGGCCAGATCCAGAAGGCAGCCCTGCTCGACACTGCACGCATCGTCCGGAGGTTCCTCTCTTTGGGACCCGACCATCGGTAGCTTGGGCTCGCCCCGCCGCCGGTGGTGGAAACTCCATTTGTTTTTGTATTAATTTTAGATTTTAAGTTTGTAAATATTATGTAAAATTAATATAAAAAAAATGTGTAAATAAATGGATGAAATAATAAAAAAATTAAAAAGTGAAAAATTAAGGGACCCCGTAGAAGAAACGTATGTTTAATTTTTTTTCAAAACGTACTCTTAAACCGATCATCCGAAATCTATGAAACTTAGTACCAGCACATTTGATTATACGGGATACAGGATAGGCTAAATAAAATTTAGTTCCGGTTACGCTAAGATGCTACGATACGCTAAGATTACGATAAGATTATGCTACTCTCATACAAACCGAATTGTTACGCCCGCCGAAATAAAGGTACGGTAGCGGGCTTACTTATTTCTTCTTTTTAAATACGAATTTTAAGCGAGTGAGGGCAAAATCTAGTTAGTAATAAATATATAAATGAAATTAAAATTCTACACACTATACAGATATTATAGTTATTCTGTGCAGATTTATGCCGTTGGTTTTCTAAATAAATATAAAACAAAATTAAAAACTCATAACTCTTCCTTTTTTGGCTTCGCCGTAGTCGGGTAAAAAAGCGTGCAAGTTGACTGATCGCAAAAATTATGCGACATCATTCATAAAGGTGCAATAGATCGAAAATTTGGAGATAATACGTAACGGCCCGGTGGTGTAGTTGGTTATCGCGTTGGCGGCTGAACCTGGGTCTCTGACCCAGGTTCAAATCTTCGTCGGGATGTATTTTTTCCAATGATTTTCGATTTGCATTTTTCTAATTAAAAATATATATAAAGCGAGTACGAGCTTAGTACTAACATAAACATAAAAAATATTATTTAAAAAATCTATTGGGCTGTTCGTCTATGCCGAGGTCTATGCCACATTAGGTCGAGTTCCAATGCAGTGTAAACAGAATAGTATGGCAGTGTAGTCACTTCTATTTATAGTTTCATCAATATTGTCATCGCGAATTGTCGACAATCTGTTTCCATTTGAATCGATGGTTCTAAATATAGGGAGCGCATCAGATCCATTCATGTGAATTTGCCTGGATGCTATGCGGAGCGCGTAGCTTTTATTCACATTGTAGCGGCGGGTGGACGAGTGGTTTGGGCATCGGCTTCTCATGCGAGAGGTCCGCGGTTCGAATCCGGTCGGCGGCGTGTATCAATGAATTTTTTTCTGACGAAAAAAATTACGTGCATACCTACACCTGCTGCTTCACCGTTTGGAACCGGTGTAAAACTGTAGGTTCCTTTCCTTGCACCTTACTAGGTGGTAGGGTCAAATTGTAGCCGACTGGGTTGACAACACCGTACTGGATGTAAGATGGCCGCATAGCAGCCTCGATTGTGTTCTCCTCTAGTCCAGTATAGCCAGCAATCCAGGTAAGTCTTCGGTATGGCACCTACCTTTTCGGAGGTGATATTGGCTGGTCGGAGCATGCGCTTTGGCCCCTCCAACTCAGCCACCGATACCGGATTACATAAAGAAAAAATGTGTTCGTTCCGAATTCGAAATTCAAATTCAAATTGTTTTCTCGACAATTTCGTAGTAACCTACACACGGATAAGTGAAAGAAATTATGTGCCCTAGACGCACGTACCTAGACCAGATCGGGCATGTGCTCAAAAAGGGTCAAGTGCGTAGCACCCGTAACCGACCAGCATGCATGAAGAACATTATGAGAGTGGAAGAGGCGGCAGAGGTGTGTCAGGATCGTGGCACGTGGAGATCCGTTGTCTCTGCCTACCCCACCGAGAAACAGGTGTGACGCTATGTATGTAAATTGTGTTCAAAATTAATAATGATTACAACTGAACTAGGTGCCATATCAGAGCTTCCCTTAATTTCATGTCGGCTACACTGAGTTCAGACGGTAAACACGAACTATTTACATAACCATTTCGACCAAGGACGTTTCATTCAGTGCGGTGGTACCAAGACGGGCGGGATAAACCCTACTATTTAGTATGGTAAGAAGGGAAGGGGGGACCTACAGGAGTGATGTTATGGTAAGGTATGTATCCTAGTTTCAGTTCAGAAATATTCGCGCAAACGCGTCAATGTCACAAAATGAAGATGTGTTATCTACGGGCGATGGTACTTCTACGTATAAACGAATAAAGCACACTTTAACGCGAAAGTTCTCGAAAGCGCGGGGGCGTCCAAAAACTTTCTCCGTCCTTACACGCAAATAAAAAAAAATCCCTTTTTCTCTCTTAATTTATAACCTGCGGGTATAGAGATAAATTACTTCCAGGCCGGCGGCGGTTTGATTCTTGTTTTATCTTTCAATTGCTCCTCGGGTGAATACCGTTGTAATTAATGTGGAGTTCTTTTTAGTATTATTCTGTCGTCCTCCTACATCGTTTTGTAAAACTATAGACTTATACATAGACGTTGAAATAGATAGATACCGTGTGGGGCCGGTACTGTACCGTGTGGGGCCGGTACTGTACCGTGTGGGGCCGGTACTTAAAAAGAATAGCCTCACTGCGTCTCACGTATACCTCGGTCAAGTTGGGCTGCCTTTGGAAAGCTAAAATTCGTCCTGAGGTCTGACCTTACGCCAAATTTAAGGACCCGTATATATGACCAGTGTGTCCTACCGGTTATGACGTACGGGTGTGAAACGTGAACTCTGTAGGTCGCTGCTGTCGGTTGAAATTTGCCCAGCGTACAATGGAGCGAGCCATGCTGGGAATCACGCTACGTGATATGGTGCGTAACAAGACAATCCGCCGACGCACCAAAGTAGTATCTCTATTGGACACCGGGTGGCTAAGCGCAAGTGGCAGTGGGCTGGATACTTCAGCCGAAGAGACGATGACTGTTGGGGTAACCGCGTGGACAGGAAAACGGACTGTGGGAAGACCACCCGCCAGGCGGGACGACGACATCAAGTACGTCGGGGTAAGCAGATTAATCGGTGTTTTGCTGCAAGTACTCTTGTAAATTACAGTATAACACCAACCACCACTTTTAGCAATGTATTAGGAGTTAGGACAAGATAACTATCAAGCAGCAAGTAAGGCACGAAGACCCACCTGCTTCATGACTCGGTGAAAGGATTGTCCCAAGGTGAGAGGTGGCTAGCCTGCCGCCCTTATGCACGGCATCTTGTCCTTATCCATTAGTCGCCGTTTACGACATGCACGGGGAGAGACGCAATGGGCTTATTGTTTAAGTACCGACCCCATACGGTATGATTACACAACTTGATTTAAGCTTACCTGAAAACGTATTTCTTGTGAAATCAACAAAGCCACAGGGTTTTCCGCGATTGAGAGAAAACTTTCTCAAAAGCAGTAAAAGCATTACTTTCTAAACAAAAGTCGTAAACACCAAACTTTAAGAACACTATTGACACTGCCTCAGAAAGCAGAGCGGTGCCACTATGTAGCCCTGCGGAATCCCTAGAACTCGCCTAAGTAATTAAAACTCAGGCCGTCCATAAATTAATAACTTTCAGCAGATTTTAATTTTAATTTCATATCGTCCACAATGTCTATTGATTTACTACCGAGAAGATATTTATGATATCTCAACTAATGGGGCCCGTAAATCAAGCGATGAAAACGCTTTCGTTAAAAATTATCGAGATGGGGAAAATTTTCGGGCGTTTTATAATTTAATCGTGTAATGAGCCGAGGACTATCTCGTTGGGTTCGGACTTTTTATTTCAGCTTGAAATATTTGTAGGCTTTTGCGAGCATCTCATAGTCGTGGAGGAGAAGTAATATTTATTTATTTATTTAAGTATTTCAAATTCGTCGGTAACATCATATTATACAGGCACGACGATCTTATTACAATACTAGCTTTTGCCAGCGGCTTCGCTCACGTGAAATTCGGATTTAAAAAGAAGAAAGTAAGTAAGCCCGCTACCGTACCCGAGACCGTACCTTTATTTCGGCTCGCGGAATAATTCGGTTTCTATGAGAGCCACATCTTAGCGTGACCGGAACTGAATTTCATTTAGCCTATCCTGTGTCCCGTGCAGTTAAATGTGCTTATACTAAGTTTCGTCGAATTCGGATGATCGGTTTAAGAGTTATGGAGGAACATACATACAAACATACACAACACAATGTCAGGTGGGTAATATTGCTGGTATATACATCTTTGTAGGAGCCGGTACTTAAAAAGAATACCCCCACTGCATCTCTCTCCGTGCATAAGGGATAAGGACAAGATGCCTTGCTAAAGGGCGACAAGCCAGCCACCTCTCACCTCGGCACGGTCCTTTCACAGAGTCATGCAGCAGGTGGGTCTTCATGCCTTACTTGCTGCTTGATAAGTTATCTTGTCCGAATACTTTGCTAAACGTGGTGGTCGGTGTTGTCCTGTAATTTACAAGACTCCTTGCAGCACAGCACTGATTAATCTGCTCACCTAGATTACTATACATCTTTCAGAAACAGCTGAATTTTACCTTGTATGCAGCCACAGGTTCTGTAGGTGGTACTACGTGGTACTACGTGGTACCTATCTAGGCATCTAGGTTATCCAACAATCTGAATACGTGGCACCATCGCAATTACGACGCCAATTGAATAGTAATCAAGTGTCGTATTTAGCACAAGACTATCCCACATCTATTGACCGTTGACATCAACTAATGGATCAATTCTGTATGACTCATATGACTCACTATCTGATAGTATTAAACGAATGTTAGTTCAATGTCAAACGTGGTACATGAAAATGCGTGTAGGGGGCCAAACTTACTTTACACAGTGGGTTAGTACCACCGCACTGGACGTAAGATGGCCGCACGGCAACCTCAGCTGTGTTCTCCTCTAGTCCAGTATAGCCAGCAATGCAAAGAGAAGTCTCCGGTATGGCACCTACCTTCACGGAGGTTATATTGGCTGATCGGGGCATGGCTCAGTCACACCCATATTGGATTACACAATAAAAATATTTCAGGTTATATAAATGATAAATAATAATACCTAATTATGAGTGCAATTAAAATGTGTAAACGTCCAGCCTTCGCTCGCGAATGTCACTGTCGCTGTTGCCGAATCGCAATGCACTGCAGCCCCAACCAATTGTGGAGTCGCGGTATAAATGTTTACACAGCAACAATTACCGTGTTTCGGATTCCACGTTAAACTGTAGGTCCCTTCCCTTCTTACCTTACCTTACTAGGTGGTAGGGTTTAACCCGCTCGTGTTGATACCACCGCCCCGCACTGAATGAAAAGTCGGTCGAAGAGGCTATGTAAATACTTCGTGTTTTCCGTCCAAGGTAAGCACTGACATGGCACCTAGCTCACCAAGGTGTTATGGGCTGGCATCGCGGATGTTGTTGTAGGTGATACCATAGCCAACCGTGTGAGTTTCAAGAAAAAAAAAACAACCGGCCAAGTGCGAGTTTAACTCGCACACCGAGGCTTCCGTATCGCCATGTCATGGTCAACGCCACTCACGCCATCTATGTATATTAGTTAAAATGCTTCATACTCTTTTCGTTAGATGACGCGCATACACCTTTTAGTTTCTTGTATGAGGACCCCCGTGAATTCTTTACTTTTTCATATTTTTAATATTTGTTGTTATATCGGCCATAAGTACACATATTATGTGAAAATTTCAACGGGCTACCTATTACGGTTCAATAGATACATCCCTCGGACAGACGGATAGACAGACAGACAGACGGCACGTAGGCTTAGTAATAGGTTCTCGTACGAAGGATACGGAAATTCTTCCAAACTTCCTTCTTCCATGTTAATAAGTCGGCCCATTTCAATTGAGCATGGGAGATGTATTGACCCGAATAGATACGAATTTAATGATCTTGATGATCTGATGTCATACATTAGGCTAAACTTGTGAACTTAGTTTTTTAATTAGGGTTCCATGTCAGTCAGTCAGCGTGTAAGCGTCCACTGCTGGACATACGCCTCTCCAATTTTCCTCCAGTCCTCCCGGCCTTCAGCGGTACGGAACCACTACTTTCCGCCGACCTACTTGATGTCCTCGTCCCACCTGGCGGGTGGTCTTGCCACACTCCGTTTTCCTGTCTACGGCCGCCAGTGTAGGACACGGTTACTCTAACGATCTTACTCATATTTATTTCAGCCAGAACAGACAGAATGAAAACATACAATCTGGAACAGATTGCTACGAATGCACTGGTGAAGACCCTTCCTTGTCTATCAATGTCAAATAGACAAAAGTAGGTCTTCGATTAGAGCGCGCCCCAAGTTCAGCGGTGGGTCTCTGAAAAACGCACAGTTTCAGATGGCGCGCCCATAGGTCAAGCGTTCGATTGGCGGATTCTGTATTGGCACCTATTCAAATCCTATAAATTGAGTATCGGTTCGATTCTGCGCCGTAAACCCGCCAATGGGAGGCCGCGAAAGGTGTGACTAGACATCGATTGGTCATTCATCAGTGGAATGCGTATTTTGTGTTTGAAAATGGAACGCCGCCGCCCGGTTACACAAAAGCAGCGTTCAGCCATAGTAAAAGAAGACGAGTAAGATAACTGGAGGCCATTTTTAAAATAACTACCTACGCTGCGCCGAGCCTCCAGGGATTTCACAACTCACAACACTAACACAATTGACAGGCAGTGAGCCCATCATGGTGGAAATGCTATTCTTTAAAATTATTATGTACATTTATGTATTTTTTATTTATAGACCAAGAGCCAGCTCCCAAAATTTTACTCTAACAGAATATATGAGTTGTCATAGATTTATTATATACTGGCGTTAAGGTATATTTTCGAAAGCTGTATTTTCGATAGACAGTGAACGATGTTATTTTGATGTTTGAGCCCTTGACAACGATACCCCACTCAATAATCGGATGCTTAGTTCTGGCGCTACGGTGGAACATACGTAAAAACAAACATACATATACATAAATTGCTAAAAAGATAACCCTTCATTTTTGCTTCGCGCAGTCGGGTAAATTTTTTTTTAACTTTAACCTCCCAAAAATTAATGCAATGTCAAAATTCAACTTTAACTCACGTCCGTCTTTGGACAACCATTTCGTAGTCGCGGACGATGAAGAGAATTAATAAGTGGGCAAAAAATTTATAACTATAAATATTATAGAAAATATATTTAGAATTATAGATTAATATAATTATTAATCTTAATAAAAAAATTATCAAATAAATAATTTTAAAATGTATTTATTAATTTTGTTTTATTATTACTTAATAACTTATATTTTTATTTTTGTTATTTTAATGAATTACTTAATAACTTGGTTGGTCGCTAGCAGTCATGAAAGTGTCCGCGGTAGGAGCTGTGGCCATTTATAGAAGACAAAATCGCGCGAAATTGCGTTGTGCGTGGTATCTCTAACAAGTCTGAACAAGTCGACAACTGCGGGCCCGCGCTCGGCGCAGCCTTCGCGTGCGCCGCGCGGCCGCGCCTGATGCCGGGGTTCGCGAATGGTTTTTGCAGCTAGTACCTACCTATTAATAACTAATTAATACTATAATTTAAATACTAATAAGTACTTTGCTCTGACGTTACCGAGCTAGGTCTCAAGTCAATTCCTTCGCTTAGTACCTACTCGTATTAATAACTTACATAATTTAACTACATACTAATATTTTTTATGTTACTTACCTTTCGATGGCAGCAGGTAATGAGAATAATGTTAACTCGCGATTCGAGCCTGATCTATTCATGCAGCCGTACACACTGCAGAAACGCGGAGCCATTATGTTAGTGCAATAGAATAAAATTCGAATAATAATACTTTCTATCGGGAAGCGGCAGCAGGCGGCAGGCAGCGGCCGTCACGTGGTGTGCGTCACCGAGCGCGGGGGCGGGGCGACCATCACTGACTACGCGCGAGGAACAGTGAGAATGCATGTAGTGGTTGTGTACAGACAGCGTGCGCAGGCGCGCGCTTGTGTGAGTGCGAAATCGGCGCGTTTGTATGAAGACGGCTAACTTGTGTGGTTTAACTATGGTTCAGCGAAGCCACAGCATATATATGGCTAAAGCAGTATGGAAACTAGGCCTATTTGTTAAAATAAGTACCTACGCTCCATTGGAGCGTTAGGGATGTCAATCAAATTTTTTTTGTAAAATTGTAAAATTATTATTTATTAAAACATTTATTTAGGTTCTGTAATGTAATGATCAAATAATCAATATAATCAATCATCAATAATAAGTTCAAAACGTGGTTGCTATAAATATGAATTGATATAACTTTTCTCGACTTTTGTCAACTTTTATTAACTTTTGTAAATTGTTTACAACTTTTGTCAGCTCTTGTCAACCATTGTAAATGTTTGTCAACTTTTCTCATCTTTTGCCAATTTCAGTCATCTTTTGTCAACTTTTATCGACTGTTGTCAACTCTTGTCAATCTTTGTCAACCTTGGTCAACTTTTGTTAACTTTCGTCAACATTTGTCATCTTTTGTCAACGTTTGTCAACTTTTGTCTATTTTTCTCGATTTTTGTGAAATTATAGCCACTTTCGTCATC
Source organism: Nematopogon swammerdamellus (assembly GCA_946902875.1). Classification (NCBI taxonomy): domain Eukaryota; kingdom Metazoa; phylum Arthropoda; class Insecta; order Lepidoptera; family Adelidae; genus Nematopogon; species Nematopogon swammerdamellus. The sequence goes on along the minus strand of OX336356.1, from coordinate 2,148,895 downwards.
TTTTATCAACTTTTCTCATCTTTTGCCAACTTCTGTCACCTTTTGTCAACTTTTATTGACTGTTGTCAACTCTTGTCAAGTTTTGTAAACTTTTGAGAACTTTTATCAACTCTCGGTAACTTATGTCAACTCTTGTCAACATTTATCAACTTTTGTTAACTTTCGTCAACATTTGTCATCTTTTGTCAACGTTTGTCAACTTTTGTCTATTTTTCTCGATTTTTGTGAAATTATAGCCACTTTCGTCATCTTTTATCAACTTTTCTCATCTTTTGCCAACTTCTGTCACCTTTTGTCAACTTTTATTGACTGTTGTCAACTCTTGTCAAGTTTTGTAAACTTTTGAGAACTTTTATCAACTCTCGGTAACTTATGTCAACTCTTGTCAACATTTATCAACTTTTGTCAACTTTCGTTAACGTTTGTCTACTTTTATGGCTTTTGTCGACTTTTGTTAACTTATAGCCACTTTCGTCATCTTTTGTCAATTTTTGCCAACTTCTATCAGCTTTTGTAAAATTGTAACGACTGTTGTCAACTTTCGGAAATTTTTGTCAACTTTTGCCAACTTCTGTCACTTTTATGAACTTAGGCCAGCTTCCGTCAACTTTTGTCAACTTTCGTCATCTTTTGTCAACTTTTACTAACTTCTGTCAACTTTTAACCACTATTGTCAACTTTTGCCAAGTTTTGTCACTTTTATGAACTTTTGTCAGCTTTCGTGAACTTTTGTCAACTCTTGTCAACTTTCGTCAACTATTGTTAATTAATGTCAACTAAGTATTGTCAACTTTTTTCATATTTTGTCAACGTTTGTCAACTTATGTCAGCTGTTTGTCAACTTTCGTCAACTTTTCCCATCTTTTGTCCAGTTTATCAACTTTCGTTAACTCTTGTCAACTTTAGTCAACTTATGTAAACTCTTGTCAACTTTTGTCAACTCCTTGTTAACGAAAGCTGACAAAAGTTCATAAAAGTGACAAAAGTTGACAACAGTGGTTAAAATATGATAAAAGCTGACAAAAGCTGAGAGAAGTTGGCAAAAGTTGACAAAAGATGACGAAAGTGGCTATAAGTTCACAAAAGTCGAGAAAAGTATACAAAAGTTGACAAACGTTGACAAAAGATGACAAAATGTTGACGAAAGTTGACTAAGGTTGACAAACAACCCCAAGAGTTGACAACAGTCGATAAAAGTTGACAAAGATGACAAATGTTAACGAAAGTTGACAAAAGTTGACCAAGGTTAGGTTGACATTGACACGAGTTGACAACAGTCGATATAAGTTGACACAGGTCGATAAAAGTTAATAAAAGATGACAAAAGTAGACAAAAGCCGACAAAGGTTAACAAACATTGACAAGAGTTGACAACAGTCGATAAAAGTTGATAAAAGATGACAAAAGTTGACAAATATTGACGAAAGTTGACAAAAGTTGACCAAGGTTGAATAACATTGACAAGAGTTGACAACAGTCGATAAAAGTTGACAAAAGTTGACAAATATTGACGAAAGTACACAAATATTGACGAAAGTTGACAAAAGTTGACCAAGGTTGACAAACATTGACAAGAGGTGACAACAGTCGATAAAAGTTGACAAAAGATGACAAATATTGACGAAAGTTGACAAAAGTTGACCAAGGTTGACAAACATTGACAAGAGTTGACAACAGTCGATAAAAGTTGACAAAAGGTGACAGAAGTGGGCAAAGATAAGAAAAGTTGACAAAAGTTGACAAGAGTTGACATAAGTTACCGAGAGTTGGCAAAAGTTCTCAAAAGTTTACAAAACATGACAACAGTCGATAAAAGTTGACAAAAGGTGACAGAAGTTGGCAAAAGATGAGAAAAGTTGACAAGAGTTGACATAAGTTACCGACAGTTGACAAAAGTTCTCAAAACTTTACAAACTTGACAAGAGTTGACAACAGTCGATAAAAGTTGACAAAAGGTGACAGAAGATGGCAAAAGCTAAGAAAAGTTGACAAAAGTTGACATAAGTTACCGAGAGTTGGCAAAAGTTCTCAAAAGTTTACAAAACTTGACAAGAGTTGACAACAGTCGATAAAAGTTGACAGAAGTTGGCAAAAGATGAGAAAAGTTGACAAAAGTTGACAAGAGTTGACATAAATTACCGAGAGTTGACAAAAGTTCTCAAAAGTTTACAAAACTTGACAAGAGTTGACAACAGTCGATAAAAGTTGACAAAAGGTGACAGAAGTTGGCAAAAGATAAGAAAAGTTGACAAAAGTTGACATAAGTTACCGAGAGTTGGCAAAAGTTCTCAAAAGTTTACAAAACTTGACAAGAGTTGACAACAGTCGATAAAAGTTGACAGAAGTTGGCAAAAGATAAGAAAAGTTGACAAAAGTTGACAAGAGTTGACATAAGTTACCGAGAGTTGGCAAAAGTTCTCAAAAGTTTACAAAACTTGACAATAGTCGATAAAAGTTGACAAAAGGTGACAGAAGTTGGCAAAAGATGAGAAAAGTTGACAAGAGTTGACATAAGTTACCGAGAGTTGGCAAAAGTTCTCAAAAGTTTACAAAACTTGACAAGAGTTGACAACAGTCGATAAAAGTTGACAGAAGTTGGCAAAAGATAAGAAAAGTTGACAAAAGTTGACAAGAGTTGACATAAGTTACCGAGAGTTGGCAAAAGTTCTCAAAAGTTTACAAAACTTGACAACAGTCGATAAAAGTTGACAAAAGGTGACAGAAGTTGGCAAAAGATGAGAAAAGTTGACAAGAGTTGACATAAGTTACCGAGAGTTGGCAAAAGTTCTCAAAAGTTTACAAAACTTGACAAGAGTTGACAACAGTCGATAAAAGTTGACAGAAGTTGGCAGAAGATGAGAAAAGTTGACAAAAGTTGACAAAAGTTGACAAGAGTTGACATAAATTACCGAGAGTTGACAAAAGTTTACAAAACTTGACAAGAGTGGACAACAGTCGATAAAAGTTGACAAAAGGTGACAGAAGTTGGCAAAAGATAAAAAACGTTGGCAAGAGTTGACAACAGTCGATAAAAGTTGACAAAATGTGACAGAAGTTGGCAAAAGATGAGAAAAGTTGACAAAAGTTGTCAACATTTGTCAAAGTTAATATAAAGTGACAGCAGTCGAAAAACGTTTGTAAACATTTTTTTGCATTCTAAAAGATCGCGGACTGTCCGTGGCGCATGCAACAAAAACAAACACGACCACTCGGACGCGGCACCCGCGACTGATTGTTTGCGACATTCGCTTCGGGGCCTTGTTGAGGTGTGCGTGTGTGTGAGTGCGTCGTTTCGATCGTTTTGTACGTAGTTTCCATACTGCTTTAGCCATATATATACTGTGGCGAAGCTCTTGTCTACACATCGATTGATCGATATGCTGGTTATTATTTTATTTGTATTTGAAAATGGAACGTGATACACAAAACATTCAGCGAATTAATTACCGTTAGTGCTTTTAGCGAACTCTAGCGTAACTCCAGTCAACCTTGTAAAATTGAAAGTAGGCTAGAAAAAAAACAATTTACGAACTGTGTGGGGCTGGTGTTTAAAAAGAATAGCCCCACTGCATCTCACCCCATGCATGTTGTAAAAGGTGACTAAGGGATGAGGACGAGATGCCGTGCTAAAGGGCGATAGGCTAGCCACCTCTCACCTTGGCACGGCCCTTCAACCGAGTCAGGCAGTAGGTGGGCCTTTGTGCCTTATTTCCTGCTGCTTGAAATTATCTTGTCCCAATACTTTGCTACACGTGGTGGTCGGTGTTGTCCTGTGATGTATTTTTTGCAGCACAACACAGATTACTCTGATTACTCCGATTGTCGTGATACAGAGTATGGTATGTATGTAGGTACTCGTATGTAATTTACGAACTTCCAACCTCACACAACCAAATCAGAACCACCCACTGGGCTACCCGCCTAGAGATGAACGAAAGTAACAATCTTACAATAAGGGTTCCGTTGGAGGTTATTCTCGAAAAACTAAATTCACTAAAAATTACAAATTCATTAACAAACAGACGGCCAAACAAATCAAGTCCCACCGCAAGTGTTAGTTTTTACTAGGTCTGCTGCTGCTACGGATCCCTAAAAAGCAATCCCTATCGCACTGATCATAAGTCACTATCAAGAAAGCGAAAAGGGAGAGTGGAAGCACGCGACATAATCTGACGGCTCGTTAGTGAGGGGTGAAGGGGTAGTGGGGAGGGGTAGGGGGAAGCCACTTCCGGATCTAGGGGGGTGAGTTTTGAGAAGGACCAATAATTTGCCCCCTCCCAAAAATTTATTCTCTATAATATTTCTTTTTTTTTTATGGAAACTAACACGGTTGGCCACATCACCTACAACATCCGCGATGTCGGCCCATAACACCGGGTGAACTAGGCGCCATGTCAGCGCTTCCCTTCATTTGTCGGCTACACAGAACTGGACGGAAAACACGAACTATTTACATAGCCGTTTCGACCGACGACGTTTCGTTCAGTGCGGTGGTACCAACCCGGGCGGGTTAAACCCTACCACCTAGTAATAATATAAGAAGGGACTTGTAGTAGAAATTAGGTACATGGTTGTTTACATCACGTTGTCACACTCACATTCTTTTAAGCTTTACTACAAGCGCGCCGGGGTGCGGTCTTACGGTTGGACTCCTGATATCAATGTCCAAGGTTCGAATTCAGGCGATGTGCAGCAATGAGTTTTTCTACTCGAAAAAAAAAAACATTGTTTACACCTGTGCATTTAGCGTAATTTTTTTTTCGACTCTTTTGAATAAATTATAATCATTAAATTATAAAAAAATAAAAAAGTGGACAACTGCGAGTCGAACTCGCGCACTGAGGGTTCCGTATCGCCATCATGGTCAGCGCCACTCACGCCATCTATGTATTAGTTAAAATGCTTCATACTCTTTTCGGTAGATGTCGCGCATACACTTTTTAATTTGAAGTATGGGGCCCCCGTGAATTTTTAAATTTTTATGATTTTTATTATTTGTATCGGCCATAATAACACATATTCTGTGAACATTACATAGGGCTACCTATTACGGTTCAAGAGACCCCTCGGACAGACAGACAGACAGATGGCATAGGCTTAGTAATCCCGTACGACGGGTACTGAACCCTAAAAATTTTCACAAATTGTTCAGTTTTTCATATAGAATCACTTTTCGGTGAAAAAAATTGATATACCACCAGCGTATATAACACACCCGCCTCAATCCAAAATCGAATGTCGAAATTAATCCGCCCTTGGATGCGGTGAAGAGGGTTACACCACAAATCATACTCGCATTCAAATGTGCCTTCAAATATAGTCGATCTTTCGTAATGCCCCCGTACATTACAACCATATATCATTGAGTCTGAAGAATTTGATTCCATATATCATATAAATGAAGGAATGTGACGATTTTTTAATAATGTAGGTAAGGTGATTCTTTGTTGAGGTTTATTGCAATATTTTAAAATTGAATCGCTGATTGTTAAAAGGGGGCTATGATACACTTTTGGCCGAATTGACTTTTTTATCGATCGGGTTCGCTCTATCGATGAGTGTAATAAAAAGGGAACGAATTCGTACACAGGAAGTCATTTATTTGACAGCTTGAAAAATACGTTGATTGTTAAAAAGGAGCTACATATGTTGTATAGAAAATTAATGGATATAAAGAAAAAATTATAACATAAAATAATCACCAAACACACTAACTTTGATATGAACAAATATATTTTTAATATAATGTGACTATGTTAGAAATAAAACAGTTTTTTTTTATATCTCGGAAAGTTGAAAATGTACACTCAGCAGAAAATGAACAATCAGCGATTCAATTTGCAAATCTAACATCAATACTAATAATAAATCGGTAAGTGATGTTCATGGAGTAAGTTAATTGGTTTTATGAGATACTGCGTTTGTAGACTCTATGTATGATACTAAAACTAAATTCAACACTAATAATTAATCTGTAAGGGATGGTCATGGAGTAAGTTACTATGTTTTATGATATACTGCGTTTGTAGACTCTATGTATGATACTAAAACTAAATTCAACACTAACAATTTTATTAATCTGTAAGGGATGGTCATGGAGTAAGTTACTTTGTTTTATGAGATACTGCGTTTGTAGACTCTTTGCATGATACTAAAACTAAATTCAACACCAATAATAAATCTGTAAGGGATGGTCATGGAGTAAGTTACTTTGTTTTATGATATACTGCCTTTGTAGACTCTATGTATGTTAAACTAAATTCAACACTAACCATTTTATTAATCTGTAAGGGATGGTCATGGAGTAAGTTACTCTGTTTTATGAGATACTGCGTTTGTAGACTCTTTGCATGATACTAAAACTAAATTCAACACCAATAATAAATCTGTAAGGGATGGTCATGGAGTAAGTTACTTTGTTTTATGATATACTGCGTTTGTAGACTCTATGTATGATACTAAACTAAATTCAACACTAACCATTTTATTAATCTGTAAGGGATGGTCATGGAGTAAGTTACTTTGTTTTATGAGATACTGCGTTTGTAGACTCTTTGCATGATACTAAGACAAAATTCAACACCAGTAATAAATCTGTAAGGGATGGTCATGGAGTAAGTTACTTTGTTTTATGAGATTCTGCGTTTGTAGACTCTATGTATGATACTAAAACTAGATTGACGATTTTTAGAAATATTTTCTGTATGAATGTATATAATATTTATGTTCCTCCATAACTTATAAACCGATCATGTAAATTCTATGAAACTTCGTACAAGCACATTTATCTATACGAGACACAGGATAGGCTAAATAAAATTCAGTTCTGGTTACGCTAAGATGTGGCTCTCATTCAAACGGAATTGTTCCGTGCGTTTGTACTCTTTGCATGATACTAAAACTAAATTCAACACCAATAATAAATCTGTAAGGGATGGTCATGGAGTAAGTTAAAAATTCAGTTCTGGTTACGCTAAGATGTGGCTCTCATTCAAACGGAATTGTTCCGTGCGTCGAAATAAAGGTACGGTAGCGGGCTTACTTATTTCTTCTTTTTAAATACAAATTTTACGCGAGCGAAGCCGCGCGAAAAAGCTAGTATTATCTAAGAAACCTACCTGGGCGAACTTTTTCAGCCTTGGTAGCTCGGTGGTGCGGCCCGTCAACTGTCATCGGTCGGATCATAAGCACACCTGGGCGCGGTCAGTGGATGGATGGGTAACCGCTCGACCTTTGGAGGCTGACCGTGGTTCGGATTCCACGTAAAACTGTAGGTCCCTTCCCTTCTTACTTACCTTACTAGGTGGTAGGGTTTAACCCGCCCGGATTGGTACCACCGCACTAAATAATAACCTCCTTTTTTTGAAGTCCGTAAAAAGTCGTTTGAGACGGCTATTTAAATAGTTCGTGTTTTCCGTCCAGTTCAGTGTAGCCGGCACGATCGAGGGAAGCACTGACATGGCACCTAGTTCACATTCACGTTGTTATGGGCTGACATCACGGATATAGTAGGTATGTACCCAACCGTGTCAGCCGCGGCCGGGGAGAGACCAAGTTAGAAAATCATTCAATATTTTGAATATGTTGCATATAAGGAGTCGAAACCTTCGCTCAGTGGACTGTGGTAGTCAAGTCAAAAGTTTCTTGAAGAGGCTTGGCCCTCTACTGGTGGACGCAACTAGCGTCCCGCAATCAAGGGCCTATACTTTATTCAAACATGCCTTGGGGGATACCTAATGCCGCAGGCGTTCTAGAAACTTTCGAAAACACCCATTTTGTGATAGTTATTTTCATATTTGGTAGGTATTTTTTAGTTACTCGTACGAATTCGTATATAAAATAAATTTATATTTAACGCCTGAACTTTATAGATGGCAACATAATGAACGTTATGTATAACGATGATGAACCAAAATTACGGCACCAAGGGCTATCAAAGTAACATCCTACATAGAATCATATGATCAATCAATACTAATAATAAATATTTAAGGGATGGTAATGGAGTAAGTTACTTTGTTTTATGAGATACTGCATTTGTAGACTACAATGTAATGATACCACAGAGCATTGATGCTCTGTGAATGATACCAAACCAAATTGACGATTTTTAGAAATATTTTCTGTATGTATGTCCCTATGTTCCTCCATAACTCTTAGACCGTTCATCCGAATTCGATGAAACTTACTACACGCACATTTAACTACACGCGACACAAATAAAATTCAGTACCGATTACGCTAAGATGTGGCTCTCATACAAACCGAATTATTCCGCGCGCCGAAATAAAGGTACGGTACACCTAGCGGTTACGTTCTTTTCTTTTCCAATACGAATTTCATTTCAAAAGCTGGTTAATTATATACCTTTCATATTCCTTTGCACAAATATTTAAAAATACTTAATTATTTAAAAATTTCGAGGACCTATTACTACAATTTAACAGTTAGGTTATACAATATTGTATATTTGTTTTAATGTGTAGTCAAAGAACTTACATCAATTAAAAAACCGGCCACGTGCGAATCGAACTCGTGCACCGAGGGTTCCGTATCGCCATGTCATAGTCAGCGCCACTCACGCCATCTATGGAGTGTTTTATGAAATCCTTTCCTTATTCCTTTCCTTATCCTTCCTTACCTATAATAAAATCCAACGTCTGCTTTCTGTCTGAGTGTCTGAGTGTCTGAGTGTATGTCTGTCTGTCCGCTAATAACTCGAGAACCACTGAACCGATTTTAATAAAAAAAATCAAGCTAATCTACGGTTAGCTTGATTCTTCCCATCAACTATAGGCTACTTACTATCACGCTAAATGGCTTATGAGGTTAGCAGTGAAGTGAAATATGAGAGCGGGCGGAGCCGCGGGCACAGCTTGTGGTTCATATTAGTTAAAATTCATGATTAGTTTAAATGCTTCATACTGCTTCGGTAGATGGCGCGCATACAATTTTTAGTTTCTTATATGGGGACCCCGTGATTTTTTTTTACTTTTTCTAATTTTTATTATACTTTGTTGTTATATCGGCCATAATAAGACATATTCTGTGAAAATTTCAACGGGCTACCTATTACGGTTCGAGAGATACAGCCCTCGGACCATGGACAATAAGTCTTATTGTCCATGCCTCGGACAGACGGACAGACAGACAGGCAGACAGACAGACGGCGTAGGCTCAGTAATAGGGTCACGTACGACGGATAAGGAACCCTAAAAATATATTTCGCATATTACTTCGACCTAAAGCAGCCTCTTAATAATGATTTTACTATATTTTATATAGATGTATATATTTGACTATATGACCAGATGCGTTTAACATACACGATGTATTCTTTCAACAAACTTGTAGATGTACTTCCAATGCAGTGGAAGATCGTGGTGGAAGCTTTTGTACCGTGTGGGGTCGGTACTTAAAAATAATAGCCCCACTGCATCTCTAACCGTCGCATGTCGTAAAAGTCGACTAAGGGATAAGAAAATTCGTCAGCCTCGGTAGCTCAGTGGCGCGGTTGGTTAGTCAACTGTTATTAAGCAACGCTGAGCGCGGTCAGTGATTGGATGGGTGACCGCTCGACCGTTGGAGGCTGACCGTGGTTCGGATTTCACGTTAAACTGTAGCCCTTCTTACCTTACTAGGTGGTAGGGTTTATCCCGGCCGGGTTGATACCACCGCACTGAACGAAACGTCGGTCGAAACGGCTATATAAATAGTTCGTGTTTTCCGTCCAGTTTAGTGTAGCCGACATGAAATGAAGGGAAGCACTGACATGGCACCTAGTTCACCCTGTGTTATGGGCTGACGTCACGGATGTTGTAGGTGATGTAGCCAACCGTGTCAGGTTCCATAAAAAAAAAAAAATGCAAATGTTTCTATCGTAAGTTGACTACGAATAGTGTTATAATTAGGTGCTATCACCAAATACTACTCCAGGGGGTCTGCAACCTACACTGAGTGTACGGGCCAACCCGTTCTACTTCTGAGAGAGTACCGTCCTACGTCGGACTCGCACATCGATGTTTCCGAACCACAAAAAAAAAAAACATAAAAAAAACACGTTTCTTGTATGGAAAGCCCCTTAATTTTTTACTTTTAAATTTTTTATTATTTGCTGTTATATCCGCCATAATTACTCATATTCTGTGAAAATTTCAACCAGCTCCCATTACCGTTCCAAAGATACAGCTAGGACAGACAGACGGCGTAGGCTTAGTAATAGGGTCCCGTACGATGGATACGGAACTGTAAAAATCGTCAATTTTGTTTTAGTATCATACATAGTCTACAAACGCAATATCTTTTAAAACAAAGTAACTTACTCCATGACCATCCCTTACAGATTTATTATTAGTATTGATAATATTATTTCTCTATGGTATTGATGATGTACCAAAGAGTTTGTATTACGTCGCTGCGCGTGATGTACCCACCTACATGTAACATACATACACATTTATAGAACACTAGCTTTTACCTGCGGCTTCGCTCGCGGTAGACTCGGTTTAACAGCAAATCCGATTTAAACGCAAATATGATAATAAACGATCTCTTATCTTATATTCTCTCTCGAGAGAGAGAGGGATCGCTTGCTTCCCCCTCCTTTCTTCTCCCTCCACTCCTTCCCTCCCTACAATCCCACCGCCTTCCCGAGTTCTCTCTCCTCTCCATCCCTCTCTCCCTGTCTATCCCCTCCCCCTTCCCTACCGCCCCTCGCTCCTTCCTTACCTGCCCATTTCCTTCCCTCCCTCCACCTCCCTCCACTCTGCTCTCCCTCCCTACTATCCTATCCAGCCCCTCCCTGAATCTTCCACCCTCCCACCCCTCCGCTCATTTCCCGTCCTTTTTCACAAAGGGTTTTGTAGCCATTTCCTTCTTGACATACACCTGGCCAATTTTATAAGGTTCCTTGAAAAGGTAAAATAATAAAAATACAGCTATTGTTTATTATTTATTAGAACATACTTATAAACCAAATAGCACAAACTTACAATAGCGAAATACTACAATTATAAACTAATTTAAAAATAACTATATACTACTTATCCTAGGTGGGTACGTGTAGAGTTTTTTTTTATTACAACAAATAATTTATATTATTATAGCCAAAAATTTAATAACCTACCCCCTGGTCTTGCCCATCCCTGTCCCAAACAGTCGACGCTGGCTCGACAGACGAAAGAATGAGGTTGGTACACAATGAATTCATCCCTAAAACGTGATAATTTCATTGTTTGTTTCCAAAGTAGGTACAACGTCTATAATCAAATCTGTGTATTCGTATGATCAAATTATTGATGCGTAGGTATATGGATACTTACATTCTTTATAAATAAATACCCGAGAGTCGGAATAAACAGAGTAATCGATGTTGTGCTGCAAGGAATCTGGTGAATTACAGCACAGCAAGGACGAGCACGTTTCGCAAAATGATCGGACAGGTTAACTATCAAGCAGCAAGTAAGGCCTCAGTCCTCAGGCCTTGTCAGCCTCGATAGCTCAGTGGTGCAGACAGTCAACTGTCGCTATTGAATGTTAAGCAACGCTGGGTGCGGTCAGTATTTGGATGGGTGACCGCTGACCGTTGGAGGCTGACCGAGGTTCGGATTCCTCGTAAAACTGTAGGTCCCTTCCCTCCTAATCTTACTTGGTGGTAGGGTTTAACCCGCCCGGGTTGGTACCACCGCACTGAATGAAACGTCGGTCAAAACGGCTATGTAAATAGTTTGTGTTTTCCGACCAGTTCAGTGTAGCCGGCACGATCAAAGAGGGAAGCACTGACATGGCACCTAGTTCACCCGGTGTTATGGGCTGACATCACGGACGTTATTGGTGATGTAGCCAACTGTGTCAGTTTCCATAAAAAAAAATAAAAAAAAAGGCACGAAGACCCACCCGCTGCACGACTCGGTATGGCTTCGACATAGCCAAGCGTAGGTTACCTACCGATGGATGAAATTATACAATAAACAATCCCGTGAGGCAAAGGGAGGGCGTTGGTGTGGGACGCAACGTGTGTGGACACCGTCACCCCCACTAACATTGCCGGTTCTTCCATCTCTGCCGGGTCTGCTGCTCTCGGGGCCCAAAAAGCAAATATTGCCAGCGTTGCCTCTTTTGAGTTTTTAGCCTTCGCCGTGGAAACCCTTGGCGTGTTAGAAAAGTCGGGCGACCGCCGCGCCAAATCTTTTTTTCTCCAGCGAATAGGGCTGGAGATTCAAAGGGGCAACGCGGCTAGTGTTTTGAATGAAATTTTTTTTATTTAATAGGTTATTAATTTAAATTATAATTATTATTAAATCAATATTATTATTGTGAGAAAATAAACAATATGCATACACCTCATGCATGCAGTAGTCATTTTATCTACAAAAAAACCATTTATCTATTTGATTTCTACTACAAGGTGGCAGTGTTTACTTTATATATTTATCTGCAGATAACTATCGTTGATAATTCTATATTCCGTGATGACAGCATGCTATGATGATGTCAGACTCGAAACCCCGGAAATTAACTTAGCGCACATTTCACATTGAAATGGGAAAGTCTCCGTATTATTCTACACGTATTTCTAAGGTGCGTCCATACTAACTGCAAATATTTTATTAGGGGCACATCATAATAATAATAAAACATAATAAACACGTTAAGTATGCGTCTATGTATTCTTATTTAGTATGTTAATATACCCTATATTTATGTAATATGTTATATTATTTCTGTAACTGTATATATTATGCCTGGCGTCTGCTTGTAGGTATACTTTTAATAATTAACTTTCGTTAGTATTAAGTTTCTTTAATTTTCTCTTCTTTTGTTGCTACCTTTATGTTATGTTTTCAATTAAGAAGGTTGACTGGCAGAGATTGCCATAGGTAATAAGTCCGCCTTTTGTAAAATTTATATTTAAGTACAATAAAGGATATTCTATTCTATTCTATTCTATTCTACTAAGCAAAATATATATATTTTTTTAGCATTAGTTTTCGAGAAATTTAACAAAGTATGCCTTACTACCCGGCGCCGCCGGCGGGCGGCCAGCAAAATAACCGTTTCACCGGGTCTCCCTGCCAACCGTGTCGACGCATCACTCCCGAACAGCGAACCCGCTTTGGATCCGCTGACCCGCTCCTTGTCATGACCAGCCCCATCTGCTACTGGATCCCCGGGAAGTACACCGGAACACAGCGAACTATTATGGCGGTGTAATTGTTTCCCGGGGTGTGGTATCGGACCCATGCGATCCGAAGATCTACCATACGCTGTTTGTTGTTCATTTGGCACCACCCAGGAGGCACGTGTGACTTGAGGACCTTAAGGCCTATATCTCACTAGGATACCAGTGGTGGCGCAACCAGTCGCGCTACCAACAAAATGTATACAGCTGTATGGAGGGTCACCTGGTGTCCGCTTGGTTGCGCAACCTATTTGGTGGTGGCAACTGAATCACCCGCTGGTGGCGCAACCACTACTATGTATAGAGCTGTTTGGCGTCTCACTCACTCGACCACCAGGTTGCTCTACCGGGGACGCCCCTCCCGCACGAATCACACTGCTAGTTCGTCGACAATATTGCTCTACCAGGGACGCCCCTCCCGCACGAATCACACTGCTAGTTCGTCGACAATATTGCTCTACCAGGGACGCCCCTCCCGCACGAATCACACTGCTAGTTCGTCGACAATATTGCTCTACCAGGGACGCCCCTCCCGCACGAATCACACTGTTAGTTCGTCGACAATATTGCTCTACCAGGGACGCCCCTCCCGCACGAATCACACTGCTAGTTGGTCGACAATATTGCTCTACCAGGGACGCCCCTCCCGCACGAATCACACTGCTAGTTCGTCGACAATATCATTCGCACGTGTAAACTGTTGATGTGAAGGTGATTGATTGTTCTCATATTGATCGCATACACCACAATGTCGCAGATAATGGATAATTTTGATACCGAAAGATTTATTCGTCGCCCATTTTGAAACTGACGATCCTGGTGTCTGCTCTGGTGTGTCTCGTTTGGTAGCTCAAGACACCACGGTGGCGCTACCAGTGGCGCCGCTATGGTGTCCTAGTGAGATAGGACCTTAAGGTGTCACGGACGTGAACAACATTACCCCCCAAAATTTATATGCTTAAGCGAAGAAAGGGTGCCACTAGGTATCTAAACAGCTGATTATTTGAATTCAGCGACTCTCATGGCCGATCTCCGCGCGCGCGGCACCCCGTGCGCTAAACTGTTTGACTACCTACTGTTTTCCTACTAAATAACTTGACAATTGGATACACTTTGTATTTTTGGATTTTTAATATGACTTATTATTACATTTCTTTGTAATAAACTTTTACTAAATTGTTGTTGAATGGATTTGATATATTTAAGTATCAAATTGACGATGGCACTATACACCAGAGATAGGTAATGTGAATAGGCAGAGTGGTCAGATTCTTCAGTATTCATGTTTATGCTGTAAATATGAGAATCCTCTTGTGAGCGATAGTATGGGTTAATTATTTGTAAGTTACTATAATATAATACTTATGAAGGTACTAACAAAACATTGTGACTTGCGAAGTTTGTTTCTCAGTTCTTCTTCGCATTGAATTTAGAACTGGCGGAATTTTCGACATGTCCAAGCGAAGCGAAGCGGGTGGATGAAATTGCAATAACCAACAATAAAGGACAATCAACAACATTGAGCGCACCGCTCACCACAGCACGGCGATGAGAGTCAATAACTTCAAATAATCAGCTGTTTAGATACCCAGTGGCACGATGTCGCCGTTATAGCATAGACATAATTTGTTAAGTTTCTCTAAAACTAATGCCACAAACGTATTTTTTAGGGTTCCGTATCCGGTAGGAGGGACCCTATTACTAAGCCTACGCCGTCTGTCTGTCTGTCCGTCCGTCCGTCGTCTGTCCGAGGGCTGTATCTCTTGAACCTTAATAGGTAGTCCGGTGAAATTTTCAAAGAACATGTGTTGTTATGGCCAATATATCAACAAATAATAAAAAAGCGCACCATCTACCGAATAGAGCGTGACGCATTTCAACTAATCATGACATTTAACTAAGATGAAGCCATAGATTGCGTGAGTGGCGCTAACCATGACATGGCGATACGGAACCCTCGGTGCGCGAGTTCGACTCGCACTTGGCCGGTTTTTTTAACGTGTTTAATATGATTGGTACTCGTATGTGTCACTACCAAAATATTTGCAGTTAGTATGGAAACACCTTACATACATACGTACCTACCACACGCGCTGTCCGACATCGAGGATCAGTAATCGGTGTTCCGATAATTCTGGTAAATTGCAGCACAACAGCGACCACCACGTTTAGTGAAATGTGTTACACAGGTTACCTACCTACTGCGATACTTCGGCAGAAGGACCGCACCGTGCAAAGGTGAGAGGTGCGATGGCTTTTAAATCGCTAAAATAATTTAAATATAATAGAACTTTTTTCATGCAGTCCGGTATGGGTGGCTGAGCCACATGCTTCGACTTACTAGGTGGTAGGCTCAAATTGTAGCCGACTAGGTTGGTACCACGCACCGTACTGGATGTAACATGGCCGCATAGCAACCTCTGTTTATGTTCTCCTCTAGTCCAGTATAGCCAGCAATACAGAGGAAAGTCTCCGGTACGGCACCTACCTTCTCTGAGGTGATATCGTCTGGTCGTAACATGTGCTCGGGCCTCTCTGATTCAGCCACCCATACCGGAATACATAAAAAAATATTCTTCGATACGCCGCTACTTATACCCTGTACACCTTGAATGCGACATCTTATCCTTATTCCTTAGGCGCACATGCATGAGGAAAGACGCAGTGGGACTAATTCTTTTTGAGTACTGCTCAAACCCGGCAAGTACAGTCTCGGATCCTTCAGGAGGTGCCTAAATAGGCAACCGTCAGGCCGGTTCGGCCTTCGCAACCCCCGCGATCCGAATGTACAAGGACACCTTTAGGACTTTTAAGCATGTGGAAATGTTAGAATTTACAGGAGTACAGCAAATGTTGTTTCGTTTCAAAATACGAATCAGTCCATCTCTATTTTCCTAATTTTGCATAGAGATCCACCTCTAGAAAGGCCTAGCACAGCTATGGATGTTTTCCAAAGGTGCTGCTGTTCTGTCTTTGGGGCTGGCTGGAGTGCTTCTTAGAGCTGAAGTCGAAGCCCCGACTGTTGACGGAAGCCAAGTCCGGACTAGGAGGTAGCAGGTTCGTTGCGGGATGGTAAACTCGCGCAGACATCGAGCCAGCTGAAAATAGAATGGAAAATATTTAATGCACACCAGTAATATCGTTTTTGATGAGGGGGTCTTCATCATCATCATCATCATCAGCCTGTATCGGTCCACTGCTGGACATAGGCCTCTCCCAAGGCACGCCACCACACGCGGTCTTCCGCTCTTCTCATCCATCCACTCCCGGCTACCTATTTAGGTCATCTGTCCACCTAGCCGGGGGGCTATCCCACGCTACGTTTGCTTGTACGTGAGCCTCCATTCGAGCATCCATCTACCCCATCGGTTGTCGGGTCTGCGACAGACGTGCCCAGCCCACTGCCACTTCAGCTTGCTTATTTTCTTAGCAATGTCGAGGGGTCTTACTCATTGTAAAAATAGTTTATATTAATGACTTGGAACGATCCAAAAAATAGTTTGTACTTTCGGTGTAGCCGACCAGTTCAGTGTAGACAAAGACAAATCAAGATTAGTTAAAGCTTGCTAAGTACGTGGTGGTGCGAAACCCTATGTGAGCGAGTTCAACTTGCACTTGGCCGCTTTTTTAATCATTTATCATGACTATTTATTATTCCACCTGTCCTGGTATGGATTTTAATTCGATGTATCAGAATTTATGAATTATTTTGTATTAGACGGCAGCACAAAGTGATATCTAGGTATTTTTTTCATGTCTAGAAGTTACATTTGACACTCCTATAAGCGCACTCGTATCCCAATAACACGTCCAGACCTTATTATCTCAGATTTTCATGATAATGTCGGAGACGAATGGTATTGCGAGATAACTCAATCTGTCTGTCAATCCGATGTATGTTGTAGTAATACGCAATAGTCTCGTACACCTCGAGGGTCAACACCCCAATGAGCATTGTTGTTTATTGTTCAATGTACAATGTCATCCATAGGTAACCTTTCCACCGTCCCGTCCCCTTTCCACCTTCGAACCACGCGCACTGGGCAGGGATTGCATCCCTACACGCTGGACTTAACGCGGATGCGTACCAATCGATTCTGCAGATCTTTCCTCTACAGAACCGGTAAACTCTGGAACGCTCTCTCGGCCCATATATTGCCCCCCAAATGCAGTCTCGGGTCCTTCAAGAGGAGTGTGAATGGGCACCTGTCAGGCCGGCATGGCATTCTCAACCCCCACATACGGCCGAATGTCCATGGGCGTCGTTAGACAGCTTATGGGTGGCTCGGCGCCATATGTGGCGCTGTCAATAAAAAAGGTAGGTAAAAAAGGTAACCTGCGTTTGGATAAGTCTGAAATTCCGCGAGTTCTAATTCAAAGCGAAGAAGAAACGACAAACAAACTAAGCAAGTCACAATGTTTTGTTAGTACCTCATAAGTATTATGGTAACTTACAAATTAATTATTTGTAACAAATAATTAACCCATAATGCCGCTCTCAAGAACATTATTATTTACAGCGTAATCGTGAATATTTAAGAATCTGACTCTGCCTATTTACATTACCTACATCTGGTGTATTATAGTGCCATAGTCAATTCTTTCTTCTTTCAATATCTTTGTTTTTAAGTACAACTGAGATGTCATCTGCAAACATTATCATATCTATGACGTCTGTTAAACATCTAGAGATGTCGTTCACATAAATTAGAAACAATACTGGTCCCAGTACAGAACCCAGCAGTACAACCATTGTAATCGATTACAATGGTTGTACTGCTGTACATTTTAAGCCATTGACGTCACATAATTTGAGTTCTATTTTCTAAATATGATTGAAATATACTAAATGAATCGTTTCTTAGACTTAAATTCATTAGCAAACGCCTTGTACAAGGCCTTGTACAGGCCACAAAAGATGCCATAAGTATGCTGAGAGTTATATACAAAAGTTAATATCGCTTTTAAAATTTTTATGTAATCCGGTATGGGTTTCTGAGTGAAAGAAGTATTGATGACAACTGACCTGAGTTAGAACGGCTGTAGTTGTTCTTCCAGGAGTCCTTCGACGACATTTTGAGTCCTATCTGAAAATAGAGAGAGAGAAAAACACCTTAGAATCATGGTTAAACAATAGTAATCACGTTCGAAAAACTCGATTCTGCAGGTCTTTCCTCTACACAACCGGTAAACTCTGGAACGCTCTCCCTGCTCATATATTCCCCCTAAGTACAGTCTCGGATCCTTCAAGAGGGGCGTGAATGGTCACCTGTCAGGCCGGCATGGCATTCGCAACCCCCGCATACGATTGAATGTCCATGGGCGTCGTTAGACACCTTATGGGTGGTTGCTGGCTATACTGGACTAGACAAGTTAAAGCATACATGCTTCAAATCAAATCAAATCAAATCCATTTATTTGCACACATTATTTAACAATTAAAATCGTGATCTTGAGGCAACGTCATTCATTATACGTAAAAATTCTTAAATAATAAATAAATAAAGTGTGGAAATTATTAAGTGGTTTTAAAGCCCGCTGGTTCAAGACCGGTCAAAATGGTTATGAAAAAAAAATCCGTTCAGTTCAGTGTAGCCGAGTGCAAAATGGTGTTAACAATTTAGAAGCATTCGAAACACTATCGTCGTGTTTCAACTGAGTCATATAATATTTTTAACAGCTAATTCCGACCTGATACGACACAGTTGGATTAGGCAGCAATATAATCATCGCAAATACACTTTCGATATCCATAAATATAACTTAGCTCGTAAGGAGCAGAGATAAAAAGACTTCCGAAGTTCCACCCATTAATAATAAATGAGTAACATCATACTTTATCACATAAGCAAGTGATCAGTCCCAGATTTATAGCTGCGTGCTGCCGAGATTGCCCATACACGCAGCCCGTACATTTATTAAGCAATTTTTCCCTTGAACGATTCCTTCTTAATGCCATGTTCTAACGATAATGTACAAAGATACCGTATTGATGACACACTCGCAAGTCCAAACGGTCTCAAATCGAACTCGAACAGACAAATTTCAAACCTTGACATCCGGCTCGAAGGACCATTTTCGTTCAATCGAGGCGTTATTAACTTCGTGTTCGATATTTTCACATGGAGATATCATATTTTGCGATTTTCTCATAAAATCGCACCACCACAACATTCTCCAATCGAAAATCTCCCTCGATGCCTAGGGCATAAAAGCGAAAGTGGAATGAAAAGGGCGGTCTCTTAGAGCGCTATGGATGGTGCGCGGGAAATCTTTGTCGATGCCTGAACAGATTTATTTCGTAGGAAAGGCGAAAGAAAAGAGGCGGCTAGGACGGAGGGATATTTGTAAAATTGATTATGTTTGACGTGCCTTTGATGCGATCCTTTATGCCGTAGTCTGCGTTCATTGAACAGGCGGTTGGCTGAGCTGGGGAACTTCGCTTTGGGAAAAAAATGAGCGATTGATTCAAAACGATTATATTTTAATATTTGAGATTTTCTGTGTCTTTGTTAGGGTTGTGAGCGATAATAGCTTGTTTGTCAGCTTCGGCAGCTCGGTGATGATGTGTATCGACTTTAGATTGTCGTCTTCGCGCGTCGCGTCGGTCCAAAGCTTGTCTGCCTCGGTAGTTCAGTCGTGGTCGACTGTCGATCGAATCATACCTGGGCGCGGTCAGTGGATGGATGGGTGAACGCTCGACCGTTGGGGGCTTACCGTGGTTCGGATTCCACGTAAAACTGTAGGACCCTTCCCTTCTCACCATACCACAGATTACTTAAACCATACTAGTTGGTAGGGTTAAATCCAACCGGGTTTCTACCTCCGCACTGAATTAAAGGTCGAAACGGCTATGTAAGTAGTTCGTGTTTTTCATCCAGTTCGGTGTAGCCGGGATGACCGAAGGGAAGCACTGACACGGCACTTAGTTCACCCTGTGTTATGGGCTGACATAACGGATGTAGTAGGTGATGTAGACAACATTGTCAGTTCCAATTAAATTATTGTAATAATTAGTAGTCAAAACTCTCAGTAAAATTATCAATCTTGCTCTCAAGCTGTGTTTTCGCTAGACAATGGGTGACGTTAATATGTGGCTAGACAATAAAATACTTGTAATAATAGGTATGAAAAAAAAATACCCTGCGAAGTTTCTTACCGGTCCTTACTCGTGGGTGTAATCGAACCGAATAGGACAAATTATGACAAGTTCGAGCGCAGTTTTACTGCTAAATGATCAATTAACAATAAACAACAATTCGAAATGAAATTTCGCAGAGCACTTATATCTTCGCGTTAGAATAGCCTAAACTCATTTAAATATATTCAGTTGATACATTCTATGGCCAGGATTCGTTTGTCAAACTCTATATTAAGCCTAAATCAAACCGCCACTTTATAAACTCAGGATAGCCAGACAGACAGAAATCAAAATTGTCACTTTAGGCAACAAGCCTATGCATAGAATCAAATGTGACGCAAAATACCCCAAGCTGGGCAATATTATGTTCTCGTTAGTTAGTTTTGGGATACATATTGCAGCGAAGAGGCAGCGTTGCATTCGGATCAAAACCATGAAATTAATTGAAAACAATTTTTTGTTTCAGAATTTTGTTTGAATAAGCTCTGTAATAAACTTTCTAAATTATAAAACTTTCTTTTTATGCAATCCTGACGTTGTATAAAGCACAGGTTAAGTCCTGCTTGGAGTACTGCTTGCAATTTTGGGATGACTCAGCTAAATACCAGCTTGCGCCGCTAGACTCAATCCGGCGTCGTGCCGTACGACTGGTGGGTGACCCTGCAGTGTCCCGCGACTTAGAACCACTGCAACTCCTTAGGAATGTCGTCGGCTCCCTAAGTGTGTTCTATCGTCTATTCATGGGGAGTGTTCGGAGGAGCTGTTTAACGCGATTCCGCCGTCCCCATTTCACCTCCGCACTACGCGTACTGGACAGAGGGTCCACCCCTGTTTAATCGACCTACCACGACGGATGCGTACCAACCGGTTCTGTAGGTCTTTTATTCACAGAACCGGGAAAATGTGGAACGCACTCCCTGCCCATCTGTTTCCTCCCAAGTACAGCCTGGGGTTTTTAAAAAGGGGCGTGAAAAGGCTTCTGTCAGGCCGGCATGGCATTCGCAATCCCCGTACCTCACAGAATGTCCATGGGCATCGTTAGACACCTACTTGTAGGTGAGACGATGCTACATGTCGCGCTATCCATAAAAAAATCCGGTATAGGTATCTGAGTCAGAGGGGCCAGAACACATTTTTTATGGAATGTGCACGGATGGCTACATCACCTACAACATCCGTGATGTAAGCCCATAACACCGGATGATCTAGGTGCCATGTCAGTGATTCCCTTTATTTCATGTCCACTACACTGAACTGGACGAAAGACACTAACTATTTACATAGCCGTTTCGACCGACCTTTTGTTCAGTGCGGTGGTACCAATTTAATTTATTTTAATCTAAAACTTTAATTGTTGTGTGACAATTAGAAACATAATTTTATATAAGGGAATCAAAATATAAATTAGGCTAATTTTAGATATATATATCCAAGATTCTAAGCAAGTCCCTTGTTGTGATTGGGCTCTGATTGAGTGTAACATTTTGAGTAGATATTTACGAATTTAACTTATAAATTGTTACGAGTTCAAGTGTAATAATATGTATTGCCCACGAATGATTTTTCAACAAATAAAAAAAAACAACTCGACCGGTATAAACCCTACCACCTAGAGCAATAAAACATTTTCTATTCTATTCTATTCTATTCTGGTATACCAGAAATATACCTAATGCAATTACAATCGCTCTTCGCTCTACCCTTTTTGCTGCTTCATCGCTGCGGCGTCGCTTGAACGTGGTCCCTTATCGGGCAGCGGCGGGCTGTGGATCGAAACTGGCAGCGCTTTCATATCAGACATCGACCGAGGAAAGTTAGCTCGGTCTAGTTTGAGCGGTTCAGCGCTGGAACGTCTCTCGACGTAGTGGAATATGAGGATGAGTCTCTTGCTAATGTGGGTAGATATTTATTTTTTTATTTACGATATAAAAATACGATATTTTTTATATACGATTCGAAGTGCCGCCAGGTTGACAAACCCGAGCGAGCAACAGTGAAACTGTAGGTTCCTTCGCTTGCCTGAACTTCGCTTGTATGGAAAATTGAGAAAGGGGCTACCTCGATGTGGAATCGGAGGTGCTTACTGGCGCCCTGGTACGCCTTTACCTAGATCCTTCCGTCGGTTAGGGGCCCCGCGCCGTTGAGATCGCGAGGCTAAACACTTATAGGGCACCAGTGAAGGAAGACACCGCACAGAAATAATTTTGAGAAGCCTATGTGTGCACTGTATGACGTACGACGATAGAAAAAGCAATTGAAGGTAGGCTCACACAATGATGAACCGAAAAATGATTACAGTTGTTTTGATATTGAAAATTTCTTTTCGATCGCTTCATTATAGTCCCCGATTTCCAGCGAGAGTGCGAATTCGCCATGGTGTCGTGAGCGGAGTCAATCTACAATATAAAAATATAAAAGTTTAAAATATATATTTTGAAACATGTTTAAAAGTGCCCTTTTTAAACCTCCTAAAAACGGCTGTTTTAAGTTGTTTTTAGTGATTTTCTCAAAAACTCTCAAACCACCATCTTGTGGCCCTCATCGATACGCGCCATTTGACACCATAAATATTCACGTAGCCTTAAAACTCACGACACCAGGGCGAATTCTCACTCTTGCTGGAAATCGGAGACTATACTGAAGCGATCGAAAAGACATTTTCAATGTCAAAATTTCAGTTTGCATCAAATAAGGTGAAAGTTCTACCTTAAAATATTATGCAGCTGCTTGTGTAAGGAGGACAGTAAGATAGAGTGTGAGAGAGCTCTGCGCCCAGAAGCGGCGTTATCAGTCTCTCCACAGTATTCTCTCGGTAGACGCGCTTTGAGTCGCAGTAAGCAGACTATTGTTCGACTGCTGTGTTTGCTTTGATGTCAGTCGCTCGAGTTGGCCGGCTGTTCGCTGCACGTGCGCTGTTTGCTCAGAGAATGCTCACAAATGCTGACAGCGCGCGGCTGGAATGCAGTCAAATGCTGACAGCACGCGGCTGGAATGCAGTCAAATTCTGACAGCACGGGGCTGGAATGCAGTCAAATGCTGACAGCACGAGGCTGGAATGCTGTCAAATGCTGACAGCACGCTGCTGGAATGCAGTCAAATGCTGAAAGCACGCTGCTGGAATGCAGTCAAATGCTGACGGCACGGGGCAGGAATGCTGTCAAATGTTGACAGCACGGGGCTGTGATGCCTTTAAATCCTGATTAAAGGTGTAAATGCATGGAAATGCCTAGTTATTTTTGTCCATATCAGGTCCCATAAAAATGTTTTATACCTAATTTAGTTTTGTGAATTAATACGGCATTCTCCAACCGAACGGACTTCATACACCAGAACGTACTCATTCATTTTGTTTATATATCACGAGGTTTCCGAAGCGCGTACGCTGACAGCTTATTCTGTTGCTAGTTTTTGAAAAGTTCTGCTTTCGGCCTCGCATGCACACTCGCCCAGTTAGAAGCTCCATTGATATTTCTGATTTGTGACGGGACGTTTTGCATAGGGGAAATGTTTAATCATAATATATTACAGAAGTTTCAGCCGATAATATTAAAAATGTTTTATTTTTAACCCCCGACGCAAAAAACGGAGGGATGTTATAAGTTTGAAGTGTGTGTGTGTGTGTGTGTGTGTCTGGCATCGTAGCTCCCAAACGGATGGACCGATTTGGATGCGGTTTTTTTTTATTAGGAAGCTTGTTTAGTCGGGATCGGGATGGTTCTTTCTTAACTATCTTTGTTATCAAGTAATCAAGTAATTAAAAAAATTAATTATCTTAAATCGTGCACCGACTTGCATGCGGTTTTTTTTTTTTTGTTTCCATATGATTGTCAAGCTGACAGAGAAAGGAGGCGTTTAGACAATAGTGAAGAAATATTACTATTTCTATGAAAATGTTTTAAATAATTGTGTTGTGTTGTTTTGTGTGATCATAACATTAGAAAGAAAGAAATAAGTTATATCTAATACTACAATCCAAAATATAAACTACGTACGACTCTCAAACATACAAACGCTGACTGGATGAAATCCCTGTAAGAGATAAGTCGGTCTTTGCCCCTCATGTAAATTACTTAACGTATGTTACTGTATAATGATTTGGAGCATAACTGAGTGGTGCAGACAGTCGACTGTTGCTATTGATTGTTAAGCAACGCTGGGCGCGGTCAGTCTTAGATGGGTGACCGCTCGACCGTTGGAGGCTGACCGTGGTTCGGATTCCACGTAAAACTTTAGGTCCTTCCCCTGCCTACCTTACTAGCTGGTAAGGTTTGTCCCGCCCGGGTTGATACCACCGCCATTGAATGAAACGTCGCGTCGGTCGAAACGGCTACGTAAATAGTTAGCGTTTTTCGTCCAGTTCAGTGTAGCCGACATGAAATGAAGGGAAGCACTGACATGGCACCTAGTTCACCCGGTGTTATGGGCTGACATCACGGATGCTGTAGGTGATGTAGCCTACCATGTCAGTTTCCATAAAAAAAAAATTAAGGAAATATATTTTAAAATTATAAATATTACCTTTGTTCTGTACTAACCTAATAAAATATTACGAAACACAAAAACAAATTATGAATATTGAAAAAGTGAAAATAAAATAAATACGAGACTTGTACAGCAGATGCACGCGGATAATGAAAAAAAAAGAAAACAAAACAAAACAAAGAAAAATCCTTCACAATCAACGAAATTAACGAAAATCCACACAGAAACAATCAAACGTTCACGATTAGGGAACGCCAAGAACCGAAGATATTCAAAAGAAAGCGCTAGTACAAAGCCTTCGTCGACAAGAGAAAGAAAACAGAGGAAATATTAATATTAACGATAATCTCTACTATTATAAAACACAACGTCTGTCTTTACTCTACATAAGGTCTTTCAAAATTAGTTCAACAACAAAATTAGTTCAAGAACAAAGAATTATTAAAAAAAAAAAATGTTATGTAAAATTTTTTTCTTAATCGTTTCAGTTTCATGCCAGGAACAAAAAGGTCTTCGAACACATTGATCTCTTTCTTTCAGAAATTGTGAAAAACCACAATTTTAGTGTTATTCTTATGGAATAGAAATAATTAGATTTTTTTTACCAACTTACACGTGTACATCATAATGGTAACGAAGACTTTTTTGTTATTGTTATGAAACTGAATCGATTAGGCTATAAAAATCAACCACCTATTTTTTTATTTAAATACATAAAAAAATATTATAAAAAAAGCCCAAGGTCCATAACATTTTATATAGGTTTTACTCCCTATATGATACAGAACCCCGGAACTAATTTTGGAAGACCTTATATATAGCACATAAATTGAAGGAAGAACAGTACACGACAAGAAACAAGAAATACAGGAGTGCGCAAAGGCGGACTTTGGTGATTTCTTCCAGTCAACCTTTGAGGAATAAAATATAAAGAAAGAAATATGGGTCGTGCAAGCAAAAGGGAGGAGGAATTATTTTTGTAAGAGAGACCAACTGACAGACAGACTTTTTTTTTATGGAAACTGACACGGTTGGCTACATCTCCTACAACGTCCGTGATATCAGCCCATAACACAGGGTGAACTTGTTGCCACGTCAGTGCTTCCCTTCGGTCGTGCCGGCTACACTCAACTGGACGGAAAACACAAACTATTTACATAGCCGTTCCGGCCGACCTTTCATTCAGTGCGGTGGTACCAACCTGGGCGGGTTAAACCCTACCACATAGTAATACAAGAAGGGAGTCATATCCCTTAGTCGCCTTTTACGACATACACGGGGAGCGATGCAGTGGGGCTATTCTTTTAAAGTGCCGGCCCCACACGGTACAATTTTTATGGATAGGATTTTTATATGAAGGAAATGTTAGTATTTGGTTAGTTCTACAAAAAAAACCCGGCCAAGTGCGAGTCGGACGCGCACCGAGGTTTCAGCACCACAAAAAAAAAAAATTGAAAAAAAACACGTTTCTTGTATGGGCACCCCCCTTAATTTTTTACTTTAAAAATTTTTTATTTTCTATTTTTTATTATTTGTTGTTATATCCGCCATAATAACACATATTCCGTGAAAATTTCAACGGGCTACCTATTATACGGTTCTAGAGATACAGCCCTCGGACAGACGGACGGACAGACGGACGGACGGACAGACAGACATGCTGACGGCGTAGGCTTAGTAATAGGCTTCCGTACGGGATACGGAAACCTAAAAAGTCCGAAGAATAATATCTCTAGTCCTACATCTAAACGCAGTCCAGGAATCTTCGCAAAAACTCAACAAGTCTGTCCTAAGCTAAACTTTACGCATGAAAATTAAAACAAATTCCTTCTTCTAAAACTCTTCACCCAGATACGACAATGCCGCGAGCGAAGCTGCGAATAAGAGCTAGTTAACGATAATACAAAATAATTATTCAGAATCGTTCATTCGAGAGACCGCGATGACGTATCTATAATTCGTGGTATTTCTTTGACAGGTTTTTTTGTTCCCAGTTCCGACGTTTTTTGGCAATTTTTCATCCCCCAAAACATTGTTGGTATTGTTTGCGAACAGAGGAAGACATTGGAATGCTAAAGTTTCGTTATTTTGATAGTACGTCCGACGTCTGTATGTACGTACGTATATATGTGGTTTTTAGGTTTCCGTATCCCGTACGGAAGCCTATTACTAAGCTACGCCGTCTGTCTGTCTGTCTGTCCGTCCGTCCGTCTGTCCGAGGGCTGTATCTCTTGAACCGTAATAGGCGTCCCATTGAAATTTTCCCAGAATGTGTGTTATTGTGGCGGATATAACAACGAATAATAAAAAATTGAAAAAGAAAAAAAATTAAGGGGGGTTCCCATACAAGAAACGTGTTTTTTTTTGTGGTGCGGAAACTTCGGTGCGCGAGTCCGACTCGCACTTGGCCGCTTTTTTTACATTCTGACATCTGAAAATATCTCCGGATTATAGGCTATAATAACATAGCGATATTTTTCTATAGACTTCCTCGACATAGTTATGCCAGACGGCATATAAATTGAACCAGTGCAGTAGCCGATTTTAGGGTATATTTGCTGGAGGGCGCGGGATGCGACGACGGCGGGAAGAGCGCCTGCAGACCGCGTGATTGGTTGGCCAGTCGCCCGCCGCCGCACCGCACCACGCGCGCCGTTCATATGCCGCTGGTATACAATACCACGAACGGTGGACAGAACGAAAGCAAGTTATAATTTACCTCCAAATGGCGACTCCACAGATTGTCAACCAAGCGATTAGCAGTCACAAGTTGAAGGCGGATATACCGCGTGCGGGTGACCGGTGAATGGGGGGGGGGGGGGTTGAGGAGGGAGGTCACAAGTCAGTCTTCAACTTGTACTATCACGATGGTGTTACAACTCCGTAATTTTCTGTGTGAGCTTATGGATGTTCTATTTTTGAAATCGTGTTCCATTTTTGAAACCGTTACAACTCCGTCATCTATTGTGTGATAGTAAGGTGTTCCATTTTTGAAACCGTTACAACTCCGTCATCTATTGTGTAATCGTATAAGTGTTCTATTTTTAAAATCGTTACAACTCCGTCATATTTTGCGCGAACGTATAGGTGTTCTATTTTTGAAATCGTTATAAGTCGGTGTTATAATAGATCAGTCACCTTTTGTGTGATCGTATAGATGTCTATTTCTAAAATCGTTACAATTGAGTCATCTGTTGCGCGATCGTATGGATGTTCAATTTCTAAACGCTATGGAATTCAAACACGCTTTCTGGGAGAATCGTCATTGGATCGGAATACTCGTAAATACATCACGCATAAAGTTTGAAATTTAGAGTTTTAGTTGTACTTGTATCTAAAGAAGTAAATCATAAAATCTTCTTAAGAAGAGCAACTGCAATATGATTTGAAAACTACTGAGTAACATCGAGATAACCTTTCGTGAAATTCAACTACTTAGCAAAAAAATTAAAAAGGTCCCCCGCCTAAAGTATAAGCTCTGAAACGGATACTAATTCGCTGCAAAATTGTATTTACTTTTCCAAATGAACCTATTTAGCGCGGCTCGAGTTGGATTTTTTAAAGATTTTTCATGTCGTAGCTTTCGAAAGATTTTTTTCTTCGAAAGGTCGAGTAATCCTGCGATATATTTCTGTCTGTAGATTAAATTAGTTTGCGACAAACGCACCTCGTTCGGCGACGCCGGGACGAGGAAAAAACGTAAGAAAATTTACTGCTGTACTTCTCGCGTAGTACACTCTAACCGCGCAGATGCACCACGTTCTTTAATATTTCATATTTACATTTTTTAGGTAATTACTGACGTTTTTAGGTTTCCGTATCCCGTACAGAAGCCTATTACTAAGCCTCCGCTGTCTGTCTGTCCGTCCGTCCGTCCGTCCGTCTGTCCGAGGGCTGTATCTCTTGAACCGTAATAGGTAGCCCGTTGAAATTTTCACAGAATATGTGTTACTATGGCGGATATAACAACAAATAATAAAAAAAAGAAAATGTTAAAAACTAAGCTGGGCTCCCATACAACAAACGTGCAAAAAATCTATTAGTCACGCTACTGAATAATAGATGGCGCCACAGGCTTTGATACATTGCATTGCTGAAAAACAAAAGATAGGCGGATATTTGTAATAGCGGATAGATACGGAAACCTCCGTGCGCGAGTAAAACTTAACCGATTTTTTTTATTGAAATCGCGGCATGTGGCGCCGAGCCACCCCTAAGGTTTCTAACGACGCCCATGAACATTCGGCAATATTTTTTTTTTTATGTGCTCCGGTATGTCCGGCTGAGTCGGAGGGGACAAAGCGAATGCTCCGACCAGCCAATATCACCTCCGAGAAGGTAGGTGCCATAACGGAGATTTCCCTAGATTGCTGGCTATACTGAACTAGAGGAGAACACGGCCGAGGCTGCTATGCGGCCATCTTACATCCAGTACGGTGTATATACGGCGGTTTCGAATGCCATGCCGTCTTGACAGGTGCATAATCACGCCCCTCTTTAAGGAACCGGCTACACGGCGCGGACAACGCGTGTAGCGACGTCGGATTATGGCGATCGACTAAACTCAGGTGCGGCTGAACAGCTTCAATTCGGTGGAACATGGCTGGCGCGCTGTGAGTACACTCGGACATAGCGCCATGATCTCCGATCATTTTAGTGTAGCCGACACGACAAAATGGAAGGATGGCACGTACTTCTGAGAGGAGCAAAGTGTGACGAGCTGACATCGCGTGTGTAGTATTTGTTTATATGTATAGTAGGAGATGTTACTGATACATAGGTACTGTGTGGGGCCGCTACTTAAAAAGAATAGCCCCACTGCATCTCTCTTCGTGCATGTCGCAAAAGGCGACTAAGGGATAAGGACAAGGTGTTGTGCTAAAGGGCGATAGGATAGCAACCTTGGCGCGGTTTTTTTTTTTTTTTTTATACTAAGCGCGACATGTGGCGCCGAGTCACCCATAAGGTGTCTAGCGACGCCTATGGACATTCGGACGCAGGCGGGGGCTGCGAATGCCATGCCGGCCTGACAGGTGCCCATTCACGCCTCTCTTGAAGGACCCGAGACTATACTTGGGGGGAAATATGTGGGCAGGTAGAGCGTTCCAGAGTTTGCCGGTTCTGTGGAGGAAGGATCTGCAGAACCGATTTGTACGCATCCGCGGTAAGTCCAGCGTATAGGGATGCAATCCCTTCCCAGTGCGCGTTGTACGGAGGTGGAAAGGGGACGCCGGAATCGCGTTAAACAGCTCCTCCGAGCACTCCCCGTGGAATAAGCGATAGAACACGCTTAGGGCGCCGACATCCCTACGAAGTTGCAGCGGTTCTAGATCGCGGGACACGTCGGGGTCATCCACTAGTCGCACGGCTCGACGCTGGATCGAGTCCAAAGGCGCAAGCTGGTATTTGGCTGAGCCATCCCACAGGTGCGAGCAGTACTCCAAGCAGGACCTAATCTGCGATTTATACAGAAGCAGCCTTTGGCCCGGCGTGAAGTACCGTCGAACCTTATTGAGTCGGTCCTTCCACCGAGTCATACAGCAGGTGGGTCTTCGTGCCTTACTTGATGCTTGATAGGTTATCTTGTCCGCATACATTGCTAAACGTGGTGGCCGGTGTTGTGCTGTAATTTACAAGAGTACTTGGCAGCACACCATCGATTACTCTGCTTACCCCAATTGTCAGGATACAGCGTGTGTAATGTATGTAGGTGATGATTCCATAAAAATATTATTTGATTTATCTAAAAATTTCACATGCACTACTCGACGAAGAAAAAATAAGGAATTAGTACACGGAAATCGGGATAGACATCTCGGGGGTGAAGCGGGGTGGGCCTGGAGGGCGGGTAGATTCGTAGGGGGAGGTGGGAGGGAGTCTGATAATCAGGATAATGTCATCCTCTGCAGAGGAGGGAGATAATTTACGTGTATTACGGACGTGACGGATGGACAGATGCTTCGAGAATGGTGTAGTTTTATTAATGTTTATTAAGTTTTGTACCGTAGTGGAGCTTCGTCGTATTATTTTAGCTCGCTTAGCGAAACTAAATTTTTTTAGGGTTCCGTATCCGGTACGGGACCCTATTACTAAGCCTACGCTGTCTGTCTGTCTGTCTGTCCGTCGGTCCGTCCGTCTGTCTGAAGGCTGTATCTCTCGAACCGTAATAGGTAGCCCGTTGAAAAGTTCACACAATATGTGCTATATTGGCGGATATAACAAGAAATAATAAAAACATTTAAAATTGAAAAGTTAAGCGGGATACAAGATACGTGTTTTTTTCAAAGAATTTTTTTTTTGTTTTGCGGTAATCTTAGTGCGCGAGGCCGACTCGCACTTTCCCGGTTTTATTTATGTAATCCGGTATAAGTGGCGCAATCAGAGGGGCCAGAGCCCATGATGCAACCAGCCAATATCACCTCCGAGCTTCATATTTCGTAAAGTGCACCTACTTATGAGAAAATACGCTCGACCGTTATTGGAGGCTGACCGTGGTTCGGATTCCACGTAAAACTTGTGGGACCCATCCCTTCTTACCTTGCTGAAGCAAGCGCCCGGGTTGATACAACCGCCTCACTGAATGAAACGTCGGTCGAAATGGCTATTTTCCGGTCCAGTTCAGTGTAGCCGGCACGACTGAAAGGAAGCGCTGACATGTCACCTACTTCACCAAGGTGGTTATGGGCTGGCCTCACGTATGTTGCAGGTGATTTAGCCAACCGTGTCAGTTTCCATAAAAAAAAAAATTTAAATGATGACAAAATAATTTATAATGTTTTCCCCCAGAACACCTTAAAATATTCCCTACCCAGCCAACTTAGCTTGCCGCGCGCAGTAACTAACTCTCTAGTAAGCCTTAAACCGTCCAATAACAATGCTAAAATATTACAACTGAAAAATCCCAATTAGACCTCCTTATCCCCTTGATTGCCGGCAATATCCTCGGACTTTTTCAGGTATTTTATCCAAATGACAACCCTTTTAGCATTCCCTCCTGTAT
The DNA here is from genome assembly GCA_946902875.1 of Nematopogon swammerdamellus. Taxonomy (NCBI): domain Eukaryota; kingdom Metazoa; phylum Arthropoda; class Insecta; order Lepidoptera; family Adelidae; genus Nematopogon; species Nematopogon swammerdamellus. Next base: position 2,117,092 of record OX336356.1, on the reverse strand, counting down.
ATTTCACTCCGTCGTCCCCATTGGAAAAAAACCCCCTCCAGGGCCATAAAATATATCTAATTAAAAATATCCCCAAGCCAAGACTGACGCGTCTAACGGTGGCAATAAAAAATGTCAATTATCCAAGATTTTTTTTTCTTTCTTTTTATTTAATATTTTCTTTCGGGCAAGGGTTAGGACGGGGGTGTATTTGAAATTAGTATCGCTGTGAAATATTGACCACTTAAATACGTTTACTTTTTAGACATATATTAATTATTTATTTTAATTAGATAGCTTATTACCACAGAACACCTATTAATAACTTCCATTATCTTTGCTTATTACCGTGTGAGACCTTAAAAAGATTAGCCCCACTGCGTCTCTCCCCGTGCTAGTCGTAAAAGGCTACTAAGGGATAAGGACGAGATACCGTGCTAAAAGGCGACAGGCTTGCCACCTGTCACCTTGGCACGGTCCTTCCACCGAGTCGTGCAGCAGGTGGGTCTTTGTGTCTTACTTACTGCTTGATAGTTATCTCGTCCGAATACTTTGCTAAACGTGGTGGTCGGTGTTGTGCTGTAATTTATGAGAGTACTTGCAGCACAACACGGATTACTCTGCTTACCCCGATTGTCGGGATACGGCGTGTGGTATGTATGTATGTATTAATTACATACATACATAGCGTCACGCCTGTTTCCCGGTGGGGTAGGCAGAGACAACGGATCTCCACGTGCCACGATCCTGACACACCTCTGCCGCCTCTTCCACTCCCATAATGTTCTTCATGCATGCTCGTCGGTTACGGGTACTAAGCACTTGCCCCTTTTTGAGCACATGCCCGATCTGGTCCAGGTAAGTAATTATTTATTTTAATTAGATAGCTTATAAATTCAAATGTGCAATTAGACAGACAATAAAAAATTCTGCCTCGGTAGCTCGGCCGACTGTCGTTCGTGGTCATATAAGGACATCTGGGCGCGGTCAGAAATTGAATGGGTGACCGTCCGACCGTTGTGGACTGACCGTAGTTCGAATTCCACGTAAAACTATAGATCTCCTCTTACCTTACTGGGTGTTACTAGGTCTATTTATGGACGGCTTTGCCAAAAAAGTGCAAAGGAAGATTAAGACACACCCAATAACACCACTCCTCGCGAAACCACGCTCAGAGAGGCGCCATGCCAGCTACAAGGCGGACAAAGAGATCGTTGTCTAATTTATTAACACGCCTTTTGAAGACTCCCTTATAGGTGTAGGGGAACACACTCGCCGCAAGACCCTTCCCATATTTTCACAATATCGAAAATCTATGCCTTCTCAGACTTTTTGTTTCAATAACATAATCCGAGCCAGTCCGGCGGCATAATTCCAAAGTGCACTACGCGAGTTGCTTTGATTCGTGGAGAGACGAGTCTGACTCCGGCTCCGGGGCACCCCCAGCGAACCTAGCGGAGAAAACGTTCAACATCTGATTGTTAACTGAATCCGATATTCGTATGGTCAATTATGTACGTTGTTGGCTCAGTGGTAGAGTGTAGGTTTTTTATTTTTTCGACCATGGGTTCGTGTCCCTTTTGCCAAAATTTGTTTTTTTTTTTCAAGCAATGTTATGCCGGCACTTCACTTGGCTGTATGCACACAAATATTTGGCAAAAATTTCCGTTTCGTCTGCCTTGTTTAGAGCGAGATAAAACTAAAACGTTTGCAACAATCGCGAATACGCTAAGCCAAGTGAAGTGCCGGCATTAGGGTGTTAAAATTAGGTTATGTTTTTTTTTATAGCCACCTAAGAAAACTTTATTTTCGGAAATACTTCCGAAATTTATATTCCCGCCAAAGTTCCTACCTCACTGAGAACGACCAATCAGAGCAACTCGCATACTGGACTTTGGAAATATGCAGTCCGGCGGGTGCGACGTATAGGTGTCGGGTTATGTAAATAGTTCGTATTTTCCGTCCAGTTCAGCGTAGCCGGCACGGAAAAAGGGAAGCACTGACAAGGCACCTAGTTCACCAAGGCGTTAAGTGCTGACATCGCGGATGTTGTAGGAGACGTAGACAATAGTGTCAGTTTGTACAAAAAAACTATATGTAAATCAGTTCAGTGGTTTTCGGGATTACCCAGTTTGTTGCAATGTGCAAATATTTCAAAATCATTATGAAATTTAATTCAAATAGTTATTCACAGCTACACAAAAAACATTCGCAAGCCATTGACCGGTCAAGGATTCTTCACAAATTTTCCTTAACAGCCATTGATCAACCACAAATTACTGGATATGTGACCCTCATTACTAAGCATATTACAGAAATGGATCACATTTTGACATTGAAAATGTCTTTTGGTTCGTTTCAGTATAGGCCCCGATTTCACGAAAAAGTGCGATCCCCTTATATCTCGGAGAGTTGTGGAGATATGATATTCAAAAAAGGCTAAAAAGACGCGTATTCATGAGAGCTGTAAGGTGCAAAAATAATTATTGGAGAATGTAAAAAACGAAAAAAGTTATGGCCGAAATAGTAAAAAAAAAAATTAATTTTTTCCGACAACTCCTCTGGACAGTTTAGTCAGCTACAATTTGACCCTAAAACAAAGACGATCGGGTTAAGGGTTTGCCCTGTAGCTCAACCTTTCTGAAAAAAGAAATTCACAGATTTCGTGCCCCACACGACTATCGAGCACATTGCAAATGAACGGAACGGAACGGAATTCGAAAAAATATTGTCGCTGAGCGACACGAGAAAGTCGGGATAAGGAATCCGTGTGATCCGTTCGTGCCTTACGAAATCTGTGATTTTTTTTTTTATGGAACCTGACACGCTTGGCTACATCACCTACAACATCCGTGATGTCAGCCCGTAACACCGGGTGAACTAGGTGCCATGTCAGTGCTTCATTTCATGTCGGCTACACTGAATTGGACGGAAAACAAGAACTATTTACATAGCCGTTTCGACCGACGTTTCATTCATTGCTTGCGGCACGGGTGGGATAAAACCTAGTAAGGGAAGGAACCTACAGTTTCACGTGGAATCCAAATCACGGTCAGCCCCCAACGGACGAGCGGTCACCCATCCAAGTACTGACCGCGCTCAGGGTTGCCTAACAACAGTCGACCGACCGCACCACTGAGCTACCGAGGCTGAGAAGCTTATTTATATTGGTTTTTTTAAATCCCGTGGTTGTTAAACATTATAAAAAAAATTTACAGCTATACTTACGGACATCAACGAGCTATGTGGACCGGCAGAGCGCTCATGAAGATGAACCATAAGTACGATGTCACAGACACACACATACACCCTCACAAACACACACAAACAAAGGAAACTTATAACACCCCTCCTTTTTTGCGGGGATTAAAAAAGACGAGCGTCTCATTTATTTGTACCAGTATTTAGGCCGCTATACCAAATCTACTGTTGCGCTTGGCTTGATCGATGCCAACATCGTCGCTGTCATCGCCACTTATCTAATCGAATCAAAGTCTATTAAGTGCGAACGTTGCACACACACACGAGGGTTCCGTAGACATTTAATTCTTGCATTCGTTTTTTTTTTTAATGGAAACCGACACGGTTGGCTGCATCACCTACAACATCCGTGATGTCAGCCTTTTGGTCAGGGCACACCTGGGCGCGGTGTGTACTTGGATGGGTGACCGTTAGACCGTTGGAGGCTGACCGTGGTACGGATTCCACGTAAAAATATAGGTCCCTTCCCTTCTTCGAAACGTAGATCGAAACGGCTATGTAAATAATAGTTCGTGTTTTCCGTCCAGTTCAGTATCGCCGACATGAAATGAAAGGAAGCACTGACATGTGACCTAGTTGTACCCGGTGCTATGGGCTGACATCACGGATGTTGTAGGTGATGTAGCTAACCGTGTCAGTTTCCATAAAATAAAATAAAATAAATAAATAAATGTGATTCATTTTTGTATTAAATAAGTAATAACATGCTTAGTAATGGTGGTTAGGGAATTAGGGACACAATTAGTACTGACGTGGTTTCTTTTTTCATTTATATCAGCTAGTAACGGTCTTAACAGTTCTCTGTCACGCGCGTGCCATTTGGGAGTCGAACGGTTAGGCTTAAGGTTTCGGAGTAGTCACATCGGACAGCGCGTGTCACATACAGACGTACGGACGGACAGACGGACAGACATCTTATCGGCTGGCTACGGAACCCAAAAAATCTGTGACTAATGAAGGCGCGTTTTTAGTCACTCAGGCCAGGTCATTGTCCGTGGACGATATGTAGGTACGTTTATCTAATTATACATTCGTAGACTCGACTGCGCCAATTTCGTGGTGGCACGGTTTGACCTTGACAATCGTAGGTATTACGAATTGCGATAACACAATATTATTGTTCGTTCCTATATCTTTGTTTGATAAAGTTTTAGATAGATATTTTACAAGGTGACAACAACGCTCGTGGCATCGACATTTCTGAACTTATCATTTTGAGTATATGGGTAAGTTATTTATTTATTTACTAGCTTTTTATCCGAGGCTTCGCTCGCGTGAAATTCATATTTCAAAAAAGAAGAAAGCAAGTAAGCCCGCTACCGTACCTTTATTTAAGCGTGCGGAACAATTTGGTTTGTATGAGAGCCACATCTTAGCGTAACCGGAACTGAATTATATTATTAGCCTATCTGTGTCACGTATAGTTTAAATGTGTTTGTACTAAATTTCACCGAATTCGGATGATCGGTTTAAGAGTTATGGAGGAACATACATACATACATATGAAAATATTTCTAAAAATCGTCAATTTAGTTTTAGTATCATACGAGTCTACAAAAGCAGTATCTCATAAAACAAAGTAACTTACTCCATGCCCTTCCCTTACAGATTTATTATTAGTATCTCGTATAGGTAAATGTGCTTGTACGAAGTTCCATCGAATTCGAATGATCGGTTTAAGAGTTATGGAGGAACATACATACATACATGCAGATTTATTTTCTAAAAATCGTCAATTTAATTTTAGTATCATACATAGAGTCTACAAACGCAGTATCTCATAATAAAACAAAGTAATTTACTCCGTGACCATCCCTTACAGCAGGGGTCGGCAACGTTTTACTATAGGAGGGCCATAAATGTTACCAGAGGATCAGTGCGGGCCGCATCTCATCTTCATAAGTACATACAATTTTAAAATAAAAAAAAATTATAAAAACCGCCTTCAAAAATGTATGAGAAATAAAAAAAAACAATCCTAGAGCTGAAGGCGGTGCTAAAGAAATCACAAAGGATATCATATCATCCACTCATGTGTTTTCTTTCATGCATCATTTTTGCTTGCTTTAGCACCGCCTTCAACTCTAGGGTTGTTTTTTTTATTTCTCATACATTTTTGAAGGCGGTTTTTATATTTTATTTTATCCAAGAACTGTCAAGTCTGTCACAACAAAAATTTTTATCTCAAATTTATTGCAAATTTATAAAATAGTAAATAATAATATTTCTTCATTGCTAAACATTAACAGTGCAGGCTTTCGTCATAAACATGGTGCAGTTTTTAGTATAACATTGAATATCTTCATTTCCATGAGCGCAGGCGTTGATATCAGAGTCGGTAATGTAACCGCTTCTATTTCGGGCTGTGCAGATTCCGCTACTCAACAACCATTAAACATCTGTGCCACAATCAGTACAGCAGCAATCAACAACCATGGACACCAAGATTCCACCAGCAACACAAACCACATCCGTTGCCAAGTCTGCAAGATTCCGAAATTTTTCAAAGGTACTAGGGGCCTGAACATCCACACCGCTCGCTGCCATCCGAGCCCACAAGCGCTGACACCATCCACTCAGCCAGATCAAAGTGGGGCTACGCCTGCCAAATCTGGGCCAGTACTGCTGAACGAGAATCTGAACTCTTCGGCCCAGTGCTTTGCGGAGGAGATACAATATTTGAGAGAAAACGTTCCTTTACTTCGGAGAATTCCTCGAGCTGCTCGGACTGCTGTGGCCAGAAAGCTATCGGAAATAATCGACGCTTGCGTCGACAATAATTCATTGAAGTCCTGGAAAGAGCTCTTTAGGTTTCCTTTTAAAGTACTGCACGTAGATGGAAATGATCGGAGAAGTTTGGCCTGTAAGATCAAAGACAACATTTCTCACTACGAAAATTCCAAATTGGAAAATCTTCCCAATGTTCAACATGCTGGTTCCTTTTGGAAAAAGGTAGAAAGCAAAGTGTTCGATGGAGACGTGAGGGGCGCAGTCCGTCTGCTGACATCAGAAGATACGGTCGCCGCCGATGATGCTGCTACCCTCGATGCTCTTCGTTCCAAGCACCCTCGACCTTCTCGCCAACTCAACATCCCGGACGCGAGCTCAGTTACAGAGGACCAATTGAGTGCGGATAAAAGAGACATATTGGACGCATTGGCTTCCTTTCCAAATGGCTCCGCCGCGGGTATGGATGGTCTCTCTCCGACGCATCTGAAGGACCTAACAGGATCGAACAATGGGGATGCTGGGCAGAATTTAATTAGATCTATAATCAAAATCTGTAATTTCATGTTACAAGGAAGTGTGGTTTCTGAGTTCCTCCCATTCATCTATGGAGCATATCTATGTGCGTTAAAAAAAAAGAAGGTGGTATTCGACCTATTGCTATAGGCTCTACTTTTAGGCGGATCACCTCAAAAATTATTTGTAAAAAAATTAATTTAAAATTACAGAAGCTCTTCCAACCAATTCAGCTCGGATTTGGCACGAGAGGCGGGTGCGAGGTGGCCGTCCACGCCGCCCGCTCCTACCTGGACACGAAGAAGGACCCGATCGTCCTGGTTAAGCTTGACGTAAGCAACGCTTTCAATAGTATAGAACGGGAATCAATGCTCGGGGCGGTAAGGGAACACATACCGGAGGCCTACAAATATTTAGCTCAGTGCTACTCAAGCCCATCCAAACTTTTATACAAAAACAGCGTGATCGAGTCATCGGTCGGCTGTCAACAAGGCGATCCGCTGGGTCCACCCGTCTTCAGCTTGGGCATTTTGGACGCAATAAAGCAAATAAATTCTGAATTAAACCTATGGTATTTAGATGATGGGGTATTAGCGGGTAATAAGGACACTCTTTTGAATGATTTAGATAACATCTTACAAAATTTCGCTAAAGTTGGTTTAAATCTAAATTTCTCAAAGTGCCAAATATATTTCTCAGCCGGATTTGCGGAAGTGGAAAAAGATCAGGTTCTCAGTGAGTTCAATGCTAAAATTCCTGGCATAAAGATTTTATCAAGGGAAAACTTATTCTTACTCGGAGCGCCACTGACCGATGAGTCGATCCCGCTGCTCATTCAGGATAAGAAGGACAAACTGGAACTGTTCTCTGGTCGCCTAAATTATATCACCAAACATGTTGCCCTCTTTCTGCTCCGCCATTGTTTCTGTATCCCAAGACTCACATACTTCCTTCGTTGTAGCCCTATGTGGCGGCACGAAGAGAGTATGCGGGCTATGGATAATACTATTAAAAGCTGTATGCAACAAATTTTAAATGTGAGTCTAGAATCACCATCTTGGAGGCAGGCCACCCTTCCTGTGAAATACGGAGGGATCGGAATTCGAATGGTAGAGGATGTCGCCCTTCCAGCGTTCCTGGGCTCCGCTCATAGCGGACTTAACCTCATAGGAAATATACTTAAACCCTCACTTGGTGAGTTTTAGGTCAGTCACTTGAGTGGAGCCACGGAGCGTTGGAAGGCGCAATGTCCCGGAGAGAGTCCCCCTATATTCCCTGGTTCACAGAAAGGCTGGGATCTGCCAAGAATAAAAATCATACATGCGGAAATGCTTCAAGCTTCATCGGGAACCGATCGCGCCCGGATCCTGGCATCTTCGGAGAGAGAGGCGGGGGCTTGGTTACACGCGTTCCCCTCCCCTGATATGGGAACACTTTTAGATAACCACACAGTAAGAATATCCGTTGCTCTACGAGTGGGTGCGAAGGTGTGCCAACCACACGTCTGTGTTTGTGGTACTGACGTCGACCCGTTCGGCCACCATGGACTAGCATGCCAGCGCAGTGCCGGTCGTCGGTCTCGACATAGCAACATCAATCTGCTTATAAAGAGGGCCCTTGCCACAGCGGACTTTCCCAGTCTGCTGGAACCACCAGGCCTATGTCGGGACGACGGAAAGAGGCCTGACGGCATGACCTTAGTCCCATGGAGCCGGGGAAAGGCTTTAGTATGGGACGCGACGTGTGCTGACACCTTCGCACCTACCCATATTGCCGGCTCGTCCAATTCGGCTGGCTCCGCCGCTCTAGGTGCACAAAACCAGAAAATTAAAAAATACGTTGGCTTGCGCGGCCACTTCGAATTCCTGGCCTTTGCTGTGGAAACACTTGGCGTGTGGTCACCCGACGCAAGGACTTTCGGAAACGTCTTAGGAAAGCTCCTTATTGATAAGTCTGGTGACCGACGCGCCAAGTCTTTCTTTTTTCAGCAAATAGGCCTAGCCATTCAAAGGGGCAACGCAGCCAGCGTATTGGGTATTGTGGCGGAGTCGGAGGAATTGGACGAAGAATTTTTACTTACAGTAATTTTGAATGTTAGTATTTAGTTTTTCTTTATTTATTTATTAGGTTAATTTTATCAATGTTATACATTTGTTAGTTAGGTTTTAATTATTTAGTTATTAGTATCTTCATTTACAGCAGAAACATTAAGTAAAAAGATTATATTTGAAATATTTTTTTTATTTAAAAAATTTTATGATTTTTTTTTATTTCATACATTTTTGAAGGCGGTTTTTGTATTTTTTTAAATAGTTTTTTATTTCACAGTTTTTTTTAGTAATTTTTTGCTATTAATGTACTCGGCGGAATCGCTCGGCCTTCGGCCTCGCGATTCCGCCTCGCTATTCAATCCGATCTTAACCAAATTGAAATGGGACCACACGGGAGGCACCAGCTTTCAAATAAAAAAAAGAATCATCAAAATCGGTTCACCCAGTCGAAAGTTCTGAGGTAACAAACATAAAAAAAAAAAGTTTTAAAAAACATAAAACCGACTTCCTAAAAAAAGGAAAACTAAAAAACTATTAAAAATAAAAATATAAAAACCGCCTTCAAAAATATATGAAATAAAAACTTAAAAAAAAAAAACGAACCCTAGAGTTGAAGGCGGTGCTAAAAAGGCTACACAAATCACAAAGGATATTATCATCCACTCATGTTTTCTTTCATGCATCATTTTTGCTTGCTTTAGCACCGCCTTCAACTCTAGGGTTCGTTTTTTTTTTTTAAGTTTTTATTTCATATATTTTTGAAGGCGGTTTTTATATTTTTATTTTTAATAGTTTTTTAGTTTTCCTTTTTTTAGGAAGTCGGTTTTATGTTTTTTAAAACTTTTTTTTTATTTCACAGTTTTTTTTAGTAATTTTTTGCTATTAATGTACTCGGCGGAATCGCTCGGCCTTCGGCCTCGCGATTCCGCCTCGCTTTCCAATCCGATCTTGACCCAATTAAAATAGGACCACGTCAGCTTCGATAGCTCAGTGGTGCAGACAGTCAACTGTCGCTATTGAATTTTAAGCAACGCTGGGTGCGGTCAGTACTTAGATGGGTGACCGCTGACCGTTGGAGGCTGACCAAGGTTCGGATTCCTCGTAAAACTGTAAGTCCCTTCCCTCGTAATTTTACTTGGTGGTAGGGTTTAACCTTCCCGGGTTGGTACCACCGCACTGAATTAAACGTCGGTCGAAACGGCTATGTAAATAGTTTGTGTTTTCCGACCAGTTCAGTGTAGTCAGCACGATCAAAGGGGGAAGCACTGACATGGCACTGGTGTTATGGGCTGAAATCACGGACGTTGTAGGTGATGTTGCAGAACTTAGTAGAATGGACAGACATAAACGTGTTACGGAAGCCTACTTTTATTATAAAATAACCGTCGGAGGACCTTGGTTGAAAATTGTAAAATTTAGTAGAACGGATAGACATGCATATGTTACGGAACCCTACATTCATTTTGCAGAACTTAGTAGAATGGACAGACATAAACGTGTTACGGAACCCTACTTAACAGTTGCACTCCGGGAGTGCCGGCAGATCCCGTGCCACTCTAACTTAACCCTTAACGCAATGACTTAAGGTTTCATTTTAAAAATGACGCTGACGCGATGTCGCGAGTTATACATTTTTACCCACCTAAAAAAGTGCCAAGAGCCGCTAAAGAAGTTTTCACTTCAAAAACCTCAGGGTTATCCCCTTTCAAATAAAAAAAAAAAGAATTTTCAAAATCGGCCCACAATTGACGGAGTAATCGCGTAACAAACATCCAAAAAAAGAAAACATACCGTCGAATTGAGAATCTTTTAGGTCTAAAGTAAATTTCTCGTGAAGACAAATGCAACGAGCCCAAACACGATGGGTTTATCATGTGTAGTTTAGGAGTTCCTATGGCCACCTTCTGTCTCCATCATCAAACCAGCTCGATGGTACTCGGTACAGTAGGTACTGGCCAGGTACCATAATAAATTAAACGCCGGTCGGAAAAAATAAAAAAATTTCAAATTTAGAATATTCATGAAACAAGGGTCCGAATATGTATCACTAGTATATCGATTCATGTATTTCAACAGGACAGAGAAAATTTCAAAATATTAGGTATTTAATACTTTTTAGTTTTTTTTGTTTTTGTTTTTTGGAAATCGGTTTAATATTTTTTAAAACAGTTTTTATTTCATTCTTTTTAGTAATATTACATAAAAAAGAATAATCGAAATCGAATAATCGAAATCGATTGAAGTGGTACAGAATTATTCGCCATATGTGTCAGACTGCAAATTGCTGAATAAGTCCACATCACAAATGTTTTGCTGAAGGTAACCACACACCATACTAATTTATCAAACTGAAAATTGCCGAAAACGACCACATCACAAGTTTTGCTGAAGGTAACCACACACCATAGTATTATGCTGATTTTTCGAAAACCACTGAACCAATTTCGATAAAATTGAAATGGGACCACCTCGGAAGTATGACCTAACTAACAAAAAAAGAATTTTCTAAATCGGCCCTCAATTGACGGAGAAATCGTGTTACAAACATACAAAAAAATAAAAAAAATAAAAAAAAAAATAAAAAAAAAAAAAACATACAGACGAATTGAGAACCTCCTCCTTTTTTGGAAGTCGGTTAAAAAAATAAATAAAATAAAATACAGTCGAATTGAGAATTTCCTCCTTTTTCTGAAGTTGGTTAATAAAACGCATTGGTGCATTTTGAATCATATTTGTTTGAATTCAAGTTATAGATTTAAATGAAATATTACTATAAAAAACTGTCAAAATCTTAATATGCGATTTTTGCGGCTGCATTGCACTTGCAAGTTTTGGAATATCTGCTTGCACCTTAGACGTAGAAACGCGCAGTATCGCATCTAAATGTGCATCAGTTAATCGGGAACAATTCTTATTTTTTGTAAGCCAACGCGTTCGTGAATGTCGCAAAATTTCAGTTTAGACGCGAAATAAAAAAAAATTTTTTTATCTTAATTTAAGGTTAGGGTTTTAGCCGTATTCGGATATATCAGCAGTCAGCACCATGGTGACTTTTAAAATATTTAATTTCGAATGATAAGACCTTTATTTACAAAAAAATCTGAGTTTTTCCCAGTGGTCAGACTGATGGTCAGACTAGTCTGGCCAACGGGATTTTTTTTCCCGTTGGTTAGATTCGCGGGCCGCAAGGAGGACGCCCGCGGTCCGCATGCGGCCCGCGGGCCGCGGGTTGCCGACCGCTGCCTTACAGTGTTGATTGATCATCTGTGGTTAAGCCAGATGATACACGTTTTCAAGTCGGTTGACATATTATTTGTTTCTGACAAGTCAACAAAGGTCAACAACCCGGTGTTGACACAACGTAAGCAACGACACGGCACTGCCTAGTTCTGTAGGCAACGTGGTGCAATTCTGACATCACGATTTTAGCAGGCGGTGTGGCCAACCGTGTCACATAACGTAAAGGAGTGTTTTGGAATGCGGTCCAAAAGAAAGTGATATGTATGTATGAATTAAGGTAGAGTTGACTGATTCATTCGGATTAATTTCGTTGAAATCATTCAACATTCGTTTCTCTGTTTTTTTTAAATATGTAATCCGTTATGGGTGGCTGAGTCAGAGGGGCTAAAGCACATGCTCCGACCAGCCAATATCACCTCCGAGAAGGTGCTGTGAAACTTCGCTTTGAATTGCTGGCTATACTGGACTAGTAGGCTGAAATTGTGGCCGACTGGGTTGGTACCATCGTACTGGATGAAAGATGGCCGCATAGGAGCCTCGGTTGTGTTCTCCTTTAGTCCAGTATAGCCAGCAATCCAGGGAAGTCTCCGGTATGACACCTACCTTCTCGGAGGTGATATTGGCTGGTCGGAGCATGCGCTTAGGCCCCTCCGACTCAGCCACCCATACCGGATTTAAAAAAAGGAGAGGGCAGGAGGCTGTACGGTACAATACGGTGGTACCAATTCAGTCTACAAAATTGTAAGTCCCTTCCCTTCTTAACTTGCTAGGTGGTAGGGTTTAATCCGCCCGGGTTGATATCACCGCACTGATTGAAAGGTCGATTGAAATGGCTGTAAATAGTTCGTGTATTCCGTCTTTTTTTTTTTATGGAAACTGTCACGGTTGGCTACATCAACATCACCTACAACATCCGTGATGTCAACCCATAACACCAGATGAACTTGGTGCCACGTCAGTGATTCCCTTCGGTCGTGCCGGCTACACTAAACTGGACGGAAAACACAACTATTTACATAGCCGTTTCGATCAACCTTTCATTCTGTGCGGTGGAACCACCGTCAGCCTCCAACGGTCGAGCGGTCAACCATCCAAGTACTGACCGCGCTCAGGGTTGCTTACCAACAGTCGACCGACCGCACCACTGAGCTACCGAGGCTGACATTATATCTTTCATAAAATCTTATCTGCGAAACTGTCATGCGAATAAAATTCGCCATTGTCCAATTAGACATGATTCACCTGAGAATTTAAACAAAATAACCTAAAATAAGGAGACGAACGAACGCTGACCGTTAGTGAGTCATTGCGTAGCGATTTGTACTGGCAGGTAGAGAAAGGTCCCCTGTATGCCTGTGTGGGCCCACTGTACTGTGAGTCATAGGACAGGTGAGAATAGATGTCCAATAAAAAAGGTATGGACGCCGGACTGTCAATTGCTTGTATGAGAACTAGCGTCGCCGAGTTGAGGGGAGCGGAGTGTACTTATCGATGATAAGATATTCCACTATTGTGCACACTAAACTTGGCTGTAGTATTTTTATAAGTAAACACAGAGCATGCGGGCATTTTAAACAGGTTTTTGCGAACGTGGGCGATGACAGACTGACGGGCCTGCGCGCGACCGTCCAATGAAACAAGTATGCTTTTACTTATATCGTGTTACGCTGGCGAGGATAGGGTTCGGGGTCCATACCTTTTTTATCGTTCTACGAATGCCCATAGGTAAGAACGTAAAAAAAAGTATCCAGCGAAGTTTCTTGCCAGTTCTTCTTCGCGCTGTAATAATCGAACTGGCAAAATACTAAATGTTAAATGTTAAAATAATTATGACGAATCCGAGTATAGTGTATATGGATAATGAATAAAGAATAAAGAATATACTGGACTAGAGGAGAACACAACCGAGGATTTTCTTAATTTTCTTCTATCCATTCTCATTTAGGTACGTCTTAACAAAATCGACATTCAAATCATTTAATTCTTCCTTTCATTATTTTCGTGGTAGCTATAGCTTTCAGGCTTCAAAGTACAGTAGGATAGGCTAGATAGGTCTCGTTGAGATAACGTATTAGGCAGGTTTTAATTTTAAATCGAGAAGCATGATTTAGCAAGACTAGTGAGGGCTTAACAGGTGGTATCAACCCAGGCGGCTATAATTTGAGCCTACCACCTAGCAAGGGGCAAGGGAAGGGATCTACAGTTTCACACCGGTTCTGAACGGTGAAGCAGAGGTGTAGGGTATGCACGTAAATTTTTTCGCCAGAAAAAACTCATTGGTATACGACGACCGGATTCGAACCTCGGACCTCTCGCATGAGAAGCCGATGTCCAAAACCACTCGGCCACCCGCCGCTCATCTGTTATGTAACCCAATTGGGAGTCGCGTGCAAATATTATCTGACCATGAAATGTTGCAATCTGATAATAATTTTTTGAATATTTTTGTATTTTTTCTTTCTTCTTCTTAGAATCGAAATATTTCAAGATCAAGATATATCTGCTGGCGTCTCAAGTACCGACGCGATCAGATAAGTCCATCTGCAGTGGTTAAATTGTCATTCGTCGTGTACACAGTGTAATCAATCATGAGGCATCTCGGTAGCTCAGTGGTGCGATCGGTCAACTGTCGTTCGTGAGCTATATAATAAGGTGCTTCGTTGTTTATGTCAAAAATTTCGGGAGAGTTACATACGCACGTACTCAAATAAACACTTTACGCAAGAAAAGGCATTTTTTCTCCTAACAAAAAAATTAAATCAAATAAGTAGCTGTAAAAACCAATCATAGTGACCTTGTGACTTACTTACAACAAACAGCTGTTCTGCGTTTGAACATAGTACGGACGGTCATTGACCCCGTACAATGCAAGTTACCTACTGTTACACACAGGTTAATGTTTAGGCAGCAAACATGTTTTGTTAAATTTTTCGAAAAGTAATGCTAAAAACATATAATTATTTTTTGCGTAACGTGTTTATTTGAGTGTCTATGTAACCCTCCCGAAATTTTTGACATAAATAACGAAGCACCTTATATATGTGAATGCAGACACCTGTCACCGGTCAGAATTTGGATGGGTCGACCAATATTCCAATATTCACACACCCACTGATCCGAGCGCACCAGCCACTACCCACCACTACTTCATCATGGAACAATCATTTGAAAGTCGTCGCACGCAGGGAGGCCCGCTGCCGGGATACCACTAATTTGGCCCCGATGACGCGCATTGACTGCGGTCCAGCCCTCCCTTGCTTGTCGCAATTTATGAAAAACCCCTTATGAAAACTACTACGCGTTTTTTTTTTATTTAATTCGGTATGGGTGGCTGAGTCGGAGGGGCCAAAGCCCATGCTCCGGCTAGCCAATGTCACCTCCGAGAAGGTAGGTGCCATACCGGAGACTTCCCTGGATTTCTGGCTATACTGGACTAGAGGAGAACACAACCGAGACTGCTATGCGGCCATCTTACATCCAGTACGGTGGTACCAACCCAGTCGGCTACTAATTTGAGCCTACCTCCTAGTAAGGGGCAAGGGAAGGGACCAACAGTTTTACACTGGTTCCGAACGGTGAAGCAGCAGGTGTAGGTATGCACATAAATTTTTTCGTGAGAAAAAACTCATTGGTACACGCCGACCGGCTTCGAACCGCAGACCTCTCGAATGAGAAGCCGATGCCCAAACCACTCGGCCACCCGCGCTACGCCATTTGGCGTTACTAGGCGCCTTAAATAAATTGTACCGTTACTTAGTGTTAATGATAGGTAATGAATGATAGTCTGCGTGAAGTTTCACCAAGAAATTCAAAAATAGAAGTCGAAAGTCCAGCTCTTGAAGGTCTCCAGGTCTGCGGTCGGACCACAGACCTGGAGGCCCCGGTCGAAGGTTTTAACCGCACATAGACGTAGTTTCTTGATAACCGCAGTTAATTTTTTGGTGTGTCTATACTAGAAATAATTATAGACTTGTGGTTATATATTTAGGCCATCGGTGATATGCAACAAATAATTACGCAGTTGAAAAATGACCTGATTATAGCGTATCGTGTATCATAATAGAAAAAAATTAATTACAAAATTTAAAAAAAAAACCAAACCAAAAAAAGTCAAAAATTATTTCCGTACCGCACCACTGAGATACCGACACTGACAAAAAATTAATAGAGATTCGTACCTAGATCGTGCCGATTTATTAAGAAATCGTCTTTCTATATTCTAACTCATTTCAAATGGCAACCAAGATAAATTTATAAGTGGTTACCAACCCAGTTTATTGTTATCAATGATTCGACTGCTGTATTATATTACACAATAACTTTATTGATATAACTTGACCTAGATCCCTATTCGTGCATACAGTATTTTCTAGATTATGTTTTAATATTTTAGATTATGTGTGTGCTGCTATAAAACTTTAATAGATATTCGGAATTTAAATTAATTTGGTAGTCAGTCAGTCAGTCAGTCAGCGTGTAAGCGTCCACTGCTGGACATACGCCTCTCCAATTTTCCTCCAGTCCTCCCGGCCTTCAGCGATACGGAACCACTGCTTTTCGCCGACGTATTTGATGTCGTCGTCCCACCTGGCGGGTGGTCTTCGCAAGATGCCATCGCCCTAGCCAGATACATTCATCACAACCTCATCTAAATTTGGATACCGTAACCTTTTCAACTCAGCATCATGGAGCGAGTGATACATTTTTACACAAATTACGAAGTTACAAAGTGAACATTCCAGTCATAAGGAGAATCCCCCGTGGAGCTAGATTTGCAGTTGCCTCCAAACTAAAGGAAGTTATCAAATCGTGCATAGACACTCAAAATTCTTGGGAGGAACTTTTCTTATTCACTTACACAGTCTTGAACGTCGAACCACAAAGCAAACAGAATCCTAAATCTTTAACCAGCAAAATAAAGAGTCGGTTACATGATTAAGGCCAAATTCAACAGACAACGAGGCTACGAAAATCCGGATGTAATCTTTTAAAATGTGTGGAGAATAAAGTTTCAGACGGTGACATTCGAGGCGCTTTTCGTCTACTGTCATCGGAGGAAGACCTCGCAACTGATTGCTCAGAAACGTACAATGCTCTGAAAGACAAACACCCTACGCCGTCTCGTCTACTCCAGCTACCAGATCCACCCACAGACGAACCTAATTACATGATAGTGACCGAACAAGCAGTGGCAGCAGCAATCGCATCATTTCCAAATGGTTCTGCTGGTGGAATCGACGGTCTAAGACCACAGCATTTGAAAGATCTAACATCAACCTCAAATGGTGTTGCGGGTACAGAACTTCTAATAGAATTATCTAAATTATGTAACCTGATGCTTTCCGGCAAAGTCATTGCTTCGTTTGTGCCTTTTCTGTATGGGGCCAGCCTTTTTGCCTTAAACAAAAAATGTGGTGGCGTTCGTCCAATAGCTGTCGGCTGTACTTTCAGAAGATTGGTTTCTAAACTGGCCTGCAACCGCATCTACAGAAAGCTTGGCTCCAAATTTCGCCCAATACAGCTAGGCTTTGCTATACCAAGGGAGGATGTGAAGCAGCGGTACACTCAGTGCGAACATACAAAACAAGAAAAAAAGAAGCTGAAGTTATAATAAAAGTCGATGTAAAAAATGCCTTTAACAGTTTAGAACGAGACTCAATGCTCAATTCCATACAAAACAATATCCCCGAAATTTACCCATACCTCTGGCAATGCTATGCTTCACCAACTCATCTGTTCTACAATCAAAATGATCCAATTTCATCAAGCGTTGGTTGCCAGCAGGGAGATCCACTGGGCCCGGCTATATTCAGTCTGTCAATCCATAGTATTATTGAACAAATAACTTCAGAGCTGAATATATGGTACCTGGACGACGGAACTTTGGGCGGGAAAGTTGACACAGTATTGACAGACTTAAATACAATAATCACTGCTTTCAAAGAAATCGGGCTTCATTTAAATTTTTCTAAATGTGAAATTTATGTTTTCAAATCGGACGATGAAAAAGATGAAATTATTAAGAAGTTCAACGAAATAGCGCCAAACATACAAGTTCTAGAAAACGATAACTTTTATCTTCTTGGTGCTCCAGTTACTTCCGAAGGTATACGCCCACTGATTGAGAAGAAAACAGAGACGATATCGAAATTTTGTGAACGATTGGAAGACATTAATACACATATGGCTTTATTTTTGCTTCGCCACTGTATATACATGCCGAATCTCACTTATTTTCTGCGCTCAAGTCCGATTTGGAAGGAAAACGATTTGATTAATTCAATTGATAACTCTCTGCGTTGTAACTTGGAAAAATTGCTGAATTCGAAATTGTCTGATTCGTCCTGGCAACAAGCAACTTTACCCGTAAAATACGGTGGAATCGGTCTGAGAAAGGTGGAGGATATTTGTCTACCGGCCTTCATTTCTTCAATTAATAGTACGTCAGCTCTCATTGGTTCGATATTAAGTCCCTCACTATGTGAGTTTGAGATTTCGTACTTCGAAGAAGCCGTTTCTGGTTGGAAGGTGCTTTGTCCCGACGAACAATCACCGTGTCCAAGCCAAGCTGTCGCCCAGTCCAAGTGGGATATTCCAATAGTCAAAATGAAACATAACATTCTCCTTGAAAATTGTAATGAAATTAATCGTGCACGTATTTTGGCGGTTTCAGAAAAAGATCTGGAGCGTGGCTTGAAGCTTACCCATCGAGTCACCTAGGGACTTTATTAGATCAGAAAACCACCAAAATTTCGGTTGCACTTCGTTTAGGCCTCAAAATTTGTGAAAGTCATATTTGTGTGTGTGGGTCACCAGTCGACATATATGGCCACCACGAACTATCATGTATCAAAAGTGCAGGTAGAAACTCCAGGCATCAAAATTTAAATTTTATTATAAAGTCCACGCTTCTGACAGCAAACATACCGTGCATCCTAGAACCTTGCGGTTATTCCCGGCTGGATGGCAAGAGGCCCGATGGTATCACCCTGGTGCCATGGGCTAAGGGTAGGCCATTGATGTGGGACGCCACTTGTGTCGACACATTGGCTCCAAGTCACGTTCGGGCCTCTTCAAGAGCGGCTGGCGCGGCCGCGGCCGGAGCGGAGAGCCTCAAACGCAACAAATATTCAAATATTATTCAAGATTTCGAATTTGTTGCGTTTGCGGTTGAAACCCTCGGTCCGTGGAGCAGTGAAGCCAAAAGCTTCTTGAAGAGGCTTGGGCCTCTGCTGGTGGACGCAACTGGCGTCCCGCAATCAAGGGCCTACTTCATTCAAAGGGTAAGCCTTGCCATCCAGCGGGGTAATGCAGCAAGTGTTCTAGGAACATTTGAAAATGCCCCTTTTGATAGTTATTTTAATGTTTGTTAGGTAGGTTTATTTCTTTAGTTATTAGTATTACTTTTTTGTTATTTATTAAATAAATATACAGCATAAACATGAATACTGAAGAATCTGACCACTCTGCCTATTTACATTACTTATATCTGGTGTATATTATAATATATTATGTTATGTTATATTGTCTTGTTAAGTTAGATTACGAAAATGTGAACATAAATACTTAAAATGTTCTTCAAACCTGACGGTGTTAAAAAAGTGAATAAATAAATAAATATAGGTACCTACTTTAAGTCTATTCTATTCAATTTTGTTTTATTTGAACCAACATGGGTGGCTGTGCCGAGGGACTAATGGTGCAGTCGACAGAGCCAAAAACTCCCTCTCCTTGCGAAACCACGCTAGGTGAGCGACATGATTTCTCTGTGGCGACATGCCAGGAGATTTGCGGATTGTTACAATCCTTCCTTCCTTTACCTTTACTAAAATCCAACGTCTGCTTTCTGTATGTATGTGTGTCTGTCTGTCCGCTTATAACTCGAGAACCACTGAACCGATTTTAATAAAAAAAAATCTACGGATCGCTCCATTCTTCCCATCAACTGTAGGATATTTACTATCACGCTAAATGGCTTATGAGGTTAGCAGAGAAGTCAAATATGAGAGCGGGCGGAGCCGCGGGCACAGCTAGTCCTTATCCTTACCTATAATAAAATCCAACGTCTGCTTTCTCTCTGAGTGTCTGAGTGTATGTATGTTTTTTTTTTTTTTATGGAAACTGACACGGTTGGCTAGATCACCTACAACGTCCGTGATGTCAGCCCATAACACCGGGTGAACTAGGTGCCATGTCAGTGCTTCCCCCTTTGATCGTGTATGTCTGTCTGTCCGCTTATAACTCGAGAACCACTGAACCGATTTTAATAAAACAAAATTCTACGGATAGCTTGATTCTTCCCATCAACTATAGGCTACTTACTATCACGCTAACTGGCTTATGAGGTTAGCAGTGAAGTGAATGAGGTTAGTAGTGTAAAATATATTATGACAAATCTGAGCGCAGTGTACTGCACCACATATGATAAATAAACAATAATCTATTCCTTTGTTTTAAGGCTGGCCATTGGCCAATCAGTGCATTTAATGAATAGCGCAGCCTAATGAATACATTTTTAATTACCTAGTAACATACTTCCTTATTTGTGGAAACAAAATAGGGAAATATTATCAATATTTATTCCACTCGGCCGACGATCAACGTTCTTTGTTTACCTACTTCGTTTTTCGTACATACAGCGGGTTTTACAAATATTATATTTTTATTTTAACTACGGTTTTCAGTTTACGGCGCTCCACTACTATCCATATGTTTAGTTAGGGAAACTTATTCGATCTGGTTCTGGTGGCGACGAGTAACACAATTTAATTTTACATAAATACGTTCTTGTAACTTCTATTCAGTTGGTTATAAAATATAAAATTTATTCGTATGTAATTAATACATAAATATAATATGTACGTAACTTACAGTATTTATTTTATGTACGTGTATATTTATGTGTTTGTGTCCATTTACTTAATAGTGTTATTGTTCACACTTTAATTTTGAACTGCATTGCCCGCCCGCCCTATGCGCTTCTCCACATTTTTTTTTTTTTTTTATCGATAGCGCGACATGTGGCATCGTTACACCTACAAGTAGGTGTCTAACGATGCCCATGGACATTCTGTGATGCACGGGGATTGCGAATGTCATGCCGGCCTGACAGGAGCCTTTTCACGCCCCTTTTGAAAAACCCCAGGCTGTAGTTGGGAGGAAATAGATGGGCAGGGAGTGCGTTCCACATTTTCCCGGTTCTGTGAATAAAAGACCTACAGAACCGGTTGGTGCGCATGCGTGGTAGGTCGATTGAATAGGGGTGCATCCCCTGCCCAGTACGCGTAGTGCGGAGGTGGAATGGGGACGACGGAATCGCGTTAAACAGCTCCTCCGAACACTCCCCATGAAATAAACGATAGAACACACACAGGGAGCCGACGTCCCTACGGAGTTGCAGTGGTTCTAAGTCGCGGGACACCACGGGGTCACCCACCAGTGGTCACATCCCAAAGGTTAGTTTGTAAAGAATGCTACATAGCATTAAACTCGCCTTTTGTGTTCCTTTTCATGGTGTACAATAAAGTATACTTGATTTGGATTGATTTGAGTTTAATTTGACTTCAGTATAATAAGCACTTTATTTCGGTAGAATTTGTCTCTCAAAAATGTAATTTTCTTTTGGAAACTGACACGTTTGGTTACACGATCCAGATCCGTAATGTCAGCACTTAACACCTTGCTGAACTAGGTGCCGTGTCAGTGCTTCCCTTCATTTCATGTCGGCTACACTGAACTGGACGGGAAAAACTAACGATTTACATAGCCGTTACGACCGACGTTTCATTCAGTACGGTGGTCAAACCCGGGCGGGATAAACCCTACCACCAAGACAGGGCTGACAAATTTCGGTTTAACTGCCTGATCATAAAGTGTAGTCACATCCTTACATAAGGAAGAATTCGGAGACATAGTGGTTTTATAATGAATTGTTTATTTTAATTCGTATGCAAGTCACGAGAACACGTCTACAGAAACGTCACAGGAAATTTGATAAAAAAAAAATCTAAGTAAGTATTCAGGTAATTACCTACCCATGGACGCGTCTCCGCCCTCGCTAAGTCGGTTAAAAAAAACCGGCCAAGTGCAAGTCGAACTCGCGCACCGAGGGTTCCGTATCGCCATGTCATGGTCAGCGCCACTCACGCCATCGATGGCGTGTTTATGAAATGCTTCATATTAGTTAAAATTCATGATTAGTTAAAATGCTTCATACTCTTTTCGGTAGATGGCGTGCGCGCATGCACTTTTTAGTTTCTTCTATGGGAAGCCCCGTAAATTTTTTACTTTCATCTTATTTTTATTATTTTTTGATAGATCGGCCATAATAACACATATTATGTATAAATTTCAACGGGCTACCTATTACGGTTCAAGAGATACAGCCCTCGGACAGACAGACAAACAGACAGACGGCGTTAGCTTAGTAATGGGGTCTCGTACCGGATACGGAAGGGTCTCTACCGAAAAGAAAAGTATGAAGAATTTTAACTAATCATGAATTTTAACTTCATAATATGAAGCATTTAATAAACACGTCATAGATGGCGTGAGTGGCGCTGACGATGACATGGCGATACGGAACCCTCGGCGCGCGAGTTCGACTCGCACTTGGCCGGGTTTTAGAATGATGAAATCGCGGCGGCCGTGTAAAGTAGGTACGTAAATTTTTTTTTATAAAAATCGCGACATGTTGCGCCCATGATGTGTCTAACGACGCCCATGGACATCGTTTGTATGCGGGAGTTGCGACCTGCGACTTGCGACTTTATCGATTTACATACGGTTCTCACTGTTACATTCTGTCACTTCTCAAAATGGTTTTAGGCTATGTATAACATAACGCTACGTCATCGGCGGCCTGACCTGTGAGCAAAGAGTCACGTGAAAATGTAACAGTGAAAGCCGTATGTAAAATACTGTGTGGGGCCGGTAATTAAAAAGAAAAGCTTAACTGCATCTCTCCCCGCGCATGTCGTAAAAGGCGACTAAGGGGCAGGGACATTCTTTAAAGCGGCGGGTGGCCGAGTGGTTTGGGCATCGGCTTCTCATGCGTGAGGTCCGAGGTTCGAATCCGGTCGGTGTGTACCAATGAGTTTTTTCTGACGAAAAAATTTACGTGCATACCTACACCTGCTGCTTCACCGTTCGGAACCGGTGTAAAACTGTAGGTCCCTTCCCTTACCCCTTACTAGGTGGTAGGCTCAAATTATAGCCGACTGGGTTGGTACCACCGTACTGGATGTAAGATGCCCGCATAGCAGCCTCGGTTGTGTTCTCCTCTAGTCCAGTATAGCCAGCAATCCAGGGAAGTCTCTGGTATGGCACCTACCTTCTCGGAGGTGATATTGGCTAGTCAGAGCATGTGCTTTGGCCCCTCTGACTCAGCCACCCATACCGGTTTCCAGAAAAAAAAAAGTTCCGTGGTAAAGGCCGACAGGCTAGCCACCTCTCACCTTGGCATGGTCCTGCACCAAGTCATGCAGAAGGTGGGTCTTCGTGCCTTACTTGCTGCTCGATAGTTATCTTTGTTCTAATCCATTGCTAAACGTTGTGGTCGGTTTTGTGTGTTAACTTACCAGAGTAGTAGGTACCAAAACTGAGCACCCTTTTGTTGTTGACATTGGGCTTTTGAGAACCCATCGGTTCTCAAAATCGTTTCTTTGTCGCACCGCTAGGGTATTGAACTGTCTCCCGGGCGGCGAGTGTGTTTCCCGAATCCTTTATCCTGGGTGTCTTCAAACGTCGTATCAACGGGCTAGACAGCCTAGCAACGGTCCGCAAATCTGCTGGCATGGCGCCTCACTGAGCGTGGCTTCGCGAGAAGAGGGGTTTTTGGCTCTGTCGACTGTACCATTGGTCCCTCGATACAGACGATACAGCATGTTGGTTTACATAAAAAAAATTGCAGCACAACACCGATTACTCTGCTTATCGGTATGTACAGAGATTGTCGGTATACAGCGTGCGGTATGTATGTATATATTATTTATTATTCTACCTTAATTCTCTAGGTAAATGACCCTAGGATACCATGACTTGTGCGAGCATATTGTCGTCGACCCACCCGGGGCCGACACACATTTGGTCGACAACAAGATGGTGAAAGTTTTTGAAGACCAACAACATATTTTATAAATAACTCACCACAAAAACAAACGCAATCCAATTTCTCCCAGTCGCAGGAAGGTCTCAGCTTAATCCAAAACTGCACATTTGTTTTACTAAAACTGTATATTTATTACATAGAATTTATTTCAAGTTTGAGTGAAAATAGGGAATTTTAAATTAATTCCCTATGACACGAACCTATCGACTCACGCGCCGAATGGACTGAGCCAAGCAAACTAAACTGAATTCGCAAAGTTTCATTGACTTGACAGTACTATAATACAAATTTACAAAACGTCGCATACCATAAATTTATACCCAGTTAATTTCAACTTTATTCCAATACAATTAAGGTTTAAAATTGTGTACCAGTGGGAAGTAATCGTCATCGAAAATAGAGGTCAGCGACGTATTTTTTGTGCGATAATAATAACCGAGCGAGAGAGATAGAGTTATTAAAACAGTTCATGTGCGAGCGTGATATGTATAGTTTGATGTATTAGGTGTTTGTCTGTGGTCAGTCTAGTACAACGGTATTTTGTATGCGAATCTTTACGCTTCCTGCCTTAGAGAAATGTCGTGGAAATTATTATTCTTTGATAAGTCAGTCAGTCAGTCAGCGTGTATGCGTCTACTTCTGGACATATGCCTCTCCAATTTTTCTCCAGTTCTCCCGGCCTTCAGCCTGTGCATCAGCGGTACGGAACCACTACTGCTATCCGCCGACGACCTACTTGAAATCGTCGTTTTCCCTGTCTACGGCCGCCAGTGTAGGACACGGTTACTCAAACGGCCGTCGTATCTTCGGCTGACGTGCCCAGCCCACTGCCACTTGATAGCCACCCGGTGTCCAATATCTATAACTACTTTGGTGCGTCGACGGTGGGTATTTGATAAGAAAACATCAATCAATCATACTAATAATAAATCTGTAAGGGATGGTCATGGAGTAAGTTACTTTGTTCTAAGAGATATTGCGTTTGTAGACTCTATGTATGATACTAAAACTAAATTGAAAATTTTTACAAACCTTTTTGTATGTATGCATGTAGGTTCCTCGATAACTCTTAATCCGATCATCTGAATTGGATGAAATTTAGTACAAGCACATATAACTATACGGGGCATAGGATAGGCTACGCTACGATATTCCGTTGTTGCTCCGGTTACACTGATGTGGCTCTCATATAAACCGAATTGTTCCGCGCGCCGAAATAAAGGTACGATAGCGGGCTTACTTACTTCTTTCTTTTCAAATACGAATTTCACGTGAGTGAAGCCGCGGGCAAAAGCTAGTAACACATAAAGAAAGAGCAAAAAAAAGTACTTTTGTTATCTTTGAAAGTGATTTCTTCATTAATCATCATAAAACATTATATTTTATTTAAGTACTGATAAAGACACAAATAAAGACAGTTTGATGACACTAGTAGATTAGTTAACTACCTATTATAAGATAATATTTATATATATATACACAGGGTGTTTCAGGATAGGGTTTCGTAACTTCAGGGTTCGAAAGGGGTCCATATTTGAAGACGCAAAGCTCTGAAACTTTTTCCCAAATTCGGCCATTTATAGTACTTTTTGGTGAAAATCGTTTCATCGAGCTTTGGTGGACGGTTAACGTCCACCTTTATTAAATAAACATAAAATGACTAACTTACATGCTTAACAAGTAGAATGTAACTTCATGTAGTTATATTCGAAACACTTAAACACTTAAATTTGAATTACATGAAAAGAAGAAGGGAACTGGCTGGGCCATTGCACTTCCTAGACCTAGACAGCACTGTTGCCAAATCTATGGGATGTTAAAAACCAGTCGGGGGGTTAAAAAACAGTGTCACCCGCCAGTGCGGGGAATGGCGGTAGCAGGCATGGCTTCATAGCCTCAAGCGGCGGGTGGCCGATTGGTTTGGGCATCGGCTTCTCATGCGAGAGGTCCGCGGTTCGAATCCGGTCGGCGTGTACCAATGAGTTTTTTCTGACGAAAAAATTTACGTGCACACCTGCACCTGCTGCTTCACCGTTCGGAACCGGTGTAAAACTGTAGGTCCCTTCCCTTGCCCCTTACTAGGTGGTAGGCTCAAATTGTAGCCGACTGGGTTGGTACCACCTTACTGGATGTAAGATGGCCGCATAGCAGCCTCGGTTGTGTTCTCCTCTAGTCCAGTATAGCCAGCAATCCAGGGAAGACTCTGGTATGGCACCTACCTTCTCGGCGGTGATATTGGCTGGTCGGAGCATGTGCTTTGGCCCCCCTGACTCAGCCACCCATACCGGACTACATAAAAAAAAATTGTCCACCAATCACGCACTGCCTGACTGACGCAATGTCACGCCAAATTCAATGGCGTATGCCCCCAGTTAATGGCGACGTACCCAGTTCTTCGCTTAGATCAACCTCCTCTTACTCCTCCTCTCCACGGGCAAAACTATATTCATAAGCGAGCGCACTAAGTCCAACTTACCTACGACTTCGGAAAGTTATATCGATAACTCCGAGCCAAACTTGGCCGAACCTCCTTTGCTCTTTGTTCGTTGCGTGGCCAGTCCAACCGCGCCGCCTCCGCGCCGCCTCCGCGCCGCCAGCTCATTCACAGATCAGAACACATATTACAAGCTAAACGTCACTCTTGCGTTTCTGATACTCGCTTTCGGCAAAAAAATATGAAATTAAATTAAATAATTTCCGCTTAGTTAATTAAAGGCCTCGGGGGACCGAGTAATATTTTACAGTACACCTCCCCCGGTTAGATTTTTACGAGACGTACCTATACTTTGGACTTTTAATAATTTTGTTAGGTTAGGTTAGGTTAAATTACAAGTACGTAAATTAGTTTTGTATTAATTTTTAAAACAGCGGGTGGCCGAGTGGTTTGGGCATCGGCTTCTCATGCGGGAGGTCCGAGGTTCGAATCCGGTCGGCGTGCACCAATGAGTTTTTTCTGACGAAAAAATTTACGTGCATACCTACACCCGCTGCTTCACCGTTCGGAACCGGTGTAAAACTGTAGGTCCCTTCCCTTGCCCCTTACTAGGTGGTAGGCTCAAATTGTAGCCGACTGGGTTTATACCACCGTACTGGATGTAAGATGGCCGCAAGCAACCTCGGTTGTGTTCTCCTCTAGTTCAGTATAGCCAGCAATCCAGGGAAGTCTCCGGTATGGCACCTACCTTCTCGGAGGTGATATTGGCTGGTTAGAGCATGTGCTTTGGCCCCTCCGACTCAGCCACCCATACCGGATAACATAAAAAAAAAAATAATAATTTCGGTTTAGCTAAAAACCATGCCGATTAACCCAGCTATCTAATAAAAAACTGCATCCAAATCGGCCCAACCGTTTGGGAGCTACGATGCCACAAACAGACACATGGACAGACAGACGGAGGCGTGCGTGCGTGAGTGCGTGCGTCCTCGTGAGTTTTAGCACTTAAAATATTGTTTTAATAGAATAATAAGCTTTGGTGACGACGTTAGCATCGTAATTAGGTTATTTAATTCTATAAAGCACAAAGTACTGTGTGGGGTCGGTACTTTTTTTTAATGTAATCCGGTATGGGTGGCTGAGTCAGAGAGGCCAAAGCGCATGCTCTGTCTAGCCAATATCACCTCCGAGAAGGTAGGTGCCATACCGGAGACTTCCCTGGATTGCTGGCTATACTGGACTAGAGGAGAACACAACCGAGGCTGCTATGCGGCCATCTTACATCCAGTACGGCGGTATCAACTCAGTCGGCTACAATTTGAGCCTACCACCTAGTAAGGGACAAGGGACATTTTCTTTAATAAGAATAGTCCCACTGTATCTCTCCCCGAGCATGTCGTAAAAGGCGACTAAGGGATAAGGACAAGATGCCGTGCATAAGGGCGACAGGCTAGCCACCTCTCACCTGGGCGCGGTCTTTCCACCGAGTCATGCAGCAGGTGGGCCTTCGTGCCTTACTTGCTGCCTGATAGTCATCTTGTCCGAATACTTTGCTAAACGTGGCGGTCGGTGTTGTGCTGTAATTTACCACAGTACTTTTTTTATAGGAACTGACACGGTTGGCTACATCACCTACAACATCCTTGATGTCAGCCCATAACACCGGGTGAACTTGGTGCCACGTCAGTGCTTCCTTTTATTATATATCCCGTTATTTTCCTATATTTATATTTTACATTCCCACACTCAAGTCTTTTGCTACTATCTACTTATATCTCGCAACATACGACTCTCAAACATCCAAAGGTTGACTGGGAGAAATCCCTGTAAGGGATAAGTCCGCCTTTGCCCCTCATGTAAATTTCTTATTGTGTGTTTATGTTAAATGTTTTTTGGAGCAATAAAGTATTTCTATCTATCTATCCTTTCGGTCGTGCCGGGTACACTGAACTGGACGGAAAACTCAAACTATTTATATAGCCGTTTCGACCGACCTTTCATCAACCCGGGCGGGTTAAACCCTACCACGTAGTAATATAAGAAGGGAGTCATATCCAGTTAGTCTCCTTTTACGAAATACACGCGGAGAGATGCAGTGGGGCTATTCTTTTAAAGTACCGGCCACACACAACTGAATGGAGGGAACGGTACAACCACATTGTACTTGCAGCACAATACCGATTACTCTGCTTACCCCGATTGTCGGGATACGGCGTGTGGTGTGTGTTAAAAAGCACTTCTACTCTCGCTGCCAGCT
Source organism: Nematopogon swammerdamellus (assembly GCA_946902875.1). Taxonomy (NCBI): domain Eukaryota; kingdom Metazoa; phylum Arthropoda; class Insecta; order Lepidoptera; family Adelidae; genus Nematopogon; species Nematopogon swammerdamellus. Next base: position 2,088,518 of record OX336356.1, on the reverse strand, counting down.
CTCCCACGTCCGTCCTCACGACGCGCAAGTTGTTCGCGCGAACGCGTGCGAATGTTCGCAAGTCGGACGAGGCGACAAAGGACGCTCGGACTGTGTGTTCAGAACTTGTGTGTGCACGCCTCGCCTGTTGTGGCACCACCGTGCAGTGGCTGCGAGCTGTGGATTGTCACTGCGAGGAGCTTGCTTCGATATCTGAAACTGTGTGTTAAATTATGTTATGTTTGTATTATTGTTTTAGGTTCGGTATATTAAAAATTTTACTCAAGGAACCATTCGGTGAGACACTGTGTGTTCGGTCAGTCAATCTGTCTGTCTGTCTGTCATGGTCTCGTTAAGTTAATGCCCCATTAACTTAAGGAGTAGGTAATCGCTAAATTAAATTTTGAAATATGCATAACCACTATTATTGTGTTGTGATCTGTCAATTTTTTTTTTTTTTTTTTTTTTTTTTTTTTTTTTTGGTTTTAAAAACTTTATTGAATTAAACATACAGAAAATACATAAACTATAACTACCTATCAAATTAAATAGACAAATATAACTAATTAAAAAAAAAAAAAAAAAAAAAACCTATAACTACAAACCACTAAAAACTAAAAACTTATAAATTATATATTTCCTCAAGGGGCGTCGTCCCCGGGATGGTTCCCAGGATGGCGGCCGCGTTGCCCCTCTGTATCCCCAGACTAACTCGTTGCCGGAGATACGAGAGGCAACACTGTCAATTAGACATCGATAAACAAAAAACATTTTAAACATTTTAGGTAATTTTCGGTAAAAAAAAAGTCTAATATCTAAATTTGCGTTTACAAATTTTCTACTACAATTTTTTCTTTATTTAGTATCATGATATAGTTTATTTTGTTATATGGTTTATTTTAGTAAATAGTTTAATTCTGATTATACATATGTATGTATGTATGTATGTATGTATGCAAATACATACATACCGATACCGATTCTCAATCTTTGTATTCAAATACATATTCCTGTAAAATTTGAATGGTCAAAACGAACTATTTCCTATAGAAAATTACCATTGAAAACTAATCGAAAGGGCCTATTTCCATTTCGTCTAGGCAAAAAGGGCCAATTTCCAAATTTAGAACGTCTATAACATCTATATATAAAATTATAAAATTATGCATAATATTCTGTTTATAATATAATTTCCTTATCAATATCACTGTATAGATAAATCTACTAGATATCCTAAGTTTAATTAAATAGCTATCAGTTTTTTGGCTCTAAGTACTGAAAATTGTGTTACAACGGAAATAGTTCCTTTTGAACAGACTCTCCTCATATATTGTAATTTGTATATTGTAATTTTTAACCCACACACTTAGAATGTAAGCTGAACCTTCCTGACCGTAATGTCACGGATAGGTTGTTCGGCATTTACCAGACCAAAATGGTGAATAAAAAGCTGCAGATCCCTAATGAAGAAAGTCCACTTCAAACCCAATTAATTTAGATCTTCTAGTGGATATCTAAACGCGATTAATTATACCCCTTTAATTCCATTCGAGAGAGCGTAGCCGCTGGAATGTCGACAGCTCAAGGGGGGTGGGGGGGGGGGGGCGGGGAGAGGGGGTAGTCAAAGGGAGGAGGAGATACTTTTTCATTTTCTTTCCTAGGAAAAATCTTACTTGCGAGCCAAACGGACATTTGATTGAGAATTTTTTGTAGTAATTTTTATGAAGCGAATCTTTTTAATGCACATCAGCAATCCAGGGAAGTCTCCGGTATGGCACCTACCTTCTCGGAGGTGATATTGGCTGGTCGGAGCATGCGCTGTGGCCCCTCCAACTCAGCCACGCATACCGGATTACATAAAAAAAAAAATTGGGATGGAATTGACCTAACTTAGAAAAAGTGAAACGTCACGAAAGTACGAACCTGGAAAGTGGCATGTCTGGCTACATCACCTACATCTATCTATCACCCGCGATGTCAGCCTGTAACACCTCAGTGAACTAGGTACCATGTCAGTGCTAACCTTATATCGTGCCAGCTACACTGAACGTATGAAACGTCGGTCGAAACGGTTATGTAAATAGTTCGTGTTTTTCGTCCAGTTCAGTGTAGCCGACATGAAGGGAAGGACTGACATGGCACCTAGTTCACCCGGTGTTATGGGCTAACATCACGGATGTTGTAGGTGATATAGCTAGTCAGTCAGCGTGTAAGCGTCCACTGCTGGATATACGCCTCTCCAATTTTCCTCCAGTCCTCCCGGCCTTCAGCGATACGGAACCGCTTTCCGCCGACGTACGTGATGTCGTCGTCCCACCTGGCGGGTGGTCTTCCCACACTCCGTTTTCCTATCCACGGCCGTCAGTCTAGAACACGGTTACTCCAACGGTCATGGTCTCTTCGGCTAACGTACACAGCCCACTGCCACTTGAGCTTAACTAGTAGCTAACCGTGTCAGTTTACATAAAAAAAGAATCAAATTAATTGAAACCGTTCTCAAAAATCTTCCACCTCCTAAGTCAGCCGTTATTTTAAATTCAAGCATCGAGACTATTTAGCAAGAACCGTTCACGTACTCTCCCCTCCATATTAAAATGTCACGTAGCAGACCACTTTAGCGGCCAATTTATATTAGACGAAAAAACGGGTTAGTCCCCCCAACCCCTTGGAAGAGAAAAGTTGCAAATGAGGTCCATTATTCAGGGCCGATGTGCTACATTCTATCGTGGGTGGTAATTTGCCTTTGGGATTGCTTGAAGGTTTGAAGGTACTCGCACCTCCTATAAAGCTGTAACGAACTGTTAAATGGTTCATCTTTTGAATGCGTAGTGTTCGTTTTTAACACCTTCACTGTCCCCATACAAAACCTAAAATTTCATTGTCAAGTCCAACTGAGATTGTATCATGGTTCATTAATAGGTTACCTGGCGATAGATTAACAAATATATTTTTTTCGAGGTTTTGTTTAATTGATACCTTCTTGGGGAGTCCAAATAAAATCCGAAGCCATTCTAACAAGTCCAATAATATTTTTAATCATCTAAAGCAGCGGTTCTCAATCTATGGTACGCGTACCACCAGTGGTACGCGGACTGCTTCGAGGTGGTACGCGAAAAAATTAAACATTATGCTCTAAAAAATTTAATAAGCGGCAAGTGCCATAATCCTAATTTAGAAAGTTTTGTTGATAAACATACATATAATTTGAATTCTGATGTTCTTAGCAATATAAAATCCATTGTTAAATGCTCATAGGGAGTTCCGAAGAATATTTGAAAGAAGATTTTTCAGAACTAAATTCGATAATAAATCAATTTTTAGATCCGAGATCACTTACATCCGAGGAAATAGAATCATTAATTTAACTTATTTAGAAGATACATATTATTATTAGCTTCATGTAGGTAAAGGTGGTGCGCCGCCAAACATATTGGTTTTAGTGATACCTGAAAAAAAAAGTTTGAGAAACCCTTAACTAAAGTGTTCGTCGTCCGGGACCAGCCGGCGGTTCCCGGACGTCTCGAACTAGTAATGCGGGACCCGCCGGGGGTCCCCGGACAGTGAAGGTGCAGTGAAGGGCTCCGACGCAAAAAGATGGGTGTTATAAGTTTAACGTGTGTGCGTGTATGTGTGTATGGGTGTGTGTAGGGCTTGGCATCGTAGCTCCCAAACGGATGGACCGATTTGCATGCGGTTTTATTTATTAGAAAGCTGGTTTAATCATAGGATGGTTCTTAGCTACATATGTTTGTAGTAATGTATAATCAGTAGTAATGAAACAATAAAAAAATTAATTATCTTAAAACGTGGACAGATTTGCATGCGGTTTTTTTTAAAGCTTGAAATAAAATGTAAATTGCAAATTTAAAAAACCCCGACCCTTAAAAAGTCTTAACCTGTTCGCTCCCGCGTTATAATATGCCCAAAACCGCTTAGTCCCGCATGGGCGTGGCCCGCGGACGGCGCGCGCGCACATGAGCGCCGACCTCGACATAAACGCAGATATTTCGGAAACTAATAAAGTTAGATCTATAAACTCTTCTGTCCTAGAAAGCCTAGAAAATTTCCTAAAATCCATGTGAAACAGTGAGGCTTACCTTGTTTAGAAGTACCAGATATTTTAGATAGAAAAAAAAATCCCAAAAAAAATTTGAAAAATTCATTATAATATAGCTTTTGCCCGCGGCTTCGCTCGCGGGAAATTCGTATTTCAAAGGAAGAAAGTAAGTAACTAAGGGCGAGCTGGGTTCAGGTAAACGATAAACCGTCTCGAAGAAAGTGAGTAACTTTTTGAGGCCGAAGGCGGAGTTGCGTTCAGGAAGACGATAAACCTTCTCGAAAACAGTAAGTAACTATGGGCGAGGCCGAAGGCCGAGCTGCGTTCAGGAAAAGGATAAGCCATCTTTAAGAAAGTAAGTAACAAAGGGCGAGGCCGAAGGCCGAGCTGCGTTCAGGAAGAGGATAAGCTTTTCGAAGAAAGTAAGTAACTATGAGCGGGGCCGAAGGCCGAGCTTCGTTCAGGATGAGGGTAAACTTTTCGAAGAAAGTAAGTAACAGAGAGCGAGGCCGAAGGCCGAGCTGCGTTCAGGAAAACTGAACCTTCTCGAAGACAGTAAGTAACTATGGGCGAGGCCGAAGGCCGAGCTTCGTTCAGGAAGAGGATAACCTTTTCTAAGAAAGTAAGTAACAGAGGGCGAGGCCGAAGGCCAAGCTGCGTTCAGGAAGACGATAAACCTTTTCGAAGATAGTAAGTAACTATGGGCGAGGCCGAAGGCCGAGCTGCGTTCAGGAAGAGGATAAACCGGATAAATAGATCTTTAATTTTGTATTAGTTGTATTATTTTAGTTGCCTTATTGTTGTTTTTGTCTCGGTTTTCGTTTGGTTTTGTATAGTCAGTTTTATCCACTTGTCGTTATTGAATCAACTATGTGAACCGGCTAGGCTTAAATTCAGCGACAACTGGCGCAAGCTAGCTGTCAGACGCTGCGTCTAGACCGTTTTCTTAAGATGCTTTGTACATTAAGTTATTATTAATATTTGTACCTACTTACATTTTAAGAAATAAAGAATTATCTTATCTTATCTTATCTTATCTTAAACCATCTTTAAGAAAGTAAGTAACAAAGGGCGAGGCCGAAGGCCGAGCTGCGTTCAGGAAGAGGATAACCTTTTCGAAGAAAGTATGTAACTATGGGCGAGGCCGAAGGCCGAGCTGCGTTCAGGATGAGGGTAAACTTTTCGAAGAAAGTAAGTAACAGAGGGCGAGGCTGATGGCCGAGCTGCGTTCAGGAAAACGATAAACCTTCTCGAAGACAGTAAGTAACTATGGGCGAGGCCGAAGGCCGAGCTGCGTTCAGAAAGAGGATAACCTTTTCGAAGAAAGTAAGTAACAGAGGGCGAGGCCGAAGGCCGAGCTGCGTTCAGGAAAACGATAAACTTTCTCGAAGACAGTAAGTAACTATGTGCGAGGCCGAAGGCCGAGCTGCGTTCAGGAAGAGGATGACCTTTTCGAAGAAAGTAAGTAACTTTAGAGGATGACCTTAAGTTATGACCTAAACTTAAGAGGATGACCTTTTCGAAGAAAGTAAGTAAGTAGAAAGAGGGCGAGGCCGAAGGCCGAGCGAAGAAGACAATAAATTCTCGAAGACAGTAAGTAACTATGGGCAAGGCCGAAGGCCGAGATGTGTTCAGGAAGAGGATAAACCTTTTCGAAGAAAGTAAGTAACAAAGAAGTTACTTTCTTCGAGAAGATTTATGGTCTTCCTGTACGCAGCTCGGCCTTCGGACTCGCCCTCTGTTACTTACATTCTTCGAAAAGGTTATCCTCTTCCTGAACGCAGCTCGGCCTTCGGCCTCGCCCTTTGTTACTTACTTCTTAAAGATGGTTTATCCTATTCCTGAACGCAGCTCGGCCTTCGGCCTCGCCCATAGTTACTTACTGTCTTCGAGAAGGTTCAGTTTGCCTGAACGCAGCTCGGCCTTCGGCCTCGCCCTCTGTTACTTACTTTCTTCGAAAAGTTTACCCTCATACTGAACGAAGCTCGGCCTTCGGCCTCGCCCATAGTTATTTACTTTCTTCGAAAAGGTTATCCTCTTCCTGAACGCAGCTCGGCCTTCGGCCTCGCCCATAGTTACTTACTGTCTTCGAGAAGGTTTATCGTTTTCCTGAACGCAACTCCGCCTTCGGCCTCAAAAAGTTACTCACTTTCTTCGAGACGGTTTATAGTTTACCTGAACCCAGCTCGCCTTTAGTTACTTAATTTCTTCGTTTGAAATACGAATTTCACGCGAGCGAAGCCGCGGGCAAAAGCCTTTTCGATGTATAAGCTATAGTACTCATCAAAAGGCTCATCAAAATCTGTTCAGTAGTTTTTGCGTGAAAGAGGAATATAGTGCGGCTGTTCGGTTCTCTGTTGAGTTTATAGGCCGCGCCTCCCCCGCGCCGTCGCACCGTGCCGCCACGCCGCCAACTGCCGCCGCTCGCTCGGTAAATACCTATGTATAGTACTAAGGCGCGCGTATTGAACATATCGGTTTGTATGGGAGCCACATCTTAGCGTAACCGGAACTGAATTTTATGTAGCCTATCCTGTGTCCCATATAGTTAAATGTGCTTGTACAAAGTTTCATCGAATTCGGATGATCGGTTTAAGAGTTATGGCGGAACATACATACATACATACATACAGAAAAGATTTCTAAAAATCGTCAATTTAGCTTTAGTATCATACATAGAGGCTACAAACTCAATATTTCCTAAAACAAAGTAACTTACTCCATGACCACCCCTTACAGATTTATTATTAGTATTGATATTGATGATAAATTCAAAACATACCTTTACAATATTTATATCAGAATACTCGTAAAGAAACATACTTTTAGAAATAGTAAAGTATAATATACGTTTTCCTTACAGAAATCGGCGAAATCTGATGTTCAACATGAAGATCCTGGGACATTCCGTAAACTCCCAGATGGCACGCGCGTGATATTTTTTACCAATTTTATAAATATATTATTTTAACTAAACCTTCTTTTATTTTGCAACTGGTCGTATATTTGTATAATAATGCGAAGAAAATTGGAAAAATAAGCTATATTTCCATGAAAAATATGCCCTCAAAGTCATTGTTTACACATTTCATACAAAAATAAACAAACATTTTTGAGCGACGAAAAATATGACTTTTTTCGTAAAAAATGTTTCCGTTTAGGAGTCAGGGAACCGCTAAGTAAATATAAATTAAATATAAAAAAGCTGCGCGGGTATTTACTGGGTTATACATACACCATAATGGGCTTACGACCTGTCAAATTGTGTTAGTAATTATTTAAAAAACGGGCTCCAGTTACCCTACTCGTCTGCTTTTACGCCATGGCGGCCGCGCGCGAGCATAGAGCGCGCTCACACTATCGTATCCATTTAATTTGTTAGCAAATGGTAAAATTGGAAATAATTCAGATAAAAAAATATTTCTTTCATCACTATACACACGATACATAGCACGATCCTTCGATATTCCTGACCCAACCTTGGACGCCCTGTATAATTCTTAAGGCGTGTAAGTGCCCACTACTGGACATGCTCCTCTCCAACTTTCCTCTAGTCCTCACGGCCATTAGCGGTACGGTTGCGGTTTCGGCCGACGTGTCATGTGCCGTCGTCCCACCTGGCAAGAATGGTCTTTCCCTCTCTCCACACTCCGTTTACCTATCCACGGCCGCCAGCGTAGGACGCGGGTTACTCCAAGTGTTACATCTATATATGAGCTTAAATAAAACATTCAACCAAAGAAAATATTCCACAAAGAAAAATAAAGCCAACTCAAAACATTCCGAGCTCGCCTCAACAATTTTAAACTGATCAAGTTTTCAACAGGCGCCTGTCGAAAAATTTGCCAGGTGAAAAACAGACAGGCGTCAAAAAAATCAAATAGATAGCGGCAGGCCACGCCCCCTGGGGGAGGAAAATCGGAAGTAATTTTCAATTTTCAGGATCGCTACTCCAATACCTTGGGAGAATTCCGGGCGAGAAATTTGTTCGAGCGGCGCGTAAGGGGAGCACAACCATGTAAGCCAGGGTATTAATATTTTTATAGAATCTTTTTTTTATGGAAACTGATACGGTTGGCTACATCACCTACAACATCCGTGATATCAGCCCATAACACCGGGTGAACTAGGTGCCATGTCAGTGCTTACCTTCATTTCATGTCGGCCATACTGAACTGGAAGGAAAACACAAACTATTTACATAGTCGGTTCGACCGATGTTTTACTCAGTACGATGGTACCAACCCGGCCGAGATAAACGCTACCGCCTAGTCAGGTAAGAAGGGAAGGGACCTACAGTTTTACCGTGGAATCCGAACCACGGTCAGCCTCTAACGGTCGAGCGGTCACCCATCCAAGTACTGACCGCGATCAGGGTTGCTTAAAAACAATCGATCGATCGCATTTTTCATTTTTCAGATTTCTGTCGCATTCATGACAGAAATCTGAAAGGCGTTTCATGGAATCGTGTTTTTTGTGAAATTGTGTGGATTTTGTGGATTGTGGAATTTTTCAGGATAATCTCGAATGTTTCGATACAACTTGTGGAATACCCCTTCCTCCAGCCGTATGTAGTGGACCCAGTACTTGCGTTTAATTGTTTTCTTCTTTTTTCTCATTGCGTTAACAGCAAGCTCTAAACATAACAAATTGTGCCGTTGTGCTTCACCTATCGGAGTCAGCCAGCGTGTGGGTAAATAAATTTTCGCATGCCGTGTAGCCCGTAGGAGGCGTGGTCAGTTTATTTTCGCCTCACGATTTTTTCCGCATCGTATAGCCCGGACCTAAGGCACAGATTACTTAATAGTTACTTCGTAACAGATAAATCACTCCATAGAAAATGTTCCTACCTTCGGGCTTTAATAGCCTACTGTTTCACTTCGCCAATCACTGCGTGCGATTGGCGAAGTGAACCTAAACGATCGAGTGTAAAGTGGTTATTGCTTTGCAGCTGCGCGCAGTTGCGTGGGCGAGCGTCTATGTATACTTCGCGCGGCTGACGAATTTTCACTGAAATGGACCGCAGGCGGCCCGTCGGGCGGTAGGTAGTTAGCGCGCGCAAGTACATAGAGTGCGTGAGGCCTGCTAAGGGGCCAGCTTTGGTCACGTTACGTCCGATACGTCTAGAGTTTAATTTTATCTTTTATGTCGCCTTAGCGACACGACAGATGCTTGATCGTTCATCTATGCCACGTACCTCCCTTTGATTTAAGTTAGTTAGAGACGAGTAGCTACACACATTTCGCATATCGACACTTTAAATCACCCCACGAACATAAAAATGCCGCTTACGTAGTTCTGAATCGCGCACGTAAAATATTTCGTGTGAAAATTGAAAAGTTTCCCACGGGCGATGGTTCGACGGGGGCGTCGGGGCGGACTTATCACCCCGAGCGACTTCCTCCGGCCTACCTGATTACTGACCGCCCCTGCTCACCCCACAGGTGGGGCGGGGCTACTTGTTATTCATGGAGGGTCGTTGATTTTTTCGTTCGTTTCAAAGTATCTTTGAGAGTATCTAAAATCTGGGATAAAGACGGTGGAGGTATATCGCGATCATGGCACGTGGAGATCCGTTGTTTCTGCCTACCCCACGGGAACGCGTGATGTATGATGTATGTCGCCGCCGTCACCGCAGCTTTGGGTCGATTTCGGTGTCTGCGTTTTTTAACCGACTTCAAAAAAAGGAGGAGTTTCTCAATTCGACTGTATTTTTTTAATGTTTGTTACCTCAGAACTTTCGGCTGGGTGAACTGATTTTGATGATTCTTTTTTTATTTGAAAGCTGGTGCTTCCCGTGTGGTCCCATTTTGGTCAAGATCGGATTGGAAAGCGAGGCGGAATTGCGAGGCCAAAGGCCGAGCGAATACGCCTAGTACATTAATAGCAAAAAATTACTAAAACAACTGTGAAATAAAATACTATTTAAAAAAATATAAAAACCGCCTTCAAAAATGTATGAAATAAAAAAAAACGAACCCTAGAGTTGAAGGCGGTGCGAAAGCGAGCAAAAATTATGCATGAAAGAAAACAAAGAGTGGATGATAGTGTGATTTGTGTAGCCTTCTTTAGCACCGCCTTCAACTCTAGGGTTCGATTTTTTTTTATTTCATAAATTTTTGGAGGCGGATTTTATATTTTTTTAAATAGTTTTTTTTCGTTAAGCCCTATTAAGCAGCGGGTGGCCAAGTGGTCTGGGCGTCGGCTTCTCTTGCGAGAGGTCCGAGGTTCGAAACCAGCCGGCGGCGTGTATCAACAAAAAAAAAGTTTATATCAAACGGTTATTGAGAAAATTGTATTCTAGTGCGACGCTGTGCTACAGCGTGAGTTTATATCTTCAATCGGTTATTGAGAAAATTGTATTCTAGTGCGACGCTGTGCTACCGCGTGAGTTTATATCTTCAAACGGTTATTGAGAAAATTGTATTCTAGTGCGACGCTGTGCTACCGCGTGAGTTTATATCTTCAAACGGTTATTGAAAAAATTGTATTCTAGTGCGACGCTGTGCTACCGCGTGAGTTTATATCTTCAAACGGTTATTGAGAAAATTGTATTCTAGTGCGACGCTGTGCTACCGCGTGAGTTTATATCTTCAAACGGTTATTGAGAAAATTGTATTCTAGTGCGACGCTGTGCTACCGCGTGATCGCGAAGAAAATGGCTACAGAACCTTCTTTGTATGAACAATGTGCGCACTTAACAGACTTTTCATTTATGCTCGGTTTTAATTACACTCACGAAGAAGAACCGGCAAGGAACAGCGCATGGGTAAAATGTTCATACAAAAGGCAAGCTTAATTCCACTAGGCATTTTATCCTTTGGGTTTGTGTGATGTATGGTTTTTTTTTATGTTTTATATAGAAAGCGCGAAATGTGGCGCCGAGCCACCCATAAGGTGTCTAACGACGCCCATGGACATTCGGTCGTACGCGGGGGTTGCGAATGCCATTCCGGCCTGACATGTGCCTATTCACGCCTCTCTTTAAGCACCCGAGACTATAATTGGGTGGAAATATGTGGGCAGGGAGAGCGTTCCAGTTTACCAGTTCTGTGGAGGAAAGACCTGCAGAACCGATTGGTACGCATCCGTGTTACCACGGATGCGTAACACGTCAAGCGTATAGGGATGCAATATCTGCCCAGTGCGCGTTGTGCGGAGGTAGAAAGGGGACGGCGGGATCGCGTTAAACAGCTCCTCCGAGCATTCCCCATGGAATAAGCGATAGAACACACTTAGGTCGCCGACATACCTTCGGAGTTGCAGCGATTCTAGATCGCGGGACACGTCGGGGTCACCCGCTAGTCGCACGACTCGACGCTGGATAGAATCTAAAGGCGCAAGCTGGTATTTAGCTGAGCCATCCCACAAGTGCGAGAAGTACTCCAAGCAGGACATCGTTGTTCCTGCTGTAACGGTTGCCAAGACGAAAATACCAATTATACCGGACAGGGCTATTCGTAGGTATGCCAAACAGAGATTATTAACTAAGAACTGGGGAGTGTCCTATATGATTTCCTGCTAATAGACCTACTAGGCGGGACAGTGCTATTCGCAGGTATGAGGTTAGAGCGTCTTGCCCTATTTGATTCTATTTTTTTTTTTTTTTATAGATGCTGACACGGTTTGCTTCATCACCTACAACATTCGTGATGTCAGCCCATAACACCGGATGAACTTGGTGCCACATCAGTGATTCCCTTCGGTCGTGCCGGCTACACTGAACTGGACGGAAAACACAAACTATTTACATAGCCGTTTCGACCGACCTTTCATTCAGTGCGGTGGTACCAACCCGGGCGGGTTGAACCCTACCACCTAGTAATATAAGAAGGGAGTCATATCCCTTAGTCGCCTTTTACGACATACACGGGGAGAGATGCAGTGGGGCTATTCTTTTAAAGTACCGGCCCCACACGGTACAAATTAGTACGATTCTATGTATCAAAGTGAATGTTTTGATGGTTTAAAAAAAAATAACCATGCTTAATTTACAGAAGATGCGTCGCTACTCGCTACGCGACGCATCTTCCATAATTTAACCCTAACCTAATGTTGAGGCGGCGCATGTCGTTTTTGTATCATGCAGTTATACCTACGAATAGACACTTCCGTACGGACAGGGCTATTCGTAGGTATACCTGCATGCAGGTATACCTACGAATAGACACTTCCGTACGGACAGGGCTATTCGTAGGTATACCTGCATGCAGGTATACCTACGAATAGACACTTCCGTACGGACAGGGCTATTCGTAGGTATACCTGCATGCAGGTATACCTACAAATAGACACTTCCGTACGGACAGGGCTATTCGTAGGTATACCTGCATGCAGGTATACCTACGAATAGACACTTCAAATTATACCGGCTATGCTTTTCTTCAATACACCGTTGTCGTTTTCGTACTTTGTGCAGTGGAGAAGCGTCCTTAAAGCCTAAGTGGAGAAGCGTCCTTACAAAGCCAGTGGAGGAGCGTCGTTATTGCCGACGTCACTTAGTGATTTTACAGCGCCTATCAATCCGCACTTTCAGACTCTGTCCCAGTTTTATTGCGCGACACCTTTCCCCTTGATGTACCGAGGTACAGTGACACGAAAAAGTGTTCGGATACATATTTCAGTATTGACAAAACCTATTGTTTCCGTTTGCATATACAAGGTATTGTAACGGCCACTACATTAAATTTCGGAAAATATTATTGGGATCAGTAGTAGTTCAAAAGTCAAATAACTTTTTTTCTGAATTCTCTTTAAATAAAAAGTTACAGTTTTCATACAAACTAATTGATTTATTTAGTGTAAAAAGGATCTAATGTTTCCCACGAACGTGGGAATGAAAGGCGCACGGTGAGTGAGCGAGCAGGGACGAGTGCGCGGAGAGAGGAGATGAGCGGCGGCAGCGCGGCGTACGTTTTTCGACCTCGACCGTACCCTGGCTAGCACCCTTCCCCCGCGCGCGTCAAATTACACTTGACGAAAACATAAACTTCAAAAATGTATATCTCGAAAACTAAACACTTTAGAAAAAAAAATTGGTTACTTTTTACTCTCGGAAAAACATGAGGGTTGCGCTGGCGAAATTAATGTAACCCTGTATACAGGTGGAATATGATTATGGGAACCCCAGAATTTTTTACTTTTGCTTTTTTTTTATTTGTTTTACACATCCGCCTTAACAATACATATTCTGTGAAAATTTCCACCGGCTACCTATTACGGTTCAAAAGATATAGCAGTCGGACGGACGGACGGACAGACAGACAGATAGACGTAGGCTTAGTAATATCCGTCCGTATGCATACGGAACCCTAAAAAAACCGCCACAATATTATTAAGTATGCATAGAGCCTTGCTTGCCTTGCCCCTTACTAGGTGGTAGGCTCAAATTGTAGCCGACTGGGTTGGTACCACCGTACTGGATGTAAGATGGCCGCATAGCAGCGCCTCGGTTGTGTTCTTTTCTAGTCCAGTATAGCCAACAATCCAGGGAAGTCTCCGGTATGGCACCTACATTCTCGGAGGTGATATTGGCTGGTCGGAGCATGCGCTTTGGCCCCTCAGACTCAGCCACCAATACCGGATAAAATAAAAAAATAAAAAATTTTGCAAAATAAAACACTTTAAATAAAAAAATTATAAAATAGTTTGCTATGGCAACTGTACCCCAACATCCCTTGCAGTCTTGCCCGTGTGATGTGCCGTCGGCGGGGTAAGAGCGAGGTTCGGCGGGGTAAGAGCAGCGGGGAAAGTACGCAAGATGGATGCCCCTGATGTCTTTATAAAGAGTTGCATCGCGATCTCGCTTTGTTGGAAGTTCTTTCATCCTTTTAGAACTGTGATTTCGGCTCCATGTACCGTGAGGGGCCGATACTTAAAAATAATGGCCCCACTGCATCGCCCCCGTGCATGTCGTAAAACGTGACTAAGGGATAAGCACAAGGTGCCATGCTAAAGTGCGACAGGCTAGCCACCACTCACCTTGGCACGGTGCTACCACCGAGTTATGCAGCAGGTGGATCTTCGTGCCTTACTTGCTGCTTGATAGTTTATCTTGTCCGAATTCTTTGCTAAACGTGGTGGTCGGTGATGTGCTGTAATTACAAGAGTACCTGCAGCGCAACTCCGATTCAATTCAATTCAATTCAATTTATTATCTTTAGGTAACAAGGTTACACTTAGGTTCGTCAATATACAATAGTGACAGGTATAATAACAATATACAATAAGGTAGATCTTTATAGTTATGGTCCAAGCAAGAAATAGGCCATCGTCAAGTTTGTTATCACAATTTAAATAACATAAAAAAACATATGCAATTAATTTTCAGAATATAAATTCAATAACAATAGCAGAATAAAGTCAAAGTCTAAAATTGTACAAAATCTTAATCCTAATACTAAATTTTTTGTCATTTATTTCTCTGCTTACCCCGATTGTCGGAATACAGGCGTATGGTATGTATATTTTTAATTTGAAAAATGCAAATCAGAAATCATTGGAAAAAAATACATCCCCACCAGGATGTATTTTTTCCAATGATTTTCGATTTGCATTTTTTTCTAATTAAAAATATAATTATATTAAAGCGAGTACGCGCTTAGTACTAACATATAAAAACATAAAGTATGATATTGTTGTTGACAGACACCTAACCGTTTTTATAAGGGTCCCAACGTCGGCAGCTACGGAAACCTAAAATATATATTTTTTTTTTTTGTTGTTCCATCTGCGATCGGTTTTTTTATTCTTTTAGCACATTTTCAGATTATCTGTTGTGGCTTTCAGAGAATTGACCCTAAAAATGGCCGTACAGTTTTTTGGTTCCCATTAATCCCACGAATCTACCTGCAACATCCTATTTGGCATGCTTCTGAACTCTTTAATGAGGGTATAATAGTAAAAACTTAGCAGGTACTCTAGGTACAAATCACCAATACTAATAATAAATCTGTAAGGGATGGTCGTGGAGTAAGTTAGGTTTTTTTATGAGATATTGCGTTTGCGGACTCTATGTATGATACTAAAATTAAATTGACGATTTTTAGAAATATTTTCTGTAAGCATGTATACCTATATGTTCCTCCATAATTCTTAAACCGATCATTTGAATTCGATGAAACTTAAAACAAGCACATTTAACTATATGTCACACAGGATAGGCTTAATGAAATTTACTTTCGGTTACGCTAAGGTGTGGCTCCCATACAAACCGAATTGTTCCGCGCGCCGAAATAAAGGTACGGTAGCGGGCTTCTTCTTTTTAAATACGAATTTCAAGCGAGCGAAGCTTCGGACAAAAGCTAGTTACCTAAAATATTCAAATGCAAACATAAACCTTTCCCTCTAAATTCTAGTAAATAGCAAACAAGACCCTTATTACAAATATCAATTTCCCTATAAAACGACATTGTTATTTTTATTCGGCCACTGGAGCCCAAAATATTATGGTCATAAAATAACAAATGGACAATTTGAGGCATTTATATATGGCGTTTCACCTGCACAGAGGGGGTCTGGTTATATGCTCCATAAAAAGGGACACCCTACTGTATATTCGGAGGCCGGATTGACCAAGGCAGTTTATTGTCTTAGTAAGAGCGGTAAAGAATTTATTTCGCTTTAATTTGATAAGATGGATCCATTCTTCACAGTGGTGCTGGTTTTATGTCTTTTCGCACTAACGTCGATGGTGAGTCGAGGATTTATATCTTATACTGGCTTTTTCCGCGGCTTCGCTCGCGTGAAATTCGTATATAAAAAGAAGAAAGTAAGTAAGCCCGCTACCGTACCGTAGTTTGTACGAGAGCCACATCTTAGCGTTATCGGAACAAAATCGTATTTAGCCGTATAGCCTATCCTGTGTACGGTATAGTTAAATGTGCTTGTACTAAGTCTCATTGAATTCCGATGATCGGTTTAAGAGTTATGGAGGAACATACATACATACATACATACATAAATACAGAAAAGATTTCTAAAAATCGTCAATTTAGTTTTAGTATCATAAATAGCGTGTCTAGGCAGTGGCAAACATTTTTGTATAGACTAAGTGGACATTGAAAAAAATTCCAGTGAAGTTTCTTGTCAGTTCTTCTTCGCTGTGATAATCGAACTGGCGGAATGTTACAATGTAAATATCACAAATGTGAGCGCAGGGTACTGCCAATAGATGCTAAATAAACAATAAACAACAATAGAGGCCACAAACGCAATATCTCATAAAACAAAGTAGCTTACTCCATGACCACCCCTTACAGATTTATTATTAGTATTGATGATTGATTGATTGATATTGATATATTGATGATGCAGTGAAAATAAAATATTTATTGTAAGAGCCAAGATTTATGGTTAAAAATTGTATCTACAAAATGTTGAGGTTAATCTAATTTATTGCTATTGGTTCTTAGAAGGCGTTTATTTTATGGTTTGAATTTAATTGGATTCATTAGTTGCAATGAGGAAAATAAAAAAAAAATGCAGATAATTTATTGTTCTACATACATATACATACCGCACGCTGTATCCCGACAGTCGGAGTAGAGGAATCGGTGTTGTGCTGCAAGGACTCTGGTAAATTTCAGCACAACATCGAACACCACATTTTGCAAAATATTCGGACAAGATTACTATAAAGCAGCAAGTAGCAGCAGGTGGTAGGGCTTAACCCGCCCGGGTTGGTACCACCGCACTGAATGAAAGGTCGGTCGAAACGGCTATGTAAATAGTTTGTGTTTTCCGTCCAGTTCAGTGTAGCCGGCACGACCGAAGGGAAGCACTGACGTGGCACTAAGTTCAACCGGTGTTATGGGCTCACATCGCGGATGTTGTAGGTGATGTAGCCAACCGTGTCAGTTTCCATAAAAAAAATAAAAAAAAAGTAGGGCACGAAGCCCACATGCTGCATGACTCAGTGGAAGGACCGTGCCAAGATGAGAACGATCAAAGGGGGAAGCACTGACATGGCACCTAGTTCACCCGGTGTTATGGGCTGACATCACGGACGTCAAGGTGATGTAACCAACCGTGTCAGTTTCCATAAAAAGAAAAAAGTGGCTACCCTTTCGCCCTTTAACGCGGCATCATGCCCTTAACCCTTAGTCGCCTTTTAAGACATGCACGGGGAGAGATGCAATGGGGCTATTATTTGTACCAACTGCACACGGCACGGTACGGTTGCTTGGAAGATGCTTGAAAAAATGTAATCAGTCTTTTTTCATTTTTCCATCATCTAATGCCCTGTGGATCGCCAAAAATATATTTTATCGGTCCGTCTTTTATTCATTTTTTTTTATTATTGGCTTGGATGCCGGGTCCTTCTGCCATGACAAGAGTAGGTTGCCAACCTATGAATGAAAATTATACAATAAACAATCCACAAAAATCTACAGAAACACACAAAAGGTGTGCTTTTCCGCAACGGCAAAATTCAATTATCTAATACCGTGTCGGCCATAAGGGAAAATTACAAAAATTATCGTAAACAGGATCACAATAAAAGGAACACCAGACAAGGCTCCCGCTGGACAAATTTCATCCCCGCAGGACGCGTTTACGCCGCCAATAAATAAATATTTCCCCGAGCCAGTAGTAAAATTCTTAGTGCAGTACTAAGTAACGCCGGAAAAACGACGGACACCTTCGCAAGGTGTCCGTCGGAGAATGGTATAGAGCTGTCAAAGCGAAATGCATTCGAAAGAATATTAAACCAGCCAAGGTTAGCCAATAAGCGGCGGGTGGCCGAGTGGTTTGGGCATCGGCCTCTCATGCGAGAAGTCCGCGGTTCGAATCCCGTCGGCGTGTACCAATGAGTTTTTTTCTGACGAAAAAATTTACGTGCATACCTACACCTGCTGCTTCACCGTTCGGGACCGGTGTAAAACTGTAGGTCCCTTCCCTTGCCCCTTACTAGGTGGTAGGCTCAAATTGTAGCCGACTGGGTTGGTACCACCGTACTGGATGTAAGATGGGCGAATAGCAGCCTCGGTTGTGTTCTCCTCTAGTCCAGTATAGCCAGCAATCCAAGGAAGTCTCCGGTATGGCACCTACCGGATTACATAAAAAAAAGGTTGGTAGGAATACTGGGGATTAAACTTACAGATGGTCTGGAGTCTGTGAGTCACAGACGATTTGTAGGTTCGCTTAGTCTGTTTTACAGATACTATCACGGGCGCTGCTCTGAGGAACTAGCATCCCTTATTCCCTGCCACCCGTCCTATCTCCGCGTGGCTCGTCGCAGAGAGACTCAGCAACCTTTTTTTGTTGACATTGGGCTTTTGAGAACCAATCGGTTCTCTAAATATTTTCTTTGTCACACTGCTAGGGTGTGGAACTGTCTTCCGGCGAGGAGAGGTGTTTTTTTATGGAAATTGACACGGTTGGCTACATCACCTACAACGTCCCCGATGTCAGCCCATAACACCGGGTGAACTAGGCCCCATGTCAGTGCTTCCCTTCATTTCATGTCGGCTACACTGAACTGGACGGAAAACACGAACTATTTACATAGCCGGTTCAATCGATTTTTCGCTCAGTGCGGTAGTATCAATCCGGCCGGGATGGCTTGTTTTTTAACTATAAGGGCGTTAACCTAACTATAAGGATACTAAAAATGTTTTTTTTACAATTTTAATTAAAAATTACCGATCTCCCTCCCTCCTGTTCTCCTAGGTTTCCATAGCTAAAATTTTGATTTTTAATAGGGTTATTACAGGAAAATGTAGGATTTTTCGACAAAATAATAGTTGCGCTTAATAAATAATAGTTTTATTACGGAACCCTAATTGCGCGAACCTGACTCGATCTTCACCGTTTTTTTTTTATAAATAAGTAGTTTTAGTTAATATTTCAGCGGTAGCCTAATAATTATTATTCCTCTCAGATTCACAAATTATACACTCAAATTCTCCACATAAACCGAAACCCAAAGGGCTTTAAATTCAGTCATCCGCAAAAGTGTCCGCGAAAGGTCCCTCCCGCTAAATCCGCGGCGAAGGCGCCCGCCGCGCGCCGTCACATCACCATCAAGGCATCGCCGATGCGCGGTGCGAATCGTAAAAATACGTCACGATCCCGGGCAATATAAAACATATCTACGTCTTCATCCCATCTGTGCCGGCGTCGAATGCGCGGGACGTGATGGTACGGTTGCGGCTGTACGTACATCGCCTGTGACTCTATTAGAGGCGTCCTATTGTATTGTATTGTATTGTATTGTATTGTTTATTTTTTTTTATTTTTTTTTATGGAAACTGATACGGTTGGCCACATCACCTACAACGTCCGTGATGTCAGCCCATAACACCGGGTGAACTAGGTGCCATGTCAGTGCTTCCCCCTTTGATCGTGCCGGCTACACTGAACTGGTCGGAAAACACAAACTATTTACATAGCCGTTTAGACCGACGTTTCATTCAGTGCGGTGGTACCAACCCGGGCGGGTTAAACCCTACCACCAAGTAAGATTAGGAGGGAAGGGACCTACAGTTTTACGAGGAATCCGAACCTCGGTCAGCCTCCAACGGTCAGCGGTCACCCATCCAAGTACTGACCGCACCCAGCGTTGCTTAACATTCAATAGCGACAGTTCACTGTCTGCACCACTGAGCTATCGAGGCTGATCATTCATATGGCAGTTAGACTGCTCTCGAACTTGTCACAATTTGTTCTATCCGGTTCGATTACACCCACGAAGAAGAACCGACAAGAAACTTCGCAGGGTATTTTTTAAACATATTTTTACAAGAATTTAGTGACTATCCACATAATAACACAGCCCATAGTCTATCTAAAACACAGCTTGAGAGCAAGATTAACAATTTTGCTGAGAGTTCTGACTACAAAGACTTATTAATTAAGTGAATCAGGTGTAAAGAGCCTTTGTCAAACTTTGATTCGTAATTTGTATCAACATAACTATGTTAGTATATTAAACTACAATGTAGTATAATTGTATTGTCAAAAATAAAAAATAAAAATATATGAATATTTAAGATACTTGAAGTATCAAGTTGTCAATGGGTAAATAAAGTTGAGGTACTAATGGTACCTAGTCAAGAGTTAATATTGTTTGTAAGAAATACAATTGTCAAAAACCAAAAAATATTAATATATATATATGTTTATATATAATAAAATATTATCATACTTGAAGTAGGTATCAAGTTGTCAATATTTATTAATAATTATTACTCAATAATTATTGAGGTACAAATGGTACCTAGTCTATGCCGCGCAAATTCTGTTTTCAAATCGCGCAAAACAGATTTTCTTTTTTATGTATTCCATTATGGGTGGCTTAGTCGGTGTGGCCAAAGCGCATGCTCCGACCAGCCAATATCACCTCCGAGATGGACTAGAGGAGAACACAACCGAGGCTGCTATGCGGCCATCTTACATCCAGTACGGTGGTACCAGCCCAGTCGGTTAAAATTTGAGCCTACCACCTAGTAAGGAGCAAGGTAAGGGACCTACAGTTTTACACCACTGGTTCCGAAACCTGAAGCAGCAGGTATGCACGTATTTTTTTTCGTCAGAAAAAAACTTATTGGTACACGCCGATCGGATTCGAACCTCGGACCTCACGCAAGAGAAGCCGACGCCCAAACCACTCGGCCACCCGCCCCTCAAGGGAACATAATATGTTTACAAACTCGTAATGTCTCCATGTGTGTTAATGTTTGTATAGAAACGGAATTATGTATGTACATACATAAGGGTAAGCAGAGTAATCGGTGTTGTGCTGCAAGGACTCTTGTAAATTACAGCACAACACCAACCATCACGTTTAGCAAAGTATTCAGAGGGCCTAGTCTGAGTTAACGTGACAGCTACGTAAACGTCAAATACCGATCGAATTGAGTTTTTATGTATGGGAGCACAATACGCTCACCGCGGGTCGCCACTAGAGAGCTCCATACATAAAAACTTAATTCGATCGGTATTTGACGTTTACGTAGCTGTCACGTAAACTCGGACTAGGCCCTCAGACAAGATAATTATCAAGCAGCAAGTAAGACAAGAAGACCCACCTGCTGCGCTGTATTACTCGGTGGAAGGATCGTTCCAAGGAGAGAGGTGGCTATCCTGTCGTCCTTTGGCACGGCATCTTGTCCTTATCTCTTAGTCGCCTTTTACGACGTGCACGGGGAAAGATGCAGTGGTGCTATTTTTTTTAAGTACTTACCGGCCCCACACGGTATGGTAATTATGTATGTAGGTATATATATTTGTTTATACATATGTATGTACCTTTGAACCTATAAGTATGTGTGTAATGAATGAATGCATTAAGCTTTTTAGCGCACGTTGGGGATGCATGCTACGTACCTAACCTAATCTAACTCAGAAAAAGTGAAACGTCACAAAAGTAGGAACTGAAGTTGCAACGCTCCTCATTGGCTGGGCAGCGCGTAGCGTTGCCTGAGCGCCATCTAATGAAAGTCTTTTGAAGTGGAGCTTTGTGTAAGTTGAAAGGAATATGGCATAGGTGACGCTATCCTGATCAAAAATAAATTAATAATCGGATTTGGGTTTCCCATGACACCTCACCTTCCGGATCCCGCCGTCCCCTTTCCACCTCCGCACAGCACACACTAAGCAGGGATCGCATTCCTATACGCTGAACTTACCGGGGATGCGTACCCATCATTTCTTCAGATCTTTCTTCCACATATCTTGTAAACTATGAGACGCTCTCGCTGTGGATTCCTTCCAATGATAGTCTTAGGGTCCTTCAGGAGAGGCGTGAATAGGCACCTATCAGGCCGAAATTGCATTGTTTATATCCTGTGTATATCCAAATATCCATGGGCGTCGTCAGACACTTTAAGCTGGTACGACGAAAAATGTCACGGTTTCTATAAAAAAAAACAAACAAAAATATATTTTTATTTGTTAACCCCTTTACAATCAACTCTTTTTCTTTCAATTTCGTACTACCCATCTACCTTACCCACAATCGCAAACATGACTGATAGAGAATGCTTTTCGGCATTAATTCCACCTTTTGTCACTTATTTTGTGCAATGAAGTATAATTTTTACAAGCTTTTATTTTTTTATTTAATTTCATCACAATTGAACTTATCAATATATTTCTCCAGAATCCAGCTAGCAGAATGCCCGGTCGAGCACGGTTCTCAACTCTGCCAGTCGTCGGTTTACGGGGGCCGGGCTAGGTAAACATACAGGTGACGAATGCCCGGGTTAGATTTGCTCCACGTTTGATGGATCACTTTGAGACATGAGGAGTATTGAGATACCGGGGGATACTCTGCTCGAGAAATGTACTATAATAAAACATACAGGTTTGATATAATAACAGCGGGAACCTTTTTGGATCTCCTCATCTGGGGTTTTATGACTTGGTGATGGTTGAGGGTTCTGCGGATATTTCGCGTAATGTTGCGGATGGAGGAATGTTTGGGGAGGAAAGTCAGCTTTTGAGATATAGCATAACTTTTTGACATTGTCTATTTTGTGGATCCTTTGAACTTGCCAAACAATTATTAATAACTAGCTTTTGCCCACGTCTTTGCTCGAGTGAAATTCGTATTTAATAAAAAGAAGAAATTAAGTAGGTAAGTACGCTACCGTAGGTACTTTTATTTCGGCGCGCGGAACAATTTGGTTTGTATGAGAGCCATATATCTTAGCGTGGCCGGAACTGAATTTTATTTAGCCTATCCTGTGTCACGTATAGTTAAATGCGTTTGTACGAAGTTCATCGAATTCGGATGATCGCTTTAAGAGTTATGGCGGAACATACATATACATACAGAAAAGATTTCTAAAAATCGTCAATTTAGTTTTAGTATCATACATAGAGGCTACAAACGCAGTATCTCATAAAACAAAGTAACTTACTTCATGATCATCCCTTACAGATTTATTATTAGTATTGATAGTTATATTGACACAAATAATTAGTCGGGACCCTATTACTAAGCCTACGCCGTCTGTCTGTCCATCTGTCCTACTTTTAAAGGGCTCTATCTTTTGAACCGTAATAGTTAATCCATGCAAGCGTCAAACTTGGTGCGATAGTACTCTAAAGTATAGCAATAAATCATTAAGACCGAAACAGAACCAACACGAGGGACGGGCTTGCGCTAAGGATCCCGAACTGTTTTTTTTTTTATGGAAACTGAAACTGTTGGCTACATCACCTACAACATCCGCGATGTCAGCGCAAAACACCGGATGAACTTGGTGCCATGTGAGTACTTCCCTTTCATTTTCATGTCGGCTACACTGAACTGGACGGAAAACAGGAACTATTTACATAGCCGTTTCGACCGACGTTTCATTCAGTGCGGGCCAACCCGGGCGGGATAATCCCTACCACCTAGTAAGGTAAGAAGGGAAGGGACCTACAGTTTTACGTGGAATCCGAACCACGGTCAGCCTCCAACTGTCGAGCGGTCACCCATCCATCCACTGGCCGCGCCGAGGTGTACTTATGATCCGACCGACAGTCGACCGACCGCACCACTGAGCTACCGAGGCTGACATTTACACTACATTTACACTTTACACAGTTTATTTCTATATGCATTCAACGTACAGCAATGTGCATTGCGGCCTTTCAGCCATCCCATGTCGACATCTACAGCCAATGAGAGCGCGAAGAGATCTCGACATTGTACCGTGTGGGGCCGGTACTTTAAAAGAATAGCCCCACTGCATCTCTTCCCGTGTATGTCGTAAAAGGCGACTAAGGGATATGACTCCCTTCCTATATTACTAGGTGGTAGGGTTTAACCCGCCCGTGTTGGTACCACCGCACTGAATGAAAGGTCGGTCGAAACGGCTATGTAAATAGTTTGTGTTTTCCGTCCAGTTCAGTGTAGCCGGCACGACCGAGGGGAAGTACTGACGTGGCACCAAGTTCACCCGGTGTTGTGGGCTGACATCGCGGATGTTGTAGGTGATGTAAGCCAAACGTGTCAGTTTCCATAAAAAAAAAAAAAAACATCCTCTGCATTATAACTTTTATTACCGTTTTGGCCATTTAAGGCGACGACAGAAACTACCCTTCATCCTTGATCCCACATCGACCTGCATTTAGATACTACCCGTTACCGCGGTTTTTTTTTATTTAATCCGGAAGGGTGACTGACTGGGAGGGTCCAACCAAATGTTCTGTCCAACCAATATCACCTCCGAGAACTCTCTGAACTGGCTACACTGGACTAGAGGAGAACACAACCTAGGCTGCTATGCCGCCATCTCACATCCAGTACGGTGCGTGGTACGAACGAGCCCAGTCGGCCACAGGTACACCGGTTCAGAACGGTGAAGCAGCAGGTGTAGGTATACATACACGTACATTCTTCCGCCAGAAAAAAGCGTTGCTGTTGGTACTAGCACAGATTACTTAATAGTTACTTCGTAACAGATAAATCACTCCATAGAAAATGTTCCTACCTTCGGGCTTTAATAGCCTACTGCTTCACGTCGCCAATCGTTGCGTGCGAAAATGTACCTTAACGATCGAGTGTAAAGTCGTTATTGCTTTGCAGCTGCGCGCAGTTGCGTGGGCGAGCGTATATGTATACTTCGCGCGGCTGACGAATTGCCACTGAAATAGACCGCCGGCGGCCCGTCGGGCGGTAGGTAGTTTGCGCGCGCAAGTACATAGAGTGCGTGAGGCCTGGTACTAGGCACCATGCCAGTATGTCCCATGCGGTCGTGCCCAATGTTTAAGGAGATGTGAGATTTTTGAAAACACAATTTGACTAACTTAGCTCGATAGAAAAAAATCATCAACTTGCCTCTGAATTTAGTTATAAAAGCGTATTAAAGGCAAAGGGACCAAATCAAGACTTTGAAAAAAATATATTTTATTTGTTGAATATACATCTAAATCCGTAGCTTTTTCCTTTTTTGTTTAGATCCGTAGTTTTGGAATAAAAAAAATTAAAACCTAATTTTTTATTGATTTATTGTGTTGCATCCTACTCCAACCAGCGAAAGCGGCGCCATAAAAGAGGAGTACGGGTGAATACGGGTTGACAGGGCCTTAACTATGAAAATTCATAATACACTCATACACAACACACGCTAGTAAGTAATTTAATTTCCAAACGTCAACAGATATTCCATTCCCCAAAGAACGCAAGGGGAAGAGGCGATTGCCTCAAATTCAAGAAAAACACGCCACCCCCCGAATCCTATTCCGACACCATTAGCCATTACGAAAAACCCACACACGGCCGAATCAGACATGTTTATCTACAAAAAATACATCAATAAGACACGTCGTTTAAGGGCCCTTCAATCCCCTATACGTTTCCTAAACACATTTGCCATTACCTCCTCCTGTACACAAAAAGATCACATCTGATATCCTTGAAGCATCGAACGTTAGCCGCAGGGAAAAATATAAGCTGTCAGGGAAAAAGTTAATTTTGCAATATTTCTTCGTTCAATTTTATACTTTAGCGAAACCGAATAGAGTCTAATATTCTAATAGACGATTGCAAGAGAAGGTACTATGTTAGATAAAGGTGGAAAAAGAAATTGTAAAACAGAATCAAGTGTAATTTATGCAGATTCTTCTCAATTTGCGCTACCATTCTTGTTGAACGAATGTGTCTTTTTGCTATCGGCCCTCGGGCGCCACTGCTTGCGGTTTGGAATTGTTTGATTTCTGATTTTTCCATTTACGATTCGCACGTTGTGTTGTTTGCGAACTAAGTTGCGTTGTGTTTTTGTTCGAGATTGCCTTTTGAAGATCGGCTATCGATTTTACATTCAAATTGTAATTCGTTCTTCTCTCCAACTGAAACACCACGCTGTATCCCGACAATCGGGGTAAGCAGAGCAATCAATTCAGTGCAGTGCTGCAAGAACTCAGGTAACTCACAGTACAACACCGACTACTACGTTTAACAAGTGTTACGACAAAATGACTATTAGAGAAACAAGTAAATCACGAAAACTACTGCTGATGTAGGTTTAGATTAGGTTTAGGGGTTGGTTTCAACATAAAGAAACCCGGCCAAGTGCGAGTCGAACTCGCGCACCAAAGGTTCCGTATCGCAATGTCATGGTCGGCGCTGCTTCATACTGTTTTCGGTAGATGCCGCGCATACACTTTTTAGTTTCTCGTATGGGGACCCCCGTGAATTTTTTACTTTTTCCCTTTTTTTTATTATTTGTTCTTATATCGGCCATAACAACACATATTCTGTGAAAATCTCAACGGGCTCAAGAGATAGAGCCCTCGGACACACGGACATACAGACATGCGGCGCGGCGTAGGCTTAGTAATAGGGTCCCGTACGACGGATACGGAACCCTAAAAATACATACATAATACCTTATTTCATAACAGAGCATCTGCTAAGATAATGATTCTTCAACAAGATTTTGAATGTGCCAAAAGTCTGACAGTGACGAAGTTCCATAGTCGTGCAGAGTGGACAGTGAAAGAGTCGGTATAGAAACCAGAAGAGTAGCGACGAATCACTAGGACATTATCGTCACTAGAGCCAAGAGGGAGGGCGTGAGAACAGAGAAGGAATTGAGAGCAAAGATATTCAGGAGCATCAGGATTGTTTAGTACTCCATATAAAGGACAGATAATATATAATACCATGTCGGCCGGCTAGGTGCACCTTCACATTATGTTTGAAGGATCCCAGACTGTACATTAGAGGAAAGGATGCAGGACAGTTCCCACGGAGACGATCACGGTCACGATTTATCCACTGTCATTAGCTTCGTCCCTACGGTAGTATGTATATTGTTAAATAGAAAAATCTGTTCTCCAAGGACTTGCTTATATTGGGTTAAAATAGTTTTTAGGGACATACTGGAATAAAACTGTTTTCCAACAGGGACAGACACGCGAAACCAAACATTTTAGTATGCCGTGTCCGTGCGTATTCGGTTGGGACTGAGGTCGGAAGTATTCGAAGGATCGTATTGTGTTTCTTTCCTCCCCGTGACAGATCAGCCTGGATACAGCGGTGGCGGGTGAACAGGATTACCGCGCCACAGAACTAGTGGGCGGGATAGAAGGGCGCTTTAAAAAAATATTGCCATGTTAGTGTTAGCTTCTTCGTACCCCACTGGGAAATAGGCCAGGCGCTATGTATGTAGTGTTAGTACTCGTAGCACAGCTCGTAGTAACATTTGAAGGAAAGAAAGATATAAAATGTATTTCTTCCGCCGTCAATTTTCCAGCTCCGCACAAAAGGCACTGGGCAGGGATTGCATCCCTATGCGCTTGACTTACCACGGATGCGTACTAATCGGTTCTGCAGATCTTTCCTCCACAGAACGCTCTCCATGCCCACATATTTCCCCCCAAGTATAGTCTCGGGTTCTTCAAGAGAGGCGTGAATAGGCAGCTGTAAGGCCGGCATGGCATTCGTAGCCCCCGCGTACGACCGAATGTCTATTGCCGTGGTTAGAAACCTTATGGGTGGCTCGACGCCACAAGTCGGGCTTTCTATAAAAAAAATTCTAACATTTACCTTAATTAAACTGCACTGTGTGGTGTGAGGCTGACACCGGAAAATTTTTAGATGGACCCTTTGGTGTTTTTGTACGGCCTTCTACTCAAGATCAAAGTACTATTTAATACTTTTTAGGGTTTGACGTTGGTTCAATGTTTTTTGAACAGTTTTTTTTTCAGATTACTTTTTTAATATTAAAGAAATTGATATATTAAACATATTTTTTCTTGATTTTGAAGACGTAATAAACAACATGTTTTAGTTTAAATTTATACCATAAAAGTTCGCAAAGTAAAATGGCTGGGTTCTGCTTTGTCTCCGACATTTCTTCTCCTTCTTTGTTCTTCATAAGGAACAAAGAGTAGAGAGAGAGGGAGGTAAGATATGAAATATATTCGGAGGCATTTTGACGGCGCAGCGCATGTATCATTCCTGACATTGATTCGGTACTTTTGAATTGGAAGATCAAATGCCAGACATCACCAACAGCAAGGATATTTGCACTTATTTCTAAGTTGAACTTACATTCTTAAATTTCTTTGTAATAAACTTTTACTAATTGTTGTTGAATTTGTCTTGATATAGGTATTTAAGTATTAAATTGACGATGGCGCTATACACCAGATATAGGTAATGAGGTAATGTAATTAGGCAGAGTGGTTAGATTCTTCAGTATTAATATTTATGCTGTAAATATTAATGTTCCTGTGAGCGGTAGGGTTTTTTTTTATGGAAACTGACACGGTTGGCTACATCACCCACAACATCCCTGATGTCAGTCCATAACACCGGGTGAACTTGGTGCTTCCCTTCGGTCGTGCCGGCTACACTGAACTGGACGGAAAACACAAACTATTTACATAGCCGTTTCGACCGACCTTTCATTCAGTGCGGTGGTACCAACCCGGGCGGGTTAAACCCTAACACCTATTAATATAAGAAGGGAGTCATATCCCTTAGTCGTAGTGTGGGTTAATTATTTGTAAGTTACTATAATATAATACTTATAAGGTACTAACAAAATATTGTGACTTGCGAAGTTTGTTTGTCAGTTCTTCTTCGAATTGAACTTAGAACTGACAGAATTTTCGACGTTATATGTGTATTGGGAATAATTCATACATTTTATTCTTTCTAACTATTCAATCTGGTGGCTACATCCGGGTGATCACCCTTCAAATGTAATATAGATAAATGTACTGTGAAGAGGGATTTTTGATGCGGCGGCAGGGGGAGGGAGGCGCTCTAGGAGGGGTGTACAGGGGTGGTGAAGGGGGCTAGACAACTATTTATATTGAATTTGTTATGTTCGCGGTGGGGAATGTATCCACAACATTTATTAGCATGTCTACCGGCCGCGCTCGCATGTCGGTTGACGTGTCTACGCTGATTTGAAAATATATTTCTTTTTCTTTGTGTATTTCAATAAAATATTTTCAATCGTTTTGTGAAGTTTTTTTATGGTTCAATAAACGCATGTTGACGAAACCTTACATATCCAACCTCAATAGCTCAGTGGTGCGGTCACTCGACTGTTATTAAGCAACCCTGGGCGCTGTCAGTACTTGGATGGGTGACCGCTCGACCGTTGGAGGCTGACCATGGTTCGGATTCCACGTTAATCTGTAGGTCCCTTACCTTTTTACTTTACTACGTAGATGGTACGTTTTATCCCGGCCGGGTTGTTACCACCGCACTGAACGAAACGTCGCGTCGGTTGAAACGGCTATATAAATAGTTCGTGTTTTCCGTCTAGGTTCAGTGTAGTCGACATAAATGAAGGGAAGCACTGACATGACACCTAGTTCACCCGATGTAATGGGCTGACATCACGGATGTTGTAGGTGATGTAGCCAACCGTGCCAGTTTTCATAAAAAAAAATTTTTTTTTAAGCTGTTCTCTTGTTCTTGAAATAAAATAAAAATATAATATTTTTTAAACGTGCTGGTCGTCAGTTTACGATAATTATTTAAAGAAAAAAAAATATAAATATTTCAAGCAACTCGCACTAAGCAAAAGTACAAAGTACGAAAAGACAGATCAAATATAAATAAATTTATTTTGCTTATGAGTATTACGGGTACTACGCACTTGACCCTTATTGAGCGCGTGCCTGATCTGGTCTAGGTACGTGCGTCTAGGGCGACCCTTCCCAACACCTTCACTCACATTCGCTCCATATATATTTCGTTAGTCTCCTATCATCCATTCTTCCAGCATCACCGAAACACCGAAGCATTCCTTTCTCAATTCTTGTCAATATATCTTCTTTCAGACCACAGCGCTCTCGCAGTACATTATTGACCGACTTCTTCAAAAAAAAACCGCAAGTGCGTGTCGGGCCACGCGCAGTGTAGGGTTCCGTAGTTGCGGAACCCTATCAAAATAAATTATTTGATTATTTGTATAATTTCGTAGGGGAAATAAATGAATGTTAACTTGAAAAAGTTCTTCAACAGTGAAATGATGGCTGTCGTCCGTACATTTTATAAGTTGGTCGACTATTACTCGTCAACCTGTACAGCCTACTTAGCTATGATAGTTTTCCTTTTAATTTCGTTAGATGTACTACTGCTGTGAATTTTTTCACATATCTAATAACAACCGTTTAGCTGGCAGGGGGGGGGGACACTTGACTCTAGCAAAAATTTGTACTTAAAAGCTTAATAATTCGCAAACGGATCCCTAAATCGAAAAATTCTTTTCACAAACTAGCAATATTTTCCAGAGACCTATCCAATGACACGATGGGGTAGACGTAAAAAAAAAAATCCTCACCTTACGTGTGGGGGAGGTAGGTACCCTAAAAAAAAATATTTAAAAATTTTTATTTTACCACTTTATCGGCGTTATTAATATTAATACCCATACCAACTTACAACTTTCTAGTACTAAGGGTCTCTGAGCTAAGCCGCAGACAGACAGACGGTCGGACAGACGGACGGACAGACGGACAGACGGACGGACATGGCGAAATTATAAGGTTTCCTTGTTGACTACGGAACCCTAAAAAAGGAGGTTATTTCTTAATCTATCTTTCATTGTAACTCCACACATACTCCTCAACGCTCGCATTTTCACAGCATTAATTCTACTTTCATGCTTACATGCCCAACTTTCACTAATGTACATCAGTGTAGGGGCCAACACTTCACCGTGGACAGCCAAACCGGACATACTTTGGGTGCTCATAATAGCGTTCAACGCCCCTTTCATTTGATTACCAGCTTTCACTCACTTCAGAAATTATTTAACTGTAAGTATTGTACCGTGCATTTCATAAAAGGTGACTAAGGGATAAGGACAAGATGTCGTGCTAAAGGGCGACAGGCTGGCTACCTTTCACCTTGGAACGGTCCTTCCACCGAGTCATGCAGCAGGTGGGTCTTCGTGCCTTACTTGCTGCTTGATAGTTATCTTGTCCGAATACTTTGCTAAAAGTGATGGTCGGTGTTGTGCTGTAATTTACAAACTCCTTGCAGCATAACACCGATTACTCTGCTCATCCCGATTGTCGGGATACAGTGTATGGTATGTAATGTAATGGAAAAAGTCATTATTATAATATATCTGTAAGGGATGGTCATGTAGTAAGGCACAGATCAGAGTAGGATTTCTGTGGAGTAAGGTGTGTAGACTCCACAGAAATCCTAAGTAAGATATGTGGTAGACTCTGTGTGATACTAAAACTAAATTGAAGATTTTTAGAAATCATTTCTGTATTTATGTATGTTCCTCCATAACTCTTAAACCGATCATCCGAATTCTATGAAACTTAGTACAAGCACATTTAACTATACGTGAGACAGGATAAACTTCAATTCCGGTTACACTAAGATGTGGCTCTCATACAAATCGAATTGTTCCGCGCGCCGAAATAAAGTTAACGCAGGAACGCAACTCGGCCTTATTTCTTACTTAGGTGCATGCTTACACTCTTCTTTTAGCTACGAATTTTACGCGAGCGAAGCCTCGGGCAAAATCTAGTAAATTTAATATAATTTTAGTGTTCATCATTTTGTCAGCCTCGGTAGCTCAGTGGTGCTTTTGGTCGACTGGTTGTAAGCACACCTAAGCGCGGTCAGTACGTGGATGGGTGACTGCTCGACCGTTGGAGGCTGACCGTGGTTCAGATTCCACGTAAAACTGTAGGTCCCTTCCGTTCTTACCTTACTAGTTGGTAGGGTTTATCCCGCCCGGGTTGGTACAACCGCACTGAATGAAACGTCAGTCGACACGGCTAGAGAACTTTCCACACCATCTCGTGTTCTGTTGCACAGTTTCCTAAATCATAAACTGTATTTAAACCCATAAAAATATTCAAAACTCCATATTTTCTCAACGTCTCATCTTCAATAGAAAATATTTGAAACGTTTAGTACAATCCTTTGCAGTTCGCGCCCGTTCCGTCGCGTAGATCGGCATTTCCCGCGCATAATATTTCAACTTCCGCCGGAAACACATTTCCTACTGTTCGAAATTCAAATTCGAAAAATATGCTTCCTTTCCGCTTCCCGCCGTGGAGTCAGCGCGCTTCTTTGGCATCGTAAAGTTTGAAAGAATAGGGGAACACTTGGCTATCGATTTTGAGCGGCAGAGGGAAATAGTGTTATGATGGTTGCATTTTGCATACATAGAATCGGATTTACATATTCATAACTAAGTATATACAATTCTCCGTCAGTGTGGAGTCAATAGCTAAGTATGTATGTATATATTTAGAACTATCTTTTCCCGCGGCTTCTCTCGCGTGAAATACGCATTAAAAAGAAGTAAGTAAGACATATTTATTTAATAAATAACAAAAAAGTAATACTAATAACTAAAGAAATAAACCTACCTAACAAACATTAAAATAACTATCAAAAGGGGCATTTTCAAATGTTCCTAGAACACTTGCTGCATTACCCCGCTGGATGGCAAGGCTTACCCTTTGAATGAAGTAGGCCCTTGATTGCAGGACGCCAGTAGCGTCCACCAGCAGAGGCCCAAGCCTCTTCAAGAAGCTTTTGGCTTCACTGCTCCACGGACCGAGGGTTTCAACCGCAAACGCAACAAATTCGAAATCTTGAATAATATTTGAATATTTGTTGCGTTTGAGGCTCTCCGCTCCGGCCGCGGCCGCGCCAGCCGCTCTTGAAGAGGCCCGAACGTGACTTGGAGCCAATGTGTCGACACAAGTGGCGTCTCACATCAATGACCTACCCTTAGCCCATGGCACCAGGGTGATTCTTGCCTTGATTGATTGATTTGTTCTGAGTAAGTAAGATATAAGGGCGAACTGCGTTCCGGCGTTACCTTCATTTCGGCGCGCGGAACAATTCGGTTTGCATGAGAGCCACATCTTGGCGTAACCGGAACTGAATTTTCTTTAGTCACGTATAGTTAAATGTGCTTGAACTAAGTTTCATCGAATTCGGATGATCGGTTTAAGAATTATGTATGAACATACATACATACATACAGAAAATATTTTAAAAAATCGTGTAGTTTTAGTAACATACATAGAGTCTACAAACGCAGTATCTCATAAAACAAAATTACTTACTCTATCAACATCCCTTACAGATTTATTATTAGTATTGATTTATTTTTTTTGTAATGGGTGGCTGATTCAGTTTAGTTCATTCACCAGCCAACATCACCTCCGATTGTTGGCTATACTGGACTAGAGTAGAACACAACTGAGGTTGCTATGCGGCCATCTTACAGCCAGTAAGGTGGTAGCAACCCAGTAGGCTACGATTTGACCCTGCCACCTAATAAGGGGCAAGGGAAGGGACCTACAGTTTTGCACCGGTTCCGAACGGTGAAGCAGCAGGTGTAGGTATGCACGTAAATTTTTCCATCAGAAAAAACTCACTAGTACACACCGACCGCATTCGAACCTCGGACCTCTCGCAAGAGAAGCCGACGCCCAAACCACTATGCTTCATTTCGTGATCGGACGTCGATCTATCGCACCGTCCAGTGCGCATGTGCTGATGAAATAATCGCTTAATATGTAGAAAATAAGACTTTTCTCTTAAAATATTCCTTTTGTTACAAAGTATCACTAATGTTTCAGCAAAAAATATGAAATATCTCCTTGAGTATCGGTAGGCTTTGATCACGATTTGATTATAACTTTTCTTCGGAAGCCTTTGTAGCAATTTTCTCTACGTCTCGAGGTAAGGACTATAATCCGTTTCACGATCAAAGGTTCCTACCGTTGGTTCAACTGACACATTCTTTTGTTGATCACTGTTTGTGTCTATAGCTCGGCTCGCGCTAAGGATAACGATATACACCATCTAAATTATAATTCGAAAAAAAATTAATTAAAAAAAATACCCCCATGACCCAAAAAAGTAAAAAAAAAACCCGCGCAGCTCTTGAGTTTTTATTTTTATTTACTTAGCGGCCCCCCGACTCATTTATGTAAGTAAACGGAATTTATTTTTGACATTTTAAGGGGTTGTAAATTTTGTAATTTAACTTTTATTTCAAGCTTTTTTAAAAAAATCCTCATCCAAAGCGGTCGATCCGTGAGACGTAATTTTTGTATCACTTTATAAATTATTTTATTCTTTGTTACCTAGCTAGCAACCACCCCGGTTAAACTAACTTTCTATTAAAAAAAACGCATCCAAATCGGTCCATCCGTTTGGGAGCTACGATGCCACAGACAGACACACACTCATACAAACCCTCGTTAAACTTTTAACATCCCTCTTTTTGCGTGTCGGGGTTCAAAATGTGGACTCAAGAACGTTAGATGTAGAGACGTGTCGGACCTTCGCCGCGCCAGCGTAACACGATATTTGTAAAAACGTACAAATAACATTCGTTGCCACTCAATCACAGCGCGATAACACCCGATACCACCCAATCAGAGCGCGGGCCGTCCCCTCCGCTACCCGCGGAGCTTGGCGACGCTGGTTCTCATGTAAGCATTGGACAGTCCGACGTCCAAACTCTTCTAAAGGTTCTTGTGTGGACCTATCGCTATAAATGAACATTGAGAACAGCTAAATTGCCACGCTCAAGGAGTTATTATTAAATGTTGCATGTATTAAAATTTATATTCTCTCCCCTCGATTCTTTCGCTGGCTTGTATCGGACGGATCTAACGGCTCGTGAACAGTATTGAAATTGCGTTTTTATTGATACTTTGCGTTGGGAGAACTCTTTGAGAGTAATTTTTTTTTCTTTGTGAATATTTTACAGGCATAAATTTCATGTCATTTTCTTCTAAGCGTAGGCAGAGTATTTGTGAGCTTCTGTGTCTTTTTTTTCTATGTAGTCCGGTATGGGTGGCTGAGTCGGAGGGGCCAAAGCACATGCTCCGACCAGCCAATATCACCTCCGAGTAGGTAGGTGCCATACCGGAGACTTTCCTGGATTGCTGGCTATACTGGACTAGAGGAGAACACAACCGAGGCTGCTATGCGGCCATCTTACATCCAGTACGGTTATACCAACCAAGTCTGCTACAATTTGAGCCTACCACCCAGTAATGGGCAAGGGAAGGGATCTACAGTTTTACACCGGTTCCCAACGGTGAAGTAGCAGGTGTTGGTATGCACGCAAATTTTTTCGTCAGAAAAAACTCATTGGTACACGCCGCGCCGACCGGATTCGAACCTCGGACCTCTCGCATGAGAAGCCGATGCCCAAACCACTCGGCCACCCGCCGTCTTGTCGCCAAAGGTTTTTGGCATTAAATTTATCGTTTTTGACGTGATGATGTCACGTCTTATAAATTGATGAACACCGGCTGCACGCACGAAGAAGTGTAACGTTCTGTGTGTGCAAGCGAGAGCGCGATAGAGACCTGTGTGTGCAAGCGAGAGCGCGATAGAGAGGCATATACAATAGTAGGAAATACAAAATATTTTTCTCCGCATTTTGCGAGCCTCGAACCCGCGGTCCCTGCCACCATCACTGACCAGACGTGTTATACACGCGGGCTATCGACCGTCTACTTATCGCTGCAAATTTTCTCAACAGTATGTGACAACAGTATGTGAATTTCATGGAGCGACATCTAGCGTCAATATTAAATTAAATACTTCAGCCAGCGGTATACTTGATTTAGCAGTTAGGTAATTGTTGCAACGTTGAACATGTAGATGGCGTTATGTAGGTTTTTTAAATTTAATTAATAGTCGTTATTTTCTCATATTTTTTATTAGTTATTATCACATCTTTATCATGTACTTAAATTAATTTTACATGGTAAATATCCGCCGGAACTGATTTACTTTATGACAATCATCACGTAAAACTGTCGTCCGTAAACCAACTTTACAGACAAAAAATTTTT
The DNA here is from genome assembly GCA_946902875.1 of Nematopogon swammerdamellus. Lineage (NCBI taxonomy): Eukaryota > Metazoa > Arthropoda > Insecta > Lepidoptera > Adelidae > Nematopogon > Nematopogon swammerdamellus. The sequence goes on along the minus strand of OX336356.1, from coordinate 2,052,700 downwards.
TTTTTACGGAAACTGACACGGTTTTTGCTACATCGCCTACAACATCCGTGATGTCAGCCCATAACACCGGATTATTTCATACTTGTAATAATAGACATGTAGGTTCGATTGACATGGACCATTTGTAGGATGTAAATAAAACAGCCAACCATGTTGGTTCACATAAAAAAATTACATATTTATGTTTATGTGTACCGTGTGGGTTCGGTACGTAAAAATAATAGCCCCACTGCATCTCTCCCCGTGCATGTCGTAAGAGGCGACTAAGGGATAAGGACAAGATACTGCGCTAAAGTGCGACAGGCTAGCCACTTCTCACCTTGGCGCAGTCGTTCCACCTAGCTAGTCATGCAGCAGGTGGGTTCTTCGTGCCTTACTTGCTGCTTGATAGTTGTCTTGTCCGTATACTGTGCTAAACGTGGTGGTCGGTGTTATGTTTACCAGAGTCCTTATAGCACAACACTGAATACTCTGCTTACCCTGATTGTCGGGATACAGCGTGTGTTATGTATGTATGTATGTATGTGTACCTATATTTTATTTTATATTAAATGTTCAATAATTTATAAATGTTCATATACATATACAATACATAGACATGCATATAGAGATAGAGCGATAGAGCGAGCGACAGAGACGAACAGCGGCGTACTAATGAAGTTTGCCGCCGGAAGTGGGTCGGGTAATGCCGTCATGGTGGACGCCTGACCGGAAGCGCCGCCATTTGACAAGTGACAGGCGCGGATAGAGGCGGATTCTCTGTGGAGGAAATAAGCCAACTTCGATTTGCTTCTGTGTTGTGCGAACGAGAGGTCCGAACGCTAACTGCTCTGAATGGTTCTTAAAAATCTGTGAAATAAAATTTAATAAAATAAATAATAAATACTTTATTGTTCACCACTAAATGTGAAAGGGTTACAAAAGGCGAGTTTAATGCCTTGCGGCACTCTTTAGAAAATAACTATATTTAGTAATTTATATGTATGTATGGCTTATATTTGACGTCAATGAAGAGCTGCTGAATAAGCTGGACCGGCTACTAAACATGTGCATCCGTTACATTTTCGGTCTGCGGAAATTTGATCACATTTCTGAGTTCCGGTCTAGCCTTCAGTGGCTCGACATACGTCGTCGCAGAAATTCCCATGTCCTCTCTCTCTTGTACTGCACACTAAATGACCCTGCTGCTCCTAAATACCTATCCGACCGTTTCCAAATGCTGTCCTCCCACGGTGTACCATTAAGATCCTCTGACACCCTTGTCCTTGCTATCCCGTCCCACTCCTCGGTATTTTATACTGATTCTTTCACAGTGCACGCTGCACGCATGTGGAACGAACTTCCTCTTCGTTTACGACAGTGTGCTTCGATCCACACGTTCAGAGTGCTCTTGAAAGACTATCTCCTCAATTCCTAAATCTTATCTCCTACTTCCGTATCCCTAGTTTCTGAGCAAATTCATAATGTGTTGTGTAATGTCTGAGTTTTATTTTGTATATGTTTATATATGTTTATTATTTATTATGAATAATATATGTGTATTATATGCATTATATATATAGATATATACTATTTGTCCTTCTATTTTCTATTTTATAAGACTTTGTTTTGTTTACCTTGTCTTGTTGCACCTACCCTGGTTCTATATGTAAATAAGGGTAGGCTGGTGGAAAATGCCATAGGCATTAAGTGCTACCTTCTGTACAACAATTATGTGCAATAAACGTTTTTTGATTGATTTGATTTGATATTTTACTAGCATGTACTTATAAGTATTGTTAATAAGGTATTCTTATTATTATTTTATCTTCCATTCTCAAGCTCAACTCTTTTGCTACTACCTACTTACATTTCACTATATATTAATCGAACATCTAAAGGTTGACTGTAAGAAATCTCAGTAAGGGATAAGTCCGCCTTTGAACCTTATGTAAATTTTCGAATGTACTTATTACTGTTGAATATTTATTGGAGCAATAAAGGATTTTAAATTTTTTTTTTTATGTAATCCGGTATGGGTGGCTGAGTCGGAGGGGCCAAAGCGCATGCTCCGACCAGCCAATATCACCTCCGAGAAGGTAGGTGCCATACCGGAGACTTCCCTGGATTGCTGGCTATACTGGACTAGAGGAGAACACAACCGAGGTTGCTTGCGGCCATCTTACATCCAGTACGGTGGTACCAACCCAGTCGGCTACAATTTGAGCCTACCACCTAGTAAGGGGCAAGGGAAGGGACCTACAGTTTTACACCGGTTCCGAACGGTGAAGCAGCGGGTGTAGGTATGCACGTAAATTTTTTCGTCAGAAAAAACTCATTGGTACACGCCGACCGGATTCGAACCTCGGACCTCCCGCATGAGAGGCCGATGCCCAAACCACTCGGCCACCCGCCGCTCAAATCTCAATCTATATCTATCTTTAGAAAGCGCGTAGGGGCGGACGACTGAAGGGAAGCACTGACATGGCACCTATATTACTATGGCACTTATATTATTTGTCAGCCTCGATAGCTCAGTGTTGCAGACAGTCGACTGTCGCTATTCATTGTTAAGCAACGCTGGGCCGGTCAGTACTTGGATGGGTGGCCGCTCGACCGTTGGAGGCTGACAGTGGTTCGGATTCCACGTAAAACTGTGGTTCCCTTCCCTTCTTACCTTACCACCGTACCACCGTACTGAATGAAATGTCGGGTGAAAAAACGGCTATGTAAATATGTAAAGAGAAAGGTGTCCCCATACAAGAAATCTGTTTTTTTCACGTTTTTTTTTGTGCGCCGAAACCGTTCAGGTGCGGTGCGATTCGAACTCGCGCACCGAGGGTTCCGTATCGCCATGTCATGGTCAGCGCCACTCACGCCATCTATGTATTAGTTAAAATGCTATACAAAAATTGTTTTTTGTTGTATGGGAACCCCGTGATTTTTTTTTATACTTTTTTTATTTTTATTATTTATTTTATGCATTTATTTACACATTTTTTTTATATTAATTTTAGATAATATTTACAAACTTAAAATCTAAAATTAATACAAAAACAAATGGAGTTTCCACCACCGGCGGCGGGATTTATTGTTATATCGGCCATAATAACACATATTCTGTGAAAATTTCAATAGGCTACCTATTACGGTTCAAGAGATACAGCCCTCGGACAGACAGATGGACAGACAGACAGACAGACGGCGTAGGCTTAGTAATAGGGTCCCGTTGGACGGATACGGAACCCTAAAAATGATGTTCATGCAATACTTAGATCTTTTATGTAGAAAGAGCGCTGAAGTCTCGCGGAAAACTCTCGGAAAAGTGCGAAAAACAACTCACTCGATGCATCAAAGTATTCGGAATTAGCCTCGTTCGCCGTCTCTCTCGACAAAGGGAGTGATGTTTCGTATACTGTTTGAATGTAGAATTTTTGAGTTGTTGTATGGTATGCGTTTGTTGTTGTAGTGAGAAGGTTTGTAGCGCCTCTGGACTCAATCCAGCATCGAGCCGTGCGACTAGTGAGTGACCCCGAAGTGTCCTGCGATCTCACAGAGCACGGAATACCCATTCCGTGCTCTGTGTGCGATCTTGAACCACTGCAACACCGCACATAGGGGCCAAAATGAGCAAAAGTTGGCGATAATTGCTGCAGTGTTTAATTATATAAAAAAAAAATAAAACTACATTAGTGGCAGCTAAATAATAATAATTTATTAAAGAAATAATATTAACAACAAAACAAAAAAAAAATTAAATAAAAAAAAATTAAAAGAAGCTTTTATATTGAAAAAAAGTAGCTTTTAAAAGCTTGTCGCGGAATATTCATAAAAAGGTGCGAATTTATTTCATTGCAACATTTTATTTTTTAAAGCTTAATTTTTTTCAATATAAAACTTTTTTGTTTTGTTTTTTTTTTTTATATTTTATTTTGTGCATTTTAATTATTACTCATCAAGACAAATCAAACGAGCCGGAACACGATGAGTTTATCTTGTGTAGTTTAGAAGTTCCTATGGCCCCTTCCGTCTTCATCATCAGACCTTGGACACCACCTAGGTCTAAAGTAATTGCTTGTCAAGACAAATCCAACGAGCTCAAACACGAAGGGTTTATCATGTGTATAGTTTAGGAGTTCCTATGGCCACCTTTCGTCTCCATCATCAGACCAGCTCGATGGTACCATAACATTGCATTGTCTTCGGAACTGAACCAACACTAAAAATAGGCAAGCAGAATAAAAACAGGGCAAGTAAAGTAAAAAATAAGTTATCCTGGCGGACGGAGGGGGTGAGGGGAAGGGTAGGGGATGGGAGCAGGGTACCCAACGGGGATTGCCCCTAGCGGGGGGAAGGGTTTGGTACCTTTGAATAATACTACCAGTGAGATCGTACTAAGGTGTACGTAACGGAAATCTGACTCAGGTAGTTACCCGCTTGAAAACTGATACTTTCGACGGGACTTGAATATTTAATTATAAATCAAAATAGTGCAAATATGTGCAAACTTTTTTTTGTGATAATAATATTAGATAAGTTCGCTTACAAGAAAAAAGGGAAATTCCAGCTTGATATAGTTTGGCGCATTACTAAACCTTTCAGCAAGTATTTATCATTTTTATTTTCTAGGAGATTTCGACTGCACTTTGTCTTATATGTGTTAAGCTACTTTAGTTTAGTGTAAATATAAAGTAATAATGACAAAACAAAGTACTCACCTGTAGGTACATCACCCATTGCAAAAATAGTTAATTCATCAATAACAAAGCGAACACAAAATAATTTTAAACATTTCACTCGAGGTACTAATTTGTCGCAGGCAAGCACTCTCGCGAGAATGAGCAACTTGCGACTGTTATTGCAGCGAGCGTTGTAATTCGTTCATAGTTTTGACGATACATGTCGCTGCGGGGGTCAATAAACTTTATATTCGCATAAAAATAAAGGCTCTAATCGTCATTTTACTTTTCGAGTTTTCGCCAACTCTCTCCATACTAAGGCCCCTATGTGCACCGTAGGGATGTCGGCTCCCTAAGTGTGTTTTATCGCTTGTTCCATTGGGAGTGCTCGCAACCCCGCATACGACCGAATGTCCATGGGCGTCGTTAGACACCTTATGGGTGGTTAATAAAAATGAAAAAAAGGGTTAATATTAAAGTTTCAAAAATAACTGAGAAAGTTTTATTAGGGGGTCAAATATTATTGTCAGCCTCGCTCGGTAGCTCAGCGGCGCGGTCGGTCGACTGTTGTTAAGCAATGCTGAGCGCGGTCATTACTTGAATGGATGGCCGCTCGACCGTTGGAGGCTGACCGTGGTTCGGATTCCACGTAAAACTTTAGGTCGCTTCACCGTGTCAGTTTCTATAAAAAAAAAAATAGTCTGATAGATATGTAGAAAATACTATTTTGCTAAAAAAAATTACATAATTAAGCATAAAATAACATTTACATGACTTGACGAAACTCTATAAGGAGTAAGTGTAAGACACGTATACCGTGTGGGGCCGGTATTTAAAAAGAATATCCCCACTGCATCTCTCCCCATGCATGTCGTAAAAGGCGACTAAGGGATAAGGACAAGATGCCGTGCTAAAGGGCGACAGGTTCGCCACCTCTCACCTTGGCACGGTACTTCCACTGAGTCATGCAGCAGGTGGGTCTTCGTGCCTTACTTGCTGCTTGATCGATTGAATCTTGTTCGAATACTTTGCGAAACGTGGTGGTCGGTGTTGTGCTGTAATTGACCAGAGTGCTTGCAGCACTCTAAAAATTAATTCTCTTAAAAAGTGGACCGATTTTCATGCGTTTTTTTTAAAAGATCTTGAAATAAAAGTTAAATTACAAATTTAAAAAACCCCCGACCCTTAAAAAGTCCAAAATTGTTTCCGTTTACTTACTTAAAGGAGTCGGGGGACCGCTAAGTAAATAAAATATAAAAACTCATAGCTGCGCGGGAATTTACTTAGCGGAAGGGAAATTATTTTGGACTTTTTAAGGGTCGGGGTTTTTTTTTATTTTTAATATGAATTTTGTATAAATTTAGATATGTTTTGACAAAGCTTTGTGGCTCTTCGTAGGTTTTTGAACAGTTCCTTATTTTAAGTTGTACATTCTAGATAAGCGCACAATGCCTACGAAACACCGTCGACAACTGCCTCTGCGAGACAGATTTTTTCTAGTGCAGAGTGTTTAAAAAAATTGAAACATTGTCACATTGAAATAAAATAAATTTTAAATGTTAAATTTTGAAAATTAGATATACATGCATATTATGATCTTACCGGCTTATCATGATCGTGCCTCATTATGGTGTTTTCAAACCCCCAAACTTGAAAATATGTAGTGGCGGGGCAAGACCTAAATTTGAGGTGGGCAAGATACATTTTGCGAGGCCTCCTCTGGTGGCACTAGAGGATGGATTTTATAAATTCTCACTGTCGAAATGGATTTCCGCTGCATGAACTTTCGAGGCGCGAGGCCCCTTGGGCCGCGATGCCGTGGGCGGTTGCCCGCGTCGCCCACGCCTTGCGCCGCCTCTGCGAAATATGGCACAGGTTCCTGTGTTGGGAACCTGTGCCGTCAAGTCAACTCATGAGGAACTCGCTGAACTCGATGAACTGGCGACAAACCAGTAGTACAAACAATGGATGAGTCTTCGCACGGCAGTATTGAAACAACATGCAATATAAGGCGACAAGAATTGAAGGGAAGCACTGAAATGGCACCTTGTACACCCGGTGTTATGGGCTGACATCACGAATGTTGTAGGTGATGTAGGCAACCGTGTCAGTTTCCATAAAAAAAAAGACGAAAATAAAGCAGTCCCCTAATATTTTATCTTCAAATAAGAATCGATGTCTCTAGATACGTATCAGATAAAAAATGGCCAAGCAATTTCATTTCTATAAAGGGCTGGAGGGTAGAATTGGTATAGTTTTGTGTTTACTGAATTTTCTGTCGATATTAGAACGTTCCGTACCGTGTGGGGCCGGTACTTAAAAAGAATAGCCTCTCTGCATCTCTCCACGTGCATGTCGTAAAAGGCGACTAAGTGATAAGGACAAGATGTCGTGCTAAAGGGTGACGGGTTCGCCACGTCTCACCTTGACACGGTACTTACATGCAGCAGATGGGTCTTCGTGCCTTACTTGCTGCTTGATCGATTGAATCTTGTTCGAATGCTTTGCGAAACGTGGTGGTAAGTGTTGTACTGTAATTTACCAGAGTTATTGCAGCACAACACCGATTACTCTGCTTACCCCGATTGTCGGGATTCAGCGTGTGTGATATGTATGTATGTATGTATGTATTAGAATGTTCCTTTACTATAAGTGGACATATACAACAATGAACGATGCCTTTGACCAGAGTTTTCTGCACCACAAAAAAAACAACTATGAAAAAACACATTTATGGGGACCCCCTTAATTTTTCAATTTGTTGTTATATCCGCCAAAATAACACATATTTTGTGAAAATTTCAACCGGCTATCAACTACGGTTCCAAAGATACAGCCATCTAACGGACGAACGGACGGACAGACAGACAGACAGAAGTTGTAGGCTTAGTAATAGGCTTCCGTACGGGTTACGGAAATCTAAAAAGTGAAGATTATGGCTTCGAACTAAAAAAGGAGTTTTGAAACATAATTTTACACAAACTTTTGATCTCGTGGCGTTCTGACCCATTCTCAGGACCCACTGTCAAAAAGAAAAAAAATTGTGGCCTTTCGACCCAATTACATTTAATTTTGAGAGGCGTTCTGACCCACTTACCAGAATACACAGATACAGTAAGTGAACTTCCTTTGTGGCAATTTGCAAACCTCCTATCATTTCTGCTGCCATGTTACTTTATTTCCCATTCCCAGCTTACCAAGAAGTCTTCGGGTTTCCACTTTAATTACGGTGACTGTATTCTGACCATTTGAATACTTTATTGCACAAAAAATAACAAAAGGTGGACTTAAAGCCTAAATGCATATCTGCCAGTCATGCCTGAGATTGTGAGTAGTGTAGGTGGGTAGTGCGGGAAATTAAATGAGAGATTACTTAATGTTTTTCTGAAAATTAAGAATTTGAATTTTTTTTTGTTTTTTGTTGTTGTGTTGTTTAATCTGATATACACTCCGGAAAAAAACATAGCACCAATCCTAACCATGTGTGATCGCTCACAATATACCATGAAAGCAAAATACAATAATATGTAGGTAACCACTTTCCTTCCTGTGCCGCGCAAAAATACAATGTTCCTACAAGCTCAGAACTTCCAATACACTCCGTCGATATCTCAGCACTCAGGCGGTAGGGTTTTCGCGGATTTTCAAAAACACTGCAGTAAATAATTCGTAGGGAATTCCCTCCCTTCAGCCGAGAGATTCAAACGATCGAGATGCTTGCAGCAATCCTGATGGGGAATCGTTGCACACCACTCGCTATTCAAGAGGATATCTTTGAAGGTTTCATATTATACGTATATAAGGTATTCGCATACTATCTGTTAATATTTTGGGAGTGTCACATACTGATCACAAGCTTCTTCCCGCGGCTTCGCTCGCGATACACTCGGTTTATTAGAAAATTCGATTTAAACGCAATTATGAAATATACGATCGTTTTTCTTATATTCCTTCTTTTTTTTTTTATGGAACCTGACACGGTTGGCTACATCACCTACAACATCCGTGATGTCAGCCCATAACACAGGGTGAACTAGGTGCCATGTCAGTGCTTCCCTTCATTTCATGTCGGCTACACTAAACTGGACGGAAAACACGAACTATTTACATAGCCGTTTCGACCGACGTTTCGTTCAGTGCGGTGGTACCAACCCGGCCGGGATAAACCCTACCACCTAGTAAAGTAAGAAGGGAAGGGACCTACAGTTTAACGTGGAATCCGAACCACGGTCAGCCTCCAACGGTCGAGCGGTCACCCATCCAATCACTGACCGCGCTCAGCGTTGCTTAATAACAGTTGACTAACCAACCGCGCCACTGAGCTACCGAGGCTGACGAATTTTCTTATCCCTTAGTCGACTTTTACGACATGCGACGGGGAGAGATGCAGTGGGGCTATTCTTTTTAAGTACCGACCCCACACGGTACAACCTCTTTCTCTCTCTCCCTCCCTAGTACCCCCTCCCTTCCCCTCCCTACCTAGCCTCCTCCCTTCACACCCCCTCCCCTCCGTCCTCCTATCCCCTCGCCATCCGGCACTACAATTCGACACTAAATTCCGTAGATACTGCTCAGCCCTATTATTATTTAGCGTGATGGTATTATAACCTATAGTGAGCCTGAAGAACTATTATTTACATTTGTGAAAATCGCATCAAAATCTGTACAGTAGTTCCGGAGTTACCTCAAACATACATACATACATACATACGGACAGACGTTCCCTTTTATAAGAAATAGAAATTAGCGATAGATATAGAGATAATAAAGACATTAACCAAAAAAAAAGATATTTTTAGCGTTAGTTTTCGAAAAATTTTACATGTTCTAGCGATGAAAACGTGCCACTGGGTATCTAAATATCTGATTATTTGAGGTCATCGACTCTCACGGCCGCGCGCCGCGCCGCGATGCGTTCCGTGCGCTCAAGGTCATTGACTATACACCTAAAATTAAACTGAAATATTATGTACAAGTCAAACTGAAGTATATCAAGTCACAAAAAAATATAGGTTGTAGGCGAGCTAGTACCGCCGGGTTGGTTTGATTTCGAGAATTCGATGAACGTTCCCCGTGTGCTTTCGTGTTTGAAAAAATATTATATGTTTGTGCCAAAATGTAGGTTAAGCCTGAATCTGTCCGTGAGAGTTTATTTGCTGAAAATGGGACGAGTACTTTCACGCTATCGCAATTTGTACTAAGCGCGAGAGCATACTTGGGGAGATGGTGGTGCCGTCATCGGTGGTGAGGGGGAGGTCGAGTGCACGGTCTTTTTTTTTTTATGTAATTCGGTATGGGTGGCTGTGTCAGAGGGGCCAAAGCGCATGCTCCGACCAGCCAATATCACCTCCGAGAAGGTAGGTGCCATACCGGAGACTTCCCTGGATTGCTGGCTATCCTGGACTAGAGGAGAACACAACCGAGGTTGCTATGCGGCCATCTTACATCCAGTACGGTACCAACCCAGTCGGCTACAATTTGAGCCTACCACCTAGTAAGGGGGGCAAGGGAAGGGACCTACAGTTTTACACCGGTTCCGAACGCTGAAGCAGCAGGTGTAGGTATGCACATAATTTTTTTCGTCAGAAAAAACTCATTGGTACACGCCGACCGGATTCGAACCGCGGACCTCTCGCATGAGAAGCCGATGCTCAAACCACTCGGCCACCGATGGGTCTTCAAGGCGTGCTAGCATTCAGGTTTGTAGTTTGTATAGTTTGGCAGCACGAAGCCGTCGAAAATACATACTTTTTGTCGCCAACTTTCTGGAATGCCCCCCTTGTTGCGAAGCGTAAGACGTTCATCGAATTCACGCCAAAAAATGTTTCTAACCCCGTTTTGGTGTGCATCGCACATCGCAAGGGTGCATTAGAGAGTGTAGGCAATAAAACAATGTCAAATTCGAGTATAAAATTTGTCAAGCGGAATTTGCGAGTGACAAGCTATTGAGACATGCACCCTAACCGATGTGCGGACGGCTTCGAGGGCCTGTGTGATTGATCGGCTCACATTGGCGGCCAGAATTGGATCTCTGGAAGAAAATGCTCTTACCAATAAGCCCACTATTAGGATTATTTGCTATTGTACCATTAATGTCTGCGTGTGACAATAGTTAATTTTGAATATTTTCGATTTAGGTTCGATTTACTGATCTGAGGTTTTTTAATAGACACGGTTGGCTACATCACCTACAACATTCGTGTTGTCAGCCCATAACACCTCGGTGAACTAGGTGCCATGTCAGTGCTTCCCTTCAGTCGTGCCGGCTACATTAAACTGGACGGAGAACACGAACTATTTACATAGCCGTTTCGACTGACCTTTCATTCAGTGCGGTGTTATCAACCCTGGCGGGTTAAATCGTACCACCTAGTAAGGTAAGACGGGAAGAGATCTATACTTTTACGTGGACAAGAAACGAAAATACAAGAATTACATACATACATACATAACTAACGCTTTTGTATCCCGACAATCAGAGTAAGCAGAGTAATCGGTGTTGTGCTATAAGTTCATACATACATACACATACATAACGTCACGCCTGCCTGCCTCCCAGTGGGGCAGGCAAAGACAACGGACCCAACCCACGCAAACAACCCAACCCCCACGTGCCACGATCCTGACACACTTTTGCCGCCTCTTCCACTCTCATAATGTTCTTCATACATGCTCGTCGGTTACGGGTACTACGCACCTGACCCTTTTCGAGAACATGCCCGATCTGGTCCAGGTACAGGTACAAGAATTACATATATATATATAGTTTTAAAACTTAAATCAGGAATTATATACGGCGTAAGCTAGGTATCGCATTAACATCTAAGCCTGTAATGTTTCTTAGATTTAAAAATAAAGGAAATGAATAATGACTGCAAAAGCTTATCAAATACTTTGCCACAAAATTAATCACAGGTACAATTTTATTTACATGAAACATTTTACACTCTACAAATGGCCGAAAATATCTAAAAAAGCCCAAATAATCACTCCCCCTAAGCTTCATAGATGGCTGCTGTCATTACTGTCCCCCCTTTTTTTCCGGAAAAAAATCGGGGGGGCCGCGAAAGAATTAAAAAACCTTGAACTATTATTGACACATATTTTAGGTTGGTTGGTTATTAAAGGTTGACTGTAAGATATATCTGTAAGGGATAAGTCCGCCTTTGCCCCTTATGTAAATTTTCTATTGTATTTGTTACTGTTTAATGTTTACTGGAGCAATGAAGAATTTTCTATCTATCTATCTATCTATCTATTTATTTAATATTTTCTGTTCTTCACTCCACAGTCTCGGTAGTTCAGTGTACGTTGGGCTTCGGCGGGCGAATGGAACTTTGAATGGGTGACCGTTTGGCCATCGAGGCTTGCCGTGGTTCGGAAATCACGTAAAACTGTAGGTCCTTACATTACTAGTATGTAGAGTTTTAACCCGCCTGGATTGGTACAACCGCACTTAATGAACGTCGTTTGAAACGGCTATTTAAATTGTTCATGTTTTCCGTGCAGTTCAGTGTAGCCGGCACGACCGAAGGGAAGCACTAACATGGCACCTAGTTCACCATGGTGTTATGGGCTGACATCACGGTTGTAGTAGATGATGTAGAAATTGTGTGCACAAATCCATGTAGGTATTCCATTGATGGGGTAGGTACCTTTCATTCAGTGCGGTGGTACCAACTCGCGCGGGTTAAACCCTAACACCTAGTAATATAAGAAGTGACCTACAGTTTTACGTGTAATCCGAACTGCGGTCAGCCTCCAACGGTCGAGCGGTCACCCATCCATCCACTGATCGCGCCCAGGTGTGCTTATGATCCGACCGACATTCGAGCGACCGCACCACTGAGCTACCGTGGCTGACGTCGATGCCTGTTCGACAATTTTGAAATGCTCGCGTCCGCACATCCGCTTTAAAGCGGCCATTTAGCCGCTTCATAAGGAGGCGATATTAAAAAATAGTAATAAGCAATATAAATTGACGCAATTTATATGTGGATAAAGGGAAGGTCTTTTATTATTTCGAGATTGATTCCTTTAAGCCTGTTTGACACCACTTCCTGTTCGGGGGAAAGAATTCGCCAAGAATACCTTAAGAGAACCGGGAAGTCCACTTTTCTCATACACCAGGGGAAGTCTGTTTCCAAAACGTAAATCTTGCACTACCATTTTAAAATGTTTGTGTGTAAAAAATATTATTAATATCTATGTTATGTTTATGTCCATAATATGTTGTCTATTTTTCATTATTTCATTTGATTATAAAAATGTATTGTATTGTATTGTATTGTTTATTGATCATTCATAATATGGCAGTTAGACTGCTCTCGAACTTGTCACAATTTGTTCTATCCGGTTCGATTACACCCACGAAGAAGAACCGACAAGAAACTTCGCAGGGTATTTTTTAAACATATTTTTACAAGAATTTAGTGACTAGCCACATAATAACACCGCCCCTAGTCTATCTAAAACACAGCTTGAGAGCAACAATTTTGCTGAGAGTTCTGACTAGTCTTATTAATTAAGTGAATCAGGTGTAAAGAGCCTTTGTCAAACTTTGATAAGTAATTTGTATCAACATAACTATGTTAGTATATTAAACTACAATGTAGTATAATTGTATTGTCAAAAATAAAAAATAAAAATATATGAATATTTAAGATACTTGAAGTATCAAGTTGTCAATGGGTTAATAAAGTTGAGGTACTAATGGTACCTAGTCAAGAGTTAATATTGTTTGTAAAAAATATCAGCATCGATAGCTCAGTGGTGCAGACAGTCGACTGGTTGCTATTGATTGTTAAGCAACGCTGGGCGCGGTCAGTACTTGGATGGGTGACCGCTCGACCGTTGGAGGCTGACCGTGGTTCGGATTCCACGTAAACTATAGGTCCCTTCTCTTCCTACCTTACTAGGTGGTAGGGTTTAACCCGCCCGGGTTGATACCACCGCACTGAATGAAAGGTCGATCGAAACGGCTCTGTAAATATTTTGTTGCTGACATCACGGATGTTGCAGGTGATGTAGCCAATCGTCTCAGTTTCCATAAAAAAAAGGGGAAAAAATTAACGAAGAACAAGGGCAATAGAATGACATCACGATAAAGCAGATAATAAAGCCGACCGTGACAAGTTCCACACCAGACATGGCACTCGTGTCGGAAATGGACACGAAACTGAACACGGACAGGAGTCGTGTGACCTTCGATTCTACGCGTGTGACAGATCGTGTCGTCATATCGCTAGGCCGCCACGAAATCACGAAAGACGTCATAAATGGATGTTGTTATTCGATATCCCAGTAGGTATCAGCAGTCAGCCATCAGCAGTAGGCAGTACAGTGTCAAAAATTAAATAATTTTCTTCTTTTCTTCTTCAACAGCCCTTTTTTATGAATGCATAACCTGTTTCATGAAAAATCGCCATATTCGTGATACGTTCGTTTTTTTTTTTTTTATGGAAACTGACACGGTTAGCTATATCACCTACAACGTCCGTGATGTCAGCCCATAACACCGGGTGAACTAGGTGCCATGTCAGTGCTTCCCCCTTTGATCGTGCCGGCTACACTGAACTGGTCGGAAAACACAAACTATTTACATAGCCGTTTAGACCGACGTTTCATTCAGTGCGGTGGTACCAACCCGGGCGGGTTAAACCCTACCACCAAGTAAGTTTAGGAGGGAAGGGACCTACAGTTTTACGAGGAATCCGAACCTCGGTCAGCCTCCAACGGTCAGCGGTCACCCATCCAAGTACTGACCGCACCCAGCGTTGCTTAACATTCAATAGCGACAGTTGACTGTCTGCACCACTGAGCTATCGAGGCTGACAAAGTGATGCAAAAAAAAATGCAATCAAAAATTGCTAGGCTGGTTGTGACAGGTCGTGATTTCGTGATGGAGACCGTGATTCGTTTTGCAATACGACACGAATTGCTTCGTGTCCAATCGTGACAAAATATCAACACGAATGCCAAGTCTGTTCCACACCGATCATCTACTCCAATCGGGCGGCCAGGCTCGTGGTTTCTCTCATCAAGGAAAGATTACAACATAATTTTATTGACCGACCACAAGATAGCCCTGAAGCCTCCACGCGTTGATCACTCCCCCTCCCCCCTCCCTCTCCTCCCTCCACACCGTCTCCCGCCGCCTCCTGCCTCGTGGGAGGGAGATTTTTCATCCGCATTCAAGGACTGAAAAAATTGGCCAAGTGCGCGCTTTGACGGAATGAGCAAGGTTTCGGAATAGACTGATAATGAATATATGGATAATATAGACCGGCCAAGTGCGAGTTGGACTCGCGCACCATGGTTTCCGCACCCCCTTAATTTTTTAACGTTTCCATATTTTATTATTTGTTGTTATATCCACCATCATAACCAGTGATCGGTATTTCGGGCGTCATTGCAGGGCCGAATTGTGAGCAAAAAAATTTTTTTTTTATTTTACCATTTGATGGTACATAATGTTACAAACTGCCTCAAATGTATTTTAAATTGTTTATCGTAACACTTACACGAGTAAACGTTGTTTTAAATATGTTTTCCAGATTTTCTCGAAAAAATTAGCCTTTCGGAAAAAATCTATAAATTTGGTAAAATTTTAATGGAATCATGTAGATGGCAAAAAAATAAGGCACTTTTGTTATTATATGTTTTTACCAAATGTCAATGGTTCCGAAGTTATGAAATAATGAAATCTTTTTTCCGGGTTTGCTCGGAAACTGTTTATGCTAGAAAAAAAAATTAAGAACCAAATACGTCGAGGCTTTGATCCTCTACACAGAAAAGGTAACATATTCACAAAAATTAAAAAAAATTATAATTGGTAAATTTTACCAAACTCCGTATTTTTCAAATTTGGTTGAAATTTTAAGGAATTAGTATAGAAGGCCAAAATATAAGACTATTTGGTTCTTACATGTTTTTTCCTAATATAAGTGGTTCCCCTGAAACGGAAAAATGAAATATTTATTGAGGGTTTTCGCGAAAAATACCGATCCTAGAATGCTATTACCAGAACATTGTACATTTATACTTTGATCCACTATACAGAACAAGTAAAAAATATACGCAATTTTTTTTTTATTTGGTTAAAGTTTCAATGAAAGCTTATTGGGGGGCCGAAATACAAGGAACTTTTGTTCTTACGTTTTTTTGCCTAATGTAAATGGTTCCCAAGGAATAGAACAATTAATTATTTTTTCCAGATTTTCTCGAAAAAATTAGCCTTTCGGAAAAAAAACTATAAATTTGGTAAAATTTTAATGGAATCATGTAGATGGAAAAAAATAAGGCACTTTTGTTATTATATGTTTTTACCAAATGTAAATGGTTCCGAAGTTATGAAATAATGAAATCTTTTTTCCGGGTTTGCTCGAAAACTGTTTACGCTAGAAAAAAAAATTAAGAACCAAATACGTCGAGGCTTTGATCCTCTACACAGAAAAGGTAACATATACACAAAAATAAAAAAAAATTATAATTGGTAAATTTTACCAAAATCCATATTTTTCAAATTTGGTTGAAATTCTTAAAGAATTAGTATAGAAGGCCAAAATATAAGACTATTTGGGTCTTACATGTTTTTTCCTAATATAAGTGGTTCCCCTGTAACGGAACATTGAAATATTTATTGAGGGTTTTCGCGAAAAATGCTGATCTCAGAATGCTATTACCAGAACAATGTACATTTATACTTTGATCCACTATACAGAACAAGTAAAAAATATACGCAATTCTTTTTGGAATTTGGTTAAAGTTTCAATGAAAGCTTATAGAGGGCCGAAATACAAGGAACTTTTGTTCTTACGTTTTTTTGCCTAATGTAAATGGTTCCTAAGGAATACAACAATTAAATATTTTTTCCAGATTTTCTCGAAAAAATTAGCCTTTCGGAAAAAAACTATAAATTTGGTAAAATTTTAATGGAATCGTGTACATGGCAAAAAAATAAGGCACTTTTGTTATTATATGTTTTTACCAAATGTCAATGGTTCCGAAGTTATGAAATAATTAAATCTTTTTTCCGGGTTTGCTCGAAAAATGTTTATGCTAGAAAAAAAAATTAAGAACCAAATACGTCGAGGCTTTGATCCTCTACACAGAAAAGGTAACATATACACAAAAATTAAAAAAATTATAATTGGTAAATTTTACCAAACTCCGTATTTTTCAAATTTGGTTGAAATTTTTAAAGAATTAGTATAGAAGGCCAAAATATAAGACTATTTGGGTCTTACATGTTTTTTCCTAATATAAGTGGTTCCCCTGTAACGGAACAATGAAATATTTATTGAGGGTTTTCGCGAAAAATACTGATCCCAGAATGCTATTACCAGAACAATGTACATTTATACTTTGATCCACTATACAGAACAAGTAAAAAATATACGCAATTTTTTTGGAATTTGGTTAAAGTTTCAATGAAAGCTTATAGAGGGCCAAAATACAAGGAACTTTTGTTCTTAAGTTTTTTTGCCTAATGTAAATGGTTCCCAAGGAATAGAACAATTAAATATTTTTTCCAGATTTTCTCGAAAAAATTAGCCTTTCGGAAAAAAAACTATAAATTTGGTAAAATTTTAATGGAATCATGTAGATGGCAAAAAAATAAGGCACTTTTGTTATTATATGTTTTTACCAAATGTAAATGGTTCCGAAGTTATGAAATAATGAAATCTTTTTTCGGGGTTTGCTCGAAAACTGTTTATGCTAGAAAAAAAAATTAAGAACCAAATACGTCGAGGCTTTGATCCTCTACACAGAAAACGTAACATATCCACAAACATTAAACAAATTATAATTGGTAAATTTTACCAAACTCCGTATTTTTCGAATTTGGTTGAAATTTTAAAGAATTAGTATAGAAGGCCAAAATATAAGACTATTTGGTTCTTACATGTTTTTTCCTAATATAAGTGGTTCCCCTGAAACGGAACAATGAAATATTTATTGAGGGTTTTCGCGAAAAATACTGATCCTAGAATGCTATTACCAGAACAATGTACATTTATACTTTGATCCACTATACAGAACAAGTAAAAAATATACGCAATTTTTTTTTAATTTGGTTAAAGTTTCAATGAAAGCTTATAGAGGGCCGAAATACAAGGAACTTTTGTTCTTACGTTTTTTTGCCTAATGTAAATGGTTCCCAAGGAATAGAACAATTAAATATTTTTTCCAGATTTTCTCGAAAAATACTGCTCCTTAAACGCAGTTATGCGAACAAAGTTTTTTTTTTTGCTTTGATGCTCTATACATAAAAAGTAAAAATACTCCAAAATTTCGGTACTTTTGTACTTACATGTTTTTGTCTAATATAAATAGTTCCCGAGGAACGGAACAATTAAATATTTGTTCCCAGGTTTCTCGAAAAATACTGGTCCTATAATTACGAGAACAAAGTCATTTTACACTTTCAATGCTCTACACAGAAAAATAAACCTAAGATAAAAAGAAAGACCTTTAAACGTACACCACCGGCACGTAACTTGGTCGGTGTGCGAAAGGCCCAGCGTAATAAAATTGAGGGCTCCGAGTATAGCAATGTCTCTCTCGCGTACAGGCCAAGTTACGTGCCGGGTGGTGTACGTATTAACATTAAAATTTAGCGAATAGCACTTTGTACGTGCGTCGTGCACCAAAGCGAGTGTTACTTGGGTCCATTGGTAAATTGTTCTATTCCTTGGGAACCATTTACATTAGGCAAAAAAACGTAAGAACAAAAGTTCCTTGTATTTCGGCCCCCCAATAAGCTTTCATTGAAACTTTAACCAAATAAAAAAAAAATTGCGTATATTTTTTACTTGTTCTGTATAGTGGATCAAAGTATAAATGTACAATGTTCTGGTAATAGCATTCTAAGATCGGTATTTTTCGCGAAAACCCTCAATAAATATTTCATTTTTCCGTTTCAGGGGAACCACTTATATTAGGAAAAAACATGTAAGAACCAAATAGTCTTATATTTTGGCCTTCTATACTAATTCCTTAAAATTTCAACCAAATTTGAAAAATACGGAGTTTGGTAAAATTTACCAATTATAATTTTTTTAATTTTTGTGAATATGTTACCTTTTCTATGTAGAGGATCAAAGCCTCGACGTATTTGGTTTTTAATTTTTTTTTCTAGCATAAACAGTTTCCGAGCAAACCCGGAAAAAAGATTTCATTATTTCATAACTTCGGAACCATTGACATTTGGTAAAAACATATAATAACAAAAGTGCCTTATTTTTTTGACATCTACATGATTCCATTAAAATTTTACCAAATTTATAGTTTTTTTCCGAAAGGCTAATTTAAAATTCGGTGCGGCTTTTTAAATGCTTCCTTAGTGCGGCCCTGCAATGACGCCCAAAAACCGATCACTGATCATAACACATATTCTGTGAAAATTTCAACCGGCTACCTATTACGGTTCCAAAGATACAGCAGTAGGACAGACAGACAGACAGACAGACAGAAAGATAGACAGACAGACAGACGGCGTAGGCTTAGTAATAGGGTTTCGTACGGGATACGGAAACCTAAAAAAGTAAAAAAGTAAAAAATGTTGCGGGGTGTCCATGCAAGAAACGTGCTAAGAATCGATTAGTACATATTCACGCTACTAAATAATAGATGGCGCCACAGATAGTTTGCATCGCAAATAGATAAAAGATAGACGGATATGGTTTTTTGACATGTATGGTATAGATAGGGGATCTACGGAACCCTCCTTGCGCGAGTAAAGCTCGCACTTGACCGATTTTTGTTCTTGTCAATTTGGCAAATAATCTAACTAAACAAGGAATATCGAAAATGGCTATCTCACCGTGTAGCCATTTGGATGGTCACCGTGAAGACATGGAAACTGACACGGTTGGCTACATCACCTACAACATCCGTGATGTCAGCCCATAACACCGGGTGAAATAAGTGACATCCCTTCATTTCATGTCGGCTGCGCTGAACTGGAGGGAAAACACAAACTATTTACATAGCCGTTTCGACCGACGTTTCCCTCAGTGCGGTGATACCAATCCGGCCGGGTACATTCATGATTTAGTACATATTATATAAGTACATATTATGTAAGTGCATATTATGTACTAAAGCATGAATGAATTAAGAATTAAATCTAAGGGCGTCTTTTCTAAGAGCTGCGAGACCCTAAGGGTGTACCGAATTGTTAAATAGGATGAGGCGCGGGGGATGTGCGGGGTGGCACTGATGATACTTATATCTCCACAGATATTAAGTCGTGTTTAAGATGCTACGACCGTTACCCTTAATAGTAATAGATATTTTATTTCGTCGCCCGCCTTTCATACATCTGCGGGGTGCGAGGAGGGTCGGGATCCGTACTGTAGGGTAAATTTGCCAGACGGTTTTCCAGACACGTTTGCCAGACGCTTTTATCAGTTTTTGCCAGACTCCTTTATCAGACTCCTCTTTTCAGATGCCTTTTCCTTGGTGAAAACTCTTGGTGGTCTTGGTCTCAGGTGGGACGACGACATCAAGTAGTCGGCGGTTAGCAGTGACTCCGTACCGCTGAATGCCGTGAGGACTGGAGGAAAATTGGAGTGGCTTATGTCCAGCAGTGGTCGCATAAACACTGACGGACTGAGGTGTAAAGGCGGACATAAGTCCGCCTTTACACCTAAAGGCGGACGTAAGTGATAAAATTTACAGATATTTCTTACAGCCAACCTTTAGGTGTGTGTAATGTTAACTAAATAAATGTAGGTAGTAAGTCGATTTTAAATATAAATATATGGGAAAACCTGCAAAATATAAATTGTTTATTTAACCTCTTTTCGCAGTACATTGCGCTCAGATTTGTCATATTTAAATTGTAACATTCCGCCAGTTCGATTATCAGAGCGAAGAAGGACTGACAAGAAACTTCACTGGATTTTTTTTCAATGTGCACTTAGTCTTCTTTACAAAATGTTTGCCACTACCAACACAGTACTTTACACTTAAGGTGATGTGAGATTACTTACCTGTCAGATTCAGTTTTAATATATGTCTGTAAAACTTCATCTATCAGCGCAGATCGATAGCTTTTTGAAAACACGATTTGATTAACTTCGCTCGATAGAAAAAAATCATGAACATGCCTCTGAATTTAGTTATAAAAACGTATTTAAGGCAACATGACCAAATCAAGACTTTAGAAAAAATATATTTTATTTGTTGAATACCTATCTAAATCCGTAGCTTTTTACTTTTTTGTTTCGATCCGTAGTTTTGGAATAAAAAAATAAAAACCAGATTTTTGATTGTGTTGCATCCTACTCCAACCACCGAAAGCGGAGCTTTGAAAGAGGAGTACGGGTGAATTCGGGTTGACAGGGCATTAAGACAGTATTAAAAAAATATTTCACAAATAATATCGTTTCGTGCACCCGTCGGGCTATCATCCGTATCCCCTTGTCTTTGATACATTTGTTGGCCGTTAATATGGTTTTTTTTTTTTTGCAAAGTGAATGTTAACCTATTTATTATCTCTGGAAAATATTAAAAGGCACGAAGATTATGCGGCGCTGGTGATTTTGGGAATTTCCCTACACACCAGATAATAGCGAGTTCGACTTTGATGGAAATGTCCTTTTTGTGTGAAAATTTGGCGACGTCCCTTTTTTTTATGGTTTGTTTGGCGATCCTAATGGGAGGAAACGGCGGAAGCTGGAGGCTGCGCGGAGGCTTCGACGCTGGCGAATTAAAAATAACGTTTGTACCGTGTGGGGTCGGTACTTAAAAAGAATAGCCCCACTGCATCTCTCCCCGTCGCATGTCGTAAAAGTCGACTAAGGGATCGTCAGCCTCGGCAGCTTAATGGTGCGGTCAGTTATTGGATGGATGACCGCCCGACTGTTGGAGGCTGACCGTGGTTCGGATACCACGTTAAACTGTAGGTCCCTTCCCTTCTTACCTTACTAGGTGGTAGGGTTTATCCCGGCCGGGTTGGTACCACCGCACTGAGCGAAACGTCGGTCGAAACGGCTATGTAAATAGTTCGTGTTTTCCGTCCAGTTCAGTGTAGCCGGCGCGAAATGAAGGGAAGCACTGACATGGCACCTGTTTCACCCGGTGTTATGGGCTGACATCACGGATGTTGTATTTGTATTGTATTTATTATATTTGTATTATATTTGTATTGTATTGTAGTTGTATTGTATTTGATGTGTAATTTCCATAAAAAAAAATAAATAAAATAAAATTGTAACAAGAAAACCTTGTGGAAACCTGCTTCACACTAATGTTGTTGTAAACGCGATTTTGATTCAAAAGACGGGTTTGCGTCAGTTACAAGACGCTAAATTAAACGAGACTACGTGGACCCAAGGCGCTCGTGTCACATATCAAACAAAAATGTCATCCCGGCTCCACGGCCGCCAACACTAGTATTTTTGTTTTATTCATGGATAGCGCGACATGTGGCATCGCTTCACATACAAGTAGATGTCTAACGATGGCCATGAACATTCTGTGTTGCACGGGGATTGCGAATACCATGCTGGCCTGACAGGAGCCTTTTCACGCCACTTTTGAAAAACCCTAGGTACAGTTGCTTTCACGAGTCATGAGCACAGATGGACAGTGGACTAACATTGCACGCAAGTGTATAGTAGTCGAACGACGCGTGTGAGCCCAATAGGTGACGAGCTTCGATTGATGCTGACTGACGAACCAATCGGGTGAAGTGTCGTCGGCGCCGTCGACGTCACATCCCGTCAAACCGACCAATGAAAAGTGTGCTCATGACTCGTGAAAGCAATTGTACTTGGAAGGACTAATCAACTGTACTCTGTCAGCCTCGACAGCTCAGTGGTGCAAGACAGTCGACTGTCGCTATAGATGGTTAAGCAACGCTGGGCCGGTCAGTACTTGGATGGGTGACCGCTCGACCGTTGGAGGCTGACCGTGGTTCGGTTTCCACCACGTTTCCACGTAAAACTGTAGGTCCCTTCCCTTCTTACCTTACTAGGTGGTAGGGTTCAACCCGCCCGGGTTGGTGCCACCGCACTGAATGAAACGTCGATCGTAACGGCTATGTAAATTTGTATTTTCCGTCCAGTTAAGTGTAGCCGGCACGACCGAAGGGAAGCACTGACATGACACCTAGTTCACCCGGTGTTATGGGCTGACTACACGGATGTTGTAGGTGAGATGTAGCCAACCGTGTCAGTTTCCATAAAAAAAAAAGGAAATTATACCCTAAACAGCTACAAACATAGAATTTTTCTGTGAAAATAAGAAAATTATATTAAAACCTGCCCTACACTTTTAACCAACAGGTCGTAAAGAAAATAGAAAACATCATAAACGAACACAACTTTCAAAATGCAACGATGACTGCATCTAGAGTACGGTTCAACCTAACGACTCTAGTTTTCAAGTGTCGTTTGTCATAGTTCTGGTGATGTCCGCGGCCGCTGCGGGGGCGCTGGCGCCGCAGCGATACATTGAGACAAAGAATTGCCTGAACGCTCAAATGTACCGCAATGTTCATGTACAGTCGGAGACAGAAGTGGATGTTACTATTAATTTCATTTTAAATAAAACTAGCTTTTTTAGCCGTATCCGGTACGGAACCCTATTACTAAAGCCTACGCCGTCTGTCTGTCTGTCTGTCCGTCCGTCTGTCTGTCTCTCCGAGGGCTGTATCTCTTGAACCGTAATAGATAGCCCGTTGAAATTTTCACAAAATATGTGTTATTATGGCCGATATAAAAACAAATAATAATAAAAATAAGAAAAAGTAAAAAATTCACGGGAATCCCGAAAGAAAGAAACCAAAAATTGTAGGCGCGAGCGCCATCTACCCAATAGAGTGTGAAGCATTTTAACTAATCATGACATTTAACTAATATGAAGCATTTCATAAGACGCCATAGATAGCGTGAGTGGCGAAAACCATGACATGGCGAAAAGGAACCCTCCTCGGTGCGCGAGTTCGACTCGCACCTGTTTTTTATAGTAAGCGCCAAATGTGGCGCTGAGCCACCCATAAGGTGTCTAGCGACGCCCATAGACATTCGGTCGCATGCGGGGGCTGAATGTCATGCCGGCCTGACAGGTGCCCATTCACGCCACTCTTGAAGAACCCGAGACTGTACTTGGGGGAAATATGTGGGCAGGAAGAGCGTTGCAGAGTTTACCGTGCCTTATAAGCTTATTCCATGGGGAGTGCTCGGAGTAGCTGCATGACGCGATCCCGCCGTCCACCTCCGCACAACGCGCACTGGGCATAGATTGCATCCCTACACGCTGGACATACCGCGGTCGCGTACCAATCGGTTCTGCAAATTTCTCCTCTATAGAATTGATTGGAACGCTCTCCAAGCTCAAATATTTCCCTTCGTGTACACTCTCGGGTCCTTCAAGAGGGGCGTGAATAGGCATCTGCCCGACCGACATGATATTCGCAACCCCCGTATGCGACCGAATGTACATGGGCGTCGTTAGACACCTCACGGGTGGCTCGGCGTCACATGTCGTGCTTTCTATTTAAAAAAAATACGTTTATTTTTTCCAGTCTGTCAGGCTCAGTAGCTCGGTGGTGCGGTAGGTCGACTGTCGGTCGGATCATAAGCACGCCTGGGCGCGATCAGTTGATGGATGGGTGACCGCCGAACGTGGTTCGGATTCCACGTAAAACTGTAGGTCCCTTCCATTCTTACCTTACTAGGTGGTAGGGTTTAACCCGTTCAAGCTGGACCACCGCACTTAATGAAAGGTCGCCTTGAAATTGCTATTTGAATCGTTCGTGTTTTCCGTCCAGTTCAGTGTAGCCGGCACGACCGAAGGTAAGCACTGACACGGCGGCGCCTCGTTCACCAAAGTGTAGCGTAGCACCTACCGATGTAGTAGGTGATGTAGCCAACCGTGTCAACTTCCGTAAAAAAAAATATTTTCTTCTCGCATCATTTCTTTTTTAACTTTCTCTCTTTACTTAAATCCTCTTCCTAAGTTCCCCGAGTGTACAAGAATGCGGTAAGTGACATCATTATCGAGAGCTCAACTTGCTCTCGGCTAGTAATCGCTCACACACTCATAAATAATACTCGCTCGCTCGCACTCGCTACTTTTCTATCTACCCTCACAACACTGATAAGACTAGATGGAGAACTTATTAAAATCGCCTGTGTTCAAGTGGCAAAATTACAAATTTAAAAAATCGTAGCTCCCAAACGGTAGGACCGATTTGGATGCGGTGTTTTTTATTATAAATCTTGGTTAGCCGGGATGATTCTTAGCTATGTGAGTAGTCATCAATCAATACTAATAATAAATCATGGTGTAAGTTATTTTGTTTTATGAGATACTGCGTTTGTAGACTCTATGTATGATAGTAAAACTAAATTGACGATTTTTAGAAATCTTTTCTGTGTGTATGTATGTTCCTCCATAACTGTTAAACCGATCATCCGAATTCAATGAAACTTAGTACAAACATATTTTACTATACGGGGCACAGGATAGGCTAAATAAAATTGAGTTCCGGTTACGCTAAGATGTGGCTCTCATAAAAACCGAATTGTTCCGCGCGCCGAAATAAAGGCACAGTAGCGGAATTACTTACTTTCTTTTTTTTAAATACGAACTTCACGCCAGCGAAGCCGCGGGCAAAAGCTATTCAAGTAATAAAGTAATTACCTATGATATAATAAAAAAATTCCGTCTCACGGTTGTACCGATTTGGGTGCGGTTTTTTTTAAAAAGCTTGAAATTAAAGTTAAATTACAAAATTTAAAAAAATGGCGGCCCATTAAAAAGCCAAAAATAATTTCCATTTACTTACTTAAAAGAGTCGGGGGACCGCGTAGTAAACACCCGCACAGCTCTGAGTTTTTATATTTTAATTTTCGGTCGGTCTAAATGGTCGGACGGTCACCCGTCCTAAGTTTGACCGTGCCCGGGTGTCGCCGATGCATCGCGCAGCTGAGCTACCGAGACTGGCAACATAAACACAAGATAGAATTCTTAACTCAATTCTACCTTGTGTTTATGTTGCCAGTATAGCATAATATCTGTAAAATTTTAGTTAAAATCAAAATCTCAGCAAAGCTGTGTGAAGGTCCGATATTTAGTTGCCTCCAAGATCGCGGATGTGACCTAATACTTCCACACTTTCTCCAACAGATAAGCCCGTCTGTTTTCTTCCTACATTATTTATGTGTTTTTGGTTAAATGGTCAAACTTATTTTCCTCAATAGTTTCTTCACCATTTTTTGCGTCAACTATGTACCAACGTATATAAGATTTCATTTCAAAGAAACAATTTATTTCATTTCAAGAACAACACTATCAATAAATTTATCTATAGTCTGTTTTTTTTTTTGCAAGACCGAGAAAGTGGTTGTTATCGATAATTTGTATTGTATTGTATATATTTATTGCACTCAAATAGAATATGGGCAAAAGGTAACACTTAATGCCTCTAGGCATTTTCTAACAGGGTACCTTTGGGGTATGATAACTGCTAGGTGAGTGGCGGAAAGAGAAATTTAAATATTATGATACGACAGATGTACGGGAATACAAAAGATAGATAAACTTAAATATGAATAATTAAATACTATACCTATATACCAGATATATACATAAGATAGACTAAATATACTTAGTTTTTACATATCATATATATTTACTAACTCTGAACATGAGAGACATACTTTTGGATCAGAAAAATTAAGTTGACAAAAAGTGCTTCTTTAAAAGAATTTTGAATGTGTGAATGGAAGAAGCCATTCTATAATTGTATGTATTGATAGGGTACGTACAGTTCCCGGCAGCAAACCATGCGTGTCGAGCTTTAGAAAGAGACAATCCGGTTGTAGAGCGTCGTCCCTGTCGCACAGAGACGTGCGAGCTCGTGCGATAGGGACGACGCTCTACAACATAATATACATACATATACATATCACACACGCTGAATCCCGACAATCGGGGTAAGCAGAGTAATCCGTGCAGTGCTGCAAGAACTCTGGTAAATTACAGCACAACACCGACCACCACGTTTCGCAAATTATTCGAACAAGATTCAATCGATCAAGCAGCAAGTAAGGCACGATGACCCACCTGCTGTATGACTCGGTGGAAGTACCGTGCCAAGGTGAGAGGTGGCGAGCCTGTCGCCCTTTAGCACGGCATCTTGTACTTATCCCTTAGTCGCCTTTTACGACATGCACGGGGAGAGATGCAGTGAGGCTATTCTTTTTAAGTACCGGCCACACACGGTACCGTACGGTACGGTAACATAATATAGTATGTTTCTAAAGCTCCACACGCATTATTTGGTGCCGGCCACTGGAAGCATTTGCTCAATTTTAACCCAAGCGTGACATAGATAACCATTTTTAACTTTTCACCAAGCAATAGCGCTATACAAACATACTATAAAATGCATTCGTGTCAACCGTGTCTACAATGGACAATGTAGGGTGTATGCCAACCTTTAGCGGCAATATAGTGCGGGTCACGTGGGAATACACCCATATTTAGAATAACGGGCGTATTCCAAGTTGAAGGGATACGCACGCTAGCCCGTTATAACTCATTTCTTATCATTTATTATCTTATCGATAATTCCGGGTATTCGGCCACACTATTTTTTTTTTATGGAAACTGAGACGGTTGGCTACATCACCTACAACGTCCGTGATGTCAGCCCATAACACCGGGTGAACTAGGTGCCATGCCAGTGCTTCCCCCTTTGATCGTGCCGGCTACACTGAACTGGTCGGAAAACACAACATAGCCGTTTGGACCGACGTTTCATTCAGTGCGCTGGTACCAACCCGGGTGGGTTAAACCCTACCACCAAGTAAGATTAAGAGGGAAGGGATCTACAATTTTACGAGGAATCTGAACCTCGGTCAGCCTCCAACGGTCAGCGGTCATCCATCCAAGTACTGACCGCACCCAGCGTTCCTTAACATTCAATAGCGACAGATGACTGTCTGCACCACTGAGCTATCGAGGCTGACACTACCACTCATAGCAGGCTTATTCTATCTCCAATGCTTCCAGTTTGCTCTAATTTTGTTCACTAAGTTGCGAATTGTTCGCCCAATAGAAGTTTAAATGGTTTATGGTTCATTATTTATTCTATAATGTCATTCATAGGTAGGTAACCTACGCTTGGACATATCGAAAATTCCGCCAGTTCTAAATGCAATGTGAAGAAGAACTGACAAACACACTTCGCAAGTTAGTACCTTAGAAGTATTATATTATATTATGACCATAATCTTGCAGTAAAAGTCGATAGTTCTTACAGAACAGTTACCAGTATTTCTGTGTAACAACTGAATAATTTTAATGCGTTGAGCGGTGATTAAGCGATTCATTTTGTAAATGCGTTGTTTCAAACGTCAAGTTTGTCGTGTTTGAAACGTCAATTGTTACGTTTCAAACACGCGCCATTTTTGACAGAAATATTACCAATATAGGAAACTCCAATTTGATTATATATCTATATTGTTTGTATGCATGCATGTTTATATACAATTTGTCAATATAATATTATATTTATTTTTCATACTATTGTCCTATCTTTAGTACTGAATTTTCCGACCCTCTGCGTTTTCGATATCTTAACACTGCAGTGGTGGCGCTTCTAAAAGTCACGCGAGTGGTGGCGCGGGGCACATGTGTGCCCCTAAATTGAAGTTAATTTTTGTAATGTTTTTTTATAAGATATCAATAAATTTACAATGTGGAATGTTAAAGCATTTATTCTAGTCATTCATAACATAAAAACATGGCACTTATTATTTATATAACTAGAGATAATCTCAATTTACTAAATAATGGCACCTTTTCGATCTATATTATAGTAAAGAAAAATTTAAGAAATAATTATAAAACAAGACTTATTGATAGTAACTGAAAACACAGAAGACATATGATGATTTTATGCTCGCTACACACAAGTTTGAAGCACTTTTTGCAGACGATGCGAGTGCTTCGATCTTTTGCTCTTCCACTGTCTTCTCACCTGGCAGGAATTCGGAGGTATCTGTAGGATGCATCCGCGAATTCCCACGACTCGCGCGCTACTTATGGGTGGTTCGCACCGAAACTTGAAGGTACTGAGCGGTGGAGACATGTAGCGGTAAAAGTGAAAAAGTTGTGAACAATAACAATGCCCTGGGGCACACCTGCGTCCCGCGCCACCACTGCAGTGTTAAAGGTTAGTTTGTAAAGAATGCCGAAAGGCATTAAACTCGCCCTTTGTGACCTTTTCACACAGGTACTGGTGAACAATATTTCTTTTTTTATTGCTTCCGAACTGGGTGGCCATTGCCCGAGGTCGAAGCCTCAGGCGCAGCCAATTTCACCCCAGGAGGTACCAGTCCGACTTGGAGGCGGACTAATGTCGCTGGTCGCTGGGGAAAGGCTATTAATTCTCTATTAGAAAATGCGTGGATTGTAGCAGTAGGGAAAGATATTCCTTAATCATTTGATTTCGATTCATTTAATTTTTTTTCATTGAGAAAAACTTTATTGCAGCATAAAATATTTACAAAACTACAAACTAAACTAATCTAAAAGAATAAACATACTTACAAATAAAAGTATTCCGACATGGGGGACAAGGCCATGGTCCGCATGACGGATGCAGCGTTCCCCCTCTGAATAGCTATACTTATTTTTTGTTTAAAATAAGCTCGAACACGACGGTCTCCGGACGCATCAATCAGGAGCTTCCCCAGTTTATTTGAGAAGCTGACCGCGTCTGTACTCCACGTACCAAGAGTTTCTACAGCAATTTGATAATTATTAATATCCGTCTGGACAAACGTCTGGCTATCGCCCGTATCCCCACACGGTCGAGCGGGAACTTATACTATTTAACCTGATACCGGTTAGTTCGAGCCACGACCCTTGTTAATAAATATTTATTCTGAAATATACCGACGACTTCACGGACCCATTTTAAAATTCTAATGCTATTCGCATAGGCACTGTAAACTCGCTGATGTGGGTTTTGTGTGACTTATTAGTAGGTGTTTAAATAGGGCAGGGTAAATTTACTGCTTGCTAGGGAATACAGGATGGATCGGGGAAGTTTTGGGGTTGTTTTTAGTAATATAAAATACTTAAATATTTACTAGGGAAATTGATATCGCTTGCGACATCATCTTCTACATCCGTACAGTAATTGAAGGCCATTAGACTTTGCTCCTGCCGAAGGCAGGTGCCATGAGAGTGAATCCCATTTCAAAAGGAAAAGCAATTATTTTCGTATGCTCAGGCGCAGCCAATTTCACCCACGGGTCCGTCTTGAAAGGAAAGGCTAAGACATCTTATATTATATACCTATATTTAAATGATTTGTATGTGTTCACACAAGTATAGCTTTTCTTTAACTAGCATGTACCCACATTTATTATTAATAATTTTTTTTATATAAACCAGCATGAGTGGCTGTGCCGAGAGACCCATGTTGCAGTCGACAGAGCCAAAATCACCTCTCCTCGCGAAACCACGCTCAGTTAGGTGCCATGCCAGTAGATTTGCGGACTGTTGCTAGGCTGTCTAGCCCGTTAATACGACGCTTGAAGACACCCAGGTTAAAGGAAATTAATTAATAAGTATTGTTATTATTAATTATTTTATCT
Organism: Nematopogon swammerdamellus; assembly: GCA_946902875.1. Taxonomy (NCBI): domain Eukaryota; kingdom Metazoa; phylum Arthropoda; class Insecta; order Lepidoptera; family Adelidae; genus Nematopogon; species Nematopogon swammerdamellus. Next base: position 2,022,408 of record OX336356.1, on the reverse strand, counting down.
AAAATTGTTACACTTTAATATTTTGTATTGTATCATATTTATTACACTCAAATAGAATATGGGCAAAAGGTAACACTTAATGCCTCTAGGCATTTTCTAACAGAATACCTTTGGGGTATGATAACTGCTAGGTGAGTCTTTTGCCCACCTATTTACTTTTCACTATACCGACTCTCAAAATATCCAAAGGTTTACACCTTATGTAAATGTTCGAATGTGCTTGCAACTGTTAATGTTTCTTGGTGAAATGAAGTATATCATATCTGCCACCTTGGATTGTAGGAGTAGGAAAGGATATTCCCTGAAGCACTTTTCAGTGCGACACAAGAACGATTTAGTTAGAGAATGGTGCCGCTCCAATAACTCTTCTGTCACTACATAGGATTAAACCGTATCACCTTGCAAGGCAAGATACCTACAACAGTCTTACGTACAGTCCAAACCACGGCCAGCTTCAACAGTCGCACCGCCACCCATCCAAAGTCGGGCCGCGCCCGGTGTGCTCAACTTCGACGATAGAACGCCGATGCACAGCACCATCGAGCTACAGAGTCGGAGTTGTTGTAAATTCAAAATTCCCTTCCGAAATCAATACAGCCAGGTGGCGCAAATAAAAGGGTTCCCCTTTGTGCCTTATCTAATAAAGGAGCGAACCATTGACTTGTCAATTTTCATCAGGAATTCATAAAATTATTCTAATGCCTCCGGTCTGGGGCAGACTGACGTGGCCTCCGATATTGCTTCGTCACGGGTCGGAGGGCAGATTCGAGAAGAATTGCTAGATGTGCCATCAATCATCTGGCGAGTCGCTGTATTATGCGAAGGATTACCTCTTGCTGCAGGCTCGACATTCTGACAACTTTGCGCGCTTTCATTGGCTGTAGATTTTTTAATGTGTTGTCAGCCTCGATAGCTCAGTGTTGCAGACAGTCGACTGTTGCTATTGATTTTTAAACAACGCTAGGCGCGGTCAGTACTTGGATGGGTGACCGCTCGACCGTTGGAGGCTGACCGTGGTTCGGATTCCACGTAAAACTGTAGGTCCCTTCCCTTCTCACCTTACTAGGTGCGGTAGGGTTCAACCCGCCCGGGTTTTGTACCACCGCACTTAATGAAACTTCGGTCGAAAGGGCTATGTAAATAGCTTGTCTTTTCCGTACAGTTCAGTGTAGCCAGCACGACCGAAGGTAAGCACTGACATGGCACCTAGTTCACCCGGTGTTATGGGCTGACATCACGGATGTTGTAGGTTATGTAGCCAACCGTGTCGGTTTCCATAAAAAACAAAACAAAAAAATGTGTGGTCATGCCGGGAGATCAGAGGGACTCGAAACAGCCGAATCCCCCTCACCACGCGAAAACACGCTTATCGAGACACGATACCAGCAGATTTGCGGCATACAAGCGTCATACAGCTTGTTAATGTAACGTTTGAAGACTGCCAGGTTGAATGTATTCGGAGATATTATGTTCGCCAGTAGACAATTTCGCACCCTAGCGGTGCTACAGAGGAAGGATTTGGAGAAACAATGGGTCCTCAAAAGCCCAATGTCAACAAAATGGTGTTCAGCTTCTCTGCGACGGTTGTTGCGGAGACACGTTGGATGGCAAGGAATAGGGGAAGCAATTCCATTTCCACCTTCGCACCACGCGCATTGGGCAGGGACTACGTCCTTACAGGCTGGATTTACCGCGGATACCAATCGGTTCTGCAGATCTTTCCTCTACAGAACCGGTAAACTCTAGAACGCTCCCCCTGCCCATATATTTCCCTCCAAGTACGGTCTCGGATCTTTCAAGAGGGGCTTGAATGGGCATCTGTCGGCTCGACGCCATATGCCACGCTTTCAATTTAAAAAAAAGCAAGTTCCTCCGAGCAGCGTCCATGATAGTACATGGGGAACAGCCTGAGTGACCCCACAAATCGTCTTTAACTTAGAGTTGGGCTCCCACTTTTGACTTTCTCAGATGTCGACATGCGATGGTCGATTGAACCTGAAGCACTGTAATTGCTATAAGTTGATTGGTAGGCTCTCTCAAGACAGATCTTGATGTCTCATCTAGACATTTTGCTATGATCTGTGGGTCGGTGGCATCGGTCGACGGCGGCGTGGGTTGTGGCACGGAGTATCGAATCGCACTCGCAATTTTACTGATTTTCGTCTCGGAGCGGGTTCGAAGTGATTTTATCATCTTATTTCTTGTAAATACATACTTATTTTATGTTCAATATTTACTCTGTAAATAAAATTTAAAAACTTGTTTTTCAAGTTTAGATCCCTTCTCTACCCAAATTGTAGCTGACTGGGTTGATACCACCGTACAGGTTTCAATGATCAAGATGTTTCCATAAATGCAACGATAGAGAAATTGATACACGTCCACAGTGGGGCATCGCGTGTCGCGCGGCTGCGGAGGTGGGCATGGCAGTTCGCACCACCCGTAGCCTCCCCTGCCTATAGTAGTTTTGTTTGTGCAACGTTCGGTGGAGCGAGAGAATTTTGTGTTGTTTGTTTTGAACAGAGTTCTAGGTTCTCGGGTCGCTCGACCTTGCATATATCTGAATTCATATAAAATATCATGTGTCCTATTACGTCCGATAAGGGCATATTCGTCATAGCTTAGAGAAATTAATGTAAAACAGTACCTAAATTAAATTAAACTATACCTATTCGTATATTACAAAGATGTATCATGTATCACAATGTACCACTATACCCATGACTGGGAAATAAACGCTTTTTACTTTCTTACTTACTTAAATTAAAAAAAATTATCGAAAAAAATTTAAAATCTATTTACAATTATTATTTTAGAATGGTGGTCTTGCTGCTTGATAAGTTATCTTGTCCGAATAACTTGCTAGACGTGTTGGGCGGTGTTGTGCTGTAATTTACAAGAGTACTTGCATCACAACACCGATTACTCTGCTTGTCCCGATTGTCGGAATACAGCGTGTGGTATGTATGTATGGTGGCCTAAGTGAATGAAGCTGGCAGCATATCTATACTGTTTCATAGTAAAAATAAGAATTTAAGAAACTCGATTGCTAATATATCCAGCCAAGTGCGAGTCAAACTCGCGCACCGAGTGTTCCGTATCGCCATGCCATGGTCAGCCAGCCCCACTCACGCCATCTATGTATTAGTTAAAATGTTTCATACTCTTTTCGGCAGATGGCGCGCATACACTTTCTTCCATGGGGACCACCGTAATTTTTGACTTTTTTTTAATTATTTGTTGTTACATCGGCCATAATAACACATATTCTGTGAAAATTTCTACGGGCTACCTATTACGGTTCAAGAGATACAGCCCTCGGACAGACGAATAGACGGACAGACAGACGGCGTAGGCTTAGTAATAGGGTCCCGTACCGGATGCTGAACCCTAAAAATTTTGGAAACAAGGAAAGAGCAGTAGAAGTTGCCGTAGTCAGGCTCCTTGTCTATTCTAATCTTTCTACAAGACTGACTACATCATTTTCTACTGCTCCTTCCTTCTTTCCTTCATTTTCATTGTCAGCTGGATTTTTTTTCTTTTTAGGTTTCCGTACCGCACGTACATACTTATTAATAAGTCTACGCCGTCTATCTGTCTGTGCGTCTGTCCGTCCGAGGGCTTTATCTTTTGAAACATAATAAGTAATCCGTTCCGTACGGAACTCTAAATTTACTTAACGAAGTCTATATGGATTTTTACGATTCCGTATCCGGTACGGGACCCTATTACTAAGCCTACGCCGTCTGTCTGTCTGTCTGTCTGTCTGTCTGTTATTATGAATATGAAGTGTGTAATAAATATATTAATGTATGTGTTATTATAGCAGATAAAACAACAAATAATAAAAATAAGAAAAAATAAAAAAATCACGAGGGTTCCCTTATAAGAAACTAAAAAGTGTTAGCGCGCGCGCCATCTACCGAAAAGAGTATAAAGCATTTTAACTAATCATGAATTTTAACTAATATGAGGAGTAACAGATCAAACAGTCTTTTGTGTATTTATTAAAAAAAAATCGATAAAAATTTATTTTGGTAGAGTTCAATAGCTCCTTTATGGGTGTTTTTACAGAATTCACATCAAACAATATTTAGTATCATTAAAAAAATATTGAATGTTGGCGACCGCGTCAAATCGTATTTTGTTCCTAAGTTTTGAGGTTAAGATCGTGGCATGATCACCTAAGTTTGGGTATCCTGCTCTTAAAAGGAATGGATCAAAGATCGCATCAAAGAGGATTATGTTTGAAATTTTAATTTAAAAAACACTGATTTATGAAATGAAAGTGTATATTTGTTATTTTGGCATCATAATCTATTCGCCAAAACAAAATATTAGCAAAAAAAATCATCTTTCTATGATTTTTAGTTTTCAAGACACATGTTGTTTGCTAATTTCTCGAAACTAGGATCACGACACAAAATACTGTTTGATCAGTTACTCCTCATATGAAGCATTTCATAAACACGCCAAAGATGGCGTGAGTGGCGCTGACCATGAAATGGCGATACGGAACCCTCGGTGCGCGAGTTCGGCTCGCACTTGTTAGTTAGATTTCCACTACTCCTCCGAACGCCATATTACGGGGCGCTCAAATAATGAATGCACATAAATTAGTGGTGTATTGGAAGTGACGCACAACTCTTAATAGGTTAACGGCACAATCGATATAAACCCGTGTACTATTTGGGCGTTTCTGTATTTATAGTTTTGGTTATTCGTACGTATTATTGCACAATATTTGGGCGTTTCTGTATTTATAGTTTTGGTTATTCGTACATATATTGCACAATCGATATAAACCAGTGTACTATTTGGGCGTTTCTGTATTAGTTTTGGTTATTCGTACGTTTATTGCACAATATTTGGGCGTTTCTGTATTTATAGTTTTGGTTATTCGTACATATATTGCACAATCGATATAAACCCGTGTACTATTTGGGCGTTTCTGTATTTATAGTTTTGGTTATTCGTACGTTTATTGCACAATATTTGGGCGTTTCTGTATTTACAGTTTTGGTTATTCGTACATATATTGCACAATCGATATAAACCCGTGTACTATTTGGGCGTTTCTGTATTTATAGTTTTGGTTATTCATACGTTTATTTTTCAATCGATATAAACCTGTTTACTATTTGGGCGTTTCTATATTTAAAGTTTTGGCTATTCGTACGTTTATTGCACAATCGATATATATCCGTGTACTATTTGGCCGTTTATAGAAACGCACAAATAGATTTATATTCTTTATTCTTTCATCATCCATAGACAATACACTGCACTCGGATTCGTCATATTTTAACATTTAACATTTTGCATTTTGCCATTTAACATTTAACATTTAGCAATAGTTTTGGATATTCAAACGTTCATTGCACAATTGATACAAACCCGTGTATATTGTATTGTATTGTTTACTGATCATCATTCATATGGCAGTTAAACTGCACTCGAACTTGTCACAATTTGTTCTATCCGGTTCGATTACACCCACGAAGAAGAACCGACAAGAAACTTCGCAGGGTATTTTTTTTATGTAGAAATTATTCAAGTAATTTAGTGACTAGACACATTACATTGCTTACAGTTGCTTGCTTATATATTTAACATTGCTTATATATTTGTAGTTTTGGTTATTCATACATTTATTGTTTATTTTTATGCGACTGCGAACGCAGAGGAAATGGATTTTCACTTTCACTTATATGTGAGTGGTTGAGTTTATTTGTTCCCTCGTAACTCCAAAACAGCTGAATAGATTTAGATGAATGTGGTGTCCAACGATTTGTGATAGTACCGCGAGTAAAATAGGCTGTATGACAAACATAGAGAAAAACGGCGAACGCCTGGTAGTTACCTCTACTGCATGATACCTATTCGCACTACCCATCAGGGTAAGCAGTGTGATCGGTGTTTTGCTGCAAGGACTATGATGGTTAATTACAGCACAACGCCGACCTCCACGTTTAGCAAATTATTAGGACAAAATAATTATCAAGCAGCAAGTAAGCACGAGAATCCACCTGCTGCATGACTTGGTGGAAGGACCGTGCCAAGGTGAGAGGTGGCTAGCCTGTCGCCCTATAGCACGCCATCTCGACCTTATTCTTTAGTCGCCTTTTACGATATATTTTAACCAACTACCTTATCCACAATCCTGGACATGTCTGGTAGAGAATGCCAATTTTTACTGTGAAATATAGTGTATTTTCATTTAATATAATTTCATAAACAATATTTTGATGTTAGGTAAGATGGCTAATTTTCAAAACTCGATCGAAAAAAGTTACAAAAAATTGCCTATATCCGAGAAAATCGAATGAACATGGAAAATAAAACGGGGCCCACAGATAAATATGTTTTGCATACCTAATGACGTCCTTTCAAAAGTTCGACCGAAGCGAAATTTGTTTTGACACCTCGACGTCCAAAAATTATCGAGAGTGCCGGCCTTAGCCTGGGTCACTTTTCGACGACACTTTCCCGGGCGACTTTAGTCCGCCTTAAAGCCGGACTGGCTGACACCTCCTCGGGGGCGAAATTGGCTGCCCCTGACCTCGATCAGTTCGGAAGCAACAATAACTTCTTTTTTTTCGAAATAAGAATTAATTTTAAAATTCGAATTGTCGAACACGAACAGTGTAAGGCCAGTACACCCAATCAAGGTAACATTGGACAATCCGTGGTGAAATTCTATCGGAATCTATATTTGAATTCGGAATGTTCCATTTGTGAATCCGTTTGTCAATCAGCTGACAAATTTGGGACGGAGTGCTGCTGGTGGAAGTCGCTACAATGTTTTGAAATTGGAATGACCCTTGTCAATAAACAGCAATTTGAGGAGCATTTACATATTTTCGGATAAGGTTTTGGTAATTAAAATTTGTATTTTTATTTATAGAAAGCGCTACAAACGCTCAGCCACCCATAAGGTCTCGGATCCTTCAAGATCCTTCACGCCCCAATGATCACCTGTCAGGCCGGCGCGGCGTGGCATTAGCAACCCCCGCATACGACCGAATGTCCATGGGCGTCGTTAGACACCTTATGGGTGGCTCGGCGCCATATGTCGCGCTTTCTATAAAAAAAACAGTAGTGTTTGTCTATGAGGTACAAAGATCGACAACTGACTAACAAAATAGTAAACAGCTGGAATAAACTGCTTAAGGAAGTTATTGAAGCACCCACAATAAACACATTCAAAAATAGGCTTGACAAGTATTTAAAAATCGAAGAAAGATAACAAATAAAAAGCAACAGCAGTGATCATCACAGACATGAACACATCAACATATTTTGCGATGGTCAGCCTCTGTAGCTCAGTGGTACGATCGGTCGACTGTTGTTAAGCAACCCTGAGCGCGGTCAGTACTTGAATGGGTGACCTCTCGACCGTTGGAGGCTGATCGTGGTTCGGATTCCACGTAAAACTGTAGGTCCCTTCCTTTCTTACCTTACTAGGTGGTAGGGCTTAGCCCTCCTGGATTGGTAACACCGCACTGAATGAAACGTCGTCGGTCAAAACGGCAATAGTTCGTGTTTTCCGTCCAGTTCAGTGTAGCCGACATGAAATGAAGGGAAGCACTGACATGGCGCCTAGTTCACCCTGGTGTTATGGGCTGACATCGCGGATCTTGTAGGTGATGTAGCCAACCGTGTCAGTTTCCATAAAAAAAAACAGGAAGTTATTGAAGCAGCCACAATTCAAAAATAGGCTTGACAAGTATTTAATAAAAATCGAAGCAAGATAACAAATAGCAACATCTGAGGGCCTAGTCCGAGTTTACGTGACAGCTACGTAAACGTCAAATACCGATCGAATTAAGTTTTTATGTATGCCACTATTTAAAAAAAGAAGAAGAAGAAGTTTTTATGTATGGAGCTCTCTAGTGGCGCCGCGGTGAGCGTGTTGTGCTCCCATACATAAAAACTCAATTCGATCGTTTACGTAGCTGTCACGTTAACTCGGACTAGGCCCTCAGTGATCTGATCATCATAGACATGAACATTGAACACATCAACATATTAACCCTTTACTGGGAACATAATTTTAAACTACGTAGGTACTAGGGAACATCGGTCTGTGAGACCGCTATTTTAAATTATTGATAATAAAACACTGTTCTCACTCACAATATTTTATTTTAACACTTCCTTCTCGTAAGTTATCGTCGGCAATCTAACACGTATTTTAGAACAACAACGCCGACGTATAGACGTTCGACGTTGTCCTCGACGTACGCCATGGCATCGGCATCTTCAAGGTCAGCCTCGGGTCCAGCAGGTGCTCCATATCCATGTCCGACAGAGAGTCATTATCATCGTGGCAAGAGAATGGTACATTGTGGTCTGTGAGACCGATGTACCCAGTAAAGGGTTAAGCTGCTAAGCTGCTAGTTCATTAACAAAAATAATAAAAAAATAAAAAAATATGCGAGTCGAACTCGCGCACAGAGGGTTCGGTATCGCCATGTCATGGTTACCGCCACTCACGCCATTTATGGCATGTTATGAAATACTTCATATTAGTTCAATTTCACGATTGGTTAAAATGCTTCATAGTCTATTCGGTAGATGGCGCGCGCGCATACACTTTTTGATTTCTTCTATGGGAACCCCCGTGAATTTTTCACTTTTTCCTATTTTTATTATTTGTTGTTATATCGGCCACAATAACACATATTCTGTGAAAATGTCAACGGGCTACCTATTACGGTTCAAGAAATACAGCCCTCGGACGGACAGATGGACGGACGGACGGACAGACAGACAGACGGCGTAGGCCCGTACCGGATACGGAGCCCTAAAACTCAAATTATCTTTTAATGCACCTCAAATCATATTTAACCCTATCAAATAAAGTAATTATCGAAAGAAACTTGTTATTACATCTAATGGTGCAAACAAAGGGTTAACTTTTCCTGCACGCTATCCAATCAATTTGGGCGCGTATGGGCTGAGTTTGACTCACTTTAATGAAAATTGACGGTAAATTAGTAGAATGAATCAGTCTAATGGGTTAATCCATTTGGAATAGAACTTGGTGCAAAATTATTGAGTTTCACGCCGCGCCGCTAAAACTACGAATGGGTAGAATAGCATAGAAACTCTTTATTGCACACAAATTGAAGGAAGAACAGTACACTACAAGAAACAAGAAATACAGAGTGCGCAAAGGCGGACTTATCACAACAAGTGATTTATTCCAGTCAACCGTTGGATGATGATGAGATATAAAATACAGAGAAAGAAATATGAAAATAAAATGAAAATATACTTTATTGTACAGCATTGTATAAAAAGGTTACAAAAGGCGAGTTGCGGTATTCTTTGCGAACTAAAGCTGAAAGAGTGCTAATACTGCAAAAACGAGCGATAAGGGTATTAGCCAGTGTACCGCGAACAACATCTTGTAGAGACTTTTTCAAATCCTTTGGTATATTAACTGTGTGTGAAGTAGTGGTATATGTACGCAAAAAACATGGATTCTTTTGAGTCAAATGGCGCAAGTCATAATTATAACACACGTAACTCAGAGCGTTTAAAATCTGTTGCGCACAAATCGGCGATGGCTGAAAAAGACCCTGACGTGATTGGACCCAAATTGTACGAAAATGTTCCTGATACAATAAAATCAATAAATAGTGACAATGTGTTCCAGAGTCAGCTGAAAATATTTCTCTTAGACAATCCATTTTATAAGTTAAGTGAATTTTTTTCTTACGGTAAATAAAAATTCTGCTGACTTTGATAATTCAAATTGTTTATATGCATAAACACAAATTTTATTAATAACTTGACTGAACCCTATGTTCTTTGTTTTGTATTTTATTATCTTTTTTAATGGGTATATTTTTAACTTATATAGTACTTATGTATGTAACATAAGTAGTATTTTTTAATTGCTTAGATATAGTATGTTATATTTAACATAATGAAAACTTAGTATGTAAGTTATATTTAAAAAAAGCTCTGTAAGGTTTCTTACCCGGTTCTTCCTTATAGATTGCATTGCTGAACGGGACATGACACAAAAAAAATGATGACGAACCATACTGAATATGCATATGTCTCAATGAAATATTGTTATTGTTGTGTGTTCTTTATGGCGAAATAAATATCTGAATCTGAATCTGAATCTAACCTTTGGGATGTGGAAAACACGTAGGGGCGGACAATGCATTACTAAAGAGGGAACAGTAGTATGAAATATAAATACACACATATACAAATTGTACAAAGATACATACAATCAATATAAATCCTTACATATACTTAATTACATAATATACAATAAGAAAGATAAAAAAAATAATAAACATAAATATTATAATATACCTACATCAACTCTTATATACTATACATACATACTTTACATATATTTCAACTGGATTGAAGCTGGGTAGTGCAAGCAAAAGGGAGGAGGAATAAGTGTTTTATTTTTATGAATATACATACATTAGAACATAGATACTATATACAAATAGTACATACTATACTAATCCACAAGTGAATACAAAATAAGTTGATTTAATAAAGTTATAATTTCATCAATCACTTTTTAAAAGAATTTAAAGTTTGGGAGTGACGGGATGGGTCGATGCGAGGTAAATATTTTATATCGAGTGTAATTACTAAGCGGCGGGTGGCCGAGTGGTTTGGGCATCGGCTTCTCATGCGGGAGGTCCGAGGTTCGAATCCGGTCGGCGTGTACCAATGAGTTTTTCTGACGAAAAAAATTACGTGCATACCTAGACCTGCTGCTTCACCGTTCGGAACCGGTGTAAAACTGTAGGTCCCTTCCCTTGCCCCTTACTAGGTGGTAGGCTCAAATTGTAGCCGACACGGTTGGTACCACCGTACTGGATGTAAGATGGCCGCATAGCAACCTCTGTTGTGTTCTCCTCTAGTCCCGTATAGCCAGCAATCCAGGGAAGTCTCCGGTATGGCACCTACCTTCTCGGAGGTGAAATTGGCTGGTCGGAGCATGCGCTTTGGCCCCTCCGACTCAGCCATCCATACCGGATTACATAAAAAAAAAAACAATTACTAAATTAAAAAAAAAATATAATACGTGTAGGTACCTTCCCTTCTTACCTTACTGGGTGGTAGGGTTTTTTTATGTTAACTGAACGGTTGGCTGCATCACACACAACATCCGTGATGTCAGCCCATAACACCGGGTGAACTAGGTGCCACGTCGGTGCTTCCTTCATTTTATGTCGGCTACAAAGGTCGAAAGGCCGGTTGAAACGGATATACAAATAGTCCGTCTTTTCAGTCCAGTTCAGTGTAGCCGGCACGACCGAAGGGAAGCACTGGCATGACTCCTAGCTCATCAAGGTGTGAATGAGCTGACATCACGGATGTATTAGGTGATGTAGACAAACGTGTCTGTTTCCATAAAAAAAAGTTGTACAAACATTATTTGATCTGATTATTATACCGCGTAACCGAAAACAGTACCATAATGTCGTGTAACAGCGGTAAAAACCTAAACGAAATTAAAATTACAACAAAAAACTAAAAAAAAATCTTTTAAAATAATTAATATTGACACGGTGTTGCAGTTGCCCCCGTAATATTTTTAACTGACATAAGAGGGTTATTCTATATGTGAAATTAAATAACTTCTGTGGCGAAAAAAATTTTTTTGAAACAAAAAAAAAATATTTTTTCCATACAAATTTTAAATACCTATTCTTCAAATGTATGGAGAAAAAAAAATTTTTTTTCTTCAAATGAAACAGTCGTAGAACAAAAGTTGTTCTATTTCACGCACAGAATCTTCCTTCGGGTTTTACGATTGGGGTTGCAACACCATTTATAATAAACATTATAAATATATTTTTTTTTTATATTTTTTAGGTTAGTTCTAATTTTAGGTTAATTTTAGTTTTTAACTTAGTTATATTTTATATTAGTTTAGCTTAGATAATTAGTTTAATTTTTATTGTATCTTAATTTTTTGGTTGATTAATAAATACTCTATATATTTTTTTTTGAGTTGGTACTCATTTAATGTATTTAATGTATTAAATTTTTTAATCAATTGCAAGTAGTTAAGACAATATAAAATACATAACTACTACCTAATCATAAAAAACAAAAAACCTATAACCTATACAAAACCTAATAACCATCCTCCCGGGAATGAAATCTTAATTCAACGCATTTTTCTGCCAAAATAGTTAAAATTATTTAAATTAATTGATCCTTTCGTACTAAAATATTTTATTTTTAATAAGACTAGCGACATCACTAGCTAGCTAGTGTTGTAGCCAACTATACCCAGGGTTCCATTAAAAAAATTACCAAAATGTTGATTCGGCTTAATTTATGGCGCCTCCCTTGCTGATGTGTGAAAGGTTAAATATTACGTCTATTTATAAACCAAATAACCCCACAAACATGTCAAATGACTTACTCGGTTTTCGTTTTAGATGCAGCGGACGAATGTGGCGAACACCCCATACTGTCTAAATGTTTATAATAGCCCTAATATGTCATTCAAAAATTATGGAATCGTATCTACAGGGTGTCCCAAAACTCAACATCAACCGCCGGGAGTAGGCCAGTTTATGAGTACCCAGGTAAAAATAAAAAAAAAATCTGAGTCATTTTTTTTAATGATATGAGCATTTTTTTGAGAAACGTTGAAAATTGACATTTTTAGGTACTACGACTACAAATTTGCAAACATAACTGTAAAAAAAAATGTATTGGTACCCTAAATAACTCTGCTATTGATCAGTATCCCAAACAAAACCAGAATCCCTGTAGTTTTACCAAAAAAAATATTCAGTTCAATTTTTTTCTAAAACAGTAAATGACTCCGATTTTTTTTTTCTTATTTTTCCCTGGGTAGTCATAAACTGGCCTACTCCCTGGTTTCCGCTTGTATATGAATCGTGATAAATTTAGAATTACATTTTAGGGCCGAATGTGTGAACACAGACTTTATCTACAAACTAAATCTACTTATGCTCATCTTAAAGACTTACGATAAAAGTAAGTTGCGCCAGAGGTGGAGTGCTGTCATTAGAATCCTAGGTTTTTTTTATACTAAGCGCGACATCTGGCGCCGAGCCACCCATAAGATGTCTAGCGACGCCCATAGACATTCAGTCGCGTGTGGGGGTTGCGAATGCCATGCCAGCCTGACAGGTTTCCTCTTGAAGAACCTGAGACGTTTCGACAGACGTTTCATTCAGTGCGGTGGTACCAACCAGAGCGGGATAAACGTTACCACCTAGTAAGGTAAGAAGGGAAGGGACCTACAGTTATACGTGGAATCCGAACCACGGTCAGCCTCCAACGGCCGAGTTACCCATCCATCCGACCGTACCACTGAGCTACCGAGGCTTGACAGTCTTACTGCAAGTAGTGGTTTCACTTATCGAGTTACGGATTTAAGCTGTCCTTTATTAACGGACGAGAATTAGGAAGAGATGTGTTTAAGTCTGTGTTGTCGAAATTGGTCCTTATATTGTTTTCTTAATGCTCAGCATTATTAATACAGCTTCATTTCGAAAGAACAAATAATTTTGGAAATAAAATACTGCGAGAGACAGCTTCACGAGTATAATAAGACTATAAGGGTTACTTTTTGCATTAAGTTCTCCTTTTACACAACACTAATTGTAACACTTTCTAACGTATCAAAGGGATATTTTTTTTATTTTTATTTATCTATCTGTGACCTAACACAATAAATTAAAATCAGGCTGGACTTAAAATCAGCGACAAAGGTCACAAGCTGCGTCCAGACCTTTGTTCGGCAAAGATACATATTTTTATTTTTTTCTATTTATTTTTCTTATTATTAGTTATTAATTATCCTTAATCTAAGTTTTATTCTGCTCTGTTTACATTTTTAAATTATTTTCTACAGGTTTCTTTCATAGCCAAATTTTTTACTGTTTTTGTTATTTATTACCTAGTTTAGTTTTAAGGTGTAAAAAGTGTTAATTTGAAGACGTATGTTTATCTATTTTTAAGTTATGTATCTATATGCCAACAATAAATATATTTCATTTCATTTCATTTCATATTTCATATGGTTAGCGTGCTAGGAACATTTAATTTAGTATAGATAATACAAATATGTTACATAAATTAACGCAATACACAACATTACACGGTTCCAGATAGTTTTATGTGTGAAGAATAATTCGCCTTTGATGTAGGTACAAGTAATGTCCATTACAGACTGAATAAATGTGTGATAGGAAAAAATGCTTGTAGTGTATTAATGCATCATCGGAGGGTCGATATCTGCGTAAATCTTCAGAGCCGGAGCGAGTTAGAGTTGATTGACAAACCGTTGGACACTCGCTATAAAAAAATATTGTATGCAAGCTTTTGTCCGCGAAGTTTTTATGAAAAGAAAACAATTCTTTTTGCTTTATCTTTTGCCATTTGAATTATCCTAAATTAATATATCATATTTTTTTAATTTAATGTTATTTTTCATTGTCTAAAAACGATCTAGCATTTTAAATTTATTTTCTCTTTTTTACAAATATTTTTAAATATAATATTTTTCGAGTATGAATTTAATTTTATTTAATTGACCGAGTCATTGATGACTTCTAAGTTCTAACATGTCTTCTGTTACCGCCAGCATGTAGGGCACAAAGGGAAGTTTTAGAAGATTTTTTTTGTGTTTAATTTTTTTTTCTTTAATATATATATTTTTAAGGTTTTCTTTTAGGCTTATCTAGTTTAGTTTTAATTTATATAACATCGATATTATTGGTATAAAATGAGTATTTATTATTTATATTTCAAAAATAATATGTTGTATTAAATTGTTGATTTGATATTTTGTTTTTGACGTTTTAAATTATGTGAGATAGTAATTCTCTATTCAGGCACAACTCCCGTGCCTGATTAAATAATTACTTATTTATTATTATTATTTGCTAAGTCTACTATCCTCAAGTAGAATTTCATATCCAGAGTACACACACACTACCTACTTACATTTCACTGTACGAATCGACTCTCAAACATCCAAATGTTGACTGGAATAAATCTCTGTAAGGTATAAGTTAATCTATGCATCTCATGCAAATTTTATATTGTGTATATTATTTGTGTAAAAAAATTTTTTTTGGAGCAATAATGAATTTTCTATCGAAGTAACCAATCTACGCCAATCAATTATTCTATAACCCGCAGTACATTGGATAGCCGGCATAAATCCATATTAGTCGAGTGTTTGGGCGGCGCGCGGTCTGGGCGGGCCGCGGCATAGGGCGGTGAGTGCTTTTCGGATATTTTCGAGAAACGCCGGTTACTGATTTATGTTGGGCATCAATTCTCGTAAAGATAGCGCGTGTGCCGCTGAGAGGAGAGCGTGATTTTCGATGGTTTTTGTTTTTGGTTTTTGGTTGAGTTATGGGGTTGTGGCGTTGAAGCCCGAGTGCGTCTATCCGTCATCCTATCGCTTCTCGTATACATTTATAATGATCATTAAAACGCTGATTTGCTTTTTGCGGCTACTGATGAAGAATTACCCAGTACCAGTTATTAGTCTCGGGTCATTCAAGAGGGGCGTGAATAGGCAGCTGTCAGGCCAGCATGGCATTCCGCGTACGAACGAATGTCCATGGGCGTCGTTAGACACCTTACGGTTGGCTCGGGGCTACATGTCGCGATTTCTATATAATACTTCGCACTTCAGCCTCGGTAGCTCAGTGGTGCTGTCGGTCGACTGTTTTTAAGCAACCCTGAGCGCGGTCAGTACTTGGATGAGTGACCGCACGACATTTGAGGCTGTCCGGGGTTCAGATTCCACGTAAAACTGAGGTCCCTTTCCTTCTTACATTACTAGGTGGTAGGGTTTATCCCGCCCGGGTTGATACCACCGCACTGAATGAAACCTCGTCGGTTGAAACGGCTATGTAAATTTTTCGTGTTTTGCGTCCAGTTCAGCTTAGCCGACATGAAATGAAGGGAAGCACTGACATGGCACCTAGTTCACCCGGTGTTATGGGCTCTCATCACCGATGTTGTAGGTGATGTAGCCAACAGTTCCGTTTCCATAAAAAAAAAAACTTAGGGCGTTTAGTATGTTAATTATATGGGTGGTTGAATCAAGGTTCAGAGGGCCCACACCGGACACACCTTTGGATAGCTTGCTATGCTGGACTAGAGGAGAACACAACCGAGTCTGCTATGCGGTAATCTTTCGTCCAGTACGATGGTATCAATCCAGTCGGCTACAATTTCAGGCTATGCCACCTAGGAAGGGGCAAGGGATGGGACCTACAGATAGGAGAGAGAAGGTTACATAATATAAACACAAAAACTGAAATGAAGCACTGATATGGCACCTAGTTCACCCGGTGTTATGTGCTGACATCACGGATGTTGTAGGTGATGTAGCCAACCGTGTCAGTTTCCATAAAAAAAAAAACAAAAAAAAACCACACGCCGTATCCCGACAATCGAAGTAAGCAGAGTAATCTGTTTTGTGCTGCAAGTACTCTGGTAAATTACAGCACAACACCGACTGCCACGTTTAGCAAAGTATTCGGAGAAGATAACTATCAGGCAGCAAGTAAGGTACGAAGACCCTCCTGCTTCATAACTCGGTGGAAAGATCGCGCCAAAGTGAGAGGTGGCTGGCCTGTCGCCCTTATGCACGGCATCTTGTCCTTATCCCTTAGTCAACTTTTACGACATGCACGGGGAGAGATGCAGTGGGGCTATTCTTATTAAGTACCTGACCCACACAGTACACAAAAACAATACTCATATAAGCCCCCCAGAAATAAAACTACAATTTTATCCCCCAAATAAACGGACTGTCAATGACTCCCTGTCTAAGTGGGGTGTCCTCCCCCCCCGCCCCCCTCCCCCCGCTTCCGAATAGGGGAGCTCCTTGAATTACACTCACTACAGACAGTTGGCACTAGTACAGTCGTGCACGAAAATGGAGACACGCTTGTAGAACCTTGGTGCACACACTCTTCTCCCATAGTTTTGTGTAACCATAATGCCGGCATTTCACTTGGCTTAGCGTATTCGTGATTGTGGCAAAAATTTCCGTTTCGTCTCCCTTTAATGGCTTGTTTAGAGATAAAACTAAAATGTTTACCACAATCACGAATACGCTAAGCCAAGTGAAGTGCCGGCATTAGATATTTTATGTCCCACAGCTTTTTCCCGCGGCTTCGCTCGCGTGAAATTCGTATTTAAAAAGAAGAAAGTAAGTAAGCCCGCTTTATTTCGGCGCGCGGAACTTTCTTTGAGAGCCACAAATCTTAGCGTAACTGAAAGTGAATTTTATATTATTTTAGCCTATCCTGTGTCCCGTATTGTAAAATATGCTTGTACTAAGTTTCATCGAATTCGCATGATAGGTTTAAGAGTTATGGAGGAACATACATACATACAGAAAATATCTTTTCGTTTTAGTGAACAGTTCGTGTTTTCCGTTCAGTTCAGTGTAGCCGACATGAAATGAAGGGAAGCGCTAACATGGCACCTAGTTCACCCGGTGTTATGGGCTGACATCACGGATGTTGTAATTGATGTAGCCAACCGTGTCAGTTTCAATAAAAAATCAAAAATAAAAAAAATTACGTATAAGTGAGGGGGGAGGGAGGGATAGAGAGGAGAGGAGAGGAGGGAGAGAGAGAGAGAGAGAGAGAGAGAATATAAGACAAGCGATCGTTTATTATCATACTAGCTTTTGCCCGCGGCTTCGCTCGCGTGAAATTCGTATTTACTAAGTAACTTACTCCATGAGCATGACTTACAGATTTATTATTAGTATTGATTGGCATTTAAATCGGATTTGCTCTTAAACCGAGTCTACCGCGAGCGAAGTCGCGGGCAAACGCCACTTTTTATACATATTTGTTCACCATCCTACATATGTATGTAATGTACGTAGATATTCACATATTTATCCAGAGTTATCTATCGCCTGAGCAGGCGAGGCATAACCCCGCTATCCTCTCAGATTGTCGAGCACCGCGATGCGCGACAAAGTGCACACTTGACATCGCTACAACGCTTCCCGTCTAGGTACAGTCAATTAAAAACGCGCCCGCTCTAGTGAGGCGGGAACAAAAGGTTGCCAACTCCCTCTGTACAGTCGCGAGCAAATTGGCTGAGAGATATCATTAACGCTATTGTTTGAACTCTAGTTTCGTGCGTAACTATACGTGTATGAGAGTTTTCATATGTGCCGATCCATTCGTAGGCTACCGCTCTTAGGTCTTATAAAAAAATCTTGTTAAGATGATACCAATAGCTACGGCAAATTCAAAAAATTCGCAGCCGAAAATTTTGTACAATTTTATACAATATTTCGGGGGGTCAAGCAAAATTCAAAATTGGGACAACAATACCGCCATAATTTAAGCGGCGGGTGGCCGAGTGGTTTGGGCATCGGCTTCTCATGCGGGAGGTCCGAGGTTCGAATCCGGTCGCCGTGTAACAATGAGTTTTTTCTGACGAAAAAATTTAAGTGCATACCTACACCTGCTGCTTCACCGCTCGGAACCGGTGTAAAACTGTAGGTCCCTTCCCTTGCCCCTTACTAGGTGGTAGGCTCAAATTGTAGCCGACTGGGTTGGCACCACCGTACTGGATGTAAGATGGCCGCATAGCAGTCTCGGTTGTGTTCTCGTCTAGCCCAGTATATAGCCAGCAATCCAGAGAAGTCTCCGGTATGGCACCTACGTTCTTGGAGGTGATATCGGCTGGTCTGAGCATGTGCTTTGGCCCCTCTGAATCAGCCACCCATACCGGATTACATAAAAAAAAAAACCACGGTCAATAGGCTAAATAATATAAGGCATATTTTGGTTGTTTTCCTAAATCAAAATAATACTTGTGTAGTAGTAACTAAAGCGAATAAAACATCAAAATTAGGTGCTAATTTGCGACTTTTTTTCGGAAACTTATTCACACAAATTCTTATAATTAAAACAATTACGCCTAAAATTGAGTTCTTCTATAAGGTAGTGTATTTTTAAATTATAACGAAACTGGCCTTCGAAAGTTTGAACAAAATCATAGATATTATATACAGAATTACAGAACGTACCTATATCAACTAAGGTTCACACAGAGGGTTCCGTGGAAATTTTCTTCTTGCACGCATAGCGATAGTCTGCTTTTGTACGGCGAGAGGCGCGGTGGGCCTATTCTTTTGTAGTACCGGACCCACACCGCGGTACTCGACCGGTTTATTAGCGATTTATTTTCAGGTCAGACGACGAAAAGCGTTAAACAATAAAGAAACATGTTGCCCCATCGATTGCTCCGTTTCCTCCGAGCCAAAGGTCCGGGGTTCCGAGGCGGAGGAGGGGAGACGGTATTGCTTCGGAACACGCCAAACTGAAATCAGCCACCCTAATCTATACCGATCAATCATTGGTAGCCGACGCGGCGGAGGCGGTCGGGTGATTTTCTACCTTAAACGTAAGCGTAACGGGGTTTGATAAGATTAGTATGTTGAAGTAGAGCTAGCCTATAGTATAGTATATGACATAGCATGTTGGCATACTACATATACTTTCTCTTAAGGCCCTGTCAAACTGTCAACCCGTATTCACCCGTACTCCTCTTTCAAGGCGCTACACAATAATCAATCAAGAATTAGGTTTTATTTTTTATATTCCAAAACTAAGGATAGAAACAAAAAAGTAAAAAGCTACGGATTTAGATACCTATATATTCAATAAATATATTTTTTTTTTCAATAGCCTTGATTTGGTCACGTTGCCTTAAATACGTTTTTATAAATAAATTCAGAGGCATTTTCATGATATTTTTTTTCTATCGAGCGAATTTAATCAAATCGTGTTTTCAAAAAGCTATCGTTCTGCGATGATAGATGAAGTTTTACATTATATTAAAACTGAATCTGTCAGGTAAGTAATATTGGCGGTACACTTCTTGAAATTCGAGTCAGACGCAGTCTCACATCACCTTACTTGGTGGTAGAGTTTAACCCGCCCGGGTTGGTACCACCGCACTGAATGAAACGTCGGTCGAAACGGCTATGTAAATAGTTTGTGTTTTCCGACCAGTTCAGTGTAGCCGGCACGATCAAAAGGGGGAAGCACTGACATGGCACCTAGTTGACCCGGTGTTATGGGCTGACATCACGGACGTTGTAGGTGATGTAGCCAACCGTGTCAGTTTCCATTAAAAAAAACGTAATTCTGCAAACATTCGATGTTTGGCGCCTGCTGTGGTTCCAATATTGCAAAGACTTGCTGCGTTCCTAGGATCTGTGCTCAGTAGTGGGTACTTACAGAAATATCTCTAGAAACATCATTAGACAACCGGAGTAGACTGCCAACGGTATTGATATAAGGCCCGCTCTCCACTAGTCATTGAGGCGAGACGGCAAATGAGCAACGCGGTTCAGAGCGAGTGCCGTTCAGTTGTCGCCGATACAGATATACACAGACTGTTCAAATTATTAATTATTTTAGTATTTTATTATTAGTAAGTATTAATTTAATTTTAATATATTTAAATGAGAAAAATAAAATGAAACAATTATGTCATAAATTCCAGTTAAAAATAAAAAATGCAAATTAAAAAAAAACATAATAAAACCGACCAAGTGCGAGTCGAACTTGCATGTTAAATTTACTCGGTGTTAAATTTTAATGAATGTATTATGTACATATTTTAATTAAATGAAGAAGCTGCAATAATTTAAATCATACCAAAATTATTTATAAATAAAAAAAATATGAGGTACTCATGCCGTGACGCGTCCAAACATTTGATTATACCTAACAGTGTGTTTTAGTTTTAGTTTTAATATTCATAATTTAAGATTCATTTTATTTTTATTAGATGTGATTCATTGGCACTGAATTTTTATTTAATCAAAATCATGACACAATATAACAATAAAATTAAACTAAAATTAAGAAATATGATAAAACTAAACTAAAACCATTTATAAACTAAACCTAAAAAAAACAATTAAACTACCTATAAATAATATACTTACTCCATTTCATTATATTTCACTGAATTTTAATTGAGTGTTTCTGTTTGATAAATGTTGTCATTATTAACATAAATATATTGCATTATTTTATATAACACGTATATTTCGTACCGAGTCATAACAAGCCTAAATAATAAAAATATCAACCTGTATGCCCGGATCGGATCGGGGTGGCTACAAAGATAGTTGAGTTCGCCTTTTCTTCGCGTTGGAGGACTCTCGCGGCTCGCTAACGATGTCATTTGCCGGCGAAGCACCCTGTGGGTGAGTTAACGGTAAAAATAAATCTACGGTAATTTTGAGAGGTAAAACAATTTTACGGTAATTTTTGGTAAAATTTTGTTTTAATGACTTAGTGTTTGCTTAAATGTAAACGTAAAAGTTCGGTTTCAATCTTTATTATTAATGCGTATACTGACATAATCAAAATAAAATAAACAGGTCAAAAGTCACCCGTACGCTCCTGATCGGGGTGGCTATACGGGTGACTCTCGCGGCTCGCTAACGATTTCATTGGCCGGCGAAGCACTGGGCGGGTCGTGGGTGAGTTAACGATAAAAAATATATGGTAATTTTGAGCGTTAACAAACAAATGCAGGGTAATTTTTGGTAAATTTAATTTGTTGACAAGTGTTTAATTGATTTATTTGTTCGTTGTCAGATTTTTTACATGCATTACGATAAAGTAATATTTTTATAATAATATATACCTATAAAGGTAGATAACTTTTGCCCATGAATTGCAAAAAGTCTATTGTAATTTGCACATCGTCTGATTAAATCCGAATTTCAGGAAGAGGAAAACCGAGATCATACCCCAGTCGATTATAAACAAATGTCTAGTATTAAAATATCTTTAAAAAACTTTAGTTATTCAAAGTCATATATCACAAGCTTGTGGTACCTATAAGTCTACAAAAATAATTATGTAATAAAAAAATAATCGGTAATTTACCGTAAAATTTATTGTAATTACAACACTATTCCGGGCGTCTCTACAGTGCGCAGCGGAGCGAAGTATTGAGACTTTTTCAGCAGATATTCGTATTTATGAAATTTCTGCGGATGAGGCAACGCTTCGAGTTGGCGGAGTGAATGGTTTTGATACTTGAAAGGGATACCCCCACGCAAAAGCACACAAATTCGGGGTTATTACATTAATTTAAGACAAAAAGACGTATTTATTGAAACTGAGATTATAATAAAATACATCACCTGCTTACCCGTGAAACCCACCTGTTACACCGTGTTACTGTAAGAATTAGGTGCCATGCCAGTGCTTTTTTTTCGACACATCGGCTACACTGAACTGGCTGTAAATACTCTTTTTTTAAAGCCAGTTCGACTGATTTTCGTTCAGTGCAGTGGTACCAACACGATCTGGTTAAACCCTACCACCCAGTAAAGTAAGAAGGGAAGGGACCTACAGTTTTACGTGGAATCCGAACCGCGATCAGCCTCCAACGGTCGAGCGGTCACCCATCCAAGTACTGACCGCGCTAAGGTGTGCAGTCGACCGACCGCACCACTGAGCTACCTAGGCTGACTGACCGAGAACGAATTTGAACCCCGTACGGGGTTCAATGTCATATTCGTAACCTAAGAGTATTTCATGATCTGTTCTCCATACATTTGTGTGTCGTTATACAAATGTGAACATATAGGGATCAGGATTTTTTTTTCGATTTGAATAAATTACAAAGGTCAAGGTTTTTTTTTTATTAATTTGGGCTCTAGAATCTAGGGCTTAGAAAGTTGAAATTGCGCTAGTTTCGTTTGTATTAGTTGTATTATTTTAGTTGTATCATTGTATGGTTTGGTTTTGTATGGTCAGTTTTATCCACTTGTGAACTGAATGAACCACTATGTCAACCGGCTAGGCTTAAATTCAGCGACAACTGGCGCAAGCTAGCTGCCGGACGCTGCGCCTAGACCGTTTTCTTAAAATACTTGTACATACATACATACATACATATCACACACGCTGAATCCCGATAATCGGGGTAAGCAGAGTAATCGGTGTTGTGCTGCAAGTACTCTGGTCAATTACAGCACAACACCGACCACCACGTTTCGCAAAGCATACGAACAAGATTAAATCGATCAAGCAGCAAGTAAGGCACGAAGACCCACCTGCTGCATGACTCGGTGGAAGTACCGTGCCAAGGTGAGAGGTGGCGAGCCTGTCGCCCTTTAGCAAGGCATCTTGTCCTTATCCCTTAGTCGCCTTTTACGACATGCATGGGGAGAGATGCAGTGAGGATATTCTTTTTAAGTACGGCCCCACACAGTACTCGTACATTGTCTTATTATTAATATTTCTACCTACTTACATTTTAAGAAATAAAGAACTATTATCTTAATCGCCCTTAAAATATTGATACCCTTTCCGGAATCAGTCTGTCTATCGTAAATCTCCCCCACAAATATCTTCCAACCAAACACATCTCATCCGCGGCTTCAATCTTCTATACTTAAATATTTGCATGCCTCACAATGTACCTTCAACGCCCCATAAAATTACAAGAAAGACAACTAGGTGTACAATTTACTTACAGGCCGTTATATTTACAGCCTCGTGTGGTTACAGATTGCAGTCCGGCATGCTTAGAGGCCTTCCATCAAAGAACTACATAGCATAGAAACGTCATGGTCATACGTTGTGTGCATTATATATTGTCAAGTACCAACATTGACCGGCATGCACATCATTCGCATCAGACAGAAGCTGCATGCCTCCACTCCGCTCAATTGCCAACGGCCTCATTGAGGTGCTGTCATTTTCCCACCGTCAATTGCCATCGACCTCATTGAGGCTTCTCTCCGATCGTCATAAATATCTTCGAAATTAAAATTCGAAGACCATGCCAATCTCTTCTAACGTATGTGTAATTATTCATGAAAGAACAGACCAGCACATGAAAGAATAGTCTATGACTTCTCTATGCCTGTGTCACTTGAAAATAATTCTTGAAAAACGATCTCGCTCATTCATGCTCTTTGAGTGCGCGGAGTGCCCGCTTGTTTTCGATTAAAATCGATTAAAATTTGTGAAATGTATGTACACATCATGTAATCTTCATTTTACAATAGTTTCTAGCAGTTGAGGAACGATATTTGCGAAATATCGTGATCGAAATATCGTTTTCGAGGTGAGGTGAAATTTTTTCGACTTGACTCGAAATTTGTTTTTCTATTGATGGCTTTTGATTGAAACGGTGATTTGATTGAAATGACTAGTAAATTTAACGTTCATTTCGAAAATATAGGCTTTTCACATAGGTTTCATATAAAAAAAAGTCTAGAACGCGCCCACAGGCTTCAACGGCGCTGTAGAGAAATCGTGCTCACGGCGCCTGTAGTAGGGGCGGGCGCGCGCATTTCATGCTCTGTGAATAATACACTGCCATCGTTGCCCCTTTGAATCGGTAGACCTATTCCTTGAAAGAAAAACGACTTTGCGTGTCGGTCAATATACTTGTAGGGTGACCAAGTGTGAAACTAACTTCTTGCGTCACTTTATAATATATATATTTTTTTTATGGAAACTGACACGGTTGGCTACATCACCTACAACATCCGTGATGTCAGCCCATAACACCGGGTGAACTTGGTGCCACGTCAGTGCTTCCCTTCGGACATGCCGGTTACACTGAACTGGACGGAAAACACAAACTATTTTCATAGCCTTTTCGACCGAAGTTTCATTCAGTGCGGTGGTACCAACCCGGGCGGGTTAAACCCTACCACCGAGTAATATAGAGAAGGGAGTCATATCCCTTAGTCGCCTTCTACGAAATACACGGCGAGAGATGCAGTGGGGCTATTCTTTTAAAGTACCGGCCCGACACGGTACATTTATTAGGTAGTAACTTGTATCACGATATCATTGTGCTTGTATGATATTGTATTATTGTTGTACTTGTGGTGTTTGTTCTGTATTTTTATTGCTTCCATACTGGGTGGCTGTGCCTGAGACCGAAGCCTCAGGCGCAGTAAATTTCACCTAGTCCGGCTTGGAGGCGAACTAATGTCGCCAGGGAAAGGCTATTAACCCGCGAGTTGAAGATCCGTGGATTGTAGGAGTGGGGAAAGACACACCCCGGAAGCCCGTTCCACACCTTTGCAGTGCGACACAAAAACTATTTAGAGAATCGTGCAGTTCGAAAAACTCTTCTGTCGACTACAAAGGGATGTTCCGCGAGAGTATGGCGGGTATGGCGAAGGCGAACAGGAGGAGGAGGGATCAGGGAAGCAAGTACGTCAGAGCAGCGACCAAAGTAGTACCGATAAAACAGGCTCAATGACCCAACGATACGTCTGTGCTATTAGAGGTCGAAGGTCCTTTGTGAGTACAGATTCGCCAATGAGGTAAATGGTTCGTCACTGAATAGAATTCAAGGCTGAAAGAAGGTACTCAGGGAATCCCTCCCAAAGTTGACTGCAATACCGGCACAGATTACTTAATAGTTACTTCGTAACAGATAAATCACTCAATAGAAAATGTTCCTACCTTCGGTCTTTAATAGCCTACTGTTTCACGTCGCCAATCGCTGCGTGCGAAAATGTACCTTAAGGATCGAGTGTAAAGTGGTTATTGCTTTGCAGCTGCGCGCAGTTGCGTGGGCGAGCGTCTATGTATACTTCGAGCGGCTGACGAATTTCCACTGAAATAGACCGCCGGCGGCCCGTCGGGCGGTAGGTAGTTAGCGCGCGCAAGTACATAGAGTGCGTGAGGCCTGATACCGGTCTTATTTGTGCTTTATAAAGTTTATTTCTCTTTCTTATTTATTTATGTTAAAAGTGTGTACCTTACTAATTTCTGCAAAATGTAAGTAAATTGTTTTGGAAATAAAAAATGGGTTTTTAAATTACCGTGGTTATTAGACATTATTTTTAAACAATAACAGCTTTACTCACGGTTATTCACGAGCTATGTGGCTCGACGTTTCGGCCCAAGCGTATGGCCCATCATCAAGAGCACTCTGCCTGGTGCGACGGTTGGCAGAGAACGTTCTCTGCCAACCGTCGCACGGAAAGCTGTTTTGTTTAAAAATAATGAAATAAAAAATGTTGAAAACAGTTAACGCTCCTTCTAAGTTTTTCATCTCTTCGCCTTACAGCGCTTCCCCTCACGAACTTCGTACAAGAATAGATTCTTACAGCGGAGATAGGAGAGCGTTGACAGTTTGCAAGGAAACCATATGTTTGCCTGACGGGGTCTCATGTCCACCAGTAGGTCAAGGCTTATTCGTGCGGCTTGAATCTAGGCTAGTGATGCGACCGTGTACGATGATAATGTGAACGGAAAGGCTATGTGTGTGACGATGAAGATACTTACGTAATATCGATGAAAAATTTATCGATAATATTTATTGTCGCATATTATTATAATGTTTCTTTATTCACGTTTTTAGACTTTCATATTAATTTTACATACATTTTACAAAAAGTAATAAAAATACACAAAATTAATACAAAATCAAAATAAAAACGGTAATTTCCGCCGGCGGCGGGAGACAAGCCTCCAAGCACGCCGGCGGGTGCAGGCCGTGGCTACGGAGCTCTCCGAGACGACGCGAGGCAAGCTACGAGCGATAGGTGGTGGTACTAGACACGTAGGCCACCACCACCCCCATCTCGGAGAGCTCCGTATCCGCCGGACTGCACGGCGACGTCGCACGGAGGCCTTTTGACCGATCCACACGAGCAATAGGTATAAAAATGTAATGATTAGTTTTTCGATACAACTATTTTATTTAAATACCTAGATAGATGTGTAACCTTAACCCATACTCGGAACAGATTATACGTGCGCACGTATGCAGGGGAATGAGCGAGAAGTTTATCTTGGTTGCGCTCGCGATCACATGAAACGAGTCAGCCAGTTGGCGGCGAAACTTCAAAGAGTGTGCAAGCTGTTTTTTTTTTCTAAAATATTTACGAGTTACTATGGAACCGACACGCATAGGTATGTACAATAACTTTACGTATTAATTGTGTTGAATATTTGTAAGTTGGGCCGCATACAAGGATTTCAAAACAACAATAATTTTAATGCGAAAAATGTTTATATTTTTTCGTTTACTGGACCAGAACTATTATGCTTGTTGATGATTGGTCTGGAAGTTATTATTATTATTTAGAGTCGTTACTTAGCTACACAGAAGTGTTAACATCGGCTGCCCCAATTTGCCTCTGTATTTTATAATTTTTTTTTTTTCAGAAATGGCGGGAGGCATCATACGAAGAGAGTTGTTCACAGTTTGGCGGAGTGAAGAAGACAGTGTGCGAAAGACTGATATATTGCATTAGTTACGTTTGTGATGGAAAATAGCGATTTACGTAGTTATGGTGAGACGTTAAGCGCATCCGTACGTAAAATAATCGGTAATTGTTTGTGTACAGCTACTACGCAAATGGAAAAAGCACAACCGATCAATGGACAGATTTTTATCGCAACGTTAAATAAAGTTATGTTAAATTTTAATTTATGTTAAATTTTGTTATGTTTATGTATATAATGTCTAATTAAGTTGGAATTCTATTAGTTTTTTATAGAAATAAATTTTCACTAAAACTTTTGTTTTATTGCAAGATTTCTCAAAAAGTCCTATAACATGTAATGTTGGTCAATGTAATGTAACATGTTTGTCAGCCTCGGTAGCTCCGTGGTGGGGTCGGTCGACTGTTGTTAAGCAAGCCTGAGCGCGGTCAGTACTTGGATGAGCGAACGCTCGACCGTTGGAGGCTCACCGTGGTTCGGATTCCACGTAAAACTGTAGGTCCCTTTCCTTCTTACCTTACTAGGTGGTAGGGCTTATTCCGTCCGGGTTGAAAAAATTCAACCCCACTGTACGTGTAGGGGAGGTATCCTAAAAAAAAATTATTTCAAAATTTTTATTTTACCACTTTATATGTATACCCATACTAACTTACAAGTTTCTAGTACTAAGGGTCTCTGAGCTAAGCCGCGGACAGACGGACGGACGGACATGGCGAAACTATAAGGGTTCCTTGTTGACTACGGAACCCTAAAAATAAGCATAAACAGCAAATTGAATTTTTTTCACATAATAAGTAATTTTAAGCGCATAGAATTGCAAAAGTGACCTTTGTGCGTCGTCGCGCAGCTCTTTTAAACTTCTTCCTCTTCGCGCGCGCGTCGCCTGATGTTCGCACTGCACCACCGGTAGCGGGGGCACTAGACGGGACGTGCGTTATTATAATCTTTGTTATATGAACAGCAAGTTAACGTTTTTTTTAAATTGTCAATTGTTAAAAACATTTTACATAAATAAACATGAGGTGCAAAGGCGCACTTATGAGATTTATTTTTGAGAGTAGATTGATGTAATAAGGAGTTAAATGTAAGCTCAATGTGAGAATTGAACATAAATTAATTACTGAATAAAATACATGAAGTACATTTTTTATGGACGTAGAACATCCGTGATTTCAGCCCATGACACCCTGGTGAAGTGCTACCGTATAGTCGTGCCCGTTTCATTTAAATCATCGAAAAACGCGAAACTCACAGGCACGGAATGTGGCTCAAACATAAATAACTTGATTATAAAATATAAAGATTCATACATATACATACATACATACATAACACACGCTGTATCCCGACAATCAGGGTAAGCAGAATAATCGGTGTTGTGCTATAAGGACTCTGGTAAATTACAGCACAACACCGACCACCACGTTTAGCACAGTATACGGACAAGACAACTATCAAGCAGCAAGTAAGACACGAAGAACCCACCTGCTGCATGACTAGGTGGAAGGACTGCGCCAAGGTGAGAAGTGGCTACCCTGTCGCCCTTTAGCGCAGTATCTTGTCCTTATCCCTTAGTCGCCTCTTACGACATGCACGGGGAGCGATGCAGTGGGGCTATTCTTTTTAAGTACCGGCCCCACACGGTACTGCACGGGGAGAGATGCAGTGGGGCTATTCTTTTTAAGTACCGGCCCCACACGGTAAAGATAAAGATAAAGATTCATATATCTTAGATTCAGTCATTTCGGAGTGCTCAATTTTTGTATATTGCTTCTTTAATATTTTTTAAACTATGCATTAATTCCCTTTTCATTGATGTGCCACATGAAAAAAAAAATCATTTTCTAATAATTTGTGCCCCAATTTCTAAATTCGTTCGTTTACGCTCTACGTCCGTGATTGGGTCATCAAACTCTGTATATTATGTACCAAATTTCAACTTTTTTCGTCGAATAGATTTGTAGAAAATGAGCTGTAACAGACTGACAGACGGACAGATAAAAAATAAGGGTTCCGTTTTTTTCCTCTTTTGAGGTACGGAACCCTATATAAAAGATTTGAAGAACAGACTACATATTAGACATTGAAATTCAACGATACCTTACAGAAAACTCAACAAAATCGTTAAAAAAATTATTGATATTATTATCATCTATTTTTTCGAAACTAATGGCGTTCTATATTTTGTGTCTCTATAAGAATTATGAATTAGGTATTAGTTTAATATCGACATTTTTGTATTTGCTATAAAATATCGATATTAAAACAGCATGCATCCCTAATTATGTAGATATAATGTCTCCTAGGAATCCGCTTATTGAAACTAGGTCATGGATGTGTGGTTTCTTCTTTGTATGCATGATTGTAAAAAACACTCTTCAGTTAAACCCTTGTCTGCCTTTTTTAGGTTTCCGTAACCCGTACGGAAGCTTACTAATAAGCTTTCAACGTCTGTCTGTCTGTCAGTCTGTCTGTCCGTCCATCCGTCTGTACGATGGCTGCATTTTTGGAACCATAATAGGTAGCCGGTTGAAATTTTCACAGAATTATGTGTTATTTTAATAAAAAAATAAAAAATAATAATTTAACAAATTAAAAATTATGGGTGTTCCCTATACAAGGAACCTCGGTGCGCGAGCCCGACTCGAACTTGGCCGGATTTTTATGTTTTTTGGAGCATTTAAGTATTTATATATATCTGTCTACAATATTACAATGCAATATACCTACTATAATATTGTATGTATGTATGTATATATTCTTTATTGAACACCAATTAATAAAAAACAGTACAACAGGCGAGCTTAATGCCGCCAGGCATTCTATTCTAACTAACCTTTGGGATGTGGGAGAAGTACATGCAGGCGACCAAGAATAGTTTGTGGCAATGTGTTAGACTGAAAAGAAATATGTATGATAAACTACATACGAATACTACATAAATACTTTTATAAGCATATATATGTGTACAATAAACTTACGTATTATGTACATTGATACTGTAGGTCCCTTCCCTCCTAATCTTACTTGGTGGTAGGGTTTATCCCGCCCGGGTTGGTACCACCGCACTGAATGAAACGTCGGTCGAAACGGCTATGTAAATAGTTTGTGTTTTCCGACCAGTTCAGTGTAGCCGGCACGATCAAAGGGGGAAGCACTGAGATGGCACCTAGTTCACCCGGTGTTATGGGCTGACATCACGGACGTTGTAGGTGATGTAGCCAACCTTGTCAGTTTCCCTATAAAAAAATAACAATAATAAATATTGCGAAGCTAGTCTCGCGTCGTCTCGGAGAGCTTCGTAGCCACGGCCTGCACCCGCCGGCGTGCTTGGAGGCTTGTCTCACGCCGCCGGCGGTATTACCGTTTTTAATTTTTATATTAATTTTGTGTATTTTTATTACTTTTTTGTACATGTATAATATATGTAAAATTAATGTAAAATTTTAATAATGTGAAATAAAGGACATAAAATAATAAATATTATGCATAGCTATTGCTTACAGCAACGGAATTCTGGTATTAGCAAATTGACTTGACGTGTATGATGGACGTTTTCAATTTACACACATATACATTGTATACTCGTAGTATAATTTTAAATTGGTGATCATTTCCGTTCAACACGAAGTAATTCCACCATATCCGATTCGCAAATGCGAGACAGCTAGCTCATTTGAATCCAATAACCCGACTTCTATTCCTGAAATATTGGGTTTCCGCGCAACTGCAAGCGATGAGGTATGTTAGTATGGAGTGAAAGTAATTCTACATTCAGGCATACCTACTAGGTTTTGGAGTTCCGTACCTCAAAATAAGAAAATACTTAACCCTTATAGGATCTCTTCTGTCTGTCTGTTTGTCTGTCCATCTGTCACAGGTTTTTCTCCTAGTCTATTGAACGAAAAACGTTAAAATTTGGTACAGGTATAGAGTTTGACGTCCCAAAGACTGACGTATAGCGTAAATTTTGCGGGTCAATTTTGAAAAATAAATTAGAATTTTAATTGTATTTTTTTTTTCAAGTGCTCCATGTGATATCAATGAAAAGGGCTCGTTATGGCGAATACAAATTTGCATATATTTCTATGCATATTTAAAAGTATATATCAATGAAAATATACAAAAATCGAGCATTTCCGGAAGCCTGTAGCGCGTTCGCGGTACCGGCTAGCGCGGCCGGATGGTGAAAGAGGGCCGCCGAACGCTGTTCAATGGTTAGCACAGCCGACAGTTAGCCACGTGCAGCGGTCTTAACACACCTCTAACGCCTTTTCCACGCTCAAAACGTGGGCACACTGGGCACACGTGCATTAAGGCCCTTTCAACTCGTATTCACACGTACTCCTCTTTCAAGGCGCCGCTTTCGCTGGTTGGAGTAGGATGCAACACAATCAATTAATCAAAAATTAGGTTTTTATTTTTTTATTCCAAAGCTACGGATCGAAAAAACGAAGTAAAAAGCTACGGATTTAGATATATATTCAACAAATTGAAAAAGCTACGGGTTTAAACAAAATAATTTTTTTTCCAAAGCCTTGATTTGGCCACGTTGCCTTAAATATGTTTTTATATCTTAATTCAGAGGCATGTTCATGATTTTTTTTCTATCGAGCGAAGTTAATCGAATCGTGCTTCCAAAAAGCTATCGATCTGCGCTGATAGATTAGAGTAATATTGGTGGTAAACTTCTTGAAATTCGTGTCAGACGCAGCCTCACGTCCCCTTAAATTCTTCATCATCAGCCCGTAACAGTCCACTTCTGGTAATAGGCCTATAGGAACAGGCACACCGCTTTCTCATACAATTCTTATATAGGAAAAATACAATCAAAAATGCCACATCCATATTTTGTTAGCTCGCCAATAATGACACGTCTGTAAATCAATGCAGTCTTCAGGGCCGCTCTATTTTCGTTCCAACCGCAGTTTATAACCTGAATGCAGCTTGTCGAACGTGCAGTGGCGTGCATGGCTCCGCGCTAGCCACCGGGGTAAATTGCTTTTCGAATAATTTGGAACATTAATTCGAAAGTACGAATGGCGAATAATACATACATACGACACGCTGTATCCTGACAATCGGGGTAAGTAGAGGATTCGGTGTTGTGCTGCAATTGCTCTTGAAAATTACAGCACAACACCGACCACCACATTTAGCAAAGTGGTAGGACAAGATAACTATCGAATAATAAATTAGTCACTAAAATAGGCAGGATTAACACAGACATGATTCTTCAGATACAATACATTATCGAGATTATACGCTACATCTACGCTATAATACACTGTTCCACTTTATTATTGTTTATTGTATAATTTCATCCAAAGTTAGGTAACCTACGCTTGGACATGTCGAAAATTGTAGTTAAATGCTGCCGATTATATATTAAGAGCTGACGAACAAATTTTTTAAGTAACACATTTTTGTTAGTACCCTATAAGTATTATACACACTTACAAATAATTAATCCAAATTACCGCTCACAAGAACTATGTACAGAAGAATTATTTACAGCATACAAATGAATACTAAAAGAACCTGACCACACTGCCTATTTGCATTACCTTCATCATCTAGTGTATTAAATGTAATTAAATATATCAAGTCAAGAACAACAATTATCATAAGTTTAGTAAAAAGAAATGTATAGAATATAATAGAATAGAAATGCTTTATTGCACACAAAAACACAAACAGAGGTACAGAAGACAGAGGAGCAATAGAAATTAACAATACAATGTAATATGTCATATTAAAAATTAGATAAAAATTTTACTTACTCAATTATTAAAGTTCGTTAGTGGGAAAAACAGTAGTCAGACTCTTAGATAAAATTGTGGTCAGATAACGCATTCTTGCATTAAGCAGCGGGTGGCCGAGTGGTTTGGGCATCGGCTTCTCATGCGAGAGGTCCGCATGAAATGTCTTAACAATGTAATAACAATTTTCTAATTAATATTACTTAAATTCCATAAACAAAATTAAAACTGCATCAATTAAACTGCGTCATTGAAATAAGCCAAGTGGTTCGTGTTTAATTACCAATATTTTAAATGATAGGAACAAATTTATTGAACTGTACCACAGATTACTTAATAGTACTATACCTTACGCTTCATTACTTAATAGTACTGTACCACGAAGTAACTATTAAGTAATCTGTGACTGTACCTTACGCAGTCGTACAGTTTTACATGAAATAGTAATCATGAAGTAATGTTTTGACAGAATGGTATCGTATTTCGAACTAATCAACCATACTCCAGTGGAGCGCCTCTTCGGTGCACTTTCCGTGTTGATTCGCGATACGATAGCGGTTCGATTTCGATGCGCAATATGTCTTCCCTCCTTCTTCTGGTTATTGCATTGTTTTATACTTCCTACTACTAAATCTGCAAGATATCTATAACGTAAAACGGAGCGATTCATCAATTGGTAAACTCTGGAACGCTCTCCATGCCAACACATCATCCCCCAAGTATAGTCTCGAGTTCTTCAAGAGAGGCGTGAATGGGCAGTCAGGCCGGTATGGCATTCGCAACCCCCGCATACGACCGAATGTCCATGGGCGTCGTTAGACACCCTATGGGTGGCTAGGGGCCATATTTCCCGCTTTCTATAAAAAAAAGTTGTCGGTTGTTCGGATGAACACAAGGGGTCTCGCCCCTTGTGTTCATCAAGGAGCAGGGAGGAGGGAGGTTCGTGCACGCGATGCGTTCAGACTGATGTAACACGTACGTAGAATGTCACATTGCATTTTACGTTGGATACAACGTAACATGCAATACTGCTTACAGCCTGATAAGGCTGTGAGCAGTATTACATTGTACAGAAAGAAACATATAATTTAACTAATACATAGCAGTTTATTAGTAGTTTTTATAGGTCTGTTAGTTTTATAGGTCTGTTAGTTTTATTAAATTTATTTATTTAGTTTTAGATAGTTAAATTTTAGATTTATTTGAGATTTAGTATAGTTATATATAGGGATGGCTCAGCCAAATACCAGCTTGCGCCTTTGGACTCGATCCAGCGTCGAGCCGTGCGACTAGTGGATGACCCCGACGTGTCCCGCGATCTAGAGCCGCTGCAACTTCGTAGGGATGTCGGCGCCCTAAGCGTGTTTTATCGCTTATTCCACGGGGAGTGCTCGGAGGAGCTGTTTAACGCGATTCCGCCGTCCCTTTCCACCTCCGTACAACGCGCACTGGGCAGGGATTGCATCCCTATACGCTGGACTTACCGCGGATGCGTACAAATCGGTTCTGCAGATCCTTTCTCCACAGAACCGGCAAACTCTGGAACGCTCTACCTGCCCACATATTTCCCCCAAGTATAGTCTCGGGTCCTTCAAGAGAGGCGTGAATGGGCACCTGTCAGGCCGGCATGGCATTCGCAGCCCCCGCCTGCGTCCGAATGTCCATGGGCGTCGCTAGACACCTTATGGGTGACACGGCGCCACATGTCACGCTTAGTATAAAAAAACAAAATGTTTTTAATGTAATGTTATTATTTGTTAATTGTGTGCCTATTGTATTTGAAATTAAATTAGTAGTTCATTTAACTAATTAAAAAAATTGTTCATGCATCATAGAATAGAATATAATTTATTGATTTCCAATACAATATTGTACAAAAGACGGACGTACTACCTAAGACAATCTCTCCCAGTCAACCTGACTTAATTATAAACACTTATAAGGGTAGCAAACAGAGTACAAGAATGACACATAAAATAAAGTAAACATCACACAGCCCTCGGACTGACAGACAAACAGACAAACCTAACCTAACCTAACCACTATCAAATGTACAGTCGAGATGATGAGGTTGTGTTCCCTCATAAGATTATATTATGGAAAAGTTTGACATTTTAAATTTTATACTAATCGTCTATCGACGTTAGATCCTGCATATCTTGCTTTTTGGCTATATCTATTTCAAATGTCGTCGAAGGCTGTATTTCAGAGACCTGGCCAATGCTAAATATTTTATCGGGCTGACATAAATGCAAGCTGTTATTTCAAGTTATAAATCTAGTTTACTAGACTTTCTGGTTTATGTTTGTGTAATATTAAGGTTTACTCGCTTGGAGGGAAACATTAAAATATAAAAGCGGGGTTAATGTATCAAATTTGTCGCGGAAAATTTTGAACCAAATTTTCATTGTCCAGACTTCAGTTTTGTATGACAGTTAATGACCAACCAATGCGTCCAAACTTGTTAAAAATTAAGGGGCGGTCCCGATACATGAAACGTCTTTTTACAACTTGTTTTTATGTGTTCTTCTGTTTATCCGTGCCGGCTACACTGAACTGGATCGACTTTTCATTCGGTGCGGTGGTATCAACCCGGGCGGGATCAACCCTACCACCTAGTAAGGTAAGAAGGGAAGACACCTACAGTTTTACGTGTAATCCGAACCACGGATACCCATCCAAGTAAGTACTGACCGCGCCCAGGTGTGCATATGATCACGGCCGACAGTCGACCGACCGCACCACTGAGCTACCGACGCTGACAAAATTCCCATCTCTACTCCCTCTATCACATTAACCCTGTAAATAGGAATCGACATGCGATATAACCCCGCGCGTATCTCTTGCAATATTAATACGCAGGGGTCTGTCAGCCTCGATAGCTCAGTGGTGCAGACAGTCAACTGTCGCTATTGAATGTTAAGCAACGCTGGGTGCGGTCAGTACATGGATGGGTGACCGCTGACCGTTGGTGGCTGACCGAGGTTCGGAATCCTCGTAAAACTGTAGGTCCCTTCCCTCCTAATCTTACTTGGTGGTAGGGTTTAACCCGCCCGGGTTCGTACCACCGCACTGAATGAAACGTCGGTCTAAACGGCTATGTAAATAGTTTGTGTTTTCCGACCAGTTCAGTGTAGCCGGCACGATGAAAGGGGGAAGCACTGACATGGCACCTAGTTCACCCGGTGTTATGGGCTGACATCACGGACGTTGTAGGTGATGTAGCCAACCGTGTCAGTTTCCATAAAAAAAAAACAAATAATAATAATACGCAGGGGTCTGTGTGACCAGTAGACGAACATCGCGCATTTTATAGTGTTACATACATACCACACACGCTGTATCCCGACAATCAGGGTAAGCAGAGTAATCGGTGTTGTGCTGCAAGAACTCTGGTAAATTGCAACACAACATCGACCACCACGTTTAGCAAAGTATTCGAACAAGACAACTATTAAGCAGCAAGTAAGGCACGAAGACCCACCTGCTGCACGACTCGGTGGAAGGACCGTGCCAAGGGGAGAGGTGGCAAACCTGTCGCCCTTTAGCACGGCATCTCGTCCTTATCCCTTAGTCGCCTTTTACGACATGCACGGGGAGAGACGCAGTGAGGCTATTCTTTTTAAGTACCGGCCCCACACAGTACCGTATGTGTCATCATATCATCAATCATCTCATCATCAATACTAATAATAAATCTTTAAGGGATGGTCATGGAGTAAGTTACTTTGTTTTATGAGATACTGCGTTTGTAGACTCTATGTATGATACTAAAACTAAATTGACGAGTTTTAGAAATATTTTCTGTATGTATGTATTAGTAGTATGTTCCTCAATAACTCTTAACCCGATCATCCGACTTCGATGAAACTTTGTACAAGCATATTTAGCTACACGTAACACGGGAAGGCTAAATAAAATTCAGTTCTGGTTACGATAAGATGTGGCTCTCATACAAACCTAATTGTTCCGCGCGCCGAAATACAGGTACGGTAGCGGGCTTACTTACTTTCTTCTTTTTAAATACGAATTTCACGCGAGCGAAGCCGCGGGCAAAAGCTAGTTTTATTATATAAATTATATTTGTTATCTGGCTGGCATGGCGCCTCACTGAGCGTAATTTCGCGGGGACAGCCACCCATGCTGG
Organism: Nematopogon swammerdamellus; assembly: GCA_946902875.1. Lineage (NCBI taxonomy): Eukaryota > Metazoa > Arthropoda > Insecta > Lepidoptera > Adelidae > Nematopogon > Nematopogon swammerdamellus. The sequence continues at coordinate 1,985,203 of OX336356.1, read as the reverse complement.
ATTTAAATAAACAAATGGTTCACTTCATCGCCTACTATGCCCGTGATTCAGTCCATAACACCTTGGTGAATTAGGTGCCGTGCCAGTGCACCAACAAGTGTCAGCCTCGGTAGCTCAGTGGTGCGGTCGGTCGACTGGTTGTTAAGCACACCTTGGCGCGGTCAGTACTTGAATGGGTGACCCCTCGACCGTTGGAGGCTGACCGTGGTTCGGATTCCACGTTAAAACTCTAGGTTCCTTCCCTTCTTACCGGGTTCATCCCGCCCCGGTTGCTACCACCACCGCACTGAACGAAACGTGCTTCGGTCGAAACGCTATGTAAATAGTTCGTGTTTTCCGTCCAATTCAGTGTAGCCGACATGAAATGAACGGAAGCACTGACACGGCACCTAGATCACCCGGTGTTATGGGCTGACATCACGGATGTTGTAGGTGATGTAGAGAACCACGTCAGTTTCCATAAAAAAAAAGTGACACAAGTGTCTTCATACTTATATAATTCCATTTACTGGTATTTTTTATGAATTTCAGATGGGTGGTTGAGTCAGAGGGGCCAAACAAGAAACAAGAAACAAGAAACAAGAAACAAGAAACAAGAAACAAGAAACGAGAAACGAGAAACGAGAAACAAGAAACAAGAAACAAGAAACAAGAAACCAGAAACCAGAAACAAGAAACAAAAAACATCAAAATTTGAAATTAGAAATAAGAAATATTTAGTTTTTTCCCTACAATATAACATGAGTCAATATATCACCTACGAGTAGGTGCCATACCGGAGACTTCCCTCTGGATTGCTGACTATACTGGACTAGAGGAGAACACAGCCGAGGCCAACCTCCAATATGGTGGTACCACCAACCCAGTCAGCTACAATGTGATCCTATACCGCCTAGTAAGGGGCATTGCTTCTTTCAAGAACGTTAGATATAGGGACGTCGGACCTTCCCCGCGCCAGCGTGACACGATATTTGTAAAAGCGTACAAATAACATTCGTTACCACCCAATCAGAGCGCGATACAACCCGATACCACCCAATCAGAGCGCGCGGCGTCCCCTCCGCTACCCGCGGAGCTGGGCGACGCTGGTTCTCGTATAAGCATTGGACAGTCCGACATCCAACCTCTTCTAAAGTTCTTGGTTCTTTTGGCCCCTGATATTAACCCTGTAAATAGGAATCGACATGCGATCCCGTAGAGCTCCTACAATATTAACACAAGGGTCAGCGGCACCAGAGGACGAAGGTATCATCGGTCAGTTCGGAATTTGTAGTATTTATTTATTGCGACTGGTTGGCGACCTCTGCCTTGATGTATGTAGGTACAGTCGGGTGGAAAAATTCGTTTATGTATTTTTATTGTATCAACATACATTTATTAGCTTAGAGCAGCGGTTCTCAAACTATTTTGGTGACGGAACCCTTTTGGAAAGCGAAATATTTGACGGAGCCCTAAAATAAACCGTGTACCGTGTGGGGTCGCTACTTAAAAAGAATAGCCCCACTGCATCTCTCCCCGTCGCATGTCGTAAAAGTCGACTAAGGGATAAGAAAATTCGTCAGCCTCGGTAGCTCAGTGGCGCGGTTGGTTAGTCAACTGTTATTAAGCAACGCTGAGCGCGGTCAGTGATTGGATGGGTGACCGCTCGACCGTTGGAGGCTGACCGTGGTTCGGATTCCATGTTAAATTGTAGGTCCCTTCCCTTCTTACCTTACTAGGTGGTAGGGTTTATCCCGGCCGGGTTGGTACCACCGCACTGAACGAAACGTCCGGTCGAAACGGCTATGTAAATAGTTCGTGTTTTCCGTCCAGTTTAGTGTAGCCGACATGAAATGAAGGGAAGCACTGACATGGCACCTAGTTCACCCTGTGTTATGGGCTGACATCACGGATGTTGTAGGTGATGTAGCCAACCGTGTCAGGTTCCATAAAAAAAAAAAAAAAAAAAATTTGTCTTTGTGCATTCTTTATTAATAATCATACCTGCAGCGTAACAGTTACTTGCATAATATTATAATATATAAGAAAAAAACAATAATTAATATCTAATGGGAGGTATGAAACTGTGACGCCGTGTCGTCTGCGCAGCTGAGCTGAATCGAGCCAGAGTGGAGAGGTGTATTTTGATTTTTTTTCTCGTATTCTCGCGGAGCCCCCACAGAAGCTCCGCGGAACCCTAGGGCTCCGCGGAGCACACTTTGAGTATGGCTGGCTTAGAGTTTATTAGCTTGTGATTTGAGCCGAGTAGCCTCCTGTCGGCTGGTTTTTCCAGAAACCAAGAGAACTATTTTGATGGTGTACACTGAAACATCAGTTTCTTCAGAAATCTTAGAACCAGAACATTATACTTATGTAAGCAACCACGTTCGGTGGGTCAATATTTGATTGTTTTTAGATTTTTAGTGTATGTTTTATTTATTTCTAATTCTCACTCTCAACTTCTCAAGTCCTTTGCTATTACATAGTTACTTACTTACATTTATTATACCTTTGTATCTCATGCAATCGATTATTTCATTGATCTTGCTTCTGCAAAATATTTTTGATTGCCGGTGCTCTGATGAATTGGCTTCCCTCATCCCTCCTGCCCTCGTCTCTGCCACACACTCCAGACTCGCTCGGAACATCCACGAGTTGACATTCAACTTCTGAAAAGACATCAATTTTCGAAATTGTTCCTGTGTCGAACGATCTTCTTGAAATTTTAGGCTCCGACACCCGTGCGCTTATATAAAATAAAAAAAAGTTTTTTGAAGCAAAAAATTATTTTAGTAAAACTCCACTTGGTCGTTTTGTAGGGTTCCGTTATTTAATAACTTGGAATAAAAATATACTGAACTAGTCCATTTAGTGCTTGCGGCATGAAACTATTTTGAAGTTTTTGTCAGGTTATAGAAAAAAAAATCGCATTTTTATGAGCGCAGAAGTGTCTCACTCAGGCAGCGGTGATGCACAAGTAGGAAATGGCTACGGAACCCTCTGTGGCATGCTTTTGACGTGCTGTTTTAAAATACCTAAATAAGAAAATATACATTTTTATTGACAATTTTTAACCTACCAAAAATGAAACGATTATTTTAGTAAAGTGTTTGGCTGTACCTAGCAGTATATTAAACGGGCCGGACAGGGGACAGTGGTCGCAAACATTTGGTTTTTATACACCAATAGTTTGTCCGGCGCATTCCTTCGGACTTCACGTATATTGGGTGGAGGCATAGAGCTAATAATCTCATAGAATAGCTAACTAAGAATTACATGGAAATTCTATAACCTGCGCAGCGGGTGGTCGAGTGGTTTTTGCATCGGCTTCTCATGCGAGAGGTCCGAGGTTCGAATCCGGTCGGCGTGTGCCAATGAGTTTTTTTCTGATGAAAAAATTTACGTGCATACCCACACCTGCTGCTTCACAGGGCGGAACCGGTGTAAAACTGTAAGTCCGTTCCCTTGCTCTTTTCTAGGTGTTAGGCTCAAATTTTAGCCGACTGGGTTGGTAACACCGTACTGGATGTAAGATGGCCGTATAGCAGCCTCGTTTGTGTTCTCCTCTATTCCAGAACAGTAAAAAAATTACAGAATTCCATTGTAGAGCAACTCATATTTGGCGAAAATGAAACCGAGACGGAATTCGAAGTTTAGTGGCCTTGAAAACCAAAAATACAACTTGATAATTTAGTTTTGAAATAATTGTATTTTCCTTACCCCCCCCCCCCCCCCCCCCCCCAGTACAATGTACAATCCCTCTTCCTCGTGTTCGCATCATTGTTCTGTCTTCGTAGTACAAAGGTATGGAATGGGCTTCCGAGGAATATCTTTCCCTAAATAGCGGGCTAATAGCCATTCCCCAGCGAGTCCAGTCCGCCTTCAAGCCGGACTGGCACCTCCTCGAGGGTGCAGTTGGCTGCGTCTGAGGCTCCGACCTCGACCACAGCCACCCAGTCCGGGTGCAATAAAAAAAAAATCTGTGAAGTGCGAGTTTTACTCGCGCACGGAGGTTTCCGTATCTATCCACTATCAATAATATCCGCCTATCTTTTGTCTTTCAACAATGCAATGTATAAAAGCCTGTGGCGCCATCTATTATTCAGTAGTGTGACTAATCGATTTTTCGCACGTTTGTTGTATGAGAACCCGCCTTAATTTTTACCTTTTTCTTATTTTTCTTTTCTTATTTTTTGTTATATCCGCCATAGTAACACATATTCTGTAAAAATTTCAACGCTTCCGTAGGGAAACCTAAAAACCTAAAAAATAAAAAAAATCATATTAATTACATATTAATGGACCATTCTAGTACACAGTAAAGTGTACACATACTTAGGTATGTGAGGAGTTCCCTGACAGACAATAAGCTCGGGCGACCGCCTCTCGGCTCCTCGAATAAATCTTCTCTAATGTCCGCCCGTCTGTCTGTGTCGTTATTGATTCGCACCATCCCGTCTGGCGAGCATTCCGCGCTATCGGGCCCGTGTAGGTCTGGAGAGAGAAGAAGAAAGACTTCTCAAACCCATAGTTAAAGTTTAGATTGATTGACCCCACAGATGATTCCGTGTTTGACCCCACAAATATTTGTATTCCGTGATTGACCCCACAGATAATTGTATTCCGTGATTGACTTCACAGATAATTGTATTCCGTGGTTGACCCCACAGATAATTCTGTGATTGACGCGACATATAATCCCGTGATAGGCCCCACAGATAATTCCGTGATTGACCCCACAGATAATTTTATTCCGTGATTGACCCCACAGATAGTTGTATTCCGTGATTGATCCCACAGATGATTACGTGGTTGACTCCACATTTATAATTGTATTCCGTGATTGGCCCCACAGATAGTTGTATTCCGTGATTGACTTCACAGATAGTTCCGTGATTTATCCCACAGATAATTCCGTGATTGGCCCCACAGATAATCCCGTGTTTGGCCCCACAGATAATTTTATCCCGTGATTGACTCCACAGTTATTTCCGCGATTGACTCGATTTCTTCAAATATATAACTATTTTAATTTATTTTTTCTATGTAATTAATAATTACTAATTTATCTATCTATGTATGTAAAATGTACATATTATTTATACTAAATTATTACATACATACATATCACACACGCTGAATCCCGACAATCTGGATAAGCAGAGTATTCGGTGTTGTGCTGCAAGAACTCTGGTAAATTATTAGAATAGAATAGAAAATTCTTTATTGCTCCACAAATATTTCACAAGAATAATACAATGAATAAAGTTACATGAGGTGCAAAGGCGGACTTATCCCTTAAAGAGATTTCTTACAGCCAACCTTTAGGTGTGTGAAATGTGTAAAAAATGGAATGTAGGTAGTAGCAAAGATAAGATGTGACAATTTTTTATTTAAAAATACATATAAGGATTTATGAAAGCCTGAAAAATATTTTGTTTATTTGCAAAGTAATTCTAAATCAAAGTAAGTATGCAGAATATACATAGGTATGCCTTGTTTGCGTCCCATTCAGGTTGTTCTACCTATATAATTTTTTTTAACCCATAAGATGTCTAACGACGCCCATGAACATTCGGTCATACGCGGGGGTTGCGAATGCCATGACGGCCTGACAGGTGCCTATTCACGCCTATTCTACACATAGGCCTATACCCGAGATTATACTTAATATATTATATATTATGTTACCTATATAAGTAGTATAAGTACATAAAAAAATGTCATATAACAACTAACGCTACGATACTTAACGAAAGCTATTTGCTTCTTACAATATACAATAAATTCTAATAAATGTAAAACGCCCAATCTACATACGCATAAAGTAGAAAAGAGCAATTCATCTATATGAAAATGCGCCACAAAATTTCCCCACAAAAGCATAAACTTCCACACACAGTGGATATTACAAGAATTAGCCAACGCGCTCAGTGCGGTGGTACTGGTACCGTGCCATCAACTCCTCAAGCCCGAAGGCATTGCAGGGAACACAGATACAGCTAAAACGCGGCCGCAGTTAGCATGACATCGAAAAAACCAACCTCTTCGAGGGACTGTTCCACGGATGTGCAGATGAAATAATACTAGTAAATTATGAGCAGTGATTTTTTTTTATGGCTACATCACCTACAACATCCGTGATATCAGCTCATAACACCGGGTGAACTAGGTGCCGTGTCAGTGGTTCTTGATTTCATGTCGGCTACACTGAACTGGACGGAAAACACGAACTATTTACATTTTTTTTTATGTCATCCGGTATGGGTGTCTGAGTAAAAAGGGAAGGGACCTACTGGGGAATGTTCGAAACACGGTCAGACTCCAACGGTCGAGCGGTTACCCATCCAAGTACTGACCGCGCGCAGGTCTGCTTAACAACAGTCGACCGACCGCACCACTGAGCTACCGATATTTTATTTAGACGTGATAATGTCTTATAAATTGATGAACACCGGCTGCACGCACGAAAAAGTGTCACGTTCCATCTGAGCCTGTGTGTGCAAGCGAGAGCGCGTAACAAGCGATAGAGAGGCACAATCGGCCCAAGCGGTAGTGTTGCCAAACGTACGGTAATTGCCGTATCGTACGGTAATCGAGGCTAGAAATCGACAAATGTACGGCGTACGGCAGCGAGAGGGGTGCCGTACGAAAAAATACGGTAATTCTTATAGCTGTGTTTCTTTATGACGTTATCACGTAAAACTATCGTCCGTAAACCGACTTTACAGACAACCAATTTTTTTATTTACTTTTAAATTTGTAATTTTATTTCTATTGATTTATTGTTGGAGGAAGTCTTTCAAGTTCACAGTCCAATGAGCCATATATGGCTCATAGGATGCCTCACTGGCGAGTTCATGAGCCATTTAAGGCTCATGTGCAAGACCACATTGTTAGGACAATATTTTTGTGAACTTCTGAGTTAGAATCAGGATATTAGGTGGGACTTGTGGGTTAGGAATTCAGGCTACAAAAATTAAAAAGAGCTATAAAATACTTTGTAAATATATATGTTAGCCGTAAAGACTTGTATTGGACTTATAGGGTAGTTTTTTGACATTGTATGGGAACGTGCTATGACATTGTATGTGAACGTGCTATAATCTTTACTTAGATTTTGTACCCTGCGCTCTTGAACTTATCAAAATGTTTTCTTGTCAAAACTTTACCAAACTCCCAGGAACAGGCCCCGCTCAGGTGAGCATATTTCCCTACGCTACGGGGCCGGGGCCAGCGGCGGAGTGGGGGAGGGGTGGGCAGGGGGCTGCGCTCACAATGCAAACAAAAGAACAGTTCCCAGCCGAGCCGCTGCGGCGCAAATCTTAATCTTAACATTCATTATGGCTGCTAAAATGGCGAACCTGAATTTATTCCAGCTAACCTCACGCCGCTCTTTATGAATCATACGCGAGCAGCTTCACTCCGCTTGCGCCTGGTTTGAAGAAAAAGTTGTGTCTTCAAGGTCTTTTTAGGCTTCCGTATCCCGTACGGAAGCCTATTACTAAGCCTACGCACAGTGGTTCGAAAATCGCTTCTAGTGGACTTAGGCATTAATGAAGATCAACTTTTGTTTTTCGATATTTTAATGATGCAAATGCATTCCTAAAGGGATTTCAATAACTTTTTATTCTTTGATATTTTTCGCTTAGACTAGTATTTTCGGAGATATTACATATTATTAACTTTTCATGTATGAAAAAATACATAAAAATGACGATAAGTCGAAAAGTACAAGCGGGAACAATATAATATTTCAGGGTGTTAATAAGGTCATGGTAACGGATATTTTTGCGGCGGTGCCCAATCTCGCAAGTGCTCGCAACTTTAATTAAAAATAGTTGATTTTATAAATAATAATTAACTTCTATTTTACGACGTTTTTATGATCCAAATTTATTCCTAAATTGTTTCTAATAAACCTTTATTCTCTGATATTTTTCGCTTAGACTAATATTTCAGAGATATTACACATTATTCACGTTTCATGTATGAAGAAATACATAAAAATGACGATAAGTCGAAAAGTACAAGCGGGAACAATATAATATTTCAGGGTGTTAATAAGGTCATGGTAATGGATATTTTTGCGGTGGTGCCCAATCTCGCAAGTGCTCGCAACTTTAATGAAAAATAGTTTATTTTATAAATAATAATTAACTTCTATTTTCCGATGTTTTTATGATCCAAATGTATTCCTAAATTGTTTCTAATAAACCTTTATTCTCTGATATTTTTCGCTTAGACTAATATTTCAGAGATATTACACATTATTCACGTTTCATGTATGAAGAAATACGTAAAAATAATGATAAGTCGAAAAGTACAAGCGGGAATACTATAACATTTCAGGGTGTTAATAAGGTCATGGTAATGGATATTTTTGCGGTGGTGCCCAATCTCCCAAGTGCTCGCAACTTTAATGAAAAATAGTTGATTTTATAAATAATAATTAACTTCTATTTTCCGATGTTTTTATGATCCAAATGTATTCCTAAATTGATTCTAATAAATTTTTATTATTTTGTATTTTTTTGCTTGTACTAATATTTTTGGAGATATTACACATTATTAACTAGTTCACCCGGGCTGACATCACGGATGTTGTAGGTGACCATGTCAGTTTCTATAAAAAAAAAATTTTCATGTATGAAGAAATCCATAAAATGACGGTAAGTCGAAAAGCACAAGCGATCACAATACAATATTTCATGGGTTTAATAAGGTCACGGTAAGTGATATTTTAGCGTAGCCTGAAATCTCGCAAGTACTCGCAACTTTAGTATAAAATAGTTGATTTTATAAATAAAAGTCAACTTGCTTTTTCCATGTTTTATTTATGCAATTGTGTTCATAAATGGATTGTATTAACGCTTTATTCTTTGATATTATTTGTTTAGGCTAATATTTTGAGAGATATGGGTAAATATTATGCTTTAGATTACTCGTCGGTCATTTATCATTTAAAGTTCCAATGAAGCTAGTCTATTCCATATCACCACCCTTGAGGTTGAGAGCAAGGCGCGTTTTTTTATGTTGTTTCGCCATGACCTTTTCCAATTTGGGTCTGATTGTGGACAGCTAGGGATCTGATGTTAATAAAAGTCTCCGAAGTGTGTCTTCGTTCGTACTACTCTTGAAAACTTTCGAGTTTGTCTTTTGCGATATTCCCTGAAATCTTTATTTCGGGCTTCTGATGCTTCGTCTGAAAGGTGACCAATGGGTATCAGTCCAATCGACTGTATTATGCCCCTCCACGTGCCAATATTTTATGCACACTGGATGGAATGAAGTACCAAATATACATATTTGCGTATAATTGATATGTATCCATGGTATACCTCTTGAACTCATCGATATGGACAGCTTGCCCGGACGATAGGACTTCTAGTGTGACTCCGAACCGATGTATCAGGTCTTTGTCAACTCACGTTATTGTGGCTGTAGTACGCGGGTCTTCAAAAATTCTTCGAGCGGTGCCACCAATGGGTGGCTTGTGACGTCGAAAACATCTCATTTTTGGTTTTTACGAGCAATGGATAAACTATATTATAGAGCTTGGTTTTGTACTAGTGGATTAGGGCTCCTGGGGAAACCACATAAAAAACGCGTCTTGCACTCAACCTCAAGGGTGGTGGTATGGAATAGACTAGCTTCATTAGAACTTTAAATGATAAATGACTGATGAGTAATCTAAAGAATAATATTTACCCATATCTCTCAAAATATTAGCCTAAGCAAATAATATCAAAGAATAAAGCATTAATACAATCCATTTATGAACACAATTGCATAATTAAAACATAGAAAAAGCAAGTTGACTTTTATTTATAAAATCAACTATTTTATACTAAAGTTGCGAGTACGTGCGAGTTTTCAGGCTACGCTAAAATACCACTTACCATGACCTTATTAAACCCCTGAAATATTGTATGGTGATCGGTTGTGCTTTTCGACTTATCGTCATTTTATGGATTTCTTCATACATGAATGTTAATAATGTGTAATATCTCCAAAAATATTAGTCTAAGCAAAAAATACAAAATAATAAAAATTTATTAGAATCAATTTAGGAATACATTTGGATCATAAAAACATCGGAAAATAGAAGTTAATCATTATTTATAAAATCAACTATTTTTCATTAAAGATGCGAGCAATTGCGAGATTGGGCATCACAGCAAAAATATCCGTTACCATGACCTTATTAACACCCTGAAATATTATATTGTTCCCGCTTGTACTTTTCGACTTATCGTACTTTTTATGTATTTCTTCATACATGAAAAGTGAATAATGTGTAATATCTCTGAAATATTAGTCTAAGCGAAAAATATCAGAGAATAAACATTTATTACAATCAATTTAGGAATACATTTTGATCATAAAATATCGAAAAATAGAAGTTAATCATTATTTATAAAATCAACTATTTTTCATTAAAGTTGCGAGCACTTGCGAGATTGGGCATCACAGCAAAAATATCCGTTACCTTGACCTTATTAACACCCTGAAATATTATAATGTTCCCGCTTGTACTTTTCGACTTATCGTCATTTTTATGTATTTCTTCATACATGAAAAGTTAATAATGTGTAATATCTCCGAAAATACTAGTCTAAGCGAAAAATAGAAAAGAATAAAAAGTTATTGAAATCCCTTTAGGAAAACATTTGCATCATTAAAACATCGATAAACAAAAATTGATCTTCATTAATGCGTAAGTCCACTAGAAGCGATTTTCGAACCACTGTGCTACGCCGCCGTCTGTCCGTCCGTCCGTCTGTATCTACAATAAAGTAAATAAAATATAAAACCTCAGAGCTGCGCGGGAATTTACTTCCCTCAACTCCTATAAGTAATAGGAAATTAGTTTTGATTTTTTTAGAGTAAGGGGTTTTTTGAACTTGTAATTTAACTTTTATTTTCAGATAAAAAAAAGCACATGCAAATCGGTCAATTTTTTTTATGGAAAGCACGGCATATATCGTTCGTCAGAGGTGTAGTCCGACGGCGCCCACGGGCATTCGGATATTTACGGGGGCTGCGAATACCATGTCGGCCGGCTAGGTGCACCTTCCCATTATGTTTGAAGGACCCCGGACCATACATTAGAGGAAAAGATGTAGGTGGGAGTGCAATTCACATGTTGGAAATCCTGTAAATAATGAATTTGCCCTAAGTGGGGGAATATCGACAGTGTGTGGATGCATTCCCAACCTGTTGCGCGTGGAACGATGGTAGAATGGGGATGGAGGGATCACATCGGGCAGGCCTTAAAAGGGGCACTCTTTCAAGACTTATTTGCGAGTACTTTTCTACATTTCTGAAGAAGATGGTTCGGACAACCCGCCCGGGCTATTACCACCGCACTGAATGAAAGGTCGCTCGAATCGGATGTGTAAATAGTTCGTGTTTAACGTCATGTCAATAGAAGCACTGACATGGCACCTAGTTAACCAAGGTGTTATGGACTGACATCACGGATGTTGCAGGTGTAGGTAGCCAATGGTGAGAGTTGCAACAAAAACAAATCGGGTAAGTGTGGCCGATATGGATGGGCGCATGACGGATGAGGGAAGCGAATTATTTCGGGCAACGGCCATGGTAATAAAATATTAATAAAATTGAATAATCGAGTTTATAGGCTAAGATAAACGGTTGTTCGTTTGTGCCGCAATTAATCGAGCAAGACCTCTCAGCATAGCCACCCATGTTGGTTTAGATAAAAAAAGACGTCATCATTATTATTTTTTTTTTGTCATGTCCCGTTCAGCAGTGAAATCTATAAGGAAGAACCGGGTAAGAAACCTTACAGAGCTTTTTTTTAATATAACTTACATACTAAGGCCCAATTGCGCCAACACGAATTTAGAGTTAAGTAGCGAGTTATGGATACGCGGTTCCCACAGTCAACGGTTACTAGCTTAACGAGTTAAACTGGTTTATATCGTTAAATTCGTGTTGGTGCAAGTGGGCCTAAGTTTCGTTATGTTAAATATAACATACCCATGCGTTCTGTTGTTGTTTTAAGCTAATTTATATGTTTTATTTTAGTTTTTCTCATTTTTAATCGTTGCTTTGTTTATTTATAATTGTGTATAGTCTTCTAATGTTGGTGTTTTGTGTTTATCTAGTGATTTCCGAGTGGTGTAGGACTTTTCTCTAATTTATATATTATAATCATGTCGTGTGTCCATTTTTTTTGGAATACAAATAAGACGCTGCTTTTAATATTATGTGATGTGAAATTTTGTATTTTGTTTTGGATACCATAATAACTAAATTAAAAAAATAAAAAATACTATATCTAAGCAAAAAATTAAAAATATTAAATCAAGATAATAAAATACAAAAACATAGAACATAGGGTTCAGTCAAGTTATTAATAAAATTTGAGTTTATGCATATAAACAATTTGAATTATCAGAGTCAGCAGAATTTTTATTTACAGTAAGCAAAAAAATTCACTTAAATTATAAAATGGATTGTCTAAGAGAAATATTTTCAGCTGACTCTGGAACACATTTTCACTATTTTATTGATTTTATGGTATCAGGAACATTTTCTAACAATTTGGGTCCAATCATGTCAGGGTCTTTCTCCTAAAACAAAAAATGTCTCAATCCGAATAGAACAGCCACTTCTCTATCCATTCGCCAGCACTCAGTCACGCGTCTGCCCGCAATTCCTGAGCTACGATCGGCTCTTAAATTAGAGAGGCACCCTTACAACCATGTCTTACTCGCTTCCCTATTCAACGTCCCTGTGGAACACTGCACGGGAAATTGGTTACGATAATTTGACAGGGTTCTACGCGCGGATTGGTGAAAAGAAAAGTGTTTAAAGTTGAACGTTCACCTGCGGCGCTCGCGATCGCTCCCCATTCGCGTAATGAGAAAAAATATTAGGCGATCGGCCTCCGGCGTTTTTAATTTTCCGCAGAATCGCCTCCGCGTCTCGCTGTGTATATTCAGTGGGTTTTAATAAGGCTCGGTCTGCGGTTAGAGATTGGGGATGTTTGATAGACGGCGAAGCTGTTTGGAAAGTAAAGTGAGTGATGTTCTGTTGCTGATTGGAGTAAATGTGTGTAGATAGACGAAGGCGAAGGCTAGTCCCATTTCAAAGCTCAGTGAGGGACATATCTTTAAAAAGGATCAAATTTTTAGATCAAAAATATATTTTGAAAAATTTTTCCTTAAGGCGCCTAGTAACGCCAACGGGCGCTTAGTAGTTTTCATATTTTTTTTTTTTCATAAATTGTGATCCTTCTCATTAGAACTTTGAAAAGAGTGTCATCGATAGATATAAGGAATGGCGTAATTTTTTTATAAAAATTCCATTCAAATTCTCTTTAGTTTCTGAGATCAAGTCTTCAAAGTTCACGCGGAAAAAAAAAGTTACCGTATAGTTTTTATAGAAAATGATAAAATTTTACAACCAAAAACGTGTGATCGATAGACAATAGAATAATTTTTCTACTTATATATTTTGCAGTAGTTTTTAGCCTTTAGATGGGTCTAGTTATCACTGGCTACTTCATGAGTAGAGGTACTGGAGTTTGAAAGTCAAGTGTGCACTAAAATGATATTTTCAAATATTGTTTGCCAGGCTCGCATCCGCCTTCGATGTCGAAGGTAAGCCCAACGGGCGCAGCTGGTCTCTAGTTGGGTGACCGCCGGACCGCTGTCCGTGGCTGGCCGTGGTTCATATTCTACGTAAAACTGTAGGTCCCTACCCTTATCTTCCTAGGTGGTAGGATTTCATCCGTCTCGTCTAGATTGCTTTAATGAAGCCAGTCCAAACAGCTACGATTTTTTTTTTCGGGCCGTTCAGTGTAGCCAACACGACCAAAAGGAAGTATTGGCACCCGGTTTTAATGTTGAAAGTCTGTTTATTGCTTCCTCAAAGTTAGCGGTCGGCGGTTACCACCAATGACGAGTAAAAATGTACACACCCCCAATAATTGGCCTTCCAGAGTTCCCCAAAATGCCCCAAGGACCAAATAAAAATGCCCGATAATTGAGGTCCGGCACTAAAGTTGCATGCGTTCGGATAATCGCTTGTAGGCGTATTCGGTTAATCGGGAACCTTCCTCCGATGCCCACTAATGGCAAACATTTCTATTAGTTTTATTATCCGACGAGGGGTCCGAACAAGCGGCCGGTTCCATTTTCCTTATTGCCTGCTGGGATAGATTCAGGTCTAGGCTTGAAATTCTGAGTGAAGGCATCTTGGCATTTAGAATTTAGTTAGAAAAGAATGCCTCACGGCATTAAGCTCACCTTATGTGCCTAATTTTCATAAATTGGTGTTTATACTAATAATAAGTCTGTAAGGGATGATCATGGAGTAAGTTACTTTATTTTATGAGATTTTTTTTTTTTTTTATGGAAACTTGACACGATTGGCTACATCACCTACAACATCCGTGATGTCAGCCCATAACACCGGGTGAACTAGGTGCCATGTCAGTGCTTCCCTTCATTTCGAGATATTGCGTTAGTGGACTCTATGTATGATACTAAAACTAAATTGAAGATTTTTAGAAATCTTTTCTATATGTACATATTATCTTCCTCCATAACTCTTAAACCGATCATCCGATTTCGATGAAACTTAGTCCAAGCACATTTAACTATACGGGACACAGGTTAGGCTAAATAAAATTCACTTCCGGTTACGCTAACATGTGGTTCTCATACAAAGCGAGTTGTTCCACGCGCCGAAATAAAGGTACGGTAGCGGGCTTACTTACTTTCTTCTTTTTAAATACGAATTTCACGCGAGCAAAGCCGCTGGAAAAAGCTAGTAAAGAATATATAATTACAATTCCACCCGACCCACTATGGTAAGAACAATATGGTTTGTCAAAGAATTCCAAATTTTAGAAGGGCTGCAGTAGTAACTCCTTTCGGAACCGGTGTAAAACTGTAGGTCCCATCCCTTGCCACTTATTAGGTGGTAGGCTCAAATTGTAGCCGACTGGGTTGACACCGCCGTACTGGATGTAAGATGGCCGCATAGCAGCCTCGGTTGTGTTCTCCTCTAGTCCAGTATAGCCAGCAATCCAGGGAAGTCTCCACTATGGCACCTACCTTCTCGGAGGTGATATTGGCTGGTCGGAGCATGAAGCTTTGGCCTAATACTGACCTAAAACTAATAAGTATTTCCTTTTTTAGGGTTCCGTATTCGGTACGGGACGCTATTACTAAGCCTACGCCGTCTGTCTGTCTGTCTGTCTGTCCGTCCGTCCGTCTGTCTGTCCGAGGGCTGTATCTCCTTACCTTACCTTAATAGGTAGTCCATTGAAATTTTCACAGAATATGTTTTAATATAGCCCGCGAACCCTCGGTGCGCGCGTTCGACTCGCACTTGGCCGGTTTTTTATGAAATTGATTAAAATAAAATTATATTCAATTTTTCAGCGCAATAAAAGAATATTCTCTATAATTAAAATCGCAATTGAAGACGATTTCATAAAAAGTAAATTTCTACAAAGGCCCGTTCACACCCGGAGCCAATTGAATATTCACAAAGGTGCGTTCACACCGGGGCCGCCACTCGGGGGCGGAAAGGGTGTTTGTCAATAAAGCAAGTGGCTATGAGAGTCAACTCCACGAATTAATGTTGATTTTATTCCAAATTTATTGTTTCGTCGCTTGTAATTTTTGGAAAACAGTTTGCGAATAATAGCCGCCCGGTGAGGGTCGGTTGATATTGGAAAATAATACGATCATTTTGTATAAAATAATACGATTTCAGTTTATTTTGTAATCCAATTCGCATTGAATCCTACTAATATTATAAACGCGAAAGTTTGTGAGGATGGATGGATGTATGTATCTTTGTTCCTCTTTCACACAAAAACTACTGAACGGATTTTGATGAGACTTTACAGTACTATAGCTTATATATCAGAATAACATATAGGCTATATACCATCACGCTAAAGAGCCTTATAGCACAGCAGTATCAAAGAAAGTATAGTATGGCCGGGGGAGAGAGAATATAAAAGAAGCGATCGTTTATTATCATATTGGGTTTAAATCGTATTTGCTATTAAACTGAGTCTACCGCGAGCGAAGCCGCAGGCAAAAGCTAGTGATAGAATATATAATTTTTTTTTTCAATGTCAATGGTGACCTTTCTATTCTTTATTATGTTTTAACCCCCTACGTCTGTCTGTCTCACTGTCTTGTGTGGTTTTTTTTCGTGATGTCACACATAACACCAGGTGAACTAGGTGTCACGTCAGTGCCTCCCTTCATTTCGCGCCGGCTATTAACATAGCCGCTTCGACTGACGTTTCATTCAGTGCGGTGGTATCAACCCGGTCGGGATAAGCCCTACCACCTAGTAAGGTAAAAAGGGAAGGGACTTACAGATTTACGTGGAATCAGAACCACGGCCAGCCTCCAACGGCCGGGCGGTCACACATTCAAGTACTGATACTGACCGCGCTCAACGTTACTTAACAACAGTCAACCGACCGCACCACTGAGCTACCGAGGCTGACATAGTTATGATTGTCGAAATTAAGAGAAGAATCATGAATATATATTCTGGCATAGCAAATATATACCTCCATATATTCTCATAGACTAGCTGAACACAACCAATATCGCCTGTTCGTTCTTCATAAACATTTACTCCGGTCAGGGCGGGCGGGAGCGGGTCCATGGGCGGGCGGGGACGTTTCTAGTGCGGTCGGCGTGAAGGGGATGCTCCGAAGGGGGGGCCAGGATCGTCGTAAACATATCCTGCAGCCTTTATTGAACATCCGTCGGGATCTGTTATGACTGCAACTGGGAAGAGGGCTTCTGAGTGCGTTGTAAGCAATGATATTTTAGGAAAGATAGGCTATCTATATGACATTCAGTGCTCACACACGGCACGTCCTTGAAAAGTTGAGAGGAAGAACTATAAAGTGATGCGCCGACTCGAATAGTCTTATTCCAATTATTAGAATTAGTGCAGAATCTCATTAGTCATTACACACGACGGCATTTTCGATATGTTAGCGGCTCGTGGTTAGCGGTCCGAACGCATGCGTAGTTGGTGGGCGACTAACTTCAGATAGGACTGCGGTCTTGTATTTAATGTGCCGCTTGGGAGCTCAGATAACCTATCTACCTCCTTTTAACTTATAATATCATTGGTTGTAAGGGTAAAGCTGAATTTTCGATCGTTTTTCAAGATGGAAAGAAAGAGGCATGTTTTAATATTCTGTCAGCCGACTGTCGGTCGGATCATGAGCACACCTGGGCGCGGTCAGTATATGGATGGGTGACCGCTCGACCGTTGGAGGCTGACCGTAGTTCGGATTCCAAGTGAAACTGTAGGTCCGTTCCCTTCTTACCTTACTAGGTGGTAGGGTTTAACTCACCCGGGTTGATACCGCCGCACTGAATGAAAGGTCGGCTGAAACGGCTATGTAAATAGTTTTTGTTTTCAGTTCAGTGTAGCCGGCACGACTGAAGGAAAGCGGTGACATGGCACCTAGTTCACCAAGGTGTTATGGGCTGACATCACGGATGTTGTAGGTGATGTAGCCAATCGTGTCAGTCTCAATAAAAAACACTACTTAATCTAATTAAACTTAGTACTTAATTGTCAGATGTAAAGAGCCTTCGTCTAATTTTAATATGGTCTTGATCTTTCATTTAGTGCGGTGGTACCAATCCGGACGGTTCAAACCCTACCGCCTAGTATGGTAACGGAATTCGAACCACTGTCAGCCGTAACGGTCGCACGGACACCCGTGCAAAACACGACCGCGCCCAGGTGTTCTTTTAACATCGACGATCGCAAGTCAATGCTTTCTTTCGAGTTTGAATTTGACGCACAGAAATAACATGGAATTTGCTCTAGAGAATTCCTAGGTAATTAATCTCAGTAATCCCTCGAAACGAACCATCGCTATCGTAAAATATTACAGCTCAGCGCCATCTATCGGGTGTCTGAAGTAGCTCCGACGTGTATTGGCAGATTGCAATATAAGCATGGCTATAAAGGGGGATCACCACGCTATATATTAATACGATCATATTATCATAATTTTATGAGATAATAATGTCACATTAATGGCCCTTCCTGCTAGCGATCGTCAATGGCTGTTCAGTATTTGTCAGTAGTGTGATATGGTCCACACCATTTACACATATACACTTATTTTGTAGAAAAGGATAGAAGAGAAAATGCTTTAGGCTCCAATAAATATTCAACAGTTTCCGATAATTTCCAATATTCTTGATTCTTTATTCCGTTTTTACGTTTTTATTATTTGTTATTGTACTTATGAGTCACACTCGCACGTGTTTCAGTATAACGCCATCTATCAGTGACCGTACATACTTTTGTTTTTAAAATGTTTGGACAATTCGGTAGATGGCGCTCTTATAGAAAAAAATATATTTGTGTGGGATTGGTAAAAAAATTTTTTTTTTATGGAACCTGACACGGCTGGCTATATCACCTACAACATCCGTGATGTCAGCCCATAACACCGGGTGAACTAGGTGCCATGTCAGTGCTTCCCTTCATTTCATGTCGGCTACGCTGAACTGGACGGAAAACACGATTTTTACTTGTTTTCTTAATTTTTTTAGCAGTCGGGTTTTTTTTTCTTTTTTTTTTTTCTTTAGACAAATAAATATTTCACGTCACAGCCAAAGGTTGGCCACCGCTCCGCACACGTGACCTCATAATAACGTACACTAAGAAATGTCATAAATAAGCCAAGTATCTTGTATCAGCCGACGTCGTTTGGCCCAGTTATGTCGCATAAAAATAATGACTAAGTCCTATTAACGATTATAACATAACTTATTTCCTGGTCACCCTACTTTTATGATTTTGCGAGTGTGATCGCTTTTCGTGCTGCCCTAAGAGGCTACAGCGTTATGGGTAGTATGAGTATATTCATTAGTCAGCCTCGGTAGCTCAGTGGTGCGGTCGGTCGACTGGTTGTTAAGCAACTCTGAGCGCGGTCAGTACTTTGATGGGCGACCGCTCTCGACCGTTGGAGGCTGACCGTGGTTCGGATTTCGCGTTAAAACTGTAGGTCCCTTCCCTTCTTACCCTACTAGGTGGTAGGGTTTATCCCGCCCGGATTGGTACCACCGCACTGTTGAAACGGCTATGTAAATAGTTCGTGTTTTCCGTTAAGTCCAGTGTGGCCGACATGAAATGGAAGCACTGACATGGCACCTAGTTCACCAAACTGTTATGGGCTGACATCGCGGATGTTGTATGTAATGTAGCCAAAACCTGTCAGTTTCCATAAAAAAAATCTACCAAAATGCTATAATTTTACCCATACACACACATACCGCACGCTGTATCCCGACAATCGGGGTGAGCAGAGTAGTCAGTGTTATTCTTCAAGAATTCAGATAAATTACAGCACAACACCAACCACCACGTTTAGCAGTGTATTAGGACAAGATTTAAAAATGTACTAACCTACATTCCTTCACCAGCTGCTCCATGGTCGAACCATGGATATTGGGATTTCCGTCTAAAACTGTAGGTCCACCGGGTTGACTGGAGGAAATTGCCTAAGGCAATAAATCCGCCCATGCCACACACCAAGCGGCATAAAATGTAAGTAATATTCATTTTATTTATTTTGGATGGACTGGATGTAGGATGGCCGCATAGCAGCCTCGGTTGTGTTCTCCTCTAGTCCGGCATAGCCAGCAATCCAGGGAAGTCTCCGGTATGGCACCTACCTTCTCGGAGGTGATATTGGCTGGTCGGAGCATGCGCTTTGGCCCCTCCGACTCAGCCAACTATACCGGATTACATAAAAAATTTTTTTAACGAAAACTACCTAATTCAGGTCTTGTAATCGTATCAATAAAAGCGCGACCATCAAATCCCGTATAGAGCAGCGTATAGCGGTCAATTCGGACCTTAAGGCTGTATTGGCAATTATACAGGCCACATAAAACTACCGGACCGGCTCCCCATCAATAAAGGCGATAGGGCTTTCAATTTGCCTTGCTCATGGCCGTCCGCTGGGGTAGGGTGTTCGGAGAATTTGTGCAAAATAGTTTTTGCAAAATTACTTTTTTTCAGTTCGTCATAGTATAATAAAAAAAAAAATCTAGTATTGTAACATTGATGCGTGCAGCCGCCACACGCGCGTGCTACCGCGCGCCGGTAGATGGCGCTGCTAGTACATTCTGCGTGATTCCTACATCGCGCTAACCAAATGTTCAACCACTCACATAAAAAGGAGTGTTAGCAACCATTGAGATATACAGTTTCAGTGTACTGTATAGTTTGTCATACGTAGTTAGACGGTCTCCAATAATTAGGTTGCTAGGGCAAGTATCCAGGACTGCATCTCATGGTCGGTCCCTGGAATAGCTCGACGCACCTATTTAGGAGAACAACGAGTACGAAGGCCTGAATCGCCACGGTGGTCGCCCTTCGGACAGTTTACATTACTTACATTACGTAAAAGTACATGTTACGGAACTTACGGAATATACGAGTCTGTTACTAAACATCAAGCCGTTTATTTTCACCCCGCCATCGAGTCCGCCTTGCTACAGTATTCAATTAATAATAGTAAAATCTTATTTTAAACTAATTAGCATACAAACGGATAATAATTTAAAAACAAAAGAATATGTGTATTATAAAAAAATCCTAAAAAATTGTGATTAATTAACTATTAGGTACTATATTACTAGGTGGTAGGGTTTATCCCGCCCGAGTTGGTACCACCACACTGAATAAAAGGTCGGTCGAAACGGCTATGTAAATAGTTTGTGTTTTCCGTCCAGTTCAGTGCTTCCCTTCGGTCAAGGGAAGCACTGACGTGGCACCAAGTTCACCCGGTGTTATGGGCTGACATCACGGCTGTTGTAGGTGATGTAGCCAACCGTGTCAGTTTCCATAAAAAAAAATCCCCTCTCCGCGCGAGTTCGACTCGCACTTGACAGCTTTTTATATACAAAGCTATATGGTACGCTATGCTATTAGGTAGAAAAATCCGTGTTTTGTCTCGCACAGGTTGAATGTTGAATTATTCTACTCGACACTAACAATACCCACTCTGTATATTCGAAGAAGCACGCCCTATAACTCCAGCCCACTAAACCTACGTCCGACCATTAACATTATCAAGCTTGTTCTGTGTCAAAATGCCACGAGCGCCAATAGAGCGTAGACTGCTACGCCATCTATTGTCCACCGTATCGCTTTATCAATTCGGCGGGTTCCGATCTGGGGACGGGAGTCGGTTCTAGGGCGGTCATTTTTGTAACCGGTGTCGAGGCTCGTAGACAAATGCTAGTATCAGTACAAATATATATATTTTTTATTGAAGTCCAATAAGTCCATATGAGAAATGATGTCTGTGTATTTATGCAAACCATATATATATGCATTTAAGATTATGCAGGGACTGAAGTAAATTGCAAAGCTGTCATGAATGTTAAAATTGTTCAAATTAATTCAATCATTTGTTCTTCTAATAATAGTCGATTAATATAGTCCTTAATATCATTAATATTATAATAATACTAGCTTTTGCCGGCGGCTTCGCTCGCGTGAAATTTGTATTTAAAACGAAGAAGTAAATAAGTAAGAATAAGTAAGCCCGCTACCGTACTTTATTCCGGCGCGCGGAACAATTCGGTTTGTGTGAGAGCCATATCTTAGCGTAATCGGAACTCAATTTAGCCTATCCTGTGTCACGTATAGTTAAATGTGCTTTTACTATGTTTCATCGAATTGGGATGATCGGTTTAACAGTTATGGAGGAACATACATACATTAAGAAAATATTTGAAAAAATCGTCAATTTAGTTTTATATCATACATAGAGTCTACAAACGCAATATCTCATGAAACAAAGTAACTTACTGTACACCATGACAATCACTCACAGATTTATTATCAGTATTGATTGATGATACCTTCTAATACCAATATTAGCAGACATCAGTCTAATCGCCTTCGTCGAACGCCGTTAAAGGCAGCCGCGTCTTAAAAACCAATTGCCCAGAAAATCGCGTAACCAACCGTAAAATATATCCGGAAAGGAAAAGGGCGTCTCCTCGCTGATACACTCCGCTCGATAGCAATTGGCTGGGGGGGGGGGGGGGGCTGAGGTGATGGGGGGGGGGGGATATCTACTGACCGGGCCGGTGAAGAGTAAACGTTTGCGTGGCAACATTTTTATGCAGGCCAGTTTACTTGTCCGTTCCTTTGATCAAATTTAAACTAGCTCAGTGGTGCGTTCGGTCGACTGACGGTCGGATCATGAGCACACCTGGGCGCGGTCAGTGGATGGATGGTTGACCGCTCGACCGTTGGAGGCTGACCGTGGTTCGGTTTGCAAGTAAAACTTGTAGGTCTCTTCCATTCTTACCTTACTAGGTGGTAGGGTTTAACTCGCCAACGCACTGAATGAAAGGTCGGTTGATTAATTAATAAGTCTTTGCAGTCAGAACTCTTAGCAAAACTGTTAATCTTGCTCTCAACCTGTGTTTTCGATAGACTATGGGCGGTGTTATTATGTGGCTAGTCACTAAATACATGTAAAAATATGTTTTAAAAAATACCCTGCGAAGTTTCTTGTCGGTTCTTCTTCGTGGGTGCAATCGAACCGGATAGAACAAATTGTGACAAGTTCGAGCGCAGTCTAACTGCCATATGAATGATCCATAAACAATACAATACAATACATACAGAGAGACGTTCCCTTTTATTATTTATTTATATTTTTTTTTTATATCACACACGCTGAATCCCGACAATCGGGGTAAGCAGAGTTATCGGTGTTGTGGTGCAAGAACTCTGTTAAATTACAGCACAACACCGACGACCACGTTTCGCAAAGTATTCGGACAAGATTAAATCGATCAAGCAGCAAGTAAGGCACGAAGACCCACCTGCTGCATGACTCGGTGGAAGTACCGTGCCAAGGTGAGAGGTGGCGAGCCTGTCGCCCTTTAGCATGGCATCTTGTTCTTATCCCTTAGTCGCCTTTTACGACATGCATGGGGAGAGATGCAGTGGAGTAATTCTTTTTAAGTACCGAACCCACACGGTACTTATTATAAGTAGAGGTATAGCATGAACGGCCTAACGTGAGGCCGCACACACATGCATTTCTCTAATACAAATGCTTGACATGCGCATAAACATGGCCTGAGCACTACTACACTCGCAGAATTTTATGCTCACCGTCATGCGTGAATGTATTAGTACGCCTCAGGTTAGAACGAACGACCTATAGAGATAGAGATAGAGATAGGCATAGAGAAGATAGAGATAAATATAGAGAAGATAGGGATAGAGATAGTGATATTTCTCGAACTAGAGTAAGAAAAATATTATACATATTCATAAAACTTGATTTTGTACACTTTTCGTACGATCTCTTCAAAAGGTTGTACATTTTATACAACATAAAGGAAAACCTTTCCTCGAGATATGAATAAAATGCAAATTTGTATCCTGAGACACCATTCCGGTCTTCCTTGTTCCTTATCTGTCCAACTCAATTAAAATTATGATTTTGATACGAAACTTTGCCAAAAACCAGCTCGTCCTCCTATCCCCTGGTCTGTGAGACCTAAAATTAAAATTAAATTCACCTCAAAACTTGTGATTAAGAATTGCATCCCATCAGCGCCAGCGTGACATTATTTTCATATTAAACGTATTTAAATTCATGATATTATGAAGTTTGCTGCGGTGGGGGCGGTGGGTGATATAAATCAGAATATTGCGTACTAGAAGCCGAAATGTGTGGCAACATTCGCGTGAATTCTACTCCATACTATCATCAATATTATTACTAATAATAAATCTGTAAAGGATGGTCATGGAGTAAGTTACTTTGTTTTATGAGATATTACGTTTGTAGACTCTGTATGATACTAAAACTTAATTGAGGATTTGTAGAAATATTTTCTGTATTTATGTATGTATGTTTCTCCATAACTCTTAAACCGATCATCCGACTTCGATGAAACTTAGTACAAGTACATTTAACTATACGGGACACAGGTTAGGTTATGTATATTATAATCAAATTTTGTTCCGGTTACGCTAAGATGTGGCTCTCATACAAACATAATTGTTCTGCGCGCCGAAATAAAGGTGCGATAGCGGTCTTACGTACTTCCTTCTTTTTATACGAATTTCACGAGAGCGAAGGCGCGGGCAAAAGCTAGTCATTCAATATAATTTTGCGAAATATCAAAATCAAATTGTCCCAAAGTATGCCAATTCAGCTGACTCCGCCCGGCCTCTATCTATGTTCTTCATAAATCGTCTAGATCATTCGTTTGTTCCGAGCTCCACCGCTCGGATCGGTAGCGGTGTGGAAGGGTGTGAGAATGTGGGGTGCGGGGTGGACTGGGGGCGGTGTCGGAGGATATGGGGGTGTCAAGATCGTGACTGTACACTTTTTGACTTCGAAGTCGGATCGCAGGAGGAAGGGTTGAGAACAGTGTAAACCACTGAATGGGAAGGAAAATCTTAAAGTTACAAATCGGATCATAAATGCAGTCATTTCGGGTGGTTTTTTTTTTTTTGCATGTTCCCTTTGTGTTATCGCATAAGGATTTTTAGGTCATTTTAATGTTTATTAAGTGTATTTTTTTATGATTATTTGTTATACATTGTCTTGCTCTTTATTATTGTATCGTTTTGGTCTTCCTGAATCTTCAACTGTCAACTGTCAAACTAAACTGTCAAACTGTCAAAATATGTCATTCCATAGCACAATAATTATTATACTTTTATTTAAAGTGTTTCTTTTCTAGATTTAATGTCTTCGTTCGGACTGACGGCTGGTTCTCCCAAACTCCATTACACACTGTAATGAGATGGCGTGATGTTACTGAAATGTCAATAAGACCAAACAGAACATAATCATACTGATGCAAATCGCACATTCGCACACGCATTTCATTTTTTTTTTTTTATGGATACTGACACGGTTGGCTACATCACCTACAACATCCGTGATGTCAGCCCATAACACCGGATGAACTTGGTGCCACGTCAGTGCTTCCCTTCGGTCGTGCCGGCTACACTGAACTGGACGGAAAACACAAACTATTTACATAGCCGTTTCGACCGACCTTTCATTCAGTGCGGTGGTACCAACCCGGGCGGGTTAAACCCAACACCTAGTAATATAAGAAGGGAGTCATATCCCTTAGTCGCCTTTTACGACATACACGGGGAGAGATGCAGTGGGGCTATTCTTTTACAGTACCGGCCCCACACAGTACATAAAACAAAGTAACTTACTCTGTGACCATCCCTTACAGATTTATTATTAGTATTGATTGATTTCATTGTTGTACCCCACCACGCGTTTAATTTTAAGCAAAATTTTCCCTCTAAAAAAACCCCCCCAAAAAACGCCCAAATCTAGACTTACCCTCCTCTTAATCCGCGCTACGCCAAAGGAGTTAAAATGCTATAGTTCGTGCCATCGCATAAATTACTCCAAGTTTGCGGCTAAGAAACACGGCCGCAGTACATTATCAACCCGGCCCCAACTATACAAGCTCTGTCTCCTAATGTCGCCAAATTTACGAGAGAACTGTACGGAGGTCGCGCGCCACCGGAGGACGGTAGAGGTGTAGAGTATACTTTGGGTGGATTAACGAAATATTTTCGCATTAATATTCATACGGGGCTATCGCGCTGCTTGTAGGAAAGTCGATATAAGAGTTATTAGAGGGAAAGTTTGTAATTTTTTACGTAATTATAGGGTTATAGTAAGCCATACATAAGTGACGTGAATCAAAGATACATAGGTCCATACTTGGGTTCAATGTACTAACATTTTTTTTATGGAAACTGACACGGTTGACTACATCACCTACAACATCCGTGATATCAGCCCACAACACCGGGTGAACTAGGTGCCATGTCAGTGCTTCCCTTAATTTCATATCGGCTACACTGAACTGGACGGAAAACACGAACTGTTTACATAGCCGTTTCAACCGACCTTTTATTTAGTGCAATGGCACTAACCCGGGCGGGTTAAACCCTACCACCTAGTAAGGTAAGAAAGGAAGGTAAGGAAGGACTGTAGGACCTACAGTTTTACTTGGAATCTGAACCAAGGTCAACATTCAACAAACTGTCGAGTGGTCACCAATCCAAGTACTGACCGCGCCCAGGTGTGCATATATGATCACTACCGACAGTCTACCGACATGAAATGAAGGGAAGCACTGACATGGCATCTAGTTCACCCGGTGTTATGGGCTGACATCAGTTTAAAAAAAAATCAATCAAAATGCAATATTTTTACCCATACACACAAATACCGCACGCTGTATCCCGACAATCGGGGGTGAGCAGAGTAGTCGGTGTTGTTCTGCAAAAATTATGATAAATTACAGCGCAACACCGACCACCACGTTTAGCAGATTATTAGGACAAGATTTAAAAATTTACTAACCTACATCGCTTAGCCAATCGTGTCAGTTTCCATTAAAAAAAAAAGTCGACCGACCCCACCACTGAGCTAGCGAGGTCATCTTTCATTTCATTTATATTTCAGCCAATTTTATTAAAATTATTTGCATAATACTATGTTATCTGTAAAATTATGTAATCTACAATTACTTGTGTCTACCACCTTATAATTTCACATTTCACAAAAAAGTTAACATTAATTGAGTTTTGTTGTCCATAATTGTGTTTAGTATTATTTTCAGAAGTTTTGTTAGTTCGTCGCTCCAGTTCGGGAGTTGTCTAAGTCACATTTTTAGCGAAAATGAGCTTTGAATGCAAGTTGATTCGGCAGATTTTTCTGCATACTTCTGCATTTAAAGCTCATTTTCGCTAAAAATATGACTTAGACAACTCCCGAACTGGAGCGACGAGTTGTATTAAAATTCAACTTGGTCTTCCTTCAACATCAAAATAAACATCAATACTAATAATAACTGTAAGGGATGGTCATGGAGTAAGTTACTTTGTTTTATGAGATACTGAGTTTGTAGACTCTAAGTATGGTATGATACGAGTTTAAACTAAATTGACAATTTTTAAAAATCTTTTCTGTATGTATATTTGTATGTGTGTTCCTCCATAACTCTTAAACCGATCATCTGAATTCAATGAAACTTAGTACAAGCACATTTAACTATACGGAACACAGGATAGGCTACATTAATGTAGTCAACGAGGAGTTGGACCCATACATTAATTCCTCAGTCAATGAAACTTTGATAATATCTTGGAGTAATGTTCGGAATTACTACTGACAAATAATCCAACATTTTTTTTTACGGGAAGTTGGGTATATTCAAAGAAAAGTGAAAATTTAATATAACTCCTATAGACAAATTGCTCCGTCCAAAGTTACTTCGCCATAGGGTAGGTATTATTTATATGAATAAGTACGTAAATAAATCCAACATTTTTTGTATATGGAAATAGTGAATTAAAAACAAAATGTGTTTTTTTACTATATTTTTCTCGGCAAAATTGCTCAGTCGGTTCTTTAATCGGAATATACCTTAGTATTATTATGTACATCAATAAGCATAAGAATCCAACAACTTTTTTATATGCATCATTTTTTTTCAAGGTGACGACCGAAACTCTGTTCCGGAAAATTCCTCCGTCCGTTTTTATTGTACAATTATGATTAAGAATTTTGAAGAAAATTATTTGCAAAAGAA
This sequence comes from Nematopogon swammerdamellus, assembly GCA_946902875.1. Lineage (NCBI taxonomy): Eukaryota > Metazoa > Arthropoda > Insecta > Lepidoptera > Adelidae > Nematopogon > Nematopogon swammerdamellus. Next base: position 1,957,529 of record OX336356.1, on the reverse strand, counting down.
TCCAACAAAAAATCCATCGGCAAGTTTAAAAAACAAGCGGGCCAAGACGGGCGCGGTGCGCAGAGGAGCGGCCGGCCGCGGGAGGCGAGAGACGCGGCATTTTCCCCTCCTCTGCGTCCATGCTGCGCCGCGCCGCCCCTGGCGCGCCGCTGAAGTTGGCGTGCGGTGTGTGCTAACCAGGGACTGAAAACCGGTTCGAAATGGGGTTCGGGTTCTCCGAACCGGTTCGAAGAACCTTTTTAACGAGCGAACCAGTTTGGTCGCGAACCGGTTAAAAAAAAACCGAACCTGAAGCCTAAAAACCGGTTCAGAACCGGTTTGGACCTCTAATATTAACCGGTTCGCAGCAGGGTACGAAATGGGGTGGAAACCTATATACATTTTTTTTGGACTTTGGGCTTCTTTTTTAATGTAAAATATTGTTGTTTTATGTATTTAATAAAATAAAAAAATAGGTGGTTGATTTTTATAGCCTAATCGATTCAGTTTCATAACAGTAACAAAAAAGTCTTCATTATCATTATGACATAACACGTGTAAGTTGGTAAAAAAAATTAAATTCTTTCTATTCCATACTAATAAAACTAAAATTGTGGTTTTTCACAATTTCTGAAAGAAAGGGATCTATGTGTTGGAAGACTTTTTTGTTCCTGGCATGAAACTGAAATGATTAAGACATTTTTTTTTACATTTTACATAGAAAAAATGTTTTTGTGCGAACAAAAATTATTTGTTCTTCAAAAGTGATCTATTTCCGATACAGAACCCTCTCTTAGCGTACTATTAACTAATTTTGAAAGACATTATATAAGGTGCTTCGTTATTCATCTCAAGTAAACACGTTACGCAAAAAAAAAAATTATATGTTTTTAGCATAACTTTTCGAGAAATTTTCAAACGCAGAACAGCTGTTTATTGTAAGTAAGTCACAAGGTCACTAGACCTGTGTGTAACAGTAGGTAGCTTGCATTGTACGGGGTCAATGACCGTTGTATGTCCAAACGCAGAACAGCTGTTTGTTGTAAGTAAGTCACAAGGTAACTAGACCTGTGTGTAACAGTAGGTAGCATGCATTGTACGGGGTCAATGACCGTACTATGTTCAAACGCAGAACAGCTATTGTTGTAAGTAAGTCACAAGGTCACTAGGCCGCCGCCGCTCTAAAACTAGCTACCTACCTACCTACCTACCTACGTGTGCGGTGTGTGTGCCTACGTTTCTTGTTTGCAAGGGTCTATAGCCTTGATTGGTTTTTACAGCTATTTGATTTAATTTTTTTGTTAGGAGATGTTAGGAGAAACAATGCTCCTATAAACATGTTTTTTTTTTGCGTAAAGTGTTGAGCTGAACGGGACATGACAAAAAAAAAATAATAATGATAATGATAATGACGAACCATACTGAATATGCATATGTCTCAATGAAATATTGTTATCGTTGTGTGTTCTTTATGAATGAATGAATGAAATAAATATCTGAATCTGAATCTGTTTGTTTGAGCGCGTATGTAACCCTCCCGAAGTTATTGACATAAATAACGAAGCACCTTATATAGGGAGTTAAAGCTGTTCGCGTCTGTGACACCTCATGGTCCTTAAGTCACACGTGCCTCCTGGGTGGTGCCAAATGAACAGCAGTTAGCGTGTGGGAGATCTTCGGATCGACTGGGTTCGCGACCACACCCTGGGAGAATCAATTATTTATTTAATTTTTATTTTATTTTTATTTATCTCTTTATTTCAGCCAACTAGGGCCATATTGACAATACATATTAAATGTCTTAACCTAAGAACTAAAATTACTTTTTCTCCACTTGTGTCTGTACGGGTCCCAATAGAGACCCGTATGCGTCATATTAGTCTGCTGACGCGGAGAATCAGGTGCGCGTAGAGTGGGCGCAGATTGCGTCCGCGGCACGGGCGTCGGCAGCGGCGCGGGCGTCGGCAGCGGCGCGGGCGTCGGCAGCGGCGCGGGCGTCGTCGGCGGCGGCGCGGATGTCGTCGGCGGCGGCGCGGGTTGCGTATCCTGAATGTGCAGGACGGCAGTTGTAGACAGCTCCGGCGCGGGCTCAGCATACTTATGGCGCGCGACCTCACAATGAAGGTCGCGATTGTAGCGCCGGAACACCACCCCGGAGGGCCAAAACTCACTGCGAAGGAATGTCTTCACCTTCTCGGCAGGAATGCACAGCTTGAAAGCGCAAAAGTTCGTGTCAGCCCAGTGAGAAGGAAGAGCCTCGACACTCTCAACTCGCTCACCCTTATCCTGGACGTGGCGGATGAGGTCCTCGATCTTCATGTCCTTTCGCAGGCGAGACATGTAGATGAGAGCCGTGCGGGGAGCTGCCTTCAAACAGCTCTCTTCAGGGGGCGCAGATCCGCGCTTATTGCACCTCTTCCTTCTCTTCTTCCTGCTCTCGACGAGTACGAACCCGTCTTTGTCACGTGCAGCCTCCTGCCGACAGTCGGGACGCGGTTCCAAGCGCGGGGACACCATTGTTGTTTTCTCCACCGTTTTACTGATACGCTTCGTCATAGATCCGCGTCGCCTTTTCGGACGAGCGGCAACGGGGCGGGTGGGCGGAGGAGCGGGAGGGGTGCGCAGTGTAGAAGTCGAGGCATCAACAGCACCATCAGCGCTTCCGTAGCATACCGGCGTCGATGTGCAATCGCTGGGTGACGACACTTGAGCACCTCGCCTGCGCATATTGATGTTGCGTACACTCAGCGTTTCGTTCGGTGTTCCCACTTGCGGAATGCGATCAGGCTGCAGAGACGGGGTTATCGGCCGGAGTGACTCGGAACATGACAATTTCTCAACTGCCTGTTTCAGCTGTTGAACTTCCGGGACGAGAGATGTTGGCCCCTACGCCGCTGTCGCTCCACAGTTTCCCTTCAGTTGAGCTATGTCCGCTTTTATGATCACCAAATCTTTCAGGAAGGCCGTAACGTCGACGTGGTCGAAGGACACAGGCGGCAACTTATTGAGGTCGTACGCCACGAACCTTGGCACGTCGTCGGGGTCTGTCTGCTTTAAGATGGTGATGATGTCCTGGATAGTCTTCTTCTTCCGATTTTCTCCCTTGCGAGTCGGCCTTCTTGACGGAATGCACGCACAAAGCAGAACTCTCGCGGTCTCAACGTCATCTTCGGTGAAGGCGGACTCACAAATCCGGATGATGCTGACTTCATCCAAGACGTCCGCTTTATTTATATTATATATATTATTATTTATATTGCATTTATCGCACGCCATTTTCGCTTACTTCGCAGGTGCGTCTAGAGTGCATCGTGTGCGCGTCCGTCGCCGACCGATGCAAGCTCAGTACTATTATACCGTCATAACAGTTCACTGTGTTCCGGTGCACCTCCCGGGGACCCAAAAGCAGGTGGGGATGGCTGTGGTGAGGAGTAGGTCAGTAATCCCGACGCGGATTCGCTGTTCCGACGTGATGCATCGACACGGTTGACAAGGAGACTCGGTGAGACGGTTATTCCGCTGGCCGCCCGCCGGTGGTACACGGGCCCAATCGCGTCTAACCAACGCGAGAGGCTGCCCTGGTAAACCGGCGCATAATCCCGGAGTGGTCCGTCGTGCCGGTTGGTGAACGGACTAGGGGTCCCGGCGGCCACTTCCGGGGGGAGGGGAGGGGGGGGGGGACCGGGGGCCCTTCCGTCTTCCGTGTCGGCGCACCACTAACCTGAGCAGTAAGCGAATAAGGTAGCGTCCACGCTTTGCCCGTGAATCACCACAGCCACCCTTCACGCTCTTTCCCCCCCTCTTACTACAACCATGGCAGTACAAAGAAAGAACAACTTTCAATCAGCTGTGCACACCCCTACACCACTATTTAGCGTTGACTTGACCAACGTGCGGGGGTTGCACACCAATCTTAATGCCGTCAATCACCACGTGAAGAGGATGAAGCCGGCCTTGCTGTCTCGACGAAAACGCAAATATCTCGCCCTGCCGACACTTCTTACCTGCACCACCCCGGCTACACCCTGGATGAAGCCTTCCGCTGGCGAGCCGGAGTCTGCCTGTTTGTCAGGGCTGATATTTCCTGTCGTCGCCTGCGCTGCATTGAGGACTCCGAGCTCTCAATACTCTGGCCCCACATGGATCTGGGAACGGTGTCGGGGGTCCCAATAGGTCGCACTCTGGCAATGCGGAGACAGCTCGGTTATTCGAGTACCTGAGTGGAGCGGTAGACAAAGTCCAAGAGCGGCTCCCCACCGCGGATTTGGGTTTCCTTGGAGACTTCAATGCCCATCACAAGGCATGGCTAGGCTTCAGGAGAACTGACTTTCCGGGGAGAGCCGCCTACGACTTCGCCCTGACGCATGGCCTGTCTCAACTGGTGGACCAGCCCACCAGGCTGCCAGATATAGACGGTCATGGACCCTCTCTGCTGGATCTTCCGCTGACGACAAACCCGGATATAAAGTCTCAGTGAGAGCCCCGCCGGGTTCTTCTGATCATTGTTTAGTGGGGTCCACGGTGTCATCTTCGCCTCCTCAGTCCCGTACTGGAGGAACGCGTCGAATTTGGCACTACGCGTCAGCAGATTAAGATGAGATGCGAGAACACTTCGCATCCTACCCTTGGAGAGAGATCTGCTTCAGTTCGGACGATCCGTCAAAATGCGGTAATACCGTTGCCGATGTGGTTCTGGGGGCAATGGAAATGTTTATTCCCAGCGCCTCTGTCCACCTCGGTGGTAAAAGCCAACCATCGTACAGCCGCGACTGTGCTGATGCTGTCGCAGCTAAATGCACAGCTTATCGGGCATGGTCGCGTGCCCGTGCCGGACGTGAATCAAACGTATCCGAACAGACGATGGAATACAACCGCCTCTCCAGATCCTGCAAAAGGGTTATTGCCAGGGCCAAATTTGACTACATCGGCGACAGACTGAACCAGCACCCAACTGGGAGCTGTGAGTTCTGGTCTCTCGCCAAATCTGTCGAGTCGAATTTCTGCCGCTCCTCTCTTCCACCTCTGCAGTGTCCTGGAGGCTCACTTGCCCACTCCGCAAAGGAGAAAGCCGACTTACTGGTATCTCTCTTTGCGGGGAACTTCAACCTGGACGATGGGGGTGCCACTCCCCCAGCCATACCTAGGTGTGAGAACTCCATGCCGGAAGTACAGTTTCGATAACAGACTGTACTGGCGGAGTTTCTCTCCCTATACGTCAGGAAAGCGTGTGGGCCGGAATGGATTCCTGCATTGGTGTTAAAATAGTGTGCTCCCGAGCTGGCTCCAGTGCTGACGCGCCTATTCCGTATCTCCTACTCCAATGGCCGTGTGCCGGCGGTCTGGAAATCTGCGTTTGTGCAAGCGGACCCCAAAAAGGTTTTTTTTATTGACAGCGCGTCGTATGGCGCCGAGCCACCCATAAGGTGTCTAACGACGCCCATGGACATTCGGTCGTATGCGGGGGTTCCGAATGCCATGCCGAGCATTGCTTATGGTGCCCATTCACGGCCCTCTTGAAGGACCCGAGACTGTACTTGGGGGGAAATATATGTGTAGGGAGAGCGTTCCAGAGTTTACCGGTTCTGTAGAGGAAAGATCTGCAGAATCGATTGGTACGCATCCGCGGTAAGTCCAGCGTGTAGGAATGCAATCCCTGCCCAGTGCGCGTGGTGCGAAGGTGGAAAGGGGACGGCGGGATCACATTAAACGGCCCCTCCGAGTACTCCTCACGGAATAAGCGATAGAATACACTTAGGGAGCCGACATCCCTACGGTGTTGCAGTGGTTCTAGATCGCAGGACACTTCGGGGTCACCTACTAGTCGCACGGTTCGACGCTGGATTGAGTCCAGAGGCGCAAGCTAGTATTTGGCAGAGCCATCCCACAGGTGCGAGCAGTACTCCAAGCAGGACCTGATCTGCGATTTATAGAGAAGCAGCTTTTGGTGTGAAGTACCGTCGCACCTTATTGAGTACGCCCAGCTTTTTAGAAGCCAGCTTGGCCTTCCCCTCGATATGGCGAGGAAAGTTCAGGTCGTGCGACAGTTCGACTCCGAGGACCCCGAGGTGTTCACTTAATTTAAGCGACGTGCCTTGGAATGAATGAACCGGTGTGAACGCCGCTCTCTTCGCACTGAACACGCGAACTTGTGTCTTGGAAGCGTTGAACTCGACCAAATTACTACGGCCCTATTCGGAAATAGAGTCGAGTGTGTGTTCGAGCTCAGACACAAGTCTTCGCCTCTTCTCATCCACAACATCCCGACTGACTGAAGGGTGACTGGTGTAGGATCCGTGTGCCGTACTGTCATCAATGTATGTTGCCCAGAGACAGCATATCATTGATATGCAGAAGAAACAGCGTGGGTGACAACACAGATCCTTGGGGTATGCCGGCGTTCACTGACATGGTGTCCGACGAGCAACCGTAGTTCACGGTTGCTGAATGAATGCTACGCCCATGCAGGAAGTCGGCGAAGAAACAAGAAACAAGAAAGGTAGGTAGGTAGGTAGGTAGCTAGTTTTAGAGCGGCGGCGGCCTAGTGACCTTGTGACTTACTTACAACAATAGCTGTTCTGCGTTTGAACATAGTACGGTCATTGACCCCGTACAATGCATGCTACCTACTGTTACACACAGGTCTAGTTACCTTGTGACTTACTTACAACAAACAGCTGTTCTGCGTTTGGACATACAACGGTCATTGACCCCGTACAATGCAAGCTACCTACTGTTACACACAGGTCTAGTGACCTTGTGACTTACTTACAATAAACAGCTGTTCTGCGTTTGAAAATTTCTCGAAAAGTTATGCTAAAAACATATAATTTTTTTTTTGCGTAACGTGTTTACTTGGCATGAATAACGAAGCACCTTATATAATGTCTTTCAAAATTAGTTAATAGTACGCTAAGAGAGGGTTCTGTATCGGAAATAGATCACTTTTGAAGAACAAATAATTTTTGTTCGCACAAAAACATTTTTTCTATGTAAAATGTAAAAAAAAAATTTCTTAATCATTTCAGTTTCATGCCAGGAACAAAAAAGTCTTCTAACACATAGATCCCTTTCTTTCAGAAATTGTGAAAAACCACAATTTTAGTTTTATTAGTATGGAATAGAAAAAATTTAATTTTTTTTACCAACTTACACGTGTTATGTCATAATGATAATTAAGACTTTTTTGTTACTGTTATGAAACTGAATCGATTAGGCTATAAAAATCAACCACCTATTTTTTTATTTTATTAAATACATAAAACAACAATATTTTACATTAAAAAAGAAGCCCAAAGTCCAAAAAAAATGTATATAGGTTTCCACCCCATTTCGTACCCTGCTGCGAACCGGTTAATATTAGAGGTCCAAACCGGTTCTGAACCGGTTTTTAGGCTTCAGGTTCGGTTTTTTTTGAACCGGTTCGCGACCAAACTGGTTCGCTCGTTAAAAAGGTTCTTCGAACCGGTTCGGAGAACCCGAACCCCATTTCGAACCGGTTTTCAGTCCCTGGTTAGCACACACCGCACGCCAACTTCAGCGGCGCGCCAGGGGCGGCGCGGCGCAGCATGGACGCAGAGGAGGGGAAAATGCCGCGTCTCTCGCCTCCCGCGGCCGGCCGCTCCTCTGCGCACCGCGCCCGTCTTGGCCCGCTTGTTTTTTAAACTTGCCGATGGAGTTTTTGTTGGATTCTTTTGCAAATAATTTTCTTCAAAATTCTTAATCATAATTGTACAATAAAAACGGACGGAGGAATTTTCCGGAACAGAGTTTCGGTCGTCACCTTGAAAAAAAAATGATGCATATAAAAAAGTTGTTGGATTCTTATGCTTATTGATGTACATAATAATACTAAGGTATATTCCGATTAAAGAACCGACTGAGCAATTTTGCCGAGAAAAATATAGTAAAAAAACACATTTTGTTTTTAATTCACTATTTCCATATACAAAAAATGTTGGATTTATTTACGTACTTATTCATATAAATAATACCTACCCTATGGCGAAGTAACTTTGGACGGAGCAATTTGTCTATAGGAGTTATATTAAATTTTCACTTTTCTTTGCATATACCCAACTTCCCGTAAAAAAAAATTTTGGATTATTTGTCAGTCGTAATTCCGAACATTACTCCAAGATATTATCAAAGTTTCATTGACTGAGGAATTAATGTATGGGTATCCATACATCAAAACTCCTGGTTGACTAGTGTAACATAACATTCAGTTCCGATGGGGCTCTCATACAAACCGAATTGTTCCGCGCGCCGAAATATAGGTACGGTAGGTTCTTTTTAAATACGAACTTCACGCGAGCGAAGCCGCCGGCAAAAGCTAGTAGGAAATAAATTAATACAATATTTCTTACCTATTTAATCAACATTCAAACTTACCTACAATCCCAGGCATGGCCAGTAGGGAATACCTTTAGGCATTAAGTCCCCCTTTTGGAAACTTTTTGAAGTTATACTTCTTTACGGACTTTATGAAATAAATTATATACGAGTATACTCCTTTTAGGCGCGTTGTGAAAATGAGGAGAAAACCGTCGAGAAAGCCGTCATCGGCCACCGCATACAATTTATTTGTATGTAGGTATTGTGCGATGCTGCCTTTGAGGGGGTCGAGAGTTCGAGGTATCGAGGGGACAGGTATCGAGGTATCGAGGTGTCCGAGGTGTCAAGGTATCCGAGGTGTCCCGCGTATCCGAGGTTTCGAGGTGTCAACGTAACCGAGGTGTCTGAGTGGTCTGAAGAGTCAAAATGTTGAAGTTTCAAGGTGTCCAAGGTGTCCGAGGTGTCGAGGCGTGGAGGTGTCTAAGGTGCTGAGGTGTCCAAGGTGTCAGAGGTGTCGAGAGAGAGAAGTATAACTTCTGACGCGCGTACATAAGTAAACGCATCCTTTCTTTGCGCATATTTTCATTTTATTTCTGAAATGTAGGTATTTAGGCTCGCACTATATGTATGTAAGTATAATATTTAATATTAATAATTTTATTTTCTTATAATATGACAACACCTACCACATCACCTATTTATGAAGATTCAACTGAATGTCCGACCATTTTTATGTACTTGCCGAAGCAAGTTGCCAATGAGGTACGTATCCATACAATATTATAATCCTTCAGATATTGTAAAATTTTCTAACCAGCAGCGTATCATATTCGCCAACTTCGCATTTAGCTCTGCATTTTAATTATTTACAGTGGCGGAATTAAAACAAATAATAGCAGGGGGCCGCGGACGCTCCCCCCTCGCCCCTCTCCCCATGCCCCTGAGCCGCACTATTCGTCACGTACTCGCGCAATCACTCTCTTTATCGCCGCCTCTGGAGAAAAAATTACGAGCTGGCAGGAAAAGTTTCTGACCATAAATTCATTAGACAGCGGCGGACACTTTTTTTAAACTCACGTCCGCGCCGGCTTTAGAGTCCAGTAGAGGCGGCACGGCCGGTTTTCAGAATGAGTTATCTATCACGCACACCATTAGTGAGGGGCAACAAGACAAAAAAAAAACCGCCCAAGTACGAGGCGAGCTCGCGCACCGAGGGTTCCGTATCGCCATGTCATGGTCAGCGTCACTCACGCCATCTATGGTATGTTTATGAAATGCTTCATATTTACGGTAGATGGCGCGCATACACTCTTTAGTTTCTTCTATGGGAACGATATACTAAATAAAACATCTAACTCTGCACATGGGCAACAGAGTTTTTAGGTCGCAAAAATTACGAGGACAGGAATTGCTTCTTTAAAATTATGTTTACAGTTTGAATGGAAGAAGAGAGACGAGAGAATGACAGGGAGCTGGTTTCACAGACCAGCTGCATGTGTTGTGAATGAGCCGAAATTTGTTGTAGTGGAATATGAAGGAATGGGAACCTAGCATCTCCGCAGCACTTTTGTTGTTGACATTGAATTTTTGAGAACCCGTCGATTCTCAAAATCGTCCCTCTGTCGTACCGCGCGTGTGGAATTGTCTACCGGCGAGTTTGCTTACCGATACTTTCGACCTTGGAGTCTTCAAACGTCGGATTAACAAGCTGAATAACCCTTCTATAGTCTGCAAATCTGCTGATATGGTGGCTGACCGTGGTTTCGTGAGGTGAAGTGAATTTGGATATTTCGGGTACCCCTGGTCCCTCGGTATAGCCACCCATACTGGTTTTGATAAAAAATTTAATAGCTAACACCGATTAACTTATCGACTAACTTACACCATGGAATACAAGGAAATACAAATAAATAAAATTCCCGTTCCCGTTGTACACTCTAGCAATTTCCTCTCTCTATGGCCACGTCCTACAGAGAGGAAGCCGGCGAAAAAACTCCATACTATATCATAATTTATTTATTCTGATGACCTTTTTCAGGTCCGGCCCTGTTTTTTAACAGCTAATATATAAATGCCTTTTAAAAAATATTATATTTGTATTATTTTATTCTCGTTATGTGGAAACGCTTATGGTTTTTATCTTTCGTTCTTAATGTCTCTTTTTTCGTGCGCTTTTGCATAGTAATTCAAAATTATTATATTTATTGCTATCATTAGCCTTTTTTTTGTGTATTTGAGGGGATATTTTTTTGTTAGCCGTAATCGGTTCGCGAGGGGCTTAGTCTTCATTAGGCGACGTTGGCTACATTGTAATGGCAGTTTGAGGCATCGCAGCATTTGTCTTTTATTGTTTGAGTCGGGATAGGGAGAGGGGGGGAGGGGGGTACCTGCTGCGAATTTCAGTTGGGCATTTTTATTAATTTTTTTAATGAAATATATAAAAGAGGATAATATTTTACTTGAATGTTTTCAGTTTTATATTTAGCTTTAATCCATATTTAAAAAGTATTTATTTTCAGTTATGTATATGTTTATTATCTAATAGAATATGTTTTTTATCTTCGTCCCCGCAACCATTTTGGAGACGAGGTCCCTCGAGGAAATATGTAATTAATAATAATTAAGTTTAGGTATTTTTAGGAGTATAATTTATGTAGTTTATGTAGATTTATTTTAATTATAATTAGTATCTATAAACTGATGGTTTTTATTTAATTTGCGTACAGATATAGTAACATATACACTAAATGGAGATTAGAAAAGAAATAACATGTTTTCAAAATAAAAAGTTAAATAAATATTTTTTTATTAATAAACAAAAATTATTACGCAATGCTGCATTAAATAAAACGATTCATACCAATCTCACATAACAATACAATTTATACTTCTAAATAAAATTGTGACACCGGATTTACCGACTTAGATAGCTAATAAGTAGACCCGAAATCTCAAGATCACAAGTTTTACATAAAGATGCTCCATGCCACGTCCGCAACGAAATTAATGGAAACTACTGAACAGTTCAGTTTCCCATCAAAGTGAGCATGGCCGAGCAAGAACACAAGTAACGTACCGGCATAGCACCTAGGTTCGACGCGACCATGAACAAGCCCACGTGGCAACCATCATAGATTACACAAAAATATGCATTTTGTGTTTTGCTGGACTTTCTAATCCAGCATAGTACACAAATCCAATCTCCAACAAAATAACCAACCCAAAGTAAACCACCAGTGCCAACTTAATTAACTTAAAATTATCTACGAAACAGGTGCACACACACACCCTCACACCTCTCACCCACACCTGCATATGCTCACACATACACCGACACACTACCGGATAAGCCACATTCGCCTTTGACCGTATTCTCGCAAACTAGAACACACGAATCTCACTCATATGAGCTTGTACTTAAAGCGTGTTATCGTTTGCAAAACTTAACCCTTTAACGGCACACATATTTTTTTCACCATAGTGATAATACTAATTTATATTCTAATGTAATTTATGTCGGGTCTCTTCCTCTCATTTTGCTATTTATCAAGCCTTTTTCTCTTACTTAATAATGCCAAAGGTGCCTCTTTGTTTAGGGCACTCGCCGTGTGGAAAATTATGAAAAATTATTACAACCCGAATTTTGAAACCGACTAATGAAAATAAAAACGCTTCTGACGCACTAGACCGGGAGCTCGATTTAAGGTTATCATAGAGTTTATGTATCATAGTTACATAAGTTGAAGTTTCATTTTTAGATCTTAGTGATATTTTTTGTCAGCCTCGATAGCTCAGTGGTGCAGACAGTCAACTGTCGCTAGGTATTGAATGTTAAGCAACGCTGGGTGCGGTCAGTACTTGGATGGGTGACCGCTGACCGTTGGAGGCTGACCGAGGTTCGGATTCCTCGTAAAACTGTAGGTCCCTTCCCTCCTAATCTTACTTGGTGGTAGGGTTTAACCCGCCCGGGTAGATACCACCGCACTGAATGAAACGTCGGTCGAAACGGCTATGTAAATAGTTTGTGTTTTCCGACCAGTTCAGTGTAGCCGGCACGATCAAAGGGGGAAGCACTGACATGGCACCTAGTTCACCCGGTATTATAGGCTGACATCATGGACGTTGTAGGTGATGTAGCCAACCGTGTCAGTATCCAAAAAAAAAAATTTTAGATTTTAGAAATGTTAAATTTGATAAAATCATTTTGTTTTTACTTTGTTTCATGATTTTCAAACACATTAATAAATGTTAAAATTAAACAAAAGTTTTTCAAAATTTTTACTTTTGTTTAACTATCTAAAACTAAAACTGAACAACTTTGGTTTTTCAACTCACACTTTTTGGCGTCTTTGCTGTTTTATTTTTTGCCTTTCTTACAATAAAAAAAAAGTATTTAGAAATTTTAAATACAAATTCAAATGGCATCCCTAAATAATCATTATTAAACAACAAATCGCAATTCAAATATAGATTAACTAAATCAAATAAAGTAAATGTAAAACTTCTTAAAATAAAGTCTATAAAATTTAATTATAATTTTGTTGATTAATCTAAAAAAAGTGGTGTTAGAAAACTTTAAAATTAAAAACACCTCTCTACTAGAATACATGCATAGCGTCACGCCTGTTTCACGGTGGGGCAGGCAGAGAAAACGGATCTCCACGTGCGACGATCCTGACACACCTTTGCCGCCTCTTCCACTCTCATAATGTTCTTCGTGCATGCTCGTCGGTTAAGGTTACTACGCACTAGACCCTTTTTGAGCACATGCCCGAGCTGGTTCAGGTACGTGCGTCTAGGGCGACCCTTCACGAATAAACTACAATAAAATGTTTGTAGATGAAATTTATATAATTTATTTTATTTATATTTAATTTTGTTCAAGTAGGCTGTAGGTAGATCCCTACTGTAATGCTGCTTTGTAAATCGAGCGCGCTCTCGGAGTAGGACGGAACGCGTCTCTTCTTAGAGAAAGTGGTTAATTCTAATTATTTTAATATGCAAATAATGATAATAAAATTTTGTCGGTTTTCCGTTTCCTATTTTTGTTTTGCCTTTGTGGATTTGGAGGGATTATTAAGTTACGCAATTATGTTTGAGTGGGTACTTAAAGGGTTAAGGGACTTCATATGTTTTGAATAAGTCTTTTGTTTTGTCCTTTTTGCTAAGCCTTTTTTTTCTCGATTTATTTTTTGTAATTATCATGACAATATGAATTATGTACTAAATTATAAAAATTTTAATTTCATTTGGACTAGTACCATTATCAGTTTACCACTGTTAAAAAACACTGTTCAGGGATTCATTTCATTTACTCACTAACAAAAGTTCACCCATTTATAAGTTCACCTATTCGCCAGAGTTCACACTTATAAAGGGTTCACCCATTTATAAGTTCACCTATGCGCCAGAGTTCACACTTATAAAGGTTCGCCTATTCGCTGTCAGCATTCACCCTTTGTTGGTTCAGACTCCTCCGGGGAAACCGTGACTCGAAACAAATTATTTTCAAAATATTTATTAAGCATAAATTTTTTTTACAACAAATTATTCAAAAAATGCACATAGCTTACATTTATAAAACGAAGTTTAAAATAACAGAACATGACAAATTTCAAATTTAGAATTTCTCCTACAGACAGAAGCAACAAAAAACCCAGTTAACGATATCAAATTAACTTAGAATTCACGACGAAATTGTATCTGAAAAACGTTAAATCAACATAAAGCTATATTTATAAATAAATAAATAAATAAATAAATTTACATACAAAATCATTGTCAAAGTATCATCAAGCCGGGGTGTGGGGGCAAAGCGGCGGGTCCGGGGGTTGCGGAGACAGCGGGAAAGGGGGTAAAGTACACCACGATTAAGGAAGGGTTATAAAATTTTAAGTGGGTCGTGAAAAATTATTAAAATAAAACGTTATCTTTGTGAAAAAAGTGGCGGCGAGAAATCGTGCTGAACTAATTTCATTAAAGGTTGGCGATATCTGAAGCGTGTAGGGATTCTTTCCGGTAGATGGATTCAGAGATTGTTACAAAAATATATTTCAACTACAACAGAAAATTTTGTTTTTTTTTTGTTATGTTTAGTCAATTATCTTTTCGCAAATTTTGAAATTAAAAAAATGCACAGCTGGGAGTTCATTAGGAATACGTACATTTTATTAATTTTTTTCGCGGAAACAACTCTTTCGTAAAAAAATATTTCAATCATATAAAAAATTATATATTACAACTCCGTTCAACCTAGCAACTAATGCCGAGCGGTTTCTCTTTCTCTATACTTCTCGCTCTCGCAAAGGGTGATTGAAGTGACTGTGAGCTGAGGTTATGAATATAATTTAAGTTAAAAAAAATATTGAATCATTGTTTATTTATTTGATGAATGAAAATTTTCCAATAAACCTGTTTATTTTTATTTTTTGCTTGGAATCAAGTTAAAATATTTATATTTTCACTGTAAATTATTTAAAATTAAAATTATATATTATTAAAATTTTGTGCCTAATCTACTTACTTCAGCTGTTCGTTCTATTGTAGGTAGATAAGTTAACCCACCAACACAAATAATATACAAAACTTCAAAATAATACGTGAAAAATATGCAAAACAATTAATACGTTATTATTATTACGCGTAGGAAAGGCTACTGAATGTAATGAGTCGACTGACCGGCCGACTGCATCTGGCTACTTGAAACCTTCTCAGAATAAAAACGCAACACTAACTCCCAGGCGCAGCGGCGCACGCGCCGTTTTGGTTTTGAGATGACTTTCGCATACACCTATGACTCACAAACACAACCTTGCGTCCTGTGTAAAGAAGAGTAATAACCGTTGCGAGAGCGAGAAACCGCTCGGCATTAGTTGCTAGGATGAACGGAGTATAGTCAAGATGGCTTTTATGGAAAAACGAGATGAGCTGCCACGATTTCACCTAGACTTGAGCGTACAATATAGATTGTATATAAACAGAGCCGGAATAGGAGCGGGGGGTCGAGAGGCAAGCGAGATTCACTCGCTCCCCCCCCCCCCCCCCCTCCCATTAGTTCTTGAATCAACCTGTATATGCCACAATGCACTATGCACTCCTAGTACCTGCGTTTAAATAATGTTGCTTTATCCACGATCCGGCCCCTAACTCTGCTAGCGAGGATTTGTTAGTACGAGTTTAGAAGCGGTCAATAGGGAGGGGGAGGCCTAGAACCAGTGACTAGGGGGCGAAGGGGGGAACGCAGTTAATGGGCCGTGCGTGTGGTTGATGGTACAAAGGGTTGCAGGTGTAAATTTTTAGCGGGTATTATCAGTACGGCTTCACGTCCTGGATCTCTCCGTTTCGCTCGGCAGTCGAAATGTGAAATCATTTTATTGTTATCTTACCTGCTTATTACATAGGTATATATATATTTTTTAGGGTTCCGTATCCATACTACGTAACCATACATCCATATACGTTCATACGCTTTATCTTTTGAACCGTAATAGGAAGCGTAAATTTGCAAAGAATATGTGTTATTATTTTGGATGCCCTAACAAATAATAATAAAAAATCAACAATTGGAGGGGTACTCAACTCATACAACGAAATTGTTTTATTGTTTTTTTTTTTGTTTTTTCTTTATCGTAAAAACGCGAATACAAGCGTCAAACGTATTTGTATTTGTATTTATTTTTTATTGTACACCATTTTACAATAAAATAAGGTACAAAAGGTCGGGTGAAACGTAGTGTGATTATAATGCAAACTCTAAAGTAAAACTAGAAATAATAAAAACCGGCCAAGCACGTGGTGGTACTGAACCCTCTCGGTGCGAGTTCAAGTGGCATTTGGCCGGTTTTTAAGATACATGAAATAGAACGTGCATTACAGATTACAATATTATAGTAATAGAACACAATAATTATTATTGAAAAGTTAAAATATTTATAAACTAGAGCACACAAAATTATCACATATGTGTGCGACAGTTATGTCACATATACATTGCGATATACACACTATTACTCGTACCTATGTAGGTAATAGAGTTTTCAGTTGCGGCCTCTTGCAGCTGAACGGTTCGGCTGCACCGGCCAGAGAAGTATATTTACGAACAGTGGACTCCGGATTCGAGCCGCACGCCTTCCGCGCGGACAAATGTCTACTGCGGCGGTACCAACCCACGCTCTTTATATCTGCCGGACCTCTGTTCCGCCTGCCTCGTACTGCGAGTACGAGGTGTCTGGCTCTGTTTGGGCCTGTGTTAATCTTGACTGGACAATACAGTTTGTTCGTACATGTGTTTGGTTAGGGAATGCATTTATATGTATGGCAGTTAATTTTTAGGGTTCCGTAGTCAACAAGGAACCCTTATAGTTTCGCCATGTCCGTCCGTCCGTCTGTCCGCGGCTTAGCTCAGAGACCCTTAGTACTAGAAAGTTGTAAGGTGGTATCATATGGGTATACATACATATTAATAACGCCGACAAAGTGGTAAAATAAAATTTTTAAAATTTTTTTTTAGGGTACCTCCCCTACACGTAAAGTGGTGTTTTTTTTACATCTACCTCATCGTGTGGGATGTCGTTGGATAGGTCTTTGGAAAATAATGAGGGTTCGTGAAAAGCATTTTTCGATTTAGGGATCCGTTTGCGAATTATTAAGCTTTTAAGTACTAATTTTTGTTAGAGTCAAGTGTCCCCACCCGCTGCCAGCTAAACGGTGGTTATTAGATATGTGAAAAAATTCACAGCAGTACCTAGTATATATATCGAAATAAAAGGAAAACTATCACAGCTAAGTAGGTTGTACAGTAATAGTCGACCAACTTATAAAATGTACGGACGACAGCCATCATTTCACTGTTGAAGAACTTTTTCAAATTAACATTCATTTATTTCCCCTACAAAATTATACAAATAATCAAATAATTTTTTTTTTATAGGGTTCCGCAACTACGGAACCCTACACTGCGCGTGGCCCCGACACGCACTTGGCCGCTTTTGTATGTTAGTACAACGCATGCACAGTACACGGCAGTAAGAAATATTG
The DNA here is from genome assembly GCA_946902875.1 of Nematopogon swammerdamellus. NCBI lineage: Eukaryota > Metazoa > Arthropoda > Insecta > Lepidoptera > Adelidae > Nematopogon > Nematopogon swammerdamellus. The sequence goes on along the minus strand of OX336356.1, from coordinate 1,940,180 downwards.
TTTGTTTCTATTTAGTATTTTTTTTTATGCAAACCAACATGCGTGGCTGTGGGACAAATGGTACAGTCGACAGAGCCAAAAACCCCTCTCCTCGCGAAACTACCCTCAGTGAGGCGCCATGCCAGCGGATTTGCGGACTGTTGCTATTCTGTCTAGCTCGTTGATACGACGTTTGAAGAAAAAAAAACAGAATTCGGGAAGCACACTCGCCGGGAGACAGTTCCACACCCTAGCGGAGCGACAAAGAAACGAGTTGCCCAATGTCAACAACAAAAGGGTGCTCCGTTTCTCTGCGCCGAGTGCTGCGAAGATAGGTTGGATGGCAAGGAATAAGGGAAGCAATTTCCTCCGAGCAGCGTTCATGATAGTACCTGTAGAACAGACTGAGTGACCCTACAAATCGTCTGTGACTGAGAGACTCCAGATCATCAGTCAGTTTCGGGTCTCCCACCAGACGGACGGCTCGGCGGTGTATTGAATCCAAGGACGCCAACAGATACTGGGGGCTGCCTTCCCAAATGTGGCTACAGTATTCCATTATCGGCCTAATCTGCGATTTATACAACGTAAGTAGTTGTGCCGGTGAGAAGAACCTCCTATTTAGGCATAGGATCACCAGTTTTTTTGATGCGGTTTTGGCCTTGGATTCAATAAACTGTCTAAAGCCCACGTCCTTGGAAATGTTGCAGCCCAGTAGGTCTAGGTGCTCCGACACAGGAACGACACTGCCTTGGAAACTTGCAAGGAAAGGGAAGGGAAAAGGAGTTTACTTGGCACGGTCCTTCCACCGAGTCATGCAGCAGGTGGGTCTTCGTGCCTTACTTGCTGCTTGATAGTTATCTTGTCCGAATACTTTGCTAAACGTGGCGGTCAGTGTTGTGCTGTAATAATTTACCAGAGTACTTGCAGCACAACACCGATTACTCTGCTTACTCCGATTGTCGTGATACGGCGTGTGGTGTGTTATGTATTTATTGATAATAATTAATAGTTAATAACTTAACAAACTTATATTACATTTTAAATTTATTCTTGCTTAAGTTTAATCTTTCAAATTAATATTATTCGTCAGCTATTTAAATAAAATGAAATAAAAAAAAACATTATCAATTTGTAGAGGTTCGGTTGGCTCTAACTGAACTCTGAACAATAGTGCGCTCGCAGGAGGATAGAGGGCGCTATTTTGATTGCATCTAAAGGCAATTAGCCGCTATAGCACGACACACAAATCTTGACCATTATGACCAAATACAAGGTAAGCAAGCACAGTGAAAATTAAACGTGTGCAAGCGAGATAGCGAAACGGTATTTGTTCGAGTTGGAGTAGAATGCATCTCACGGAGATCTGTATCAAAAGCGAACACTTCGGTTTGAATGTTTGTATTGCAAAACTACAATTGAAACAAAAAAGTATAAAGCTATCGACAAAGTACCCTGGCGACCGAGCTTCATTCGGCATCTACAAATAGATAAACTTGAAAAAAATATAATTATCTAAATACAAAATTTCATCAAAATTGCCGTTTCTGAGAAACCAATTATACCTATAAGCGTATATCCATGTTTAGCTCACTTAAAGTAACACCTAAATAATACTTTATTTGTAATAAAATACTTGAAAATTATTAAATATCCTAGAAAAATAAGTGAAAATGAAATGAAATGTTCCAAATATTACTGTGGTCAAGTTATACATCTAATAAGTTTTTATATGTCAATTCAGAAGCATTTTCATTATTTCTTTCTATCGAGCGAAGTTAATCAAATCTTGTTTTAAAAAATCTATCGATCTTCTAACATAGATAAAGTTTTACATATGTTAAAACTAAATATTTCATAGAATATATTTTAATTCCCATATTTCACACAATTGACTAAGTAGCACTTTTAAAATACTTTGATCAATAAGTGGACGTCATCGGCTGAGTTTTTTTTTTTTTTTTTTTTTTATCGATAGCGCGACATGTGGCATCGTTACACCTACAAGTAGGTGTCTAACGATGCCCATGGACATTCTGTGATGCACGGGGATTGCGAATGTCATGCCGGCCTGACAGGAGCCTTTTCACGCCCCTTTTGAAAAACCCCAGACTGTACTTGGGAGGAAATAGATGGGCAGGAAGTGCGTTCCACATTTTCCCGGTTCTGTGAATAAAAGACCTACAGAACCGGTTGGTGCGCATGCGTGGTAGGTCGATTGAATAGGGGTGCATCCCCTGCCCAGTACGCGTAGTGCGGAGGTGGAATGGGGACGACGGAATCGCGTTAAACAGCTCCTCCGAACACTCCCCATGAAATAAACGATAGAACACACTCAGGGAGCCGACGTCCCTACGGAGTTGCAGTGGTTCTAAGTCGCGGGACACCACGGGGTCACCCACCAGTCGCACGGCACGACGCTGGATTGAGTCTAGCGGCGCAAGCTGGTATTTAGCTGAGCCATCCCACAAGTGCGAGCAGTACTCCAAGCAGGACCTAACCTGTGTTTTGTACAACGTCAGTTTTTGGCCCGGCGTGAAGTACCGTCGCACTTTGTTCAGTACGCCCAGCTTTTTTGAGGCCAGCTTGGCTTTGCCCTCAATATGGCGCCGGAAGTTCAAGTCGTGCGACAGTTCGACACCGAGGACCCCGAGGTGGTCGCTTAGTTTCAGCGACGTGTTTTGGAAGGAAGGAGCTGGCGTGAACGCCGTTCTCTTCGCACTGAACGCACACACTTGTGTCTTCGATGCGTTGAACACGACCAAGTTGCTCCGGCCCCATTCGGCAATATACCGGAGGGTTTGCTCGAGTTCAGACACAAGTGCTAGCCTCTTCTCGTCCACAACGTTCCGTCCGGCTGAAGGGTGACTGGTGTAGGATCCGTGTGCCGTGCTGTCGTCTGCATAACAATGTATGTTGCCAAGTGACAGCATATCATTGATATGCAGAAGAAACAGCGTGGGAGACAACACAGAACCCTGCGGTACACCGGCATTCACTGGCATGGCGTCCGACGAGCAGCCGTCCACGAGGACCTGAATGCTACGCCCATGTAGAAAGTCGGTGACCCAGTCACAGAGGCTAGAGGGGATTCCGTACGCCGGCAGCTTGCTCAGAAGCGCTTTATGCCAGACCCGGTCAAATGCCTTGGCAATATCGAGTCCAATTGCCAAGGATTCACCGTACCCTTCAAGCGCTTTCCCCCAAAGGTGAGTGACGTACGCTAGGAGATCACCAGCTGATCGGTTTGGCCGGAAGCCGTATTGCCGATCGCTGATGAGATTATTTGTCTCTAGGTACGTCATGAGCTGCGTATTAATAACGCGCTCCATCACCTTGCAGAGGAGGGAGGTGATTGCTATAGGTCGGTAGTTTGACGGATCAGAGCGATCGCCCTTTTTTGGGACAGGCTGAACGAAAGCTGATTTCCAAGCTGCCGGCACGCGGCCAGTTGTGTACGAGAGGCGAAAGAGGCGCGTCAGTACTGGAGCCAGCTCGGGAGCACACCTCTTCAACACCAATGCAGGCACTCTGTCCGGCCCACTCGCTTTCCTGGGGTCTAGGGCAAGAAGCTCCTTCCGCACAGTTCTCTGTCGGAACTGTACTTCTGGCATGGAGTTCTCACACCTAGGTATGGATGGAGGAGAAGCTCCCCCATCATCCAGGTGGGAATTCCCCGCAAAAAGAGATACCAGGAGGTCGGCTTTATCTTTTGCGGAGTGAGCGAGTGATCCTCCAGTGCGCTGCAGAGGTGGAAGTGAGGAGCGGCAGAAATTCGACTCGACAGATTTGGCGAGAGACCAGAACTCACGGCTGCCAGTTGGGTGCCGGTTCAGCCTATCGCCAATTCTGCCGATATGCTCGAATTTGGCCCTGGCGATAGCCCTCTTGCAAGATCTGGAGAGGCGGTTGTAGTTCTTCTTCAATTCGGAGATATTTGGATCTCGTCTGGTACGAGCACGTGACCATGCTCGATATGCCGCAGCTTTAGCCGCGGCAGCATCGGCACACTCCCGGCTGTACCAAGGTTGGCTCTTACCTCCGAGGCGAAGGGTGGCATTGGGAATAAACATTTCCATTCCACCCAAAATCACCTCGGCTACGGTATTGGCGCATTCCGACGGATCGTCCGAATTGAAGCATAGCTCTCTCCAAGGGAAGGATGCAAAATGCTCTCGCATTCCATCCCAATCTGCCGACGCGTAGTGCCAAATTCGACGTGGACCCTCAGTACGTGTCTGAGGGGGCGACGAAGGCACTGTAGATCCCACTAGGCAATGGTCGGAGGAGCCCAGAGGAGCGCTCACTGTTACCTTATACCCAGCAGGATTAGACGTCAGCAGAAGATCCAGCAGAGAGGGTGTATGACCGTCTATATCTGGTATTCTGGTAGGTTGATCTACCAGTTGAGACAGATCATACGTCAGGGCGAAGTCGTAAGCGGCTCTCCCCGCGAAATCGGTTCTGTTGGAGCCAAGCCACACCTCGTGGTGGGCATTAAAGTCTCCAACGAGTACCATATCCGCTGTAGGGAACCGCTCTTGGACTTCGTCTGCCGCTCTACTCAGGTACTCAAATAGGCGAGCTGTCTCCGCATCACCTGAGTGCGACCTGTAGACGCAGGCGTACACGCGCGATTCCGACCCCAGATCCACGTGGACCCAGAGTACTGAAAACGCGAGGTCTTCTTGACAGCGCAGGCGACGACAGCAAATATCCGCCCTAGCAAACAAGCATACCCCGGCACGGGAACGGAAGGCTTCTTCCAGGGTGTACCCGGGGTAGTGCAAGTACGACGTGTCGGCTGGGCGAGATATTTGCGTCTCCGTCAGAAATAACAAAGCCGGCTTTGCTGTCTCCAAATGGTGGTGGACGGCATCCAAATTGGAGTGCAATCCCCGCACATTTGTTACGTCCACGCTGAAATGTGTGGGGTTGTGCACCGCTGAGCATAAGTTTTTTCTTTTATTTTGTGCTGCCATTATTGAAGGGGGGAGAGAAAGCATTGAAAGGCGGCTGCGACGATTTACGGGCAAAGCGTGGATCGTGGCTTCATCACTATCTGCTCAGGATAGTGGAGCGCCGACACGATAGACGGAAGGGCCCCCGGTCCCCCTCGGAAGTGGCCGCCGGGACCCCTACAACCGGTCACCAACCGGCACGACGGGCCACTCCGAGATTATGCGCCGGTTGACCAGGGCAGCCTCTCGCGCTGGTTAGGCGCGATTGGGCCCCTATACTACCCGGCGGGCGGCCAGCGGGACAGCCGTTTCACCGGGTCTCCCTGGCCATCGTGTCGATGCACTACCCCTGGGCAGTGATTCGGCTTTAGAGCCACTGGCCCACTCCTCGTCACAGCCAGCCCCTCCTGCTACTGGGTCCCCGGGATGTACACCGGAACGCAGAGAACTGTTATGGCGGTGTAATTGTTCCCGGGGTGTGGTGGCGAACCCAGGCGATCCGAAGATCTCCCACACGCTTTTGCTGTTCATTTAGCACCACCCAGGAGGCACGTGTGACTTAAGGACCTTAAGGTGTCACGGACGCGAACAGCGATACCCCCCGTTGTTGATTAGTTGGATGTAATATTTAACTTAGAGTAGCCTACCCACGCTTCTCACCCCGTCCACTGATGCAGTGGAGTTAGAATGTTTAGTCGTAGAAGTAGCAAAGTACCTAGTGGACATTGAAATACCAAAGTTAAATTCAGACACACCTATGAGAAATTAGCAAAAGTATCAAAATTACTCAATCCTTTCTCAGCGCCACTGCTCGCCCGTACCTGAAGCAAATGTTGTGATAGCTCCCAATAACAGCCTCAGGTGCACAATTTATCGCTTCTATTAATTAATTTGTAGCTCACTAACCCGACTGCCTTTGTGATCTCATATATGTTCAACCAAGAGTGGTTTTCTTCGTGTGACGTGATGTAACCGATATGATTTTGTCAGCCTCCTCGGTAGCTCAGTGGTGCGATCGGTCGACTGTTATTAAGCACACACGCGGTCGGTACTTGTATGGGTGGCCGCTCAACCGTTAGAGGCTGACCGTGGTTCAGATTGCACGTAAAAACTGTGGGTCTCTTCCCTTCTTACCTCTATACTAGGTGGTAGGGTTTATCCCGCCCTGTTTTGTACCAAACGCACTGAATGAAACGTCGTCGCGTCGGTCGAAACCGCTATGTAAATAGTTCGTGTTTTCCGTCCAGTTCAGTGTAGCCGACATGAAATGAAGGGAAGCACTAACATGGCACATAGTTCACCAAGGTGTTATGGGCTGACATCACGGATGTTGTAGGTGATGTAGCCAACCGTGTCAGTTTCCATAAAAAAAAACGACCAATGAAAAGTGTGCTCATGACTCGTGAAAGCAGCTGTAATAATAATATGTTTAAAAAAATCACCCTGCGAAGTTTCTTGCCGGTTCTTCTTCGTGGGCATAATCGAACCGGATAGAGCAAATTGTGACAAGTTCGAGTGCAGTCTATGCCATGATCAATAAAAAAACCGGCCAAGTGCGAGTCGAACTCGCGAAACCGGCGGTTCCGTATCGCCATGTCATGGTCAGCGCCACTCACGACATCTATGGCGTGTTTTATGAAATGCTTCATATTAGTTCAAATTCATGATTAGTTAAAATGATTCATACTGTTTTCGGTAGATGGCGCGCATACACTTATTAGTTTCGTGTATGGGGACCGCGTGATTTTTTTTATTTGTCTTATTTTTATTATTTGTTGTTACATTGGCCATAATAACACATATTCTGTGAAAATTTTGACGGGCTACCTATTACGGTTCAAGAGATACAGCCCTCGGACAAACGGCCAGGCAGACAGACAGACGGCGTAGGCTTAGTAATAGGGTCCCGTGCGACGGACACGGAACCCTAACAATAGAAATACAACCTCAGAGTCAACCCCGCCAGAAGTAGACAGCGTGGAAGCCTGTCTATTGCACACGGCGCAAAATTCTGACGCAAACCAGAGCAAGTATATACACCGTGTCCCAAAACTCAACGTCAAGCGTAAACCAGGGAGTAGACCAGTTTGTGACTACCCAGGGAAAAATAAGAAAAAAAATCCGAGTCATTTATTTTTTTTAGAAAAAAATTTAACTGAATATTTTTTTTTGGTAAAACTACAGGCATTCTGGTTTTATTTGGGACACTGATCAATAGCAGAGTTACTTAGGCTACCAATAAAACATTTTTAACAAATTATATTTTCAAATTTGTAGTCGTAGTACCTAAAAATGCCAAATTTCAACGTTTTTCAAAAAATGCTCATATCATAAAAAACAAATCACTCCGATTTTTTTTTCTTATTTTTCCCTGGGTAGTCATAAACTGGCCTACTCCCTGGTTCCCGCTTGACGTTGAGTTTTGGGACACCCTGTATATTCGGTGCCCGAGCGGAGGGCGCCGCGACGCGTGCGGTTGTGAAGACGTCGCTGCCGTCGCGTTGATTCCTGCCGCCTCCGTGTGCACGCGCCTGCGTTGGACAAATTACCAAATTGCACTGTCTGTATGTGGGTGGAATTAGTGTACCTTTAGTGTAGCTGAAATGCTCATATTTTCCTGCCAGTTCAGTGTAGCCGGCGCGACTTACTGAAGGGTTTAGTTAGCCTGTCCAGGTTGGTCTAATTAAGGTGATATGGCCTAACCCGTGAACTGTTTATTATATATTTTCATCCATAGGTAGGTAATCTATTCTTAACGGTGAGATCACCACGAGTTCGTAGAGATGATAGGCCTAGATACATGTTCGTAGAGGTGCTTGGCCTACATGTTCGTAGAGATGCTACGAATTCCACCTGCACTATCAGTTCGTAGAGGTACTACGTATCCCACCTGCACTATCCGTTCGTAGAGATGCTCAGCCTACATGTTCGTAGAGGTGCTTGGCCTACATGTTCGTAGAGATGCTACGAATCCCACCTGCACTATCAGTTCGTAGAGGTACTACGTATCCCACCTGCACTATCCGTTCGTAGAGATGCTCAGCCTACATGTTCGTAGAGGTGCTACGCATTCCACCTGCACTATCAGTTCGTAGAGGCACTACGCATCCCACCTGCACTATCAGTTCGTAGAGATGCTAAGCCTACATGTTCGTAGAGATGCTACGCATTCCACCTGCACTATCAGTTCGTAGAGGTGTTACGCATTCCACCTGCACTATCAGTTCGTAGAGGTACTACGTATCCCACCTGCACTATCAGTTCGTAGAGATGCTAAGCCTACATGATCGTAGAGATGCTACGCATTCCACCTGCACTATCAGTTCGTAGAGGTACTACGTATCCCACCTGCACTATCAGTTCGTAGAGATGCTAAGCCTACATGTTCGTAGAGATGCTACGCATTCCACCTGCACTATCAGTTCGTAGAGGCACTACGCATCCCACCTGCACTATCAGTTCGTAGAGATGCTAAGCCTACATGTTCGTAGAGATGCTACGCATTCCACCTGCACTATCAGTTCGTAGAGGTGTTACGCATTCCACCTGCACTATCAGTTCGTAGAGGTACTACGTATCCCACCTGCACTATCAGTTCGTAGAGATGCTAAGCCTACATGATCGTAGATTACAGATAGATACAAAAAGATTATACCAAAATATTACTGAAATATCTAAAATACATCCTAGCAGAAGTGACAAGTTCAAACACGCGAAATGGCACTAACACAACGAGTCTCTTGCAGACACATTCTGAGTTTGTACTAATTACACATTTATATACAAATGTGTACGTGAGGGTTGCGCTTGGGTTGGCATAATCTATGGTCTGCAAGTGGTTAATAAATTGAATTAACGTGTTTATTGCACGCACAAAAAAAAAACATATTAATTATTGTGCTACGGGGTAAAGATAAACTTGTTTATTTCTTTCTTTCCATACTGGTAGTTATTTATTTTAGAAAAAAAATTTGGCCACGAATATTCACATTATTTAAATAATTTAACTAATTGATTGAATTGAATAGTATATTTATAGAAATACAATTAGTACATTAAAAGATCATATATGTTAGAAGGCGATAAATTTTAGTATTAATGTGGTAAACACATTTATAGTTATAACAAACAAAAAATAATTCATTGCACTGTATGTGCAAATACAGATTTGAAGTCATGGTATTTGAAAACATTTATTTTTATTTTTATACTAGCTGAGCCCGCGGCTCCGCTCGCGTGAAATTCGTATTCCAAAGAAGAATGTAAGTAACTAAGGGCGAGGCCGAAGGCCGAGCTGCGTTCAGGTAATCGATAAACCTTCTTAAAGAAAGTAACTAACTTAGGGCGAGGCCGAAGGCCGAGCTGCTTTCAGGTAAACGATAAACCTTTCTCAAATAAAGGAAGTAAGTAAGGGCGAGGCCGAAGGCCGAGCTGCGTTCAGGAAGACGACAAACCTTCTGGAAGAAAGGAAGGAACTAAGTGCGAGGCCGAAGGCCGAGCTGCGTTCAGGTAAACCAAAAACCCTCTTCCGCCTTCGGGCCTCGCCCTTAAAGACTTCCTTTCTTCGATGGAATATAATATCGTTTACTCAATCTATTTATTTCATATAAATAAAAAAGTAATATTAATAACTAAAGAATTAAACCTACCTAACAAACATTAAAATAACTATTAAAACGGGCATTTTCAAATGTTCTTAGAGCACTTGCGGCATTACCCCGCTGGATGGCAAGGCTTACCCTTTGAATGAAGTACCTTAATGAGCCAGTACCATAAGCCCTTGATGACGGGACACCAGTTGCGTCAACCAGCTCAAGCCTCTTTTGGCTTCACTGCTCCACGGACCGAGGGTTTCAACCGCAAACGCAACAAATTCGAAATCTTGAATTATATTTCTATATTTGCTGCGTTGGAGGCTCTCCGCCCCAGCCTCGGCCGCGCCAGCCGCTCTTGAAGATGTCCTAACGTGACTTGGAGCCAATGTGAGAACAAAAGTGGCGTCCCACATCAAAGAACTACCCTTAGTCCATGGCACTAAGGTCTCTAGCATCGGGCCTCTTGCCATCCAGCCGGGAATAACCGCGAGGTTCTAGGATGCACGGTATATTTGCCGTTAGAAGCGTGGACTTTATAATAAAATTTAAATTAAATTAAGTCAATCTTAATATTAATTAACTTTATTCGAGATGGTTTAGCTTCTTCCTGAACGCAGCTCGGCCTTCGGCCTCGCCCTTAGTTACTTGCTTTCTTCGAGATGGTTTATCATTTGTCAGAACGTAGCTCGGCCTTCGGCCTCGCCTTAGTTGCTTACTTTCTTCAAGATGGTTTAGCTTCTTCCTGAACGCAGCTCGGCCTTCGGCCTCGCCCTTAGTTACTTGCTTTCTTCGAGATGGTTTTTCAATTATCCGAACGTAGCTCGGCCTTCGGCCTCGCCTTAGTTACTTACTTTCTTCAAGATGGTTTAGCTTCTTCCTGAACGCAGCTCGGCCTGCGGCCTCGCCCATAGTTACTTACTTTCTTCGAGAAGGTTTATGGTCTTCCAGAATAGAGCTTGGCCTTCGGCCTCGCCCTTAGTTACTTATTTTCTTCAAGAATGTTTTTCTTCTTCCTGAAATCAGCTCCGCCTTTCGCCTCGCCCTTAGTTACTTTCATCGAGAAAGAATATCGTTTACGTGAGCGCAGATCCGCCTTCGGGCCCGTCTTTAGTTACTTACTTTCTTTTTTTTAAATACGAATTTCACGCGAGCGAAGCCGCGGGCAACAGATATATAAATTTTATTGCACCAATGACAGCGACATAACTTCGACTTTCAATTATTATTTTTATTTATCAAACAATTTGTCACCGGCCAGCTCACGTCGAGATGACAGTTCTCCGTTGTCAACATGACATTTAAAATTGTTTTTACCTTTACTTTGGACTACGTGATTTTAAACGCGCAATAATGTTTATAATTGTTAATTTTTTTTTATTTTTGTTAATTTTTTTTACGTATTATGTTAACCCGGCATATAAACTGCCACTATACAAGGTTTCGTCTAATTCCGTTCAGTGGTTTTTGCGTGATGCGCGTACAGACAAACAAACAAACAAACAAACAAACAAACAAACAAACAATAATTTTAAAAACTGTTCTAACATGTTCAGTATCTCATTTTAAGCCACCCTGGTTAGTTTTTTTCCGAATACATTCAATGTACAGACTTTCTTACCTCTACGATTTTATTATATGTATAGATTTTTACAAATGTATTCCGATAAAAGGTAATTCTATAAATTTTATAATTCAATTAACATTAAATAAAATAAAAAATAAAACTAACACATACGAAAGAAACTTCAATTCATAATATAAATTTCACTCACTAGTATATGAAGCACTAACCGATCCCTCCAAAATACTTCAAATGTCTGTGAAAATAAAGAAAATCGAAAAGAAGGTGAGGCTTTATATCGACCAATAATGTCATAAATCTAAATAAATATCCGCCAGGAATATATCTTATTGTACTTCCGATCGTCGGGGCGGAAAAGGGTAGAGTTAGGACAGGAGATAATGCCTTATTAAAGTGAACTTATTTATTTTAATCCAAAAAGAAGTCCCGGTAAGGAAACTTTTTGGGGCGGTTTGGTGGTCATATTAGCTGATGTATACCGGACACATTTTTTTTTGTTGAGTATTCAAAATGGTTTATTTTTTGGTCATATGCGGGGTTGCGAATGCCATGCCGGCCTGACAGGCGACTATTCACGCCCCCTCACCCCCCCCCCTTCCCCCCCCCGCCCCCTCTCAATCTCTCTCTCTCCCCTCCCTTTCATCCCTCCCTCCGCTCCGTCGGACGCCATGTCAGTGAATGCTGGCGTCCCACAGGGATCTGTGTTGTCACCCACACTGTTTCTTCTGCATATCAATGATATGCTGCCACTCGGCAAAATATTGTTTTTTTATGTAATCCGGTATGGGTGGCTGAGTTGGAGGGGCTAAAAGCACATGCTCCGACCAGCCAATATCACCTCTGAGAAGGTAGGTGCCATACCGGAGACTTCCCTGGATTGCTGGCTATGCTGGACTAGAGGAGAACACAACCGAGGCTGCTATGCGGCCATCTTACATCCAGTACGGTGGTGACATGCAGATGACAGTACGGCACACGGATATGACATCGTCGGGCGTTTTTTTTTTTTTTTTTTTTTTTTATCGAAGCTGACACGGTTGGCTACATCACCTACAACGTCCGTGATGTCAGCCCATAACACCGGGTGAACTAGGTGCCATGTCAGTGCTTCCCCCTTTGATCGTGCCGGCTACACTGAACTGGTCGGAAAACACAAACTATTTACATAGCCGTTTAGACCGACGTTTCATTCAGTGCGGTGGTACCAACCCGGGCGGGTAAACCCTACCACCAAGTAAGATTAGGAGGGAAGGGACCTACAGTTTTACGAGGAATCCGAACCTCGGTCAGCCTCCAACGGTCAGCGGTCACCCATCCAAGTACTGACCGCACCCAGCGTTGCTTAACATTCAATAGCGACAGTTGGCTGTCTGCACCACTGAGCTATCGAGGCTGACAAGGGCGTACATCGGCAGGGCGCACGCAAGCGACCTGCTATCAAACCACCAACTCCCACTCTACAAAGACGCTCGCCCCATAATACACACTATTTTACATACACTTCAGCTCTCGCTTCGGGCGAACTCTTAGTATGACAAGTGGGGGGCATATCGGCTCTAAATCGGCCCCGCGTGGGCCCTTCGCTCCGGCTCAACCCGGACGCTTGTTGGCACAACCTGGCGATAGTTGCTGAGATTTCACAAATTCAAATTTTACCAAAAATGTGTATATAATATTCTTTTAACCTGCATTTTATTCGTTCATTTTTAGGGTTCCGTATCCGGTACGGCACCCCATTACTAAGCCTACGCCGTCTGTCTGTCTGTCTGTCCGTCTGTCCGTCCGAGGGCTGTATCTCTTGAACCGTAATAGGTAGCCCGTTTAAATTTTCACAGAATATGTGTTATTATGGCGGATATAACAACAAATAATAAAAATAAGAAAAAGTAAAAAAAATCACGGGGTTTCCCATAGAAGAAACCAGTGTATGCGCGTGCGCCATCTACCTAATAAATTATCAAGCATTTAAACTAATCATGACATTTAAATAATATGAAACATTGCATAACACGCCATCTAGATGGCGTGAGTGGCGCTAGCCATGACGTGGCGATACGGAACCCTCGGTGCGTGAGTTCGACTAGCACTTGGCCGGTTTTTTTTTATTCGCGCTGTTCTACTCTACACTGGCGGCCGTGGGCAAGAAGATGTGGGAAGACCACCCGCCAGGTGTGACATCGAGTACGGCGGGTGGACGAGTGGTCTGGGTGTCAGCTTCTCTTGCGAGAGGTCCGAGGTTCGAATCCAACCGTCATCGTGTACCAATGAGTTTTTTCTGATAAAAATTACATACATAGGTATATACCTTCATCCATTGCTCTATGACTCGGATTCTATGTAAAAATGTACGTCCATCGGATTTACTGGAGGAAATTGCCTAAGGCAATAAGCGCACCCTTGCCACGCATTAAGTGATATAAAGTGGCAAATAAGTCGTTGGCGGAAAGCAACGGTTCCGTACCGCTAAAGGACGGGAGGACTAGAGGAAAATTTGAGAGGCGTATGTCCAGCAACCAACAGATACACACTGTCTGACTGATTGCATTTTTATTCATTTTTTTTTTATGGAAACCGCCCTGGTGTCAGCCCTTTCTTCAAGGTTCATTTATCAGAAAAAAAATTAAGAGCGAGTTTTACTCGCGCACGAGGTTTCCGTATCTATCCGCTATTATCCGCCTATCTTTTGTCTTTCAACAATGCAATGTATAAAAGCCTATGGCGCCATCTATTATTCAATAGTGTGACTAATCTATTTTTCGGACGTTTGTTGTATGGGAGCCCCCCTTAATTTTTAACATTTTCTTATTTTTCTTCTTCTTATATTTGTTGTTATATCCGCCATAGTAACACATATTCTGTGAAAATTTCAACCGGCTACCTATTACGGTTCAGGAGATACAGCCCTCGGACAGACGGACGGACAGACGGCGGAGGCTTAGTAATAGGCTTCCGTACGGAAACATAAAAAACCCTGATAAAAGAATTTTCTTTAAATTAAAATTACCGGCATTCTTAAAATTACACAAACTCACTTTATTGCTACGTAAGTTAGTTTCAGAATGCAGGTGTACATAGTGTAGAGCTTATACGAGTAATACAGCTGCCGCGAGTTTAAGTGTATTTTAATTATCACTCCGAAGGAGCGAGGAGCCTTCTGCCGCCTCTGCCGAATGAGATTTCCTTCACATCTGACTTCAAGACACTGGATTATAATTTATTATGAATAAATGGAATATTATAAACGCATCGACGCACAGCACTGCCGCCGGCGGTGGCGTTTGGCTTTGAGTTTAGAGAGGGGGAAATAGTCGATACTTTTATAAAAATATTCATCGATACTTTTCTCTTTTAAGAATTATTTTTGAAGCGAAGCTTTTTAAATGATCATTCGGTAGACGGCATTCTTTCACATATTAATTGATAATTGGGTTAGATTCATTTATTTTCATAAAACAGAAAAAAGTAATACTAATAACTAAAGAATTAAAACCTACCTAACAAACATTAAAATAACTATCAGAAGGGGCGTTTTAAATGTTCCTATAACAGCAGCGGCATTACCCCGCTGGATGGCAAGGCTTACCCTTTGAATGAAGTAGGCCCTTGATTGCGGGACACCAGTTGCGTCCACCAGCAGAGGCCCAAGGCTCTTCAAGAAGCTTTTGACTTCAATTGATAATTGAATGATTGATTGATAATTTTATGGGGACTTATTAATTAAATTTTTTACTTTTTGCTTTTATTTCTTGGCATATCCGCCAGAATAATGCATTTTCTGTGAAAATTTCAACCGGCTACCTATTACGTTTCAAGAATTAAATATTATCCATCAACTTTCTTTATTAATTAGAATATATAATTTATTATTAATTAAATTAAAATTATTAAATAAACTATAACTACTGTACCACTGTTATATTTAGTCTTTGTTACTGTTATCTGGTGGATACTGTTTCTTCGTTGTGTTACGGGGTAAATACAAAAAGTCAAGTCTAGTTAGATTATTATGTGTATTTGCGAGATAGGTCAATCGCGGACAGGACACGTGTACAAACTGAAAGGAGCGGGCGGAGCGGCGAGGCGGTGCAGCGCGGCGCGACCTGCTGGAACCCAGGATGGTGGCCGGAATTAAATTCAACATTAAAGTAAACATCAAAATTATCGATGTCGCCAATGTCCCCTCACTAAAGCAGTGAGGCGACTTCATACAGGCGCGCATTCGTTCGTACAGCCGCGCTTCCACGAGGCACCGTCGACGTCGGCAAATTAGAAATGAATTTAGTTAGTTAATATGTAGGGAGTATAAACAAATGCTTTTTGTATAGAGCGGGGGGAGTAGGTATTACCGGATGCACTGCTTGGATGATTCGAAATTGGCAATTTATGCTTCGGAGTACACAGGTGTACTAATAAGTAGATATAAGACAACATAGACAAATATAGACAACTCGCTTAATAGGTAGGTGTGTATGTTATTGCTTATGCTAGAATTATTAGTCCCGTGCCATGGCTAGATCCAGAAAGTTAAAATTGTAATTTTTTTTAAATAAAATATGACGAACTCAATTGTACCGATATGGTACCTAAGTAAATGAAATGAAAAAAAAATAATTAAATATAGCAATAATAATTTTACGGTTACATAGAGCCTTTTAGTTGGTCCGATGGTAGGAGTGGTCGGCGCGCCGCAAGTAAGTTAAATTACAAAGTCAAAAATAATTTCCGTTTACTTACTTAAAGGAGTCGGGAGCCCGCTTAGTAAATAAAATATAAAAACTATAAATATAAGTTTTTTTTTTTACTTTTTACGTAGCACACCTCTAGTAATATAATATATCGATGCGCAAAAGTAGTCTTTTAAAGTACCGTTAGGGATTCTGGGCCCTAAGGCATGGAGAAGATGAGTACTATGGGGCTGATATTAGCAAATTAATGTTAAAAGACCAAAACAAAATTTGTAATAAAAAAAATTACATACATATATACACGCCGTGTCCCGACAATCGGGTAAGCAGAGTAATCGGTGTTGTTTTTTTTTTTTTTTTTTTTTGGAACCTGACACGGTTGGCTACATCACCTACAACATCCGTGATGTCAGCCCATAACACAGGGTGAACTAGGTGCCATGTCAGTGCTTCCCTTCATTTCATGTCGGCTACACTAAACTGGACGGAAAACACGAACTATTTACATAGCCGTTTCGACCGACGTTTCGTTCAGTGCGGTGGTACCAACCCGGCCGGGATAAACCCTACCACCTAGTAAGGTAAGAAGGGAAGGGACCTACAGTTTAACGTGGAATCCGAACCACGGTCAGCCTCCAACGGTCGAGCGGTCACCCATCCAAACACTGACCGCGCTCAGCGTTGCTTAATAACAGTTGACTAACCAACCGCGCCACTGAGCTACCGAGGCTGACGAATTTTCTTATCCCTTAGTCGACTTTTACGACATGCGACGGGGAGAGATGCAGTGGGGCTATTCTTTTTAATTAAGTACCGACCCCACACGGTACAAACGGTTGTGCTGCAAGTACTCTCATAAATTACAGCACAACACCGACCACCACGTTTAGCAAAGTAT
Organism: Nematopogon swammerdamellus; assembly: GCA_946902875.1. Taxonomy (NCBI): domain Eukaryota; kingdom Metazoa; phylum Arthropoda; class Insecta; order Lepidoptera; family Adelidae; genus Nematopogon; species Nematopogon swammerdamellus. The sequence continues at coordinate 1,923,480 of OX336356.1, read as the reverse complement.
TCGGACAAGATAAATATCAGGTTGCAAGTAAGGCACGAAGACCCACCTGCTGCAGGACTCGGTGAAAACTATACTCTTTTACCGATTATGGTCCATTCTATGCTATTCATATCATCGGCAAAACTCATTTTTAATAAGAGCTACTAAAAATTCAATAATGATTACAGTGAAGTGGATTTTTTCTGTGATGGATTGTGCAGGGTTAAGAGACTGGCATCAGTAAAATTTTTTGGTACGAGTACTTAATTATATGCACTAGGTACCTGTCAAGCATGCCATAGTACTTCTTGGTCCATAGTTCTTCGTAGTAACTTTTATATTGGCTTGCTATCACATGTTTTATTGTAATTTCTTCTTTGGTGATTGTTTGCTTATTTCAGTTATTTTTGTTTTCACTCATATTCATTGATGGTTACATTTTTACTTTAATCACTAGTTTATTATTTAGTTTTTATTCTATTACATCACATTCTAAGTTATCTACATGGTTTGTAGTCATCCATCTGTTTTATGTTTTTTTTTTTCTTAACTGTATCAACCTTCACCGGTGTATGTGTTTAATCATAAGTATTACTGTAATGTAATTAATTTCACTGTTGGTTGGACTCTTGAGAACCCATCGGTTCTCAAAATCGTTTTTTTATCGCACCGCTAGCGTGCGGAACTGTCTTCCGGCGAGTGTGTTTCCCGAATCCTTTAACCTGGGTGTCTTCAAACGTGTCGTATCAACGGGCTAGACAGCCTAGCAACAGTCCGCAAATCTGCTGGCATGGCGCCTCACTGAGAGTGGTTTTGCGAGGAGAGGTTTTTTTGGCTCTCTCGACTGTACCATTGGTGTTTCGACACGGCCACCCATGATGGTTTACATAAAAAAAATTAAAGAATTCAAATTTGTGGAGATTTTAACTCTAAAATAACGCACTATTTTCGCAGCGAACTCGTTAAGAGTAACATCCGTCGTTACTGGCACATTAAGCGGATAATCTCCAACATTTAATTATGCTTACATAAATTAAGCATCACGCTCGGGTTGGGAGGTTACAATAATTTTGACTCTTTCCATTACTTCCGCGAAGGAATTAGTACCTGCAAGATTTGGGAGTGTTTTACTATGGCGTTTATCACTGGGAGTACGCAGTGGCGTTTTAGGACGTGGTTATACACCTTTTAATTGAGCCCTGACATTTTTATGGTTCCGTATCCGCCGTACGGGACCCTATTACTAATCTTACGCCATCTGTCTGTCTATCTGTCAGTCTGTCTGCCTGTCTGTCCGTCTGTATGTCCGAGGGCTGTATCTCTTGAACCGTAATAGGTAGCCCGTTGAAATTTTCACAGAATATGTATTATTATTGGCCGATTTAACAACAAATAATAATAATACGAAACATTTACAGGGTCCCCATGCAAGAAACCAAAAAGTGAATGCGCGCCATCTACCGAAAAGAGAATGAAGCATTTTCACTAATCCATAGATGGCGTGAGTGGCGCTGACATGACATGGCGATACGGAACCCTCGGTGCGCGAGTTCGACTCGCACTTGGCGGTTTTTTTTTGCGTGAATCACGTCGTACTCATAATATGGTACAAGGTGGGATGCATGTAAGCTAAAATATGACGTCACCGACACGAAACATGTACCGGGAAAATGGTCAATGCTCAATTTGATGATATACAAAACACACAGTATATCATCAAAATGAGGAAGGTGGCGCAAATACAACAATAATAAAACAAAAATATTTCTTTATTGACACATTTATTTTTGAAATAACTTCACACACAGAGCATCAAATACCTACCGCGCGCGCCCCCTACTAGAGACGCCCTAAGCGATAATATTTGAAACCCAAAAACTACACGCAGTGCTGCTAGCGCTTCGTATGTGTGTGTGTGTGCTAGTATCGACACTACACACAAAGAGGAGCAAGTTAGGCACACGCACAAAACAAATGCACACGCACAACACACATAATATTATGTAAGTCATAGGCCACGCCCACAGGCTTCAACGGCGATGTAGAGAAATCGCGCTCAGGGCGCCTCTAGGAGGGGCGCGCGCATTTGATGCTCTGTGACTTCACATTTTCACAACCTTACAATTTTTATCTAAAATTAACAAATAAAACAAATGGAGTTGGCGGGGTGGTGGGGTGAACACAGGCTACCGATGGTCGGGTTCCAAAGAGAGAAACCTCCGGACTATGCGCGCAGTGTCGAGCAGGGCTGCCTTCTGAATCTGGCCCTTGACCCAGCCACTCAGCGAGAGCCTCTCAAGGTGGTCGTCGAGGCTGTTGGCTATTAGCCCATGTGAAAAAAAAATTATTATTATTTCCAGGCACTGTGAGTCATCAAAGTTAGGCGTTTTTTTTTTTCAATTAGTTTCAAGAGTAACTATGACAACCAGATTTTTTTTTAATTTTTCTTTTATCAAGAGAACATACATAATATATGTATTCTCCACGTGCCACCGTGATTTCACGTTTAAAGAACAGCGGCAGGAGTGAGAAGCGACTCCTAACTCCTACCCACCCCCAGAATTGTTTTTATGTAATCCGGTATGGGTGGCTGAGTCGGAGGGTCCAAAGCACGTGCTCGGAGCACGTCAATATCACCAATATCACCTCCGAAAGTTAGGTGCCATACCGGAGACTTCCCTAGATTGCTGGCTAATACTGAACTAGAGGAGAACACTTGTTCGATAACATATTAAAATACACGTGAAGCTGCTATGCGGCCATCTTACATCCAGTACGGTGGTATCAACCCAGTCGGCTACAATTTGAGCCTACCACCTAGTAAGGGGCAAGGGAAGGGACCTACAGTTTTACACCGATTACGAACGGTGAAGCACGAGGTGTAGGTATGCATGTAAATTTTTTCGTCAGAAAAAACTCATCGGTACACGCCGCCGACCGGATCCCAACCTCGGATGTCTCGCATCGGCCACAAGCCGCTTAACTTATCAGGTTGCCTGGAAGAAAAATTAATTGCAGTGATAAGTCCGCCTTTTCTTATTTCTTGTCGTGTGTACTGTTCTTCCTTCAATTGGGTGCAACAAAGAGTTTCTGTTCTATTCTATTATCTCCTATGAAACTGAAAATCTCAAAAACACAGACATTTCCATTTAATTTTGTACCGTGTGGGGCCGGTACTTTAAAAGAATAGCCCCACTGCATCTCTCCCCGTGTATGTCGTAAAAGGCGACTAAGGGATATGACTCCCTTCTTATATCACTAGGTGGTAGAGTTTAACCCGCCCGGGTTGGTACCACCGCACTGAATGAAAGGTCGGTCGAAACGGCTATGTAAATAGTTTGTGTTTTCCGTGCAGTTCAGTGTAGCCGGCACGACCGAAGGGAAGTACTGACGTGGCACCAAGTTCACCCGGTGTTATGGGCTGACATCGCGGATGTTGTTGGTGATGTAGCCAACCGTGTCAGTTTCCATAAAAAAAAAAATTCATAAAAATAAAATTTTCCGCGCAGCCAGTGTGACCGCAGTGTTGATCGCGACAGCGCAGAGACAAGTCGCGTTGTTGTTCCGATGCCGGCCGAGTAATAATACGTGAGCGAATAAATTTCCGAAATGGAGCAATTCGGAATTCCTTTCTCTTCGGAAAAAGGACCAGCTTCCCGCCGCCGACAGTTAGACATATGCCGGGCGATAGGTCGACACTCGATTAGGTCAACTGTAAATAGTGTGCCATTTTTAAATGAAATTCAAGAATACAATGTTAGTATTTAGTTTTTCTTTATTTATTTATTAGGTTAATTTTATCAATGTTATACATTTGTTAGTTAGGTTTTAATTATTTAGTTATTAGTATCTTCATTTACAGCAGAAACATTAAGTAAAAAGAAAAAAACATGTATTGCTTCAAAACCATTTTACAGAAATAAACCCAATATAAAATTCAAAAAAAAGAATACAATATAAAATATAAAATCAAATAAAATATGCATTATTGTACACCATAGAAACATGGAACACAACAGGCAAGTCTAATGCAATGTAGCATTCTTGAAAAACTAAACTTTGGGATGTGGAGAAGCGCATAGGGCGGCCAATGCAGTGCAAAAGTAAAGTGTGAAGAATAAAACTATTAAATAAATAAACAAAAACATATAAATAGATACATACATAATATAGATACTATAAGGTACGTACATATTATATATAGGTATAAATTAAATATATATACAAATATGTTTTACATTATAAAACCAAATGAACAGGAGTTACAATAACGTAATTATGTAAAATTAAATTGTATTACTCTTCGCGATCGGAATCACATAGAAATAGTTTGCGGATAGCGAAACTTAGCTGAAACTCAAAAGGATTGATGTGCAAACATGTTAGTTCGTGACCACGCACACACATTAACACTTAAGAGTCACAGCTATATTACTTACGCGAAGACGTTAACTCAAATTTTACCCCTACTAACATCTAAGATGTTTACTTACACATCAAACATGTTTTAGATTCGAAGAAAGAAAATAAGGAGAAGGCTCGAACACTTGAATGACACTCATACTTCAGTCAATGACGAGTGACTTGTTGAACGTAGTTAGCGGCACTTGCTCGAAGGCGCAAGCGTAATAACGTGAGATTAATTGTCTACCCTGCTAAATTTCGAATTTTAGAACGCGAAGATTAGCAACCTTCATCTCTCTGTGTTGACTTCTAATAGTTTGTCAACCTTTATTACTGTCGACCTCCACCAGCGTCGACATGCACCACTGTCGATCTAGCGTCTCATACGCTGGCCCATCCCGTTCTATGGAACGCGATGGGGCAGGAGGGGATGGATAGTTCGTTCCGGGCAAGGGTTGATGGGTTCCGGTGGAAGAGTGGAATTGTAGGCACGCAATTTATGGAGTATTGGACCAAGTTGATAGCCCATGGTGTTGTTTTATAGCGTTTTAGCGGTGTGTTTCAAACTTTTCTAAATGTTTATGCTACATACTTACATACACACACACATGCACCCACACCACACATATGTGAAGTACACATGCACGTCCTCAAGGATTATGTAATACATGAAAATAAAAATAATTTAATTACTGAATATTTAATCGATAATTTATTGATTGGTATAAAATCCACAGAAGAAATACAACTTTCTAATAAAAAAAGTGGTCAAGTGAACCATGTTTACCATCCAATGCGCCTCGCCAAGACGCGTCTTTTGACACCCCAGTTACCCACGTAGCCCCAGAATTCACGGCACAAACGCGATGTCACAAAAATCATTTCCAATGATAAAATTTGTTGATTCTTTTTAGGGTTCCGTACCTAAAAAGGTAAAAACGGAATTCTCGCAAAATCACTCCGTCTCCGTTAGTCTGCCATAGGTTTTTTTCTAAAGTAAGTAGAAAATTGAAATTTAGATTAAACTAGCTTTTGCTTTTGCTTGATTTAAACGCAAATATGATAACAAAACTATCGCTTCTCTTATATTCTCTCTCTCCCGCCCATACTATACTTTATTTGATACTGATCTGCCCTTAGTCTATTTAGCGTGATGGTATATAAAGAGTCCGACTCGCACTTGTAGACTTTTTTTTCTCATGTTCACTTAGCAGGATATATCATATGTATAATTGATTATTTAATTATATACACCGTGTCCCAAAACTCAACGTCAAGCGATAATGTGGCTAGTCACTAAATTCTTGTAAAAATATGTTTAAAAAATACCCTGCGAAGTTTCTTGTCGGTTCTTCTTCGTGGGTGTAATCGAACCGGATAGAACAAATTGTGACAAGTTCGAGAGCAGTCTAACTGCCATATGAATGATCAATAAACAATACAATAAACAATACAAAAAACCAGGGAGTAGGCCAGTTTATGACTACATAGGGAAAAATAAGAAAAAAATCGGAGTGATTTGTTCTTTACGATATGACCATCAAAACGTTGAAGATTTACATTTTAGTTACTACGACAAAAAAATTGCAAATATAATTGTTCAAATTTGTATATTGGATGCCTAAATAACTCAGCTATTGATAACTATTCCAAATAAAACCAGAATGCCTGTAGTTTTACCAAAACACATATTCAGTTAAATTTTTTACTAAAAAAAAAATAACACAGTTTTTTCCTAGGTAGTCATAAAGTGGCCTACTCCCCTGGTTCCCGTTTGACGTTTAGTTTTGGGACACGTTGTTTAAGTAGGTATATGGAGCTCACAAATACCTACTCGTAGCATTATTTTCTATGTATACCTATATTAAATTACCCTCCCGCATTGGTTAAACAGCACCGAATGAAGGTTGGTCGAAACTGCTATGAAAATATTTCGTGTTTTCCGTCCAGTTCAATATAGCCGGCACGACTAAAAAGAAGCAATGACATTGCACCTCGCTGTCGCAACCGTTCGATACGAAAACTATTTTGTTGACTTTGTAATCGAATTAAATTTCGAACTGAAAACACTAATTATTTTCAAAGCCAATTTCTACAGACATTCATAAATTATTTATAAAGAAAATATTTCTCACCGACACTGCAGCAGCGCATAGATCAATAGCGTCAGGTACGCGGGGGGTGAGGTGTGGGGAGGCACCACCGCACGAGATGAGGGTGGGCGAGGGGTGGCTGGAGCGGAGACACTCGATGCGATGGACCTCCACTGGGGCTTGTAGGTGCCTTGGAGGCATGAATTGCGTGAGGTTATAGAAAGTTGCAGTAGCTTCTCGGGGTTGTGACTTATTTTCTCTTAGTCTGAGATCTTGTGACTTATTTTCTCTTAGTCTGAGATCTTGTGACTTATTTTCTCGTAGTCTGAGATCCGATGAAAGGAGTTCTCAACTAACTCTTTTATATTTGAGAATTAATATATTATTTTAATTTAACAAAGAGTTTGTTAAAGAAGATAAACATTTTTAGGGTTCCGTATACGTCGTACCGGGCCCTATTACTAAGCCTACGCCGTCTGTCTGTCTATCTGTCTGTCTGTCCGTCTGTCCGAGGGCAGTATCTCTTGAACCGTAATACGTAGCCCGTTGAAATTTTCACAGAATATGTGTTATTATGGCCGATATAACAACAAATTATAAATAAAAATAAGAACAAGTCAAAAAATCACGCGGTCTCCATACAAGAAACGCCATCTACCGAAAACAGTATGAAGCAGCGCTGACCATGACATGGCGATACGGAACCCTCGGTGCGCGAGTTCGACTCGCACTTGACCTGTTTTTTGCAGTTAGTATGGAAACACCTTAAATAGATTCGTCTTAATGTTGCATTTTGAAAAAGTATTTGACATTTAAATTTCATTAAAATTCACAATGACATTATATTTGTAATAAACTTTTACTAATATTTGTTGAATTGACTTGATATATTTAAGTATCAAATTGACGATGGCACTATACACCAGATATAGGTAATTTAAATAGGCAGAGTGGTCAGATTCTTCAGTATTCGTGTTTATGCTGTAAATATGAATGCTCTTGTGAGCGGTAGTATGGGTTAATTATTTATAAGTTACTATAATATAATACTTATAAGGTACTAACAAAACATTGTGACTTGCGAAGTTTGTTTGTCAGTTCTTCTTCGCATTGAATTTAGAACTGGCGGAATTTTCGACATGTCCAAGCGTAGGTTACCTACCTGTGGATGAAATTATACAATAAACAATACATTTTAGCAGTGTTCCTCTTAATTAATGACTCCATGGTGTCGACGAATGAACTCGGTACCGAATAACGTGTGGATATTTTGTTAATTAATGAACTATAAATTTGAGCGCCCCTCCCCTGTGATGCCACTACCCCGTGCCCTTTGCTTATATTGCGCGTGCGTCTCTCCGGCAGAACCACGTGACGATAAAGTTACCGTGATGTGGTGAGCGAATAGAATATAATATAATTGTGGCCGGGTGGTTTGGGCATCGGCTTCTCATGCGAGAGGTCCGCGGTTCGAATCCGGACGGCGTGTCCCAATGAGTTTTTTCTGACGGAAAAATTTACGTGCATACGTACACCTGCTGCTTCACCGTTCAGAACCGGTGTAAAACTGTAGGTCCCTTCCCTTACCCCTTAATAGGTGGTAGGCTCAAATTGTAGCCGACTTGGTTGGTTCCACCGTACTGGATATAAGATGGCCGCATAGCAGCCTCGGTTGTGTTCTCCTCTAATCCAGTATAGCCAGCAATCCAGGGAAGTCTCCGGTATGGCACCTTCCTTCTCGGAGGTGTTATTGACTGGTCGGAGCATGCGCTTGGGCCCCTCCGAATCAGCCACCTATACCGGATTACATTAAAAAAATGCACTGGGATAGATTGAGTGGGGCTATTCTTTTTAAGTGCCGGCCCGACACAGTATACAGATACGGTTCACAAAATATTAATTCACAGCAAACCTCATCTATGAGCGAGTACCTAATTTATCGAGTAGATGGTCTTGCCAAGCTTATGTGCCGCATAGCAGGTTGGCTTCTGCAGCGTTCGGTCTTGTAACAACATCGCCATTTTACACCACCTCTATCATCGAACTACGCGTGTGTATATGTACGTACAGTATCCTCTAAAAACACACACCTGTAGATGCAACCAAGGCGCCTAGTCCGGCGGGAAAATGCCACCTTGATGCGTCTTCGTACCGTGTGGGGTCGGTACTTAAAAAGAATAGCCCCACTGCACCTCTCCCCGTCGCATATCGCAAAAGTCGACTGAGGGATAACAAGATTCGTCAGTCTCGGTAGCTCAGTGGTGCGGTTGGTTAGTCAACTGTTGTTAAACCACTCTGAGCGCGGTCCATACTTGGATGTGTGACCGCTCGGCCGTTGGAGGCTGACCGTGGTTCGGATTCCACGTTAAACTGTAGGTCCCTTCCCTTCTTACCTTACTAGGTGGTAGGGTTTATCCCGGCCGGGTTGGTACCACCGCACCTAACGAAACGTCGGTCGAAACGGCTACCTATGTAAATAGGTCGTGTTTTCCGTCCAGTTTAGTGTAGCCTAGTTCACCCGGTGTTATGGATTGACATCACGGATGTTGTAGGTGATGTAGCCAACCGTGTCAGTTTCCATAAAAAAAATTCTTCCATTCAGTGCGTGCCTTTATTCGTGCCGGCTACACTGAACTGGGCAGAAAAAAATCAATACCATTACGAAAATAGCCGACATCGCGCCACTTCCGATCTTGAAACAGCTATGGATACATAAGATAAGAGAAGTAAAGGCTAGATGTGCGATCGATCATCTGCCATGTCGCTGCATTATGCGGAGAGTTACCGCTTACGGCAGAGGATGTCGGCATGTTTCCGCGTTCTCATTGGCTGTTAACATCGGCTTGCGATGGCTGAGTGGCGCCACATGTTGTGTAGATGTATGGGTTCATATCTCAGCTTTCGATGCGATATTGTATTGTATTGTGTATTGATAATTTATGTGGCATTCTGGCCGGGATGTATTTTTTCCAATGATTTTCGCTTTGCATTTTTCTAATAAAAATAATTCATGTGGCAGTTAGACTGCGCTCGAACTTGTCACAATTTGTTCTATCCGGTTCGATTACACACACGAAGAAGAACCGACAAGATCTTTGTAGAGTATTTTTTTACGTGATAACGCCACGTCTTATAAATTTATGAACACCGGCTGCACGCACGAAAACCTGTCACGTTCCATCTGAGCCTGTGTGTGCAAGCGAGAGCGCGTAACAAGCGATAGAGAAGCACAATCGGCCCAAGCGTCGGCTTATGACGTTATCACGTAAAACTATCGTCCGTAAACCGACTTTACAGACAACCAATTTTTTTTTAATACATATTATTACAAGTACTTTAGTGACTAGCCACATAATAACACCGCCTACAGTCTATCGAAAACACAGCTTCAGAGCAAGATTAACAATTTTTCGGAGAGTTCAGACTACAAAGGCTCATTAATTATGTGTGTCAGGTGTAAAGAGCCTTTGTCAAACTTTTATACACGTAAGTTTATTGATTTTGATGGAACCGTGTATAGAACGTCCTGACGATCAATCTAGCTGATGTTAATCAAATCTATGAGCTGGCGTCTTAAGTAAACCCAAAGGCAATTAAACCACAAGATCTCAAGTATAGAACCTTTTTACCAACATTCGCTGCTTCCTTCCTCCGAAGATCCCCGAGCGGACGTACGGAACCATAACTCTGGGCGCCTTTGTTCCACGGAACCCTGCCCGGTCTTACCTCCCAAAGTTTGAGCGCCCCTGCGTCTTGCGACTTCTATTGTGTGCGCATGATTCACGACCTCGTAAAAGATAACTCGGTACAGTTCGTGGTTGGCTTTATTGGGTTTTAAATATAGCTGATTTAGTGGGAGAAATTAGTCCAGTATAAAAAAATGTTTTACTAAAGTTCATATTAAAAATTAAAATTATTATAAAAAATAAAACCTTTCATTTTTTAGTCTTCGTCTTCGTCTAAGAACCAATTAATATATTATGTTTGCTGTAATTTCACTGTTTCTTATTTTCTTATTTATTAATAATCGAATTTTAACTTTTAACTTTTGACTTGATACTTAGACTTTTAATTTTGTAATTAATTTCAATTTTATTTTATTTTATTTTAAATTTATTTAATCTTTTAATTTTGTAATTTTCTATCGTTTTTATTTACCATGTTTTATCAAATGCATGTAAACCGGAGGAATTCTATTCTTGGCTATTAAGTTTTATATTGTTCATTTTTAAATTTGTTGTATTAATATAAGCTGTGGAATTCTCTAATATATAAATAAATAAATAAAATAAAGTAACTGAGTGAAAAATTATGTGGAGGCTCGTCTCGACACGCAACGTTGATAGATTAACGGGGGGTAGCAGGTTATATCGAGAGGAAGGCCTAGCTGGCTTCTAAGAAGCTGGGCGTACTCAATAAGGTGCAAGGGTACTTCACGCCGGGCCAAAAGCTGCTTTTGTATAAATCGCAGATCAGGTCCTGCTTGGAGTACTGCTCGTACCTGTGTGATGGCTCTGCTAAATACCAGCTTGCGCCTCTGGACTCTATCCAGCGACGAGCCGTGCGACTAGTGGGTGACCCCGAAGTGTCCCGCTAACCAATGGAACTCGGGATGTCGGCTCCCTGAGTGTGTTCTACCCCTTATTCCATGAGGATTGCTCGGAGGAGCTGTTTAACGCGATTCTCAGAATCAACAATTTTTTTTTATGTAATCCGGTATGGCTGGCTGAGTCAGAGGTGCCAAAGCACGTGCTCTGACTAGCCAATATCACCTCCGAGAAGGTATGTGCCATACCGCGGAGACTTCCCTGGATTGCTGGCTATACTGGACTAGAGGAGAACACAGCCGAGGCTGCTATGCGGCCATCTTACATCCAGTACGGTGGTACCAACCCTGCCGGCTACAATTTGAGTCTACCACCTAGTAAGGGGCAAGGGAAGGGACCTACAGTTTTACACCGGTTCCGAACGGTGAAGCAGCGGGTGTAAGTATGCACGTAAATTTTTTCGTCAGAAAAAACTCATTGGTACACGCCGACCGTATTCGAACCTCGGACCTCCCGCATGAGAAGCCGATGCCCAAACCACTCGGCCACCCGCCGCACTAACTAAATCAACATTCAATAACGACCAATAAAATGTTTTATTGAAAACTCTTTTGGGATTTATTGTCCAGAGACAGATTGTCAGCCTCAGTTGCTCGGCGGTGCTATGCGTCGGCCAAGAGCATCGATGTACGATCGGCGAAGTTAACCACACCGGGCGCGGTCGAACTTTGGATGACGTTTGGACCGTCGAAAACACGAATCACCTTTACAACCATCACTTTCAGCCTCGGTAGCTCAGTGGTGCTGTCGGTCGACTGTTGTTAAGCAACCCTGAGCGCGGTCAGTACTTGGATGGGTGACCGCTCGACCGTTGGAGGCTGAACGTAATTCGGATTCCACGTAATACTGTAGGCCCCTTCCCTTCTTACCTTTCTAGGTGGTAGAGTTTATCCCGCCCGGATTGGTACCACCGCACTGAATGAAACGTCGTCGGTCGAAACGGCTATGTAAATAGTTCGTGTTATCCGTCCAGTTCAAGTGTAGCCGACATGAAATGAAGCGAAGCGCTGACATGGCACCTAGTTCACCCGGATGTTGTAGGTGATGTCGCCTAACATGTCAGTTTCTATTTAAAAAAAAATCCACATCTGTATTACGAGCGTATTTAAAAGCGGCGGGTGGCCGAGGGGTTTGGGCATCGGCTTCTCATGCGAGAGGTCCGACGTTCGAATCCGGTCGGCGTGTACCAATGAGTTTTTTCTGACGAAAAAATGTACGTGCATATGCTTCACCGTTCGGAACCGGTGTAAAACTGTAGGTCCCTTCCCTTGCCCCTTACTAGGTGGTAGGTTCAAATTGTAGCCGATTGGTACCACCCAAAGAGTTTGTATTACGTCGCTGCGCTCCTTTATAGAGCGACCCTATGGGCACACGGCTACGAGAAAGAATGAAGCCCGCTGCGGGGTGTAGTGCGGGCAGGGGAACGACGTTCGGCTCCTACTCGGGCATGCGCGAACGGAAAGCGTCCAAGCGTAGAAACAATGTATCTCTTATTTTGCAAAATTTTATTTGTATTGTAAGTGAGGTTGTAGGTACCTTAATATATTGAATTCTTACGGTGCTTACTTATATTACTTTATCCTATTACTTTAAGTGAGCTAAACTTGTATGTATATATTTGTTTCTCGGAAACGGCTCTAACGATTTCGACGAAATTTAATTGTATTTAGATAATGTTACTTTTTCAAGTTTATTCATCTACATAGATCTACGTAGACACCGAGCAAAGCTCGATCGCTCAGGTACTTGCCATTATGAAAGATTCGTATTTACGACAAATGAGTGGAAAAAAAACAACATAACAAAAGTTTTGTAAATCAAAATTTATGATCCAAATAAGGTCCCGCTTTTGGGTTTTTCGCTACGATCTCGAAAACGGTGCCCCGTAGAGTAAAATTGTCTTTTACCGAATGAAAGCTCATAACATTATCTACAACTTTTATTCTATTCACTTTTTTCAAATTCCGAACCGTTTTCGAGCTACACGCTTAGGAAAAGTGAAAATTTCCGAAAAATTGATTTTTACCTCATATTTCTCATCAAACATTCCTTCATATCGTCTAAACTATTCACCAGAAAAAGATATTGTCAAACAAGAAGTTATAGATAATTCAATTCCCTTCAATAGCGTGTATATATAGGCTAATTTATCTCCAGCCGGTCAATAGTTGCACCAATTTTAAGATATTTTTGTAAAATTTCATCATTTTCAGAAAAAGTTGTTTTGGTCATTCCTGAGTCACAACTATCGTTTGTTACACCTATGTATCATCTAATAATATGTCACACTTGAAAGCGGGTTAAATGCAGTAAATGAAAATCATGTCACTTGAAAAAATGGAAAATTGTATTTTATAGATAATAAATAAAAGTCTGTTATATATAAGGTAAGTAATTTTATTTTATTTTAATAAATCATTGTTTTACTTCCAAGAAGTTTCATCCTCTTTGGACGTGAGGGCCCTGGTAAGGGTTCTTCCTCCATGGCATTTTCATCCTCAGTGGTGGGTGGTTCTTGATGAAGGGCCTCTGCGTGCTGTTTAGCTGCGCTCTCAGTTGGTGCGCGCGAACTAATTTCAGGCTATATACTAGCCACTGACCTCATAAACGACTGGAAGCGGTCGTCTAAATCAATTTTTCGAAAATTTTCACTTTTCCTCAGCGTGTAGCTCGAAAACGGTTCGGAATTCGAAAAAAGTGAATAGAATAAAAGTTGTAGAGAATTTTATGAGCTTTCATTCGGTATAACACAATTTTTCTCTACGGGGCACTGTTTTCGAGATCGCAGCGAAAAACCCAACAGCGGGACCTTATTTGGGCCCCCCTTCCCCCCACCCTCCCTCCGGCTCACCTCGTAGACGCCAGGACTTTTAGTATGTTTACTCCCTAAGCACCGCGAACAGGTTTCTGAAGAAATCGCTTTTGACCCTGCTCACGCACTCTACACCTCCTTTTGGGCCATTCGTTGATTGGACTATTGGTATTGCTTGATCTTTGAATTTTCTATCTCCATCTGGTGCAATATAAAAGTAGTCTTCTTTAAAATGTCGAGAACAAATACGGCTGTAAGTGTTTCCTGTTCTTTTTATTGCGGCCTCCCACAGTTTAATTTTTTCAGGATTTTTGGGAAACCTTAAAACCAAAGGTACCTAATTGAAAATTACCTAATTGCCATCTTTCACTAAACAAAATTACTCGGAAACCAGTATACATACTAAATAGTCCATATTTGGGTGTTTTTTTATGGAATCTGACACGGTTGGCTACCTACATCACCTACAACATCCGTGATGTCAGCCCATAACACCCGGCGAGCTAGGTGCCATGTCGGTGCTTCCCTTCATTTCATGTCAGCTACACTGAACTGCTCGGAAAACACGAACTATTTACATAGCCGTTTCGACCGACGTTTCGTCAGAGCGGTGTTACCAACCCGGCCGGGATAAACCCTACCACCTAGTAAGGTATGAAGAGAAGGGGCCTACAGGTTAACGTGGAATCGGAACCACGGTCAGCTCCAACGGTCGAGCGGTCACCCTTTCCAAGTACTGACCGCGCTCAGGGTTGCTTAAGAACGAAGGTAGGTATATGCGTGATTTACGTTAAGCTCATTCCATTCGTTTCAAAATGGCGGGCATTTTTTGAAAAAATAAAATGCTTCATAAGATAAGATACCTACGTGAACGAACATGCGTCGTTTAATAAAGTAACCGAGCTTTAAAGTCCTTCCATAGAGTATTGACTTTTACTTGGTTTTAAAAAAAAATACACGAAAGATTATATCTGCCTCCTATTTTGGAACTTTATCATCAATACTAATAATAAATCTGTAAGGGATGGCCATGGAGTAAGTTACTTTATTTTACGAGATATTGCGTTTGTAGACTCTATGTATGATACTAAAACTAAATTGACGATTTTTAGAACTATTTTCTGTATGTATGTAACTATCTACGTTCCACGATAGCTCTTAAACCGATCATCCGAATTCGATGAAACTTAGTACAAGCACATTTACCTAGACGAGACATAGGATAGGCTAAATAAAATTGAGTTCCGGTTACGCTATGATGTGGCTGTCATACAAACCGAAAAGGTACGGGGGCGGGCTTAATTACTTTCTTATTTTTAAATCCGAATTTCACGCGAGCGAAGTCGCAGGCAAAAGCTAGTACTACTTAAATTAATTACGTAATCACATGGATTATTATATAAATATTCGGGAAAAAATATGATTTAGACTTAGCACGTTCTATATGAAATCCGCCACCGCCGTCGCTCCCGGTTAAAATATCACCAAAATACCAATTACCTGTGGAATCTTAGACCATTCACGATTCTAGTCTCCTCCTTTGAGTCAGATTTGCAAATTAAAACGCAACAGTTGACCATTTTGGCTGAATTTTAGGAATAAAACTAAGAAATTGATCCCTCTGCATCGCGCGACGAAGCACGGCCGATGACTGTCGATCGGACCCGAACGCGCTTCGTGGCCCTCACCAACGAAGCTTCACCTCACCAACGCTTACATTATCTCTATAAAGGAGCGCAGCGACGTAATACAAACTCTTTGGTACCACCGTACTGGATGTAAGATGGCCGCATAGCAGCCTCGGTTATGTTCTCCTCTAGTCCAGTATAGGCAGCAATCCAGGGAAGACTCCGGTATGGCACCTCGGAAGTGATATTGGCTGGTCGGAGCATGCGCTTTGTCGCCTCCGACTCAGCCACACATACCGGATTACATAAAAAAAAAAATTACGAACCTCCGGCCATGCATGAGAATGCCCTCCTTACAACCTCTCACGCACATGACCGATCCATTACTCTCAACCGCTCGCAAGAAGTTCGCAATAGAAAAAGAATAACAATTTTCCTGTAACAAATTATTTATTGCCACATCCGCATTTCCCTATCTAGAGTGAGAGCGGGGCAGGTGAAGACGAATTTATGGAAAGCGACGAAAAACTCGTCGCTGCAAACGCACGCGGGTAACTTTCGTCGAAGAATGCGTCTTAGATGTTTTTATGTTTATTTATATATATGTTTTATTTTTCTTTTTTTATAAAAAAAATGTGTAATTACCTGTTTAATTGTAAAATAACATAATTATTGTTTCATTCAGGTAAGTTGAAAATAGATATGATATTCAAAATTTTACTGACTCTGTGGGGCAGTCTTAAATTCAGCGCCGCACACTCCCAGCTCGGAGACGAGTTGTTTTGCAGCAGCATAGGCTGCGCCGGTTCATTTTTAGGGTTCCGTATCCGGTACGGGACCCTATTACTAAGCCTACGCCGTCTGTCTGTCTGTCTGTCTGTCTGTCTGCCTGTCTGTCTGTCTGTCTGTCTGTCCGTCCGTCCGTCCATCCGTCCGTCCGTCCGTCCGTCCGTGCGTCGGTCCGTCCGTCCGTCCGTTCAGAGATACAGCTGTATCTCTTGAACCATAATTGGTAGCCCGTTGAAATTTTCACAGAAAATGTACTATTATGGCCGATATAACAACAAATAATAAAAATTTAAAAAAAGTACAAAATTCACGGGGGTTCCCATAGAAGAACCCAAAAAGTGTATGCGCGCGCGCCATCTACCGAATAGAATATGAAGCATTTTCTAATCGTAACTAAAGTAATATGCAATTTTACAGAGTATTTGCAGCACAACACCGATTACTCTGCTCACCCTGTTTGTCGGGATACATCGTGTGTGGTATATGTATGTATGTATGTATGTATTTAAGCGAACGCCGATACAAACATCGAATTTTCAGTATTAATTACTTTTCAACTTCCCCAAGGTGATTGTACCGGCGACCGGGCAGCATTCGTTCGTCGTAAATAACCACAAAACTCTAACCCCCGCCCCCCGCGCCCGCCTCTCGCCCCCGCCGCTACCCGTGTCGCCGGCTACATGTGTGCGATTAATTCTTTTATTTACATCGCACCGCGCGAAAGCCTTAGGAACGGGGAAAATTGTTCTGGCCTGGTTATAGGAAGTTTGAGAAAAAATCTTGCGGGAAATAACTAGGAAATACATACATACATATCACACACGCTGAATCCCGACAATCGGGGTAAGCAGAGTAATCGGTGTTGTGCTGCAAGAAATCTGGTACATTACAGCACAACACCGACCACCACGTTTCGCAAAGTATTCGAACAAGATTCAATCGATCAAGCAGCAAGTAAGTAAGGCACAAAGACCCACCTGCTGCATGACTCGGTGGAAGTACCATGCCAAGGTGAGAGGTGAATAGGAAATAAAATAATTTATTTCAAGATTTAAGTACTTTTAATTTTAATTTATTAATCCTTACCTATAATAAAATCCAACGTCTGCTTTCTGTCTGTCTGAGTGTCTGTCTGTCCGCTTATAACTCGAGAACCACTGAACCGATTTTAATAAAACAAAATTCTACGGATAGCTTGATTCTTCCCATCAACTATAGGCTACTTACTATCACGCTAAATGGCTTATGAGGTTAGCAGTGAAGTGAAATATCAGAGCGGGCGGAGCCGCGTGCACAGCCTGTGTCGAATAAAAAAGCAGTAGTAGTTTAGTTTTATCACGCTATAAACAGGTAAATGTTTTAATTAGATTTTTTTTTTACTTTGGATAAATAGATAGTTTGGGTTATTCACATTTTATTCGGTAATACATCAAAACAATATAAAAAACTATTGACTTATTTAAATTAATTAATACGTGTGGTGGCGTGCCTTGGGAGAGGCCTATGTCCAGCAGTGGACCGATACAGGCTGATGATGATGATGATGATGAATGCTAAACTAAAATATATTAAAAAAAAGAACTCGGCTTAATTACAATTACAGCACAACAACTAAAACCACGAAGTCTCGGAAACTACACGACTCGGTCTAAGGGCCGTGCCAAGGTGAGAGGTGGGCATCTTGTCCTTATCCATTGGTCGTCTTTTACCACTTGCACGGGGAGAGATGCAGTTGGGCTATTCTTTTTAAATACCGCCCCCACACGGCATTTAAAAAGTGTGCGCGTTCTAATTGGCAATGTCTTATTATTAACAAATATAAATAATATTGCCCCCTATTATATTTATACATTGTTCGCTAAAATAAGGTTGTATTGTTTTCATGAAGAAGGGCTAAGGATTTCAGTACAAACAATTTGTCTCACTTTCCTGCCGCGTCAATATGATACGTACAACGCCATCTATCGGCGAGTAGGAGAACCTAAGAACCTAACAGAAATTATCCTTCACAGATTTTCCAGGCGTCAGGCCTGTGTAGGTTTAAGTCGTAAGTCTGGGTTAGATTTTATATTGTTAATGCATTTTCAAATATTTGTTTTAATTTAATGCAAACTTGAAAAATGCATTGGGACCATTTAATTTTTTTTTAATATAAAATTGTTTTGCACGTTCGCTGATATTATAATCTGAAATATTTACAAACGAATACGTTATTAGGATTCCGCAGCCAGCAAGACCCTTATGAAATCGATCACGCGTCTGTCCGTCCGTGCGTCCGTCCGTCTGTTACAGCCTGTAGCTCCCAAACGGTTCGAGCTGTGTTCTTGAAACTTTTATTTACATTGAAAATGTTTATTATGTTTTCGTGAGTGTTCGAGTATAGTGCCCCCGATTTATGAAATTGTGACATTTGCCTGTAGTTTCGCAGATATGAGAGGTACGCGGATGGGCCATATGTAATGTGCGTCTACCGGAGGGCTTTAAAGTGCACTTTGAATTCCCAAAATTCGGTCGGTAACTTTTTGAGATTTTCCAAAATTTGTCAAAAATTCAAAAAAAATTCGCCGACTTGGATCGAGAATTTCCCGGTAACTTTTTTTTGAGCTCGCTATTCAAGAATCGGAAAAAAATCTTAGGAGGCGGGCGGACAAAAACTGTAGGCGGTAGCGGGTCCCTTACGCGCCCAGTCTGCGCTCGGTTCATTTTATCGTCAGTTCGCTGTAGAATTAATTCCTATTAACTATGTAGTTACAATTTGGACGACATATAGTTCTCAATCGTTTCTAAGATCTATCGTTTCTTTTCGTTGAATAAAACAAATTAAGTAGTCAAATTTTATCGTGTGCTTTATTTCTAAATAACATTTTCAATGCCTTTTGTAGTTGCGCGTAGTGTGAGATCTGTACATTTTTTTTATAGATTTCCGGTAGGTAACCAAATCATGCTGTTCAAATCATGTTAGGGTGTAGCATGCCAGAGTTCCTGAATTTTAATAATAATTAATAGGGACCGCAAAAACGTTAAAATTAAAAATATTTTTTAACTTCGTCGAGTGATCGATGAAATGGTCTTTCAAGGCCTAGATTAATAATTTTAATTTTTTTATTTTATGAAAGTTAGAATAAGGCACGTGTAAAATTTACTCTGTCAGAGGCAATTATTCCAAAAAGAAATGTTTAGTAAACCTAAAAAAAAATAGAAGTAGTCATGTATGTAATGTTAGTACTTATGTTTTTTTTTATGGAAACTGACACGGATGGCTACATCACCTACTTTTCAACTATTCTTGTTCGCCTGCGTGTACTCCTCCCACATCCCCAAGGTTAGTTAGAATAGAATGCCTCGCGGCATTGAGCTCGCATGTTGTACCAAATTTTGATAAATAGGTGTTCAATAAAGAATATATACATTTATACATACACACCTACAACATCCGTGATGTCAGCCCATAACACCGGGTGAACTTGGTGCCACGTCAGTGCTTCTCTTCGGTCGTGCCGGCTACACTGAACTGGACGGAAAACACCAACTATTTACATAGCTGTTTCGACTGACCTTTCATTCAGTAATGTAAGTTATATAAAAAAAAAGCTCTAAAACGTTTCTTACTCGGTTCTTCCTTATAGATTGCATTGCTGAACGGGACATGACAAAAATATCATGACGAACCATACGTGAATATGCATAATATGCATATTCACGTATTATGTCTCAATGAAATATTTTTAATGTTGTGTGTTCTTTATGGTGAAATAAATATCTGAATCTGAATCTGAATCTTTCAAATTAGAGCTTACGGCATGAAAACTAGTTTGAAGTATGTATCTTAAGCTTTTATAAAGAAAAAATTGAATTTTTCTGAGCGTAAAAATGTCTCAGGCGTGAACGGCATGAAACAAGCTCGCCTCACTCGTTATTTAGCATTGTATTAATTGTCAGCCTCTGTAGCTCAGCGGTCGGTCGACTGTTATTAAGCACACCTGGGCGTGGTCAGTATTTGGATGGGTGACCGTGGTTCGAAATCCACCGCTAAAACTGTAGGTACCTTCCCTTCATACTTTATCAGGTGGTAGGGTTTATTTATCCCGCCCAGGTTGGTCACACCCGAGGTCACACCGCACTGAATGATACGTCGTCGGTCGAAACGGCTATGTAAATAGTTCGTGTTTTCCGGTCCAGTTCATTGTAGCCGACACGAAATGAAGAAAAGCACTGACATTGCACCTAGTTCACCCGGTGTTATGGGCTGACATCGCGGATATGGTAGGTGGTGTAAGCAACCGTGTCAGTTTCCATAAAAATAAAATAAAAAAAACATTGAGGAACCATAATTGAATTAAAATTTTATTTAATAATTTATCTTATAGGCCTGACCATTTAGAGGTAAGTAAGTTTTAGAGTAAGTTCATTTAATCAATTATTCCTATTTTCATACAAAGACATCGCTTGGTACTCATTGCAAATAATAACCTAAAGGTTATATTTTTATTAGAACCTAAAGGTTGCTCGCACCGGATAAAGCCAACTTAGAAAGAAAATCCGCCAAGCGCGAGTTTTCCTCACGCACGGAGGGTTCCGTAGATCGGCTATACCATGACATGAAATGAAATTAAGGGAAGCACTGACATGGCACCTAATTCACCCGGTGTTATGGGCTGACATCACGGATGTTGTATAGGTGATGTAGCCAACCGTATCAGTGTCTATAAAAAAAACCTTTAACATCTATGTTTTGCCTATCTGCAATTAAAACTACCTGTGGCGCCATATATTATTTTATAACGTGAATATCTACTAATTCTGTTATGTACTTATAAAGTTTCTTGTATGAGAATTTTACAAATTTTTTTTTACATAATTTTTTCTTATTATTTTTGGCGTATCCGCCATAATAACACATATCTGTGAAAATGTATCGACTACCTATTACGGTACTACGCAAGTATTTATTTAACTAGCATGTCAGCCTCGATAGCTCAGTGGCGCAGACAGTCAACTGTCGCTATTGATTGTTAAGCAACGCTGGGCGCGGTCAGTACTTGGATGGGTGACCGCTGTCCGTTGGAGGCTGACCGAGGTTCGGATTCCTCGTAAAACTGTAGGTCCCTTCCCTCCTAATCTTACTTGGTGGGAGGGCTTAACCCGCCCGGGTTGGTACCACCGCACTGAATGAAACGTCGGTCCAAACGGCTATGTAAATAGTTTGTGTTTTCCGACCAGTTCAGTGTAGCCGGCACGATCAAAGGGGAAGCACTGACATGGCACCTATCTCACCCGGTGTTATGGGCTGACATCACGGACGTTGTAGGTGATGTAGCCAAACGTGTCAGGTTCCATAAAAAAAATAAAAAAAAATGTACTTACATGTATTATTAATAATTATGTACTTTATTTCACATTTTAATAATTATTATTATTACTTACATGTATTATTCTTATTTATATTTTATCTTCAATTCTCACGCTCAACTCTTTTGCTACTACCTACTTACCTACATTCCACTATATAAATCTCAAACATCCAAAGGTTGACTGTAAGAAATCTCTGTAAGGGATAAGTTCGCCTTTGCACGTTGTGTAAATTTTCTAATGTACTATTACTGTTGAATATTGTTGGAGTAATAAAGCATTTTCTATCTATCTACGGTTCAAAAGATACAGCACTAGGCTAGGACGGACGGACAGACAGACAGACGGAGAAGGCTTACTATTTGTACCGTGTGGGACCGGTACTTTAAAAGAATAGCCCCACTGCATCTCTCCCCGTGTATGTCGTAAAAGGCGACTAAGGGATATGACTCCCTTCTTATATTACTAGGTGATAGGGTTTAACCCGCCCGGGTTGGTACCACCGCACTGAATGAAACGTCGGTCGAAACAATAAATAGTATGTGTTTTCCGTCCAGTTCAGTGTAGCCGGCACGACCGAAGGGATACACTAACGTGGCACCAAGTTCACCCGGTGTTATGGGCTGAAATCACGGATGTTGTAGGTGATGTGGCCAACCGTGTCAGTTTCAATAAAAAAAAAAAAAAGTAATAGGCTTTCGTATGAATACGGTACCCTAAAAAACATTATACACGGTGTTGCAACCCCAACCGTAAAACCCGAATTCTGTACATGAAATAGAACCACTTTTGTTCTACGACTTTTTAATTTGAAGAAAAAAAAATTTTTTCTCCTTACATTTTGAGAATAGGTATTTAAAAATTGTATGGAAAAAATATTTTTATTTTTGTTTCAAAAATTTTTTTTTTCGCCACAGAAGTTGCTTAGTTTCACATACAGAAATGTCCTTATGTCAGTTAAAAATATTACGGGGGCAACTGCAACACCGTGTATAATATTTTACTTGTTTATGAGTGTACAAACAATTTGAAAAAGATAGAGAAAATATTTAAAAAAAATATTTTCGTGCTCCCGAGGCAGTAGGAGTGTATAATGTAGTCCACGAGAGCACTACAGTTGAAATATAATTCTTTATTCTGTAATTAAGTCAGCGTTACTGCCTCTGGCCCAGTTGCGCTGGAGCGAGCTAGGCCCCCACGTACGTCCGCGCCTACATTACGCCGGATCCCGATTTCGTAAACTTTTCGTCCAGCACCCACTCGCGTATCATTATAGCTATAGTACCCTACTTCTATACGTAGCTGTGACAAATTAACATTAAATTTCAAAACTGTTTTTTTATGGAATCTGACACGGTTGGTTACATCACCTACTACATCCGTGGTGTCAGCACCTAACACCTTGGTGAGCTGGGTGCCATGTCAGTGCTTCCCTTCGGTCGTGCCGGCTATACGGAACTGAACGGACAACACGAAATATTTACATAGACGTTTCAATCGACCTTTCATTCAGTGCGGTTGTACCAACCCGGGTGGGTTAAACCCTACCAGCTAGTAATGTAAGAAGGGAAGGGACCTACAGCTTTACGTGGAATCCGAACCACAGTCAGGGTCCAACGCTTGAGCGGTCACTCATCCAAGTTCTGACCGCGCTCAGGGTTGCTTAACAGCAGTCGACCGACCGCACCACTGAGCTACCGAGGCTGACTTTCAGCCATTCGTCTGACCCAACACCTTAACCTAAAATATACCCATGCAATAATGTGTGATAATTTTGTCACTGTGCAAGTTGTAATTTCAATACGCATTTCGATTTAGGAAATATATGAAATATAATAAAAATATAAAGTATGAGTCCCTCTTTGAGGTTTAGGTTTTGCGGTGGCGCACAAAGGGTTTCCACCGAACCACCGGACTACCAGATCACCGGACGCACTGGCTTTTGCCGTAACCATCGGCAAATTACTCCGTCGGCAAATAAGTCCTGTAACGTGCATGCCAATGCTTTCTTCATCTGCTGCATAAGCCTAGAAATTCGAAAGAGGGAACGCTATAAGCGTCCAAGGGACTATGGCTGCCACGGCTAGAAGAAATGTTTTATTTATAAGTTCATGTTTAGGTTTATTTTGTTTTTGTTTTAATTACAGCAAACAGAATTACAGTACAGAATGTCCCGAATAAATGATTTAAACAACAACAAAATAAGTGCGTGTCGAACTCGCGCACCGAGGGTTCTGTACCGCCATGTCATCGCCACTCACGCCATCTATGGCGTGTTTTATGAAATGCTTCGTATTAGTTCAAATTCACGATTCGTTAAAATGCTTCATACTGTTTTCGATAGACGGCGCGCATACACTTTTTTGTTTCTTGTTTAAGCTCCACTGTGAATTTTTTACTTTTTCTTATTTGTTCTTATATCGGCCATAAGAACACATATTCCGTGGAAATTTCAACGGGGTACCTATTACGTTTCAAAAGATACAGCCCTCGGACAGAAGGACAGACAGACAGACGGCGTAGGCTTAGTAATAGAGTCCCCTACGACGGATACGGAACCCTAAAAAACGAAATATAGAACTTGTTCCATTCATTTATACGCAGCTTTTTGTCACAGTTATGTAAAGCCAGGGTACTCCCGGACACGGGAGAACTAAAGGTGCGTTCACACACGCAAAGCAGAGAGACTCATTAGGTAACGGGCCAGTTGTCTTGCGCCAGCCCATAAATATCACTTGCGGAACCCTTTTAGTGGCAAAACAGCATTTTCGTTTTAAGGAAGCTGCGGAGACAACCCTAATTTATTTTTGGGTGTTATTAACGTTTTATTAAATTAAGAGGTGATTTCGGAACGCCTTATTTGTGGCGGGGTAATGGGCCGCAATAATTGTAACGTATTTTAATGACATTTATGGAAATACTAGCTCCTTGCCGGGCTTCGCTCGCGTATAATTAAGCGCAAAAATATGTCTTCTATATATTCTAATTTGAAACGTCAGTCTCTTGTGCCAAATTGTTGGTAACAAAGAGATGTAGATAGACAGAAGTTACTCGATTGCTCCTAAAATATTTCTCATAAACAATCACAATGTAAATTTTACTTGAGATGCAAAGGCGGACTTATTCTTTAAAGAGATTTAATTTAGATGTTTGACAGTTGATTAATATAATATCAAAATGTGAGACTTGAATGAACCCTACGTTCTCTATATTTTTTTTTTTTTTTATCGATATATCCTCTTATTATTTTTCTATTTTTTGCTTAGACATAATAATATTTAACGTAATTAAAACCTAGCATACAAGTTATATTTAAATAAAAGCTCTGTAAGGTTTCTTACCTGGTTCTTTCTTAAAGATTTTTTTTTTTTTTTTATTAGGTGAAAAATATATTTATTGCACAATATGAAATTATAGATTGCATTGCTAAACGGAATATTACTTTACTACTGTTATTTACTACTACTATTATTTACCTGGATGGACAAGTATGTATGTGTGTATATTTATTTGTATATAATATTCTATATATTTAGTAATTTATATGTATTAAACATGTATGGCTTATATTTTACTAGCATGTAATTATATGTATGTATTAATAAGTATTCTTATTATTATTTTTCTCTCCATTTGTCACGCAACTCTTTTGCTACTACCTACTTACATTCCACTATATTATCGAATCTCAAACATCCCAAGGTTGACTGTAAGAAATTTCTGTAAGGGATAAGTCCGCCTTTGCACCTTATGTAAATTTTCCAATGTATTTGTTACTGTTTAATGTTTACTGGAGCAATAAAGAATTTTCTATCTATCTATCTATTACAAAAAAAATTACGACAAACCATACTGAATATGCATGTGTTTCAATGTCTTTATCCTTACCTATAATAAAATCCAACGTCTGCTTTCTGTCTGTCTGTCTGTCTGTCCGCTTATAACTCGAGAACCACTGAACCGATTTTAATAAAACAAAATTCTACGGATAGCTTGATTCT
Organism: Nematopogon swammerdamellus; assembly: GCA_946902875.1. Classification (NCBI taxonomy): domain Eukaryota; kingdom Metazoa; phylum Arthropoda; class Insecta; order Lepidoptera; family Adelidae; genus Nematopogon; species Nematopogon swammerdamellus. The sequence continues at coordinate 1,897,818 of OX336356.1, read as the reverse complement.
TCCCATCAACTATAGGCTACTTACTATCACGCTAAATGGCTTATGAGGTTAGCAGTGAAGTGAAATATGAGAGCGGGCGGAGCCGCGGGCACAGCTTGTGCCGAAATAAATATCTGAATCTGAATCAATCTAATATCTAATATTGTGTGAAAATTTCAACCGACTACATATTGTTATTATTATTTTTTTAAAGAAAGCGCGACATGTCGCGCCGAGCCACCCATAAGGTGTCTAACGACGCCCATGGACATTCGGTCGTACGCGGGGGTTCCGAATGCCATGACCTGACAGGTGCCTATTTACGCTTCACTTGAAGGACCCGATTTTGTACTTGGGGGGAAATAGGCAGGGAGAGCGTTGTTCCAGAGTTTACCAGTTCTGTGGAAGAAATATCTACAGAACCGATGATGCAGCCTTCAGGATGCAGGCTTAACAATAGGCTTCCGTATTGATACGGAAACCTAAAAACGAACGAACAAGTTCTCCTGAAGGTGGCTTATATTGGAAGGGCGGACCGCCAACGTCCACGCCCACCTATTGGAAAGGACTCGATATCGGTTCGAGTCTGCGCAGTAAGCCACCGTATGCAGCTCGCTTCCTTTGCAGCCTATCACGGTTGGAATAACGAGTAAAAAGAAGTCACATTTTATAAGAGTTAGAAGGTAGGGTCATACCGGAGACTAATTGTCAGCCTCGGTAGTTCAGTGGTGCGGTCGGTCGAATGTTGTTAAGCAACCCTGAGCGCGGTCAGTACTTGGATGGGTGACCGCTCGACCGTTAGAGGCTGACTGTGGTTCGGATTCCACGTAAAACTGTAGGTCCCTTCTCTTCTTACCTTGCTAGGTGGTAGGGTTTAACCCACCCGGGTTGGTGCCACCGCACTGAATCAAACGTCGGTCTAAACGGCTATGTAAATTTAGTTCGTGTTTTTCATCCAGTTCAGTGTAGCCGACATGAAATGAAGGGAAGCACTGAGATAGCATTTAATTCACCCGGTGTTATGGACTGACATCACGGATGTTGTAGGTGATGTAGCCAACCGTGTCAGTTTCCATAAAAATAAAAAAAATTATAAAAAGACTTCACATTGAATTGCTGGCTATAATGGAACAGAGGAGAACACAGCCGAGGCTACTATGAGGCCATACATCCAGTACGGTGGTAAGAACAAATTGGACTACAAGTTGAGCCTACCACCTAGCAAAGGTAACAGTTTTACACCAGTTCCGAACGGTGAAGCAGCAAGTGTAGGTTTTGACATGGAATCCATATGTAATATCTTACCCGTGCCATTTGCAAAAATCGACCGTCATTTTTAATGTACTTTCGGCGTACCACTATCTCACGAACCGCTCAACCAATCCCAGCAAACCAGGTGTTAGGTGATAGAGTCACTAGGCCGCCTTCCACCTATGGCTGCTCATGATTCCATGTCTATGTCTACCGGTAGTCGCACGACTACCAGGGCATTTTTTTTTTCTTTTATGGGAACTGACTCGGTTGGCTACATCACCTACAACATCCGTGATGTCAGCCCATAACACCGGGTGAACTGGGTGCTATGTCAGTGTTTCCTTTAATTTCAGGTCGGCTACACTGAACTGGACGGAAAACAAAAACGATTTACATAGCCGTTTCGACCGACGACGTTTCATTCAGCGCGGTGGTCATCAACCCGGGCGAGATAAACCCTACGACCTAATATTTTTTACTAATAAATGAAATATAACTTCATACAATTTCATAGTAAAAATGTTTTCACTTTGTCATGAATTGCTGCATCTGTCACAAATCAGCACATGCGTGTCTAGGCAGTGCAAACATTTTTGTAAAGTAGACTAAGTGCGTACATTGAAAAAATGTCCAGTGAAGTTTCTTGTCAGTTCTTCTTCGCTGTGATAATCGAACTGGCGGAATGTTACAGTGCAAATATGACAAATCTGAGCGCAGTGTATTGCCAATAGATGCTAAATAAACAATAAACAAAAATATTTCGAGACATCCAAGGTATTGAAATGTGAAAGCAATTTTTTCTCGCCCGCGCCAATTTTTCTCAGCGCGCCGCCGCCTCCGCCGCCCGATCTGAAAGGCAGTAAAACCCCGCCCACGCGTGGAGGCTGCGAAAGAAGGCAGCGCGTCAGCGCGCATGCGCCGATCAATCGAGAGAACCGATCGCCCGCCGCGCCGCCGTTCCACCGCCGCGCCGTCACGTGTGTGTGAACACGACCGACGCGAGCGCGCGACGCGACGACACGACGCAACGGTTCTCACGCCCCGCCACGCCACCACAGCTGTCTCCTTATCCTTATATATATCCTTACCTATAATAAAATCCAACGTCTGCTTTCTGTCTGAGTGTCTGTCTGTCCGCTTATAACTCGAGAACCACTTAACCGATTTTAATAAAACAAAATTCTACGGATAGCTTGATTCTTCCCATCAACTATAGGCTACTTACTATCGCGCTAAATGGCTTATGAGGTTAGCAGTGAAGTGAAATATCAGAGCGGGCGGAGCCGCGGGCACAGCTAGTTCACTACTAAAGCTACTAGCTTTTGCCCGCGGCTTCGCTCGCGCGAAATTTGTGTTTAAAAAGAAGAAAGTAAGGTAACATAATTAAAAATTAGGATGTAAATTATAATTAAGCATTTAAAAAAAATACTCTATAAGGTTTCTTGCCCGATTCTTTCTTATAGATTGCATTGCTGAATGTAATATTGTTATTGTTGTGTGTTCTTTATGGCGAAATAAATATCTGTATCTGTATCTGTATCTGTAAGTAAGCCCGCTACCGCACCTTTATTTCGGCGCGCGGAACAATTCGGTTTGTGTGAGAGCCACATCTGTGCGTAGCCGGAACTGAATTTGATTTAGCCTATCCTGTGTCCCACATAGTTAAATGTCCTTCTATAAAGTTTCATCGAATTCGGATGATCGGTATAAGAGTTATGGAGGAACATACATACAGAAAAGATTTCTAAAAATCCTCAATTTAGTTTTAATATCATACATTTATGTAGAGTCTACAAACGAAATATCTCATAAAGCAAAGTAACTTACTCCATGATTATCCCTTAGAGATTTATTATTATTAGTATTGATGATATTGATTATAGTATTCAAACCTAGACATGATATTAATTATATAAAGAAACCGGCCAAGTGCGAGTCAGACTCGCGTACCGACGTTTACGTACCACAACTTCATTGATCGGTTTTTATTATTATAATGTTTTTACTTTAGAGCAACTATACATACATTTATTTCAATTTATTATCAAACTTAAATTGACACGATTAATTTAAAAATTAAAAACTATTCTGCTGATGAAAAAGTTCTTCATTTCACAATATAAACTATGTGCCGAAAGAAATACTTAAAACAATTAATAAGGAAACCCTTCCACTTATTTTTTTTAACATAATAATTTTTAACAAATGTGTGCTTTAAATATTTTTGTACTTTTTTATGTAATCCGGTATGTGTGGCTGAGTCGGAGGGGCCAAAGCACATGCTCCGACCAGCCAATACCACCTCTGAGAAGGTAGGTTCCATACCGGAGACTTCCCTGGATTGTTGGTTATTCTGGACTAGAGAAGAATACAACCGATGTGCTGCTATGCGACCATCTTATATCCAGTACGATGGTACCAACCGAGTCGGCTACAATTTGAGCCTACCACCTAGTAAGGGGCACGAGAAGGGACCTACAGTTTTACACGCGGTTCCGAACGGTGAAGCAGCAGGTGTGGGTCTGCATGTAAATTTTTCCATTAGAAAAAACTCAATGGCACACGCCGACCGGATTCGAACCTCGGATCTCTCGCAAGAGAAGCCGAGGCCCAACCCAATGCCACCCGCCGATTAATTATTAACGTATATGTACTTCGATACATTTTCATTAAACTTACATAAAGTAACACTTCACTAGGGCCCAACATCATCTTCCTAGCATTTACAAAGTAAACACTTCACTAAGGTCCAAACTAATCTTCCTAGCATTTACAAAGTAACACTTCACTAAGGCCCAAACTAATCTTCCTAGCATTTACAAAGTAAACACTTCACTAAGGCCCAAACTAATCTTCCTAGCATTTACAAAGTAACACTTCACTAAGGCCCAACATACTCTTCCCTAGTTTCAGAATTTACAATGTAACACATTACCAAAACCCAACATACTCTTCCCTCGTTTCAGAATTTACAATGTAACACATTACCAAAACCCAACATACTTTTCCTAAGTTTCAGCACACGTTTCCTAAGTACCAACGCACGGTAGGCGTGTTCGGTTTCAGCGGAGCGCCGCCATTGGCTGATTGGTTTTCAATCGATAACCAATAACGTTTTTCAGCGCCCGCTTCAGGACGAAGGACGACCAATGGAGGGTTTGAGGAAAATCGGGGTAGTAAATATTGGAAGTGAGCAATTTAGTTCGGACGGCCAGCATTATAACGGCGGATTTGGGAAGGGTGGGCAGCGGGTGCAAACATTTATATATGTATATTAAATTTATATACAATAAAATTGTATATAAATTTAATCCTGCCTAAAATAATAATAAAAAGCCTGCCTGGCTTAGGTTTACGATTTCAGAATTGTTTTTATAGTAGGTTCTCACATATTTATGTTGATTCATTTAAATATATTTATTTCATTTGTTAGTTATTTAGTTTAATTATTTGTATTGCTAATTATTTTAATAAATATTTGACCCCTTTATATATCGTGCGTGACGCATGGACCTCGTAAAAGTATTCCTACACTCCGACAACAAACATCAAATCTATATCTACGCAATACGCACTCCATAAAACTATGCACAAAACGAAAAATATACAAACTTACAGTAAAAAAACCTACCCTTTAAGACTATCTCTCCATCCCCTACTCGAGCGTGGTTGCAGCATTAATTAGTCGGCTGACATCACCTGAGGATCTCTTCATCATCAGGTGTCGTCACGGAGGGGGGAATGTTTCGCTTCGGTACTCTAACGTAACATGCCCCCACCCGTTGTTTGGTGGATATATGAGGTGTGTTTTAGCAATTTTTTTTTATATTAGTTTTTAATTTATTATAAATGGTTCAGTAACTCTTTTTGAAAAAAAAAACAAATGAAATAAAAAAAATCAATATAAATTAATTATATTGTGATTTTCAATATAGAATATTATAATTTAAAATTACTAGCCCAATTCGTTGAAAGAAGAAAGACTTGGCACCTCGGTCACCAGACTTATTAAGGGTGCGAAAGTACTGACCGCGTTCAGGGTTGCTTAACAACAGTCGTCCGACCGCACCACGGAGCTACCAAAGCTGAGAAATATGTGCATTATGTTAATGGCGAGATAAATTCGAATTGCAGAGCGTTTTTTACGGTTCCGTATCCGTCGTACGGGACCCTATTACTAAGCCTACGCCATGTCTGTCTGTCCGCCTGTCCGAGGGCTAGTGAACCGTAATAGGTAGTCCGTTGAAATTTTCACAGAATAATGTGTTATTATATGGCCGATATAACAACAAATAATAAAAAAAGGAAAAAATTCACGGGGCTCCCCATACAAGAAACTAGACAGTGTATGCGCGCCATCTATCGAAAACATTATGATGCATTTTAACTAATCGTGAATTTGAACAAATATTTTTTTTTATTTTTTTATGGAACCTGACACGGTTGGCTACATCACCTACAACATCCGTGATGTCAGCCCATAACACAGGGTGAACTAGGTGCCATGTCAGTGCTTCCCTTCATTTCATGTCGGCTACACTAAACTGGACGGAAAACACGAACTATTTACATAGCCGTTTCGACCGACGTTTCGTTCAGTGCGGTGGTACCAACCCGGCCGGGATAAACCCTACCACCTAGTAAGGTAAGAAGGGAAATATGAAGTATTTCATAAAACACGCCGTAGATGGCGTGAGTGGCGCTGACCTAGACATGGCGATACGGAACCCTCGGTGCGCGAGTTCGACTCGCACTTGGCCGATTTTTCTTGTACCTCTTGTTTAGTTTTGTCTTCTTTACGTGCCGACTGTAAATAAATTAATTTCCACTTGCCCGCTGTTAGGGTGGGTACATTAGGATTTTTTCTCTCGACTCGGAGCCAGGACAATAGTCCACGCCTGGGCCCGACAAACTAATTACTCGTTTGTCTCTTCTATTTTTTTATTTATATATTTTTTCTACTCGTTTAAAGGATAAAAATAATTACAAGATAAAAGATATTTCTTGCGACGAGGCCGGGGCCTTTTAATTTTTTTTTTTTCGTTGAGGCGCGATCTGTCCGCGACTTGGCTATTGTGCTCCCATCGGGGCCGTTGGCGATATATGGATCGCCTACTTTCATTACATACCTCGCGCTGCATCCTGACAGTCGGGTTAAGCAGAGTAATCGGAGTTGTGCTGCAGGCACTCTTGTAAATGACAGCACAACACGGACGTTTAGCAAAGTATTCGGACAAGATAACTATAAAGCAACAAGTGAGGCACGAAGACCCACCTGATGCATGACTCGGTGGAAGGACCGTTCCAAGTTGAGCGGTGGCTAGCCTCTCGCCCTTTAGCACGGCATCTAGTTCTTATCACTTAGTCGGCTGCACTGGAAGAGATGGAGTGGGGCTATTCTTTTTAAGTACCGGCCCCACACGGTACAATGAAAATAATATTGTGGCTAAGTGTGTTTCCATAGTACTCATAGACTTTTTTTTATGTAATCCAGTATGGGAGTGCTGAGTGGAAGGGGCCAAAGCACATGCTCCGACCGACCAGCAGAGTGTAGAGGACAGTGTATAAATTTTTCGATCTCATTGGGCATGGGTCGAGTCCCTCTCGTGCAAGTATTTTTGTTTTTTTTTTTTACTTTTTTATGACAAGCATAAAAATAATAAATATAATAATAAATATAATAAATGCCAAGAACCTACACAACCGCGAGGTATGCAATCTCCGTCAGTATTTTATGGAAAAGACTGATGTTTGTGAGATGCACCGCGATGTCGTCAGCGATAAAGGCCTTACCCCGCTGGACATGGGAAAAGAGGACTGGCGGAAGCCAGTTGTACTGAGCACCGAGGACCGCATGGAAGTATGGAAAGGCAAGGCGCTGCACGGTAGGTACTTCCGGTCTCTCACGGGGCCGGATGTAGATCAACTCGCCTCCGTGCACTGGCTACGCTTCGGGGACCTCTTTGGGGAAACCGAGGGTTTTGTCTGTGCAATACAAGACGAAGTTGTCAAGACCAACAATTACAGGAGATTCATTATGAAGGATGGCACCATTGACATCTGCCGCGCCTGCCACAAACCTGGCGAATCCCTCAGACATGTAATCTCCGGTTGTTCGCAACTTGCCAACTCCGAGTATTTGCACAGGCACAACCTAGTAGCCAGGATCATCCATCAGCAACTTGCTTTGAAGTTCAACCTTGTCGGCTCGGAGGTGCCTTACTACAAGTATAATCCACAGCCAGTTCTCGAAAATGCTCACATCACGCTCTACTGGGACCGGTCGATTATCACTGATAGGACTATTATGGCTAATAGACCTGACATAGTGATAATCGAACGGGAGGCGCGGCGCGCAGCGCTCGTCGACATCACGGTGCCGCATGACAAGAACCTTGTGAAGGCAGAAAAAGACAAGATGTTAAAATACATCGATCTGTCTCATGAGGTTACCGACATGTGGCCCGTGGACTCGACGATCGTTGTGCCCATAGTCGTGTCTGCGCATGGGCTGATAGCGAAGAGCCTCGACCATCATCTCAAGAGGCTCTCGCTAGAGCCACTTGCTTGGATCAAGGGTCAGATGCAGAAGGCGGTCTTGCTCGACACCGCTCGAATTGTCCGGAGGTTTCTCTCTCTCGGGTCCGACCATCGGTAGCCTGGGTTCGCCCCGCCGCCGGTGGTGGAAATTCCATTTTGTTATTTTGTATTAATTTTAGATTTAGGTTTTATCTGTAAAATTAATATAAAAAAAAATGTGTAAATAAACGAATAAATAATATAATAAATATAATAGTAATAAAAATAAGTTGTGGTTATTTAATATTTATAACCACATAAAAACGATTTTATCGGAAGTATTTTTATGTTAAGCTTTGTTAGGGTAGGTATTAAAAATAGGTTGTGGTTATTAGAAAAAAACATTTATTACCATAAAAAAAATTTTAGGTTTCCAGTATCCCGTACGGAAGCCTATTACTAAACCTGCGCCGTCTGTCTGTCTGTCTGTCTGTCCGTCCGAGGTCTGTAGCTCTTGAACCTTAATAGGTAGCCCGTTGAAATTTTCACAGAATATGTGTTATTATGGCGGATATAACAACAAATAATAAAAAATTTAAAAAGGAAAAAATTAAGGGGGGTTCCCATACAAGAAACGTGTTTTTTTCAATGTTTTTTTTTTGTGGTGCGGAAACCTCTGTGCGCGAGTCCGACTCGCACTTGGCCAGTTTTTATTAGAAGCACGCCTTGAACTGAACATGAGTTTGAAAGGTGTATGTATGGCGTTAAGACGATGTGAGGCTGCGTCTGACTCGAATTCCAAGAAGTGTACCTCCAATATTACTTACACGACAGATTCAATTTTAATATATGTAAAACTTCATCTATCAGGCGCAGATCGATGGCTTTTTGTAAACACGATTTGATTAACTTCGCTCGATAGAAAAAAAATCATGAACATGCCTCTGAATTTAGTTATAAAAACGTATTTAAGGCAACGTGACCAAATCAAGGTTTTGGAAAAAATATGTTTTATTTGTTGAATATATATCTAAATTCGTAGCTTTTTACTTTTTTGTTTCGATCCGTAGTTTTGGAATAAAAAAATTAAAACCGATTTTTTGATTATTTAATTGTGTTGCATCCTAATCCAACCAGCGAAAGCGGCGTCTTGAAAGAGGAGTACGGGTGAATACCGTTGTACCGTGTGGGGTCGGTACTTAAAAAGAATAGCCCCACTGCATCTCTCCCCATCGCATGTCGTAAAAGTCGACTAAGGGATCGTCAGCCTCGGCAGCTTAATGGTGCGGTCAGTTATTGGATGGATGACCGCCCGACTGTTGGAGGCTGACCGTGGTTCGGATTCCACGTTAAACTGTAGGTCCCTTCCCTTCTTACCTTACTAGGTGGTAGGGTTTATCCCGGCCGGGTTGGTACCACCGCACTGAGCGAAACGTCGGTCGAAACGGCTATGTAAATAGTTCGTGTTTTCCGTCCAGTTCAGTGTAGCCGGCGCGAAATGAAGGGAAGCACTGACATGGCACCTAGTTCACCCGGTGTTATGGGCTGACATCACGCATGTTGTAGGTGATGTAGCCAACCGTGTCAAGTTTCCATAAAAAAAAAAAAAAAAAAAAGAATACGGGTCGACAGGGCCTTAATGTGAAGGCGTGTCCACATCTTTCTCACTCAGCTTGCTTAACTCAATTTCTGAGCATCGCTAATTAACCCTTCCAGGATTTTTTTCAGTTTTCAATTCACATTCAGAGCGCAAGTAAATAATAATAAGCGAAAAACTCTCGCGACGTCTTCGCTGAAAATATTTTTACCCATTAACCTGAAAGTATTATACTAAATTAAATGTCTAATATCATTATACAGTACATAAGTTAATTTCGGTCCTTTTGTTTATTTCGACATGAAAGAGATGTTATACTTTAAAAAACTGGCCAAGTGCGAGGCAGATTTGCGCACCGAGTGTCCGTCCCACAAAAAAAAACGTTGAAAAAACACGTTTCTTGTATGGGGACCCCCCCACCCCCCCTGAATTTTTTATGTTTCGTTACGGTTACGGTTGGCTACATAACCTACAACGTCCGTGATGTCAGCCCATAACACCGGGTGAACTAGGTGCCATGTCAGTGCTTCCCCCTTTGATCGTGCCGGCTACACTGAACTGGTCGGAAAACACCAACTATTTACATTGCCGTTTTTGACCGACGTTTCATTCAGTGCGGTGGTACCAACCCGGGCGGGTTAAACCCTACCACCAAGTAAGATTAGGAAGGAAGGGACCTACAGTTTTACGAGGAATCCGAACCTCGGTCAGCCTCCAACGGTCAGCGGTCACCCATCCAAGTACTGACCGCACCCAGCGTTGCTTAACATTCAATAGCGACAGTTGACTGTCTGCACCACTGAGCTATCGAGGCTGACAAAATTTGTATTATTGTTGTTATATCAGTCATATTAACACATATTCTGTGAAATTTTCAACGGGCTACCTATTACGGTTCAAGAGATACAGCCCTCGGACAGACAGACGGACATAGGACAATAGGGTCCCGTACGACGGACACGGAACCCTAAAAATTACTTTCTACAAAAGAGTGTATGCGCTTACGTGAATGCAGCTCGGCCTTCGGCCTCGGATCTGAGTTAAAAAATACTGTTACGTCAATATTTCTGAAATTCGAATTTCACGCCGGCAAAAGCTAGTCTAGTCACGTATGCATAAATTATCACATCTTGCAATCATTTAATCTCCTTTTGTTGTAATCCGGTGGCTGAGTCGGATGGGCCAAAGCGCATGCTCCGACCAGCCAATATCACCTTCGAGAAGGTAGGTGCCGTACCGGAGACTTCCCTGGATTGCTGGCTATACTGGACTAGAGGAGAACACAACCGAGGCTGCTATGCGGCCATCTTACATCCAGTACGGTGGTACCGACCCAGTCGGCTACAATTTGAGCGTACCACCTAGTAAGGGGCAAGGGAAGGGACCTACAGTTTTACACCGGTTCCGAACGGTGAAGCAGCAGGTATAGGTATGCACGTAAATTTTTTCGTCAGAAAAAACTCATTGGTACACGCCGACCGGATCCGAACCGCGGACCTCTCGCATGAGAAGCCGATGCCCAAACCACTCGGCCACCCGCCGCTTAAAAACTCATTGGTACACGCACGAAAAACTCATTGGTTACTTTAGGTACCTTTACATATAAAACGTCATAAAATTTTATTTCTCTGCTTATACTTATTCAATAGCGATGGCGTGATGGTACTGTCGAAAATTTCAGTAGATAGCTTTAGCCTCTAAATTATTCGCTTCGAAGAATAATTTTTTCCCTTCGAAATAAAATTTCAAAGGTCACGGGACATTTTTTCAATTTTCCGCGGCGGCTTGCCCGAGGAGTCTCCCGTCAATTTGCCCACCGATACGGCGACGAGGGCTTTGAAAAGAGATGAGTGCCGATAAACAAGAAAAAAAGCAAAAAGTTAAATTAGCTCGCAGTCCTCTATAAAAAATCGCGCTCAACTAACGAGTGATGTATTGAAGCAATTCAAAAGTATGCCGTGCATCATTTTAGTGTGCCAACCCTTTTATGCTATTATAAAATTCAAATATTATCTCTTTTGTCAGTTTGATACGATATAAGCAATCTATTCTGATCGGTATTCTAAAATTTTACATTAGGCTAGCCAATGGTTCGATTTTTTTCCCCAGAATAAGCTTTTAGAAGCGATTAAAGCAAAAGGTGATATTCACTAAAATGCCCGCGTAATATTGAAATCAAATCAGAATGTTTATGGAAAACCTAAATGGTGCATTCGATTGGGACAAAGAGACCCTTATAAAATCGATCAGATGTCTGTCCGTGCATCCGTCCGTCTATCTGTCACATGCTCTGTCCGAGATGATTATTCCGGAACGTGAAATAAAATAAAATAAATAATAAAGTAGTATGTTTAGTCCTTACGGCACGAAAATTATTTTGAATTTTATATCTTTAACGGATGAAAGTGGCATTCTAGTGGACTGCGGCGGCGCGGCGGTGGCGCGGCAACGCGCACAAGACAAGTTCAGACAGACAGGTTGATATGTTGTGTTTGTGTTTTTCCAGAATCTGCGTTCAGTCAGATTTTTTTTTATTTTAATTGGCCGCACATGACCATGAATGCTCACTAACTTGACACTGGCCAAAATGTCCCTAAAAGGTAATCGCCAAAAATATAAAAATAAAACAAAGAACCGACCAAACACTTCTCATGTATTACGCTCTTACCTTACTAGTTGGTAGGGTTTATCCCGCCAGGGTTGATACCACCGCACTGAATGAAACGTCGGTCGAAACGGCTATGTAAAAAGTTCGTGTTTTCCGTCCAGTTCAATGTAGCCGACATGAAATGAAGAGAAGAACTGACATGGCACCTAATTCACCCGGTGATATGGGCTGACATCTCGGATGTTATAGGTGATGTAGCCAACCGTGTCAGTTTCCATTAAAAAAAATGGTTGTCTGTAAAGTCGGTTTACGGACGATAGTTTTACGTGATAACGTCATAAAGTGGTAAGACTACTTTCAATTTCTGCTGCCCTGGTACTTTAGAACCAGAGAGATAAATGTGTACAAGACGACGCTTGGGCCGATTGTGCCTCTCTATCGCTTGTTACGCGCTCTCGCTTGCACACACAGGCTCAGATGGAACGTGACACTTTTTCGTGCGTGCAGCCGGTGTTCATCAATTTATAAGACGCGACGTTATCACGTCAACAATTCTAAAAAATTTACTGTGAGAGATCATAGAAATCATACAGGATGGTATTATGTGCTCTCCGTCAATAAATCAACCCTTTGGCTGCGAATAAAAAAGTGGGAAAGACAATACAACGGGACATTCTTTTAAGTCAAGCCGCCGTTATAATTTACTCCTGATTTGGATCAGCTTCAAATTAAGAAAAAATAAAAGACAAAGGAACGGAAGAAGGCCTGATTGTGTTTTTATCAGCCGTGTGATTAAACGAAGGATCCCTTCTGATCCTTCGCGACGAGATGTTTGAACATATCTAATTAAAAAAGTAAAAGATCTCCGCTTGTAAATTGGTGAATTTTTCATTTGAATTTTGATCATAAATAACTCGCTTCCTATGTCTAGTTGACTTTATAAAAAGTAAGTATGTATATGTATATATTCTTTAATGAACACCAATTTATAAAAATTAGGCGCAATAGGTGAGCTTAATGCCGGGAGGCATAGATGACATCTATACTGCGGTAATATACCTACACAATGTATGTCTATACGCTTGTAAAAACAGAAACACACATACTACGTTTTTTAATAGAAACTGACACGGTTGCCTACATCACCTACAACATCCGTGATGTCAGCCCATAAAACCGGGTGAACTAGGTGCCATGTCAGTGCTTTCCTTCGATCGTTGTACTCCTCCTCCTGTTCGCCTACGCCAAACCCGCCATACTCTCGCGGAACACCCCTTTGTAGTCGACAGAAGAGTTCTTCGAACTGCACGATTCTCTAAATCGTTCTTGTGCCGCACTGCAAAGGTGTGGAACGGGCTCCCAGGGAATATCTTCCCCCACTCCTACAATCCACGGATCTTCAAATCGCGGGATAATAGCCTTTCCCCAGCAACATTAGTCCACCTCCAAGCCGGACTGGCACCTCCTCGGGGGTGAAATTGGCTGCGCCTGAGGTTGCGACCTCGGACAGAGCCAACCAGTTCGGTAGCAATAAAAAAAATCGTATTTTCCGTCTAGTTCAGTGTAGCCGACATGAACTGAAGTGAAGCACTGTCACGGGACCTAGTTCATCCTGTGTTATGGACTGACATCACGGAGGTAGTAGGTGATGCAGCCAACCGTGCCAGTTTCCATAAAAAAAATTAAAAAATCTACAGCAAAAGTGTCGTGACGGTCGAATTCTTACACTTTTTTAGGCCTAGCTCTCATTCGCCAAGTGTCTGGAGTGTAACGTGCGATAAAGAACTTCGTTCCAGAAAAAAACCGGCCAAGTGCGAGTCGAACTCGCGCACCGAGGGTTCCGTATCGCCATGTCATGGTCAGTGTCACTCACGCCATCTATGGCGTGTAATATGAAATGCTTCATATTAGTTAAAATTCATAATTAGTTAAAATGCTTCATACTATTTTTGGTAGATGGCGCGCATACACTTTATAGCTTCTTATATGGGGACCCCGTGATTTTTTTTTTATTTTTCTTATTTTTATTATTTGTTATTATATCGGCCACAATAACACATATTCTGTGAAAATTTCAACGGGCTACCTATTACGGTTCAAGAGATACAGCCCTCGGACAGACAGACAGACAGACAGACAGACAGACGGCGAAGGCTTAGTAATAGGGTCCCGTACGACGGATACGGAACCCTAAAAATCGTGGGAAGCACAACAAAATATGTCCATGTACCACATCTTCCACGATCCGAATATATAAGGTGTTTCGTTAGTCATGTCACTAACTTCGGGAGGGTTACATACACACTGAAATAAACACTTTACGTAAGAAAAAAACATATGTTTATAGGAGCATTTTTTCTTCTAACAAAAAAATTTAATCAAATAATTAGCTGTAAAAACCAATCATAGTGACCTTGTGAATTACTTTCAACAAACAGCTCTTCTGCGTTTGAACATAGTACGGTCATTGACCCCGTACAATGCAAGTTACCTACTGTTACACACAGGTTAATGTATAGGTAGCAAACATGTTTTGTTAAATTTCTCGAAAAGTAATACTATAAACATTTAGTATTACTTTATATTTACTTTTTTTGCGTAACCTGTTTATTTGAGTGTGTATGTAACCCTCCCGAAGTTAATGGCATGACTAACGAAACACCTTATATAAAGTCTGGTTTTTTTTTTATGGAACCTGACCCGTTGGCTACATCACCTACAACATCCGTGATGTCAGCCCATAACACAGGGTGAACTAGGTGCCATGTCAGTGCTTCCCTTCATTTCATGGCGGCTACACTAAACTGGACGGAAAACACGAACTATTTACATAGCCGTTTCAACGCTCAATCTTTTTTGTACATGCTCGATATCATCTTCCGAACCCGCACTTGAACATAACACCGTCGCCGTAACCCCTCCCATAAAACCCTCCTTGCCTTATCTACAAAGAGCAAGCCTAAACTAACACCAGACGTAGCCGCAATACAGTTCGAGTCGCGGCAATCAACCGCCGGGAACTTATCAAGAGTTCGTCGTAAAATTGTAATAAGTTATTGAATAGGGTTGCGCCGGACCCGCTGTTAAACGGCGATAGTCGATTTTGTTAAGACGTGCGCGGCCGGGTGTGATTCGTACGTGTTTTGTACGACGATGGTAGTGTTCGAAGCAAATACCGCACGAAACTAGATTACGACGTTGAAGTGTCCTGCAAACTTGAACCTTTACAGCTCCGTAGAGACATAGGTTCACTAAGTGTGTTCTGTCGACTGTTCAACGGTGAATGCTCTGAGGAGCTGTTCGAAACAATTCCGACTTCACCATTTCACCATAGGTCCACGCGTAACAGACGGGGAATGCATCCCTATACTGTAGAGCTGCCTAAATTGCGGACTAAGCGCTCCAGTATTTCTTTTATCTTCCGCACTGCGAAACTCTGGAATGCACTTTCTCCCGATGTGTTTCCTTCAGTGTATGACTTAGGATCTTTCAAGAGAAACGTAAAAAGGCATCTGTCACGCCGGCACGCCATTCGCAGCCCCCGTTCTAAACCGAATGCTTTTGGGCGTCGCCGGCTCAACAATCCATGCTGACGGCGCCAAGTGTCTCGCGTATCAATAAAAAAAATATTTTTTTATTTTATATGGACGCGGTGCTCGACAAGTATTTTCTCGATCATGCTCCAAAACTCCGGCATCAAAAACCAGCTTGCGCCTCTGGACTCGATACAGAACGTCGAGCTATGCGACTAGTTGGTGACCCCGAAGTTTTCCGCGATCTAGAACCACTGCAACTCCGTAAGGATGTCGACTCCCTAAGTGTGTTCTATCGTTTAGAGTGCTCGGAGGAGCTGTTTAACGCAATCCCGCCGTCCCCTTTCCACCTCCACACCACGCACACACGGCAGGGAATGCATCCCTACACGCCGGACTTACCGCGGCTGCGTACCAATCGGTTCTGGAGATCTTTCCTCTACAGATATCATAAACGCAGCTCGGCCTTTGGCCTCGCTCTTAGTTACATTCTTTGAGAAAATATATGGTTTACCTATACGGAGCTCCGCTTTCGGCTTCGCCATTAGTAACTTAGTTTCTTCGAGAATAATATCGTTTAACTGAAAGTTCGTTCAACTGACTTACTTTGTTCCTAGTAGCAAAATTTAAACCGTCGTCGTGTCTATAAGTTGTACAGATCGTTGCAGTTAACGCTTCGAAGCATTAGGGCCCAGGGCTCCGGACTTCATTATTTGACGGCCCTTGATTTGTTCTCTATGTAATTGCGAAGGGACAATAATGGCCTGCGTTCGGACGAATAACATTGGACCCGACCAGCGTGAGGCGTAGCGCGGATCAACCTCTGTACTGAGAGTTTCATATCTTCGTCAGCCTCGGTAGATCAGTGGTGTGGTCGGTCGACTGTTGGTGGCTGACCGTGGTTCGGATTCCACGTAAAAGTGTAGGTCCCTTCAATGGTTGGTGCACCGCACTGAATGAAACGTCGTCGGTCGAAACGGCTATGTAAATAGTTCGTGTTTTCCGTCCAGTTCAGTGTAGCCGACATGAAATGAAGGCAAGCTCTGGCATCGGTAATAATCGGTTAAATTCGGTTCGAAATTTCAGAAAATCAAAATTTAAAAAAAGGTTCGAATATTTAGAGAGATATGTACGTCATCGACCCGGTGGCGGAATTGGTAACGCGCTGGCGGCTCAAGCCGCAGTTCCAGGTTCGAATCCTGGTCGGGACGAATTTTGTATCTTCATTTTCGGCTTTGCATTTAATTTTATCTAAAAAATAATCTAGAAATATCATTATAAGCTTGACAAGATAATATACCTACCGTGTGGGGTCGGTAATGTACCGTGTGGGATCGGTATTTAAAAAGAATAGCCCCACTGCATCTCTCCCCGTCGTATGTCGTAAAAGTCGACTAAGGGATAAGGAAATTCGTCAGCCTCGGTAGCTCAGTGGTGCGGTCAGTCGACTGTTGTTAAGCAACGCTGAGCGCGGTCAGTACTTGGATGGGTGACCGCTCGATCGTCGGAGGCTGACCGTGGTTCGGATTCCACGTTAATCTGTCCCCTTCTCCCTCCAATCCTGTCCCTTCCCTTCTTATCTTAGTAGGTGGTAGGGATTATCCCGGTCGGGTTGTTACCACCGCACTGAGCGAAACGTCGGTCGAAACGGCTATGTAAATAGTTCGTGTTTTCTGTCCAGTTCAGTGTAGCCGGCGCGAAATTAAGGGAATGACATGGCACCTAGTTCACCCGGTGTTATGGGCTGACATCACCGATGTTGTAGGTGATGTAGCCAAACGTGTCAGTTTCCAGAAAAAAAAAAGTTATACCTATTATTATCTGTTCTGTTGTCCAGGCTATTCTCTCCCTCAAACGTTGTATCGCAGCGGTCCGGTCCCAGCTAGTTTTCACATTAAATTGTTCTCCGCGTTTGCCTTTCTATTGCCCACTTTGCCGAAGAGCAATTAAAATCTACCATGTCCAGCCCATTGGCCTGCCAGAGACGGATCGGGCAGGAGTTTTGGCATCCAAAAGTCGCCACATCACCTACTACATCCATGAAGTCTCTTGAATTAGAATTAATCTCAATTGTTAATCTTGCTCTCAAGCCGTGTTTTCGATAGACTATGGGCGGTGTTATTATGTGGCTAGTCACTAAATACTTGTAAAAATATGTACCAAAAAATACCCTGCGAAGTTTCTTGTCGGTTCTTCTTCGTGAGTGTAATCGAACCGGATAGAACAAAGTGTGGCAAGTTCGAGTGCAGTCTAACTGCCATATGAATGATCAATAAACAATACAATGCCGTTTAAGTGCTTCCCTTCATTTCATGTCGGCTACCACAGCACTGGACGGAAAACACGAACTATTTACATAGCCGTTTCGAACGACCTTTCATTCAGTGCGGTGGTATCAACCCGGGCAGGCTAAACCCTACCAACCGGTAAGGTAAGAAGGGAAGGGACCTACAGTTTTACGTGGAATCCGAACCGCGGTCAGCCTCCAACGATCGAGAGATCACCCATCTAAGTACTGATCGCGCCCATGTGTGCTTAAGATCGCGGCCGACAGTCGAATGACCGCACCACTACTAAGGCTGACAACTTAGCACTACTATCAAAGTAATATTTCTACTTGAAATGAAATGAAAATATACTTTATTGTACACAACTATATAAAAGGGTTACAAAAACCTTTGGGATGTGGAAAACACGTAGGGGCGGACAATGCAGTACTAAACAGGGAACAGTAGTATGAAATATAAATACACAACTTACATAGACTTAATGTACAAATATATATACAACCAATATACATCCTTACATATCCATAATTACATATATTCAAGAAGAAAAATAAATATTGTAATAAACAAAAACTCTTATACAGGGTGTTTCAGGATAGGATTTCGAAACTTCAGGGTTCGAAAGGGGCCCATATTTGAAGACGAAAAGCTCTGAAACTTTTTCCTGGATTCGATCATTTTGCAGTACTTTTTGGTGAAAATCTATTCTTCAAGATTTGGTGGATGGTTAATGTCCGCCTTTATTAAATAAAAAATAAATTCTAACTCATGAATAAAAATGGGTAGGTTGCATACATAACTAGTACAATTGCATTGCGTGTAGGTAAATTCCAAACACCGAAAGTGCAATGACCTCAAAAGAAAAAGAGGACTGAATTAGTTCACTGCACTCTCCAGTCTCACTGTCCTTCGAGTTTTTATTAAAATTTCCAACTTTTGCATGACAAAAAAAAAACAACGGAATTTCGATTTCAGTGATAAGGATTTTTTATTCTAATAATGAGTACTTTCTATTCCTGAAGTTTCTCAAACCTATCCTTATACATCCTGTATACTATACATTCATATTTCGCAACCGACCGCATACGACTCGCAATGTCCACGGGAGTCGTTAGACACATTATGGGTGGCTCGGCGCCATACATCGCGCCTTCAAAAAAATTTAAGTCCACAAAATTCTTGCACCACTAAATCCATCCCCTTTCAAAGTCCGCTCAAATGTGGCCGCATATCGTAAAGATATCGGTCGGTCGCCAGCGCCACTAACCGCGCCCAAAACTGTTACCTAAAACTCTGCGAGGCTGCGTACCAGGGTCATATTGAGCGGGAGGTGAGCACCACCAGGATCGTCAGACTCGGAGGGTCGTGAGGCATTCGATGTGCTGAGTGTATAACCGATGAAAGTGTGATTAAGTTAACGAAAGCAGTGAGAGCGGCCATTTTGAAATTGAATTTTATATTTTACTAGCTTTCGTCCGCGGCTTCGCTCGCGTGAAAATAGTATTTAAAAAGAAGAAACTAAGTAAGCCGCCTCTACAGGTCGGTTAACTAAAGCTGGCACGTACACAGTACTCACACCAATGCAATTGCCCGCGTGCGAGTGAGACAGATCGGGTTTTCGTGATGCGTATGCAGTGCGACGTCTCACTCGCACGCGGGCAATTGCATTGGTGTGAGTACTGTGTACGTGCCAGCTTTAGTTAACCGACCTGTACCGTACCTTTATTTCGGCGCGCGGAACAATTCGGTTTGTATGAGAGCCATAATATTTTAGCGTAAGCGGAACTGAATTTTATTTAGCCTATCCTGTGTCATGTATAGCTAAATGTGCTTGTACTAATTTTCATAGAATTCGGATGATCGGTTTAAAAGTTATGGAGGAACATACATACATACATACAAACAGAAAATATTTTTAAAAATCGGCAATTTAGTTTTAGTATTATATTTTTTTACGGAAAGCGCGACAATCCATAAAAAGTACTTGTAGCACAACACCAATTACTCTGCTTACCCCGATTGTCGAGATACAGCGTGTGGTATGTTTGTATTAAATATAATATACAAATAAATATAAATTACATACAATACAAATATCAAAATAATATAATCTATACACGACCCTAACTGCTAAGGCGACTCACCCTCAAGAGTCAATATTTGTTCTATTACCTACACATAAATAATGACCTCCAAGCCAAAACCACGCCAGGCATCCCCAGCCCCTATTGTCCGCTCAAAATTTTGATATTTTCTTTGAAGTCCCAAATACCGTAACCCCCAACATTAGGTGGCCGGCTTCAAACATTGACCTAAGATTAAAATGTTAATAATGCTTTAAAATAACAATAATTAGTTTCGGGAAATTCCGAACCCCTAAGGGTCAAGTCTGCCGATTGTCCTTCGGGGGGTTGATTAAGATGACCAAAGGGTAAGGGTGTGGGGATGTAATGACCTACGAAAGAAATCTATATATAGACGAGGCATGAAGCCGACGAATCAGCGAAAAAACGTTTGATTTCGCAGCAGGTTGAAAAATAACCCCGTCAACAAGACAATAATTAAATTGAAGTAAATTAAAAAGGTTGAGGCTTGACACAACTAATAAAAACAAAAATAAAAAAAAAACAAAAAAGATATTACATTTAAGTTAATTTTAAAATTGTTAAAGCTTGACAGAGCTAATATAAACGAAAATTAAAAAATACAACACAATAAAATTTAAGTATATTAAAAAATTTTAAGCTTGCCACAACTAATAAAAACGAAAATAAAAAAAGACAATTAAATTTAGGTTAATTAAAATTGGTAAAGCTTGACACAGCTAATAAAAACGAAAATTAAAAAATACAAGATTTAAGTAAATTAAAAATTTTTAAGCTTGACACAACCAATATAAAAGAAAATTAAAAAAATAAAACAGACAATTAAATTTAAGGTAATGAAAATTGTTAAAGCTTGACACAGCTAATAAAAACGAAAATAATAAAATACAAGACAATCAAATTTAATTAAATTAAAAATTTTGAAGCTTGATACAACTAATAAAACCGAAAATAAAAAAAATACAAACAAGACAATTTAATTTAAGTTAATTAAAATTGTTAAAGATTGATACAGCTAATAAAAACGAAAATAAAAAATTCAAGACAATCAAATTTAAGTAAACAAAATAGACACGTCTGAAAAATACTGATATAAAAAAATTTTGTAAATTAAAATTTGGAATGACAAGAGAGACAGGCGGTGCATTTTAAAACAGGAGAGGCGATTTAGACTAGGTCAATTTTGTATGCAACGTAGGACAATCACAGCTCTATAGTTTATGAGTTTTCGTGACCTACCCTTTGTTCGTGGAAGGGGACTGGACTTTGGTCTTTAATGTGGGCTACCTGCTATAGCTGAATTAAAGTGGCCTTCGATGGATCGGGTCATATATATGTATGTATGTAATATTCATTTGAGGTCGGTAATTTCTTGTGTTTTAGGAGTTTCAAGTAGGGGATTTATAATAATTTTAGATGTCTTGTGTCAGTCTATCTATAAGTGAGATGGGTCCATTTTGTCATCGCTGTTTGTTTTGTTTATAACGGAAAATTATTTTGATTTCCTTTTTTCTTTTTTTTTTCAAATATTTGTGACTCCCGCCATCTCCACCTCACACAATAGACAGTAAAAAAAAAACAATCAACCTACTTCTGGAATAAAATAAAGCATTCATCTGGCACAAATCCGGCAAAGAGGGAACAACGCTTTAAGAATGGTCGCGATCCGCCATTTTGTGGATGAACGTCAAATCTTTGGACAGCCAGTGCCTCTAGCGGATTATTCCTGAGTGATTTGAATAATTTTTACATTTAAAATCATTCGCAGCGGAGACAATATCCAAAGGGTAACCTATTTTAACTTTTACCCTAAAAGAAATGATAAATACTGCATCCGTCAAAGACTGGCGCAAGGTCGACTTATTGGAAAGAAAGAAAGAAAGAAAATACTTTATTGCTCAAATAAAATTCAGCAGTAATAGTAAATTGGAAAATTTACATAAGGTGAAAAGGCGGACTTATCCCTTACAGAGATTTCTTACAGTCAACCTTTGGATGTTTGAGATTTGATCAATTAAGTAGAACTTATTGGAGTTGTTTAATGGGTTGAATATGGATGTCATTTTTTTTTAAATATTATAATTTAAAATCTAAGCGTGGAACGCTTACTTAAATAAAAATATATATAAAATAATTGCCTATATAATAAGTATTTTGCTTCAACAACAAAGAATTACGATGTCATAAAATAATATGTTAATTGTTGAACCTATGAACAGTTGGATAACGTCACAAATATAATATTTTGCACTTACGTTGATATTTTTGACAGAAATTAAAATATTGACATTTGACTGAAGTTACCTGGCAGCTACATTTCATCCGATGGTGGTGAAATCAGGCATTAGCAAAACATAAAATAAATAAAATACCCTCTGTAATGTCAGTGGGTTTCGCCTAAAGTAACCCTTAACCAGGTATGGGAATTTGTGTTTTTATGTAAATCTAGCTTTTGCCGGCGGCTTCGCTCGCGTTAGACTCGGTTCAATAGCAAATTCGATTTAATCGCAAATATGACATAAACGATCGCTTCTCTTATATTCTCTCTCTCTCTCTCTGCGGGGGAAGGGGGGAGGGATCCCTCCCTCCCCCCTTCCCTCCCTCGTCTCCTCTCCTCCTACCCCTCCCCTCTGTTCTTCTCTCCCCTCTTCATCCGGCGCTACGATTCTAAATTCCGTTCATACTATACTTTCTTTGATACTGCTCGATTCTTTTGCTTTTTAGCGTGATGGTATATAGCCTATAGTGAGCCTCAAGAACTAGTCTTAACATTGATGTACACCGCATCAAAATCTGTTCAGTGATTCCAGAGTTTACCTAAACCATGCATACATACATACATACAGACAGACAGACGTTCCCTTTTATAAGAAGTAGAGATAGAGAGTAGAGATAGAGAAGAAGAGAGTAGAGATAGAGATGGAGAGGAAGATAGAGATAGGTATAGATGTAAATGTAGATGTGGATGTAGATGTTGATGTAGATGCAGATGCAGATGCAGATATAGATATAGAGAAGAGAACATAGAGATAGAGACAACCAATATTTTTTTCAACCCTGCCACTTGACTGTCGCCGTATCGTAGTGATCCCCGAGGCAGGATTAAGCAGACTAAAGAAATGCGAAGTGATTCTTTTAATACGGATTTTAAAGAGTTTTAAGACGAGCCCAACGAGCCGACGCGAAGTAAATGCTGGGAACTCGACAGCTTTCCGATTCTAACGAAATATTTCATTTTATTTATACCTTCCATGACAGAAGTCGACCGTGAAGGGGATTTGCGATTAGAAAGTGCGGCGCTGTGCGGTTGTACCTAACTATGGTTTAAAGCTAATTAAGGTAATTTTAATTTGATAGGTAGTTTTAGTTTCTGTTTAAATGCCATTATCACTGTAGGTACATTGCTCGGTACATTGTATACATACCCACTGTATCCTAACAATCGGGTAAGCAAAGTAATCGGTGTTGTGCTGCAAGAACTCCGGTTAATATTTTCGGACAAGATACCAATCAAACAGCAAGTACGAAGACCTATTCTATCCGGTGATGGTATAGTATGTATATGTATATTCCATTTAAAAAAAGTATATGTATGGTATACTTAAGTGTATATATGTAGTAGTAATGTTTTACTTAGATTTAAGTAGTATGTTAATTGTAGGTAACGTAAATTAAGTGTAGTGTTCGTGGATTCGTGGTTTATTTTTCATTTTTATGGTAACTGACACAGTTGGCTACATCACCTACAACGTCCGTGATATCAGCCCATAACACCGGGTGAACTAGGTGCCATGTCAGTGCTTCCCCCTTTGATCGTGCCGGCTACACTGAACTGGTCGGAAAACACAAACTATTTACATAGCCGTTTCGACCGACGTTTCATTCAGTGCGGTGGTACCAACCCGGGCGGGTTAAACCCTACCACCAAGTAAGATTAGGAGGGAAGGGACCTACAGTTTTACGAGGAATCCGAACCTCGGTCAGCCTCCAACGGTCGGCGGTCACCCATCCAAGTACTGACCGCAAATAGCGACAGTTGACTGTCTGCACCACTGAACTATCGAGGCTGACAAACTGGTTGGTTTAAACAAACTAATAATACAATTCGATAGAAAAATAAAATTTATTTATTGTAATATTAAAGGTGCGTAAGTAATATTTAAAATAAAAAAACTTCTGTAAGGATTTTTCGAACAAAAAGAACGCGAACCATACTAAAAAAGGGAACGTCTGTCTGTACGTATGTATGTTTGAGGTAAACTCCGGAACCACTGAACGGATTTTGATGCGGTTTACACCAATGTAAAGAGTATTTCTCTAGGCTCACTATGGGTTATACATCATCACGCTAAAAAGGCACAAGCTTAGGGCTGAGCTGTATCAAAGAAAGTATAGTATGAACGGAATTTAGTGTCGAATGGTAGTAATCGATGGTGTTAGCAATTCTGTTGCAGTATTGGATTATTGCAGTATTGAATTTGCCGCGAGCGAAGCCACGGGCAAAAGCTAGTAAGAAAATATTCTATCCTTCATAAATTCTTATCGGTTTCGCATACTACTAATTGAACCTTTTTTTTTTTTTTTTGTCCGAATACTTTGCTAAACGTGGTGGTCGATATTGTGTTGCAATTTTCCAGAGTTCTTGCAGCACAACACCGATTACTCTGCTTACCCTGTTTATCGGGATACAGCGTGTGTGGTATGTATGTATGTATGTATGTATGTATGTATGTATTTTTTTTCTAAAAAAAGTATGCACAAATTATTCCAAAAAATATTAATTAAAAAATTATCAGCTCGAGAAAACACCCCCCAACCAACGCAGCTGCACCCAACTTGCTCGAAAGGCCACACCCTCGCCGCAGAAGGCCGTAACTCGGCATCGGAGCAGACGACACGCGCGGGACCCACCCGCGCCCCATCGCCGGTTATGTGTTGAAAACCTTTTAATAACAAATGACTCGAAAATTGCTACTTGTCAAACATTATTATTAGTTGGATATGTAGAGGGCGCTTCGTGTAGCAGTCTGCCTAAGCTGACAAGCGTGCCTATACCTTATAGTAGGTCTTCAATGTACGCATCTTCAAATTTTTATGTATATTTTACATATTTTTTTTTTTTATGTAATCCGGTATGGGTGGCTGAGTCGGAGGGGCCAAAGCGCATGCTCCGAACAGCCAATGTCACCTCCGAGAATGTATGTGCCATACCGGAGACTTCCCTGGATTGCTGGCTATACTGGACTAGAGGAGAACACAACCGAGGCTGATATGCGGCCACCTTACATCCAGTACGACTGTACCAACCACAGAAATATTGATTTCTGTGGTACCAACCCAGTCGGCTACAATTTGAGCAAGGGGCGAGGGCATTACAAAACACACATTCTAATTTAATATATTTCGACTTTAGTCGTCATCACTTATATGTTTATATATATACTTATATGTTTTAAATTATAAAAATGTACTTAAAATATTTACAGGTCTGAGGTGTGCCATTAATGATGATGACGGATGAGAGATGGCGTTGTCGTCATATCATCTATCAAACGTTATCATCTTAAACTTGTAAATATTTTAATTTAGTACCTATATTATTTAAAACATACAAATAATGACGACTAAAGTCGAAATATATTAAATTAGAATGTGTGTTTTGTTGACGTATAAATCTTTTAAGGTTATTGAGAAAAAATTGCATTCTCGTAGACTACGGGCGGCGCTCTGCCGCCGCCGCCGCCGCGTGCGGAGTATGTGACTCGCTATGCGTCAAAAACCGACCAAGTGCGAGTCGAACTCGCGCACCGAGGGTTCCTTATCGCCATGTCATGGTTAGTGCCACTCACGCCACCTATGGCGTGTTATGAAATGCTTCAATGTCATGATGCCATGCTGTCATCAAATGTCATGATTAATTAAAATGCTTCACACTCTATTCGGTAGATGGCGCGCGCGCATACACTTTTTTATTTCTTCTATGGGAACCCCCGTGAATGTTTTACTTTTTCTTATTTTTATTATTTGTTATTATATCGGCCATAATAACACATATTCTGTGAAAATTTCAACGGGCTGCCTATTACGGTTCAAGAGATACAGCCCTCGGACAGACAGACAGCGTGGTTTCGCGAGGAGAGGTGATTTTGGCTCTGTCGACTGCACCATTGGTCTCTCGGCACAGCCACCCAGGCTGGTATACATAAAAAAAAATACGGACGGACAGACAGACAAACAGACCGCGTGGGCTTAGTCATAGGGTCCCGTACCGGATACGGAACCCTAAAAATGGCCGTGGTCCACCCTGGTTGACCGAGCATGGCCAACACGCGCAAAATATGATTCGCGTGGGTAAACGCCACTCCATGCCAACTCCGATATAATTCGGCGGCCGCAGCCGGGGCGACGACGTACTAAATAATGATACTTGTACCTGCGTAATTACGCATTTCGCTGATGTGATGAGTTTTGTTCCGACGCACGCGCGTCGGGACAACGATACTGTGCAATATTGAACAGGCGACGTTCGCTCTAGTTTCTGAACGCGTCGGAACAAACGCAGCTACGAGGCTAGTGGGCATTGCTAAATTGAAGTAATTGTACCAGTTTGGTGGTCGAAATGAAACTGTAATATTATAATATGGTTGACTTCATTATCTTCGGTCGTACGGTGGTATCAACCCAGTCGGTGAGCCTACCACCTAGTAAGGGGCAAGGGAAGGGACCTACAGTTTTACACCGGTTCCGAACGGAAAAGCAGCAATTGTAGGTGTATGCACGTGGATTCTGTGAAAATTTCAACGGGCTACCTATTATGGTTCCAGAGATACAGCCCTCGGACATACAGACGGACGGACGGACGGAGGCTTAGTAATAGGGTCCCGTACCGGATACGGAACCCAAAAAATGGCCGTAGTCCACCCTGGTGGACTTAGCAGGTGGACCACGACCAACACGCGCAAAATATGATTCGCGTGGGTAAACGCCACTCCATGCCAACTCCGATATAATTCGGCGGCCGCAGCCGGGGCGACGTACTAAATAATGATACTTGTACCTGCGTAATTACGCATTTCGCTGATGTGATGAGTTTTGTTCGGACGCACGCGCGTCGGGACAACGATACTGTGCAATATTGAACAGGCGACGTCGCTCTAGTTTCTGAACGCGTCGGAACAAACGCATGTACGAGGCTAGTGGGCATTTCTAAATTGAAGTAAATTGTACCAGTTTGGTGGTCGAAATGAAACTGTAATATTATCATGTGGTTGACTTCATTATCTTCTCTATCTCTATCTCTATCTCTTCTCTACTTCTTATAAACGGGAACGTGGTAGCAACGCCGCGGACTAAAGCTATATTTTAATAAATAATTTTCAGTGCACTGTTTAAATGTTTTCTTTTTATGATTTATTTTAGGATTTAGTATGATCATCAATATCATCAATCATCAATATTAATAATCTGTAAGTTATGGTGATGGAGTAAGTTAGGTACTTTGTTTTGTGAAATACTGCGTTTGTAGACTCTATGTATGATACTAAAACGATTTTTAGAAATATTTTCTGTATGTGTGTATGTATGTATGTATGTTCCTCCATAACTCTTAAAGCGATCATCCGAATTCGATGAAACTTAGTAGACACACATTTAACTATATGCGACCCAGGATAGGCTAAATAAAATTCACTTCCGATTACGCTAAGATGTGGCTCTCATACAAACTGAATTGTTCCACGCGCCGAAATACAGGTATGGTAGCGGGCTTACTTACTTTCTTTCTTTTCAATACGGATTTCACGCGAGCGAAGCCGCGGGCAAAAGCTAGTCACAAATAAAATAGATTCTGAAAGAATAATTTGTCATGTTCAGTTATCGACGCGGACGAAGTTGCGGTTAAAAGCTAGTGACAAATGAAAGCAATTTAGGTGAATCAACAAAAGCGATCTTATTCATCCTACATCGACCCTCGACACTTAAATTTTTTTAAATGTAATTCGGTATGGGTGGCCGAGTCGGAGGGGCCAAAGCGCATGCTCCGACCAGCCAATATCACCTCCGAGAAGGTAGGTGCCATACCGGAGACTTCCCTGGATTGCTGGCTATACTGGACTAGAGGAGAGAACACAACCGAGGCTGCTATGCGGCCATTTTACAGCCAGTACGGTGGTACCAACCCAGTCGGCTACAATTTGAGCCTACCACCTAGTAAGGGGCAAGGGAAGGGACGTACAGTTTTACACCGGTTCCGAACGGTGAAGCAGCAGATGTAGGTATGCACGTAAATTTTTTCGTCAGAAAAAACTCATTGGTACACGACGACCGGATTCGAACCGCGGACCGGTCGCATGAGAAGCCGATGCCCAAACCACTCGGCCACCCGCCGATAGAAAATAAAAAATATATATTTTCATGTGGTTCTGAAAGAATAATTTGTCATTTTCAGTTATCCACGCGGAGTAAGTCGCGGTCAAAACCTAGTGCTAAATGAAATTAAAAAGTAAGTGTTTTAGTTTTTTTTTTTTCTACATAAACAAACTGTAACATACAAGTTTTTCTCTGAAAGGAAAAAAAAGAAAAGAAACATTATCATATCAAAGTAAATTTTTGATGGTGGAGGTAAAACAACGAAAAATATTCTCTAAATTGGGGTATCTTTTTTTTTTACTTTTATTTAAAATCTTTTTTTTTATTGTTGTTCTGGGTTGTGGTGAAGGGCAAATTGTTTATATTTATGTTCATTTTAACTAAAAAACATGTTAAACATACACGAAAGGAAGGAGAGAAAAATTATCCAAAGAGGCACTGGGGTGTCAGCCGCCACTCGGGACTAGTCGAGATACGGGCGGCCACGCCTTGTTCGACTAGACACGGATTCTAATAACCCAACGGGGAGCCAACCCGCTACCTTGAACCACTTGCTCTTTTTGTTCTGTATAAATATCACAAGTCACAATAAATACATTTCAATTTGAATTTCGCCGTAGACACTGGGGCCGTGGTCGTCAGACACCAAAACATTCTCAGATAAATTGGGAAAACTTTTAGTAGATAAATCTGGTGACCGCCGTGCCAAAGCTTTATTTACGTAACGTAACGTAACGCGGCGTGCGTACTTGGCACTTGCACCGGTGCAGCGACTCAGGCAAATTTAAATGAAATATATTATTTATAGGTAGTTTTAATTTGTTTTTTTTTAGGTTTAGTTTATAAGTTATTTTAGTTTAGTTTTATCATATTTCTTAATTTTAGTTAAATTTTATTGTATTAGGTCATTTTGATTTGAATTAAGGTGAACTGACAAAAGCGATCTCATCGATCCAAACTTCAACACTAACATACTCGCATATTCTAGGGATTGATCATTGAAGTCCCACACATCCACTGCTTACACAGTAGCGCTACAGTATCTCAAAATTTCATAACTTTATCCAAATTCGTAGGGTCCAAGTGTGCACCGGGGAAATCTGGCGGCGCATTAGTACGCCAGCACCTTCTGGGGACCTGTCCTTAGTGACGAGGTCCTAATGTGGAAGTGTGACGTCAGGGGGCGGAGTGACAATAGCTTGGGTTGAATATAATATCTTCAGCTGATAGCTGTCGTGTACAAAAAAAATCTTTACATCATAAATAAAAATAAATATACATAAAAAAATTATAAAACAAGTTTAAATGAATCAATACTAATAATAAATCAGTAAGGGATGATGGTCATGGAGGAAGTTACTTTGTTTTATGAGATATTTTAAATTTTTTTTAAATCGGATGATAATTTTCGGAGATTACCTTCTACATCAAAACTTACAAACTTACCTTTTTATAATAAGTTTAGATAACATATTATGTGCAATATATTATTATCTCTGTGGAATTTTCAATTAAAATAATAAATTCTAAATTATTAAATCATCCATTTATTTCCACATTTCTTTTTATATACATTTTACATTTAAAAAAATTAAAACCTAAAATTAATATGAAAACAAACGGAGTTTCCACCACCACCGGCGGCGGGGCGAGCCCAGGCTACCGATGGTCGGGTCCCAAAGAGAGAAACCTCCGGACTATGCGCGCAGCGTCGAGCAGCGCTGCCTTCTGGATCTGCAATTATTAATAATTATATTTAAAAATAAATTAACAACAACTTTTTTATTAAATAAGGAATTAGAAATATTTTATGAAAAAATTATTTTCTTAAATTTATGAAAATAAATTCGATTAACTAAGCTACCCTAAGATTTCAATAAAATTAATTACACCAAAATAAAAATCGGTATGTCCTTTTCCCACCGCAGAGTAGGCCGTTGTCTCCGTGTAAGTGTCATCGCAGAATTAGCATAAAATTACAGTTAAAATTCTCCCTAACCGCATCGGGGCGCGAACTTTATCAGAAGATATCCGGGCGATAACTTTCTCGAAAATATAAATAATACAATAGAATTACAAACAGTACAGGAAAGGGGTTGAATTTAGCCACATTATGTACGGAGAGACAGGAATGACTAACGAAATATGAAATACACTCGTGGAATAGAAAATGTGTACTGCACACACACACAGAACAAATACACAAGAAGAAAAAATCTGTTAAGTGCGAGTTTTACTCGCGCACGGAGGTTTCCGTATCTATCCGCTATCAATAATATCCGCCTATCTTTTGTCTTTCAGCAATGCAATGTATAAAAGCCTGTGGCGCCATCTATTATTCAATAGCGTGACTAATCGATTTTTCGCACGTTTGTTGTATTGGGACGGGACGGAAAACACGAACTATTTAAATAAGCGTTTCGACCGGCCTTTCATTCAGTACGGTGGTATTATTTTAGTTTATGTTAATTTCAACGTATCTATGTATGTGTGTATATTTTATTCTTGTGTTTTTATAAATACATTATTTAAATAAAATTAACTTTTACACAACACGGTTACTGTTCCAGCCCGTGATAGGTGGCGCCCCCTACAGTGTATAAAGGCACTGTATTACGTCAGAAGGCATTATTATTAGGAAGTTGGGACTCGAGGCGGACACGCTGGGGTTGAATGTTGAGATTTTGAAACTTTACAAATTATATTCAGGTGGTAATGGGCTTGGATTAAAATTAAGTGTAAAGTGTTTGTGTCGTCATCTGGTGATATAAAGACGCTGTTTGTATCGCTGTTTCGTCTGTATGTTAACTGGAGGACAGTAGGTGAACTTATTTCTGAAAATATTTCTGGTTGTACCACCTGCCATTATGGGTTGCTACCACCGTACTGGACTAAAGATGGCCGCATGGCAGCCGCGGCAGTATTCTCCTCTAGTCCATTATAGTAAAAGTATTTATTTATATTGTAAGATGTCATGATGAGTCATGAAAGTTTCGAATTTTTTTTCAAATTTCGCCCGTGTGTTGGCTTCACGGGCGTAGCCAGGGGGGGGGTTTGGGGGTGCAAACCCCCCCCCCCCCCCCCCCCCCCCGAAATAACAAATGTACACGATATTTCAAATTGAACCTAATACTTATATTTTCATCATTCGGACATAGCTCTGATTAGTGGGACCTAAATTAAAGCAAAACAGGAAATTAATGATGTAAAATAAATGTTGTAAAATAATTCGCGTTGATTTTATTTCTAAAACCCCGCCCGAAAACGAAACCTAGCTACGCCCGTGGTTGGCTTAGGAAAGTTGAGAAATCTCAGAGATTTTAACACATATTAAAATAATAAAAATATCATTTTTTAGATGTTAAAATGAAATATCGACCGACATGTCATTCAAATTCAAATTCATCAAAAATAATGAAGATTGTAATAGCAAAGCATTTTCGAACGTTTTTACCACTTTTCACCCACTTATTTTTACGAGAATTTAGGAGATTACATTACAATAATGTAATCACATTATACCTTGAATCTTTACCTAACTATAAGCATATAAATTATAGTTAAATCACTTGAAATATGGCTATGGCTAGGATAATACGATGTGTGTTTGCCTAGTACCCCCTCCCCCCAACCCCTTAAACGAAACGGGTTCGAACGCGAGTGCGCGCAGCGAAAAAACTGAATCTACATAAGTTTGATCCTTAATGATACGTGTTCTTTCAATGAAGTGTTCAAACCGGGATTTTCCACCTAATACAAAATATAAATCCGCGGGCGCGGGGCGGGGGCGGGGCGGGGGCGGGGATGAGGCAAGCGGCTGCGTTTTATTGCCGTCATGTATCAATTTTGTTTCAAGCGTCCCATCTTCAGACAAAAAACTTTTGCAGGCGACGCGAAAAAGTAAAAATTATTATCAAAACTTGGAGTGTTGGCTGTCATCGGTGCCTTATTTAGGGTTGCGGAGCCGTCGAGTTAAATAAATAATATTGTTTTGCGAAGAGCTGTTAATTAGGGAAGACGACGGCCCTATTTTATTAATCCAAGTTGCGAGCAAGGATGAGAATTGCTGGGGGGATGTAGATCTTGGTTTGAATGCGCTTGGAAAAAAGGTCTGAGTGAGTAAACTTTTGAACAAAAACTTTTCGATGTTCTGTACTCTCGTGAAGAGATGTTAGTCCGGCCATTGGTACATAGTGCGAATATGGCAATCGAGCATGGCATTTGCAAACCCTCGCATACGACCGAATTGCCATGAGCGTCGTTGAACACCTTATGGGTGGCTCGGCTACATCCCACAAAACAATTGTGGGAACCACTTATAAATGTAAATGTGAAACATTTTATTTAATAAATAAATTGAATTGAATTGGATTTAATTAAAAAGCTGAACTTCGACGGAGCACATCATACAACGGTAAGTTCGCTTGAAGAGCACTTCTCAAATCAACTGTAGCACATCACTTCGAAAGAAGCATTTAAAAATGGAACGGCGGCGGCGGTGGCGTCCATCTTGAAAGCGACGTAGTTTCCAATTGAGGTTTGAGCTGGTCATTTCTCGCTGCCATTCACGAGACGCAAACAAATGTTGACCAACGGAGACTACTGCTCCAGTGCCGGTGGTGTTGCGATTACACGGAGGCAAGCACTGGCATGGACTGTACTTTAAAAAGTTTCGAGAAGATAGCTGAAGCTGATTAATAAAGGTATTAGGATGAACAGAGGAGGATACAGAAGTACAGAACGTCAAGCAAGTTCCAGTTCCAGTGATGTAGCTATTACACGAAGGCAAGTGCTGTCATAGACTTTACTTTAAAAAGTTTCAAGAAGATAGCTCAAACTGGTTAAAAGAGGTATATGATGTGATATACAGAGGAGGAGACAGACAGACCGGCAAGCAGGATCCAGTTCCAGTGGTGTTGTTATTACACGAAGGCAAGTGTTGTCATAGACTTTACTTTAAAAAGTTTCAAGAAGATAGCTCAAACTGGTTAAAGGAGGTATAGGATGCGATAAACAGACAATATAACAGACAGTATATAAACATATATAAAACAATATAAAAACATATATACAGACAGAATGACATACAAACAGACAGGCATACAGATAAACAGACGCCTAAACAATCTTATCAAAAATTCTGTAGTCGATCGTGTAGACATATAGCCCGATTACAGCATTTTCGATCAATTTTGCTTTGGCTGCCTTCTTTTTTCGTAGTCGGGTCTTACAATCGTTTTTTTCATAGCCCCTTCGAACGACCTTTATTAAGTGCAGTGTAACCAATTTGAACACGTTAAACACTACCATCTAAGTTTAAGATAAGGTAATGGACCTCCGGCTCATCTGCTTGCCTTCCATCGTCACTGGAAGCAAGCTAGCTCGACCAAGCTGACACAACATTACCAGCAAGGGACATCTATACGTAATGATGTCCTATTGACGCCAGCAATAGACCCGGTTGGTAGATATTCCTACATTGACGCAAAGCTTCTCCCATTCGCGCCCAGCCTTTTCAATATCAACGAATAGCGGTGGCCTATTTATGAGGTATTTTCAGTTTCTTTGCGAGGGTATTGACTGCACGACTCTTTGCGAATCGCGTTGTCGTCTCTGGAGCCATTTGTTTGGTTAGAGAAGTTTGCATTAACGGCTGGCATTACATCGTGCTTAGTCATAGATAGAAGAGAAATAGTAGCAGTCAGGAATCCCGCTCACCCGGAGGCCGGTCCATAATTTGTATGTCTTCATTCATTATGGTGCATTTCTTTCAATCTAGGTGAACTTTATCATAAACAATTATTTTTATAGGAAACTGACACGGTTGTCTACATCACCTACAACATCCGTAATGTCAGCCTATAATACCGGGTGAACTAGGTGCCATGTAAGTACTTCCCTTCGGTCGTGCCGGCTACACTAAACTGGACGGAAAACACAAACTATTTAAATAGCCGTTTCGACCGACGTTTCATTCAGTGCGGTGGTACCAAGTACCAACCCGGGCGGGTTGAACCCTACCACCTAGTAAGGTAAGAAGGGAAGGGACCTATAGTTTTACGTGGAATCCGAACCACGGCCAGCCTCGAACGGTCGAGCGGTCACACATCCAAGTACTGACCGGCCCAGCGTTGCTTAACAATCAATAGCAACAGTCGACTGTCTGCACCACTGAGCTATCGAGGCTGCTCGATAGCTCAGTGGTGCAGACAGTCGACTATGTCGAAGCTCCGTTGCATATTGTTGGGAAAGTACAGAGTCAATTCTTAAGATTCCTCTTTTAAAAACAGTATGTTTACTATCGTTTTCTGTATCCTTCACTACTACTAGGCATCGTGGGTCTCTCCTCCTTGGAAGGACTCCTTGGAAGTGAGAAGAACTCTGTCACTTCTTGTTCACACGTACAGACTACCGAACGGCTCCATTCACAATCTTTCGGTGCTTGATTCGTGCCTGACAACTACAGCCGGGCGAGGACTCATCCATTGTTTATATTGCAGTGCCTAAGCGGCGAACATACTACACTAGTCACTTAAGCGTGCCTTGACACTGCTCAATGAGTTGATGGCACAGGTTCCGGAGTTGGACATATACCCCGACATAGTCCCCGGACTGGTGTAGTTCCTTTAAGGAGGCTATTCTACGCTTTGTAATACACATAATTAGTAAAAGAAGTAGGGTTCTAGGTACGCCCGTTGCGGAGATATAATTTTTTAAAGTTATTCATGTAGTGTAATGTTGTAATGCTCTAATAGGGCGCGCGCGGGGCGCGGGGCCGCTGGCAGCGGGAATACGGACGTACGCGACGCGAGTGAATACCGCCCGCACCCCGCTGCGCCTCCGCGGACTGCTCCGCCCGCGTACCTCCCGCGCCCCGCCGCGCCGCTAAAGACGCCCACACATTGTAGTACGCATTTAGTTTGTTAGGAAATCCTAAAATTTTTATGAGAGCACATATTTAAAAAATTCTTTCACCAGTGCTTTTGTTACAAGGCGTAGAATAGCCTCCTTAGTCATACGTAATAATATTTTTTTAGGTTACATTGTTTTTGTAAAGGGCCCTAAAGAAGTCTGTAACACAAGAAACACCTAAATACGATGAATCATCTCATACAACGAAATAATCTTACATCGTTTTCATTTATTATTCTTATAACAGGTTAGTGCATATTCGACACTGTCATTGCGTTAAATTGACGAGACCCACCCGGCTGCTCCCCAATTCCTTATCTATCAAATAACCTGTACGATAGCTGGAGAGAATTAATATTACCAAAAAGTTCGCATGTCCAACCACAATTAGTAGAACGGAAAGCGAAGGCCGTGTGACACATTGTAAATTTGATTTAATGATCAAATTGGTCAACTCGCGATAGTATATCGCGTATGTGTATGTTATCGTTTGTAATAGTGTGTGTGTGACACGAATATGTGTGAGTGTGCGGTCGGAGAATGTCGTGTGGTTTTATGCGAGTAAACCAACGTGCGATCATTTAAAATAATTAATAATTTTCGGGAACGTAAGCCTAACAATGATATACCCTAACAATTTTTATTAAAATGTATCACATTATTCAAAGGTCTTCGTTTTCTAATTCCTCATAGGTGCTTATAGCTTAGTGAACAATTTAATTCAAATAAATAATCGGAACATGTTTTAAGAAAATATTCTGGAATTAGTAGAAGCTTTTGATCGAGTGAATTCTTCAGAATTGTTTATAAGTTTATTTATCGATCTATACTGTCTAATTAACAAAGACGTTATACTCGTAACTGCATTTATTAAGGTTTTGTTAACTAAAGTAACGTAACACTGAGATATTATGAGATAGTACGAGTAGCTACAATATAAAACGGTGGTTCCTCAAGGAGCTGTGCCGTGCCCCTTATCATTCAATGTTTACTGTTTTTGTAATAGATCTATTGTTTATGGAACCAAAGATCTAGTAAATGTCAGCCCAACACACCTCGGAGAACTGGGTGCCATGTCAGTGCTTCGCTTTGGTCAGTTGCCCAGTGTATCTGTCACACGTACTATTAGTTGACGAGAAGCATTAGTTGAATAATTGTCGGCAGCAGGCCATATCCAGCATATTATAAACTAAGCATTTTCCTAATATTCATAGAGTTTATTAGTTATACGAGGTTGGTCATCACCGATAATAACCTCGTGTGGGTGCGGCTGAGTCGACAGTTTTGATTACTATTGAGTGAAGCCTTTGCCATCACGCTATCCTACATTGTTTTTGTTGTACAATGTTTTTGTAATGCTATGGAAAATAAGGGCGGTTTTATAATTAAGAATAGAATAGAATAGAATAGAAATGCTTTAAGAAATTTTATAATTCGAGAAATAAAAAAAAACATTTGGTTAAAAAGGCTATGACACAGTCCGTGTTTTCCGTCCAGTGTAGCGTCCAGAGCCGCAGTGTGGCCGTCACGACCAAAAGTAAGCAGTGCCATGGCACCTGGCTGTGATGTGATGACATCGCGGGTGTGGCAGATGATGAGTCCAACCATAAAATGAATTGAAATGAAATGAAAGTAAATGAAATAAAATGAAAGTTTATTATCGACAGCATGCAATCAATAAAAAAATACTAATAATATAATAATAACCTAATTATTAGGTTATTAGTATAATATGAATATACTAATAACCTTACGTTACAATGTGCCGATAAGGTTAAGCGCAGCCATGATTGCTTATTTAAGTAGCAATCGCTAATTTTAAGCTTAACCTAAATTCTAATTAACAATAAGAAAGTGATAAATTAAAATTTTTATCTCTCATTTTAACTTATTATATCTAAGTATAATTAAACAAAGTATCATCAGAACTACATAAACATTTTAGAAAAATAAAAAAATAGTATTTGCCTATGTATAGATGTAGAATAGAATAAAATAAAATTTTATAATAAAATAAAACCATGCCAGTTTCTATAAAAAAAATTATTGGTCTTACACGGGCAAGGAAATTAGCGCCAATGTGCATTCTTATTATACAATATTGTAACAGCAGCTACAGTTCCACGAACGAGGTGAGTTCTCACCCCCTACTTCATCCGCCACCAGACCGAGCCCTAGCCACATCACTGGAACTAGAGACCTTCAATTAGGCAATTTGTGTGTTAATATTCTCAACTAACGCATTTACTTACTAATAACTTAGTGAGCAAATGTGCTGAGTCAATAGGGGTCAAGTAACTCGATGGGCAAATATGAGAAACTTGAAAGTTTTAGCTGTGCGTGCGTTTCGTAACGCATGTTTGGAAAAACGCATACACGATAAAGAACGTTTAAAGTATAGGTGAAACGTAAAGTTCAGTGGAAAGGTCAGTCATTCAGTAATCATCAGCGTGCATCAGTCCACTGCTGGACATAGGTCTCTACCAAGGCACGTCACAACAGGCGGCCTTCAGCTCAGGAGCTGAGCCTCAGCTCGTCAATCCATTCGCGGCTAGGTACCTTTTTAGATCGTCTGTCCAAGTGTTCACCTAGAGAGCATCCCATCCATGCTACGTGAAAAGGTACTATATCTTTTTATGTAAACTAACATGGGTGGCTGTGCCGAGAGGCCTGTGGTACAGTCGACAGAGCCAAAAACACCTCTCTTCGCGAAACCACGTTCAGAAAGATGCCATGCCAGCAGATTTTCGGACTGTTGCTAGGCCCTTTGATACGACGACGATTGAAGACACCTACAGACATAAAAACGTATATTGATTATACTTGGATTTTGTCAATTCTAAATTAAATTAATTAAAACCGAATTTATGAAATAAAAATATTATAACTATTTTTCTTTCCAAAATTTCCAATGATGTTTTTTTCTTTACGAAACAACCTACTCCTGTTTAAATAGGAAGATGGAAGGAATATGGAGGCTGTTGTCAATGGATGGCAGCTTCCCCGCGTCACTTAAACAATACCATCAAACCTGATAAAGGCTTATAAAGGCTGATTGCAGGTGGAAGACGAGAGAAAAAAAAAAAAAAAAAAAAAAATTTTTCTTTCCACAAATCTGCAAATTAAAAGCATAGTAATTCAAAAAATTTCAACATTGTTATCGTACGTTAATACGAAAAAACGCACGTTACAAACTGAGTATTCGCCTCAATACCGCTTGAGAATATTCGCCAAGATTCAAAGGTGTCGAGGAGGTTACATGGGGACCAAAGGGCAAAGCTACCTGAAAGGGGGAACCAAGGAGTTGAAAGGGATAGAAAGGTCATCAACTCATGGTGCATGTGAAGTCATTTTAAATTGTGTGCATTAAGTCGAATTATATTATATTAAAATTTATTAATTATAATATTACGAATTATACTATTATTTATAATGCCAATGAGTCATAATCAAATTATGTGCATTTGTAGGTTACTTATTTTCGCTCGTATGCTCGGTTTATTTTTTGACCGCAAAAACGTTGAATACGTCGAGCCGAGACTCCTTTCAGCTTTTACAAACGCTAATGTCATCCCGCCTCCGTGGCCGTTAATTATAATA
Source organism: Nematopogon swammerdamellus (assembly GCA_946902875.1). Lineage (NCBI taxonomy): Eukaryota > Metazoa > Arthropoda > Insecta > Lepidoptera > Adelidae > Nematopogon > Nematopogon swammerdamellus. The sequence goes on along the minus strand of OX336356.1, from coordinate 1,859,056 downwards.
CACATACATTTCCTAGGAAATAAGAAATAAAAATAATAGTAAAAATCTTGGAGACGAATTTTCTCAATGAACAACAATAGCATTTCTGTATTTTCGAACTCTTCGGCGAAAACGGTGGACTTGAGGAATCTCTAACTTATTGTTTGACGAGTGTGGGCAATCAATGGGGCCGTGTGAAGCCGGCCTTATGTGCCGGCGGTTGTCTGTTCGATTGTTTAGGACTTGTTCACAGTGCTTGATGGGGATTTGCGTTGGGTTTGTGGTTTTGCAGTAAGTATGGGATTTAGTTTGTGGTGTGTGATTGAATTGAAGACATCATAGTTTATAGGGTATAGGGTAGTTTGTAATTTTACTCGTTTTATAATATAAATGGTCACGCCTGAGAAACAAGTGCGAGTCGAACTCGCGCACCGAGGGTTCCGTATCGCCATGTCTTGATCAGCGCTGCTTCATACTGTTTTCGGTAGATGGCGCGCATACACTTTTTAATTTCTTGTATGGGAAGAAACTCTTCTTGGATGCCCGTGATTTTTTTTATTTTTCTTATTTCTATTATTTGTGTTTCTATCGGATATAATAACACATATCTCTGAAAATTTCAACGGCCTACCTATTACGGTTCAAGAGATACAGCCCTCGGACAGACGGGCGGACAGACAAACAGACAGACAGACAGACGGCTTAGGCTTAGTGATAGGATACGACGGATACGGAACCCTAAAAATGAGATAAAATTCACAGAAAAGAGATAAAGTTAGCAGAAAAGAGCAACAACGGCGGCGTAACACCCCGTAAAAGAGATAGCGGCGCGGCAGGGCAAGGGCAGGTCTAAAAAAATACATTAAAATAAATAACATAAAACTAAAAACTTATAATGATATGGTAATGAGTTTTATTCTTGTCATTACCGTCTACGTCATTACCGTGACCACTTCAAAAGAATAGACAAAAATCTCGACCCACACCCACATTGTACCGACGGCGACGCGATAAGCTTGGCAGATGTGGTATAAAATAGAAATATATTTATTAATTACTAGGTCGTCACGAATGCGATGTCACAATGTATTACCATACGCATACACTGCTCTGTTAGAACAATTCAAAATAATTGACGAGTTATCAGCTGATCTAGTTGATGAAAAGTTGTTACGTAATGTGTCAGAGAGACAAAAAAAAAATTACATACATACATACCACACGCTGTATCCCGAAAATCAGAGTAAGCAGAGTAATCGGAGCTGTGCTGCAGGTACTCTTGTGAATTACAGCACAACACCGATCACCACGTTTAGCAAAGTATTCGGACAAGATCCTTCCTCCACAGAGCCGGTAAACTCTGGAACACTCTACCTGCCCACATATTTCCCCCCAAGTATAGTGTATAGTCACGGGTCCTTCAAGAGAGGCGTGAATGGCACCTGTCAGGCCGACATGGCATTCGCGACCCCCGCATGCGTTTGAATCTCCATGGGTGTCGCTAGACACCATAAGGGTGGCTAGGCGCCACATGTCGCGCTTACTATAAATAAAAAAAAATAAAAATAACTATCAAGCAGCAAGTAAGGCACGAAGCCGGTCTATTATTTTGAATTCTCGCTGTGTGTCTATAAATTGAAGGAGTGGCTGTCGCAGGGCTCTCTACCCGATTTCTATGAAGGCTACACATGCGATCGTTTTGATAGCTTATTAGGCGTGGTCTCTCCGTTTGTATACCGCGAGTTTACACTCAATACTGGCCTATTAGAATATGTTACTTGTTATTTTGTTATTTGTTCGAAAACATTCGTGGGCAATACATATTGCACTTGAAATCGTAACAATTTATAATTCGAAATATCTACTCAAAATATTCCACTCAATCATGGCCCAATCACTACAAGGTATCTAAAAATTTCCCTTACTTAAAATCAATTTCAATTTTCCAATTGTCACAATTAAGTATTCTGGTAAATTACAGCACAACACTAACCACCACGTTTAGAAAAGTATTCTTGTCAGCCTCGATAGCTCAGTGGTGCAGACAGTCAACTGTCGCTATTGAATGTTAAGCAACGCTGGGTGCGATCAGTACTTGGATGGGTGACCGCTGACCGTTGGAGGCTGACCGAGGTTCGGATTCCTCGTAAAACTGTAGGTCCCTTCCCTCCTAATCTTACTTGGTGGTAGGGTTTAACCCGCCCGGGTTGGTACCACCGCACTGAATGAAACGTCGGTCGAAACGGCTATGTAAATAGTTTGTGTTTTCCGACCAGTTCAGTGTAGCCGGCACGATAAAAGGGGGAAGCACTGACATGGCACCTAGTTCACCCGGTGTTATGGGCTGACATCACGGACGTTGTAGGTGATGTAGCCAACCGTGTCAGTTTCCATAAAAAAAAAAATCGGACAAGATAACTCAGATCGGGCAGAAGGGATGAAGGCCCAAATGCTGCATGATTCGGTGGAAACACCGTGCCAAGGTGAGAGGTGGCTATCCTGTCGCCCTTATGCACGGCATCTTGGCCTTATCCCTTAGTCGCCTCTAACGACATGCACGGGGAAAGATGTAGTGGGGCTTTTCTTATGTACCGTCCCCACACAGTATGAATAATGTTTTAAAATATACATTACACGTATACTACAAGCCATCCACATCGTATACCAGGGCGCAGTTAGATTCTTTCTTACCGCCTCGGATCAGCTCCAGTTACATCCAGACTACAAGCAAACACAAATAATCCTAAGACTAAATCCCTTACTAAGAGCGGGCTGGATCGAGCGAGTGACGGGACAAATATCGTAGTACTGCAACCAGCGGGAAGACCAATATTTGGAAATATGAAACCGTCCAAGTGCGAGTTGGACTCGCGCACCGAGAGTTCCGTATCGCCATGTCACGGTCAGCGCCACTCACGCCATCTATGTATTAGTCAAAATGCTTCATACTCTTTTCGGTAGATGGCGCGCATACATACACTTTTTGGTTTCTTCTATGGGGACTTCCGTGAATTTTTTACTTTTCTTATTTTTACTATTTGTTGTTATATCGGCCATAATAACACATATTCTGTGAAAATTTCAACGGGCTACCTATTACGGTTCAAGAGATAGAGTACAGCCCTCGGACAGACAGACAGACAGACGGCGTAGGGTCCCTTACGACGGATACGGAACCCTAAAAACCGTCCAAATGCGAGTCGACCTTGCGCACCGAAGATTCCGTACTACCTCACAATATATTTTATTTGTATTATATATTTACCAAAAAACTTTCATTCTATTCGGTATTCTTAGCGCGAGCACGACTCACATTTAGCTGGTTTTTTATTATTTGTTATTTTACTTAAAGTATGCACTATAATTACACCAAGTTTGACGCTTGTCTCAATGTAAATTTTTTTAAGAAAAAGCAAAAACGAACATACGCTTTTAAAAAAAAAACTTTTCTTGTTTGGGACTCCCATTCATGTTGAATTTGTGTTCTTTGTTATTTTCTTGAGTATCCGCTCCATAGTAACACATATCTTTTGAAAATTTAAACCGGCTAACTTTTACGATTCCAAAGATACAGTCCTTTAAAAGTAGCCCAGACAGACTGACGGACAGCGGTGTTGGCTTAGTAATAGGGTCCCGTGCGGATACCGAACTCTAAATAGAAATATTAGAATACATACTATAGTCCGAAGAATCTCATCAAATTCGGTTAAAAAGAAAACAATTTTCTTGAACTACTGCGTTCATAGAAACATATTAGGTATGAGTATTTTACGAACTAAGGACTTGAGTAATTTTTTTTAGGTTCGGTAAATTCGGTAAAAGTATATTATTACATTTTATCATTCATAGTGAAAACTGCATTTAATAAAAATTCCGCTAAACTTCGATATTTATGCGTAGGTACAGTGCCCAGCAGCGAATAATGCGTATCGAGCTTTAGAAAGAGACCATCCGGTTGTGTAGAGCGTCGTCCCCGTCGCACAGAGACATGCGTCGTGCGACAGGGACGAGGCTCTACAACAGGATTGTCTCTTTCTAAACCTCGAAACGCATTATAATTGCTGCCATGAACTGTGAATGACCTACTTACATCGAGGTATCGATATATCGATAAAATCCCAACCTTGACTTGTAACCTACCTTCCCTTAGCTGTATATGCTCCGGGGTTAGGGTTACCATATCATAGGATTTATCCTGAGATTTCAGGATTCTTAGGCTCCTAACAAGATTGATTTTAAAAGAAAGCACAGTAGATTTTAATTTTTTTTTTATTAGAAAGTTACTCACATGGCGTACGTGAGTAAGTCGGCGTGACCCCCAGACTGGGGGCCCCAGTGTACAAAACCATAGATTTTTTTCCACAGAATTGTGAATTACCTTTGCTAGAAAATCTCAGGCCTTTACTATGGAAATCAGGTTTTTTGTTAAGAGTTTTCAATTTTTCATCTTTTTTTTTATGCAAACCACAATGGGCGGCTGTGCCATGGGACGAATGGTGCAGTCGACAGAGCCAAAATCACCTCTCCACCACCACCAGAAACCACGCTCAGTTAGGCGCCATGCCAGCAGATTTGCGGACTGTTGCTAGGCTGTCTGTCTAGCCTGTTAATACAACGTTTGAAGACACCCAGGATAAAGGATTAGGGAAACACCCTAGCGGTGCGACAAAGAAACGAATTAGAGAGCCGATGGGTTCTCAATAGTCCAGTGTCAACAACAATGCGGAGATAGGACGGATGGCAGGGAATAAGGCTATGCGGATTGCGGCCATCTTACATCCAGTACGGTGGTATCAACCCAGTTGGCTACAATTTGAGCCTACCATTACCTTTTTTTTTTATGTAATCCGGTATCGGTGGCTTAGTCGGAGGGGCCAAAGCGCATGCTCCGACCAGCCATATCACCTCCGAGAAGGTAGGTGCCATACCGGAGACTTCCCTGGATTGCTGGCTATACTGGACTAGAGGAGAACACAACCCCGAGGCCGCTATGCGGCCATCTTACATCCAGTACGGTGGTTTTTTTTTTATGCAAACTGACACGGTTGGCTACATCACCTACAACGTCCGTGATGTTAGCCCATAACACCGGGTGAACTAGGTGCCATGTCAGTGCTTCCCCCTTTGATCGTGCCGGCTACACTGAACTGGTCGGAAAACACAAACTATTTACATAACCGTTTAGACTGACGTTTCATTCAGTGCGGTGGTACCAACCCGGGCGGGTTAAACCCTACCACCAAGTAAGATTAGGAGGGAAGGGACCTACAGTTTCACGAGGAATTTAGAGAAACGAGACAAATGCTGTGATGGGGCCTCGGATGGGGCTATCTATTCGAATACAAGCCCAAATAAAATTCGGCTTTATAAAATGTATATATTTTTTTATTTCTTTTAGTTCTAAACCATGAAGTGTGATTCACATTTTCAAGTTCTTGACAATGATACCCCACTTGATGGGGTTTGAAGAAAAACTATTTGATACGTTAACTGTTAAACTATACTATTCGTAAAGAATGCCGCAATGTATTACACACGCCTTTTGTAACCCTTTTATATAATATTATTTAAAAAAGTACATTTCATTTCATATTCTTATTTTCAAAGTTTGACAATAATATGGCACCTAATGCCCGCAATTTCGAATTTTTAAAAATGTGGTACCCTATGACTCTCGGGTGACACCTTAACTGTTAAAATCGGTCCAGTACTTTAGGCTGTAGAGTGGAACATTGTCATTTATACATACATGCATATTTACACATATAATACATTCTCTAAAACCGAACCTCGGTCAGCCTCCAACGGTCAGCGGTCACCCATCTAAGAACTGACCGCACCCAGCGTTGCTTAACATTCAATAGCGACAGTTGACTGTCTGCACCACTGAGCTATCGAGGCTGACAATTGATTTTTTTTTTCCCACACAGTTGTGAATTACGTTAGCAAGAAAATCTCAGGACTTTCCTATGGAAATCAGGCTTTTTGTCAGGACTTTCCAATTTTCCATCTTTTTTTTATGTAAACCAACTTGGGTGGCTGTCCCGTGCACAGAAATCAAAAATATTTTGTGTGGTCCCGTGAGACCAATAGTGTAGCCGACATCACCTCTCCTCGCGAAATCACGCTCAGTTAGGCGCCATGCCAGCAGATTTGCGGACTGTTGCTAGGCTGCCTAGCCTGTTAATACGAGATGTTCAGTTTTCGTATGTGTAGCCTTAAAATTATCCAATGTACCCTGTGGGTAGAATGAAAATAATCTCCACAGGTTAATTTAAAATATTTGTAATTTTTCACTTTTTCGCACAATCATTGTGAGCTACCTTCATTCTCTCTCTTCTCGTTACAACACCATGAGTGCACAAGCTTCTCGATATTTCTAAAACATGAAAATTTGTCCTACGCAAAGTTTTCTTCACTGGTGCCCTATAAGTGTCTAGCCTGGCGACCTCCACGGCGGGGCCCCTAACCGGCGGAAGGATACAGGTAACGGCGTCCTAGGGCGCCAGTAAGCACCTCCAACTCCACAGCAAGGTAGCCCTTTTCTGTTTGATATTTCTACCCAATTTCACATCTTTTTAATACAGTCCACTTCTCATTTTCGCACACGAGACGTTTGAAGATCTGGCAACCCTATCCCGGGTGGAGCGCGCGGAGCATATAAAACCGTGAATGTGATGAAACATTAAAAATTCAAAACCGCTCCGGCCTGATACGGAGCCATGGAGCAGTATCCACGATTTCCTCTTGCAATATGTCATTCGCTTTGACATCCTTATAATTCGCTTTAATTTTTAATGCGAACGGAGAGGGCAGAGTTCGTATGTTGACGTAGATCCTTTGATGTGTTAATTACGGATTTTTCGAGATATAAAAGTTGATTTAGTTAGACCTTCTTTGTAAATATCTAAGAAAATTAGCAATCTGCAGTGGCAGTGGGCTGGGCACGTCTGTCTCAGAACCGATAACCGCTGGGTTAGATGAGAGGTGAGACGCTTCTAAGCTCACAAGAAGAGCGATTTCTGTTTTATTATATTTATTTATTTTTCTGTTTCACATGCATACTTCAAAACAGTGAGCTAATATGTATTCTACTAGAGTATTCACTCAGGCAACATTGCGCGCCATGTCGCGCTATCTATAAAACAAAATTAAGATCCTTTTATACATACTAAGAACACATTAAAAAAGATGTTTTAAAATATATTTTGCTAAAAAGAAAACAGTAATCATTATAAATAAATATATAAATTATCTTTTATATTTGAGTCTAAAATAACTTATTTATATTTCATTATCTATTTTATTCTATTTATACATTATTTATTTATTCTTCTTATTTTTTGCTTTATTTCAAATAATAAAATGTAAACTTATTAATTTCTATGTTTCACGGCACTGTGGTACAACAATTTTTGCAAATGTCTATAATGTAAACACGAGAAAATCTTTTACTGGTTTAGTAATTTATATGAAAAACAGCTGGCAACTATATGTACCTATGTACTATAAACTGTTGATTTTCCAAATATATAAAGAAATAAAAAAAAGACTTTATCAACAATGCACATCAACGCGACCTATTAGAAATATATTTTTATATTTTTTTAATTTTCAGGAAGATCGCTCAGGCCATTTTAGGGGTTACAGGCTGTGACATATAAACGGGCATACAGACACCTGACCGATTATATAAGGTCTTTCAAAATTAGTTAATAGTACGCTATGTTCTGTTCTGTTCGTAAATAGATCAGTTCTGTATCGTAAATAGATCACTTTTGAAAAACAAAGAATTTTTTTTTTTACAATAATTTTTTTTTAATGTAAAATGTTAAAAAAAAATTTTAAAAAAATTTCTTAATCGTTTCAGTTTCATGCCAGGAACAAAAAAGTCTTCAAACACATAGATCTCTTTCTTTCAGAAATTGTGAAAAACCACAATTTTAGTTTTATTGGTATGGAATAGAAAGAATTTGATTTTTTTGCCAACTTACACATGTTACATCATAATGGTAATGATGACTTTTTTGCTACTGTTATGAAACTGAATCGATTAGTTAGGCTATAAAAATAAACCACCTATTTTTTTTATTTAAATAGGTACATAAAAAAATAGTTTACATAAAAAAATAGTTTACATAAAAAAAAGCCCAAGGTCCAAAACATTTTATATAGATTTTACTCCGTATATTATGATACAGCCCCTACTGGCAGCGCGGGCCACGAAACGCTAAAAACATATAGATGTAAAAAAAACAAGGTTGCACCTGAAAAAAATAAACAGCACACACAATTACAAACCACATTCAAGCCCGAAAAATAAAACCAAAACTACACAGTCTCGCAAGGGGTGGGCTTTGAAAAAATACGCTGACCTCAAAAGCCCTCGAGAGAAGGGTTCAGTGTAACCCACCACTTCACTTTCGATCCACGAATGCGTAAAATTTCGTCTGGCCCATCAGCGAATGCCGAAATTTATTTGGGAACATCCGAATAACTCTTCTCAAGTCGGCGTTGGATTTCGCGATATTAAAACGTACGCAATGCCAATACGCCAAGGCGACTCTATTCTGCTTCTTTGTCGCGTTTTAACGCAACCTACAGTTCCCTCAAAACTTAAATGTCGCTCGACCTACCTACGTAGTCAACGAATTTTAGGTCATCACTCGTAGACCATAGGGTAGATAATTGCTTCACTCCACGTGCACGAACCCAAGATGCAAGCGACATTAAAGTATACCATATGTGCTACTAATTATGTTATAATATGTGTTTTTAAGGTTCCATATCCGGCACGGGACCCTATTACTAAGCCTACGCCGTCTGTCTGTCCGTCTGTCCGTCCGTCCGTCCGTCTGTCTGTCCGAGGGCTGTATCTCTTGAAGCGTAATAGGTAACTCGTTGAAATTTTCACAGAATATGTGTTATTATGGCCGATATAACAACCAATAATAAAAATTAGAAAAAGTAAAAAAATCACGGGGGTTCTCATAGAAGAAACCAAAAAGTGTATGCGCGCGCGCCATCTACCGAGTAGATTATAAAGCATTTTAACTAATCATGACATTTAACTAATATAGGCATTTCATAACACGTCATCTAGATGGCGTGAGTGGTGCTAGTCATGTCATGACATGGCGATACGGAACCCTCGGTGCGCGAGTTCGACTTGCACTTGGCCGGTTTTTTGTCCATGGCCGCCAGTGTGGGACACGGTTACTCCAACAGACTGTCGCATGTCGTCGCAAACTTAAGGGCGTTGAAAAACCGAATCCAACCGCTAGCGTTGTCCTCCGCACCGCCCTCTGTGCCGTATGTGAGGTTATTAATTTTTAATATACTTTTTCAGTAGCGTAACGACTCTTTGACATTACTCAAAGTATGTTCGTAATGAAAATATAATATCATCCTTAGAACATGTTCTTCATCAATATGTATTCTTTCTTTTGGTAAAAGAACATGTACCATAACATGGTTCACATAATATAAAATATTAATCAAAGATTTAAATCGATAGATAAGGCAAAGCGCTCAATAGTTCGTCACCGATTAGACATAACAACGGTGTGTGTGACTTCATGTACAGTAGTAAACAAGAATCGCATCAAAAGCTGCCTCATGTTAACAAAACGCTAACGCTCTGCACTCGCGCATCGGCGCGGTCCGTTCCGTTCCGTGGAACGACCTCTCAACACTCGCGTGACGCTGCGTCTGATGCGAAGTAGCTGCATGCGGCCCTTTCATTGGTGACATTGTCTGTAGTGCGCCATGTTAGAATATGCCCTATCTATCGATTTAAATCTTTGATATTAATATTATTTTAATGGTACTAACTTCGTGTATTTTTTCATTATATAGATGTACCGTGGGGCCGGTACTTAAAAAGAATAGCCCCACTGCATCTCTCCCCGTGCATGTCGTAAAGGGCGCCTAAAGGATAAGGACAATGATGCCGTGCTAAAGGGCAACAGGGTAGCCACATTTCACTTTGGCACCGTCCTTCCACCGAGTCATGCAGTAGGTGGGTCTTCGTGCTTTACTTGCTGCTTGATAGTTATCTTGTCCTAATACATCGCTAAACGTGGTGGCCGGTGTTGTGCTGTAATTTACAAGAGTACTTTCAGCACAACACCGATTACTCTGTTTACCCCGATAGCCGGGATACAGCGTGTGGTATGTACGTATGTACGAAACTGAAGAGAAAAAAATACGTCCCAATCAGGATTCGAACCTGGAACTCCGGCTTGAGGCGCCAGCGCGTTACCGATTCCGCCATCGGGAAGATACTATTTATCGTGATGGTACTTATATGTATGACCTATAGTCAGCCTCAATAACTACTCTTTACACTGGTGGAAACCGCATCTAAATATATTTAGTGATTCCGGAGTTAACCTCAAACATACATACAAATATGTTCCCTTTTTAGGGTTCCGTATCCTATACGGGACCCGGGAAAGAAAAAGTAAAAAGTTCACGGGGGTTCCCATAGAAGAAACTTTAAAGTGTATGCGCGCCATCTACCGAAAAGAGTATGAAGCATTTTAACTAATAATGAATTTTAACTAATATGAAGCATTTCATAAACACGCCATAGATGGCGTAAGTAGCGCTGACCATGACTTGGCAATACGGAAAACTCGGTGCGCGAGTTTTTTTTTTTTATGTAATCCGGTATGGGTGGCTGAGTCGGAGGGGCCAAAGCACATGCTCTAACCAGCCAATATCACCTCCGAGAAGGTAGGTGCCATACCGGAGACTTCCCTGGATTGCTGGCTATACTGGACTAGAGGAGAACACAACCGAGGTTGCTTGCGGCCATCTTACATCCAGTACGGTGGTACCAACCCAGTCGGCTACAATTTGAGCCTACCACCTAGTAAGGGGCAAGGGAAGGGACCTACAGTTTTACACCGGTTCCGAACGGTGAAGCAGTTTGACTCTCACTTGGCCGGTTTTACGCTGCTGGTGGAAACCGCATCAAAATATTTTCAGTGGTCCCGGAGTTAACCTCAAACATACATGCGTTGATCGATATGTTCCTTTTTATAAGAATAGAGATCATTTTAATGTATCACGTATTGAAAAATGAAAGTGAAATTTCTCTTATACTTTATTCTTCACACATATGAGCACTTAATAAATCACATATTCAAATTCAGCTCAAAATAAAAAATTTCCTTCGAGAGAACTCGAAACAATTCACCCGACGCGGGAGGCGGCGGCGGGGCGGCGCGATCGCATTGAATAAATTACTCCGTACGATTTGAGTCGTACGAGAGAAATTACGAAATAAAAAATATGGCATTACACATTACTGCTCTGAGCGATACGTGGAGCCATCCGAGTGTGGCCGCGGGATACGTATGAGTGTGCGAATGTGTCTACAAGTACTCAGTACTAATAATAAATATGTAAGGGATGGTCATGGAGTAAGTTACTTTGTTTTATGAGATATTGCGGTTGTAGACTCTATGTATGATACTAAAACTAAATTTACGATTTTCAGAAATATTTTCTGTATGTATGTATGTTTCTCCATAACTCTTAAACCGATCATCCAAATTCGATTAAATAGCGTAATGCGAACTTGCAACGCACAGATGGCAACAACAAAAAAAACCTTGTAAAATTTGATGTATGAGTGAGAACCATCTTAATTTTGACACAGCCAGTTATTAATATTTGTTAGGATGTACATACTTTTCTCTTCCATTTTTACAACGCATCGTGCAAGTACTTTACCTACACCTGATTTTATTTGTATTTTTACTTTTGATTTTATGTGGTCAGTATTAACAAGCTTAATTCTTATTATATCTATCAAATTGTAGTTTAACACTGTGAGCTGTGTATATTATGTATTATTAATTAGTTCTTGTGTACTATTTTTAGTATATTTTTTTTATTTTGTGTACTATTTTTAGTATATTTAGTATATTTATTGCGTACTTAGTTAGTACTTATGTAGTTAGTCACAACGTATTGTAACCAGAGACGTTAAAACACCCTGCGAAGTTTATGCCGGCTCTTTTTATGGGTGCAATCGAACCGGATTGTAAAAACAAAATTGGATAAATTCAAGCTATTATATGAATGATGAATAAAGAATAAAGAATTTGCATCTTTTACAACAAATCATCTGTTCTCAACTCAAGTAAAATTCAATTCTTTGCTTTGATTAATTCACTACAACCCATTAATAATCCATGTCGCACAACAGTGGCCATCCCGAGCCACATATTCGTCATTGGGTCGTTAATTTTTGATGAGAAATCTTTTGATGCTCATCATACGCAAAGCGGGGGGTTGTTCAGGGCTCTCTCTTACCCCCATTTACCCTCCACTCTCCGCAGCCACCCACAGCCTCCATTGAAGGCTATTGAAACGTTTGAATTTCCACTCATCTTATGTTTTGTGTGTCGCTTTATCTGCCTACATTGAAGTGTACGAATATGGTACCATATTTATTATTTATTTAATACTAACTTTTGCCCGCGGCTTCGCTCGCGGTAGACTCGGTTTATTAGCAAATCCGATTTAAACTCAAATACAATAATAAACGATCGATTCTCTTTTATTCTCTCTCTCTCTCCCCGTCCATACTATACTTTCTTTGATACTGCTCAGCCCTAATGATATTTAGCGTCATGGTATATAGCCTATATAGTGAGCCTCAAGAATTACTCTTTACCTGCATTGGTGCAAACCGCATCAAAATCTGTTCAGTGGTTCCGGAGTTTACCTCAAACAAACATACATACATACATAAATACAGACAGACTTCACCTTTTATAAGAAGTAGAGAAGAGAGAGAGATATTTCAGACCTGCATTCAGTATTCAGATACCTACACTAATTCGTCTTTGCAGTCAGAACTCTCAGTAAAATTGTTAATAATGCTCTCTAGGTATATTTTCGATAAACTTAAAGCGACTCGTCGCAGAAAGACTCAGCACCCTATTGTTGTTGACATTGGGCTTTTGAGAACCCATCGGTTCTCTAAATCGTTTCTTTGTCGCACCGCTCGGGTGGGAAGCTGTCTACCGGCGAGTGTGTTTCCCGAATCCTTTAACCTGGGTGTCTTCAAACGTCGTATTAACAGGCTAGACAGCCTAGCAACAGTCCGCCAATCGGCCAACAGCCACTCATGTTGGTTTACATAAAAAAGCTATGTTATTAGAGTGTTTTCATTTTACGAAGGCACGAGGGGTACGAGGTAGGAAGTGGTGTGAGACCGCGCGGACGGAGCTCAGTAGGGAACGACTCGGTTCGACGGGGCGACGCGGAGACGTGTAGAACGTGTGTACCGACCGAACTGTCAGCCTCGATAGCTCAGTGGTGCAGACAGTCAACTGTCGCTATTGAATGTTAAGCAACGCTGGGTGCGGTCAGTATTTGGATGGGTGACCGCTGACCGTTGGAGGCTGACAGAGGTTCGGATTCCTCGTAAAACTGTAGGTCCCTTCCCTCCTAATCTTACTTGGTGGTAGGGTTTAACCCGCCCGGGTTGGTACCACCGCACTGAATGAAACGTCGGTCGAAACGGCTATGTAACGAGTTTGTGTTTTCCGACCAGTTCAGTGTAGCCGGCACGATCAAAGAGGGGAAGCACTGACATGGCACCTAGTTCACCCGGTGTTATGGGCTGACATCGCGGACGTTGTAGGTGATGTAGCCAACCGTGTCATTTTCCATAAAAAAAAAAAAAGAGTTCGTTTTCTACTGAGCTCCGCGCGGTCGCCTCTCGCACCACTTCCTACCTTGTACCCCTCGTGCCTTCGTAAAATGAAAACACTCTACTTATGTGGATAGAAAATCAAATACTTGAAAAAAAAAACCCTGCGAAGTTTCCTGCCGGCTCTTTTCGTAGGTGTAATCGAGCCGGATAGAACAAATTGTGACAAGTTCGAGTGTAGTTTTACTGCCTTAAGAATTCTCAATAAACAATTATCAATAAAAAATTCCGATGGTATTGATCAAACTTATCATCAACACTTGCAATTTTTTCAGCACTGTAATACGAAGAAAGTTAAAAATTTCTAAAATTTGCAGAACAAAACTTGTTCAGTTTCATGTGTAGAATCTGCCACTTTCGTGTACTGCCACCTACCACCCATGAATTTAACGGATATTTCGCATAGGTTCCATGGAATGGAAAAAGTGAGAATTTTTGATTAGCAGTAGTTCCGTAGATTTTGTACAAGGAACTAACGCGAATTTTATTTTTCTCACTTATTCCGGATTATTTATTTATTTTCCCACTAGCTGCACTCTTTCATATTTTTGAGTAGGTATCTGGTAAGACACTACCTATCCCAAATACGAATCACATGACGAAATTTAAAAATTATTTCGAAACATTTTTGATGAGACCAGAATTTATGAAAATATGGTAGAATTATATAATATATGAAATAAAATTAAATTAAATGAAATAATTGAATTGAGAAGAACTGGAACAGTTTACAATACAATGTTTCAACAGGGCCCTAACTAAACTATGAATTCAATAGTACCACGGGACACCCCTCATAAAAGCGAGTTTCCGATCGACTACTCCCAATTTGGACCCTCCCTAACAATTTGTACACAGCGCGCAATCGTTTTAAAATGCAAAGAAACAATATTACGTGCGCATTGCCTATGCAGACCGTATCGAATCTAAGGGTCACAGGGGATTATTGAAGAAAGGAAATTTTTTCCGAAGGGTTCAACCGTGAAAATTGTATATTTTGGACAAATATTTGATAAAATTTTGGGGATTTGAAGGATAATAGAATAAGTATAAGTAAAAATCTTACTTTATGGAGCTATCTACATATATACCTAACGTCACACATATTTTTTCAATAGGGTAAGCAGATGGATCCAGATAAAAAAAAATATTTTTTTTTTCATACAAATTTTATAAAACCTGACTGCGGAAAACGAAGGAAATAACAAGGAGAATTTATCTAAAATGCTGTAGTCGAGCTATCTCTCTATTCGAATCCTTCTACACGCCCGAATATAGCATTTTCGATCAAATGTTTATATATTATTTATATAAACATTCGTTTTTCGTAGTCGAGTTTTATAAAATTATTTTTGCCATTTTATTTTATTTCTAATGATTAAATGTCATATGTTGATGTCGGTTATAGTAGCATAGACTCTGTGAGGGAAGAAACGAACACACATACATACAAAAATACATACATACGCGGCCAAAATCCTGACACTTCTTTTTGCTTCGCCGTGGTTGGGTTAAAATGGTCGTCGGAGAGAAAAATGTCATGGATTTTTAACTCCCAACGACCTGGGGAAATGTCCTATGTATGTTTTTGTACACTCAGTATGTTTTCTGTACAAAAACAAGCATGTAGAAATATTTCAATACATTCCTCAAGTATGTCTGAAAGAGTACTCGATGGTTCTCAAATCTTCGGTGTTACGAAATTGTCTTGGCCTTGTTATCTGGCTAGGACCCCTATCGTGAACCTCTCTATGAATTAATTCAACCATATGTTCAGGAATAAATATTGTGCACAAATTTTTAAGTAATTTGGCAGTTGACAATAGGTTTGCAATTTTTCTAGGAAAGCTCCTCATCGATAAGTCTGGAGACCGACGCGCCAAGTCTTTCTTCTTCCAGCGAATAGCGATTAGCCATTCAAAGGGGCAACGCTGCCAGCGTATTGGGCACTGTGGTTGAGTCGACTGAGTTGGACGAAATATGTTATGTGCAATAGGCAAGTAAAATATAATCAAAGTTTAATTATTTTAATTGTTAAAGCATATTTTCATATATGTTTGTATTATACTCGTAATATAATTAAATGTTGTGTTTGTTCCATAAACTTTGCAATTTTGTTTTTATAAATAAATTTATTTATTTTGGTGTTTTTTTAAGGAAAATAAACTGAAGTTCGCAGGTTGGCAACTCTGGTTTCCAACCAGACCGCCACAGGAATACAATTATTACAATTACAAACCTATCTTCGCAGCACTCGCCGCGCCGCAGAGAAACTGAGCACCCTTTTATTGTTGACTTGGGCTTTTCAGGACGCATCGGTTCTCAAAATAGTTTCTTTGTCGCACCGCTATGGTGTGGAACTGTCTTCCGGCGAGTGTGTTTCCCGAATCCTTTAACCTGGGTGTCTTCAAACGTCGTATCAACGGGCTAGACAGCCTAGCAACCGTCCGCAAATCTGTTGTCATGGCGCCTCACTGAGCTTGAGCTTTTCTGATTTTGTTTTTTTTTTATTGAATCTGACACCATTGGCTACATCACCTACAACATCCATGGTGTCAGCCCATAACACCGGGTGAACTTGGTGCCACGTCAGCTTGCTTCCCTTCGGTCGTGCCGGCTACACTGAACTGGACGGAAAACACAAACTATTTACATAGCCGTTTCGACCGACCTTTCATTCAGTGCGGTGGTACCAACCCGGGCGGGTTAAACCCTACCACCTAGTAATATAAGAAGGGAGTCATATCCCTTAGTCGTCTTTTACGACATACACGGGGAGAGATGCAGTGGGGCTATTCTTTTAAAGTACCGGCCCCACACTTGTCGTTTGAAACGTTTTCATAGACATGTATAACCATTGGTTTCTCGCCAGCAAGGGTTCTGCGAAGCTCCACTAGAGGGGATATCGGACCCTCGAGAACGATACTTACCTGTCGATTCTATTCACAAATATTTGCTCATTTCGGCAAGAGAGAGAGAGAGCGCTTGAAAAGATTTCGCGTAAAGCGAAGAGCACTTAAAGATGAGTTGGAAACGAAATGTGAAAGGAATGTTTTCGAAAATGGTAAGATAATTTGATATTCTATGTATCCAAATTGAATCTAAATGTGAAGTAAAAAAACCGGCCAAGTGCGAGTCAAACTCGCGCACCGATGGTTCCGTATCGCCATGTCATAGTGAGCGCCACTCACGCCATCTGTGGCGTGTTTATGAAATGCTTCATATTAATTAAAATTCATGATTAGTTAAATGCTTCATACTCCTTTCGGTAGATGGCGCGCGCGTATACACTTTTTAGTTTCTTCTATGGGAACACCCGTGAATTTTTTACTTTTTCTTATTTTTTCTTATTTGTTGTTATATCGGCCATAATAACACATATTATGTGAAAATTTCAACGGGCTACCCATTACGGTTCAAGAGATACAGCCCTCGGACAGACAGACGGATGGACAGACATACAGACAGGCAGACGGCGTAGGCTGCGGCGGCGTCCCGTACCAGATACGGAACCCTAAAAAGAAATTATAGGAAGGAATTAATATGTCAGAAGATTCATGTGACCTCTACAACTTATAAACAGAAGTATTTTATGAGTATTCGTACTCTGAAATGAAATGTAATGTAACATTCTTTAGTCGAAGTACCTCCACTAAAATGTAACATAAAATCTTGATACTTACAAAATGTTATCTTTATTTTTTTTATGGAAACTGACACTGTTGGCTACATCACCAACAACATCCGTGATGTCAGCCCATAACACCGGGTGAACTAGGTGCCATGTCAGTGCTTCCCTTCATTTAATGTCGGCTACACTGAACTGGACGAAAAACACGAACTATTTACATAGCCGTTTCGACCGACGTTTCATTCAGTGCGGTGGTACCAACCCGGGCGGGGGATGAACTCTACCACCTAGTAAGGTAAGAAGGGAAGGGAAGGATCCTACAGTTTACCGAGGAATCCGAACCACGGTCAACCTCCAACGGCCGAGCGATCTCCCATTCAAGTACTGACCGCGCCCAGGATTGCTTAATAACAGTCGACCGACCGTACAACTGAGCTACCGAGGCTGAGAACCGTCATTCGAACCTTAACTCATCACCTCATTAATTAATTATTAACTCATCACTTTTCAGTGACTTTGGCTTGTTTATTCTTACTAAGTATATATACAGGGTGTAAAAACGGCGAGTACATTAAATTTAGAAAATGATTATTGGGATCAAGAGTAACAAAAAAGTCAAATAACTTTTTTCTGAATTCACTTTAAATAAAAAGTTACAGTTTTCATACAAACTAATTGATTATTTTAGTGTAAAAATGATCTAATGACAACAGGGCGGCGCGGAGGGGAGAAGAAAGGGTGAGATGTGAGCGCCTAGGACGGAGATGTTGGCGGGAGGGGCGGGGGTTAGCTTTGTGATTGGAGGACTGGAGGTCGGCAGGCGGAGGGTGCGGAGCGGCAACCACGCGTTAAATTACACTAGACGAAAACATACATTTCAAAAATTCATATCTCGAAAACTAGACACTTTAGAGAAAAACTTTATTTAATTTTTGTCTAGGAAAAACATGAGGATTGCGCTGGCGAAATTAATGTACTCGCCGTTTTAACACCCTGTATAGGTGTGCTGGGTACCGCTGCAGCTGCTGGGGCGACGACGGTCAAATTGGAGGATTATTTTTGCTGTAATATTATGTTTTTTTAGTTTTAATTGATATAACATACATACATATATACCACACGCTGTATCCCGACCATCCGGGTAAGCAGAGTAATCAAAGCTGTGCGTGGTGCAAGCACTCTGGTTAATTACAGCACAACACCGACCACAAGTGGCGCGTGGCCGAGTGGTTTCGGCATCGGCTTCTCATGTGAGAGGTCCGAGGTTCGAATCCGGTCGGCGTGTACCAATGAGTTTTTTAAGACGAAAAAAATTTACGTGCATACCCTACACATGCTGCTTCACCGTTCGGAACCGGTGTCAAACTGTAGGTCCCTTCCCTTGGGGGTTGTCTCCACGGATCCCGGGATCAGATTGAATTGGAAACTGATCACGCTGATTTGTATCCACTGATACCTGATACCGTTTCCATTGAAAAACGAATTAATGTTTTTACCCACTGATCCCGGTATCGGTGACTACAACATTTGCCCCTTACTAGGTGATAGGCTCGAGTTGTAGCCTACTGGATTGGTACCACCCTACTGGATGTAAGATGGCCGCATAGCAGCCTCGGTTGTGTTCTCCTCTAGTCCAGTATAGCCAGCAATCCAGGGAAGTCTCCGGTATGGCACCTACCTTCTCGGAGGTGATATTGGCTGGTCGGAGCATGTGCTTTGGCCCCTCCGACTCAGCTAACCATACGGGATAACATATTTAAAAAAAAACCTTTCATCAAGCGGCAACAGTAAGGCACGAAGACCCACCTGCTGCATGACTCGATGGAAGAACCGCGCCAAAGTGAGAGGTGGCTATCCAGCCGCCCTTTAGCACGACATCTTATCCTTATCCCTCAGTCACATTACACGACACGCACGGAGAGAGATGCAGTGGGGCTATTCTTTTTAAGTACCGGCCCCAAAGAGTAAGCCCGTTCTAAGCATTTGATATCCTTTGCCTAGGAGTATAAAGGCCGCGCAATAAAATAGACAGAGTGCCTAGGAGACCAGGCCCGGCCGCTACTCCCAATGCAATCAATGGTTCCCGTATGCTCACAACACGGGCATATGTCTTGCTTCCTAGCGTGTGGGCGACAGAGAAGTGTGGATCTACAATTTGCTTTCAACCAACTTCCAAAAAGGAGGAGGTTTTTAGGGGTTCCGTATCCGGTACGAGACCCTATTACTAAGCCTACGCCGTCTGTCTGTCTGTGCGTCCGTCCGTCTTTTTTTTATGTAATCCGGTATGAGTGGCTGAGTCGGAGGAGCCAAAGCACATGCTTCAACCAGCCAATATCACCTACAAGGTAGGTGCCATATCGGAGATTTCCCTTTGGATTGCTGGCTATACTTACTGGACTAGAGGAGAACACAGCCGAGGCTGCCATGCGGCCATCTTAAGTAAGCCTACCACCTAAGTAAGGGGCAAGGGAAGGGATCTACAGTCTTACACCGGTTCCGAACGGCGAAGCTCTGAAGAAATATCCGGCTACACCAGTACCTTCTGTCTTGGCTTGAACTCTTGATATCAGGGGCCGAGTTCCGAATCCGGTCGGCGTGTACCAATGAGTATTTTTCTGATGGAAAAATTTACGTGCATACCTACACCTGCTGCTTCACCGTTCGGAACCGGTGTAAAAGTGTAGGTCCCTTCCCTTGCCCCTTACTAGGTAGGCTTAAACTGTATAATACGGGGTTGGTACTATTGTTCTGTCTGGGTGTAAGGTGGTCACATAGCAGCCTCGGATGTGTTCTCCTGTTTCTTATTTTTAAACTGACACGGTTGGCTACATCACCTACACTACACCCGTGATGTCAGCACATAGGACCTTGGTGAACTGTCATGTCAGTACTTCCCTTCGTTCGTGCCGGCTACACTGAACTGTACGGAAAAGACGAACTATTTACATAGTAGTATTACATAACTCAATAGTTTCAACCAACCTTTCATTCAATGTGGTGGTAACAACCCGGGCGGGTTAAACCCTACCACTTAGTAAGGTAAGAAATTGGAATTCAATCCAAGACACAAGTTTGCGCTTTCAGTGCGAAGAGAGCGGCGTTCACACCGGCTCCTTCATTCCAAGGCACGTCGCTTAAATTAAGCGAACACCTCGGGGTCCTCGGAGTCGAACTGTCGCACGACTTGAACTTTCGTCGCCATATCGAGGGGAAGGCCAAGCTGGCTTCTAAAAAGCTGGGCGTACTCAATAAGGTGCGACGGTACTTCACGCCGGACCAAAGGCTGCTTTTGTATAAATCGCAGATCAGGTCCTGCTTGGAGTACTGCTCGCACCTGTGGGATGGCTCTGCCAAATACCAGCTTGCGCCTCTGGACTCGATCCAGCGTCGAGCCGTGCGACTAGTGGGTGACCCCGAAGTGTCCCGCGATCTAGAACCACTGCAACACCGTAGGGATGTCGGCTCCCTAAGTGTGTTCTATCGCTTATTCCATGGGGAGTGCTCGGAGGAGCTGTTTAACGCAATCCCGTCGTCCCCTTTCCACCTCCGCACCACACGCACTGGGCAGGGATTGCATCCCTATACGCTGGACTTACCGCGGATGCGTACTAATCGATTCTGCAGATCTTTCCTCTACAGAACCGGTAAACTCTGGAACGCTCTCCCTGCTCATATATTTCCCCCCAAGTACAGTCTCGGGTCCTTCAAGAGGGGCGTGAATGGGCACCTGTCAGGCCGGCATGGCATTCGCAACCCCCGCATACGACCGAATGTCTATGGGCGTCGTTAGACACCTTATGGGTGGCTCGGCGCCATATGTCGCGCTTTCAATAAAAAAAAAAAATAAAAAAAAATCCTCTAGTCCAGTATAGCCAGCAATCCAGAGGGATGACTCCGATATGGCACCTGCTCGGAGTTGATACTGGCTGGTCGGATTATGTGCCCTGGTCCCTCTGACTCAGCCACCCATAAAGGAGTGCAAAAAAAAATATTAACCCGACGGCCATTCCACACTATGTCGTCACCCCTGCCCCCGATATGTCTTGCCCGCTGAAAGTCATCCGGCTTATTGCCCCTAAATGAATAAAAATAAAACTGGTGTGACCTCCTCATTTGTACTGGCCCCAGCCGTCCCGCCCTCCCATCCTCCTGTCGCTACCATCACGGCCTGCCGTGTGTGGGTAAACACTATTTCTTTTTCCTGCTACATATCTCACGGTTGAAGAATCTAGGCGAGCTTGTTGGTAGTGAACGAATGATCGCCTAAGGACTTAAACTACAATAATGTAACGAGGGTGTAAAGACAAAAGGGTGTAAGTGAAAAAAAAAATCTCTGAGCTAAAGTTTAAAAAATATTGAAATTTGCTTCTAGACCTTATCCAAAATATTTAAAACGTATAGGTAATTTGTTTACAAATAATGTCTCCACCTTAATCTTAACAGCTTTTTTAGCCAACCCTTGACGCGGATCTCTTGCGGAATGTAACTTATGCCGGTCAACCATATTTGTGTTTCTTATCAGGACAAAAACATACTACACTCCCTTCTTACGTCATTCTATTACGTGAAAAGAAAACACAACATCTAATGGATGACGGAACAAGAGATGAGAGTAGGGGCTGCTAATTCTATCAATAATGTTGTCCATCTGTGTGTCACCTACAGGGCCACGACTATCTGAAGGAGGACTTAAGTGAAAATACAATTTGAAATGATTTATTATCAATTAACTTTCGATTGCACAGCTCGAGATTTCCATAGCTTACACTTGTGACGATTAATTAAGATATTTAGACAGAAATCGATAAAAAATGTTATACACATAACATAATAATTATTATAGTTATTGAACTTTATTATAATATTGTACTGCAAGTAATTATTATTTAATTCTTAAGATCTTGTATTTTTTTTACTTAGGTACATTTCACTGTATGAATCGATTCCATCCAAAGGTTGACTGAAAAATAATGTTTTAAGGTATAAGTCTACCTTTTGACCTCGTGTAAATGTTATATAGTGCTTATTCCTGTACAATGTTTTTGTAACAATAAATATTGTGCTATCTATTTCTAACATTTTTGGGGTTCCGTACCTCAAAAGGGGGAAAAACGGAAACCTTATAGATTACTCTTGTGTCTGTCTGTATATCGAAATTCGGTACAAAAAGTTTCATAACCCAATCACGGACGTATAAAGTAAATGAACGATTTTTTATTTTGGGGGTACATATTGGACGAGGAATTTATTATGAATCATTTTTACTTGAATATAAATGATTTATTGTAATTCTAATTATATTTTTATTAATAGCAACAGCTTTTGTTGCTTATGTAACTAAACTAACCATAAATCAACCAAATAACCTAATATTAATTAAAATAAAGTTTAAATTTAAACCTACTTGTTGTAATAAAATTATTACTCGTAATAAACAATATCCCCCTAATTTTAATATAATCCCAGCGATTTTTTTTTTATTCGCATATCCTTAATTCTGTTATTATTGATTTTCCAAAACACAATAAAACCTAGCAAACATTATAGAAACAGAAACACGTACTTCAACTTGAGCTTTTGGTAATAATAAATGAACAAAATACATAGGTATTTTAATTAAAGAAGCAAAAATACTTCAGGGATAAAAAATGTGTGCATTTACATTGTGAATGAGTGTATGTTTTCTAAGAAATAAATAAATAAATTGCTTACATAGATCGAACATACCGCTTCGAGAGAACCAAAAATTCAGTTGCATACTTCTGCAAGTCGATCGCCTCCCATGCGGCTCCCGAGTCCCGCCCGAGCGGGGTCCCGAGTCCAGGCGTTACACAATCAGCGAGTGTAGGAATTCAATAAATTATTCCCCTCTCTTACCCCCCCCCCCCCCCCCTGCCCCTCGCTCCTCCTGTCTCTCTCTCTTCTTCCAATCTCGTTGCAGTACATCTTTCATTTTCAAAAGGACAATAGTATTCCCCGAAACCCCACTCCAGACCTATGCAGTGACGACACAAGAACGATTTGGAGAATCGTGCCGCTCGAAGAAGTCTTCTGGCGACCGCAAATGGTTGTTCTGCGAGAGTATGGCGGATTTGGCGAATGCAAACCGGAGGACGAGGGATGAGGGAAGCGAATTCATCAGAGCAGCCATATAATACAAGTAATAGATATAGGGCCTATAGGTAAAAAAAATGCTTATACTATAGGCATTTTTTTATGTAATCCGGTATGGATGGCTGATTCAGAGGGGCCAAAGCACATGCTCCGGCCAGCTAATATCACCTCCGATAAGGTATAGGTGCCATATCGGAGACTTACCTTTGGATTGCTGGCTATACTGCACTAGAGAACAACACAGCCGAGGCTGCTATGCGGCCATCTTACATCCAGCACTGTGGTACCAACCCAGTCGGCTACAATTTGAGCCTACCACCTACTAAGGGGCAAAGGAATTCCTATGTGTATCTTCTGCCCACCCCTCCCGATCATCCCCCGCCGTACGTTAAGTCCGCACACGTCTTAACGCGGACCTATAGATCTCCCACTAACCGCCCGCCCTTAAGAACACCCTATTGTTTGCACCATAAACAGCGACCCCCAGATTAAATTATGTCTTACCCCAAAATAATTAATTTCCTTTAAACTTCATTAGCGAAGGCCCGCATAGGTGTAATTACAATGAACACTGGAATCTTAATAGTCAAATTTATGAACTCTGAACCGAAAAGGGCACGGGTGAATTCCTTAACATTATCCTGGTGAGGTCAAAGGATCTAGGAACAATGAAGCGTTTGGTCCTGGCGCGCATTGTACTGGAGTCTGCTCGGGATGATCTTTGTAATGGATAATACTCGGTTGATCCGGCGATCATATGGGTTCCTTAGTTCGCCGCAGTCGATTCAGTTGGATAATCGCTAGTTATATTTAGTCGCAAATTTGTCAGCCTCGGTAGCTCAGTGGTGCGGTCGGTCGACAGCACGAGTCCTGTTTGTGGAGACTCGCCTGCTCCAATTGGCATGGCAACCTATTATCTCACTGAATGGTGCTGCTTACCTGACTGCATAATTAGTCAACTCTTGACTAGGTACGATTAGTACCTCAATTTTATTATCCCATTGATAACTTGATACTTCAAGAGTCTTAATATTCATATATTTCTATTTTTTATTTTTGACAGTTATACTACACAAGCTGTGCCCGCGGCTCCGCCCGCTCTCATATTTCACTTCACTGCTAACCTCATAAGCTATTTAGCGTGATAGTAGGTAGCCTATAGTTGATGGGAAGAATCAAGCTATCCGTAGAATTTTGTTTTATTAAAATCGGTTGAGTGGTTCTCGAGTTATAAGCGGACAGACAGACACTCAGACAGAAAGCAGACGTTGGATTTTATTATAGGTAAGGATTGTAGTAACATAATTATGTTGATACAAATTACGTATCAAAGTTGGACAAAGGCTCTTTACACGTGATACACTTAATTAATAAGTATTTGTAGTCAGAGAACTCTCAGCAAAATTGTTAATCTTGCTCTCAAGCTGTGTTTTCGATAGACTGCAAGCGATGTTATTGCGTGGCTAGTCACTAAAGTACTTGTAATAAAATTTATAAAAAAATGCCCTGCGAAGTTTCTTGTCTGTTCTTCTTCGTGGGTGTAATCGAACCGGATAGAACAAATTGTGACAAGTTCGAGTGCAGTCTAACTGCCATATGAATGATCAATAAACAATACAACATATAATGTCAGCAGTTATTGTTCAATTTATTCCCGAGCTCTAAAGAAAAAATAGGCAAAAAATGCCTTGTCTAATAGGATTGACAAGAATCCGAATGACCAATAAAAAGAGGCAGCGAATAAAACTATACGCAGATAATATGCTTGGGCAAATTTACGGGCGGAGGGCATCCGCTAACCCCCGAATGTCATATCAATGAATTCATGGCGACCGTTTTTTAGGGTACCGGACAAAAAATGGTGCAAGTGGAACTCTTACCGTGTGAATCTGTCTGCCTGTCTGTTGATTTAAAAAATGTCAATTATTATGAAGGACAGTGTAGGTTGTGATGTAGGGATTAGCAGTGGATTTGTAATACGTTTAATAAATATTTACAAAATTGAATTTTCACTTAATGACAAAAATTTTAATATGTTTATAATGTGCAGAAGACTTAAAATAATAAAATAAATACTATAGGAGAATATTTTTAAGGAATACGGAAGTTTTAAGGATATAAGACCGGATATACTCATATTCTCAAAAGCGACAAAGCATGTAGTACTTGTTGAACTTACAGTTCAAACAATCAAACTTAACAAGTACTGCAACTTAGTAGACCGGATTGTGAGAAACGGATTCAAGACTGATCTCTTCGCTGTGGAAGTCGGAGCCAGAGGACTACCGGCGAAGTCGCTCGACAGTCTCTTCAAGAATCTAGGGCTCCCAAGATCGACGCTAAGCTCACATATGGAGAGAGCTTCGAAAACGTCACTGGAAGCATCCTACAGAATATGGTAGGTAGAGAGAGGGAGGTCGAGAGCGGGACTGGTGGTTTCCCCGCGTCCTAGTCAACGCAGACTAGCTGACGAGGGCTTGAAGCGAGCCGAAACGTGAAGCATGCGCGGGAAATTTAGAGTGGCCACTCGCTAGTCCCGACCTTGATTAATACCTTCCTCTACTGCCGATGGGCCCGGATATGTTCGGTGAAGAAGCCATCGTAAGCTAAGATCCACACCTTCCTCCCTCCTTCCTATGTAATATTTTTTTATATGTTAACCAACATAGGTGGCTATGCCGAGGGACCAATAGTGCCAAAGCTAAAATCACCTCTCCTCGCTCAGTGAGGTACCAGCCCAATTGCGGACCGTTGCTAGGCTGTCTAGCCTGTTAATACGAAGTTTCAAGATACATTATGTACAAAGGAAGAAGATTTTTATTTTAATTCGAATAACAAAATAGCACGTACTTATAATAATATTTAAAAACATTCATTTTTCGTCAGAATCTTCATTATCCACACTTTAATCCAATCGTATTAATATGCATAAAATTCATTCATTTATGCACCTAAACGCGAAAATTGTACGGAACCCTCTCCGCGTCAGGCGGGTCTGCTTGACCGGTTTTTGTGCGTTTTATCACTAGTATATTACGAAACGTTCCGGCATCCGGATATTATTTGCCGCCTGGTTTGAGGGTCCGAGCAAACAATTCGAAAGCATAGAAAAGTCTCTTTGACCAAGCGAAAAGTATATTTATTTTATATATTTAGTCTGTGCACTGAGAAATAATTAGAACAGTAAAGTTAGGCGGCCCGAGCGATAACTGTTTAATCTTCAAAAAACTATCAGTGCTGGCTGTTGTGCTTTTATTTTTTAATTTGGAAAATTGTAAATACTATACAAAACTTTATCTAACTACCCTATTGTACAGTCTTGGCTTTCCTAGTTCAAATATATGTTTTTATATTATTATATTAAACATACAATAATGCACAGAGAAACGAAAGAGCAATAGCACGCAATGGGGGGCTTATCAATGTAAGCGATTTGTTCCAGTCAACCTTTGGGTGATGAGAGTAAGTGACGAAGAATAAAACAATAAAAGTTCTATCTCTTTGACTTTTATGGGTCGGACATATTTTACGGCGCCATTTGAGGGTTTATCGGTTGGTCGGGAATTTGCTTGCGGCCGATATTGGGCGCAATCGAGATCCCTTCAAAGCCTTATTGCTTTGAGAAATGTCTTAGACAAAAGGCTGGTTTTATCTTTCAATGCAACATATTTCTGAAATAAGGCGCTAGGGTATTTCCAGAATGATGATTTTATGCCTTAAGACGAGACGGAAGTTAACTTTCTCCATACAAAATTGTCTTTCGGCATTTATGTTTTCTAGCCCCCTAAACCTTATCTGATTTTTTTTTCTTAATGGCAGCCCAATCTACGTTCCTGTATTTTTTTGTTTAAATGAAATATACCTACAACACCGGAGCTAAAAATTTGTATTTTAACCAAAATATTTGAAATTTTTATTTTTTCATGTGATGAAGTTCAGTAAGCTTTATGAAGTCATCACTTTAGATATTCAACAGGAACGTAGATTCGGATGTCCTTATTACAAAAAAAAAAAAAAATTGTAAAAATCGATTAAGGTTTAGGGGGGTAGAAAACATAAATGCCAAATTCCAAATTCCAAATTTTTTTATTGTTGAGAAGGTTAGTAACAATTTCATTTTCTTAAGTCTAGGTTATTATCACAACATGTTTAAAAAAGAAAGAGGAGAAGAGTAGACATAGAAAACAAAACCACATTTGATAGATGTCCCGAGTGCGCCACTGGGCTTTCGCCTGTGTCGGTCGGTGCACTCAGGTTTAACATTAACAATTCAGTTATAAAATTAGACATAAAATAATAATAATGGAAATCAAAAATTTAAATAATAAAAAAACCGAAAGACGATTTTGTATGGAACATGCCGAAAGACGATTTTGTATGGAACATGCCGAAAGACGATTTTGTATGGAACATGCCGAAAGACGATTTTGTATGGAACATGCCGAAAGACGATTTTGTATGGAACATGCCGAAAGACGATTTTGTATGGAACATGCCGAAAGACGATTTTGTATGGAACATGCCGAAAGACGATTTTGTATGGAACATGCCGAAAGACGATTTTGTATGGAACATGCCGAAAGACGATTTTGTAAGGAGAAAGTTTTAACATCCGTCTCGTCTTAAGATAAACGCTGCGTCATTGGAGGCCTGAGCTGTGAGCAAAAAGTAAAGCGAAGCTGGTATAAGCTAAAACTACATAGTAAACCGTTCACACCCAGAAACTACACATACATCGTGCATCTGAGTGTGCAACGCATCGGTCTAACGCTTGAATTGGAAATATGCAAATGTTCGCCGTACGCCGTTATTTATATACCGCCAGTCGGCAAGGCCCCCACCCCCACGCTTCCACCCCCGGCTGCGTCCACCCCACGTCTCCGCCCCCGGCGTTGGCTGTGGAGGATTTCATATAATATGTCTGTCCACCTCCGTTCCTTTGGCTAGAATGGCTGCCAATGTTAAAATAATAAGAGTACAGTTAGTGGTCGTTTTGGGAAATGGTCATACTGGGAAGTGGTCGTTTTGGGAAATGGACGATCAGGGAATGGTCATTACGGGAAGTGGACGATCTGGGAATGGTCATTCTGGGATGTGGTCCTTTTGGGAAGTGGTCATTTTAGGAAGTGGTCATTCTGGGACAAAACGGACCAATCAACAAAAATATAAAAATTTCGTTAGTATCATATTTTTGTTCATAATTTGGTGTTTTACAACACGAAAAAAAAAATGTAAACAGCCAAGTGAATTTGATCGTTTTTTTTTTGTAGTTGGAGTTTAAAGATACTCTTTTTTACGTAAACCAACATGGGTGGCTGTGCCGAGAGACTAATGGTGCTGTCCATTATTTATTTATTATTTCTTTATTTATTTATTTACTCAAAAACCTCCTATTTACAGATAATATATCCAGTTCTTAGGTTAGGTTAATAATAATAATACAGATAATATAATCCAATACTTTACAGTAGGTTAATAATATGATAATAATAAATGGGATGGACCCAGCTCCACACCGTCGTCGTCGGTGCATATTATCGACAACAAAGATGGAGTGTTGACGTCGGCCAAACCACAAGATCTACGGCGAGGACGACGTCCACCACCGGCCAGCTTGGGGCCATCGGGACCTCGCGTCCTGTCTAGTGCCCCCGCTACCGGTGGTGCAGTGCAACTGTGAGGCGATGCGCGCGCGAAGAACGAAATATGTGAAAGAGCTGCGCGACATCGCCGTGCAGTCTGGCGGATACGGAGCTCTCCGAGATGGGGGCAGGCCTCACGCACTCTATGTACTTGCGCGCGCTAACTACCTACCGCCCGACGGGCCGCCGGCGGTCTATTTCAGTGGTAATTCGTCAGCCGCGCGAAGTATACATAGACGCTCGCCCACGCAACTGCGCGCAGCTGCAAAGCAATAACCACTTTACACTCGATCGTTAAGGTACATTTTCGCACGGAGCGATTGGCGACGTGAAGCAGTAGGCTATTAAAGCCCGAAGGTAGGAACATTTTCTATGGAGTGATTTATCTGTTACGAAGTAACTATTAAGTAATCTGTGATGGGGGTGGTGGTGGCCTACGTGTCTAGTACCACCACCTATCGCTCGTAGCTTGCCTCGCGTCGTCTCGGAGAGCTCCGTAGCCACGGCCTGCACCCGCCGGCGTGCTTGGAGGCTTGCCTCCCGCCGCCGGCGGTATTCCGTTTATTATTTTTATATTAATTTTGAGTATATGTGGTGTATTTTTATAATCTGTATATTTAAAATTAATGTAAATATGTGAATGTGATAATAAATGATAATAATAAATGGATAATCACAGACAGGACCATTCTCGCGAACAGACCTGATATTGTGTAAGTGAACCGGGAGGCAAGGCGCGCAACGCTCGTCGATATCGCCGTGCCGCATGATGGTAACCTCGTCAGTAAGGAAGCAGAGACGAGGTTACCAAAATGTGGCCCGTCGACTCGACGATCGTTGTGCCCATAGTCGTTTCGGCGCATGGGCTGATAGCGAAGAGCCTCGAGCGAGGCTCTCGCTGAGTGGTTGGGTCAAGGGCCAGATCCAGAAGGCAGCCCTGCTCGACACTGCACGCATCGTCCGGAGGTTTCTCTCCCTGGGGCCCGACCATCGGTAGCTTGGGTTCGCCCCGCTGCCGGTGGTGGAAACTCCGTTTATTTTTATATTAATTTTAGATTTTAATTGTTAAAAAGATGTAAAATTTATATAAAAAGGAACGTGTAAATAAATGGATAATAATAATTAAGATAAAGAGAACATTATATCTACAGTATACTGCGCGGGACGGATCTCGGCGTGTCGTCGCCGCAGCGGGCGACCCGCCACGCGAATACACTATACAAGTACGGTGCGGGTGCGAGGGAGAAAACTGACGAACCGCTGCGGCGGCGACACGCCGAGATCCGCCCCGCGCATTATACCTGATTTATACATTAGTCTGTTTAAAGTATTCGGTGGCTAGTTTATTATGGTGGTGCAGACATTATGCAGTGGTGCAGACATTACATATCACACGCTGTATCCCGGTAATCGGGGTAAGCAGAGTAATCGGAGTTGTGCTACAGGTACTCTCGTAAATTACAGCACAACACCGACCACCACGTTTAACCAAGTATTCGTACAAAACAACTATCAAGCAAGTACTTTTTTTATATTTTTATATTTATAAAGGTTTTGTTCGCTGTTTAAAAAATATTTAGACATTTCAACGGGCGTTTTTTTTTTATGGAAACTGACACGGATGGCTACATCATCTACCTACATCCGTGATGTCGGCCCATAACACCTTGGTGAACTGTCGCCTTGGTGAGACATGTCAGTGCTTCCCTTCGGTCGTGCCGGCTACACTGAACTGGATGGAAAACGCGAACTATTTAAATAGCCGTTCAACCGACCTTTCATTCAGTGCGATCAAGGAGCGATGGTAGCGTTAAACCCTACCACCCAGTAAGGTGGTGGTAACATTCCTAGTAACATAGCACCTAGTTTTGTGGGCACAAAACTCTACATTGAACGTCAGGTGAGTTACCCTAGGGCTGCAAGGAGAGTGGGTAACGCGGGGACGGCCCTGAATAGTCGAGTTTTGCCAATAAATTTCCGCTAGATGTCACGAGTAGTAATTAAAGAGCCAGGGCCTCGGAAATTTCTCCTTCCTTCTCCTATACTCCTGGTAGTCCTGTGATGTCCATGCATACATACATACATACATACATACCGTACACTGTATCCCGACAATCGGGGTAAGCAGACTAATCGGTGCTGTGCTGCGAGTACTCTTGTAAATTATAGCACAACACCATCCACCACGTTTGACAAGATCAAGGAGCAAGTATATAGCACGACTCCACCCGTTGCGTGACTCGGTGGTAGCAACGTGCCAAGGTGAGAGGATGGTTAGTCTGTCGCCCTTTAGCACGACACCTTGTCCTTATCCCTTCGCTGTCGCCTTTTTATTACGATATGCATGGCAAGAGAAGCAGTTGGGCTATTCTTTTTAAGTACCGGTCATTTTTTTTTATTCCATTCTTAATTATAAAATGCAGTGTCTTCCGTATGTCTGTATGCATGTATGTATGTATTTGTATGTATGCGGTTGTATAACTAGAGAAGGATTAACCGTTGTACACGTGCGGTTTTCAGTTTGCAATCGTATTATCATCATCAGTGTTAATGATGAAATGTTCACCATATTAACTTAGAAATTAATTGTACAAAACAATATTCTTTTGGATTGTATGAATAAACTAGCTTTGCCCGCGGCTTTGCTCACGGTAGAATTAGTTTAATATCAAATCCGATTTAAACGCAAATATGATAATAAACGAATGCTTCTCTTATATTCTATCTCTCTCCTGTCCATACTGTACTTTCTTTGATACTGCTCAGCCCTAAGGCTATTTAGCTTGATGGTATATAGTAAATACTGAGCCTCAAGAACTACTCTTTCCATTGGTGCAAACCGCATCAAAATCTGTTCAGTGATTATGTAGTTTACGTCAAATACAGACAGACGTCCCTTTTACGTTTTTCCCGAAGTTGAGAGTAGATATATAGACAGAGATAGAGATGAGATGCAGCGAGAATAAGGGTCAAAAGGTCAACTTTAAACGAAATTATTGAGCTATTGGCAAAGATAAAAAATCTGTAAAAAATATATGTTATGTATTGATCTTTAATTAACAAACATAGCGAAAAAAATTATATTTTACTACTTTGAAAAGGTGTTAAATAAATCTCCAAAAAATTACGAAAAGTACCTACGAAAATTGTACATTCAAGTTAAATTATCTTGAGAAGCATAAATTGTTTCAATACAAGACCCTCATAGAAATATAGATAATATTTTTCCCTACAATCGTAGCGAAATAAATATTTTGTTCCATCTTTCCAACACGTGAAATTTAATAAATAGTGTGATTTTCGCGCAAACGTTCATCGTCGGCGCGACATATCAGCCACCGCATGAGTAGAATGAATCTCGCACCTATTTACATCGGCATACGGTTCGTGTTTCAATCATCAGTGCTCGGGTAGGACGGTTTGAGTCTTATTAATTCCACCTGAACCCAAATATTTGTAAATATGTCCACTTTACATATCGCTTCAATCATTTTCTCTAGCCTGCAAATACTTGAAAGTAAATGAATAGGTACATACATAGTGTCACGCCTGTTCACCAGTGGGGTAGGCAGTTTTTATGATCTCTTTTATGAGAAATCTTAAAAAAAATAGACAGAAAAAATTGCTTCTTTTCTCTAATCATAAGTATAGTTTTGCAAACTTTTTACTAACAATCTAATGAGTTTAAATGTTTAGATGTGTAACCTGAATAACAGGTTTGGAACCACAGACCTATACCAAGAGGCTTCTTAATACGCCTACGTGTTAAACACTACACACCACTTCTGGCACTCAACAATGCGAAAACGGGACCCCTTAGCGGGCATCAACCAGATATGCCCACAATACAAAACGCCCACCTTAAATCCACGTAGACATATTATCAAGCAGTAAGAGTCGAGTTGGAACAAAGATTATCGAATTTACGTTCGGCTCGCTGGCAGCTCTGCCGCGACACACCACCATCTAGCGGCCGAGATACGAACTACTTTATCGGCTGTTGTATAAGTGGCGCTAGAAGTCAGAGTCAGGATGTTGGTAGGTATTGGAAATTTTATCATACTAGCTTTTTAGCCGCGGCTTCTATTATCTTCCTCTTACTCTCTAGCTAGAGTGAGGCTCTTAGGGGTCAATTTCCGAAAACTCTCATAAAAGTGATATTTATTTATAACCAGAAGCGTAAACACAAATTTTCAACTTAAAAAATTACGCACTTCCCATGCAAACTTTCGTCCCTTATTTTACCCACATAGGGGATGCATTTTCAAAAATCCTTTCCTAGTGCTAATCTGCTTTATTTGTCTATGGAAGTCCTATGCAAAATTGAATGCTTCTAGGCCAACCGCTTTTAGGCTGTGTATATGGGAGTGATAATTCTAGAAATCTTGCAGAAAACTTCATAAAATGATTAGGGGAAATGCAAAATTTGTATTTTTTGTTGGAAAATTAAATTAAATTTCAATTTCAGTATTCCCGACTTGTGAAATTTCAGGACTAAATATTAAATTAAAATGTGAAAGATTATTATTTTAAGATTTAAATAACATCTTGCATTTTAAAGAACCATTCTATCTTCTCAGAGTAGATTTTTCGATTGTCAGGTAAGCCTCGGTTATAATTAATCGATCCGTTACAGTGACATTCCAAATACAGTTGACACGAGTTGACTGATTCGTGAGTTAATTTTTAACCAATGATCGAACAATCGGTCCTAAATCATAATTTTGATTGCAAGAACTGAAAATAATGTAAATTACCTCTCACTAAAATGGTTGATTGAAGGAAATAAGTTGCAGTTCAAGCGGCGGGTGGCCTGGTGGTTTGGGCATCGGCTTCTCATGCGAGAGGTCCGAGGTTCGAATCCGGTCGGCGTGTAACAATGAGTTTTTTTTTTTTGAGGAAAAAAATGTACCTGCCTACCTGCTGTTTCACCGTTCGGCACCGGTGCAGTAGGTCCGTTCCCTTGTCCCTACTAGATGGTAGGCTCCAATCGTAGCCGACTGGGTTGATACCACCGCAC
This sequence comes from Nematopogon swammerdamellus, assembly GCA_946902875.1. Lineage (NCBI taxonomy): Eukaryota > Metazoa > Arthropoda > Insecta > Lepidoptera > Adelidae > Nematopogon > Nematopogon swammerdamellus. The sequence continues at coordinate 1,824,932 of OX336356.1, read as the reverse complement.
CGTACTGGATGTAAGATGGCCGCATAGCAGCCTCGGTTGTGTTCTCCTCTACTCCAGTATAGCACTTATAGCCCCACTGCATCTCCCCCCATGCATGTCGTAAAAGGCGACTAAGGGATAAGGACGAGATGCCGTGCTAAAGGGCGACAGGCTCGCCACTTCTCACCTTGGCACGGTACTTCCACCGAGTCATGCAGCAGGTGGGTCTTCGTGCCTTACTTGCTGCTTGATCGATTGAATCTTGTTCGAATACTTTGCGAAACGTGGTGGTCGGTGTTGTGCTGTAATTTACCATAGTTCTTGCAGCACAACACCCATTACTCTGCTTTCCCCGATTGCCGGGATTCAGCGTGTGAGATATGTATGTATGTATGTATAGGTATGGCACCTACTTTCTCGAATGTGATATTGGCTGGTCGGAGCTTTTGACCTCTCCTACTCAGCCACCCATACCGAATTACATTAAAAAAAGTGATATTTCAATTTTTTTTTATATAGAAGTAAACAATTCACAGCTAGAACAACAAAGGGAACCGGGACCGGCTCAGTACGTCCATTTCCCCGAATGACCACTGTCCAAAGTCCTTGTTCGTCCATTTCCTTGTTCGTCCATTTCCTTATTCGTCCATTCCTTGTTCGTCCGTTTCCTTGAATGACCACTGTGCAAGTGTCTCGTTCATGTTAGTTCATTTCTCAAAATTACCACTGAAAATCGATTCTTAAGGAGTAAAGTACAAAATAAATTGAATATGTAAAGACCCAGCACCGTTTTCAGCTTGAGACAAAACCCGATAAGATAAGTTGCCCTTTTCTTTTCGTGCGCTGTTCTCCTTTCAATTGTATGCAATAGCTTAGTTTCCATTGCATTAAAAAATAAAACATACCAAATAAGTAATATTGCAGCCATTCTTATATTTACATGAGCGAGCGACATATGCAATATTTCGTTGCACTTCACCCCCCGACCCAGTGGATAAGTTTTAAAACTTTCAACGGCAAGAGCCTCAAATTACTTAAGGCGCTAACTTTCTAATCCTTTACCATAAAAAGTAACACAACACCGTTAAGGCGCAGCAAGGCACACTAGCGCCGTCGGCGGTGAAACTAATAATCTCTATAAATATGCTCAACGAGTACAATATTAAAACGAACATGTACTGGTAAACGTTAAAACATTACGGTTTAGACTGTGGTTATGCTGGAGCTCTAGATGGTAGAGAGCGTTTCAACCAAAAGTTCCCTTCGCCGTTATGTTGGCTCCACTGTCAGTGCTTAAATTCGTGTTGCCAGATTGTAAAGATTATATTACCTAATAATGTAATCCGTATATAATAAATACGGTAAATACCAATAATTACGGGTAAATCTGTACACATAGCAACCCTCAAAGCTGTTTTGACAGATAGACAGTGGAGCCAACATAAAGGCGAAGGGAACTTTTCGTTTACGAAGGCACGGGGGCAGGCGAGTTATAGAACGACGCAAGCGCCGCTGCCGTGACAAGTTGTGTTATTTGCTGGTTCTTTTGCACCGCCTTCTACTCAAGGGTTCGATTTTTTTTTCTGATCGTTCGGAAAAGCTTTTAGAATATTCAGAAAAGCAATTTAGAATATTCATGAAACAAGGGTCCGAATATGAATCACAATATCGATTCATACTCGTATATTTCAATTCAATGACAGAGAAAATTTCAAAATATTATTTAATACTTTTGTTGCTACCCTATTATATATTTACAATAACACTGGTTGACTGACAGAGATTGTCATTGTAATAAGTCCGCCTTTTGTAAAAATGTTTATTGAAGTGCAATAAAGGATATTTCTATCCTTACTTAGAATAAAATCCAACGTCTGCTTTCTGTCTGAGTGTCTGTCTGTCCGCTTATAACTCGAGAACCACTGAACCGATTTTGATAAAACAAAATTCTACGGATATCTTGATTCTTCCCATCAACTATAGGCTACTTACTATCACGCTAAATAGCTTATGAGGTTAGCAGTGAAGTGAAATATGAGAGCGGGCGGAGCCGCGGGCACAGCTTGTTATGTATATTCTATAAAAAATAAATATTGAAATAAACAAATATACTTTCTACACCCTTTTTTTTTATGGAACCTGACACGGTTGTCTACATCACCTACAACATCCGTGATGTCAGCCCATAACACCGGGTGAACTAGGTGCCATGTCAATACTTCGCTTCGGTCGTGCCGGCTACACTGAACTGGACGGAAAACACGAACTATTTACATAGCCGTTTCGACCGACGTTTCATTCAGTGCGGTGGTACCAACCCGGGCGGGGTGAACCCTACCACCTAGTAAGGTAAGAAGGGAAGGGACCTACAGTTTTACGTGGAATCCGAACCACGGTCAGCCTCCAACGGTCGAGCGGTCACCCATCTAAGTACTGACCGCACCCAGCGTTGCTTAACAATCAATAGCGACAGGCGACTGTCTGCACCACTGAGCTATCGAGGCTGACATTTAATTGCAGTACAACCATACAAAGTGTAGAGAGTAAATTTAGTCCATCCAACATGAACACAGCAGCAAGGAAAGGCGATACCACCACGCTTGTATGCTCAGCTAGCAAGATAGGAGTTCGGGGGTCATCGCAAACAAATGAGGGGTGTAAATTCGCCACCCAAGCCTGCGAAAGGGGTGGAAACTTGCCCCCAAGACTAGCGCACCTTTCAGGTAGGTTTCACCCCCTAGCACCTTCAAGGTAAAGGGTACTTAGCGTATGTTTACAGTTTATGGAAGTTTTAAGATAATGTGTAATCGCCTTAAGGCAGGCAAGATTTTGAAAAGGCGCTGGAGGGTGGTTTTCCGCTAAATATAGCAGATTGTCATGCTTGGTTTTAGAATTTGCTACTTATACATAGGTAGTTTATTTCAGTTTGTTGGCTGGCTAAAGTTTGTTGCATATACATGCCACCACAGATATACAGTCACGGCAATCTGGCTATGTATGATCAGAGTAAGCGGTGCTGTGCTGCAGGAGCTCTGAAGCTCGATCGAGTGTCGTGTTGAACTAAATGTTTGTACGGCAAATCTTTTCTTATGCCTTTTCTGCATACACATATTTATTTAGTTGGTGGGAACGATATTTCAAAATATCAAATAATCGAGCCTCTGATGAATCAACGCACAACATCGACCACCACTTTTACCAATATATTAGGACAACATAATTAGCAAGCAGCAAGAATTGAGGCACAAAGTCTGGTAACCTGGTTAAAAACCTACCTAATGCATGACTTCGGAAAGATAATTTCTGAAAATAAATGTTCCATTATATTAAAATTGTCATAGCGTGAAACAGATATAAACAATTATACATACATACACAGAGTCACGCCTTTTTCCAGTGGAGTAGGCAGAGACAACGGATCTCCACGTGCACCACTGTTTGTTGGTTATGGGTACTACGCATAAAAAATTATATGGTTATATGTTTGTCATATTGTAGAAACAATTGTTTATTTACGTAGTGATGTATATTATGTAAGAAACGAATAGTTAAATAAAAAAATATAATATAATAAATAATTCATGTAGGATGGCACTGGGACAGGCCACGGTATAGGTACCCAGTTTTCCAGACTTCCATAAATTTTGAAATGTTTTAGTATAACAATATTATAAAAATATTGTGTCCCCGGTTGGGTTAGAGAATTATTTCATATACATATCACACACGCTGAATCCCGACAATCGGGGTAAGCAGAGTAATCGGTGTTGTGCTGCAAGAACTCTGGTAAATTGCAGCACAACACCGACCACCACGTTTCGCAAAGTATTCGAACAAGATTCAATCGATCAAGCAGCAAGTAAGGCACGAAGATCCACCTGCTGCATGACTCGGTGGAAGTACCGTGCTAAGGTGAGAGGTGGCGAGCCTGTCGCCCTTTAGCACGGCATCTTGTCCTTATCGCTTAGTCGCCTTTTACGACATGCATGGGGAGAGATGCAGTGGGGCTATTCTTTTTAGTACCGGCCCCACATGGCATGATCAATAAACAATAAAGAACACTAACTATAGAAGATGCAAGAAAGAGAAGAAACATGATAATTGCAGCGGGCAGCCTCGGGGCCGTTGAAATATGACGATATTGTGTAAATTATATATCTTGTACGTGACAATCGTCAGCTACTGGTGTAAGGCTGCGTTCTCAATGTGACGGGATTTTGCAAATTGTTTACTGGACCAAGATTTTTTTATTGAAGCCGCGACATGTGGCGCCGATCCACCCATACGGTGTCTAAGGACGCGCATGGACATTAGGTCGCATGCGGGGTTGCGAATGCTACGCCGGCCTGACAGACGCCTTTTCACGCCCCTCTTTCAGACTGTACTTGGGGGGAAATATATGGACAGGGAGAGCAAGATACAGAAAGGAAACTTTTCACCATAAAAATATGTACGTAGGTACTTGTACGCAAAGAAATGTAAAAAAATTGGTTGTCTGTAAAGTCGGTTTACGGACGATAGTTTTACGTGATGACGTGGAATAATCGTAATAGAGCATAGATCAGTAATTCTATTTCCAGTAGAAAGATAATCATCTTGTGAATGGCCATCAATAAACTTCTGTTGTCTGATCTTGACAGTTTTACTTCTTAAAACGTTTCCATGGTAACTTTGACTATACCGATTGTGCCTCTCTATCGCTTGTTACGCGCTCTCGCTTGCACACACAGGTTCAGATGGAACGTGACACTTTTTCGTGTGTGCAGCCGGTGTTCATCAATTTATAAGACGTGACGTCATCACGTCAAAACTTCTTAATGTTGCCTCAGAACAATGCTGTGCTACGCGCTATATGTCACGTGTGTAAGAAAGAAAGAAAGAAAGAAAGAAAGAAAGAAATTATTTTTATTTTCTCTTAATTAGTCCTTAAAAATAACGGTACAAAAAAAAACTAAAAGAGAAAAATGGACAGGCGCAGCCTTTGTCTGCGAGTGTGCGGCGCTGAATTTAAGCCTGTCCCTGCTATGTAGGTAGGTTACATGCGCGGGTACAGAAATACCTAAATCAACTGTACCATTCTCCCCGGCCCTTCAAAATCTTCGAAATTAGGTCGCAATTCAATTGATTTGTACAACTGACCAGCGAACAAAAGAGCCTCGGACACAACACAGCTGTTGACTGTCGGACAGCAGGCAGTGTGAACAATGCGTTACACTATTCCCAGGGCCGAACCTCCATCACTGTCGCGTCACATACGCGAAATATCTATAAATATTGTTTGTCCTCTCGTAAATAAGACGTGTCGGGACGAAGGGACACGAAGCTTCAACATGTTAGGTTGATTTTTAGTCAAAAAAAAACCGGCCCTTAAAAAGTAAAAAATGATTTGCGTTTACTTATCGAGGAGTCGGGGGACCGCTATGTAAATTCCCGCGCAGCTCTGAGTTTTTATATTTTATATAGGTACTTAACGGTTCCCCGACTCGTTTAAATAAAGTAAACGCAAACTTTTTTAGTAGCCCTCATCAACACGCGTCATTTGACACGCTAAATATTTACGTGGCATTAAAACTCACTGCCCCATGGCGAACTCGTACTCTCGCTGGAAATCGGGTACTATACTGAAGCGATCGGAAAGACATTGGAAAAATTGGTTGTCTGTAAAGTCGGTTTACGGACGATAGTTTTACGTGATGACGTCATAAAGTATATAAAGTGCGAAGTCAGAATCAGTTTATAATACTTTATCGTGCATAGAAGTTTAATTCTTAAATCGCAAATGTAGAGCCAAGGGGATAAAGGGGCTCAGTCACATTAATTAAAATTATCAGGAGAGTGATTTCAAGATTTAAAACCATTGTAAAAAAAGGATAATTGATATTTAAATTCAACACTAACACAACTAATAGGTTACATATTTGTTAACTATCTAGACACATTTTAGAAACATTATTAAAATTTTCTATATTAATTATCAATATTAACTTTTAATTTACGCCATCTACATACCAAAGCGCATACTACAACGTTGCAACACCTACCTAACTGCGAATCAAGTAAACTACCGCTGAAGTATTTCATTTACTATATTGACGCTAGATGTCGCTCCAAAAGACTCAACGCCATGAAATCTTCACCCACTGGTGACCGATATCGCTTCGCTAGTACATGATAGATTTAGCCGGGTGGTTAAGACGTCTGGTCGGTCACACAATATTGGTGTCAGGGACCGCGGGTTCGAGGCTCGCAAAAGACGGACAAATATATTTTGTATTTCCTACTCTCCTTATATGCCTCTCTATCGCTTGTTACGCTCTCTCGCTGGTACACACAGGTTCAGATGGAACGTGACACTTTTTCGTGTGTGCAGCCGGTGTTCATCAATTTATAAGACGTGACGTCATCACGTCAAAAATACACACCATGTGAATTCACACTAGTCTAGACAATATTCGCCAGAACATACGTATCCCCCCTCTCCGGTACGTCACCTTTTGATACATTTTCCCGTATGTCACCTTTTTGATACATTCGCACTGTCGTTATTAATGACAAGTCATCGGCGAAGGACTCGTTCCCACAGGAGACGCTCGTTCCGACCTTATTGATAGGGCTGTCACTAAACTGTGCTTTTCAGATTGATTTTTTCCCTGCCTCAAAAGAGGAAAAAAACGGAACCCTTACAGGATCACTCTCGTGTCTGTCTGTCCGTCTGTTACAGCCGGACAGACCGTACGCGCGGGGCGACCGTTCGTACCGTGTGGGGTCGGTACTTAAAAAGAATAGCCCCACTGCATCTCTCCCCGTCGCATGTCGTAAAAGTCGACTAAGGGATAAGAAAATTCGTCAGCCTCGGTAGCTCAGTGGCGCGGTTGGTTAGTCAACTGTTTTTAAGCAACGCTGAGCGCGGTCAGTGATTGGATGGGTGACCGCTCGGCCGTTTGAGGCTGACCGTGGGTCGGATTCCACGTTAAACTGTAGGTCCCTTCCCTTCTTACCTTACTAGGTGGTAGGGTTTATCCCGGCCGGGTTGGTACCACCGCACTGAACGAAACGTCGGTCGAAACGGCTATCCAGTTTAGTGTAGCCGACATGAAATGAAGGGAAGCACTGACATGGCACCTAGTTCACCCTGTGTTATGGGCTGACATCACGGATGTTGTAGGTGATGTAGCGAACCGTGTCAGGTTCCATTAAAAAAAAAAAAAAGACACGAGATTTATCCTTTGTTTTTGAGTTTTTCAAATTTGGTAAATAAATAGAGTTTGATGACCTAATCAAGTAATCACAGACTATAGCGTAAATGAACGAATTTCTATTTTGGTGTTCAATAAAAAAAAACTATCAACGCGCAGAACAAGCAGAAGTCACAATCATTTTTGTCAACCCTTAAGCGCTCATACGTTCCGACCTGAATGGAATAATAATAGATTGGGGGGTGGCGGTGGGGGGCACGCCCGGCCCCCCGCACAATATCATATGAAGAGCGGCTCTGGGAAATTTATCAATAGCATTATTTCGCGAAAACATTACCACCCTCTTTCAAACTCCCTTCTTCTCTGAAGGAAATGTACATTTGTTTCATCGAGTTTTGTCTTTTCAGCAGCCTGATATATACAAGATATGGTGCGTAACAAGGCAATCCACCGACGCATCAAAGTAGTCGATATTGGACACCGGGTGGCTAAGCTCAAGTGGCAGTGGGCTGGGCACGTTAGCCGAAGAGACAACGACCGTTGGAGTAACGGTGTCCCACACTGGCGGCCGTGGACAGGAAAACGAAGTGTATGAAAACCACCCGCTAGGTGGGACGACGATGTATAGTATATATATAATATAAGGTCTTTCATTAGTAGGTAACGATACGCTAAGGGGTGTATGACGTATGTGTATCAGATACTGATCACGTTCCCATACCAATTTTTTTTTACGATATAAAAAACCTACTCACTCCTCAAATTGAATACGTGAAGTGCGCGTATTTCACCCTAAGTAATAAGTACGTTTTTTATATCTTAAAAAAAATTGGTATGGGAACGTGATCAGTATCTGATACACATACACCCCTTAGCGTATCGTTAACTACCATTGAAATACCTTATATATATATTATTTACATATATATTTATTGGTGTTCAATAAAGAATATATTATTCTTTATTGAACACCAATAAATAAAAATTAGGTACAACAGGCGAGCTTAATGCAGCGAGGCATTCTATTCTAACTAACCTTTGGGTTGTGGGAGAAGTACATGCAGGCGAACAAAAATAGTTTATAGCAAATGAAATACGTACGTCGGCGGAAATCAGTGGTCCGGTACCACTGAAGGCCGGGAGGACTGGAGGAAAATTGGAGAGGCGTATGTCCAGCAGTCGACGCTTACACGCAGACTTTCTGACTGACTGACATATACGAGAGGTACGTTTTCTAAATTCTCGTTTTGAGTTTGATTTGTACATTTTTTTTTCGTGAGTGATATATATTATACGAGTACATAGTGAAGTCGAATTTCATAAAGTTTTTGATGATGCATTCATATTATTTAAAGTGTTTAGTATTTAATTAATACTGCTTGGTGATAGGGTCCCGTACCGGATACGGGACCCTAAAAATGATTACACATCGCAAATCCTACATAACCCACTTCAAATAGGTCAAGCCTTGAAAATGTTTTCCACTCTCCAAGTGTCTTCCTGCCTCCCCTCTCCCACCTCCCCCCTTCCCCTCCCCCACCTCCCCCCTTCCCCTCCCCCCTCCTCAATTCCCTGCTCCGCCCCTCGAGAGCGCGGGGCGTAGTGATATTTTATTCAGCGCGCGGGCTTGAGGCATTGATCACAGCGGGCGACACACATCAACAGTCGCGCGTGTGACGAAATATGAGGCGCGAGACGCGGTGGTGGTGTTTTGCAGTTAGTTGGAATTTGTATGTATGTATAACCTGGTTATTTAAAGAAAGGGATTGAAAATGGCGGCGCTCCTATTTGCCTCTCGCTCACACAGTATTGCCGTCTAAAGAAAATAAAGCGAATGTTCCAAGACAAAAATTAGCAAATTTAAAAAATATACTATGCAAAAAAATATTTGCATGCTGACTGTACAGCTGTAAAACGAGGCCATTTTCGATCCCTTTCTTTAAATACATAAATACATATCACACACGCTGAATCCCGACAATCGGGGTAAGCAGAGTAATCGGTGTTGTGCTGCAAGAACTCTGGTAAAATGCAGCAAAACACCGAGCACCACGTTTCGCAAAGTATTCGAACAAGATTCAATCGATCAACCAGCAAGTAAGGCACGAAGATCCACCTGCTGCATGACTCGGTGGAAGTACCGTGCCTAGTTAAAAGGTGGCGAGCCTGTCGCCCTTTAGCACGGTATGTTGTCCTTATCCCTTAGTCGCCTTTTACGACATGCACGGGGAGAAATGAAGTGGGGCTATTCTTTTTAAGTACCGGCCCCACACGGTACTTTAAGTACCGGCCCCTCACGGTACTTTTCTTTAAATAACCAGGTTAAGTGTATGTAGGTACGGTAGATATGTATTAGAGTGAATTTAAAATTGCCGACACCAATTAAGGGGCCAATTCATCATTAGCTATCTATAATGCGCGGGGCGGATGTCGGCGTGTCGCCGCCGCAGCGGTTCGTCAGTGTTCTCCCTCGCACCCGCACCGTACTTGTATAGTGTATTCGCGTGGCGGGTCGCCCGCTGCGGCGACGACACGCCGAGATCCGTCCCGCCCGCGCACTATAACTGAGACTACCTAAGATTGATCAACTTGACGAAAGAACGTAAAAGAAAGTAAAAGGCGACTAAGGGATAAGGACAAGATACTGCGCTAAAGGGCGACAGGGTAGCCACTTCTCACCTTGGCGCAGTCTTTCCACCTATTCATGCAGCAGGTGGTTTCTTCGTGCCGTCGTGCCTTACTTGCTGCTTGATAGTCCGAATACTGTGCTAAACGTGGTCGGTGTTGTGCTATAATTTAGTTCTTATAGCATAACACCGATTACTCTGCTTACCCTGATTGTCGGGATACAGCGTGTGTTATGTGAGTGTGTATGTAAGTGTTACAAAATGCGTGGTACTTTTTAGGGTTCCGTATGCAAAGTCAATCATTGCACCTAATTTATCCGTGATGTCAGCCCATAACACCGGGTGAGCTAGGTGCCATGTCAGTGTTTCCCTTCGGTCGTGCCGGCTACACTGAACTGGACGGAAAACACAAACTATTTACATAAACGTTTCGACCGACGTTTCATTCAGTGCGGTGGTACTAACCCGGCCGGGATAAACCCTACCACCGTAGTAAGGTAAGAAGGGAAGGGACCTACAGTTTAACGTGGAATCCGAACCACGGTCAGCCTCCCACTGTCGAGCGGTCACCCATCCAATTACTGACCGCGCTCAGCGTTGCTTAACAACAGTCGACTGACCGCACACTGAGCTACCGAGGAGGCTGACTTGACGAAAGAACCACAATTTCAGGCGTGCGGCGTGACTGGTAGAAAATACCTCAAGGCATTAAAATATATTTTGGGAGTATGTATGTTGTATTGTATTGTATTGTTTATTGATCATTCATATGGCAGTTAGACTGCACTCGAACTTGTCACAATTTATTCTATCCGCTTCGATTACACCCACGAAGAAAAACCGACATGAAACTTGCAGGGTATTGTTTTTATACATAATTATATTATATTATAATTACAAGTAGGTACATACTTTAGTGACGAGCCACATAATAACACCGCTTAAATTCTATCGAAAACACAACTTGAGAGCAAGATTAACAATTTTGCTGAGAGTTCTGACTACAAAGACTTATAAATTAAGTGTATCACGTGTAAAGAGCCTTTGTCAAACTTTGATACGTAATTTGTATCAACATAACTATGTTAGTATACTAAACGTACTACAATGTATGTACATATCCTTCCTTCCTTATATCCTTACCTATAATAAAATCCAACGTCTGCTTTCTGTCTGTCTGAATGTCTGTCTGTCCGCTTATGCCTCGAGAACCACTGAACCGATTTTAATTAAACAAAATTCTACGGATAGCTTGATTCTTCCCATCAACTATAGGCTACTTACTATCACGCTAAATAGCTTATGAGGTTAGCAGTGAAGTGAAATATGAGAGCGGGCGGAGCCGCGGGCACAGCTTGTACCTATAATAAAATCCAACGTCTGTTTTCTGTCTGAGTGTCTGTCTGTCCGCTTATAACTCGAGAACCACTGAACCGATTTTAATAAAAAAAAATCTACGGATAGCTTGATTCTTTCCATCAACTATAGGCTACTTACTATCACGCTAAATGGCTTATGAGGTTAGCAGTGAAGTGAAATATGAGAGCGGGCGGAGCCGCGGGCACAGCTTGTTATAAATAATTGTCAAAAATAAAAAATAAAAATATATGAATATTAAGATACTTGAAGTATCAAGTTTTCAATGGGTTAAGAAAATTGAGGTACTAATCGTACCTAGTCAAGAGTTAACTAATTATGCAGTCAGGTAAGTAGTATATAATACATAGGTAGGTATACATTCAGATACATGCTGTCAATTGGAGCAGGCCAGTCTCCAGAAACAGCAGCCGTTCACGAGCATCACGCCAGGGCAAACCATCGCCTCCCGCAATTTGAGGGTGAGAGGTTTCAAGTAAGTTTTTTTTTATAAAATAGTCGAATAACCGGAGGTTTATCTTATAGTAGGTACACGGTGGGTACAACAAGAAATTTTCCAACTATGTGGGTACATATTATCAGGTCAGTTAGGTATTCTCCGGACGAAAATCGTATTTCGCAAACATTTCGAAGCGGCCATATATTTCGGTTGCAGCTCGCATTCCGTAAATAATATAAAAACGCCCGGCTTAGAGGCAACGCAGCGTCTGAAACCTGAAATTTATTGCTACCTATACACTTGTTTATTTATAAAAGCAACGGAGATCTCGGGGAGATGAAATTACGTGATACTATTCCAAATCAAAGTGAGTAATGCGGCTGCTCACCTACTACGCAGGATTCTACTCATATGTATACCTACATACATACGCGGAACAAGGGAATAATGCTTCCTTTATTTTATAACTACGAAAAGTTATAAATACTTAAATCCATGTGGACAATAAACGTTTTTAGGGTTCCGTATTCGGTACGGGACCCTATTACTAAGCCTACGCCGCCGTCTATCTGTCTGTCTGTCTGTCCGAGGGCTGTTTCTCTTGAAACGTAATAGGTAGCCCGTTGAAATTTTCACAGAATATGTGTTATTAATTATTATGGCCGATATAACAGCAACTAATAAAAATAAGAAAAAGTAAAAAATGTATGCGCGCCATCTACCGAAAAGAGTATTATGACGTATTTTAACTAATCATGAATTTTAACTAATATGAAGCATTTCATAAACACGCCATAGATGGCGTGAGTGGCGCTGACCATGACATGGCGATACGGAACCCTCGGTGCGCGAGTTCGACTCGCACTTGGCCGGTTTTTAGCTCATAATAATTGTAAGCATAAAGAAAACAGATTAGGTCTGTAAGTATGTAAAGAATTAACGTGTCTGACCGAAACGAACCATTATTTAACTGACTAATTAAAATTAAAATACAATCAGTTCCAATTGTTTATTGTAGGTACCTACATGATACGTCATTGGGTACCTATAATAATTTCATTCATAGCCCCATAGGTGTAGATAACCTAAGCTTGGAAATGTCGAAAATTCCGCCAGTTCTAAATTCAATTTAAAGAAGAACTCACAAACAAAGTTCGCAAGTCACAATGGTTTGTTAGTAGGTACCTTCCTTTCCTTCCTTACCTCTATTAAAATCCAACGTCTGCTTTCTGTCTGAGTGTCTGTCTGTCCGCCTATAACTCGAGAACCACTGAACCGATTTTAATAAAACAAAATTCTACGGATAGCTTGATTCTTCCCATCAACTATAGGCTACTTAATATCACGCTAAATAGCTTATGAGGTTAGCAGTGAAGTGAAATATGAGAGCGGGCGGAGCCGCGGGCACAGCTTGTATATTATAAGTATTATATTACAGTAGGTACCTAGTAACTTACAAATAATTAAACCAAAACTACTACCGCTCCCAAGCACATTAATATTTAAAGCATAAACATGAATACCTACTTAAAAATCTGACCACTCTGCCTATTTACATTACTTACCTACAGTGGCGGGCCTAGGGTCAGATCGTAGAGCAAGCCGAAGCCAAATATTTCATACAAAATATAATATATGACTGTTCTGTCAGTCAGTAAATGAAATAAACATGCTTGTATCCCAATTTAAATTATTATTATTTAAATCGAAATAACCGGTAGTATTCCATACATTTTTTTCGTTTGAAAAAAGCACACAACACCAGCAAAACAACTTGTTGATGTGAGAACAACCTGCTATGTATTTGTTTTGTTTGTTGTTGTAAACAGAACTCGAGAAGTATCTCTTGTGATTTGATTTACCTTTCTCATAAATAATGTTCAAATCGGGAGTTGGATGCGGCGATGAGACGAGTTCATGTTTCTGACTAAAAGTTAAGGTACGCAGTTTACCTTTGTTGATGAGTTCGTCGATGCAACGTAACTCATTACACGGTACGCCATTCGACGATGCATTCGATGAAGCAACCACTAACGCCATAACTTCATTCATTCACACACTTTGCAAAAAAACACGCAATCACACACAACGCTTAATCAACCATCAACCCGCTTCGTAGTGTTTACCTAAATATCCAAATAGCGGCTATCTACAATATAGCCATCTATCGCGTTAAGTTACCGAACACTGTCTCTATTGTTATTTGAGTAATTAACTATCACAGTCACAACACTGGCGATTTAGCATGCCAGAGAGAGAACGAAGAGAGAGCCGACGTCACAGAATAGAAAAGAGCCGACGCGACGTTCCGCTCGCCGCGCCGCCGCCCCCGCCGCCACCCGCCATGGATAATAGAAATATAACTAACCAAAGATTATTATTTCTTTAGTAACGAACATCCTCGCGAACGTCCGACCGATCCATCACTTCAAACTTCTACGCCTACATTAGACATCAGTCAGTAGACACGTCTTTGTCGTTCTTCTATTGAAAAACTGAGATAGCACTAATACTGAGTACGCTTTCGCCTACGGAACGAATGATTCTTAGCATATTTCCCCATACTAATCGCTATACATACTCATATATTATTATACCACTATGGGTGTCTCTAGGCTAAAAATTGTATGGTACTCGAGAACGAGAAGGCAATAAAATGATGCTAGAATAACAGCGGGAACAAGCGAGATGACTAATGTACGCTCGTATATTGACTGATTCATCCATCGCATCGAGGCGAGAGTTCACGAGCAATTCCGTATGATACGAACGAACGAACGAGTCGCCGCGTCGTCGCGTCGTCGACTCAATGACCTCGTGCGCGCGCGAATGGCACGTGGCGCGATATTTAAAATTAAATTGAAGTACTATCGACTGTTTTCGTTTTCGATTTGCTTTCGAGCTTTGCTTGATTGACCTAGGGCAAGCCGGGCTTTTTGGCTTGTATGACGGGCCCGCTACTGCTTACCTATACCTATATCGTTTTATAGATTTCATGTGTGTATTACTAAAGAGAGTTTAAAGTTCTTTGCATTTAAGTTTGGTAAATTACGGTCTACCTAAATATCGTTCACTCGGGCTGTCAAGCGGACAGACGTCACGCACGCCGCTCCGCATCGCTGTCGCTGTCAGTTGTCACAACAAAACTCGAAAGCAAAGTTTTCTCTTCACCATGAATCGCGACGCGTTATTCTCTGAACATCCGATGTTCAAGCGCGCGGCGATCTCAACTAAGCCCTCCTCTGGGGACCGCTTGAAGAATCTCGTTGAGTTCCGCGAAAATGTCGTGTTCGTGTGGAGCGCGGAAGACAGAGCTTTGTTGGCGGCAAACATAAACAGTCCAGATGATTCTTATCAGGTAAGTTCCAACGCTTCTAGTATTATAAATATCATTACAGTGAGATCTGGAATCATTCGAGTCTTATTAGGGGCTGTGCATGTTGGTTTTCCGTTCAATTCGAACGGTTGCATTTTGAGGTTATGTTTACGTTTACATTTTGGGGTTATAATTGTCGGCCTCGATAGCTCAGTGGTGCAGACAGTCGACTATTGCTATTGATTGTTAAGCAACGCTGGGCGCGGTCAGTACTTAGATGGGTTACTGCTGGACCGTTGGAGGCTGACCGTGGTTCGGATTCCACGTAAAACTGTAGGTCCCTTCCCTTCCTACCTTACTCGGTGTTAGGGTTCAACCCGCCCGGGTTGTTACCACCGCACTGAATGAAACGTCGGTCGAAATGGCTATGTAAATACATAGTTTGTGTTTTCCGTCCAGTTCGGTGTAGCCGGCACGATCGAAGGGAAGCACTGACATGGCACCAAATTCACTCGGTGTTATGGGCTGACATCACGGATGTTGTAGGTGATGTAGCCAACCGTGTCAGTTTCCATAAAAAAAAATCATTCGCAATAGGTGGAAAAGATTACATTCTATCGACAAGAGCGCCATCCATTTAGACTTTACCGTCCTCATTCATTCAGCGATTTAGTGTCCACTATTGGAGATAGCCTCCCAAATAGATCGTCAAGTGTGAAGCTAGTGTCGTCAGCGACATGGAACCACTATTTAACCCAATGACTTCCATCAGTTAATATTTTTGTAAAACATGCATCAATACTAATAATAAATCTTTAACGGGTGTTCATGAAGTTACTTTGTTTTATGAGATACAAGCTGTGCCCGCGGCTCTGCCCGCTCTCATATTTCACTTCACTGCTAACCTCATAAGCCATTTAGCGTGATAGTAAGTAGCCTATAGTTGATGGGAAGAATCAAGCTATCCGTAGAATTTTGTTTTATTAAAATCGGTTCAGTGGTTCTCGAGTTATAAGCGGA
Source organism: Nematopogon swammerdamellus (assembly GCA_946902875.1). Classification (NCBI taxonomy): domain Eukaryota; kingdom Metazoa; phylum Arthropoda; class Insecta; order Lepidoptera; family Adelidae; genus Nematopogon; species Nematopogon swammerdamellus. Next base: position 1,808,978 of record OX336356.1, on the reverse strand, counting down.
CAGACAGACACTCAGACAGACAGAAAGCAGACGTTGGATTTTATTATAGGTAAGGAATAAGGATTGCGTTTGTAGACTCTACGTATGACACTACAACTAAATTGACGATTTTTAGATTTTTTTTTAAAATGTATGTATGTATGAATATATGTAATATGTATGTACCTATGTAAAAACTAAACAGGACAAATTCAAGCGTAGTGTACTCCCATACGAATGATGAATAAAGAATAAAAGAATATGTTCCTCCACAACTCTTAAACCGGTCATCCGATTAAACTTCGTACAAGCACATTTAACTATACTTGACACAGGATAGATTAAATAAAATTCAGTTTCGGTTACGCTAACATGTGGCTCTCATACAAACCGAATTGCTCCGCGCGCTGAAATAAAGGTACGGTAGCGGGCTTACTTACTTTCTTCTTTTTAAATATAAATTTCACCCGAGCGAAGCCTGGCTACTAGCAACGAAAAGCTAGTATTATAATAATTAATCATAGGAAGGCCAGTCAAACTCACTTATCGGAGAAACGTATGAAAATGTATATTACTCTCCATACAAATTTTTAAATATTGCTGAATATATCCTATAAGGAGAATAGGCGGGTCAAAGCGGCGGGTGGCCGAGTGGTTTGGGCATCGGCTTCTCATGCGGGAGGTCCGAGGTTCGAATCCGGTCGGCGTGCACCAATGAGTTTTTTCTGACGAAAAAATTTACGTGCATACCTACACCCGCTGCTTCACCGTTCGGAACCGGTGTAAAACTGTAGGTCCCTTCCTTTGCCCCTTACTAGATGGTAGGCTCAAATTGTAGCCGACTGGGTTGGTACCACCGTACTGGATGTAAGATGGCCGCAAGCAACCTCGGTTGTGTTCTCCTCTAGTCCAGTATAGCCAGCAATCCAGGGAAGTCTCCGGTATGGCACCTACCTTCTCGGAGGTGATATTGGCTGGTTAGAGCATGTGCTTTGGCCCCTCCGACTCAGCCACCCATACCGAATTACAAAAAAAAAAAAAAAGTAAAAATTGCCCAAGTATAAAAGTGAGAATTGAAAAGGCGTTTTTATAACTTGAATACGTTTGCACGTCTACTAACCGTTGCCGTCGCCTGAGTAAACCCTGGCCGCGAGGATCCATAGACACACCATAGACTGGCGCACACAGCCGAGCGCTCACGAACGAGCATTCATTCAAGAGTGTCACTTCTGGTTACGCTAGTATAATTATACAGGATGTCCCAGATCGGTCGCATCATATTGCCATCACACAATTCCTTAGCTTGTAAGCTACAAAAATGTTTTAATTATATTTTTTTCTCTCCAGCTTATAGTTTTCTATGTTTTAGCGTTGCGTATCCATACGGAAGCCTATTACTAAGCCTATGTCGTCTGTCTGTCTGTCTGTCTGTCCTTCCGTCCGAGTGCTGTATCTGTTTAACGGTAATAGGTAGCCGGTGGAAATTTTCACAGAATATGTTTTAATATGGCAGATATGCAAGCAAAAATTAATTTAAAAAGGTTTAAATTGCAGTCCCCATACAAGAAACGTGGTACAAATATTCAAGCTACTAAATAATAGATGGCGCCATAAGTACTTTGAATTGCAGATAGATGGATAAGGTTTTATGGTAGGTATGGTATATAGCGGATCTACGGAACCTGTTTGTGAGTGAACAACATTCTCACCAGTGGCGGCTGGTCCTAAAGTGCGCTCGTTCGCCGCACTACCACGAGAAGTCTTCACTTCACTCAAAATAAATAATATCTCACAACATAGATATATTAAAACCATACAGATCCTACTCCAAATTTGAATTCGACCTTATTTTATAGATGACAAGGCACATTTTTGCGAGTAAACCCGTGCCATCATCGCTAGCGCGCCCCGTGCGTAATTGAAAACGCACGCGGATCTCCCATTTTTTTTTATAGAAACTGACACGGTTGTCTACATCACCTACAACATCCGTGATGTCAGCCCATAACACCTGGTGAACTTGGTGCCACGTCAGTGCTTCCCTTCGGTCGTGCCGGCTACACTGAACTGGACGGAAAACACAAACTATTTACATAGCCGTTTCGACCGACCTTTCATTCAGTGCGGTGGTACCAACCCGGGCGGATTAAACCCTACCACCTAGTAACTGAATGTATGGGGATCGGCAAAACACCGCTGGCGCATGAGATAAAAGAAGCCGAAATGGAGTTCTGCGTGCGGCGCACGAGCGCCAAACAAGGACGCTATATCGTGAAAAGCCACGCGTGCGACACGTCGCGAGCGATTCGTTTTGCACGAGTCCGTCTACCTAGAGTCAGCGCGCTGCATGTGATGTCACATACCCACACCACAGATGTGGTATATGGGTGTGTTCATAAAAGTACTAAAATTTTGTTTAAAAACTTGTTTGGATTTTTTTTCTTGTTTTTTGCAACTCATTGAGTGTCTTGAGAATATACATGTTTTTTTTTTTTTTTTTATGGAACCTGACACGGTTGGCTACATCACCTACAACATCCGTGATGTCAGCCCATAACACAGGGTGAACTAGGTGCCATGTCAGTGCTTCCCTTTATTTCATGTCGGCTACACTAAACTGGACGGAAAACACGAACTATTTACATAGCCGTTTCGACCGACGTTTCGTTCAGTGCGGTGGTACCAACCCGGCCGGGATAAACCCTACCACCTAGTAAGGTAAGAAGGGAAGGGACCTACAGTTTAACGTGGAATCCGAACCACGGTCAGCCTCCAACGGTCGAGCGGTCACCCATCCAATCACTGACCGCGCTCAGCGTTGCTTAATAACAGTTGACTAACCAACCGCGCCACTGAGCTACCGAGGCTGACGAATTTTCTTATCCCTTAGTCGACTTTTACGACATGCGACGGCGAGAGATGCAGTGGGGCTATTCTTTTTAAGTACCGACCCCACACGGTACAACTACTGTCAGCGCGTACGTTCGTGGCCTCTGGCAGGAAAGCGAGAATGGAATGTATAGTGTTGTGAATCATACTCTGAAAGTATGTAACAACATTTGCGAAACCTCTTTTTTATTTATGACATTAAATTATTTATCTAATAAGGTTTTATTGAGTGGTTGAAGTACGAAGACAAAACAGGGATAACCGAAGGACCACAACATCAAACCTAACAAGTACTGCAACCTAGTAGACCGGATTGTGAGAAACGGATTGTGAGAAACAGATTCAAGACTGATCTCTTCGCTGTGGAAGTCGGAGCAAGAGGACTACCAGCGAATTCGTCCACAGTCTCTCCAAGAATCTAGGGCTGCCAAGATCGACGCTAAGCTCATACATGGAGAGAGCTTCGAAAACGTCACTGGAAGCATCCTACAGAATATGGATAGGTAGAGAGAGGGAGGTCGAGAGCGGGACTGGTGTTTCCCCGCGTCCTAGTCAACGCAGACTAGCTGACGAGGGCTTGAAGCGAGCCGAAACGTGAAGCATGCGCGGGAAATTTAGAGTGGCCACTCGCTAGTCCCGGCCTCGATTAATACCCTCCTCTACTGCCGATGGGCCCGGATATGTTCGGTGAAGCCATCGCAAGCTTAGATCCACACCTTCCTAAAGAGCTATCGGCCTCCGCCCGCAGAGGCCACGAACGTTAGGCTAACAGTAGGTAGGTACGTGTACATATTAAAACGCAGGTGTTTAAAAAATTCGGAAGTCACGATCTTAAAATGTGGTGCAGACAGTCAACTGTCGCTATTGAATGTTAAGCAACGCTGGGTGCGGTCAGTACTTGGATGGGTGACCGCTGACCGTTGGAGGCTGACCGAGGTTCGGATTGCTAACGGGAACTGTAGGTCCCTTCCCTCCTAATCTTACTTGGTGGTAGGGTTGAATCCGCCCGGGTTGGTACCACCGCACTGATTGAAACGTCGGTCAAAACAGCTATGTAAATAGTTTGTGTTTTCCGACCAGTTCCGTGTAGCCGGCACGATCAAAGGGGGAAGCACTGACATGGCACCTAGTTCACCCGGTGTTATGGGCTGACATCACGGACGTTGCAGGCGCTGTAGCCAACCGTGTCAGATTCCATAAAAAAAAAAAAATTACATTGGGAACTGAAGTCACCAGCCGCCACTAATTCTCACCATAGAGTAACTTATATGGGGGTGGATTTAGAGACATCAGCTTAACTTCTGAATGAGCGCCATCTATTGAGTGGGTCTTATTTTCTTATTTTTTAGTAATGTATTTTAAAAACCGGCAGACGGCGGCGTGGGCTTAGTAATAGGGTCCCGTACGACGGATACGGAACCCTGAAAAGAAATTAAACGATCAAATTAATGAAATATATCATTTAATGTTTATTTTTTTGTTTCATAATAAAAATGCTTCTCTTTGGATGGTGTCGCCTTTTAAACTTTTTTGCTGCTGCTGTTTTCACTGATCGCAGTCCAATAAACGTAACCGAGGTCGGAGAGAAAGTAGACACCAAAATCTATAAAATAAAGCCGGGTCGCAGGTAAGTATCACAAATAATTTAACAAAATACCATCATCATAACGTAGAAAAAACCGGCTAAGTGCGAGTCGAACTCGCACACCGAGGGTTCCTTATCGCCATGTCATGGTCAGCGCCACTCACGCCATCTATGGCGTGTTTTATGAAGTGCTTCATATTAGTTAAAATTAATGATTAATTAAAATGCTTCATACTCTTTTCGGTAGATGGCGCGCATACACTTTTTAGTTTCTTATACAGGGACCCCCTGTGAATTTTTTACTTTTTCTTATTTTTATTATTTGTTGTTATATCGGCCATAATATAATAAATAACGCATATTCTGTGAAAATTTCAACGGGCTACCTATTATGGTTCAAGAGATACAGCCCTCGGGCAGACGGACAGACAGACAGACGCCGTAGGCTTAGTAATAGGGTCCCGTACGACGGATACATGCAGATACAGACAATGTATTATGTATTGGTGAATTTTGTACTGGACACATTGGACCATCTGACATTTGTCCATATTGGCCAGTGGTCTTTCTAGCATCTGCACGTTATGTATGACACATTTGATGATCTGACATTTGTCCATATTGACCAGTGGTCTTTCTAGCATCTGCACGATAAGTATGACACATTTGATGATCTGACATTTGTCCATATTGGCCAGTGGTCTTTCTAGCATCTGCACGTTATGTATGACACATTTGATGATCTGACATTTGTCCATATTGGCCAGTGGTCTTTCTAGCATCTGCACGTTATGTATGACACATTTGATGATCTGACATTTGTCCTTATTGGCCAGTGGTCTTTCTAGCATCTGCACGTTATGTATGACACATTTGATGATCTGACATTTGTCCATATTGGCCAGTGGTCTTTCTAGCATCTGCACGTTATGTATGACACATTTGATGATCTGACATTTGTCCATATTGGCCAGTGGTCTTTCTAGCATCTACACGTTATGTATGACACATTTGATGATCTGACATTTGTCCTTATTGGCCAGTGGTCTTTCTAGCATCTGCACGTTATGTATGACACATTTGATGATCTGACATTTGTCCTTATTGGCCAGTGGTCTTTCTAGCATCTGCACGTTATGTATGACAAATTTGATGATCTGACATTTGTCCATATTGGCCAGTGATCTTTCTAGCATCTGCACGTTATGTATGACACATTTGATGATCTGACATTTGTCCATATTGGCCAGTGGTCTTTCTAGCATCTGCACGTTATGTATGACACATTTGATGATCTGACATTTGTCCATATTGGCCAGTGGTCTTTCTAGCATCTACACGTTATGTATGACACATTTGATGATCTGACATTTCTCCTTATTGGCCAGTGGTCTTTCTAGCATCTGCACGTTATGTATGACACATTTGATGATCTGACATTTGTCCTTATTGGCCAGTGGTCTTTCTAGCATATGACTTGTTGGACGATCTGACAGTTTGGTATATATACACCCCGGAGGGGAACCAATATTTAATAACAAAAAAAAAACCATTGATCCTGCACAAAAATAAATTGATATCTTTATATTTATGGTAGAACAAATATTTTTTATCTCATATCTGTTGATGGGTGAGCCAAGTCTTCATACATTTTTGCCCATGATACTTTCATACCTAACTCCGCTTTTCTTTTTTTTTATGGAAACTGACACGATTGCCTACATCACCTACAACGTCCGTGATGTCAGCCCATAACACCGGGTGAACTAGGTGCCATGTCAGTGCTTCCCCCTTTGATCGTGCCGGCTACACTGAACTGGTCGGAAAACACAAACTATTTACATAGCCGTTTAGACCGACGTTTCATTCAGTGCGGTGGTACCAACCCGGGCGGGTTAAACCCTACCACCAAGTAAGATTAGGAGGGAAGGGACCTACAGTTTTACGAGGAATCCGAACCTCGGTCAGCCTCCAACGGTCAGCGGTCACCCATCCAAGTACTGACCGCACCCAGGTTGACTGTCTGCACCACTGAGCTATCGAGGCTGACAAGCCTCTATTTATTTTTCGTCTAAGACCTTAAGACGAGACGGAAGTTAACTTTCTCCATACAAAATCGTCTTTCGGCATTTATGTTTTTTAACCCCCTAAACCTTATCCGATTTTTACAATTCTTTTTTTGTTGTAATACGGACAGTCCAATCTACGTTCCTGTCTTTTTATTTTTTGAATATTATTTTTTTTATGGACTGAACCGGTTGGCTTCATCACCTACAATACAACATTCGTGATGTCAGCCCATAATACCGGGTGAACTAGGTGCCATGTGAGTGCTTCCCTTCGTGCCGATCGATCGTGCCGACTATACTGAAATGGACGGAAAACACAAACTATTTACATAGCCGTTTCGACCGACGCGACGTTTCATTCAGTGCGGGGGTACTCGTACCAACCTGGGCGGGTTGAACCCTACTTACCATCGATCGAGTAAGGTAGAAAACGAACGGACCTACAGTTTTACGTGGAATCCGAACCATGGTCGGCCTCCAACGGTCGAGCGGTCATCTATCCAAGTTTTTTTTTTTTTTTTTATTGGCAGCGCGACTTATGGCGCCGAGCCACCCATAAGGTGTCTAACGACGCCCATGGACATTCAGTCGTATGCGGGGGTTGCGAATGCCATGCCGGCCTGACAGGTGCCCATTCACGCCCCTCTTGAAGGACCCGAGACTGTACTTGGGGGGAAAGTACTGACCGCGCCCAGCGTTGCTTAACAATCAATAGCAACAGTCGACTGTCTGCACCACTAAGCTATCGAGGCTGACATTGAGTGATCTAAAGTGATGTTTTTTTTTTTTTATGTAATCCGGTATGGGTGGCTGAGTCATAGGGGCCAAAGCACATGCTCTGACTAACCAATATCACCTCCGAGAAGGTAGGTGCCGTACCGGAGACTTCCCTGGATTGTTGGCTATACTGTGATGACTTAATAAAGCTTAATGAACTTCATGACATCAAAATATTAAAAAATCCAATTTTTAGCTCCAGTGTTGTATGTAGGTATATTTCATCTAAACAAAACCTAGAAAATATATAAATACTATAAATACCAAAAGACGATTTTTATGTATTGATGTTTGCTTAGATATAGTATTCATTTCTTTTTAGGGTTCCGTATCCGGTACGGGACCCTATTACTAAGTATGTAAATCACGAATGTATTTAGTTGTATGTTATTACTATTATCTATGTTTTATTGTTTAGTTTTGTACTCTTAAAAAAAAAATCTCATTTAATTTTCCGCACTACCCATCTACCCTACTCACAATCCCAGGTACGACTGGCAGATAATGCCCTTAGGCTTTAAGTCCGCCTTTTGTCACTTTTTGTGCAATAAAGTATATTTTCATTTCATTTCATTTCATTTCATTACTAAGCCTACGCCGTCTGTCTGACTGTCTGTCTGTCTGTCCGTCCGTTCGTCTGTCCGAGGGCTGTATCTCTTGAACCGTAATAGGTAGCCCGTTGAAATTTTCACAAAAAATGTGTTATTATGGCCGATATAACAACAAATAAGAAAAAGTTAAAAATTCGCGGGGGTTCCCATAGAAGAAACCAAAAAGTGTATGCGCGCGCCCCATCTACCGAATAGATTAATGAAGCATGACATTAACTAATATGAAGCATTTCATAACACGCCATCTAGATGGCGTGAGTAGCGCTAGCCGTGACATGGCGATACGGGACCCTCGGTGCGAGTGTTCGACTCGCACTTGGCCGGTTTTTATACGTAGAAAGTTAACTCGTTTTCCAATTTCCACTACCTATCAAATCTACTTGAACTCCTCATTTGACCATCGGACATCCCAAAATACCTCATTATTATCCTCCATTCGGAGCCCCAACTAAAATCCAATTATACCTAATTCCGCCAAAGCTAAATCACCATTTGACCAGCAATTCAACTAGCGTTACCTCCTCGAGCCCAGGCATCGAAAACACGATTAAATCAGCGGCGCTCATTCTGCGGGTAGGTTGAATTTATTGAGCAGTGCCCTTAAAGTAGCCAAGGACTGCCCTTTTGCTTAGAGCGATTGTTAATCTGAAGTTGGGGGAGGTACTACTTCTCACCTTGCCTCCACGTATTATGTAGGAGTCTACTGAAGCTTTGGGCAACTGGCTTAACATATGGGGTGTCTTTGGGGGCGTGTGCTTCATGTAGATGTTTTAATTTGACTGTTTTAAATTGTACCGTGTGGGGCCGGTACTTTAAAAGAATAGCCCCACTGCATCCCTCCCCGTGTATGTCGTAAAAGGCTCCATTCTTATATTACTAGGCGGTTTTAACCCGCCCGGGTTGGTACCACCGCACTGAATGAAAAGTCGGTCGAAACGGCTATGTAAATAGTTTGTGTTTTCCGTCCAGTTCAGTGGTAGCCGGCACGACCGAAGGGAAGCACTGACGTGGCACCAAGTTCACCCGGTGTTATGGGCTGACATCACGGATGTTGTAAGTGATGTGGCCAACCGTGTCAGTTTCCAAAAAAAAATATATATATAAAATACCCCAGCCAAAATGGTGTTATATACCGTCAAAGCACACCATTTTTAGGGTTCCCTACGGGACCCTATTACTAAAGCTTACTCCATATGCCCGTCCGCCTGTCCTACCTTTAAAGGACTGTATCTTTTGAACCGTAATAGGTTTATGTTTCTCCTTTTTGTATGATCTACGTCTGTATAACTGTAATACCTATTTTTCACTTTGTCATGAATTACTGCATCTCATAAATCAGCACATGTGTGTTTAGGTAGTGGCAAACATTTTTATAAAATAGACTAAGTGCACATTGAAAAAAAATCCAAGTTTCTTGTCAGTTCTTCTTCGCTGTGATAGTCGAACTGGCGGAATGTTACAATGTAAATATGAGAAATCTGAGCGCAGTTGTACTGTGTACTGCCAAGAGAGGATTAATAAACAATAAACAATATGTACGGCTTGTCTAGTCTAGTCTAGAATATTATAAGTTTGTGTGCTTCTCAGCAAAATGGATGAAACTGCAAAGCAGCGCAATAGACAATGTCGCTGTCTTCTATTGCATATGCTGAGTTGGGCCCAATTTATCCGTGGACACGGCGGCCGGCACGCTGAAGGGCCGCCCGTACGGCGGAGTCGCGATACTGTGGAGGAGGTCGCTGTTCGCCGACGTGGCGCCCATCAGCACAGGCAGCACGCGAGTGGCGGCCGTGCGGATACAGCTCGCCGCACGCGAGGCGGCCGCGGCGGCGCGAGCGCTCGTAGTGATGTCGGTGTATATGCCTACGGAGTTTGCGGATGGTGTTCCTGAGTTCACCTCAGTGCTAGGTACCATGAGTGCGGTAATAGAGAACAGTGATGTTGAGTGTGCGGTTATGCTTGGCGACTACAACGCGAACCCGAACGGCCTATTCGGTAAAGAATTAGGTAAATATTGCGACGAGCAAGAGTGGGAGTGCGCCGATATTAGACTTTTAGGTAGCACGAGTGATACCTACACGTATCTGAGTGAGGCGCACGGCACCACGAGCTGGCTCGACCATTGTGTGGTGACCGAGAGCGCGGCACGGACTGTGCTCGACTGTCGAGTGATCAATGATGTGTTCTGGTCGGATCACTTTCCAGTAGTTTTAACATTTGACTTAGATGTAATTAGACCAAAGACTAGTTTAACTGACGATACATATGTTAACCAGATATTATGGGGACACCGGTCCCAGGCACAAACGGATAGGTACAGTCTATTATGTCACAATTCTCTTATTCAAATTGGTGAAACTGCAATAGCTTGCTCCGCTTTTCCCTGCAGTGCCCGCGAGCAGTGTACGATGGCAATAAACTCCTTGTATGAGAGCATCGTTGGTGCGTTGCAGACGGCGGCGACTGATACTTACACAAAGAAAAACAATTATTCAAAAAAACCAGTCGTCATCGGTTGGAACTACCACGTGCGAGAACTCTATAAGATTGCTCAGATTAAACACAAAATATGGGCGCTTCAGGGAAAACCGGTTCGAGGACCAATATACGACAGTATGTATGAAAGTCGAAAATGTTTTAAGAATAAATTACGATGGTGCCAGAAAAACCAGGAACAAATAAAAATGGATATCATATCGAGTCACCGATCCAATAAAGATTTCTCCAAGTTCTGGAAAGCCACGAAACTAGATTGTAAGCCGTGCCTATCGCTAACTGTAAACGGAGTACAGAATAAGTCCGAAATTGCTAACCTGTTTGCAGATAATTTCAAAGTGGACCATCCTTTGGAGGGATCGAGCGCGGCCACGGGAACGACAGATGCCGGGGAGAAACGCAGATGCGGAAGCCTGGCTGTGCGACCGGTGGAGACGATGGCGACGTCGTCACCACCGCCGCCACCCGTAACATTTCTGCGTTTCTCACCGGAAGATGTCGCCATGGTCGTACGCAAAATGAAGCGCGGGAAGTCGCCGGGCCATGACTCGCTGAGCCTGGAGCACTTGCAAAATGCTGGGCCTGTACTGTACGACAAATTATCACAATTGTACAATTCATGTGTCTCTCACGGATACCTACCACATGATTTTATGAGAACCGTAGTTGTGCCCATAGTTAAGAATAGGACCGGAGACGTCTCGAGTCTGTCTAATTACAGGCCTATATCTCTCGCCACGGTTTTCTCGAAGGTGTTTGAAAGGCTAGTTCAACCGGAAATATACAAAGGACTCAGTCTAAATGGAGCATAGTTTGGTTTCCGTCCCAGTCTCTCAACAGATATGGCTGTCTTGTCATTGAAACATACGGTTCGTTACTACCTAAGCCGAAAAACTTCAGTTTACGCATGTTTTCTGGATCTTAGTCGCGCGTTTGACACAATCGACTACGACACTCTGTGGAAAAAGCTACGCGCGACTAAGGTACCGGATGAGATTACCAATCTGTTGAGATACTGGTACGGAAACCAGGTGAACGTAGTGCGATGGGGGGATGCACAATCCGACGAATACCGACTGAAGTGCGGTGTGAGGCAGGGCGGGCTCACGTCTCCGGACCTGTTCAACCTATATGTAAACGGGCTCATAGAGGAGCTCAGCAGTGCCAAAGTCGGCTGCTTCCTGGGCAACGTTTGTGTCAACAACCTTAGTTACGCCGATGACATGGCGCTGCTGAGCCCCTCTGTGAAGGGACTTCGTAAACTGCTAGGTATCTGTGAGCGATACGCGGAGGAACACGGCCTAACATACAATGTCAAGAAGACAGAGGTAGTGATCTTTAAATACGGTGGAGGTCCAGATCATGTGCCGCCAATAACTTTACGCGGTTCTCAACTGAAAATTGCTACAAAGTTTAAGTACCTGGGCCACATATTAACAGACAGGCTCAAGGACGACGAGGACATGGAGCGTCAGCGTCGCGTGCTCGCTATGAAAAGCAACATGCTGGCGCGCCGATTCACACAGTGCTCCAGGCTAGTAAAGCTGACGTTGTTCAGCTCGTACTGCCAGGCGCTCTACACCGCGCAGCTGTGGTGCAACTACACGCAGCGAGCATTCAACTCGCTGCGTGTACAGTACAATAATGCACTGCGCTGTATGCTGGGCCTACCGTGGAGGTGTAGCGCGTCTGGCATGTTCGCTGAGAATAGGCTCGACGACTTCTACGGGCTGTTAAGAAAACGAAAAGCTGGTTTTCTGGAACGGGTGGCTCGGTCTGATAACCACATCGTACAGGCAGTTTCTGCTAGGCTGTACTGTACCGATTTTATTGCTATATAATATTTTGTTTGTTATGTATGTTTATGTTTATGCTTATTTTTTATTAATTTTTGTGTGTGTATGTTTTTACGTGTATCATTTGTCTCATGGGACCAAGTGCCTGAATAAAGAAGATTTTATTATTATTATTATTATTATCACCAATAGTTGTTTTTTTTTTATTCTATGTTGCCTGTGGTTTGTTAAACGGCGACAAATAAACTGTGATTTCATTTCATTTATTGATGTTTCGAAAACAAAATCTGGCAGCTCATAAACAGACATATTTTGTAAAGTTAAGCATATGGATGCTCGAATAGTCCTGTATCCATCGGACTTGCATGTTCCCTCACATATTATTAAGTCAATAACTCACTCTACACATACGAGAGTTTGACTACACTCAAACTTGCAATACGTGTGGGTAGAGCAGCTGTAAATTAATTATAAATAGATATTTGCACGAATTTTGATGCGATAACGTCTGCTTCTTCAGTACACCACCTCTGTGAAAAGCTCGAATGTGATATAACGCTCCTGCCCGGAAGGTAACGTTTGCTTAGGAATCTCCATAAGCCTCTTACAAACCAAAGTATGCGACCCTCCTAATTATAAGATAGCATCAACCTGTAAACATTCACTTTGCGAGAGCTCCGCATGTGGGCCGGCGAATACCTTACCTCCGGTATCCCCTTTGGCATATATCTTCAGTGACCGCGGCGAGGAAGTGACTGGGGGGCGCGGGGCTGTGTCTAAAGACGTTTTCCTTAAGACGCCTGTTTTATTACCTCGGTGGATGGACTTCGGGAATGGATGGTCGGGGATGTAAATTTACAGCGCGGAACCGGATGCCGGGAGGTGAGCATCGGATTGTTGTTTTGTTTTTGAGGGTACCTTCCTATTTAGTGGCGAGGCGAACGAAGAGATCCTCCGAACCATTCTCGACCGATTTGCGCGTTGCTTAGGTCGCATTTTGCTCGCGGTGAACTCGGAAGTCGTATTAGTGATGTGCGGCAGGTATAGCGCTGCGTATATCGGTTATCCGGCTCAAACGACCAAAGTAAACGAAGCTGGTTTCGCAGGTCGCAGTCTACTAGAATGTTCGAAGGTATCTATTTGCTCAGCGTCCGCGCTACCCACATGCGCTGCAGACTATTTATGTGAAACGGAATGAAATCTTGCTTTGCTTTTAACCCAGTTCCTGTTTATCTTAGCTCGATACGTTTGGATAGCGCCTTAATTAAAGCCTTGTATGCAAGGGAGGAGTAATTGCAATGAGATGTTCGCAGTTGCGATTGCCGCACGCGTGGCGAGGCCACTTTTATGGGTTTGTTGTTTATAGTCGTTAAATTTCTAAGTATCTACGGGTATGCAATCAATATCGGGTAATGGGACTTTTTTATCCCTTATAAAGGTTTAATTACAATGTTTCATAGCGTAATATTTAGATACAATCGCTAAAATGTGTGCTATATTTTCGTGGTTCGTTTCGATTACGTCGGTCTAATACAAAGCGGCGCATCTTTGACGAAATCTTTCTCGCATATTAATCTTATACATCGAACACCCAAGTCGTCCATAATTTATTAAGCTAACCACTAGTACACAACACACGGCACACACCTCACCTTAGGGTATCGATACGGTCTGCCGGAGGGATTAGACCCAAAAGGATTTGCGTCTCCGCGGCCTTTCTTTGTCTTGCGGTCCCGATCGGGCCTAAGCCTTCGCCGCTAGCCTTAAGACAGGTGCGGCGGAGTGCCTTGGGGAACACCCTGCTACTTATCGAATTAATCTGCTTGTGTGTGATTTTTGCATAAACCATGTCATTTTAATGAGATTAAATGTAAGAGCTGTTCGTTTTGAAGGAAAAATTATGTTACATGCGTGTTATGTTTTTTTTTATAGAAAGCGCGACATGTCGCCTGGAGCCACCCATAAGGTGTCTAAGGACGCCCATGGACATTCGGTCATATCCAGGGTTTGCGAATACCATGCCGGCCTGACAGGTTCCTTTCACGCCTCTCTTGAAGAACCCGAGACAGTACTTGGGCGGAAATAAGTGGGCAGGGAGAGCGTTGCAGAATTTACCAGTTCTATGGAGGAAAGATCTGCAGAACCGATTGTTACGCATCCGCGGTGAGTTCAGCGTATACTGATGCAATCCCTGCCCAGTGCGCGTTGTTGTTATGCCAAGGAAAACCGCTGTACCCTTACGTATCATTATATGATGGACGTCGTCAAAGTCTCTACCCATAGCACAGAGAGGTTTCTATGCAAAATAAACATCTGCTTTAACGGCATGACTATTGATTAACGATGTGGTTATTACCCGGGAACCCATACGCACGCCATCGTCCGAATTACCCCGGAGACAACACGTGCGGTGTTTCGACGTCATAACTTATCGAAACTCTCCCCGCACATGCCTCGGGAGCATTGTTCAAATCCGCCAATGGATGGATAAATTACTTAACGAAGACAGCGTTTAAAGGGTTTCCTTTAAGACGTACGACCTCCCATCTCGTTCCACCCCCCAGGGTGGCCGGTGAGGCGTCTAAGGAGGATGACGTCATAGGGTAGCTTCGACCCGAACGTCCCGCATTGGAACGGACTACTGGTGTGAATATGTAAGCCGGAGGGTGTTCATTAACTTTACATGTTAAGCCGATGATTGTAAATGGTGTTGGTTGGACCCGGGTCTCGCTGGGCTCACATTTGTACCTTCGTGGGTGTTCTATTGTATCTTAAAACCAGTATTAAGCAGACGCTCTCCTAATTAAATAGAGTCATGCGCGGTCCACCGCCTTAGCCGCGTTGCTTACACGTGGATTGTATTAAAATGCATAGCAAAATGCATGATTATTCCATTATTTCCTGATGCCGAAATATGTGTTCTCTTATTCTTTACATTTATACTTAAATGTTACTTTGTGTTAGTTTAATACGAACGTATGAAATAAATTATAATGTAAAAATTAACCTGCCATTATTCCACAGCACCAAAGCAGCCATCACATTTGTTGAACAGGTGTACTTGTTGTCAGCCTCGGTAGCTCAATGGTGCGGTCGGTCGACTGTCGATCGTGATCGTAAGCACACCTGGGCTCGGTCAGTACTTGGATGATCGATCGCTCGACCGTTTGGGGCTGACCGTGATTCGGATTCCACGTAAAACTTTACGTCCATTCCCTTCTTACCTTACTGGGTGGTAGGGTTTAACCCGCCCGGGTTAGTACCAACGAACTGAATAAAAGTGGGTCGAAACGGCTATGTAAATAGTTCGTGTTTTACGTCCAGTGCAGTGTAACCTGCCGGTTACATTGACATGGCACTTAGTTCACCAAGGTATTATGGGCTGACATCACGAATGTTGTAGGTGATTTAGCCGACCGTGTCAGTTCCAATAAAAAAAAAAACATATTTATATTACAAGTAGGCAATTAATATTATCAATAAATTGAGGTAGATTTGTAGGAGAAAGCAAATTGTGTTGCACCAGGCCTCGAACAAAGCTCGAAATTGTCCCCCAAGAAATCGTAGACCTCTCGACGTGGGCTCGCCGCGAAAAAAATACTTGATTACAGTCTCAATCCGGCGTTTGGTGTAGAGTGGCTCGATAATTATGCCCTGATGACTGTTCGACAACATACCGTATCCGAGGTGGCCCCGTAATATCGCTGGGAACAAGGGAACGCCTCCTGAGAGCTTTTGACTCGATTGTTTCACGAGATTTTAATAACGGTGCAACGCAAAGATGAAGTCGAAAGCAATTGTGAAGTCGCGAAATGAAGGCGCGCGCCCTCGCCTCTTGAATGCAGCCCCGTTTGATTGGCAGCACTTCTTGCTTTGCCGCTGTTTGCTGTACGCAGAGATGTGCAACCGGAGATTTTGGCTTTATTAACTTCTGCATTGTTGTCCCGGAATCCGGTACCTATCTCTAATTAGCTTTTGTTAACGTTGGTTTGATTCTTGATGCTCCGCAATGCGCTTCAAGAACTCGTGCATTATTTTTAGCATAGGATGAAATTTCAGGAATATATAAACAGTTTGCTCAAATCAAACACTCAAGTGGTATTTTGAAATTATAATTTTAAGAAATATTGCATAATCCAACAAAATATGTTATCGTAATGTCTTCGGTTACGCCTTTCGTTCCTCGCTCTGGGGGCATATTGGCAGGACTCGCGAAACTGCGACGACCTGGATGGAGGGTCGAAATTTGTAACAGCACATAATGTAACAGCGGTAAAAGCCTAAACGAAAACATCAAAATATGGTTGAACCATACTTTCAAGCGTCCGTTCGGTCGATTCTTAGAAGTTCGACATGCAGAAAAACATGTAAGATTTTTCCCAGGGATTTTCCGACTACCTAGGAATGACATAAGGATAAAATCCGGGTGTCATCGTCAAGTTTGATACTCAACTAACTGTCGGTTAAGATGTTCAATCCCAACCCAACCCAACTATAATGGTCTCTTTGTAGGATTTTTCGGTACAGAACCCTGAAAATGTCTATCTATGCCTGCGGTTCTGCACATAGACAAGGAACTCACACGTAGTGAGTGTGAGCTCTCCGCGCCTCGCAAATCGCGACATCATTAACTCCGAAAAAAAAACACGCGACACTCGTCCGCAAACAATCCGACGGAAAGGGATTCCTTGATAGTTTGTCGGCTCGAGATGCGCCACTCGTCCGCGCCTTGAGACTATTTCACATTCAGGAAAGTCCGTCGCAACAGTGTATGCCCTGCACAGGTGTATAAGCAATTTTGCACTGATGACTTCGTAGAGACGCTACGCATCTAGTACTAAAACTTTTATCCGGTGGCACTTTCGTGTGCCTACGACAATACGATCGCGACTGTGTATTACCGTTTGAGGAACTTTCGTTCTTCGGAAACATCTGTCGAAAACACGACATCTTTACCTCGCACACGATGTATAATAGCAAAGCCTGAAACAACATAAAATACGAGAATCTTCCGCGCTTATCTGCTGAAAGTACTTTCATACCAACAACACAACGAAAGTTTCAATGTGACAGTATATTTTTGACGTGGTATCGCGGTTGACGCAATTAAAAAAAACTTCACAGCGCAACTGACGTTTCCATCGCTAAAGATACAATTCGTCGAAAACAAAAACATTGCGAAAAATACTGCCGCGACGACTTTTTCACGACTAATTTACATAAATGTGATATCTGCGCTATCGTCGAGCGGAGTCGAGTGGCAGCATTGTGTCGGCTGTAAAGAACTCGCTCCGGCGCTGTGCGGACGTATTGTTGTGTCCGAGTTGTAAGTAATTGCCCTCCTTGCTGGCGACGCCTTCCGCCCTGGACTCCGCCGCGCCGCCCCATGGACTATCTTAACGTCATTCCTTATATAACAATGACAGCTGTTCAATGTATGACTGTCATTAGTTTTGAAATATGCATTTTACACAGTTCTGCCGTGCAGAAGACGGAATTACACATCCAAGTTTGTACACATTGTTATGTACTCTTTAGAATTTAGCTTAGGTTATGTTAGGTTTTAGTTAGGATGGTCCTGGAGCAAGTTACTTTGTTTTATGAGATACTGAGTTTATAGACTCTATGATACTAAAACTAAATTGACGATTTTTAGAAATCTTTTCTGTATTATGTATGTATGTATGTTTCTCCATAACTCTTAAACCGATCATCCGAATTCGATAAAACTTACTACAAGCACATTTAACTATACGAGACACAGGATAGGCTTTCAGTTCCGGTTACGCTAAGATGTGGCTCTCATACAAACCAAATTGTTCCGCGCGCCGAAATAAAGGTACGGTAGGGGTAGCGGGTTTACTTACTTTATTCTTTTTATATACGAATTTTACTGGAGCGAAGCCTCAGGCAAAAGCTAGTCGTTAATATATTTCAGTCCTTTCTTTAAACAAATGCAACTGTTAACACCGCGGGTATCCGTAGAGTAATGTCAAGTGTCCTACCTGTGAAGAAACGGAATGGTGCAGCCACTGTCGTGTGGCTGCCACCCCGACCTCTGCGCGAAGAGTACCTAGCGGCGGTGACCTCCTCGCTGTCCTACCAGAGTCATAAAGCGTGGCCGATGTCCGTGCACCTCGATCTTTACGACGATTTAAACGTCGTCGCATTTGCCTACTAACGGCTCGTTTACGGCTGCCCAAGTCATCGCTAGCGCTTTATTGGCTGAGACACGAGAGCGACTTAAGCGGCGAGTCTCCTATTGACTCTGAGCTTTATAGTTGCGCCATTAAAATATTTTACGGCTCACCTGGATGTGGCAATTAGTGCCGGCATATTTACTGAGATTAGACTCTGCGTGTGAGACGCTTTAAGCCGGTATTGAAGTATGTCTGAAGCATAAAATTGAACTTAAACGCTCTTTTACGCGAATCGTTCGTGCCTCAATGATCCTGCGGGATTCGGTAACTTCAGGCTTCACTGGATACCCGCGAGAAGAGAGAAAATATGTCTTCACACGCCCAACAAATTTCTGAAGCAGCATTGAATAAATAAATGTTAGTTTCTGACCCCTGTTTAAGGACGAAAACCTACTAAGTCTTGCAAGTTATTTAGTGCAAGGCCGCGAGTAGAACAAGTTACGACAGTCGAAAGTCTTCAGTTATACTGCCTCAGTAAAGCCCCTGTACAATTATTTTGTCCTAAGTAAGCTAGAAAGAAGTGCAATCAACTAGACCCCGCATGAGACGTCATATTAAAGTCATGCTGGAAAAGGTTGAAAAAATACATTAGATTTTTGTATAAAAACAGTTTGTTACCCATATTTGTACCCGACAAAATTGTTACTAGGCATGGTGGGCTACAATTCCATCGAGTTCAGAAGGGACTTAGCCCTCATGTCCTACAATCTTCCAAACTTTAAATGGTACTCGTAAAATCAGTAACCCGGTTTTCCTGCAGTTGTGCGATTTGTATGTTCCGAACAGAACAACTATCAGAGGGCCAGGACACATGCACTTCTCAAACCAGCTCCTGCAAGATCAAATTCCATAAAAAGAAAAATCTACAGCTGTGCTCTCCTCTGAACAGAGCGATTCGTAGGTAAATTTAAGATGCTGGTTATAAGTCATCTCAATAAATTACATGCGTAAGTTAAGTGTCTAACTCGTTTAGTAAACAAGTTAGAATATCCTGTGAGGTTTGCACAGGTAGTAAACGTAGTTTAAGTAGTTTTACGATTACCTTCAGCTTCCGTAGGATCGACTTTCCAACCACTGTAGTTCAGCCACATTAACCTATGAAAAATCAATAAATAGTGACAATGTGTTCCAGAGTCAGCTGAAAACATTTCTCTTAGACAGTCCATTTTATAAGTTAAGTGAATTTTTTTTTTACTGTAAATAAAAATTCAGCTGACTTTGATAATTCAAATTGTTTATATGCATAAACACAAATTTTATTAATAACTTGACTGAACCCTATGTTCTTTGTTTTGTATTTTATTATCTTTTTTAATGGGTACATTTTTGACTTAGTATTTTTAATTTTTTGCTTAGATATAGTATGTTATATTTAACATAATGAAAACTTAGTATGTAAGTTATATTTAAAAAAAGCTCTGTAAGGTTTCTTACCCGGTTCTTCCTTATAGATTGCACTACTGAACGGGACATCATAAAAAATGATGACGAACCATACTGAATATGCATATGTCTCAATGAAATATTGTTATTGTTGTGTGTTCTTTATGGCGAAATAAATATCTGAATCTGAATCTGAATTAATATTGCGATCATTTTCCACATAAAGTGGCGCCATCCGCCATAGTACCATCTATCACCATAAGTGAACTGGTAGTTTGAACTGTCAAACCTCTCTACATGAACGTTCCAGACGTTGAATGCACCAGCGAACGCTCGTCACAGGTGGCGCGCCCCCCCACTACCGCGCCAGACACTCGCTTCCGCGTCTCGAAGCCTCGTTCTTTTGCCGTCGCAAGTGTCGTTTGCGGCATTAAATCTTAATAAAACCCGTCATGCATTTCCGGCGTTCGCTTTGATTCGTCACTCGTTAAAATCTCGCCTCCACATATCAAAGAAAATCACAACTCTTTTCATTTCGCGCCGATTTCGCAGACTACCCGCGATGCTTGCAACCGAACGCGCCGCACTATGGGCTGAGAAACGGCCTCCGTAGTATTTAACCTTTTTTTTTTACTTTAATTCATTTAAAAAGGTTTTATGCACTTTTTAGGGATATGCAATAGAACAAATAATGTAACAAACTATATAGTTAAAGTCGCTATCTGCCGAGCACATTTTCTTTTAATTCCTAAAGTTTTCAGTTGTATGGAAAACATAATGTTTTATCGATATTTTCAGAAGTGTTTCGAGATTTGAAGGTTCCTTTGGTATAGTGATGAACTAGTACAGGTTTAATATCTGACCACATAAAAAGTTAACCCCATGCGGCCCGGAAGAGTAATTGTATAAGGCCGAAATTACCCATTTTGTCATTTTGTATAGATTTATATTAAAGTTTTTGGTTCGTTATGATCTCAACCTATTGTAGTTTATGCATTTTGGCACTAGTTCACTAGTTCATCACTACACCAAAGGAATATTTACACCTTGAAGCATTGATGTATATTTAGAGATATGCCCATCCCATACATTACTCCCGAAAAAATTTGTTCTCGACGAGAACTGCATAAATTGCAGATTTCACGGACAGCCGCTTCATACGGCGTTTGCAGCGCGTGTTGAGCGTAAGTCTTACTGTACCGAGTCTGTGGCGCAAAAGTGCGTGTGTTCAGCATGCCCGGTTGCTGTTACAAGTATTGTAACAGCTCAGATCGAAATTACGTAAAGAATGGCGTCTCCTTCCATCAGTAAGTATTTATTTTGCTGGTTTTTTTCTCAAATTTTATGTTAAACAGATTTTTGTATACGTAATTAATATAAAGAGCGAACGAGAAAGAGTAAAGCTGTGTTTTATGCAAGAGTAACAGTGACAAACGTTGTTGTTTGTTTCGCCTGAGCATGTTATGACGTGTTAAGAAGCCATGCTGACTTGTGTGACGTAGCTATCGCGTTCTCGTTCCCACTTGCCTACTGATCATAAGAGTGAGCGGAAATACGACAATCGCGCCGATGGGCGAGCGATGACAACTTTCTCGCTCACTCTTATCATCTGTAGGTAAGTGAGAACGCGACAGTAACGTCGTAGGGATCGCGTCACGTGACAGCATGGCGGTGTGTAAAATGCAAACACGAAAGTATCTCGTGGCAGGAGGCGCGGCGCGCTCCGATGCCCGCCGTTTACGGACATGAAACGACTATATGATGTAAGTGTGTGCTTGTGTGAGTATCACAATACTGTGTGTGAATGCACGCACACTTGTTAAGACGAAACGTAGTACAGGTTAAATCGCGCGACGTTCGATCTATAAAATTAGACATCAATGCCTTGAAGCACTTCTGAAAAAATGGACAAAACATTTTCCGTTTCACACAACTGAAGCTTTGGGATAAAAAAAATCTTTTAAATGCAATCCGGTATGTTTGGCTGAGTCGGAGGGGTCTAAGCACATACTCCGACCAGCCATTATCACCTCCGAGAAGGTAGGTGCCATACCGAAGACTTCCCTGGATTACGGACTATACTGGACAAGAGGAGTACACAATCGAGGCTGCTATGCGGCCATCTTACATCCAGTACGGTGTTACCGACCCAGTCGGCTACAATTTGAGCCTACCACCTAATAAGGGGCAAGGGAAGGGACCTACAGTTTTACACCGGTTCCGAACGGTTGTTGAACGATATAAACTTAAACTATACTATGTGTTCTGTTACTTACAGGTTCCTATAAAACTACATAAAGTGTTTTTTCTATGAAGTTCGTAAAAAAAAAGTCCAAATACTATGGAGGCCGTTTCTCAGTCCACAGTGCGCCGGTCCTTCGAGGTGTGCTTATGAATTTGTCGAGGCCGCAACGCCGGCGGCGAGGGGTCCCTCAGGGGTCGAGTAGGGCGCCGCCCTCGATCGGAGGCTCGATTATCGGAAAGAAAACACTCCTCATCTATATTTTAAATAATGATCGGGGCACAAGAGGTCCTCGGGCCGCGCGACTCCCAACAATGGGGGCAACATGATGAATTGTGCCGGATGCCACCAATAAAAAACACTCAATAGCAGGGGTGGCGCAGCGGCACGGAGAGAGTAAATTATTGATGAAGTCTGCGTCCGTCAATGGGCTCGAGAAAGATGTTGCGATTAATAAGTATTGAAGTGCCTTCATTCATCGCTGAAGCAAGACCGAAGGAGAGCACTGAACATGGAATATTGAAGAAAATCCTCAACAAAGGAAGGCGCTTGATTGCTTCTACGAGCTCCTATACACTTTTTAGAGTTCCGTACCTTAAAAGATAAAAACGGGTCTCTTATTAGATCACTCCCGTGTCCGTCTGTCTGCCGCAGAGATTTTTCTCGAAAACTAAGTAATGTAGAAACTTGAAATTTGGCATAATGATAGATCTTGATGACGCGCACATGTATAGCAATAACTAGATAAAAATAATTTTAGATTAACATGGGGGGGGGGGGGGGGGGGGGTTTGGTATCAATAAACAAAAAGTTGCAAGAGCTAAAAACTGTCATGTTCACCTAGAATTAGTAGATGGTAAACCATTGATTACAGTGGAAAACGGCAGGTTCCACAATGTAATAGTTGCGGCAAAAGTTTGTCTGACAGTCAAACCACTGCTGTAGATTTATTTAGGCGTTTCATTAATTTCGAAAACACAATTATTTTGGTAAATACACAACAAATATACTGTGTGATGGTACGGAACTCTCGGTGCGCGAGTCCGAGACGCACTTGGCGGCTTTTTATGCATTCCTAATATAGTTAAATTAAATAAATTGATTATTATTAGTTCATTAATATTTTTCGTAAATTTTATTAAATCCTAATTAAAATACTTTGTCTTGGTGCCAGATCTAATGTAGATAGTAAATACACCACGACTGGTAGAGAATGCCTCAAGGCAATAAGTGCGTCTTCTGTAAACTTTTTTGTGTGCAATAATATATTTTCATTTAATTTCAACATTGAAAAAATCGGTACAATTTTTTTTATTTCAACTGTTTTGTTTTCCAATACAGTATTGGTTCACGCGTTTTTTAAATCAATCGGACTGGCAACCCTACGCAGTACGTGTCAGGGCCTCCGCTAATAAATGTCGTATCGGTATATTATTACAAAGGTAGAGTACCAGCTCCCGACCTGCCGAATGGAGAGCGGAAAAACTCGACGTTCTTGAGTAATGACTTCGTTAGGATGCCCCGATGTCGATCGTCTTTGATCACCCGATAGCTGCTGGGATTAATCAATTTTTTAAGGATTGTTTTTGTGTTAGTGTTGTTTTGGGGTGGCTATTGTTACCCCTTATGGCAGTTCCACAAATTGGGGCCGAATACAATACTTGGCGATAGTATTGTTAGCAGAACACACTAACTCCTTTCTCTACCTATAAGGTTTATAAAGATATGCCGTGGACTTCTCACTAGGTCCAGGTCATTTCGAATAAAAAATATTTCTAGATATAATTTTTCTCTCTGGAGAACTTTTTCATTCAAAAGTAAAGCAAAAGTATACCAATATACAATTTTTTTTAATTTTTATACAACATAAAAATAATACAAAACGATTAAAGTATGCATGTATTGTGTTCATCTATTGATAAACACAAATAAATCTCTAAGGGATAAGCATGGAGTAAGTGACTTTGTTTTATGAGTTACTGCATTTACATACATACATACATAGCGTCACGCCTGTTTCCCGGTGGGGTAGGCAGAGACAACGGATCTCCACATGCCACGATCCTGACACACCTCTGCCGCCTCTTCCACTCCCATAATGTTCTTCATGCATGCTCGTCGGTTACGGGTACTAAGCACTTGCCCCTTTTTGAGCACATGCCCGATCTGGTCCAGGTACGTGCGTCTAGGGCATTGATTGAAACTGCATTTGTAGACTCTATTTGTGTATGTACTAAAACTAAACTGCCGATTTTTAAAAATATTTTCTGTATGTATGTATGTTCTTCCATAACTCTTAAATCGATAAATAAAACTTTCATATTTTCATCTCAAAATAGGCTGGAGAACATGCTGGTAGTCCACGATACGTCTTTGTACATTCCGTATGTACTTTTCTTATTTTACTTCTTTTCTTCCTTCGTTTCGACCTTCTCATTTAATCTAAACTCTTCTTCCTGTTCTTTGTTACTGCGCCTTTTTCACCGGCACCTATTCCGCAGTATTTCAATCCCTAACCACATCTAACGCCTATTCTTATTTACCAGCACACAAAAGGGTCGGTCAAACAAACCGCAATACTAAACTAATTATCAATTCAGATTAATTACATCCTTTTATTTACCCAACTCCACCTACAGGTGCCCCTGCAACAAAGCCCGCCCAGTTCCTTTCAATGCCGGTGGATTTAGCGCTGGGAAATAAAATGTGGGAGTAGTTGGGCAGTGGCCTTACAATAGTAATCGTACTGCTCATTAATGATGTATCGCCCTTCTCCGGGGCGGCGTTAAGCAGGAGTCGATGGACGGGCTTGCTGGAGAGGGTACCAACCGGTAACCAAAGAAAAAATCGCGGAGAGGCTAACAAGGTGAAACTGAAAAGATACGACATGCATGCGGGATCAGCGGGAATAAATTATTTTTAAGTTTCGAAACCCACCAAACGGTACGTCAAAAGAGGTCATCATATTATGGATATTGAAGAGAGCTTTGTACGAGGAAGAGGACTACAGCGCTGGTTTTAGAGCAGCTCGTGTTTGAACGTATGCTTTGGAAGAATTGAGGAAATTTTCGGTTTTATTTTTACTCATTGTAAGTATTCGTAGTTTCGTTTTAGACTCACGTTAATATTGGGTTCGGATATGTTGCTACCGGTTGTAATTTGTCCTTTCCTTGAAGTTATTTTTTTATACTCATATTATTCATAAAATGTACACAGTTTCATATATTTCGACTTATGTCGTCTTCAGTGAGAATTATAATATAATGTAAAATGGTGTTGATATATTTTTTTTTTTAATGAACGATATTTAATTCTGGTAAATGATGCGCGCCTTGGTTCCATATGTACGATGATTCCCAAGTTCTTAATTCTATTTCTTTGAGTGGTGGACTGAATGATTTAATGATGCGAACGGTGAAGCATTGATTGAATGAAATTTGATGGTTACGGCAGTGTGTTGGGATGGGAAGAGGCGAGTTTACTGAGGTGGATGTGAACCTGTGGTGATTGATCCTAATGTGTATTGGGTTGATGGTTGAGCCTATGTAGTATGAGGTGCAATGACGGCATTCTAAGATGTATACACCTTAACAATGTATTTCCTTTCCTTGAAACAAATCTATAATACAATTTTATACTTTTCTGAATAAAGCGGACCAAATGCAAGGCTCCACGGGCGACTACATTGTTCTGTCGGGGTTGATACTCGCTTGTTTAACTAATGTTTGACTACACCTTATTGTTCCACGGAGTGGCCGGGCGTTAATACAACTCGCCATGCAGACGGTCAATTTCGCAATCTACTCGAATTTTCGTGCCATTGCTAGAAGCAGGGTGGACGTGAAGGGTTTTTGACTTGTACAAAGTTTGTCGGAGATTTGGAATCGGAATTCAGATACATGCCTGTGAAGTAGGTATTAAATATTACTTACATAGTTTACTTTTGGATTAATAACATTCATCTGCTTTTATTTTCTTATTATAACAACATTCAGCTTCGCTAAATGACAGACATACTGCTGTTATTGATATTTTCATTTGTATTAATTATTATTAATGACTTGTTTCAATTTCTCTTCATTATTTTTATTATGAATAATTTTTAATATTTTCCGGGAGTAGATGGATGAGAAGAGCGGACTTTTTGATCACAGCTCAAGCCGCCGATGACGTAGCGTTATCATTTATACCCTAAAACAAACTTGAGAAGTGACAGAATGTATGTAAATCGGTAAAGTGGTTCTCGAGCTATATATATATTGTGTGACGTGCGTTACAACGCCTGTGGAAACTTTGCTTTAATTATTGGGATTTTGAAGTATTTTCACCATCAATAATAGTTGTTGCCCTCTGCCGTTGCTGGCTTCTCTGCGAGTTCAGTGTAAACCGATGTACAAATATGTGTCCCCGAGCAAACAGCGGCTCCTTATTAATAATTACCCCATTATTAATAATGTAGTAGTGTCCAGCGGGCCACTATTGTGCCCCAATGATGTCGGACAGGTGTCCCACAGGGAGCCGCCTTGGGCCCAACTCTCTTTCAATTCCCAACAAAGGAAAACGCTAAGAATTAGCGGTGTTGTAAGCATTAATTTTGGGTCCCTTCCATAAATATTGGATCAAAGGTTACCCTGTTTACTTTTTCGGTGTTGATTTGGCGTTAACTCTAGAGGGACGTCGTGACTGTAATGTGTGGAAATTATTCTATATTGTTCAACTAACAATTTGCAAATCCTAACTACCAAAAATGATAATTATGAAAACATAAATACATAGGATCTCTAACAAGATAAGTCTCCAAAAGCAGCATGCCGTTGACAAGGTTTGAAATCAATCTCTCTTAATCCAATCCAAAGACCATCAGAAAGTTCCTTGGCGGCCAAACGACAGACGATAAACAACCGCGACTCCGGAGAGCCAGACTAAGTGACTACTTTATGTCATATCTCAAATCCCACAAAAGTAACATAACAAGATCCCCGTTATATCGAAGATAGCCGCCTCCGAGACGGCGATCCCGCGATCCGCCGCCGTAATAGCAATAGCTTTATATTAAAGCCAGGCAGCGGGCTCGGACGTCTTATATCGGGTCGGCTTAGCGCTTTTTCATCAATCCTGCTTTATTACGTTGGATTCGCTTTTGTCTTGGCGTCTCGACGATGTCGGTCATTTAGCCGGACCGCCGCCTCTCCTCTATTACTCGCGTCCGATTCCATTCGTTTTTGTGTGCGCCCCCCCGTCTCCGCCGCGCCGCCCGCATCCGTCTTCCTTGCGTCGACGTTTTCAGATTCCTTCCCATCGGCGTCTGGCACGCGCGGACCGCTGAAATATTTTGCTTTTTTCTCAACGGTCGCTCCATTGTCCGTTTGTTTCCTGTTTGGCAATTTTTAACAGGATTAGGCCTCTCTGGACTGCCGGACGCTCCGCCCGCCAGCCCTCTCGGGGTATTTACGACGCAATATTTTATGGAATATCGAGTAAAGTGCTCTTTAATCTGATACAATAATGGCGTCGCGTGAAGATAGTTTTGCGAATTGCATTCAGGTGGCGTGCCGGATTTTCTATTATTGTCCGAAGGGTAGTTCGCTCGTTTTTTTTTTATTTTTTTTTATGGAAACTGACACGGTTGGCTACATCACCTACAACGTCCGTGATGTCAGCCCATAACACCGGGTGAACTAGGTGCCATGTCAGTGCTTCCCTCTTTGATCGTAAATAGGAACATATTTACCGCAGATTAAATACGAATAATTCGCTCATATTTTCTTAGCATAAGTACAAAGTAACCTAAATTATATAGGAAATGTAGCTCCATCAAAGTGTTCTTAAGAAAAGGTTTTCCCAAACGGATGCGACCACTATTACGCACGTCGCATGTCAAACCGCCCTCCGCGTCTTTCAGCACGGTGTCCCCTTTCAGAACGCATTGAACCCAAATTTATTACCGGCATTGTCCTCGCAGGCCGTTAATTTTGTTCTTAAAAAGCGGTATTTTATCGCCGTTTCATGCCTTCTCAATGACCGATACCGGGCGCTGGCGAGCGCCCAACGAAATGGGATTAAATCATGCGACATTAGCGATGTCCTCCCACGCTGGAAGCCGGCGGCGGCGTCCGAGAGACTATAAATAATTCTCCTTTTATTAAAGTCTCCCAGAGATAAATGATTATGGAGTGCGCGAGGTGGGCAATGCGCCCGATGTGCTTCATCGGTCCGCGGTCGAAGATATTTCTTAGCGTTTTCGGCGGGGGGGGCATGTTGCGCAGTGTTTTTCGGCAGGGGGATTGTTCGTGCATGTGTCGCGCGGCCATTGTGCGGCGTGACGCGGCGCTCGTACGTCGTCCTTTTGAGTAATTGCCTCTGCGTGAACTGGCCGCGTAAGACAATGCACGCGCGATGTTTTTGCTTATCTGTTTGGGGCGCGGAGAATTAATATGCGGAACTTACTCAGATTATACGATGACTGTTTGAAATGTAAATTCCATTTGGTGATGAGGCGGAGTGGTGGATTTGCGTTACAGTTTTGGACGGTATAAGTGTCCATTTGGCTGATAATATTAATCGGATCGCGTGGCATAAATATATCCCGCCGTAGGTGGTCATGCATGCGTGATCTAATTATTAGTCAAGCTAAATTTGCATTAGTATTACATTATGAGTAGTATTAATAGAAGAACACGTAACACAAGGTAACACATGGTGTAGGTAGACTGACATTGCCTAAATAAAAAATTCAGACAACCAAAGGAGAATGACCAAAGTTGGGCCAAATGTCCACCACTAACGAGACCTATGGTGACGAATAGTCCATTAAATATACAGTAACTTTCACTATGGCACGAAAAAAATAAGCTGTCAGTGAAAAGTTATGACCAATTGAAAAATAAAAATTGTTTTTGCTAATTACTCTGCTATTTAATTCCATCCATTTTTATTGTATGCAAGTAGCGCCACATAATATAATGCTAATAAGACTCAACGCTAACACCACGCGGAAGGAATTTTTCGTAAGAGATAACACGATTTTTGTCTCTATTTTGTGATTTTTTTTTATTTTTATTGTTTCTGAACTAGCTGGCTGTGTCCGAGGTCGAAGCCTCAGGCGCAGCCAATATCACCCCCGAGGAGGTGCCAGTCCGGCTTGGAGGTGGACTAATGTCGCTGGGGAAAGGCTATTTACCCGCGATTTGAAGATCCGTGGATGTGTGGAAAGATATTCCCCGGAAGCCCGTTCCACACCTTTGCAGTGCGGCACAAGAACGATTTAGAGAATCGTGCCATTCGAAGTACTCGTCTGTCCACTACAAAGGGGTGTTCCGCGAGAGTATGGCGGGTTTGGCGAAGGCGAACAGGAGGAGGAGGGATAAGGGAAGCAATTTCGTCAGAGCAGCGGCCATAGTAGTACCGATAAAACAGGCTCAATGACCCAACGATACGCCTGTGTTTTAGAGGTTGAAGGTCCTTTGTGAGTACAGAGTCGCCAATGAGGCGAATGGCTCGTCGTTGGATAGAATCCAAGGCTGAAAGAAGGTACTCAGGGGAACCCTCCCAGATGACTGCACTATATAAAATAGCACGTCTAATCTAAGTTATGACGAACAACTGAAAACCCATACGCAGAAGTGTCAATACAAAACAGCATTAGCAATTATTCGAGATGTCCTTATTGATAAATCGTGCAATACTGTAATCGAAGGCGTCCCACCGGCGACGCGTGCGACCGCGCCCGAGGCCAGTGCATTAGTGATAATGGCATTACAGTTATTAATCATTTGGCATTCATTTCTCGTACGATACACGGAGTTTGTCAAACTGCTCTACAAACAAATACTATTGGTCGATATTTCGTCTTGCTTATTTCAAAGACCGGAGAATATTTGTATACTGAATAAATATGCTAAGACAGATGCGTTTAGAAATTTTGCATGGTCTTGAATTTCAGATTCAGATATTTATTTCGCCATGAAGAACAC
Organism: Nematopogon swammerdamellus; assembly: GCA_946902875.1. Lineage (NCBI taxonomy): Eukaryota > Metazoa > Arthropoda > Insecta > Lepidoptera > Adelidae > Nematopogon > Nematopogon swammerdamellus. The sequence goes on along the minus strand of OX336356.1, from coordinate 1,778,978 downwards.
ACAATATTTAAAAATATTTCATTGAGACATATGCATATTCAGTATGGTTCGTCATCTTTTTTATCATGTCCGTTCAGCAATGCAATCAAGGACGGACCGGGCAAGAAACATTTAGTTTTTAAAATAACTTACATACTAAGTTTTAATTACGTTAAATATAACATACTATATCAAGTAAAACATTTTAAAATATTCAGTTGAGGATATATCCATAAGAAAGATAATAAAATACAAAGAAAATAGGGTTCAGTCAAGTCTTAATAAAAAGTTGAGTTCATACATATAAACAATTAATTTGAATCATAGAAGTGAGCAACATTCTTATTTTCAATTTTAAAAAAATTACTTAACTTGTAAAATGGATTGTCCAAGCGGAATATTTTCAGCCGACTGAAATGTGTTATTTGTCTAAATATTTTCGAACCTTTCGAATCTTATCGTCAGTTTGTGAACATTTTCGTACATGCCCGCCCATACTGAAATAGTTTACCTTAAATAAATTGCCAGTGCCACTCATCAATTTTGTTCTTACCAAAATTTGAATTCAAAATCAAATCCCAAACTCGAGCCAAAGTACTTTAAGACGAACCCATTGAAGATCCATCGTATCCGAGAGATGAATCGAAAAGCGTCCAAGTTTGAGAACACACAATGTCCGAAGCCGCACCCGCCCCCACACCTTCAGCGTGCCGCAGAGAACACCTTGATTAGTGACACCGACGACGTCGCGAGGGACCGGAAACCCATCGCACGAAATTGATCCAATATGCTTAACAACAACACACACCCCGCGGCCATTTGTCATGGAGCCAATCGTGGTGTAAACCAGGGTTGTTGCTGATGCACATTTTTTTCACATCAGCTGATGCTGATGCTGATATTTTATCATTGACATCAGCGGATGCTGATGCTGATGCTGATTTTAATTATTTTCTTTAAAAAAAGGGAAAAATACTGGACCATATTTTATGAATATTACGAACTTATATCCAAAGTTTTGGTTGGTATTGAAATAAAAGATTGTGTTTTAATAATTTTGTGACATTTAATAAAAAAAAAAAAAATCAAAAACACTTAAAGTTGTACTATCTCCGTCAGTGTGAAGTCAAAAGCTAAAAAATCCTTTAATTCCGAATGGACAAGTATGTATGTATATATTTAGGTATTATGTATTATATAAATTGTAATTCATATGTATTTAATTTAATCTATAAATAGTAATTTATACGTTTAATTAACTAGTATGTACTTATATGTAGTGTATATTATAGTATATTATAGTTATATTCCTTATATTATATTTTACATTCCCACACTCAAGTCTTTTGCTACTACCTACTTAATATCTCGCAACATACGACTCTCAAACATCCAAAGGTTGACTGGGAGAAATCCCTGCGGGGCTATTCTTTTTAAGTACCGACCCCACACGGTACAACAACTGGACGGATAACACGAACTATTTACATAGCCGTTTCGACCGACGTTTCATTCAGTGCGGTGGTACCAACCCGGGCGAAAAAGAAAAAGAAAAACATTTGAATGCATAATATAAGTATCTTATTATATAAATTTAATTTCATCTACTGACGAGAATTGAGGTATGCATTAGTATATGCACGCTGACAAGGTCGTCGCCTGTATCATTAGCTTGAGTGTGCCCTATCAGTCGACGCGATGATTAATTAGTGCAAGGAAAAAGTTTATTAAAGCATCAATTAGTATTAGAGTTTTGACAGGCGCACACAGGGGACAGGCGGGCGTGGCTCGTTGTACGTGATCATAGAAATTAACAGCCAGAAGCGCCATCAGACTGCCTAACCTCTATTAGCGATTATATCAAAAATTGCGGTAGCCGGAGCTCTATCTCTGTAGGTAGACGTTGACGTAGACGGTCATCAAACTCAATATAAATTTGTACCGTGTGGGGCCGGTACTTTAAAAGAATAGCCCCACTGCATCTCTCCCCGTGTATGTCGTAAAAGGCGACTAAGTGATATGACTCCCTTATATTACTAGGTGGTAGGGTTTAACCCGCCCGGGTTGGTAACACCGCACTGAATGAAATGTCGGTCGAAACGGCTATGTAAATAGTTTGTGTTTTCCGTCCAGTTCAGTGTAGCCGGCACGACCGAAGGGAAGCACTGACGTGGCACCAACTTCACCCGGTGTTATGTGCTGACATCACGGATGTTGTAGGTGATGTAGCCAACCTTGTCAGTTTCCTATAAATAAAATATATTTGTTTAAAAAATTTCACATAAATCAACAGAACAACATTCAGAGAAAATATGCTGTGACAGACAGCAAGAGCCACGCACGTGATCCTATAAGGGTTCCGGTTTTTTTCCTCTTTTGAGATACGGAACCCTAAATTGCATTTGGAATCCCCGTGTATCACAGAATGTCCATTAGACACCTACTTGTAGGCGAAACGAGGCCACATGTCGCGCTATCCATAAAAAAAAGGAAGTGCGTGCCGACCAGATATTGGTATCAAGGGACAATATGCAATACATGACAATGCCAGTTCTGGATATATATTTCGTTGTATGCGATAGTAATTAGTGCGTATCGTATCGCTAATTTTAGCTCCAACTTAATGGGATTGATGTTGGCGTTCTATTAATTAGGAATATCTTTTTCTTCATTGATTCTTTGCTTCTCTTCTTCTGTGCCGAATTAGTATAATATAATCGTCGAAAATGTTTATCAAAAATCAAAGACCGTAGAGATCGTCTAATCTTAAAATGAACGCCCCTCCACTTTGTTTACGCTCACATGCACAGTAGGTTTACAGACGCAATACGTGGCAATACACACACATTTGTTCTTTGCCATTGGTCATTCAGTCTGATTCATTCACCTGCTAGATCTATCCGTATCTGTTGGCCAACTGGTGCATTAATGACGCGACCGCACGACAGAGCGGACGTGTCGTTCCATAGAAAGCGCGAGCTCTCCGGCACACAAAGGCAATACATGCACTGATCGCACGATTAGTTGACCTACTAGTTGCGCGGACGAATCGTAAAATCGTCGCACGCACACAAGTGTTGCAATAGGTATTTCCTCTCCAACATTGAAACAATCAAGATTTTTGGAGGGGCGTTCATTTTTAGAATAGATATCTCTACCAAACTAGATGGACGCGGTGCTCGATAAGTATTTTCTCGACAATCATGCTCCAAAACTCCGGCATCCCCTCTCCCTCGGTTGCAATACCGACAATCCTCGTAGGGCGGAGAAAGACGGCGAGAAAGCTATTTGTCTCTTTTTAACACATTAGTGTCTTATGCATCGCTTCCTCTTACCGCTCGCTTGTGCGCGCTAGGCCAATCATATTCCTTTATAGGTTCATATTCTTTTGGCTGAGCAAGCGCAGTGCCTCAGCACCGCGTCTGTCTAGTTTGGTACGGCCCTCGGTACGGTCTTTGTCAAAATCAGAATTTTACTCCATGCAAGTTTTGGACAAAAGCTTGAAATAAATAAACTCAATTCATATACAGTGCGACCAGATTCAGAGTAAATTTTGTTCATTAGTTTCACAATTTCATCGTGTCACTAAAGCACCTTAAGACGAGACGGAAGTTAACTTTCTCCATACAAAATCGCCTTTCGGCATTTATATTTTCTAGCCCCCTAAACCTTATCCGATTTTTACAATTTTTTTTTCTTGTCTTAAGGACTGTCAAATCTACGTTCCTGTCTTTGTCGTTCTTGTTTCGATGAAATATACAACACCGGAGCTAAAAAAATATATTTCGACCGAAAACAATTTGGGGTTTTTTTTTATGTCATGCAGTTCATTAAGCTTTATTGAGTCATCCACCACTTCAGATATTCAAAAAATAAAAAGACAGGAACGTAGATTCGACTGTCCTTATTGTAAAAATCGGATAATGCTTAGGGTGGTAAAAAACATAAATCCCGAAAGACGTTTTTGGATGGAGAAAGTTAACTTCCGTCTCGTCTTAATGTCTCCCTTAAATATGTGCCCGACTTCTTCTTCAGTTCTTAGTTCTTAAGTTCTTCACTTCAGCGACCTCACTCACAATCATGTCGCTCTATCCTTGTGTATCCCATAAAAAGCCGACAGCGGGGGCATCCAGCTTACCCGCACTAGAGCCTGCTAATAACTGTAGATGATTTCACTGCATATTAGATTTAATGGCACACCCGAAACGTTTTAATCACCATTAGGTACGTGCGCGGCGGTGCCGCGCGTACATTACACCGAATAAAGATATCTATATTCATTAAAATTTAAAACACGAGAAGCGTAAAATGTAAAAGACTTTTGTGCTATCTATACGCGGACGCGGCGCTCGCGTTACTGGCGTCGCGGATCTGTCTGGAGCAGTTTCCTGCGGGGGGGAATGTTTCGGTATGTCGCGGTTTTTACGTATCACAGTTCTACAAAGGTACAGACAATAATTGCAAGAAGGTAGAATGTATCCACTAGTAATTGATTAAGAAAGGTTTTGATTATGTTTAGTTTTAGTAATGTTGTCTTTATTTTTCTTTGTGCGTGTAATTTTATGTGTGTTTATATCTTGTAGGTATGTTTGGAACGGTATTCCCATCCCATTCATGATTTTGTAACTGATTTGGGAAGGGGCTGATATATTCGTAAAGTGAATAAAGCCCAAAACTAAATAAAAAAAATAAAAAAAAAAAAATTTTGGCAAAGGCTCTTACCTGATAAGACTTAATCGATAAGTCTTTGTAGTCAGAACTCTCTTATTAAATTGTTAATCTTGCTCTCAAGCTGTGTTTTCGATAGACTGTAGGCGATGTTATTATGTATGTATGTATGTATGTATGTATGTATATATTCTTTATTGAACACCAATTTATAAAATTAGGTACAACAGGCGAGCTTAATGCCGCAAGGCATTCTATTCTAACTAACCTTTGGGATGTGGGAGAAGTACACGCAGGCGAACAAGAATAGTTTGTGGCAATGTTTTAGACTGTAAAGAAATATGTATGATAAACTACATATGAATACTACATAAATACTTTAATAAGCATATATAATGTATATAATAAACTTACATATTATGTACATTAATCGGTGGTACCGTTGTGCAACACAATCAAAGTGGCTAGTCTCTAATAAATTATTTTTAATAATATGTATTAAAAAAAATACCCTGCAAATTTTCTTGCCGGTTCTTCTTCGTGGATGTAATCGAACCGGATAGAACAAATTGTGACAAGGTTCGAGTGCAGTCTAACTGCCATATGAATGATCAATAAACAATACAACAATACAATACCGAGAATCTTTATTTGTTAAAATCAGGTGCTGCTGAGTCTGCTGTCATTCTAAATCGTATCCAACAACCTAAGTAGCGGTCAGTTAGATTTTCTATTCCTCACCATTCCACTAAATCATATTCCGACTCATTCACTATACTACATACGTGCAGCTCGTCTGTGGAACCCGCTGCCTGTTAATCTCGCGTCTCTCTTCTTCCATTCGCACTTTCAAGATTCTTTTAAATAAAAAAGCACTTCCTGTCCTAGAAACTTTTGTGATCCATAATTTTTATGTCTCCTATGTTGATAGTAAATTTCGGATTTCGACCGTCACGAAACTTTTGCTGTAGTATGTGTGTTTACAAGCGTATTTCTATGTATAGGTATATTACTGCAGGGTAGACGTCATTTATTGGAACGAAGTTCCTTATCGCACGTGTATCGAGTACCGAATGAGAGACTGACGCGAGAATATGTAGCGAAAGGAATTTCGTTCCAACCGGGTGTCCCACGGCACTTCTCGTCTTTTTAGTGTCGGAGGGGTATTTACCATCCGCAGAGCTTTCAGCCGGTAACAATCCTTCCGTTCCGCCAAAGACACGTCAACGCATAACGAAGGCGGCAAGATACGAGGCTAGGAGATATCCCGAGCAACCGATCCTGAGGCTGCCAGCTGCGGGAGATACCGGGCCGGAGGAGTTTTTGGAAATAATCCGCTGTTAAATAGTCACCATTTAAATATTCATCGCTCCAGCAGCGTGTCCCCGGTAAACGAGTGTTGGTGGGGCCCCCTTCACGGGTGTGATAGAGTGAAGATATTGAGTTGCTTCTAGCTCTGAGGCCAGAATTCTGAAGTATTTTTACCGTTCTGTACTTTTATAGCATCACTCTTGTGTCTGTTTGTCTGTTCGTCTGTCACGTCTTATTTTTCTCCATGGCCTCTATTATCGTTTGCAGGAAAACCTAAACGAGAATCCTAAGTCTTAAAGTTCTCACGGAAAACAATGGTACGGAACCTTCTCCACGCGAGTTCAACTCTCACTTGACTGTTTTTTTTTATAAATAACCGGCATGAGTGGTTGCGCCTGATAGTCCGACGGATTGTAAACAATCAGACCCTTCTCGCCTAACCACGCTCATTGAGTTGTCATGCTAGCTAGTGGCATAAAATGTTCAAGTATTTGTGACACTTTAAGAGTCCCAATAATATGTTTGAAAACTTCTTATACTCTTTGTGCTTCATTTACTAGTGTTTGAAGAACACGCAAGAAAGGGGCATGCATACTCTCATGTCAACACTCAAATTCTACCTACAACATATTTTGAGGTCAATCATTATTATTTTATCGAAGAGTCTGACTACTGGTTTCCCACTAATGAATCTTGACCATTGGATACACTATGCATCTTCAGATTTTTAACATGACGTTATTATATTTCTTTGTAATAAACTTATGCTAATTGTTGTATCAAAACTGACGATAGCATTATACACCAGATGTAAGTAATGTAAATAGGCAGAGTGGTCAGATTCTTAATTATTCACGTTTACGCTGTAAATATGAATGTCCTTGTGAGTAGTAGTATGGATTAATTTTATTTATAAGTAGCTAGAATACGCAGCACTAACAAAACATAATGACTAGCTAAGTTTGTTTGTCAGTTCTTCTTCGCTTTGAAATAGAACTGGCAGAATTGTTTATGTATCCAAGCGTGGATACATCAATGACCTATTGATGAAATTATACAATAAAAAATAAATCCAGATATATCCAAGATTGAAACAATTTAGCAAATTCTAAATCGAAATCGTAAAAGCAATATCAGCTTTGGGCTGGCCAAGTTTTAACAAGTATTCTAGTGCTACGGTTGCTATCGGCGCCCAACAGAAGGGAAACGGTAAATTATAATTGTTTACTTAATAATTAATTATTTAAGACGCAACACCCCCAAAACTTTAACTGCCGATTAAGATTACGACTCCGCACAAATTTCTTTGCGGAGCGCGCCATCTATATAGCAGCGGAGCGGTGCTGACGACTACACACCGCCGACAATTATAATTTCAAAATCACGTTCTCGTCGTTTCACCTCTGCTTTATCTACCCCCCTTCTCTCTAATCGTGAAATATGCGATAATAAAATTCTTTAATCAAAGAAAACAACGACCGAGCCCATTACGACAAACACACATCGGCACCTCCGCGCGAAATATTTACATACACGTGTCATTACACCCCTCCCGGCGACGCGGGCTCCCCATAATTAAGGATATAAGGGAATCTTAGCGTCTTATTACGCAAAGTAACGGTATCCTTTTGGAAAATTGTAACAACGGCGTCATTACCAAGAGACGCCCCCAAATGATCGCGCCCCGCACCTCGCTGAAATTCGGTACTCAAAAGTTTCACGTGTAAAGTATCCGACACATTCCCCGCGCTGAGAGCGTGAAAACTTAAATGTGAAATATCCTCTAATGAATCAGACAATATTTTAAGACCCGCACGGCAATAAAACCTTCCTCCGCCCCCCCGCAGCCCACACCCACATCGCGCCGCCCACAACCGCCTCGCCGCCAGCCCACTAATGTTTATCAACGTTTTGTCCCACAATCTAGAGATGCGAATACTTGTAATGTCGATGAGCATACAATTGTGTAGGCTGAATGAAAGAACATCTTATTTCAGACAGCGAAAGGTCTCGGTCTACTACGAGACACTACTACTGATCGAATATAAATTGTGTAGAATTTACTTTACAATCGTCGGCACCAGCTAAATATCAGAAATGTCGGAATATTGCTACTAGTTCTTATACCAAATCGGTTTAAATTCATTCACTCAGTCTTTCAAGATATAACAAACCTTTCAGCTAGACAGTATCGACACATAACTGATATTAAATTCGGTGATTAAATATCTGGAAAAGTCACAAATAACGGATAACTCCAAATCCTCTTTCTTCTGATCCTCCTCGAACAGAATGTAAGAGATTTTCAATAAAACTGTGAATCGGAGACTGATAAAGTTTGGCAAACAAATTCCTACATCGACATCGACGAAAACGGAGACACCACTACGGACTGTGGGCGGGGGTTGCTTTTTGCCGCACCACGGCGGCGGGGCGCCCGAAATGATGTCAAGATGCCGATGATGTCTTGCGGTTTAGCATCCACGATCTGCCTCCAGTACAACAGAGCATCATCCCGCACTGCCGTCTCCGCGGGACGGTTTGCGGTCGAGGGGTTCTGCCTCGGGTCTTCGTTGAAGATTTCTCATATGTAAGTTTGCGCCTACACGCCTGTTTGTCTAGAGTTGGAGTTTGAGACGCCATGATTTATTGATTCTAGCTAGCATTGTAGTTGATTAAAATGATTTAGTTTTGGGAAGTCTGCCGCTGAGAGGCGCGAGGTCGTAGAGAACGCGGCGTGCGGCATCGCGGTCGTAATTAAGAAAGGGTGGTGACGATCGTAACCTTTGGAATTGTGTCCAGTAAGTGTTTGACTGTGTCTCTCTTATTTGGTAATATTTTGAACGATTTCGCCAATTCACATAATGAAGCTACACAATAAACACATCTGATGTATATAGCAGGAGCATGTAAATCCCAATCATTATGATAATGTTCTTGTAGTGTTCTTGTCAAAAATGTATCAAATTGCGTTGTTTTTACTTTAAACTAAATGTCTTCAGAGAAGTGTTATTAATAAAAGAAAATGTTCTGTATTTCCTATAGCACATATTCATCAGGATCGATGCCAGCCAGCGTATCGATTCTCCCGCTTCCAATTACAGCACCTGCGACCCTCAAAAGGCTCGCAGTTTTAACGCGCGCTTAACGCAGATCAAAATCGTAAATACTCGCGACAAAAGTGTAGCGGCAAACTCCCCGCAGGTGGCTCATTAGGGGCCTAAAGTGTTACTTCAAACAACCTCTCGGTTGACAAAACGCTCTGGATGTCCCCACCGCCCCCACAGCCGCAGCGAACTTTATTAGCAGAGGGCCGAATTTATTGAGCAGTATCGCCTGCCTTACAGCGCACAAAAAGCCCAATTAAAATATTAATTACCGCAAGGGGTAGTTGGCGGCTCGTGTTTAAGATGTGACAGATAGGGCTCAGGCAGTCGAACGCTTTCTTGGGGTTTGCGACGAAGAGGTGATTTGTACAGCGTCGATCTTTTTGATAATAATAAAATATCTGTTTCATTGTGCTATCTGAATTTGACATGTTTATTTCCGTTTGTAGTCAGAAATTTATATTGATTTCTTAATATCTGTTTGGGCATATGTTCTCTATGCGTGTTTGGGCGATAGCTATTGCTTTTACATTGTAATGCAAAATATATAATAAACTTTTTGAATTTTGAACTTTACTATCACTTCGTATATCGCATTTAAAGAATAGTTCTGTCTTCAGGTTTATATGGTATTTGTGTGCCTTGTGGTTTCGGTTATGTTTTAATTTCAAAACATCGTCTTCATCTTCATCATTATCATTTTCCTCGTCACCGTTTTCCCTTTCTTTCACATGCGTATCAAATTTCCGGCGTGATGCTCTGGCGAGATTGCCGCTTCTAGGAATATGAAGCGTGGCCGAAGTATAGCTCGCAGCAGAGACACGAGGGGGGTACCGCAGGGTAGCGGCGGGCGCAACTCCGCTAAATATTAACATTAAGTGTTAATAATGTCTTCGGGAGTTTGCCGGAGCGCCGGCGCTGCTGGTGGATCAAAAATTAGGGGATTCGTTTGCGTACAGTGATGCGGAAGGGTTAATAGGCTTCGGCGCCGGGGGAAGATGACTAGCTGCCGTTTGGAAATTTTGATGATTGGACTTAAATTTGATTATTTCTCCGATGGGGACGAAGTAATATTTTTTTGTTTTTAATTATATATGTGTGTCTTGCAGCTTGTCTCATTCTCGGACATACCTATGGCGAGTAGGCGACAGATTCAGATATTTATTTCGCCATAAAGAACACACAACATTACCAATATTTCATTGAGACATATTCAGTATGGTTCGTCATAAGTTTTTTTTTTGTCATGCAATTGCAATTTTTTGCAGTCTATAAGGATTAACCGAGTAAGTAACCTTATAGAGATGTTTTTTTCTTAATATAACTTACATACTACTATTTAATTATGTTAAATATAGCATATTATGTCTAAGCATGCATCGACATGTCATCCATAATCACTGAATTTTAAATATTTTTATTTTTTCCACACTAAGGTTATAATTTGGAAAGATCTATTTGACTTATTGGAGATTTTTTATTTAAATATGTGTAGGTACGTACGTTTGTATACTATACATGATTCGTACACGTGCTTGTATGTTCCTGTATGTAATAGATACAAATTGCTTGCCCACTAGCTTGCATACAATTATAAGATACAAATTATTGCACGAATTCTTGGATACTAGTGTACATATTTAAATGTTATCTTTATTCACTGGCTGATCGTGGTTCGGATTCCACGTAAAACTGTAGGTCCCCTCCCTTCTTACTTTACTAGGTTGTAGGATTTAACCCATCCGGCTTGGTTGGTTAATGGCGACTTAATGAAAGGTTTTCAATAGTTCCTGTTTCCTTGTTATAGTATTATAGTATTAGTTTGTAGTTTAGCATATTGCTTTAGTTACTGCTTAATACATTGCCACAAACTATTCCTGTTCGCCTGCATATACTTCTCCCACATCCCAAAGGTTGGTTAAAATAGACTGCCTCACGGCATTAAGTTCATCTATTGTGCCTAATTTGTATAAATTGGTGTTCAGTAAAGAATATATACATACATATACATACATGTTGCCCACTGTGTCAGTTTCCATATAAAGCAAAAACGCACACACAGGACAATTTGTTTGTTTTTTATGTATGTATGTTTGCAATAATATAAATGCGAATGTTTTAGAAAAAGTACTTAAGAGCATCGTGTACTGTGAACCGTTTTCAAGTTTCGAATTTCCTTCATCATCTTGCTGTCGCTGTGGGCCGCGTCGCTGCCCACGCACGTGAAAAGGACAACTGCAGCTCAGAAGCAAACTGCCTACAAAATATTTTTGAATCATCATTCAAGCAAATTCTTTTTTCATGTCTTTATTCTTCCTCAATTTAAGTGATATATAATCTTTTTGCTATCAACAAAAGCACACTGGATGTCCCTATGTCTTAATCTTAATTTTATTTTTATAGTTTTCCATACAAAAGATATGAAATTTAGGCCTAAAATTGCTATATTTTCACATTTTTATAATCAAATATATCTAATTTAAAATGAAATAACGAAAAAAGGACAACATCTATATTGATAATATCTTTTACAAACAAAAATTTTCAAATGTTAGTGCAAGATTTACAGGTTGGAAAGAGATTTTCCCTGATGTATGAGAAAAGTGGACTTTTCGGTTCTCTTAATGTTTATGTGGTGTTTATTATCAGTGCTGTCATTGTATTCAAATATTCTGATGTAAAATACAGGTATTCTACTGCGCACCTCGAGGCATCGTCAAACTTAATAATCCAAGTTGTACTTTCCGGGAAGTATGCAAATCTGGATGCGCAAGACAAACCTTGTGTATCTGCATAAATTAGCCGTTATCGAATAATTTCGCACCGTCCCTTTATTCTCTTAAGAATCGTTAGCCGCCCCCCATCTTCGTACGTCTAAGCTGGGTTTGACACCTGAAAGACTTCCTGGCTCCTTTCGTGAACACTCGGCTCGAAACGAAACGTAACAAAAACGACACGCACCGCCTAAACATTAGGTTAGGGTTAATGCGACGCATCTTCTTTATATTAACCCTGGTTATTTTTTGACGTGATAACATCTTATAAATTGATGAACACCGGCTGCACGCACGAAAAAGTGTCACGTTCCATCTGAGCCTGTGTGTGCAAGCGAGAGCGCGTAACAAGCGATAGAGAGGCACAATCGGCACGCGGCGGTGTTGCCAAACGTAGAGTAATTGCCGTATCGTACGGTAATCGAGGCTAAAAATCGACAAATGTACGGCGTACTTCAGCGATAGGGGTGCCGTACGAAAAAATACGGTAATTTTTATAGCTGTGTTTCTTTATGACGTTATCACGTAAAACTATCTTCCGTAAACCGACTTTACAGACAACCATTTTTTTTAAACCACCAAAACATCACTCATACCACACTTTCCTTCGAGCCGAAATCTGCCGAAAGGAGCCAGGAAGGAGCCAGGAATTCTTTCAGGTGGCACACCGGTCTAAGCTTACATCGAATGCGCTATCGGGGGGTACATGTATATGGAAATAAATGATGCCATGTGCATATTATGGAGATAATAAATTATTGAGCATTTGTCATAGGAGAGGAATCTTGGGCGGAGATGGCAAATGACATATGAGTTCATGAGGAGAGTGGAATCTTGGAATTTCCTCTGCGTATAGCTGACATCATGGATGTTGTAGGTAATGTAGCCAACCGTGTCAGTTCCATAAAAAAAGGTAATTATTAATAATGGTTTGCAGCGAGCGAGAGCTAGATTATACGTACCTCTACAGATCTTCAGAAGAAGAAATCAATAAAAAAAATTAATTTAATTAATAAAACAGTGGCAACATACGTTCACTCATATACTCGTAGGTACTGAGTCCGCATGTTCGGAGTTAGTCGAGGAGTTAGTAAATATATATATAATATGTAGGTAATCAAAACTAGATATGTATTTCTTTATGTATATTCATATCTGATATATAGGTGTAGTATTTAGACTATTCATATTTAAGTTTATCTATTTTTTGTATCCCCGTACATCTGTCATACATATCATAATATGTTACATAAGATATGTATGCTTTTCCGCCACTCACCTATCAGTTATCTATCACTTATTATCATACCCCAAAGGTATTCTGTTAGAAAATGCCTAGAGGCATTAAGTGTTACCTTTCGCCCATATTTTATTTGAGTGCACTAAATGTATGCAATACAATACAGTACAGTCCTAGTTAAATAAACACCTCCTAACTTCTTAGCATATAAGCGATGTGTGCAAAAATATTTAAATAAATGTATTCTTTATTATCATTCTATTCTTAATTCACATACCAATAATACCGAAGCATACATTAACCCTTATGCTGTCTCAAAATGACTTCCCCCCCCCCCCCCCCACCCCCCACCCCCCCACCCCCGCCCCTTCACCCCGGCAGCAGAACAATGCAAGGGGAAGTGGGGGAGGTGGGGCAACGCTAAACAAATTAAGGCCGAGGAAAATAAATACGAGTGAAGCTTCAGGTACAGTAGGGGACGGGGGTGGAGGTTAGGGGATGGGTGGGGGCTGTCTGGAGACGTGGCCCGTGGGTGCGGGTGATGTCTGATATGAAGTTGAGCACAAATGTGACTAAAGGTTAAGGTTAAAAATACATTATGATAATTTGTGGTGAAATTTCTGTAGGTGGTTCGTACCAGGGTTGTTGCGAACATCAGCATCAGCATCCGCGGAACTTTAGCATCATTTTCAACATCAGCATCCGCATTGATCGATGCTGATTATTAATGCTTATGTTCGAGTCGTGACATGGCCGCGGAGGGATGGAGCTTATGGCACGTGTTTTGTTTTCGCTTGCGAGTTCTGACCAATCGTGGGGTCGAACAGCGGCGATTGTGATTGTAATCAAACACGAACTTGTCTCATTCATTTCATTGCGTTGTAATACGTCATTGCGGGTGAAAGCACAGTAATTATTTTCGAAAACTGTTGTGAAATATGAGAAAAAAAATACCGCCCCCTTTGAAAAGTGAAATATGGACTTATTTTAAATTAATGCACCAAGAAATATTCATACAGTTCAGTATTTTTCCCTTTTTTTAAAGAAAATATTAAAACCAGCACCAGCATCCGCTGATGTCAATGATAAAATATCAGCATCAGCTGATGTGAAAAAAATGTGCATCAGCAACAACCCTGGTTCGTACTACATACATACCCCTAACTCAATTATATCTGTACATACCACACGCTGTATCCCGACAATCGGAGTGAGCATAGTAATTGGTGTTATGCTGCAGGGAGTCTGGTAAATTACAGCACAACATCGACTACCACGTTTCGCAAAGGATAAAATAACTATCAAGCAGCAAGTAAGGCACTAAGATCCATATACAGCTCTCGCCCGCGTGTGTTTAGTATGGCGACGAGAAGAGCACTATTTACGTGTCTCATGGACACTCATGGTGTCATGTGGTGTGTTTTTTTTTTCTGTAATAAGGGGCCAAAGCGCATGCTCCGAACAGCCAATATCACCTCCGAGAAGGTACGTGCCATACCGGAGACTTCCCTGGATTGCTGGCTATACTGGACTAGAGAACACAGCCGAGGCTGCTATGCGGCCATCTTACATCCAGTACGGTGGTACCGACCCAGTCGGCTACAATTTGAAACCACCTGTTGAAACAAAAACAAATTATGTTTCTTTAAATTCTCATACAATAATTTAAATTGTGTGTTTTGCCAACAGATTCAGATATTTATTTCGCCATAAAGAACACAACATTAACAATATTTCATTGAGACATAATATGCATATTCAGTATGGTTCATCTTTTTTTTTGTCATGTTCCGTTCAGCAATACAATCTATAAGGAAGAACCAGGAAAGAAACTTTTTAGAGTGTTTTTTTTTAATATAACTTACATACTATGTTTTCATTGTGTTAAGTATAACATACTATATCTAAGTTTACGATCATCCTTAAGCTATTTTCTCCAAAAATAATAATAACTTGAAAAATAACCTACACATTTAATTCTACTTTAAAAGCGTCATTATTCTTTCGCCCGCCACCGAACTAGTCCGTTGTTGTCGACGGCTCCGCGACGTCTGGCGCGCGTGCCTCGGGCGTTACTGCTGATAGTACGTACAGACACTCGTCTCGCGCTTTACAATTCAAAACTCAACTCATAACTACCCGCATTCGCGATGAAGAATTTCGCAGACGTAAGTATTGATGGGGGTGTGTGGGGATGTGGATTGTGTGTTCTATTTACCTGTTCGATGCGATGCATTTGGTGTAATCAAATTAAATATTTACTAGCTTTTGCCCGCGGCTTCGCTCGCGTGAAATTCGTATTTAAAAAGAAGAAAGTAAATAAGCCCGCTACCGTACTTTATATAGGCGCGCGGAACAATTCGGTTTGTATGAGAGCCACATCTTAGCGTAACCGGAACTTAATTATATTTAGCCTATTCTGTGTCACGTATAGCTAAATGTGCTTGGACTAAGTTTAATCGAATTCGTTTTAGGAGTTATGGAGGAACATACATGCATACATAAAATATTTCTAAAAATCGTCAATTTAATTTTAGTATCATACATAGAGTCTGCAAACGCAGTATCTCATAAAACTACTTGAATTACTCCATTACCACCCCCTACAGATTATGAAAAATATTGTTCAGGTACACGTTGTAGAGATTTTCAGTTGGGGAAAGGTAATTAAAAGTAATAATCTTTATAATTTGGTAATTTATATTTTGTCAAAAAAAAATATTTTCTTTTCTTATTAATTCATTGTCAAATATTTTTCTGAATAATATATAATTTAAGCTTACGATAGATTTGCACTGACGGAAGCTCTCATAATGAAAATTTATTTAGTTTCAGATACGGTATTTTGTGTTTCGTGTGTTCACTCACACAATAGTCCCGACAGCTTGTGTGAGGTTCTTAACAGCGACCCTTTTACTTACAACCCAATGGAAATTACTATTCTGCTGCAATTAATAATTTATCTCGTAAAATTACAATGTGCTTTAAAACTATCCTCGCTTATTGTTCTGGCGTTTTAGTAAAATACAAAATCTAATTACGTAAACCGGACAAAGGGCCCACTAATTCCTTAGATCAAAGGACATACAGAAGCGCAATCGCCCCGCTGCTCCTACCCCGACATATCGCGAAACAAATAGCCCGAAGGGTCGGCGTTTGAATTCCACTTATCTTAAGTTTCACTTATCTGGCCATGTTTGTGTGAACTGAAACGCCGACCTAAGCGAAGTGCAGTTTTGGTAGGTGCTGTCTTGGAGTTGAATTCCTGATGTCAGTGTCCGAGGTTCGAAATTCGAATCTGGCGGCGACGACGACGTAGGTACACCAATTAGTTTTCCTGTTGCTTCGCCATTCGGAACCAGTACAATATTGTAGGTTGTTCCTTCTCTTGCTCAAATTGTAACCCACTGGGTTACAACAATCGTACTGGACGAAATATGACCGCATAGTAGCCTCACTAGTCACTCGCATAGTGTTCTCCTGTAGTTCAGTATAGCCAGCAATCCAGAGCGAAGTATCCGTTATGGCACCTTCTCGGGCTGATTTTGGCTGATCAGAGCATCTGCTCTGGACCCTATGACTTAGCCACACATACCTAATTACTAAAAGACCGTTACAAATGGGCTGTCAAACTGTGCCGCTTTTGTCTCAGTCCTCTTGCAAACTTCAAATGTTTTTCTTTTCAAACATTTTTGTAATATCTGCGTAGATTTGCAAAGGCAGGTCACTTGAATTCACTGCCCTGTTGGGCTTAACGCACACACAGTAATTATGCATTGATTTTGAAATGTTAAGATAGCCACCCTAATCAATCATTAAATACCGTATACACTTCAGTATTTCTCGATCGACAGGTCTAGCTACAAGGGGCATGGATGTGTTCCCACCCAGAGCTTTAATAACAGTTTCAGCGGCGTCTTCCCCATCGAAGCTACCTGCAGCCCCCTCGCAACCTTTATTCGAACACAGCTCCTTGCCCGGGGCCGATTCAATTACCACTGCCGCATTATATCGTGAAATATGCGCACGCGTGTGTTTGTTTAGTGCAAATTTCATTTTATTCCATTGGAGCAGCAATCTGCTCCGCTGCTAAGGGCTTTTGGCGATGCATAATAAATAACAGACAATAATACAAATATCACAAACTTCTAATGTTATCGATAGCTATGAGTTAATAATTTTATTGCCCTTGGCTGGATTTCGAAAATCATCTACATGTTGTTGTTGTTGTTGTTGCTTGGACTCGTTTTCCGCGCCTAAGCCCGCTTTCATGCAGGCCTTTTGCGCGTCCTACGGCCTTAATCCAACCAGCCGAGTTCTTCCAGGAGGCGGCACACTCTCCTTGGGTCTTGGCACGCCTCTTGAAGTGTAGTAGGGCCTCCCAGCTCCTTCGCCCTTATGTCTGCCAACTCCTCGCACTCCAACAGCACGTGGGCGGGTGTCTCGTCCGCCTGCAGGCATGCTCTGCACAGTGGACTGTCCGTTACTCCAATTACATAAAGGTGTCTGTTAAGTGTGCAGTGACCAGTAAGCATACCTATCACTATGCGTAATTTTGATCTATGGACACGGAGCAGTGTCTTGGCGAGCCGGAGGTCCGGCTTCGCCATTGCCTCCCTCGCCTGTCTGCAGTCGCTGCCCGCTGCCCATCTGTCTGTGTGTAGTTGATACGTACGTTTGTGTAACCAACTTTTCAGTTGGTTGTGTGGTAGTGGTACTAGAGGTTCGGGTCCTTCAGGTTTGCTGCTGGATCCCCTCTTCGCGAGTTCATCAGCAGCATCGTTCCCCCGGGATCCGCTGTGTCCATTTATCCACTGTAGCGTTACCTTGTTTCTTGTAGCAATGGCCTCCAGCGCGAGGTGACATTGACGGATTAGTCCTGAGCTCATTATACTGCCGTTCAGCGCCGCTAGTACTGAGGCGCTGTCCGACAGTATCTTGATGCTGTGTCCCTCCATGTTCCGCTGGGCCACTATTGTAGCTGCTGTAGATCCCGACACATTCTGCCTGGAATATTGAGTTGTGTTGCCCAAGGTAGGTATACCTGTTAATGTTTAGGTCCAGGGAGTGCGCTGCGGCACCTGTGCCTGTCTTCGTCTTGGAGCCATCGGTATAAATGCGTAGCTCCTCTGATTGGTCTTTGGCCTCTCCGACCAGGTTGATGGTGTATGATCTCTCAAATACGTGCAGTTTGGGTATGCGGTCACAGCAGGCCGCCAATAGCGGTATCTCCGCTGTTACCTTCTGAAGAAGCTTTGTGTGCGGCAGTGTGGCGTTAGTGTGCCAGAGTCCCAGAGTTCTGAGTCTCACTGCCGCTGACGCAGCCTCCTGTTGTACATACAGGTCTAGCGGTACTAAAGATAGTATTACCTCCATAGCTGTAGTCGGTGTTGTGCGCATGCATCCTGTTGTTGCCACACACGCCAGTCTTTGGAGTCGCTGTAGCTTCTCGACTCCTGTGCTCAGCTTTGTTCTGGGCCACCAGACTACTGCACCATATGTTACCGTGGGTCTGATGACTGCTGTGTATAACCAGAGAGATATCTTTGGCTGGAGACCCCATGATTTACCCATGAGCCTCTGGCATTGCCAGAAGGATATGCTCGCCTTCTTTAGCTTATGTTCCAGATGTTTCGACCAGTTGAGTTTGGAGTCTAGGATTACACCTAGATACTTTACTTCTGGCGATAAAGTCAGTTGTGTGTTGAAGAGTCTGGGCAGCTGCATATCGCCCAATCTCCTTTTGTTGGTGAAGAGGACCATCTCTGTTTTGCTGGGGTTAACATTAAGTGAATAGTCCTTACACCATTTTTCGACGATCCTGAGGGCGCCCTGAGTCATATTGCACAGGGTTCCCTCAAATAGTCCGTTTATTAGGATTGCCAGGTCGTCTGCGTATCCTATCGTGTAGTAGCCATTCTCGTTCAGTTGCCTAATGAGATCATCAACTACTAAGTTCCAGAGTAGGGGCGACAGTACGCCGCCCTGGGGGCAGCCCCTAGCTACCACCCCCCTCGTTGTGTCGTTAATAGTGAATTGGACGGCCCTAAGCTTGAGCATGTTATCGATCCAGTTTGTGATTGTTGGATCGACTTCAAATCTAGCTAGGGCTGCTCTGATACTGGTGAAGGTAGTTTTGTCAAAGGCACCTTCTATGTCAATGAAGGTTCCTAGGGTTGAGTTTTTATTGCTTATGGCACTTTCTATCTTTGATACCACGCAGTGTAGTGCAGATTCTGTTGATTTTCCTGGAGTGTAGGCATGCTGGTTAGCGTGAAGGGGATTTCTGACTATGGTTATGTCTCTGATTTCCCTGTCGCAGAGCCTTTCCAGGGTTTTAAGGAGAAAGGAGGTCAGGCTGATCGGTCTATACGATTTTGCCAGCGTATAGTCGTCCCTACCTGGCTTTGGAAGGAACACTACTTTTACCTCTCTCCATGGTCTGGGGACATATTTGTGCGCAAGACACGCCCTAAATATGTCGACTAGTATGGGTGTTGTGATGTCTATGGTCCACTGCATGAGCCCCGGGAAGATCTCATCGAGGCCTGCTGCCTTGAAGGTCTGGAAACTGTTTACAGCCCATCTCACCTTGTTGTCGGTGACTATTCTTTCGGCTGATGTCCATTCTGGTGCTGTGGGGGCATTGTGTTCCGGATCCACCCATTCCGCGTCCTGACTAAGGTGCAGTCCTGGGAAGTGGGTTTCCAGTAATACCTCGCATGTTTCCGAGTCGTCCTGTGTGTATGTCCCGTCTGACTTCCTCAGGTTTCCCAGGTTGCCCCTTCGGTCGTTAGAGAGTAACTTCTTGATTCTGGCTGCCTCACTTGTTCTTTTTATACCTTCACAGAAGCCTCTCCACGACCGTCTTTTGTGCGCCCTGATGTCCTTGTTGTACTCCGACTGTGCCGCCTTATAGCGCCCCCAATCTGTATCCGTTCGTGTGTTTCTTGCCCTATTAAAGAGTTTTCTTACCTTCCTTTTGAGTTGCTCCAGTTTAGGGCTCCACCAACTTTTGCTTTTGCCGGTGGTGCTGGAGCATTCCCTTAACGGGCAGGATAGGTGGTAGTTTTCGATGAGCGTAGAAGTGATGGTATTTACCCACGATTCTATCTCATCCGTCGTTTCTATGGACCCTGGTGCTTCACCATCGCCTATTCTGTCTCGTACACCGCCAAGGAATTTGGCTTTGTCCGTTTTCCTTGGGAACCTCCTGGGTGCTGGTCCCTGAAAGCTCACATGTAAGTCGAAACAGATCCATCTATGGTCCGAGCAGGATGCATCTTCTGATACGTGCCAGCCACAGATGTGCTCAGTAGTCTCGTTTGAGGCTAGTGTGACATCTATGACTGTCTGGCATCTGGAAGTGACAAAAGTTGGTTCTGTTCCCGTGTTTAAGATGTTTAGGGTAGTGCAAAATAAGAAGTCTGAGAAATCCTCACCTCTTTTGTTTGTAGTGGAGCTCCCCCAGATCGTGTGGTGGGCGTTTGTGTCTGCTGCGACGATGATTTGTTGTTTGCCTTCCTCACAGAAGGCAACCAGGTCCACCAGTTCTTGCGTCGGAGCAGCAGCGTCTATTGGCAGGTAGGCTGAGGCTACTACCACTTGCGGTACTTCTGTCTTGGTCTCCCCCCGGACTCTGATGGATGTTAGGTCCCTGGAGCAGAACTGTGTAATCATCTCAGCCTTTATACAATTTGGCACGTAGATGCATGTTCTTGGGCCTTGGCCACTGTCATTTACATTTTGGAATATTGTGCCCCCCAAGCTTCCGAGACCACATACCTTGCCACTCCTGATCCACGGTTCTTGGATTAGGGCAATGGTACGCGTGCTCGTCTCCAGCTGTCTGCGCAGGGTGGCCGTAGCCACCTGGCTGTGCTGAAGATTGGCTTGTATTATGTGTGTTCTATTTGGTGTGTGAGGTTTAGACGCCATTGGAACTATGGGCCTATACCCCCCCCCCACCTGTCTTTTGGTGCGTTCCAACCGCGTCTTCCTCCACCATGGTGTCATCCGTGTCAGTATCCGAGTCCGACCCTTGGACTGGGATTGTCTGCTCGTCCGGCTGCAACACCTCTTCTATAGCTGGGTCCGGTGTTTGCGCCGGCGAATTGAGGAGGACATCCTCTACCATGGTTTCCTCGGCAGTGGTTGCCTCCCCCTCCGTCACCGTGTCAGTGTCTGTCTGTTCTGTGCTTCTGTCCTTGTGTAAAAAGTCCATCACTGATTTGGGCGGCTGATCGCTCAGCTTGCCCCCATCGAAGAACCTGATGTAAATAGTACCCAATTTGTAGAAGACCGTTCTGTTCCTCATCAGCACCTTTTGGACCTCCCTGAGGGGGATTCAAAAACAGAGGAAGATGCCTGGCGGGTCACCTCTGCGTTCGTGGAAAGTGAGGTCCCACGAGCGCATACAGTACCAGGCATTTTGGTTCTGTAAGGCCAATTGTAGCTCCGTCATGCCACCTTCATAATCGGGCACAAACAGAGCCGCCCTGGCCATGCGCGGGATCTGATCCTGCCTGCACACCTGGAGTTTGCAGCCCTCCCATAGGGATTCAGTCCCATCGACTGTGCGCTGCAGCCACCGCAGTGTATAATCGTCCTCGCAACTCAGTTTGAGCACCCCATCCCCCACGAATGGCATACCACGGAAGTGGAGTCCCTCGGTGTTGGGGGTCAAGGCTGCGAGGAAAGCTTTGTTCTCAAGCGTCTTTTTCACTAGTTCCGCCTGTGCAGGAGTGAATTCCGCGAAAGGGGCCATCGTGACCGCCACCCTCAGGTGGGAGTTCAGCGTCTCCGCGTACGAGACCTGCCTGGGTTGGCCTGCCTCGTCCCGTTGGCGCTTAGATCCCCCCCGCGGTGATGGATCCTCATCGGTCCGATTCCGCTTGTATGGTGTGGTAAAACCACCTGTGCTGGTGCCGGGGGCCACCGGCAGTGGTCTCCCACCTTCCCGACCAATTGGGGTAGTGTGCCCCTCCCTGCCGTACTTCAGCCCGAGGGCTAATGACAGCTGGGCGGTCTGGGGGGTGGGAGGGAAGGCAGACCCTGTGGCTGGAACAGTTTGACCAGCCGACTCCTGCCTCCTTTGTTCCAACCGGTCGCGCTTTAGCGCCACCTGGTTCTTCTGTCGCTGGCGGCGCTTGGCACTTGCCGGTTTCTTTCGTAGGCGAGCGGTCTCTACCCAAGTGCAGAGACCTGCTTGCTCTGTAGAGATAGCTGCCGCTAGCTGTCCCATGTTGAAGGCGCTAGCAGTGGCTATCGGTAGTACGGGCTTTGTTGCGCCCGATGTATTGGCCGGGACCGTAACGGCCGTAGCCGAGGTCTCCGACATCTTTTCCTTTTTCTTTTGATTTTTATTTTTTTTATGTGACTGTTTATTTGCTTCATCCATGTGTGTTTTTTATATCTTCGCCCCCTGGCTTCCCACCCACTACCGAGTCCGCAATAGGGGATGCCTTAGCACCAGGCTCACCAGGGAGTATAGAACTCGGAACGGCTCGTCCTCCAGAAGCAAGAGGTACGAGCGGTCCACGCTCTGGGTGACCCGACCACGAGTGAGTGACAGCAGCGGAGTGGGCTAGGCAGTCACAGCAAAGCCTCAAAACCGTGCCGGCCCACTGCGGTCGCGCCTCCCTGAGGGTTCTAGCCAGCAGCCCTCCGACGGGATACCACAGCCGATTGATCGCAATGCGGCTACACTGCGACCTCCCGTTTTGGGATGAATCTAGGGCCGAAGCAGCATGTTGCACCTCTCTGAGATGCTCAGCTACCAGGATCCCCTTCTCCCCCCTCACGGGTCTCCACGCACGGCACAAACACGCGGGTGACGGACGTAAACGGAGTGGCTGTCACACACCACCCCGCAGCACAGGTCAGAATGGGATTGGGGTGTGGCAGGTAGGCTGGTGAGGGTTGGGTTTTGGGTTTGAGGATGGGCTGGATAGAGACCGCAGCTTTGCCGCCCGTTGCAATGCTCGCAGGTGAAGCTCTTAGTGAAGTGTTAGCTACGTTATCCTTCCACGAGTCAGTCACCAGTTCTGGTCATGAGAGGTTAAACAGCTTTGTACTCGCAAGCCACCACGCCGCGACAAGGCGTCCTCACTTAGTGGTGGAATCATCTACATACTTCCATTGTATTTTTGTCCAGTTCACTGAACTGTGAAAAATAAGGACCGTTCGTTATTCTTCTAATGAATCGTTACTTATTTCCATATTGTATTGTTGTCCTATTGTATTGTTTATTGATCATTCATATGTCAGTTAGACTGCACTCGAACTTGTCACAATTTGTTCTATCCAATTCAATTACACCCACGAAGAAGAACCGACAAGAAACTTCGCAGGGTATTTTTTTTATATCTATATTACAAGTTTAGTGACTAGCCACATAATAACATCGCTTTCATATTAATAAAAGTTTTTATTTTTTCAGGTATGCAGAGCGAACGAAATTACTTGAGCAAAACCTTACTTGAAGTAAGTCTAATTTAGCAATTTCAAATATGTAACTCGAGATTTGCGTGTTCATCTTTCATCATTATGCGTAAACATAAACCGCTATCTAAATCCATATTAATTATTTACGGGTAAATATCGCTTATTGGCGAAGCCGTTTACCTTTAAAATCCTCCCGAGATAAGCATTAATAGCTTTCACGAGGTCCCGGGGGTGCCTCAAGGCGCAATCATCGGCCCGATACTCCTTCATGATTACAGCCTATAGGGCCTTCGAACGGCTGACAGCGGTTCGAATTTATGGGCGTCTAAGGAGGTTAGATAGTGTTATTAAAGATAAACAATTCAGTTAACTATTGTGTTTCGCCGAAGTTCGGCCGGTCAAAGCGGTTTATTGTTTCAGAGTGATGGGCGAAGGTCATTCGGTGAGACAGTTTGCCTCTTGACTTTCTCTTCGATCTTAGTGTTGACTTTACAGATGTAAAATAATGTTTGCTTCATTTTAATGGAGATTATTTAGGCGGTGAGTACTGAGTACTTGCCCTTTTGGATTCTGCTCAGGGCAATTTCCAGCCTCATCTTCGAAATAATAATAACCCAAATGAATAATGAGGAATTTGAGACCGATTGCCGATAACCACACTGAAAGAGATTAATACAGTGAACTGATTTTACATACGGAAATTATTGAACCGTGTGGTTCGTTTCGGACGTAGCGTTTGATCCATCTTCAACGTCACCGGATGGTTAAGTTGATTTTTCGTTTCTCGACTCACTATAAACATTAACCACAATGTTATTTTCTATCCATATATATATCAATGTTTTGTTTATTATTTCGATCGGTCAATTGTGCTACACCCCAGTAATCGTATTCACTCATCCCATTAAATTTTAGTCTAGTCAATATGCCTAGTGGTTCATTTCCAAAGGTGTCTACCTGCTGGGAAACTCTGTAACGATCCTCGAGGACCACAGCGATTTCAATCAACTGACTAACTGCCTAGGGCTAGATTCGGAGCACCTTAGACCCGGGCGAGGAATCGCTAAACCAGGAGTAGCCCTCTCTAATGATTTGGGAGGTGGGAGTCGGTTTACGAGGCAGATGGATTTACGCGACACATAACCAACTGCTTTGAAATGATCAAATTTATTTGATTATTTGGCAAAATTCATTTATTTATTTAGCATACCTAATCAGTAAAATTATTTAATCCTTAAAATTTAATTTAAAATAACTTACTGAATATTTCATGTTTAATCTAATGGGTTTTTTTTCTTAGGTGTTTATTTTCAGTAATTTTTTATTTATTTTCTTCTTCTTTTGTTTAGTTAGTAGGACCTATATATTTATATATTATAGTTTGCACATCGTAAAACTTTATTATTGGCTCTGTCATTTTCTGTCAAAAGAAGAAGAGTGTTTAACAGTTTATGGTCAGCGGGTGAACTCAAGGGGTCCGGCACATGAAAGAACAAAGGAATAGGATTGACTCTTGCGCTATAGATCAGCTGATTGTAAACGTCACCTCCGTGGCTGTGAATGTGTGGGAGGAATGTGTGGTATGTGTGGTATGAGTGGGTATGAGTGATGTTTTGGTGGTTTAAAAAAAAATAACTTTAAATAAAAATAAAAAAATAATAAGAAGATGCGTCGCATTAACCCTAACCTAATGTTGAGGCTAAATCTTAAATAATGATGACCTAAATCTATATTAACCCTAACCTTATGTTGAGGCGGTGCATGTCGTTTTTAAACGGTTTTATTTAGCTTGACTCCGTATATTTGTTTTTGTTACGTTTCGTTTCGTACATGTGGGTAAACAGACAATGGTCGACAACAAGCGCGCGAAAACAGCTGATCTTCCTTAGTTCTTTCATGTGCCGGTCCGGAACTCAAGTCTATCTCATTGTATTCTATAATATTGTGTTTGATGACAACTTTATGCATAAGCGTTGGCAGAAATCGGGCCGCGACGAAGTTGCTTGTTACTGCATGAAGACGTCAAATAATCGGTCAACGGTGTACCGAGAAGCCTGTGGCTTCATTGGAATTGCAGTCCGCTCTAATCTGTCCGGCTATTCACTTGCAAATCTCTCTGAGACGGCTCTATCTTGCTCTTACTAACTCATATTGTTTTCTCTGGTTCAATTCAGTCTCAAGGTGTTCAGTATAATTTTCGTGACACGCGCCTCACCATTAATTGGAAACATTATATTGTATTGATCATTCATATGGCAGTTAGACTGCACTCGAACTTGTGAAAATTTGTTCTATCCGGTTCGATTGCACCCACGAAGAAGAACCGAAAAGAAACTTCGCAGGGTATTTTTTATACACATTTTTACAAGTAATTTAGTGACTAGCCACATATTAACACTGCCTACAGTCTATTAAAAACACAGCTTGAGAGCAAGATTAACAATTTTACTGCAGATTAACGAGTTCTGACTACAAAGACTTATTAATTAAGTGTATCAGGTGTAAAGAGCCTTTGTCAAACTTTGATAAGTAATTTGTATCAACATAATTATTTTAGTATATTAAACATACTACAATGTAGTATAATTGTCAAAAATAAAAAATGAAAGTACTTCGGTAAGGGTGAATTGATTTCAGTAATCGAAACCGAACCTGGTCTGAAGTAGGTCAAACTGCAAATCAGCGCAATAGACAACGTCGTTGTCACCTATTGCATATGCTGAGTTGGGCCCAATTTGTCGCCAATTGTTTCATGAGATGTTTTTGTTATATGTGATTTGTTAAACTGGCGAAAAATAAACTCTCATTTCATTTCAACACTTTTATTTTATTTTAAATAAGGATGTTGTAAAATTTTAGATATTACTTTGACAAAACTCTGTGGCTTTTCGTATGTGTTTAGAAATGTATCATTTATTGTTTGATCAGTTCCTTATTTTTTAAATGTTGTCTTCTATATTAGATAAACGCACAATGTCTACAAAACACTGTCGACAACTTCCTCTGCGAGACAGATCTTTCTAGTGCAGAGCCTCTGTTTAAAAAAAATGTGTGTCGTAATGAAATAAAATAAATTTGAATTGAGTGTAGCCAAAACTAACAAAACAGTAAACACTGAACAAGAATATATCCTAATTCCAAGAGTAAAAGAAATACTTAAAAAAAGCAGGATTTCTATCATAAAATTGTTTTCTATCAGATTATCCTCCAAAAATCTCCCATTCATAACGCTATTACAAAATTGCCCAGCCTCCGTCAAAAACGGCGAAACATCTGTTCGCCATAATCAAATTAATCCATCTACCCGAGATCGAAGCGTCGAGAAAACAATACGTCTAAGTGAAAATAATAATTTCCTAATACACCGAAATGATGGATGGACAATGCTTGACCGGGGTCCGGGAAAGAGGGACGAGTTGGGCGCCATCGGTCAATCGGACTTGACGAAATAATAATGTTGGCGAAAATGACGGGCATAATAGAGTAGATATTTGATGTGCTGGAGGTCGCATTGTGCTCTTGAGGACTGCTGACCGTGATAAGGGAACGGGGGGAAGTCTCGTGTTGAGATGAAACATTGCAGTGTTGGGGAAAGACGAAAATAAGTATATAGAACTTGTTGTTCTTCTTGTATTCTGTTGTTGACTTTGCATGGCCGAATGGGTCAAAACAAACCTAATATATTATTCAGTTAGTGAACATGAATTTAATTCAATGGCATATCGTTAAGAGCATGTTGGCCACCTCGCCTTCCTCGGCTGAAATATCAGGCTCCCATACTAATGTAATCGAACGTTCACTTCAAAACCATTTGGTATGGGGTGAATTTAAATATTAAGTTAATATAAGAAATGTTTTTATGTTACCTCATTTTGATAAGCATTGTATTCTATACATACATACATAGCGTAACGCCTGTTTCCCAGTGGGGTAGGCAGAGACGACGAATCTCCACGTGCTACGATCCTGACACACCTCTGCCGCCTCTTCCACTCTCATAAGTTCTTTGCGCATGCTCGTCGGTTACGGGTACTATGCACTTGACCCTTTTTGAGCACATGTCCAAAAAATTATATATCAAGTAAGCAAAAATTTTTACCATGCGGTAAAGGATGCGCAGCTGTCTTCCGTCGAGTGTGTTTCCTGAATGCCTTCAAACGTCGTATTAACAGGCTAGACAGCCTAGCAACAGTCCGCAAATCTGTTGTCATGGCGCCTCTCTGAGCGAAGTTTCGCGAGGAGAGTTGATTTTGGCTCTGTCGACTGCACCCTCCGACTGGTCCCTCAAAAAACCTAAGACCTTTGCAGCAATCGTTTGATTATGTTAGTATAGGAGTTCATTTGTACCGCATGCATTTAAACATTGTTTGTTCTTTAAGGCTAAATAAGTATCTGAATATGACAATGAATATGATAAATTCATATATTAGTGCTTATACGACAAACATGTAGGATTTGAGTAGAGGTGAGAGAGAAATTGGGCCAATTGGTATATCAGCTAGTCCGCTACTACTGAGTGCCTAGACCGGTTTATGGGTACCTAACCTTATGTGTAGATTCAATGAAAAGCGTTTGTGAATCTAGAAATACACTATTATTTATTAACACACGAGCAACAGACAAACAACGCTGATGTCATATGGCTACAAGAAGACTGGAATTACTTAAATATTAAATTAGCCAAACATTACTAAATAGAGGCCTAGAAAATTTAAACGCAAGCTATTCAAGCGACCGACGAGACTTTACAAACACACAAATAACCAAATAATCCGCCTTGAAAATTTTGAAAATGTGATGAAAATTCTCAAGTTCGTACAAAAAGCGTGGGAGGAGTATTGATCTGTGAAACAATCCGCCATTTACAACCTGAGCCTTCAGATAATACGGATGCGGTGCCGAGGTAAACTGCTCGCCGAGATCTCTATCAAGCGTTCGACCAAGTCAGGCAAGAATATTTTTATGTGTGGGAAGCCTGGGTGGGTATGCATTTTCAACTGAATTCTTGGTGTGACATGAAAGATGGAGGGATGTGAAAATGTAGGGTATAATAAATAAAATGTGATGTACATACAATTTTATGTTTCGTCTTATATTATTATATGCATGCATACCTAACGACACGCCTGTTGCGTAATGGGGGTAGGTAGAGACAACGTGTCTCCACTTGCCACACTGACTCCTTTGATCAGTAGTTTTGTTGTTGTTTTTTTTTTAGGAATTCCGTACCGTTAGTTTATCGTACGGATACGGAAGCCTATTACTAAGCCTACGTCGTCGTCCGTCTGGCCGTCTGTCCGTCTGTCCGTCCTAACTTTAAAGGGATGTATTTGAAATTTTCACAGAATATGTGTTATGGCGGTGTCCTAACAAATTATTAAAAAAAAATGTTTTTTGCTCTATCGTAAAAACGGTAATACATACAAGCTTCAAACTTGGCGTGATTATAGTGCAAACTCTATAAAGTAAAAGGACAAATAATAAAAACCGACCAATTACGTGGGTTGTACGGAAACCGGACTGTATCGAATCTATAAATAACCTCTCAATGGCAAAGTCGGGTTGCCATGTGGTATGTCACTTGGCAACCAGATGCGCTGTTCAGATTACAAAGAGACCACAGACATACCTACAGTACCTACAATCTAAACTGGATTATGTGGCGACGGCATCCGCGGGTGGCCGAGTGGTTTGGGCATCGGCTTCTCATGCGAGAGGTCCGAGGTTCGAATCCGGTCTTGCGTGTACCAATGATTTTTTTCTGACTAAACAATTTACGTGCATACCTACACCTGCTGCTTCACCGTTCGGAACCGGTGTAAAAGTGTAGGTCCCTTCCCTTGCCCCTTACTAGGTGGTAGGCTCAAATTATATCACCGTACTGGATGTAAGATGGCCGCATAGCAGCCTCGGTTGTGTTCTCCTCTAGTCCAGTATAGCCAGCAATCCAGGGAAGTCGTATGGCACCTACCTTCTCGGAGGTGATATTGGCTGGTTGGAACATGGTCAGCATTGTACACTTGTGACCATGTTACAAAACGTATTTTCAATTGTCTGCTTTCGAAGGGGGTGCCACAGCCGCTCTGTATCGCCCGCAGTTGGGCGTAGCGGCGTGCGTTTTTCGCGGGGTATTATCAATTATTAAACATCAGCATGGAAATAGCACCCGCGAGTCCGGAGGCGGATCGGGGTGGCGTCTCGTATATATTATCTGCCGCGACGGGCATAGATTAAATATTTCCACCCTGGATTAGAATAGGAAGGTACAGGCTTCGAGGCAAGTTTGATTGAATCAGACAGGTCGATTGGAACGCCAGTAATCTTGCTAATTCCCAACTCGGGGTAATTATTTGGGGGTTAACAGATTTGGAATTCTTCGAAGATTCAGTTTGAAATATTTATGGTGTTTTGATTGCAGTTGTATTAGCCACCATTTTGAATAATGTAGTTATACGTACGCGTAGAATTGTGTTTTAGTATACTGCTTTGTCTATTTCTGGTATTGTTTATTTCGATGGGCTATAATTTAATATTAACTCTTAAGCACTTCAGTCAAGGAATAAACTTATTACCTACATCTTCTGATTCTTCATTGTACAATTTCATCCAAAGGTACATAGGTAACGTACGCTTTGGATACGTCGGTAATTCCGCCAGTTCTCTTTCAATGGGAAGAAAAATCTACAAACAATCGTTTAGTTAGTATAAGTATTATAGTTACTTACAAATAATTAACCCATACTACCGCTCATGAGAACATTATTATTCTCCACTCCTTAATACTGCATTGTCCGCCCCTACGTGTTTTCCACAACCCAAAGGTTAGTTTGTAAAGGATGCCTCAGGGCATTAAACTCGCCTTTTTAAACCCTTCTATATATTGGTGTACAATAAAGTATATTTTCATTTACATTCACAGCAATCTGACCACTCTGCCTATTTACATTACCTACATCTCGTGTAAAGTGCTCGTGTGATCTGAGATTACAGGTACATTAAAGTTATTGTTCCAGACCACTTTAAATGTTTTCTAATACTTCTCCAGTGTTCGTTGAGTTTTATGCCTGTAGAGAATATTCTGGTCAAAACAATTATTCTTCAAACTGTCAGTGTGACAGCTCCAAGTACAATGATACGAGTATTAGAGTGAAGCTAATTTTCCAAAATAATAATGTTGTTTCCTATCACCAATGTCACCAGCAGACACGAGAAAGAGCCTTCTCGGCCGCCGCATCCATACCTTTCCCGGGCTCCGTTCTTTGCTGTTTTATTTAAGATCATCTTCCAGCGGTAATACATCTATCTGCATACGTATTGGGGATAAGGCGGGGGCTTTGCCGGATAAACAGGGCGCCGCAATTGAAATGTTTATAGATACCATAATGCCGCCGGATCAATTCCGGCCCAGGGTGGTGGTTAATTTATTTTTCCATCCCGCTGAAGTCGAGAATTATTTATTTTGTCTTATGTAAAGGAGCGTATTTTTCCGCAGGCTTACGAGTGTGCGACCTTTTTTGGCGGTGAGGTTGCATTGGGATACTTTTCGAGAAGGCGTTGCGTAAAACTTGCACTAGCATGTGTGCGCGCACGCAGCGCACTTTTTAAAGGTGTCGACTCGACCATTCAATTACAAAATGTTTGAGAAAATAAGCTACAAGTGGATGAGTACTTCAAGTGAATCACCGAATCCTTTAAACTGGAATAACGTGTTAACAGGCTAGACAGCCTAGCAACTGTAGGTGCTGTGTGGGTTCGGTACTTAATAAGAATAGTCCCACTGCATCTCTCTCCGTGCATGTCGTAAAAGGGGACTAAGGGATAAGGACAAGTTATCTTGTCCGAATACTTTGCTAAACGTGGTGTTGTGCTGTAATTTACCAGAGTACTTGCAACACAACACCGATTACTCTGCTTAACCCGATTGTCGGGATACGGCGTGTGGTGTGTATTGTATTGTGCGTACAGCCTAGCAACAGTCCGAAAATCTGCTGGCATGACGCTTCCCTGAACGTGGTTGCGTGAGCAGAGGTGATTTTGTTGCGTGAGCAGAGGTGAGGTGTTCTCTGTCGACTGCACCATTGGTCCCTCGGCACAGCCACCCATATTAGTTAACATTTAAGCAGTGAAGGCGGCCTTCTTCGTTTTTCTGAGGCGATCGCTGCTCCGGAATAACGAGCCAAAATTTAAATTATTCTAATAAGTAATGTGCGCCGACGCTTTTAATCTATAAAACTCCTAATGCATTCTCGTAATAAACAGGCGAGAGGATGTTGCGAAATAGGAAGAGAAGATCACCCCGCTAATGCGACATCGAATGGGGTTCGTTAAAAAATATCCCACTTCTGACGCGGAAGTATCAAAAAGAATACCGGATGAATAAGTAATGAGCCAAACGTACGCGCTCTTCCCGGGTACCCCCCTATCGAACGCGGCGAGTTGTACTTTTGACAGGACGGTTTTGTCTCGCGAGTTCTACAGTTTTGAATTTTGGAACGCGTCTGTAATGGCGGCTGCTTCATTTCCTGGCCGCGCCATAAAATCGCCAGTCGCCCGTTGTAGGTATTAAGTATTTATTATTACGTTACACTTTTTTTTTTCGCGCAGCATCGTTAAGATGGGGCCGAGGAGACAGGTACACCTGTAAAAGTGCCAACGCAGACGTACTCGAGCCGACGGGATTGCACCTCGGACGCCTCTAATGAGTTTGTTTTTTTTTCTTCGTTGTGTGATGCGGGTAGTCTGTAAAATTTTCTGTTGTATATGAGATGAATTGAAATGTATGCTACCATTTGTTCTTTTAGTGTATATACATACAGTACTTGAAGTGGTGGATAACTTTATTCCTACTCGCCCATATATATGTATTTTTTGTTGACTTCTATCTTCTTTTTGTGTCTTACCTACGGGTGTAGCCTGTAGCCGCAAAACTCCAGGCGAGCCTTCATCATTTTTTTATGGTAACTGACACGGTGGGCTACATCACTAATAACATCCGTGATGTCAGCCCATGACTCCGGGTGAACTTGGTGCCACGTCAATGCTGCCCTTCGGTCGTGCCGGCTACACTGAACTGGTCGGAAAACACAAACTATTTAAATAGGCGTTTCGACTGACCTTTCATTCAGTGCGGTGGTACCAACCCGGGCGGGTTAAACCCTACCACCTAGTAATATAAGAAGGGACTCATAACCCTTCATATCAAAATATCTCACTATGTTGGCCCTCACATGTTACCATCAGATTTTCAGCGTCTAATAACCCACACACTCGACTGTCAACCAATTACTCGAAGGAATCTCGCTGTGTCTCGCGCAAACCTTTCGACCTCCACATTTTTATAACGAGACATTACCGGGAGCCCGCTGGCCCCCTCGGGCCCCCGGGGGGCGGAGGGCTGCCTGGCGGGGGCGGACACCCGAGGGCCCGCGACCTGTGTTGTTGCCGCTTAATGAGCTAGATGCTACTCGCTGTCTCCGCGTATCTCGGCCGATTTTATGACTGCCGATATCTCGGCAGCGCTGCTGCGCGCCTTACATTGAATAATTGTCGTAATTTTAGCAGTCTTGTTAGGCAGAAACACGGGCGTGTTCGCCTGACGAATGTAGTATGGTAATGGGGAGGAAAAAAAAACTGATTTTCGAATTGCGCCCTCTTGTCGAGAAAATGAACAGTTTTTCTGTCGTTGTAATTCGTATGAAGATTCCTTGGAAAATTCGGAAACTGAAAATAAAAATCCTACCTCAATTCTACACTACTCCGTTTCAGAACCCTCGCAACCTTTAGTTTTTTTTAGGTTTCCGTACCCCTTACGGAAGCCTATTGCTAAGCCTACAGCGTCTGTCTGTCCGTCCGTCCGTCCGATCGCTGTATCTTTGGAACCGTAATAGCTATTCGGTTGAAATTTTCACAGAATATGTGTTATTTTGGCAGATATAACAACAAATAATAAAAAAAATTTAAAAGTGAAAAATTAAGGGGTCCTCATGCAATAAACGTATTTTTTCAACGTTTGTGGTCTGGCTTGCACTTGGCTGGTTTTTATTATAAAAATTTTCTATCTAACCTTGTATTTTCTACTTTTTTTATTTTTTATTGTCGTTGATCACCAACGCGTACAAGCCGGTTTTACACCACCTCAAAGTATAAATTACATAGGTTGTCTGAGCGTCCAACCTCGAACTCAATAACCAAATCCAACCACTATATAAAATCGAAAATGGCATATCTAAAATCAGTTCAGTCGAACGAACCTAATAAAGACTTGCCAACTATCGAAGTCGCAGCCAAATTATTGTCGTGTCTTGCTCCAATTCCTGATAACTAGACATCAAACGAAACTTTATATCTTCGGGTTATCTCCCCATTGATATCTGGGACATGGAATGAGGGCTGTCGGTATTGGGGTAGTTTGAAAGTTGTGACGAAAGGGTGCCGAAATTTCGATAATAGCACTTCCAGAAATCATTGACAGTGATAGTTTCCCTTTTATCAAATCAATTTGTGAACTTCTAAGGAATACTACGAATGTGTCACACGCACACATTGCAACGAAGTCAAAAAGACGCGTTCGTTCGGTGTTCACGATAAATTATTCGAGTCCCAAACATTGCTACTTGTAAATTATTTTTTAAAACACAACAGTTTTACTCACGGTGCTTCCGAGCTATGTGGCTCGACGTTTCGGGCCAAGCGTATGGCTCATCCTCATGAGCATTCTGCCTAGTGCGATGGTTGGCAGAGAACTCAGTTCTAGTGCTCATGAGGATGGGCCATACGCTTGGCTCGAAAAGTCGAGCCACATAGCTCGGAAGAACCGTGAGTAAAGCTGTTGTGTTTTAAAAAATAATGTCTAACAACCACGGTAATTTAAAAACCCATATTCCTACTTGTATTTTTGTGATCTCACAAATCGACGGAAAATGGTTTGTAAGACTCAGAAGCTCCATCATCTTCTACTTAATCATCTTTAGCATCACCGTCTAAGTGCATGCTTTCTCCATGTGCTTGTCTGAAACTCCAGTCGATTCACTCTAGATACATGGAAACGATTTTTTATCTTCTTCTTAAACAGTGTTTCCGTCCAATTCAATACAGAAGGCACGACATAAGGAAAGACGGGTCCTTAAAAGACTAGAAAAAGACTTTACTTTTAGTGTCACACGCCGGATCAGCACCCACCACGATTATTTCAACATCCAATCCCAGAAACATTTCTCCAATACAACAACAATAGAAATGTATAGGAGAGGAGATAGCCTGTTCAATATTGATCTTGTCGGCTGCTCGGGGAGGCAAGTTTTTCACATTTAAGGGTCTGCCAGGGAAAATTACCGAAAATTGCTAATGTGTCAGACATTTTTCGTTGATTTGCCAATTATCTATACCGAATCAATTTCACGAGAATATTTTTATGTCTTGTACTTTCACGATTTAGCCACAAAGAAAGGTCGATTGCCAGTAAGAGCTGTGTTGTGTTGCCAGTTTTTTTTTATGGAAACTGACACGGTTGGCTTCATCACCTACAACATCCGTGATGTCAGCCCATAACACCGGGTGAACTTGGTGCCACGTCAGTGCTTCCCTTCGGTCGTGAACTGAACTGGACGGAAAACACAAACTATTTACATAGCCGTTTCGACCGATCTTTCATTTATTGCGGTGGTACCAACCCGGGCGGGATAAACCACCTAGTAATATAAGAAGGGAGTCATATCCCTAATATAGTCGTCTTATTTTCTCCAAGAGAAAATTTCGATGTGTGCACTGGTTTGTGCACAGTGTGAAGGTGATCGAAATTTCGTTACTTTTTCCATACCAATTAATATGGCAAAAATCGTGCGCAGCGACTAGGTTTCAGGTGGCTGAGTCGGAGGGGCCAAAGCTCCGATCAGCCAATATCACCTCCGAGAAGGTAGGTGCCATATTGGAGACTTATATGGATTGCTGGCTATACTGGACTAGAGGAGAACACAACCGAGGCTGCTATGCGGCCATCTTACTTACATCCAGTACGGCGGTACCAAGCCAGTCGGCTACAATTTGTGCCTACCACCTAGTAAGGGGCAAGGGAAGAGGCCTACAGTTTTACACCGGTTCCGAACGGTGAAGCAGCAGGTAACAGTAGGTGTGCACGTAAATTTTTCGCTGTTATCGCTTCAAGAATAAGAGTAAATATATATACCGTGGCCAGGGCCAGGAGAAAGTACAGTCCAATATTGTATTATTTTATTTTTAACAGCAAAACAATGCTTGTCGGGTTTTTATACCCTGCGAAGTTTCTTGTCGGTTCTTCTCCGTGGGTGTAATCGAACCGGATAGAACAAATTGTGACAAGTTCGAGTGCAGTCTAACTGCCATATGAATGATCAATAAACAATACAATACAATTTATTATAGATATCATTTGTATATTTATAATGTTATCCTTTTTTTTATCATTATATATAAATTTAATTATGTAAGATGGATGAGAAGAGCGGAAGACCGCGCGTGGTGACGTGCCTTGGGAGAGCCCTATGTCCAGCAGTGGACCGATACAGGCTGATGATGATGATGATGATATAAATTTGAATACCATCTTTTGGCCATATCGAAAACCGATATGGAAATTGACGCCGTCGCCGTCGGTAAGGCCAAAACGCGGCATGTTGACTCTTAACCGGCGGAAGTGGCGGGGAGCTTCCAGGGACGCATTCAGATTTATCTTCTTTTTAATCCCCGACGAAAAAAGGGGGTGTTATAAGTTTAACGTGTGTGTGCATGGGTGTATGGGTGTGTCTGTCTGTGGCATCGTAGCTCCCAAACGGATGAACCGATTTGGATGCGACCTTTTTTATAAGAAAGCTGGGTTAATCGGGATGGTTGTTAGCTATGTTTGTAATCAACTAATCAAAAAATTCATTATGTTAAAAAGTGGAATGATTTGCATGGCGTTTTTTGCTTGAAAAGCTTGAAATAAAAGTTAAATTGCAAATTTAAAAAACACCCGACCCTTAAAAAGTAAAAAAATATTTGCGTTTACTCACTTAAAAAAGTCGGGAGACCGATTCTCAGAGCTGCGCGGGAATTTACTTACTTATTTTACTTTACTTTATGCCTTTTAATGCGTGGCAATGGCGCGCTTCTTTCCTTAAGCAATTTCCTTCAGTCAACTCGGTGGACCTACATTTTTACATGGAATCCGAATCATGCCACTGGGTGAAGGCACGTATTTTTTTTTTCAAATCCGAATAAAACTCATTGGTACACGCTGCCGGTTGGATTCGAACCTCGGACCTCTCACAAGTGAAGCCGACGCCCAGACCACTCGGCCACCCTCATCAACTATTTATTCGCACATCGGTCGAATCCCGGTCATCTGTTACGTACGCCATCAGTATATACTATACAGGGTGTTTCAGGATAGGGTTTCGCAACTTCTGGGTTCGAAAGGGATCCATATTTGGAGACGAAAAGCTCTGTAACGTTTTCCCAGATTCTGTCATTTTATAGAAGTTTTTGGTGAAAATCGTTTCATCAACATTTGGTGGACGGTTAACGTCGACCTTTGTTGAATAAAAATAAAATCACAAACAACAATTCATGCCTAGAAATGGGTATGTTGCATAATGAACTAGTAGAATTGAACTGCATGTAGGTAAATTCCAAACATTAAAAGTTCAATGACATCAAAAGAAAATGGGCACTGGACTAGGTCATTGCACTCCTTAGACCTAGACAGCACTGTTTCCAAATATCCACAGACTCACTGTCCAACGAGTTTTTATTAAAATTTCCAATGTTTGTATGAAAGACACAATACGGAATTTCGATTAGTGTGATAAGGATTTTGTTCTTCTAATATTGAGTATCTTCTATTCATGAAGTTTCTCAAGCCTATCCTGAAACACTCTGTATGCTGTTCTGTCATGCTAGATGGGTGTTCAATGTGAAACTCTTAAAAAAATAATAGCTTCCCTTCAGTTCTGAATTCGCCCCTGTCCCCTTCCCCACCTGTTTACTCCCCCCGCGGGCTTAATAAGGCGTCGAACGTTTGACGCGGACTTTTTATTTGTCCCCGCGCACCTCACCCCTGCCCCTTCTCCCCCACCCCATCCCGTCCACCCGCAAACCGATACGCTTCCGTTGTGTTATTATAATACGGAATGTGCGGGATTAAAATATTAATATACCTGGATAACGACACGCCGAATGGATGATCCGAATTAGCTTCCTTGTTTAACTTCATCCTAACTGGTACCATCATTCGAAATTTGTGAATTTCGTGTAACGATTATTTTCTAAAGTCAAAAATATTCTTGGTTCAGGGTTTTAGCGTGGATGTAATGTTATTAGTCCTTTAGCATATTATATATAAATTCTTCGTCTAGTCGTTTTAGACTCTCAGCATCTTATACTGGTATTACATCAGTCAGTACCCGCCCAAGTTCATCTCGGGAGAGGGGATAGATGTGTGATGAATGTTGCAGATGTATGTCTCTTCTTAATTCATTGTTTCATCAAAAGTTTATTGTAAGTTGAGCTCCTCTAAATATCCAGTCATCATTTTTAGGTTTCCGTATCCCGTACGGAAGTCTATTACTAAGCCTACGCCGTCTGTCTGTCTGTATGTCTGTCCTACTGCTGTATCTTTGGAACCGTAATATTTAGCCGGTTGAAATTTTCACAAAATATGTGTTATAATGACGGATATAACAGCAAATAATAAAAAATAGAAAAATTAAACAATTAAGGGGCGTTCCTATACAAGAGACGTGTTTTTTTTTTCAATGTTTCTTTTTTTTGTGGTGCGGAATCCTCGGTGCGCGAGTCCGACTCGCACTTGGACGGTTTTTGTTAAAAAAATTTGTTTGTATTGCAGCATGTTGTTGCAAAACTTGTATTTATATACATATATAGGGGTATATATAAATCCCTTTCGCTTGTTCAGCAACATCCGGCTCGAAGGACCAAATGTTCGGTTTTACCACTGCCCAGGGAGAAAATTTGAAAGTCAAAGTCTTTTATCCCAAAGAAGCGTGCCATAACCGAGACTCCGCGCCGCCATTGGGAGACGAATGGCGAAAAGTCGACGCAGATAAGGCGGGTCCTGTTTTATTTTCGCGAGCTTTTGATTTCCTGATACGTCTCGAGATAATGCCCCTGCATAATGCCGCCCGAACGGCATCAACATCGGCAAAGGGGAGTCAAAAATTAAGCATTTCAATTATGCGAGCACGCACAGCGGACTCTTCTTCTGTTCCTTATTCAAATCGGATATCGCGCCATTTTCTTTTTACGTTTGAATTACAAATCGGAAGGCCGTTTCTTTCGAATTTAAATTTCTGGAACCGCCGCTGCGCTCAAATTGCCGGTTTGATTGCCATTTTAATGCGGCCTTTGTGAGGTATTTTTGGGAATTATCGGATGATGCTGGATTATTTATTTTTCATTAAGCAGAGTAACAGGAAGCAGCGCTCCTCTCGGAAAGAACTGAGAAGATGGTAGTCCGATATAATCAGCATATTGGATTAATGTTTTGATCTCATTTTGAATAATAATTAGGCTAATAATAATTAGAATAACCACCACCACGACCACCTTGAGAGGCTCTCGCTGAGTGGTTGGGTCAAGGGCCAGATCCAGAAGGCAGCCCTGCTCGACACTGCACGCATCGTCCGGAGGTTCCTCTCTTTGGGACCCGACCATCGGTAGCTTGGGCTCGCCCCGCCGCCGGTGGTGGAAACTCCATTTGTTTTTGTATTAATTTTAGATTTTAAGTTTGTAAATATTATGTAAAATTAATATAAAAAAAATGTGTAAATAAATGGTTAGAATAATAATTAGGTTTTCACTCCACAAACTATGTATGTGTTACTGATAATTTACGAATCTCCGTTAATGTGCACATTAACTAGGGAGTGTGCAGATTACCTGAACGAACCAGTTAAAGTGCGTAATTGTAATTAATTTCCTCACTTTACCTAGTCATTGCGCACATTATAGAATTGAATTACAGCAGTTAAAGTTCAGAAAAAAACTAGTTGCATATTTACTTAATTATAAAGCACCAAAACATTGAGATTGTAGAGCTGTGAGGTAAAAGGTGAAGCGGTGTTGTGTCCTCTGGCTCCACGTGTAGCTGCAGCTGATGTTGTATGGGCTAGTGCCCGGTTGTTCTGCCAAGCGATCTGTATTTGCGAGGCATATTTGATATTACAACCAAGAACATTGTGTTAAGTGTTGTATGGAATTCTTAATTACTCGTTATTCGCCACCTGTTGGTGTGCTGGGAATCTTTCTGTTTCGTCGTCGCAAAGCGATGTAGGTTATTTATTATCGATCTTTATTATTCAGTTGTGGGATAGGTGACCACAATATTGAATAGAAATGACATGGAAACGACATGGCCCGCCTCAACAATACGTTAGGGTTAATTCTTTTTTAAACCACCAAAACATTAACCCAGCCGACCTCCCTCCCCCTCCCCCTCTGCTCCCCTCTTCGCACTTTAACGTCCGTGTCACAAACTATTCTTGTTCGCCTGCATATACTTCTCCCACATCCCAAAGGTTAGTTAGAATATAATGCCTAACGGCATTAAGCTCGCCTATTGTGCCTAATTTATATAAATTGGTGTTCAATAAAGAGTATATACATACATACATATAAGAGTTAGTGTGTATATGTGTATCTAAATGCCAAAATTACGGCGTCTTTCATCATCTTTCTCGTTTCTTTTTTCGTCAAGCAAGATTATAAAAATACAAACACGTTCGCTTGCTAATCTCTCAGCATATTCCGGGTGAAATATGTCCCCCGCACCTCCAAGACGTGGCTCGGCCCGGCCGGATATTACACGGTTCAACCAAATTGATTCAATGCGGTTGAAAGGAGCAGAAGTGAAAGCTATTGCTTTTTACACGGTGTGTGTGAACTGAAAAGTGAACCATTCAATGCACATTGCTCAAGAAGATGTCTCCGCAGGAGGCAGTACACAATATCTACCTACACGTCTCTCTCTCACCGCAGCGATCAAGATTGAACAGCGAGTGAACCGTTCAATGCGTGTGCTTACACGTTCAACTCTCATTCAATTGCATTGAACGTTGAACGGGAAAAGTGAAAATATTGAGCAAGCTCAATCCTTTCAATGCGGTTGAACGTGGTTGCCCGTGATTGAACATTGAGATTGAATGGTTCACTTTTAAGTTTACACTATTTTAAGAATTAAGATTTTTAAGATTTAGTTACTTTAACCAAATTGAAAGGCAGAAGTGAACCGTGTAATATCACCATTATGCTCCTGCCGCGCTCCGCCGCCGCGGCGGTCGGGATGGCCAGGGTGGGGGGACGGATCGGGGGCAAGTATCACATTTTTTTTTTCAAGTCGTCAGATAGATTGGATGACACTCGATCTCCCCGAGAGGACGAAATTAAAACGGCAAAGATGAGCCGCGCCAAATGGCCGGGGAATTATTCGCCGCTGAGTGATTTCGCCCATAAAAATTCGGATTGATCAATTCATTTGGTCTCGTCTCGTTAAATGGGCAAGCGGGGCGGGCCGATAAGGGATTTTTAATGTCCTCCGTCTTTTGCTTATTGAAAAATGCTTCTTGTTTTTCATCGTTCTTTCTGCGGAGATAGATGATGGCATCGTCTGCTTTGAATGCTCCTTCGCGATATATCTTTTTAAACTACTTTCGCATTACTCGAATTGAATTGGCAATAGAAGAGAATGTTTTATTATTTTATTATTAAGAATTAATTAAGAAAGGAGCCCGGCTGCGTACCTGCGTCGTGCAGGCCTCACGCACTCTATGTACTTGCGCGCGCTAACTACCTACCGCCCGGTGGACCGCCGGCGGTCTAATTCAGTAAAAAATCGACAGCCGCGCGAAACATACCTACACGCTCGCCCACGCTAATGCGCGCAGCTGCAAAGCAATAATGCACTTTACACTCGATCGTTTAGGTACATTTTCGCACGCAGCGATTGGCGACGTGAAACATTAGGCTATTCAAGCCGAAGGTATGGAACTTTTTCTATGGAGTGATTTATCTGTTACGAAGTAACTATTAAGTAATTTGTGCCTGCGTTACCTTTATTTCGGCGCGCGGAACAAATCGATTTGTATGAGAGCCACATCTTAGCGCAACCGGAACTGAATTATATTTAGCCTCGCGATCGCGAATGCCATGCTGGCCTGACAGGTTCCTGTACTGAGGAAAAAATTAAAATAAACCATTTTTTTCGTAATAAAACACCCTGCGCGGTAAATACTTTATTTCAAATGTAATAATTGAATCTAGACCTAAAAATAACTAAATTAAATGTAAAAATAAATCTACCTATAAATAAAAACAATCGTCCATAGGGACCATTAGCATTACCCTACGCGGTTATACTCGTACTCTACCTATTTAAACTTTTCAGTACTAAATATTAAATCAAATATTCGCTTTGATATTTGATTAAACAATAACTTGAGGTCAGCTCTTCGCTTTCATCTACGATCGAGCCCGCAACAGAGTAGTTGTACGTACGTTCGAATCGCCCGACAAATCCGGGGGGGGAGGGCGATCCGGCTCCCTCCCCCTTCCTTCCGCATCTTCCCTCCCCTCCCCACCGCGCCGCCCCGGTATAATTTCATTATTCCGAGCGCCATCTATGCGAGCACATCACTTTAAAATATTCTCAATCTATAACAAAGACAACGAGCCCATTCCGCCATTATTATACATTTTTTCGCTCCGCCCTCCCCCCGGGGACGGAGTAGGCGTGGGGGGGGGGAGATTTTTTCCCCCCAGCAGGGGCGAGAAAAAGATGTGTTTTTGTCGTGTTTTTATTAGCGAAAAACAATGATGAATTAGCGAACACCGCGTTTATTAGTGGAGCGTGCGATTTTTTTTTCGGTGTCTTAAATTGTTTTTTAGGCCGCTCTCCGTCTAAGGTGCGGAGATGAGCCGTGAAAATTTGCGTTTTTTTTTTCGAGGGGCAGGGGGGATTGGAATGTTCAATCGCCAGCCAAGGGGAGGCGCTTCGGAGGCGTCCGACGGGGATTGACAGCTCACCTGGTGACAATTAAGAGTTTCTAGCAGCGTACACTGAAAAAACGGTTAGTCAGTTAGTAACAAAATTTTGTGCAATATGTTACAAAACAGTTTAGTTGCTGTGGTGACTACAAAACTAGCAGTTACCACGGCTAAACCGAGTTTAGTAAATCAGTTTGGTTGCTTCCTGCTTAACTGTTTGTTAAAGAAAAACTGTTTGTTGCATAACTGAATAGATTTGTAATGTATAGCTGAACTAGTAGAGGCAAAATAGCTCACGTTTGGTCACGTGTAGCCAAACAATTCAGTGAACAATTAAATTTCGTAAATAGTACCTATTACTTCGGTAGTTGGTTACAAAAGAGGGTTTTACTAAATTGGTGTTAGTTACCGCAACTAAACCGGTTTAGGCACAGATTACTTAATAGTTACTTCGTAACAGATAAATCACTCCATAGAAAATGTTCCTACCTTCGGGCTTTAATAGCCTACTGTTTCACATCGCCAATCGCTGCGTGCGAAAATGTACCTTAACGATCGAGTGTAAAGTGTTTATTGCTTTGCAGCTGCGCGCAGTTGCGTGGGCGAGCGTCTATGTATACTTCGCGCGGCTGACGAATTTGTACTGAAAAAGACCGCCGGCGGCCCGTCGGGCGATAGGTAGTTAGCGCGCGCAAGTACATAGAGTGCGTGAGGCCTGGTACAGCCTGGGGTTTTTCAAAAGGTGCATGAAAAGACTCCTGTTAGGTCGGCATGGCGTTCGCAATCCCCTCGTTAGACACCTACTTGTAGGTGAAACGATGCCACATGACGCGCTATCAATAAAAAAAAACAAAAAAAAGAACAGCAGAGAGGCGTGAATAATTTTTGTCAGCCTCGATAGCTCAGTGTTGCAGACAGTCAACTGTCGCTATTGAATGTTAAGCAACGCTGGGTGCGGTCAGTACTTGGATGGGTGACCGCTGACCGTTGGAGGCTGACCGAGGTTCGGATTCCTCGTAAAACTGTAGGTCCCTTCCCTCCTAATCTTACTTGGTGGTAGGGTTTAACCCGCCCGGGTTGATACCACCGCACTGAATGAAACGTCGGTCAAAACGGCTATGTAAATAGTTTGTGTTTTCCGACCAGTTCAGTGTAGCCGGCCCGATCAAAGGGGGAAGCACTGACATGGCACCTAGTTCACCCGGTGTTATGGGCTGACATCACGGACGTTGTAGGTGATGTAGCCAACCGTGTCAGTTTCCATAAAAAAAAAAAATAAAAAAAAAACATAGGCACTTGGGCCGGCGCGGCATTCGCAACCCCCGCATACGACCGAACGTCCATGGGCGTCGTTAGGCACCTTATGGGTGGCTCGGCGCCACATGTCGCGCCCAAAACGTACCTCTGCGCATTAATACTTCGTATGCCTCTTCGAAACGAATTACCAGAATTTCACACCAACCAGACCGAATGGGTATAAGTTGTACCTGGAATTGTAACTACATACGTCAGAAGATAAGTCTGTATCGTTGGATCATTGAGCCTGTTTTATCGGTACTACTATGGCCGCTGCTCTGACGAGCTTGCTTCCCTTATCACTCCTCCTCCTGTTCGCCTTCTCACAACCCGCCATACTCTCGAGGAACTCCCCTTTGTGGTCGACAGAAGAGTTCTTCGAACTGCACGATTCTCTAAATCGTTCTTGGGCCGCACCGCAAATAGGTGTGTAACGGGCTCCAGGGGAACATCTTTCCCCACTCCTACAATCCACAGATCTTCAAATCGCGGGTTAATTGCCTTTCCCCAGCGACATTAGTCCACCTCCAAGCCGG
The DNA here is from genome assembly GCA_946902875.1 of Nematopogon swammerdamellus. Classification (NCBI taxonomy): domain Eukaryota; kingdom Metazoa; phylum Arthropoda; class Insecta; order Lepidoptera; family Adelidae; genus Nematopogon; species Nematopogon swammerdamellus. Next base: position 1,734,607 of record OX336356.1, on the reverse strand, counting down.
ACTGGCACGTTCTCGGTGGTGAAATTGTCTGCGCCTGAGGCTTCGCCCTCGGGCACAGCCACCCAGTTCGGAAGCATAAAACAAATTCAAAGTTATAATTTTCAGAAGCGGCACATCAATACGCCTCGCCATCATCCGTCGTCGCCACTTATTTTTTCATTACTGATATCCTTTAGTTATGTATCCTGAATCATGAATGCGCGGGAGACGCGGGCGGCGCGGCGGCGCGCCGCTCGCATCAAAGTGAAAAGAGGCTTTATACGCGAAAAGCGAAGGCTCCAATGCTTAGATCGCAGGCGGGATCCATTTCCAACTAAGAGGAATAATAAATCGCCAGCGACACACGAGGCATAACTCAGTAACGAGCAGACACGTATAATCGCGCTTCAGACGTACCTAACTTATTTATATTTCGCCGGGAAGCCTCCGGGGGTAGGTCGACAGACGCGAGGGAAATCCCTTAGGCGAAGACATGCGGCGAATTATGACTGTAAATAAATTATATGGGGTTAAAAAGCGCTCGCATGAGACGCGGAGCGTGCGGGTAGTTTTTAAAATTCGATTATGAGGATTCATATGGCAAAATAACGAAAATTGTTATATTAAACAAAAATTTAGTTCTATGAAGTACGTAATATGAAAAAAAAAAATTTTAACTAGATTATATGTACTAAACACTGAAGCTTTTTTAAATTTACAGTATTTTTTCATGGTGAAAAACATTTCTGAATGTGACTCTATTTTAATTTCTTATGTCGAGCTAGCTCCATACTGGATAATTATTTTGGAATAAAATTTACGTCTTTGTATAGTATAGGGGATTTAATTTCAACGCCCCCAATACCCCGGGCAACAGAAGTCAAATACCTGGGCACCACACTTGACAGTAAGCTAAACTGGGCCAAACATCTTAATCTCAAAATAAATAAAGCTCGTATAGCCTTTTGGCAATGTCGCAGACTCATAGGTAAGACATGGGGACTCAACCCCAATATTACGCTGTGGCTATACTCAGCTATAATAAGACCTATGGTAACCTATGGTGCAGTAGTATGGTGGCCCAGGACCAAACTCAGCACAGTTATTAACAAACTCCAAAGTTTCCAGCGTCTAGCGTGCGTTGCGACCACAGGGTGCATGCGCACAACACCCTCGGCAGCGATGGAAGCCATGCTATGCCTTCCGCCTCTTGAACTTTACATACAACAAGAGGCGGCAGCCGCAGCAATTAGGCTGAACGTCCTAGGACTGTGGAGGGCTAGTACACAAACACCACACACGACCATACTACAGGAAATCATAAAAAAAACATCCCCTGATAGAGGCACCGTGTGATAGAATCAGGAAAACACACGTGTTTGACAAACACTACTATGTAGAACTAGCTGAGGAACCTAAGGACTATTCGGGGGCCGAGGTAAGAATATACACCAACGGGTCAAAAACAGGGTCGGGAACAGGGGCAGCAGTTTTCTCACTTGACCTAAACATACGTAAGACAATCACTCTAGGTATTCACAACTCAATCTTCCAGGCTGAGTGCATCGGAATAATAGAGGCAGCAGCAGCAGTATGCAACAGAGAAATCACTGGATACCAGATCAGAGTACTGTCGGACAGCGCATCGGTGCTACAGGCCCTAAACACCGTGACAATCAACTCCGGACTGATACTCCAGTGCCACCAGGCACTAGAGGGTATAGCGGTAAACAACAAGGTAACCCTACAGTGGATCAGGGGGCACAGCGACTCCTACGGGAACGATGCGGCGGACGAGTTGGCTAAACGGGGCTCCAGCTGGAGTGCAGAAGGCCCAGAACCGTATGTACCCTTACCAATCAGCCAGTTCAAATACTGGCTATATCAACTTACAAAATCTAAACATGAAAATCGTTGGGCCAACACCAGGGACTGCAGGCAATTCCGGTAAGCCATTCCCAAACCGGACCTGCGACTCAGGAAGCGCCTGCTAAAGTTCCACAGGGGTCAACTGCGTATGGCGGTAGGACTTCTTACGGGTCATTGCCCACTCAACAGACACCTGTTTACAATAGGTGTCACCGACAGTCCCCTGTGCAGAGGTTGCATGGCGGAGGACGAATCAGCCACCCACGTGCTCCTGGAGTGCCCGGTGGTGGCAGAAGAACGACTGCAGTTTCTTGGGAACGTGGGAACTGCCCATCGAGTGTGGAAGCGACAGAGAAGAGTGCTCCACTTCATGAAAGAGCTCGGGTGGCTGGAGTAGCACTACCCGAGCGCCAACCTACAACGGACCATCTTGAGGTCTCAGTGCGGAGAATGGCCCACCCGCCTTCCCAAGAGGCTGGCCAGCAAACAAAAACAACAACAACAACAACCTACCGCATACTGCCAGTTCGGCAGCAATAAAAAAGCAATCAAATTTTTAAACACGAACGTCCTAAGTGTGTACTATCGCTTATTCAATGGGGAATGCTCGGAGGAGCTGTTTAACGCGATCCCGCCGCCGTCCCCTTTCCACCTCCGCACAACGCGCACTCGGCAGGGATTGCATCCCTATACGCTGGATTTACCACGGAAGCATACCAATCGGTTCTGCACTTCACAGAACTGGTAAACTCTGGAACGCTCTCCCTGCCCACATATTTCGCCCCAAGTATAGTCTTGGGTCCTTCACGAGAGGCGTGAATGGGCACCTGTCAGGCCGGCATGGCATTCGCAACCCCCGCGTACGACTGAATGTCCATGGGCGTCGTTAGACACCTTATGGGTGGCTCGGCGCCACATGTCGCACTTTCTATAATAAACAAAATAACTCTAGACTTTACGATTATTTTTAAAGGAAATGCACTTTGCAAAATAAGCTTCATTCTTCCACTAGGTACTGTAGTTTTGGTGAATAGGCTCCTGTCAGGCCGGCATGGCATTCGCAACGCCCGCGTACGACTGAATGTCCATGGGCGTCGTTAGATACCTTATGGGTGGCTCGGCGCGGCTTATTTGGAAAATATACCTCTACCCAGCGCTCGTGACGTCACTGATCGCGCTGGCGTCAGGTATACTTTCAAATGCAGGACTTCGCGCGCAGGCACTTTAAAATATACCCGACGTGCGCCGCCTCAACATTAGGTTAGGGTTAATATATAGAATAAATATACATTAAAGGAAGCCAAACGGAGTTTCGTTTCTTGAAAGTATACCCGAGAAAAGTGCTGCGCTCGGGTATATTGTCAAGTGACAAACTTGCTTTGCTACTCCTTTTTTTTTTTTATGTAATCAGGTATGGGTGGCTGAGTCGGAGGGGCCAAAGCGCATGCTCCGACCAGCCAATATCACCTCCGAGAAGGTAGGTGCCATACCGGAGACTTCCCTGGATTGCTGGCTATACTGGACTAGAGGAGAACACAGCCGAGGCTGCTATGCGGCCATCTTACATCCAGTACGGTGGTACCAACCCAGTCGGCTACAATTTGAGCCTACCACCTAGTAAGGGGCAAGGGACCTACAGTTTTACACCGGTTCCGAACGGTGAAGCAGCAGGTGTAGGTATGTACTTAATTTTTTTCGTCAGAAAAAACTCATTGGTACACGCCGACCGGATTCGAACCTCGGACCTCTCGCATGAGAAGCCGATGCCCAAACCACTCGGCCACCCGCCGCTCCTTGAATGTATACCCGAGCTCAGCACTAATGAGCGCTGGGTAAAGGTATATTTTCCAAATAAGCCTCGGCGCCACATGTCGCGCTTTCTGTAATAAAAAAAAAACTCTAGATATTACGATTATTTTTAAAGAAAATGCACTTTGCAAAATAAGCTTCATTCTTTCACTACTGTAGTAAGTAAGATACCTATTTCCGCGCGCCAATTCGAAACACAATATTTTTTCATGAACTATGAAATATGAGAAGAGAAAGTTTCAATCTGAAGAGCGGCGCATATATCACGCAATTTTCACACTTATATCCTCCTTTCGTAACGCAATTAGGGGTTGTTTTGGCACGGGCCCCCCGCTATATTGTTTCGTTCGCGCCTGCTCGCGATATATTTATCGTGTGCTGTTTTTTTTTTTCAAGTGCTAGATTATTTGTACTCTCGGCAGACAGGAAAGTTGGAGACATTGTGAAGACTACCGTGCAGCTACAATGCATACTCGATTCTGTTGCAAAAGTATTGTCCAGTTCTTGAAATGAAATTAAAATATACTTAGAAGAAGTCAAAGAATGAGAAATAGAAAGGGTCAAAAATTGAAAATAAGTTAGCTGTCATTTTCAATTTTAATTTTTAAATTGTTTATTGTATAATTTCATCCATAGGTAGGTAACCTACGCTTGGACATGTCGAAAATTCCGCCAGTTCTAAATTCAATGCGAAGGAGAACTGACAAACAAACTTCGCAAGTCACAATGTTCATATCAATTGAAAATGATAACTAAATGATTTTTTTTATTTAATCAGTTTTATTATTATCTGGGATAAAACAAAATAATTTACAATATTAAATAGAATAAAAATAATAATGTCAAGTTTTTAATATTTACAAGATTAGTTTTAAGAAGATGTGTGAATAAAGAAATAACATAATAAATAAAATAAATAATATACTTGAGAAGAAGTTGATCTATGGCCGACTTGTTTATTGTTTATCTATTCTCGAAATTTATAAAATGTAAGTACAAGCAACACTATTTATTATATATTATTTATTCTATTGGTTATATTAAATTAATCTGTCTAAACAATTATATTCACTTGTACCATTAAAATTTTAAAATTGTAATTTGTTGAATTTTAATTGTTCAAGGGCTGGACTTAATTGTATGTATGTATGTATATATTCTTTATTGAACACCAATTTATAAAAATTAGGTACAACAGGCGAGCTTAATGCCGCGAGGCATTCTATTCTAACTAACCTTTGGGATGTGGGAGAAGTACATGCAGGCGAACAAGAATAGTTTGTGGCAATGTGTTAAGACTGTAAAGAAATGTGTATTATAAACTACATACGAATACTACATAAATACTTTAATAAACATATATATGTATATAATAAACTTACATATTATGTACATCGATCGGTGGTACCGTTGTGCGACACAACCAACTGAATGACAAGAGAGTAAGAGAAGGGGAGTAAAGATATGTATCTAATATTATACATTGCATTTACTTCGGTAACGAGAGGAGAAGTTTGTTTAAATTAATCTTAAATACATTCATAGATGTAGAGGAGCGTAAATGCACGGGCAGATTATTCCAGAGGCGAGCTGTTTGTACTGTGAAAGAGTCCGTGTAGAAAGAGCTTGAGTGAGCCGGTATTGCCAAGAGTAAGTTGTCAGCAGATCTTAAAGCCAGACCGTGAGAAGAAAGAAATTCAAACCGTTCACTCAAATATTTGGGAGCAGCAGGATCATTAAGTGTGCGGAAGAGAAGAGAGAGGGCGTGAGAGTTCCTGCGACCACGAACATCGAGCCACTGAAGGCGAGCTCGATATTCAGATATTATGGTCATACTTGCGCAATCCGAAAATATAGCGAATGCACAAGTTGAGGATACGGTCGAGTTTGTTGAGGAGATCCTCATTTAGGTCAAGATAACACACATCGGCATAATCTAGAATTGGCAATAAGAGGCATTGAGCGAGCGTAATTTTTGTGTCAATGGGAATGAAGTTTTGCAAACGCTTGAGAGAGTGCATGCTCCCATTAAATGCAGCGCTGAATCTAGCGAAACCTTCACTAGATTCAACATAATCTGTATGCAGTCTTATTTTTTCTTCTTCCCTAATTGTTTAAATGTGTATTTTAATTATTATTTTCCTTGTTGTTATTTTATTTAATTGTTTAATAATATATCATGTAATGCTAAAGGGGAAAAATATAGATATTTCTTCTTCTATTTATTATTCTTTTTCTTCTTATTGAGCATTCTTAAAAATAATATCCGCACTGCATCTCTCCCCGTTCATGTGTCGCAAAAGGCGACTAAGTGATACGGACAAGGTGCAGTGCTAAAGGGCGGCAGGCTAGCCACCTCTCACCTTGCCGCGGTCCTTCCACCGAGTCATGCAGCAGGTGAGGTCTTCGTGCCTTACGTGCTGCTTGATAGTTATCTTGTCCTAATAAAATTTTAATATGAATATTATGATACTTGAATGAATCAAGTTGTATTCGTGGTACTATTTATTATGGGCAATATTCACCCGCCACTGACCCGAGCGCACCAGCCTTGTGGCCATAGCACCCACACTGTGTCACTACTTCATCATAGGACAATCACTTGAAGATCGTTGCACGCAGGGAGGCCCGCTGCCGGGATACCACCAATTTGGTCCCGGTGCCGCCATCTACGTCTTGCGTCCGTCGGCCTGCGTCCCTGATGGAAGACTTCTTATGGGACCTCTTATGAGACCTCTTTCCCCCATCTACGTCTTGCGTCCGTCAGTCTGCGTCCCTGATGGGATTTCTTATGGGACCTCTTATGAGACCTGTTGCCCCCATCTACGTCTTGCGTCCGTCAGCCTGCGTCCCTGATGGAAGACTTCTTATGGGACCTCTTGTGAGACCTCTTGCCCCCATCTACGTCTTGCGTCCGTCAGTCTGCGTCCCTGATGGGAGACTTCTTATGGGACCTCTTATGAGACCTCTTGCCCCCATCTACGTCTTGCGTCCGTCAGTCTGCGTCCCTGATGGGAGACTTCTTATGGGACGTCTTATGCGACCTCTTGCCCCCATCTACGTTTTGCGTCCGTCAGTCTGCGTCCCTGAATGGGGATTTCTTATGGGCAGTTTGAGCAGCCCAAAGATAAAAGATCGATTCGTATATTTTAAAAGTTAATTAAGTTAATATGTCGAGTGCGCTTTCCAATGTCAGCATTAAAACGGCGTCCTAGCTAACACAAACGAAACTCGTCAGCAAACGAGGCGAGACCTCAAAGTGACACTTAAATCGCGGACCCCGGCCTCCTCCGGGAGGACAATCGAATTTTCCCACTCTCAGCGTCGGCCATCTTGTTTCTCTATTAATGTTTACTGATAAAAGGAAACCAATTTGTATTTTTCTTTTGAGAGGGGCCGCCGGCCGTTATAAAGGAGGCGCGCTATCTAGCGATAAATTATCGGAATTATTGCATTAAAAAATCCATCTAGAAAGTCAAAGCGAGCCATTATGGCCGCCAGCGGTAGCGGGCCGGCGGCGGAACGCCGTAACCGCCTTTGCGGGCCGCGGTGGAGCGGACGTTACGCCGCGGAGCGAGGCAATTTTTCTCGGTAATATTATGGGAAACCGTTTTTCGCTTGGCGTCTCAAGCTGCGGTACAGCAGATTAAAAAAATGGTTAAAGTAACACTGCGGAACCTTAAAAAGTTACCTCGTCTACGGCCATAAACTGATGTTGAATCAGCTCGTGTCTGGAAACAAGCTCCCCCTAACACTCTCCGTATTTCCGCTTACCGCGACATTTCAAATCCCGTTTGAGGGAACATATATTTTTTTTTATAGATAGCGCGACATTTGGCATCGTTTCACTTACGAGTAGGTGACTTACGATGCCCATGGACATTCTGTGATGCACGGGGATTGCGAATGCCATGCCGGCCTGACAGCAGCCTTTTCACGCTCCTTTTGAAAAAACCCAGGCTTTACTTGGGAGGAAATAGCAGGGAGTGCGTTCCAATATATACATAATAACAATAGGTTCGCAAACTCGTAATCGTGTTTCGAATGCGCTAAATCTAACTTTACCCATAGATTATGTATTGGTTCTAGGCACGGGCGGGGGTGCCCACGATTTTGATTCGGGGGGGTTTTCACATTTGATTAAGCGAAAGTTTTAATATTAAATATTATAATTGGTTCATTTTATTGGTATCGATTCGAGAATGATAATTATGTTATGATAACGTAAAACTTCCGCCAGGTCCCAGTAGTTAGCCTAGTTCCATCGTGGAACTAGTAAGAAAAAAAATATCACCTTTTCCATGTAACTAAAAGCACTTGAATATGATGGAACTAGAGGGAAATAACATTCACAAGTGTTCCGTGGAACCAAAAGCACTTGAATATGATGGAACTAGTGGGAAATAACATTCCCAACTGTTCCATGGAACTAAAATCACTTGAATATGATGCAACTAGTGGGAAATAACATTACCAACTGCTCAATGGAACTAAAAGCACTTGAATATGATGCAACTAGTGGGAATTAACATTACCAACTGCTCCATGGAACTAAAAGCACTTGAATATGATGGAACTAGCGGGAAATAACATTCCCAACTGTTCCATGGAACTTAAATCCTGCGATATTGAAGCAGTGGTGGCGTTCGGCCGCTCAGTGTACCGTTTGCACCCATCTCCCGTTATTATTAAAATTAAGTAGAGTGAGATATCAGAGGAAATTGGTTGGCTAGTTATGCTAAGAGGCTCGCGTCCGTCGCTCTCGTCTCGCTTATCCGACGTATAAATACTTATGTTTTAACACTTACCTACAATACGGTGGTGTTCTGTCGTGAAATTAAATGAAAGGAGGATGGGCAAAAATGTATGGGACGCGTCACAACCGACCAATGGCGACCAGGCACCATATCAAGTAAATCTGTACGGAATGGTCATGGAGTAAGTAACTTTGTTTTATGAGATACTGCGTTTGTAGACACTATGTATGATACTAAAACTAAATTAATATTTTCTGTGTGATAGAAATGTTTTATTGCTCCAAAAAACATTTTACAGAAACAAACGATTAGTAATTTACATGAGGGGCAAAGGCGGACTTATCCCTACAGGGATTTCTCCCAGTCAACCTTTGGATGTTTGAGAGTCGTATGTTGTGAGTAAGTAGGCAAAAGACTTGAGTGTGGGAATTTAAAATATAATATAAGGAAAATAACTATGATAAACTATAATGTACACTACATATAAGTACGCCGTACTAGTTAATTAAATATATGTATGTATGTTCCTCCACAATTCTTAAACCGATGATCCGAATTAGATGAAACTTAGTACAAGCACATTCAACTATACGTGACACAGGCAGGATAGGCTAAATAAAATTCAGTTCCGGTTACGCTAACATGTGGCTCTCATACAAACCGAATTGTTTCGCGCGCCGAAATAAAGATACGGTAGCGAGCTTACTTGCTTTCTTCTTGTTAAATACGAATTTCACGCGAGCGAAACCGCGGGAAAAAGCTAGTACATAATATGTCTTTGCAAAGCACTTTTCGTGACTGTCATTTCTTACTATGGTTTTGTCTAATTGAACAACTGACGTGAGGCTTCGTCTGACTCGAATTTCAAGTGTATATTAATCTTATTTAGGTCTACTAAATAAGATTAATTATACACGTACCCTCACGAACCACTAGAAGTCATGATCTCTTCCATGTCGATCTCGTCCGAACGAATGCAGGCGAACGTGCTCCTTTGCGCAGAATGTGTGACACGTACAACCTTCTTTTCTATCATTTATTGATTTACGTTTTGTTTATAGACGTCCAGAGATACCAGCCTTTCGGCTACAAAATCCAGACGTCTACAACCTGCACTCTTGCGAGTACAGTGATCATGTATGCCAGATCGAGGCCCCATAGCTGCTCTGTCGAACATCCGTTCTTCCGAAAAAATCCCATGGGAAACACAGGCTGCGACCTTTCCCCAGCCGATCCGAGCCACCACCCGTCCACCCGAAGGAACCCCCGACCGAAGTCGAGAGCCGGGGGTGAAGCCTTCACTGCCACTGGGGTCAGCACCCTATCCAACCGCAACCTGTGCCCAGGGCCTCAGCGTTTTGTACTAGCCCAAAGGCTTTTGTTTTCACCAGCTATGTATATGCGTGGAAGTGCATATGACCACCACCTAATGTGTACCGGGGATCCACCGGTCTCGAATGACAGACTTACGTCAGCGTCATTGGCTCGTGAGAAATCCATCCCGCATCCACATATAAGTGTGTGTAGCACCGACATACCGATCTACATTATTCGCATGTCTACCAATTCTCCACATTGGTTACGGAGCTCTAAGTGGCTCACCACTCGCAGCTTTCGCTACTTATTACCGTGTTAGGTGCTTGTGTGTGACACGTACAATAGGGTATTCATCGATGTTGATATTTATTTCCTGCGTGCGACTAATTATAAAAGGAAAGCATTAGCGATCCTACGGCAACATTCGCCATGAGATGCTGCTACTATCAATACCCTCGATAGTATTTATATATTATATTATATATTTTATATTTTATGCTATACTTATTTTATAATTCTCCCAATTAACTTTATACCTATTCGTCTTGCTTTACTCGTTTTACCCGGCTTCAGGTAATAAAACCAGGGAGTAGTTTCACATAGATGCAGTGTATGTACCTACTGTATGTCTCTCTCTCAGCTGGTTCTCTCTCTTTCTCTCCCTTATTTCTTTCCGTCTGTTTGTCTTAGTGTTATTTATTTGTAAGTTTCTGTTTCATTATTTGTTTCATTCTCATGTATCAAGTTGTGCTCTTACTTATGTAGCTACTTAATATGTGAAAAACGGTGCTGGGTATTTACATACTCAATGTTATTTTTTACCACCTTCTTGTTCCTGTAAGTACCTGTTTGTTTTTCCAAATTCGAAAAATAAAAAATAAAAATAAAAAAGAAGTGTACCGCCAATATTACTTACCTGACAGATTCAGTTTTTTATGTATACTTCATCTGGAACTGGACTGGAAGAGTAGAGACTCGCGGCATATTGAGGCTCAACGTTCAGTGGTTGATAACGTGGATAACGTTCTCGGAAAAGTAGCTATATGGGGCCAGGAGAACTCTGTCGCCTTCAACGTCAGCAAGACTCAATGCTGCGCATTGTCTGCTAAGGTCGATTCCTTTCCTTTCCAAGCTAGTTTCCAAGGCAGCGTCGTACCTGTCTCGGAGCACCTAGACCTCCTGGGCACCACCATTTCCAAAGAAGTAGGTTTCCGGCAACTAATCGAGTCTGGCCAAAGCTGAATCCAGAAAGTTGGGAATACTTTTCCGAAATCGGCGGTTCTTCTCACCGGCACAACTATTCCTCCTGTACAAAACACAGATTAGGCCGGTGATGGAGTACTGCAGTCACATCTGGGAGGGTATTCCCCATTATCTGCGTGCGTCCTTGGATTTTTTACAGCGCCGAGCCATCCGTCTTGTCGGTGACCCGAAACTTACAGACGGTCTGGAGTCTCTGAGTCACAGACGATTTGTAGGTTCGCTTAGTATGTTTTACAGATACTATCACGGGCGCTGCTCTATGGAGCTGGCATCCCTTATTCCCTGCTACCCGTCCTATCTCCGCATGACTCGTCGCAGAGAGACTCAGCACCCTTTTGTTGTTGACATTGGGCTTTTGAGAACCCATCGGTTCTCTAAATCGTTTCAATGTCGCACCGCTAGGGTGTGGAACTGTCTTCCGGCGAGTGTGGTTCCCGAATCTTTAACCTTGGTGTCTTCAATCGTCGTGTTAACAGGCTAGACAGCCTAGTTATTGGCTGTAGTTCATAAGTTAATATAATATAATTGTAAAATTTAGTTATAGAGCTGTCGGTTTTTCCAAATATAATAAAATTTAAAATTAATAAAAATACTAATCTACAAGTCGTTAGTGTCCAACCAATGGTAAGGATATCGCGGCCGGAGTTTTACGTGGCTTGCCGGTGGTGGGATGGTGGGGGGTGAGGGGGGGCTGCTGCATGCGCGTCATTTGCGCGCCGATCGTCGTCCTCACACCCCATACGGCGAGATACGGAGCTCTGGCACTGCGCCCGGGCATTTGCGTGATTGCAAAGTTACTCTGCATTACTGTGTGCGCCTCACCCCCGCGCCGACCCGCCGCGCCGCCGCGCCGCCTGCCGACTGGATATGCGGCGAGTTCGGACTGTTAATCTAGGTCAGTGCTACTCAAATGGTGGTCCGCGGATCAGTGCCGGTCCGCGGCGAGAGGCCCGAGGTAAAGATGAAGATGGTTGTTGTTGTTTTTTTTTAGAGCTAGTGTCCATATAACAGGTTCAGTCAGCCTCGGTAGCTCAGTGGTGCGGCCGGACGACTGTTGTTAAGCAACCCTGAGCGCGGTCAGTACTTGAATGTGTGACCGCTCGAGCGTTGGAGGCTGACCGTGGTTCGGATTCCACGTAAAACTGCAGGTCCCTTCCCTTCTTACCCCGCCCGGGTTGATACCAGCGCACTGAATAAAACGTCGGTCGAAACGGCTATGTAAATAGTTCGTGTTTCCGTCCAGTTCAGTGTAGCCGACATGAAATGAAGGGAAGCACTGACATGGCACCTAGTTCACCCGGTGTTATAGGCTGACGGATGTTGTAGGTGTGATGTAGCCAACCGTGTCAGTTTCCAAAAAAAAAAAGGCTCATGATAAGTTGAGATGTGTACGAGTATGTATGTTTATATTTAATTTTAATAAAACTGTACACACTTAAAACATAACTTGTTTTAATACCCCATAAGTATTAAAGGTGGCCCTTAGCTAGGTAACAATAGAAAAATATTTCCGGTCCGCCGCACGAAAAAGTTTGAGTAGCACTGGCCTAGGTGCCGTGTGCGCGATGCGATGATACGGACTTTTCGGCTGCGAGTTCCGACGCTTTGAACATTTTCCTTATCTTGCCCTTGACCTTCCTTGACCTTGTAGTAAGTAAGTGTATATTGCACTCCTTGCTTCTAGTTCTCCTTGTTGCTCTTGTTATGAATAAAACCACTTTTGGACGATGCCAGGAAGTCCAAGATTGAAATATTCGTATTACATCAACGACTAGCTATGCCCGCGGCTCCGCCCGCTCTCATATTTCACTTCACTGCTAACCTCATAAGCCATTTAGCGTGATAGTAAGTAGCCTATAGTTGATGGGAAGAATCAAGCTATCCGTAGAATTTTGTTTTATTAAAATTGGTTCAGTGGTTCTCGAGTTATAAGCGGACAGACAGACATACACTCAGACACTCAGACAGAAAGCAGACGTTGGATTTTATTATAGGTAAGGACGTATTACATGCTATAGTTTTCACGTCTAGACCTAAACTGAAACAGTATTCTTCAAACTACCATGACAGGACAAAACACGATCGCGTTCGAAACACTCGACGATCGCCTTTCATAATTCAAATATCATAGATAGATTCTATGATAAAAGTATAAAATCTTGCACTGGTCAACTACCAGTGCATTCCTCATATAAACTCCTGCAAGCCAGAACTTTCTAGTGCAGGAGAACTGAAATGTATGTATCAAGTGCCAATATTATGTATAAATAAATAAATTTTCATTTTAATTCCTCCCTCTGTCGGAAGAACTGAAAGTACTTGAACAATATCAATGAACAATTCGAGGGTTACGTAAACGAGTTCCGATATCCTTAGTTACATCTTAATGAAGTATTGAATACATACTACAGGTCGTGTGATCGTCGAAGTAAAGCACCATCGGGCGAGGAGGGCAACTAAACACAGAAACAGGTTGAAAAGAGACGACTCCTGCCTCCTAATACTGGCGTTAAGTTCCGAACGTTTTCTTTGGAACGTAACACGGTATGCTACATCACCTACAACATCCACCGAGTGAACTAGGTGCCATGTCAGTGATTCCCTTCATTTCATGTCGGCTGGACTGAACTGAATGGAAAACACGAACTATTTACATAATCTTTTCGACCGACGTTTTATTCAGTGCGGCGGTACCAACCCGGGCGAGATAACTCTACCGCCTTAGTAAGGTAATAAGGGAATTGACCTACAGTTTTACGTGGTATCCGAACACGGTGAGCCTCGCCTCCAACGATCGAGCGGTCACCCATCCAAGACTGACCGCGCCCAGCGTTGCTTAACAATCAATAGTAACAGTCGACTGTCTGCACCACTGAGCTATCGAGGCTGACTTTTGCTGCTACATACTTACATTCCACTATATTATCGAATCTCAAGCATCCAAAGGTTGACTGTAAGAAATCTATGTAAGGAATAAGTCCGCCTTTGCACCTTATGTAAATTTTCTAATGTACTTCTTACTGTTAATAGATAAATAGATAGATAGAAATACTTTATTGCTCCAGATTTTTTTTTTACATAAACAGACAATAAGTAATTTACATGAGGGGCAAAGGCGGACTTATATAGATAGACCTTACAGGGATTTCTACCAGTCAACCTTTGGATGTTTAATGTTTATTGGAGCGATAAAGTGTTTTCTCTCTATCTATCTATTTTTCATTCACGCAGCCGACTCTAAAGCCACGGACCGAACCAGGCGAGCGTGAAGTTTGTATCCAATACGGAAGAGTCAATTTACAGATTTCGATTATCCTCCGGCAGAGGACAAACCTCCATAAATATCGCCCCAATAAAATTGTCCCGAAAAAGTCGTTAAATTCAGATCCTACAAATTAATATCGGGCCGACGCGGCGGCGGCGATCGGCGCCGGCCGCTCCAATTTCTTATTTATTATTATAAACCCACTTTTATTGCACTTGGGAAATTCTTAACGGCGAAAACAAAATGGAAAGTGGAAATTATGGATATCGGGAGAATCCTTAATTTAAAGTAATGGGTGGAGGTAAATCTTTGGGAGATTCGAAATTCGAATTTGCCGCGCGCGCCGATCCGGCGCGGCGCGAGTCTTCTATTTGTTTTTGCCGGCCTCGCTTGCGTTAAAAATGGAACTTGCGCAATGCTGCGATAATATTATATTATATTGTTTATTGATCTGTGCGGGGCCGGTACTTAAAAATAATAGCGCCACTGCATCTCTCCCCGCGCATGTCGTAAAAGGCGACTAAGGGATAAAGACGAGATGCCCTGCTAAAGGGCGATAGGCTAGCCACCTCTCACCTTGGCACGATCTGTCCACCGAATCATGCAGCGGTGGGTATATTCGTGCCATACTTGATATACGTGCTTGATAGTTTATCTTGTCCTAATACACAACACCGATTACACTGCTTGCTTATGCCGATTGTCGGGATACAGCGCGTGGTTTTTTTAAGCGCGACCGAGCCATCCATTCGGTGTCTAACGGCGCTCGCCTCTCTCCCGTACAATATTTCATAATAAAAAAACACCTCGCCCAATACGCCCGCCGAAGATCTACATTCGGCAAAAACTTTTCATTTAATTTTCCAAACTTTTAATCTCAAAGTGCCCGTGAAAGAAAAATGAAAGCCTTAAGAAAATCGGCACCGCCACCTATTATCAACTCGGGGAACGCGAATAACAATTTCTACAATTCCCCATTCCGTCGCGTCGGCGAGCCGACTTCGACTCTATTTGCAAGGGATCAAAGTCGTTTACTGTTCGGCTCGAACGAGGCGGTTAGGTTAGGCGTAAACTTTGTCGAATTGTTGCAGAAAGAGTCATAAAAAGTAAGATATTAATGTATCGCGGGAGACGTTACGAGACTTCCCGCGGATCGATTTCTATGCATAAAAAATGCTAATGGCTCTCCGCGAAGGTGCGGGTGGACCTGACGGGAAGTTGTATGATTTATGCTCCAAGTTGGCCGGAGCGGGGGCGCACTATCCGGGTCGAGCCTTCGATGTCATCTTGATGGATGCTGCGGGAGGCTCAGCGCTCTGTGATGCCGCCATGTAGGCACCCGCGCGATCTGTGAAGTTGAGCGCGAGCGGAATTAACCTCTATACCAGCGGTGTCCAACCGGTAGTACTGACCTACCAAGTTATCTGTGTAGTGGTCAGATCAGGAACTACAGGTCTGTCTCTCTCTCATATGTGTCAAAGCCGGTGCGCCACCTGAAAGACTTCCTGGCTCCTTTAGCTCCTTTCGGCAGACTTCGGCTCGAAGGAAAGTGTGGTATGAGTGATGTTTTGGTGGTTTAAAAAAAAGTAACCAGGGTTAAGATAAAGAAGATGCGTCGCTACGCGACGCATCGTGTTTTTTTTTTATCTGTAATTTACATACTTTAATTTTAAGCTTTTTAAAAAAAACTCCATGAAAATCCGCCCACTTTTTAAGAGAATGAATTGTTTGATTTCTTAATTACTTGATTACAAACATAGCTAACAACCATCCCGATTAAACCAACTTTCCAATAAAAAAACCGCATCCAAATCGGTCTTTTCGTTTGGGAGCTACGATGCCACACATAGTCACGCCCATAAACATATACACACACACACACACACGTTAAACTTATAACCCCCCTCTTTTTCGTCTGGGGTTAAAAAATACTTTTAGAAATACTTTGACTGCAGAACATGTCAAAAATTGCCTAATGCTGTCATCATGCTGTCATATGGATTATATAGCAGATTTTGTAAATTTGTCTGAAAATCAAAATAGCCAGGTACCTGTCAGGCCGGCATGGCATTCGCAACCCCCGCATACGATCGAATGTACATGGGCGTTGTCAAACACCTTATGGGTGGTTCGGTTCCATATGTCGCACTTTCATTAAAAAAAATGTATCGACGATGGTGACCATGATTTAAAATTTACTGGTAGCGACCCCGAAACAAGCGAAATAAAAAAACATAGATCTTCAAAGCATAGGATAAAAGTGGGCTATAAGATTTTATAAAACAAATTGTTCGCAATTAATTTTAAACACATCAGAATCGTTTTAGAGTTTTGTTTTGAAGCCACAACGACAAACGTAAGTTGCAGGAATTCGAGGGTGGGAATTGTTTTCGCTACGCGCAGCGCCATCTCTTGTCGACTAGCGCACATAGGAAAATTAAATAAGGGAAGACGAAGATTTTTGGGTTATATTTATAAAAATAAATTACTTTTTCTACGTTTATTTAGTTAAAAAGCTATAATTTAATTAGACATTTTTACAGTAAAGAATAAAACAATTCATGGTCATACATAATATAAATCTGTCTTGGACTCTCATGCTATGTACCTATACCATTGAATTATGTTTGAACGCTGTTATAATGAAATGTTTTATTACATACATACATACATGCCATCACGCTATATCTTGCCAATCGATGTAGTCAGAGTAATCGGTGTTGTGCTGCAAGAACTCTGTCGAACAACACCGGCCACCACGCTTAGCTAAGCATTCGGGCACAGGAACTATAAAACAAGAAGGCACGGTTAATAATATATATTTTTAAGATCCTTAGGCCTTAGGTACTTTGCAATGTTATTTGATAAAATTTAGCCAATTTAAAAAAAAACCTTACGACAATGTTCTACCATTTTAAAATATGTTTTCACCAATTCAGCGGCGGGTGGCCGAGTGGTTTTGGCATCGGCTTCTCATGCGAGAGGTCCGAGGTTCGAATCCGGTCGGCGTGTACCAATGAGTTTTTTCGGACGACACAATTTACCTGCTGCTTCACCGTTCGGAACCCTAAATACCTACGCCTGCTGCTTCGCCGTTTGGAACTGGATGGTAGCTAGACTCAAATTGTAGCCGTCTGGTTTGGCACCACCGTACTGTGTGTAAGATGGCCGCATAGGAACCTCGGTTGTGTTTTCTCTATTTCAGTTTATCCAGCAAACCAGGGAAGTATCCGGTATGGCACCTACCTTCTCGGAGGTGATATTGGCTGGTCGGGGCATGTGATTTGGCCCCTCAGACTCATGCCGGATTACATAAAAAAAAATTAATATTCCAAGCGACGACACAATTAAACAAACGTACGACCGTATTAGAATATAGCTAATGGTCCCAGGTCTACCCAACCTTTGGTCACGTATCGCGAAACGGATAAAAAAAGTAGACGTCCGGAGCAGCGATCTGGCGATAGACGCGATACGCCGGTCACGTGGTCGGAATACTTTATATTTTATAATATTAAAAATATGAATACCGCCCCTCGTGCGGATTTAGAGGGGGGACGGGGGGGACGGGATCCCCTGTCACTGCGGAAGCAAAATCATTAGTCGATATAACTGCAGTCACGTAATTCGAATTTGGAATTCGATAAATCGGCCTAGTCAGTAATTCAAATTTAGAACTTGTAACGGAATTACTAATTTCGTACTAACTCCCCTTCCCCGAGGTATTTGAGAAATCGAAATACCTGTTCGATGAATCGTTGTACTCATATCATTGGAATTAGTTTGGAACGGGAAAATAAATTCTGACTTGCTTCTTGTTTTACTTTTCACATGGTTTATTAGTTAACTATAATCCGTGGCAAAAAATTTCAAAATTGCTAAATATTTCAAGAAAACAAATTTTAAATTTGAAGTCGGAACGTATGTTTTAATACGTAGTGGTACGACGTCGTCTTTAGAACGTAGTCTTCAGAACGTGACTGCGCGCGAACGATTACAATTTGACATTTTTGAAAAATTTTGCAGGCCGAAGACCGAGTGTGAATATTGAATGAGCGGCATCCACCTTCCTAATCCCTCTCCCCTCCCGCCCCTCCCCTTCTCACTCTTTGCCCTCAAACGATAACCTCTAGATCCGTCATTGAACTCAGTCCGTTGGCTGGAGAAAACTCACTTGGCATAGAAAAATCAACCGTACATACATACAAAAACACGTGTAACGCGTGTGTACGTACGATTTGAAACTCTCATAATATGTGTGTGTGTGTGTTGTATGTTGTTGTGTGAGTGTATGTGTATGCTAATAAATGCGTAAACTAATAGCTTTGGGTGTGTACGTGTGTATATTTTTAATCGGTGTGTCGGCAGCGACTGTGGAGAAAGCTCTAAGGACACTTTTTCAGATGTTTTTCCTGATGTTTTTTTAATATACTAAATATTATTTACAATAATAATTCTGACGAAGGCTCTATACACCTGATTTTATTTGTTTTTTTACTTTTGATTTTATGTGGTTTTCATAATCATTATCAATCGTAAATTATAGGTTATTCTAGCTCTCAAACTGTGTTTTAACAATGGAAGCCTCGTAAACTCTGGAACGCTCTCCCTGCATACATATTCCCCCCCCCCCCCCCCTCCCCCCTCCTCCAGTACAGTCTCGGGTCCTTAGGGGCGTGAATAGGCACTTTCAGGCCCGCAAGGGATTCGCAACCCCGCAACTGAATGCTTCGGCGACAACATGATAGCTCATGATAGCATGATAGCTCGATCAATAAAAAAATAAATAAAAACCTAAGTGCAGTGTACTATGAATGTCTATGGATGCTTAATAATAAATAAAACCGTGAGGTCAACCCATCATACCTTGCTCCTGACATAGCTGTCATACCCACAGTACCGGTGTTCCCTCTGATCCATTTGCACTTCTTGCAAACCTGTACCTTAATCACGAGATTTCACCTACTACAACGCCGTGTTCTCCGCATCATTTTGTATGGAGGAACGGAGCAGCGCCTGTAGTAATAGATCTGCGAATTTCGTTTCTCCATACAAAATGATACGGAGAACAGGGCGTAGCGTAGCGTAGCGTAGCGTAGCGTAGCGTAGTAGGTTAAATCTCGTGATTAGGGTACTGATCGTTAACGCGATAAAACTGAGTTGCGTCATTCTGCGCGCAGAGCGCCGCCGAATTTGCCGCCCACAGCTTGATCCCGGTATCGCTTCGGGTGGCAAAGCTTTTTTAATAATTACATTTTTTAAATATAAAGTAAAAAATTACGTCCAAGGGTCGGATGGACCCGCGAATTTGCATAAACATGGGAAGATAATAAAATAAATATACGCCGCCACGTGCGCCAGAAGGAGATATACATTATTTGCCTGTGTGATTTTTAATCTTATTTTTTTCCAGCGATATGTTCCAGTTTTTACAGGACCTTGCGTTTTTTTTTTTCACCGCGCACAAAACCGGCCTTCTGTTAATTGCCTTTACCTGAAAATTATACGTTTTATCATTTATAAATATTTTTATATCCGCGCGCGCAATGTATGAGGTCGTCGGCTGTCCTTCTCGGTGTGCAAATACATATTCGTCGCAATTAAATGAAAATATCCTTCCTTTCCTTATTCCTTACCTATAATAAAATCCAACGTCTGCTTTCTGTCTGAGTGTATGTCTGTCTGTCCGCTTATAACTCGAGAACCACTGAACCGATTTTAATAAAAATAAAAAAATCTACGGATAGCTTGATTCTTTCCATCAACTATAGGCTACTTACTATCACGCTAAATGGCTTAAGAGGTTAGCAGTGAAGTGAAATATGAGAGCGGGCGGAGCCGCGGGCACAGCTTGTACTTCATACAGTTTTATATACAGTACCGTGTGGGTTCGGTACTTAAAAAGAATAGCCCCACTGCGTCTCTCCCCGTGCATGTCGTAAAAGGCGACTAATGAGGACAAGATGCCGTGGTAAGAGGCGACAGGTTCGCCATCTCTCACCTTAGTACGATACTTCCACCGAGTCATGCAGCAGGTGGGTCTTCGTGCCTTACTTACTTGATCGATTTATTCTTGTTCGAATACTTTGCGAAACGTGGTGGTCGGTGTTGTGCTGTAATTTACCAGAGTTCTTGCAGCGCAACACCGATTACTCTGCTTACCCCGATTGTCGGGATTCAGCGTGTGTGATATGTATGTATGTAGTTTTATGTACATTTTCTTTTTTTTTTATGTCAATTTAATAATGTAAAGCAATTTATATAATGACCAAAGAGCGTAACGTTACATTGCAAGTATAGTTTCCAATATTACCAGAAAATTAAAATTAAAAAAAAATACAACTTGAACGATGAAGATATTGTCTCTGCCTACGTAGGCGCGCGGTGACTTTATTTTAACACTTTCGATGATAAGTCACTAATAGATTCAGCACAAGCTGTGTCTGGTCCCTTTTTATAATTTCTGAATTTCTATGTTTTTTTTTATGGAAATTCACACGGTTGTCTGCATCACCTGCAACCTCCGTGATGTCAGCCCATAACACCGAGTGAATTAGGTGCCATGTCAGTGCTTCCCTTCATTTCGTGTCGGCTACACTGAACTGAACGGAAAACACGAACTATTTACATAGCCGTTTCGACCGACGTTTCGTTCAGTGCAGTGGTACCAACCCGGGAGGGATAAACCCTACCACCTAGGAAGGTAAGGAGGGAAGGCACCTACAGTTTTACGTGGCATCTTCGTTCAGCAACGCAATCTATAAGAAAAAACCGGGAAGAAACCTTATAGAGCTTTTTTTCTTCTAAATATAACTTACGTACTAAGTTTTCATTACGTTAAATATAACGTACTATATCTATGCAAAAAAATTAAAATATTAAGTCAAGAATGAAGGACATATCCATAAAAAAAATTATGTTAAAATTCAAAGAACATAGGGTTCAGTCAAGTTATTAATACAATTTTAATAATCAAAGTCAGCAGAATTTGTATTTACAGTAAGAAAAAAATTCACTTAACTTATAAAATGGATTGTCTAAGAGAATATTTTCAGCTATGAATATATAGATTTAATTTTATCAGGAACATTTTCGTACAATTTGGTTCCAATCACGTCAATCTTAACCTTCAAAAACTCACACAACATAAGAGACCCAGCCTCTTGCCTGCACCGTCCCCGGAGCCCCGAGATACTTGGCAACCGCCAAATATTTGTCATACTTTCATGGGCCGACTGTCGTCTTCTATGGGGGGTTCTGGCTGGACGAATTTACGCTCGCCTCAGGCCTGCTGTGCCGCCGCAGCGATGGGGCGGTTGCGGGGTTTGTGCGGTCAGAGGTGAGGGGTCTGGCTAACCGCATGCTTCGTTTGAAGGGTTAACATTCTTAGGGTATTGTTGTTTTTTACAACTTGTACAATTAATTGCTTTAGCGTTCTCCGCAATATTCGGTCGCGGCAGAATAAATTTAGATAGATACAAATACTTTATTGCTCCAAAACATTTTACAGTAACAAACGATAAATAATTTACACGAGGCGCAAAGGCGGACTTATCCCTTACAGGGGTTTCTCCCAGTCAACCTTTGGATGTTGAGAGTACCTCTACGTCAATGAAGAGCTGCTGAATAAGCTGGACCGACTACTAAACATGTGCATCCGCTACATTTTCGGTCTGCGGAAATATGATCACATTTCTGAGTTCCGATCTAGCCTTCAGTGGCTCGACATTCGTCGTCGCAGAAATTCCCATGCCCCTCTCTCTTGTACTGCACACTGAATGACCCTGCTGCTCCTAAATACCTATTTTTTTTTTTTTTTTTTTTTTTATGGAAACTTGACACGGTTGGCTACATCACCTACAACATCCGTGATGTCAGCCCATAACACCGGGTGAACTAGGTGCCATGTCAGTGCTTCCCTTCATTTCGCGCCGGCTACACTGAACTGGACGGAAAACACGAACTATTTACATAGCCGTTTCGACCGACGTTTCGCTCAGTGCGGTGGTACCAACCCGGCCGGGATAAACCCTACCACCTAGTAAGGTAAGAAGGGAAGGGACCTACAGTTTAACGTGGAATCCGAACCACGGTCAGCCTCCAACAGTCAGGCGGTCATCCATCCAGTAACTGACCGCACCATTAAGCTGCCGTGGTTGACGATCCCATAGTCGACTTTTACGACATGCGACGGGGAGAGATGCAGTGGGGCTATTCTTTTTAAGTACCGACCCCACACGGTACATCTATCCGACCTACCTACCGACCGTACCTATCGTACCTATCCGACCGTTTCCAAATGCTTTCCTCCCGCGGTGTATCATTAAGATCCTCTGACACCCTTGTTCTTGCTATCCCGTCCCACTCCTCAGACTTTTACACTGACTCTTTTACAGTGCACGCTGCACGCATGTGGAACGGACTTTCTCTTCGTTTACGACAATGTGCATCGATCCACACGTTCGGAGTGCTCTTGAAAGACCATCTCCTCAAACCCTAAACCTCATCTTCTTCTGTTTCTGAGTTAATTCATAATATGTTTTGTCTGAGTTGTATTATGTATATGCTTATAATATTT
The DNA here is from genome assembly GCA_946902875.1 of Nematopogon swammerdamellus. Taxonomy (NCBI): domain Eukaryota; kingdom Metazoa; phylum Arthropoda; class Insecta; order Lepidoptera; family Adelidae; genus Nematopogon; species Nematopogon swammerdamellus. Next base: position 1,711,770 of record OX336356.1, on the reverse strand, counting down.
ACTATTTACTATGGTTACTTTATGGTTATTATATGTAAGTACAAGCTGTGCCCGCGGCTCCGCCCGCTCTCATATTTCACTTCACTGCTAACCTCATAAGCCATTTAGCGTGATAGTAAGTAGCCTATAGTTGATGGGAAGAATCAAGCTATCCGTAGAATTTTGTTTTATTAAAATCGGTTAAGTGGTTCTCGAGTTATAAGCGGACAGACAGACATACACTCAGACACTCAGACAGAAAGCAGACGTTGGATTTTATTATAGGTAAGGAAGTAAGTAGCCTATAGTTGATGGGAAGAATCAAGCTATCCGTAGAATTTTGTTTTATTAAAATCGGTTCAGTGGTTCTCGAGTTATAAGCGGACAGACAGACATACACTCAGACACTCAGGCACTCAGACAGAAAGCAGACGTTGGATTTTATTATAGGTAATAAGTATTATATGTATATATATATAAATTGTTGGTTTCTCTATTTTTCTATTGTCTAAGACTATGTTTTGTTGCACCTACCCTGGTTTTTATATATAAAAAAGGGCATTAAGTGCTACCTTCTGTACAATTTTTATGTGCAATAAACGTTTTTTTATTTGATTTGAGAGTCGTATGTTGTGAGATATAAGTAGGTAGTAGCATAAGACTTGAGTGTGGGAATATAAAATTTTTTACTCTGGTGGCAGGGAATAAGGAATGCGTTCCATAGAGCATAACAAAATATATACCACAGAGCATCAAATACCTACCGCCCGCGCCCCCTACTAGAGACGCCCTAAGCGATAATATTTGAAACCCAAAAACTACACGCAGTGCTGCTAGCGCTTCGTATGTGTGTGTGTGTGCGCTAGTATCGACACTACACACAAAGAGGAGCAAGTTAGGCACACGCACAAAACAAATGCACACGCACAACACACATATGTAAGTTATAGGCCACGCCCACAGGCTTCAACGGCGTTGTAGAGAAATCGCGCTCAGGGCGCCTCTAGGAGGGGCGCGCGCATTTGATGCTCTGTGATATATACAGACGCATTTTTATACAGAACCTATTTTGGATCCGTCTCGCACTGGCAATTGTTGACAGTCATAACAAAATTACACACGGTGTGAGCAATTAAATTAAAATTATTCAAACCTACATACATACATAGCGTCACGCCTGTTTCCCGGTGGGGTAGGCAGAGACAACGGATCTCCACGTGCCACGATCCCGACACACCTCTGCCGCCTCTTCCACTCACAATTTATGTTCCTCATACTTGCTCGTCGGTTACGAGCGGCGGGTGGCCGAGTGGTTTCGGCATCGGCTTCTCATGCGAGACGTCCGAGGTTCGCATCCGGTCGGCGGCGTGTACCAATAAGTTTTTTCTGACGAAAAAATTTACGTGCATACCTACACCAGCTGCTTCACCGTTCGGAACCGGTGTAAAACTGTATGTCCCTTCCCTTGCCCCTTACTAGGTGGTAGGCTCAAATTGTAGCCGACTGGGCTGGTACAACCGTAATGGATGTAAGATGGCCGCATAGCAGCCTCGGTTGTGTTCTCCTCTAGTCCAATATAGCCAGCAATCCAGGGAATACTCCGGTATGGCACCTACCTTCTCGGAGGTGATATAGGCTGGTCGGACCATGTGCTTTGGCCCCTTCGGCTCAGCCACCCACACCGGATTACATATTTAAAAAAAGACTCCGCACTTGACCTTTTTTGAGCACAAGCCCGGTCTGGTCTAGGTACGTGCTTTTAGAGAACGACCCTTCCCTCTAATCCATAAATCCATAAATTCCTGCAAACGTAAAATCAGTAAAATAACCTACCGCTAAAACTATTATGAGGAGGTTTAATATTGTAGTACCTGGGCGACCGAGCTTCGCTCGGCGTCTACACCTATCCAGATAAACTTTAAAAAAATCACATTATCTAAATACAAAATTACATCAAAATCGTTAGAGCCGTTTCCGAGCAACCAATTATATATATATATATATAAAAATCCAACGACCCCCAAATTAGAATCCCAGATATTTGCAATACAAGACCAGGCAATTATCACAAAACAGTTTGAAAGAGATGTACTCAAACGAGAGGTCGACGGTAAATGTCGCTTGTGCAGTGAACGTGACGAAACCGTAATGCACATTATATCAGGTTGTAAAATTTTGGTACAACCTCTGTATGTTAAAAGGCACAACAATCTCGTAAAATATGTGTATTGGTGCCTGAGAAAGAAACATCAATTTCAAACAACCAAATTTTGGTGGCAATGTCCCTTAAATGAGCCACATGTAATTGAAAACGAGTCTAGCAAAATTATCTGGGAACTACCAGTAACTACCGACCTTGCAATACCGAACAATAGACCAGATTTGATATATATAGATACATTGAAAAATAAAACCTATCTCATTGATGTAACCGTGCCCTCAGATTACAACATTATGAAAAAGGAAGCAGAAAAATTATCAAAATATTATGCCCTCAAAATTGAAGTGGAAAGACTGTGGAGCACAACGTGCAAAATTATTCCTATTGTTATTGGTACCACCGGAATTATTTCAAAAACTGCACAAAAATATATAGATATTTTGAGGGCCGATATAAAGATGGAAATTTTACAGAAGCAGGCGGCTATACATAGCACAAAAATTATGTCGAAATTTATGAGTGGATATTTGGAAGAATTAAATCAAACAGAAGATCAATAGACCAGAGCTCCAAAATACTTATGTATAACATCTTATTGTACACCTTGTTCTTTTTCCTGGGAGGACCCTGGGCGGGAACAAGTCGGACTATTGGCACTAAGATGCCGGAAACTCCAAAAATTGGATGAAGAAAAGTATAGATACAAGTTTAGCTCACTTAAAGTAATAGGATAATAGGATGTAGGTAGATAGTGGTAATGATTTACAAAATTTTAAAATTGGCCTGATAAAAAAGTCTGAAAATGCTGCAGCCGCCTCGCTCGCTCGATTCCGCGCTCCAGGGCTTCTCAAACTTTTTCCCAGACCGTGCGTCAGGCGAGATCGAACTCGGCCACTATCCGGGGCCACTCAAACGCGGCCCGCGGGCGTGCGAGGGCCCCGCGAGAAATATGATTAAGAAACTTTTTTAATCAATAAAAAGAACAAAAAAAAAGCGCCTCTCCGCCTCTTCCTTCTGCGTTTTTTTTCTCTTATTTTTCATTATCTCTCCTTTGGGCCGGTTTCCTGTTACACCCGAGTTATAATGATTTAACGTTTGATGGATAATCCTCTGGGCGTAGAGTCGATGTTGATGGCTTTATTGTGCAAGTAATTTGGAATTATTTAACTAATAAAATTTTTTTTCTTACTGTTTATTTATCTCTATCTCAATATCTACTTCTTATACAAAAGGGAACGTGTCTCCATACATACATACATAGCGTCACGCCTGCTTCCCGTTGGGGTAGGCAGAGACAACGGATCTCCACGTGCCACGATCCTTTTTTTTTATAGTAAGCGCGACATGTGGCACCGATAAGGTACTAGCGACCACCCATAGGCGTCTAGCGAAGCCCATGGACATTCGGTCGCATGCGGGGGCTGCGAATGCCATGCCGGCCTGACAGGTGCCCATTCACGCTTCTCTTGAAGGACCCGAGACTGTACTTGGGGAGAAATATGTGGGCAGGGAGAGCGTTCCAGAGTTTACCAGTTCTGTGGAGGAAAAATCTGCAGAACTGATTGGTACGCATCCGTGGTAAGTCCAGCGTACAGGGCAAGGCAATCCCTTCCCAGTGCGCGTTGTGCGGGGTGGAAAGGGGACGGCGGGATTCTGACACCCCGCTGCCGTCTCTTCCACTCTCATAATGTTGCATGCTCGTCGGTTACGGGTACTACGCACTTGACCCTTTTTGAGCACATGCCCGATCTGGTCCAGTTTTACCTGGTCATCTTTTTATGTACTCATGCTAATTTAAACAATCGAATTTAAAACACTTGCACATTGTTTTAAACTAAATAATATCAAAATAAACTATCAAATAGAAAAACTAATTCAAAATTACCTATGCTGGAAATCACCTACAACATCCGCGATGTCAGCCCATAAAACCGGGTAAAATAGGTGCCATGTCAGTGCTTCCCTTCATTTTTTTTTCATGTCGGCTGCACTGAACTGGACGAAAAACACATATATAAAATGGTTCACCATCTCCGATCATCCCCTGTGCGGCCGCGGTGCCTGGCGCTCGAGGAACCCGTGAAAAATCCTCCCGACTTTTCTTTGAAGCTCGTGAAGGGAAGTTTCCTAATATAATTGACTAATACAGCTTCCTCGCCTCACGGGCCCATCGTCGCGATCTCTGATCTGGACGCCATCGCGGATCTCGCCTTTAGCTCTCATGTGCCGCTGCTGCCGATGTTGTGGGACTTTTTTGACATTGGAAATGTCTTTTCGTTCGCTCCAGTGTAGGCTCCGATTTCACGAAAAAGTGCGATCCCCTTATATCTCGGAGAGTTGTGAAGATATGATATTCAAAAAAGGCCCAAAAGACGCGTATTCACGAGAGCTGCAAGGTGCAAAAAGAATGGCGCTCGATATTTTAGAAACGAAGAATGATATAAAAAATTTGAGAAAAACTCCTCTGGACAATTTAGTCAGCTACAATTTGAGCCTAAAACAAAGACGATCGGGTTAAGGGTTTGCCCTGTAGCCTAACATTTTTGAAAAAAGTCAAAAAGTCAGAACGACATTTTTTTTCGAATTCCGTAGATTCATTTCCAATGTGCTCGATAGTCGTGTGAGGCACGAAATTTGTAATTTTTTTTTAATTACATACTAGCTTTTGCTAAAGAAAGTAATTAAGCCCGCTACCGAACCTTTATTCCGGCGCGCAGAACATTTAGGTGAGTAGTGAGAGCCACATCTTAGCGTAACCGGAACTGAATTGTATTTAGCCTATCCTGTGTCACGTATAATTATATGTGCTTTTACTAAGTTTCATCAAATTCGGATGATCGGTTTAAGAGTTATGGAGGAACATACATACATACATGCAGAAAATATTTCTAAAAATCGTCAATTTAATTTTAATATCATACATAGAGTCTACAAACGCAGTATCTCATAAAACAAAGTAACTTACTCCATGACCATCCCTTACAGATTTATTATTAGTATTGATTGATGATTTATAACATAGATATGTAAGACTGGTTAGCTGACACGGCTTTCGCAAGTCACAATGTTTAGTCACAATATTTACAGGTGATGTTTGTAAAATTACCGTTGTGTGGGGCTTGTACTTAAAAATAATAGACCCACTACATCTCTCCCCGTGCATATCGTAAAAGGCGACTAAGAGATAAGGACAAGGTGCCGTGCCAACGGGCGACAGGATAGCCACCTCTCACCTTGGCACGGTCCTTCCAACGAGTCATGCGGCAGGTGGGTCTTCGTGCCTTACTTCCTGCTGGAGTTATCTTGTCCTAATACGTTGCTAAACGTGGTGGTCGGCGTTGTGCTGTAATTTTATCATTTTCTATACAAACTTTACGGTAAACCAAATGTCGATTTTTTTCTTCCGCGTGAACTTTGAAGTCTTGGTCTCAGAAACTAAAGAGAATTTGAATGGAATTTGTTATATCTATTGATCACACGCTTTTCAAAGTTCTAATGCGAAGAATCGCAATTTATGAAAAAAGCCCCTTATGAAAATCACTACCACAGATTACTTAATAGTTACTTCGTAACAGATAAATCACTCCATAGAAAACGTTCCATGCCTTCGGCTTTAATAGCCTACTGTTTCACGTCGCCAATCGCTGCGTGCGAAAATGTACCTAAACGATCGAGTGTAAAGTGACTATTGCTTTGCAGCTGCGCGCAGTTGCGTGGACGAGCGTGTAGGTACGCTCCGCGCGGCTGACGAATTTTCACTGAATTAGACCGCCGCCGGCGCACTATGGACCAGGCCCCATACAAGCAACTGTCAAAAATGGTTTTGACAACATACCACCTGGGGTAATGAAATATAGTTGGTTCGATAGGCCATGAAAGGTACTTATTTTATACGTACATATTTTAGATTTTAGTTGACTTTCCTCGGTTATATGACTCTTGAAAGTTGAACAAATTCTTTGCGCAAACATCCGCATATTAAGGGAGCGCATATTTATGTATATTTTTCTCAAAAAATACTTGGTAAACATATAGAAACCCATACATATTCGAAAAGCATACTTCTTGGGCTTTTAGGTAATGGTAACTGTGTTGGGTTTTTTTAAATATATCAAATTTTAAATAAGGGTTAAAGCACTAACGAAAACGCGAAATTTATCTAAAACTACAATTTTCATCTAAGCTTTCAAATGGTATCAGGGTCTGCCCGGGTGAATATTATAATGGTTTTATACAGCCAGTACACTGTTTATTTAGAATTAATAAACAACTTTCTGCAAAACTCTGCAAATTGGCACGAAAATTAAGAAAATATGCGTGCTCGGAGCGTTTGCGTGAACGAATTTTTTTAAATTTTATTTTATAAATTTTTTTTATGGAAACTGACACGGTTGGTTATACCTCCTACAACATCCGTGATGTCAGCCCATAAACTCCGTGTGAACTAGGTGCCATGTCAATGCTTCCCTTCATTTCATATCGTCTACACTGAACTGGACGGAAAACACGAACTATTTACATAGCGGTTTCGACCGATGTTTCATTCAGTGCGGTTGTACCAACCCGGACTGGATAAACCCTACCTACTAAAAAAAAATTTAAAAATCGGATAAGGTCTAGGGGGCGAGATAACATAAATGCCGAAATACGATTTTGCATGAAGTATGGAGAAAGTTTACTTCCGTCTCTAAAAACAGTCGACCGACCGCACCACTGAGCTACCGAGGCTGATTTTATGATTTTATTTGAAAAGTTAACTTAAGAGTACTGATTTAAGAGACCGAATGTATAAATTATGCAAAGAAAGTGCACTACAACCTCAACATTCTCACGGTATAGCTACTTCGTAATGGAAACAATTGCGGTTAAAACTATGATATGATTATATATGTATTTACGCCAGGTGTGTTTTTGTGTTATTTGATGTTTTGAACACAATTTCTGAACCACAGAGTGTAAGGAGATATGATGCACACGCCATATTTTTTTTCGTACGAACGAATATAAGCCATTCTGTGAGTGGTGGTACATTTACACACTGTACTGCCTGAATATTCGTGCCAGATGAGTGCAGTGTAGTGTTTCTGAAACGGTATGGCGTCTTAAAAGTATTCTTAAGGTGAGCTATCCACTGTGTTTCTTGAAAAGTTACTACGCAATTTCATCAGAGAGGATACAAAATCGTAAACCTGTGAAACTTTTTGGGGAATCTGGTTTGGACAACGTCTATCCTTCATACGAGTACATTAAAGGACTGAATTCAATTGGCGAAAAAGATGAAGCCCCCACTGGTAAAATAATACGTATCGTAACGTAACTCAATAAAACAAGAAAAACTGCAATGAAATTATCAAAGGAAATTCTGCTAAATTGTTTCAATTCAACGACGGCGATGAAGCTTTAGTGTCTTCGTAGATTTAGATCTGACTAAATTGCAATAACAATATTTGAGAAGCTGTTTATTGGAAAGATATTCCATCGTCTTCCCTTCTTATAATAAAATTCAGGAAGCAAAAAACAGGTGCTGTCCTGTAAGCGCATTTAATGCGTTTAATTATTTAATGATTAATTTTTTATTTATTACAATATAGGTACAAAAATGTTTTTATTAGTGAATATTATATAAAAGTTTATACTTTATTGGTAAATGTACATAATAATTTTTTATCTTATTTTCATAGTTTAGAAATAAATTATTTAGTATTTTAGGATTTTTTTTTATTAATAATAAATATTATTTGCAATCAAATGTTACTGTTTTTTTGAAGAGTAACTATTCAAGTAATACCATAAAAAAAATTGTGAATAAATGTCTTCTAGTTTAGGAGATACAGATTTATGACCGAAAAGTGGCACTTTGGCCCATAGTGCGGCGGCCCGCTGGGCGGTAGGTAGTTAGCGCGCGCAAGTTCATAGAGTACGTGGGGCCTAGCGCTACGCCCTTGGCGGTATTATGTGTTAAGTTTCCCAATAAATAAATAAATAAGTATGTCTTACTTACTTAATTGTCGCATCGTCCGCAGACACTGCGGCTGATCGCCGCGCCCGCGTTCGAGGTGGAGCGCGTGAGTGTGAGCGCGGGGTGCGCTCGCGCGTGCGTGTGGGGCGCGCGCGGCGTCGTCGTCGCCGAGCTGCCCACGCGCCTGCACCGCTCCGGCACCGCCGGCAGCGCCGTCACCGCCGTCCTGTGCAAGTTAGTGTCGCTTATTTATTTTTATTTATTTAATTTTTTTTTATGGAAACTGACACGATTGGCTACATCACCTACAACATCCGTGATGTCAGCCCATAACGCCGGGTGAACTAGGTGCCATGTCAGTGCTTCCCTTCATTAAATAACTTAAATGTTATTTTTAGTAACCCGACGCAAAATTCACTGTCAACATTCCCCCACTTAGGACAAATCGATCCTGTAAATCCTTTATTTACAGGGTTGCCAACATTTGGAATGCACCTGCATCCTTGCCATCAATGTTCAGTCTGGGGTGCTTCAAACATAATGTGAAGGTGCACCTAGCCGGCCGACATGGTATTCGCAGCCCCCGTAAATATTCGAACGTTTGATCTTGTAATATGTATGGATTTATATATATATATTATATATATAATATATATAATATATATTATATATATAATATATATAATATATATTATATATATAAATAAATCCATATATTATATGCATACTTACTTTCGGAACATGCCGGTAGAAAGACGTACAGGGCACAGTGTGGGATCACGCCGAAAGATGGAGTAGCGTGAGAAGACTTCACGATAATGCTGATGACTTTCAGTCATATCCCCCTCACCCCTCCTTAATCGTTCATTCCCCCCCTCCACCCCCCTCCCCCTCCTCCCTCCCCTTCACTTCGAAGCTTCTCCCGCGACTCGGTATCGCCACACTTTTGTATATACAATATTACATCGTGCCATTTGCATATTTCGGCAGTAACCTTAATTCGAAGATTTTCCCCGCACCCACCACCCCCTATAGCCCTCATAGGTGCGTATCGCAGGCGCGGGGGGGGGGGGGGCGGTTTCATCGGCAGGGAGGGGGGTGTACTTGGTGGCTGTTATAAGATTGAGTGGAGTGAAATATTTGTTGTAAGGCATAATAAGAAATTGTATAAACAATTAGTTAGGTGCTCGTACATTATTTATGTCAAGTGGCAGTGGGCTGGGCACGTTAGCCGAAGAGACAACGACCGTTGGAGTAACCATGTCCTATACTGGCGGCCGTGGACAGGAAAACGGAGTGTGAGAAAACCACCCGTCAGGTGGGACAACGACTTCAAGTACGTCGGCGGAAAGCAGTGGTTCCGTACCGCTGAAGGCTGGAAGGACTAGAGGAAAGTTGGAGAGGCGTATGTCCAGCAGTGGACGCATCCACGCTGACTGACTGACATTATTTTCGTTACGTTATTTGAATTTATTGTGTGACTTATTTTAATAATGAAATATTTTTTTTGTAATTTTAGAATTTTCAATGTTTTTGGTTTGATTTAATATTTTATAATATTTGAAGCACTATATTTGGTTGATTTTATTCTAAATGTGAAATCGGTTTTAATAGCAAAATTATTTGAATAATTTGTAAAAAATTATAGTCGTCTCTTACGACACGCATGGGGAGACATTTTTTTTTATAGAAACTTACACGGTTGTCTACATCACCTACAACATCCGTGATGTCAGCCCATAACACCATATTTGGTTGATTTTATTCTAAATGTGAAATCGGTTTTAATAGCAAAATTATTTGAATAATTTGTAAAAAATTATAGTCGTCTCTTACGACACGCATGGGGAGACATTTTTTTTTATAGAAACTTACACGGTTGGCTACATCACCTACAACATCCGTGATGTCAGCCCATAACACCATATTTGGTTGATTTTATTCTAAATGTGAAATCGGTTTTAATAGCAAAATTATTTGAATAATTTGTAAAAAATTATAGTCGTCTCTTACGACACGCATGGGGAGACATTTTTTTTTATAGAAACTTACACGGTTGGCTACATCACCTACAACATCCGTGATGTCAGCCCATAACACCATATTTGGTTGATTTTATTCTAAATGTGAAATCGGTTTTAATAGCAAAATTATTTGAATAATTTGTAAAAAATTATAGTCGTCTCTTACGACACGCATGGGGAGACATTTTTTTTATAGAAACTTACACGGTTGGCTGCATCACCTACAACATCCGTGATGTCAGCCCATAACACCGGATGAACTTGGTGCCAAGTCAGTGCTTCCCTTCGGTCGTGCCGGCTACACTCAACTGGACGAAAAACACAAACTATTTGCATAGCCGTTTCGACCGAGCTTTCATTCAGTGCGGTGGTACTAACCCGGGCGGGTTAAACCCTACCACCTAGTAATATAAGAAGGGAGTCATATCCCTTAGTAGCCTTTTACGATATACACGGGGAGAGATGCAGTGGGGCTGTTCTTTTAAAGTACTGGCCCACACGGTACAAAGAGATGCAGTGGGGCTACAATTTAGTATTTATGGAGCATTCTTAAGGTAGTAAAACTGCTGTCGAACTTGACATTTGGTTTAGTAACTATTCGTCGTAGCATTTCTACATGCACCAGCAGCGTAGCGAATCTGTGTCGTAGCTCTTCTACGGCGTAGCACGCTACGGGCTTAACATCTATTCGGCTTAGTACGGCTAGCTCATATACGGCGTAGAACATCTACGACACGTAGCGTGTCTACGGCGTAGCTGGTGGACATCTTTGGCACAGCACTTCTACAGTGTAGCACATATTCTACGTAGTGTGTCTACGGTGTACCAACGTAGTCTTTCCGGAGAAGCACACCTTCGACGTAGCACGCTACGGGCTTAGCATCTATTCGGCTTAGCACGGCTAGCTCATGTACGGCGTAGAACATCTACGACGTAGCGTGTCTACTACGGCGTAGCTGGTGGAAATCTTCGGCAAAGCGCTTCTACGGCTTAGCGCATATTCTACGTAGTGTATCTACGGTGTACCTGTGGCGACACCTGGCCACAGCCGAACGAAACTCGAGAACCACTTACGACGCTACTCTTCAGAGACAACAAATTGACTCACGTACACACTAACAGATGGCGCAGAATCGTAAATGTCAAAATTCATACATTCGCTCAACGCATTCTCAAATCTGCAAATACGCTCTGTATATATACAGTTAGCTCACTGAGAAAGTTGGGCAGTAGCCCACACAACATCAAGCTGCGCAGCCGCCCGGTGGATACAAGACATCAAGATCTCTCCACATTTTACAGCTACTCCCACATACCAACTACGGCGTAGCACATCTTCTACTTAGCACGCTACGGGCTTTAGCATCTATTCGGCTTAGCACTGCTAGCTCATAGAACAGTCGTAGAACATCTGCGACGTAGCGTGTCTACGGCGTAGCTGGTGGGCATCTTCGGCAAAGCGCTTCTACAGTGAAGCACATATTCAACGTAGTTTGTCTACGGTGTACCAACGTAGCGCTTCTACGGCGTAGCACATCTTCGACGTAGCGCTTCAACGACGTAGCACATCTTCGACGTATTGTGTCTATGGCGTAGCAAATCTACGTCGTAGGGCTCCTACGGCGTAGCACATATCCGACGTATCGCTTCAACGGCGTAGCACATCCCTCGACGTGTTGTTTCTATGGCGTAGCAAATCTTCGTTGTAGGGCTTCTATGTCGTAGCACATATCCGACGTAGCGCTTCAAGGGCGTAGCTCATCTTCGACGTATTGTGCCTATGGCGTAGTAAATCTACGTCGTAGGGCTTCTACGGCTTAGCACATATCCGACGTAGCGCTTTGATGGCGTAGCACATCTTCCACGTATTGTGTCTATGGCGTAGCAAATCTACGTCGTAGGACTTCTACAGCGTAGCACATATCCGACGTAGCGCTTCTACAGCGCAGCACATATTCGACGTAGCACTCCAACGGCGTAGCACGTATTCAACGTAGTGTTTCTAAGGCATAGCAAACTTTCGACGTAGGGCTTCTACGGCGTAGCACATCTTCGACGTAGCGCTTCTACGGCGTAGCACATACTCGACGTAGTGTTACTACGTGTAGCACCTTTACGTTTGTAACAAGTTCTCAGGTAACAACTCTACTACGGCGTAACAAATCTACGTTGTAGCATTTCTGCGACGTATCACGCCTACGGTATAACTTATCTTATAACATTCTAGCAAGTCGCCATAGTTAAAGGATTTTGCTGTTGCGCTCAAATGCACTGTTTGCGTCTCTACCAAAATTTTACCAAACAGACGAGCGCATATTTAATCTGGTAATCCGGCGAACGCGCCTATAGTGCCGCGCCCGGTGTCTCAGCGAATTACAAATGTAAGAAGTGTTTAATTTACGTATTAAAATATTACGAACCTATGTTTTATAATCATAATTTCACACAAGTTCATCCAAGAAAGAATAAAATATAATTTTGAAGAAGAATAAAAACAAATTTGAATTGTTTTGTGTGAGAACGCGCGTCTATGAAGTTTTTTTTTTGCACGTAAATTTTTTCGTCAGAAAAAACTCATTGGTACACGCCGAACGGATTCGAACCTCGGATCTCTCGCATGAGAAGCCGATGCACAAACCACTCGGCCACCCGCCACTGTTGGCTTGTTGCTGTTATCTTACATCCAGTAAGGTGGTACCAACCCAGTCGGCTACAATTTGAGCCTACCGCCTAGTATGTAATAGTATGTATTGTTTTGACTTGTAATTAATTCACACACGGGTCACGGTACTATATAAGATGTTCGTCTACGTCTTGCCAGCTTATGATAACCGGCAATTAACTGTCAGGAGGAGAAGTCAAAAGGAAATAACTGCGATTGTCATGCATAGAGTTTATTTCGTTCCCAATATAACATATTATATGAATGCACACAATTTCCCTCAGACGGCTCGTAACGCGCGTGGTGATGAAGATGCGTGGGTTCACAAGAAGAAAATGAAAAATAAACGTAAAAAAAATAACAACAAGTTCTTATGTTGATAAACATAAACTAAATTTTTTTAAATTTATTTATTTATTAATTTATTCCGATTCGAAACAAGCCATTTTCTCAATTGTTTACAGTTTTCAAATTAAGGGGGGGTACTAGGCAAAAGCACTTCGTATTTCCCTAACCATACCCATATTTCAAGTGATTTAACTATAATATATATGCCTATAGTTATGTAAAGATTCAAGGTATAATGTGAATACATTATTTTTCATTTAATTTTATAAATTCCTTTTAAAATATGTGGTTGAAAAGTGGTAAAATCGTTAAAAAATGCCTTTGCTATTTCCCTCGCCATTTTTTACAAATGCATCTAATACGAAAAATGCTTCATTGAGCTTAGAGTCAATAAGACTAAGAATCATCTAAATAAACTCAAACGCGTACAGAATAAATGGTTTTTCACTGAACTATCTTTGAACATTCTAAATTTTGGGCCGTTGCCGTGCGCGAGCGTTTTTTGTATGGACGTATTTGTGACGAAATAGCAAATGCATTTTCGAACGTTTTTACCACTTTTCACCCACTTATTTTTCAGAGAATTTACAAGATTAAATTACAATAATCTATCACACATTATACCTTGAACCTTTACCTAACTATTAAGCATATAAATTATAGTTATATCTATTGAAATATGGCTATAGTTAGGATAATATGATGTGATGTTTTGCCTAGTACCCCCCCTTAAAGCGTGTTACGCGCTATTTTTCTCCGGCTGTCAAACCTTTAGGCATGTGAAATTAATTTACAAAATATTACATAATAAAAATTATATAAACTAACTTAGGAAATAAACTAACCTGAAAAATAAATTAATAATTATTATTATTATGTAATACATACTTAGTTAAATTGTAATTTAAATTAATTAGTTAATAATTTTAAATATTTAGGATGTTTGACCAATAAAGTATATAGTTTTATCTGTTAATCTGCTATCCTATGCCGAGTCTGCCGATTTTCATTCTGTGGTGTCAGCACATCCGACAGGCGTTGCACTTATCGCCATTAATGTCAGCAATAAACTCGTATGTGTTGACGTTGCTAAGTGCGTCGCTGGATCAGCCTGTTGGCTTGAGAGTGCCACGTCGTCGCAAGACGTGGACAAGTTCGGAGCGCTAAATCTATGCGTGCCTATAGCGGTACCGAATCTAATGTTTTTTTATATAATCCTGGTGGCTGAGCCAGAGGGGTCAAAGCATGTGCTTTGACCTCCAATATCACCTCCGAGAAAGTAGGTGCCATACCGGAGACTTCCCTTTAGATTGCTGGCTATTCTGGACTAGAGACTATATTACGTTGAGGACGGTGGTACCAACCCAGTCGGAAATTTGGCAAGAGGCGAGGTGTCACAGTACAAGATAATAAAAAAATCCGAAAATCGTAAATTTGTAGTTATATCACATATCATTTTTTTTTTCGTTTATTTTGTTTTTGCTCTATTGTAAAAACGGTAATACAAGCATTCGAGTTTGTTTGATTATAGTGCAAACTCTAAAGTAAAAGAATATATCAATTTTATTATATATCAATTATTTGAATACATCAATTTTAACAAATACTTCAGCTCACTAGACATACACAACCTCAGCCTGCATAGCTATAAGCGGGCTGTCACAATTTATTATTACAAAGGAATCCATTCTGTAGCGTGTCGCTGGAATGATACGCGTGACGTTATTATTTGTTATTATTTGTGTATTTGCAGTGTTATTTATTTAATTTGATTTAGCTTAATTTAATTTCATCTGATTTGTATTGATTTTGCCCTTGTTATCTAATTTAATTTAACTTGATTTAACTTGATTTGGCTTAATGTAATATAATTTTGATTTAATTTAACTTAATTTGATTCTGATTTGATTTAATTTAATTATGTTAAAATGTGAAAAACGTTGCTGGGTCTTTACATAGTCAATGTTATTTTGTATTACCTTGTTGTTCTAGACGTAAATTCCTGTTTGTTTTTCCAAATTCGAAAAATAAAAAATTAAATAAAAATATATAATAAAAATCGGCCAATTACGTGGTGGTACGGATCGCTCGGTGGGAAGTCCGACTCGTCGATTTTTTTACGGCATAGATTAAAAAAATTTAAAATATTACTTTACAAAAATTAAAAATATTTCAAAACAAAAATCTTCCTCTAATATTATTCCGTTGAGGACGAGCAATTAAAAAACATTAAAAAAAAAATCACTGAAAATATCTGTAAGATCTCTATCAATCTCTGATTTAATATGAAGAAACACTATAGCGAACGAGAAAAAAACTGTGTTATGAATTATTGCAAGCTTGTGACCCCTTTTCCAAGCTTCAACCGCGGCTGACCTCAAGCGGCGAGCCATCGGCAGCGCGCGGCGATCCCGCAGGAAAGCGTAAATAATGCAAAAACTTTACCCCGCACTCATTACAATCGGGGGCCGAGTTTATTGCGAGACAACCCCCGCGCCACCCGCCCAACCTCCGCGCGCCGCCACCGAGCTCGGTTTAGCGTTAATATTTCTAGAGGCATCTGCCGTGCCGCTGATATTCGCGGGCTACAGGGTGGGCGTTTTTAAGCTAGAATACAATTCGGCACAGCCATGTACAGTACAGTACAGTATTGGGTTCTTCAAGAGCCGAGTAAATAGGCACCTGTCAGGCGGGCATGGCATTCGCAAGCGCCGAATACGACCGAACGTCCATGGGCGTCGTTAGACACCTTTTGGGTGGCGCGGCGCCAATTGTCGCGCTTTCAATAAAAACAACAAACATTTAGTATTTTGTTTTGTGAATATAAAAAGTTAGTATTTAATTCAGTTTTTTCTAAGATTATCAATGAGATATAATGTATTTTTTGGTTTTAGTTTTTATGTAATATATTAATATTGTGTTTTGTTTCAGCTCTCTTATTTGTCAAAAAAAATATTTAAGGAATCTTCACTGGTGTTTTGTGTTTTTATAATTTATTTTGCGCTTTTATTTCTATCAATTCCTAAATAAATAAATAAAAAAGAATACTGAAATCCGTTCGATCCGATCCGTTCGATGTTTGCGATACGAACATGTGAACGTTTACCTTCATAGCGTGATCCTCCACCTGTTCGACGATTCGATGACGCAGATGTCTTTATAGCTTGACACCTCAACCTGTTCGACAATTTGATAACGCATATGTGTTTATAGCGTGACACTCCACCTGTTCGACGATTCGATGACGCAGACGTCTTTATAGCTTGACACCTCAACCTGTTCGACGATTTGATAACGCATATGTGTTTATAGCGTGACACTCCACCTGTTCGACGATTCGATGACGCAGATGTCTTTATAGCTTGACACCTCAACCTGTTCGACGATTTGATAACGCATATGTGTTTATAGCGTGACACTCCACCTGTTCGACGATTCGATGACGCAGATGTCTTTATAGCTTGACACCTCAACCTGTTCAACGATTTGATAACGCATATGTGTTTATAGCGTGACACTCCACCTGTTCGACGATTCGATGACGCAGATGTCTTTATAGCTTGACACCTCAACCTGTTCGACGATTTGATAACGCATATGTGTTTATAGCGTGACACTCCACCTGTTCGACGATTCGATGACGCAGATGTCTTTATAGCTTGACACCTCAACCTGTTCGACGATTTGATAACGCATATGTGTTTATAGCGTGACACTCCACCTGTTCGACCATTCGATGACGCATATGTCTTTATAGCTTGACACCTCAACCTGTTCGACGATTTGATGACGCATATGTGTTTATAGCGTGACACTCCACCTGCTCGACCATTCGATGGCGCATATGTCTTTATAGCGTGACACTCCACCTGCTCGACCATTCGATGGCGCATATGTCTTTATAGCGTGACACTCCACCTGTTCGACCATTCGATGGCGCATATGTCTTTTTGAATTCTCCGGCGGTTGCAAAATAAAGTTTAACACCCACTACCTACCGTCGAAGCGGCGCAAAGATATCTCCTCACTGTGTACTAAATATTAAGTAGTTTGCCGAACCGGCAAAACCCGAAACACCAGTAAAAGATTAAAGGCATTAGCAGCCCAGACATAAGGCAACGAGACGCACAGTTTATGACCTGCCGCCGCTGGTAATTGCCGTTTTATTCTGATCGCAGCCGGAGGAGTTAAGCCCTTAAGACCGCGGTGGGAAAAATATTCATTCTATATACTGTTGAATTGCAACTTCTGTTGGCCTGTCTGTCTGTAAAGGGTTAAGTCGCAAGAGACTGAACAGATTTACATGCTGTCTTCACCAATGGATTGTGACATCGAAGCATTTAAAGCATTTAGATGTATAAAATTTGAAATTTATAATTTACAAACTTGTTACATCTACAATAAACCTCAACGTCTAACTTTTTATTCTAAAGTGGCATAATTCTTAGAAATCTTGGCAGTTTATTCAGGATATTGAGAATGCTGAAATTTACGTTTTTAGAATTAATTCATAGGTAGTTTTATTCTATTTTTTTTTAAGTCAAGCTAAGTTAATTAAATCGTGTTTTTTAAAAAGCTGTCTGTATATCCTGATAGATGAAGTTTGACAGTATTTATTTAACTAGCAATAAAATACTTAAAAATAATTTAAACTAGACCTAATTATACATGTATTAAAAGTGAGTACCTGAGCGACCGAGCTTCGCTCGACGTCTACACTTATCTAGATAAACTTGAAAAAAAATTACATTATCTAAATACAAAATGTCATCCAAATCGTCAGAGCCGTTTCCAAGAAACCAATTATATATATAGGTATATACGAGTATTGTATTTATATACAAGTTTAGCTCACTTAAAATAATGGGATTTATTTGATTTAGTGAGACATTAATAGATGGTACATCTCTCAGAAAATGCGGAATTTTACCTCGTGTGCAAGTTTAACGCGAGCGGAGGTACGGGCAGAGGCGTGTGCTTATATTATGGTCTGCGCTGGGAAATATCTTGAGTGCAGTGGTTGTTTTGCGCATGTGCAAGGCACATAGGTATGTAATTTTTTTAAAGTAACCTTACGCCGCCGTTTACACCGCTTGCTAAGCTCGCGATGTAAGCCCGTTACCACAGATTACTTAATAGTTACTTCGTAACAGATAACCTTAACCTTCTTATATAACTAGGTGGTAGGGTTTAACCCTCCCGGGTTGGTACCACCGCACTGAATGAAAGGTCGGTCGAAACGGCTATGTAAATAGTTTGTGTTTTCCGTCCAGTTTAGTGTAGCCGGCACGACTGAAGGGAAGCGCTGACGTGGCACCAAGTTCAACCCGGTGTTATGGGCTGACATCACGGATGTTGTAGGTGATGTAGCCAACCGTGTCAGTTTCAATAAAAAAAAAAAAAAAAAAAAAAAAGATAACTCACTCCATAGAAAAAGTTCCATACCTTCGGCTTTAATAGCCTACTGTTTCGCGTCGCCAATCGCTGCGTGCGAAAATGTACCTAAACGATCGAGTGTAAAGTGACCGTTACATTATTCTCCGGTCAGCGCATGAATTTTAGTGAACGAACACTGGAAGAACTGAATAGCGATATCGTCCAATAATTCTGGTCCTTCGAGCCGGATCAAATGTCTTGTTCTGCAACTATCGCTTGTTACATACATACTTACATAGCGTCACGCCTGTTTCCCAGTGGGGTAGGCAGATACAACGGATCTCCACGTGCCGAGATCCTGACACACCTCTTCTGCCGCCACTTCCATTCTCATAACTTGCTTGTAGTGTAGAATATAGGTCTACATACATAATATACCTATATTCTACACTACCGGATTTAATATTACTACACTTCGTTTTTCGTTGTATTATTACATAATTTTCTCGCTTTCGGCATGAATTGAGACGAACATGCATATACAATTAGTTGTTTATATGCAATCCGGTATGGGTGGTGGAGTCAAAGGGGCCAGAGCACATGTTCCGACCAGCCAATATCACTACGAGAAGGTGGCATACCGGAGACTATACTTTGGATTGATATACTGGACTAGAAGAGAACACAGCCAAGGCTGCTATCTGTGGACATCTTTCGTCTAGTGCGGTGGTGTCAACCCAGTTGGCTACAATTTGAGACTACCACCTAGTAAGGGAAAGGATCTACAGACGACCTATCGACAGATCATCGTGTACTGCGAACCGTTTTAAAATTTAGAATTTCCTTTATCGTATTGCTGTCGCTGTGGGCCGCGCCGCTGCCCACGCACGTGAAAAGGACAACTGCAGCTCAGAAGAACAAACTGCCTACAAAATATTTGTGAATTCAGGCAGTCTTTTTTCATGTCTTTATGTCCTCAATCTAAGTGATATATTTTTTTGCTATCAACAAAAGCCTGCTACATGCCCCTATGTCTTAATTGTAATAATTTTTATTATAGTTTTCCATATAAAAAATATGAAAATTAGGCCTAAAATTGCTATATTTTCACATTTTTACAATCAAATATATTTCATTTAAAATGAAATAACGAAAAAAGGACAACATAGCGACATAGATTCGTCAACGGTTTCCACATGAATCGAGACGAACATGCATATATCCAATGCATGATTCACACGTGCATGTAAGTACGTGCATGCATTCAGAAGATTTATCCGCGATGCATGCAGAGGCGGTTTAGCACCGAACGCAATAATTACCAGTCATATTTAAAGCTGAACTTGCAGGAGCTCTCAGCTCCTCCACCACCCCGTCACTCCCTGGGCCGCCTGCCAGCGATGGAGTGTAGGGCGTACACACCCCCTTTTCATCCCCCTTCTCAGAGCATGGAGGGGGTCTCGATAGATGCTCACTTCGCCTCTCAGACTGGTGTTCAAAGTGACACTTGCCGCGAATTTTCTAGAAATTTCCCTTTTAACATAATTTTGCCCGTGTAGTTTTTGTGTTTATCCAGCGGCAACGAGGTCATAGTTTAAACAGACTAGTTAAACATCTTCATACCTGAGGATGTGTATCACTTGCTGGTGGAGTGTGTGAGGAGTTCAGTCGAGAGAAAACAACTGGGTATCACTGATTATAATGTTGGAAGCTACACCACTTTTTTTTTTTTTTTTATGGATCCTGACACGGTTGGCTACATCACCTACAACATCCGTGATGTCAGCCCATAACACAGGGTGAACTAGGTGCCATGTCAATGCTTCCCTTCATTTCATGTCGGCTACACTAAACTGGACGGAAAACACGAACTATTTACATAGCCGTTTCGACCGACGTTTCGTTCAGTGCGGTGGTACCAACCCGGCCGGGATAAACCCTACCACCTAGTAAGGTAAGAAGGGAAGGGACCTACAGTTTAACGTGGAATCCGAACCACGGTCAGCCTCCAACGGTCGAGCGGTCACCCATCCAATCACTGACCGCGCTCAGCGTTGCTTAAAAACAGTTGACTAACCAACCGCGCCACTGAGCTACCGAGGCTGACGAATTTTCTTATCCCTTAGTCGACTTTTACGACATGCGACGGGGAGAGATGCAGTGGGGCTATTCTTTTTAAGTACCGACCCCACACGGTACACGGTACTATATTAGCGGAGCCAGCCTCCAACAAGGCCATAAAATTATATAGGTTTGCGCAGTACATATTAAAAAAAAGAGGAGGGGTTATAAATATAAAAGATCGATTATTGTAGGTATTTATTTGTAATTTATGTCTTTTCCAATGGGGTTTTCCAAGTCCCTATAAAATAAAGATAAAAAAAACATCTTTATACAAGCAAGCCGATTTCGCACTGACACGAGCGCGCGCCAGCGCACGCTGTCCGTACACTTGCTTCGCTTGAAGTCAGTCATGGCCGCACATCGAGTGCAAGTCGAATTGAGAGTATTGCAATATGTTTGAGTGGAATTAAAATTTCGATTAAAATGTTTTTTTTAGGGAAACTGACACGGTTGGCTTCATCACCTACAACATACGTGATGTCAGCACTTAACACCGGGTGAACCGTTTCGACAGACGTTTCGTTCAGTGCGGTGGTATCAACCCGGGCGGGATAAACCCTAGGTACCACCTAGTAAGGTAAGAAGGGAAGGGACTTACAGTTTAACGTGAAATCCGCACCACGTACGGCATGACATATGCAGATGCCCAATGATGGTAATAAATAGTGACGTGCAGAGTGCTGTAATGAGTGATCGAGCACTCATTGTGCTGTGCTGTAATTTACAAGAGTACTTGCAGCACAACACCGACTACTCTGCTTACCCCGATTGGTCGGGATACAGCCTACAGTAACCACTGAAAATGCAAAATTATGCCAATTCCTTCATGCTCCAAAACACAGGGGTCCCGCATAATCCTCGCGCGATCAATACCCAGCGATATATTAGAAGCGACCTAATCCTACGGTTTCCGTTTCCTGGTGTCAGCCGCCGAACCTCGGCCCAGCTCATCTAAGACTCAATTACCCCAACCCTCGACCGATCCAATTTGTAAACGGCGGTAGCCGATCCGCGCGCGGAAACCGACCAACCCTCACTCGCGACCCGATCGATTTTCAACCTTAATGCCTCTTCAATTGAGCTCCGATTCGAAGCTGCACACACGACAACCACTTGGTCGCTTTCTACGGCCGATTATGTCTAGTCATGCAGATGATGACCAGTAGAAAACTGGACCAGCTGATCGAAATTGAACCGAATCGGTCAGAAGACAAAGGTTTATTTCGTTTAAACGCTGTCTGTTACCTGTCGGAAGACATTTGCGGCACGAAGTCCAATTATAGGCCACAAACTATTTTATCTACACCGTGTGTGACAACAGTAATCTCGTTGGAATCTATTGGAACTGAAGGGGAAGAGAAAGGGTGGATGCGGCGTTCTATGAAATTATCGAGGTATCACGGCAGTGCCCCCGCCAAGTCGATGCACATTGACTTGTTAAAGGTTCCAATGACCGAATACCGCGTCTGTGTATACCTGAACAACCGCGAGGTATGCAATCTCCGTCAGTACTTTTTTGGAAAAGACTGATATTTGTGAGATTCACCGCGATGTCGTCACCAGCGACAAAGGTCTTACTCTGCTGGCCATGGGAAAAGAGAGCTGGCGGAAGCCGGTTGTACTGAGCGCCGAGGACCGTATGGAAGTATGGAAAGGCAAGGAGCTGCACGGCAGGAACTTCCGCTCACTCACGGAACCGGATGTAGACCAACTCGCTTCCGTGCACTGGCTACGTTTCTGGGACCTTTTTAGGGAAACCGAGTGTTTTTTCTTTGCAATACAAGATGAGGTTGTCAAGACGAACAACTATAGGAAACACATAATGAAGGACCGCACCATTGACATCTGCCGCGCCTGCCACCAAACTGGCGAGTCTAGATTGTGATATCCGGTTGTTCGCAGCTTGCCAACACCGAGTATCTGCATAGACACAACCCAGTAGCCAGTATTATCCACCAGCAACTTGGCTTAAAGTTCAACCTTGTGGGTACTGAGGTGCCTTACTAAAAGTACACTCCACCGCCAGTTCTCGAGACCAGTATTGAAAAACTGTTCCACAGCCGAAGCAATGCAGAACTGCGGGATTCTGAAGAATTGTAGGTCCTGGGTATACCTTACTAGATGGTAGGGTTCAACTCGCCCGCGTTGGTACCAACGCACTGAATGAAAAGTCGGTCGAAACGGCTGTGTAAATAGTTCATGTTTTCCGTCCAGTTCAGTGTAGCCGACATGAAATGAAGAGAAGCACTGACATGGCACCTTGTTCACCCGGGTGTTATGGGCTGACATCACGGATGTTGTCGGTGATGTAGACAAACTGGTAAAAAAACTGCGTTTGTCTGAAGAGTCCTCGGAGGAATCATTCCGGAATGCGTCACGATCACTGGCTCATCCATGCATTGCCACCGCTCGCGGCTCAATTGATTCGGCGTGATGTGTGGCGAGCCGGGCACGCCGCCGGATATAAACCCATTTGCCGGATAATCCGGTTGCCGCGCGGCCACTATCGCGCCGCTCTCCGCCGCCGCCGGCGACGAACCCACCTCACTGAGTACTCTGCTGTGTGTAGGGGGGGCCTGTAGTGGCTCTGTTGTTGGGTGTACGGAGTTTTATTTGTAACTAGATTTATTTATTCTGCGCCATCAGACGTTTAGTAACGCCTAGTGTTGTAAAGGCAGAAAAATACCGAAAAATAAATTTTGAATAAAACAAAAAACACGGGGTTTTTCCGTTTCTTTCATGTATGATACCAATACTGGATGAAATTTTCGCCCGATGAAAGCTCCGCCCCCTTTCCTGATTTAATTTCTCGAATGTTGATATTTTTTCGCCTGAATCTTATTACTAGACTAAATATAAGACACTTTTATTCTTACACTTTTTTCAATAAAATCGATATTTCCGGAGAAAAATAATATCTAAAATATTTTTTTCCAAAATGTTCTCGATTGCTGATGTTTTTTTGGTGGATTCTTATTTCTAAACGAAATATAAGATACTTTTATTCTTACACGTTTTTCACTTAAGTCGATATTTCCGAAGAGAAAAATAAAACAACTTATTTTTTCATATTTTCTCGAATGTTGATGTTTTTTCGCCTGAATCTTATTTCTAGACGAAATACGAATCTGCAGTGAACATTTCGAAAAGTGGCCGCCATTTTGAACTTTTTAGTTACTGGACCGATTGCTTTCAAAATCGATATCTGGGTGTCTGTGTGGGCTCTGAATACGAATCTGTAGTAAAAATTTAAAACAAGTGGCCGCCATTTTGAACTTTTTAGTTACTGGACCGATTGCTTTCAAAATCGATATCTGGGTGTCTGTGTGGGCTCTGAATACGAATCTGTAGTCAAAATTTAAAACAAGTGGCCGCCATTTTGAACTTTTTAGTTACTGGACTGATTGCTTTCAAAATCGATATCTGGGTGTCTGTGTGGGTTTTGAATACGAATCTGTAGTCAAAATTTAAAAGAAGAAGCCGCCATTTTGAACTTTTTAGTTACTTGACCGATTGCTTTCAAAATCTATATCTGGGTGTCTGCGTGGGCTCTGAATATTAATTTGTAGTCAAAACTAAAAGGTTCAAAATGGCGGCCACTTTTTTTTAATTTTGACAACGGATTCGTATTCAGATCCCACAGAAACACCCAAATATAAATTTTGAAAGCAATCGGTCCAGAAACTAAAAAGTAAAAAATGGCGGCCACTTTTTATAAATTTTTACAACAGATTCGTATTCAGGGTCCACACATACACCCAGATATCGATTTTGAAAGCAATCGGTCCAGTAACTAAAAAGTTTAAAATGGCGGCCACTTGTTTTAAATTTTGACTACAGATTCGTATTCAGAGCCCACACAGACACCCAGATAGCTATTTTGAAAGCAATTGGTCCAGTAACTAAAAAGTTCAAAATGGCGGCCACTTTTTTTTAATGATTCTGAAAATAATTTAAATGATTGAAACCACAGATTCGTATTTCATCTAGAAATAAGATTCAGGCGAAAAAACAACAACATTCGAGAAAATATGAAAAAATAGGTTGTTTTATTTTTCTCTCCGGAAATATCGACTTAAGCGAAAAACGTGTAAGGATAAAAGTGTCTTATATTTCGTTTACAAATGAGAATCCGCCAAAAAAACATTAGCAATCGAGAACATTTTGGAAAAAAAAATATTTTAGATTTTTTTTTCTCCGGAAATATCGATTTGTTTCAAAAACGTGTAAGAATAAAAGTGCCTTATATTTCGTCTAGAAATAAGATTCAGGCTAAAAAATATCAACATTCGAGAAATTAAATCAGGAAAGGGGGCGGAGCTTTCCATACAAATGCCGTCCTGGATAATTCAGAATCGCGGCGAGCAATAAATCGAGAACCAATGATGGTACGACAACAAATTAGGTCTTGTTTTGTAAGCAGTTCGATACACTCTTAGATTATTTTATAACATCTTCCCCGGTTTTCCTGTAAATTGAGTAGAAATAAAAATTTATGAAAAAAAATTATATCTCCATAAGCGGCCACTCTAGAGAAAATCATCTAAGAACAAAAGAAGCTTGTATTTAGTCAATAAATACGATCCCGAAGAAAAATCCGGTCCCGGAAATTTCCCAGGAAATTTTCAGAATTCCCATACGAAGTGGTGGTTTTAACAACTCCATATTATATCCTCTCGCGAACTTTACCTACTTTGGTACCAAATCACTCTACCTAATTCCGATCCCTGATAATAATAACACATACCTATTATGTGAAAATTTTCACGGGGTATCTACCTATTACGGTTCAAGAGATACAGCCCTCGGACAGACGGACAAACAGACAGACGGCGTAGGCTTAGTAATACGGAACCCTATAAAACACAAATTAAAACAAAGATTCCCTTGCCCCTTACTAGGTAGTAGGCTCAAATTGTAGCTGACTGGGTTGGTACCACTGTACTGGATGTAAGATGGCCGCATAGTAGCCTCGGTTGTGTTCTCCTCTAGTTCAGTATAGCCAGCAATCCAGGGAAGTCTCCGATATGGCACCTACCTTCTAGGAGGTGATATTGGCTGGTTGGATCATGCGCTCTGACCCCTCTGACTCAGCCAGCCATACCGGATTACATAAAAAAAGAGTTATTATGAGTACCTACATAATTTGGAAATGATAAGCTTCTCTGCGATAAAGCTATTTGCGACTCTTATTTCTTTTCCTGTTTCATTGAATCTTTCCGTGTTTTTTACGGTGTTCCTGTTCAATACGAACTTTGGTCACTCACTTTTTGGTTTCAAGCAGAGAACAGGAATAAAACGCGAAAAGAGCAAGTAGGTATCTCATATGAAAATACTTTTCGAATCTTTCCGTGTTTTACGGTACCTAAGTCAAATAAATCCGTATCAAAGTGCAAAAAACGGCATCTTTACAACTCTAGTAACGCCACATGTGGATTTTTGAAGAAGTAGATACCCGTGGTAAGTAGGCGAATCTAAAGGCTAAAAACTACTGCAAAATATAGAACAATCCTTTGTCTATCGATCACACGTTTTTGGTTGTAAATTTTTATCATTTTCTATACAAAATGCACCGTAACCAAATGTCGATTTTTTCCTTCCGCGTGAACTTTGAAGACTTGATCTCAGAAACTAAAGATAATTTGAATGGAATTTTTATAGCAAAATGACGCCATTTGGTATATCTATCGATCACACGCTTTTCAAAGTTCTAATGCGAAGGATCGCAATTTTTTATTATTAATTTTTATTATATTTTTATTTTATTTCTTTTTTTGACCAATAGAGTATTTATATTTCTCTAACTTCTAAGATCCAGGAAATTTTAACCATCGACCGCAATATTCGCGCATCAAGTTTCACGCATGTTTTAATCATGTTTAATAATATAAAGTTAAATGAATATCGTTAATTTAAGTGTATACCTCATTACAATTGAAATCCTTACAAAATATGTATTTTTCCAGTTTGAAAACCAAACAAACAATATCCAGAAAAATTTAAATTTCAAAGCGCGAACAATATTTACCGCCCCCGCTCCCGCGAGAGTGACTGAAAAAACTGCACCGGCGGTGTTAATTATAAAAAGAAAAAATTCCAGCCCCATAAATTCTTTAATCTTGTTTACGGAACATAAACTCTTCCTTCCCTTCAAATTAAGCTAGAATCGAACCCACGACCCGTCTTCACTAAATTGTCGCCCGTTTTCTACTGCTCCGCCATACATTTGGCGCCTCAAGTTATATTTAGAGTGGTCTAAGAAATGAGTGTCGGCTGCCCACTGAACTCTAATATACTAGTGTGCTGGAATGACCTAACCTTGCAAGATTGTCAGCCTCGGTCGGTCAATTGTCGGTCGGATCATAAGCACACCTGGGCGCGGTAAGTGGATGGATGGGTGACCGCTCAACCGTTGGAGGTTGACCGTGGTTCGGATTACACGTAAAACTGTAGGTCTTACCTTACTAGGTGGTAGGATTTAACCCGCCCGGTTTGGTACCACCGCACTGAATGAAAGGTCGGCTGAAACGGCTATTTAAATAGTTCGTGTTTTCCGTCCAGTTCAGTGTAGCCGGAACGGGCGAAGGGAATCACTGACACTGCACCTAGTTCACCAAGGTGTTATGCGCTGACATTACGGATGTAGTAGGTGATGTAGCCATCCGTGTCAGTTTCCATAAAAGAAAAAAAAAAAGATTGCATCGTTACATATTTTAGTGCCGCCGATTCGATTGTAGCCATTTTCGCGCTGATGGTAGCCGTAGTGAGCGTCCCGGGAGAATATTTCCAAAGTCTATGCGATTTCGCGAATGCCTTTTTTTTTACAATTGTCTTTTTGAGACATTTTGGCCAGTGTCATCATGTATAGTGAGGATTCGTAGTCAGTCAGCGTGTATGCATCCACTGCTGGACATAACCTCCCCAATTTTCCTCCAGTCCTTCCGTCCTTCAGCGGTACGGAACCACTGCTTTCCGCCGACGTAGTTGATGCCATCGTCCCACTTGGCATGTGGTCTTCACACACTCCGTTTCGGTGCGGTCATTTAAAAAATTGTGACTGAACGCAGAGTCTGGAAAACACTTGTTGTTGTTGTTGTCATGTTGTGTTGTTTGTGTTTTCCAGAAAATTAAAATATTTTTCCTCAACGATCTCAATCCATTCCAGCGTACTAGCATGTTAGAGTTCAGTGGCGGCTACCCCTTTATTGGACCCCCGAGCGATCCATCCCGGTTAGTATAAGAAGGGCGGTGGGGCGGAAGGGACTCTAGATCTACCCGTAATCCGGTGGATCAGTTTGTGAGCCACCAATACCCTCTCTTAGATATCGTTTGATTTGGCAGTGATTGGTCGTTGGAGATAGCGGGAGGGAATTCTCTGATTTGGCACTAGCAGTGTTACGGCATGAAAACTACTTTGAAGTATGTATATATCTCAATAGGTTATTGAGAATTCTTCTAGACGTAGATGATCTAGGTATCAGGGGCGCGGGGCGCGTGGGGGTTTAGCGAAACCGAATCAACAGGCTATGAATACAACATATTTTGAAAAAAATAACACTTTTACAGAAGACAGGCCAATTAAAGATTAGCCTTAAGTTTAAATAGATGATTTTTTTAGACACAATTACAGATACGCACAAACGCACACACTCAAACCCTAACACACCCATTTAACCCTCACACACCTCGTACACTTGTACATCATCCCGGATTATCTGAAACTATGATCTTTCGTTCATGGAAACGAATTTGTGGCTCATGCCTGCCTAAAGTATACACTTTTTAACAGACTTCAAAAAAGGAGGAGGTTCTATGTTCGGCTGTATGTATTTTTTTTTATGTATGTTCAGCAATATCTTCCCCAATTGTGAACCGATTTCGATTAATCTTTTTTGTTCGGTTCAGTCTAGCTCCAAGGTGGTCCCATTTTTTTTTTGGTCAAGATCGGATTGGAACGCGAGGCCAAAGGCCGAGCGATTCCGCCGTGTACATTAATAGCACATAAAAATTACTAAAAAAACTGTGAAATAAAAAACTATTTAAAAAAATATAAAAACCGCCTTCAAAAATGTATGAAATAAAAAAATAAAAATCGAACCCTAGAGTTGAAGGCGGTGGTGCTAAAGCAAGCAAAAATAACCGACCGCCTTCAACTCTAGGGTTCGATTTTTATTTTTTTATTTCATACATTTTTGAAGGCGGTTTTTATATTTTTTTATTAATAATGTACTCGTATTTTAACAGACACGTTAGCCGAAGAGACGATGACCGCTGGAGTAATCGTGTCCTACACTGGCGGCCGTGGACAGGAAAACGGAGTGTGGGAACACCACCCGCCAGGTGGGACGACGACATCAAGTACGCCGGCGGAAATCAGTGGTTCCGTACCGCTGAAGGCCGGGAGGACTGGAGGAAAATTGGAGAGGCGTATGTCCAGCAGTGGACGCTTACACGCTGACTGACTGACTGACTTGTATTTATTTCTTTCTCAATAGGGATGTCTGTTTCCTAAATAAATAATATAAAAATACATATTCGCACAATGTGTGTGTGTGCGTGCGTACGTGCGTGCGTATGTGTGTGTGTGTGTGTGAGTGTGTAGGTGCGTCCGAAAACCCAATAAATTTTTATTTTGTAGGAGCTGTTTTCCGCCATAATTTTTAAAAGTATTTTTTGATACAGCAAAGAGATCAAGGTTTATCTGTCTATTTGTCTAATAATAAACAATAATATTGAGAATTCAAAACGACACCACGAGAACATTGCTCTCCGCGACACTACCTCCATGTTTTCCATTTGAAAACACCAAAAACAACCCAAAATCAAGCCAACCCCGAACGCAGTCCTTCCGCAGAGATCAATGGGGGGGATACCCATTGATCTCTCGGCAATCCCCCTTTAGCCACTCGAAGCTAAAAACGGTTCAATTAGGCATCAATACCGCTAATACACCCCCGGAAAGCCTTCGGGGTAGGTCAAACCGCGTAGCTCCCCTCTAGTGCCGCGACAAGTGTTAGCTTTAAACTATGAAATTGGTAACCGCGTAAATATAAATTCTAAATAAAAATAAATATTGCGCTCTTCCTGAGAGATGTCAACACCAATATTGCTCACCTAACATATTCCGTTTTCAGTTTTCGAAAGACACTAAAACATTTGAGTTCCGTTAGTATTTTCTCATTATTGCACTTTATTTTATTATTTATACAATATAGTTATTTAAAAAAATCACACATTTGCCAACGACATTCTACTTTCGTTTACCATTCTTGATCATTCTTCAGTGGGAAAATATATTTATGTCGAAATATATGCAAATGTGTGATTTTTTTTTTATAACTATATTGTATGAATAATAAAATAAAATAATAAGCCATACATTGGTATTAATAAAAATATATTTAAATCTCATTATTGTACGAAATAAATAAAATTATATATACCGAGTGTCCCAAAACTGAACGTCAAGCGGGAACCGGGGAGTAGACCAGTTTATGACTAGCCAGGGAAAAACAAGAAAAAAAAATCTGAGTCATTTATTTTTTAAGAAAAATTTTTTACTGAATATTTTTTTGGTAAAACTACAGACATTCTGGTTTTATTTCGGATACTGATCAATAGCAGAGTTATTTAGGCTACCAAAAAAAAATTCAAAAATTACAATCCCAATTATATTTGCAGTTAGTATGGAAACATCCTATATTATCGTTATATCAAGATATGCAATTGCAATGAATTGTAATCGAACGCCTCTCTGGGCGCGTTACTATTGTTGCTCCCCGAGGAGAGGAGATAAAAAAGGCTTTCTCGACCCGAGTCGTCGATTGTGACCCTCCGATTGCCCCCTTCCTGGGAGCATTTCCGATGTCTTCAGATGCCGTTTTTTATTGAAGGGTGAAGGGTGATATTTCAATAGCTGTAATCAATGCGGGAGTGGTGTATATTTGTGACCTATAAACGAGAGATGTGGGGTACCTGTGCGTGCATACATACACATGCTGCTTCACCGATTGGAACCGGTTGTAGGGTTTTTTATGTAAACCAACATGGGTGGCTGTGCCGAGAGACCAATGCTACATTCGAAAGAGCCAAGAACACCTCTCCTCGCGAAACCACGCTCAGTTAGGAGCCATGCCAGCAGATTTGCGGACTGTTGCTAAGCTGTCTAGCCAGGTTAAAGGATTCGTGGAACACACAAAAAAATTAAAATAAATAAGATACTTCAAAGTCAAGTCAAAGTCAAAGTCAAAAACATTTATTTGTAAATATGATTGCTCACATTCAATTGGTCACATTCAAATTCACATCGTCAGTAAAATTCCCGCAATAATAATTTGTCAATATAATATTATGATTTTCTACAGCTAAATACATCAATACGTTCTTACAATTATTGAATATTTTGTTTTATTTATTTATTCATAAATTTTTTTTTTTGTTTTACAGAATTTGGTATACATATATTTTAACATACATTCAATTCATTTGCGTCACATTTGTACTACCTAAGTTAATATATTGAACATTGTGAGATCATATAGTGTTTGTTGCAACAGCCAATCGTGTAGTCTTACTTTAAACCTTACATCATTGATCTCACTTGTTATATATTTCGGCAGTTTATTATATATATTGACGCTATTAAAATGTAGTCCCCTTTGAAATTTCTTTGTACTGTGTGTGTCATATTGTAAGTTTGACTTATTTCTAGTTTCGTATTTATGTGTGTTTTTATTGTATTCGCTATGGTTTAGTCTCGCGAAAATTGCTGCTTTCTTTACATAAATGTCGTATGTTGTTAATAGTTTTAGCGACTTAAATAATGGTGAACAGTGTTCGTTCCAGCTCGAGTTTGTTATTATTCTTGTTTGATACATTATTTTTACACTATACTTAATGTTTGATACATTATTTTATTAGTCAAATTAATATTTTAGTCATCATCATCAGCCTGTATCGATCCACTGCTGGACATAGGCCTCTCCCAAGGCACGCCATCACACGCGGTCCTCCGCTCTTCTCATCCATCCACTCCCGGCTACCTTTTTTAGGTCATCTGTCCACCTAGCCGGGGGGCGTCCCACGCTACGTTTGCTTGTACGTGGCCTCCATTCGAGCACCAGTCTACCCCATCGGTTGTCGGGTCTACGACAGATGTGCCCAGCCCACTGCCACTTCAGCTTGCTTATTTTCTTAGCAATGTCGACTACCTTAGTTCTTTGACGTATCACGTCGTTACGGATTTTATCGGTCAAAGAAATGCCGAGCATTGCTCTTTCCATAGCTCGCTGAGCGACTTTAAATTTGTGGACCAGGCCCATCGTAAGGGTCCACGTTTCCGCTCCGTACGTCATTACTGGCAGAACGCACTGATTGAAGACCTTCGTCTTCAATGACTGTGGGATGGAGGATGAAAAGATGTGGCGGAGTTTCCCAAATGCCGCCCAACCTAGCTGAATCCTTCTGTTGGCCTCCTTGTCAAAGTTGTGCTTCCCTAGTTGGATGGTTTGTCCAAGATAGACATAATTCTGCACAACTTTGAGGGTCGCCTCTCCAACTGTTATGTGCCCCGGGACGACGACGTGTTTGTTGAACATGACTTTCGTCTTGTCCAAAATATTTTAGTATGCGTGCTAAATAAATTTGAATAAATAGTGCGAGTGCCCTGGTGGTAGGCTCAAATTCTAATCGACTGAATCTGTACCACCGTACTGCATGTAAGATGACCGCATAACGCAAACAAATCCAGGGGGGTAAAAGTTTGTACAATTTATTATCTTTCTTTTTTTTTTTTTATGGTACTTAAAAAGAATAGCCCCACTGCGTCTCTCCCCGTGCATGTCGTAAAAGGTGACTAAGGGATACGGACAAGATGCCGTGCTAAAGGGCGAGAGGCTAGCCACCTCTCACCTTGGCGCGGCTCTTCCACCGAGTCGTGCAGCAGGTGGGTCTTTGTGCCTTTCTTGCTGCTTGATAGTTATCTTGTCCGAATACTTCGCTAAACGTGGTGGTCGATGTTTTGTTGCAATTTTCCAAAGTAATTGCAGCACAACACCGATTACTCTGTTTGCCCTGATTGTCGGGATACAGCGTGTGGAGTATATATGTATGTATTAAATCTTCGAAAGCCGACGACCCTTCATCCGATTCTTCTACCTGCGTATAGATAGAGCAAGGAATCGAACCACCGTCCGCCAACTAAGAAACTCCCAACCTTAACGATCGAGTGTAAAGTGATTGTTGCTTTGCAGCTGCGCCGGCCGCGCGGCCGTCGCGTTACACCCAGCGCGGCGAGTACAAAGGAAACGCCGCTAAAGCAGACGCGCTCTCTCTCTCTCATTAAAATACTCGCGAGAAAAAAAAAACAACACGTAATCGTCGCAGATTCTGCGGGACATATGAGGGCGGTGGCAAAGGGGTAAGGGGGAAGGGGCAAGGGGGGTGGGTGGGGGTGTACATCGCGCGCACCATTTACTTGTAAATACGATCTGAATGGGAGACACCACCCCCCCTTTCGCCTCGTCTCCCAAGTAGAGACGGATTCGATATAGGTCAAAGACATTTTTAATCTCTTTGATATAGGTATATGACACTTCATATAGCCGATTGTGACACTCTGTTGTTGGTATGTGAGATATAATCTGGAATATATAATTTGTTTTCTTATTGTAATAAAAAAATTCTGCTGACTTTGATTATTCAAATTGGTTATATGTATAAAGACAACTTTTGTTAATGACTTGACTGAACCCTATGTTCTTTGTATTTTATTATCCTTTTTAGGGTTCCGTATCCGGTACGGGACCCTATTATTAAGCCTACGCCGTATGTCTGTCTGTCTGTCCGTCCGTTGAAATTTTCACAGAATATGTGTTATTATGGCCGACATAACAACAAATAAGAAAAATAAGAAAAACTAAAAAATTCACGGGTCTCCCCATAGAAGAAACTAAAAAGTGTATGCGCCCCATCTACCGAAAAGAGTATGAAGCATTTTAACTAATACATAGATGGCGTGAGTGGCGCTGACCATGACATGGCGATACGGAAACCTCGGTGCGCGAGTTCGACTCGCACTTGGCCGGTTTTTTTTTGCACCACAACTACATAGCTGTCAACGGATGCGAAAGGTATTCGGCCAATGTCCCGCGCTCGCCACACTTAAGGCAAATACAATTACAACTGGCGGCCGCGCGTAATATCATTCCCGGGCGCGAGGGGTCTTGAAAACGAAATTAAATTCTGCATGAAGTAAAACAAAATACCAAGAAATGCCCCACAAAGGCCCGCCGCAGCCGCGGTGTGGGAAGAAGCGCGCGGACTGGTCAAGTAGACGCGTGGCTTAGGCGATGCAGGGGACGGACTCGGTAGCATCTATGCGCCATCTATGGCGTGTTTTATGAAATGCTTCATATTAGTTAAAATGCTCCATACTATTTTCGGTAGATGGCGCGCATACACTTTTTAGTTTCTTGTATGGGGACCACCGTAAATTTTTAACGTTTTCTTATTATTATTATTTGTTGCTATATCGGCCATAATAAATAACACATATTCTGTGAAAATTTCAACGGGCTACCTATTACGGTTCAAGAGATATAGCCCTCGGACAGACGTACAGACAGACAGACAGCGTAGGCTTAGTAACAGGGTCCCGCACGACGGATACGAAACCCTAAAAACAGTCAAGTGCGTATCAATTAAAACGAGAAACAAAACTCCTCAATCACCGGGCCAGGAGCGCCACAGCAGCTCCAATAGTAATTAAATGTATAAATAGTAACAATGTGTTCCAGAGTCAGCTGAAAATATGTATTTCTCTTAGACAATCCATTTTACAAGTTAAGTGAATTTTTTTCTTATTGTTAATTCCAATTGTTTATATGTATAAACTTTTAAAAAAAGCTCTATAAGGTTTCTTACCCGGTTCTTCCTTATACAGGGTGTTGTACATTAATTTCGCCAGCGCAATCCTCATGTTATTCCGAGACAAAAAAATGAATAAAGTGTTTCTCTAAAGTGTCTATTTTTCGAGATATTAATTTTTGAAATTTATGTTTTGATCAAGTGTAATTTGACGCATGCGGGTGGAGGGTGCTGGCGCGGGAAAGGTCGTGGTCGAAAAACTCACGTCGCACCGTGCCGCACATCTCCTCGCTCCGCGCACTCGTCCCTGCTCGCTCAATCTTTTTTTTTTTTTTTTTTTATTGAACCTGGCACGGTTGGCTACATCACCTACAACATCCGTGATGTCAGCCCATAACACAGGGTGAACTAGGTGCCATGTCAGTGCTTCCCTTCATTTCATGTCGGCTACACTAAACTGGACGGAAAACACGAACTATTTACATAGCCGTTTCGACCGACGTTTCGTTCAGTGCGGTGGTACCAACCCGGCCGGGATAAACCCTACCACCTAGTAAGGTAAGAAGGGAAGGGACCTACAGTTCAACGTGGAATCCGAACCACGGTCAGCCTCCAACGGTCGAGCGGTCACCCATCCAATCACTGGCCGCGCTCAGCGTTGCTTAACAACAGTTGACTAACCAACCGCGCCACTGAGCTACCGAGGCTGACGAATTTTCTTATCCCTTAGTCGACTTTTACGACATGCGACGGGGAGAGATGCAGTGGGGCTATTCTTTTTAAGTACCGACCCCACACGGTACATACGCTCACCGCGCGCCTTTCATTCCCACGTTCGTGCGGATCATTAGATCCTTTTTACACTAAATGATCCAATAATTAGCTTGTATGAAAACTGTAACTTTTTATTTAAAGGGAATTCAGAAAAAAGTTATTGAACTTTTTTGTTAGTATTGATCCCAATAATCATTTCCTAAATTTTATGTAGTGGCCGTTACATCCTGTAGATTGCACTGCTGAACGGGACATGACAAAAAAAATTATGACAAACCATACTGAATATGCATATTATGTCTTAATGAAATATTGTTAATGTTGTATGTTCTTTATGGCGAAATAAACATCTGAATCTGTAATAAAACGTGTCGGGAGAAACCGCGCCCCGCGCCGCCTCGCGTCCGCTCCGCATACGAATGACTTTCGCTCTCCGAACTATTATTTAAAACGTAATCTCGTTTCGCATAACCCTTATAAATAACTGAATCGCAGCTTCATAAATAAGTCAACACATTATACACACCCTTTCTGTAATTTTCAGTTCGGCAAGGCGCTTAATAATGCATCGCAGCTAGACCCGCCGTAGTAGCTCAAAAATATCCACGAATGGAACTTAGCTCGGCCCTGGCGGGGAAATAATTAAAACATAGCATTAAAAATTCTTCAAGTGAGGAGCTCTGCCTGCCGGATATGTGATAATATTAATACGGAGTCCGCCGCCCCGCGCGCCGACTAGGATAGGCGCCGCCGCCCACAGAATATTAAACAAGTCTGAGTGCCACCGTACGGTTGATGTTGTGTTGTGTGTGTGTGCGCAGCGAGCGTCATGCGTGACGAAATCACAATTCACTTCAGCGTTAAAAATCCTCGGGGTTTACACGAGCATAATCAAGGTAGGTACACGCAATCAAGCTGGCGATACTCGCGTATCACAAGTGAGCGTAGTTACGCGCACTTGATGTTTGTCCATATCGGTTTTGCCTTTTATAAAGCTAAAATAATAATAAAAAACCTATATTTTGCCACATTACAGTTTGCAAGAATGATTCTCACAAACTAGTTATTATTTGCGGAAAATAAACAAATATTTTAATGCTTTGTTGTGTTTTTATTTTAATATAATTTTTTGTAACATAGACTTTGCTTCTTGCTGCATGCATCTTGCTTGACATTTCTAAAAAAATTTTTTCTTATATTTTTGTTTATGGCCAGAGCGTCGGCGACTACTAGTCTTCATAATAATACGTTGTTTATTTTTTTTTATTTATTGAAAACGCGACATATAGACCACCCATAATGTGCTGGACGCCGCTGGTCATTGGGTCGTATGCGGGTCATATAAATTACTAAAACGGTTTTATTTGACTATCCCATTTTTTTACGCTTACATTTTTTTATTTGCTTGAAAAAAATTGTTATTGTGACTAATGTTCAGTGCAAACTAAATTTAAATAAAAATTAAAAACACAATTAAATTCTGTCCGAATAATTTTATCATAATTTTTATCATATCCTTTGTCTTCGTTTTGTTTTTATTACGGTTTTATGTTTTATTACTTAAGTTTGAATTTTTGTTTTTGACGTGATGACGTCACGTCTTATAAATTGATGAACACCGGCTGCACACACGAAAAAGTGTCACGTTCCATCTGAGCCTGTGTGTGCAAGCGAGAGCGCGTAACAAGCTATAGAGAGGCACAATCGGCCCAAGCGTCATCACGTAAAACTATCGTCCGTAAACCGACTTTACAGTTTTACAGACAACAATTTTTTTTTATTTATCTCGAAGTAATGTACATATTTATCTTGTGAAACAATGTTGTACAACCTGTAGGTGTGCCTACATAATAAATAAATAATTAAATATTCTACAAGTGATTGCGCTACTTCTCATAGGCCTTTAATGTTCTGTGGGCGCGCCGCCCGCGAGCCTCGCTCGGCCGTCCTTCCTTGCCCGACGGCGGCGGCGCGGCGGCGCGGCGCGGCAGCGGTGATGAAATTATTACACCGAAGCATTATGGCTGCAAGAAGACATATGTATTTGTTTTGCAGCGCATGTGCTTAGCTGATACAAAGGTGAAGGTTTGGTTTTTAGGGTTCCGTATCCGTCGTACGGGAGCCTATTACTAAGTGTACGCCGTCTGTCTGTCTGTCTGTCTGTCCGAGGGCTGTATCTCTTGAACCGTAATAGGTAACCCGTTGAAATTTTCACAGAATATGTGTTACTATGGCCGATATAACAACAAATAATGAAAAAAAGAAAATGTTAAAAATTAAGGGGGGCTCCCATACAGCAGACGTCCGAAAAATCTATTAGTCACACTACTGAATAATAGATGGCGCCACAGGCTTTTATACATTGCATTGTTGAAAGACAAAAGACAGGCGGATAATAGCGGATAGATACGGAAACCTCCGTGCGCGAGTAAAACTCGCAATAACAGATTTTTTGTTTAAATCTCTCTTTCTTCTAATTTGTGAAAGGAATCTTCACTGGTTTAATTCATAGACTCATAATGTGTTAGTTTTAAGTTCTTATGTACTGTTTGATTCCTAAATAAATGAATAAATAAAAAAAGTGAACCGTCTAAATATAGCACCATCAGAAGTGGGATAACGGATCTGTCCTTTGCCACCGTTCCGCCCCGCGTACCCGCAGCGCGCGCCGCTCGCGGTAACCCAATGCAATTACCAGCCGGTGTGAGGGGGGCGGGATCTTTTTCCACCGGGCGGTATATTTCCAAAGTCTAGTATGCGAGTTGCTCTAATTGGTCGTTCTCAACTTTGGCGGGAAATATAAATTTCGCAAGTATTTCCGAAAATAAAGTTTTCTTAGGTGGTTATAAAAAAAAATAACCATAACCAAATTTTAACACCCTAACATTGCTTTAAAAAAACAGTAAAACAAAACAAATTTTGGCAAAAGGTACACGAACCCATGGCCGAGATCGAAAAAATAAAAACCCTACACTCTACCACTGAGCCACCGAACTACATATGCGACCAAACGAATATCGGATTCAGTAAGTTCGCTGGGGGTACCGGAGGCGGAGCCAGACTCGTTTCTTCATCAATCAGAGCAACTCGCGTAGTAGACTTTGGAAATATGCCACCGGGCGCGGCGCACTGAGGGATTCCGCAAACGGATCCGAGCGGAACTTCCACTTGTACATTCCACTAACGCGTACACAAACCTCTTTCGTATGCAACATCAATTTTTTATTTTGCTTTTTTTTTATTATGGAAACTGACACGGTTGGCTACATCACCTACAGCATCCGTGATGTCAGCCCATAACACCGGGTGAACTAGGTGCCGTATCAGTGCTTCCCTTCATTTCATGTCGGCTACATTGAACTGGAAGGAAAACACTATTTACATAGCCTTTTCGACCGACGTTTCATTCAGTGCGGTAATACCAATCCGGGCGGGATAAACACTACCGCCTAGTAAGGTAAGAAGGGAAGAGACCTACAGTTGTACGTGGAAACCGAACCGCGGTCAGCCTACAATGGTCGAGCGGTCAGCCATCCAAGTACTGACCGCGCCCAGGTGTGCTTAAGGTCACGAACAGCAGTAGACTGATCGCACCACTGAGATGCTAAATACCAGCTTCGTACACATGAATACTTGATCAAACATGTGAATTTTCCAGATTTGGTGTCTCATTACGATTTTTGTGAACTGTAAGGAGGCTGATATATCCAACTTTGGTATCTGTGCTGATTTCCTATTTCACGATTCACATAATTAGCTTTTCAAAAATAATTAATTATCTTGCATAAACTAAATTTTTAAGTTTTCGTCGCCAAACTCCCATACCAACGATCCTCCGTTCGGTTACATTCAAACAAGTTTCGGTGCAGCGCACACTTAAAACGCCAATTAACCGACTATACAAAATTAAACAGGCAGATAATTACAAATGCAAAGTGGGGCCGCATTCAGCCAATTTCCAAACGAGACAGGACGGTTCCCATGCATCGCTAATCAGCCTGGCCCACCCCTCCGCGCCGTTCTGAAACGTCGATTCCAATCCTCCTCACCAAATGAGATTTCCACCCAAAACAATGAGTCCATAAAATATGAAAAGGAAGATGGCCGCATGATAAGACAGGTTGTGGGGGCGCGGGGAGGGTGGGGGTCGGCGGGACGGGGCAATCCGCGAGCGGAGGCTAATAACACGTCCGTCCGCCATCAAACATGCAAACGAACTGAGCTTGGGTTAAAAACGCGCGTCAATTCTAATACGGCTATTTGTTCAACTACCCGCAGCGGTGTATGGACATTGCTCTTCTCTCATATTAACTTGACTGCATTTTCGTTAGCGTTTCGTATGGGCCCTGTGATTTCGTGTAATATTTTAATTAGAATTAAATAGTGCCGTGTGGGTTCGGTACTTAAAAAGAATAGCCCCACTGCATCTCTCCCCGTGCATGTCGTAAAAGGCGACTAAGGGATAAGGACAAGATGCCTTGCTAAAGGGCGACAGGGTCGCCACCTCTCACCCTGGCACGGTACTTCCACCGAGTTACGTAGCAGGTTACTTGCTGCTTGATCGATTTAATCTTGTTCGAATACTTTGCGAAACGTGGCGGTCGGTGTTGTGCTGTACTTTACCAGAGTTCTTGCAGCACAACACCGATTACTCTGCTTATCCCGATTGTCGGGATACAGCGTGCGGTATGTATGTAATGTAAAGAGGATCTGATTGTTAATATTTCGAAGCTTTTTTACTCGTCGTCGTGTCCAAATTTCGTAGTCAAAGCCACAGTATTTTTTTCTTAATTTAACAAAATAATGATATATTCTCTGGGGCGATCTAGTGACATCAGGGCCACAGTATTCTCTCGGCTCGCCAGGACTGGACGCACTTGGACAGCGGTGCGGTATTCCCGCGTGACCCGCCGCGAGCCGCCCCTGCGCCGCCACAGTCTCCTGAACATTGGCTGCCACTCGAGCTAATCGTAGTCAGCACCGTAGGCCGCCTTGCCTGTACACGCGACCGAGCGGCTGCGACTTGCGACCGTGCGATCGTACGGCTAGGCGCGAGCGCAGCTTCCAACCTCGTTGCCTGATCGTTTTAGGTTATCATTATTTCAAAATTATATATGTAATGAAACGTAAAATGTATACTCAACTTAAGGCTCGGTGTGCAAATTCCGCGGGTGCAAGCAGAATAGCGAATCGCCGGTTTTTCTGGTTGGAGTAGGATGCATCGCACAGCATTTTTACCGTAAAGTAAAAGTCGGTTTTTATTTTTTTGCATTTAGCAAAACTA
Source organism: Nematopogon swammerdamellus (assembly GCA_946902875.1). NCBI lineage: Eukaryota > Metazoa > Arthropoda > Insecta > Lepidoptera > Adelidae > Nematopogon > Nematopogon swammerdamellus. Next base: position 1,671,213 of record OX336356.1, on the reverse strand, counting down.
CGAATTGGAACAAAAAAGTAAAAAGCTACTACCGACTTAGATATTTAATCAACGCATGATTTTTTTTTTCTAAATCCTTGCTTTGGTCGTGTTACGTTTAATATGTTTTCGTAAAAAGTAGAAGTTTTACATAATATTAAAACTGAATATGTCAGGTGACTAATATCTATGGTGCATCTCTCAGAAAGAGCTGAATTCCACCTTGTACGCAACCTTAAGGGCTTGGTCGCACGGATCCAAACGACACCTTAACTTCGGCCTCGACTTCTGATCTCAACCTCTCGCCCGCTCGCTCCAACATCATTCTTTATGCAGTACGGGGAGGGAGGTTTTCTTTTTCACTGTTCTCACTGCACCGTTCGGGTTAGTGATGCAAAGGCCGTCAATTACCGACGTTGACCAAATGGAAAACTTCCAAAAAATGGAAAACGTCCGTCAATGACCGGTCATTGACGGCTCCTACGCGACGCCGCAAGCTCGGCACGACGACGCCGCGCGACGCCTTCCATAAGGAGTGAGCCAGGCGTTCTTGACGCGCCGCGCGTGTGCAGAAGGGTGGATCTTCTTTTAAATTTTTATTAGTTTTTCTTGATATAATGTAGGTACCTACCTAGGTGATTAAATAAAAAACTATGAAAGAAATCGTAATATTCTATGTTGAAAAAAATAGAGCGGGCTACACTCCAATAACTTATATATATATATATAATCAATCATACCTACCCTACCTACCTCGGACTTTTTCCAGCGCTAACAGGGTAGGTAGCACTCAATCACTAACAACATACCTATAACACGGAAATTCACTCGTGGGCATGCATGAGTGCGGTGCGAATAGTCTACCTTACACGTATTTCTATAAGGAAATATTAAATTAAATTTATTATAAAACTAACCTAACCAACCCAACCCGAAAGGACCTTGCAATGGAATACTCTAGACTCTAGATTGACAATTGAACAGAGTGGCGGCGTAAACTTTGTACCTATCTCCTTTTATTTAGTGTAGGTAGGTTGATTATTTGAATCGTAGTTGTAGGTAACCAACGTTTGTAGGTAGGTACCTACTATATTGCGCTGCACAACACACATCGCGCGTGCGTGTGTGTGCAACGTGCGACCTTGAACGACGACGAAAATGTCGATGTTTACCTACTTATTTACGCACTGTATTGGACGCAACGCAACGCATGCAAGCAACACATGAGCTAAGTAGGTAGGCAGCTGCGCGGCGCACAGACGGCGCGCGACGCGCTATCACGCCACGCAGTACGCTGTGCGCTGTCTCTCTTTTACCTGTAATAATTGCAAACGAGTGAAACAAATGAATATAGTTAGGGTTAAAAGCAAATCGTTGGCGATGGCGACAAATTGTTTAAAAAATTAACTATATTATTGTAAATGGACGGAAGGAGCGGCGCGGCGCGGAGATGGGCGCGGGGGAGCGGAGGCGGCGCGCGGCAGATTCGCGCGCAGCTCCCGCGCCGCCACAAGTCGCTGACTAACACGTGGTGCAAATGGTGCAATGCAAATGCTAAGCGTGCGTGCGCACCAAACGGCTACTTAAGTCCGACCGAAAGAGTGCGAGCGACGTCACATCTCACGTGTCGACGCGAAACGGCAACGTCGTCGTCGCGTGCGTGCGGCGGCGGCGCGCGCGGTCGACAACGCCGAGGAAACATTCCACTGGCATGTTCTGCTGGCATAATACCTACCAGGGGACAGAGAAGGCAAGTAGAAAGCTATCTTGCTGGACTGCTATCAAAATATTGTTTATTGCTTCGTCGATCTTATTTATTACGCTTGCAATATTTAGAATGTTTTTTAGTTTTAAGTACATTCGTTACTCACCAATACTTATCTGCTTATGAATTTTCCATTGCGGTAGTGAAATGAAGAAAAAATGATGTTCAAATGTGATATGATATGATAGGAAAAATTCAAAATGTTGCTGGCCGCATTGTATGCAAGTATCAAACAAGATAATGTAACATGCATGCTGCACGTAACTTGCACACTTGCTTGCATGTCAACTTGTCCGTCTGAACGGTTCGCGGCATGGACGCGACGCCGCTCGCTCGCTCAAACGAACACGAAAATGGAATGAGAGTTGGTCATCCATGGAGTTGCTAGATACAATTTAAAATAAAAATTTTGCTCCAAGGTACCTACGAGTAGTTTTGTTTTTCTGATTTCAAATAGTTTTCATTTAATAATTATTTATTATATGCTATGACGATTTAAATCACCTGTCTTATCCAGTATATTGTATACTATTAGTGTAGGTTCTTAGTTAAAAGGTTAATTAATTTTATTAGGTGGGCATTTTATAATACTGCAAAGTAGATATTTACACTTCCTAACCTTAACTTTAAAAAATAGTTATGTCTTGTTTAATAAAAGTTTTATTTTATAACACTACCTATTTGTATTTCTTAAGTAATTTTATATTCACATTAATCTATGTTGAGTATAATAATGAAATGATACAACTACATACAGCACACTTATTTTATATTTATATACGCGCGCTAAAATATTGCGACTCCACAACGTATTTTGTTCTCAGAAGTTGTCGATGGACGTTGCCCGAGCAGCAGTGCGGCAACGTTTCAATTTCGGCGTCGGTAGCGGACAACGTCTTGATGACAACGGTCAACGTCGCTCGACGACGCCGAGGCGACGACTTTTTAGGACGTTGACGGTCATTGACCGCTCTTTTAGTGGTCATTGACGGGACTTTTTGGTCATTGACGGTCAATTTACAACACTAGTTCGGGTAGCCGACAAACAGCTGGACATCATAGAGCCGTGATACGCGGCTCGAAACTGACACGGTTCGCTATGCATCACACTGTAGGTCCCTTCCCTTCTTACCTTACTAGGTGGTAGGGTTTATCTCGGCCGATTTGGTACCACCGCACTAAGCGAAAAGTAGGTCGAAACGGCTATGTAAATAGTTCGTGTTTTCCGTCCAGTTCAGTGTAGCCGACATGAAATGAAGGGAAGCACTGACATGGCACCTAATTCATCCGGTGTTATGAGCTGACATCACGGATGTTGTAGGTGATGTAGCCAATCGTGTCAGTCTCCATAAAAAAAAATAAAAAAAAACATCACCTACGACACCCGTGATGTTAGCCCATAACACTTTGGTGAACTAGGTGCCGTGTCAGTGCTTCCCTTTGTTCATGCCGGCCACACTGAACCGGTCGGATGTGTGGCTACACCGATAAAGGCGGCTTATAATACGCACTTAATCCTGTCGCCCTTTAGCACTGCATCGTGTCCTTATCCCTGTAGTTTTTTATGCCGATAAAATTTACGTGCATACCTACACCTGCTGCTTCACCGTTCGGAATCGGTGTAAAACTGTAGGTCCCTTCCCTTGGCCCTTACTAGGTGGTAGGCTCAAATGGTAGCCGACTGATTTGGTACCACCGAACTGGATGTAAGATGGCCGCATAGCAGCCTCGGCTGTGTTCTCCTCTAGTCCAGTATAGCCAGCAATCCAGGGAAGTCTCCGGTATGGCACCTACCTTCTCGGAGGTGATATTGGCTGGTCGGAGCATGTAGCATGGAGCAACTCCGTAGGGACGTCGGCTCCCTAAGTGTGTTCTATCGTCTATTTCATGGGGAGTGTTCGGAGGAGCTGTTTAACGCGATTCCGCCGTCCCCATTCCACCTCCGCACCACGCGTACTGGGCAGGGGATGCACCCCTACTCAATCGACCTACCACGGATGCGCACCAACCGGTTCTGTAGATCTTTTATTCACAGAACCGGGAAAATGTGGAACGCACTCCCTGCCCGTCTATTTCCTCCCAAGTACAACCATGGGGTTCTTCAAAAGGGGCGTGAAAAGGCTCCTGTCAGGCCGGCATGGCATTCGCAATCCCCGTGCATCACAGAATGTCCATGGGCATCGTTAGACACCTACTTGTAGGTGAAACGATGCCACATGTCGCGCTATCAATAAAAAAAAAATAAAAATAAAATGTGCTTTGGCCCCTCCGACTCAGCCAACCATACCGGATTACATAAAAAAAAGTGTTCGTCTTGATGCCGTTTCTACCGTTTGAATCATTTGGGCAGACGGCTAACGAAGGAATGTTTTTTAAGTCCATTCGGTTAACACGCCAGCTGACTGACACGGAGGCCGGCCGGCAAATCACCGAGGTAGCTAGGAGTCGCAGTTGGTGGCCGACTTCAAAAAGACGAGTTTCCGATGTTTTTTTTTATGTAATCCGGCATGGGTGACTGAGTCGGAGGGGCCAAAGCACATGCTCCGACCAACCAATATCACATCCGAGAAGGTAGGTGCCATACCGGAGACTACCCTGGATTGCTGGCTATACTGGACTAGAGGAGCACACTACCGAGCTGCTGCTATGCGGCCATCTTACATCCAGTACGGTGGTACCAACCCAGTCGGCTACATTTTGAGCCTACCACCTAGTAAGGGGCAAGGGAAGGGACCTACAGTTTTACACCGGTTCCGAACGGTGAAGCAGCAGGTGTAGGTGTATGCACGTAAATTTGTTCGTCAGAATAAACTCATTAGTACACGCCGGCCGGATTCGAACCTCGGACCTCTCGCATGAGAAGCCGTTGCCCAAACCAGTCGGCCACCCGCCGCTTAGTCGCCATAGGAGTCGCAGTTGGAGTGGCAGACTTTAAAAAGACGAGTTTCCGGTGTGTCTGTTTCGCAGAGTTTTGAAGAGTGTACGGGGTACTGTGTGGGGCCGGTACTTAATAAGAAAATAGTCCCACTGCATCTCTCCTCGTGAATGTCGTAAAAGGCGACTGAGGGTAAGGACAAGATACCGTGCATAAGGGCGACAGGCTAGCCGCCACCTCTCACCTTGGCGCGGTCTTTCCACCTAGTCATGCAGCAGGTGGGCCTTCGTGCCTTACTTCCTGCCTGATAGTTATCTTGTCCGAATAATTTGCTAATCGTGGTGGTCGGTGTTCTGCTGTAATTTACCAGAGTACTTGCAGCACAACACCGATTACTCTGCTTACCCTGATTGTCGGGATACGGCGTGTGGTGTGTGTACCACACACCACGTGTGTGTTCGGTGGTTCGGTCATGTTGGAAGAATGGATGATAGGAGACTAACGAAAGAATTTTATGGAGCAAATGTGAGTGGAAGAGTCGGGAAGGGTCGCCCTAGACGTACATACCAGTACCCTATCACGAGATTTAACCTACACCGCGTACTACGCTACGCCGTGTTCTCCGCATCATTCTGTATGGAGAAACGAAGTTCGCAAATCTATCACTAGAGGCTCTGCTCCGTTTCTCCATGCAAAATGATGCGGAGAACACGGGGTAGCGTAGTACGCGGTGTAGGTTAAATCTCGTGATAAGGGTACCTATCGGGCATGTGCTCAAAAAGGGATAAGTGCGTAGCACCCGTAACCGACGAGCGTGCATGAAGAACATTATGAGAGTGGAAGAGGCGTCAGATGTGTGTCAGGATCGTGGCACGTGGAGTACCGTTGTCTCTGCCTACCCCACCGGGAAACAGGCGGCACACTATGTATGTACGAGTATGTATGATATGGTGCGTAACGAGGCAATCCGCCGACGCACTCGATCGACAGTATTCGATACTTCGACCGCGCCCAGGTGTGCTTATGATCACGAAAGATAGTCGACCAATCGCACCGCTGAGCTACCGAGGCTGACAAACTGCTTACCCCGATTGTCGGATACGGTTTAGTGGTATGTGTATAATATACCACTCGTTATTCAGCGCGAGACGTGCAGTTTTAAATCCTTCCACCACCACCGCCATTAATTCCGCCCGAATCGTAGCAGCTTAGAGACAGAAGGCGTTCGTCGCCGAGCGGACAACAGCATACATATTCATTTCGGTAGAAAAATGTGAAAAAAATTACCGCTCCAGCTCGTGTACGCAGCGGGTAAACGTTTTTCCTCTATGGGGTAAGCTAGCCGTTGAGGCGCCTAGTAACGCCACATGTGGATTTTTGAAGAAGCAGCCCGTTGTATAGAAATATAGAACAATTCTTTGTCTATCGATGACACGTTTTTGGTTGTAAAATTTTATCATTTTCTATACAAACCATGCGGTAAACCAAATGTCGATTTTTTCTTCCGTGTGAACTTTTGAGACTTGATCTCAGAGACTAAAGAGAATTTGAATGGAATTTTTACAGCAAAATGGCGCCATTTGTTCACACGCTTTTCAAAGTTTTAATGTGAAGGATCGCAATTTATAAAAAAAAAAATTGGTTGTCTGTGAAGTCGGTTTACGGAAGATAGTTTTACGTGATAACGTCAAATACATGAATCGATATTGTGATACATATTCGGACCCTTGTTTCATGAATATTCTAAATTTGCAATCTTTTCCGACCGGCCAGATGCGCTTAATATATTATGGTACGAGTAACCTCCTTTCAATTTGTGCTGCCCTGGTACTTTAGAGAAGGTTTCCATAATTTTATATCAGTTATTAATATAATAGTAAATAAACCACCATTCAATATCTGCTGCCCTGGTACTTTAGAATGTTTACAAGCCGACGCTTGGGCCGATTGTGCCTCTCTATCGCTTGTTACGCGCTCTCGCTTGCACGCACAGGCTCAGATGGAACGTGACACGGCTCAGATGGAACGTGACACGGCTCAGATGGAACGTGACACGGCTCAGATGGAACGTGACACTTTTTCGTGTGTGCAGCCGGTGTTCATCAATTTATTAGACGTTATCACGTCAAAAACCTTATGAAAACTACGCGCTACGCCGTCGTTGCCGTTACTAGGCGCTGGAAAGTCTGCATTTCTAACACTCAACTCTTTTGTTACTATGTATCTACATATTTACATTTCACTGTATTAATCGGCTCTCAAACATCCACCGCACCGGTTGACTGTAAGAAATCTCTGTTAGGGATAAATTCGCCTTTGCACTCAACCCGGGCGAGTTAAACCCTACCATCTAGTAAGGTAAGAAGGGAAGGGACCTCCAGTTTAACGTGGAATCCGAGCCACGGTCAGCCTCCAACGGTCGAGCGGTCACCCATCCATGCACTGACCGCGCCCAGGTGTGCTTATGATCCGACCGACCGCACCACTGAGCTACTGAAGCTGACAAACTAACAACGCAAACCACAACACAGACGAAAAAGAATGAATAAGTTCTTCGTGCATTCTCAAAAGACCATACAGTTTTGTTTTTATTGACAACGCGACATATTGCGCCGTGCCCAACGACATTCTACTTTCTGATACTTTTTAATTCGTTGGCCGTGCCACCTATAAGGTATCGGACATTCGGTCGTATGCGGGGGTTGCGAATGCCATGCCGGCCGGACAGGTGCCCATTCACGCCCCTCTTGAAGGATCCGAGACTGTACTTGGGGGGAAATATATGGGCAGAGAGAGCGTTCCAGAGTTTACCGGTTCTGTAGAGGAAAGATCTGCAGAATCGATTGGTACGCATCCGCGGTAAGTCCAGCGTGTTGTGATGCAATCCCTGCCTTGTGCGCGTGGTGCGGAGGTGAAAAAGGGACGGCGGGATCGCATTAAACAGCTCCTCCGAGCACTCCCCATGGAATAAGCGATAGAACACACTTAGGGAGCCGACATCCCTACAGTGTATAAACTCTCAAAATGCGTTCTCGCCCGAGCCATGGTTCCGTATATGCTTGCGGTCGACGCACGTCAGCCAACGCGCGTCGCACAGTGGCGCGTGAATCGGCTCTAGTGGACATAGGCACTGAAGGAAACCAACTTTTTTTTCGATATTTTCATGATGCAGTTTAATTGGTCTCGACATTTTAAGAACTTTTTGTTCTTGCGTGATTTTCAAATAGACGAGTATTTTGGGAGATATTTCACATTATTTATTTAAATGTATGGGAAAATATATAAAAGTGCCGATAAATCGAAAAACACAAGCCATCACAATATAATCAAAATATCACAATATCATCAAAATATCGAGAAAAAAAGTTGGTTTACTTCAAATCAAATCAAAAAACGTTTATTGCACATAAAATCGTACAGAAGGTAGCACTTAATTCCTATGGCATTTTCCGCCAGCCTACCCTTTTTACATATAAAAACCAGGGTAGGTGCAACAAAACATAGTCTTTAACAACTCTAGAACAAAAATGTATATATATATATACATATAATACATACATGTAATAACCATATAGTAACCATAGTAAATAGTAAATATATATAAGCATATACAAAATAAAACTCAGACAATACATATTATGAATTAACTCAGAAACCGATGAACTCAGAAACAGAAGGAGATGAGGTTTAGGGTTTGAGGGGATGGTCTTTCAAGAGCACTCTGAACGTGTGGATCGATGCACACGGTCGTAAACGAATAGGAAGTTACTTCAGTGCCTATGTCCACAAGAGCCGATTCACGCGCCACTGTGCGTCGTGTCGCGACGTCGCGTCGTTGTGCGTCGCTCTGCGGCCGGTGCGTCTCGCACACTCCTAACGAAGCAAGGCGCCGCATCGGCGGCGAAGATATTTGCGGACACACCTCGCGCCCTCGGGCAGGGGCACGCGGCTGTACCACTGGATGTCATGGCACGACGAGATTACTCAAGGTTGAGTTGAGACCTCTGCTGGCGAGGCAACGGAGCGGTGCGGGCGATAGAATTGTGCTCATGTGAACTACGAGTACTTGCCGAGTCGCTAGCACCTAGCATATTTTGTGTTTTGCATTCATGTTATTGTTTAGTTATTTAATTTATTTTATCAGAAAAATGTTAAAAGGTGTCAACCGAAAAACAGCGCTGTAGGCACCTGTAGGGCACGTTGCTATAGCAAACACCGGCCAAGTGCGAGTCGAACTCGCGCACCAAGGGTTCCTTATCGCCATGTCATGGTTAGCGCCAATCACGCCATCTATAGCGTTTTATGAAATGCTTCATATTAGTTAAATGTCATGATTAGTTAAAATGCTTCACGCTCTATTCGGTAGATGGCGCGCGCGCATACACTTTTTTGGTTTCTTCTATGGGAACACCCGTGAATTTTTTACTTTTTCTTATTTTTATTATTTGTTGTTATATCGGCCATAATAACACATATTCTGTGAAAATTTCAACGGGTTACCTATTACGGTTCAAGAGATACATACCTCGGACAAACGGACGGACGGACGAACAGACAGACAGACAGACAGACGGCGTAGGCTTAGTAATAGGGTCCCGTACCGGATACGGAACCCTAAAAAACATAAAAAACAAGTTTCTTGTATGGGAACCCCCTTAATTTTTTTACTTTTTCTATATTTTATTATTTGTTGTTATATCCGCCATAATAACACATATTTTGTGAAAATTTCAACCGGCTAGCTATTACGGTTCCAAAGATACAGCATTAGGACAGACAGACAGACAGACGGCGTAAGCTTAGTAATAGGCTTCCGTACGAAATACGGAAACCTAAAAAATGCTGATTTGGTTCCCTTTTCTCTTTCAAGTTCCTTTCTTGTTTTCGTTTTATATTTGTAAAGGAGAAATAAATATTTTCATTTCATTACCATATTATATTAAAAATCATATTGTTATTAAGAATTAAATTATTTTTAAATTCTCACATTATAAGTTAGTCCCCTTTGCTTGCCTGAATACGAGTACATGCCTGCGTGCGTCAAAGGATAACATAAGGGTGAGGTGTGGGTGGGTGAGGGAAGGTTGATTCTACTAATTTATTTTAGTAAATTATATTTGATAGGTAGTTTTAGTTTATTTAATAATTTAAATTTAATTGCTTGTAAATATTATTTAATTATATATTATTTTAATAAATAGAACACAGGAACATTTCTTTTATAATTTCATAGCAATTGACAAATTTTATTTTTATCGTGTTTTTATCATTTTATTATTTGACCTAAATTTTGTACCTATGTTTTAATTTTTGACAAATGAAATTTTACTGTGGATTTTTTTTTCAAGCAAGTCCTTTTTTATGTTATTCGTGACATTTTAGATATAACATTAAAATCTTGATTAATATATTTTTATGTTGTAATATATTTTTTTCCTATGCGTGTTATTATTAAGTTGTAAAATTGTATTGACGAAGGCTATTTTTTGCTCGAACCCAAACAGTTTACTTATAAATACCTAGATACTTAATAATAATTTATGTGTTCTATTCAATGTGTGTGTAAATGTATATGCCTGACTTATTCGAGCCTGAATTATATGCCTGAATTAATAAAAATATAAATATGAATATGAGGGCAGGAGGGCAGACGTCTGGTATGTTAATTATACGATTTTCTTTGAAATAACTTAATAAATATTAGATAAGGGGTGTTCCCTCCATCACCCCGCGCCCCCACACTCGGGGTAATGAGCTCACCTAAGAGTGCGTTGCTCTATTTCTCTCTCGAATGGCTACTACGGCAAATTCGAAATTGGCCGCCGCGAATTTTGTAGAATTTTTAAACAATATTTCGGTGTATTGTTCAAGCAGAGGAACAATTTTGAAAACTTTCAGCAATATCGTCATGCTGGAAAGTTTTTTTTCGATGTTTTCTAAAACAAAATAACGCTTGTGTAAGTACCTAGTAAAGCGAATAAAACGTCAAATGAGGTGCCATTTTAAGATATTTTTTTCGCATTCACACAAATTCGAAAAATTTAAACAATATGTTCGTGAGTGTGTGTGTGCGTAGATGCGTGTGTGCGTGGATGCGTGTGTGCGTGGATGCGTGTGTGCGTGTGTTTGACTGTCTGTATGTCTGCCTGTGTGTCTCTGTCTGTGTGAATGTGTGTCTGGCTGTGTCTGTCAGAGTGTGTGTGTGTGTAGGTATGTATTTCCAAGGAGTTTGTAGAGCGCAGCGACGTAATACAAACTCTTTGTGTATGTCGAAAACCTATGTGAAAATGGTTAGGTTAGTATGCAGTGGTTAGGCGGGCGATCAGCCATCTATCGGGCGAGCTGGCTTATTTTTAGGGTTCCGTATCTATTAAATATTATAAAAAAACTGATATAATATATGTCAGCCTCGGTATAGCTCAGTGGTGCGGTCGGTGACTGTTGTTAAGCAACCCTGAGCGCGGTCAGTACTTGGATGTGTGTGATGATGTGCTCGACCGTTGGAGGCTGACCGTGGTTCGGATTCCACGTTAAACTGTAGGTCCCTTCCCTTTCTACCTTACAAGGTGGTAGGGTTTATCCCGGCCGGGTTGGTAACACCGCACTGAGCGAAACGTCGGTCGAAACGAAAATGTAAATAGTTGTTCCGTCCAGTTCAGTGTAGCCGACATGAAAAGAAGGGAAGCACTGACATGGCGCCTATTTCACCCGGTGTTATGGGCTGACATCACGGATGTTGTAGGTGATGTAGCCAACCGTGTCAGTTTCCATAAAAAAAAATATCAAAATTCACCTGAGTTGGGCTATTCCAATGGGCTATGAAATGCATGAAGTCGACTTAAAAAGCGCCTCCCCCCCAGTTGCGCCGCGACGTCAGCTGATTAACTTACGCATCTTTCCGGCCGGGAATCGAATTCGGACCCTCTTCGCCACCTCCGACCCCGCCCCCGGCTAATTCCCGCTCGCTCCCCCCGAGGAGGCCTCTTTGATCAATCAGTAGTAAATTGTTAAAGAAAGTCGATCGTTATTAACTCTGATTAATGTGTTTTATGAATGTTGTGTTAATTTTACGCCGTTTGTGAATTTTGAATAGGGCAATTAGGTTATTTTGAAACAACCTGCTGTTATGGCTCCATATTGGCTGCTCAGTCCGCAATCAATGTTTTTTTTATTTTTTTTATTGAAACTGACACGGTTGGCTACATCACCTACAACATCCGTGATATCAGCCCATAACACCGGGTGAGCTTGGTGCCACGTCAGTGCTTCCCTTCGGCCGTGCCGGCTACACTGAACTGGACGGAAAACACAGACTATTTACATAGCCGTTTCGACCGACCTTTCATTCAGTGCGGTGGTACCAACCCGGGCGGGTTAAACCCTACCACCTAGTAATATAAGGGAGTCATATCCCTTAGTCGCCTTTTACGACATACACGGGGAGAGATGCAGTGGGGCTATTCTTTTAAAGTACCGGACCCACACGGTACGGAACGTTTTAGTACACGATTGTACGGAATAAATTTCACTCGCAATAAGCCTGAACGTTGCACTGCAGAAAATTATAAGTAATGCAAATGTAAAAATAATAAAAAAAAAACCGGCCAAGTGCGAGTCGAACTCGCGCACCGAGGGTTCCGTATCGCCATGTCATGGTCAGCGCCACTCACTCCATCTATGTATTAGTTAAAATGCTTCATACTCTTTTCGGTAGATGGCGCGCATACACTTTTTAGTTTCTTGTATGGGGCCCCCGTGAATGTTTTACTTTTTCTTATTTTTATTAATTGTTGTTATTTCCGCCAAAATAACACATATTCTCTGAAAATGTAAACCGTCGAGCTATTACGGTTCCAAAGATACAGCCATTGGACAGACGGACAGACAGACGGCGTAGGCATAGGCTTCCGTACGGGGTACGGAAACCTAAAATAAATTTATTTTTCTACCAAAAGAGTACATACAAGTTAGACGTTATGTATGACTCTGTAATTATTACACTCTTTTCCCACAACGACCTAAAAAGCTACACCACAGCCTCTGCACACACACACTCTCTCACACACATTCACATAGACCCTCCATACTCAACCTGCGGCCCGCGTGGCCCGCTAGCCTTTTCTGCGCGGCCCGAAGCCTAGTACCAAGACCTAGTACCTAGAGCATTTTTAGATTAACAGTAGTATTTTATTGATAGCGGTTAAAAAAATGGTGCAAAAATAATGTTCTTCATTTATTCATTATTTCACTCGCTCACTCTCATTCCTCACTCTTACCAGCCAAAACTCTAACCAATAAGAATAATTCTGGAGATTAGTACCCGATAACTTTGAAACGCTCAAAAATTGCGCACACTCGCTCCTGACGTTTGCGTCAACATACCTGTGCGAATCCTAGTATTCAAAAATGAAATATGCGAAAAATGTCTACAGATCTCGGCTTACTGATTCGCACCTAGACGACGTTTTGAGAGTAGCATGGAGTAATTACGTGCAAGATTTATCAAAAATTGTCAAAAGTTTGTAAAAAATCACATTAATTTTTAAATAAATGCTTGCTAATTTCAAATTTAATTGTCAAAAGTTTGTCTCAGTGTCAAAAATCACATGAATTTTTAAATAAATGCTTAATCATATCAAATGTTGCGTTTTATTGTAGTTTATTTTTTTTTATTATTGCGGCCCGCAATTTAGTAGCGACTATGTGGCCCAAGGGAAAAAAGGTTGAGTACGGCTGACATAGACACACACACGCACTCACACACACACTCATATCGGCAGCCCGCCTAGTGTTGTAAATTGACCGTCAATGACCATAAAGTCCCGTCAATGACCACTAAAAGAGCGGTCAATGACCGTCAACGTCCTAAAAAGTCGTCGCCTCGGCGTCGTCGAGCGACGTTGACCGTTGTCATGAAGACGTTGTCCGCTACCGACGCCGAAATTGAAACGTTGCCGCACTGCTGCTCGGGCAACGTCCATCGACAACTTCTGAGAACAAAATACGTTGTGGAGTCGCAATATTTTAGCGCGCGTATATAAATATAAAATAAGTGTGCTGTATGTAGTTGTATCATTTCATTATTATACTCAACATAGATTAATGTGAATATTAAATTACTTAAGAAATACAAATAGGTAGTGTTATAAAATAAAACTTTAATTAAACAAGACTTATAACTATTTTTTAAAGTTAATGTTAGGAAGTGTAAATATCTACTTTGCAGTATTATAAAATTCCCACCTAATAAAATTAATTAACCTTTTAACTAAGAACCTACACTAATAGTATGCAATATACTGGATAAGACAGGTGATTTAAATCCTCATAGCATATAATAAATAATTATTAAATGAAAACTATTTGAAATCAGAAAAAACAAAACTACTCGTAGGTACCTTGGAGCAAAATTTTTATTTTAAATTGTATCTAGCAACTCCATGGATGACCAACTCTCATTCCGTTTTCGTGTTCGTTTGAGCGAGCGAGCGGCGTCCATGACGCGAACCGTTCAGACGGACAAGTTGACATGCAAGCAAGTGTGCAAGTTACGTGCAGCATGCATGTTACATTATCTTGTTTGATACTTGCATACAATGCGGCCAGCAACATTTTGAATTTTTCCTATCATATCATATCAGATTTGAACATCATTTTTTTCTTCATTGCACTACCGCAATGGAAATTTCATAAGCAGATAAGTATTGGTGAGTAACGAATGTACTTAAAACTAAAAAACATTCTAAATATTGTAAGCGTAATAAATAAGATCGACGAAGCAATAAACAATATTTTGATAGCAGTCCAGCAAGATAGCTTTCTACTTGCCTTCTCTGTCCACTGGTAGGTATTATGCCAGCAGAACATGCCAGTGGAATGTTTCCTCGGTGTTGTCGACCGCGCGCGCCGCGCGCCGCCGCCGCACGCGACGACGACGTTGCCGTTTCGCGTCGACATGACATGACGTCGCTCGCACTCACTCGGTCGGACTTAAGTAGCCGTTTGCTGCGCACGCACGCTTAGCGTTTGCATTGCACCATTTGCACCAGGTGTTAGTCAGCGACTTGTTAGTTGTGTGTGTATTCTGTTAGTTCGAAAAAATGCCTGCTTTTGGAGGCAAAAAGCAGGCATTTTTTCGAACTAACAGAATACGATAATTAATTAAAAAAACTAATTAATTATCAAACTTTTAATATGGAGTGTTTTTAAAATAACGTTACATACCTACTTTTACTTTTGTTAATAAAGTAGGTTGCCCTAAATAATCTGTAAAAATCAAAGGGAAATAGATAAATAAGTGTTTAATTGTGTATTGATCTATTAGTGTTAAAAACTAATTAATTATCAAACTTTTAATATAGTGTTTTTAAAATAACGTTACATACCTACTTTTACTTTTGCTAATAAAGTAGAACCTACCTATCTATGTTAAATTTTTTGTTTGTTTCTGTTTTAACTTTAAGAGAAAACGAGAAAATAAATTTTCCCAGTATTATAAACAACTTTTGCCAAGAAACTACGCATCTATTCGCAATGGTTTCCAAGAAAATAATTGTTATAAAATTAATAAGGACCGAGCTGCGCGGCGGCGGTGCGGCGCAGAGGTGGGCGCGGGGGGGGGGGGCGGCGCGGGAGCTGCGCGCAAATCTGGCGCGCGCCGCCTCCGTTCCCCCGCGCCCATCTCCGCGCCGCGCCGCTCCTTCCGTCCTTATTATCTATAATAAATAATATAGTTCATTTTTTAAACAATTTGTCGCCATCGCCAACGATTTGCTTTTAACCCTAACTATATTCATTTGTTTCACTCGTTTGCAATTATTACAGGTAAAAGAGAGACAGCGTACAGCGTACTGCGTGGCGTGATAGCTCATGTGTTGCTTGCATGCGTTGCGTCCAATACAGTGCGTAAATAAGTAGGTAAACATCGACATTTTCGTCGTCGTTCAAGGTCGCACGTTGCACACACGCACGCGCGATGTGTGTTGTGCAGCGCAATATAGTAGGTACCTACCTACAAACGTTGGCAACCTACAACTGCGATTCAAATAATTAACCTACCTACACTAAATAAAAGGAGATAGGTACAAAGTTTACGCCGCCACTCTGTTCAATTGTCAATCTAGAGTCTAGAGTATTCCATTGCAAGTCCTTTCGGGTTGGGTTGGTTAGGTTAGTTTTATAATAAATTTAATTTAATAATTCCTTATAGAAATACGTGTAGGGTAGACTATTCGCACCGCACTCATGCATGCCCACGAGTGAATTTCCGTGTTATAGGTATGTTGTTAGTGACTGAGTGCTACCTACCCTGTTAGCGCTGGAAAAAGGCCGAGGTAGGTAGGGTCATGGTAGGGTAGGTATGATTGATTATATATATATATATATAAGTTATTGGAGTGTAGCCCGCTCTATTTTTTTCAACATAGAATATTACGATTTCTTTTATAGTTTTTTTATTTTATCACCTAGGTTATACACACCTACATTATATCAAGAAAAACTAATAAAAATTTAAAAGAAGATCCACCCTTCTGCACACGCGCGGCGCGTCAAGAACGCCTGGCTCACTCCTTATGGAAGGCGTCGCGAAGCGTCGTCGTGCCGAGCTTGCGGCGTCGCATAAGAGCCGTCAATGACCGGTCATTGACGGACGTTTTCCATTTTTTGGAAGTTTTCCGTTTGGTCAACGTCGGTAATTGACGGCCTTTGCATCACTAAGCCCGCCGCCGAAACTCCCGCAATCTCCGTTTTGGTTCGTCAAACGGCTCCCGCTACTCGCCAATAGATGGCGCATCTAAACAGCTCGGGGTCAGCCACTCGCCGCCGCCGCCGCGCCGAGCGCCGCCGCTCACCCCAGGTTAATTATTCAGTTTTTAATTTACGAACGCTCGCCGTCCGCGCGATCAAACCCGCACACCCCCGCTCTCCCTCCGCCGCGCTTGCGAACCCCCGCCCCGCCCGAGCGCTAGTAAAAATGTCTTACAATGAAAGCATCAAATTCATGGAAATTCGTATATCACGGGGTGCTACACGCTTGTTCGACAAGATAGCAAGGAACCCGAAGGTGCTTTTTTAGTGTTCCGTATCCGGTACGGGACCCTATTACTAAGCCTACGCCGTCTGTCTGTCTGTCTATCCGAGCGCTGTATCTCTGAACCGTAATAGGTAGCCCGTTGAAATTTTCACAGAATATGTGTTATTAAGGCCGATATAACAACAAATAATAAAAATAAGAAAAAGTAAAAAATTCACGGGGGTCCCCATAGAAAAAACTAGAAAACAGAAAAAGTGTATGCGCGCCATCTACCGAAAAGAGTATGAAGCATTTTAACTAATCATGAATTTTAACTAATATGAAGCATTTCATAAACACGCCATAGATGGCGTGAGTGGCGCTGACCATGACATGGCGATACGGAACCCTCGGTGCGGGAGTTCGACTCGCACTTGACCGGTTTTTATTTAGAAAACCGTCATGGGTGGCTGTGCGTAACGGTCAGTCGAATGACAGGCAATGACACCTCGCCTCGCGAAACCACGCTCAGTGATGCGCCAAGCCAGCTATGAGGCGGACGAAAAGGTCATCGGGCAATTCGTTGACACGCGGAAACCCAGGTTGTACCAGTCAGGATAGGCGCTCAACGGAAAACCGTAGACCGCCTGTCGTTCATTGTGGATTTACTTCGTCCGCAGTGAAATCTACAATTTAGTTATTTGATTGGGCTCTCT
Organism: Nematopogon swammerdamellus; assembly: GCA_946902875.1. Classification (NCBI taxonomy): domain Eukaryota; kingdom Metazoa; phylum Arthropoda; class Insecta; order Lepidoptera; family Adelidae; genus Nematopogon; species Nematopogon swammerdamellus. The sequence continues at coordinate 1,653,865 of OX336356.1, read as the reverse complement.
GGAAGAGCTCCATCGACGGATGAGCTCTTTTTTTAGGTTTCCACTTTCCGTACCCAGTACGGAAGAATATTACTAATCCTACAACTTCTGTCTGTATGTATGTTAGTTCGATGACTGTATCCCCATGCAAGAAACGTGTTTTTTTTAAGTTTTTTTTTTGTGGTGCGGAAACGTCGGTCCTGGGCCGGGTCGTCCGACTCGAACTTGGCCGGTTTTTCTTCCCTTCAACCACGAACATCGTCTACTAAGTCTGCGTAGCTCGGCCTCCGGTCTCGCCCTCAATTGATTTCCTCAACCGCGGACATCGCACAAGTCTTCGAGACTCATCAAAGCTCAACCACAACCCGTTTCCTGTCTGTCTTCAGAGTGTCCAGGTCCGTAAGTATAGTTTCCTGTACTGGGCAGGGGATGTACCCCTATTCAATTGAACTATCACCCGGACCAATCGGTTCTGTAGGTCTTATATTCGCAGAACCGGGAAAATGTGGAACGCACTCCATGCCCATATATTTCTTCTGTCAGCCTCGGTAGCTCAGTGGTGCGGTCGGTCGACTGTTGTTAAGCAACCCTGATGGGTGACCTTTCGACCGTTGGATGCTGACCGCGGTTCGGATTCCACGTAAAACTGGAGGTCCCTCCCCTTCTTACCTTACTAGTTGGTAGGGTTTATCCCCCCCCCCCCCAGGGTTGGTACTACCGCCCTGAATGAAACGTCGGTCGAAACGGCTATATAAATAGTTCGTGTTTGTGAAGGAAAGCACTGACCTGGCACCTAGTTCATCTAGTGTTATGGTCTGACATCACGGATGTTGTAGGTGATGTAGCCAATCGTGTCAGATTCCATAAAAACAATTTTTTTCATCCTAAGTACAGACTGGGGTTTTTCAAAAGAGGCGTGAAAAGGCTCCTGTCAGGCCGGCATGGCATTCGCAATCCCCGTGCATCACAGAATGTCCATGAGCATCGTTAGACACCTACTTGTAGGTGTCCAACGAGGCTACATGTCGTGGTATCCATTTTAAAAAAGTCGATCGATTTATTATTGGTGAAATCGGTCCAATCTCACGGCCTTTACTGCTAAAAAAAACCAAGCTGCTTTTTGCCAAGGTACCTAGCGGACGTTGATGAATTTTTCGCACAAACGTAGAAATTGCCAACATCAGCCCGGCGCTCGAGGCATTAACGTGCATATCGTATCAGGGCGAGATCTGTCGACAGCCAGCTCGCTCCGGCGCTTAACGAGCTATTGGTGATGCCGGAGCATGGCTGGAGCGTTCTAGACAGATTGGACGGCTGGAAACTTTGATACTACTTCGTTAATTGCCTGATGAAGTCCTCTTGAGAAGACATGATAGAGAAAATGGTAGAGATAGATGTAGATGATAGAGATGATAGCGATAGAAGAAGAACTTCAAGACCTTTCAATAGCCGGATAAACAGTCAGACAAGTCTTATTTCTCCAATAAGACAACATTGCATTCTTGAACCCTCGCGGCCATACTCTCTCTGAACACCCGAATGGGCTTCTAGGGAATGTCTTTCCCTTCTCCTATAATCCACGGATATTCAAAACGCCGGTTAATAGACTGCTCCGCCTTGAAGCCGGCACCTCCTCGTGGGGGAAATTGGCCGTGCCTTAGGCTCGCAGGGTCCCCCATTTCGGTTTTTTTTTTTATGTAATCCGGTATGGTTGGCTGAGTCAGAGGGGCCAAAGCACATGCTCTGACTTGCCAATATCACCTCCGAGAAGGTAGGTGCGATACCGGAGACTTCCCTGGATTGCTGGCTATACTGGACTAGAGGAGAACACAACCGAGGTTGCTATGCGGCCATCTTACATCCTGTACGGTGGTACCAACCCAGTCGGCTACAATTTGAGCCTACCACCTAGTAAGGGGCAAGGGAAGGGACCTACAGTTTTACACCGGTTCCGAACGGTGAAGCAGCAGGTGTAGGTATGCACGTATTTTTTTTCGTCAGAAAAAACACATTGGTACACGCCGGTTGGATTCGAAACTCGGACCTCCCGCACGAGAAGCCGATGCCCAAACCACTCGGCCACCCGCCGCTCGGTTGCAATAAAAGAAACTTTCTGATAACAGGCACTCGACCACTAGTTGTTTTGACAACAATTCTTACTTCTTACTTGTCACCCTATGTGACAAAAGTCACATAGGCTGAACCAGCTCTCAGAACTCTACTAAACTCTTTGTCCTATGCCTATGTCATCTGACTTACATCTATATGAGCTCGGTAGGGCTCATAGCAAGAAGTAAAAACGCATGGGTCTCGTGGCCCTTGTATAGTGAGTTAATCCGTCTGGTAAGTAGACCTGTCAGAACGCAATCTCGCGCCTGATACACTTCCCAACTATAAATTGTCTAGAAATATATTAGGAAGCATATAATATGGAGTCTGCGAAAGTATCCCCATTTGAATTTTTACTACCGCTATCGCTTACGGGACGGGAACTTTTGGAGCACCGAAACGTGCCAACGAAGCGCTTGAAACGATTGCTGATTTCCCAAAAAGAACACCAGAGCGACGCGAAAATGAACTGAACGTTCTCAATGATTTTTTCTAACATAGGCACACAACGCAATCGCTGTGTACGCAGGCATGCCAATAAATCGAGCTCGAAATGATGAAGCGTCGAATATGTGCGGACAAGCGCCGGCCACTCGGTCCCGGGCGAGCCACACCGCACGACAATAAACGGAAATCACACCATAAACAACACCACCCAACAAAAGAAACGACAAAACGCAGCTGCGGGTGTTTGCGGCCATTGCGATAATCGATTCGCCCATTTTTCACCTTAAAATTCCCGTGTGTAAGGTTTGAATTCGTTCCAACCGAGATTATCCCACTTCCGATGTCCTTTTTGGAATCGCGCGATGGAAATTGGAGCTTAGCTGGCGGGAAATAAGGTCGAAAATAATATGCAGTCAGATGACAGCTGCAAAAAGATAGGCATTGCAAAGTGCGCGGCCACGACCGAGCTTCATTCTTGCAGGTCTTGTTGTAACCTCGGACCTAGAACGATAAAAAAGGTATGGACCCCGAACCCTATCCTCGTCAGCGTAACACGATATAAGTAAAAGCATACTTGTTTCATTGGACGGTCGCGCGCTGGCCCGTCAGTCTGTCATCGGCTGCGTTCGCAAAAACCTGTTTGAAATGTCCGCATGCTCTGTGTTTACGTGTAAAAACACTACAGCCATGTTTAGTGTGCACAATAGTGGAATATCTTATCATCGGTAAGTACACTCCGCTCCCCGCAACTCGGCGACGCTAGTTCTCATACAAGCATTTGACAGTCCGGCGTCCATACCTTTTTTATCGTTCTCGCCTCGGACACTTGCTAGGAGTATCGCTGACCGGGTCAAATTGGTTTTTTCCAATGCGATACCCCGGGTGCGGCTGGTTTGGGATTTTTCGCGCCGGGGGACTCGGCTGCTCGGCTGCGGTTTCATGGAGTGACGCAAGCGGCAATGCGGAACTCTCTTGTTCCCTGTACACCTGTCTGTCTGCCTGTCGCGGTTTGCGCTTCTACGTTCATGCACCGAACTATAATATGAAGGTTTAGGGTAGTTTGTGGCATGAGGCTCTCCCTGCCCACATATGTCCTCCCAAATACAGTCTCGGAACATTCAAGAGGGCCGTGAATTGGCACCGGTCAGGGCGGCATGGCATACGCAACACCCGCATGCAACCCAATGTCCATGGGCGTCGTTACACACCTTATGGGTGGCTCGGCGCCACAGGGCATTAAACGTCACGCTTTGAAACAATAGTAAAGGTTCTGTACCTCGGAACCTAACATACCAGAGGTGTGAAAACGAAACCTAATGGTGTGACTTGTGCGTCCGTTTGTCTGTATGTATGTATGATCACCTGTTACACTGCTTATGTCAGCCCATTACGCCTTTTTTATGCCTGCACTAGGTGTAATGGCCAGCAGTGTTTCCCTCTGGTCGTGTCGGCTACGTTTTCTAGACCATCTCCCCAGCCTGTCTATTCTATAATAGAGATTATCGCAAAACTATCTATAGCCGTAGCTCTGTCTCACTAGACGCATTGAGAAGCCCGTTGGAGGGAGTGAGACGGTACATGAGAAATTGCTAGTAGCGAAGGATTTCAAATGGAGAATAGCCCCGCTTGGCACCATCATAAAACCCAGTCGTGCAGCCATAACATAGAATAGAATAGAGTATGCTTTATTGCTTTCCAATATAAAGATTTTACAAAAGGCGGACTTATTACCTAAGGCAATCTCTGCCAGTCAACCTAATTTTTATGAAAACTTAATATAAGGGTAGCAAAACAAAGAAGAAGAATGACACAAACTTAATACTAACAAAACAATAAAATTAAGTGAACAAGACACCGGGCATATAATATATATATGTAGATAAAATACTAGAACATATTACATAAACATAGGATATATTTATCATACTAAATAAGAATACATAGAAGCATACTTATATATGTATTATAATATACTAACAATAGATACTTAACATAATAGAGCTTTTAACAGTACTGTTGTTCCTAAAATATTAATTAGAGAACCATTTCAGTTAAGGAAATTAGAAACCAGTTAAGGGTATTTTCCACCGGGCGAGGTGAGCACTGTGCCCGTTTTTTTTTTTAGGATTTCGTAGCCTGCCACGCTGACAGAGAACATTATAATATTTTTCAGAAGTCTGTCTGTCCGTCTGTCTGTCTTTTACGAGAACTGGCCGAGGCGATTACTCCGGCTATAACGCAAGGCTCAACCTAAAATAAATGTATAAAATAGCCCAATTAGTCCTTACGGCAAGAAAAATATTTTGAATTATCGTAATTTTATCCACCACATTATCAATTTGCATACTGTTTTCACTTTTACATTCGGTCATCGGCGTCCTGCGGCCTGCCAAGCGAAGCCACGGGCAAAAGCTAATCTCCATCTCTACTTCTTATAAAAAGGAACATCTGTCTGTCTGTATGTATGTTTGAAGTAAACTCCGGAACCACTGAACAGATTTTGATGCGGTTTACACCAATGGAATGAGTAGTTCTCAAGAACGTATAGTATGGACGGGTGAGAGAGAGAGAATATAAGAGAAGCGATCGTTTATTATAATATTTGCGTTTAAATAGGATTTGATATTAAACCGAGGCTGCCGCGAGCGAAGCCGCGGGCAACAGAAAAAGTCGCACTCGCAATCACGTGATCAGCGAGGACGACGCTAGACACTCTATGCTTGCAAGATGGAAATGTTTGCGGAACCTTCTCCGTGTGAACACGATGTTCGCACTTGACATGATTTTTAGGGTCCCGTCGCAAAATGCAAAAAAGGGAACCTTATGGGATCGCTCTAGTGTCTGTCTGTCTGTCTGTCTGTCGGTCACACGCAGATATCTCCGGACCTACTGAACCGATTTCGATGAAACTAACTCCAAATTACAGATTATAGATAAGTTTGTCTAATAGTCCTGTGGAAAGTACCAGCTAAATATGTACAGAGTAACATTAAAGGGATGAAACTACAGTTTCATGTGGAATCCGAACCACGGCCAACTTGAACGTTCGTACGGCCACCCATCCAAAACCTGACCGCACCTTAGTAGAAAATATAATTAGATGAAAGCGAAGCAGCGGTTACGGGACCCTCGGCACGTAAACATGGTTCATTTGACCACTTTTTTTTGTGTGTCCTAAACTCCATGAGGGCTTTAAGGCGGTGACAAACGCCAAATACGCAAAACATGCAAAAAGTGCGACAAAGAAGGTCCAAAACTGACCAATTGACACACATTCAGAAAATTAAAAAAATACCAACCTATATTTTGGTTCCTTACCAACAAAGTGCATTGCTGGTTTTTTTAATAATGAGTAAAAGTAAGTAATAAACATAAAATTAAAAATATATAAAAAAAGCATGAATTTTTGAAAATCTGAGTATGTGTGTATTATTACAATTTTACAATACCACCGATTCAAAGGTCACAAAGCTCTGAGAAAACTCTATTCAATTTGTTTTATTATTTTATCCACGAAAGGAGATAAAAATAAAAAACAAAAAACGCCTACATGAAATTATTGACGTAATTCTTCAGTCGGAAGGGTAAAATTTTTGCCTTCGTCAATTTAGCATGCACTTCAATACTAGATAAAATTTTAGTTCCGGGCTCGCTTGCTCGCTCCTGCCCTGCTGCGCCCGCGTGTCGGTCGTCATTTCTGTCTTCTGTGTTTGGATCGAATGGAAAAAAGATAGGTAGGTTAGGTATATTTGTACCGTGTGGGATGGTAATTTAAAATAATAGCCCCACTGCATCTCTCCCCGTGCATGTCGTAAAAGGCGACTGAGGGATTTTTTTATGTAAACTGACATAGTTTGCTATATTACCTATAACATCCGTGATGTCAGCCCATAACACCGGGTGAACTTAGGTGCCATGTCAGTGCTTCCCTTTGGTCGTGCCGGCTACACTAAACTGGACGGAAAATACAAACTATTTCGGGATATGACTCCCTTCTTTTTTTCCGTCCAGTTCAGTGAAGCCGGTACGACCGAAGAAAAGCACTGACATAGCACCTACTTCACCAGTTGTTACGAGCTGACATCTCGGATGTTGTATTGTAGGTGATGTTGCCACCGTGTCATTTTCCGTACCAGTATACAGTACGACCGTATCAGTAATATCTCTCTTCTGTGGTATCTATCAGTATACGCTCCGGTACGTAACTTGACGGGGCGTTATACGCATGGCTTTCGTTGGTATAACCACAGAATAACTAATAGGTACTGTGGTATAACGCTGTCTGCGCCTCCCGCGCCTCCACCGCGCCTCCGCCGCCGCCGCCTCCGCCTCCGCCCCGCCGCCGTGCCGCCTCCGCACCGCACGCTGCTACTGAGTTACCGCACCGCACCGCACCCCACCGCACCGTGCCATGCTGCCGCCGCGCGCGCCGCGCGCGCCGGCCGGTACCTATGTTGCTATGATATTTGCCATACATACCTAAATGCCTATCTACCTATTACCTACCTACCTATTTTTATTTTAGTTTTCATCGATAGTCTATTTAGAGGTTTATAAAAAGTGGTAAGTACATGAACTAAAATAATTTGGAAGAAATTACAATAAAATGTTATTTAGGTAAAATAATAAAAAATAAAAAATTAGAATCACGCATCAGTTACATAAGCCACAATCATTTTAATAATTAAAATAATAAAAAAGCAAAAAAAAAAAACATACGAAAGTGGGATTCGAACCCCGAACCATCAACTCTTTAGGCTGATAGCGACAAACTACGCTAAATGTGACTTGAACGTGCGAAGCGAAATTAGCAGTCGCATGATACATTATGTAGAATTCCCGAATGCCGGTACCTATGTTGCTATGATATTTGCCATACATACCTAAATGCCTATCTACCTATTACCTACCTACCTATTTTTATTTTAGTTTTCATCGATAGTCTATTTAGAGGTTTATAAAAAGTGGTAAGTACATGAACTAAAATAATTTGGAAGAAATTACAATAAAATGTTATTTAGGTAAAATAATAAAAAATAAAAAATTAGAATCACGCATCAGTTACATAAGCCACAATCATTTTAATAATTAAAATAATAAAAAAGCAAAAAAAAAAAACATACGAAAGTGGGATTCGAACCCCGAACCATCAACTCTTTAGGCTGATAGCGACAAACTACGCTAAATGTGACTTGAACGTGCGAAGCGAAATTAGCAGTCGCATGGTACATTATGTAGAATTCCCGAATGCTCAAGGTCGTTGGCGTTTGTCACGGCCTTAATAATGAACGGTATTACTCCGTGGGAGCGCGCGTCGTTTCGTATTAAAATTGTTGATTCGGGATAAAAGTGATCAATATTGAATGGATTTCGGTGGATTTTCGGAAATTCATTTGACAGAGATTATCGGAACGTTGTCGGGCGTTGCCTGCTCCGTGCTGTAGTGTAGAAGTTTGCTTGTTTGCTCTGTGTAGGGTTTTTTTTTTGTCTGGTTTCAGTAGTTCTGTTACTGGTCCGGTTTACCGAACTGCTTAGACTTTTTCGTCTCATAGTACGGTAAAACTGTAGGTCCCTTCCTTCCTAATCTTACTTGGTGGTAGGATTTAAACCGCCCGGGTTGGTACCACCGCACTGAATGAAACGTCGGTTGAAACGGCTATGTAAATAGTTTGTGTTTTCCGACCAGTTCAGTGTAGCTGGCACGATCAAAGGGGGAAGCAACATGGCACCTAGTTCACCTGGTGTTATGGGCTGACATCACGGACGTTGTAGGTGATGTAGCCAACCGTGTCAGTTTCCATAAAAAAAAATATATTGTATCGGATACTACAAAAAAAAAGTTAGTTTGTATGAACTTTACACAATGCATATATAAGGTCTTTCAATAGTAGGTAACGATACGTGTCGATCAGATACTGATCACGTTCCCATACCAATTTATTTTTTTACGACATAAAAAACGTACTTATTAAGGTGAAATAAGCGCTCTTTACGTATTAAATTTGAGGAGTGAGTGATACTAATAATAAATCTGTAAGGGATGGTCATGGAGTAAGTTAGTTTGTTTTTTGAGATACTGCGTTTGTAGACTCTATGTATGATTCTAAAACTAAATTGACGATTTTTAGAAATAATCTCCGTTTACTTACTTAAAGGAGTCGAGGGACTGAAGTAAAAAAAATATAAAAACTCAGATCTGCGCGGGTATTGACTTAGTCGTCCGCCGACTCCTAATAGTAAGTAAACGGAAATTATTTTTGACTTTTTAAGTGTCGGGGTTTTTTTTTATTTTACTCGTAAATTTTGATTTTGTTTCTAACGATCAATAATTCCCCTGTATTTAATGTTCTCTCTCTTTGTGGCTGAAGGTTTTACAAAATTAATTATTCCTCCCTTATTCTAAATCACTTCAATTTCTTCAGCGCGCTGTATCGCATCCATTGATATTCATATAATATGCAAATCTAATGTCCCCAGCGACTAATCTCTAATGCTATCCACTCAGCGCCCTAATGAAAAATTTTCCCAAAACAATATAATAATAAAAATAAATAATGCGCCCACCCCCCAAAGCCTGATTTACGTTCGGCCGGAACTGAGGCGGTTTTTTTAATATTAAAACGTTCGTCCATACATTTTATTGGTCGAGATAAATTAGAATTGCGGGCGACCCGATCGTCCGCTCATTCATACATTGTCAAATAATCATAAATTTTAGCGAAAAAATATAATAAATTGACGATGAAATCGGCGGGGTGTATTTGCGTTCGGCTCAACCCTTTGCGGGGTAGGCGGGGCGGTTTCCTGTTGGCGCCGCCGCGGAGAACGTTGATAGAACACGTTTTTCAAATCATTAAACAGTTGCGGAGCGCGGTGTTTGCGCGCGGGAAAAAAAAAAGGGAAAGTTGGCGGGAAAAAGTGCGGCGAGGCGATCGTTGTTCCGGTGTGATAATACGAACGGCTCGGCTGTACCGAATCTTGATACTTGGGTGCCGCCTCCGCCGCGCCGCGCCCCGCCCCGCGTCGGAAAGGGACAGTTCTGACGTCACACTGTCTCGCAACTGCACAGCTATGGGGCCTCGATCTGGCATACATGATCACTGTACTCGCAAGAGTGCAGGGATAGACGTCTGGATTTTATAGCCGCAAGGCTGGTATTTCTGGACGTCTATAAACAAAACGTAAGAAGATAAACATAGTACATCCTTTGTTTCGCAAGACCAACCTCAAAATCTAAATTGTTTACTGCGTGCATATAACCCAATTTTTTCAACTGTGCACTTCTAGCTGTCAAAGTCGTTAGGTTCTCGGCACTGAATGCACCCTCCCCGCTTACTTCCTCACCTCTCCGCCGACGCCGATCAGTACAGTCTGCACTCCGTACTGATTAAGCGTCGGCCGGCGCGGCGGTGAGGTGAAGAAGTACAAGCGGGGGGTGAATTCAGTGCTGAGAACCTAACGTCTTTGACAGCTCGAAGTGCACAGTTAAAAAAATGGGTTATAAGTCCAGCACCTCCTCAGTCGGGGAGTTAACTGCGTCTTACAATTGAAGGTTCGACGTTGAGCTCAGCATCTCAATTCGGTTAAAATAAAAAAGTTTTGTCATCCGACTCAAACGGTCAAGATCGTTGAGCAGCGCTCGACGAATTTCCCGCGAGCAACTGTCGTCGAATTCGACGACATAACCTCGCCGAGCTATGCTATGACGCTGAGTTAGCGAATGTGTTCGTGGATGTCCTCGCTCGGTGTATGTTACTGGTGTTGCTGTATCGACTTGCGTTGACACGCACTTATGTGTATTCCACCTTATTGGTCAACCTAAACGTCCACTAGCTTATTGACATTTACATAAAAAAACCCGCCAAGTGCGAGTTGAACTCGCGCACCGAGGGTTCCGTACCATCACACAATAATTTGTATTATGTGTGGTCTAGATAAATGATTGAGATGTCAAAAGATGCGTATCAATGAGGGATACTACATGATGGTATTTTTTTTTTTTTATTTTAAATGTCTTGATTAAATCCCGAAAAACCGCTAAAAATTTGCGTTTTTAGCGGTTTAGTAAGGCAAAGCTTAAACATTTAACTTTTGATATTTTTGATATTTTTAACTTTTGAAAAATAAAAATATATAAATGTAATGAGTTTTCATTCTCAATATACCTTGAAGGTCTTGTACTTCTCCCACATCCCAAAGGTTAGTTAGAATAGAATGCCTCGCGGCATTAAGCTCGCCTGTTGTACCTAATTTTGATAAATTGGTGTTCAATAAAGAATATTATACATACATACAAGGTCGTTTAATGCACGAGATCTGTGAATTTTTATCAGCACATACGCGTGTGTGCATGACGCCCAGCCCAGACACGCTTCAGCATTCTTTCCCGAGAGGATAGACAGACTCGGCCGGCAATGATCCGCAAAAGATACAAAAAAGCCCTCCCAACTGGTTATTCCTACCTTTTTATTCAAAAACGTACAAAAAAACGCAGTATTTCACGGTATTACTTTTTAAAGATATATTTTAGGGTAGACCGAAAAAGAGAACCGCGCGCGTCCCGCAGAATGTAAAACTACCCGCATCGGAACATCCCCCGCCGCAACTTTCGCTCCATTAATTCTTTCGCCGGCCGGTTGCATTTTTTCCATCGTTTTTCATTTTGCTAAAATGGATAGGTTTTCTATATGCAAAGCAGGGTCCATTTTTATGTCTTATTCCCTTTCGCTGAAGCGGAATGTTCGTTTTTGCAAAATAATAGGATCAGTCGCGTAATCCGCGGAGACATTACAATTTAAAATGTTATTAACTCTCGCGAGCGCTGAAGGAATTTTATGTGTTCTGAATTATCTATATTAATGTTCTTGCGAGAGACCCCCTCCTCACTCATGGCGGAGGCTGCGCCGCCCTCGGGAGTCAGTTTTGAAAGGGGTTTAACCCCACACTAAGCCAATGTTGCTTCGGAGAGATGCTGTGATCTGCAATCAGCTTCGGCGCCGCTTTGTTGTTGCATATTCATGAATCATCAATGCACAAACCATTTCGTTTATAAAACATACCTATAAATCATAGATTCCCAAAGTGGTCCAGGTGGACCCCCAGGGGTCCACGGGAGACTCGACGGGGGTCTACGTTGGCGATGGCGTGAAAAAGAAATGGGGGTTCACAAGTTGTAAGTTGGGGTCCACGAATATTTATCTGGTTGCGATAGTAAAGAACAATAACGTTGGCTTGACTAGTAAGAACTTGCTTATTCGATATTCAGTACAACTATTTCTCCCAATTCTACAAGCATTACACAACATTTCAGAGCTTCTAAGAGCGGTTATTCCTTACAAAACTGAAACCAAATATTGATAATTTGCTGTCAATCCATCAAGTACATCCCTCCCATTAATATTTAATTTTAATTCTACTAAGTCTGTAAGTAACATATTATTTTAATAAATTATAGAACACAAGAAAATATACTATTGTTCTTTTTGTTTTTACCGCTCCGAATTTAGGGTTGGAACTTAGCCGCGACGCAAATTTCCATCGCTAGATCTAATCTTCAAGTGGTCTACGAGAAAAAAACGTTTGGGAACCTCTGCTATAGATGAACGTTATTCCGTTCGAAAAGTTACGGAACGCGCATCACAACTGACAGGTTGTTGGCCAAGCCGAACGGCTGGACTTGACGGCTACCGTGTCGTCGTCTTCGTCGTCGTCGCGATCCATCACAATTTGATTATCAAATTGAACGCCTTTGTATTCTTTCAATACAATACTTCGCGGCAGTCGGCGGATAATCAATTTCCATTTACGAATAATACCAAGGAGAATTGAGGGTAGAAAGCAATTTTTAATCGTCCAAAACGCGAAAGAAGAAGAATGCGCCGCCAGTCGCCCGCAGACAAATCGGCCGGTAATTAATGACGATGCGCGCCTGCTCTCGTGTTTTTTCCTCGGGAACCGATAGCGGCACGAAATAAAAGAAGCGCGGCGACATTACCGCACACGACACAACAGCCCAAGTGCAAACAAAGGCGACGGAGGGGGGGCTATTGAGGTGTGGGGGCGCGCGGGGGGACGTTCGCGCCGAACGCAAGTTAAATTTATCATCTCAGCCGCAGCGACGACCACCGCATAGACATTCGGCACGAGCGCACCGCGCCAATGTCCATTTGGATAATGCCCGGCGCGATTAAAAATATAAAAATACCCCCGGTGGGGAACATTCCCCCCTCGACCGGGCGGCTGGGGTGGGGAAGCGGGCGCTTTGACGGAGGACACCACCGCCGCCGCGGCGAGGACACAAAAGGATTATAAATGAGAAGGAATTTTAGATAATATTTGTACGCCGTGAATGTGGATTGTAATGGCGTTCGCGGAGATCACGGGCGTGCGACCACTGCTTAAAGAGGGGGAGTGCGGCGGAGGCGGCGGGGGCGACTGGGCGGCGGCGGTCGCGCCAAAGCTGGGGGCTCGGGGCGCAGTCTTTTGGGGGAAGTCGCCTTTCGCTCGCCTAATGAGTGTTTGTATCAATTTGTAGGTATTGTATTTGAATATTTTTGTTGTGCCGTTCGTTATGTGTAATCCCCGGCGGTCGTGACGCGGCGGCGGCGGCGGTCGAGCCGTCTGGGTCGATGCTGTCGCTTAAGTACTTCGCCGATTCGGCTCTGTCGTTGTTTTGGCCGATAACCGGAAGCGGATGTTGCGGTTGAACTCATTTAGCGTTACATGTTCCGTTCGTTTCGTATCTCGTGAGCATTATACGCACATACGTGTTTGTTGTGTTAAAATATGTGTAAAAATTTTATTTTCAATATTCGATGTGCCTTTCTAGAAATTATCGCCAGTGGCTATTTCAAAGGGATAATTTTTCGTCAGTTCTCCTGAGTGCGCCGCAATGGAAAGGAAAGAAATGCTAATATTTCCAACATTTACAAACCACAAAAAAGTTTATGAATCGGAACGAGCAGGGCTCCTCTCGAAAGAAAAACAGAGCATCTGACGACAGCCGACCGTGTGTTTTCAATTCATTACAGGCAAAACAAAAATTTCATTAGCCCGAAATTTCGTTTTTAAAATTTAATTATTCATATTTAAATTAAACAAAATATAATAGAGGTCGGGGTCGAGAAAAAAAGCGGCTTTATCGTATCATATTTTATTAACCGAATTTATAATTCTGCGTCGATTCTAAATCCCACCCGCGGGGGGCGAGGACCGGCTGCGGGGGTCTTACCGAGCACCCACTCGGGCCCCCTCTGGGGGGCAGAGGGGGGGGACGTGTGTGGAGGGGCGAGGGAGTGGGGGCGGGAGAGGGGTCATCCTCGGACAGAGCGCTGGGAAAATATTTATGAATGCCGAGCAGAAAAATCCACAATAATATTTCAGTGAGAGCTCGACGCGGCGCGGCCTTACTTCGCCCTGATCTATTTAAAAAAGAGACCCTTACTGGTCGCCGCGATGCCTCCACAAAAGGACAAAGCGCGTAAAAAATCTGGACACGTGAGGCGACTCCGCGACACACACACACCCTCACACACACACACACACACGCTTCCGGCGCGACGCCATTGTGAGACGGTTTGTCCGATTCTTATTTTTTTAATCGCAACCCTTTGCGGATGGTGTTGTGTGAGTTTTTTTTGTCGCGAAGACTTTCCCTCTCCCCTCCCAGTCCACGGCTATAGAGATCGTCCGTTCGCTGTCCGTTACTGTCCTTAGCAATGTTTTTACTGATACTCTCACTTCTTAGTTCGCTGAAGCAAGAGTTGACGGATTTCTTGACCTAATTAGAATAGAATAGAATATACTGATCCGATAACAGTATTGTACAGGCGTGTGCAATGGTCTGGAACAGCAGTATCTTTAAACGATGGGAGCAATAAGCATCAAAGATTTTAGGTACTCTTACCTCCTGCATTTTGTTAGTTTTCATTAATGCTAGTAATATTTGTATTTCAGTATTTTTGTTCTATTGACCTGTGTCTGAAATAAATATTCTTATTATTATTAGTTCTTTGAAGTGTTCTATTTGATATAGCTGGATCATCTCTATCCTTAGGAACTTCACGCTTGATTTCGAAACTTGGTAATCCAGTACAACTATTGTTATCAATCTGTACTTTTTAGGATTCCGTACCTTACATGACCTTATTATAACAACAAATAACTGTTGGACGAGACTTCATCAGACAAGCATGACGATAGAAGAAATCGACTGCTTCGTACCTTCTGGTCATCATCTTGTGCCGGGGAGTTGCTCTCTCCGGCACAGACAGACAGGATTGACACCGCAAAATTCACAACACGCCACGTCCAGCAGATTTGTGACAAAGGGGGTTGAGTATTTCCACTGCATTTAATATAAATATGTTTCCATAGTCCACGATTATTTCGCAGGAGAAAGCCTCGTGGAAGCTTGTGTCGGGATCGCACTGCGCATACGAATCTCGTCTTAATGATACCCACTGTCTCCCGCAAGCGGCGGTTTTTTTTCGTTTTTCGCCGACGTCCCGAGTGCGGGTAGTTTTAAAATGAATCCTCGCTATCTGACGGCTCGGTTGCGGAAAATGTTGCACTGTCGACCTCGAGAATACGGTAACGACAAATACCATGCAATGGATAGATAGAATAGAAACTCAAGAATACGGTAACGGCGGAAGCCATACGCAATGGATAGATAGAATAGAAACTCGAGAATACGGTAACGACGTGTACCAATGAGTTTTTGTGACGAAAAAAAATTCGTGCGTACTTACACCTGCTGCTTCACCGTTCGGAACCGGTATAAAACTGTAGGTCCCTTTCTTTGCCCCTTACTAAGTGGTAGGCTCAAATTGTAGCCGACTGGTTAGTTACCACCATACTGGATGTAAGATGGCCGCATAGCAGCCTCTGTTATGTTCTCCTCTAGTCCAGTATAGCCAGCAATCCAGGGAAGTCTCCGGTATAGCTACTACCCTACCTTCTCGGAGGTGATATTGGCTGGTCTGAGCATGTGCTTTGGCCCCTCTACTCAGTCACCCATACCGCATTACATAAAAAAACGACGAAAACCAAGCAATGGATAGATAGAATTGAAACCTCGAGAATACGGTAACGACGAAAACCACATGCAATGCATAAATAGAATAGAAACTCAAGAATACGGTAACGACGAAAACCATACGCAATGGATAGATAGAATATAAACTCGAGAATACGGTAACGACGAAAACTATACGCAATGGATAGATAGAATAGAAACTCGAGAAAACGGTAACGACGAAAACCATTTGCATTGTATAGATAGAATAGAAACCTCGAGATACGGTGAGGACGAAAACCATTTGCAATGTATAGATAGAATAGAAATATTGTGTTGTAATCGCAATAAGTCAGCTTTTATGCGTCTATTGCTGGGCATGCGCCTCTCCAATTTCTCTACAGTACTCCCGGCCTTCCGCCGCCGCCGTACTTGATGTCGTCTTACCACCTGTCGGGTGGTCTTCCCGCACTCCGTTTCTCTATTCACGGCCGCGCCAGTGTAGGACACAGTTACTCCAACGGTCGTTCTTCTCTGACCGGGTCTCTCTTCTTGACTGACTTCTCTTCAGCTGATTCTTCTCTGTCACAATTTCAATCTCTCCTCATGTGATCTCCACTTGAGTGATTTTGGCATCTTGGTCGCGTTACTATGATATCTTTGTTGAAATACGAGTCTTATTGTGCTTTCAGTCAGCGTGTAAGCGTCCACTGCTGGACATAGCCTCTCCAATTTTCCTCCAGTCCTCCCGGCATTCAGCGGTACGGAACCACTGCTTTTCGGCGACGTTGATGTCGTTGTCCCACCTGGCGGGTGGTCTTCCCACACTCCGTTTTCCTGTCCACGGCCAGTTTATTCCAATGGGTCTTATGTATGATTTGTAAATTTTCGAAAAAGTTAACAACTGTCAATAATAGTCAAGTGTCAGGATTTCCGGATGACATAGAGGAGGGCGATTGCTCTCTTCACTATATTTTCAATATGGTCAAATTTACCCGAGTTCGATAGTTCGAGTGTCGGGATACATAGATTTTGCCCGCAGCTTCGCTCGCGTGAAATTCGTATTTAAAAGAATAAAGTAAGTAAGAAAGAAGGCCGAGCTGCGTTCCTACGTTACCTTTATTTCGGTGCGCAGAACAATTAATAAATAATAATAAATAAATAACCGTTTATTGGATGAAATCATTACTTATGCTATGTTGGTACATTTTTTCAAATTAATTTACATAATTTAATTTCATCCAATAGGAGGGCATTTTACCTTAAGGTAATCTCCTCCTGTCCCCCTATTGGTGTTACATCATGGCAACAATTCGGTTTGTATGAGAGCCACATCTTAGCGTAACCGCGGAACTGAATTTTATTTAGCCGCGTGTGTCGCGTATAAATGTGTTTGTACTAAGTTTCATTGAATTCGGATGATCGGTTTAAGAGTTATGGAAGACCATATAATACATACATACAGAGAAAATTTCTAAAAATCGTCAATTTAGTAGTCTATAAACGGAATATCTCATAAAACAATGTAACTTACTCCATGACCATCCCTTACATATTTGTTATTAGTATTGATTGATGTACATAGATAAGACTGGTTAGCTGACATGACTTTCGTCGCACATCACGGCCCTTGGTCAAATTTGTATGCAAATTCGTAGGCACTAAATTCATCGCGCTGAATGAATCCTAAACCACATAAAAAAGATCGCGCGACCCAAAAACAAATCCTCGAAAAAAAAAAACAAAGTAAGCACACCCGAAAGCATAATCAAATTATTATCAAAGCCCGACGAAGGCACAAAAAAAACCCAAGGGCGAGACCGCGGATCCTTTGGAAGGGATTTATCATTGAAAATAATAAATGAATACCTTTTTTCGGCGGCCGATAATGGTGCTGTTTAAAAATGCCACCTGAACACAATGGCCCCCCGGGTTGAGATCGGACTTCCGGTCGCGCTTACCCCCCGGCACCCTGTAGGGCGCCCGTAGGCTGCGGCCGCCCTACGTCCGAACCGAAGGGTTAACGACGCGCCGCCTCCGCGCCGCCCAACCCCCGCGCCCGTCGTCGTCGTGGCGATGTGTGCTCATAATTAAAATTGTATAATAAAAATGGAACGCTTCATTTGAGAACACGGCGAGGAAGTGTTTGTGAGTGAGCGGGCCAACCAACAGTACGGATATGTAAACAAGTTGTATTTTATTCAGTTTTATGCACTACTAGCATTTGCTCGCGGCTTCGCTCGCGTGAAATTCGTATTTCAGAGAAGAAAGTATGTAAGCCCGCTACCGTACCTTTATTTCGGCGCGCGGAACAATTCGGTTTGTATGAGAGCCACATCTTAGCGTAAGCGGAACTGAATTTTATTTAGCCTATCCTGTGTCGCGTATAGTTAAATGTGATTGTACTAAGTTTCATCGAATTCGGAAGATCAAGAGTTGTGGAGGAACATACAGAAAAGATTTCTAAAAATCGTCAATTTAGCTTTTGTATCATATATAGAATCTACAAACGATATATCTCATCAAACAAAGTAACTTACTCCATGACCATTCCTTACAGATTTATTATTAGTATATTCATTTGGATTATTACTGTAAATTGTTCGATACAAATTTGAAATAAGGGGTTGAATTTATTCGAAAATTTGTTTCATCTATTATATTATAAAGCGGCGGGTGGCCAAATGGTTTGGGCATCGGCTTCTCATGCGAGAGGTCCGAGGCTCCGGATCCGGTCGGCGTGTACCAATGAGTTTTTTCTGACGAAAAAATTTATGTGCATACCTACACCTGCTGCTTCACCGTTCGGAACCGGTGTAAAACTGTAGGTCCCTTCCCTTGCCCCTTACTAGGTGGTAGGCTCAAATTGTAGCCGACTGGGATGGTACCACCGTACTGCATGTAAGATGGCCGCATAGCAGCTTCGGATGTGTTTTCCTCTAGTCCAGTATAGGCAGCAATCCAGGGAACTCTCCGGTATGGCACCTAACTTCTCGGAGGTGATATTGGCTGGACTGACAAACTTATCAGGTCACAATGTTTGTTAGTACCTTATATATAAGTAAGTATTATATTTACTTACTTACGCATTAGTTATAATGTTAGGTGACCAGGACTCAGGAGTCGGGAAATATATTCCGCGGAGACCCGTTCCACACCTTTGCAGTGCGGCACAAGAACGATTTAGAGAATCGTCTAGTTGCAATCGTCCAATCGTTGCTGTCATCGCGCCTCTCTGAGCGTGGTTTCGCGACGAGTGGAGTTATTGGCTGGTGTCTCATCGTCTTCAAGGCGCCGACAGTCGGGCCAAGCGGAGCGATCGGTGTTGCGCTCCAAGAGCTCCGGCAAAGGCGTTCGCCGCGCGGCCGCAAGCCGCTCACAGCCCTCTGCGCGCGAAACCCGCTCGCACTTGACCGGCTCTTTGGCTCATTCTCCAGTTGGGTCCGCGTAGTACGTACGAGAAGCCTATACCTAGCAACGAGGACGGTGGAGGCTCTCGGACTCTAAGCGGGCAGGCAGTACAAAATATGAGACCTGCTATCGTAAATTTTTTTTTTTATAGAAACTGACACGGTTGTACCCACCCGGGCGGGATAAACCCTACCACCTAGTAAGGTTTTAAGCGGCGGGTGGCCGAGTGGTTTGGGCATCGGCTTCTCATGCGGGAGGTCCGAGGTTCGAATCCGGTCGGCGTGTACCAATGAGTTTTTTCTGATGAAAAAATTTACGTGCATACCTACACCTGCTGCTTCACCGTTCGGAACCGGTGTAAAACTGTAGGTCCCTTCCCTTGCCCCTTACTAGGTGGTAGGCTCAAATTGTAGCCGACTGGGTTGGTACCACCGTACTGGATGTAAGATGGCCGCAAGCAACCTCGGTTGTGTTCTCCTCTAGTCCAGTATAGCCAGCAATCCAGGGAAGTCTCCGGTATGGCACCTACCTTCTCGGAGGTGATATTGGCTGGTTAGAGCATGTGCTTTGGCCCCTCCGACTCAGCCACCCATACAGGAATACATAAAAAAAAAAAAAAAAAAACCTAGTAAGGTAAGAAGGGAATGTAATAGTTTTTCGTGTAATCCGAACCACGGTCAGCCTCCAAAGGTCGAATCGGTCGGTCACCCATCCAAGTACTGAACGCGCCCAGATGTGCTTAACAAACAGTCGACCGACCGCACCACTGAGCTACCGAGGCTGACTTTGCAGAGACGTCAATCGAAATCAAAATTTATGTTTAATGCGAAACGTGGCGGTCGGTGTTGTTCTGTAATTTACCAGAGTTCTTGCCGCACAACACCGATTACTCTGCTTACCCCGATTGTCGGGATGCTGAATCCGTGTGTGATATGTATGTATGTTTACTATACTATCTCTGTATGGCCAAAAAGTGAAATAAAGTATTTGAATTTTGAATTTGCAAAAAAATTATCGCTTGAAACGGCTCCACGGAACACTTCATTTTGTGCACACAATTTATGACTGTCCGCGTGCCCGACGCGTCGATGCCGCTTCTGTACCCTCGCGAAGTCTCCGGCGGGTGTAGGCGCCCGCATCCGTAGCGGGTAATATGAAGTGTGACGTCTCGAGCGGGTCCCAATTAGTGTAGGCCGCGCCGCGCCGGCCCCGTACCGTGTCGTGTAACTATCCGCCCCGCCGCCGCCGACTCCGCCACTAGTGAAGCTACCCTCTACCCCCCAACTACTCTACAGGGCGCGTGTGGGAGCCGCATTTTCGAACGACTTCAAAAGGAGGAGGTTCTCATCTACTGTCACACCGCGCGGCTAGGGTCTGAATTTGTTTTTCATCAGATAACCAAAGTGCGATTTGAGTTCTGATCTGCTGATTGGTCAACGTGGTGGTCGGCGTTGTGCTGTAATTTTTTTTTTCTTGCTCCCGTTCTGGGTGACTCTGCCCGAGGTCGAAGCCTAATGCCGGCACTTCACTTGGCTTAGCGTATTCGTGTATTTGGCAAAAAATTCCGTTTCGTCTCCCTTTAATGGCTTGTTTAGAGCGAGATAAAATTAAAATGTTTGCCACAAACACGAATACGCTAAGACAAGTGAAGTGCCGGCATAAGGCGCAGCCAATTTCACCGCCGCACAGTGTGTCGCCTAGAACAAGCTAGCTGGACAATATTATTTGTCGATGTTATTCGTTCCAGACGTGTTTATTATGAATGTTCATAAACATTTTAACTACTTTCAGTACATGGTTTCACCTAGAATGAAACAAAAAAAAAGTTTTTCAAAAAATAATATATTTCTCAGTACTACTTACTTAGTACATAAACAAAACAAATGAAATATGAACAAAACTAAGTGAATCTATTAAAGCATTAAGCTAATTAGCTTAACATGTACATCATTAACCTAATTAGGACTTAAAACTAAAAAAAAATGCAAAATACATGATAAATTAAAAATAAATTAAACAACTAAACATTAATTAATTATGTATTTATAACACATTTACAACATAACAATATACCAACAAAAACACAAAGAATAACTACACTTTCTTCTAAAAAGAATAGGTCATCACTTAATTCTTCTTCAGAAGAATCCTCTTCAACATACTCATTATCTGAAACACTTGATGTACGAATTATATTTCTATTTACATTACAAGTAGGCTCTAATACTAAATCTAAGACCTCAGGAGGGAGAGGACCGGTCTTTTTTTGGGAACCTCCATGAGACTGTTAATTACAGGATAAGCAGCATAACACAGCAGCGCAGAAGTCACAATCAACAATATCCACAATCAAACAAATATTTATGTTCTATAAGTACGTGTTAAGAAGATATTATAGATATATACCTGATAGCCGGAAGATATCTCGGCAGCCGCAAGCAGTTCTTCAGAACTGCGGGATTGAATCAAATCGTCAACACGTCGACGTTTGGTCTTCGAACTAGCGTCTGCCAACTGTTCAATCCTTGGTCTTCCAGGGCCAACCGGTGGGGGCTGAGATGATGTTGATGGCTCCGCAGCATCCATTAACGTACGAAACGTTATATCGCCCTCTAGCCATTTTTTATTGGATGCCAGAAAGCGATCCCGAGTTCTTTTGGAATTCTCCCATTTTTCCGACAATTTCGCAGAAAATCGTGAGATAACTGCCTTCATATCCATCAACGATTATTCCATTACACCGCTCAGATCATGATTTAAGGCAACAAACTTGAAAAACGCAGCATTCTTCTCAATTTTGGCAGCTTTAACCCATTCCTCAAAAAACTCCATTTTCGAGATATTAAAACTGTGTTCTAGAAAAAAATTTATAAAAAATAAAGGGGCAAATTCGAGCAAGAAATTCTAAGTCAGTTGTAAACTAGAACGATGTGTCTTTTACTTGACCAAAAAAATATCCCGGGGAAATGGGGGGATTTTTACTTATCGTCTTTTAAATTCCAAATTTAATATTTTTTTTGCTTCTTTTTTTTTTAATTGCAAATATCTTTTTAACAGGTTTAGTCATATAAAATATAATGGTATAAATAAAAACTGCTTACCCTTGTTTATTGAATCCATCACTAATTCACCACTCAACTTTAAACAACAACACGTGAGACGTAATCGTATCAGTAGCCAGAATGCAACTAATTTGAAGTATTTAACCCAACTATCTTGTATACTTACCCGCATCGAAAATGTTTTGAGACATCTATATCAAAACAATACCCGTTACTGTGATCAGCAACTAATGCTCTAACTACCCTTATTAACAATTCTCAGAATCTTTACTGTGGATATTGTCCAGCTAGCTTGTTCTAGGCGACGCATTGTGCGCCGCCGAGGAGGTGCCAGTCCGGCTTGGAGGTGGACTAATGTTGCTGGGGAAAGGCTATTAACCCGCGATTTGAAGATCCGTGGATTGTAGGAGTGGGGAAAGGTATTCCCTGGGAGCCCGTTCCACACCTTTGCAGTGCGGCACAAGAACGATTTAGAGAATCGTACAGTTCGAAGGACTCTTCTGTCGACTACAAAGGGGTGTTCCGCGAGAGCATTGCGGGTTTGGCGAAGGCGAACAGGAGGAGGAGGGATAAGGGAAGCAAGTTCGTCAGAGCAGCGGCCATAGTAGTAGCGATAAAACAGGCTCAATGAGCCAACGATACGTCTGTGCTTTAGAGGTTGAGTACAAGAGTACAACTCCGATCACTCTGCTTACCCCGATTGTCGGGAAGCGTGTGGTATGTGTGGTATGTATGTATTTTTTTTTATTGACAGCGCGACATATGGCGCCGAGCCACCCATAAGGTGTCTAACGACGCCGATGTACCTTCGGTCGTATGTATGTATGTATGAAAAAAATAGTTGGCAATCGTTTTCTGAACGCATCGTCCTGTATGCGCGCGGGCACTATCAAATTACAAGTTATTGTTTGCCGCGGGTAAGGAGGTGGGGGCAGGGGTGGGTGGGGGGCGCTTGACCATCGCAATTTCGGCAATCGTCTTGGGATGACCGCCGAGGTGAACTTTCGGACATGTGAAGTTCGGTAGCGGGCGGCTAATACCAATTAGGTGAACTCTAGATATGTGCGCGGCCGTACGTGATGCCAGGGGGCATATCTAATCGCAAGACTAAAACCGGAATGCGAAGAGGTTAAAATAGTTTGCAAAATGCTTTGAAAGTGTGGTGTTTTGTAGAATCAAACATAATCTCAGGTTGAAATTTATCATCACCGGTCATCATCGTCGGTCGAAACGGCTGTGTAAAAAGTTTGTTTTTTTCCGACCACTTCAGTGTAGCCGTCGTGAAATGAACAGAAGCACTGACATGGCACCTAGTTCACGAGGTGTTATGGGCTGACATCGCGGATGTTGTTAGTGATGTAGCCAACCGTGTCAATTTCCATAAAAAAAATGTTTTTCATTGAAAGCGCGACATGTGTTGCCGAGCGACCCATAAGGTGTCTAACGACACCCATGGACATTCGGCCGTATGCGGGGGTTGCGAATGCCATGCCGGCCTGACAGGTGCCCGTTCACGCCCCTCTTGAAGGACCCGGGACAATTTAGAAGGAAAGATGTGTCCTATAAACCGCTATACAATGGTTTGGTGAAATTAAGGAAAAAAAGGGGTGGCTCACCATACATGTATGAGAGAGATGTAAAAACAATTTCAGTACACATGATTGTGATTTGGTGGCTTTGTTGATTTCAACGAAAATTGCTTTTAATAAAATACGTCATGTAGTTTTTGAAATATGGGATATTTCCGACTTGCCAGATTTTATTAAGTACTTACTTGATATCATGTACCGTGTGGGGCCGGTACTTTTAAATAATAGCCCCACTTCATCGCTCCCCGTGTATGTCGTAAAAGGCGACTAAGGGATATGACTCCCTTCTTATATTAGTAGGTGGTAGGGTTTAACCCGCCTGGGTTGGTACCACCGTACTGAATGAAAGTACGGTCGAAACGGCTATGTAAATAGTTTGTGTTTTCCCTCCAGTTCAGTGTATTTCGGCACGACCGAAGGGAAGCACTGACGTGACACCAAGTTCACCCGGTGTGTTATGGGCTGACATCACGGATGTTGTAGGTGATGTAGCCAACGGTGTCAGTTTCCATAAAAATTAAAAAAATATAGAATTGTGTGTGCGCAGGAGTTCGTCCCTCGACGAGCGGTTTCTGCTGTCGCAGGCGGAGGTGCGGCGGGTACACTGGCACCCGGACTCGCTGGCGCATCTTCTAGTGCTGGTCTCCGACAACACCATCAGGTAAGATGAAGATAAGATAAGATAAATGCTTATTTTGCATATAATATAACCTAGGGTAACCCATAAGGTAAACAGAAGCATTACTGCGGAAATATCTTTTATTGACGTGGCGAAACATTTAACACTGCTTTTAACACTAGGAAAAGGGATTCTATGGAGCAAAGTTAATGATATTAAAAAAAATCATAATGTGGTCCGGATATACCTGAAATTTCATATCCATAAATTGTTGGAACCTTTTTAAAATTAAACATGATAATCATACTCAGCCTTAACAGATGTAGCCAAACTTCGACATGATGGAGTAATACGTTCAAATGTGGTGAGAAAATATTAGTGTTGTAGATAAACATTTAACACATGTAACAAAATCTTGACATGATGGAATACATGTGATGGAATACGACGCGAAACATTCATCTGACGAAGTCAAATCTTCAGTAATTGGTGTAGCCAAACTTTCAACAAATGTAGCAGATGTAGCAAAACCTTCAACTATAAAACAACATATCTTTAAAAAAACACTTAATTGTAAAACAGGAGTTGAACTTTATTATATATTGGAACCCCCTGTCTTATAAAACGATTGATGTAGCCAAACCGTCAACTTATGTAGCCAAACCTTCAATGTTTGCTTTAATTGTAGTTCCTATACTGCACGATATTGAATTGATTAATTGATGTAACAAAACTTTTAACCTGAACTTGTAAATCCTTCCAGACTTTACAACGTAGCGCTGAAGTCTCTCTCCAAGCTGGTTCGAGTCCTCAACATCGGTCCAACTCCCAGCGCGCGTCTCGCCGGAAGACCCATCCTCGAAAGCCTAGGAGACACGGCCGTGGACTTCGATCTGGCCCCCGACTCAGAGCGTCTGCTGCTGCTGAGGGGCAACGGGGATGTTTACACCGTCAATGTAGCTATTGGCGATGACAGGTAAGAACGATAATAACATTTTGTATTGTTGCTTTCCGCAAAACTCCCGAGTTCTCGAAAGGGGAGTGGAAATGCACAGAACGATATCGATAAAGCCTTGTTGGTTTCTGCAAACCTCGGGTTCGGTGAAGGGTTCAAGTCAGTTGGATTTTTCCATTTTTTTGTGTTATATTAAAACTAGTATGGTTGCATGGTTGTACCGAGGATCCAAAGGTGCTCACCACAGCCAAACCAATTCACCTCGCTAAAGCACGCCGTGAACCACAGTGTCGTGGACACTGTTAGCAACCAAAGAGTTGAGCGCAGCGACGTAATACAAACTCTTTGTTAGCAACCTAGAATCAAGTCTAATCATAAATGGATGGTTCATTTCAAGAAATTTATTTACTCGCTTTTTTCTATTGAAAGCGCTACATGTGGCGCTGAACCGCCCGGTGTCTAACGACGCCCATGGGCATTCGGTCGTATGTGGGGGTTGCGAATGCCATGCCAGCCTGACAGGTACATATTCACGTTTTTTTTATTGAAAGCGCGACTTAAATGGCAACGAGCCACCCATAAGGTATCTAAACGACGGCGCCCATGGACATTCGGTCGTATACGTTTAGGTAGTTCCCCAATGAAGACCATTAAAGACTCCTAGAATGGAGATCCTGGATGGAGCAATGTTTGCCTTCCCTGGCGGCTTGCTTTTTACATTTTCCAGTTTGAACCCGAAGGAAGAATGGGAGGCAGTTAAGGAATTGGAGTGTTCGCCACACTTTTTTGGTTTCACCTAACAGTCTCGGGTCCTTCAAGAGGGGCGTGAATGGGCACCTGTCAGGCCGGCATGGCAACCCCCGCATGCGACCGAATGTCCATGGGTGCCGTTAGACACCTCTTTGGTGCCTCGGCGCCATATGTCGAGCTTACAATAAAAAGAACGGTTTTGAAACTCAAGAAGCTGATATAGAAGCCAGGAGCGGCAGTGTGACACAATCCAACGATACAATTTACTTGTTAGTTCTTCCCACTTTCCAAAGGGAAAATTTCGGTATTGCACCTTTTCGGAGGTGATATTGGCTGGTCGGAGCATGTTCTCTGGGCCATCTGACTCAGCCACACGTACCGGAATGTATAACAAATAATTACCTATCGATTACAGCCCAATACCGCCGAAGCTGTGCGGTCCTCTCGCGATGTACCCACCAGCGGACGACAACTACGGAGAGGACTCGTGCAGCATCATGGTGCTGGGGCGAGGCCTCTCTCCTTGCCTCGTCGTCGTGGCGACCTGCTCCGCCGTGCTCTACCACTGCCTGCTTCTTCCTGATGCCAACACCGATTATGCCGCTAAGGTATAACTTTTCCAGTGGAACCTAGAATAGCCCCATCTCTCCCCGTGTATGTCGTAAAAGGCGACTAAGGGATATGACTCCCTTCTTATATTACTAGGTGGTAGGGTTTAACCCGCCCGAATTGGTACCACAGCACTGAATGAAAGGTCGGTCGAAACGGCTATGTATTATCGGCGCGCGAGCGCATGCACTGCGCGGCCAGAGGTAAAGGGGGAAGAGGAAGCGCGCTTCCCACCCGCATCCTGCCGCGCGGGGGTTAGCGCGGGTGTCGGCCGCATTCCTTACGCGGCGCATATGCTCGCGCGCGTACAATAAATAGTTTGTGTTTTCCGTCCGGTTCAGTGTAGCCGGCACGACCGAAGGGAAGCACTGACGTGGCACCAAGTTCACCCGGTGTTGTGGGCTGATATCACGGATGTTGTAGGTGATGTAGCCGACCGTGTCAGTTTCCATTAAAAAAAAACCTGACGTGATTAGCCTACATCACCTACTATACCCGCAATTTCACCCCATCACGCAAAGCGGCGGTTGGCTAAGTGGTTTGGTCATCGGTTTCTCGTGCAAGAGGTCCAAGGTTAGAACCCGGCCGGCGTGCACCAATGAGTTTTTTCTAACGAAAAAATTTAAGTGCATACCTACACCTGCTGCTTCACCGTTCGGAACCGGTGTAAAACTGTAGGTCCCTTCCCTTGCCCCTTACAAGGTGGTAGGCTCAAATTGTAGCCGACTGGTTAGTTACCACCGTACTGGATGTAATATGGCCGCATAGCAGCCTCGGTTGTTGTCTCCTCTAGTCTAGTCCAGGCCAGCAATCAGGCCTCTCCTCCAGGCCAGCAATCTGGAAAGTCTCACGTATGGCACCTACCTTCTTATATAGAGAACATTGTTTTCTTGTTAAAAAAATACTAAATTATTTTAATAATGATTTAAAATAGTCTTATTTATTTTACAGACGCAAGATAAGTCGGCAAGCGATCTGGCACTGTACGTAGTAGAGTGTGTGGAGCTCAGCATAGTTCTGAGCACTGAAGATCTGCGTCTACAGTACTCCTACCCAGTACATCTCTATTCGGTATGTAAGAGGACCTATTTAAAGCTTTTGACCTTATTAAACTAGAAAGCTTGTCTATATCCCTGTAAAAATTTAAAATTACTCTTGCTTAACCTCCTGATTCAGGCGCTGTACTTGGTGGAAATAATATCTTTTAATTGTAATAATGACCAATCGACACGCTATTGAGATGGCATGAGGTGTTCCTCAAGACTGCGTACTTGGTCCAAAACTGTTTAATTTAAAGTGGGTCGGTACTTAAAAAGAATATCTCCACTACATCCCTCCCCATGCACGTCGTAAAAGGCGACTAAGGGATAAGGACAAGATGCCGCGCTAAAGGTCGACATGCTCGCCACCTCTCACCTTACCACGGTACTTCCACCGAGTCATGCAGCAGGTGGGTCTTCGTGCCTTATTTGCTGCTTGATCGATTGAATCTTGTTCGAATACCTTGCGAAACGTGGTGTTCGGTGTTGTGCTGTAATTTACCAGAGTTCTTGCAGCACAACACCGATTACTCTGCTTACCCCGATTGTCGGGGTTCAGCGTGTGTGATATGTATGTATGTATGGGATTTGTATTATGAAAAAAATTGTGTTTGGAAAAGGCCTAATATTCACTCGTTGTAGGTGGATAAGTTATCTCCAAGCAGACAATATGGCCAGAACATTTGCATTGGCAACTTTTAACCAACTACGGCAAAGCGACAAAAGGGAGAGCATGATCAGTTTCAAATATGTTCGTTATATTTGTGATAATTTGTCAAGTTTATCATAATGTTAACAAGATGTTGTGTTCTGTCAGATCCCGAACAAGAGCGACCGCTACGCATGCGTCCATGCGGCCGGCGTGCACGCGGTCACGCTGCCCATCATGTCGCAGATGAAGGAATATGTGGAGGCCGATAATAGTTTGTACTTTTTTTTATAATAAGCAACGCTATCTAGTCTTCCTCCGTTATTCTTAGGTGCTGCATACAATAAAAATAAATGCTTCACGCCGAGCCAAAGGCGCTTTTGTATAAATAGCAGATTAGGTCCTGCTTGGAGTACTGCTCGCACTTGCGGGATGACTCGGCCAAATACCAGCTTGCGCCTTTGGACTCGATCAAGCGTCGAACCGTGCGTTTAGTGGTTGACCCCATGTGTCCCGCGATTTAGAACCACTGCAAATTCGGAGGGATGTCGGCGCCCTAAGTGTGTTCTATTGCTTATTCCACGGGGAGTGTTCGGAGGAGCTGTTTAACGCGATTTCGCCGTCCCCTTTCCACCTCTGTGCAAAGCAGCAGTTGCGCCGAGATGCCTTTAAGGTGTCTAAGGACGCACATGGCCGTTCGGTCGGATATTTCATGAAAAATATGTTCGAAAAATATCCCCCCCTTTGATGTAAAAAGTTCGGTTTTTTTATCTTAACCATCTGGTAAACCTGGTTGCAGGCGAGTGCGAGGGCGTGCTGTCGACGCTGGTGTCGCGGGCGAGCGTCGCGCGCTACCTGCTGTGCACGCACGCGCCGGGCGGCGAGTTCCGCCCGCCGCGCGGCGCCTGCTTCCTGCCGCCCTCCGCGCTGCCGCGGCTGCTGCTGCTCATGCACGACGGCGAGGCGGTCACCAGGTAGGCTCCGCTCGCGTTGCAGGCGAGTGCGAGGGCGTGCTGTCGACGCTGGGGTCGCGGGCGAGCGTCGCGCGCTACCTGCTGTGCACGCACGCGCCGGGCGGCGAGTTCCGCCCGCCGCGCGGCGCCTGCTTCCTGCCGCCCTCCGCGCTGCCGCGGCTGCTGCTGCTCATGCACGACGGCGAGGCGGTCACCAGGTAGGCTCCGCTCGCGTTGCAGCCGAGTGCGAGGGCGTGCTGTCGACGCTGGTGTCGCGGGCGAGCGTCGCGCGCTACCTGCTGTGCACGCACGCGCCGGGCGGCGAGTTCCGCCCGCCGCGCGGCGCCTGCTTCCTGCCGCCCTCCGCGCTGCCGCGCCTCCTGCTGCTCATGCACGACGGCGAGGCGGTCACCAGGTAGGCTCCGCTCGCGTTGCAGCCGAGTGCGAGGGCGTGCTGTCGACGCTGGTGTCGCGGGCGAGCGTCGCGCGCTACCTGCTGTGCACGCACGCGCCGGGCGGCGAGTTCCGCCCGCCGCGCGGCGCCTGCTTCCTGCCGCCCTCCGCGTTGCCGCGCCTCCTGCTGCTCATGCACGACGGCGAGGCGGTCACCAGGTAGGCTCCGCTCGCGTTGCAGCCGAGTGCGAGGGCGTGCTGTCGACGCTGGTGTCGCGGGCGAGCGTCGCGCGCTACCTGCTGTGCACGCACGCGCCGGGCGGCGAGTTCCGCCCGCCGCGCGGCGCCTGCTTCCTGCCGCCCTCCGCGCTGCCGCGCCTCCTGCTGCTCATGCACGACGGCGAGGCGGTCACCAGGTAGGCTCCGCTCGCGTTGCAGCCGAGTGCGAGGGCGTGCTGTCGACGCTGGTGTCGCGGGCGAGCGTCGCGCGCTACCTGCTGTGCACGCACGCGCCGGGCGGCGAGTTCCGCCCGCCGCGCGGCGCCTGCTTCCTGCCGCCCTCCGCGCTGCCGCGCCTCCTGCTGCTCATGCACGACGGCGAGGCGGTCACCAGGTAGGCTCCGCTCGCGTTGCAGGCGAGTGCGAGGGCGTGCTGTCGACGCTGGTGTCGCGGGCGAGCGTCGCGCGCTACCTGCTGTGCACGCACGCGCCGGGCGGCGAGTTCCGCCCGCCGCGCGGCGCCTGCTTCCTGCCGCCCTCCGCGCTGCCGCGCCTCCTGCTGCTCATGCACGACGGAGAGGCGGTCACCAGGTCGGCTATCGTCTCTTCGGCTGACGTGCCCAGCCCACTGCCACTTGAGCCTAGCCACCCGGTGTCCAATATTGACTACTTTGGTGCGTCGGCGGGTTGCCTCGTTACGCACCATATCACGTAGCTATATTCCGAGCATGGCTCTCTCCATTGCTCACCGGGCAACTTTCAGCCTTTGGACAACAGCGACAGCCATAGTCCACGTTTCACACCCGTACGTCATACATAACGGCTTTTAACAATAATTAGTTAATATCAGCCCTTAGTACTCATCTTCTCCATCCCTTATGGCCCAGAGTCCCTAAGGGATAGAGAACGCTCCACGAAATCCAGCACAATTACTAAATCCCTCTCACTGGGATTGCCAACAAACAGTTTATGTGTGCTAAAAACTAATTGAGTATGTCCACCCTAAGTGACGTCTTTAATTCCCTCCGCAATTCCTCGTTCTGACCACACTCTCTCTCTTTTTCATGAGGAATTTAAATTTATTCAATGGAATGTGGTCAGAACGAAATCTTAGAGCTAGCACTATTTCAGGCCTCCCTAAATTGCACGCCTGGAACCAGGGAATCTGTTGAGGTTCTGATTGTAAGGTTTTGTACCATATCCCACTCTGTGCCGACCTCGAATTTAGATCAAATTTTAATTTTTTTATTAATGTTATTATTGTATATATGCATCCACACGCTGTCGATATCCCCCCACCCACTTAGGACAAATCGATCCTGTAAATTCTTTATTATTTACAGGTTTTCAAACATGCGGAATGCACTCCCACCTGCATCCTTTCCTTCAATGTACAGTCTGGGGTTCTTCAAACATAATGTGAAGGTGGTGATGATGAGGATGATGATGATTGCAGGAGCCTAGAGCCTCACAACCTGGAGGAGCAGTTGTACAGCGGACTGCACGAAAGGAACCCCGATCTAAGCTTTGAACACATTAATAGCCTTCTCAAGGAGGTACGTTCATCTTCATTCTATAAGGATCCGTTCACCTATCGTTGTAATTGGGCTTATTATCTGTAAACAATTTAGTAAAGTATGAGAAACATTTAATGATAATTACTTTCACCTTCAGTTCAATCCCAGCTGGTGTTAAAGGCAAGTTGTTCTTAGAAGATCTTTCCTCAAGTCCTCCTTTCGTGAAAGACTTAGGTTTTTTTTTTTTTTTTTTATGGAACCTGACACGGTTGGCTACATCACCTACAACATCCGTGATGTCAGCCCATAACACAGGGTGAACTAGGTGCCATGTCAGTGCTTCCCTTCATTTCATGTCGGCTACACTAAACTGGACGGAAAACACGAACTATTTACATAGCCGTTTCGACCGACGTTTCGTCCAGTGCGGTGGTACCAACCCGGCCGGGATAAACCCTACCACCTAGTAAGGTAAGAAGGGAAGGGACCTACAGTTTAACGTGGAATCCGAACCACGGTCAGCCTCCAACGGTCGAGCGGTCACCCATCCAATCACTGACCGCGCTCAGCGTTGCTTAATAACAGTTGACTAACCAACCGCGCCACTGAGCTACCGAGGCTGACGAATTTTCTTATCCCTTAGTCGACTTTGACGACATGCGACGGGGAGAGATGCAGTGGGGCTATTCTTTTTAAGTACCGACCCCACACGGTACAAAATGATGATTCTTATATGAATGACTTAAGCTGGGGCGGCAACCCTACCTCACCACCTCCACCACAATTGACAGAAGCACTTACCGTTGACAGAGGGAGAAGATGTCGTTCTTGGCGCGGATTCAGGACGTGCTGACGCGAAGTGTGTCGCAGCCTTTACTCAAGTTGACCGTCAAGGATGAACCTTCACCTAAGGAGACTATTGAGGTAATACTCGAAATTAAATAAATGTACAATGCAAACTTGGAAATGGAAAGAAATTAGTGGGTGTCGAACCTACTGTCTTTCATCAACTAAGCAAGGTCTTGTTTATCGCTTGGTCACAAGCCATTTTACAATTCCTCCTTGTTTACAATTGCCTATGCAAGCGGTTCTTTGTTGTTTAAAGTTTCTCCATCTTTAACGTTCCTCGCGTACAAATTCCTCATTGTTTAAAGTTCTTGCATATATTTTCTGTTCCTCGTTGTTTATTGTGCTTCTATATTAACAATCCCTCCTTGCGTACAATTCCTCCTTGTTTACAATTCCCTATGCAAGCGGTTCTTTGTTGTTTAAAGTTTCTCCATCTTTAACGTTCCTCGCGTACAAATTCCTCATTGTTTAAAGTTCTTGCATATATTTTCTGTTCCTCGTTGTTTATTGTACTTCTATATTAACAATCTCTCCTTGCGTACAATTCCTCCTTGTTTACAATTCCCTATGCATGCGGTTCTTTGTTGTTTATAGTTTCTCCATCAAGTTCTTGCATATCCTCATTGTTTATTGTGCTTTTATATTAACAATCCCTCATTGCGTACAGGTCCTCCTTGCTTTAAGTTCCTCCATGTATTTTCAGTTCCTCATTGTTTGTACTTCTATATTAACAGTCCATCCTTGTCAACAGTTTCTCTTAGTTTAAAGTGGTTTTTTTTTGTGATAATCCGCGCCGGCGCGGATTTCTTTGCCCAATATTTCAACGGAAGATCAGACACAGCCAATGACACCACTCGTCGATAAACCACGCTCAGTGTCTAATTTATTGACACGCCTTTTGAAGATCCCCAGGTTATAGGTGGAAGTGTCTCATTGTTTAAAGTTCCCCCTTTGTTCTTATCTCTTGTTGCCTTGTTCACAGTTCCTGGCTCAGGCGACAATGAAGCTGAACGAGGAGTACATGAAGAAGCAGGATAAAGCTGCGAGCGTGATCGCGAACAAGCTGCAGGACCTGAACACGCTCAGGAGGCAGCAGCTCGACTGGTTCCGCGAGGTGCAGGTCAGTTGCCGTTCTCTCGCCCAGCTGGTGGTCAGGGCAGTTTCGGCGTCGGACTATTGGCGTCAGGGTTCGAGGTTCGAATCCTTCCAACATGTTGTTGTTGTTTTTTTTTTTGTATGTCAACCAACATCGCTGGCTGTGCCATGTGACGAATGGTGCAGTCGACAGAGCCAAAATCACCTCTCCTCGCCAAACCTAAGCGGCGGGTGGCCGAGTGGTTTGGGTATCGGCTTCTCATGCGAGAGGTCCGAGGTTCAAATACGGTCGGCGTGCACCAATGAGTTTTTCTGACGAAAAAATTTATGTGCATACCTACACCAACTGCTTCACCGTTCGGAACCGGTGTAAAACTGTAGGTCCCTTCCCTTGACCCTTACTAGGTGGTAGGCTCAAATTGTAGCCGACTGGGTTGGTACCACCGTACTGGATGTAAGATGGCCGCATAGCAGCCTCGGTTGTGTTCTCCTCTAATCCAGTATTCAGCAATCCAGGGAAGTCTCCAGTATAGCACCTACCTTCTCGGAGGTGATATTGGCTGGTCGGAGCATGCGCTTTGGCCCCTCTGACTCAGCCACCCATACCGGATTACATAAAAAAAACCACGCTCAGAGAGGCGCCATGCCAGCAGGTAGGCTCAAATAGCCGACTGGGTTGGTCGGTTTGACGCCACAGTAATGGTTGAAAAACGGCCGCTTATCAGCTTCGGCTGTGTTCTTCTATAGTCCAGTATAGCCGGCAATCCAAAGGAAAAGTCTCCGCTACGGCACCTTCTCTAATGCTTTATTGACTGGTCGTAACATTCTTCCTCATGCCCTCTCGCACTATTTCATACTCCAAATAACGGAATCACGCTTTATGTTATGAACTTATGACACTTGCACTGGGCAGGGATTGCATCCATAGACGCCAGACTTATCGCGGATGCGTACCAATCGATTCTGCAGATCTTTCCTCTACGGAACCGGTAAACTCTGGAACGCTCTCCCTGCCCATAGACAGGGTGTTGTAACGGCCACTACATGAAATTTACATACATACATATCACACACGCTGAATCCCGACAATCGGGGTAAGCAGAGTAATCGGTGTTGTGCTGCAAGAACTCTGGTAAATTACAGCACAACACCGACCACCACGTTTCGCAAATTATTCGAACAAGATTCAATCGATCAAGCAGCAAGTAAGGCACGAAGACCCACCTGCTGCATGACTCGGTGGAAGTACCATGCCAAGGTGAGAGGTGGCGAGCCTGTCGCCCTTTAGCACGGCATCTTGTCCTTATCCCTTAGTCGCCTTTTACGACATGCACGGGGAGAGATGCAGTGAGGCTATTCTTTTTATTAAGTACCGGCCCCACACGGTACTAGGAATAATTTAGGAAATGATTATTGGGATCAAGAGTAACAAAAAAGTCTTTTTCAATAACTTTTTTCTTTAAATAAAAAGTTACAGTTTTCATACAAACTAATTGATTTATTTAGTGTAAAAGGATCTTATGTTTCGCATGAACGTGGGAATGAAAGTCGCACGGTGAGTTAGCAAGCAGGGACGAGTGCGCGGAGCGAGGAGATGTGCGGGGGCGGCGCGGCGTGGGATTTTCGATCCCGACCGCTCTCGCGCCAGCACACTCCCCCCGCGCGCGTCAAATTACACTTGACAAAAACATAAATTTCAAAAATTAATATCTCCAAAACTTTAGAGAAAAACTTTATTTACTTTTTTGTCTCGGAAAAACATGAGGATTGCGCTGGCGAAATTAATGTACTGGCCGTTACAACATCCCTGTATTCACCCCTAAGTACAGTCTGGGGTCCTTCAAGAGGGGCGTGAATGGACACCTGTCAGGCCAGCATGTCTGGCAACCAGTCATGCAGCAGGTGGGTCTTCGTGCCTCAATTGCTGCGTGATAGTTTATCTTGTCCGAATACTTTGGTAAACGTGACGGTTGGTGTTGTGCTGTAATTTACCTGAGTTCTTGCAGCACAACTTCGATTGCTCTGATACGGCGTGTGGTATGTATGTGTGTAATATGATTCAGGTTCAGGCGGAGGACGTGACCGCCGCGGCGGCCGCCCTGAGGGAGAGATGCGCCGTCGCTCTCAAGAGGCAGAACGAGCTGCGAGAAAGGTGCCCATTTTATTTCAGTACTTTGTTCGTCCGGTACCAATGGTACCACTGCATCCCTCCCCGTGCATGTCGTAAAAGGCGACTACAGGATGGAGACAAGATGCCCCGTGCTAAAGTGCGACAGCCAGCCATCTTTCAGCTTGGCACAGTCCTTGTGTGTATTTATGTATATATTCTTTATTGAACACCAAATTCGTACAGTACAGGTGATGGAGTATTGCAGTCATCTGTGGGAAGGATCCCCCCTTTACCTGTTGGCCTCCTTGGACTCTATCCAGCGCCGCGCCATCCGCCTAATTGGTGATCCCAAGCTCACGGAGGGACTTGAATCATTGCAACACAGGCGAACAATTGGTTCCCTTAGCCTGTTTTATAGGTACTACCATTGCCGATGTTCCGAAGAACTGGCTTCCCTCATCCCTCCTGCCCCGATCCGTATTCGTCACACCCGCCGGACTCGCTCGGAACATCCATATGTTGTTGACACACAACTTCTGAGAACGCATCGCTTTTCGAAATCGTTCCTATGTCGTACGGCGAAAATATGGAACGGTCTTCCGGCGAGTGTGTTCCCCACCACCTATAACCTGGGAATCTTCAAAAGGCGTGTTAATAAATTAGACAACAACCTCTTTGTCCGCCTTGTAGCTGGCATGGCGCCTCTCTGAGCGTGGTTTCGCGAGGAGTGGGGTTATTGGCTGTGTGTTAATCGTTCTTTGAACTTTTGGGCACAGCCACCCGTGCCGGTAGTCTATAAAAAAAAAAAAAAAAAAAAAGCTTAGGTACTTGGTTGTTGTTGATTTGGTTTGGGGTTGGCTATAGGCCTGCACACTAATCCCGTTTGGTTGGGCACCTTCGTGCAAATCCCCGCGATCTCCAGCTACCCCAGCCAGCCAATGTCTTCCATGAAAGCCACAAGCCGTCCGGGATGTCTGCAGACCGCTGCAACGGAAGATGGAGAACGGAGTGTGTCCCTTCGTTGTTTGTCAAGCACACTGCACTCCAACAAAACATGCTCGGCCGTTTCATCCGTTGCCAAGCATCCTCTGCATAGTGGACTATCCGTAATACCCATGGTGTGTAGAAGTTTATTTAGTGAGGCATTCTATTCTAACTAACTTTGGGATATGGGAGAGGTACGTGCGGGGGCGAACAAGAATATTGTGAAGAATATTTTGTGGCAATGTTAATAACTATATTTGCGAGGTCAGAAGAAAGGGCTAAAATTCGTCCTGAGGTCTGACCTTCCGCAAAATTTAAAGACCCGTATATGACCACTTCCAACCCACCACCTCCCGAGCGCACCACCCTCGCGGATATAGCACTCGCAATGTGTTCTCATCGCTCGTCAAGGCAAATATCATCCGAGTCCGATGCACGCACAGGGGTTGCAGTCGACCGGCCACCCGACACGGCGGCCGTGCCAAAGACGCGCGAATACAGCGGTCCAACTCCACTCGAGGAGACCCAGCGAGGCGTTCTGGGGCTCCCCCTTCGAGCACACCGGCTCCGGACGAAGTGTCCCCATCTACTAGTCCGTCAGTCAAAGGCCCTATTGGCCAGTCACGTCACATACGACGACTTGTCTCCCCATTGTCCCCTAACCTAAACCTCACCTAACCCCCAAGCTAAGACTCTACTTGTCACGTCAGGCGTCGTGCTCCGCTTCTTTTAGTGGCCCCAGGTGGCTTCTTTATCGTGGCCCTGGGTTCTCGGCATCTTTTCAGTGACCACCTGGGCATCTTTATTGGCGATTGAGCGTCCTAGTCTGTCAGTCTTGCGCCGGTAATTTGTCAACCCAGTTAATAGTGTCCTCTCTTCACACACAGATAACATAAAACACAATGAAAAATCTACAAAGAACAATGAAATATAACATAAAATATACACAGTAGCTTTACACATAACAACAACACAAACACACAGGTAGCACTCAAAACACACAGATCAAAGTAGCGTTCTACCGACTACGAGGGAGATTCGGACAACCCCGAACTGCTCCCCTGTCGCAGCGACTTCGTCATCTTAGCGGCGTGCCACCTGCTGCAAAACCTGCGGAAAGCCTCAAAGGTCTGCGCTGTCTTCGTCAGGTCGTCGTAGAAAACCGGGCCCCCAACCAGGCCCCGAATTTCATCCGTCATCTCCGCTCTTTCGCATTCAAACTCGCTGCACTCCCACAGGATTTGCTCAGCGTCCTCCCTTTCCTCCCCACATTCACAGCCTCCATCCTCTGCCAAGCCCAGATCCTGCAGTTTGCCGCGGAAATTCCCATGGCCCGAAAGGATCTGGGACGTGTAATAGTCGGGCGAGACCCATGTCCTCCTAAGCCTCTCACCCACATTGGGGAAAAACTTGGAGAGGTGCCTGCCCGTCCCGTATATGACCAGTGTGTCTTCCCGGTTATGACGTACGGGTGTGAAACGTGGACTCTGACGGTCGCTGTTGTCCAAGGGTTGAAAGTTTCCCAGCGAGCAATGGAGCGAGCCATGCTGGGAATATCGCTACGTGATATGGTGCGTAACGAGGCAATCTGCCGACGCACCAAAGTAGACGATATTGGACGCCGGGTGGCTAAGCTCAAGTGGCAGTGGGCTGGGCACGTTAGCCGAAGAGACGATGACCGTTGGAGTAACCGTGTCCTACACCTGCCTGGCGCCTGCGCATCGCGCTGTCGTTTGACTCCTGGTACTTACTCCTTCCTTCACTGTCTTGCGGACGGACGACGATGGACGTCACGCCACGCACGATCGTTCCGATGAATGTAGTGTTTCCTATTATTGAGTAGACATAAGGCTAGTTTTAAGAATACCTGTGTTATTTTATGTTATGTTGTGTGTCCTACTTGTAGTAAACCAAATAAATAAATAAATAAATAAATACACTGGCGGCCGTGGACAGGAAAACGGAGTGTGGGAAGACCACCCGCCAGGTGGGACGACGACATCAAGTACGTCGGCGGAAAGCAGTGGTTCCGTATCGCTGAAGGCCGGGAGGACTGGAGGAAATTTGGAGAGGCGTATGTCAAGCAGTGGACACTTACACGCTGACTGACTCAATAACTATATAGCGAATACTACCTATATATTTTAATGCGCATATATTTATATTGTAAAAGAGTAACTTAATGTGCTGCAGATGTTGGTCGGTGCTGCGCGCGCTGCGCTCGGACGCGGCGACCACGCCGGCGGAGCGCGAGCTGCTCTCGGAGCTGCACGGCGTGCGGCGCGACGCGGACCGCGCCGCCGAGCAGATCGCGCGCCTGCACGACGCGCTGCAGCTGAGGCGGCACGAGGTATATGTTGGTCGGTGCTGCGCTCGGACGCGGCGACCACTCCGGCGGAGCGCGAGCTGCTCTCGGAGCTGCACGGCGTGCGGCGCGACGCGGACCGCGCCGCCGAGCAGATCGCGCGCCTGCGCGACGCGCTGCAGCTGAGACGGCACGAGGTATATGTTGGTCGGTGCTGCGCTCGGACGCGGCGACCACGCCGGCGGAGCGCGAGCTGCTCTCGGAGCTGCACGGCGTGCGGCGCGACGCGGACCGCGCCGCCGAGCAGATCGCGCGCCTGCGCGACGCGCTGCAGCTGAGGCGGCACGAGGTATATGTTGGTCGGTGCTGCGCTCGGACGCGGCGACCACGCCGGCGGAGCGCGAGCTGCTCTCGGAGCTGCACGGCGTGCGGCGCGACGCGGACCGCGCCGCCGAGCAGATCGCGCGCCTGCGCGACGCGCTGCAGCTGAGGCGGCACGAGGTATATGTTGGTCGGTGCTGCGCTCGGACGCGGCGACCACGCCGGCGGAGCGCGAGCTGCTCTCGGAGCTGCACGGCGTGCGGCGCGACGCGGACCGCGCCGCCGAGCAGATCGCGCGCCTGCGCGACGCGCTGCAGCTGAGGCGGCACGAGGTATATGTTGGTCGGTGCTGCGCTCGGACGCGGCGACCACGCCGGCGGAGCGCGAGCTGCTCTCGGAGCTGCACGGCGTGCGGCGCGACGCGGACCGCGCCGCCGAGCAGATCGCGCGCCTGCGCGACGCGCTGCAGCTGAGGCGGCACGAGGTATATGTTGGTCGGTGCTGCGCTCGGACGCGGCGACCACGCCGGCGGAGCGCGAGCTGCTCTCGGAGCTGCACGGCGTGCGGCGAGACGCGGACCGCGCCGCCGAGCAGATCGCGCGCCTTCGCGACGCGCTGCAGCTGAGGCGGCACGAGGTATATGTTGGTCGGTGCTGCGCGCGTTGCGCTCGGACGCGGCGACCACGCCGGCGGAGCGCGAGCTGCTCTCGGAGCTGCACGGCGTGCGGCGCGACGCGGACCGCGCCGCCGAGCAGATCGCGCGCCTGCGCGACGCGCTGCAGCTGAGGCGGCACGAGGTATATGTTGGTCGGTGCTGCGCTCGGACGCGGCGACCACGCCGGCGGAGCGCGAGCTGCTCTCGGAGCTGCACGGCGTGCGGCGAGACGCGGACCGCGCCGCCGAGCAGATCGCGCGCCTTCGCGACGCGCTGCAGCTGAGGCGGCACGAGGTATATGTTGGTCGGTGCTGCGCGCGCTGCGCTCGGACGCGGCGACCACGCCGGCGGAGCGCGAGCTGCTCTCGGAGCTGCACGGCGTGCGGCGCGACGCGGACCGCGCCGCCGAGCAGATCGCGCGCCTGCGCGACGCGCTGCAGCTGAGGCGGCACGAGGTATATGTTGGTCGGTGCTGCGCTCGGACGCGGCGACCACGCCGGCGGAGCGCGAGCTGCTCTCGGAGCTGCACGGCGTGCGGCGAGACGCGGACCGCGCCGCCGAGCAGATCGCGCGCCTTCGCGACGCGCTGCAGCTGAGGCGGCACGAGGTATATGTTGGTCGGTGCTGCGCGCGCTGCGCTCGGACGCGGCGACCACGCCGGCGGAGCGCGAGCTGCTCTCGGAGCTGCACGGCGTGCGGCGCGACGCGGACCGCGCCGCCGAGCAGATCGCGCGCCTGCGCGACGCGCTGCAGCTGAGGCGGCACGAGGTTTTTTTTTTATGGATACTGACACGGTTGGCTACATTACCTACAACATCCGCGATGTCAGCCCATAACACCGGGTGAACTTTGTGCCGACATCAGTGCTTCCCTTCGGTCGAGCCGGCTACACTGACCTGGACGGAAAACACAAACTATTTACATGGCCGTTTCGGCTGATGTCGCATTCAGTGCGGTGGTACCAACCCGGGCGGGTTAAACCCTACCACCTAGTAATATAAGAAGGATGAATCCCTTCTTGGGGATGGATGCGAATGTCATGCCGGCCTGACAGGTGCCCATTCACGCCCATCTTGAAGGACCCGAGACTGTACTAGTGAGGAAATATATGAGCAGGGAGAGCATTCCAGTTCCAGTGTTTACCTGGTATGTAAAGGAACGATTGGTACGCATCCGCGGTAAGCCCCGCGTGTAGGGATGCAATCCCTGCCCAGCGCGCGCGGTGCGGAGGTGGAAAAGGAACGGCGGGATCCCGAACAGCTCCTCCGGAGCACTCCCCATGGAATAAGCGACAGAGCACAGTCAGGGAGCCGACATCCGTACGGGGTTGCAGCGGTTCTAGATGGCGGGACACGTCGGGGTCACCCGCTAGTCGCACTGCTCGACGCTGTAGTCTGAAACGGTCCTGTTTGTGTGCGTTGCAGCTGGAGAGCTGGGAGGATGAGTACAAGAGGAAGGAGGTGTGCCTGGGCCGCTCGCACAGCGACACCATCTCATCCATCATACAGCAACAGTGAGTATACTTCACAGACAGAGATATTTATGGGTGGATCAACTTTTTCTTGTAACGTAAAAACCAGCTGCAAAGTCAAATAAAAAAATAATAATTGCAATTTATTAATTAGTTGAAAATCAATAAATTTAAAATACTTAGGTTTATAAACAATTGAAAAAAAAGTAGAGAACTATTCAAAATAAAAAATTAACCAAATTTTTAGGGGTGACCCAGGGGACAATTTTGTCCCCAGTTTTGTATAGATTCTCCTCAGGGTAACCAATATTTAAAAAAAAAATTGCTCAAAATTATTTGTGCATCTTCTTTCTTTTTGATCAATTACTTATCTGAGAGTTGCTGTAACTATCAAAATAAGGTGAATTTATCAAGGTAATATCCTTTTTTCAGATGGATACCAAAAACAAGAAAAAGTTGATCCACCCTTATAACCCTGCGAAGTTTCTTGCCGGCTCTTCTTTGTGGGTGTAATCGAACCGGATTATAAAAACTAAACAGGACAAATTCAAGCGTAGTGTACTACCATATGAATGATAAATAAAGAATAAAGGATTATAGGATTATAGTCTGTCAGCCTCGGTAGCTCAGTGGTGCGGTCGGTCGACTGTTTTAAGCAACGCTGAGCGCGGTCAGTACTTGGATGGGTGACCGCTCGACCGTTGGAGGCTGACCGCGGTTCGGATTCCGCGTAAAACTGTAGGTACCTTCCCTTCTTACTTACTTCTTACTAGGTGGTAGGGTTTATCCCGCCCGGGTTGGTACCACCGCACCGCCGTCGGGTGACCGTCGCGCCGGTGGTTTCTTCACACAACGTGTAGGTGCTGGAGTGGTGGCAATTGTGCAAGTGTCCTAGATACCGCAGGGGAGTCGGCAGAACTGGAGATTTGCCTTCTTTCCTTGCGTTCAGTTTATAAGTTTCGAATATTATATGTTTATTTGTAGGTTAATAATTCTTGTATCCGTGTGTTCTAGTTCTTTTTTTTTATGTAATCTGGTATGGGTGTCTAAATCAGAGGGGCCAAAGCACATGCTCTGACTAGCCAATATCACCTCCGAGAAGGTAGGTGCCATACCGGAGACTTCCCTGGATTTCTGGCTATACTGGACTAGAGGAGAACACAACCGAGGCTGCTATGCGGCCATCTTACATCCAGTACGGTGGTATCAACCCAGTCGGCTATAATTTAAGCCTACCACATAGTAACGGGCAAGGGAAGGGACCTACAGTTTTACACCGGTCCCGAACGGTGAAGCAGCAGGTGTAGATATGCACGTAAATTTTTTTGTCAGAAAAAACTCATTGGTACCCGGCGACCGGATTCGAACCTCGGACCTCCCGCTTGAGAAGCCGATGCCCAAACTACTCGGCCACCCGCCGCACATTCTTAAGTTTTATAACACCACAGTTCTTAAGATTTATATTTATTTTAATTTTTGACGTGATAATGTCACGTCTTATAAATTGATGAACACCGGCTGCACGCACGAAAAAGTGTCACGTTCCATCTGAGCCAGTGTGTGCAAGCGAGAGCGCGTAACAAGCGATAGAGAGGCACAATCGGCCCAAGCGTCGGCTTGTACACATTTCTCTGGTTCTAAAGTACCAGGGCAGCAGAAATTAAAAGGAGGTTACTCGTACCATAATATATTAAGCGCATCTTTTTTTTTTTTTTTTTTTTTTTTTATGGAACCTGACACGGTTGGCTACATCACCTACAACATCCGTGATGTCAGCCCATAACACAGGGTGAACTAGGTGCCATGTCAGTGCTTCCCTTCATTTCATGTCGGCTACACTAAACTGGACGGAAAACACGAACTATTTACATAGCCGTTTCGACCGACGTTTCGTTCAGTGCGGTGGTACCAACCCGGCCGGGATAAACCCTACCACCTAGTAAGGTAAGAAGGGAAGGGACCTACAGTTTAACGTGGAATCCGAACCACGGAAACCACGGCATCTGGCCGGTCGGAAAAAATTTCAAATTTAGAATGAATATGTGTCAAACTGCAAATTGCTGAAAAAGTCCACATCACAAAAGTTTTGCCGAAGGTAACCAAACACCATAGAAATTATCCTCCTTTCAATGTCTTCTGCCCTGGTACTTTAGTAGTCTTACCACTTTATGACGTTATCACGTAAAACTATCGTCCGTAAACCAACTTTACAGACAACCAATTTTTTTTATTCCAGGAGCAGTCAGCTATCCTCACTCATCGAGGATACTAAACTACTGAAGGACCAACTCTCCATTGCTTAGCGTAGTATATATCCTTGGATTTATTTGTCGGCTACCTAAGTCTTTGGTTTTTGTTTTAAATCTAAAAAAAAGCATGTTTTTTA
This sequence comes from Nematopogon swammerdamellus, assembly GCA_946902875.1. Taxonomy (NCBI): domain Eukaryota; kingdom Metazoa; phylum Arthropoda; class Insecta; order Lepidoptera; family Adelidae; genus Nematopogon; species Nematopogon swammerdamellus. Next base: position 1,610,370 of record OX336356.1, on the reverse strand, counting down.
CAAGCTTTTATTTCTTTCAGGAAATTCTCAAATTATCACAGGATTGAAAAACATTACTTTAACATTAAGAATTTCATAGATTAAGTATTAATTTTGTGTTTATTTCCACATTTAATTTTGCGCTTACGATATTTGAATGCCAATAAAAATATTTCAAAATAATTCAACTATTTTTCTGTTCATCAATTTTTTTTTTATCTAACCTTAAAACCTCACCTGCTACTGATATGACCCTACTGCAACTCCCTGTCCTAATTAGGTGCCATGTGTAGCGGACACAATCAAATGGTCTCCCCCTTCGATTGTATCGGCTACACTGAACTGGCCGTCTGGCCGCGTCGGCTACACTGAACTACTTAATTGCAAAAAATAAATGAAAGTCACACTTCACATTAATTTCTTTATTAATGTAAGTAAGTATATCACTCATATAATTTTAACACCCAATCGGGTGTTATCACTTAGGCATTAGTCAAAATTGTTTAAAACACAATTCAAAAAAAGTCAATAACTAATAAAAATTCAAATTGTCTTAAAATCTAGTATAACAACTATGCTTAAGTCTAATTAAAGCGTTTAATGGTCGACTAGAGGACCCCAAAACATCTTGGAGACCTTTCTCTCATCTTCGGTGAAGAAAAAATCCTTCCCCAGTTTCACAAACTCCTTCATTGACACCTTGCCATCCTGCGGAAGAACAATTATATTTATTTATTTTAAGGAAACACACAGTTATAAATATCTTAAATTAAATAAACATAAAGTAATAACATAAACCAGTAAAGTTTCCACAATTAGGAAAAACTATTAACATGTTTTCAACACTAGTATGTAATAAAAAAAGATGTGAAATATATGCAAAAAAAAATTATAGTAATTAAATTTTAAGCACCGAGAGCAAATTTATTTCTGTGCACAAAGTTAAACACTGTTTCTTAAAACTACTTAATTTTGAGTTAAATATGTCTACACTATGGAAGATGTCATTATATAATTTACAACTTCTATTAATAAATCTATGTTTACTGTAATTACAGTGGGTCTTATATAAAACAAGCTGTGCCCGCGGCTCCGCCCGCTCTCATATTTCACTTCACTGCTAACCGCATAAGCTATTTAGCGTGATAGTAAGTAGCCTATCTATAGTTGATGGGAAGAATCAAGCTATCCGTAGAATTTTGTTTTATTAAAATCGGTTCAGTGGTTCTCGATTTATAAGCGGACAGACAGACACTCAGACAGACAGAAAGCAGACGTTGGATTTTATTATAGGTAAGGATGAAAGTGTCGTTGGAACGTGTTCGTTTGTTTGGGCATCTGAATTTAATTCTCTCCAGTAAGTAGGGAGATTCGACAATGTTGTTAATAATTTTGTATAAGAAGGTAACGTCCGAAACTTGTCTTCTCTGCGAAAGAGGATATAAAGAAAATAAATATTCGTCTCTAGATTACTTAGATCACAATATCTTGTTATGCCTTGTGTTCAGATTCTGCAAGAGGGCTATCGCCGCCGGGGCCAAATACGAAAATATCGGCAGAGTCTGCGATGTGTGGGCTGTGGGCGTACTCAATAAAGTGCGACGGTACTTCACAGCGGGCCAAAGGCTGCTTTTGTATAAATCACAGATTAGGACCTGCTTGGAGTACTGCTCGCACTTGTGGGGAGGCTGTGCTAAATACCAACTTGCGCCTTTGGACTCGATCCAGCGTCAAGTCGATTAGTGCGACTAGTGGGTGACCCCGACGTGTCCCGCCATCTAGAACCACTGCAACTTCTTAGGGATGGGGAATGCTCGCAGATTTATTCCTCTACGGAACTGGTAAACTCTGGAATGCTCTCCCTGCCCACATATTACCCCCCAAGTATAGTCTGAATGGGCAGCTGTCAGGTCGGCATGGCATTCGCAACCCCCCCCCCCCCCCCCCCCCCCCCCCCCCGTGCGGCCGATGTCCAAGGGCGTCGTTATAGTCGCGATTTCTATAAACAAAAAACATGTTTTTTCTGGTGCGATGTACGAGAAAGGGGCAGGGCTATTCGCAGGTACACCAAACATAGATTATTAACTAAGAACTCGTAGGACGCATCTTCTATAATTTAACCCTAACCTAATGTTGAGGCGGCGCATGTCGTTTTTGTTACGTTTCATTGAAAACTCCCATAGTGCAGTTTGCATACCTGCATGCAGGTATACCTGCGAATAGCCCTGTCCGATCGGGCATGACACTTCCACGAGAAAGACTGATCTAGTGCTATAGCTGAGTGCTCGGAGTCGCTCACCCCGTTGGTGTCGATAATGGCGAACGCCACGGCCGCCTGCTCGTTGTTGAGCCCGAGACACTCGAAGAACGTCTTGAACTCCACGACCGAGATGTAACCAGACTTGTCCTTGTCCACCGCCTGCAAACCGTCACGAGATATTGTTAGATAAATTGGAAATTTAAAAAACCCCCGACCCTTGAAAAGTCCCCGTTCTTGCCGTTCCGTCGCCGTTCCCTTGCCCCTTGCTAGGTGGTAGGCTCAAATTGTAGGCGACTAGGTTGGTACCACCGTACTGGATGTAAGATGGCCGCATCGTCAGCTAGTCTGCGATGACCAGGACGCGGAGAACCACACTCCAGCTCTCGACCTATCCATATTCAGTAGGATGTTTTTTTTTATGGAAACTGACACGGTTGGATACATCACCTACCACATCCGTGATGTCAGCCCATAACACCGGGTGAACTAGGTGCCATGTCAGTGCTTCCCCCTTTGATCGTGCCGGCTACACTGAACTGGTCGGAAAAAACAAACTATTTACATAGCCGTTTCGACAGACGTTTCATTCAGTGCGGTGGTATCGACCCGGGCGGGTTAAACCCAACCACCAAGTAAGATTAGGAGGGAAGGGACCTACAGTTTTACGAGGAATCCGAACCTCGGTCAGCCTCCAACGGTCAGCGGTCACCCATCCAAGTACTGACCGCACCCAGCGTTGCTTAACATTCAATAGCGACAGTTGACTGTCTGCACTGCACCACTGAGCTATCGAGGCTGACAAAATGTCTTCAGTTTTCGAATATTTAATTGTATGAGTAATATTTAATAAAATCTCTCCTTGACGGGAAATATTGTGTTTTCCGTCGAGTCCAGTGTAGCCGAGATGAAATGAAGGAAAGCACTGACATGGCTTGAAACGGGTGTGAAACGTGGACCCTGACGGTCGGTGTTGTCCAAAGGTTAAAAGTTGCCCAGAGAGCAATTGAGCGAGCCATGTTGGAAATATCGTTACGTGATATGGTGCGTAGGTGACGAGGCAATTCGCAGACGCACCAAAGTAGTAGATCCGGGTGGCTAAGCTCAAGTGGCAGTGGGCTGGACACGTCAGCCGAAGAGACGACGACCGTTGGAGTAGCCGTAGACAGGAAAACGGAGTTTGGGAAGACCAACCGCCAGGTGGGACGATGACATCAAGTGCGTCGGCGGAAAGCAGTAGTTCCGTACCGCTGAAGGCCAAGAGGACTGGCGTATGGCGTATGTCCAGCAGTGGACGCTTACACGCTGACTGACTGACTGACTGACATGGCATCTAGTTCACCAAGGTGTTATTATGGGCTGACATCACGGATGTTGATGTAGCCAACCATGTCAGTTTCCCTAAAAACAAAACAAGTTACGCGAAGAGTTCTATAGTCTGCTTTTTTTTGAAGACGGAGGAAAGTGACGTTTGGAGTGTTGCCAGTTTCTGGCAAATTTTAAATAGGCACGTAGTTGCTATCGATACTTTTCTCGATTGATTAACTAATGAAATGCTATAAACTCTAATTGTGGATTAAATTGACAACATACTAAGCTAAATCTAGCTAGAAAAATGTTAAGTTTAAGGCAGCGCCACAGGTAGCGCATAATATGTGTGAAGGTGTGTCGTGTCGTGTTCGTGTCGTGTAAAAGTCGTTACTAATTTCATCGACTGCAATCACTAGTGGTGCAAAGCGTGCAACACTCTAGGCAATGTCAGCCAAACGTCAATTTACTCCGTCTTCCAAAAGAAAAAACAGACTATAGATACCTGGAACAGGTAGGGCAGCCAGCGATGCGCCTTCTTCTTGAGCGTCTTGTCGTTGAGGACGTGGTGCATATCCTCCAGGTACTGCTCGACTGTGATGAAGTTGTACGGGTCCACGGCGCCCCACTGCTCCTCCCATGTCATCTGCGGGACAAGATTGATTTACTATCATATTTCTTTCTCTCTTACGTTTTGTTTATAGATGTCCGGAAATACCAGCCTTGCGGCTATAAAATCCAGACGTCTATCCCTGCACTCTTGCGAGTACAGTGATCATGTATCCCAGATCGAGGCCCCATAGCTGTACCGTTCTACCGAAATAATCCCATGGGAAACACAGACTGAAGCCTTTCCCCAGCCACCACCCGTCCACCCGAAGGAACCCCCGACCGAAGCCGAGAGCCGGGGGTGAAGCCTTCACTGCCACTGGGGTCCGCACACTGTCCAACAACAGCCTGTGCCCAGGGCCTCAGCGTTTTGTACTAGCCGACCGCTTTTGTTTTCACCAGCTATGTATATGCGTGGGAGTGCATATGACCACCACCTAATATGTACCGGGGATCCACCGGTCTTGAAGAACTTCATCTGCGGAACAGAGTGAAGTCACAGATTACTTAATAGTTACTTCGTAGCAGATAAATCACTCCATAGAAAAAGTTCCATACCTACGGCTTTAATAGCCTAATGTTTCACGTCGCCAATCGCTGCGTGCGAAAATGTACCTACCTAAACGATCGAATGTAAAGTGATTATTGCTTTGCAGCTGCGCGCAGTAGCGTGGGCGCGCGCGTAGGTATGCTCCGCGCAAGCGCAAGTACATATAGTGCACGAGGGCTGGTGAAGTGTGCTTGTACCGGTATAGAGTGAAGTTGACTGGAGTGATCTGGTGAGTTTTAACATACATACATACCACACGCTGTATCCCGACAATCGGGCTGAGCAAAGTAATCGCTGTTGGGCTGCAAGAAATCCGGTAATTTACAACACAACACCGATCACCACGTTTAGCAAAGTATTCGGACAAGATAACTATGAAGCAGCAAATATGGCACAAAGATCCACCTGCTGCACGACTCGGTGGAAGGACCGTGCCAAGGTGAGAGGTGGCTATCCTGTCGCCCTTTAGCACGGCATCTCGTCATTATCACCTAGTCGCCTTTTACGACTTGCACGGGGAGAGATGCAGTGGGGCTATTCTTTTTATGTACGTCCATGGAGAGGGCATACCACATGCTCCGACCAGCCACTGTCCCCTCGGAGAAGGAGACATGCCGGACACTTCCCTTAAAATAGCTGGCTATGTTTTGCTAGATCGGAACACAGCCGAGGCTGCAATACGGCCATCTTTCGCCCAGTACGGCGAAAGATGGCGGCGGCTACTGGCTTAAAAATAAAGATTTATGCGGCGGGTGGCCGAGTGGTTTGGGCATCGGCTTCTCCTGCGAGAGGTCCGAGGTTCGAATCCGGTCGGCGTGTACCAATGAGTTTTTTCTGACGAAAAAATTTACGTGCATACCTACACCTGCTGCTGCACCGTTCGGAACCGGTGTAAAACTGTAGGTCCCTTCCCTTGCCCATTACTAGGTGGTAGGTTCAAATTGTAGCCGACTGGGTTGGTACCACCGTACTGGATGTGAGATGGCCGCATAGCAGCCTCGGTTGTGTTCTCCTCTAGTCCTATAGCCATCAATCCAGGAAGTACGGTGGTCAGCCAGTGGCGGCGCTAGGTGTCGGCGACGTCGGCGAACGCCGACGGCCTCGCGCCTGAGGGGGCCTCGCAAAAATTCGTTTACCCTAGCTGACTCCCTTTGGGATCGCGCGATCCCAAAAATTCTCATCAAAGTATGGTCGCACACTTTGGGCTATTGCTTGTTGGGTTATTTATTTTAATTTGTGATTGTTCATGTAATTTTTGTCAACAGTTTGATTAGCAATAAAACTCATATAGGTACTCATACATCAGTCTCATTCTATTTTATCGTTTTCTTTCTGACTGGGAAATGAAAGAGGTCTCGCAAAGCCGCCGTCGCCGACGACGTCTACATTTGGTCTAGCAGCCCAGTCGGCTAAAATTTGAGCCTACCACATCGTAAAGGGCACGGGAAGGAACCAAGAGTTTTACATCGATTCCTTTAACCGTTAACCTGGGTGTCTTCAAGCGTCGTATATTAACAGGCTACAGCCTATCAACAGTCCGTAAATCTGCTCGTGCCTCACTGATTGGTCTCTCGGCACAGCCAACCATATTGGTTTACATAACAAAATAATAATAATCTAAAGTCTAAGACATTCGTTTTTTTTATATGTAATCCGGTATGGATGGCTGAGTCGGAGGGGCCAAAGCGCATGCACCGACCAGCCAATATCACCTCCGAGAAGGCAGGTTGCCATACCGGAGACTTCCCTGGATTGCTGGCTATACTGGACTAGAGGAGAACACAACAGAGGCTGCTATGCGGCCATCTTACATCCAGTACGGTCATACCAATCCAGTAGTAAGGGGAAACAGAAGGGACCTACAGTTTTACAGCGGTTCCGAACAGTGAAGCAGCAGGTGTAGGTATGCACGTTTTTTTCGTCAGAAAAAACTCTTTGGTACACACCGACCGGATTCGAACCTCGGACCCAAGAATTTATAAGAGGTAGGGACGTCGGACCTTCCCCGCGCCAGCGTAAAACGATATTAGTAAAAACGTACCAATATCATTCGTCCGTCGCCCGCTGGCCACATAGCGTCAAGTCAACCATCCCTCACCCGATACCACCCAATCAGAGCGCGCGCCGTCCCCTCCGCTACCCGCGGAGCTCGGCGACGCTGGTTCTCATGCAAACATTGGACACTCCACCGTCCCTACCTCTTCTAACGTTCTTGCTCGGACCTCTCGCACGAGAAGACGATACCCAAACCACTCGGCCACTCGCCCCTTACGTACCAATATACGTCAAATATGATCACAGCCCACCTTCATGATATCGCCAAACTCTTTCGCCTGCATCTGATCGAGATGGCCGCGCTCCGTGAAGCGTTGCGCGAACAGCGCGAAGTCTCCGTACGAGATCAGCCCGTCCTTGTCCACGTCCAGTATATTGTGCACGGTGCGCATCTTCCGACGCCAGAAGTCCGACTGCAACGAGACATCGGTTCCGTGAAACACGTGCGCATTGTAGTTGAACCCTCCTCGATGTGTCGATTTCACCATCTTCGGCTAAATGTAGCTGTCGCTATGTCCTCCTGGAGGACATATGACATATGTCCTCATGGTGGACTCCACCATGAAGGTCACAAGACGACCAGGTGGCTGCAGACCCTCGCAACGGAAGATGGAGAACGTAAATTGTGAACGGTAGGTACGCATCTTCCGGCGGCGCCAGAATTGGGGTTCGCCCGCATTACACGCACATGTGACAGTCTTGGCAGGGGCGCGGGGCCCCCTTGGCCGCGGGGCCCGCCCCTAAAGCCAAGCACGTTAAGCCTGCCCAGGATTTCTTTTCGGGCAGGAACCAGCCTGGTTTATGATTTAGTAAAGTATTGCGTAAGTGGATAGGTAGGTTACTTAAAGTTTCTCAGAAATAAAAAAAGCTGAACAATTTCCACAAATTATTATTATTATCGGAATGGTTTTTGACACGTTTTCATTTAAGTATCTTGGGATTTATATTTAGTGTTGTGTGGGTCGGGTCATATTTTATTTTCGGGGGGGGATCCGTTTTCGGAGGGGGTACGGACCCCCTGGACCCCCCAAACATGAGTGGATACTGGATACGTCGATATCCAGTATCCAGTACTAGATACGTCTGGATACGCCGCCTTCCGTGTTTTCGTAAGTGTAGCCGACAGGATCAAGGTGCGGATTGACGTCACGGGTAATGTAGGCGACCAGTACCCTTATCACGAGGTTTAACACACACCGCGTACTACGCTATGCCGCCGTGTTCTCCGCATCATTTTGTATGGAGAAACGAAGTTCGCAAATCTATCACTAGAGGCGCTGCTCCGTTTCTCCATACAAAATGATGCGGAGAACACGGCGTAGCGTAGCGTAGTAGGTTAAATCTCGTGATTAGGATACAGGTCAGATTCAATAAAACGTATCGAACAGCGAAAGAGTAAAGAAATGGAAACTTACCCTCTCAATCCCCTTGCACTGCGTGTCCGAGTCCGAGCCGGAGTCGCTGCTCTCCTCGTCCTTCCTGCGCTCCTTGCCGCCGCGGCCCTGGTGCTTGCTGTAGCTCCTGAGCTGGCCCCCGACCAGGTCTGAGCCGTCCGCGCCGGCGGCCGCCCTGGGCTGCGGCGAGTTGAAGCTCAGCAGGCAGTAGGAGCCGGTGCACCCGTCCTGCTTCGTGTGCAGCACGCGCTGAAAGGAGAAAAGCATTTTTTTAAGTGAAGCTTTTTTAACGCACTTTTGGGATGGGGACGTAACTCAGAAAAAGTGAAACGTCACGAAAGTACGAACGAAAGTTGCAGCAGCGCAAACTGCAGTAATACATAGACATACGCTTGTAAACACAACAACGCTTACTACAGCAAAAGTGTCGTGACGAAGTCTTACACTTTTTTCGACCTAACTCTCATTCGTAAAGTGTCTAGAGCAGGGGTTCTCAAACTTTTTCTTTCAGGTAAGTACCACTAAAACCAATATGTTTGACGGCATACCACTTTTACCTACAAGAAGCTTATAATAATACGGATCGTCTATATCTACATTCTTAAAATTATCTTTGGAGGTTAGCATCAGTGTAATTAATGATCTTTCCTCGAATACAAGTGATCTCGGAATCGAATCTAAAAATTGATTTCTTTTTCGAATTTAGTTCTGAAAAGTCTTGTTTAAAATATTCTTCGGAACTCACTATGAGCATTTGACAGTGGGGTTTTCACTAAGAAAGAACATCAGCATTCAAATACAATTTATGTTCATCAACAACACTTTCTAAATTAGGATTATGGAACTGGTTATTGCCGCTTATTTATTTTTTTACGTAATTTGGTATGGGTGGCTGAGTCAGAGGGGCCAAAGCGCATGCTCCGACCAGCCAATATCACCTCCGAGAAGGTAGGTGCCATAGCGGAGACTTCCCTGGATTGCTGGCTATACTGGACTAGAGGAGAACACAACCGAGGCTCCTATGCGGCCATCTTACATCCAGTACGGTGGTACTAACCCAGTCGGCTACAATTTGAGCCTACCACCTAGTAAGGGGCAAAGGAAGGGACCTACAGTTTTACACCGGTTCCGAACGGTGAAGCAGCAGGTGTAGGTATGCACGTAAATTTTCTCGTCAGAAAAAACTCATTGGTACACGCCGACCGGATTCGAACCGCGGACCTCTCGCATGAGAAGCCGATGCCCAAACCGCTCGGCCACCCGCCGCTTATTAAATTACCACCTCGAAGCATTCCGCGTACCACTGGTAGTACGCATACCATAGGTTGAGAACCGCTGGTCTAGAGTACTCTAGAGTATAACGTGCGATAAGGAACTTCGTTCCAAAAAAATCCTCAATTGCTTTATGTATGCGTTTGGTTATATTATATCGCATCAACCAACCCAACACTGTACAAAAGATTAGGAATATGTTGACTGACTGTGCCCAGTGGCGGTGCTAGACCAAATGTAGTCTTGCATTTCCCAGTCAGAAAGAAAACGATAAATAGAATGAGACTGATGTATTATGAGTTTTATTGCCAATCAAATGTTGACAAAAATTACATGAACAATCACAAATTAAAATTAATAACCCAACAAGCGATAGCACAAAGTGTGCGACCATACTTTGATGAGAATTTTTGGGAGCGCGCGATCCCAAAGGGAGTTAGCTAGGGTAAAATATTTTTTTCGAGGCCCCCTCAGGCGCGACGTCGCCGAACGCCTAGCGCCGCCATTGGCTGTACCACAGAGCACGGAACCGCCCCCGCCCGCGCCCCCTCCTAGAGGCGCCCTAAGCGATAATATTTGAAACCCAATAAATAACTGGACGCAGTGCTGCTAGCGCTTCGTATGTGTGTGTGTGTGTTAGTATCGACACTACACACAAAGAGGAGCAAGTTAGGCACACGCACAAAACAAATGCACACGCACAACACACATATGTAAGTCATAGGCCACGCCTACAGGCTTCAACGCTGTTGTAGGGAAATCGCGCTCAGGACGCCAGTAGGGGGCGCGGGCGGGGGCGGTTCCGTGCTCTGTGGGCTGTACCGACGAGCGAGGTCGCTGCGGCTGTTTGTGTGTCGTTCCGTTCGTTGTCTGCCTAGCGAGGCCTGCGGGCCACCGACCTCGTTATGCAACTGTCTAGATATCAACTGGTGTTTGTTTACAGTCCTACATTCGTATGCACACACGATGCGAACAACTAGGTACCTATATATCATGAGGAAAACTTGCAACATTTCAAATTTACCGGCTTATTCGATTGGGCGCGACAACCGAACTTTCGAATTTCGAATGCCGCACGGCATTCAACTTGTGTTTTTATTAGTTTCATGTTTTACTTTTAAGACGAGACGAAAGTTAACGTTCTCCAAACAAAATCGTCTTTCGGGGTTTTTTTTACCCCCCCTAAAGCTTATCCGATTTTCACAATTCTTTTTTTGTTGTAATAATGACAGTCAATTCTCGTATTTTTTTATATCTAAAGTGATGTGATGACTCAATAAAGCTTAACGAACTTCATGACATCAAAAAATTCAAAATTCCAATTGTTCCGGTCGAAATACAAATTTTTAGCTCCGGTGTTCTATATTCCATCTAAACAAAAACGACAAAGACAGGAACGTAGATTGGACTGTCCTTAAGACAAGAAAAATATATTTAAAAAATCGGATAAGGTTTAAGCGGCTAGAAAACATAAATGCCGCAAGACGATTTTGTATGGAGAAAGTTAACTTTCGTCTCGTCTTAATAACTTAAATTTTATTTGTGTTCAGTAACAATTAAAGAAAGACAATTTACAAGTAAAAAAAAACCAAGGAAACAACACCTTTTGTTGCTGACATTGGGCTTTTGAGAACCCATCGGTTATCAAATCGTTTCTTTGTCGCACCGCTAGGGTGTGGAACTGTCTTCCGGCGAGTGTGTTTCCCGAATCCTTTAACGTGGGTGTCTTCAAACGTCGTATTAACACAGGACAGCGTAGCAACAGTCCGCAAATCTGCTGGCATTGCGCCTAACTGAGCGTGGTTTCGCGAGGAGAGGCGATTTTGTCTCTGTCGACTGCACCATTGGTCTCTCGGCACAGCCAGCCATGTTGGTTCACATAAAAAAAAAATCCGAACCGCGGTCAGCCTACAACGGTAGAACTAAACATTCGAACGGTCACCCCATGCAAGTTCTGACCGCGCCCAGAGTGTGCTTATGATCACGCCCCTCAATCTAAGCGATTCAACTTTCAAATCAATATAACGCTCGTACCTAACTGTGTGGCATTGAGATCAACGACAACAACAAACATCAAGCAGGGTCAACGCATGGCCGAATAGGTACCACCACCAGAGACAAGCGCGTGCGTGCGTGAGTTACCACACGTGTACCGGGCACCGGTTAGCGGTTTTACCTACTACATCAACACCGACCACTGGGCCTCAAGAATGATGAATAAAAAATAAATAATACTTATTATGACAATAGTAGATTATGTTGTGGACGAATTAAATTGTATCTACCTATAGCAATAGTAGAGTATGTTGTGGAAGAATTAAATTGTATCTATGGCAATAGTACAGTATGTTGTGGACGAATTAAATTGTATCTATGGCAATAGTAGATTATGTTGTGGACGAATTAAATTGTATCCAAAGCAATAGTAGAGTATGTTGTGGACGAATTAAATTGTATCCAAAGTAATAGTAGATTAATATGTTGTGGACGAATTAAATTGTATCCAAAGCAATAGTAGAGTATGTTGTGGACGAATTAAATTGTATCTATGGCAATAGTAGAGTATGTTGTGGAAGAATTAAATTGTATCCAAAGCAATAGTAGATCATGTTGTGGACGAATTAAATTGTATCCAAAGCAATAGTAGATCATGTTGTGGACGAATTAAATTGTATCCAAAGCAATAGTAGATCATGTTGTGGACGAATTAAATTGTATCCAAAGCAATAGTAGATCATGTTGTGGACGAATTAAATTGTATCCAAAGCAATAGTAGATTATGTTGTGGACGAATTAAATTGTATCTATGGCAATATTAGATTATATTGCGGACGAATTAAATACTATCTAATCCAATACAATTCTATGCTCTTGAATTCTTTTTTAACCGACGAAAACAGACACGCGTATGGTTCTGACTTGTTTACTATGTATTGAAACATTGCGTCCTCGACCTTAATAGATTACCTACCATTAGGAGGCCTGTTGTAACTTTGTAACACAGCATGTAATCTGTTCTAGGTGTATGATGCATAATTAATTATGTAGCCGGCCTACTACCACAGATTACTTAATAGTTACTTCGTAACAGATAAATCACTCCATAGAAAATGTTCCTACTTTCGAGCTTTAATAGCCTACTGTTTCACATCGCCAATCGCTGCGTGCGAAAATGTACCTTAACGATCGAGTGTAAAGTGTTTATTGCTTTGCAGCTGCGCGCAGTTGCGTGGGCGAGCGTCTATGTATACTTCGCGCGGCTGACGAATTTGTACTGAAAAAGACCGCCGGCGGCCCGTCGGGCGATAGGTAGTTAGCGCGCGCAAGTACATAGAGTGCGTGAGGCCTGCTACTACCTAGCAGGCTACAGCTCAATCAAGTGCCGTCACACTTGACTTGTACCGTGTGGGGCCGGTACTTAAAAAAAATAGCCCCACTGCATCTCTCCCCGTCGCATGTCGTAAAAGTCGACTAAGGGATAAGGAAATTCGTCAGCCTCGGTAGCTCAGTGGTGCGGTCAGTCGACTGTTGTTAAGCAACGCTGAGCGCGGTCAGTGCTGGGATGGGTGACCGCTTGACCGTTGGAGGCTGACCGTGGTTCGGATTCCACGTTAAACTGTAGGTCCCTTTGCTTCTTGCCTTACTAGGTGGTAGGGTTTATCCCGGTCGGGTTGGTACCACCGCACTGAGCGAAACGTCGGTCGAAACGGCTATGTAAATAGTTCGTGTTTTCCGTCCAGTTCAGTGTGGCCGACATGAAATGAAGGGAAGCACTGACATGGCACCTAGTTCACCCGGTGTTATGGGCTGGCATCACGGATGTTGTAGGTGATGTAGCCAACCGTGTCACTTTCCATAAAAAAAAAACTTATGTATGTGGTTAGATATAATTTAAATTGGACAATACATTTATAAACGTCTTAATTGAATAACAGATTAAATGTAAACTATGTAATTTTAAAAGGTATTGAATCGTTGTGGTCATTGAACGATTAAATTCAGGTTTTAAAGTTTGAGTCAAGCGAAGGCATGAACTTTCGCGTGATGTTTTCCTTGACTGGAGCCGCTCGTAAATGTAAACGAGGTGTCTGTAGGTAGGTACTTAATTCTTTATTTTCTTTATTTGTATCCATAGACAGTAAGTACACTGCACTCGGATTCGTCATATTTTAACATTTAAACATTTTGCCAGTTCGATTATCAGAGCGAAGAAGAACTGGCAAGAAACTCCGCTGGATACTTTTTAGGGTTCCGTATCCGTCGTACGGGACCCTATTGCGAAGCCTACGTCGCCGTCTGTCTGTCTGTCTGTCCGAGGGCTGTATATCTTGAACCGTAATAGTTAGCCCGTTGAAATTTTCACAGAATATGTGTTATTATTGCCGATAAAACAACAAATATTAAAAATAAGAAAAAATAAAAAATTCACGGGGTCCCCATACAAGAAACTAAAAAGTGTATGCGCGCCGTCTACAGTATGAAACATTTTAACCAATCATGAATTATATATAAGTATTATAATAATATTTAATGAATATTTTTTACGTCCGCTTAGTCTACATTTACAAAAGTGTTTATGTACAAAGTACGAGTCATCACTATTTCTAAAAATATCACAAATATATCACATAAATTCTCTGCATGTTAGATAGCATTTAGAAAACAAATTATCAAAATGCAATTCCGATGTTATAGTTTTAATTTGAAAACTTGAACTATTATTAAGCACCAATAACATAAATTGGTATAAATTCCACAACTTTGTATTGTATTTTACTCAATTTCGAATATTTCCGCTAACTCAAGGTTTCACTGCGTTTCCTTCCTCAATATATGTATTTTATACTTCCGTATTGTAAGACACTTTTATTACGTGTATAGCTTTTTGCCCGCGGCTTCGCTCGCGTGAAATTCGTATTTAAAAGAAGAATGTAAGTAACCCCGCTACCGTATCTTTATTTCGGCGTTCGGCATAATTCGGTTTGTATGAGAGGCACATCTTAGCGTAACCGGAACTGAATTTTATTTAGCCTATCCTATGTCACGTATATAGTTAAGTGTTTATACTAAGTTTCATCCAATTCGGGTGATCAGTTTAAGAGTTATGGAGGAATATAGATACATAGAGAAAATATTTTTAAAAATGGTCTATATTGTAAGTACCAAACGCTGTCTCCCGAAAATCGGGACAACCAGAGTAATCGGTGTTGTGCTGCAGGAACTCCGGTAAATTACAGCGCAACACCGACGACCTCGTTCAGCAAAGTATTAGGAGAAGATAAGTATCAAGCAGCAAGTAGGTACGAAAACCCGCACCTGCTGCATGACCCGGTGGAAGGACCGTGCCAAGGTGGCTAGCCTGACGCCGGAGATGGGTAACGACCCGGGTTTTAACCCACTGGTGGGTTAAAACCCGGTTTCCACCCAATTATCACCCAATTATTACCCGTTTTAGTGGGTTGAATGAAACTAAGGCAGATTTGATAGATTTTACGTGCAGTTATAATCTGTTGGGTTATATATAACCCAGTTTTCACCCGGTTATAACCCGTTTTAGTGGGTTAAATGAAACTAAGGCAGATTTGATAGATTTTACATGCAGTTATAATCTGACGGTCCTTCAAAATTAGTTCATAGTACGCTAAAGAGGGGGGGAGGGGTTCAGTATCGGATATAGATCACTTTTGAAGAACAAAGATTTTTTTTTACAAAAAAATATTTTTTAATGTTAAATGTAAAAAAAAAATAAAAAATTCTTAATCGTTTCAGTTTCATGCCAGGAACAAAAACGTCTTCCAACACATAGATCTCTTTCTTTCAGAAATTGTGAAAAACCACAATTTTAGTTGCATTAGTATGGAATAAAAAAAAATTGATTTTTTTTACCAACTTACACGTGTTACGTCATAATGGTAATGAAGACTTTTTTGTTACTGTCATGAAACTGAATCCAAGCATCCTTTTTTCCCCTTCTTAGTTTCCTTTCTTTTTCACCCACCAAAATAGGTGATAATGGGTTTTAACTGGGTTATAACCCAATTGATCGGGTTTTAACCCAAATGGGAAGAATGGGTTATAATATAACCCATTACCCATCTCTAGCCCTCTAGCACGCCATCTCGTCCTTACCCCTTAGTCGTCTTTTACAACATGCGCGGGGAGTAATGCAGTGGGGCTATTATAGTTTCGGTAGCTCGAATGGATGCCTATTACTAAGCCTACGCCGTCGTCTGTCTGTCTGTCTGTCTGTCCGGTCCGAGGGCTGTATCTTTAGAACCGTAATAGCTAGCCGGTTGAAATTTTTACAAAATATATGTTATTATGGCGGACATAACAACAAATATATAATTATATAATATATATAAATATTATATAAAAAAATTCAAAAATTAAAAATTAAGGCAGTCAGCCACCATACAAGAAACGTGTTTTTTTATGTTTTTTTTTGTAGTGCGGAAACCTCGGTACGCATATCCGACTCGCACTTGGCCGGTTTTTAAGTTCAGGCCCCACGCGGTACCTTTGCATAATAGATATGTATAATAGATTTTAAAACTCGGCTTTGTAGTGCAAACTCTAACCGGTGCGGTGGTATGGAGACCGGTTATGTTCAAACTTTCGCAAGATATTAGCACGACTAGATTTTCCAGTTCGTTAACACTTAGGAACCTGTTTTAGGGTTCCGTATCCGTAGGGAATCGGATTCCAAATAAAACTGTAGGGCCCTTCCTTTCTTACCTTACTAGGAGGTAGGGTTTAACCCGAGGTTTAACCCGCCGGGTTTGGTACTACGTACCGCACTGAATGAAAGTTCGGTTGAAACATCGATGTAAATAGTTCGCGTTTTCCGTCCAGATCGGTGTAGCCGGCACGACCGAAGAGAAGCACTGACATGGCACCTAGTTCACCAAGGTGTTATGATCTGACATCATGGATGTAGTGGGTGATGTAGCCAACCGTGTCAGTTTCCATTCCCCACAAAATTCCGGTAAGTGTGTGAAAGGCATCATAGGTATTGTTTTTCATTCGCAGATTCCTCCTATACAAGGTGATAATCAAACCAGTATGGACCTACGGGATACAATTTGTGGGGGACAGCCAGCAACAGTAACGTGGAAATCCTTCAGAGATTCCAAAACAAAATAATTCTAAGAGACATCGCACGTGCTCCCTGGTTTACAAAAAACTCCGAAGTCCACGATTACCTGGAGATGCCAACAGTCAAGGATGAAATGAGACAATTCAACAAAAAGTATAAAAAACGACTGGCGACGCATCCCAACTAGTGTCCGACCGAAAGTGTACTTTCACTTTCGGCCGAAAGCCGTAGCCGAATTTCGGCAAAATTCTACTTTCGGCAGAAAGTCGAAAGCCGAAGCCGAAAGCCGAAACCGAAAGCCGTAGCCGAAAGTATGGTGTGGTATGTACCTACATAGTTAGTTAGTAATGCATTATTTAGGTAGAAGGATATGCAAGTGACAATAAAAGGTATTTATAATTATGGGAAATTTTTTATTTAACGCATAAAACTATATGCACAAATATTAATACAATTATTAATAATGAAAAATCAAACAAAACCTTTAAAACTTAAACAACTTTTCATGTTTCTTTCATCGCCTAATCAAATTGAACAATTAAAAAAAAAACAAATGAAACAATAAAAACTTTAAATAAGAAGAACGGGGGGGGCGGCCGGGGGGCGGGCAGTGGAAGTTTGAAAGAAAACGTGCGTGTGCCTGCGCCGGCCGCCAATCGCATAATCGCGTCGCGGCGGTCGCGTCGCGTCGCGTGCGCGCTGTCTGTCGGTTTGTCTGTGTAACAACTTTCGGTTGGGCCGAAAGTGACCACTACTTTCGGCCGAAACCGTAAGTTTGCCGAATGTGGCAAATATTGGCCGAAAGGCCGAAAGCCGTAACCGAATATTCGGTCGGACACTAATCCCAACAGACTGGCCTCCGATCTTTTGACCGAGAGCAACTACACCAAACGCTATCACATCCTTGCACTAGACTAGAGGATAGGACATAAATAAGCACGTAGAGGACCAGACATACGAGGAGGGTTATATCAATGGATGACTCGACTCACACGACCAACCTCACACAGAAAATCTGCTTATGGTCATCCAAAAAGTCATCATCCAAAGGCACAAAAGAAATCGCAGATTAGAGACCTTTACCCGATCCATCCACAGACATTAGCTCCATAAATGCACGATGTCTAACAGAAATAAATGTTTCTGTTTACCAAATCAATATGTTTACATCCAGCCAGACTAAAGGTTTAAGATATGAAACTATTTCTAACTACCTAGATAGGTTAAAAGCTTCGATAACCTTCTTATCGTAAAACAACACAGACATACCGTAGCCAGTATAGGTACTTCTTTAGCTTTACAAAGAAGTGCCAGGTGCCCGGGATTTCCGGGACCGACCCGGTCTACGCTCCAATGTCCCGTGTCCCGGGCGAAGGGTCATTTTGTCCCGGGAAGAAAAATATGTTTCTTTGTACATGCGACTGCGACCTGAAGTCGCGCAAAGAAGCGGGCGAATAGAAGTCCAGATGCAGATAAATTGCTCAAATTAACAAACTCACAAGAAATATGAATAATTAATGTACAGGTGATTCTAATTTCATTTTAGTGTAGTGTTGCTTACTAAAATTGTTTCCTATAAATAAAATTGGTTGTCTGTAAAGGCGGTTTACGGACGATAGTTTTACGTGATGGATGACGTGGAATAATCGTAGTACATAGAGCAAAGATCAGTAATTCTATTTCCAGTAGAAAGATTAATCATCTTGTGACTGGCCATCAATAAACTTCTGCTGTCTGATCTTGACAGTTTTACTTCTTAAGACGTTTCCATGGTAACTTTGACTATACCGATTGTGCCTCTCTATCGCTTGCTACGCGCTCTCGCTTGCACACACAGGCTCAGATGGAACGTGACACTTTTTCGTGTGTGCAGCCGGTGTTCATCAATTTATAAGACGTGACGTCAAAAAACACTCTAAAAGTTCGCCGTAAAAATTATATTATAAAAGAAAAATATTGTCTTTAATTTCTCCACCATATTTATGAAGGGCTGCAGATAGTAGTTATGTCCCGGGAAGGCTAACATTAGATCTGGCAAGCCTAGTCCCTCCCTATAGAGTTTGCAAGAACAATTTAATGTTCTTCAGAGTTTACATATTTAATATACTTTAAAAATTTATAATGACAGCTAATATAAAAAAACCGGCCAAGTGCGAGTCGAACTCGCGCACCGAGGGTTCCGCATCGCCATGTCACGGTCATCGTCACTCACGCCATCTATGGCGTGTTTATGAAATGCTTCATATTAGTTAAAATTCATGATTAGTTAAATGCTTCTTACCCTTTTCGGTAGATGGCGCGCGCGCATACACTTTTTAGTTTCTTCTATGGGAACCCCGTGAATTTTTTACTTTTTCTTATTTTTATTATTTGTTGTTATATCGGACATAATAAAGGAACGGGGGGGGGGGGGGGGGGGGGAGGAACGCTACAAGACCTGACTATCGGCCAACGACCTCCAAAGCTCCCCAAAGTCATAGTAAGCAAACCGATACGAGGTCACGAATCAATTGAACAATTTCTCGTACCGCTTTGAATACATTGAATAAGTGTCGACAGTCCACATGGGTACTCGTAGTGACGAGACGAGACCAGGACGATCGTTCAGTCTGTATAATCTGTATTCAGTGCTGGATTACAATACTCTTTGTTTCAGTGTCATCTTCGGGGCATGGTTCATTATATGCTTACTGGCAGTAATAAACGAATTTACTATTCGTTTGGTTGCCACTATTTAAAAAAACCGGCCAAGTGCGAGTCGAACTCGCGCACCGAGAGTACCGTATCGCCATGTCATCAAATAAAATTATTTAGTTTTGTATGGAAAAAAAAAACAGTTCACCGTAGAGCAAAATGTCATGTAACTTTTTTGCTCCAAATAGGCTCAGGAGTACCTGGTTTGCTTTATGAACTATAGTCATCAAACAACCTGTATATCGCTCGCGGTATTAACCAAGTTTACCGCGAGCGAAGCCGCGGGCAAAAGCTACTCTTTCTCTAATAAATTCGCTAACAAAAAAAATTGGTTGTCTGTAAAGTCGGTTTACGGACGATAGTTTTACGTGATAACGTCATAAAGTGGTAAGACTACGCATGTCGTTTTTGTTACGTTTGTATTTCCGAAAATAATTCTTAGGTGGTTATAAAAAAAACTAAACACCCTAAAAAAATTTAAACACCGTAACATTGCTTAAAAAAGAAAAAAAAAAGAAAAAAAAATTGAGGGATTCGAACCCATGGTCAAAAAATACAAATCCTACACTCTTACCACTGAGCCACGAAATCACATAAACGACCAAACGAATATCGGATTCCCTTGGTTCGCTTTCGGCTTGGGCCGATTGTGCCTCTCTATCGCTCGTTACGCGCTCTCGCTTGCACACACAGGCTCAGATGGAAAGTGACACTTTTTCGTGCGTGCAGCCGGTGTTCATCAATTTATAAGACGTGACGTGACGTTATCATATCACGTCAAAACGAGTCCTTTCATTGTACATTGCACAGACAGACAGACGGACGGACGCACGAGTCACGGACCACTAGGTTCTGTTTTCACGTAGGTATTTGAGGAACGGATCCTAAGAAATGAAAACAATAGATTTTGTGCATAATTATTTTCATTTATACAGGGTATATCAGGATAGGTTTTCGAAACTTCACGGTTCGAAAGGGGCCCATATTTGAAGACGAAAAGCTCTGAAACTTTTTCCCAGATTCGATCATTTTACAGTACTTTTTAGTGAAAATCTATGCTTCAAAATTTGGTGGATGGTTAACGTCCGCCTTCTAACCCATGAATAAAAAAAATGGGTAGGTTGCATACATAACTAGTACAATTGAACTGCGTGTAGGTAAATTCCAAACACTGAAAGTTCAATGACCTCAAAAGAAAAAGAGGACTGAATTAGTTCACTGCACTCTCCAGTCTCACTGTCCATCGAGTTTTTATTACAATTTCCAACTTTTGTATGACCAAAAAAACAACGGAATTTCGATTTGAGTGATAAGGATTTTTTTCTTCTAATAATGAGTACTTTCTATTCCTGAAGTTTCTCAAACCTATCCTGATACACCCTGTATAAACCATGATACATATATACCTACAATAACAAGAAACAATGTTCATTCCTATGTGAATAATATTTACGCAAGTAAACAGTGACTAACACAACCCCTAAAGTACAACAAAATAGACATACGTTTGCACAACAAACGTTCTGTCCCCCTCTTACTAAGGAATAGCGACATTTGGCAGAGTGTGACACAGAACGGTGCTGCCAGATTCTTGCGCCAAGATATAGCGACAGAGTGTATGAATTTTTGCACTTGCACAAATAAAACTATCTACACTTATGTACTCGTGTGCCGGTTTATAGACAATAGTTTATGCCCGCAGCTACGCTCGCGACATTGTGGGTTTGCTGAACTATGCTCAATACCAGCCACGAGTCAGTAATACCAGCGGTGTCCAACCGGTAGTACGCGGCCTTGTTTTTAGGCGCCCGCACACAGACGCTCTAATAAACATAAACTATTGAAATAATACCGCGAAAAAAATTTCTAAAAAATTAATTTAGAAATACTTTGACTCCAGAACATGTTAAAAATTGACTAATTCTGTCTGTCATTAGCAGATTTTAGTAATTTGTCTGAAAATCAAAATATCAAATATCAGGTATCCCATTAAAATTTATAGGTAAACGTCATACATTACATTACATACAGTCCGCGCGCGAGCTCCGAGGAATCGGTGACTCGGTGTTTGTGGAAATTAATTTATTATAGAATTTGTATAGAATTTTAATATCATACATTTGTATAATATTACTCGCCTATTATTAGTATAATCATCACAAAATGTGAATCTCCATAAAATTTCTATACAAATTCTATAATAAATTAATTTCCACAAATACCGATTCCTCGGAGCTCGCGCGCGGACTGTAGGTTCCCACTTGAAGGTGCCCCGAATTATTACATTTTCTTCATACGCGTTTTATTTTTCCAAAACAAAATCCAGCGTACGACGACATATTCAGTGGCCGAATGGTATTTTTTCCTCGACACGTGCAATGTTTTCGGTCACTGCTCAGTCCCTTGGTGGGATACCGTGATGTTCACAGCCTATAACTATATATTTTGATACATATATGCTAAATTGCACGTAAGCACCTATTTAGTATTCTATGACGTAAGTGAGAACTGTACGTAAATCGGTTCAACTGTTTTCTAGTTTATCCGTTACAAACAGATAAACATACAGACAGAAATTGCCTTTTATAATATGTATGCATATAGGAAATACACAGCTATAGTTACAAATATTATATACTAGATTTAGAAATTCGTATGCTCAACGCCGGCCCGCGCCGCTCCGCATCGCGCCGCTCCGCGCCGCACCGCACCGCGCCGTTCCGCGCCGTCCCGCGCCGCCCTGCGCCGACTCGCGCCGCAACGCGCCGTCCCGCGCCGCCCCGCGCCGACTCGCGCCGCAACGCGCCGTCCCGCGCCGCCCCGCGCCGCAACGCGCCGTCCCGCGCCGCCCCGCGCCGACTCGCGCCGCCGCGCCGTCCCGCGCCGCCCCGCGCCGCAACGCGCCGTCCCGCGCCGCCCCGCGCCGACTCGCGCCGCCGCGCCGTCCCGCGCCACGTTTGAAAGATGGCGGGATTTTTTCCGACTTACTTGATATTTATGGTTATATTTTGGCTAATTTACACAATGTCTTTATAAATTGTAGCCTATGTATTATTCTGATGTATAAGCTATATTACTGTAAAGTCTCATCAAAATCTGTTCCGTTGTTTTTGCGTGAATGAGAAACAAAGATCCATCCATACATCCATCCATCCTCACAAACTTTCGCGTTTATAATATTAGTAGGATTGGTTTCGTTTATGTAGAAATCGCGAAATAAATAAATATTTGTAAACGTTATATCATATATGCAATCAAGTGTGAATCATGTTATGTTTGTTGAATTACTCTAGTTACTGCGCCGTTAAAATTATTGTGGCACAATTAATCAAAGTTTAATCACGTAAGTACGACGCCATTTTGTGCATAGGTACTTTTTGTAGATTATGTGAAGACAGCTAAGTTATTTACCAAAATTACATAAAGCAGTCTTTTTAACCCCCGACGAAAAAAGAGGGGTGTTATAAGTTTAACGTGTATGTGTATGTGTGTATGGGTGTGTCTGGCTGTCGCATCGTAGCTCCCAAAAGGATGGACCGATTTGGATGCGGTTTTTTTTTAAAGCTTGAAATGAGAGTTAATTACCGATACTTTCGCGGACGCTGCTCTGTCGAACTAGCATCATTCCCTGCCATCCGTCCTATCTCCGTATGACTCGTCGCAGAGAGACTCTCCACCCTTTTGTTGTGACATTGGGCTTTTGAGAACCCATCGGTTCTCTAAATCGTTCGCTTTTTCGTATCGCTAGGGTGTGGAACTGTCTTCCGGCGAGTGTGTTTTCCGGAGCCTAGCAACAGTTCGCAAATATGTTGGCATTGCGTCTAACTGAGCGTGGTTTCGCGAGAGGTGATTTTGGCTCTGTCGACTGCACCATTGGTCTCTCGGCACAGTCACAATATGGGTTGGTTTACATAAAAAGAACTGTATAAAATGCCTTAAAATTCCACTTTTAAATTGTTGTTTTATTCTTCTAACTAACTGATCTATTTACACGACAATGATGTGTGAAATATTGTTGACCAGATTATGATTTACAAAAAAAAGGGTCTGGACTCTGGACCAGTTTGCACAAAAAAAGGGATCCCCACAAAAAAGGTGCGCTTTGGAAATCCCGAGGCGCACGGGAGCATTCTGGTTTGTTGTTGTTTCTTTTTGAAGTTTTTTAAATTTACCCTGCTGAATAAATGTTTATTTCGTTTTACGGGAATATCATCGATAAGCAATTGCTTGCATTTTTAGAATATAAAATCAAGCACAGGCTTTATTTTATATTTTATTTAAACTAAGAAAATGTTATTGATTACTCATTTATTAAATGAGAAAAGAGAAAATTCTTATTGAACCAAAAACATTTTACAGAAAGAATCACTGAGCCACAGAATGATGAGATAGTAGTTTTTTTTTTGTTTTTTTTTATGTAATCCGGTATGGGTGGCTGAGTTGGAGGGGCCAAAGCGCATGCTCCGACCAGCCAATATCACCTCCGAGAAGGTAGTTGCCATACCGGAGACTTCCCTGAATTGCTGGCTATACTGGACTAGAGGAGAACACAGCCGAGGCTGCTATGCGGCCATCTTACATCCAGTACGGTGGTACCAACCCAGTCGGCTACAATTTAAGCCTACCACCTAGTAAGGGGCAAGGGAAGGGACCTACAGTTTTACACCGGTTCCGAACGGTGAAGCAGCAGGTGTAGGTATGCACGTAAATTTTTTCGTCAGAAAAAACTCATTGGTACACGCCGACGGGATGCGAACCTCGGACCTCTCGCATGAGAAGCCGATGCCCAAACCACTAGGCCACCCGCCGCTACTAATGAGCCCAGGAACAACATCCGACAAACGTACCTACCGTGTGGGGCTGGCACTTGAAAAGAATAGCCCCACTGCACGCCTCCCCGTGCATGCCGTAGAAGGCGACCAAGGGATAAGGACAAGATGCCATGCTAAATGGCGACAGGTCAGTTTTCCGTCCAGTTCAGTGAAGCCGACATGAAATAAAGGGAAGCACTGACATGGCACCTAGTTCACCAAGGTGTTATGGGCTGACATCACGGATGTAGTAGGTGAGGTAACCAACTGCGTCAGTTTCCATAAAAAAACCTATCGAAGTGGCCAATACACACCTTGGCCAAATGGCAAGCGCATTGGCAAAATCATCCGTGTGGGGTTCTTGAAAAGAATAGCCCCACTGCATCTCTCCCCGTCGCATGTCGTAAAAGTCGACTAAGGGATAAGGACATTCGTCAGCCTCGGTAGCTCAGTGGTGCGGTCAGTCGACTGTTGTTAAGCAACGCTGAGCGCGGTCAGTACTTGGATGGGTGACCGCTCGACCGTTGGAATGCTGGCCGTGGTTCGGATTTCATGTTAAACTCTAGGTACCAACCCGGCCGGGATAAACTCTACCACCTAGTAAGGTAAGAAGGGATCTTACCTTACTAGGTGGTAGGGTTTATCCCGGCCGGGTTGGTACCACCGCACTGAGCGAAACGTCGGTCGAAACGGCTATGTGAATATGTAGTTCGTGTTTTCCGTCCAGTTCAGTGTAGCCGACATGAAATGAAGGGGAGCACTGACGTGACACCTAGTTCCGCCGGTGTTATGGGCTGACATCGCGGATGTTGTAGGTGATGTAGCCAAGCGTGTCAGTTTCCATAAAAAAAGCCACAGTTGCACTCCGGGAGTGCCGGCAGAAGTGAAAACTTTTTGTATTTCCGAAAATAATTCTTAGGTGGTTATAAAAAAAACTAAACACCCTTAAAAAATTTAAACACCGTAACATTGCTTAAAAAAAAACCAAAAAAAATTTGTGGGACTCGAACCCATGGTCAAAAAATACAACCCTACCTACACGCTTACGCGGCGTCCTACGTGAGCGATCTCAACGCGAACGCGGTGTGGCGCGGTGCGACGCGATTGTCGAGCGATTGAACGCGAAGCGGTGCGGTGCGGCCACGCTGTCCTATTTGCGCGGCGAGGACGCGTCGACGCGATCTTCCGCGACAGCTCCGCCCCCCGCCCGCTCGCTTCATTCGATTGTACATTGAATGGTAATTTACAAAGACGATTCAATTCGTCATCACGAATTTTTATTTTGTAAAATATTTTTTTATAATTAAAAGTAAATTATTACAAAATATAAAATTTATATTACTTATTATTTTTAATTTATTATAAATAATTTAATTTAAAAAATTAAATAATTTTTTTTTGTAAATATAAATTTTATAATTTATAAATAATTGTACGATAATAACCTATTGTGATAACTTTTATTTCTTTTATCCCATAGGTAATACAGGGCGTTTTTGGACAGCACTGTTTAAAATTTCAGACATTGTAGGTAGTTATTTATTCCAAACCGCGTCTAAACCGCTCGAAAATATCAAACCAACTGACCGCGTTCGCATCGCGCCGCACCGCGCCGCAACGCGCTCGCGTGCGTTTGGTCACGTAGGCCACTTCAAGAGGTTGCGAATTTGGTTCGCTCTGGGCGAATTTATATATAACCGTACGTACCGTCATCTAGTTGATATAATAAAAATTATTTGAGTTGTAGCATTAGTAGGATGTATTATTTTATTATCGCTCGATAGAGGGCAGTGTTAATAGTATTTTGTAAATAAAAAAGTTTCTGTATTTCCGAAAATAA
Organism: Nematopogon swammerdamellus; assembly: GCA_946902875.1. NCBI lineage: Eukaryota > Metazoa > Arthropoda > Insecta > Lepidoptera > Adelidae > Nematopogon > Nematopogon swammerdamellus. Next base: position 1,584,502 of record OX336356.1, on the reverse strand, counting down.
TTCTTAGGTGGTTATAAAAAAAACTAAACACGCTAAAAAAATTTAAACACCGTAACATTGCTTAAAAAAGAAAAAAGAAAAAAAAATATTTGAGGGATTCGAACCCATGGTCAAAAAATACAAATCCTACACCCTTACCATTGAGCCACGAAATCACATAACCGACCAAACGAATATCGGATTACTTTGATTCGCTTTCGGCTTTACTTACGGATCTGACGCGAATCAGATCTGACGCGAGTTTAACATTTTTTACCCATCCAAAAAAGTGCCAAGCGCCGTTAAAGAAGTTTTCACTTCAAAAAAAAATTTGAGGGATTCGAACCCATGGTCAAAAAATACAAATCCTACACCCTTACCATTGAGCCACGAAATCACATAACCGACCAAACGAATATCGGGTTACTTTGATTCGCTTTCGGCTTTACTTACGGATCTGACGCGAATCAGATCTGACGCGAGTTTAACATTTTTTACCCATCCAAAAAAGTGCCAAGCGCCGCTAAAGTAGTTTTCACTTCAAAAAAAAAAACATTGGTCAGCGTGAAGGGGGGCCTTAAATCACCGCACGTGTGGCATTAGTCACGCACGCACGCGAGGACGCGCGCGAGCGTTCATGAGACAAAGTTCCATATTTTGTAAACAACTCGGCCGTCACAGTTTGTACTTTAATTAAAAGGCCAAGATGGTCAAGGTTTTTTTTCCAATTTTTGTTGTCCGCTCCTTTTGATAGTGGTTTATAGTGCAGCGATTTGTTTTTTGTTATATTTTTAAGAGATAATTATTATTTTGATTATACACCAGTCATGCGTAGTAGCTTCCTACTTAAAGTCTAGAATTATTTTTGTTCAGAGGAATGATCATCACATCATAGAAAAAAAATCGCATGTAAATCGGTCCACCCGTTCGGGAACTACGATGCCACAGACACACAGGCACACGACGGACAGAAGGAGGCGTATTACTTATTTATAACACCCCTCCTTTTACGTCGCGTCGTCGTCGGGGGTTAAAACTTGTTAACAGTGATTGATTACTTTCTCAGTAGAATAGACTTCAATGCGTGATTATATAAAAAATGAGAGATTATATAAATAAAATCAATGGGTGGCACTTTTACAATCCCATAGTTTGTGTACCTATTTTAATAAAAACCCGGCCAATTGCATGGTGGTACGAAACCCTCGAAGTCGACAAATTTGCAATAAATGATTTGTCTTCGGCTTTGTTTCGGTGCGCTGCGCGAGTCTCAACTCTTTTGCTACTACCTACTTACATTCCACCATATTATCGAAACTCAAACATGCAAAGGTTGACTGTAAGAAATCTCTTTAAGGGATAAGTCCGCAACTTGTGTAAATTTTCTAATGTATTTGTTACTGTTTAATGTTTACTGGAGCAATAAAGCATTTTCTATCTATTTCTATCTATCTACCATTTAAAAGCATAATTGCGTATCGAGCTTTAGAAAGAGACCACCAAGTTGTAGAGCGTCGTCCCTGTCGCGCACAGAGACGCGCGAGTACGTGCGACAGGGACGACGACGCTCTACAACCGGATTGTCTCTTTCTAAAGCTCGACACATATTATTATTTTTTTTTTTTATGGAAACTGACACGGTTGGCTACATCACCTACAACATCCGTGATGTCAGGCCCATAACACCGGCTGAACTTGGTGCCACGTCAGTGCTTCCCTTCGGTCGTGCCGGCTAACGCTGAACTGGACGGAAAACACAAACTATTTACATAGCCGCTTCGACCGATCTTTCATTCAGTGCGGTGGTACCAACACGGGCGGGTTAAACCCTACCACCTAGTAATATAAGAAGGGAGTCATATCCCTTAGTCGCCTTTTACGACATACACGGGGAGAGATGCAGTGGGGTTATTCTTTTAAAGTACCGGCCCCACACTGTACCTACATTATCAAACAAAACAAACCACCAGTGAACGTAAATATGTACATTATCAGCTTCGCTTGGTCGTTCGTTTATCAACATAATAATAATAATTTAATCATTTTACTTTACTGATGTACTAACTGTGACCGCGGCTGCGCTCGCGGTAAAGTCGGTGAAAACTCTATGTAAATCGGTTGAATAATTTTCGAGTAAATCACATTAAAAGCTAACCGAGTTGGTAAATGTTTCTCGAAAATTAAAAATATAAATTAAAATTAATGTTTATTAAAAAATTACAAAATAAAATAAAATTCTAATCTTAAAAAACAATTACCTAGTAAACGTTTATATTTAGAAATATAAATTAAATTACAAATTATTATATTAGGCCCTACTGCGTTCACATTATATTCACATGGTCACATTATATAGGCTAACCGCAAGGGAATAGGTTGATTCGTTCTTGAGTTATATAGTATATAAGCGAACATACTGCACTGGTTGTAAACCATGTGTCAAGAAACTTTAAAGTTTTTAATCATTTTAATGTTACCACGATGTAGATGTTACTTATCTTCGTGACGTTCTGACATAGAACCTTGGAGAAGCCGGAAGTAGTTGTTTGGTTCCGTTTTCTCGAGTTTCCGACTGTCAGATCATTGATGATTCCACAGATAAATAAATAATGTGATATTCGGCCGCTGCTCATGCCTAGTTATTGAGACTGGCCGCTCATATTAGATCGTGGAATATTTTAGTAATAAATAATACACTTTATGCCACTTAATGTGTGTCAAGGGCGGGCTTATTGCCTTAGGCAATTTCCTCCAGTCAATCCGGTGGACCTACATTTTTACATGGAATCCGAACCACGGAGCAGTGGGTGAAGGTGTGCATATATATTTTTTCAAATCAGAAAAGAAAAGAATTGGTACACGCCGAAGGGAATCGAACGTCGGACCTCTCGCAAGAGAATCCGATGCCCACACCACTCGGCCACCCGCCACTTTGTGGGCGTAGTAGTTTAATACTGTGTGGGTCCGGTAGGTACTTAAAAAGAATAGCCCCACTGCATCTCTCCCCGTGCATGTCGTAAAAGGCGACTAAGGGATAAGGACAAGATGCCGCGCTAAAGGGCAACAGGCAGGCCACCTCTCAACTTGGCACGGTCCTTCCACTCCACCGAGTCATGCAGCAGGTGGGTCTTCGTGCTTTACTTGCTGCTTGCTTGATACTTATCTTGCCCTAGGTACATTGCTAAACATGGTGGTCGGTCGGTGTTGTTCTGTAATTTACAAGAGCACTTGCAGTACAACACCGATTACTCTGCTTACCCATATTGTCGGGATACGGCGTGTGGCATGTATATAATGTAGGTATGTAGTATTTTATTTTATCCAAGTGAACAAACTTACTAGTAGGTACTTTCTAGGTGCCTTTTTTCTTTATTTGTGTTTGGAGCCGAAGAGTATCCTGATGCCCCCAGCTCGTATCGCCAGGATGCAGAAGCCCTAAACGGATGGTGCTCACTCTAATGCACCAGTTCCTTGAATGAAGGGATGCATGACATGGCACCTAGTTCACCCGGTGTTAGGGGCTGACATCACGGATGTTGTAGGTGATCTAGCCAACCGTGTCAGTTACCTCTATTAAAAAAAAAGCGGCCAAGTAGAAATCGAACTCGCGAACCGAGGGTTCCGTATCGCCATGTCATGGTCAGCGCCACTCACGCCATCTATGGATTAGTTAAAATGCTTCATACTCTTTTCGGTAGATAGCGCGCATACACTTTTTAGTTTCTTCTATGGGGACCCCCGTGAATTTTTTACTTTTTCTTATTTTTATTATTTGCTGTTATATCGGCCATAATAATAACACACACATATTCTTTGAAAATTTGAACAGGCTACCTAATACGGTTCAAGAGATACAGCCCTCGGACAGACGGACAGACAGACAGACGGCGTAGGCTTAGTAATAGGGTCCCGTACGACGGATACGGAACCCTAAAAACCTTCAGAACAGTAAACTAATATATTAGGTACGTTTACATACACACTGACGCCCCAACTCCATGGACGCCAGACGTTGAATGTATGTGTAGGGACCTCTGAATACTTCTGATACGACACAGAACATACCTTTGGACTGTTTTGCAAATAACTACTAAATATATAAATAAGCATGCACTATCTAAAGTAATACAAAATGACCGAGATAGCAGCTTGATCAGTGAACCAAATTGGACACAAAATTCATCTCCGCTTGGTCCGAGCGATAAGAAAATGACTGCTTGATAATAACATGACATATAGAGGTCTGTCTGTTGTCACACTGTCTGTCTGTCCGCCAATTTATAATCTCCTTCTTTGTACGCACTTATCATTGCCTGTTAGAATTCCCTTTTTCCCTTATTAGTCTGTGCTTATCTACCTGTTAATATCATTGACTTTCAATGGTTAATATATCTTCTTACTCTCCCTCATCCCTTTATCTATCTATACATATAATAAAATCGTAGAGGTAAGAAAGTCTGTACATTGAATGTATTCGGAAAAAAAATAACCAGGGTGGCTTAAAATGAGATACTGAACATGTTAGAACAGTTTTTAAAATTTTTGTTTGTTTGTTTGTCTGTACGCGCATCACGCAAAAACCACTGAACGGAATTAGACGAAACTTTGTATAGTGGCAGTTTATATGCCGGGTTAACATAATACGTAAAAAAAAATAACAAAAAAAAATAAAAAATTTACAATTATAAACATTATTGCGCGTTTAAAATCACGTAGTCCAAAGTACATAATTATATCTTGAGAACTGGCAGCAAATACAATTTGAATAAAATATTCATTCGAAATTTAAAAATAAGTAGATACAACGAAAATGGCAGTTCTTCTTTTTTATAACTTGAACACAATAGTCTATACATATCTATTCTTTCTCATTGTTCTTTCTATACATATCATAAAATCGTAAATGCAAAAATGTCTATTTGTACGCGCATCTCGCAAAAACCACTGAACGGAATTTGACGAAACTTTTTATAGTGACAGTGTATATCCCGGATTAACGTAATAATTAAAAAATATAATAAAAATCACGTAATCCAAAGTACAGGTAAAAAACAATTTTAAATGTCATGTTGACAACGGAGAACTGTCATCTCGACGTGAGCTGGCCGGTGACAAATTGTTTGATAATGATAAATAAAAATAATAATTGAAAGTCGAAGTTATGTCGCTGTCATTGGTGCAATAAAATTTATATATCTGTTGCCCGCGGCTTCGCTCGCGTGAAATTCGTATTTAAAAAAAAGAAAGTAAGTAACTAAAGGCGGGCCCGAAGGCGGATCTGCGCTCACGTAAACGATATTCTTTCTCGATGAAAGTAACTAAGGGCGAGGCGGAAGGCGGAGCTGAGTTCAGGAAGAAGAAAATCATTCTTAAAGAAAGTAAGTAACTAAGGGCGAGGCCGAAGGCCGAGCTCTATTCTGGAAGACCATAAACCTTCTCGAAGAAAGTAAGTAACTATGGGCGAGCCCGCAGGCCGAGCTGCGTTCAGGAAGAAGCTAAACCATCTTAAAGAAAGTAAGTAACTAAGGCGAGGCCGAAGGCCGAGCTACGTTCGGATAATTGAAAACCCATCTCGAAGAAAGCAAGTAACTAAGGGCGAGGCCGAAGGCCGAGCTGCGTTCAGGAAGAAGCTAAACCATCTTGAAGAAAGTAAGCAACTAAGGCGAGGCCGAAGGCCGAGCTGCGTTCAGGTAATCGATAAACCTTCTTAAAGAAAGTAACTAACTAAGGGCGAAGCCGAAGGCCGAGCTGCTTTCAGGTAAACGATAAACCTTTCTCAAATAAAGGAAGTAAGTAAGGGCGAGGCCGAAGGCCGAGCTGCGTTCAGGAAGACGATAAACCTTCTGGAAGAAAGGAAGGAACTAAGTGCGAGCCCGAAGGCCGAGCTGCGTTCAGGTAAACCAAAAACCCTTAAGCTTCTCCAAAGAAGAATGTAAGTATTCTTCTTTGGAATACGAATTTCACGCGAGCGGAGCCGCGGGCTCAGCTAGTAATAATATATATTTAGTGCAATTCATTAGTTAGATATAACCAAATTAGCCTCTGATTTTTTTTTTTTTTTATGGAAACTGACACGGTTGGCTACATCACCTACAACGTCCGTGATGTCAGCCCATAACACCGGGTGAACTAGGTGCCATGTCAGTGCTTCCCCCTTTGATCGTGCCGGCTACACTGAACTGGTCGGAAAACACAAACTATTTACATAGCCGTTTTGACCGACGTCTCATTCAGTGCGGTGGTACCAACCCGGGCGGGTTAAACCCTACCACCAAGTAAGATTAGGAGGGAAGGGACCTACAGGTTTACGAGGAATCCGAACCTCGGTCAGCCTCCAACGGTCAGCGGTCACCCATCCAAGTACTGACCGCACGCAGCGTTGCTTAACATTCAATAGCGCCAGTTGACTGTTTGCACCACTGAGCTATCGAGGCTGACAAAATTATCCTTTATTTACCTACATTCTATTTATCATATTTCACGGTTCTGAAATATTCTAGTTATGTGTAGGTACGTATTTTTGTGTGTTGTCAAGACTCTGTCTTCAGTTAGATAGAATAAATTGTTTTAGAATAAATGTCTTAAAAATACGATTGCCAATAAAATAGAAAATACACTAATGCCGGAACTGTTCAAAAGGCGATTGTTTTTGCCGAGGATTTCGCTAAAGTAAATAATGCGTGCTGTTTGCAGAACGTCCGTCGCGGACGTTCCGCTATGGCCAGACTCCGATTCACCAGGCACTACTGGCCGAACTCAAACGAATGTTGGTCATGTTTCCGGATCTAGACGTCTTCAACTGCATCTTCGTCTTTCAAAAGTTCGCGGTGTGTGTGATACGTTGAGCTAACTTGTTAATAGATTCTACCACAGATCAGAGAAGCTGTGGATTCTACATTGTTATATTTTGGTTATACACATTACAGAGGATAGAGAAACTTTGGCTGACATCCTAGTAAAAAAATTTTTTTTTTTAATCTACTTACTTAGAACTTGCATTTTATATTATGTACATTGACTTATAGGTATATTTTCTAGGGTATATTATATATTCATAGAACAAAGATCGGCTGCTCGCTTGCGCCGCGAATTCAAAACTCAAGTGGTATATTACAATGTTATGAAATGAAATGGCATTTTCAATAGCAAGTTCTAACATTTATAAAACAATTAGCTACAATCTAGATTAAAAACAATCAATGGTCAGGGGCGCCGACTTTTAGAAATCTTCGTGGGTGCTCATGCAATATATTTTTTTAATCTAGATACTTGTTAAAAATTATATAAAAGAGAAGAAAAGAAGATATGTATAAATCTTAGATTGAACAATCATCATCATCATCATCAGCGTGTTGCCGTCCACTGCTGGACATATGCTTCTCCAATTTTTTCTCTAATTCTCCCGGCACCCGGCAGCATGGATTTGCAAAACATTCGCACAATGTTTTCATTTCACGTCGCATTTACACATTCGCACTAATGTACCTACGCATGTAGTGCTCGTATATTCTGTTGCATGCATGATATAGAATAATATAGGAGTACTATAAAGTTCGCCATTCGCCGCGTCACTCGTGCGAATGTGTAAATGCGGCCGCTGAAAGGCTTGTAGGATGGAAATAAAGCATTTTTATCATAGCTCAAATCCGATTACTGATCGGTTTTTATATCAATCGTCGTGGGTGCTCCGCACCCACGACTCATCGCTCGTGGGTGCTGGAGCCCCCGAGCACCCACGGAGTCGGCGCCTATGGGTAAAGTAAAGTACCTACCTACCTACTTACTTAGGTACCTACTTGAAATTTTTTGGTTAATTTACATATGCATACATACATACATACACACCACACGCTGTATCTCGACAATCGGGGTGAGCAGAGTAATCGATGTTGTGCTGCAAAAACTTTGGTAAATCACAGCACAACAACGACCACCACGTTTAGCAAAGTATTCGCAGAAGATATAACTGTCAAGCATGAAACTCACCTGCTGCATGACTCGGTGGTAGGACCGCGCCACGGTGAGGGGTGGCTATCCTGTCGCCCTTTATGACGGTACCTTGTCCTATCCCTAGTCGCCTTTTATGACATGCACGGGGAGAGATGCAGTGGGGCTATTATTTGTACCGACCCAACACAGTACGTGAGGGGCCGATACTTAAAATAATATCCCCACTGAATGTCTCCCCGTGCATGTCGTAAAAGGCGACTAAGGGATAGGACAAGGTACCGTGCTAAAGGGCGACAGGCTAGCCACCCCTCACCTTGGCGCGGTCCTACCACCGAGTCATGCAGCAGGGGAGTTTCATGCTTGACAGTTATATCTTTTTTTTTTTTTTTATATATGGAAACTGACACGGTTGGCTACATCACCTACAACATCCGTGATGTCAGCCCATAACACCGGGTGAACTTGGTGCCATGTCAGTGCTTCCCTTCGGTCGTGCCGGCTACACTGAACTGGACGGAAAACACAAACTATTTACATAGCCGTTTGGACCGACCTTTCATTCAGTGCGGTGGTACTAACCCGGGCGGGTTAAACCCTACCACCTAGTAATATAAGAAGGGAGTCATATCCTTAGTCGCCTTTTACGACATACACGGGGAGAGATGCAGTGGGGCTATTCTTTTAAAGTACCGGCCCCACACAGTCTTCTGCGAATACTTTGCTAAACGTGGTGGTCGTTGTTGTGCTGTGATTTTTTTTTATTATTGTCCAGTATTATTTTTAAATGTAAGTATTCACGGAGGCAGCATTTACAACTTCACTGGGTTGACTCTTCCAAGATTCTACTACCCTGTTGGTGAGAAAGTGTCGTCTAGGGTTCTGCATGGACCAATTGTGATAGAGCTTTTTCGAGTGCCCTCTCAGGTTTGTAGTGTTAGCAAGGGTCAACGAACATACTCGTATCCATTGATGTATATTCTCGTATCTTGTAGCCTGGGAGGGAAAGTTGTCATAGGCATTCATAATTTTATATGTTTCAACGAGATCTCCCCGTTCTCTTCGTTGTGGTATGTGTATGGTATCTGTGTACATAATATATATATTTATAGCCAACATTTGGCTATTTTCATCCCATTGTGATTTACCGCGACTGTTATATGGTGTCTCAGGATAGGGTTTCGTAACTTTAGGGTTCGAAAGGGTTCCATATTTGAAGACGAAAAGCTCTGAAACTTTTTCCCAGATTCGGTCATTTTATAGTATTTTTTGGTGAAAATCGTCGTTCGCCTTTATTAAATAAAAATAAAATGACTTACGTGCTTAACTAGTAGAATTGTACTGCATGTAGGTAAATTCCAAACACTTAAATTTGAATGACATCAAAAGAAAAAGGGAACTGGACTAGGTCATTGCACTCCCTAAACCTAGAAAGCACTCTTGCCAAATCTCACTGTCCATCGAGTTTTTATTACAATTTTCAATTTTAGTATGAAAATAATAATACGGAATTTCGATTTGAGTGATAAGGATTTTTTTCTTCTAAAGTTTCTCAAGCCTATCCTGAAACAGCATGTATAATTATTTATATTTCGTGTATTGCTACTACCTACGCACCCCATATAGATATTTCAATCGTTTAGCAATAGGTAAGTAGGTACCCGCAAGACTTGTAATTAAAGTCACGTAGGTACCTGCGCGTACCTATTGTTCGGTCTAATGTTTTATATAAGTATGATCGATTCAAAAACCGGCCAAGTGCGAGTCGCACTCGCGCACCGAGGGTCCCGTTCCGTACCATGCAGGTAATTGGTCGGTGTTTATTATTTGTTGTTTTATATTAGAGTGTGCAATATAATCACACTAAGTTTGACGCTTGTATGTATTATGCCGGCACTTCACTTGGCTTAGCGTATTCGTGTTTGTTGCAAACACGTTTCTGTATGGGGACACTCCTTATTTTTTTGTTTTTCAATTTTTTTTTTATTTTCGCCAGAATGACACATATTCTGTGAAATTTTCAACCAGCTACCTATAACGGTTCAAAATATACAGCCCTTTAAAGGTAGGAGACGGACAGACGGCGTAGGCTTAGTGATAGATAGGGTCCCGTACGTACAGATACGGAACCCTAAAAACGTTGCATCCGTTTTCAGTCACCAAAACCAAGGTCTAACATACAGAGCAATCAAAGACAGCTCTATCAACTTTTGCAAATTTTTGGTAAATAAAAAAACCAATTTATTCAGATCTAGTTTATTCTAAATGGCCCGGTACTTCGTTAGGTAGGATTAATGGAGCTCTCCTATTGGACAGGTTTGCTTAGTGCTAGTTTTGAAACTAAACGTATGGATAGTGCGGTTTTTGAATGTTACTGTTAATTTCTGAACTATGTTTTTAATGGAAAGAGCTGCTTTTGAAGCAGTTTTTTATGACAATTCAATAGCCAATTATTGTATGAAGAAAAATTGTGAATTCATATGTCGTTTCGCTAAAAAGTTGTAAAGAGCTACCTTTGATTCTATAGGTACCCCTCAATTATCGGACCCCAAGATTTAACTTTATTCAACTTTATTAGAGTTCAATGTGATACGTTCACATACGCCTTTCACCAATTTGTATGCTAAGGTCGTAAGTGAAAAAATATGTAGGTACATACGTAAACCAATACCTTTGTCTGCCAAGCGCTGGGAACAGTTGGAACCGCCAGACAGCCAGCGCTCTTCTCTATGTTCAGAATTGCAGATCTAAAGCCGGTCTTCAGCAGAGAGATCGCCATGTTGTGTGTGAGACCGCTAATTCACCGCAAGTCCCAAAAACTGACAAGAGCCGACAACGCTCCGGTCTCGGACCGCCTCGCGTCCCCGCGGTAAATCCTAATTCCACTTTTTTGTGTCACTTTTTAGTTGCCGGCTTTTTAGAACTGTTTTTATATAAACAAGGTAAAGATGTGGTCTGAACCACGGCTGTAAAAACGCGAGACGCAACGTAGAGTACTATCTCATGGACGACAGAAAACCGACTGGGAGCCAACTGTCTCGATCAGAAACTTTTTATTGCGCTTGGCTGGCGGTCGTCCGTCCGCCGACGCGCGCGCGACCCCGCGGCGCCGCATGCATAGCTTTGGGGGAGGGGAACTTATGAACCGGTATCATTTCTTTAGCCATTCCAAATAGGGCCTTAAAACGACGTATCAGACAATCTCAAGTTGCATATAAGCCCTTAACCGACAACAAAGACAGAATAGATAGGCACAAAATAAATATTATGCAGTAGGCAGAAGCAAGACGTGAGTGCCGGCATGTTATGTACGCGTGTTATTTATTATCATTATAAGGCCCACTTGCACCAACACAAATTTAATATATAAACCAGTTTAACTCGCTAAACCAGTTTAAGCTAGCACCCTTTGACTGTGGGAACCGCGTTTAAATCCATAACTCGCTACTTAACTTTAAACTCGTGTTGGTGCAAGTGGGCCTAAGCGCTCGTTACCTATAGTTGCCCTCAATCCAATGGTTTGTGAAGGAGTGTATGGATGGACGCGGGTTCACGTAGGCCAATTCCTCTAAGCGGCGGCAGGTGGCCGAGTGGTTTGGGCATCGGCTTCTCATTCTAGAGGTCCGAGGTTCGAATCCGGTCGGCGTGTACCAATGAGTTTTTTCTGACGAAAAAAATTACGTGCATACCTACACCTGCTGCTTCACCGTTCGGAACCGGTGTAAAACTGTAGGTCCCTTCCCTTGCCCCTTACTAGGTGGTAGGCTCAAATAGTAGCCGACTGGGTTGGTACCACCGTACTGGATGTAAGATGGCCGCATAGCAGCCTCGGTTGTGTTCTCCTCTAGTCCAGTATAGCCAGCAATCCAGGGAAGTCTCCGGTATGGCACCTACCTTCTCGGAGGTGATATTGGCTAGTCTGAGCATGTGCTTTGGCCCCTCCGACTCAGCCACTCATACCGGATTACATATAAAAAAAATCCTGCCTAGAGGTAAACTCAATGAAACTAAAGATTGGGTGGATCAACTTTTTCTTGTAACGTAAAAACCAGCGGCAAAGTCAAGTTTAAACGAAAGTTAATTACAATTTTACCTATTACTTAGTTGAAAATCAATAAGTAATACTTAGGTTTATTTATAGGCAATTCAAAAAACAAAAACTATTTAAAATAAAAAATAAACCAAATTTTTAGGGGTGACCCAGGGGTAAATTTTGTCCCCAGTTTTGTATGAAAAAAAGGGGTTGTCCTCAGGGAAAAGCCAATGTTACACGGTTCAATTTCGGTTCAATATTGCTTTCAATTTCATTGCTTCAATGAAATTATTGAAACGTCTAAACATCGCATTGAAAGCTTCGACGCATAGGTGCGCTTTCAATGTTCAACGCCTTTCAATGAAATTGCTTCAATTTCATTGAACCGTGTAACATTACCATAACCAATAATTACTCAAAATTATTTGTGCAGCTTCTTTCTTATCAATCGATTACTTATCTGAGAGTTGCTGTAACTATTAATTTATCATCACCCATCCAAGTACTGACCGCACCCAGGTGTGCTTCCAACAGTCGACCGACCGCACCACTGAGCTACCGAGGCTGACAAAACCTACCTACAGACAGCTCGGCAACGTTCATTTAACCTGAAATTGATAAGGCGTGTCGCACTTTCCTATCTCTGCACTTTTGACACAAAAGAAATATTATACTTTTGACCTTAGATTGAATAAAGCACCTATAGATGATAATAATACACTTATAATGTGTGGCAATAGGGCGGGCTTATTGCCTTAGGCAATTTCCACCAGGCAACCCGGTGGATCTACCGGTACATTTTTACATGGAATCCGAACTATAGATCACTGAGTGAAGGTGTGCACCAATTGTTTTTTCAAATCAGAAAAATCTCATTGTTTCACGCCAGTTGGATTCGAATCTCGGACCTCTCGCAAGACAACTCGGCCAACTGCCGCCGCCTGGGCAGATGGGCACTAAATAGGTATATGTACTATGTCCTTGTTGTGTAAAATCCAGGCAGAAAATTTTCAAATACCCTTATTTTTGTGGCCCATTGCGAGCGTGCGCATGAAATGTCAAAAACTGACCAAGTGTAAACAATTTTTTAAACAAAGCGAAACTTTTTTGGTGCGACATTTGGTAAACCCTCCACCCATTGAAACAAATAGTACAATATTGGAACTTCCGAGCGAATCACTACCGTTTCTTTCGTGGGATATACCCAGTCCTTTTGTTAAGAAAAGGGTCTAACCAAAGATCAGATAATAACGGCTAGATGGGCGATGAGGCATCTGCCGCCGCACCCGCCGCCGTCGCCGCCGCCGCCCCGTGTCGCGGCTGCGGAGTTACCACTTATCAATACTAATAAATAAATCTGTAAGGGATGGTCACGGAGTAAGTTACTTTGTTTTATTAGATACTGCGTTTGTAGACTCTATGTATGATGCTAAAACTAAATTGACGATTTTTAGAAATCTTTTCTGTATGTACGTTCCTCTATAACTCTTAAACCGATCATCCGAATTTAATGAAACTTACTACACACACATTTTACTATACGGAACACAGGAATTCAGTTCCGGTTACGCTAAGATTTTTTTTTATGTAATCCGGTATGGGTGGCTGAGTCGGAGGGGCCAAAGCGCATGCTCCGACCAGCGAATATCACCTCCAACAAGGTAGGTGCCATACCGGAGACTTCCCTGGATTTCTAGCTATACTGGACTAGAGAACACAACCGAGGGAGGCTGCTATGCCGCCATCTTACATCCAGTACTGTGGTACCAACCCAGTCGGCTACAATTAGAGCCTACCACCTAGTAAGGGCTCTTGATGTGGCTCTCGTACAAACCGAATTGTTCCGCGCGCCGAAATAAAGGTACGGTAGCGGCTTACTACTTCTTCTTTTTAAATACGAATTTCAAGCGAGCGAAGCCGCGGGCAAAAGCTAGTTGCAAAATATATTGAAATGTTTGCGCGCTCTCATTGGCTGTCGATGTCGACATGCAATCGCTGAGTGGACGCGAAGCACTGTGTGTGCAACGACGTGAGTTGATTGGTAGAAATTTTGGCGACGCGACGCGACGCCCGCCCGGTTCCCGTTGTTAGCTCATCTAGCCGTGCTTTCTCTGATCTTTGGGTCTAACAAAAGGGTGATAGATTAACGCAAAGATAAATCGCCCCCCTGGATGCCTATTATGGCTCTGGAAATTCACAGGGAGAGTTTTGTTGTTATTTTTTGTGATGAAAACTGCTTGTTGCAAGTGGAACATTTGTATACGGGTCATCCTCATCATGTCCACTTGTCACTGCAATATTGACTCCAAATTGACTCTGATAACTGGTATGTGAACTTTTTTTTATGGATACTGACACGGTTTGGCTACATCACCTACAATATCCGTGATGTCAGCCCATAACACCGGGTGAACTAGGTGTCATGTCAGTGCTTCCTTCATTTCATGTCGGCTACACTGAACTGAACTAATGTTAAGCATAACCCTGAGCGCGGTCTGTGCTTGGATGGGTGACCGCTCGACCGTAGAGGCTGGCCGTGGTTCGGATTTCACGTAAAACTGTAGGTTCCTTCTTATTATACTAGGCGGTAGGGTTTATTCCGCCCGGGTTGGTACCACCGCACTGAATAAAACGTCGGTCGAAACGGCTATGTAAATAGTTCGTGTTTTCCGTTCAGATCAGTGTAGCCAACATGAAATGAAGGGAAGCACTGACATGGCGCCTAGTTCACCCGGTGTTATGGGCTGACGTCACGGATGTTGTAGGTGATGTAGCCAACCGTGTCAGTTTCCATAAAAAAACATTTTTTTGTTAGTACATATGTATCTACTTAAAATTATTATAGTTACAAATAATTAACCCATATTACGCCTCAAAATGTAAAGAAATAAATTTTAAAGTAAGTACATACATACATACGACACGCTGTATCCCGACAATCGGGATAAGCAGAGTAATCGGTATTGTGCTGCTAGTACTCTTGTAATTACAGCACAATACCGACCACCACGTTTAGCAAATTATTCAGAGAAGATAAAACTATCAAGCAGCAAGTAAGGCACCAAGACCCACCTGCTCCATGACTCGATGAAAGGACCGTGCCAAGGTGAGAGGTGGCTATCCTGTCGCCCTTTAGCACTGGCATCTTATCTTTATCCCTTAGTTGCCTTTCACGACATGCACGGGGAAAGATGCAGTGGGCGGGCAGGTATGATAAAGAAATTATAACCATGGTGTGTACTTTAAAGAAAAATTTATTTTCATTTTTCATAGTTCTTACAAACAACCCCTTTTAAACAACATGCATAGGTACAAATTTTAACACTTTCTCCACCATCAATACATAATATAAAATCAAAACTGGGGCGCGACACAAAAAAGCTCAATTCAATTCAATTCAATTCTTTATTGTGTAAAAATAAAAGAAATACAGTCACAGTTACAATTTGAACATAACATATAGTTACATAACTTAACATTAAACTGATACAGTAATTATTTCATTTATTTACATTTAGGTAAGTATGTATTGTACTCGAGGCAAAGCACTAGACTTTCGTCTGTGTTGCTTCGCATCGGTTCTCATGGTATGAGCAGGTGTGCTTGTGAATCTACCTCGTTCGCTAGGACTTAGATAGATTCCATGTCATGTGTGGGATAGGTATTTAAAGTGAATGAATTTTATTAGTGTAATATTTAAAGTAGTATAATATTTAAAGATAATGTAAAAAAAAATAACAAAAAATATATAGGTAAATAGCTATACATTTCCCATCACTCCATCCACACCACTCTCAAATAAATATATAATTTTATATAAATATATAAAAAAAAACAAAAAAAATAAAAAAAAAAAGAAATAAATAATAATAATAAAAAAATAAAAACAATACAAAATATAAGCGTGTGAGGGTTATATATGTAAATAAATAAGAAGGTTTTATATAAGTTTAATTAAGGATATATTTTGAAGCAGTATTTTATTTAGTAAGAGTATGATAAGTAAGATAAGTGATGAGTAAGATAAGCTCCATTTTAGGGTTTCGTATCCATAGGTACTGAAGCCTATTACTAAGACGCCGTCTGTCCGTCCATCCTAGGGCTGTATCTTTTAAATCGTAATAGGTAGCGGGTTGAAATTTTCACAGAATATGTGTTGTTATGGCGGATATGCCAACAAATAATAAAAAAAAGCAAAAAGTCAAAAATTAAGGGATCCCCCCTAATAAACGTGTTAAGTATCGATTAGTACATATTCACTCTACTAAATAATAGATGGCGCCACAGGTAATGTCAATTGCACACAAGTGTCAAAAGTTTCTAATTACATTTAACACTACCAGGAAATAATTTTCAAATCACGGAATTCCCGGGAATTTTTCGGAATTCCCGAAAGAGGTGGTTTTAACTACTCCATGTTATGTCTTTTCGCCAACATTAGGTATTTATACTCTATCTATTCCGATGCCTGGTAATCAGAAAAATTCACAGATTTCGTGCCTCACACGACTATCGAGCACATTGGAAATGAATCTACGAAATTCGAAAAAAATGTCGTTCTGACTTTTTGAGTTTTTTCAAAAAGGTTAGGCTACAGGGCTAACCCTTAACCCGATAGTCTTTGTTTTAGGCTCAAATTGTAGCTGACTAAATTGTCCAGAGGAGTTTTTCTCAAATTTTTGATATCATTCTTAGTTTCCAAAATATCGCCAAAATACAAAATTCGGAAAAAAATTGCATTTTTAGAAAATAGAATATAACTTTTTTCGTTTTTGACTTTCTCGAATAATTCTTTTTGCACCTTACAGCTCTCATGAATTTTTGAATATCATATCTTCACAACTCTCCCAGATATAAGGGGATCGCACTTTTTCGTGAAATCGGAGCCTACACTGGAGCGAACGAAAAGACATTTCCAATGTCACCAGAAAACTTCGCTTGGAAAAATAATTTGTGAACTGTTATTTGGAACTTATCTTCACTCTAGGTGACACATCCTTGGTGAAATGGTTTTATGGACACACACAATATTTTGAGTTTGCATTGCTGCCACCCTGCCTTGGGTGTCTGTGCACGCCCCTGCTGTGAATGTACCACGGTACGTCTTTGTACATCCTGTACATAACATAGGTACTCGTAATTATAATAAGGAATTCTTGCAGATTCTATTACCTTAAATCTAACACTTACAAATACTCATATATTACAAGTAAACTTTAAACATTGCTCATACCAATTATATATAACTTATCCAATGTTTCAGGATAGGGCTTCGTAACTTCAGGGTTCGAAAGGGGTCCATATTTGAAGACGAAAAGCTGTGAAACTTTTTCCCAGATTCGGTCATTTTCGTGAAAATCGTTTCATCAAGATTCGGTGGACGGTTAATCCTAAGAGACGGCGAGGGCAGAGTACCCAGTAGAATTGAACTGCATGTAGGTAAATTCCGAACACTAAAATTTCAATAACATCAAAAGAAAAAGTGGACTGGACTAGGTCATTGCACTCCCTAGATCTCCCCAGCTTAACTGTCCACCGAGTTTTTATGACAATTTAAAATTTTTTTATGAAAAAAATTTATATTATTTAGATTTTGAGTGATTTTCTTCTAATAATGAGTACCATCTATTCCTGAAGTTTCTCAAACCTATCCTGAAACACCTGTACAGCTGACTACGCTAAGATTATAAAGATTTCGTATTTTTTCCTAGACCTTGAGCGTTTGTACGTGTGTCTATCTCTGTTTAGTTGCTCGGTTAGAGCTAGATAGAACTAAAATGTTTGTTTGTTTTGCCAATGTGTAAACGTAGGCATAAAGTAGGGATCGCACCGGCGGCAGCGCAGCACAAATGCTTGCCCCTTACTACGTGGTAGGCTCAACTTGGTACACGCCGACCAGATCTGAACCTCGGACCTCTCGCATGAGAAGCCGACGCCCAAACCACTCGGCCACCCGCTGCTTACGGTAATGTTACACGGTTCAATTGAAATTGAAGCAATTTCATTGAAAGGCGTTGAACATTGAAAGCGCAGTATGAAGCTTTAAATGCGATGTTTAGACGTTTCAATTTCATTGAAGCAATAAATTTGAAAGCAATATTGAACTGAAATTGAACCGTGTAAAGGTCTTGATAAACAGCGCGTGCTAACGCGAGCCGGACGACGGATGACCGTCCGCATAGGCCCCGACTACGTGGGTGCTCGGGGGCTCCAGCACCCACGAGGGGTGGGTAGTGGGTGCGGAGCACCCACGACGATAGATATAAAAACTGATCAGTAATAGGATTTGAGCTATGATAAAAGTGCCTTATTTACTTACAAGCCTTTGAGCGGCCACATTTACACATTCGCACTAGTGGCGCGACGAATAGTGAACGTTATAGTACTCCTATATTATTCTATATCATGCAATATAGAATATAGGAGCACTACATGCGTAGGTACATCGTGCGAATGTGTAAATGCGGCAAATGCAAAATATTGTGTGAACGTTTTGCGAGACCATGCTGCCGGGTGCCGGGAGAATTAATGAAAAATTGGAGAAGCTTATGTCCAGCAGTGGACGGCAACACGTTGATGAAGATGATGATTGTTCAATAAAAAAAAATTGCATGAGCACCCACGAGGATTTCTAAAAGTCGGCGCCCCTCCGTCCGTGTAGGCTCGGCTCGTCTTAGCCCGGACACGAGTCTGTGGTGATAAACGACGCGTGATAGCGCAGACCGCGCCCTCCGTACAACAACACGAGCTACGCACCGCGCCTCTTGATCCGTGGAGCGCTCTGCACCGTCTGGAGGCTCGGCTCGTGCCAGTGGTGGTACACGGCGCGTGCTAGCGCGAGCCGCACCGAAGGCCGCGCGCGCGCCTTTGATCCGTGTCGAAAAACCGACAAGCGATGGATCGCCCGGACGGCGGACGGCTGACCCGCGCCGCGGCCCGCGCCGGGGTGCTAGACGGCGCGCGATGTGGCGGACGGTGCGCCGTCCGCCGTCCGACTCGCGCTAGCACGCGCCGTGTATCACGACCATAACATTACCATTATAGTCTTACAGACAGATGGCAGATGCTTGACAACAACAAAAAAAGTCAATGAGTGCTATCAGTGGAAAGCCCGCTACAAATTCACGTTGCATACGAGACCTAATCGGCTTGTGTTGGCGCTCCAGGCGGTGACATCAGAAAAAAATAACACGCGTACAAAACTTCAGGCCTCATCGAATACGAATATAGATTACGCCTTCTTGTATTCGATGCGTTCCACTTTCACCTCGTCCCCGAGCAGTTTATACACGTACGTCACCACGGTGGCGCTCTGTATGTCCATGAGAACAAACGACGGCACCGGTTTCCTGTGAACAATGTTCAATATTTCTGTTATTTTGTCAAAAAGTTTTTTTTATGGAAACTGACACGGTTGGCTACATCACCTACAACATCCGTGATGTCAGCCCATAACACCGGGTGAACTTGGTGCCACGTCAGTGCCTCCCTTCGGTCGTACCGGCTGTCATGAACTGGACGGAAAACACAAACTATTTACATAGCCGTTTCGACCGACCTTTCATTCAGTGCGGTGGTACCAACCCGGGCGGATTAAACCCTACCACCTAGTAATATAAGAAGGGAGTCATATCCCTTAGTCGCCTTTTACGACATACACGGGAAGAGATGCAGTGGGGCTGTTCTATTAAAGTACCGGCCCCACATGGTGCCCAAAAAGTGTCGACATGGTATGTGAACGGTCCTTTATTATTTTTTTAAACAGATTGTCATATGTAGGCGAACTGAACAACATAAAAAAAACCGGCCAAGTGCGAGTCGAACTCGCACACCGAGGGTTCCGTATCGCCATGTCATGGCTAGCGCCACTCACACCATCTAGATGGCGTGTTATGAAATCATAACACTTCATATTAGTTAAACGTCATGATTAGTTAAAATGCTTCACACTCTATTCTATAGATGGCACGCGTGCATACACTTTTTTGGTTTCTTCTATGCGAACCCCCGTGAATTTTTAACTTTTTCTTATTTTTATTATTTCTTGTTATATCGGCCATAATAACACATATTCTGTGAAAATTTCAACGGGCTACCAAGAGATCCGGGGTTCAAGAGATCCAGCCATCGGACGGATGGACGGACGGACGGATGGAGCGACTGACAGACAGACAGACGTCGTAGGCTTAGTAATAGGGTCCCGTACCGGATACGGAACCCTAAAAAACAACAAAAAACATGAACTTACCTCATCAAAGGATTATAAGCGCCCGTCGCCGAGCCTGGATTGATGTAAAACTTGTTTTCGTGTTCGTACGCCTCGAACTTGTGCGTGTGGCCCGTGATGAGGATGTCCACGTCGAGCTGACGCTGTATCAGCGCGAGCGACTCCTCGTCACCCCACGGCACCACCTGGTGGCCGTGGCAGAGACCGATGCGGAACTGCCCGACCGTCACGACTTTCTGCTCCGGATACGTTGTGTTCTGAAACATTTGGAGAATGGTTTATAATTTTTAGGGTTTATAATTTCTATCGTACGGGACCCTATTACAAAGCCTACGCAATCTGTCTGTCTGTCTGTCCGTCCATACGTCTGTCTGTCCGGTGGCTGTATCTCTTGAACCGTAATAGGTAGCCCGTTGAAATTTTCACAGAATATGTGTTATTATGACGGATATTTTTTTTTTTTTTTTCTTTTCTCCTCTTCTACCTGCAATCAGCCTTTATAAGCCTTTATCAGGTTTGATGGTATTGTTTAAGTGACGTGGGGAAGCTGCCATCCATTGACAACAGCCTCCATGTTCCTTCCATCTTCCTATTTAAACAGGAGTAGGTTGTTCCTTTTGAGTCGGGCGATGTCGTCTCTTGTATTTAGGAGCTGTAGTGCCAGCGGGTGACGGATATAACAACAAATAGTACAAAATAGAAAAAGTAAAAAATTAAGGGATGTTCCCATACAAGAAACGTGTTTTTTTCTATGTTTTTTTTTATAAAGTTGGGGGGAAATTCATATGGCCATCTGGCAACACTAGACGTCATTAATTAAAAAAAAATTATTGTTGTCACTGTAAATTTTTACAGCGGAGCCGCACAGTGTGGTGCAGAAACCTCGGTGCGCGAGTCCGACTCGCACTTGGCCGGTTTTTTATGTAATCTGGTATGGGTGGCTGAATCGGAGGGGCCAAAGCATGTGCTCCGACCAGCCAATATCACCTCCGAGAAGGTAGGTGGCCTTCCCTTCTTAACTTACTAGGTGGTGGGGTTTAACCCGCCCGGGTTGGTACCACCGCACTGAATGAAAAGTCGATCGAAACGACTATGTAAATACTTCGTGTTCTCCGTCCAGTTCAGTGTAGCCGGCACGACCGAAGGGAAGCACAAGGCACCTAGTTCACCATGGCGTTATGGGCTGACATCACGGGATGTTTTAGGTAGGCGATGTTGTCAACCGTGTCAGTTTCCATAAAAAATAAGACTGAAGTTAGAGTGTTTTCATTTTACAAAGGCACGAGGGGTATGATGTAAGAAGTGGTGTGAGACCGCGCAGAGCTCAGTAGAGAACGAACTCGATGCCAGGTCGGTACACACGTTCTACACGTCTCCGCGTCGCTCCGTCAAACCGAGTCGTTCCCTACTGAGCTCCGCGCGGTCTCACACCACTTCTTACCTCATACCCCTCTTGCCTTCGTAAAATGAAAACACTCTACCTGATCGAAGTCCCCCCTCACAACATGGACGTCGCTCGCCAGCGTCTTGAGATAGTCGTAGGACTCCTTGGTGCACAGGTTACCCGTGCAGAGTATGTGCTGGATGCGTCCGGGAAGCAGCAGTTTCTTGAACTTGCCAGGTAGACTGCTGCAGCGGTGAGGGATGTGCAGATCTCCCAGCACTAGAACCAGCTGCAATAAAAGCTGGAATTAGGCACTACTTAACTTTAGGTTGTACTTTAGGACTTTAACGTTTACGCGACTTTAGACTTTACTATTTTTAATTGTTTTTGTTTTGTTTTTTAATATATTAATTTATAAGTTAGTTTTTAGTTATAGTTTTTTAATTGGTTATATTTGTCATTAAATTTTATTTGATAGGTAGTTATAGTTTATTTAATAATTTTAATTCATAAATTGTGAATATACATTTTGTAAGTAATTATCCAAATAAATATCTATAATTGTTTAAATGACTTTAGAGTTTACCATTTTTAGACGTTTGAACGACTTTACACTAGGGATGCCACGATTAATGATTTCACGATTACGATGCGATTAACCCTTTCGGCGCCAGTGGCACATATTTGTGTGCACCTATAGTCATTTTGTGAGGCCAGGCGCACACACGTGATTTAGAAAAAGTGCTTTCATATAAATAGGTGGCGCCAGTCGCACATATTTGTGCCTATAGTCATTTTGTGAGGCCAGGCGCACACATATGTGATTTCGAAAAGTGCTTTCAAAAATAGGTTTAATTGTAGTAGTAGTACGGTGGAAGTTTGCCTTGGCCTGAAGTGAAAGCCTTGGCCTGGGCGCATGACTGGGCCCTAGCGGTCCCGGCGACGAAAGGGTTAAGATTATTCGAATTGATAATCGAGATTACAATTGCGATTACGATTATCTCGGAAAATTGTATGCTTTTATGTAACAGTTTATAGGTACATCTGCTCCATGGCGTTGTTAGCCCTATATCTCTCTTCTGTGGCATTGTATTGTATATTGTATATTGTACAAATATGGTATTTACTGCCAACTTCCAATATTTGAAATAAAACCAACGATAACAATGTTATTGTTTTTTTAAATGTAATCAAACCAAAGTTCTTAACCTTCATTAAAAATTACATTTTACCTAATAGTTAAAGTTAACAACAGGGATATTCTTGTAGAAACAGAGCATTTGCAAATTCTTCTGTGCTTTTAGCAGTATGGTAAAAATTATCGTATTTCTGCCAAAAATATCATACATAGGAAGGTGTGGATCTAAGCTTGTGATGGCTTCACCGAACATATCCGGGCCCATCGGCAGTAGAGGAGGGTATTAATCGAGGCCGGGACTAGCGAGTGGCCACTCTAAATTTCCCGCGCATGCTTCACGTTTCGGCTCGCTTCAAGCCCCCGTCAGCTAGTCTGCGTTGACTAGGACGCGGGGAAACCACCAGTCCCGCTCTCGACCTCCCTCTCTCTACCTATCCATATTCTGTAGGATGCTTCCAGTGACGTTTTCGAAGCTCTCTCCATGTATGAGCTTAGCGTCGATCTTGGCAGCCCTAGATTCTTGGAGAGACTGTGGACGAATTCGCTGGTAGTCCTCTTGCTCCGACTTCCACAGCGAAGAGATCAGTCTTGAATCTGTTTCTCACAATCCGTATCTCACAATCCAGTCTACTAGGTTGCCGTACTTGTTAGGTTTGATGTTGTGGTCCTTCGGTACATTATTTGATACAAAGTTCCGTTTTATGATAGAAAAGAAAGGACTTTACCTAAAACTTAGCATAAAATTCGTATGGTGCGCCGTCGTCGCGGCGAATAGACGATTTT
Organism: Nematopogon swammerdamellus; assembly: GCA_946902875.1. Classification (NCBI taxonomy): domain Eukaryota; kingdom Metazoa; phylum Arthropoda; class Insecta; order Lepidoptera; family Adelidae; genus Nematopogon; species Nematopogon swammerdamellus. Next base: position 1,561,011 of record OX336356.1, on the reverse strand, counting down.
TAGACAGTACAATGCACTAATTGTTAATCGCTAAATAATCGTACTAATAGTCGACAATTTCGATTAATCGTAAAATGGCTGATAATCGACAATTAATGTAATCGTAATCGTAATCGTTGCATCCCTACTTTAGACTTTACCGTTTTTAAATGTTTACGCGGCTTTAGACTTTACCATGTTTAGATGTTTATGCGACTTACTTATCACTTTACGATTTTCAGATGTTTACGCGACGTTAGACTTTAACGTTTTTAGATGTTTACGTATCTTTAGACTTTACCGTTTTTAGATGTTTATGCAACCTTAGACTTTACCGTTTGTGACCCGGTACTTGAAAAGACAATGCCCAATGCATCTCTCCCCGTGCAAATCATAAAAGGCAAATAAGGGATATGAAAATGAGGTTGTGCTAAATGGCGACAGGCATTCTACAGCCAGTAGATGATTTTTTAAATGCTGCTTGGTAGTTATATTGTTTAATATTTTGCTAAATGTGTTGGTCAGTGCTGTGCTGTTATCTACCCGAGTGCTAGCAGCGCAACACCGATTACACTGCTCACCCCAATTGTCGTTATACAACATGCGGGTATTCATGTACTTTGAGTGAGGGGCATAAATATGCATCTGTCAGGCAGGCATGGCATTCGCTACCCCGCATGCGACCGAATATCCATGGGCGTCGTTAGACACCTTATGAGAGCGGCTCGGCGCAACATGTCACGCTTTCTATAAAAAAAAGACATTGAAACTTGTAAGGTTATTGTAAGTCCATTCATGCAGGTCACAGGTCGGTCAGACAACGAGTGAGTTCCAATAACAACTGACAATCTTCATAAAATCACTTAGCAGAGGCCGAGAAAACCAATTGGTAGGCGTAAATCTACAACGTGAATTTCGTACAAAAAAGTATACTTCAACTGCTGCTGGCTCTCATCAATGCAACTCACCATTGTGAAGAAGTTCTTTTGGGAAGCTAGAAGATAAGATAATGTACAATAATCCTATTTGGAATTGGAGTTTTCAAATGGTTTCCAACAATGGCAAACGAGAAAAACACGAAATGAAAAATCAAAAACTGTGCGGCTCCGCCAAAGAGTAAAGTATCCGCTGTAAAAATTGACTGACAGTGACAACGACGACCAATAATTTTTTTTTAATTCATGACGGCTAGTGCTGCCATATGGCCATATGAATTTCCCCCCAACTTTATCAAAAATCCCCCCGAAAACTTGCTTTGAGAAAAAAAAACAAAAATATTCTTTTAGATTTTATTTAAACTCTCCCTTGGCATCTACAATTTCTAAACAATTATTTTCACCTTCACTAGCATTTTATCATTTTATCCGTTTCATTTAGCATTAACTCTTGTCTAGGATATACTCTAGAGTCTAGTCTAACTGTAGTCTTCTGTCTAGCAAATATGTCTCTTTCGCACTAGGGGCAAATTCGCGTCGTCGCCAGTCGCCACTCTTCGCCTCGCCTCACTCTCTCTCTATGACGGAGGTTACACGCTAGGTTTGGCATCAGTTCAGTCCGTGACCTTGATCGATCACGCACGACAAGATTGACGCCAGACTGACGCCAGACGTAAAATGCATTGGCACTATCAGTTTGCCATCATTCTAGTATCAAAATATTTTAAAATCCATCAGTCTGGTCCAACAGTCCAATCCATCCATCCATCAATTAAACGGTCAGTCTGGCTGGACCATGGTTTAACCAGACTGATGGACTGAACTGATGCCAAACCTAGCGTGTAGCCTTCTTGCATTTTGTTTATTACCGACGAAATAAAGTTGAAGACAAATAATTTGTATTAAGCCGCGTCTCCTGCCTGTGCATGTTTTTTCGAAACAAAAAAAAAACATGAAACAAAAATATTATTTCTCTATGGTTTTCATACAAATGTGGATGGCCAAGCACGCCCCAATGTTTCGAAAAAAAATTCGCAGACTAAATAATTTTATCAACTGCAACACCACGTGAAACTCGTGGTCTACATTCACAAGAATTTGTCTGTGGGCGGCTCGGGTGATGTAGCGAGGTGACACACATACTTTTAGCCCTAGTTTTATTTTATTTAGCGTGTAAGAAAAGCTCGGTGCCGAGGCGGGCGCAGGAAGGATGGAGTCCATGGAATACGAGCTCGCGAGGAACCTCACGCTGCTATTCTTCGTAGAGCGCCTTCTGGACAAGGGCGAGCCGCGCACTCTCCACGACCTCTCGTGCCAGTTCGGCGCGAAGGGTTTCACGAAGGAGATGCGCCAGATCGCTGGCGGCTCGCAGTCGGGCCTCAAGAAGTTCCTTGCGCAGTACCCGGCCCTGTTCAACATCGACGGCGACTACGTAGACATCAACACCTTCCAGCGCCACGCGAGCCTCGGCGCCTCCGGCAACAGCGACTACATCGAAGAGGCGAAAGAATACTTCGCCATGAAGATGGTCCAGTACGGCGAGGGCACCGAAGTTCCCATCAAGAGCCTCCTCGGACACCGCAGCCAGGCTTCCCCACAGGTACGCCACATCTCCGGACAGAGAATCAAAGAGTTCAAGGACTTCCTTTTAAAACATCCAGATACGTTTCACATAGTCGACGACAACGTGGTGCTAGTCAGCGAGAACCACAAACAGGGGTTCGCGCACAATACCTCGGAGCAGTTTCACAATCTACCCGCGGCCAACATCAACACGGATACAGCGCAGCAGCTGCTCGACTTCTTCGCGTCGTGCATCGACTCCAAGGGCCCCGTGATGGTGGACCAGCTGTTCCACCTGGTCGTGTCGAGGTTCCCGCAGGAGTACTGGTACCAGATGTTCAAGTCCCCCTCGGACCTGAGCGCCTTCCTCAAGTTGTTCTCGGACAGTTTTCACGTGCAGAGCAACCTCGTCACGCTCATTAGCAAGCCAAAAATACCCGTAATGTATCTCAATCAGAAGCCCAAAGTGAAACCGGAGCCAAAGCCCGAGGACAGGCCGAGCCCGGTGCCGCTGATGCTGGCGCCGCTGGCGGAGTCCCCGCCGCCTCCCGTCGTCAGCCCGACGCCCTCCGACGGCAGAAGCTGCCCCTCCAACAGAATCCTCAGTCCCGAATCTCCTCGCAGTCAAGCGAACATCGCCAACCAAACGCTCAAGCAACGAATCAATTCCATCGTCATCAAAAACCTGGCAGAGAATATGGTGCGAGATCGCATCAACAATCACCTCAACACGAGGCCCGAGGAAGTGAACGGTACGCCGAGTATCCGCAACAACATGATGGGCGAGAGCTGGAGGCAAAAGATCCTCCAGAGCACGACCGTCATTGCGAACGTTCGCGAGTGTGCCATGCTACTCGATGGAATTATCAACCCTAAAAGAGGGGGGAAAAGCATAATTTCGTTCGACTGCGAAGGCATCAACTTGGGCCTGAAGGGCGTCCTGACGATGTGTCAGATCGCTACGTTGAACGGAGAGGCGTATATCCTCGATATCCTCGCGTGCCCTGCGATGTTGAACGAGGGAAAAATTAAGGAGCTCCTGGAGAGCGAATCTGTCGTGAAAGTCATTCACGACTGCAGAAACGATTCCGTGAATTTGCACAATCAGTTTGAAATCACGCTAAAGAACGTTTTCGATACTCAAGCGGCGCACGCCATTCTCCAGTTGCAGCAGCAAAACGTTCCAGTCTATAAAGTGAAGAACCTCAGTCTGAACGCTCTCTGCGAGTTGTACAACGCTCCCGTGAATCCGATGAAGGAGCAATTAAAAAATGTATACCGCAGGGACCAACGCTACTGGGCCAGAAGGCCGCTCACTAAAGACATGGTCATATACGCGGCCTCCGATGTCCTCTCTCTCATAAACCCGGCGATTTATGCCTCCATTTCAAGTAATATAAAGCCTGAAAACATGCAGCTCCTTCAGGAATTGAGCAACGAACAAGTGTTCATGCATATCCAACCGACCGAAGTGAAAGTTCGGAAACGTCAAAGGAAAATAAACACCGAGGTCTGCGAACTGAAACAGAAACTCACAGAGAGCACCAAAAATATTGTGCTTAGTAACAGGGAAATTAGACTCCTGCGCTACCTCGACTTGACGGAAGAGGAAAAGGAGAAACTGAAGGGGTGCCACAAGATATCGAAGAAACTCGAAAAGCTCGAGTCTATCGGCCAGGAGAAAGACTCTGATTCGGAGGATGACGAGCGTGAAAACGAAATGGCTAGTCTCGAATCCAATCCCTCCGATTCGATATCCTCACCGCATTCCACTCAGCCGCCGAGCCTCACAGAATCCATGCAGATGATGGATGAGATTCTCTCCGATACGACGATGGATAAGGTTGAGAAAATTAACCCTTTGGCTCTGGAAGCATTATTTATAAATCTTCCTTCGCCTACACCAGGTGGCGGCCGCGATCGGCGCCGGCGCATTACTCTCGAAAAAAAATCATTTTGGAAGATTTTTCCATAAAACTTCATGAACTAACATATGGATTGTATTTACAGATAAATATTCTAGCTATAAATGGCATTTTTTTATTTACATTACGTATTCTAGGTGACAAAATTATTTTGTAAAGTTGTTCTATGTGAAAATCGCGACCTCTCTCAGGTTTTTTTTTTTTTATAAATTTATTAGACCGCGAATCGGTCATATAGTATTTTTATTATAAACACTAATAAATAACGGACCTAATCATACCTTTCTTGTGTATCAGCAGCCCCCCGTGTCGTTCACAATAAAATTTGTATGTGGAAATTTGTATGGTTTGTATTATTTGTATGGAGAAAACTAAGTCACAAAAATTGCTAATTTCTCGTAAATGTACTGCATACAAACACTATACGGCATATATTATTTCAACTACAGGAACTAAATGACACTTCTATCACCTCACTTTATCCAGAAAACAGATTTATATCGAGAAACAAGCCTCTAAAAACAGCCGAAATTGGTACCGAAAAGGAGGCATTTTCTTAGTATTTTTACGAAAAATTCAGATCAACTCAGCACAAACAAATGCACTCAATACATCCGGAATATAATGAAAAAGAGAAAAAACATCACTTATGGGTTCATCTGCACAAAAAAACACTCAGCAAACCCGAAAACAGAAGAGCAACGTACAACGCCCTCCTAATATAACCGCTGTCTTGATGACACTGACAGGGCGGTAAATCTGACATTTCTCTATGGGAGATGTTGGCCACCTAAAGGCTAAAGGATTCTACTATTTGAATTAATTACTGCCAGGTGCCACGGCTAAGTGAGATACAAGAATAAAATAATTTTGTTGGGGCCTCCCAACGAAACACGGAAAAAAAAGAAAGCGGCCGATATCGGCCGCTCCATTCGTAAAGGTATAATCTATAAAGCGGCCGATATCGGCCGCTCCATTGGCAAAAGGTTAATAAACTCGAAGCTATTCTATCGGCGGTCGCGCCGCTGAGCGGTGAACTCGACGACCGTTTCTCTCAGACTATGGAACAAACGCTGCCGCTGCTGAAGAACAAGGACTGGTCTAACTTAAGTCAAATCCTCAATATCGACAACGTGGGCAAGAGCTGCTGCTGCAACTGTCACAACCCGACGTTCGACGGCAAGCTGTGCAGAGAGCCTACGCCGGAACCGCGCAAGGCGGAGGCCGCGGCCGTCGCCTCCCAGACCCTCAGCACCGGTGACATCGTCATCACCAGAATACACTTCCGCGAGGAGGACAAGGCCACCGAGAGGATACTCGACGCGTCGCCCCCCGCCAAGAGACTCGGCATCAACAGCTCGGCCGCCTGACGAAACAGTCTCTAGGTAAAATTATCATCCTCCCATTATTTCACAGTGCCACATAGTGTCGTTCTCAGCTCTTCGTTTCGTTTATTCGTCAACAGTTCGCAACGCGTCTAGTTTCTACGGCTCGTATGAGAAATGGAATAATTTACAAGTGAGGTCAGGCGTGGCGGTTGGACGCCCACGGCGTGCCTTGTTTAATCACACGTGCCTATAATGGTAGTGCAGTAGCTATGCGAATAACGATCACCTTTTTTTTTTATTTACGAATCGTGCCGGAGTGAAGTTGTAAATTTATTGTAGGTTTATATTGATCTATTTATACATGTATATACTCTTTAACTTTATTTGGCTTTTGCCTCAAATCATGTTTCAATCAATGTTGTATTACGAACTCTGTTTCGACCTTGATTCGCGTCGAGATGAGTCTCCTGTAGGCAGTCAGATAAGGCGGATTCTCAGATTGCGTTATCTACATCGCATCTGGAAAGCCGTGCTGCGTCTTTCTATTTATTTAGTGAAATTTGGCTGTATTCTTAGGAGTAGGAGTTTTGGAAATGCAATATTTTATTTAGCTTTAGTAAACTAGCTTTAAGGATTTGTTTAACACGTGAAGTTTTTTTGTTTAGTAACGATATACTTACGAACGAAGGCAATAATATACAATAGCGCCTATATTTATACATACCAATACGTATCATGGTTAGGATAGTTTAAATTATTCTAAACCTATGGTAAAGTGTAAATCATGATAAGAAAGTATTAACAAACTAAAGCGGTTAGGGGTTTTGAGTATTTAACGGAAGGGGCACGCTTATTTGTGTTGTTAAAAATCTAAAGGTGCTTGCGAGAATATATTTCATTGTTTGTTTTGCCGTCTAGCAAGATAAATTTAATGTATCTATAAAGTATTCTTTTGCTGTTGAAATATTTTTTTTTTCTTTGGAAAAACTTTTTAAGACTGACCTAATTTGCCTGTTACGAAATTCTATCGCGATACGAGTTTTAAATCTCAGATGGATTTTAGCGTAGTTATCTATCGAGATATATCTTGACCTTCACTGTGCCTTAGGTGTCATATCAGGTTGTGTCGCTCGACTCAACGTCTTGTGTGGTGTTTACATTGCATCTACTGTAACGACCTGCGTTAGGTTAGGTTTAGGCGTCGTCGTTGTCAGTTTTCACCGTAAATTGGTTCTGTATGTAAAGTACAAAAAAATTTTAATCTAAACATTTTCCATTTTTTCACCACTTTTATTTGAGTCATATAGTTCCATAATCCGCCAACTCAGTTTAGGACGAGTTTACAGTACGACGAAAAACTATACCTCGATAAATATCCAACCATTCAAAGGACAAGGGAGCTGGCGGTTATTGGAACGAATGTTAATTTTTCCTTGCGATTCTCTCTGGATTTGGTTGTGTTTGGAACATGATATCTTAACAGAACAGTGACAAATTCAATACTTAATTCGAAACGGTTAATAACTACTTTTTTTAGAGAAATGGATTTGGCAGGTTCTGGAACTATACGACTCATTTCAAGAAGCTGATAAAAAATTACAAATTAGACATGTAAAAAAAAATATTTTTTTTCCTGAATTGTTCAGATTGACATACAGAATCAGTTTTCACTTATAAAAGGGGAATATTATCCAAAGTGTAACACCACATTATCGCTTCGAACATATCTATGAAGGTCTGGAAGCAAGGTAACATTTCTCAACACTAGGTTAGGATATTAATTTGTTTTTTTATTTTTTAATATATTTGAAGATATCAAAATCATTGTGTAATCAATTGGAAAACTTACTCTAACTTGGTTTATGTTTTTTTAGGCAATTGTATTTGTTTTTTATCTAAACGAAGCGTGCTCACATCAACAATCAAAAGATATAAATAAAGAGTCAGAGATGATTCGGAAGTTTTGAAAATAAGTAAGACATTTTCAAAATGTAAAACCATTTATATTTAATTCAATAACAGTAACTCAATATACAAGAGTATACATAAAGTTTTTTTTATAAATGTATATTACCACTGGATTTTGTACATAACAATGTTTTTTACCATACATAAATCTATGGGTATTTGCATCAGTATTGAATAAAAGACGGTTTAATATATTGTTATTAATATTTATGGAATTTCACCCGAAGAATGAACAGCCTTCATTTTGTTAACGAGTTTAAACGACTTATTAATGTGAAGGTAACGGATATTTGCATTAAAGTGTAGACAATAATGACATTCCTATCTCAAAGAAAACAAAGTTATCAAGAGTGCAAGAGACGTGTCAACGTGAAACAGACAGGAGATGATTTGAACAAGTTGTTAATGTCGAAAATTGTAAACATCTCGGAGAAGAGAGTTGAGAGTGGTCCTGTGCCAACTGGGTACGTCTCCTCAAAGTGGGTGCTACATTAGTCGCGTACACAGAGCAGTCAATACCCAGAGTACGTGGAGTTAAATAATGCGTTATGTTTGGTGTTTGGCTTTTTGGCTTACCATGGTTGAAATTCGCGGTCACTATGGCCGACGTTTCGGACTGGCGCGTGCAATCCATCCTAGTATGGACTGTCCAGTAGGATGGACTGCACGAGCCAGTCCGAAACGTCGGCCATAGTGACCGCGAATTTCAACCATGGTAAGCCAAACACCAACCATATATCCATGGTAGACTAAAAGTGTTTGGTGCGTTTTTGTGGGCTACGAAGTCGAACCTCCCCCGCCGCTCTCCGCACTGGCGACAAATGTTTTACTAGAAATAAAGAGCTAGCGATAACTTCTCTCATCTCTCTTCTCCGTGGTAAACAGGCTCGCCTTGGGTGTTAGTATTAAAATTCTTTTGTAATATATTAAGTATAGTATCGCATGTTTTCTTATACTTAGTATTATTGCCATAAACTGAATTGTATTTAAATCATGTTTAGATGTTTATTTCGGGGATTGTAACCGGCTAAAAAATACATACGGGTGAAAATTAAGAACCTCATTGTTTTTTTGAGTTGGTTGTAAAAATGTAAATGTTATTGTTTTATACCGGTTGTGAAACAACCCTTAAATGCTGTGGTCGTTTCAAAATCACCTTAAACCACTATTATTAAAAATAAATAACAACCTTTATACAGAAAAAAAAGGCGCTAGGACCAGCCAAAACTTTTAATTAAAATTTATTTTCTTTGCTCAAAAAATATTTTGAAATTTTTGTAGTAAATGTCTGAATCTGTATGAGAATTTAATGCAATTCGTTATATATCTATCGATCACTCTTTCACCGTTGGGAACCGGTGTAAAACTGTAGGTTCCTTCCCTTACCCCTTATTAGGTGGTAGGCTCAAATTGTAGCCCACTGGGTCGGTACCACCGTGCTGGATGTAACATGACCGCGTGGCAGCCTCGCCTGTCTTCTCCTCTAGTCCAATATAGCCAGCCATCCAAAGGGAAGTCTCTGGTATGGCACCTACCTTCTCGGAGGTGATAATGGCTGGTCGGAGCATGTACTTTGGCCCCTCTGACTCTGTTACCCATACCGCATTGCATAAAAATAAAACTTCAACATTTCGAATTTTTTTGCAGACGCTGGTCTGAGCGCCTTAAAATTAATTTTTGAAAGCATGCAGTTTTAAATATGTCATACATCTGCAATCTATACATTATTGTAAAAGTGTTGGTTGTTAAAACCAGTGTGCTGTCTGGTTATACAGATATTGGTTGCCTTACGACCGGTGTAAAAAATACCATTTTCAGTTTTAACCGGTTACGCGCGATCTCTAGTTTATTTATCTTCGTATAAATCCACTCTGGTGATGGAAAGGAATTGATGGAGTCGACTCGTGAAATTCAGTTAAAACATTTCGTGCCTTACAACAAGAGTTTGCACAATTTATCGTAGTTTATGTAGAAACTTGAAATTTTTGGTTTATTCCACTTTATACATCGTGTTACAATAATAGGTTGTAGGTAGAAATGGGGTGATTCTATACCTGGAACGGTACCAATTTTCTTGTGCGACTTTTTAGTTTGAGATTTTTTTTAAAATCAATTTCTTCATATTTTATAAGTGGCAAACAGATTTAAAATTTGTCTAATTGAAATAATTTTGTATGATTTACAGTTTACATAAAAACAATGAATAAGTTAACTAATTTGGTGATTATTTATAGGCAGGATATCGAATGGATATATCTCTATCTTCTCTACTCTCTATCTCTTCTCTATCTCTACTTCTCATAAAAGGCAACGGCTGTCTGTATTTATGTATGTTTGAGGTAAACTCCAGAACCACTCAACAGATTTTGGTGCGGTTTGCACCAATGGAAAGAGTAGTTCTTGAGGCTCACTATAGGCTATTTATTACTATCACGCTAAATAGCCTTTGGGCTGAGTAGTATCAAAGACAGTAAAGTATGGACGGGCGAGAGAAAATATAAAAGAAGTGATGGTTTATCAATCATATTTGCTATTAAACTGAGTACCGTGAGTCTCAGTCTACTGCATATAAATGCAGTGCTCACTTTTCACGCAGGTTATTTTCAATGCAGGTGATAGATAGACCTAACATAACCTAGCTGCAGAAAGTGGAATAAACCAAATACTTAGTGAGATATGTGTTGCTGTGCCACTATATATATTCTTAGGATGTTCAGGAGATAACTTAAACCTACTAATACCTACAATATTGTGTTTAATTCTTTATTGTTTAAAAGTGGGTAGCGGTTATGTTTTTTTATAAGAATCTTTACGGATCAGCTTGTAGGGTAGTCGAAAGTCCATACAAATTATGCAAGTAATTTGTGCACTGTTTTATGTTATTTTTTTATTATAAATAAAATAATTTAATATAAATTAGTGTTGTTCTTTTTGCCTAAATCCACATATATCCATCTGTCCAGTTCAATGTAGCCGGCACGACCAAAGTCTAGATCTAGTCTAAGAACAAAAGTCTTTTCACCGAATCGGCTGCCGAAATTTTAAAGTGGCGGGTGGCCGAGTGGTTGGCATCGGCTTCTCATGCCAATGTCCGAGGTTCGAATCCGGTATGGGTGGCTGAGTCGGAGGGGCCAAAGCACATGCTCCGACCAGCCAATATCACCTCCGAGAAGGTAAGTGCCATACCGGAGACTTCCCTGGATTGCTGGCTATACTGGACTAGAGATCACAACCGAGGCTGCTATGCGGCCATCTTACATCCAGTACGGTGGTACCACCCCAGTCGGCTACAATTTGAGCCTACCACCTAGTGAGGGGCAAGGGAAGGGACCTACAGTTTTACACCCGTTCCGAACGGTGTAGCAGGTGTAGGTATGTACGTAAATTTTTTCGTCAGAAAAAACTCATTGGTACACGCCGACCGGATTCGAACCTCGGACCTCTCGCATGACAAGCGGATGCCCAAACCATTCGGCCACCCCCCGCTTCATAAATAAATAAATCCCACACACGGATTTAATATTAATATTTTGAAGTAATTTAATACGAAAATTCTATGAATCATATGAATGTGAAGTGCTCACTCACAGTAGAAGCCGTATTTTTAGATATTACATTTTTAACCAGATCGGGCATGTGCTCAAAAATGGTTAAGTGCGTAGCAGGCTTTCCACTCCGACCAACTAAACTGACCAACTAGTTGTGCAGATTGGAACTCGATGGCACAGAATAGAAAAGAGTACTCCGTACAGAAGCTGCTCTGTACAAACACTCACAAAGAAATAGCTACTCTGCGACGACGCGATAAAGTACAAATTGACTCGCCCAGAGCTGCATGCCTAACCACGATAATTGCCTACATTTCGCTTCTCTTTCTGTCGTGTAACTCTATCTCGAAAGCGCGCCGTTCAGCGCGTTAAGGGCTGTGTCTTTGTGCTGTCTTATTGTGAGGAATAAAATGAAGATGATACCTACCAACTTTTATCGTTCTAGCTACCAACGATATGATATTTAGCTACGGCAAATTCATGCGAACAAATTCATGCATGCGTTAGCGTCACAATTAGTTTCTCACATCGAAGCGTGCATTGCGTGCAACCTTCCAGTGATAGTTTTGTTTGATCAATAAATTTAATGATCAATGATCATCTACAATGTACCTATTATCCTTATACGAATTAGGCCATACACACCACGCTGTTCGGCGTACTAATGTTATTGGCAATATAATAATATCATTTTAAATCAATGACCTCCTACTATATGAATAAATAAATTACTAGAAATAAATCAAAATGCTACTAAACAAAATACTTACCTTTCTTCGTCTCTCGGCAATGAAAAAAAAGACAAGTTTTCATTTGTCTGTTGACTTTTGCACCCGTCCACTGCACAATAATTACGTGATTTCGACATTTTCTAAATTCGAAAGCGCCACACGCCCGGTCTGGCTGGATAGCGACAGCCCACTGTTAATTGTACATTAGTCGGTACGCGAAGCGGTAGGCATTTAACTCGCGACCTTGAGCGAGTGACGAAGGCCTGTCGATGGCATCTAATCCGATCAAACCAACTGATGCACGAAGAATATTATGAGTGGAAGAGGCGGCAGAGGTGTGTCAGGATCGTGGCACGTGGAGATCTGTTGTGTCTGCCTACCCCACTGTGAAACAGGCGTGACGCTATGTCTATGACAAAAATGTATGTACATTTTTAACCCATGCCAAATACAGGTGCACAACCCCAAGGATATAACTCGGTTGTGTCATAAGGACAGTTTACTATATTTAATATAATAAAACAACATTTTATATCAAACTTAAACGTTTATTTCACAAGTTCTTACAACAAATTATGCACTACTTAATCTGCGTCACTGTCAACTGTCACAGTGACAGGCAGACCCCGGGCAACCACACTCGTCGATATAAGTAGGATGTTGGAAGCGCGGCGAGCCTTGGCGATGGCGCGCAGTAAGTCCGGCTCGGTGCGCGTCTTAGTCTTGCTCTCCACGTTTAGATCTGTAATGATGAGAGAGTTAAATTTGATTATTACGATAATGAGACTGGCGAGGTTGACTGTGACTGACGCACTGTGCTGAAAATGTAATTTAACATTTTCAGCACATAATGTACGGTGATTTACCTGATATACCTCTCTGATATACCTAATTAAAAAGGCCTTTCATGTCTTGACACCGCCTAAAATGCTTTAAATGTTCAAGTCATTTGTCCGCCCTCTACTGGAATATGGGTTTCAGACACAGAGCATCAAATACCTACCGCCCGCGCCCCCTACTAGAGGCGCCCTAAGCGATGATATTTCAAACCCAATAACCGTACGCTGACCTGCTAGCGCTTCGTATGTGTGTGTGTGTGCTAGTATCGACACTACACACAAAGAGGAGCAAGTTAGGCACACGCACAAAACAAATGCACACGCACAACACACATATGTAAGTCATAGGCCACGCCCACAGGCTTCAACGGCGTTGTAGAGAAATCGCGCTCACGGCACCTCTAGTAGGGGCGGGCGCGCGCATTTCATGCTCTGTGGTTTCAGATCTGGCAACCGTACTTCTCGAAGGATATTCAACAGCTAGAACGAGTCCAAAGAAAATTCACAAAAATACCACGGGAGCTACGACATCTTAGTTACGAACAGAGACTCAAAGCGCTGAAGCTGCCCTCCCTGGAAGCTCGTCGCCAGAGAGGGGATCTAATAGAGGTGTACAAAATTCTGACATGTAAATACGATTACCCTGAGCTGATCCAAATGTTCACATTGAACCAAAACGTTCATCTTCGAGGCCACAGCATGAAACTAAGTCGAACAATCTTTAACAGCAATACACGCAAACATTTCATAACAAACAGAGTGGTGGACGACTGGAACCAACTTCCAGAGGAAGTAATAAGCGCACTTAGTACCAACCAATTCAAAAATAGACTAGATAAATATAACATAACATAACATATCACACACGCTGAATCCCGACAATCGGGGTAAGCAGAGTAATCGGTGTTGTGCTGCAAGAACTCTGGTAAATTACAGCACAACACCGACCACCACGTTTCGCAAAGTATTCGAACAAGATTCAATCGATCAAGCAGCAAGTAAGGCACGAAGACCCACCTGCTGCATGACTCGGTGGAAGTACCGTGCCAAGGTGAGCGGTTGCGAGCCCGTCGCCCTTTAGCACGGCATCTTGTCCTTATCCCTAAGGGCCGGTTGTCAAAAGAGCCGTCAGCGTTAACATCAGGTCAACGTTTGATTAAAGGCTGGTTAGTCGGAAATTCGGTTGCCAAAAACTTAACCAAGCTTTGATGTTACGCTAATCAGATATGTTAACCGGTAATCGTAACCGCACCCTAGACGTCCGGTTAGCGGTTAAATTACGGTTAACCTGTGATTTAAACGTCAAATGAGCTGTCAACATTTTTAATTAAATTTCACTTTTGTAGTATCGTGCGTGCGTGCGAGCGAAACAACTTTTGAATCTTTTGGGCTCCTGCGTTTGTGGTTTGTGTTTTGTGGCCAACTCAGGGCGTGCCTAAACTTTGTCACTGCTGGAAGCGTCTCCTGCCATCAGCCACGCTATCGTGACATTGCTGTGAGTGTAGTTTGTGCCCAGACTCCAATCGGTGCCGCGCGCTTGACCAAGCTTACTACCACAGCACCCTCGAACGCGCTGAGGAATCCAAAACGTAGTTGCCCCAGCGCCAGCACTGCCCTACTACGGTTGGCGCCTGCTTGGTGTGCACTCCACCTGCCGCAGTACAGCCACCATGGAAGATCGTGGGTTACTTGAATGGATCACAGAGGAGCCGCTACTAGCGGAAAGTAGCTCATCAGAAGATGAAATAATTTTCAATTATGTTATAAGACGTAGACGGCCCAAATTCAACCCAAGAATTGACCACTTTTTATACGAAGAAGAGGAATTCCGGGCAAGATTCCGAATGTCACGGGCACTGGTGCAAGCTCTTGTTGAGTTAATAGACCCTGCACTGCGGCGTCCCACAAGACGGTAAATTTATGTTAATTTATTTTACCTTTTGTTTGTCAAAAGTTCCGACAGTATCAAACCAAAGGTTCACTTTGCCTATACATCTTGCTATTTAAAACTTTACGTTAAGCCTGAAATCAGATTTTTTTTTTCAAACAATCTTGGCTGCGCTCAACTTTGTCCGCACATTAACTTAAAATTACATAAAATGTAATATTTTAAATAATTCTTGTTTCATGTTGTCGAAATAAAGTTACTTTATTAAGTAATTAATATGAGTAATATTATAATTGCAAAATAATTTAAGTACCAGAAATAAATTTAAAAACATACCTACATTATAATTAATTTTATTTTCGTTTTGTTGCAGACACCATGCACTGACAACAGCGCAACAAGTTTTGCTGACTTTGCAATTCTATGCAACTGGCACATTCCAAAGGTGTATTGGGGATATGTCTGGATTGCACAAGAGCACCGTATGCAGAACTGTGCACGCAGTCAGCCGCGTGATAGCCAGATTGCGACCCCATTACATCACCATGCCAACTGGACCGATGCAGATTAACAATATTGTTGAAAAATTTTTTGAAGTCAGCTCATTTCCCAAAGTGATAGGGGCAATTGACTGCACGCATGTTCCATTGCAATCACCAGGTCATTAAATTTTTTTTATAGTATAATGTAGATTATCTGGCTGGATATTATACTCACCCATTGTTTATGTTGTTGAATGTATGCATTACATTGTGAATCTACTTACTGTCATCACAAAAGTAAAATATAGGGCTAACCACCGTGCATAGACACGAAGTCACAAAGCTGCTGCAGGTGTGAGTCAACGGTTCTATACATACGTGTCGAGATTAGTATCAATTGTGCTCTCGGCTGTTCAAGTCGAAGCCGTCGCTGAGACGCCACGCACAAGCGAGCGGGCGGCAGACGGGCCGTCATGCACCTATTCAATATTATTTTTGTTGCTATAGGTACTTAGTTTCTTTGGTATAATTTCTATTTTATTGTCTGAAAAGTGTTTTTCCAACTTAGTTCATGAGTCTCCTTCCAGCTCATTAGAAATATTTCACACCGAGCGCAATGTGGAATTGTTTATTTTTACATTTTCAATGTGGTTCTATTAAAGAAAAAATGTTATTGATAATGACAATGATAAACTTTATTCTAGCATCAGATGGTTCGATAATGTATGTGTATCAATACTAATAATAAATCTGTAAGGGGTGGTCATGGAGTAAGTTACTTTGTTTTAGGAAATATTGAGTTTGTAGCCTCTATGTATGATACTAAAGCTAAATTGACGATTTTTAGAAATCTTTTCTGTATGTATGTATGTATGTATGTTCCGCCATAACTCTTAAACCGATCATCCGAATTCGATGAAACTTTGTACAAGCACATTTAACTATATGGGACACAGGATAGGCTACATAAAATTCAGTTCCGGTTACGCTAAGATGTGGCTCCCATACAAACCGATATGTTCAATACGCGCGCCTTAGTACTATACATAGGTATTTACCGAGCGAGCGGCGGCAGTTGGCGGCGTGGCGGCACGGTGCGACGGCGCGGGGGAGGCGCGGCCTATAAACTCAACAGAGAACCGAACAGCCGCACTATATTCCTCTTTCACGCAAAAACTACTGAACAGATTTTGATGAGCCTTTTGATGAGTACTATAGCTTATACATCGAAAAGGCTATAATTTATAAAGACACTAGCTTTTGCCCGCGGCTTCGCTCGCGTGAAATTCGTATTTCAAACGAAGAAATTAAGTAACTAAAGGCGAGCTGGGTTCAGGTAAACTATAAACCGTCTCGAAGAAAGTGAGTAACTTTTTGAGGCCGAAGGCGGAGTTGCGTTCAGGAAAACGATAAACCTTCTCGAAGACAGTAAGTAACTATGGGCGAGGCCGAAGGCCGAGCTGCGTTCAGGAAGAGGATAACCTTTTCGAAGAAAGTAAATAACTATGGGCGAGGCCGAAGGCCGAGCTTCGTTCAGTATGAGGGTAAACTTTTCGAAGAAAGTAAGTAACAGAGGGCGAGGCCGAAGGCCGAGCTGCGTTCAGGCAAACTGAACCTTCTCGAAGACAGTAAGTAACTATGGGCGAGGCCGAAGGCCGAGCTGCGTTCAGGAATAGGATAAACCATCTTTAAGAAGTAAGTAACAAAGGGCGAGGCCGAAGGCCGAGCTGCGTTCAGGAAGAGGATAACCTTTTCGAAGAATGTAAGTAACAGAGGGCGAGTCCGAAGGCCGAGCTGCGTACAGGAAGACCATAAATCTTCTCGAAGAAAGTAACTTCTTTGTTACTTACTTTCTTCGAAAAGGTTTATCCTCTTCCTGAACACATCTCGGCCTTCGGCCTTGCCCATAGTTACTTACTGTCTTCGAGAATTTATTGTCTTCTTCGCTCGGCCTTCGGCCTCGCCCTCTTTCTACTTACTTACTTTCTTCGAAAAGGTCATCCTCTTAAGTTTAGGTCATAACTTAAGGTCATCCTCTAAAGTTACTTACTTTCTTCGAAAAGGTCATCCTCTTCCTGAACGCAGCTCGGCCTTCGGCCTCGCACATAGTTACTTACTGTCTTCGAGAAAGTTTATCGTTTTCCTGAACGCAGCTCGGCCTTCGGCCTCGCCCTCTGTTACTTACTTTCTTCGAAAAGGTTATCCTCTTTCTGAACGCAGCTCGGCCTTCGGCCTCGCCCATAGTTACTTACTGTCTTCGAGAAGGTTTATCGTTTTCCTGAACGCAGCTCGGCCATCAGCCTCGCCCTCTGTTACTTACTTTCTTCGAAAAGTTTACCCTCATCCTGAACGCAGCTCGGCCTTCGGCCTCGCCCATAGTTACATACTTTCTTCGAAAAGGTTATCCTCTTCCTGAACGCAGCTCGGCCTTCGGCCTCGCCCTTTGTTACTTACTTTCTTAAAGATGGTTTATCCTCTTCCTGAACGCAGCTCGGCCTTCGGCCTCGCCCATAGTTACTTACTATCTTCGAAAAGGTTTATCGTCTTCCTGAACGCAGCTTGGCCTTCGGCCTCGCCCTCTGTTACTTACTTTCTTAGAAAAGGTTATCCTCTTCCTGAACGAAGCTCGGCCTTCGGCCTCGCCCATAGTTACTTACTGTCTTCGAGAAGGTTCAGTTTTCCTGAACGCAGCTCGGCCTTCGGCCTCGCCCTCTGTTACTTACTTTCTTCGAAAAGTTTACCCTCATCCTGAACGAAGCTCGGCCTTCGGCCCCGCTCATAGTTACTTACTTTCTTCGAAAAGCTTATCCTCTTCCTGAACGCAGCTCGGCCTTCGGCCTCGCCCTTTGTTACTTACTTTCTTAAAGATGGCTTATCCTTTTCCTGAACGCAGCTCGGCCTTCGGCCTCGCCCATAGTTACTTACTGTTTTCGAGAAGGTTTATCGTCTTCCTGAACGCAACTCCGCCTTCGGCCTCAAAAAGTTACTCACTTTCTTCGAGACGGTTTATCGTTTACCTGAACCCAGCTCGCCCTTAGTTACTTACTTTCTTCCTTTGAAATACGAATTTCCCGCGAGCGAAGCCGCGGGCAAAAGCTAGTAGGTAATAAAATGCCCCTCTACCTGTTCGGTTGCGGGACGCAGCTTGGTGTGAAACTACTTTATGTAATTATGTTGTTTTTATACTTTTTAGGAGGGGACAACGGTGAATACTACAGGAACAGGAAGGACTCGTTCTCCATCAATGTTCAAGCTGTAGTGGATTCAAATCTCTATATAAGAAATATTGAAGCGCGATGGCCGGGGAGCGCTCACGACAGTACAATATTTAATAATAGTACCATTAAAGGCCGTCTGGAGGCCGGAGATTTTCCGGGTGTGTGGATATTGGGTGATAAAGGCTACGCCCTCAAGCCATACCTACTGACACCACTGGCAGCGCCGAGAACAGACGCCGAAAAATTATACAATGAGAGCCACATTCGCACCCGAAATGTTGTGGAAAGGACTTTCGGTGTCTGGAAAAGGAGGTTTCCTGCAGTAGGGACCAAATTAAGGGTCAACATTGAGAGAGTCCAAGCCATAATTGTTGCAACAGCTGTACTGCACAATATATGCAGGGAGGCTAACGATGTAGACCCCCCCAATGTTGACATCGAACTTGAAGAAGAAATAGGGGTAGAAGATATGCAGGAGCAGCCCATGCCCCTTGATGAAGCCAATAGGCTTAATTTAATAAATGAATACTTTGCGAGGTATGTTTGCTCCTATTTTCAATTAAAATTTATCATAAGTGCATTAAATACATCAATATTATATGCAGCAATACTAATATGAAAAAATAAAGTTGTGAATTTTTAATTTCAGGTTGCGGTAGAGACTGGATCAACTGGTCAGTCAATGATCCGTTAATTAAGACTAATTATATATTACTCGTATTTATATGGATATTTTGTACAGGGAAATAAAAATTAAAACACTTATTCACGTTGTACATTTTAATGGTTAATTTAAGGCATAAAAATAATGTTTTAATATGTAAAATCGGATTTCTTTTTTTTTTTTCTAAGTCTAATTTTAATATCTCTAATTTAATTTCTTCTTGCTCCATCTTCAATTGCTCAGCTCGAGCCTTGAACTCTTCCTGGGCTAGTTTCTGGGCATTAAATTTTTTTAAAAATTCCAATTTAATATCACTTTCTTCCTTCTGGACCCCTTCCAGCATGGCAATACATTTAACCTTTGAGGCGATGGTGTCTTGTTTTTTTTTTGTAAGCTCCAACAGCTTCTGCCTGAAGGTGCCCGGCTTGGGACACGTTCGAGTGGTACCTGCAATAGTAACATAAACAAAATAACATGCGACCTATACTTGATGTCCCAAAACTCAACGTCAAGCGGGAACCAGGGAATAGGCCACTTTATGACTAGCCTGGGAAAAATAAGAAAAAAAAATCTAAGTCATTTATTTTTTTAGAAAAATTTTTTACTGAATATATTTTTTTTTAAACTACAGGCATTCTGGTTTTATTTGGGATACTGATCAATAGCAGAGTTATTTGGGCTACCAATAAAAAAAAAATTACAATTATATTTCCAAATCTGTAGTCGTAGTACCTAAAAATGTTGTACGAGCAATTTAATAAAAATCTTCATATCATAAAAAACAAATGACTCGCATTTTGCGTGCTGATCGCACTTTATCGTGTCGCAGCGAGACTAGCTATTTATTTATGTGTCTGTAGACCCATCCTTCTGTAGGTAGTACTATTAAGTATTTTGTCACATAACATATATAATGCTAGGTGGGAGGACTGACGGAGCCAGCCCGGCGATCCACAGATTGGGACTATCATCATCATCATCATCATCAGCCTGTATCGGTCCACTGCTGGACATAGGCCTCTCCCAAGGCACGCCACCACACGAGGTCTTCCGCTCTTCTCATCCATCCACTCCCGGCTACCTTTTTTAGGTCATCTGTCCACCTAGCCGGGGGGCGTCCCACGCTACGTTTGCTTGTACGTGGCCTCCATTCGAGCACCCGTCTACCCCATCGGTTGTCGGGTCTACGACAGATGTGCCCAGCCCATCAGTGCCTAGATTGGGACTATATCGCCTATTATATATATCGTCACACAGCTTTAGTTTTTCCTATAAATTATAGGCTACCAACCATACTAGCGGAAATGCTGCGAGCAAAAGCTGGTATACAAATAACAAAGCATACTTCAACACTGGGGTAGGAAACATAATAAAATTTGGTATCTTACGTAGCGGAGTTGTAAGAGGTCTCCTTAGAAGACTTGCTGGAGCACCCCCATCAAACATGACCTCCACATCTTGAGAAGCGGATGTAGCAATTGGCTCCACCTGCGCCACTAGCGGAGGGAGCGGAGGGGGCGGAGCGGTAGCTTCACCACCGCTACATTGCACTTGACTCTCAGCAGGTAATGATTGTTGTGTTGTGGTTTGCTGAAATAGCATCACAAAATTATATAGCATAAAATTTAAAAAGAATAAGTGTAGTCGTTCAGGCCAGACAGTTCAGTGTAGCCGGCACGATAGAAGGGAAGCACTGACGCGGCACCTAGTTCTACAAGGTGACACTAGCGTTTCAAGGTGGCGCTGACATCACGGATATTGTAGGTGATGTGGCAAATCGTCTTTCAAAAGACTTTCTAAGACGACTAAATAAAAATAACAATTATTCAAATCAGTGGAGCTATTTGCGAGATGCAAAAAAAATCAATATAACCGGTGTTGATTTTTATATATTAATTAGAATTACCTCATCAGGATATTTCATTATCTCCAGATTGAAGAATGGAGCAGTCTTTATCGTATCCTGTAACCCAAAGCATATTCATTATCCTATTTATCTGAATAAAAATGATTTCCGGCTGTCCTTGTTCCCCGCTCATCGCCTAATCGCATAAGCGAACCACGTAGTAGCGAAACTACTGCAGGCAAAACCGCAAGCTATAAGTAGTAAATTATGTTTTATTAAATATGCATAGGTCAGCCTCGATAGCTCAGTGGTGCAGACAGTCAACTGCCGCTATTGAATGTTAAGCAACGCTTGGTGCGGTCAGTACTTGGATGGGTGACCGCTGACCGTTGGAGGCTGACCGAGGTTCGGATTCCTCGTAAAACTGTAGGTCCCTTCCCTCCTAATCTTATTTGGTGGTAGGGTTTAACCCGCCCGGGTTCGTATTACCGCACTGAATGAAACGTCGGTCGAAACGGCTATGTAAATAGTTTGTGTTTTCCGACCAGTTCAGTGTAGCCGGCACGATCAAAGGGGGAAGCACTGACATGTCACCTAGTTCACCCGGTGTTATGGGCTGACATCACGGACGTTGGAGAACAATTTTAGAATAAAAGATTAAAAATAATTATAATATAACCTTGAGTCAGGTATTAATACAGTGGAAAATCAAAAACCATACGTGCAAAGCTGGATGATAGCTGGATGCTGGATGATAAGAATAAAGTATTATTACACTGCCTACAAAAGATTATGGAAAAAAACTTCGAAGAAAATCGTCAAGCTACTGCACAACAACTCCTTGCTTACCATGAAAAATATACAAACTTATCTGAAAAATACGTGAGCATGATGGAGGCAGTAAAACATTATTCTAACTCATACGACGATATAATTAACGAACTGAAAGAAAATACAAATAACACAAAACGCATAGACCGCCTGGAGCTCGAGAACAAACAGCTTCTATCTAGAAACGAAGAACTAGAACAAAGGTTTCTAAATAAAGAATGTGAAATAAGAGGAGTCCACGAATACAAACACGAAAATACTGCGACAATTGTGAATAAAATCAATGAGATCATCGGTGCAGAAGTTGCAATAAACATCTGTGAAGTACGGCGCGGACCCGCTCCGAAGAAACCCAACATATCGAGGCCTATTCTCGTCGAGTTCAACTCCGTGGCAGCGAGAAACCGGTTCCTGAAAGCGGCCAAGGAGTACAACACGCAGCGTAACGGAGCGAGCGATACTGGCGCCACCGGCGGCGGCGCGGACGGCCGGCTCACTAGCGCACAGCTCGGGCTCGCCCCCGCCTCCGCAGCCGCCGCCACCGCCGCCGCCGCCCCGCACCCGCACAGCCTCATCTACATCTCCGAGCGCCTCTCTAACAAGAAGAAGCGCCTGCTCGCCCTCGCCAAGTCCGCAGCCAAGCTGAAGGGTTTCAGATATGTGTGGGCAAGAAACGGGCACATCTTCTTGCGGAAGGAAGCGACCTCGAATCCGATACGTATCACAGAAGAAGAACAACTAAACATGTTGTGACTCTCTCGAACATTGTCCAATTCTAAACCGATCGCGGCCGCTCAAGATAATAATGTCTCTAGTTTTATTAGTTTTATTCATTGATTTTATAACCCTGTCGGGACAGATAGACCACTCCATATAAAAAATTTGGTAACGTTGTAAATCGTAAAACCAACAGAGGGCGTTAATAATTTTTCTTGATGTTGTCGTAAAACAAACAGGTGGCGTTAATGTTTGTTAATACTTCTATACTAAGGGCGCTATCTAGTTGAAATACAACAGTATCTAGGTACCTTTAATTGCCACTAGGCTGTAGAATTACTGCTACTAGACAAAAGATGGCGCTTTCATTTATATTTATAAACAAAGACATTAAACCCACCCTCAATCTCTTTGTTTATAAAGAACATTATTTATGTAAATTCCAAAATTTTTAATTATATTTGAATAATAAAATTATGACAATTTACAATTAAACTAACACTTCTTATCAAATTAAATAAAATAAAAAAATGTTTTGAAAATAATTTGGTATACGGAACAAAATATTATTATGATTGTAATTTCCTGTTTGTGCGCTTTTAATAGATAGATCCACAGAGCACGGAATACCCCCGCGCGCGCGCGCGCGGTATTCCGTGCTCTGTGGATAGAACGTATTTATTTAGTTGAACACTCAGAGGAAGTTGAACAGTTAAACAAATACTCGTCACTCTTCATTCTAATAATGTCAGCATTGTAGGTAAAAAAAAAAAAATATGAAAACTGCCTTAAAAAATTTATGAAATTAAAAAAATCGAACCCTAGAGTTGAAGGCGGTGCGGTGCTAAAGAAGGCTACACAAAACACAAATCACAAAGGATATCATCCACGCATGTTTTCTTTCATGTATCATTTTTGCTTGCTTTAGCACCGCCTTCAACTCTAGGGTTCGATTTTTTTTATTTCATACATTTTTGAAGGCGGTTTTTATATATTTTTTTAAATAGTTTTTTATTTCACAGTTTTTTTTTGGAATTTTTTGCTATTAATGTACTCGGCGGAATCGCTCGACCTTCGGCCTCGCGATTCCGCCTCGCTTTCCAATCTGATCTCGACCAAATTAAAATGGAACCACCTCATGGTTATCCCCTTTAAAAAAAAAAAAAAAAGAATTTTCAAAATCGGCCCACAAAGGGTGGGTTTAATGTCTTTGGACGGAGTAATCGCGTAACAAACATCCAAAAAAAGAAAACATACCGTCGAATTGAGAATCTCCTAGGTCTAAAGTAAATTGCTCGTGAAGACAAATTCAACGAGCCCAAACACGATGGGTTTATCATGTGCAATAGCAAAAAATTCCAAAAAAAAAAAGGCGATAAGCACGATATATCTAATTATCGACCTATCAGCAAACTATGCACTTTAGGTAAAACTTTTGAAAAAATTATCTTTGACGTTATTTTTCCAATCATAAAGCCACAGCTAATAGAAAACCAACATGGTTTTGTCAGTAAGAAGTCGACTGAGACCAACCTCGCCGAATTTATCGATATAGCTCTTGGGGCAATGGATCACGGGTACCAGGTAGATGTCGTGTATACTGATTATTCGAAATGTTTCGACAAAATTCCACATAACCTATTATTACAAAAAATTGAATCAATTGGTATACACGGCGACCTACTTCGGTGGCTGACTTCCTACCTACAGAATAGATCCCAAGCGGTCACAGTTAGCGGTTTTTGCTCCTCTTTCGTTCCTGTTACTTCTGGGGTCCCTCAGGGTTCCCACCTCGGACCTCTGATGTTTAGCATCTTCATTAATGAATGACGTAACACATTTTGTCAAAAACTCAATTTTATTACTATACGCGGATGACAAAAAGATTATTAAGGTAATAAAATCACTTCTTGATTGTCATGATTTGCAAAAAGATTTGAATAACTTGGTAACTTATTGTAAAAACAATTACCTCCATTTAAATGTTGACAAATGCGCTACCATTTCCTTCTCTCGTAAGCAAAATACCGTTCACTTCAATTATAATCTCTCTAATAGATTAATCAATAGAGTTACTGAAGTCAGAGACCTAGGAGTTCTGCTTGACAGTAAATTAATTTTTAAATCACATACTGACACAATAACATTGAAAGCATATAAACTACTCGGTTTTATATTTAGGACTTGCAATGTATTCAAAAATGTCTCCACTTTCATAACCCTATACTCCTCGTTTGTCAGACCTATTATTGAATATGCCTCCATAGTATGGAACCCGCAGTATGCGGTCTATATAACTGAAATAGAAAAAATTCAAAAAAAGTTTTTAAAATATGTTGGCTATAGAACTCGTAGGGGAAGTGAGAGCGACGATAACACATTTGAAATAATGTCTCTCGAGAAAAGAAGGCAGATCAAGGATATTACTTTCATATACAAGTTGATCCATTATTACATAGATTCTCCTTATTTGTTAAGTAAGTTAAGTTTTCGTTGCCCTACTAAGGCAACGAGATGTCTTAACACTTTTCATATCGCCAAAGTGAGTACCAATTATAGTAAAAATTCTTTTACTAACCGGAGTTGTGCTACTTATGACAACTTCTTCTCCTGTCTTGATTTATTTCATGTATCACTCAGCCATCTCAAAAGGTCAGCGATCGAAACAGTAAATGATGAAACAGGTGTTAAAGCGGGCAGATGAGAATTGTGTGAGGGTAGGTTGGGTTGGTTTTCTTGCTAGGTACATGGTAGGTATGTACTTCTTATCAACGTATCTCCTATGGTTAAGTAATTGGTTGATTTTCGTGTGTTGGTATTAGTTAGTTTTTGATGTTTTCTTTCTTTTAGGTTAATTTTTAATCATGAACGCACTTAATATGGATAACTTTATGTAGAAAACTTTACTGGTCTCTGTGTAATTAATGTTAGTACTTACTCCTTTTTACGATGACTGTATGTTTTCCCAATAAAATAAAATAAAATAAAAATAAAATGTGTAGTTTAGGAGTTCCTATGGCCACCTTCCGTCTCCGTCATCAGACCAGCTCGATGGTACTCGTACTCGTATTATAATATATTAAGCGCATCTGGCCGGTCGGAAAAGATTTCAAATTTAGAATATTCATGAAACAAGGGTCCGAATATGAATGACAATATCGATTCATGTATTTCAATACAATGACAGAGAAAATTTCAAAATATTAGGTTATATATTTATATAGGTATATTATATTACTACTATTATATTATATTAATTACTATTATATTATATACTATATTAGGTTATAGGTTATATTATATATATTAGGTATTATATTTAATACTTTTTAGTTCTAGTTTATTTTTTTTTAAGTCGGTTTTATATTTTTAAAACAATATTACATAAAAAACAATAATCGAAATCGAATAATCGAAATCGGTTGAAGTGGTACAGAATTATTCGCCATGTGTCAAGCTGCAAATTGCTGAAAAAGTCCACATCACAAAAGTTTTGCTGAAGGTAACCACACACCAATAGTATTTTGTTGCTTTTTCATAAACCGCTCAATCAATTTCAATAAAATTTCAATGGGAGCACCTCTGAAGTATGACCTACCAAACAAAAAAAGAATTTTCAAAATCAGCCCACAATTAACACGTTGAACGCCATACGACCCACCGGTGGGCCTAGCGTACTTTTCCGTTCGGGCCAAGCCAAACTCATTATATCCGTAATTTTCATCAACTTGAGATTTTCATCACAAAGTTTATAAAATGCGGTAATTTGTAAGGAAAATAAAAATTTGCGACTTTTACCGTCTAATTTTCGAGATATAGCAAAAGGCTCACGGGTGGATCGTGTGGCCTCCTATGAAGGATTTGTATTTTTCTGTTGGCTGGGGCCGCGGGGTCACGCCGCGGCCCACCCGTTGCGCGCGCGCCGCGGACGCAGCGATCAATCCCGGTCCGGCTGCGTCGACAATTGAGGATGTTTTACGCTTTTCTCGCCAAAAATGGATTATTTTGAAGATTTCGAGTTAACACAAGAAGCGCTAACGCAGTTAGAAAACATCGAGATAGATCTTCTGAACCGTAGTTTCGGAATAGATTCTATGAAGACGTAGTTCAACCAACGAAAAGAAGATGCTGTCGAATTCTTTTGTCGGAGAGTGAGGATAGCGACGATGAAATGCGTATAGAAAGACGGAAGAGAATGAAACACACTCTGGAAAGGAAAGAGGGATTGGCCAGAAAAGTGAGAAGAACATGTCACCAATGTTATGCAAAGAACGTACCAATAATGGGTAGCAAACAGGCTAAAACCAAGTCGAAAAAAGTATCCACTTATTGCCAAAGCAGCCCAACTAAACCATTCCTTTGTTTGCCTTGTTTTAACAAGACTCACGGATAATTCTTTATTGTTTATGGTTAAGAGCCAAAGGGTTAAGATGATTATTTTAAATACTGAAGTGTCATAATGTTGTGATTGTTCAATTTCATAAATATTTTCTTTTGTTCAATTTCATAAATTATTTTCGTAATAAATAATGTCTTCTTATTTGGTAATGAAGAAAATATTATGATCATTTTTATTTTGACGAATATTTTCTTATTATTTTCTGGTTTTATTAATTCTATTAATAAAAATATTATTTTCTACCTTATCGTTAAGAGCGGCCCTAGCATCGTTACAATTAACTTAATAAAAAACTACAAGTTTCTATTGGATTTGAAAACCACGCCGTCCGCTTCGACTACAAGGCCATGCGGCTCACTTCCATATTGGCTTTGTAGCTGCGCTCTGTGGCTTGTAGGAAGCGTTTACGTAGGACCTCTCACGCGGCTCACCGGTGACCCCCATGACCTGAATAGTTCAGTAAGGAAAGGCTCACCGGTGAGCGGTGAGCCCCGTGGCCCAAACGGAAATACTGGATTTTTCATGTGGCGTTGAACGTGTAAGATTGTAATTTCCTGTTTGCGGTTTTACTCCGGTCCAAAGAGTTTACAAACTCTTTGGTTGTACCTAGCTCCGCTTATTTGTTGTTATATCCGCTATAGTAACACATATTCTGTGAAAATTTCAACGGGCTTCCTATTACGGTTCAAGAGATACAGCCCTCGGATAGACAAACGGACGGACGGACAGACAGACTGCGGAGGCTTAGTAATAGGCTTCCGTACAGGGATACGGAAACCTAAAAATAAGGGGTGAAATAGGGGTGAAAGTTTTTGTATGGGGAATCCATGATTTCTCTAGGTAAGGATATGAAAATTTATTATCTAGGCTTTTGGCACAGATTACTCAATAGTTATTGCTTTTGGTAAGAAATCATGAATAATGGTCAGGAAGAGGAAGGGGGAGAGAAAAGAAGGGGGAGTGGGTGGGAGGTACGTTTGTCAGCCTCGGTAGCTCAGTGGTGCAGGCAACCCTGGGCGCGGTCAACACTTGGATGGGTGACCGCTCGACCATTGGAGGCTGACCGTGGTTCGGATTCCACGTAAAACTGTAGCACCCTTCCCTTCTTACCTTACTAGGGTTGGTACCACCGCACTGAATAAAACGTATGTCGAAACGGCTATGTAAATCAAAGAGATTTGATGTAAATAGTAATTTTTTTCGTTTTTGTCCGTCCAGTTCAGTATAGCCGGCACGACATGTCCGACATCACGGATGTTGTAGGTGATGTATCCAACCATGTCAGTTTCCATAAAAAAAAGAAGAAGAAGAGGAGAGGTATGGAGGGAGGAAGGGTTAGTGAATGAGGGCAGGTGTGGGGGAGGGAGGTAGTAGAGGGAACGAGGAGGAATGGATATCGAGGGAGTGAGAGGTTGGAAGGGGGAAGGGGCGGGGTAAGAGGGGGTTGCGGACAGGATGAGGGGTAGTAGGGGAGGAATGGAATGCGAGGGTGATGGGAAGGAGGGGCGGCATGAGGGGAGGAAGGGAAGTAGGGAGAGAGGGAGGGAATGGGCGAAAGGGAAGGTGGCAAAGAGGGGGTCCGTGAAGGGTGAGGGGAAGGAGGGGAGGAAGGCGGGATCGAGGAGAGAAGACAGGGAGAGAGGTGAGTGAGAGATGGGCGAGGAAGGAATCCCTTCCTTCCTCCCGAAAAAGATAGAGAATATAAGAGAAGCGATGGTTTATTATCAATTTTGCATTTAAATCAGATTTACTATTTTTTTATTTTATTCGTCGTCGTCAAAGAGATTTTATGTACATACATACATACATACATGATACGTCATTGGTCGTCGTCGGTAAAATCTACAATTTTATATAAAGTACTCGTATCATTGACTTATATATTCTGTAAAGTATAACACAAATACATTAAACCCACTCTCTTTTAATCTCTTTGGTATAACACCACCAGCAGCATCGTAGATGGAAAAAATAGCCCTGGACTCAACTTTTTTTAATTCGGTGCCTGGACTCCGTACTTCATACTCAAAGACATTTTGTTTATACTTCAACTATTACCAAAGAAGAGGGTGGGTTTAATGTCTTTGACTATTACTAAAACGAGACACCGCGATTATGGTAGTGTGCGTATCGCGTGAATACAGAACCGACCGTCTCAAGAGATCGCATCGATATTGTGTCATCCTTTTTCCACGCGCAGTAACCCGTATCGCTTGCCTGCACGCTCCTCGCAAACATTTGCGTGTTCCAAAACAAGCGAACGTCGCGCGTCGATCGATAAATTTCCGCAACAGCTAAAAACTATGGAGGTGGCTTTTTACTTTCGAGCGACTGTAAGGAGAAAGGAAGTATTGTGATCGTCCAAAATGTCGAAGTTGAGAATGCGACTGATTTTTTTTTTTTTATTGAAACTGGCACGGTTGGCTACATCACCTACAACATCCGTGATGCCCATAACAACGGGTGAACTTGGTGCCACGTCAGTGCTTCCCTTCGGTCGTGCCGGCTACACTGAACTGGACGGAAAACACAAACTATTTACATAGCCGTTTGGACCGACCTTTCATTCAGTGCGGTGGTACCAACCCGGGCGGGTTAAACCCTACCACCTAGTAATATAAGAAGGGGGTCATATCCCTTAGTCGCCTTTTACGACATACACGGGGAGAGATTCAGTGGGGCCATTCTTTTAAAGTACCGGCCCCACACAGTACAGATTTGGGCTATATATCTGTCAACGATCCCAAAAAAGTGGTTTTGAGAAACATGTATGTGTGTGTGTGTGTGTGTGTGTCCGTCCAGCGACCTTGTGCCTAAACTGCTCAACCGATTTCGTTCAAAATTCGTATTTAGTAGTTTGAAATGATAATCTAGGGGTAAATTTTTTTACTTTTTCAAAATTCGAAAAAATAAGGGTAGCCGTCATACAAATTTGTCTATGGCAATGTGTCCAGCGACGTTGCGCCTAGGGGTCGCAATACCGGACCCCTTTTCCAATACCGGTGTTTTCGGTATTACTTTTTTAATAATACCGAGATTCCGGTATTTTCGGTATTTTCGATATTGTGAGAAAAAATATTTAAAATATGTAATGAAATCGTCATTTTTGTAAGGCAATTGTCACCAGTCAAACAATAAAGTGTGAAGATAAGAAAATCACAATTTTATTAATTTTAGATTTTAAACTTCAATCTGCTATTACGAAAATATAATAACTCACTGCCGAGTTATTTTAAACAGACATAAATCTTACTTAAACTAGGATAATATTACTAATGTTTTTAAGTTTACACTGTTATTAATTATATTCATTTTTAAGTTTCCGGATTAACAGTAGGTTTAAAGACTTACATAAGTCGACGTTTCGCCCGCTACGTCACTTTAAAAAGTTGACGTCTGAGTATGACGTCTGGTACAACGGACACCAGACGTCGGCTCCAGGAACTCCCGCAGTTCCTGATGAAGCCCGTGACGTAGCGGGCGAAACGTCGACTATGTAAGTCTTTAAACCTACTGTTAATCCGGAAAGTTAAAAATGAATATAGGATAATATTCTTTTAACAAAACTGTAATCAGCTTTAACAAAAACATCAAATACTCTCTGGCGAGTGGCGACTTATCCTAATATGAAATTAAAACGTAAATGTCTCACTCTTGAGTTACTTATTTATAGCTAAAAACAAATAAAAACCGAAATCCTAATATTTATTTATCTATAACAGCATTAAATCAGCTAGGTACGAGATCCATCAGCTTTAACAAAAACATAAAATGCTCTTTGGCGGCTTATCATAATTCGTTTAAATAGTGAGATCGTAAAAATAACAGTGCATCTAGTGTTTTGTCACTTAATTTTGAGGAGTAGGTCTCACTCACTCCTGGCCGTGTGTGTGTAGTCGCGCGCAACATGCGTCACATAGCTGAGCCGCGTTGCCATAGCAACCACCGCGCGACTACTCGCAGAAAGAATCGTGTGCGGCGGAATGTCGCGGGCTTTTTAATTTGTTATTAGTCTTATTTATAATGAAATACCGAAAATACCGAAAATCTCGGTTTCTGTTAACTCAATCCCGGTATTTTAAAGCTTTCGTTTCGGTCCGGTATCCCGGTATTTTCGGGATTCGGGATCCCGGTTTGCGACCCCTAGTTGCGCCTCAACCGCTCAACCGATTTCGTTGAAAATTCATATTTAGTAGTTTGAAACGATTATCTAGGGGTACCTTTTTTAATTTTTTTTTATTTAAAAAAATAAGGGTAGCTGTCATACAAATTATTTCGATGAGGTCGATTTTCTTATAAATGGCTAACGATTTTTATTATTATTATTATATTTAATCCATCGTGTTTGTTTCCGTTTTCAAAGGTGGTGAGGTAAAAAAATATAATTTTAAAGAAGGTATCTCCACTTTATCCTAACCGCACGCGCGTATTTGAATTGCACGCAGGTTTGGTTGGTGGGTATTTAGCAACTAAAAATATAATAAGAAATAGGCATGCCATCTATAGACAAATAGGACAACTTAACTTTGGTCTGACATCTATGATGCAGAAGCGGCGAAATTATACATTTTATCCGCCAAGCTCACGGACTGACAAAACATGAAAATATTTATTGGAAAAATTATGAAAACCTTAAAATACACTATTTTGAAATTTTTACTTAATATAAAATAATCTTTAAATTTAACTATGCTGTTCCCACTTAGCATCGTTCTATAATTAGCAGATTTAAAAATATAATAAATTATTTAATTCAAATTCGATACTCCTGGCGCCATCTTAGGACATAATTGAAGACTAATTTCATGTTACCTTTAAAACATCGCTGACGGTACATCTGACTCCCCCTATAAAATCAATGGTTTTATTATAATCTGTGTTTTTTTCTTACTATTTTATGACTATGATTTAATAAGTTATTTGAACGATGCATTTAATTATATTATGAATCACATTAATTACTTTTTATATAGCACAGGAAAATTTTATAAAATATTAACATTATATTTATCATGCACTATGCCATTTATACTAATGATACGAGTAGCCATAATTAACACTCCACATTATCTGAACTGCCCAAATCAGCCAGTTAACATAATTGAATTATCGCATTTATCACCGTTTATGACATACACAACATCCCATGACACTATTAATGGATAACGAGCTAGCCGAGGAACTGGACTCATATGAGTTGGTGCAAACTAAATCATGTGAACAGCCTGAAGACTGCATCAATTATATCAAACGCCAACATACATTAAAACTCATGACAATAAATATACGTAGTATAAACAAAAACTTTGATGAGCTCTCTGTATTATTGTCTCGCTTAAAGCTAAAGTTTAGCTTTTTGTGTCTAACAGAATGCTGGCTTCAAAGTACATCCTCACTTAAAAACATTCACGGCTATAGTAGTTATCCAACAACGCGGCATGTAAACCAAAACGATGGAGTGGTAGTTTATGTAGACGAAAATGTAAATGTGAATGTTACGGAACCGACTATTTCGGACTGCAGCGCTCTCATGCTGACAGTAAGTAAAGAAACCCTAATTTTGTCTGTGTACCGGTCTCCATCCGTTTCTAATCCTGAACCATTTATACTCAGCCTGGATAGCCTACTGCGTGCAAACCGTTCCTACAAGGAAATTATAATTACAGGAGACCTGAACATTGATATTAGTGACCCGACAAATAAATATAGTGACATGTTACTATCTTGCCTACTGGATCATGGTATCATACCAGCAATCAATAAGTGCACACGCGGTTCATCTTGCCTAGATCACTTCATGATAAAAACCAAACACACAGTAAATGCAGTTATCTGTGAAACTGCTATTACTGATCACTTCCCCATATTACTCAGCATAGATAAACATGTAAAGATAATACCAAATAAGGCACACACAACCACAAAACTTGACTATGATGGACTACTCACAGAAATACAATCAGTAGATTGGAGTGAGCTTTACAGTATCACTGACACAGACGTAGCATTTAACAATTTTACTACGACTATGCAATCGTTAATAGAACATCACCAGACCAACACAACAACGCGAGCTAAATATATAAACAGGCGACCGTGGATCACGCCAAGTATAATTTGCTGCATCAGAAAGAGAGACAAGCTGCACAAACAAATCCTACAAAAGCCTACTAACGTGGAACTGAGTGACCATTATAGGAGATATCGTAATATATGCTCAAAAGTCACCAAACGCGCCAAGGTCCTATTTTTTAAAAATAAAATAATGGAAAACATTCGTAACCCTAGAAAATGCTGGGATGCACTAAGAGAATTCACAGACGGTAGCAAATTAAAAAACGATAACTTCCAAAATCTAGTAAACACTCTATCCACTGATCACGCGAATCCCTTGGATAAGGTAAACGAATTTTTTGTCAACGTAGGTCAACAATTGGCAACATCATTACTACAGAAAACTAACACTACTGTTGAGGAACTTTGCAATCACATACAACCGGAAACTCTTACTCCCGTACAGCCACTGCTCCTCAGACCAACAACACCAGAAGAGATAGGTAAGATTGTTTCCCACCTCAAGCCAAGCAATGCGGTGGGCTGTGATGGAGTATCTACCAAAGTTATCAAACATGTTAGGGACATTGTCGTCGCGCCCCTGGCTTATCTGTGTAACATGAGTATGTCAACTGGTATATTTCCGGATGGTCTGAAAAGCGCTGTATTGGTGCCCATATATAAAGGAGGTGGAGGAGATAAAATTAGTAACTTCAGACCAATATCCCTACTGAGTGTGATTTCGAAAGTTCTCGAAAAAATTGTTAAAATAAGGTTAGTGGAATATTTAGAACTGAATAATCTTATATCCGAAAATCAATATGGGTTCCGGGCTGGTCTCAGTACGGAGGGTGCTATCCTGAGGGTAACTGAATTTGCCAACAATTGCCTAGACAAAGGTAAAAAATGCATAGGTGTATTCCTAGACCTGGCTAAGGCTTTCGACACGGTGGCTTTACCTATGCTTTTAAAAAAAATGGAAATTCTCGGAATCGAAGGTCTAACATTGTCCTGGTTTCAATCATATCTCACCAACAGACGGCAGAGAGTAAAATCTAAAGCCGGTTCCTCGAATTTCCTGCCAATAACATATGGTGTCCCCCAGGGTAGCGTCCTTGGACCAGTTTTGTTCTTAATTTACATTGATGGACTCTGCAGGCTACATCTCGTTAACGGCACGGCTATCACGTTTGCGGATGACACAGTGCTCCTTTTTAAAGGTGATAATTGGTGGCAGACCTTTGACACTGCACAGAAAGGTCTGGATCAAGCCATGGGGTGGTTGGATGCGAATGTCCTTACCATGAACAAAGACAAAACCAAGTACATGCCTTTCTCAATCACTGGGAGAAGTAGGCCTGGCAACTTGTATCAGCTAATTGCTCATTCCACAAAAGAGTGCAGAAGAATACACCTTAATGACGATTGTGGATGTGACAGGTTGATGCAGGTTGACAATCTGCGATACCTGGGAGTGATTGTGGATGTTCATCTTACTTGGAAAGCACACATTGTGGCGCTGAGAGGCAGAGTCCGCAAGCTGGTGTACTTCTTTAGAGAAATCCGCGAGGTTGCGGATGAAACCTTAATACGCTCCGTCTACTTTGCGCTGTGTCACACAATACTCACATATGGCAACTTGGCTTGGGGTGGAGCGGGTAAGACAGCGCTTGGTTCCCTGGAGAGGGCACAAAAATCAGTTCTGAAAGTAATGAGCCATAAACCCTTTCGCTATCCCTCTGCAGCACTCTTCAAGGAGAGCCAAGTATTGGACGTAAGACAGTCCTACATGCTGAGACTCGCGTCCTACTTCCACACCCGTACCCATCTCCACATACCTATTACGCACAAACACGAGACGCGACTACGACGACAGGATACTCTCACCAAACAAACCCATCACACATCATTTTTTCGACAATCACACATTTATCTGGCCCCTCACCTTTATAATCAAATACCGCAAATCCTTAAACAAGTTGCCAATATAAAGAAATTCAAATTAGGTATAAGAAATTGGCTTCTTTCAGCTAACAGAACAGTATGTGAAAACATGTTGTTCCATATTAATATTTAACCTATTTACATCTTATTTATATAGCATTGTATATTATTATATATTAGATATTTTTTAGATTATTTATGATTATTTTATGTTTTTTATTATTTTAATTTTTAATTTTTGTTTTCCATTTATTATTTTAAGTCTAATTCTGCACATTCTGTTAATGTAAAACCTGAGTGCATCGACACAGGCGAAAGCCCAGTGGTGCACTCGGGACATCTATCAAATGTGATTTTGTTTTCCATGTCTACTCTTCTCCTCTTTCTTTTTTAAACATGTTGTGACACTAACCTAGACTTAAGAAAATGAAATTGTTACTAACCTTCTCAACAATAAAAAAATTTGGAATTTGGAATTTGGAAATTTGGAAAGCAGTCACTGGAAGGACATCATCATCGTAGACTGCTTCATGCCCCTCCATGGAAAGCGGCATCTTTGACCGCATCCACTCGGACTCGTCAGACAAGGGGGGCGGAGGAGGTCCACCTCCAGTTCTTCGCACCTCTTGCCTGCGTTGGCCGAGTTCCTGAAACCACAAACTTTTTTACAGCTCCATATTTATGATTCACAGTACATAGTATGCTGGTATGGCACTGTCTTCAAACAAGAACATGGTGTTATGGGCTTAGATAATGACACTACTTCAGTCTGAAGAACGTGTAGCGAGCCGTGTCTGAAATCGAAAATATATAAGGTTTTGTCAGACTCGGTAGCTTGGTGCTGTGATACGTCCACGTTTGTTCGTCGAAGAAGCTCCCGGGTGCAGTCGTACTTTAGATGGGTGACCGCCTGACTTTAACAAACTTTTTTTTCTATATTCTGGCTTTACTGTATCTAGTATATCTATCTAGTTCATTGCACATAAAGCATAGAGCCTTCTACAATGCTCTTATGATACCTATTATTTATTGAAGAAGTAAAGTAAGAAATAATTTACCTACCTTTCTAGCGGATCTTTTTATGTTTTCAAATTTGTTTTTTAAATTTTTCGCGCTGCGATGTATGCGACTGTGCGCATTGAACTCTCGCTCAATCTTGAGCCAGGTCGCATCTTTCGCTTGGGAGCTGACGGTGTCGCTCTTCTTACAAAAAAGTATTTTGTCATATTTCTCAATCAGCTCCCTGAGCCGATCGATTTCACTTGTGGTGAAGTTAGGACAGCGCTCTCTGAAAAAATTAAAAACGTCAAATATGAGCTAAGCTCCCAAGCCAATGGTGTAGAACTATTAACCGGTTCTTTAATCGGACATTGCAAACTTTTTCTGGTCACACCAATCTTTTTATTTGAGATTTCATACAAGAAATCGAACTCATTTTATTATTTTTATATTGACAATGATATGCTGATTGTTATGGTGTAAACAATGATAGGTTATACCGGTATAGACAAGTAGGTACTTACGTCATGACATCCAATCGCAAGCTCTCCATATCTTCTGTTGATTCACTCGGAATCGACCTGGCGGCTGGCCCTCAAGATGTATGACGGCGAAGAGTATGTGGGCGGTCCGGGAGACTCGTGACTCAGACCGTCAATCATACAAGTCTCTGCTCTTCACCCACACGGCGACACACGCAACGCACGCTTCTCTTCGACTCGTGGCAGCAACGAACCAACGAACTTAGACAAAATTAACAATCTCCACTGCAAGCAACGCAACTGACCGGCAAACCAAACGCAACGTGTCGGTCGAGCGCGAGCGACGGAACGTACGAGCGAGTTCCTTCACTGCTGTCAAAATAACGTACTCTCTCTTTTCTCATATGGTGAAGACAAAGACAGCGCTGTGTTTTAAATCAATGGTACCAACATGAAAACATTTTCGGACAGTAAATTGTATACCTGCGCTCTGGCAATCTAACTTTGATCGAAACATGGTTTTGACAACTCGTTTTAGGTTGACGGGCGATTACCTGCTAAATCATAATTAAATGTAACCGTGACGGTTAGCATTTGACGGGCTTTTTGACAACCGGCCCTTAGTCGCCTTTTACGACATGCACGGGGAGAGATGCAGTGGGGCTATTCTTTTTTAAGTACCGGGCCCACACGGTACAACTAGATAAATATCTAAGAAATAAAACATAATTCTCAAAGAAAAGAGTGCTCAAGAACGATAATTAAATAAAAAAATTATCCAACAACAAATTTTGACTGGATTTAGACGACATGCACGAGGAAATAAATAAATTAATAAAAATTTTCAGCACATAATGTAGGGTGACTTTGTTAACATGCTGGATCTCTCAGGGAAGCCGAGGCCCAGACCACTGGGCCACCCGCAGCTAGTTTAATTATTTTATGTAATCCGGTATAAGATCCTTTGCTTTTGCCCCTCCGACTCAGCCAGAGTCGGAGGGGCCAAAGCAAATGCTCCGACCAGCCATGGCACGGTATGGCACCTACCTCCGAGAAGGTAGGTGCCATACCGGAGACTTTCCTGGATCACTGGCTATACTGGACTAGAGGAGAACACAACCGAGGCTGCTATGGGGCCATCTTACTTCCAGTACGGCGGTACCAACCCAGTCGGCTACAATTTGAACCTACCACCTAGTAAGGGGCAAGGGAACGGACCTACAGTTTTACTCATTGTCAGAAAAAACTCATTGGTACATGCCGACCGGATTCGAACCTCGGACTTGTCGCATGAGAAGCCGATACCCAAACCACTCGGCCACCCGCCGCTTGGTTTTTGTTTCTGGTTTCAACCTGACGCATTAAGACAACAGGATGGTTGCGGGATATTTTACCGCAATGCTGAATCGCGGTAACTGCTGGTAAAGTATATTCTACAAGCTGTGCCCGCGGCTCCGCCCGCTCTCATATTTCACTTCACTGCTAACCTCATAAGCCATTTAGCGTGATAGTAAGTAGCCTATAGTTGATGGGAAGAATCAAGCTATCCGTAGAATTTTGTTTTATTAAAATCGGTTCAGTGGTTCTCGAGTTATAAGCGGACAGACAGACACTCAGACAGAAAGCAGACGTTGGATTTTATTATAGGTAAGGATGATTCTGCAGAATGTGTTCAACGTTTATAACCGACTGTAGTACGTAAGATTGCGCATTATTTGCACACTTGCGCAAATAGCTTACGCATTGCATTGGCTAATAGAGGTAATATACCGAAGGACTACAACTTTCAAGTAAACAATTACTACAACTTAGTAGACCGGATAGTGTGAAACGGATTCAAGACTGATCTCTTCTCTGTGGAAGTCGGAGCAAGAGGACTACCAGCGAAGTAGCTCTATAGTCTTCAAAAACCTAGGCCTGCCAAGATCGATAATATATGGAGAGAGCTTCGAACCAAGTTTAGCAAAGTATTCCGAAAAGATAACTAAAGCGGTGGGTGGTCAAGTGGTTTGGGCATCGGCTTCTAATGCGAGAGGTTCGAGTTTCGCATCCGGTCGGCGTGTACCAATGAGTAATTTCTGACGAAAAAAATTACGTGCATACCTACACCTGCTGCTTCAACGTTCGGAACCGGTGTAAAACTGTACATCCCTTCCCTTGCCCCTTACTAGGTGGTAGGCTCAAATTGACTGGTACCACCGTACTGGATTAAAGATGGCCGCATAGCAGCCTCGGTTGTGTTCTCCTGTAGTCCAGTATAGCCAGCAATCCAGGGGTGTCTTCGGTATGGCACCTACCTTCTCCGAGGTGATATTGGCTGGTCGGAGCATGTGCTTTGGCCCATTCGATTCAGCCACCCATGCCGGATTACATAAAAAAAAGCCGCATTGACACAATCAAAGTCCGCTTGTACAAAGTGCACTTTTGACGACTACTTTGATCGTAACCACCTATTAAGGGGCAAGGGAAGGGACCTACAGTTTTACACCGGGTCCAACCGGTGAAGCAGCAGGTGTAGGTATGCACGTAAACTTTTTCGTCAGAAAAAACTCATTAGTACACACCGACCGGATTAGAACCTCGGACCTCTCGCATGAGAAGTCGATGCTCAAACCACCCGCCGCTCATAACCGCTGGCTGCTCGCCGGCTTAAACGAGTTAGGACATCCTGTAACTAGCACTTATAAAAAACCGGCCAAGTGCGATTCGAACTCGCGCACCGAGGGTTCCGTATCGCCATGCCACGGCTAGCGCGACTCACGCCATCTAGATGGCGTGTTATAAAATGCTTCATATTAGTTAATGTCATTCTTCATAATCTATTCGGTAGATGGCGCGCGCGCATACACTTTTTGGTTTCTTCTATGGGAACGCCCATGAATTTTTTACTTTTTTTTATTTTTATTATTTGTTGTTATATCGGCCATAATAACACATTTTTTGTGAAAATTTCAACGGGCTACCTATTACGGTTCAAGAGATACAGCCCTCGGACAGACGGACTACGGACAGACAGACAGACAGACAGACAGACAGACAGACGGCGTAGGCTTAGTAATAGGGTCCCGTAGCTGATACGGAACCCTAAAAAGGAGTCGAGTGTACCGAGTGTGCCGTGGCTCCAGTGCGCCTTGCCACGGGCGCGCGCGACGGCACCAGCAGCGCCAGCAGCGTCGTCACCACCTTGTCCACCTCCAGGTCTGTCACCTCCCACAGCATGCCCACCACCGCGGGGCTGCGGTGCGACACAACGCTTGTTGAAGACAACACTAGACAAGTCGAGCGTACCGAGTGTGCCGCGGCTCCAGTGCGCCTTGCCGACGCTCTCCCAGGGCACGGGCGCGCGCGACGGCACCAGCAGCGCCAGCAGCGTCGTCACCACCTTGTCCACCTCGAGGTCTGTCACCTCCCACAGCATGCCCACCACCACGGGGCTGCAATAAAAATTTTTTTTTATGGAAACTGGCATGGTTGGCTACATCCGTGACGTCAGCCCGTGACACCTTGGTGAACTAGGCGCCGTGCCAGTGCTTCCCTCCGGTCGTGCCGGCTACACTGAACTGGATGGAAAACACGAACTATTTACATAGCCGTTTCAACCGACCTTGTATTGCAACCGGTGGTACCCACGCGGGTGGGTTAAACCCCACCAGCTAGTAAGGTAAGCAGGGAAGGGAACCTACAGTTTTACGTGGAATCCGAACCACGGTCATGCGGTCACCCATCCATCCACTGACCGCGCCCAGGTGTGCTTATGATCACGACAGTCAACCGACCAACCGCACCACTGAGCTACTGGGGCTGACAAAAGACATTTATACATTGATGGAATGATTAGATTAAAATGATTGATCTGAATGAAACATCTGCTGAGACAGGGTACCTGCCGGCGATGTGGTAGTGGTAGTGCGAGGCGAGCGGCGGCACGCGCCCGCCGGCCCGCTGCAGCCGCACCGAGCCGCAGCCGGAGAGCAGCGCGGCTGCGCGCACGCCGGCCCCCGCCGCCGTCTCCACGCCGCACCCGCCGTCGCCGCACGCGTACTGGCAACCGTCGCCGTGCCCGCAGTACCTGCTCATACAACATTTGTATGAGTTTTTCTTAAATTGTACTTCCTATGGCGCATAATGAAAATATATGAAGGGAGTAAATTCAGAAAAACATCATTATTTATAGGAAGGTGTGGATCTAAGCTTGTGATGGCTTCACCGAACATATCCGGGCCCATCGGCAGTAGAGGAGGGTATTAATCGAGGTCGGGACTAGCGAGTGGCCACTCTAAATTTCCCGCGCATGCTTCACGTTTCGGCTCGCTTCAAGCCCTCGTCAGCTAGTCTGCGTTGACTAGGACGCGGGGAAACCACCAGTCCCGCTCTCGACCTCCCTCTCTCTACCTATCCATATTCTGTAGGATGCTTCCAGTGACGTTTTCGAAGCTCTCTCCATATATGAGCTTAGCGTCGATCTTGGGAGCCCTAGATTCTTGAAGAGACAATAGAGCGACTTCGCTGGTAGTCCTCTTGCTCCGACTTCCACAGCGAAGAGATCAGTCTTGAATCCGTTTCTCACAATCCGGTCTACTAAGTTGCAGTACTTGTTAAGTTTGATGTTGTGGTCCTTCGGTATGTTACTTTCCCATGGAACTGTAAGTTCAACAAGTACTACATGCTTTGTCGCTTTTGAGAATATGAGTATATCCGGTCTTAATGCTGTGGTACAGATTTCTGAAGGCATTTGGTAATGCTTCTCATGTGTGTCCATCAACAATTCCCAATCCTTTGCTGCTCCCAAAATTGAAGAAGGTTTAGTCCTATCTTTGGGCAGCTTATTGGCTCCAGGTTTCACAAAGTTGACCTTCTGGAAGCCGCTACTGGTTTGCCCTTTCCTGGTCCGTGCAATTGACAGGTTGATGGCCTCTCTGATGATTTGGAGGACTTTATCATGACGGTAGGAATACTGGCCTCGCTCAAGTAGTATTTTGCATCCGCATAACAAATGTTTGGCCGTGCCTACGAACTCCTTACATGACGGGCATAGTCTATTTGTAGATTTCCCCCATCTAACTAGGTTACTCGGGTCGGGGAGAGTAAGCTGGAATGCATTTAAGTAGAACTTAAGCAGCTCAGGG
This sequence comes from Nematopogon swammerdamellus, assembly GCA_946902875.1. Lineage (NCBI taxonomy): Eukaryota > Metazoa > Arthropoda > Insecta > Lepidoptera > Adelidae > Nematopogon > Nematopogon swammerdamellus. The sequence continues at coordinate 1,519,545 of OX336356.1, read as the reverse complement.
GACCAGTTGTATATTATGGATTTCCACTTCAATGCAGGAGGGATGCAGAAGTCACCCACTGTTAGCCAATCATTCTGCATTTCTAGGTTTAAGGCGTGAAGTTTGAAGCCTTGTTCCATGTCCTCCTGAGCAAAACCTTTCAGTATTTCTTTATCAGACTTTGCTGTTTCTATGCCCAATCCAGATCTATTGGTGCGTGTACCAACTTGGAATGATTTGTAGAAGTCGAGTCTCGATTCCAGTTCATCTGATAGTGATGTGTTGGGTAAGGCTTGAATAGCGCTATCATTGGAGTCTTTGAGTATACATCGTTTGGCTATTCTCGCCTTTTGATAAAATATCGACGGTTTCTTAATGTTCAGTCCAAAGTTATTGTGAGATCTGTATAGCGTTGACGAGTAAGCGTTGTAAGTATTGTGCGGTGCAGCCCGATAGATATGTTTATGTATGTAAGTCCACATCTCCCTCTTCATATGAGGCGCCTGCGGCGAAAACGTATCCTGGACCTGGAGAACTAAGAATCTGGGACAGCATCAAGGGAAGAAATTGGACTCACAAGAGACCAATCCTGAAATTTAGGAAAAAAAAAACAAAAAACCTGCTCATACTTAAAAAAACTGATTGAAGGTGGAAAAAGATGTAAACTCTACCCCAAATGTAAAAAAAAAAATTTAAAAAGAGGAACAAAAACATCCCCCTCTTCATCAAAAAGTTGCGACAGTTGTCAAGGACTTACAGAAACAGATCGCCGGTGCAGAGATAGTCTAGGAATGTCTGAGGCTCTGGCGGCTTGTCTTGCTCGCCGGCCCAGTCGGGGCACCAGTACGACACGAAGCACGACATTCGCTTCGCCATGCGGTCCAGGTTGTTCGCTGCAACAGCGTACACTTCAGCCAGTCCTAAGACTCTTCTAGATAGGTACACATCACGTTTGAGGAAAACTGGGTGTTAGTGTTAGTGCCACCCACCTACAGATTCAGATTCAGATATTTATTTCGCCATAAAGAACACACAACATTAACAATTTTCATTGAGTGAGACATACGCATATTCAGTATGGTTCGTCATAATTGTTTTTTTGTCATGCATGTCCCGTTCAGCAATGCAATCTATAAGGAAGAACCGGGTAAGAAACCTTATAGAGCTTTTTTTTTTTAAATAACTTACATTATTATTATTTTTTTATTTTCACGTTTTTTCATCATACAGGTACATATTTATATTAATTTTATATAATTATAAAATAAAATAGCTATACAAAATTAATAAAAACAGAGAAAAACAAAAAAACGGTATTCTCGCCGGCGGCGGGAGGCGGACCTCCAAGCACGCCGGCGGGTGCAGGCCATGGCTTTATTATTATAGCCTAATGCGCTTCGTTTGTAATTTTTTTAATTTTGTAATTTAAAACGCTACAGCGCACCCTATGCTGGGCTTCGGCCTCTCGCGTTCGCAAGGTGCGGTCTACTCTCCCTGGCTGACCAGGCTTGTCTGGGAAAGGTTTCTGTCAATACAAATAAGAAAATATTCTAAACACAATGTATATAATTTACTTATAAAAAATAACAATATGAATAATATTGAAGAAAGTTATAGGAAGTGCTTCATGTTTTTTTTTTTTGTTTTTTTTTGTCTTTTTTTTTTGCATATTCTTGATTTTTTTCTTTGTCTTTTTTTTTCTTTTGTTTTGTTGTGTTTTTTCTTGTTATTTTATTAAATTTTTTTTTTTTTATATGATGTTCTTTGTTTCACATTGTTTTTTTTTTAATTATAATTTTTTTTTTTTTTTTAGTAATTTTTTTTCCTTCAACTATAACCTTCCTTCAAACTATAAACTATACTATAATTATAATCTGGTATTCTTGATAATGTTGTTCCACGTTCGACGGTCCTGTGCGACACGCCGTGGACCATCGTGGACATATTGATCTCTAACTAACTTACATACTAAAGTTTAATTACTTATGTAAAATGTAACATACTACGTCTAAGTAAAAAAGAAAATAAAAGATAGTAAAATATAAAGAACTTTAAACTCCTTTAAGCTTAGTATAAGTATTTGTGTACGTATATATTATGTATGTGGTTGTGTATGAGTATGTGTTTATGTCTGTGTACATGAGTGTGTGTTGGGTTGGGTGTATGATTTATCTCCTGTAATTTTTAGGTTTCCGTATCCCGTACGGAAGCCTATTACTAAGCCTACGCCGACTGTCTGTCTGTCCTACTGCTGTATCTTTGGAACCGTAATAGATAGCCGGTTGAAATTTTCACAGAATATGTGTTATTATGACCGATATAACAACAAGTGCGACAGAGATATACATAAATTTGTCATTTCCTTTTTGTTCACTCTCTTTCACCTCATAGACATGTTGCCCCTTCTTAGTTATTTATTCCATGCACATAACAATCTCCTGGATTGAATCTCCTCACCTGGATTGATGACGTATCTGCCGAGAACGGGCCGACGTTTGACAACAAAATGGCCGTTGACAATGTTGTCTTCGTGAGTTTTGAACATGCTGTACAACAGGTGGATACTCTCTATACGGGAAACGGGCTGTCCCGAGAGAATGGGACACGACTCCCATGGAAACGTGTCCAGCATCTAGAAAAACACGTGGCACAGTTGAAAAAATATGTACAATACATACATACTGTGTACGCTTCATCCCGACAATCGGGGTAAGCAGAGTAATCGGCGTTTGGTCACCCAAATTCTTGCAGCCGCGCAACACAAACCATCAAGTTACCTGTCGCCCTTTAGCACGGTATCGTGTCCTTATTCATTAGCCGCCTTTTACAACATGCATGGGGAGAGATGCAGTGGAGCTATTCTTTATTATATATACTATATAACAACTTTTAGTATAATATATGTAAAATTAATATAAATTAAATGTATGTAAAAATGTGACATAAATAAGATAAGTAATAAACTAAGTAAATAAAGTTAGTTAGTTTTATAAGTTAGTTTATAGTTTTTTAATTAGTTATATTTTTACTTTTATATATTTTATAGTTATAAATTTGTACTTAAATTTTATTTGATAGGTACTTTTTTTTTTTTTTTTTATGGATACTGACTGACACGGTTGGCGACATCACCTCCAACATCCGTGATGTCAGCCCATAACACCGGGTGAACTTGGTGCCACGTCAGTGCTTCCCTTCGGTCGTGCCGGCTACACTGAACCGGACGGAAAACACGAACTATTTACATAGCCGTTTCGACCGACCTTTCATTCAGTGCGGTGGTACCAACCCGGGCGGGTTAAACCCTACCACCTAGTGATATAAAAAGGGAGTCATATCCCTTAGTCGCCTTTTACGACATACACGGGGAGAGATGCAGTGGGACTATTCTTTTAAAGTACCGGCCCCACACGGTACAATTTAGTTATACGGTACGGTTTAGTTATAGTTTATTTAATAATTTTAATTTATAAATTGTAAATAACCTGTTAAAGTTTCTTAATAAAATTAAAAAGTAAATAAAGACAAACTAACTTCATCCACAATCATTATGACCGGATCTCTCTCTGCGTCTCGAAGGCACTGCCATTCCGGTTCATTCTTGATTTGTTTCGCCACCTCCATAAACGCTTTAACACCGTCCACAAGTGTAAAATGATGCATCCCTTTAAATATGGCCGCCGAACATTTCAAGCACAACTCGGCGGCTGATTCAAAATTGCGGCTGCACTTTTGACAGCCATCAAATTTAGGAGTTTTCATGATATTTTGAGCTTGTTCCGCATGAGGGTATGAAGTAAGGATCTTTTGTAGGGTAGTTCTGATTTCTGCGGAGGATATGTGATGGCTGCTCTCCAGGAGGTTGCAGAGGAACACCTTCTGTGCGGACGTGAATCGGATAAACCTGTTGAGACCATTGACTTATATATTACTAACGTAAGGACGGGCCTATACGAACTGAGTAAATGGCATCACTGATTTGGTTGTGAGCACGAAGTGCACAACCAAATCTTGTCAGTCAGTTGCTGACTGTCAGTCGGCCGTGAGGTGTTAATTGTGTGGTTGTCGCTCCTTAATGCCTCATACTTACGTACTCAAATCGTGCAGGAACTACAAAAAAGAAAGGGGGAATAACGTAGTAGGCCTTATTTTGTTGCATTCAGCGATATTTCCTAACATTTCAAGCACAACTTGGCGGCTGATTCAAAATTGCGGCTGCACTTTTGACAGCCATCAAATTTAGGAGATTTCATTATATTTTGAGCTTGCTCCGTGTTTGTGAATGCAGTTAGGATCTTTTGGAGGGTAGTTCTGATTTCGGCTGAGGATATGTGATGACTGCTCTCGAGAAGGTTGCAGAGCAATACTTTCTGTGCGGACGTAAATCGGATGAATCTGTTGAGACATCAAAGCTATTTTTAACCGACTTCAAAAAAAGGAGGAGGATCTCAATTCGACTGTATTTGGTTTTTTTATGTTTGTTACCTCAGAACTTTCGACCGGGTGAACCGATTTCGAAAGTTCTTTTTTTATTTGAAAGCCGGTGCTTCCCGTGTGGTCCCATTTCAATTTGCTCAAGATCGGATTTGGAAAGCGAGGCGGAATTCCGTCGAGTACATTAATAGCAAATAATTACAAAAAAAAAAAAACTGTGAAATAAAAATATAAAAACTGCCTTCAAAAATGTATGCAATACAAAAAAAAAATCGAACCCTAGAGTTGAAGGCGGTGCTAAAGCAAGCAAAAATAACCGACCGCCTTCAACTCTAGGGTTCGATTTTTTTTTATTTCATACATTTTTGAAGGCAGTTTTTATATTTTTTGTTATCACGATGTAGGTAAGTGGAATGGTGAAAGCACTGGCGAGAAAATTTTAAGTAAAACCAGTCGGATTCCACGTTAAACTGTAGGTCCCTTCCCATCTTACCTTACTAGGTGGTAGGGTTTATCCCGGCCGGGTTGATACCACCGCACTGAGCGAAACGTCGTCGGTCGAAACGGCTATGTGAATAGTTCGTGTTTTCCGTCCAGTTCAGTGTAGTGTAGCCGACATGAAATGAAGGGAGGCACTGATATGGCACCTAGTTCACCCGGTGTTATGGGCTGACATCACGGATATTGTAGGTGATGTACAGTCCCCATGTACAGTCTCCGGTGACATGGCATTCGCAACCCTCGCATACGGCCGAATGTCCATGGGCGTCGTTAGACAGCTTATGGGTGGCTTCTTCTTCTTCTTTCTTTCAACTACAGGATGGTGGAAACCAGTTCCTGCCAACCTGTATTCCAACCAGACAGACAATGCAGTGGAACTATTGCTTCACATACAGAACCCTCCGAGGTTCTCGAAAGAGACCACCACTCACCCCCAATCCGCGATCGTGCTGTCAACCAGATTGCGAACTTTATCTCTCATCTGCTTTTCCTTCAGCTTACCCGTGAGAAGACACTTCCATCCGCCCAGCCACTCCTTGTCCATCACTCTTAATAAACTCTGAAAGTTTAAAACATTTTATTACATACAATTTGTGAGTTTATGATACCTCCCAGTTATAATTTACCTTTCCTTTCGACCAAGTACTTTTTGTGGCAAAAGTTTTTGCAAAAAAGTAAGGGAATCTCAATTTCAAGGTAACGGAATCTCCATCTCGATTTAACGGAAACTCAATCTCAAGGTAACGGAATCTGCCTCCATCTCGATGTAATTATTAATTCAATCTCATGGAAACGGAATCTCCATCTAGATGTAACGAAAACTCAAACTCAAGGTAACGGAATCTCCATCTAGATGTAACGAAAACTTAATCTCAAGGTAACAGAATATAAACTTCGATGTAATGGAAAATCAATCTCAAGGTAACAGAATTTCTATCTAGATGTAACGAAAACTCAATTTCAAGGTAACAGAATTTCGATGTAATGGAAACTCAATCTCAAGGTAACGGATGTCCACCTCAATGTAACGGAACCTCAATCTCAACATAACGGAAGCTCATCTCGATGTAAACATAAAAGGAAATGTAATCGTACCATCATCCTCAGATCAATGTCCTGCCTTCTCTCCCAGTAGTCTCTGACAGTTTTCTGTGTGTGCGAGCGTGTCGCGCTCACCATGTCCTTCACATTCTGCTCCAGCAACGAGTGCAGCTCCACGAACAGAGGCAACTCACCTTCTGCAAATTCATATAAAGGGTTTTCCAATAGGGACGCGTCGATGTTGACAGGCTGTGGCGGCCATGTTGTTTTGGTGGCAACTGTCAAATCAGTTGTTCATTAATCAGTAACTGATGCCAAATCATCATGTCAAGTTACACGATTGAGCAGCTCAAACCTAATGACATAGAAAATGCCGTTTGTTCGCTGCCTGGGCTTCGGAGCGTTTGGAAGAGGACCCCAATTTTGGCCGAAAAAACATTTTTAGCGATGAGGCACATTTTTGGATGAATGGCTATGTTAAAAATCAAAATTGGGACGAGCCAACCCACACGAGGTTCACCAAGTGGCAATGCATCCACAAAAAGTTACTGTTTGGTGTGGATTTTGGGCCGGTGGCGTCATTGGTCCGTATTTTTTCGATTTTTCCGTGCCACATTGAGAAGCCGCGGCGGACATTTGAATGATGTCATATTCCACACATAAATTGCATACATGGGCCTTTCAAACAAAAAAAGAAATTCGTTAATACCTCACACACAGCTTGTTTTATTCCTTTTGAACATCGACCCAACTCTATTGGAAAACCCTTTATAAGATTTTTACATACATTCTTTTTTTTTTATGGAAACTGACACGGTTGGCTACATCACCTACAACACCCGCGATGTCAGCCCATAACGCCGGGTGAACTAGGTGCCGTGTCAGTGCTTCCCTTCATTTCATGTCGGCTACACTGAACTGGGCGGAAAACACGAACTATTTATTACATAGCCGTTTCGACCGACGTTTCGCTCAGTGCGGTGGTACCAACCCGGCCGGGATAAACCCTACCACCTATTAAGGTAAGAAGGGAAGGTTCATTCATACCATGCAAGCTGTATCATGTGTGATGCAGTGGAACTATTGTTTTAAAGTAACCCAATGAAATGAAAATGAAATGAAATTTAAAATGAAAATATACTTTATTGCACAAAAAGTGACAAAAGGCGAACTTAAAGCCTAAGGGCATTATCTGCCAGTCATACCTGGGATTGTGATTAGGGTAGATGGGTAGTGCGGAAAATTAAAACCCACACGGCATGATACCTAGTTTTTTTTTATTTAATCCGTTATGGGTTGCTGAGTCGGAGGGGCCAAAGCACATGCTCCGGCAAGCCGATATCACCTCCGAGAAGGTAGGTGCCATACCGGAGACCTCCTTGGATTGCTGGCTATACTGGACTAGAAGAGAACACAACCGAGGATGCTATGCGGCCATCTTACAGCAACCCAGTCGGCTACAATTTGAGCCTAACACCTAGTAAGGGGCAAGGGAAGGGACCTACAGTTTTACACCGGTTCCGAACGGTGAAGCAGCAGGTGTAGGTACACGTAATTTTTTCATAAAAAAAAAACTCATTGGTACACGCCGACCGCATTCAAACCTCGGACCTCTCGCATGAGAAGCCGATGGCCAAACCACTCGGCCACCCGCCACTGTAAAGTGCCCGTTCTCACCACCTCAGTCAGTCAGTCAGTCAGTCAGTCAGCGTGTAAGCGTCCACTGCTGGACATACGCCTCTCCAATTTTCCTCCAGTTCTCCCGGCCTTCAGCGGTACGGAACCACTGCTTTCCGCCGACGCACTTGATGTCGTCGTCCCACCTGGCGGGTGGTCTTCCCACACTCCGTTTTCCTGTCCACGGCCGCCAGTGTAGAACACGGTTACTCCAACGGTCGTCGTCTCTTCGGCTGACGTGTCCAGCCCACTGCCACTTGAGCTTAGCCACCAGGTATCCAATATCGACTACTTTGGTGCGTCGGCGGATTTCCTCGTTACGCACCATATCACGTAGCGATATTCCCAGCATGGCTCGCTCCATTGCTCTCTGGGCAACTTTCAACCTTTGGACTACACCGACCGTCAGAGTCCACGTTTCACACCCGTACGTCATAACCGGGAGGACACACTCGTCATATATACGGGTCTTTAAATATTGTGGAAGGTCAGACCTCAGGGCGAATTTTAACTTTCCAATTCTCTCTCTCTCTCGACTTCTCACCACCTCAACATAATGAAGATTACATACAGATGTTTTAACTCACAAAGGCGGTCAAGCCATACTTGTGGTTACCGAGCCCTCTTGAGCTTAAGCACAAAACAACGCTACATCACTAGGTGAACTAGGTGCCATGTCAGTGCTTCCCTTCGGTCGTGTCGGCTACACTGAACTGGACGGAGAACACGAACTATTTAAATAGCCGTTTCAACCGACCTTTCATTCAGTGCGTTGGTATCAATCCGGGCGGGTTAAACCCTACCACAGGTTCCTTGAAATCGGAAATTCCTCCTTGAAAAGGGAAATTTCTCGTGCATTTGACAGTAGTTACCCGACAGCTACATTTTAACCGAAAGCGGTGAAGTACTGCCGCAAGTGTGTACCAATTGTGTCATACCCGCCGGACTCGCTCGGTACATCCATATGTTGTTGACACCCAACTTCTGAGACTAGAACGATAAAAAAGATATGGACGCCGGACTGTCAAATGCTTGTATGAGAACTAGCGTCGCCGAGATGCGGGGATCGGAGTGTACTTACCGATGATAAGATATTCCACTATTGTGCACACTATACTTGGCTGTAGTGTTTTTAAACGTAAACATAGAGCATGTGGGCATTTTAAACAGGTTTTCGCGAACGCGCCGATGACAGACTGACGGGCCAGCGCGTGACCGTCCAATGAAACAAGTATGCTTTTACTTATATCGTGTTACGCTGGCGAGGATAGGGTTCGGGGTCCATACCTTTTTTATCGTTCTAGTTCTGAGATCGTTTTTCGAAATCTTTCCTGTGTCGAACGGCGAAAATATGGAACGGTCTTCCGGTGAGTGTGTTCCCCACCACCTATAACCTGGGAATCTTCAAAAGGTGTGTCAATAAATAAGACGACAACCTTTTTGTCCGCCGCATGTCGGCATGGCGCCTCTCTGAGCGTGGTTTCGCGAGGAATGATTGTTATTGGCTGTGTCTGATCTTCCGTTGAAGTATTGGGCAGACACCCGCGCCGCTTGTCTATAAAAAAAAACCGGCCAAGTGCGAGTCGAACTCGCGCACCAAGGGTCCCGTATCGCCATGTCACGGCTAGCGCTACTCACGCCATCTAGATGGCGTGTTATGAAATGCTTCATATTAGTTAATGTCATGCTTCATAATCTATTCGGTAGATGGCGCGCATACACTTTTTGGTTTCTTCTATGGGAACCCCCGTGAATTTTTTAATTTTTCTTATTTTTCTTATTTGTTGTTTCATCCGCCATAGTAACACAATATTCTGTGAAAGTTTCAACGGGCTACCTATTACGGTTCAAGAGATACAGGCCTCGGACAGACGGACGGACAGACAGACGATGGAGGCTTAGTAATAGGCTTCCGTACGGGATACGGAAACCTAAAAACCGATAAAGCTGTTTGAAAAGTACCCACCTTTAGTGACGTTTGCTGGTATGTGCACAGAGAGAGGCCCGCACTCAGCAACATCGGCGTACTCGTTGCGCAGTAGGCTAACGTATATGCCGGCCATTTCCGTTCGATACACTTCGTGCGGTTTCACACTCTCGTTCGGATTGTACGGTGCCGTTAACTGTATCACCGTCCATTCTGAAATCAAATATTTTTTTCTTATTAATAGCCGGGCACTGACTGAGCGAGCAGCCTCGCGATGCTGCCGAGGTCGTATTTTTTTTTTGTTATTTTTTTTTTATGGAAACTGACACGGTTGGCTACATCACCTGCAACATCAGTGATGTCAGCCCATAACACCGGGTGAACTAGGTGCCATGTCAGTGCTTCCCCCTTTGATCGTGCCGGCTACACTGAACTGGTCGGAAAACACAAACTATTTACATAGCCGTTTTGACCGACGTTTCATTCAGTGCGGTGGTACCAACCCGGGCGGGTTAAACCCTACCACCAAGTAAGATTAGGAGGGAAGGGACCTACAGTTTTATGAGGATTCCGAACCTCGGTCAGCCTCCAACGGTCAGCGGTCACCCATCCAAGTACTGACCGCGCCCAGCGTTGCTTAACATTCAATAGCGACAGTTGACTGTCTGCACCACTGAGCTATCGAGGCTGACAAATAAGACATTGACATTCCAACAAATAAGACTATGTGCCTCATGAAGATAGCACAATCACCCATTTGAAGCACATTTGGGATAGAAGAGGACCTACTCCCAGAGGCGGACTAGCAGCCTTAGCCGCCCTAGGCCGTTTGGTACCAGCCGCCCCAATTCAATGCAGCCGCCCCTTTCAAGTTTACAGCATAGATACAAATGTGAAGTTGTACGAAAATCAGTATTGCGTTCGGTTCAACCTGCCAGAAATATATTATTTCTCGGTTTATTTTACATATAGCAAAAGTATTTTTTATAAGTTTTGCGGCAATATTGACCTTATCGTCATAGCTAAATTATTTGGTCCGCGTAAATAGTGCGTCGTCTCCGCCGCCGCGCTCACCACTCCCGCACGTCGCACGCACTTGCTCCGGCCGGCACCGTTTCTATTCTGTACCTGCGCTCACTGCTTCCAGCAGCAGGAGCAGGTACAGATTGGCCGCCCCTAATATCTGGCCGCCCTAGGGCCGGGCCTAGTCGGCCTTAAGGAAAGTCCGCCTCTGCCTACTCCATATACTGTTGGAATGTGCCCGGAACCAAGAACTGAGTCAGAAGCTATTGAGAGACTTAAGAACTGACAGACTCAACCTGTTTTTTAAAGTACATGAAGCCTTGTAGCGAGCTCAGGGGGAGGAGTTTGAATTCATACTAAGTTTTTTTGTAAAATCACAGGCATTGAATCGTGCTGAAGTAATTTAAAATATCAATATAGTTACTATGGCCAGGAATGGCTAAAGCCTGAAGCAAAATAAAGATTAAAAAAAAAACGTCACGAGGCTGCCGTGCGAGGAAAAGCTTAATTGGGTAGATCAACTTTTTCTTTTTTTATGTAAATGTAAAAACCAGCTGCAAAGTCAAATAAAAGAAAAAAGGTAATCACAATTTATTACTTAGTTGAAAAACAATAAGTATAAAATACTTAGGTTTATAGGCAATTGAAAAAATATGTCAAGTGCGAGTTTTACTCGCGCACTGAGGTTTCCGTATCCGCTCAGGTGCCCTGGCCATATTTGAAATGTCACCCAGGCACTTGCCAGGCACTTTTCGAAAAATGTACGTTAAATTTACTAAAGCCTCAATGAGGTCGATGGCAATTGACAGTGGGAAAATGACAGAACCTCAATGAGGTCGTTGGCAATTGAGCGAGTATCTATCTGCTATCAATAATATCCGCCTACCTTTTGTCTTTCAACAATGCAATGTATAAAAGCCTGTGGCGCCGTCTATTATTCAATAGTGTGACTAATAGATTTTTTGGATGTTTGTTGTATGGGAGCCCCCTTAACTTTTAACATTTTCTTATTTTTCTTATTTGTTGTTATATCCGCCATAGTAACACATATTCTGTGAAAATTTCAACGGGCTGCCTATTACGGTTCAAGAGATACAGCCCTCGGACAGACAGATGGACGGGCGGACGGACGGACGGACAGACAGACAGACGGCGTAGGCTTAGTAATAGGCTTTCGTACGGGATACGGAAACCTAAAAAAGTAGGGAACTATTTAAAAACATTTTTTTTTCTTCATTGTCGACATTGCACCTAATTATTATCAAAACAACCATATTTCCTACCATCGGGTAGCTCCTTCAGTATCTTCAGAAAGTTGTCCACGTTGTTCTCTCGAGTGAAGTTCATGTACCGGACGTGCAGTGGCTCTTGCTGTGCGGGTTCGACGCCCGGCAGAGCTTCCTCCATTTCTCGGAGGTCGCGCTCGAGAAATGGGTACATGTCTCTTTCGACAGATCTGCAACTATATTTCATGTAACTCATTCCACGCACACATATCACATAAATATGTACATACATATACACACATACAACCTAACCACGCACCCTCAATGTTGAGACAATAAAAATATTATCATGTCATCATCATCATCATCATCATCATCATCATCATCATCATCATCATCATATCATCAATCAATCAATACTAATAATAAATCTGTAAGGGATGGTAATGGAGTAAGTTATTTTGTTTTATGAGATACTGCGTTGTAGACTCTATGTATATAATAAACCAAATTGATGATTTTTAGAAATTTTTCTGTATGTATGTATGTTCCTCCATAACTCTTAAACCGATCATCCGAATTCAATGAAACTTAGTACCTACAAGCACATTTACTTATAGATGACACAGGATAGGCTAAATAAAATTCAGTTCCGGTTACGCTAAGATGTGCCTCTCATAGAAACCGAATTGTTCTGCGCGCCAAAATAAAGTTACGGTAGAGGGCCTACTTACTTTCTTCTTTTCAAATACGAATTTCACGCGAGCGAAGCCGCGGGCAAAAGCTAGTTAAAACTAAATTGATGATTTATTTATATAGAAATCTTTTCTGTATGTATGTATGTATGTTCCTCAATAACTCTTAAACCGATCATCCGAATTCGATGAAACTTAGTGCAAGCACATTTATCTATACGTGACACAGGATAGGCCAAATAAAATTTAGTTCCGGTTACACTAAGATGTCGCTCTCATACAAACCAAATTGTTCCGCGCGCCGAAATAAAGCGGGCTTACTTACTTTCATATTTTTAAATAACAATTTCACGCGAGCGAAGCTGCGGGCAAAAGCTAGTAAGGAATATAACTATAATAAACTATAAAATACTACATATAAGGACAGACGGACGGACGGACAGATGGTGTAGGCTTAGTAACAGGTTCCATACCCGTACGCTACGGAACCCTAAAAAAACTAAATCAATTAAGAACCATAGTTAGTAAGAAAACTTACCCTGTGCTCATATCAGATTTTATTATATTTTCTATGGGTTTAAGGTAGTTGGTTACTTTCAGCATTTTGTCACCTGCAATCAAGAAGACAAAACAAACAATAAATAACTTTTTCATCGAATCTGACACAAATCAAATTTCTTTATTAATATACACGGCGTTGCAACCACTGGCGGCTGGTCCTAAAGTGCGCTCGTGCGCCGCACTACCACACGAGAAGTCTTCACTTCACTCAAAATAAATAATACCTTACAACATACTACATTAAAACCTTAAAGATCGTACTCCAAATAAATACGAATGTGAATTTGACCTTATTTTATAGATCACAAGGCACGTTTTTGCGAGTAAACGCGCGCGCCGTGCGGAATATAAATCGCACGCGGGTCTCCTATACTGAATGTATGGGGATCGGCAAAACACCGCTGGCGCGTGAGACAGAAGGTACTTCATATAAACAGTATGGGCCGAAAGGAGTTCTGCGTGCGGCGCACGAGCGGCAAACTAGGACGCTATATCGTGAATACCCGCGCGTGCGACACATCGCGTCGCGAGCGATTCGTTTTGCACAAGTCCGTCTTACAAACTCTTTGCCGTCTACCTAGAGTCAGCGCGCTGTCATGTGATGTCACATACCCGTTAGCGCGCGAATATTTAAAATGGGATATGGTTAGGTTTTGTGCTTTCTGTCACGTGATACTGTGAATTAAGTGGTGCCGATATTTGCCTAAGCGTTGGTTAAAGGCAAGGCTTTTGCAATCAGGTGATCCCGGGTTCAATTCCTACTTTTCAAATGCTTTTATTTTTATTTATTTTTTTAAGTATTTTTGGACTGTTTTCTTTTTGAAAGCTGCAGTAGTGTTGTGGTCTATGGGGTGTATTCATAAAGGTACTAAAAATGAGTTAAAAACTTGTTTGGATTTTTTTTTTCTTGTTTTTTGCAACTCATTGAGTGTCTTGAGAATATTCATACTAGGTACTTACATAATAAAACGCAGGCGTTTAAAAAATTCGGAAGTCCCGATCTTAAAATAACATGAGGGGAATGTGTTGGGAAATTTGGTATTTAAGTAGGTAGGTACTTAGCGCACTACCGGTGACTGAAGTCACCAGCCGCCACTGGTTGCAACCCCAACCGTAACACCCGAAAGGGGGTGATTCTGTACGTGAAATAGTATACTTTTGTTCTACGACTTTTTTATTTGAAGAAAAAAAAATTTTTTTTCTCCATACATTTTGAGATTAGGTAGGTATTTAAAATTTCTATCGAAAAAAAAATTTTTTTTTTGTTTCAAAAAATTTTTTTTCTTCACAGAAGTTGTTTAGTTTCGCATATAGAATAACCCCTTATGTCAGTTAAAAATATTACGGGGGCAACTGCAACATAAAAGTCTTCATTACCATTACGTGTAAGTTGGTAAAAAAAAAATCTAATTCTTTCTATTCCATACAATAAAACTAAAATTGTGCTTTTTCACAATTTCTGAAAGAAAGAGAACTAAGTATGTGTTGGAAGACTTTTTTGTTCCTGGCATGAAACTGAAACGATTAAGAAATTTTTTTTTTTACATTTGACATTAAAAAAAAACTTTTTTGGAAAAAAAAAATTCTTTGTTCTTTTACCGTAAAATATAAATTTTGTCTACATACCTTACCATAAAATATAAATGTCGGCGTGTACCAATGAGTTTTTAGAGTACCAACGAAAAAATTTACGTGCATACCTACACCTGCTGCTTCACAGTTTGGAACCGGTGTAAAACTGTAATTCCCTTCCCTTACCCCTTACTAGGTGGTAGGTAGGCTCAAATTGTAGCCGACTGGGTTGCTACCACCGTACTGGATGTAAGATGGCCACATAGCAGCCTCGGTTGTGTTCTCCTCTAGTCCAGTATAGCCAACAATACAGGGAAGTCTCTGGTATGGCACCTACCTTCTCGGAGGTGATATTGGCTGGTCGGAGCATGTATGTGCTTTGGCCCCTCCGACTCGGCTCATACCGGATTACATAAAAATTAAATTAAATTCATGCACCTCTTGAAGGACCCGAGAGTGTATTTGGGGGGGGGAATATATGGGCAGGGAGAGCGTTCCAGAGTTTACCGGCTCTGTAGAGGAAAGATCTGCAGAACCGGTTGGTACCCAACCGAAACTATAGATCAACGTTACCGGTAGTAAGGGCGACCTGCTCCTGCCTATAGAGGGCCATCGTGCGCAGACCGGCCGCCGTCGCCTCGCTCAGCTGGAACGCCGCCTCCGCCTCGCGCCCCTCCGCCAGACATCGCGCCCCCTTCAGCTTCCGGGCGTCTGTCGACAGTTGTTGTCGACGATGACAAATCACAATTTTTTTTACATACCTACATACATACATAGTGTCATGCCTGCTTCCCGGTGGGGTAGGCAGAGACAACGGATCTCCACGTGCCACGATCCCGACCCGACACACCTCTGCCGCCTGTTCCACTTTTTTTTTTATGCAAACTGACGCGGCTGGCTACATCACCTACAAAATCTGTGATGTCAGCCCATAGCACCGGGTGAACTTGGTGGCATGTCAGTGCTTCCCTTTGGTCGTGCCGGCTACACTGAACTGGACGGAAAACACAAACTATTTACATAGCCGTTTCGACCGACCTTTCATTCAGTGCGGTGGTAGCAACCCGGGCGGGTCAAACCCTACCACCAAGTAATATAAGAAGGGAGTCATATCCCTTAGTCGCCTTTTACGACATACACGGGGAGAGATGCAGTGGGGCTATTCTTTTAAAATACCGGCCCCACACGGTACGGCCTCCACACTCATAATGTTCTTCATTCATGCTCGTCGGTTACGGGTACTACGCACTTGACCCTTTTTGAGCACATGTCCGATCTGGTCCAGGTACGTGCGTCTAGGGCGACCCTTCCCGACTCTTCCACTCACATTCGCTGCATAAATTTCTTCCGTTAGTCTCCTATCATCCATTCTTTCAACACGGCCGAACGACCGAAGCATTCCTTTCTCAATCCTTGTCACTATATCTTCTTTCAGACTACAATACTCTCGCACCGCACTACACCATTTCTCAATCTATCTTTCATTGTAACTCCACACATACTCCTCAACGCGCGCATTTCCAATTTTTAATAAATTTTTTTCTACAATATATATGTTTTGTTCAAGTGTAAAATGTTAAAAGCATGTTTTGACCTGGTGTAAACAGCTTGTGTCGACCCCGAATGTCGCTGCATATTTGCTTATCCTGTAGTCAGTGGCGGCGCTACGCACATGAGGGGGCCTCGCAAAAATTCGTTTACCTTAGCTGACTCCCTTTGGGATCGCGCGATCCCAAAAAGTCTCATCAAAGCACACTTTGGTCTATTGCTTGTTGGGTTATTAATTTTAATTTGTGATTGTTCATGTAATTTTTGTCAACATATGATTAGCAATAAAACTCATATACTCATACATTAGTCTCATTATATTTATCGTTTTCTTTCTGACTGGGAAATGAAAGAGGCCACGCAAAGCTGATGACGCTGACGTCTACATTTGGTCTAGTACCGCCTTTGCCTGTAGTGATCAAAATCGGAAACAAATGTGGGCTGAGGTATAGTTAATGGCAGGTTTGATAGCAAATTGCTGGTAGTTATATCCTGTAGTTTAGGATGTTAGAAGAATATTAGTGAAAGAATTAGCCCGAGGAGATCAATACTTTTCGAGATTTTTTTTTTGAAAATTTTAATTAACTCTATTTCCTATTCGCTATTCCCTAGATTGTTTTATATCCTGTAGTTTAGGATGTTAGAAGGATATTAGTGAAAGAATTTAGCCCGAGGAGATCAATACTTTTTGAGAAAAAAAAAATTGAAAATTTAAATTCACCGCCCCAACATTACCTGTTAGTATGGCTATTCCCTAGAGTTATAAGCCAGAGGCGCGGAGGGAGTGCAGCCCCCGTCCGCAGTAACAAAGCGCAGGCGCCTGTTACGCAAGGACAGAGGGGATGCTGGCTGCACTTCCCGCAGCGCCGGAGAAGAGCCAATCGCAATTAACTAATGAGTTTTTTTTATACGTTGCTCCCTTTTTGGAGGTACTATGTATGCCTCCCCCCCCCCCCCCCCCCCCCCCTAAACGGCCATTCTCCTCGGGGGGGAGCTTCATAAATCTATACACCAAGCTCCCCCCTCCCCCCTTCACCACCTGCCAGTCTATACCCACCCCCAAATTTGTGCATTCGACAGAGCCAAGGGATCAGTTATTGTAATGAAATAACAAGCACAAGGATGCAACAGATGGAACTCAGTACTCACTATGATAATTGGGCGCCAAAGGGTCCGGTGGACAGCTACGCAAGAATGATTCTACTACGTCTTCGACTTGAAATTCAACCTCCTCCGTCGCATTCATTGCTACTGCCCTAAGAGTAAATTTTACAAACAATACCTACTTTTTCATTTCAATTCAATTCAAACCATTCAAACTCAACGCAAGAATTTGACATGAAGAAGATAACTTTGTCAAAATGTCAACTGTCACCAGCGGCCAGTGTCGCCAGATGGCAAATACAAAATTGCTTCCGCGTTAATAAATATGAAGCTTGAAGTTGAAATAAAAAAAACCATCCGACCCATTAAAACGTTTAAAATAATTTCCGTTTAGTTACATAAAGGTGTCGGGGGACCGCTAAGTATCTGAAATAAATTAACACAAATATAACAACTAAGAGCTGCGCGGTTTTAATTTAGGCTCACTTCATATTATTATCTTCCCGTGCAAAAGTGCGTAAAAGGCGATTATGAGACAAGGTACCGTGCTAAAGGACAACAGGCTAGCCAGCTAGGTACGGTCGTTCCACCGAGTTTAGGATTTTTCAAAATCATTAGTTGCTCACGAATCTTAATGTGACTTTTAACCGACTTCAAAAAAGGAGGAGGTTATATGTTCGGCTGTATGTATTTTTTTTAAGTATGTTCAGCAATATCTTCCCCAATTGTGAACCGATTTCGATGATTCTTTTTGTGTTCGGTTCAGTCTACCTCCAAGGTGGTCCCATTTTTTTTTTTGGTAAAGATCGGATTGTTCGATTTATGTTACCCTCTGGATTGTCTGGCTGGATTACTGGATTGTTTTTTTTTTCGGAGCAAAGATCAGTCAGACTTTTTTCTTTAATTTTATTTTTATTTATTTACATTCTTATTTACTATATTTTATAAAAATTTTTTATGTTGTTAACCCCTTACCGCATGAGATGCCGTATCTGGCCGGGAAAAACATATGATAGAGAGGTTGTGAAGGGCTATTAGGTTGGTATTGGGAGTTAATTTTTTTTAAATCATTTAGAAGAGTTATAGCAAAAATACTGAAAACCCCATATCTGGCATAACATGCAGTGCAGGGCATACTGCCTTAAGGTCACAAATGGGTTTACATGCATTACAGTTTATTGTAGGTAGGCAAACTATAATAAAATATTTATAATGAATTAAGTGTGTTTTATTTGCCCTTATGTTGTAAAATCTAGCAGACATGACAATGACTCACATTCACATTACATACTCTACACATTAAACATTAGACATTACTACATGACTGAAATTAGATAATCTCACTTACTTTTTATTCACTCGAATGATTATTCATAATACTTAAATTAATACGGTAGGTGAAATTGTTTGAAGCAATTTCTGTCTTTGTTCAGGCAATGATGACATCGACACTTCTCGCATCTGATGTAACTGCATGTAATGCCATATCTGGCAGTGAACAGATTGCATGTAATCCCATATGTGCCCACGTTTATTTGTACTACTGCATCTAATGACATATATGGGAGGTAACTTCGGGGGTTATTTTCAGGTAGAATGACTGACTGAAATCTACGTACCACTACATGAATAGATGTTGGATATGGCTAATATAAACCACATATTACATAAAGCAAATAAAAATGCAAATTACCTTACAAAATCGAATGCGCCGCTACACGAAAAACATGTCAGTCTTTGATCAAACTTTTTAGTAATTTTCTTTACCATTAGATGGCAATACTTGTTGAAAAATGACAGATTAGCTCATGCCAAATGCGGAATAGCATTCACTATTGCAAAAATCTGTCTAAAAAAAATTGTGAAGTTACATATATGGGTTGTCATGCAGTAAGGGGTGACTCTGTGTTCAGTCAGATTTTTTTTGTCACACTTCGACCGCATTGACCATGAATCCTCACTTACTTGACACTAGAAAGACTTTTTAATTGCACTGACGTGGCACCAAGTACAAAAACATTTAACATTTTACAGAAACAAACGATAAGTAGGTAATTTATATTATGAGGGGCCAAGCAAGGCGATTGTGTGAAGTGTGTAAAAATGTCATGATAAGTTAGGTTACGAAAATTTGAACATGAATACAATGTACTTCAAACCTGACGGTGTTAAAAAAGTTAATAAATAAATAAACTGACATGGCACCTAGTTCACCCGGTGCTATGGGCTGACATCATGGATGTTGTAGGTGATGTAGACAACCGTGTCAGTTTCCATAAAAAAAAAAACTTATTCCTTACAGGGATTTCTCCCAGCCAACATTTGGATGGACACATACAGACAGACGAGGCGTCACACTTATAAAACCCCACTTTTGCATTGGGGGGTAAAGCGAATAACAAGCATGGCAATCTCATACATACTCGAAATTGAACCTTTTGAAAATTTAACTTTAGCAGTTGTTTTTCACTCACACATTGGATGAGAATTCTATTGAAAAGAGTAACGTCGGTCGTCGTCGTCCGTCCGTCGGTCGTCGCGGTCGGTACGTGAATACACCTAGGTAGATAGAACTATTATTGTTCAATTTATGATTTTTTAAATTAGATATGGCAACACACTAAGTAGTTATTTGTGTTGCTAGTTGAATTATGTATCCCAGTTTAGCGAGAAATTAAGGGAAAGGTTTTGTACGAATGTGTACCTACGCAGCAGCAGTCGAGTAGTCGTGTGTTTCGTGCAAGCTAGAAATCTCATTTACATTATGATTTTAATTCAAAGTAAAACAATTTGGTCACCAAACTAAGACGCTGTCAAAAATATATATTTGAATGCGGATGGATGCGCATTTTTTCTTGTTTAGTGTAAAACAGATTTGGAGTGGTGGGAACACTGAATTATTACCACTACATAGAAAACGCATAAAAAAATAATGGAAAAATAAAAATAATTTCACCGCCCGACCCGCTGCAAGCCCCCGTGCGTGTCGTTCATCGTTAGTGAAGCCGCCAAAAGTTTGTGCCGGTCTGTGTGTATCGTGTGGTAGCATGCGACTGATGCGATTGTCCGCCGGCCGCCGCTAGCGCGCGCCGTGTCGCCGGGATCGATATCGCAGACAAAGGTACGCCCGTCGCGCCGCCACCGGCGCTAGGTTAGGCGTCGGACGCGTCCTTCATGTCGTCGACGCAAGATGCAACGCTCTCATTGTGTACGGCGACTATACAGCGTGATGTTCGCTCTGTATGGGGTTCAGAGGATGCATTCCAGCTTGGTAAATAACGAGCTGCTCGCCATGACAGCCAAAGGGATGCCCGCTGGTTGACAGGTTGTACAGGTTGTCAAGGCGATTCGTGGTCGAGGCTGGTTGGAGGTGCTATGATCTGGTATTGAAACTGATGATAATTGAGGGGTTTAGATTTGAAGGAGTGCTGTTAGCACTCGGTTGAATGGGTCTGTTTGTGTATATAAGCTGGTGGCTATACTATATAAACTATAATATACTATAGAAAGGGTTAGGTGCTTGCATTCCATTGGATCACTCTGTACCCGTTTCATGGTTGTTCCTTTAACAAACAGTTCCGTTGTTACTGCGTAGCGAAATATTTTTAATCAACTTAGAAACTGTTTGTAAACAAATTACCAATTTAAAAAAAATCTACTCGATACAAACTAACATTTTGAATTGGTGCACCAGATCGTACTGCATGTTTAACCTCTTGGCTTCCGATGGGGCCGGCCTGCCTGCAAACCGCTTACATCCGTTGACTACGGATGGGGCCGATCGGTCCAAAAAAAAAAAACCAAATGGTATAGCAAATTGTGACCACAATGAATTTTTCTTTGAACAAGTGGGAATGGTGGACTGTACGGATAGAAACCTTTGCCTTTCCTTTAGAACACATTTTAAAAATATTCCCAGGTCTTGAGAAAAACAAATTTTTTGACAGCTGTCAATATATTATCCCCTCATGTGCGAGCGGACCCGATTAGCTGTCAGCCCTTGAGTGCGGCGCCATTTTGGCCAAAATAAATTTTGGTCAAAATCGGGTGCGCTCTGCGTTTTTGGCGATATTTCTAGACTTTTTTCTTTTAAACGTATATGAAAAGGTTTTATTTTCCAAATGTACATAAAATTTTCTATAATTTCATTGGTAATGTGTTTAATACTATCATTATTAAACTGGTTTAAAAAAATCAAGAATTTTCGGAACGGTTTTTGCCTAGGGGGTTACCAAAATTACGATACTTTACGAATAAATCGTTCCTCAGCGCCGAGAAACTATTGTAAATGAAGATTACTTACTCTTCCATCGTTTTTCACAAAGAAAACACCAAAAAATCCACAAGAAACCACTAAAAACACGAGGCGCACACGTCACCGTCCGCGAACACAGAGAGACCGACTGAAGATCGCTTGTCAATAATTATTTGACAGGACAAGCACATAGAAGTGTGTATTTTTAGGTAGCCTACTCTTTCATCAATTACTAGACATTCGTTAGAAGAGTTAAGAAGGATGTTGCACGTTACAATAAATTATTTGTATGAAGTCGTCCGAGCCGCCCCGCGGGGGTGGGCCGCACATCCGACACAGCAAATGACACCGCCCCCACGGGGCCGTACGCACGTCAGGGGTTATAAGCGTGTCATTATTTTTTTGATTGACTGAAAAAAGATGGCGGATGAACAAGTTTGATTGCCGCGTCGCTCGTCGTAAATAAAAAGTATATATTTTTGAGATTCTCGCGATACGAGAAGAAAACAACAGACATTAGAAGTACAACAGAAAAGGCTGTATACTTTAATTAATTTTGCCTGTTCCGAAAAGGGATGAATAAATATAAAAAAATAATATGCATGTCATTTCTTTCTAGCAAGATGGTAAACTGGTTTCTAGTCTAACATTATTTAGAATGCGTTACTTGAATTTTATGTTAGAATAGCTGTGCCCGCGGCTCCGCCCGCTCTCATATTTGACTTCTCTGCTAACCTCATAAGCCATTTAGCGTGATAGTAAGTAGCCTATAGTTGACGGGAAGAATCAAGCTATCCATAGAATTTTTTTTTATTAAAATCGGTTTAGTGGTTCTCGAGTTATAAGCGGACAGACAGACAGACAGAAAGCAGACGTTGGATTTTATTAAAGG
The DNA here is from genome assembly GCA_946902875.1 of Nematopogon swammerdamellus. Taxonomy (NCBI): domain Eukaryota; kingdom Metazoa; phylum Arthropoda; class Insecta; order Lepidoptera; family Adelidae; genus Nematopogon; species Nematopogon swammerdamellus. The sequence continues at coordinate 1,497,110 of OX336356.1, read as the reverse complement.
TAAGGACAATTCTGAAAAACTACTACATCGTCTTACAGATGAATATTTAACAGGTGATGAAATCGACACTTTGTGCTATGTGTTCGCCTTATCGGAAACCTCTGGGCCCGTTGCATTTAGGCAAAGGTTTCCATCGAGGTTTCCTTTTCCGAACTGTTGAACGTGTGACTTGCGAGTGGCCACTGTTTTTCTTACAGCGCGCTTAGAGTTGTAAAGAAACACTTTTTTTTCTGACATAAAAAAAAACAAGAAAAAATACAGTTTTTTTTCTGAAGTAAGTTTTTTTTTCAAGAGTACGAAAATAGAAATATCATAAGGTGGTTACCGTTAAACTTAATTTGACAGTAATTTAAGTGTTTTTAAGTTCATTAATTTAATTTATTTAAACTAAATTTGACTTTTAATTTTTAAAATTACAATAACACATACACATTTAGCGTTTCATCTCATTTTAGTTATAGTATTTTCTTTTCTCTGAAAAAAAAAAAAACAAAATTAAAAAAAAAAACGATGGTGCCAATTTTTTTTTTCATGTTTTTTTCTGAAATTGTAAAAAAAACATTTTTTTTTTCAAGTTACATCACTAAGCGCGCTAGACACATGTAACAATGTGGCGGTTATGTTTGCAGGTCTCGCATCCGTGAAGATGAACTATGAGGCCGAGCGAGCCATGAACCAGAAGCGGCTGCGGATGGAGGGGGAGGCCCACGGTGTAGTGCAGGGCAACGGACTCCCGCTCAACTACATGGGTGAGTCTGTGTGGAAGAGCCGTGTGTGGGTGAGCCTGTGTGGTTAAACCGTGGATGAGCCTGTGTGGGTGAACTGTGGATGAACTGTGGCTGATTGTGGATTAACTGTGGGTGAGACTGGACAAACCATGGGTGTCTATGCGGATAAACTGAGGATGAGGCTGTGTGAATGAACTGTAGATGAGTCTGTGTGGATAAACTGGGTTATTGTGGATTAATGTGGGTGAGACTGTGTGGACAAACCATGGGTGTCTATGCGGATAAACTGAGGATGAGCCTGTGTGAATGAACTGTAGGTGAGTCTGTGTGGATAAACTGTGGCTGTTTGTGGATTAACTGTGGGTGAGACTGTGTGGACAAACCATGGGTGTCTATGCGGATAAACTGAGGATGAGCCTGTGTGAATGAACTGTAGGTGAGTCTGTGTGGATAAACTGTGGGTTATTGTGGATAAACTGTGGGTGAGACTGTGTGGACAAACCATGGGTGTCTATGCGGATAAACTGAGGATGAGCCTGTTTGAATGAACTGTAGGTGAGTCTGTGTGGATAAACTGTGGGTTATTGTGGATTAACTGTGGGTGAGACTGTGTGGACAAACTGTGGGTGAGACTGTGTGGACAGACCATGGATGTGTCTATGCGGATAAACCGAGGATGACCCTGTGTGAATGAACTGTAGGTGAGTCTGTGTGGATGAACTGTGGGTGATTGTGGATTAACTGTGGGTGAGACTGTGTAGACAAACCATGGGTGAGTCTATGCGGATAAACCGAGGATGAGCCTGTGTGAATGAAATGTAGGTGAGTCTGTGTGGATGAACTGTGGGTGTCACTGCGTGGATGAAGCGTGAGTGAGTCTTGTGTGGATGAACTGTGGGTGAGTTTGCGTGGATGAACTGTGGGTGAGTCTGTGGCTGAAACGTACAACGTACCAAGTACAGTCTCGGGTCCTTCAAGAGGGGCGTGAATGGGCACCTGTCAGGCCGGCATGGCATTCGCAACCTCCGAATACGACCGAATGTCCATGGGCGCCGTTAGCCACCTCATGGGTGCCTCGGCGCCATATGTCGAGCTAACAATAAAAGAGCACTCAAAATGTTATACTGAAAATATGCTATTGGTTTTTTTATAAAAAAAAAGTATGATAAAAATATTATCGTAGTAGAGTCGACAGAGCAAGCTGCAAGCGCAACTGTAGGCCACTGCTGAAAGCCCTGTTTTGTCGTCACCGCAGACAACGGCCACCAGATCCCGTACCAGCCGTACGCGGGCGCGTACAACACGCACTACCCGCCGCCCGAGGCGTTCTCCGCGTACGGGCCGCCCCCGCCCGGCGGCTACGCGCCGCAGAACCTGTCGTACGCGCCGCCCGCGCACCAGAACTACCCGCACCATCAGACCTTCCCTCATCAGCAGCAAGCGCCGTTGCATATTGCGCAGCCGCATATGGGTGAGCATTATTTATCATTCACCAGGACAGACTTTATTATTATTATTTTATACTCTTTATTTCACATTTTTACAACAAATTTATATAAGTTTTACATATGTTATACGGTAAAAATCTGCCAAGTGCGAGTCTTACTCGCGCGCGAAGGTCCAGGTTTCCGTATCTATCCGCTATCAATATTATCCGCATATCCGCTCAGGTGGCATGGTCTTCGAATTTGAATTATCAGCTATATGTTTATGTCATGACAGGTCTCCATGTTTGCCCACTGACAACAGCTGTTACCATAGTAATGTCACTTTATTTTTTAAAAGTGATCTGTCAAACGTCAAGCTTTTAGCACTTATGACCTCCTGCGGTAGTTCGTTCCAAGAGTCCGCAACCTACCTTCCTACCAATGGCACCTACCTTCTCGGAGCATGTGCTTTGGCCCCTCCGACTCGGCCACCCATACCGAATTACATAAAAAAAAGACCAGGTTTTTGTTCAGTGTGATTTTTCTGCTCCAATTGAAGTTTCTAAAGGGTTTTCCAATAGGGACGCGTCGATGTTGACAGGCCGTGGCGGCCATGTTGTTATGGCGGCAACTGTCAAATCAGTTGTTCATTAATCAGTAACTGATGCCAAGTCATCATGTCAAGTTACACGATTGAGCAGCTCAAACCTAATGACCTAATGATAATGCCGTTTGTTCGCTGCCTGGGCTTTGGAGTGTTTGGAAGAGGACCCCAATTTTGGCCGAAAAATCATTTTTAGCAACGAGGCACATTTTTGGATGAATGGCTATGTTAACAAGCATATTTGGGACGATGCCAACCCATATGAGGTTTACCAAGTGGCAATGCATCCACAAAAAGTTACTGTTTGATGTGGATTTTGGGCCGGTGGTGTCATTGGTCCGTATTTTTTCGATTTTTCCGTGCCACCGTGAGAAGCCGCGGCGGACATTTGAATGATGTCATATTCCACACATAAATGGCATACATGGGCCTTTCAAACAAAAAAAGAAATTCGTTAATACCTCACACACAGCTTTTGAACATCGACCCGTCCCTATTGGAAAACCCTTTACATAAAATCATGTGTACAAATAATAAAATTGGGAATGTAAAAATGCTGCACGGTTGTGTTCAGTGCAAGGGTATGGCTCCGGCGGCGCGGAGGTGCACAAATGGCCACCGCAGCACCTGCTGCCCCCGCACGACCCCCAGAAGCCGGACCTGAAGCTGCCCAAGCCGGAGATTAAGCTTGAGCCGTCGGAGACACAGAAGAGGAGCCACCCGCCCGATAATGACATTTTGGTGAGTTGAATATTGAGACGAAATGTGGCTGTATCACTCTACCGCTCTACCCCTCGAATATTGAGCGAAAGGGACACTATAAATAAAATTGATTTTCATATTGCCCCGATTTCCACCTCCAAAATTAGACCGATTTTAACACGTTAACAGCGGATCACGAACAGCATTCGTGATGGTATGTTTTCTGTAGCTCGCGGATCACGAATGCGACTCATCAGATTTTGCACTGTTCTTTCTAAAATAACGAGCACTGTTTGTGATGCGCGTTTTGTGTATACTGTAGTTGAGTGTTAACCACACATAAAGTTCATCTATAAGAGGTAGCGCGGGAGAGGCAGGGTGATGACTCTCGAGTGCCACTACTCAGTGCGCAGCGAGCTACGACAGAGTGTGTACAATATTTTTTTTTAAAACTACATTTTTGTATCCATCGTGGTAAATCAATAAGAATATAAATATAATTGTTTTATTCATTATCCTAAAATACAAAGATTTGTCTATTATTTAAAAAAATCTATACCAATATCTTCATTTGTTATTTTTCTATACGCTAAACAATAATGCTGAAAATCCCTTATAGGAATTTTCAGCATTATTGTATTTAGGGATAGGCGCGCCTTATAATACGCCGCTGTTAAAGTGTTAAAGATATTTTCGTCAACTGTATTAGAAGATAATATTGCATGTCTGCGTGTTTTGATTTTTAGTGTCCCAAAACAGTTGATGAAAGTTGTGTACTGAACGTCTGTTGATGCCATTCAATTTTAGGGAATTTTGGACATTATTGCCAATTTCTAATAATATGCACCTTGAAAATTATGTATTTATCATTACCAGACAACTAAAAATATGTGCCTTGACATTGCGTCTCAAGAGTACTATACGTTTAAAAAAAAAAAATTTTTTTTAAACTTTACTAATGCACCATCTGTTTAATGATGCCCTTGGACATTCTGTGATGTACGGGGATTGTCATGCCGGCCTTACAGGAGCCTTTCACGTCCCTTTTGAAAAACTCCTGGCTGTACTTGTAATAGGTATAATAATTTTTTTTCTGATGTACCATCTGCCATCAGAACACAACACCACAAGCATATTAGGTATTTTATGGAATATGAGGTTCAAATAAAACATTGTTTTACTACAATCATTTTATTTCCATAATTATCATTACCAGGATAGTCCCTAGCAAGGTTCTAAGTAAAGTGGGACTTCATACAACACTTAATACGACAAACATTTTGTAACTTCTTACAATGTAAGATGTTGTGAATGTTGTGCAATATTTTGCAATAGTTCAGTACAATTCTGCAATGAGTCATGTGCATTATATTCATAAAATTTTTATTTATTAATTTTTTATTTTTATTTTTGTTTTATTAACAATTTTTTTAAGTCAATGGAAAAATCAAATTGAAAAACAAAAAAATACGATAGCCATTTTAGTTCTAATTTCTTCACACTTTTATTTATATTTTTATAATTATTATATTCTGTACATTATAAATAAAAAAAAAACACATATTTCACATATTTATGGTTTGCGTAGGTTTATAAATATTTATTGTATTACTAATATTACTCTTATGTGTGGTTTATATATGTAATATCTGTAATAACAACAAGTATACATATATTTATACATTTATTTATTTGTGCGGATGAATGATTTGAGTAGGTATACATATATTACTAGTTTACTAACACATCAAAGTATTTTTCTTTTTTCTTTCTCATTACTATTTTTATCAATCTTTAAAGTACCTATACCTAACTAAACCACACCAAATACAGAGAATAGACAATACGGACGAAAGTCTAGTGCCTTCTTCGAGCATAGCTACATACACATCATTTTTAAAATTCTAGTAAATTACGTAGATAAGATAAACAAGTATAATAAACACCTATAGAAGGTGTGGACCTGAGCTTGCGATGTCTTCACCGAACATATCCGGGCCCATCGGCAGTAGAGGAGGGTGTTAATCGAGGTCGGGACTAGCGAGTGGCCACTCTAAATTTCCCGCGCATGCTTCACGTTTCGGCTCGCGTCAAGCCCTCGTCAGCTAGTCTGCGTTGACTAGGACGCGGGGAAACCACCAGTCCCGCTCTCGACCTCCCTCTCTCTACCTATCCATATTCTGTAGGATGCTTCCAGTGACGTTTTCGAAGCTCTCTCCATATATGAGCTTAGCGTCGATCTTGGGAGCCCTAGATTCTTGAAGAGACTGTAGAGCGACTTCGCTGGTAGTCCTCTTGCTCCGACTTCCACAGCGAAGAGATCAGTCTTGAATCCGTTTCTCACAATCCGGTCTACTAAGTTGCAGTACTTGTTAAGTTTGATGTTGTGGTCCTTCGGTATGTTACTTTCCCATGGAACTGTAAGTTCAACAAGTACTACATGCTTTGTCGCTTTTGAGAATATGAGTATATCCGGTCTTAATGCTGTGGTACAGATTTCCGAAGGCATTTGGTAATGCTTCTCATGTGTGTCCATCAACAATTCCCAATCCTTTGCTGCTCCCAAAATTGAAGAAGGTTTAGTTCTATCTTTGGGCAGCTTATTGGCTCCAGGTTTCACAAAGTTGACCTTCTGGAAGCCGCTACTGGTTTGCCCTTTCCTGGTCCGTGCAATTGACAGGTTGATGGCCTCTCTGATGATTTGGAGGACTTTATCATGACGGTAGGAATACTGGCCTCGCTCAAGTAGTATTTTGCATCCGCATAACAAATGTTTGGCCGTGCCTACGAACTCCTTACATGACGGGCATAGTCTATTTGTAGATTTCCCCCATCTAACTAGGTTACTCGGGTCGGGGAGAGTAAGCTGGAATGCATTTAAGTAGAACTTAAGCAGCTCAGGGGACCAGTTGTATATTATGGATTTCCACTTCAATGCAGGAGGGATGCAGAAGTCACCCACTGTTAGCCAATCATTCTGCATTTCTAGGTTTAAGGCGTGAAGTTTGAAGCCTTGTTCCATGTCCTCCTGAGCAAAACCTTTCAGTATTTCTTTATCAGACTTTGCTGTTTCTATGCCCAATCCAGATCTATTGGTGCGTGTACCAACTTGGAATGATTTGTAGAAGTCGAGTCTCGATTCCAGTTCATCTGATAGTGATGTGTTGGGTAAGGCTTGAATAGCGCTATCATTGGAGTCTTTGAGTATACATCGTTTGGCTATTCTCGCCTTTTGATAAAATATCGACGGTTTCTTAATGATAACAGTAGAGCCGCGCTGGTCCGAACCCTGCCTAATCCGTTGATCGCGGTAATCCGAACGATCGAAAATTCCCAAATTCCCTCGCACCCGCGACCTTGCCTCATTAGTTTGCCCGCACTCGTGCTCTGGAATGTTCCGGGTAACATTGACAAATATGAAGTGATTCAGTAGTTAGATCGAGGAGTAAGAGTAAACATTGCAAAGAAATTCGGGATTGGGAAAACGACTGTGGCTGACATCAAAAAGAAGAAAACGAAAAATTGCCAAATCAAAACAAAAGTCAATGCTAGATTTTCTTGTTCCAAAGTAGTATGTAGAAGGCATTATGTAGGACAATATAAAGTATTTGTAATTTTTTTCATTTGAATTATGTATGATCGAAGATGGCTAAAAGAAATAAAACACAAAAAAATCAAAAATTTTTATTTTTCACCTCCATAGAATATGCCCCATACTATAATCCGAACACCCCGTTATTTCGAACCTCCTGTGTTTTTAGGGGTTCTGATTAACGAGGCTCTACTGTAATTTGTTAAAATTTTCAATAAAATATTTGAACTTGGAAGATGAACAATTATCTGATCTTCCAGATTATAGAACACTCCTACCAACTCCCTGCTCTTTAGCTAGATATTTAAACAGTGGAATATTTTGTAATCCAACGAATATTTCCTCATGGTGTAGATTGGTAAAACCTGTAGCTACCGAAATAACAAAAAAATAAATAGTCAACACTCACAGAGTGAACGGCATTGCAGTATATTATGCTTGAGAAAAACGGCGAATTGTGCAAGTACTGGTTATACATTCTACCTAACACTTACAATTAGTTGGATTCAGGTTGCACTGTAGTTACAACTTCACTGCACCTATCGCTAGTCGTGACTATACAACAGTGACAATTTGCAGATCTCTACCGCTACAAGTTGTCGATTCAACACTTCTAAAACAGTTACAATTTTCATTGATGAAGTCTAACCACATTTTTCTAGTCTCCTTTATGCCTACGAGAAACAGTATTGAGTAAAATAAAACGTCGTAAAAAAGTGAAAAGAACATCCAATAATTCATTACTGATTGGACAGTTCCATAGTGAATATCATGAAAACGAAAGAGAAAGGTTACGACCACACAGATGTGATGTATTCCTGAAGTAAATAAAAACATTATTACTAATACAGTGATACAGCTGTAGCTCCCGCGGCGGCTGTGATGCCTGGCACAGTTGCACAAAGAGCACACTACTCGTATATACTGACAAGCGCTGTACACCATCGCTGTAATCGCTATTAAATAATACCCTAAAAATGCACATTCTGTAAGCAAGTAATGTCTTTCTGTAATCCCGTAAGTTTGAAGACTGAAAAACAACATAGGTGTGAGCGACGAGAATAATGCTGATTTCAGTATGAAGCTAGACTCTTCTGGGTCGTAGAATACGTTCGCAAGCTTCTTGCGAGCGAGGAGAGCGCCGCTCAACATCCATAAGCTCGTCACCAAGTAGCTGTACATGCAGCCGCAATAAATATATATGAGAAACCGTATATCTTCGATTCGTATAGATTCGATTAAGAGTATGCACACAAGATATGGGCTGAGAAGCCTGGCTCCGCACATGTTCAGCCATATCACGTTGGCCGGCTGCCTGCGCCACTGGGGGAACAACGCTGCGGTCATCAGCATGAGGCAGTATCCCGCCGTTGAAAGCAATGTGCCGGAATAAAGGATAGGTTTAGCGTATACTTGCAACATTTTAACGGTAGTTTAGTCAGCACCACATGTTCGTTCAGGTTCCTAATTCGAACTGAGCGCGGCCTCACCCAGAACCCTTGCCATTCTGGGGGAAATGTTATGTACCTTTTTATGATTAATTACCAATAAACTATTGTAATGTCTGAATATAGGCAACATCATTACAATATTTTTCACATTACTTCGAATTTCATGAGGAGTTTAACCTTGTGGGTTCCCAATTATTAAATATGCAACTCTCAAACAACTGGAGTAAGCGGACTGTTTTTAGTATTGTGTTGTCGTTTTTAGGTGTTAAAAATGATAAAAAAATAATGTTGGGATTGTTTTATTTTTTCGTAATTTTCATTACCAGGCACAGTGTCAAATATGACCATAAAATCGGACACATCCTTTTTATTCCAGAAATTTATAGATTTAGTTATTTAAAATGCTAGAGTAAAACTCCCCCGCCTCTGCGACTTTTAGTTTAGGAGCAGTGGCGGCTGGTGACCTATGGGACTGGGTGTGCGCTAGCTACTTAGTACTATACCCAAACGTGAATCTAATGGATACCGCGGTCTTGACTTATTTGCAAAAATTATGTACCCACCCAGCGTCCTAATTGCTCGAAGAACCAAAGCGACACTTCACTGCGCGCGCAGTGGCCACGAGCGAGCCGCGCCTCCCGCGCACCCGCGCGCGAGGCGTCGCCCGCGCCCGCCCGGCCAGACAGCGTGCGGTACTGATATTAATGTTTGTGTCGCGTCGGTGTCGCGTCCTTGCCGCGCCGGGCAATGAAGAAAACTTCACAATGTACATGTTAACTGACGAAAAGTCGTTCAAACTGCTAAAAAACGGATTTGCAAAACATCCCGGCGCGGCGGCGCGGCGATTGTCGGTCGACCGACGCGTCACGCGACGACGGGTCTCGCCCCGAACTGAGAAGGCGCGGCGCGCCAAACAACGCCTGCCTAGCTCTTTGAGTGATTCCATTTTTTGACTTTAACTAAAATAGCGAAATATTTTCGTAACGCATTAATGTTTGTCGTAACATTCGAATATGTATCAAATCGATATTCGAATAATTCAAATATTCAATTGCAAACTCGATCTGTTATATATAAGAAACAACCCATATTCCAAAAATGGACTTGCCTGTCGAGTCGTGCAACAGCGTATAGTGCGCGGGACGGATCTCGGCGTGTCGTCGCCGCAGCGGGCGACCCGCCACGCGAATACACTATACAGTACGGTGCGGGTGCGAGGGAGAACACTGACGAACCGCTGCGGAGGCGACACGCCGCCGAGATCCGCCCCGCGCATTATACATACATGTAGGTACTTAGCGCTTGTGTGTATCTTCGACCCAGAGTTTGGATCGCCCCCGCCGCGCCCGCGCGCTCCCGCCCGCACGTGCCCGCGGTCGGGTTCACGATCTCGGCTTACTTCGGCTCATCGTCGGCTGGCTCGGTCGCGACGTGTCGCACGCGCGTCTATCCACAATATACTGTCCTTCTTTTTCCGTCGTGTGTCACACGCAGAACGCAACCTTGTTCCACACATAATCGTATGAAGAGTGTTTTGTTTCACGCGGCGGGGCAGCGGCGTTAGACATTTTCTCATAGTATCAATACAAGAGACGTTCGCGGTGTTTTCTAATGCACTCGGCGGCGGCGAGCTCGGCGGCGCGGCGCGGCGATGCGTAGTATGTAGTACGTATTACGTACAGCAAAATCGTGCCTTGTTGTCTAGGAAATAGGAACGAATTCAGTTTGATATTTTTACTTCGATCGGTGATATTCATGGAAATGTTTAATATTTTAATTTGTTTATTTCTTTCGGGTGAAGGCGCTGTTTTGTGGTAGTGCGGCGCACGAGTGCACTTAAGGGCCAGCCGCCACTGTTTAGGAGAAATACATTTTTGAAAATTACACTTTTTTAGTTTCGAAAAAACGAAAAATAATTCTACAATTAAAACTAAGCTACTGATTTAAATTTCACTCAGCCTTATCAAAGACCCTTTCGAATATCCACATTTGAAAAGTTATTCGAGGCTGTGAAAGTTTACAGAAATCGAAATATATATATTTTTTATTTTTTTTATTTAATTTTTTTTCTCCTAGATCCCGTAGTAGTAGGCGGAGATATTTATACCGAAAATAGTTCACTATTTCCTCTGTCCGTTAAAAAAAAACCGACGCCTAATTCCATGGGTTTAAGAAGTTATGCTCATTTTAGTGCAATTATCAAGTTTCGGGCAATAGGGTTGGCACTTTACAAAATGTTTTATTTTTCCGCAAAATAATGATATGGTCACAGCAGTGGATGTATATGGACTGGTCAGTTAGTCAGTCAGTGTGTATGTGTTCACTGCTGGACATACGCCTCCCCAATTTTAAACATAGTAGCCGACATGAAATGAAGGGAAACACTGACATGGCATGCATACCTAGTCCTCCCGGTGTTATGGGCTGACATCACGGATGCTGTAGTGTAGGTGATTTAGCGAGCCGTGTCAGTTTCCATAAAAAAAAAACAAAAACAAAAACCAAAACCAGCTAATTATTATTAAAAGAAATCACGAAACAATACAGTAAAATTAATCAAATGTCAAAAATAAATAAATAAAAAATGGGAAAATTTTTATTCATTCTAGTAACAACCCTAGCCCATAGCGAATAACTCCTGTAACTTCTTAATCCCATGGAATTAGGCGTCGGTTTTTTTTTAACGGACAGAGAAAACAGTGAACTATTTTGGGTATAAATATCTCCGCCTACTACTATGGGATCTAGGAGAAAAAAAATTAAATAAAAAAAATAAAAAATAAATATAATTCGATTTCTGTAAACTTTCACAGCCTCGAATAACTTTTCAAATGTGGATATTCGAAAGGGTCTTTGATAAGGCTGAGTGAAATTTAAATAAGTAGCTTAGTTTTAATTGTAGAATTATTTTTCGTTTTTCCGAAACTAAAAAAGTGTAATTTTCAAAAAAATATTTCTCCTAAACTAAAAGTCGCAGAGGCGGGGGAGTTTTACTCTAGCATTTTAAATAACTAAATCTATTAATTTCTGGAATAAAAAGAATGTGTCCGATTTTAAGGTCATATTTGACACTGTGCCAGGTAGTGGCTATTTAATAATGGTGTGATCGTTTTATTTCCGTAATTATCATTACCAGGTAGTCCTGATTTAATAATGGTGTGGTCGTTTTATTTCTGTAATTAATTATCATTACCAGGTAGTTCTTATTTAATAATGATGTGATTGTGTTATTTCTGTAATTATCATTTCCAGGTAGTCCCTATTTAATAATGGTGTGATAGCAAGGGAAAACTAATTATGCTATTACACGTTTATTACTTAATGGAAGGAAATATTTATTTTATGAAGTACACAAGAAATAATTATATGTTTTTAGCATTACTTTTCGAGAAATTTAACAAAACATGTCTGCCACCTAAACATTAACCTGTGTGTAACAGTAGGTAACTTGCATTGTACGGGGTCATTGACCATACTATGTTCAAACGCAGAACAGCTGTTTGTTGTAAGTTAGTCACAAGGTCTTTGATCAAGATGATTGGTTTATACAGCTACTTATTTGATTTTATTTTTTTGTTAGGAGAAAAAATGATCCTATAAACATTGGTTTTTTTCTTACGTAAAGTGTTTATTTGAGTGTTCGCAGGAAATTTATAGTGGCCACTCGCTAGTCCCGACCTCGATTAACACCCTCCTCTACTGCCGATGGGCCCGGATATGTTCGGTGAAGCCATCGCAAGCTTAGTTCCACACCTTACTTCTGTCACCCTACCGAAATTTTTGACATAAATAACGAAGCACCTTAAATTTGAGCACTAATCGCCAGGGATCGTAATAACCTTATTTCGCGCAAACGTTAGGAGACTATCAAAATAAAAACTATCACTAAAAAATAACGAAGGCAAACTAACGTTTGAAATTTATCAAACGCTACCCGCCAAACGTTTGAAAATCGTTAAACTAACGTTATTCTATTCGTTTGTGTTAGTGATAGTTATTTCCCCCCCACACGAAAACCGCTGCCATAGCGAAATGATAATAACGAAACAAAATAACGATTCAACTAACGTTTAAACTATCAATTCAGTCAGTTAGGTAGGCTGCCGCCGCGGCGCTCTAGCGTTTTGATAGAAATAACGTTTGCGCGTAGGGTTATTTCTAACGTTAGTTTTATGTTAGTTTGCAAACGGTTCCTATTCTGATGTTTTTGTAGCGTTTGTCTTCAAACGCTACCAAAATCAACCTATCAAAACGTTAGTGCACGGATATTTTTTCTAACGTTTACGAACCCTGCTAATCGCAAATGCATGTTGTTTCCAGGGAGACATAGAACAGCCTAAGATCAAGATAAAGACGGACATCTTCAAGCCGGAGGATGCTGTGCAGCGGGCAGAGGTCGCAGACAAGGGTGAGCCGTCTACATTCATACCGAATGCTGATTTTTTGTTTTTTTTTTAATCGAAACTGTTGGCTACATCACCTACAACATCCGTGTTGTCAGCCCATAACACCTGGTGAATGAACTAGGCGCCTTGTCAGTGCTTCCCTTCATTTTCATGTCGGCTACACTGAACTGGACTGAAAACACGAACTATTTACATAGCCGTTTCGTTTCGAGGTTTCATTAATAGGTAGCCCGTTAAAATTTTCACAGAATATGCGTTATTATGGCCGATATAACAGCAAATACATAATAAAAATAAGAAAAAGTAAAAAATTCACGGGCGTCCCCATACAAGAAACTAAAAAGTGTATTAGCCATCTAACGAAAACAGTATGAAGCATTCATAAACATAAGCGTTCATCAACTAATCCATAGATGGCGTGAGTGGCGCTGACCATGATATGGCGATACGGAACCCTCGGTGCGCGAGTTCGACTCGCGCTTAGCCGGTTTTTTTGTCTAATAAATAACTAAAATAACTGAATAATGCAAATATTCTTTGCAAATTATTCGTGTCTTTGTTTTTAAAAGCCCACACGCACTTGTGCAAATAGTCAATATTGCATATGGAAATCAATTCACATGGTATGTTCACTAAAGTTTTCTGGCATATGGCTATCGGTTATTTTCAGATTCACTACCGTACGGGTAAGGAAGCCCATTAATAATTCTAGGCCGTCCGTCCTATCTTTAAATGACTATCTTTTTACTGTAATAAATAAGTCTAGAATAGACCTAATGACATTTTCACACAATATTCTTGTCAATATTTTATGATATTATTATGACGAATATCCTTAAAAATAATAATAAAACGGCCAAGTTTGAGTCGAACGAGTCGTATCGCCATGTCATGGTCAGCGCCACTCACTCCATCTATGTATTAGTTAAAATGCTTCATGCTCTTTTCGGTAGATGGCGCGCATACACTTTTTAGTTTCTTGTATGGGGACCCAGTGATTTTTTTACTTTTTCTTATTTTTGTTATTTGTTGTTATGTCGGCCATAACAGCACATATTCTGTGAAAATTTCAACGGGCTACCTATTACGGTTCAAGAGATGCAGCCCTTGGACAGATGAACAGACAGATAGACGGCGTAGGCTTAGTAATAGGGTTTCGTACGACGGATACGCAACCCTAAAAAAACAAAAAGTAAAGGGGGATCCTTTAATTTTTACTTTGTTTATACAGACAAGCATCAAACTTGGTGTGATTATAGTGCAAACTCTAAAGTAGAAAAAAAAGAAATAATAAAAAATTGGTTGTCTGTAAAGTCGGTTTACGGACGATAGTTTTACGTGATAACGTTCAATTTCTGCTGCCCTGGTACTTTAGAACCAGAGAGATAAATGTGTACAAGCCGACGCTTGGGCCGATTGTGCCTCTCTATCGCTTGTTATGCGCTCTCGCTTGCACACGCAGGCTCAGATGGAACGTGACACTTTTTCGTGCGTGCAGCCGGTGTTCATCAATTTATAAGACCGTGACGTCATCACGTCAAAACCGTCCAATTATGTGGTGGTACGAAACCTTCAGTGCGCGAGTCTGTCTCACTTTTTTTTATAATACTAGAATAAAGTGCAAAATTCTTTATTGCACACCAATAATAATTAACCACTAAAACATATGGATACAACAGTAGACATTCACAAGAGTACAACAAGAATAATAGCTCGCAAAGGCGGCCTTATCACTAGTAGTGATTTCTTCCAGGGAACCTTTTGTTTTGGATCCGACTGCGCTAATGTACACATGTATAATATTTATTTTATAGATGCTGCCCTCACAGCAACGGAACCTCACGTATCTACGGAAGCGAGGAAAGGTAAATAACATATTTATTTGATATCACTTTTTTCTCCTTTATATAATGTGTCCCAAAACTCATCGTCAAGCGGGAACCAGGGAGTAGGCAAGTTTATGACTAGCCAGGGGAAAATAAGAAAAAAATCGGAGTCATTTGTTTTTAATGATATTCATTTGTTTTAATGATATGAGCATTTTTTGAAAAACATTGAAAATATCTCATAGAAAATTTTTAGGTACTACGACTACAAAATTGCAAATATAATTTTTAAATTTGTTTTATTGGTAGCCTAAATAACTTTGCTATTGATCAGTATCGCAAATAAAACCGAATGCCTGTAGTTTTACAAAAAAAAAATTCAGTAAAATTTTTTTCTAAAAAAATTTATTACTCAGATTTTTTTTTTCTTATTTTTCCCTGGCTAGTCATGTACTGGCTTTCTCCCTGGTTCCCGCTTGACGTTGAGTTTTGGGACAACCTGTACATACTGCCTAAATAAATTTATCTTTTTTAAATTTATCTATTTATAAATTTTCATCCAAACTCGCTTCCCTGATCCCTCCTCCTCCTATTTGCTTTTTCTGACCCGTCATACTCTCGAGGAGAACCCCGCTCCACCGTTGGAGCCTGACCGTGGTTTGGATTTTACGTAAAACTGTAGGTTCCTTCCCTTCTTACCTTACTAGGTGGTAGGGTTTATTCCGGTCTGGGTTGATACCACCGCTCTGAATAAAACGTCGGTCCAAACGGCTATATAAATAGTTCGTGTTTTCCGTCCAGTTCAGTGTAGCAGACATGAAATGAATGGAAGCACTGACATGGATTTCACTCGGTGTTATGAGCTGACATCACGGATATTGTAGGTGATGTAGCCAACCGTGTCAGTTTCCATAAAACAAACCCCTTTGTAGTCGACAAAAGAGTTCTTTGAACGGCACGATTCTCTAAATCGTTCTGATGTCGCACTACATAGGTGTGTAGTGGGCTTTCTGGGAATATCTTTCTTTACTCCCACAATCCACGAATATTCAATTCGCGGATCAATAACCTTTCGTCAGCTTCTTTAGTTTGCCCTCAAGCCGGACTGGCACATCCTAGGGGATGAAATTGCCTGCGCCGGAGGCTCCGACGAGTAGTAAATTATAAATTGTGTATCAAAACTTACAAATTGTTCATATGGGATGATCAAACTCACAATTTCTCAGCCTCGGTAGCTCAGTGGTGCGGTCGTCGACTGTTGTCAAGCAACCCTGGGCGCGGTCAGTACTTGGATGGGTGACCGCTCGACCGTTGGAGGCTGACCGTGGTTCGGATTCCACGTAAAACTGTATGTCCCTTCCCTTCTTACCTTACTAGGTGGTAGGGTTTATGCCGGCCGGGTTGATACCACCGCACTGAACGAAACGTCAGTCGAAACGGTCAAATTTGGAATTAAATTTGGAAAAAAAAATTTGTTCGCAGACGAGGTTAAGCCAGAAGCCCGACCTGACGACAAGAGCGGCGACAAACCACCAGGTAAGGCGCCGCCATACAGGGTGATTCTGTTACCATCCCGGATATTTCAGGGGGATAATCTGTATCGAAAACTAAGTAGATTCCAAAAAAGAACGACGGTGAAATTCGAGTTCTCCATACATTTTGAGGTTATGTATTTACGAAATGTACGGAGAATGTTTTCACTCACGAACTAACATACTTACACAGGAATCCTCACGAACTAACATGCTTACCTACACATAAATCTTCACGAACTAACATGCTTACACATCAATCCTCATAAACTAACATGCTTACACATCAATACTCACGAACTAACATGCTTACACATCAATCTTAACGAACTAACTTGCTTACACATCAATACTCATAAACTAACATGCTTACACATCAATACTCACGAACTAACATGCTTACCTACACATAAATCTTCACGAACTAACATGCTTACACATCAATACTCACGAACTAACATGCTTACACATCAATCTTCAAGAACTAACATGCTTACACATCAATCCTCACGAACTAACATGCTTACACATCAATCTTCACGTACTAACATGCTCACACCTGAATCCTCACGAACTAACATGCTTACACATGAATCTTCACGAACTAACATGCTTACACATCAATACTCATGAACTAAAGTGCTTACACATCAATCTTCACGAACTAACATGCTTACACATCAATCTTCACGTACTAACATGCTCACACCTGAATCCTCACGAACTAACATGCTTACATATGAATCTTCACGAACTAACATGCTTACACATCAATCCTCATGAACTAAAGTGCTTACACATCAATCTTCACGAACTAACATGCTTACACATCAATCTTCACGAACTAACATGCTTACACATCAATCCTCACGAACTAACGTGCTTACACATGAATCCTCAAGAACTAACATGCTTATGCTTATACATCAATCCTTATGAACTAAAATGCTTACGACATGAATCATCACGAACTAACATCCTTACACATCAATCTTCACGAACTAACATGCTTACACATCAATCTTAACGAACTAACTTGCTTACACATCAATACTCATAAACTAACATGCTTACACATCAATACTCACGAACTAACATGCTTACACATCAATACCACGAACTAAAATGCTTACACATCAATCTTCACGAACTAACATGCTTACACATCAATACTCACGAACTAACATGCTTACACATCAATCTTCACGAACTAACATGCTTACACATCAATACTCACGAACTAAAATGCTTACACATCAATACTCATGAACTAACATGCTTACACATCAATACTCACGAACTAACATGCTTACACATCAATCTTCACGAACTAACATGCTTACACATCAATACTCACGAACTAAAATGCTTACACATCAATCTTAACGAACTAACTTGCTTACACATCAATACTCATAAACTAACATGCTTACACATCAATACTCACGAACTAACATGCTTACACATCAATCCTTATGAACTAACATGCTTACACATCAATACTCATGAACTAACATGCTTACACATAAATCCTCCTGAAATAACATGCTTACGCATGAATCCCGACGAACTAATATGCTTACACATCAATCATCATGAACTAACATGCGGATGTAGTAGGTGAAATAGCCACCCGTCCCACGTGCCATAAGAAAAAAAGCTTACGACTTGTACTCGTTATACACGGTGTTGCAACCGCAACCGTAAAACCCGAAAGGGTGTGATTCTGTACGTGAAATAGAACAACTTTTGTTCTACGACTTTTTTATCTGATGAAAAAAATATTTTTTTTCTCCATACATTTTGAGAATAGGTATTTAAAATTTGTATGGAAAAAATACTTATTTCTTTGTTTCAAAAAATTTTTTTTCTTCACAGAAGTTGTTTATTTTCACATATAGAATAACCCCCTTATGTCAGTTAAAAATATTACGAGGGCAACTGCAACACCGTGTATATGTCCTGTGGTACGGCAGCATTGCGTGAGTTTGGAGTCAAAACGTGACGCATGCGCGGGACATTTAGAGTGGCCACTCGCTAGTCCCGACCTCGATTAACACCTTCCTCTACTGCCGATGGGCCCGGATATGTTCGGTGAAGCCATCGTAAGTTTAGTTCCACACCTTCTCTTGCGGTTGCAGAGGCGTGCAAGGCGGAGTCGCTTTCGGAGGAGGCGGGCGGAGACGCGGCGCGCGCCTCCGACCCCGCCCGCGCTGACAACAAGGAGCAGTTTCCAACGTGAGTGCCGCGCAGTGCTAACTGTTTTATTTAGTAAACTGAGTGTACTTGTACCGTGTGGGGCCGGTACTTTAAAAGAATAGCCCCACTGCATCTCTCCCCGTATATGTCGTAAAAGGCGACTAAGGGATATGAATCCCTTCTTATATTACTAGGTGGTAGGGTTTAACCCGACCGGGTTGGTACCACCGCACTGAATGAAAGGTCGGTCGAAACGGCTATGTAAATAGTTCGTGTTTTCCGTTCAGTTCAGTGTAGCCGACATGAAATGAAGGGAAGCACTGACATGGCGCCTAGTTCACCCGGTATTATGGGCTGACACCACGGATGTTGTAGGTGATGTAGTCAACCGTGTCAGTTTCCATAAAAAAAAATGGCTGCACTGGAAGGCCCAAGATATCCAACAAATTTTAAAGAAGTAGTGCTCATGTTTCGAACGAGGAATGTTAATATTTGAATTCGATTATGTCTATCAATTCTGAATGGACAAGTATGTATGTATATATTTAGGTATTATGTATTATATAAATTTTATTGTAATTCATATGTATTTAATGTAATTTATAAATAGTAATTTATATGTTTAATTAACTAGTACGTACTTATATGTAGTGTATATTATAGTTTATCATAGTTATTTTACTCATATTACAGGGTGTCCAAAGCATAGTTAAACCACACAAGTTAGCCGTCTTCATACAAACGCGCCGATTTCGCACTCACACAAGCGCGCGCCTGCGCACGCTGTCTGTACACAACCACTACATGCATTCTCACTGTCTCTCGCGCGTAGTCAGTGATGGTCGCCCCGCCCCCGCGCTCGGTGACGCACACCACGTGACGGCCGCTGCCTGCCACCGCGCCGCCTGCCGCTTCCCGATAGAAAGTATTATTATTCGAATTTTATTTTATTGCACTAACATAATGGCTCCGCGTTTCTGCAGTGTGTACGGCTGCATGAATAGATCAGGCTCGAATCGCGAGTTAACATTATTCTCATTACCTGCTGCCATCGAAAGGTCAGTAACATAAAAAATATTATTAAAGTATGTAGTTAAATTATGTAAGTTATTAATACGAGTAGGTACTAAGCGAAGGAATTGACTTGAGACCTGGCTCGGTAACGTCAGAGGAAAGTACCTATTAGTATTTAATTATAGTATAAATAAGATAAAACTAATGAAAATGTGTTCAGGAATTCTAACTTGGAAATTTGGATATATAGAGATTTATTTGATATAAAATGAATACAAAATTAAAATGCTAAACAAACTACTTACATAACTATATAAATTATAGTATTAATTAGTTATTAATAGCTGCAAAAACCATTCGCGAACCCCGGCATCGGGCGCGGCCGCGCGGCGCACTCGAAGGTCGCGTGGTGCGCGGGCCCGCGGTTATCGACTTGTTCAGACTTGTTAGAGATACCACGCACAACGCAATTACGCGCGGTTTTGTCTTCTATAAATGGCCACAGCTCCTACCGCGGACACTTTCATGACTGCTAGCGACCAACCAAGTTATTAAGTAATTCATTAAAATAACAAAAATAAAAATATAAGTTAGTAATAATAAAACAAAATTAATAAATACATTTTAAAATTATTTATTTGATTATTTTAAATATATTTAATTATATATATATTTTCTATAATTCTAAATATATTTTCTATAATTTTTATAGTTATAAATTTTTTGCCCACTTATTAATTCTCTTCATCTTCCGCGACTACGAAATGGTTGTCCAAAGACGGACGTGAGTTAAAGTTGAATTTTGACATTGCATTAATTTTTGGGAGGTTAAAGTTAAAAAAAATTTTACCCGATTGCGCGAAGCAAAAATGAAGGGTTATCTTTTTAGCAATTTATGTGTGTGTGTGTTTGTTTTTACGTATGTTCCACCGTAGCGCCAGAACTAAGCATCCGATTATTGAGTGGGGTATCGTTGTCAAGGGCTCAAACATCAAAATAACATCGTTCACTGTCTATCGAAAATACAGCTTTCGAAAATATACCTTAACGCCAGTATATAATAAATCTATGACAACTCATATATTCTGTTAGAGTAAAATTTTGGGAGCTGGCTCTTGGTCTATAAATAAAAAATACATAAATGTACATAATCATTTTAAAGAATAGAATTTCCACCATGATGGGCTCACTGCCTGTCAATTGTGTTAGTGTTGTGAGTTGTGACATCCCTGGAGGCTCGGCGCAGCGTAGGTAGTTATTTTAAAAATGGCCTCCAGTTATCTTACTCGTCTTCTTTTACTATGTCCAAAGTGTGGTGTGTAATATGGAAGGATCGTGATATGTATCGTGTGTAAAGTGCAGTGATGAAAGAACTTTTTTTTTATCTCAATTATTTCCAATTTTACCATTTTCTAACAAAGTAAATGCATACGACAGTGTGAACGCGCTATATGCTTGTGCATGGCCGCGTAGGGCTATGCGAGGGACGCGGCGCGAGGCGCGTGGTTCGCGATCGCGAGACGCGCGGGGCGTGCGTGAGGCGCGAGGCGAGCGGGGCGCGGCGCGGCGCTGATCGGACGAGCGAGAATCATAGATTTCATAAGACGTAGCATACCTACTACCACAGCATATATATGGCTAAAGCAGTATGGAAACTACGTACAAAACGATCGAAACGACGCACTCACACACACGCACACCTCAACAAGGCCCCGAAGCGAATGTCGCAAACAATCAGTCGCGGGTGCCGCGTCCGAGTGGTCGTGTTTGTTTTTGTTGCATGCGCCACGGACAGTCCACGATCTTTTAGAATGCAAAAAAATGTTTACAAACGTTTTTCGACTGCTGTCACTTTATATTAACTTTTGACAAATGTTGACAACTTTTGTCAACTTTTCTCATCTTTTGCCAACTTCTGTCACATTTTGTCAACTTTTATCGACTGTTGTCAACTCTTGCCAACGTTTCTTATGTTTTGCCAACTTCTGTCACCTTTTGTCAACTTTTATCGACTGTTGCCAACTCTTGTCAAGTTTTGTAAACTTTTGAGAACTTTTGTCAACTCTCGGTAATTTATGTCAACTCTTGTCAACTTTTGTCAACTTTTCTCATCTTTTGCCAACTTCTGTCACCTTTTGTCAACTTTTATCGACTGTTGTCAACTCTTGTCAAGTTTTGTAAACTTTTGAGAACTTTTGCCAACTCTCGGTAACTTATGTCAACTCTTGTCAACTTTTGTCAACTTTTCTTATCTTTTGCTAACTTCTGTCACCTTTTGTCAACTTTTATCGACTGTTGTCAACTCTTGTCAAGTTTGTAAACTTTTGAGAACTTTTGTCAACTGTCGGTAACTTATGTCAACTCTTGTCAACTTTTGTCAACTTTTCTCATCTTTTGCCAACTTCTGTCACCTTTTGTCAACTTTTATCGACTGTGGTCAAGTTTTGTAAACTTTTGAGAACTTTTGCCAACTCTCGGTAACTTATGTCAACTCTTGTCAACTTTTGTCAACTTTTCTTATCTTTTGCTAACTTCTGTCACCTTTTGTCAACTTTTATCGACCGTTGTCAACTCTTGTCAAGTTTGTAAACTTTTGAGAACTTTTGTCAACTGTCGGTAACTTATGTCAACTCTTGTCAACTTTTGTCAACATTTGTCAACTTTTGTCAACTTTCGTCAACTTTTGTCAACTTTTGTCAACTTTCGTTAACGTTTGTCTACTTTTATGGCTTTTGTCGACTTTTGTTAACTTATAGCCACTTTCGTCATCTTTTGTCAATTTTTGCCAACTTCTATCAGCTTTCGTAAAATTTTAACGACTATTGTCAACTTTCGGACATTTTTGTCAACTTTTGCCAACTTCTGTCACTTTTATGAACTTAGGCCAGCTTCCGTCAACTTTTGTCAACTTTCGTCATCTTTTGTCAACTTTTACTAACTTCTGTCAACTTTTAACCACTATTGTCAACTTTTGCCAAGTTCTGTCACTTTTATGAACTTTTGTCAGCTTTCGTGAACTTTTGTCAACTCTTGTCAACTTTCGTCAACTATTGTTAATTAATGTCAACTAAGTATTGTCAACTTTTTTTCATATTTTGTCAACTTATGTCAGCTGTTTGTCAAGCTTTCGTTAACAAGGAGTTGACAAAAGTTTACATAAGTTGACTAAAGTTGACAAGAGTTAACGAAAGTTGACAAACTGGACAAAAGATGCGAAAAGTTGACGAAAGTTGACAAACAGCTGACATAAGTTGACAACAGTCGATGAAAGTTGACAAAAGATGACAAAAGTTGACAAATGTTGACGAAAGCTGACAAAAGTTTACCAAGGTTGACAAACATTGACAAGACTTGACAACAGTCGATAAAAGTTGACAAAAGATGACTGAAATTGGTAAAATATGAGAAAAGTTGACAAATATTTACAAGAGCTGACAAAAGTTGTAAACAATTTACAAAAGTTAATAAAAGTTGACAAAAGTCGAGAAAAGTTATATCAATTCATATTTATAGCAACCACGTTTTGAACTTATTATTGATGATTGATTATATTGATTATTTGATCATTACATTACAGAACCTAAATAAATGTTTTAATAAATAATAATTTTACAAATTTACAAAAAAATTTGATTGACATCCCTAACGCTCCAATGGAGCGTAGGTACTTATTTTAACAAATAGGCCTAGTTTCCATACTGCTTTAGCCATATATATGCTGTGCTACTACACTGCAATTAGGCATGTAGGTGTATGTATGTATGTAGCCAGTAAAAAGTAAATGATTATCTACATACCTCAAATGATGTGAAGGTTTTCTACGTGATCTCCTTGCAGCTCGATGCATTATGACGAGACCCGGGCGATGCAGTAGCGGGTCTAGATTGCCATGTTCCCGTAAACCAGCGGTCGGCAACCCGCGGCCCGCGGGCCGCATGCGGCCCGCGAGCGTCCTCCTTGCGGCCCGCGAATCTAACCAACGGGAAAAAAATCCCGTTGGCCAGACTAGTCTGACCATCTGGTGGTATCCCGGCAGCAGGCCTCCTTGCGTGCAACGACTTTCAAATGATTGTTCCATGATGAAGTCGTAACACAGTGCGGGTGCTATGGCCGCAAGGCTGGTGCGCTCGGGTCAGTGGCGAGTTAATGTGTAGTCTGACCATCAGTCTGACCGCTGGGAAAAACTCCGATTTTTTTGTAAATAAATGTCTTATCATTCAGAATTAAATATTTTAAAAGTCACCATGGTGCTGACTGCTGACATATCCGAATACGGCTAAAGCCCTTACCTTAAATTAAGATTAAAAATTATTATTTTTTATTTTGCGTCTAAACTGAAATCTGTGACATTCACGAACGCATTGGCTTACAAAAAATAAGAATTGTTCCCGATTAACTGATGCACATTTAGATGGGATACTGCGCGTTTCTACGTCTAAGATGCAAGCAGATATTCCAAAACTTGCAAGTGAAATGCAGCCGCAAATATCGCATATTAAGATTTTGACAGTTTTTTATAGTAATATTTCATTTAAATCTATAACTTGAATTCAAATAAATATGATTCAAAATGCACCAATGCGTTTTATCAACCAACTTCAAAAAAAGGAGGAGGTTCTCAATTTGACTGTATTTAATTTTTTTTTTTTTATGTTTGTTACCTCAGAACTTTGGACTGGGTGAACCGATTTTGATGATTCTTTTTTTATTTGAAAGCTGGTGCCTCCCGTGTGGTCCCATTTCAATTTGTCAAGATCGGATTGAACAGCGAGGCGGAATCGCGAGGCCAAATGCCGAACGATTCCGCCAAGTACATTAATACCAAAAAAAAAACTGTGAAATAAAAAACAATTTAAAAAAATATAAAAACCGCCTTCAAAAATGTATGAAATAAAAAAAATCATAAAATTCTAAAATAAAAAAAAATATTTCTCATACATTTTTGAAGGCGGTTTTTATAGTTTTTTTTAATTTTTTTTTTTATTTTAAAATTGTATGTACTTATGAAGATGAGATGCGGCCCGCACTGATCCTCTGGTAACAATTATGGCCCTCCTATAGTAAAACGTTGCCGACCCCTGCCGTAAACGGTACAATGCACGCACAATCACTTCACCCAGCACCGGCAGGCTGATGCCTTTTTGGAAATCATTCACGATAAATGCCTAAATCTTGAAGCCCATTTCCGTTACCGCTACATACGCGAGCAACATATCCACATATTCGTTATTCGTTAATGGGACATTTAACGGAATTGCCGGTGGCTCTGCCACAACAAACACTTTAACCTGTGGTAGGTACGTATTGTTAAACACGAGCGCGAAACTTTCACTAATTCGATTTACGAATCGAATTACCAAAAATACGTCAACACAGTCGGCCGCCCTTGACATACTGACCGTGACCGACTGACACACACATTGATCTTCCGCGTGACTGGCTGGACTGATGCGCAATGCAGGTCGGTCGCCCGCAGGCAGCGCGGCGCGCGGCATCGCACCGCGTCTTCTTTGATGGCTCATGGCAGTGCAAGCGATGGCGCCGCTGCCGCCACGGGACGGCGCAATAGCGCGGTGCGGTGCGGTGCTATAGCGAACACTCCACCCGGCCGCCGCGCCCGCCGCGCCGCCCCGCCTCCTCCGCACCGCCGCGGTCTGGTCGCTTAGAGCGCTTAGATTGAGTAAAATTAAAACTTTGAAAATTCATATTTTGAAAACTAGTATGGATAGGACCATTTTTTTTTTTTTTGTGTGTTTATTAGATGATGTACAATAGCTCATTTCGATATTAAACACCGAACCTTGGACACCCTGTATATTTTACATTCCCACACTCAAGTCTTTTGCTACTACCTACTTATATCTCACCACATACAACTCTCAAACATCCAAAGAAAGGTTGACTGGGAGAAATCCCAGTTAAGGGATAAGTCCGCCTTTGCCCCTCATGTACATTACTTATTGTCTGTTTATGTAAAATGTTTTTTGGTGCAATAGAGTATTTCTATCTATCTAACTATTTTTCTGATTTGCTTTCTCTTTCTGTTTTCATGCGTCTGGTACGTCGTGTGGACTACAAATTTATGGTAAGAATTTGATATTATTCTGCCTTGAGGAAAAAAATTTATAACTAGGTCAACAAATTGATCTCACGACAGTATTACTGATTACGTACAGACCGTGCGCGTGCTCCGAGGAAGTTTAAGGATTTTTTTTTTTATTGAAACTGACACGGTTGGCTACATCACCTACAACGTCCGTGAAGTCAGCCCATAACACCGGGTGAACTAGGTGCCATGTCAGTGCTTACCCCTTTGATCGTGCCGGCTACAC
Organism: Nematopogon swammerdamellus; assembly: GCA_946902875.1. Classification (NCBI taxonomy): domain Eukaryota; kingdom Metazoa; phylum Arthropoda; class Insecta; order Lepidoptera; family Adelidae; genus Nematopogon; species Nematopogon swammerdamellus. Next base: position 1,471,297 of record OX336356.1, on the reverse strand, counting down.
TGAACTGGTCGGAAAACACAAACTATTTACATAGCCGTTTTGACCGACGTTTCATTCAGTGCGGTGGTACCAACCCGGGCGGGTTAAGTCCTACCACCAAGTAAGATTAGGAGGGAAGGGACCTACAGTTTTACGAGGAATCCGAACCTCGGTCAGCCTCCAACGGTCAGCGGTGACCCATCCAAGTACTGACCGCACCCAGCGTTGCTTAACATTCAATAGCGACAGTTGACTGTCTGCACCACTGAGCTATCGAGGCTGACACACTGGAATGTTGACGAAATGACCTAGTGCAGTGATTTAGTCGATATTACATTATCGTATAGGGATATGACTCTCTTCTTATATTGTACCGTGTGGGACCGGTACTTTAAAAGAATAGCCCCACTGCATCTCTCCCCGTGTATGTCGTAAAAGGCGACTAAGGGATATGACTCCCTTCTTATATTACTAGGTGGTAGGGTTTAACCCGCCCGGGTTGGTACCACCGCACTGAATGAAAGTTCGGTCGAAAACGGCTATGTAAATAGTTTGTGTTTTCCGTCCAGTTCAGTGTAGCCGGCACGACCGAAGGGAAGCACTGACGTGGCACCAAGTTCACCCGGTGTTATGGGCTGACATCACGGATGTCGTAGGTAATATAGCCAACCGTGTCAGTTTCCATAAAAAAAAAATATCATATTTATTATGAAATCATTCTATAATTAGTTACTTACCAATCTTCACACTTCGAAAGAAAGCGTTTTGCCATTTCGCAGGCTTTCCTACGAATTATAATCGACTTTTTTTTCTCCCTGTTCTCATTGCTCGTGCTCGCAATTTCTTCTTCATCCATATTAAGGAAGTAATAAGCGCACTTAGTATCTACGCATAAGGTCTTAGTAGCACTTAGAGTGACATTCATAGTCGCAACGAGCGTGCTGAGTTCGTCTCTGAGTTCAAACTTTGACTTTTACCATTCTCATAGACAAGCCATGCGCGCTAAGCAACCGTCTTTGAGTTTGAAAACTAAGCCAAGTCCAAGTCTAGTCTTACGACGACTGATTTGGTTTGGTTTGGGGCTGGCTCTAGGCCTGCAAACTAATCCCGCTTGGTTGGGGACCTTCGTGCAAACGACTTTAGCCACGAAAGCGAACTTACGAGTTTTCTGTCTCTTTCATTTTAGTACAAATGAGGGAGTAGCGCAGAATAGAATACACAGAGCATGTCAAACGCTTTCTTGTCACTTCACGACAGGTTATTTCTTTTTTTTAAATAGTGGCAACCAAACGAATAGGAAATTACTGCCAGTGTCCAGTGACGGCGGTTTGACTTACAGCGTGCGTGAGTGTGACAGTCAACTTTGATGAAATGGGGGATCTCTACGAAAAACACCCTATATTTCAGTATGAGCAATGCTGCGAATCCCACCAGGAAAAGAAAAAAAAGTGACGTTTAACTTGGACTATTACTTGGCTTAGCATAGTTTGTTCTAAGGGTTCTCGACTATGAGAGTCCTGTACAAAATTTTAGTGAACTTTAATCGGACTTTTGCTTAGCTTAGACAGTGCTAAGCTTCGAACATTGGAATGACTATGAATGTCAGCCTTAGTATCTAAGACAAGGTATCTACGCATACCACGGTCCCGACACGTCTGATACTGTTCTAAAGTATATATGTGAATTTGTAGGTTACCCTCGATGGAATCCGGCAGCGAGGACCCGAGCAAGATCCCCAACGACGTGTACTTCGGAACCCCGAACGCCGCGTTCCGAGCCAAAAGCGGCACCACCGCGCCGGTCAAGACGCCCGCCTCCGCCGGCCAGGAGGTGACTATAGCCGCATGAGCGAGCCGCACGCTTGGCGCTCCGGGGGCTGCCTTGGGAATGTCCTATTTGAAAACTCGTAATAGAACAGCAGCGGGAGCACAAACAAATAGATAAACTATCGTTCTCGATATGAAAATTGATAAATGTATCTAATATTGCGAGCACAAACACGTAGGTCGATATGTATATCGACAGTGCAGAACAACGACGAAGTAATGGCAATACTTTAGTTTATATCGATCGGAACTGTCAGGCAGGACGATAGCCACGCCGCCATTTTGTTAGTTTTAAGTAAGCAGTAGCTCCTCTACGGTGCCGAGCACCTCAATGAGGTGCCGTAATTTTCCCATAGTCTAGTACTACGCACCTCAATGAGGTTTAGCTCCGATCATCATACAAAATAATTTACCTATCAAATTTGGAAAATTGCAGCACAAAACCGACCACCACGTTCAGCAATCAGGGTAAGCAGAGTAATCGGTGTTGTCGCTGTCGTCAGTCGTGTCGTTACGGTAAATTTATATATTCTGTGGTTATGTTCGTTGCTTTTTATGCGGAATAATTTTATTTTAAAGAGTAGAGACCTTAAAAGTCATGGTAGAGACAAATACGAGACATAGTATTATATTCTTTGAATACGAGTAATTTGGTTCCGCCGCGTCGGCGTACAAGTACACCTATACATGTAATACACCGATGATTTTTCTGGGTGCGAGGTCATCCTCAAACTCCATACAAATATTCCGAGCCATTTCTCGTGAGATGGGGTATAAATCGCGGAATTCCGATTTATGCAACCCGCATGGATTTGCTTAAGTGCCTTATCAACTTCTTCTGCACCTTTCTATGCTGCATTTGTGCTCGTCGCAGCCTTCTCACCGTCTACATATTCACGAAAACTTGAACCATAATCACTCAAATCGTTTATCGTCCACTGATGTTGGGAGCGATAAGACAACCGATGTCAAACGTCAAACGAGAACGATAAACATTGTTTGTGCTCGCAAATGTCGATAAAACAGCCTTCATCTCGATCTCTGTCTATGGCATCGTTAAATTATATCGATGATGTGCGATAAAAAACTGTTTGTGCTCGGTCGTCACGATAAATGAAGCAAATAGATATTTATCGATCGATATAGGCTTATCGACGCTATATCGATCATTTGTGCTCCCGCTGCAGGGCGTGACATAAACTGCTCGAACTAACAGCCTACGTAACCCTGAACCAGCTACGTTTTTTTTTTAATGGCAACTGACACGGTCGGTCACCTACAACATCCGTGATGTCAGCCCGTACCACCGGGTGAACTAGGCGCCATGTACCGTGTGGGGCCGGTACTTTAAAAGAATAGCCCCACTGCATCGCTCCCCGTGTATGCCGTAAAAGGCGACTAAGGGATATGACTCCCTTCTCTTATATTACTAGGTGGTAGGGTTTAACCCGCCCGGGTTGGTACCACCGCACTGAATGAAAGGTCGGTCGAAACGGCTATGTAAATAGTTTGTGTTTTCCATCCAGTTCAGTGTAGCCGGCACGACCGAAGGGAAGCACTGACGTGGCACTAAGTTCACCCGGTGTTATGGGCTGACATGACGGATGTTGTAGGTGATGTAGCCAAACGTGTCAGAGTAAATAAAAAAAAATACAGTAACAACTTCCCGAATAAAGTAAATATGCCTATATAATAATAAATAAATTAAATATACCTATATAATAATAAATAAAGTAAATATACCTATATAATAATAAATAAAGTAAATATACCTATATAATAATAAATAAAGGAAATATACCTATATAATAATAAATAAAGTAAATATACCTATATAATAATAAATAAAGTAAATATACCTATATAATAATAAATAAATAAATAATATTCAGGCGTATAGATGATACAGTCAAAATGCTCTATAATAAGTGGAACATCTTTCATAGCTGAGTGGCAACGGAGCACTGTAAGTTGATTGGTAGAAATTTCGTCAACACACGCTCCCATGCAAAGCTTTCTTTATGGTCCATCTAGCATTTCTTTCTCTTGCCTGTGGTTAAGGCAATTAAGTTCTGTCGCACGGGAAGCAATACATCTCAGGTTTACAAATACAGTTTGAAAGAAAAACCTATGTTGGAATACAAAAACATTTCTTTGTAGTGTGTGCGACCCTCCCGGTGCTCAAAATAAATAGACCCATTCTATCTCTCCCTGGGTGTGTCGTAAAAGACGACTAAGGGCTAAGGACGAGATGCCGTGCTAAAGGGCGTCAGGCCAGCCACCTCTCATCCTGGCACGCTCGTTCCACCGAATCATGCAGCAGGTAAGTCATCAAGAGAGCAAGATTAAGAATTTTACTGAGATTTCTGACTACAAAAGACTTAGTAATTAAGTGTATCAGGTGTAAAAATGCCTTGACAACTTTCTATTACATATGAAATTTTAGATTCTGTGTACTTTTTCAAACGTTCTTGCTGTGCAAAGGTTATAAAAATTGTATTAAGAGGGGGTACTAGGCAAAACATTACATCATATTATCCTAACTATAGCCATATTTCAATAGATATAACTATAATTTATATGCTTATAGTTAGGTAAAGGTTCAAGGTATAATGTGTGATAGATTATTGTAATAAATCTTGTAAATTCTGTGAAAAATAAGTGGGTGAAAAGTGGTAAAAACGTTCGAAAATGCATTTGCTATTTCGTCACAAATACGTCCATACAAAAAACGCTCGCGCACGGCAACGGCTCAAAATTTAGAATGTTCAAAGATAGTTCAGTGAAAAACCATTTATTCTGTAAGCGTTTGAGTTTATTTAGATGATTCTTAGTCTTATTGACTCTAAGCTCAATGAAGCATTTTTCGTATTAGATGCATTTGTAAAAAATGGCGAAGGAAATAGCAAAGGCATTTTTTAACGATTTTACCACTTTTCAACCACATATTTTAAAAGGAATTTATAAAATTAAATGAAAAATAATGTATTCACATTATACCTTGAATCTTTACCTAACTATAGGCATATATATTATAGTTAAATCACTTGAAATATGGGTATGGTTAGGTAAATACGAAGTGCTTATGTTTAATTAATTAAGTTTTTATATATTTTTAAGTTGTTTTCACTTCCTCATTACACTTCTTTCTTTTCATACAAACACAAAATTATTTTCATTATTTTCACAATCATTTTCATTGTCATTTGGCTCGTGAATGGATGACCTTCTCTCGTATCGATTCTATATGGGGCGCTGAGAACTGAAAGTCGGGGAGGGAAGCTCGATAGTGCTACACCTACCAGGGACATACGGCCGGCGGGTTGATGGTTGTTGCAATGTCAGTTAACATATCTATAACTCTGCTAAAAAAAAATTTTCCTTGTAAGGACTTCATTTTTTGTTCAAAAAGCGTGTGTTCTTCAAAATCTATTTGCATTCATCAATTCAATTTTAATTTTTAATTTGACATAGTTTTACATGACACCTAGTTCACCCAGGTGTCATGGACTGACATCACGGATGTTGAAGGAGATGAAGCCAACTGTGTCATTTTCCATAACAAAAAAAATTCAATATTAACCAAGTATAACTCTGGTGCTTGGTCCTAAAGAACAAAAGTATGGCATACAATCTAATAGCAATAAGAAAAGCTGTGAGCTTCACTAGCCACTTACTGTAAAATCCTCTTTATCTGTCACTGCTAAACATATGCCTCTCCAATATTATTCCAATCCTCGAGGCCTTCAGACTTCAGACACAGACTTCTATGGAAACGTGTAAACATTTCGAATGCAAAAAACAAATTATCAATATCTGACATGAAAACCTCCGACCCGACCGGCGGTCCCGCAGACTTGAGTTCTCAGCGCCTCATATAGTAATGAGGCGTCATCAATTTTAGCCTAAAAAGAGAGGGCGTCCCAAGGGCTCCACCAACAAGCCGAAGCCCCCGGCGGCGGCCGGCGCGACGCCCCACCGAGTCCTCACGCCCAACACGCCCAACGCACCGACGCCGCTGCGTGTCGGAGCGCCCAGCACCCCCGCCACCCCGCATCGGCCCGGCATGGGGCGGCCGCGCGGCGCGGGCTACCAGTACGCGATACGGCCGTTTAGGAAAGACTTCTCCGGCATACAGTTTAGGAGGTGAGTTTGAATTCGTCGTAGTAAGTTTCTTCTAGATCTACTAAGCCTCGTTCTAGATCTACTAAGCCTCGTTCACTCAGACATAATACTCATGACAGCAGAGATAGTAAATTGTATTTGGTGATTCAAGGACTACGTACACACTTTTTAAATTTTCACTGTCTGTATTTCGGGCAATACACAACGGATAAAAAGAGCCATAAAAAATGGCTCTTTTTATGGCATCATTTCAGCCTCGTCTTTATTTTGACGTGAATTCGATGAACTTCTTATGCTTCGCAACAAGTGGGGCATTCCAGAAAGTTGGCGACATAAAGTATGTACATTCGACAGCTTTGTACTGCCAAACTATACAACCTAGACGTGAACGGTACCGCGCCTTAAAGGCCCATCCGGCGACTACACAAAACCGTGCACTCGATCTCCCCACCACTGATGACGTCACCATAATCTCCCCAAGTGTGCTCTCGCGCTCAGTACAACTTGCGATAGCGTCAAAAGTACTCGTCCGATTTTCACCAAATAAACTCTCACGGACAGATTCAGGCTTAACATACATTTTGGCCAAAAATATCATAATTTTTCGAACACGAAAGCACATATGGGGAACGTTCATTGCATTCGCGAAACCAAACCAACCCAGCGTAGTAGCTCGCCTACTACCTATTGTAATATTAGTTGGCCCTACCGTCGCACACAGTTGACGTTACATCATTGGCAACAAATTTAAATGTCTCAGTCAGCCAATCTGTTATTTCACATAGGTACTTATTTTTACAGGCGATGGAGCGATGACTGCCTGGATTCATCGCACATCCCCAACGAGGTGTACTTCGGGGACGTTCCCGTCTCGAATGAGGTCCTGTTCAACTACTACGACGCGGGCGCGGAGCGGGAACGGCTGGCCGCGCAGGCCGCGCATGTGGCCGCGCAAAAGGCGGCGGCGGCCAAGCTCGCTGCCGCCAAGCTGCAGGCACGCGGCCTACTCGCCAATGAGGTTTTTTTCTTGTCTGCTAATAAAAAATTGTCTCAATGCATTCATTGTACTTTGTGATATTTGGCTCGAAGGATGAGAGTTTTATATTGTGTGAATGTGGTGCTCTTTGTATAATTCAGCTAGAAGGACCAGAGTGTGTTATATGGTCTGGAATCTGGAGATGTTTTTTTTATATATGTATATAGAAAGCGCGACATGTGGCGCAGAGCCACCTATAAGGTGTCTTAACGACCCCCATGGACATTCGGTCGTACGAAGGTACATCGGTACTTGGGTGGAAATGTGTGGGCAGGGAGAGCGTTCCAGAGTTTACCAGTTCTGTGGAGGAAAGATCATCAGAACCGATTGGTACGCATATGTGATAAGTCCAGCGTATAGGGATGCAATCCCTGCCCAGTAATCCTACATTTAAGTGCTTTGTGTAATGCGGTTCGAAGGCCCAGACTTGATATTGTCTCGGCTTTACGTAATCCGGCTCGAAGGCCCAGAGTTTGACATTGTCTGGGCTTTGTAAAATTCAGCTCGAAGGCCCAAAGTTTGACATTGTCTGGTCTTTGTAAAATCCAGCTCGAAGGCCCAGAGTCTGGTCTTTGTAAAATCCAGCTCGAAGGCCCAAAGTTCGATATTGTCTGAACGTTGTGTTTTATTATATTCGGTTCGAAGGACCAAGAGTGAGATATGGTCGGGGCTTCGTGTAATCCGGCTCGAAGGACCAGAGTGTGATATTGTATGAATGTTGTGTATTCTGTTATATTCGGTTGGAAGGTCCAAGAGTGTGATATTGTCGGGGCTTCGTGTAATCCGGCTCGAAGGACCAGAGTGTGATATTGTCTGGAGTGTTGTGTGTTCTGATAATATTCGGTTCGAACGTCCAAGAGTGTGATATTGTCTGAATGTTGTGTGTTCTGATATATTCGGTTCGAACATCCAAGAGTGTGATATGGTCGAGGCTTCGTGTAATCCGGCTCGAAGGACCAGAGCGTGATATTGTCTGAATGTTGTTGGTTTTTTTTTATGGAAACTGACACGGTTGGCTACATCACCTACAACATCCGTGATGTCAGCCCATAACACCGGGTGAACTTGGTGCCACGTCAGTGCTTCCCTTCGGCCGTGCCGGCTGCACTGAACTGGACGGAAAACACAAACTATTTACATAGCCGTTTCGACCGACCTTTCATTCAGTGCGGTGGTACCAACCCGGGCGGGTTAAACCCTACCACCTAGTGATATAAGAAAGGTGTCATATCCCTTAGTCGCCTTTTACGACATGCACGGGGAGAGATGCAGTGGGGCTATTCTTTTAAAGTACCGGCAAAAGTGTTTGTTCTGTTATATTCGGTTCGAAGGCCCAAGAGTGTGATACTGTCTGAATGTTGTGTGTTCTGTTATATTCGGTTCGCAGGTCCAAGAGTGATATTGTCGGGGCTTCGTGTAATCCGGCCCGAAGGACCAGAGTGTGATATTGTCTGAATGTTGTGTGTTCTGTTATTTTCGGTTCGAAGGTCTAAGAGTGTGATATTGTCGGGGCTTCGTGTAATCCGGCTCGAAGGACCAGAGTGTGATATTGTCTGAATGTTGAGTGTTCTGTTATATTCGGTTCGAAGGTCCAAGAGTGTGATATTGTCGGGGCTTCGTATAATCCGGCTCGAAGGACCAGAGTGTGATATTGTCTGAATGTTGTATGTTCTGTTATATTCGGTTCGAAGGTCCAAGAGTGTGATATTGTCGGAGCTTCGTGTAATCCGGCTCGAAGGACCGGTGTGATATTGTCTGAATGTTGTGTGTTCTGTTATATTCGGTTATATAAGAGTGTGATATTGTCGGATCTTCGTGTAATCCGGCCCTCGGGGTATTAAGTTGGGCTACAATTTGCAAAAAACGGGACCTCGCTATCTCTCACGGTCTACGCTGTAGCTTATCCTTTATGCGGCGGAATTTTGAATACCGCGGGAGGTATGTGCGGCCCGCGGACTAATCTGAGTATAGTAGCATTAAAGTTTATGATTTTTACATATAAATATAATGTTTTGGAATATTATGATTAAATACAAATTAAATTAAAGGTTAGGTTAGAAGATGTGTCGCGTAGCGACGCATCTTCTAACCTAACCTATATAATATTTTTATATTTCATATTTATTAATTTGTTACTTTAGTTGGACATAATGTCAAGCTTATCTCTTTTTCTGTCTAAATTTTAGTTTAAATTTTTTAAGCTGCTTGTGTTTTTGAAAAATAATAAAATATATATAAATGTAATACTTTTTTTTTATTTGTTGAGTTCATTTTCAATGTACCTCGAAGGTCGTGTAATGCACGAGATCTGTGAATTTTTTACATCTGACTGAACTCATACAATTGGAGGAAGGAAAATTATGATTGTCTGTCCGTGCAGGTCACAACGGTGGACTCGTCGTCATCCGACAGCTCGTCAGGATCTGACTCCAGCGACTCTTCGGAGAGTGACGACGTAAGTTCTTCCCGTACTGCTGGTTTGTTCTGTTTTTGTTGGATCTCTCATTGAAAGTGCGTCAAGTCAGTAAGTAAAAAAGTGTTTATTTCACAGTCAGTTCAGAGTACAGTGATACATGATCTTTGGAAAATAAGAATAGGTTAGTACCCCCGACCGCCATAACAAGAAAAGGATGTGGCACAGCATGTTGACTCCATATACCTAGCTAACGAGCTACATGGAGTCGCTGGTTTTAAGCCACAATAATAAGAGTAATAAGTTTTCATATGTCCGACGTTCATATGGCTTTCTCCATATTGTTAAAGTTTTTTATTTTTAATGTGATTGCTAGTTTTAATTATGTGTCAATAACAATTTTTTTTTTATGTAATCCGTTATCGGTGGCTGAGTCGGAGGGGCTAAAGCTCATGCTCCGACCAGCCAATATCACCTCCGAGTATGGAAGAATGAAGTATGAAGAGCGGCCATCTTACATCCAGTACGGTGGTACCAACCCAGTCGGCTACAATTTGAGCCTACCACCTAGTAAGGGGTAAGGGAAGGGACCTACAGTTTTACACCGGTTCCGAATGGTGAAGCAGCAGGTGTAGGTATGCACGTAAATTTTTTCATCAGAAAAAACTCATTGGTACACGCCGACGGAATTCGAACCTCGGACCTCTCGCATGAGAAGCCGATGCCCAAACCACTCGGCCACCCGCCGCTTACGTAATAATTTACACCTCTGCGTTAGTCTGGCGCGCTTCATTTGTCGTGCTTCCCATTAAAAAAAAAATGTGACACCTGACAAGAGGTATCATGGGTCAAAACCTTGCAAATGACCCCACTTACACACAAAAAAAAAATTGCCTGTCAATGTGCCACCATAAATTACCTTTTAAAGGAAAATATTTAATTGGCAAAAACAGTTGCTATACAATGATCACTTCTTGTGATGCTAAACTGTAGATTTTCTAAATAAGTACCGTGTGGGGCCGGTACTTAAAGAGAATAGCCCCACTGCATCTCTCCCCGTGCATGTCGTAAGAGGCGACTAAGGGCCGGTTGTCAAAAAGCCCGTCAAATGCTAACCGTCACGGTTACATTTAATTATGATTTAGCAGGTAATCGCCCGTCAACCTAAAACGAGTTGTCAAAACCATGTTTCGATCAAAGTTAGATTGCCAGAGCGCAGGTATACAATTTACTGTCCGAAAAATGTTTTCATGTTGGTACCACTGATTTAAAACACAGCGCTGTCTTTGTCTTCACTATATGAGAAAAGAGACGAGTACTGCAATAAAATAAGCTCTAACAAAAATTATAGAGGTATCCTTGTCTCAGATGTAGGAAAGAAGAGCATAGCTGTTATTTTGACTTAGAGGACAAAGATTATATGATTATTTTAAATAAATTATTATCTTCCTTTATATTTTCGTTTGTACTAGTTGTCTGTTTCTCACTACACCCGCTGACGCCTAGCGTTTCCTCCAAGGCAGGGCGTCAGCGGGTGTAGCGGGAGGCGCGAAGTGAGGAAGCGCGGGCCGAGGTAAGTGCAAACCAGAAAAAGACAAGTAATAATTGTAAAAATTTCCCATAAAAATATTTAATTGGAATGAAATTATTATTTTTATTCATTTATACAAAATATCCATACATGTATGAGTATCTATATAAGAACCGAGTAAGAAGATTCTTATTCAATTCGTGAATTAAAAGTTTCATATTTCATATTCAATTTATAAGAAAGAAAGAAAGAAAGAAAGAAATATATTTATTCACAATCCATTAAGCATTATGAGCCCCAGGGCAGCAGCACTGCATCGTCAGTTGAGCGCTGTTCCCCAGGTCAGCTCCCCTTCGTGATGTGGACTGTATAGGTCAGGTTAAAAGAAAAACTGATTTCGATATTTTAAGTTATAATTTTCCGCATACAACAAAACTGATAGTTGGTTGCCGCCGTTATCACTTTATTCTTTCTTTTCAAAATGTACGAGACTACCACATCACATATGATATGAGGGCGGAGCAAGTCGCGCACTCCCAAACACGTAGTACACTTTTCATGCTGTACTGTCGCGTCGGCCGTCGTCAACATTATCCGTCAGCAGACGGACGATCTTGCGAGCCGGTCGTCTCAGCACTCCGCCCGCACGTCAGCCACGCGGACATATTGCGGTTCGGGTTAGCTATCACGACGAGGTCACCCGCTGGAGTAGTGAGTTTGGTCAGGCGCGCGGTAGCGATTGGAGGCTAGGCACTTGCTAGGCACATACTACACTGACAACAATGTTGCGATGGCGTGGCTGATGGTAGGAGACGCTTCCAGCAGTTACAAAGTCTAGGCACGTCCTGAGTTGGCCACTGAACACTAGACAAACGCAGGAAGGAGCACCCAAAAGTTTCAAAATGTGTTTGTACATAATCTCTTTACGACTTGGCAGCTTCAATTTGACAGCTCATTCGATAATGATCACGAGATAACCGTGATTTAACCGCTAACCGGGGTTGTAGGGTGCGATTACGATTACCGGTTAAAATCACTGATTAACGTAAAATCAAAGCTTGGTTAAGTTTTTGGCAACCGAATTTCCTACTAACCGGCCGTTAATCAAACGTTGACGTGATTTTAACCTTGACGCTCCTTTTGACAACCGGCCCTAAGGGGTAAGGACAAGATACTGCGCTTAAGGGCGACAGGCTAGCCACTTCTCATCTTGGCGCAGTCCTTCCGCCTAATCATGCAGCAGGTGGGTTTTTCGTGCCTTACTTGCTGCTTGATAGTTGTCTTGTCCGTATACTGTGCTAAACTTGGTGGTCGGTGTTGTGCTGTAATTTGCCAGAGTCCTTATAGCACAACACTGATTAATCTGCTTACCCTGATTGTCGGGATACAGCGTGTGTTATGTATGTGTGTATAAAAATAAATACATAAAATAAAACCAAAATTTGGCTAGTTGCACTCTTGTTCTGGCTTAAACTGCGACTGCTTTTCCACCTTGAACCCTTTACGCACTATTGACGCGAGATATTTGTGCCGCTAAATATCGATACGTATCGCTTACCTAAACGGGCCCCTCTCAAGGACCAGCCGCTGAAGCGCACTCCGGGCCGGCCAAAGGGCTCCAAGTCGACGGGGGTGAAGCGGAACAGCACCGGCGGTACCCCGGGCAAGCGGGGTCGGCCGCCCGTGCCCCCGGAGCTGCGCGAGCCTGGCATCACGGACATGAAGAAGTTCTGCAAGACGGCCGGAATACGTTTCGACTATAAGAAGCTTGTTGAAGGTAACTGAGTTTGTTTGTTTGTTAATGCAGGTTAAGGCGGGGCGGCGCGATCGCATTGAATAAATTACTCTGTACGATTTGAGTCGTACGAGAGAAATTACGAAATAAAAAATATGGCATTACACATTACTGCTCTGAGCGATACGTGGAGCCATCCGAGTGTGGCCGCGGGATTCGTACGAGTGTGCGAATGTATCGACAAGTAATAATAACAATAAAATTGCTCCCGTGTTCAATTGTTTTATGTAATCCGGTATGAGTGGTTGAGTCGGAGGGGCCAAAGCACATGCTCCGACCAGCCAATATCACCTCTGAGAAGTTAGGCGCCATACCGGAGACTTCCCTGGATTGCTGGCTATACTGGACTAGAGGAGAACACAACCGAAGCTGCTATGCGGCCTTCTTACATCCAGTAAGGTGGTACCAACCCAGTCGGCTACAATTTGAGCCTACCACCTAGTAAGGGGCAAGGAAAGGGACCTACAGTTTTACACCAGTTCCGAACGGTGAAGCAGCACAGGTGTAGGTATGCACGTAAATTTTTTCGTCAGAAAAAACTCACTCATTCACGCCGACCGGATTCGAACCTCTCGCATGAGAAGCCGATGCCCAAACCACTCGGCCACCCGCCGAATTTTGTTTTAGAGGCAGCATAGCTAGCTAGGTGATGTGTCTACATTACATAGAGAATGTGCGCCCATAAGGTGTCTAACGACGCCATTGCGGGGGTAGCGAATGCCATACCGGCCTGACAGGTGCCTACTAACGCCCCTCTTGAAGGACCCGAGACGTACTTGGGGGGAAAATATGCAGGCAGGGAGAGCGTTCCAGAGGTTACCAGTTCTGTGGAGGAAAGATCTGCAGAACCGGTTGGTATGCATCTCCGGTTAATTCCTTAATGCCTCCAGACATTGAGAAATTGTTTGTTCTATTTTTTTTTATTGCTTCCGAACTGGGTGGCTCTGGCCGAGGTTGAAGCCTCAGGCGCAGCCAATTTCACCCCCGAGGAGGTGCCAGTCCGGCTTGGAGGTGGACTAATGTCCTGGGGAAAGGCTATTAACGCGCGATTTGAAGATCCGTGGATTGTAGGAGTGAGGAAAGATATTCCCTGGGAGCCCGTTCCACACCTTTGCAGTGCGGCACAAGAAAGATTTAGAGAATCATGCTGTTCGAAGAACTCTTCTGTTCACTACTAAGGGGTGTTCCGCGAGAGTATGGCGGGTTTGGCGAAGGCGAACAGGAGGAGGAGGGATAAGGGAAGCAAGTTCGTCAGAGCAGCGGCCATAGTAGTACCGATAAAACAGGCTCAATGAACCAACGATACGTCTGTGCTTTAGAGGTTGAATGTCCTTTGTGAGTACAGAGTCACAAAGTATGTTCTCATTTAATCTCATATAAACTATTTCAGGGGTCAGCTGGCCAATTACAAATAGGAGCGTGGTGTTTTTGTTGGCGCTGGCGGCTCAAGCCGTAGTTCCAGGTTCGAATCCTGGTTGGGACGTATTTTTTTCTTCACTTTTGGCTTCAAATTTATCTAATGAAGAAGTATGTCGTAATCGTGAAAGTAAAAACATTATTCTAAAAACGTCCTATCTCCGCATGACTCGTCGCAGAGAGACTCAGCACCCTTTTGTTGTTGACATTGGGCTTTTGAGAATCCATCGGTTCTCTAAATCGTTTCTTTGTCGCACCACCGCTAGAGTGTGGAACTGTCTTCCGGCGAGTGTATTTTATTTATTTTTATTTATTTCTTTATTTTAGACAGGCATCCTAGGCTGATACGTCTAAATCCAGTTAAACGCTGACCGGGCTGATCACGTTATTTCCTGAATCCTTTAATCTGGGTGTCTTCAAGCGTCGTATTAATGGGCTAGACAGCCTAGCAACAGTCCGCAAATCTGCTGGCATGGCACCTAACTGAGCGTGGTTTCGCGAGGAGAGGTGATTTTGGATCTGTCGACTGCACCATTGGTCTCTCGGCACAGCCACCCATGCTGGTTTACATTAAAAAAAAATATATATAAGGTCTTTTTTTTTTAACTGTGAAACGTAAAGGGGGTGTTCTGTATCGGAAATAGATCATTAATGATATATCGATCAAATAGATAGGAATTCTTGAAATATATAAATTTTAAATCAAAACTTAAATTTAGTACTTACATAGACAGCTGCACTTACCACAACATCCTCACGCTTGAAGAAAGAAGAAACCTACTGGACATGGCGTTCCTGTTCGATCTGCTGAACAGCCGAGTAGACTGTCCGGAGCTCACCTCGGAGATCGGGTACAATGTACCAATTCGCCGCACAAGGCATACACACCTGTTTCACACTCCACTGCATCGAACTAACTATGCTCAAAATTCTGTTCTAACACGATTAGTCCACACATATAATAATAGGTTTAGCGATACTGACCCCTTTGTAGGCACAAAAAATACGTTTAAAAAGGATATAAAACAAAAATTGATAGACATTCGACATAATAACTTAGGCGATGAAATAAATAAATAAATACCATAGCTTTCACACCCTTCCGACATCACTATACACCCTTACAAAACAGAACATACTTAACACACACACCCTCTCACACACGCACACCCTCACACACACACACACACACACACACCCTGTACACACACACACACCCACACACACACACCCTCACACGTGCACAGAGTTACTTATTAGCTATCTACCTACAGTAAGGTAGCAAGGCACAACATAATCTGATTGATTAAGCAGTGGAAATCTTTAATTGGCTTCTATTGTACAACCTATACATAATCACACCTATTGTAAAACTGCTGTTGATTTCCCAAATAAACGAAAATAAAATAAAAAAAAATAAAAATAAAATATTAAAATAATAATATAATACTATATATATATATATATTTATATTAGTTTAGCTTAGATAATTAGTTTAATTTTTATTGTATCTTAATTTTTTGGTTGTTTAATAAATACTCTACTACCTATAATATAATTTATAAAAAAGGGGGTAATTTTTTTATATTTATTAAATATTTTTAAAAAAACTCTCTTTTACATATTAAACACCTTTTGCTAAGAAAGTATGTTTCCATTTATAACAATTACTGAGATAATAATTGTAAAAGTTTATTAAAGTTTGAATTATTCATACATAACGATTGGGTAGGTAGCCGATAACGACGCGCGCCGCGGAGTTCATTCAACTAAACGGCCTCGAAACAAACACATTTAATGCGCATCAGCTGTTTGGAAGTTGCTCGGAGAATATGTATGGATGGACGGAGCCTCGCTGGCGGCACCGCCGACACGGGCCGACCGAACCGTCGTCGTTCGTTACGTCATATTTTCTACACTACATACTTACCTACATACCTACCTCGGACCGCGCACTGCACGCCTGTCTAACTTAACACCTCAATCAATCATTAATGAAATCATACGTGTGGATTCCTCATTTCCCATCACTCTTAATCAGGCTGTGGACTGACAAATTAAAATAAAAATATTATTATTACAGATAAGTTTCGTAGCTAGGTAGATACCTACCTGTCTAATAATAAACTCATATCATACATATTACATAACCCTTCCTTTTGGCTTAGAGCGTTAGTCGGGAAAAACTCATTGCGTTGCGCAACTCTCTTGCGCTCCTTTCGTAGGTAGGTACCTACCTGCATAACATTTTTACAATAATTTGGCGTGTTTAAAAATGCGGAATCAACTATTTACAAATATTATTAAAAATATTCACATTACTTACATTACTTACTACATTAAGTTTTGTACATGCCGACCTCGCTGGATAATACACTGGTCGGCACGCCTAATTATGTGTCTTTGCACTCTCGCTAACGTGTTTCTGTCACCACTCATCATCACTCTAAAAGCGTTCACAATTCGTTGACGTAGTTCTTGCACTGTTCTAATTGTATGTCCATCGTTTGCGTAAACTAGAGCCTTAGCTCGACCCCAGACATGGAAGTCAAACGGCGTTAAGTCCGGGCTACGGGCAGGCCACTCGATTGGCCCACCGCGACCGATCCATTAATTTTGTAAAGCACAACCATGTCCAGGTACTGTTGATTAGTGAACCTGTAAGGCATTTTAACGTGAGATTCACTAATGCAAAACAACACACTTTCGACTTTACTCGACTCGAACGTACTCGCGCGCGACGAGACTACGCGTTCGTGCGTGCCGGTATCTTCGCCTTGACTGAACTGAACGCACGTACGCAGTACTCTTCCTTCTGGGGCGGGGTTGGGGGGGTAATACCTATGTCAGCTGATGGGTACTTAACGCCACAGAGATATTATAGGCGTGCGCGCCGCCGCGCCTCCGCGCCCCCGCCGCGCCTCGCGCCGCCGCCGCCGTGTTGCCTTCCCGAATCAGCTGTGCGAGGGTCAGAGTTCAATAACCCTTCAATAACGCATTCGATTTACGTGCCGTTGTTTCGCTATGAACTTGAAACTTTTACAATTATTATCTCAGTAATTGTTATAAATGGAAACATACTTTCTTAGCAAAAGGTGTTTAATATGTAAAAGAGAGTTTTTTAAAAATATTTAATACATATAAAAAAATTACCCCCCTTTTTATAAATTATATTATTATTTTAATATGATCTATTTCCGATACAGAACACCCCCTTTACGTTTCAACAGTTAAAAAAAAAAGACCTTATATATAAACTATTTCAGGGATCAGCTGGCTAATTACAAATAGGGGCAGGGTCTTTTTGTTGGCGCTGGCGGCTCAAGCCGGAGTTCCAGGTTCAAATCCTGGTCGGGATGTATTTTCTTCATTTTCAGCTTCGCATTTATTTAATGAAGCAGTAGGTACGTCAGTATGTATGTCGTAATCGTGAAAATAAAAACTGGTTTTTTTTTTATGGAAATTGACAGTTTGCTACATCCATCATCAACATCCGTGATGTCAGCCCATAACACCGGGTGAACTTGGTGCCACATCAGTGCTTCCCTTCGGTTGTGCCGGCTAAACTATATACATAGCCGTTTCGACCGACCTTTCATTCAGTGCGGTGGTACCAACCCGGGCGGGTTAAACCCTACTACCTAGTAATATAAGAAGGGAGTCATATCCCTTAGTCGCCTATATGTCAGTATGTAGTATGTCAGTATGTATGTCGTAATCGTGAAAGTAAAAACATGATTACACTTCTTGTCAGGCTGTACGAAGAACAAGGAGCGTGTTGCCAAGATGCTGGAGCTGCTGATGGCCGCGGGGCTGGAGGGCAAGCCCACGCTGGAGAAGTGCAAGGCCATCAAGCAGGCCAAGGTGGACGCCAAGGAGAGCGAGAAGAAGAAGAAGCAGCAGGCGAAGGCCAAGCCCAAACCGGAGCCCACCGGTGAGATCACTTAATTCAGCTGTATCTCCGCACTATTAGCAACACTCCTTGGTTTATAATAACTAATAAAGAAATCCAAAACCTCCTTGAAGTTCCTACAATCAGTGAGGAAGCCAAATGTGTCGTAACAAGGTATAAAAACCGGCTCCCATTCCATCCCAACATCCTAGCTTAAGACACTGACCCAACCCTCAGAGAAGAGGCGTCTGCAGGGAAAATACATCCTGGACCTGGAGAACTAGGAATCTGGGACAGCAGCAAGGGAAGAAATTGGACTCACTGGAGACCGATCCTGAAAGTCAGGGAAAAAAAAACCAAAAACCTGCTTTTAGTTAAAAAAAAATTAATTGCAAGTAGCAAAAGAGGAACAAAAAAAAAATATCTGCTGTAATATCTCATAAGGAATCTTCTCATCTGTTATTCGGATAAGACATAGCTTTACTGACCATGTTGGCTAATAGATCGCGACTATATTGCTTAGTTATATTATCCCCACCGGACCGACTGTACTAATATGTAAAGGCATACCGTTCCACCCATATATAAGTGCTAACGGGTTTGTAGGGGTTGCGAATGCCATGCCGGTCTGACAGGTGCCTATGTAGCCTCTTGAAGGACCCGGGACTGTACTTGGTAGGAAATATATGGGCAGGGAAAAGACCTACCGAACTGATTGGTACGCATTCACAGTGAGCCAATAGGGTAGGTTACAGATAGAGACAATGGAACACCGGACAGGCTTATTAATATAACATTACATCACTGGCAGGCTTATTCATATCATCTATCACTTCTGACAGGCTTATTTATATAACATTACATCACTGGCAGGCTTATTCATCATCTAGCACTTCTGACAGGCTTATTCATATCATCCAGCACTTCTGACAGGCTTATTCATATAACATTACATCAATGGCAGGCTTACTCATATCATCTAGCACTTCTGACAGGCTTATTTATATCATCTAGCACTTCTGACAGGCTTATTCATATCATCTAGCACTTCTGACAGGCTTATTCATATCATCTAGCACTTCTGACAGGCTTATTCATATAACATTACATCACTGGCAGGCTTATTCATATCCATCTAGGAGTTCTGACAGGCTTATTCATGTAATGTATTGACATATTTGTGAATGTAGGAGACACAAACGTGCCGCGGCGGATGACGCGCGGGCAAACTGGCACGAAGCCGCGCCAGAAGATCGTCATCTCGTCGGAGGAGGAGGACGACACGCCGGACGCGCGCCGCACGCTCTCCAAGCTGCGCTCCATGGTCGAGGACGAGTCCGGCTCCGACTAGGTATATATCTTCTTTTTTTTTTTAATGGAACCTGACGTCGTTGGCTACGTCACCTGCTACCGGTGATGTTAGCCCATTCCATCTTGTCCCCTCAGTGCATGTCCGGCTCGAAGGACCAACTTTGTTTTATGGAACCTGACATGGTTGGCTACGTCACCGCCACCTGTGATGTTAGCCCATTCCATCGTTTCCGCGCCGGCTACACTGAACTGGATGATATATACGATCAGTGCATGTCCGGCTGGAAGGACCAACTTTTTTTTAAAGAACCTGACATAGTCGGCTACATCGTCTGCTACACCCGCTATGTCAAACCTTCGTCCCTGTCTCTTCCGCTCTGTCGTATAGGCACGAGTCAGTAAGCCTGGATGCGCTATACATAGGAGGACAGGGGTAGCCGCGCGCCGGCGCAAACGCGCCAGCGCGTCAGTCTAGCGCCGGCGACCGATCTTAGTCTCCGTCCGCCGCTCAGGCGGAGCGAACGTGCGCGTCTGTCACAAAATGCCTCATTGTGCAGTGCTTTGGTGCAAAAAGTCGTCGAAAAATTCAAGCTTGAACACAGATGGAGTCACCTTTCACGAGTAAGTACTTTCATTCAATTTGATAGCATTTTTCGCTTGAATTTCAGTAACAAACATCGGCGTAAATATGTATGGAGAGCTCTTTTCTGCTTACCCACCATAGGTCGACTATCGTGTTGGATGCAGTTAGCTCTTGTAATTTTTTTTTTGTTTATTGATAAATATGTATGTTAAATGTATACAGATATTTCATGCATTCTGCCTTATTGCCAAAGGACATTTCTTCTAGTCAACCTCAGCAGGTTTCCTCGTTCAATATTCGTTTATCGCGCTTTTTTCATTCAACCAGTACCTACCGGTTTTTACTTTTGAGCGACTCTAAGGAGAAAGGAATAAATTTCTTTAGGTCATGCGTCTACCGGGAATATCAGATCGCGCATATTAGGAAGGTGTGGATCTAAGCTTGCGATGGCTTCACCGAACATATCCGGGCCCATCGGCAGTAGAGGAGGGTATTAATCGAGGCCGGGACTAGCGAGTGGCCACTCTAAATTTCCCGCGCATGCTTCACGTTTCGGCTCGCTTCAAGCCCTCGTCAGCTAGTCTGCGTTGACTAGGACGCGGGGAAACCACCAGTCCCGCTCTCGACCTCCCTCTCTCTACCTATCCATATTCTGTAGGATGCTTCCAGTGACGTTTTTGAAGCTCTCTCCATATATGAGCTTAGCGTCGATCTTGGGAGCCCTAGATTCTTGAAGAGACTGTAGAGCGACTTCGCTGGTAGTCCTCTTGCTCCGACTTCCACAGCGAAGAGATCAGTCTTGAATCCGTTTCTCACAATCCGGTCTACTAAGTTGCAGTACTTGTTAAGCTTGATGTTGTGGTCCTTCGGTATGTTACTTTCCCATGGAACTGTAAGTTCAACAAGTACTACATGCTTTGTCGCTTTTGAGAACATGAGTATATCCGGTCTTAATGCTGTGGTACAGATTTCCGAAGGCATTTGGTAATGCTTCTCATGTGTGTCCATCAACAATTCCCAATCCTTTGCTGCTCCCAAAATTGAAGAAGGTTTAGTCCTATCTTTGGGCAGCTTATTGGCTCCAGGTTTCACAAAGTTGACCTTCTGGAAGCCGCTACTGGTTTGCCCTTTCCTGGACCTACAATTGACAGGTTGATGGCCTCTCTGATGATTTGGAGGACTTTATCATGACGGTAGGAATACTGGCCTCGCTCAAGTAGTATTTTGCATCCGCATAACAAATGTTTGGCCAAGCCTACGAACTCCTTACATGACGGGCATAGTCTATTTGTAGATTTCCCCCATCTAACTAGGTTACTCGGGTCGGGGAGAGTAAGCTGGAATGCATTTAAGTAGAACTTAAGCAGCTCAGGGGACCAGTTGTATATTATGGATTTCCACTTCAATGCAGGAGGGATGCAGAAGTCACCCACTGTTAGCCAATCATTCTGCATTTCTAGGTTTAAGGCGTGAAGTTTGAAGCCTTGTTCCATGTCCTCCTGAGCAAAACCTTTCAGTATTTCTTTATCAGACTTTGCTGTTTCTATGCCCAATCCAGATCTATTGGTGCGTGTGCCAACTTGGAATGATTTGTAGAAGTCGAGTCTCGATTCCAGTTCATCTGATAGTGATGTGTTGGGTAAGGCTTGAATAGCGCTATCATTGGAGTCTTTGAGTATACATCGTTTGGCTATTCTCGCCTTTTGATAAAATATCGACGGTTTCTTAATGTTCAGTCCAAAGTTATTGTGAGATCTGTATAGCGTTGACGAGTCAGCCGGGTGAGCCAGTCCAAACCATGATTTCAGGAATCTGGTCACATACGAGTCTAATTTAGTCAGGTTTTGCTTTGTGAAGTCGTAGACGAGAAATGGCCATGAAAGTTTTGATGTCAGGTAGTTATCGTAAATCCATGCCTTTTGTGTACCCAGGAGGGGAAGATTGTCAGTTTGGCGGAGGCTCTCTTCGAAAAGTTGGACAATATCATCAGTAGGATGCTCCTTTCCTCTGCTGGTGATCCTTTTGCCCAAGAATTTAAAACGAGCTTCATCAGCCACGGTTGCGATTGGTTTTCCGGCTACTGTCAGACCTGGATTGCTCGAGGTAAACTTTGAACCTTTCCTGGTTAAGCTCAAACAGTAGCACTTCGCTGGTTTTATCTTCATCCCTTTGGTCCATTCACAATAGTCATCCACCACCTTAAGAAGCGCCTGATTTTGTTTTGGATTGCGGGTTAACAGCGTAATATCATCCGCAAATGCCAGCATGGCCGCCATATATGTGTCTCCATATTTGAACCTGTATCCCCATTTCTTTTCTTTTACGACAAGCGTATCAATTAGAATGTTGATAACAATGTTAAATGTGACAGGAGAGAGGCAGCAACCCTGGAAAAGTCCTATGCCGTAACGAATTTCCGGTGTCTTCTCCGTTTCGCCTTTTACTTGTATTACAAAGGAAAGTTTTTTGTAGTAGGAGGCTATTATATTACAGATCAGAGGTGGCACATTATACCACTCTAGCGCCTTTAATAGTAACTCATGGCGCACCGAACCGAAGGCGTTTTCAAAGTCTAACCACGTGGCAGTTAATTGTCTCTCATTCTTCCTTGCATCTCTAAGACATTCAGTCAGCAAAGAATTATGTTCGAGGCACCCTGCAACTCTTGGGAGAAAACCTTTCTGGTACTTCTTCGGTAAGTAGTCGTTGGTACACATGTGTTTGAGTAGTCTGGCCTGTATAATGGAGAAGAATATTTTCGAAATTGTGTTCGTAAGGGCTATAGGTCTAATATCCTTGGGATCAGTAACTTCTTTCTTTTTTGGTAGAAGAACAAACACGGCTTTACCAAGACAGTCTGGCACTTCTCTGTTCGTCCAAATTCTTTTGTAGATGTTCAACATGTGTTTCCGCACTGATGGACATTTTTTGTATATGATGTATGGTATGCCATCGGGTCCCGGGGCGGAACTATTTGGTTTCCTTTTTATGTGGTATTCCAGCTCTTCCATCGTCGGTGAATCAGCATCAAATGCTAGAGCAGGTTCTTTGGGTTTTGGAGCTGGTGGATCCCTGTAAGTTATATCTGCCTCCGGGGTGGTATATGTGGATTTAAAGTAGTTGAACATCTCGTCCGTACTTAACCTAATTGTACCCTGCTGTTCCTTGAAAGCTTTTTTGGCGAAGTAAAAGGGGTTCTTCTCGAAAGCTGCTATATTCTGAGCCTTTCGAAATTCATTGCCAGCAACCGTAATTTGCTCAGATACTTTCTGGATGAGTTTTAGGATAGATCTCATCGCTCTGGCTAATTGGTGGCATAGATTTCTGTCTCCTGAGGCTTTAGCCTTCCTTAGCTGCTTTATCAACTCTCTCTTCCTTCTCCTAAGCTTTGCTTTGAAAGTGTTTTCTCTTTCCATTGGGTTGTGGTGATAGCGAACAGGGTACAATTCGGAGAAGTAATTGTAAATTGTTCCCTGGAAGTCATACAGCTGATCTTCGGGACTCTGCCTGCAGCCTGGGAGGTCAAGTCTTTCGGCTAGGCATCGATCATGTTGCTTCCAAGTGGTCTCGGATATGCTCGGTAAGCTTAGTCGGTCTCTGGGCGAAAATGCTTCATGGTGAGAGGAAGGTTGAGAATTAAAAATAATTGACGTAATAGTTTAAACGTTTGCCTTTAATGTCAGAGATTCAGAATGTATAGAACGTATATAAATGTACAGGATGTATATGTAGATGGTAGGGTTCAACCCGCCCGTGTTGGTACCACTGCACTAAATAAACGTCGGTCGAAGTCACTATGAAAATTAGTACCTACGTGTTTTCCATCCAATTCAGTATAGCCGGATCGATTAGGGGGAATCGGTGACAAGGCGCGTACCTAATTCACCTAGGTATATTTATTTATTTTAGACAGGCAGCCTTGGCTGATGTGTCTAAATCCGGTTTTTCTTCATATTTTTTATTTTATTTGGTTTGTTTGTTTATTTTTTTTATGTATTTATCGATCTTCATTATTTTTATTATTTTAGTTTATTGTAGTTTTATTTTAGTATTTATATATTGGGCTCCCATCATCACTGGTACCAAACTGAAGCATTATTACGATGATGGAGCCATCCGTATCAGTTTCCTAAAAAAAGTTAATCTTTATGCTTAACTATTTTCGCATACATTTTGATAATTTTTATTATGGAATACACAATTGTAGATTTATAATAAAGTATCCGAGGTATCTCAGAACTTAGAACTATGATCGTGTTTATGCGAAAATCTGCAAATTCGCAAAATTGTGAAAGGGGCGTTGCCTTTGTTCATTTAAGAGAAAGGTATATTATTCCCTTGATGTAAAGAAGGGTTAAATATTGTTAAATCCGTTTCATCTTTTCATCGCGAATCGACACAATGAGCGACTTATTGTATGAATCCCGTTCAAATGTATGGAAGACTGGCGTCACTTGGCTACCTACTCGCTCGGCCAATCACGGCGTTCCATGCGCCGCTCCCGCCTCAGACTTCACACCCCTTTGGCGGCTACCTCGGTTCTCATACAAACGATGCCGTATTTCGCATCCAGGCTTACTGACTCGTGCGTATAGGTGCCATCCTAGTGCTTCATATGCACACAACATAAATTGTATTTCTACATCACAGTTTAAATTTGTGATATTGGCGCATTGGATGAAGTTCCCGTCCTATCCAAGTGAAATGCCAAGAATGTACCGTGTGGGGTCGGTACTTAAAAAGAATAGCCCCACTGCATCTCTCCCCGTCGCATGTCGTAAAAGTCGACTAAGGGATAAGAAATTTCGTCAGCCTCGGTAGCTCAGTGGCACGGTTGGTTAGTCAACTGTTATTAAGCAACGCTGAGCGCGGTCAGTGATTGGATGGGTGACCGCTTGACCGTTGGAGGCTAACCGTGGTTCGGATTCCACGTTAAACTGTAGGTCCCTTCCCTTCTTACCTTACTAGGTGGTAGGGTTTATCCCGGCCGGGTTGGTACCACCGCACTGAACGAAACGTCGAACGAAACGGCTATGTAAATAGTTCGTGTTTTTCGTCCAGTTCAGTGTAGCTAACATGAAATGAAGGAAAACACTGACATGGCACCTACATACTTCACCCGGTGTAATGGGCTGACATCACGGATGTTGTAGGTGATGTAGCCAACCGTGTCAGGTTCCATAAAAAAAAAAAAAAAACGTTTGTATTTTTTATCTGGATATACTGGTCCAAACAGAAAATACAATCAGTGCTTATCCGGCTCGAAGGACCAACATTTCCAAACCTTTTGACCGACCGGACTTTGCATTCGGTGCGGTGGTACCAACCCGGGCAGGTTAAACCCCATTTATTAGTGAAACTCAATTTGTTTTTTTTTTTGTTTCCAGATGGGCGTGCAGTCTGTGCCAGAGCACACCGGACAATGTATAGAATAGTAATCTCGAAGCGCGCGCGATCAGACGCACAGACATTCGGGCGCGCATAGCCGTTTAGTGTGTCCACCTGGTTCTAAGCAAATTTATATAAATCTATATACTATATATATACATCATCAAAAACTCGCATTCGACAAGACTTGAAAAACAAAGCCATCGGAGTATATATATTCTAATTAAAAACACGTGCAATCCCCGAAGTGTTCCGAAATGTTTCACACAAATTAATCCGTTCTGTTGGAATATTGTTTTTCTCCGGGCACGGTCGTAAATTTCCATTAGGCTTATTGTTCGATGTAAGAAAGTGATTTTGGATATTTGAAAATGTGAAGTTACCTAGAACTTATCTGTCGGATGAGCAATCGCCTATGTGTAAGGTAAGATTTAACGCTAAAATGGGTTGGCGTCTTCGGACCGCTTGGAGAGTGATCAGTTGTGCTGCTTGTGTTGAACAATTTTGGGCATAATACTTTATTATTGCTATGTATAATTCAATATTGTCATAGCTGAAATAACTTTTCAATGGCCTAATCCAAGGTGCATAGATCAGAGAATAAGGGCTGGATGCGCGATTAGTCGTAACGGCAGAGGATGTTGATGTCGACATGCGATCTGCGCATCTAGCCAATCCAACAGGCTGCAGACAAATATTATTTCAAAGTTAAATTATTGCAAAATTTCACATTTAACTAAGCATATTTAATTAGGCCGGAGGCAAAGGGTCTATCTACCAATCACATGTGAGATTAAAAATAAAGTTATATTAGGTGTTTCGTTAGTCATGTCAAAAATTTCGGGAGGGTTACATACACACTCAAATAAAGATGTTACGCAAAAAAAATTTAATGTTTTTAGCATTACTTTTCGAGAAATTTAACAAAACATGTTTGCTACCTAAACATTAACCTGTGTGTAACAGTAGGCATTGTACGGGGTCAATGACCGTACTATGTTCAAATGCAGAACAGCTGTTTGTTGTAAGTGAGTCACAAGGTCACTATGATTGGTTTTTACAGCTACTTATTTGATTTGATTTTTTTTGTTAGGAGAAAAAATGCTCCTATAAACATGTTTTTTTTACGTAAAGTGTTTATTTGAGTTTGTATGTAACCCTCCCGAAATTTTTGACATGACTAACGAAACACCTTATATGTTAAGCTAAAGATTTATGTCTATTCTGTCAACACGAGCAGTTCAACAATGAAACGGGCCATCGGTAAGTGGGAATGCATCCTCGCCTTCTAGTTTGTAGTGTCGGAAGCTTTAGTCACGCAGGCAGCTGGGTTCGGGCCCCGCGCTGGCATATAACGCTTTGTGATGTCGGCTGTGAGGGTTTGAGCCTCGAGCTGACATGTAACGCTTTGTGAGGTCGGCTATTAGCTTTACAGAGTCTGACAGATTGTGAAGTCTGAATTTTTACATTTTGTGTCGTAACCCGTACTTTGTGCACCCGGAATTTGCATTCCAGTAAGAGAGAGGCCAGTGCTCTTGAACCGTAAACTGTCCATTGTAAGCTTCAATAACAGCGAAAGAGAAAGTATTACTGTACTCAAGATTGGCACCTCCTTGAGCGTAAAAATGATTGCACCTGATCCTTCAACCATTAGGTCAGCCACCCAGTCTGACTACGCAGTACTGACAACATAACGGTGACCTATTTGTGATTGTGACCATTGGTAAAGAGCGTTTCATCTAAAAGTTCCATTCGACGTTATGTTGGTATCATACCTTCGTCTCACCTAAGAAGTCCCGCGGCAATCAGTGGAAGCGAGACGGACTCTAAACTTCCACTTATTGCCGCGGGACTTCTTACGTGAGACGGAATCTACATAGCCTTAAAAATAAATGTTAGGTTACATTACCATTAAAACATGATGATGAATGAATATCATTATATTGGACGTAAATTCCGGGTCAACAGATTACTGTGCAAATACTACGTTTTTTATTAGAAACATCTGGACAAGTTATTTGATGTTCAAAGTCAACAGAACGCATCAGCCTACATTTGCCGAAGAAATGTATCCATGTTACTTCTGACATCCTGTATTTCTAATCAAAAACAGTAGATATACTGCGGTTTCTTTTGGATTTTCAGCGAGAAATTTAGAATGACCGGTTGATTCTAGACAATATAATTTGACCTGTTTTATTGATTGTCTGTTAATTATATTTCCAATGCCGACACATTTAAGTATATCTTCATAAGATAAGATGCAAAGCCTAAAATAAAGAGAAAACATATTTCCTGGCCAGGACCTCTGGCACGAGCGGCCAACGCGTTCGGGCCAATGATGAATTATCTTCAAATTTCGAACAGTTGCGTCTTCTATAGTGTGACGCATTATCCTGCGTTCAGCCAACTTGCACGATTCCATATTGACTACACATATTAAAACTTCTAGTGTCTGATGCTAAATACGACTTTGGTGACGACAAGATAAGACTAGCTGACGGGAGCTTGATGCGAACCGAACCGTAACGCATGCTGGAGAAATACACAAGAGTGGCCGCTCGCTAGTGCCGACCTCGATCGACACCCTCCTCTACTGTCAGTTGGCGCGGATATGTTCGGTGAAGCCATCGCAAGCTCAGTTTTACACCTTCAATATGGAATCGAGCAAGCAAACACGCTTATAACGCAAAGTTCTATTAGTGGTCATCATCAGCCTGTTTCGATCCACTGCTGGACATAGGCCTCTCCCAAGGCACGCCACCACACGCGGTCTTCCGCTCTTCTCATCCATCCACTCCCGGCTATCTTTTTTAGGTCATCTGTCCACCTAGCCCGGGGGCGTCCCACGCTACGTTTGCTTGTACGTGGCCTCCATTCGAGTACCCGTCTACCCCATCGGTTGTCGGGTCTACGACAGATATGCCCAGCCCACTGCCACTTCAGCTTGCTTATTTTCTTAGCAATGTCGACTACCTTAGTTACCTTAGTGGTCAGGACACGGAAATGTTGTGATTAATAGCAATTTTGCTGACATGTCTTATCATTTGTTCGCACTGGCGGCGTAATGGTTATGCGAGGTTTACACTCAGCCCTACAGGGCAGGGAAGTGAGCAGGGCAGTATGCAGCGCGAGAATGTAAACACGATACTCGCGCTGACACTCGTCATGCCGCTTGCGCTGCCGATGCTCCCGAAATTGTCGGTTTTTCGTGCGGGAGTCGAAGGACTGGCAGCATCGACGCGAGTATCGTGTTCACATTCAGCCCTCTCGCTCACTTGCCCCCGCGCCGCCGTTCGTCGAGCTTGTATTGTCTGCGTTCGAAAAACACTCATTATTATTGTATTTAATTATATTTATTTTATTAGATTGATAGAAATTATTTATTGCTACAAAACATTTCTACATAAGCAAGAAGTTCGCCGCAAGAACTTCGTCCGCCATGACGAGTGAACATGGGCAATAATCGCGGCAGCGGCAGGAGCAGTATCATGGGCTGAGTGTAAACACGATACTCGCGTCGATGCTGCCGCAGAAGTATTTTGGGCAATAATCGCGGCAGCGGGAGGAGCAGTATCAAGGGCTGAGTGTAAACCTCGCATTAAGTCAGTTTAGACTTCTTCACAGTTTGGTTTTTAAAGTCAATGCATTTTGGCAGATTTCATTTCGCCGTAATGTTCAATTAATGCCGAGCAACGAGCGATTGAGAGTAGAATGCTACACATTTTGTCAGACTATTAGAATTTTAATTTAAAATAAATTAGTTTAACGCTTTTGCCTTTCGAACGAACACTGAATGATAAAACCACAGTGATTTAATTTAATTTTTTATTTTAAATATGGATTGTTTTATTCAATAAATGTATATTACTTATCGTTATTAAGAATGGGCTAAATATTATGCAACATTTTGAGCAAGCAATATAGTAAAAATTTAATTTAATTCTTAAAATATTTATGAATGTTTCTATGCCATGATTAAGAAAATCATATTTTGTCATTAATTTCCATTGATTTTTTTAATGCAATGCGTAATTGTGACTAGAAAAAAAAGTAGATTTTACCAACTAAATCTAATTTGCAAGTACAGCTCACCCGTATGACCTTACAAAGACTAAATCAAATCAAATCAAAATATTCTTTATGGCGTAATATTCTTTAAGGAGGCGTGTTTATTGCACTGAGGTACTTACTGTACGGATAAATGCAAGTAAAGAAAAAAAAAAATTTTTGTTTGTGTTCATTCATAGGTACAGTTCCCTCAAAACTTTAATGCCGCTCGACCTACCTGCGCAGTCACCGAATTTTAGTTCATAATTCGTAGAACATTAGAACATGGGGTAGACTTTAATGTCGCTCGCATATTTCATATTTCCCTTGCCCCTTACTAGGTGGTAGGCTCTAATTGTAGCCGACTGGGTTCGTACCGCCGTACTGGATGTAAGATGGCCGCATAGCAGCCTCGGTTGTGTTCTCCTCTAGTCCAGTATAGCCAACAATCCAGGGAAGTCTCCGGTATGGCACCTACCTTCTCGGAGGTGATATTGGCTAGTCAGAGCATGTGCTTTGGCCCCTCTGACTCAGCCACCCATACCGGATTACATAAAAAAAAAAAAAAAATTGGTGTTCGCGCATGTGCAGTGAAGCAATTATCTACCCTATGATCTACCCGTGATGACCTAAAATTCGTTGACTGCGCAGGTAGGTCGAGCGGCATTTAAGTTTTCAGGGAACTGTGGGTAAACTATTCTTGGATACGTCAAAAATTCCGCCAGTTCTAAATTCAACGCGAAGAAGAACTGACAAACAAACATAGCAAGTCACAATGTTTTTTTTAATACCTTATAAGTATTATAGTCACTTACAAATAATTAACTCATACTAACGCTCACAAGAGCATTAATATCTACAGCATGAACGTGAATACTTAAGAATCTGACCTGACATTACCTACACCTGGTGTATGACATTGCCAAATTTTGATACAATTAAATTCTTGGCGTGATGTTTTTTGCTTCAAAATCATTGTGGTTTTATATTAGCGGAGGTCACACAGAGCAGGGAAATTATTGCTAGATGGGCGATCGAGGCTGTGCCGCCGAGAGTCGAGACATCCGGCAGAGGATGTCGACACGCTTGCGCTCTCTCTCATTGGCTGTAGATGTCGTGATGCTCTGATTCGATCGCAGAGTGGCTGTGACTGCTGCAAGTTTAATTGGTAGTTATGAATTTCGGCGACACATCGATCCGATATAGAGCTCTTTTGATTGCATGGATGAATAAGAATGGATTGTTCATACATAGGCGAGCGGGGTAACCACGCACGTGCGTCAAGCGCACTGACTGCCCGAGCGCGTGCGAACTGCATCTCGCTCACTCCCGAAGCCACTCGATCGCCTTATCTCTTTCTCCTCTTTAAGTGTGTGTAGGTGAATTTGTAGACGAGGAAAGAAATACTGTGTGACTGCGTGATTGACAAGAGATGGAAAATGACTACGCCACACATTGAAGTACGTCACATACGCAACGCTCCCCGCCCGCTCGCCGTCTTCTTACCCCTTTCGTGGCTACCCCGGTTCTCTTTGCTGAGGACGGTATCACAGATTACTTAATAGTTACTTCGTAACAGATAAATCACTCCATAGAAAAAGTTCCATACCTACGGCTTTAATAGCCTAATGCTACACGTCGCCAATCGCTGCGTGCGAAAATGTACCTAAACGATCGAGTGTAAAGTGATTATTGCTTTGCAGCTGCGCGCAGTTGCGTGGGCGAGCGTGTAGGTATGCTTCGCGCGGCTGTCGAATTTTCACTGAATTAGACCGCCGGCGGTCCACCGGGCGGTAGTGTCCGACCGAATATTCGGTTTCGGCTTTCGGCCTTTCGGCCAATATTTGCCACACTCGGCAAACTTACGGTTTCGGCCGAAAGTAGTGGTCACTTTCGGCCCAACCGAAAGTTGTTGGACAGACAAACCTTGTTTAATTTTTCATTATTAATAATTGTGCATATTGTTTTATGCATTAAATAAAAATTTCCCATAATTATAAATACCTTTTATTGTCACTTGCATATCATTCTTCCTAAATAATGCATAACTAACTACCTAGGTACTTAAATACCATACATACTTTCGGCTACGGCTTTCGGTTTCGGCTTCGGCTTTCTGCCGAAAGTTTAATTTAGCCGAAATTCGGCTACGGCTTTCGGCCGAAAGTGAAATTACTTTTTCGGTCGGACACTACCGGGCGGTGTTAGCGCGCGCGAGTACATAGAGTGCGTGAGGCCTGACGGTATTGATTAATCCATTCTTATTCATCCATGGTCGATTGCCCACATGCCATATTTTTCTCTCATCTGCTGGAGGTTATATAATATTAGCGTACATATAGATGTTTATTGCATTCAATAATAATGATAACACCAATAGAATGTGTATGTATGTATGTAAAATACGTAAATGTTGTAGTTTTTTTAATTATTTTTCATTTTAATTTGATGCTGGATTGGAAAGTGAGAAGGCATATTTTTTTTCAGGAATTAATTAGAAGCACATTGTAGATTGGATGTTTATTTTTAAGTAAAATCTCACAATTTTTATCACAAGATATATCACAGGTTCTTTTTTTTTTTTTTGTTGCTATACTCGCATATACTATGGGTTAAATAGTTTATACGATATCTTAGTGACAACTACGAAGGAATTTTTTGTGAGTTTCATAAATACATTGTATATTTATTCAACATGTCGCAATATATTGGTTGGCATTTCAAAATATAATTTCCAGTGTCTTTTATCCGGAGCCACTTCAACTTTATGTTATTAATTGTAGGCCGTTGTCAAATTGACAGGTATTCTGTAATATTGACAGACAGCTCCTCGTAGTTGTGAAGTCGCTTGTATGGGAATAATAAAATATTCCAATTACTATAAAGTGGAGACCTAGCTTATGGGGCAACACATGGATTAAACTCGGGGTTAAATAAAAATTACAATTGCAAAATAAGGTTTCCTATCTATTTTATGAATATCGAAAACTATTTTTAGATGTAAATGGAAATGATGATGCCACAGAGGAGATAGATAGAGTTGTTATTTTCTGATGAGTCACGCATAAGGTGCCCAGCGGTCGCCATACGTCGTATGCTCCCGTTGCGATTGCTATGCCGGCCTGACAGGTGCCTGTTCGCGCCCCTCTCGAAGGACCCGAGACTGTACTTGGGGGGGTTGGGCAGGGAGAGCGTTGTTGCTAGTTCTATTTTCAAACAAAACGTGTCGCCAATTCCGCGAGTAGCGTTGTAGGTAGGCACGGTTTCGTGTTCATCAATCACGCTCCGTTTTAACTCCCCGTGCTAGGTCTGGGTCGCGACACCGCCGCGCCCACTTCGATGACGTATGCACCCAGTTGGTGAGACATGTACCCAGTTTAATTAAACTTTTCTCTACTTATTTTCTCCGTGGCTGAAATTGGAAATAAACCTAATTTGTGTGTCTGTTCGATCGAATTATTCGAAAATGGATTAAAGTTCGTTGGTTGGCCCTAAGGTTAATCCTTGATGACCCCCAATAGATGCCTAGGTGAATAATATAATAATTTCTGAGCCTTTGTACATATAAATTCTAGCGTACATGTATTTTGTGTCTAGATTTGCATAAGTTAACATAAGTAAAAAATTAAGGTACCTAAAGTAAGAAAAAAGATGTTTATTTTTAAGATGTATTTAGATGTGTTTCTTTTACCATACCTTTTTATAGTGTATCATTATGAATAGAATCATATTTTTAATTACTTATTAGGAAATATTTTGGTGCGTGATTCGATTCTGCTTGGAGAGTATGTCACTATGTAATGTGATCAAAATTTTACTTTAACAAAATTAATTGACATACAGTTGGATATCTGATCACATACAGTTGGTTGTCTGATCACATTCAGTTGGTGGTCTGATGACGTCCAGTTGGCTGTCTGATGACATCCAGTTGGCTGTCTGATGACATCCAGTTGGCTGTCTGATGACATCCAGTTGGCTGTCTGATGACATGCAGTTGATTGTCTGATGACATGCAGTTGGTTGTCTGATGATGACTTACAGTTGGTTGTCTGATATACAGTTGATTGTCTGATGACACACAGTTGGTTGTCAGATGACATACAATTAGTGATCTGATGACATACATACCGTTCGTTGGTTGTCTGATGGCATACAATTGACTGAAGGCCGAAATGGGATCATTTCCCGTACTTTAAAACCAAGATATTATTTTCATATCAGTCAGGTTAACAATTATTTCAATCGTTTTCATGTTTGCATGTTTCCATACAGATTGGTATGATGGCGCATCTATATTATAGTATCTGCGCTCCAGTCTGACAATACCGGTCATTCACCCCTTCCTCTCGGCACGCGCACATGCGCAGAGAGGCGTGTGTATCATAACATAGTACGAACGGTCAGGCGGCCGCCCGGCTACCACAATAAGCTAGCGACAGTAATTTCGCTCGATACGCAGAACATAGGGAAGTATCGCTTCCGCAAATACGAGTACATTGGTAGGAAGGAGTGAATGACCGGTATTGTCAGACTGGAGCGCAGATACTTTAGCCTCTTTTCTTCTCATCTCTGTTCAAACTAGTGACAGGCCAATAGGTCATTCAATAAAATAAGTTCAAAAATGTAATTCTCGATTTAGTTATCACATTTTGGAATGAACACAACATAATTATAATAAATGTACCGCTTATTATCAACAAACAATTTGCAAAAAAAAAGCAATGTGAAGGAGAATGCATTCAATGTTTTAAAATTTTTATTTTTTTTAATCGCTGTATTCAAGAATTCGAGTTATTTGAAGGATCAGAAGTAGAAAGTGGCAACATAGTTGACAATCTAAAAAATTAATAAAAAAACATTTGCAATGCATTCACTACCTACTGACTGGATGATTGACGCATTTCAGGTGTCAGTTTGATACAGAATAGTACTTAAGGCGCCTAGTAATGTCACATGTGGATTTTTGAAGAAGTAGCCCGTGATAACTAGACCAATCTAAAGGCTCAAAACTACTGCAAAATATAGAATAATTCGTTGTCTCTCGATCACACGTTTTTGGTTGTAAAATTTAATCATTTTCTATACAAACTATACAGTGAACCAAATGTAGATTTTTTCTTCCGCGTGAAGTTTGAAGATTTGATCTCAGAAACAAAAGGGAATTTTAACGCAATTGTGCGCAAGCAAAATCACGCCATTTGTTATATCTATCAATCACAGGCTTTTCAAAGTTCCAATGCGAAGGATGGCAATTTATGAAAGCAAAAACTGAAAAATGCTGCAATATGTGCATACGATCGATGCGGTACGCCGCCGTTGGCGTTACTAGGCGCCTTAATGTCTTTCTGGATTCTAGATTAATGTACAGGTATTTCGAAATAGCCTGCTATTGTTACTTTCGAGGAAAAAATGTAGGCACAGTCACTCATAAAAAATAATTCACAAATACAGACGCCAGCCAAATTGATACCAGCTACATACAAAACTAGCGTATGGAGTATGAAAATTGGCAATGTTTTGGTGCGGCGAATTTGATGTTCTAACCCCTGCCTCTATTAATTTTTCCTCGAAGGCTGCCAAGATAAAAGATAAGTTCTTTAAAAAAAGGAATTTAAAATGTCCCTGTACACAAATTCTACAATAACGGCAACATTCTAAGGGGTCATTCGGGAACTCTAATGAATAACTTTGGCTTTTTTTTTCAAATACAAAAAAATATGATAACCATTCATTTTGTTAAATTCAAACAATGTATGGTGATAGTGATCTCTTTTTTTAGATTAAGAAAAAATAATCTAAAACAAAAGAATCAAAGTTTTTTTCATTTGAGCTCCACAATTACCCGTTAAAATTTTTGGTAATCATTGCTGAGTGATTCTGTAGATTTTTCTATGGTCTACATTTATCATAATTATTCACATCCCCCGTCAGGGCCTCTTTTGGTCATATAACCCACGTTCGAAGGTAAATATTTCATTGACGTGTTCATTTCCATGACGACCTATTTAAAGTAATAATTGTCTCGCCAAAATTTGTGAGAATTTGACCGATTGCGGCGCTGATGACAAATTAACAATGTCGTTTTCTACTTCTGATCAGCATTTTAAATTACAAGTTTCTTTTCGAAGCGTTTGACAAAATGTTAGTGCGCAAATCACTCGCTACTGACATGGAATCTTTTCACATACAACCTATTTCGTTCGGGCGAATCGCGTTCGTTGGTAGACAGACGATGGACACAGCAATCGTTGACTTCACGGAACACGTTCGGACCCATTGCGAGTGGGAGACCAGTTTCAATCGATCACGGGACCGGCGATTGGCCAATCTTGCTCTATTACAGCCCTCTAGACGTTTCGGCTCAAGTCGAGCCCTTTTCAGTTAGTCTGCGTTGACTAGTACGAAGCAGAACTAGTCCCCTGCTCCACTACCCTCTCTCTACAGTTCCAAACTCTGTATGATGATGCTTCCAGTGCTGCCCACGAAGCTAAAACCACCTCTACTCGCGAAACCGCGCTCAGGCGCCATGCCAGCAGATTTTCAGACTGTTGCTAGGCTGTCTAGCCTTTTAATACGATGTTTAAAGACACCCAGGTGAAAGGATTCAGGGAACGCACTCGCCGGAAGACATTTCCACACCCTAGCTGTGCAACAAATAAACGATTTAGAGAACCGTTGGGTTCTCAAAGCCCAGGATTAAGGAAGGTTCTGGCCCCTGGCTCCGATTTCGGCTGCGAATAACTCCGTCTTGAACCCTATTCTCACTGTCTGGTCTACTGGATGGCAGTATTAGTTAATTTGGTATGTGAAGTGTCAAACATGTGCCGGCCGAGACGACCGCGTTCCTTCGCTTCGTGCGCACGAAGCGCAGCTCTGGTGTCAAATGTATGTCCAGCCCCTGTACCGGCGTTACTCACTCGCCGATGTGAGTATGAGAAACGATCTCGCTCGACCAATCAGAAGGCGTTCAGTGAGGCATCCGGCCCGGCTATTGGTTGAAATATGCGAGTATTTATGTGAGTTAACGCCGGTAGACCCGCTCGTTTCAGTTCATTGAAATGAGTGCCGTGGTGTAGCATTTAAATAACCTGTCAGCTTCAAGTTTTCGATATGGGTGGTTGACTCAGAGGGCGCCAGGGTACATCCTGGAGTGTGGCTCCCGCAGCTCGCCGCTATCCCCGCTATTCAGCTCAGAACCGCTGTCAACGCCGCCCTGGCTAATGAAAATTGCAGAACCTAAGTTCATCCTACCTGCATTTCGTCACCTAAGTATCAACACTGCGTAAGTCATTTTTGGCCATTTTACAGGAACAACAAAAAACCTATTATTTCGCAAGTATTTCAAGCATCTTTATTTTAAATTATTACAGGGTATTAAAGTAATATTCCAAATCCCATGAAATGACAAATTCACCTTTATTCAGTATGTTTGGTGACATACGCGGTGTTATCATTTTGGACGCTGTGTTTGCCAAAACAATCCGAAGCGGGTGACTTCCGCGCTGTACATTCTTAGCCCTCTACGGCATCTTATTGGTCGTTAGGCATTTGAGCAACCAATTAGAAGACACGTCTTTGAATCCTCTACCCAATGACATGAATTTTTTATGTTTTTTCCGTTTAAAAATGACTTCCGCGGTGTTGATACTTAGGCGACGATTTGTAAATTCAGAGCGTCATCGGCAAACTTAAAGTGGACAGATAATATTCTAGAACTGTCTGACGCAGCACAAAAACTATACATCACAACATTATCACAATACTTCTTGGTGGTGGTCACCATTCACATTTTGTCTTTTTTTTTATTGCTTCCGAACTGGGCGGCTCTGCCCGAGGTCTAAGCCTCAGGCGCAGCCAATTCACCGCCGAGGAGGTGCTAATCCGGCTTGGAGTGGACTAATATCGCCGGGGAAAGGCTTTTAACCGGCGATTTGAAGATCCGTGGATTGTAGGAGTGGGGATAGAGCCCGTTCCACACCTTTGCAGTGCGGCATAAGAACGATTTAGAGAATCATGCAGTTCGAAGAACAAAGGGTGTTCCTCTTTGTTTGGGGATTTCTATCCCAATAAAGAGCCCCAGGTTAGAACATAGAACAATAGAGAACAAAACATTCATTCACTTTAGTGAGCGGTTTGCGCAAACCTACACTCGTCGCTACATATCCGAAAATGTGTGAACGCTGATACGCACGGTTTAAGATGTGTTAACATCACTCGCGAGCGTCACAGTTACTGTTGCCGTTACAAAAGCACAATTCACTACAGCACTTAAAAATCCTCGTGGTCCCAGTGTAGTATCAAATTTCGTAACTGACTTACATCACATAGAAATGTTGTAATTTTGTAAAGACCCATTCAGAATATGAAAAGACACAATCATAGAAATGTATGCCTTATTCTGTAACGTTTAAGGTCTATGTTAGCGTGGTAGTTTCCAGTGGCTTGGAACTTGGGACAACGGATGCGGTGAGCGAACACTATCATTTTATAAGCGATTTGTAAAAAACAATACATTTATCGAATATAGAATGCCATATTGTGATTAGATTTTAGCATGACGAAGTATTTTTTAATAAAATTATCTATAAATATTGGTGTTTTATTTCCAAGCCATATTCCTATTTCGTACGGCGAAGGTGGAGCCGAGGAGGGTGAGGTTTTCCAATAAAATATATCCTCATAGAAACGTGGTGGTCGGTGCTGTGGGGTCGTACACAAATTACCTAACGCATTTTGGGGGGCGCAGGGGGGGGGGGGGGTGGCCGGCCAGGCGTTACAGTCCTGTTACGTGGGGGGGGGGGGGGGGGGGGGGGGGGGCGCAAGGTTTTCGTTCAATAATAGATCATTTAAAATTGTTTAGTTTATTGGCAATTTGAAACCACACTTTAATGTGTGATTTTAAAAATTTTATATTAAAATACCTAGTGACTTTTAATACTAAAAAGCTTTCTTTCGTGAATATAAGGTCAAAACTTTTTACAAAGCATCTGTTACGTAACGGGATGAAGGGGGGATCCCAAGCAAGCGTAGGTTCTGTTTCGTGGGGGGAGGGGGTGAACATTATAGTATTTTGCGTTACGTAATTTGTGGACGACCCCTGTCTGTAATTTCCCCGACTTCTTGCAGCCACAACACAACACCGATTACTCTGCTTACCCGGATGGTCGGGGATCACAGAGCGAGAAAAATGCGCCGCCGAACGCTGTTCTGTGGTCAGAATATAGCGCAGTGGTATGTATACAGGATGTATGAGGATAGGTTTTGAAGACGAAAAGCTCTGAAACTTTCCCAGATTCGATCATTTTACATAGTACTTTTTGGTGAAAATCTATTCTTCAAGATTTGGTAGATGGTTAACGTCCGCCTTTATTAAATAAAAAATAAATTCTAACTCATGAATAAAAATTGGTAGGTTGCATACATAACTAGTACAATTGAACTGCGTGTAGGTAAATTCCAAACACTGAAAGTTCAATGACCTCGAAAGAAAAAGAGGACTGAATTAGTTCACTGCACTCTCCAGTCTCACTGTCCAACGAGTTTTTATTACAATTTCCAACTTTAGTATGACAAAAAAAACCGCCTTCAAAAATGTATGAAATAAAAAAATCTAACCCTAGAGTTGAAGGCGGTCGGTTATTTTTGCTTGCTTTAGCACCACCGCCTTCAACTTTTTTAAATAGTTTTTTATTTCACAGTTTTTTTAGTAATTTTTTGCTATTAATGTACTCGGCGGAATCGCTCGGCCTTCGGCCTCGCGATTCCGCCTCGCTTTCCAATCCGATCTTGACCAAATTATAATGGGACCACACGGGAAGCACCAGCTTTCAAATAAAAAGAGAATTTTCAAAATCGGTTCACCCAGTCGAAAGTTCTGAGGTAACAAACATAAAAAAAATACAGTCGAATTGAGAACCTCCTCCTTTTTTTTAAATGGGTTAAAAAACAACGGAATTTCGATTTGAGTGATAACGATTTTTTTCTTCTAATAATGAGTACTTCATAAAAGGTTGACTGTAAGAAATCTCTTTAAGGGATAAGTCCGTCTTTGCACTTTATGTAAATTTTCCAATGTATTTGTTATTGTTTAATGTTTACTGGAGCAATAAAGAATTTTCTATATTCTATTCCTGAAGTTTCTCAAACTTATCCTGATACAGCCTGTATAGGTAGGTATGTAATGGCCGACCGCAGAACTGAAACCTCAAATGAACGAATTTAGCCGAAGTCCTATTTATAATCCTTACCTATAATAAAATCCAACGTCTGCTTTCTGTCTGAGTGTCTGAGTGTATGTCTGTCTGTCCGCTTATAACTCGAGAAACACTGAACCGATTTTATTAAAAAAAAATCTACGGATAGCTTGATTCTTCCCATCAACTATAGGCTACTTACTATCACGCTAAATGGCTTATGAGGTTAGCAGTGAAGTGAAATATGAGAGCGGGCGGAGCCGCGGGCACAGCTAGTAAATTATAAATAGGACTTCGGCTAAATTCGTTCATTCGTTCTTGTAAATTTTACAAGAGTACTTGCAACACAACGCCGATTGCTCTGCTTACCCCGATTGTCGGGATACAGCGTGTGGTATGTATGTATGGTACCTATTTACTTATCATAATAAAATCTTGTCACGACGACGACAGCACTGCTCCTGTAGTGTGGCATGGTTCTACGGAGCTGTGCCATGGCATGCATCTAACGTAATTCTCAAATCATAGGTATCTTATACAGGCTGTTTGATGACCATAGGTCATACATAAAGCAAACCATGTACTCCTGCAAAGAGTAAAGTAATTACTCCTGCATAAATCAAAAACTATGACGAGCCATACTGAATATGCATAGGTATGTCTCAATGTAAAGCCCGCTGCATAAGTAGCGGGGTGCCGGCGGGGCGAGCTTTTCTGCAGGATCCTCAGGAACTAGTGCAAGCACGTGTTCATACGCGGCGGGGCGGGAGCGGAGCGGGAACGAAGCGGGATATAATGTATTCTTCATATGGAGAATATTTCCCCGCTCCGCTCCGCTCCCGCCGGCGCACTGTGATCAATATGAGCCCATTACGGTGCCAATATATATAAAACAAAATACGCCGAATTCGTTGGATTCGTATATCATCAGTGAGAACATTAACCAATGCACCATAAAACGTAAACATAAGTCGCACGCGCGTAATACATGTCCGCCGCCAATGCGGGCAAGTGGGGCGCTTGCCTCGCGCCGCTCCCTTTAGTCAGCCATCTGCGGCCGTGTGCGCCGGACGCGTCTCGATTTTTTTCACGTATGATTTCTGATAAGGTGGTAACGTGTTTCTCGCTATGGAACGTGCTAATACAGGTAAGTCTTTGACTATTGAATACTCTGTAATTAAATAGAACACTAAATTATACGTTTCTAGTAATTCTATTAGAGATATATCTTTTGTTTTACGTTGTGTTACTGCAAATTATTTTGCGTTCTATAAGGCAACTCATACCCTTCCAGAATACATATATAAGATCGTCTACCTTTGTCTACCCCTGAACATTTTTTTTTATATTTCAGAACGGAGCCCCGCTAACACGCGCTACGAGCTCTTCATGGTGCTACGTGCTGAGGACGCCTTGCGGTTTGGTGCTACAAAAGAAGTTGCATCAAGATTGATAACCTACCTCATGGACATAAACAAAATAAAAAGTGAAGACATCGTGTGCCCTCAAGAGTTTCATAAATGCGTAAAAATGTTTTTGGGTAATTTAATAAGTCGGTGGAAAAATTGTAAATCTATTGAGTCTAAATTTAAATCCAAACATAGGAAGTGGTTGGAAGAGATCTTACCTATTACGGATTTTATTAAAACACCATCAGCCGGTCGTCCGTCAAAGACATTTGCAGAGTCAGCATCAAGATCAAAAAAACGTAAAGTGCAACCACTTATACAGACAGCATCTACACCGGAAGAATTAAGTTTGGCCGCACAAATAGCATATAACAAAGCAGGTAAACGAAATTTTGCCACTGTGCTGAAAAATGTTACAGCGTTGACACCACGATCAGTAAAAAAAATAAAAACGACCTCTAAATCAACTTCAAGTAAATCCTGCATAAAATCATACTCTGTCGAAGAAGCTCTAGCCCTCATAGTTGACCAAAAAATAACTAGACAGCAGTATATTTCACTGCGAAAAGGTGCTATGAGTAGAGGTGTTAACCTATACCCACCATACTTCCGAATAATTCAAGCTAAGGAGAAATGTTATCCAGAAAAAAAACACATAAACATTACGGAGGTCATGGTGGATATAAATTTACAAAGTTTACTGGACATCACTTCCACGCGTCTAGCTCCAGTCCAAAAAAAAAACAATTCAACACTGCATTCAACATCATACAGATTTGACTTCGGAAGAAATGAATTTCAAGATGATCTGGAAATGGGGCACGGATGGCAGCTCTGGTCACTCCATGTATCATAAAAAATTTACGAATAATAACTCAACCGATTCCGATATTCTCCAAACATCCATTGTGCCAATTCAATTATACTACGAGAACGATGGCGATCAAATTGTTATCTGGCAAAACCCCAGACCCAGTTCCACTCGCTATTGTCGACCACTTAGGTTCCAGTTTATGAAAGAAACCACCCAAAATATTCAACAAGAATTTACTTACGTAGAAATTAAAATTAATAACTTAACACCCACCAATGCAATAATCGATCAGACCAATATACAAATTCGCCATACCCTATTTAAAACCATGGTGGATGGAAAAGTTTGTAATGCATTGGCCAATAATAAATCATCACAAAAATGTTATATTTGTGGAGCATCAGCTAAGGAGATGAATAATATAAAAAAATATTTCGAAAAAACCATGCGACCAAGCACACTTCGCTTTTGGATTATCGACACTGCATGCTCGAATTAGATTTTTCGAATGTCTGCTTCATATAGCTTACCGCCTGGATGTACGTACATAAATGGAGAACTCCTAAAGGAGTCATTGCAGAGAGAAAAAAAAACATTATAGATCGATTTCGGAGGGAGACTGGCCTTCTCGTCGACATTGTGAAACAGGGGAAAGGCACTACAAATGATGGAAATGCAGCTAGAAAATTTTTCGCTGACCCAAAAAAAACATCACAAATAACTGGAATTGACGAAAGACTCATAACTCGATTCTCTGTGATCTTGGATGTAATAACATGCGGATATGCAGTAAATGTAAGCGCGTTTCGCGAATACACGCGAAATACTGCACGAAATTACATAAAATTATACAAATGGTACCCAATGCCTGTAACCGTGCACAAAATTTTGATGCACGGTGCAGACATCATGGAGTCTTTTTTGTGTCCCATCGGTCAGCTATCTGAAGATGCTCTCGAAGCAAGACACAAGGACTACAGAAGATATCGTTTGAACCATACCCTGAAAATGAGTAGAATAAAAACTAACGAAGACCTGGTTCACAATTTGCTGTTGTCCTCCGATCCTTTGTTAAGTGATATTCGCCCATTACCACTTAAGAATGCATCAAGTTTACGTAAAAACGTCGTCAAATTGCTAAAAGATCCGTCGTCGTCGTTAAATTGCTGAAATATTATAAAGAATTGTGAATAAAATATTTTTTTTCTTTAATTAAATGATGCCTTTTATTATTTTTAACCTCGCTCACATGACTAACTATATTTACTTATGTAAGCAAATTCTGTCTCCTCATTTAATATGAAAGTAAACAAAACATATTTTCCAATTATTATATTATAATTATTTTGTATGAAGATTGGAGAGGCGTATGTCCAGCAGTGGACGGCAGCACGCCGATTATGATGATTATTATTATTTCCAAATGCGTAGGGTTAGTTTACACCTTGTTGTGAAGCACTTGCTAGTACAATATAATATTGGCACTCTAATGAGCTCATAATGATCACAGTGCGGCGGCGCCCCGCTACGATGCAGCGGCCTATATACAGGGTGTTAAAACGGCGAGTACATTAATTTCGCCAGCGCAATCCTTATGTTTTTCCTAGACAAAAAAGCAAATAAAGTTTTTCTCTAAAGTGTCTAGTTTTCGAGATATAAATTTTTTAAATGTATGTTTTCGTCTAGTGTAATTTAACGCGTTGTAACCGCTCCGCACCCTCCCCCTGCCGACCTTCAGTCCTCCACTCACAAAGCTAACCCCCGCCCCTCCCGCCAACACCTCCGCCCGAGGCGCTCACGTCTCACCCGCTCTTCCCCCCTCCGCGCCGCCCTCTTGTCATTAGATCACTTTTACACTAAAATAATCAATTAGTTTGTATGAAAACTGTAACTTTTTATTTAAAGGGAATTCAGAAAAAAGTTATTTGACTTTTTTGTTACTCTTGATCCCAATAATCATTTCCTAAATTTAATGTACTCGCCGTTTTTACACCCTGAATAGTTAATTGTTGTGTGTTTTTTATGGCGAAATAAATATCTGAATCTGAATCCTGAGCCTATTTGGAGCAAAAAAGTTAGATGACATTTTGTTCTACGGCGAACTTTCTTTCCATTGTTTCCATATTAAAATTTATTTAATTTAGTATGGAAAAAAATATTAAAAAGTTCACCGTAGAACAAATGTCATCTAACTCCTCCTAAACGGCTGGACCGATTTGGATGAAATTGTGTGTGTATATTTGAGTGGGTTACCGGATGGTTTGAAAATACAATTGAACTCGGTAGATGGCGTCGTGATAAGTCCACGCGGACGAAGTCGCGGGCCAT
Source organism: Nematopogon swammerdamellus (assembly GCA_946902875.1). Lineage (NCBI taxonomy): Eukaryota > Metazoa > Arthropoda > Insecta > Lepidoptera > Adelidae > Nematopogon > Nematopogon swammerdamellus. The sequence continues at coordinate 1,427,205 of OX336356.1, read as the reverse complement.
GGACAAAATATACTGGACCCATCATTAACGTCGTCAACAAAGCGAACCGGGGTCGCCGCGAAAGGGGTAAGAAGACGGCGAGGGAGCGGGGAACGTTGCGTATGCGATGTTTTTCCATCTCTGTCGATCACGCAGTCGCACAGTATTTCTTTCCTCGTCTACGAATTCACCTACACACACTTAAAGAGGAGAAAGAGATAAGGCGATTGAGTGCCTTCGTGAGTGAGCGAGATGCAGTTCGAACGCGCTCAGGCAGTCAGTGAGCCTGGCGCCGCCGTGCGTGGTTACTCCCGCTCGCCTATGTGTGATCGGTCCAGTATATTTTGTCCATGTCGCGGGCACAGCTAGTATATAAATATATTTCGCTCAAGTACAGTCTCGGGTCCTTCATGAGAGGCGCCTGTCAGGCCGGCATGGCATTCGCAATCGCAACCCCCGCGTGCTACCGAACGTCAATGGGCGCCCTTGGACACATTATGGATCTCGCGTTTTCTATAAAAAGAAAATCGTAATAAAACATCTTATTCCGCTACTAACATTACATTTTGTAAATTTTACCAACTATTTGAAAATTTCAATAATTCATGGGCGGGCGCCACCATATTATGTTGGTTCCACAGATTTTTTTTTTTTTTAAACTGACACGGTTGGCTACATCACCTACAACATCCGTGATGTCAGCCCATAACACCGGGTGAACTTGGTGCCACGTCAGCCTTCCCTTCGGTCGTGCCGGCTACACTGAACTGGACGGAAAACACAAACTATTTACATAGCCGTTTCGACCGACCTTTCATTCAGTGCGGTGGTACCAACCCGGGCGGGTTAAACCCTACCACCTAGTAATATAAGGGAGTCATATCCCTTAGTCGCCTTTTACGACATACACGGGGAGAGATGCAGTGGGGCTATTCTTTTATAGTACCGGCCCCACACGGTACAAATATGGGATGCTAGTTCCGCAGAGCAGCGTCCGTGATAGTATCTGTAAAACAGACTAAGCGAACCCACAAATCGTCTGAGTCACAGACAGGGCTTTGCTTCGGTGGCTTTGCTTTATGTATGACTTATGATGACCTATGGTCATCATGACTTTAGATAATATGGAGTCCGTAACCGGAGATCCCTAATATTCGAAGTTGCTACATTGCATCACCCGCCAGGTAGGACGACGACATCAAGTGCGTCGGCGGAAAGCAGTGGTTCCGTACCGCTGAAGGCCGGGAGGACTGGAGGAAAATTGGAGAGGCTTATGTCCAGCAATGGACGCTTACACGCTGACTGACTGACTGACATTGCATCAAACTTTACATCACACACCACACCACGTCACAACAACTATTTCACACGGTGATTGTAAAGAATAATCTGCTGATCTCGTGTGTAATTTGCGCGCAGTTGTCTAATTGTCTAGTGGTGCCGTATTGTTTGATCTAGAATTATTATTATTATTATTATTATTATTATTAAACGTTTATTTCAGGTATACACCCATATTTGTACACAAACAACACGGAAACATAATGCACTCAATACACAATAAACAATTTACTATTTAAATATATATAAATTAATTACAATATATCCACAATTTCGTCATTAATGTAAAATAATTTGCGGGAGATAACACTTATAATTGGATTTTCACATTCACAAATACGTTTCATAAACCCTGCTCGCCGCTTCCGCATTATGGCGTAGAAATCGTCAATGCGATGTTCGGCGAACATGCCAGACGCACTACACCTCCAAGGTAGCCCCAACATGCACCGAAGTGCATTGTTGTACTGCACACGCAGCGAGTTATAAGCTCGCTGCGTGTACTGAAACCACAGCTGGTTGGTGTAGAGCGCCTGGCAATAGGCACGGAACAGCGTTATCTTAACCTGTACTGAACAGAATCGGAAACGTCTAGCCAACATGTTGCTCTTCATCGCCAGCACTCGACGCTGCCTCTCCAGGTCCTCGTCATCCTTCAGTCTGTCCGTTAGGATGTGACCTAGGTATTTAAACCTTGTTACGGCTCTCAAAGGAGAGCCGCACAAGGTTATCGTGGGGATGAAAGCGGGCCCACCTCCCTGTCTAAAGACCATCACCTCCGTTTTTTTGACATTGTATGTCAACCCATGCTCACATGCATACCGCTCACAGATATCCAGCAGTGTTCTTAGTCCTTTGGCAGAGGGGCTCAGCAGCGCCATGTCATCTGCATAACTAATGTTGTTGATGCAGATATCACCTAAATGGCATCCAACCTTGGCGCTGGTGAGCTCCTCTAGCAGCTGGTTCACGTATAGGTTGAACAAGTCCGGAGACGTCAGGCCGCCTTGCCGCACACCACAAGTCAGCCTATACTCTTCCGATGTCACATCGCCCCAGCGCACTGCGTTCACCTGGCTCCCGTACCAGTATCTCAACAGACATGTAATGTCATCCGGGACCCCAGTCGCTTGTAGCTTCTTCCACAAAATTTCATAATTTATTGTGTCAAAAGCACGACTGAGGTCCAGGAAACATCCATACACTGCTGTGCTGTTCTTCGTGTAATATCTGACAGTCTGCTTCAACGCTAGTATAGCCATATCTGTTGAGAGACGGGGGCGGAAGCCAAATTGCGCTCTGTGTAGGTGCAAGTGCTTATACAGGGAAGGTTGAAGCAGCCTTTCGAATACTTTCGATGTAACGGTCGCAAGCGATATCGGTCGATAGTTAGACAGGCTTGTGACGTCCCCGGTCCTGTTCTTCACTATAGGTACGACAATGGTCTTCGTGAAGTCCGCAGGTAAGTAGCTGTGAGCGATACACATGTTGAACAGAGATGATAGCCTGTCATACAGAAGAGGTCCAGCAAACTGCAGGTGCTCGATGCTCAACGAGTCGTGGCCCGGAGACTTACCTCGCCGCATGCGACGAACGGTAGTGGCGACCTGCTCGGGAGACATGCGCAGCACCTGCGGAACACGCTTTTCCTCTCCCTCTCCCACTCTCTGCACCGTCAGTCCCGCTGTTGGACCGCAGGTGAGCAGCGGGTATGACGTAGGCTGCACTAGGGACGGCAGCACCGAGGGCGGTGACGGTGACGGTGACGGTGGCGGCGACGGCAACGGAGATTCTACCTTGAAGTGATCAGCAAACATGTTAGCTATTCGCCTCCGGTCCTGGACGCCATTTACGGATATCGGTAAGCAGGGTTTATGATTCAGTTTAGTGGCCTTCCAAAATTTCGAAAAATCTTTACTTGCCCTATGTTTCGCTATTATATCCATTTTGATTTGCTCCGAATTTCTTTGACACCATTTTATTTTATTTTTAAATTCGCTTCTAGCACTTTTCATATTTTCATATACACTACCTATGTTAGGTTTTCCGTGCAACAACCAGAGTTGATATTTAATTCGGGCGATACGGTGTTTCTCCTGGACGTGATAGTTCCAGCCGACTACATGATGTTTTCTTTCTTTCTTACTGTGATGCGTTTCCACGGCAGCAGAGCACAGCGCGTCAATAATTTTAATGTAAAAATCATCTATACACCTAGCATGCTCTTGATTGTTGCACGGAAAACCAGTACAATTACTACGAGTACATTCCCACTTTACTTTAGTCAAATATTCGTTACATAAATGTGTATATCTCCCAATCTGTGCTTGAGATCTTTGACCCCAAAGTATTCTGTTTACATTCGAAAATGTAACTTCAGTCTTACAAACAACTACGTCTAGGTTAAAATCTATACAGAGCGGGAAATGATCCGACCAATACACATCATTTATCACAGACACATTTGTAACAGCTTGCCACGCTGAGCGCGTCACAATACAATGGTCCAGCCAACTGGTGGTACCGTGCGCATCACTAAGATAAGTGTAGGTACCGGACTGGTTGCCGAGCATTCGTGTGTCCGCACACTCCCACTGCTGCTCGTCACAGTGTTTAACCAATTCACTATCGAATAGACTATTAATATCTGCATTGAAATCTCCTAACGCGACTGCACATTCATCATCACCATTTTCAATAATAGCTGTCATTGTTCCTAGCACTGAGGTAAATTCTGGTAAGTTATCGCTGCACTGAGTGGGCATATATACTGACATCACTATAACACTACGATCACTACGATCCTCTAGCTGAATACGCACTGCCGCCACCCGCGTACTTCCGGTGTCGATCGGCGAGACGCGGGGGAACGTCCGCTTCCTCCACAGTAGGGCTACTCCTCCGTACGGTCGTCCCTTCAGAGTGCCGGCCGATGTGTCGATCGCCGAGATGCCGTGGTAGCCGAAAGAAGGGTCGATTTCGCTAAGCAGGTCAATATCATCCGGCAGGAGCCAGAGCTCCTGCAGAGCAATCAGATCGCACGTCTTGCACAGCTCGCGAACGTGTTCAATGGAGCGCCTGACTGATCTACAGTTGAAACTCACGAACCTGACCTTGACTACATTAAGGTCATCTGCTATCGCCGCTATTAAAAGACTCAATGTTACGCTCAGCCGCTCAGTACACCAGATAACAATTGTACCTAAATAAACACATGAAAACGTGTGCATCGAACTTACAGGCATGAATATTGCCGTAAGAAATTATTAAACCTCTACTCCTCGGGTCATCTGTACCGTAGGATTGATGCAGGCATGAAAGTTAAAGATATGTTTATGGAATGTTCTAGGTCAGTGTTTTTCAATCTGTGGGTCGCGACCCATAAGGGGGTCGCGTAGCCTTACTCAGGGGGTCGCCGGCAAAAGGAAAAAGGCAAGGTTTTACACTACAATATAACACAATTTACACAATTTCAGTGAGAAGGATGGGCATGTTTATTTTTCAAAAATTTGTTAAATCGCAACACCACGATTCTTGAAATGTTAACAATCAAATCATTTTCTAATAGAAGTCTATTTCTCTTTTTAGTTTTAATGTTCAATTGAAGAGAACGTCAGTTGACGTAGTAATTAATGCATATAGGTACCAAAATAGAGAAAATCATAAACATAGTGTTTTAAATTACTAACTTTTTTCTGTCTACGGCCCAAGGGGGTCGCGAGATATTTTCAACCTGTAAAGGGGTCGCGCATTCAAAAAGATTGAAAAATACTGTTCTAGGTTTTCAATTTAGAGGATTATCTTTAGTGAACCAAAACGTTGAAACACCAAGTTTTTTAACTTCGCTCGATAGAAAAAAAATCTAAATAAAATATTCCTCTATTTTTTTTTATATTTTTATAGCAATTTCAATTGTAAAAAAAAAATATAAAGAATTAATGCAAGTTTTTTATAATTTTTCTCCAAATACAATTTTATATTCTTTAGTGAAACATAATTTTAAAAAGTCACAAAGCTAAAATTTTTCATACTTATTAAAATTGGAGAAACTGTTTCTCTTTACTAGAGCGGGACGGAATCGCCACAAGGCGCTTACGATAAAACAAAGCGAAGGCGAATAACGCGCAAATCTTTTTTAATGAAACATTTTAGCTTTGTGACTTTTTTAAATGTTCTTTAGGCAGTTACTGCCTAAAGAGGAAACGGGGTGGCGGCGCCCCTCTTCCCTGTTCCCAATTCCCCTGTACAATTGAATAAAATACTATTCTATTCTATTCTATTCTATGCTGAGATAATTTTTCCCAGACTTTATTAACATGCACTCGACACCGTCAATTATATTCAGAGTTTACAATGACGAATCAATGATTTGCCCGAGAAGTTTTCCGACTTCCCACTCATATTGAATCTGCAAGTGGTACCACTTAACCACTTCATATTAGCTTCATATATTCTTATAGGTAATTTCTGATTATCAGGGGTTTTCACTTCCGATTCGTGATGCACTTCAGTAATATCTCTAGTCCAGTGGTTCTCAAACTTTTTTAGCTGACGGCGCCCTTAACCCGTTCAAGAAATTGTGCGGCACACCGCTTCAATATTCGGTTGGTGTCTTTCATATGCATCATATCTGAACTGTGATAAACGAAGCATGCAAATATGTAAATCAAGTAATATTTTCGAAAGGAATAAAAAACACAATTTTGCGATGCGTAAAAGTTACGTATCGAAATGTAAATGTTTCATTATTATTTCGATTAAGTATGTAGGTAGGTACATTACTTTTATACTTATTTTGAATTTAATTATTTACTACTAGTGAGTGGCTCTGTGAGCTGTAGACCTCGCGAGTCTGTTTTTGCATAGCTTAAAACTGAATAAATGTTCACCGGCGCACCTCAACCCCCATGGCTTAGCGATTTTGAAAAATTACCAAAAACTTGTTGAGAAACAGCCGGACATCCGGTCCGGTCCGGACATACGTACGCATTTTTGCCCAAGCTGAAATGGAGACGCTTCGCTCGCGCTTCGCGCTCGCTCGGTCAAATAATGTCCACTTTTTCGCGGCACCCCTAGCGTAGGTTCGCGGCACCCCGGGGTGCCGCGGCACCCAGTTTGCGAATCACTGCTCTAGTCTATACCTACCTAATAATATATTTGCTAATCTATTTCAATGATAGGTGAATTAATAATATTTTCCCACAGCACTGTACCTAACTATATTATGTGTCATTCATTCATTTAATCGACTTTGACTCAAACTACCTAGTACCTACTTTCAACGCAAAGAAAACTCCTTGAGAATGATGAAACTCAGGTATACTATACTCGTCAAAGAGCTTGATACGTCGTTGATACTCGTTTATACATTTAAACTAGGGTCACGTGGATCACCATCGGTGGTCGATGACATTTTCATGTGCAATTTTTTCCCCTCAGGCTACCGGTCGCCTCCGCGCCTCCGCGGCCGGGCCGTCGTCGCCGCCATCTTGAAATTTAAACTAGTATCTATTGAATTGAATCTGCTACATAATAGGACACTAAGCGTTGCGCTAGGTAGGTTAGGTACCATCTTAACGCAAGAAACGAGGAATTTATATTTTTATTAGAAAAATGCAGAGCGAACAACATTGGAAAAAATACATCCCGGCCAGGATTCGAACCTGGGTCTTTGGCTTGAGCCGCCAACGTGCTTAGTACTAACATATAAACATAAAATAACGAGGAATTTCTTTGTTATATAATTAGGTATGATAGATATACGACAAATAGGTTCTGCAGATAAAATAATTTCCCATAAAGAACCGGTAAACTCTAGAACTACTTTTAGTCACCATGGATATTAATATTATGGATGGTATTTGGCACTAGCCAGGCACTCGCCCTGATGATGGACTGCACGCGCCAGTCCGAAACGTCGGCCACAGTGACCGCGAATTTTAACCATGGTAAGCCAAATACCATCCATAAAACTCTAGAACTCTCTCCCAGCCCTTATATATTTCCCTCCAATTTAAAGTCTCGGGTCCTTCAAGAGGGGCGTGAATGGACACCTGTCAGCCCGGCATGGTCTTCGCAACACCCTCATACTTTTGGCGCGTAGCACGACACGACTCCACATGTCGAGCCAAGTGTCGAGCATAAAAAAAAAAAGATAGATCGCTCCGCAATTGATTAAGAAGAACAGTGAAGACTCCGCAATTCATTACAATTATAGTACACTAAACTTTCACACAAAATATGACCGCTTCTTGTTCAAACGTACCTAGGCACCGACTGTCATCGTGAAACGCCAACGCAACAGCATTCAACTGAATAATTGCTAGGTACACGTATACCTACTGCATAAAAGCAACATTGTCTTGTCATCAAGTTCATTATCATCCTTACGCAATATTGAAGTATTTTAGGAGCCTCAAGTCTTCCATCAGCGCTCCGTCCGTCCACGACATTCACCTTGAGCTGTTATTTCGGCGCGTCTCTTTTCACCTTCAATCTTGTGAGCTTGTTTCGACCTCACCTCGCCGACCGACCGACCGATCGACTGCAACACCCGCACCGCTCCGTCATACATACAACGCCTTGTGACATTTAGGACTTCGTATTGTGTCATGTACACATCTGACACGTCCTTGAAATTGCAAAGAATTTCTTCCTTCTGATGATGGCTTGCGCTGCACCAATAAAAGGAATCACGATGAATTGACTTTTGTCATTGTTCCACCGCCCGTCCCACCTTTGACATTCAGACAGAAACGAGACGAAAATAGTCGCACGCATGTCGTATTTTAAAATGATTTACGAGTAACGCGACAACGAAACCCTTCGGTGCATGAAACATAATTTACACTTGGCTTTCAGGCTGACAGCATGCATGAGTATTACGTCTCTGCCAAATTGTCTTGCCTGTGTAATTCGCTGCGCAGCTGCGGTGCGACCCCACGCCATAGAATTTTGACTGAACTACCTATAGGCAGGCAATATACAATAACTATTTTGTAAGGAACGTGACAAGGTGGCTACTTCACCTACTAGACCCGTAATTTCAGCCCATGACACCTTGGTCGGAGTACTCTTTTCTATTCTGTGCCTTGGTGTCATGCCAGTGCTTTCCCTTTGGATATTTGACGAATGGAAGCAGCGATCTTAGTTGGTACTTATCAGTAGTTACCTAAGTACGTACTGTACTTAGTTCTGAGTTTCACCAAATACAATTTTTATTTACGTAAACATTTTGAAATTATAAATGTAAAGACATTCCAAGCTGGATGTGGCACGTGTTTTGTTTTGAAGATTTAGCCAAATCACGTGGTTACTTCAGTTACAATGTTCTGTGGGGTGAACAAACGACCGGTAGGTGGAGCGTAGTTGGTTGGTTGGACAGCTGCTGTGGGGATCGTTTCCCGCCCGACCTGTATGTCTATTCTTGTAAATTCTGACAGCGGACTCAGCGCTGATGTGGCGCTGAGAGCCACTTTAGTAAGTGGCTCTCAGCGCCACATCAGCGCTGAGTGGCGCTGTCAGAATTTACAAGAATAGACCTGCTGTGCTCGTGCTTCCAAGTGCGTCCGTGCGTGACCACGATGCGATGGAAGCACAACATAATGGCTGTTTTCAGAGAAAATTGGAGGTGGTGGTGATAAATTATATAGGATTAAATTGTCGCGGAGAGGGCGAGTGTAGGAAAGTTTGCGTCGTCAATCTACACATAAAATTTTACCCTATCCAATCCATGTATATAATACATGGATAGGGTAAAATTTAACCCCAATTAACCTCTCCCACATCCCCAGCACCAGCATGTAAAGTATTTAACCGAAGCAGCCGTTGCTTGGCTGTTTTTTCAAAGCTGTACCTCTAAGTAAGGTCTCAGTCGGTCAGTGTTTATGACATGCCCACTGCTGGACATACCCTCTTCATCTTTTATCCAGTCCACCCGGCCTTCGGCGGCATGGAACCAAGCACTGCTTTCCGCCGACGTACTTTGATGTCGTCGTCCCACCTGGCGGAGGATCTTCCACACTCCGTTTCCCTATCCACGGTCGCCAGTGTAGGACCCGTTTACTCCAGGTATTAAACCTCACATCCCTAAATTGCGACAGCGACCCGTTTACTCCAGGTATTATTACTTCACATCCCTAAATTGCGACAGCGACCCGTTCACTCCAGGTATTTACTTTACAACCCTAAATTGCGACCGCGTACCATGGACCCGTTCACTCGAGGTATTACCTCACAACCCTAAATTGCGACAGCGTTCACGCTTGACAGCTTCCGTCTAGCCGTTACGTCACCGCGTGCGGCCAATCCGATCGCCCCTCGCCCGACACACCTCCGTCCCCCCTCTGCCCGGCGCGGCGTGCGCGCGCATCTTGTACATATCGAACGAACGCCGGCTGGCGCTGGCAGTCGCAGTCAGATTTCAGTCACACGTCGCGAGGCGCTCGGTTTTGCGCACGGACATAAACTATCTGCGGCAAGCGCGCCGCGGCAGCGTACAGCGTCAGTGTTCCATCATGTCTCTTTTCCGGCGCATCGTGATTCATGGCAGAACCAACGCGAGGTTCGCGGCCGCGGCCAAAGGCTGCTCCAGCCCGCCTGCGGCGGCCTCGTGCAAGGACGAACTGGACCTCACTTTCAGCGACTCAAAGGCCGCCTTCAAGAGCAAGACGACGGGGGAGCTTCTGCGCGCACTCCTCGTCTATCAGATGTGCTCCTACAACTGGATCGTCGAGAACAACAAGACGGTAAGTCGATCAATACGTCGTTACGTAACTGACAGGAGCTTTCTGGAAAGCTGTACCTGACAGCTCTCAGTCGATCGCTGTGTTGTTCACGTGGTCTATAAGTCTATATGCAAATAAGTATACCTAGATATTGTTTAAAGGTCAATCTTGAACGGTGTTCATGTATTACACAAACTGTTGTTTAAAAGTAACGGTCGTTGCGATGTTCCGTCTCGCTAACTAACTAGCCAGCTAGAATTGTAGGCTAGGAGAGTGTTAGAGATTGGGATACGTAAGTAAAGTTCTATGTCGCTAGGTACTTTACTATTCCTGCAGAATACGAAATACCTATTAGGGTTCCGTATCTCAAAAGAGAAAAAAACTGAATCTTATAAGATCACTCTTGTAAAAGCTTATTTCCTCCGAAACTACTGAGTTGGACGAAAAAAGTTGAAATTTGGTAGGTACCTACCTACCTACGTGTATACAGAGTTTGATAACCCAATTGCGGAAATGATCGAAATTCGATTTTGAGGGTACCATGTGGGGTCGGTACTTAAAAATAATAGCCCCACTGCATCTCTCCCCATGCATGTCGTAAAAGGCGACTAAGGGATAAGGACAGGATGACGTGCTAAAGGGCGATAGGCTCGCCACCTCTCACCTTGGCATGGTACTTCCACCGATTCATGCAGCAGGTGGGTCTTCGTGCCTTACTTGCTGCTTGATATATTGAATCTTGTTCGAATACTTTGCGAAACGTTGTGGTCGGTGTTGTGCTGTAATTTACCAGAGTTCTTGCAGCACAACACCGATTACTCTGCTTACCCCGATTGCCGGCATTCAGCGTGTGTGATATGATGATGAACGAATTTCCATTTTGGGGGTCAATTTTGGGGGCAAATTAGAAAAAAAAATCATGTGATGTGCTTCATGTGACATGAAAAGCACTCGTTATAAGGAATACATATACCAATATATTTTTTTATAATTTTCAAATCCATAGTTTAAATTAAAAGATATTAAAGAAAATATACAAAAATCGAGCATTCTCCCACCCCCATATCTCCGAAACTACTGAGTCTAAAATTTCGAAAACAATAGGGAATATAGAGCCTCTTTTATAGTTTACAGCAGTTTATAGTTTAGAATTATTTTTCAGTTTATAGTATCGATTTATAGCCTGAAAGCACTGAATTGGGAATCCCCAATGCCTGAAACCATCTCGAGAAGTGACAGAATTTTAACAGTGAAAACCGTATGTAAATCGATAAAGTGGTTCTCGAGTTATAGTATAAGGATATTCATTCATATATTGATTGGCATACGTTACACGGCCGCCCGCCCATAGCAACATCGCTTTATTTATTAGGATTATGTAACGTTATTCACATGCTAATATCAAGGTCGTTAATCTACAGCTCGCTGTTATGGGGTAACCGGTGTAGGTACGAACTTTAGGTACACACACCAAATGCCAAGTTCAAGAACAATCTAAACTCGTGAGCTATACCTAAAGCAACGGAACCTAGGATTACGTTAAATAAGGGCAGGCGTACACAACGAATTCGCAAAATTACGGCTGCATTTTTGCGTTCGCGAATTCGTTATTCGTGAATAAAAAAAAAAAATACTGCGTTTATTCACTGAATGGGATCAGTGTGAAATTTCTGTCCGAATAAAAAAAAATGCATTGCTTTTTATTCAATGAATGGGATCAGTGTAGGTACCCTGTGCGAAAGTCTCTTCCTTGTGTGGCCTGTTGTTGTGGAATATAATATAATAGAATGGAAATACTTTATTGCACACAAAGCACTAACAAAGACACAGAAGAAGACAGAAGATAACATACAGAAGAGCATTAGAAATTTACAATACTTCACACAGAAACAAGAGAAAGGTAGCGTGCAAAGGCGGACTTATCACTTTAAGTGATTTCTTCCAGCAACCTTGTGGTGTGCGAATTGCGATGCGATAGATACTCTTAGACCAACTTCCTTTGGAATTTTTCGAAAATATTTAATTTTTAATTTTTAGTATTTATGGAGTCATAATCGAATAAATAGGCGCAAATGCATTGAATTTGAATGTAAATCAGAGGAGAGTGGAAAGATAGGAGACAAAATATTTTTTTTTTTATTTCCTAGTTGGTTTTTCGCCTAGCGGACGCCGGACATTAACTCGACAACTGTTTGGTACTTCATGGTTGTTAAGGTTTTTCTTCTCCGTGTTGCTACGCTCAAGATTTTTTTTTGCTTCTATATTTTCTGTATCGCGTAAAATAGTGTCATTGCGAAGTGTTTAAAAAAAGGTTAGGTTAAGGAACCCAACGTTGGTTCGATTATGTATCTGTCAAGCAAGATAGAGAAGATACTTCGATAAAGAAGATTTTTCGAGTTGTACTCGGTTTAGTAGCAAATCCGATTTAAACCGCAAATCAATACTAATAATAAATCTGTAAGGGATGGTCATGGAGTAAGTTACTTTGTTTTATGAGGTATTGGGTTTGTAGACTCTATGTATGATACTAAAACTAAATTGACGATTTTTAGAAATCTTTTCTGTATACGTATGTATGTAGGTATGTATATTCCTCCTATTCCTAGGTCGTAGGGTTCAACCCGCCCGGGTTGGTACCACCGCACTGAATGAAACGTCGGTCGAAACGGCCATGTAAATAGTTTGTGTTTTCCGTCCAGTTCAGTGCAGCCGGCACGACCGAAGGGAAGCACTGACGTGGCACCTAGTTCACCGAGGTGTTATGGGCTGGCATCACGGATGTTGTAGGTGATGTAGCCAACCGTGTCAGTTTCCATAAAAAAATGGTCCCTATTCGATATTGATCGATTCTGAAGATATCGTCGTGTGTGATGGTGATGGTTCAAAGGATTGTATGGTGAGCGATATTGTGAAATATTCCCTAAGATAAAATATCCTTACCTATAATAAAATCCAACGTCTGCTTTCTGTCTGTCTGAGTGTCTGTCTGTCCGCTTATAACTCGAGAACCACTGAACCGATTTTAATAAAACAAAATTCTACGGATAGCTTGATTCTTCCCATGAACTATAGGCTACTTACTATCACGCTAAATAGCTTATGAGGTTAGCAGTGAAGTGAAATATGAGAGCGGGTAGAGCCGCGGGCACAGCTTGTATTTTATATTATCTTCATCGTCTGTGACTATAAAAACATTGAATGACATATCTGGTTTGATGATTTTGCCATTTTGACTCATTAAAAGTGCATTAGACGAATAACATATTATTTTCATACTATAGAATTCCCCAGTAGAATTTGTTTATGTAATTTGGTATGGCTGGCTGAGTCAGAGGGGCCAGTGCGCGTGCTCCGACCGGCCAATATCACCTCCGAGAAGTAGGTCGGTCACCTACCTGTGAGTGACATACCGAAGACTTTGGGAACGTTCCCATACCATGTGTCCGATTTGGGGGTGGTGGGGGGACTGCTGGCTATACTGGACGACTAGAGGAGAATAAAGCCAGCCCAGGCAGCTATGCAAGGGACGCGGCACTGGCACGGCACCAAGTTCACACGGCGTTATGGGCTGACATCACGGATGTTGTAGGTGATGTGTAGCCAACCGTGTCAGATTCTCGGTCAGTTTCCATAAAAAAAAGTCACGCGAAGCGAAGCCGCGGGCAAAATCTAGAAACGTTAAAATCAAAGTACCTACGTAATTAAACTTAAAAGGGGGGATTTTATAACCTAAAAGTAGACTTAATAACCTAAAATATACATAATAGCCTAAACAACTTAATAACACACACACATACACACACGACTTAATAACCTAAAATATACTTAATAACCTAAAACATACTTAATAACCTAAAATATACATAATAGCCTAAACAACTTAATAACACACACACATACACACACGACTTAATAACCTAAAATATACTTAATAGCCTAAACAACTTAATAACACACACACATACACACACGACTTAATAACCTAAAATATACTTAATAGCCTAAACAACTTAATAACACACACACATACACACACGACTTAATAACCTAAAATATACTTAATAGCCTAAACAACTTAATAACACACACACATACACACACGACTTAATAACCTAAAATATACATAACAGCCTAAACAACTTAATAACACACACACACACACATACACACACGACTTAATAACCTAAAATATACTTAATAACCTAAATATACATAATAGCCTAAACAACTTAATAACACACACACATCCAGGGAAGTCTCCGGTATGGCACCTACCTTCTCGGAGGTGATATTGGCTAGTCAGAGCATGTGCCCCTCTGACTGTCACCCATACCGGATTACATAAAAAAAAAACATACACACACGATTTAATAACCTAAAATATACGTAATAACCTAAAAATATACTTAATAACCTAAAATATACTTAATAACCTAAAATATACTTAATAACCTAAAATATACTTAATAACCTAAAATATACTTAATAACCTAAAATATACTTAATAGCCTAAACAACTTAATAACACACACACATACACACACACCACACGCCGTATCCCGACAATCGGGGTAAGCAGAGTAATCGGTGTTGTGTTACAAGTATTACAGCCTAAACTATAATTATTAATAACCTAAACTATACTTAATAACCTAATATACATAAGTAGGTACGCTAGCGCCGTTTCCTCTCTGGATGCCCATGGCCCATACCCTCTCGTGCTTCAGGAAGTTCAGGAACTCGTGCGAGTGCCGCGACCCTCCTGAAGCAGCTAACAAGGCCATCCGCTTAGCATCTAAGCCGCTTAGCCTCCTTTGAATAAAATGTTTCTTTAACATGTAAGTAGGTACAACCTGTATAAATAATGCTTACGGGCGCGGCGCCAGGCTTGTAAAGGAAATCTGTTTCTCTTTAAGACGAGACGGAAGTTAACTTTCTCTATACAAAATCGTCTTTCGGCATTTATGTTTTCGAACCTAACCTAAACTAACCGTTATTCGATTTTTACAAAAAAAAATTCTTGTCTTAAGGACAGTCCAATCTACGTTTCTGTAATTTGTTTGTTTAGATGAAATATACATATTAACACCAGAATATATTCGGTGCCAGAGCTAAAAAAAATTATTTCGACCGAAAAAAATGTGATTTTTAGGGTCCCGTCGCAAAATGCGAAAAAAGGGACCCTTATGGGATCGCTCTGGTGTCTGTCTGTCTGTCTGTCGGTCACACGCAGATATCTCTGGACCTACTGCACCGATTTCGATGAAACTGACGCCAAATTAAGTGTAATTTTTGCCGCTAGATATATTATAGATAATTTTGTTTAATAGTCCTGTGGAAAGTACAGGGTACCCCAAAATGTAAAGCAACAATATTTTTAATTTTTTTTTATAAATCAAATGTCACGTCATTCTATAGATAGATTCGACTGTCCTTATTACAACAAAAAAAAGAATTGCAATAATCAGGTAAGGTTTAGGGAGGGTAAAAACAAATAATGCAGAAAGACAACTTACTCTAAACAAAAAAATTACAGGTACATAGATTCGACTGTCCTTATTAAAGAAAAAAGAATTATAAAAACCAGCCAAGTGCGATTCGGACTAAAGCACCGAGGTTTCCGCACCACAAAAAAAAAACATTGAAAAAAAAACACGTTTCTTGTTCTCGTATGGGAACCTCTTAATTTTTTACTTTTTCTATTTTTTTTTTATTTGTTATATCCGCCATAATAAATAACACATATTCTGTGAAAATTTCAACCGGCTACCTATTACGGTTCCAAAGATACAGCAGTAGGACAGACAGACAGACAGACGGCGCTCGGCGTAGGCTTAGTAATAGGCTTCCGTAAGTAGGTGATACGGAAACTTAAAAATCGGTCAAAGTTTAGGGGTTGGGAAAACATAAACATCGATTAAATCGATAACGTCGATTTTGTATGGCGAAAAATTATCACGTGACCAATATCTGTCTGCTTATTAAGCGAAATACAAATTCGTGACATTTCAGTTGGCAGCTTTATAGAGAAGTTTATTGAAATCAGGGTTGCCAGATGTCCGGTTTTGGACCGGACAGTCCGGTTTTTGAGGCTTGTGTCCAGTCTCCAAAATAATGAAAAACCGGACACCAAAACGTCCGGTTTTTTCTTCATGTAACGCAAATATTTAGTTTTTCAGAATATTTTAATAGTAATCTTGATGTGTTCTTCGATATTGCAGTAAATTCGATCAACTCAACTCTTTTATTTATTACTCTATCTCCCATCCATTTTCAAAAGTAAAGGTCATGAAACATTGTGTACATAAAATCAACTTTAATTTTGAACTTGAAAAATCAAATGCCCTATGATGAAAAATGTCCGGTTTTTTCAACTAAACCATCTGGCAACCCTGATTGAAATTGTCAAGATCTGGTTTTAAGCGGTGTAACTCGTGACGATACGTCACAAGTGAAGATTTTACTAATTTTTATTTTTTTTACCTAAATCTATTTTTAGCCTGCTACGACAATGCTGTGCCACACTGTGCCAACGTGTCGACTACGCAGTCGCTGGCAAGTGGCAACGCATTGTAGCAACTGCTTATACGGTTTTTGGGTTTCCTTACCCCGTCCGTACGAAAGCCTTACTAATGTACCGAAGCCTTGTACGTCTGTCTCGTCTCCGATGGCTGTACCTTTGATTGAACTAAGCCTGTTGAAATGTTCACAATATGTGTTATTTTTATAACAACAAATAATAAAAAAAAACAAAAAATTAAAAATTAAGGGCTCACCATACAAGAAACGTGTTTTTTCAACATAATATATTGTGTGGTGGTGCGGAAACCTCGGTGCGCGAGTTCGACTCGCACTTGGTCGGTCTTTTTTTGTCCGAGAGAAATACTACTTGTAATTCCATTCCAAGTGTTTTTCAGTGTAGCCGGCGCGAAATGAAGGGAACCACTGACATAGCACCTAGTTCACCCGGTGTTATGGGCTGACATCACGGATGTTGTAGGTGATGTAGCCAACCGTGTCAGTTTCCATAAAAAAAAAATTATGTAGGTTATAGGTAGGTACGAGTACCTTCCTATTTTGCGTTGAAAATGCTGTCCCCTTTCTATTCGAATTCTTCTACACGCCCGACGTAAATATGCACCTGTCAGGCCGGCCGCGGCGGCGTCGGATTAACAACATGCGACCGATTGGCGTCGTTAGACACCTCATGGGTGGCTCGGCGGCTCGGCGCCACATGTCGCGCTTTCTATAAAAAGAAGCATGCCGTGCTAATGGGCGACGGACTAGCAACCTCTCATCTTGGCACGGCCCTTCCACCAATTCATGCAGTTAGGTAAAATGCCTTCGCGTGACCTACTTGCTGTTCAATAGTTGTCTTTTCCTAATATTCTGCTAAACGTGGTGGTCGATGTTGTGCTGTAATTCGCCCGAGTTCTTGCAGCACAACGCCGATTATTCTGCTTACGCTGATTATCGGATTATCCCACGGAGCACGGAGAAGATAGTTACCTATTAGATAAAAAATCCTTATGTATTAATTAGGTAATAGATAAAAAACTGTGTGGGGCCGGTACTTAAAAAGAATATTCTCACTGCATCTCTCCCCATGCATGTCGTAAAAGGCGACTAAGGGATAAGGACAAGATGCCGTGCTAAAGGGCGACAGGCTCGCCACCTCTCACCTTGGCACGGTACTTCCACCGAGTCATGCAGCAGGTGGGTCTTCGTGCCTTACTTGCTGCTTGATCGATTTAATCTTGTTCGTATACTTTGCGAAACGTGGTGGTCGGTGTTGTGCTGTAATTGACCAGAGTTCTTGCAGCACAACACCGATTACTCTGCTTACCCCGATTGTCGGGATTCAGCGTGTGTGATATGTATGTATGTATGTATAAAAAAAACACCGGTATGATTATGTCCAAGCTCAATTTTCATATTATATGAAGATGTGGACGGTAATGTAATGTATGACCTTCAAACCGTGCAACCAACTAGGTAGGCTACATATTACATTATGTAATACACCAGTTTATGTACCAACACCAATGTATATGTCTAGTATAGTGTATACAGCCGATATTATGTCTCGAACATTATTCTAGTGCCTAAGTCTCGCGCACCGAGGGTTCCGTACCACCGCACAATAATTGTGTGTTAGGTATTTAAGTACTTATTTACCAAAACCATTGTGTTTTTAACCGACTTCCAAAAAAGGAGGAGGTTCTCAATTCGTCTGTATGTTTTTTTTTATTTTTTTTTTTATTTTTTTTTTTTTTATTTTTTTGTATGTTTGTTACGCGATTTCTCCGTCAATTGAGGGCCGATTTAGAAAATTCTTTTTTTGTTAGTTAGGTCATACTTCCGAGGTGGTCCCATTTCAATTTTATCGAAATTGGTTGAGTGGTTTTCGTAAAATCAGCATAATACTATAGTGTGTGGTTACCTTCAGCAAAACTTGTGATGTGGTCGTATTCGGCAATTTTTAGTTTGATAAATTAGTATGGTGTGTGGTTACCTTCAGCAAAACTTTTGTGATGTGGACTTATTCAGCAATTTGCAGTCTGACACATATGGCGAATAATTCTGTACCACTTCAATCGATTTCGATTATTCGATTTCGATTATTCTTTTTTATGTAATATTACTAAAAAGAATGAAATAAAAACTGTTTTAAAAAATATTAAACCGATTTCCAAAAAACAAAAAAAAAAAACTAAAAAGTATTAAATACCTAATATTTTGAAATTTTCTCTGTCCTGTTGAAATACATGAATCGATATACTAGTGATACATATTCGGACCCTTGTTTCATGAATATTCTAAATTTGAAATTTTTTTATTTTTTCCGACCGGCGTTTAATTTATTATGGTACCTGGCCAGTACCTACTGTACCGAGTACCATCGAGCTGGTTTGATGATGGAGACAGAAGGTGGCCATAGGAACTCCTAAACTACACATGATAAACCCATCGTGTTTGGGCTCGTTGCATTTGTCTTCACGAGAAATTTACTTTAGACCTAAAAGATTCTCAATTCGACGGTATGTTTTCTTTTTTTGGATGTTTGTTACGCGATTACTCCGTCAATTGTGGGCCGATTTTGAAAATTCTTTTTTTTTTTATTTGAAAGGGGATAACCCTGAGGTTTTTGAAGTGAAAACTTCTTTAGCGGCTCTTGGCACTTTTTTAGGTGGGTAAAAATGTATAACTCGCGACATCGCGTCAGCGTCATTTTTAAAATGAAACCTTAAGTCATTGCGTTAAGGGTTAAGTTAGAGTGGCACGGGATCTGCCGGCACTCCCGGAGTGCAACTGTTAAGTAGGGTTCCGTAACACGTTTATGTCTGTCCATTCTACTAAGTTCTGCAAAATGAATGTAGGGTTCCGTAACATATGCATGTCTATCCGTTCTACTAAATTTTACAATTTTCAACCAAGGTCCTCCGACGGTTATTTTATAATAAAAGTAGGCTTCCGTAACACGTTTATGTCTGTCCATTCTACTAAGTTCTGCAACATCACCTACAACGTCCGTGATGTCAGCCCATAACACCAGTGCCATGTCAGTGCTTCCCCCTTTGATCGTGCTGACTACACTGAACTGGTCGGAAAACACAAACTATTTACATAGCCGTTTCGACCGACGTTTAATTCAGTGCGGTGGTACCAACCCGGGAAGGTTAAACCCTACCACCAAGTAAAATTACGAGGGAAGGGACTTACAGTTTTACGAGGAATCCGAACCTTGGTCAGCCTCCAACGGTCAGCGGTCACCCATCTAAGTACTGACCGCACCCAGCGTTGCTTAAAATTCAATAGCGACAGTTGACTGTCTGCACCACTGAGCTATCGAAGCTGACGTGGTCCTATTTTAATTGGGTCAAGATCGGATTGGAAAGCGAGGCGGAATCGCGAGGCCGAAGGCCGAGCGATTCCGCCGAGTACATTAATAGCAAAAAATTACTAAAAAAAACTGTGAAATAAAAAAAAAGTTTTAAAAAACATAAAACCGACTTCCTAAAAAAAGGAAAACTAAAAAACTATTCAAAATAAAAATATAAAAACCGCCTTCAAAAATATATGAAATAAAAACCTAAAAAAAAAAACGAACCCTAGAGTTGAAGGCGGTGCTAAAAAGGCTACACAAATCACAAAGGATATTATCATCCGCTCATGTTTTCTTTCATGCATCATTTTGCTTGCTTTAGCACCGCCTTCAACTCTAGGGTTCGTTTTTTTTTTTAGGTTTTTATTTCATATATTTTTGAAGGCGGTTTTTATATTTTTATTTTGAATAGTTTTTTAGTTTTCCTTTTTTTAGGAAGTCGGTTTTATGTTTTTTAAAACTTTTTTTTTTCAACCGATACTTCCAACAAGGAGGAGGTTCTCAATTCGTCTGTATGAATTTTTTTTTATGTATGTTATGTTACTCGATTTCTCCGCCAATGTATGTATGTACCGTGTGGGGCCGGTACTTTAAAAGAATAGCCCCACTGCATCTCTCCCCGTGTATGTCGTAAAAGGCGACTAAGGGATATGACTCCCTTCTTATATTACTAGGTGGTAGGGTTTAACCCGCCCGGGTTGGTACCACCGCACTGAATGAAAAGTCGGTCGAAACGGCTATGTAAATAGTTTGTGTTTTCCGTCCAGTTCAGTGTAGCCGGCACGACCGAAGGGAAGCACTGACGTAGCACCAAGTTCACCCGGTGTTATGGGCTGACATCACGGGCGTTGTAGGTGATGTAGCCAACCGTGTCAGATTAAAAAAAAAAAAAAAATTCTCAACCGATTCTTTTTTTTTCATGAGTGAGTAGGGTATATCTCAAGGGTGGTCCTTTCATAAATTTTATGAAAGAATACCCACCCCTAAGGGTGGGAAATTAAGGGATTTCGCACTGACGAATTTTCACCCACTTCCTGCCAACCAATTTTAATATTATGTTATGGAATTTTACTAAAAAGAGTGAAATAAAAAAATAACAAAACAAAAAACATTGAACTGACTTCAAACCCTAAAAAAATACAGACGAATTGAGCACCTCCTCCTTTTTGGAAGTCGGTTGAAAAGTATTAAATAATATTTTGATCTTGAGTAGAAGGCGGTACAAAAGCACACCTGAAAATTTATAGATGGACCCTTTTGTGCTTTTGTACCGCCGCCTTCTACTAAGATCAAAATATTATTTCATACTTTTTAGGGTTTGAAGTCGGTTCAATGTATTTTTTAAAGCGTTTTTTTTTCTTTCATTCAGTTCGAAATCCATAGCGGAGCCTGACTCACTTTTAAACGATTTTTAGGGTTCCGTATCCGGTACGGGACCCTATTACTAAGCCCACGCCGTCTGTCTGTCTGTCTGTCCGAGGGCTGTATCTCTTGAACCGTATAGCCCGTTGAAATTTTCAAAGAATATGTGTATTATGGCCGATATAACAACAAATCATAAAAATAAGAAAAATTTAAAAAATCACGGTGGTTCCCATAGAAGAAACTAAACAGTGTATGCGCGCCATCTACCGAAAAGAGTATGAAGCATTTTAACTAATCATGAATTTTAACTAATATATGAAGCATTTCATAAACACGCTATAGATGGAGTGAGTGGCGCTGACCATGACATGGCGATACGGAACATTTGGTGCGCGAGTTCGACTCGCACTTGGCCGGTTTTTTAGGTTCCTGTCTACCTCGTACGGAAGCCCTGCTCGCCCACAGGTAGAGTAGAGGGGACCAAGGGACATCTGCCTTGCCTGTTTACGTATATTCCGCAGGTGTGCTTAATAAAGGAGGGGCGTGACCCTAGGTTATGTTTTCTCAGAAAGTCTTAAGCTGAACAATTCGTGGATATGAAATTTCAGGTGTATTTTATCCGCACCAAGCGAAGAAATACCATATTACATTCTCATAATCAATACTAATAATAAATCTGTAAGGGATGGTCATGGACTAAGTTAGGTACTTTGTTTTATGTATGAGATACTGCGTTTGTAGCGTCTGTGTATGATACTAAAACTAAATTGACGATTTTAAGAAATCTTTTCTGTATGTATGTTCCTCCATAACTCTTAAACCGATCATCCAAATTGGATTAAACTTAGTACAAGCACATTTAACTATACGTGACACAGGATAGGCTTGACCGGAACTGAATAAAATTCAGTTCCGGTTACGCTAAGATGTGGTTCTCATACAAACCGAATTGTTCCGCGCGCCGAAATAAAGGTAGGTATTTAGTTCTACTGTAGCGGGCTTACTGACTTTTTTTTTTAATACGAATTTCACGCGAGCGAAGCCGCGGGCAAAAGCTAGTGCTTAAATAAGTTTAATCCATGATTATTTTTACAGTTGGAATTTTTTAAATTTTTTTCATTCAAAACACCGAAAAAATAAGACTTAGAATAAAATTATTCTCTAGATAGACGCGAACTCGCACGTCTCTGTGCGACAGGGACGACGACGCTCTACACTACAAACTATTTAGTAATCTGTGCTACAATCTACAACCGGATTGTCTCTTTCTAAAGCTCGACAGTCGGCACGCATAATTTTCTGCCGGGAACTGTACATAATATGCATGTCCATTATTCGGAGATTCCACTGTTTATTTCCGAGCATCATCGTGCGAAATGCGGCGGCCTTGAGCGCGGCCGCGGACTGCGGATCGACGACTTTAGACACGTGACAGCCTAAATCAGTGACTAGCCAGTCTGGCTAGTTACTAGCCAGCCACGTCTTCGTCTACCTACATACTTGCCTACATTAGATGGTTTTATGTGTCGATTAGCAGATTTTTTGCCAGCTGTACAAATCCGCATCTCTCTCCGTGCATGTCCATAAGGCGACTAAGGAATAAGGACACGATGCCGTGCTAAAGGGCGATAGGCTAGCCACCTCTCACCTTGGCACGGTCCTTCCACCGAGTCGTGCAGCAGGTGGGTCTTCATGCCTTACTTGCTGCTTGATGTAGTTATCTTGTCCGAACACTTTGCTAAACGTGGCGGTCGGTGTTGCGCTGTAACTTGCAAGAGTACGTACTTGCAGCACAACACCGATTACTCCTGCTTACCACGATTGTCGGACTATAGCGTGTGATATGTATGTATGTTATGGAGAAAAGAAAAAACGTATGTGTTTTATTTTAAATTTTTTACCCCCGACGCAAAGAGGGGTGTTATAAGTGTGTGTAAGGGTGTGTCTGTCTGTTCTGTGGCATCGTAGCTCCCAAACTGATGGGCCGATTTGGATGCGGTTTTTTTTACTAGAAAGCTGGTTTAATCAGGATGGTTCTCAGCTATGTTTGTAATCAAGTAATCAAATAATAAAAAAAAATTAATTATCATAAAAATGAACCGATTTGGACTTACGTAAAGGAGTCAGGGTGAGGGGACCGCTAAGTAAATAAAAGGTAAAAACTCAGAGCTGCGAGGGAATTTACTTAGCGGTCCCCCGACTCCTTTAAGTAAGTAAACGGAAATTATTTTTGAGTTTTTAAAAGTCGAGGGTTTTTTTAAATTTGTAATTTTAATTTTTATTGTCAACTTTCGTTATGTCAATACAATATCTTTTATTTAATTAGACTCTATGGTCTATAACGTATTGTCTCTGACATACATTGCGGACGTCATACAATCCAATGCATACAAAGGATTTCATATTACTTATTCACACTTCCTCAATAAAATAATATTTTATTCGCAGTCAAATAAAATAATAATTATAGCGACCAATTAAAATTGCTCGACACTGTAAATATGGAATTTACATTAAAACACAATAGATAATCAATCAAAATATGATTATATTATAGATATCTTAATGGTTCTTAGGTAAGTTCCCTTGTTTGTCTTTATTTCCACAACTCTTACATTTTTTTCTTTACCACACACAAATCACTTTAGTCAAGAACATTTTAATAGGTAAGGACGTCGGACCTTCCCCGCGCCAGCGTAACACGATGTTTGTTTGTATAAACGTATAAATTCCATTCGTTACCAACCAATCAGAGCGCGATAGCGCCCGATACCACCCAATCAGAGCGCGCGCCGTCCCCTCCGCTACCCGCGGAGCTCGGCGACGCTGTTTCTCATATAAGCATTGGACAGTCTGACGTCCAAACTCTCCTTAGTAATCCTAGCCAACGGCCATTGTAAAGTTTTAACATTTTCATCACGTACTAAGGCCAGCATACCTTCTTGGACATTTGGAAACTGTATTTTTCACTTTTGTCTGTATTGTAGAATATTTAAATATTGTCGATGCCACAATTTCCAGAATTGTTGCTGTTTTGCGTCATTTTGTTGATGGAACAGTTGAGATATCACTAAATACCACTATGTATATCCATAGGTCGCTGGTTCATATCCGGCTCGAAGGACCAAATGTACCTACGAATTATTTTAGTTTTAGATGGTAGGGAGAAAGATAAAAGTTTTGTTTTATCTCTCTCCCTTGATTTTTATTTTTATTGTCAACTATAGTTATATTAATATACAATATATCTTATTTATTAGACTCTTTAGTATATAACGTATTGTCTCTGACACCGTGCGGCGACGGCGCGGCTCCGCTCGTGGTATCGTTTGAACTATGCCAATTTAGAAGTTAGTTCAATTATTAATTTTTATGTTTAGAGAACATGGTCAAGTTCCCTAAATCATCTGATGTCAGCCCATAATAGTTTATTGAACTAGGTTATGTTAGATTCGGTTAATGTAAAAAAATGTTAAAATTAAAAACAAATAAAATTACGAGGAAAGATCGAAAAATGTTTAGCCGAGCGTAATTCCTTTTAGTTCTAAACCATTTTAAGTGTGCGGTATATTTTTGAAATCGTGTACAATAGCTCTTGACAACGTTTAAAGAAAAAAAACGTTTCGAACCTTGACAATATGGCTACGTCATTTAGGTATTTTTTTATTAATTTTTAAAAAATGACTGCCTAATATTCTTCCGTCGAGAATGTGTAATTAAAAAGGGATAAAAATTCACTGAAAATGTATGTACGATCTCTTTAAATCTAATATATATATAGATACAATAACGATCGAAAAAAGGAAATTTTATTATGAATTAATTCAATCTTAAATCCAAAATCCCCTGGGCTACACTACACTACACCTGATGCAGTTCGGCAGTTCTGTGGGTTGGCACCTAACCTACTTGAATTCTTCTTGACCGCATACAACGCGTAGCGACGGAATCTGCCAACAACAATGTCGTATGCTTCGTTGACAGCTAGCGCGGCTTGAAAGCAACCACGTGGTCGGTGAGGTCGCTCTATTTGCGTCCGCCATCTTGGCAGATGGCGCGTTCGCCTCCCCCGCGCACGTACGCGCGCGCGTGGATTACCTACGCTCGTCCGTCGCGTCGTGAAAGTATTATGGGTGGCTGCACTCTGCTCGCTCATGCATGCATGACTCGGACGCTGCTCGGAGGAACTATCTCCGCATCACTTCACTCCTCGTAGACTGAACAACCTTTTGTTGTTTGACATTGGCTTTTCAGGACCCATCGTTTCTCAAAACCGTACCTCTGTCAACGACATTCTACTTTCTGGACGGGCCCTCGTCATACATTTTACCGGTAGAAAGGTGCGATTGGAGTACTTCTATATATTGCCAATATTAAAACAGCGTAAGTGCGCGAGCGCCTCATACATCACGTTACGTTTCCGCTCTGTGAACGTCGATAGAGTAAGACGGTTAAATGGCAATTTGATACGTATAAAGGAGAGACAACGATTGGAGAGGGTGCTGAATGCTCACCAATAGCGCGCCTCAATTCGGTGCGTTGTATGCCACTTCCCGATAATTTAATTCGTTGACCTCTGTCGCACCCACAGAACAACGATCGGGCCACACCGCCCGTCGGCCACACCGTCTTGCCCATCGGCGCCGGGCAAGACTGCGGTCTGGTTTAAAGCTCCTTGGTCGCACCGCTGGCCTAGCTGTGTGTGGAATTGTCTACCGGCAAGTCTGTGCGTCGTTTTAACAAGCTGGATAATAGAGTTCGCGGTCACTGTGGCCGACGTTTCGGACTGGCGCGTGCAGTTCATCATCAGGGCGAGTGCCTGACTGCAGTCGGGCCCGCGGTTAACAGAACGCTGCGACTGCGAAGATTGTAGTTGCAGCTGTGGGTAGGCACCAATTCGGCTTGGGCTGCGTTCCGCACCTCCGCCGAGGAGCAGAATGTACTGACAGTGTCCTCCAGCTGCTGCTGGTGCAAACTGCCAGACCTGCCACTCTTCAGGGGGCGAGCGCGGGATTCCATACCGGAGACAGCCTGTATGAGTCTTCTCTGTTGGCCATGGTAAGCCAAATACCATCCATAATTTTAATATCCATGGTAGACTAAAAGGATTTGTAAGTATGGATAATAGAGCTTCTATAGTCCGCAAATCTACTGGTATGGTGTCTCACTGAGCGTGGTTTCGCGAGGTGAGGTCGATTTGACTGTTTCGGGTATCTCTGGTCCCTCGGCACAGCCACCCATACTGGATTCCATGAAAAAAAAAGTGATTTCTTCCTTGCCGTTGAAGGCTGGAAGGATTGGAGAGATATTCGATATGCGTATGCCAGCAGGGGATACTAAAACGCTGACTGACGACTGACTGACACGTCCTCCCTCACCGACGAAATTCGACAAACCATAGGACAAACTAACTCGCATTACGCCGCTCCATATACCCAGTATTTTGTATCCGCATCATTTTGTATGGTGAAACGAAGTTCGCAAATCTATCACTAGAGGCGCTGTTCCGTTTCTCCATACAAATGATGCGAGGACCACGGTGTAGCGTCATTTTGTAGCGTAGCGAATTATTTGGTAGGTTAAATCTCGTGATTAGGGTACTGGTTAGAAAGGAACGTTTTTAGGCTTCCGTACCGTACAAGCCTATTACTGAGCCTAATACGCCGTCTGTCTGTCTGTCTTTCCGACCGAGGGCTGTATCTTTTGAACCGTAATAGGTAGCCCGTTGAAATTTTCACAGAATATGTGTTATTATGGCCGATATAAAAACAAATAATAAAAATAAGATAAAGTAAAAAATTTACGGGGTCCCCATACAAGAAACTAAAAAGTGTATGCGCGCCATCTACCGAAAACTGTATGAAGCAGCGCTGACCATGTATTTTATTGTATTGTGTATTGATCATTCATATGGCAGTTAGACTGCACTCGAACTTGTCACAATTTGTTCTATCCGGTACGATTACACCCACGATGACATGACGATACGGAACCCTCGGTGCGCGACTTGCACTTGGTCGGTTTTTTTTCAGAAGTATAGAATAGAAGATTCCTGTTTTACCCGGAATCCGGGCAACGGACCCGCAACCCCCGAGGCAACAATCTCTCTTCTTCTCCTGTCAATAACCTCGGCGAAAATCGTTTATTGTCTGAAGTCTGCAGATGTATAAGGATGTAAAATTTCAAATTAAATATCGTTGCGCGGAATGTATGAAGCTGAATGTGTCCAACACGGTAGGTATATTTCAGTTGTGCACATTTCTGTTGTTTGTCATATTTTAGTGTCGGGTGGCCGAGTAGTTCGATTTTCGAATCCGGTCGCGGTGCGGCGCGTGCCAATGAGTTTTTTCTGATGGAAAATGTTGTGTGCATACCCACAAACATACACCTACATACACGGGCGTGTAGTTGGATTCGAATATACAGATAGCCCGACTACAGCATTTTCTACTGATCTTTCCTTGGTTCCTTCATGTTTTTTAGCAGTCGGATTTTACAAATTTTATATTTAAAGCCTGACCAGGAATATATGAGGGGCCGCCATATTGCGGAATTTAGTTGGAACTAATTTCTTACACTGGCCACAATTATGTTTGATGCTTGATAATCTGTTGTCAATGTCAAAATTGCTTCTGAACTGACATTTAGGTGAAACGTTATGTCATTGTAGTGAGATTGTCATGAATTGGCCGCCGTAATGAACAATTAGGTAATTATTTTTTGTTCTATCTAGGTGTATCTCAAGCATCTATTTACCGAATAGCAAACAAAAGAGGGACGTAAATATTATTCGTTCTGAACAAAAAACACTTTTTGACTTTACAGAAATACGAAACGTTCGAATAAAAATAGCTTAGGTTAGTTTTTCTGAACTAGAATTTTTATTAAAAAGTTTAGTGTTTCAGCAAGATCGATTAATAATTTTTTTAATAATTTGTACACTTTGCTTCAGGACATATCTGCAGATACATGGAAAAAATGTTGTGAACATGTAAATGTCAAGGCTAGTTCTTTTTAGATTGACATCAAAATATATATAAAAGATGCATTAAATTAAAATACATTTTGTATATCTTATTGTGTATTTCAGTGTAAAAGTACATTTTGAATAAAAACATCGGCCAATTCAATATGTGCGTTCTATACTGAATGTTGCTATATAAATCTAAAAAGTGGCTCCATTTTGACAGCTCTCATATATTCCTGGTCAGGCTTTAATTAGTTTTTACCGCTTTGAGTTTCAACCTTTCGCTGTGGAAAATTTGGGACCGTGGTCGTCTGAAACCAAGGTTTTCACAGAGAAGCTGGGAGAGCTTTGGGCGGATTGGCATTGAGATTCATAGGGGTAACGCGGCGAGCGTGATGGGTACGCTTGGCGTCTCGTCGGCAGAGACGGGGCATCGGCGGACTTTTCAGAAATTTATTATTTCTAGGTTAATATAAATTTTAGATTAGTTTTAGTTTTAGTGTATTAGTAATTCGTTAAACTGTAGGTCCCTTCCCTTCTTACCTTACTACGTGGTAGGGTTTATCCCGGCCGGGTTGGTACCACCGCACTGAACGAAACGTCGGTCGAAACGGCTATGTAAATAGTTCGTGTTTTCCGTCCAGTTTAGTGTAGCAGACATGAAATGAAGGGAAGCACTGACATGGCACCTAGTTCACCCTGTGTTATGGGCTGACATCACGGATGTTGTAGGTGATGTAGCCAACCGTGTCAGGTTCCATAAAAAAAAAAAAAATTAGTTTTTATTGATGTGATATGTTAATGAAAATAAAATTATTATTATTTTTTATATATAAATAGAATAATATTTTGAATTATCGAACGAAACACATAACACCTGTATCAAATAGTCGAACGTGTCATTCTGTGTCGAACGTGTCGTGTTAACTCCGGTCGTAACAAATTAGGTGTCTGCTGCCAATCTTGCAACATTTATTACGTCTCTCACGCGCCTGTCCTGCGCTGCGCGTCCCACGGGAACAAGTTTCTGCTAAACTAAACTGGACCTTGCCAAATTATAAGTGGTTCCTTTTAAGGACTCGGGAATTGGGCCCCCCCCCCCCCCCCCCCCCCCCCGACTACGCCGCTACACTGATAGAATATAAATCAATACTAATAATAAATCTGTAAGGGATGGTCATGGATGGAGTAAGTTACTTTTTCTTATGAAATTTTGTGTTTGCAGACGCTATGTATGATATGATATTAAAACTAAATTGACGATTTTTTGACCTATCCTGTGTCACGTATAGTTAAATGTGCTTGTACTAAACTTCATCTAATTCGGGTGATCGGTTTAAGAGTTATGGAGGAACATAGATACATACAAAAAATATTTCTAAAAATCGTCAATTTAGTTTTAGTTTAAAAAACGCATTATCTCACACATAAAACAAAGTAACTTATTCCATGACCATCCTTTAGAGATTTATTATTTGTATTGATATGTAATATTAAACTGAATAGTCAGGTTACAGCACAACACCGACACACGCAAAGGGTTCGGACAAGATAAACTTATCAAGCAGCAAGTAAGGCGTGAAGAACCCACCTGCTGAAAATCTCGTCCTAGACAGGTAGTAGTATTACGAAAAGCGGCCCTGGTTATTTAAGAGGCGACGACGCGACGGCTAAATTCGATACATATTTATTGATGGTACATCTCTCCGAACGAGCGCAAATTCTTTACCTCGTATACAATGCAGCCTTAACACTGCCGCACGCAGCTGTAGGTAATTTCGGTTAGTCAAGTGCACGGTCAAGTGTCACTTAGATAATAAATAATGAAATTAACCTAATCTAATCTGAAACGTAACCTCTTATCGCGAAAGTTAATTTTATCTTTATGATGATCGGCATGCCATTCACAAAGCGTAATGTTTGCAAACAATGTTGTAGTTGTAATTAATAACTAATAACTTAATAAGTGAATAGATGTCGATGATTGTACAGCTCCCGCCAGAAAATAATGCGTTTCGAGATTTAGAAAGAGACAATCCGGTTGTAGAGCGTCGTCCCTGTCGCACAGAGACGTGCGACAGAGACGACGCTCTACAGGGTGCGGCGCGGAAACTTGCTGATTTGAAAAGCCAATAAAAAAAAAAGTAGTAGAGATATCTGTAATTTATTTTTATGATATCGTTCAAATGACGGCCTTCATTGTCGATGCACTGAGTTACCCGATTTCTGAAGTTTCGTTCAACTCTTCTAAGCATATCGACGGGTATGTTGGCGATGGCTTGGCGTACATTTGTTTTTCATTTGACGTAGGCTCCTTGGACGGTCATTGTAAACAATTGATTTCAGATAACACCATAAAAAAAAGTCACAAGGAGACAAATCGGGGGAGCAGCGGGCCGGCCAAACAAGGTCGCCTCTCAAAGAGATGAGGCGCTGGAACGGCCAGTAAAAAAAAGTACGCCTCGACGGCAAACGCGCGCTGCTCGTTGGTCCAATTCATGGCGCGAACTGACTATGCGGATAACAAAACTTCATGATTTCGAATTTCGAACGAGTCGGTTCCCGCCCTTTCCCGACCCCACCTCGCGCCGCTTGACGCGAAATACAAATCAGCAAGTTTTCGCGCCGCAACCTGTACGTACAACCGAATCCTCTCTTTCTAAAGCTTGACAGGCATTATTTGCTGCCGGGAACCGGGATTCAAACACTCCCGGCTAAGTCTCGGTTAACTTTTATCTGTCGGTTAAAGTTAAATTTTCATTAAGCTCACCTATTTTACCTAATTTTAATGAATTGGTATTTCAATAATGAATATACCTACTACTTATACATAACATACATACATTTATAATACAGGTTACCGGCAGCTAAATTTTATTCGAAGATGATGAAATCGGCCCAATCTAAACCAAAAACAAAATTATTCTATAGTCCATGATCAGATCATTGATCGATCACCCATACATATTTATTAATTTTTTGTATTGATATGTATTATTAAACTGAATAGTCAGGTTACAGCACAACACCGATTAAAACCGGGGAAGTCAACCTCGATAGCTTGGTTATGGCTTGGTGATGCAAGCTAACCACCACCGTCTTCGCGCCGCGCCGCCCGCCCCCGCGCCGCCGCGGCCGCCACCGCCGCCGCCTCCCGGCGCGATCAAATTTTTGATGGGCGACCGTTCGACCTTTGAGGCTGGCGCGTTGGTGCTGAGTTGCTGACACTACGTTTAACTATTAGGTCCCTCCCCTTATCTTATGGTGGTATGATATAATGAGCGGCGGGTGGCCGAGTGGTTTGGGCATCGGCTTCTCATGCGAGAGGTCCGCGGTTCGAATCCCGTCGGCGTGTACCAATGAGTTTTTTCTGACGAAAAAATGTATGTGCATACCTACACCTGCTGCTTCACCGTTCGGAACCGGTGTAAAACTGTAGGTCCCTTTCCCTGCCCCTTACTAGGGGTAGGCTCAAATTGTAGCCGACTGGGTTGTTACCACCGTACTGGATGTAAGATGGCCGCATAGCAGCCTCGGTTGTATTCTCCTCTAGTCCAGTATAGCCAGCAATCCAGGGAAGTCTCTGGTATGGCACCTACCTTCTCGGAGGAGATATTGGCTGGTCGGAGCATGCGCTTCGGCCCCTCCAACTCAGCCACCCATACCGGATTACATAAAAAAAAAATGATTGGTACTATCATCCCATCACGGACCTTCATAGATTGTACCATACCATTCAAGGAATTTCGTTCGAAACTGTTATGATTTTTTTTTATGGAAACTTATCTACTCGCTTTTCTATGTCACCTACAAGATCCGCCCGTGATGTGAGTCCATAACACATCATTGAACTAGGTCGGCGTGTCAGAGCTTTGGTCTAGCCGGCTACACTGAACTGGACGGAAGCATTTTTTTTATTCTTTCGTTTTTATCGTGTTTCTTCTTGTCTGGTTGTCATGGAAGCGCCCGCCGCGCCGCGTCCGCGCGCGCGGCGCTGTGTATGCCCGTGCGCAGTTGACCTTGTACAATGATTGATGCCGCAGCGGGCGGCGAGGCGCGGGCGCAGCGTACTTACATTCCAAATTACCGACAGACATCCGACCGACGACAGCCGAGTAGGTACACCAGTCACCAGCCAGTCACAGATTCAGAAGCAGATTCACAGATGTTTATTTCGCCACTAGCCCGCGGCTTCGCTTTTTTTTTTTTTATGGAAACTGACACGTTTGGCTACATCACCTACAACATCCGTGATGTCAGCCCATAACACCGGTTGAACTAGTTGCCATGTCAGTGCTTCCCTTCGATCGTGTCGGTTACACTGAACTGAATGGAAAACACAAACTACATATTTACATAGCCGTTTCGACTAGGGCTGCCACCTTTAAAAAATGGCAAACCCGGAGTATTTAGAAAAAAATTTTTTTTTATCGTTAATTTTCCGAGGTATAATAACGATAATAATTAGGCATATTAACGATACAACTTAAACAATGCTGCTAGGACCGCTTGATTTTTAAAATAATATTTTTTATTTGTTTGTGATTTTTTTATCAACTTTTCTTGCTCTGGTTTCTTCAAATACTTTAAAAATTATTGACAGGTCATATTATAATTTTATTCATCTTTACAATTAACTCCGACTTCACCATGTCGACTGATAAGCAGGTTTCTCTCGTCGGTCCATAAATTTTTCAATAAGCATAAAACGAATTCCACAAATTCATTGATAATCGGTATTGAAAAAAAAATTCACAGATCTCGTGCATTACACGACCTTCGAGGTACATTGAAAATTAACTCAACAAAATAAAAAAAAATATTACATTTATATAATTTTTGTTATTTTTCAAAAACACAAGCAGCTTAAAAAATGTAAACTAAAATTTAAACAGAAAAAGAGATAAACTTGACATTATGTCAAACTAAAGTAACAAATTAATAAATATCAAATATAAAAATATAATATAGGTACTATTCCATTTGAAATTATCCTTAAATTTTTTCCCAACAAAAAAAATATATTTTTATAAATTATCAAAAATTTTCAATTTGCAATATACCATTTATTGCAATATACCATTCCATTGTTCACAAACACATCTCATTTAATAGTAACTCCATCACAACTGCACATTCGCATTTGAGTGAACTCACGAAACTCTAAAACAGCGCTCATTAAAAAATTTATAACTTATTAATTTTTAATTTTTTCCAAAAATTAAAAAAGAGGTCTCCAGATATCGAGTCAATCTAGAAGATAAATATACAAAACTTATAAATTTTTAATAATAAGTCTGTCAAAAAGTGCCCTTTCTAAACCCCATAATAAAAAGGGCCCTTTTTAGCAATTTTTTCGATTTTTTCAAAAACTATAGACCTTTTTTTAAATCTATTTTCACGATTATGTAGCCCTTATCAATACGCACCTTTTGACACCCTAATCATATATGTAGCTTCAAAACTCACAACACCAGAGAAATGCCGCACTTTCGCTGGAAATGGTGCCTATACAGAAGCGATCGAATAAACATTTTCAATGTTAAAAATTCCAAATTATTTTCGGTAATTCTGTGAAATTTGTTACTTTTAATAATTGAAACCATAAACGCGCGCGCACGCGCACGGTGCATCCGATTCGTCCGATGTCCACGCACTCCGCTCCGATCATCCAGTGATTCAGTCAGTCTAACCGAATTCACCGCTCAGGTCGACGCACCACCCACCCGGTCTGACCCGGAGATATACGATGCTAACCCGTAGCCCGGATGTACACCATTCAAACCCGTAGACTCCGGGTCAAACCCGGAGGGGTGGCAGGCCTAGTTTCGACCGACGACGTTTAATTCAGTGCGGTGGTACCAACCCGGCCGGGTTGAACCCTACCACCGAGTAAGGTAAGAAGGGAAGGGGCCTACAGTTTTACGTGGAATCCGAACCTCGGTCAGCCTCCAACGGTCAGCGGTCACCCATCCAAGTACTGACCGCACCCAGCGTTGCTTAACATTCAATAGCGACAGTCGACTGTCTGCACCACTGAGCTATCGAGGCTGACATTCCACATGTCGTCGTTTTAAATTCGCTACCGTACCTTTATTTCGGCGCGCGGAACAATTCGGTTTCTATGAGAGCCACATCTTAGCTTAACCACAGAATAGAAAAGAGTACTCCGTACAGAAGCTGCTCTGTACAAACACTCACAAAGAAATAGCTACTCTGCGACGACGCGATAAAGTACAAATTGACTCGCCCAGAGCTACATGCCTAACCACGATAATTGCCTACATTTCGCTTCTCTTTCTGTCGTGTAACTCTATCTCTAAAGCGCGCCGTTCAGCGCGTTAAGGGCTGTGTCTTTGTGCTGTCTTATTGTGAGGAATAAAATTAAGATGATACCTACCAACTTTTATCGTTCTAGCTACCAACGATATGATATTTAGCTACGGCAAATTCATGCGAACAAATTCATGCATGCGTTAGCGTCACAATTAGTTTCTCACATCGAAGCGTGCATTGCGTGCAACCTTCCAGTGATAGTTTTGTTTGATCAATAAATTTAATGATCAATGATCATCTACAATGTACCTATTATCCATACACGAATTAGGCCATACACACCACGCTGTTCGGCGTACTAATGTTATTGGCAATATAATAATATCATTTTAAATCAATGACCTCCTACTATATGAATAAATAAATTACTAGAAATAAATCAAAATGCTACTAAACAACACTTACCTTTCTTCTTCTCTCGGCAATGAAAAAAAAGACAAGTTTTTATTTGTCTGTTGACTTTTGCACCCGTCCACTGCACAATAATGACGTGATTTCGACATTTCTAATGATTTCGTGATTTCGAAACGAAACGTAGTAGATGCGCGCACCGCACGCTCGCTCTGGCTGGATAGCGTTATATCCTCTTTGTGGATAGCGACAGCCCACTGTTACTTGTGCATTAACCGACACGCCAAGCGGTAGGCATTTAACTCGCGACCTTGAGCGAGTGACGAAGGCCTGGCTTAACTGGAACTGAATTTTATTTAGCCTATCCTGTGTCCCGTATAATCAAATGTGATTGTACTAAGTTTAATCGAATTCGGAAGATTTCTTCGCCCGCCACGGCGGCATCTCGTCCTTATCCCTTAGTCGCCTTTTACGACATGCATGGGGATTGGGGAGAGATGCAGTGGGTCTATTCTTTTTAATCCTGCCTATAATATTCCCATAAAACGAAATAAAAATTCAGCAAAAAAAAAAATAAAAACAAAATACAAAAAGACTCAACAACAAACCAGAATGCCCGCATTCTCCTCGGGATTTACAAAGCGCACCTTTTTTGTGGGGATCCCTTTTTTTTTGCAAACTGGTCCAGATCTTTTGTAAAGCCAACACAGTCAACAATATTTCACTCACACTGTCATTCATGGAGCCCACAACCCTGCTGTCATTGTTCGTGAAGCAGCAAGTAAGGCGTGAAGACCCACCTGCTGCACGGCTCGGTATAATAACGGGGACACGCAATGAAAATCTCGTCCTAGGCAATTAGTTAGGCAATAAAATTACGAAAAGCCCCGCTTATTTAAGAGGCGACAGGCGTAGATACATATTTATTTGTTCCAGTGCCAACTTAAGACTTCTTTCCGTAGGCCACCGATGTCGTCACGAGCGGGAGGCACGGCTTGTAATCTGGCTCCAACATCCGGTGACGATTATAGTCTGTGGCGATTATGACGTTGTTGGGCACTCGCTCGCGTTTACGCGATCAACGATCACGACGATTGGGGTGACGTAGCCCGTCGTTGGGATGATGTGAATGAATGAAATGAGAATGAATGAATGAAAATTACTTTATTGTACACCATTTTATAAAAAGGGTCACAAAGGGCAAGTTTAATGACTTGCGGCATTCTTTACGAACTAAAACATTCACTGGAATGTGGGTAAAACGCGTAGGGGCGGACGGCGGACAATGCAGTAGGTAATATAAAATATAAATATACATACTATCTAGTACAAATTGTACTAGATACATATGACCAATATACATCCTTACATATGCATAATTAATTAAATATAATAATATACAATAAGAAAAATAAATACTCATATCTGTATACTTTACATACAACATACATAAATACTTTACTTATATGCTTTATATAATATATTGGTACTTACACATACTTTACATATAATGATGGAAGACGCGATGATGCGAAGTGATAGTGTGTTGGATTGGATAGATAGATAGATAGAAAATTCTTTATTGCTCCAGTAAACATTAAACAGTAACAAATACATTGGAAAATTTACATAAGGTGCAAAGGCGGACTTATCCCTTACAGAGATTTCTTACAGTCAACCTTTGGATATTTGAGATTCGATAATATAGTGGAATGTAAGTAGGTAGTAGCAAAAGAATACTTTCGCTTTTTTTTAAACGTCTGTCTGTCCGTATCTCTGTATCTTTGGAACCGTAATAGCCGACCGGTTGAAATTTTCACAGAATATGTCTTATTTTGGCGGAAATACCAAGAAATAATAAAACATTATAAAGGTTTTTACATTTATAAAGGTAAATTTTTTTGCCTCGGTGTGCGAGTCCGATTCGCACTTGGCCGTTTTTGGCAGGTGTGTGCGGGTGGCATAGGGTTGCCAAAGATACTGTTAAAAACAGTATTATACTTGTTTTCACTCTATAATACTGTTTTTTTTTTTTTTTTATGTAATCCATTATGGGTGGCTGAGTCGGAGGGGCCAAAGCACATGCTCTAACCAGCCAATATCACCTCCGAGAAGGTAGGTGCCATACCGGAGACTTCCCTGGATTGCTGGCTATACTGGACTAGAGGAGAACACAACCGAGGTTGCTTGCGGCCATCTTACATCCAGTACGGTGGTACCAACCCCGTTGGCTACAATTTGAGCCTACCACCTAGTAAGGGGCAAGGGAAGGGACCTACAGTTTTACACCGGTTCCGAACGGTGAAGCAGCGGGTGTAGGTAAGCACGTAAATTTTTTCGTTCTTAATTTTTACTGTTCAACAAACGAAAAGTACCTATACAAAATACTGTTTTCACCGTCACTTCACTGGTATCTAGGCCTGCCACCCCTCCGGGTTTGACCCGGAGTCTACGGGTTTGAATGGTGTACATCCGGGCTACGGGTTAGCATCGTATATCTCCGGGTCAGACCGGGTGGGTGGTGCGTCGACCTGAGCGGTGAATTCGGTTAGACTGACTGAATCACTGGATGATCGGAGCGGAGTGCGTGGACATCGGACGAATCGGATGCACCGTGCGCGTGCGCGCGCGTTTATGGTTTCAATTATTAAAAGTAACAAATTTCACAGAATTACCGAAAATAATTTGGAATTTTTAACATTGAAAATGTTTATTCGATCGCTTCTGTATAGGCACCATTTCCAGCGAAAGTGCGGCATTTCTCTGGTGTTGTGAGTTTTGAAGCTACATATATGATTAGGGTGTCAAAAGGTGCGTATTGATAAGGGCTACATAATCGTGAAAATAGATTTAAAAAAAGGTCTATAGTTTTTGAAAAAATCGAAAAAATTGCTAAAAAGGGCCCTTTTTATTATGGGGTTTAGAAAGGGCACTTTTTGACAGACTTATTATTAAAAATTTATAAGTTTTGTATATTTATCTTCTAGATTGACTCGATATCTGGAGACCTCTTTTTTAATTTTTGGAAAAAATTAAAAATTAATAAGTTATAAATTTTTTAATGAGCGCTGTTTTAGAGTTTCGTGAGTTCACTCAAATGCGAATGTGCAGTTGTGATGGAGTTACTATTAAATGAGATGTGTTTGTGAACAATGGAATGGTATATTGCAATAAATGGTATATTGCAAATTGAAAATTTTTGATAATTTATAAAAATATTTTTTTTTTGTTGGGAAAAAATTTAAGGATAATTTGAAATGGAATAGTACCTATATTATATTTTTATATTTGATATTTATTAATTTGTTACTTTAGTTTGACATAATGTCAAGTTTATCTCTTTTTCTGTTTAAATTTTAGTTTACATTTTTTAAGCTGCTTGTGTTTTTGAAAAATAACAAAAATTATATAAATGTAATATTTTTTTTTATTTTGTTGAGTTAATTTTCAATGTACCTCGAAGGTCGTGTAATGCACGAGATCTGTGAATTTTTTTTTCAATACCGATTATCAATGAATTTGTGGAATTCGTTTTATGCTTATTGAAAAATTTATGGACCGACGAGAGAAACCTGCTTATCAGTCGACATGGTGAAGTCGGAGTTAATTGTAAAGATGAATAAAATTATAATATGACCTGTCAATAATTTTTAAAGTATTTGAAGAAACCAGAGCAAGAAAAGTTGATAAAAAAATCACAAACAAATAAAAAATATTATTTTAAAAATCAAGCGGTCCTAGCAGCATTGTTTAAGTTGTATCGTTAATATGCCTAATTATTATCGTTATTATACCTCGGAAAATTAACGATAAAAAAATTTTTTTTTCTAAATACTCCGGGTTTGCCATTTTTTAAAGGTGGCAGCCCTACTGGTATCCAGGCCAGAGCCACAAATAAAACGCGCGTGTAGTTCAGAACTAGGTAAATACCAGCCAAAAATATCGGATGAATACAAATACATATCAGCTATTTATCATTAAATTCTCATGTTCCATTTGATCATTTTGAAAAAATTATAGGCAGTCTTAATTTGCACACACTAAATGTTGATATGGATGACTTGTACTCTGAATTAGTCAAGTTTCAATTAGTTCAGAAAAAAGTACTGGAAGACGAAGATTTTTCTAAAATGGATACGGTTCAAAAGTGGAGACATTGTAGTGAGGAGGAAAATCAATAAAATACTGTGAATTTTTAGGGTTCCATAGTCAACAAGGAACCCTTATAGTTTCGCCATGTCCGTCCGTCTGTCTGTCCGCGGCTTAGCTCAGAGACCCTTAGTACTAGAAAGTTGTAAGTTGGTATGGGTATACATATTAATAACGCCGACAAAGTGGTAAAATTAGAATTTTGAAATATTTTTTTTAGGGTACCTCCCCTACACGTAAAGTGGGGTGATTTTTTTTTTACGTCTACCCCATCGTGTGAGATATCGTTGGATAGGTCTTTGGTAAATATTGCTGGTTTGTGATATTAAGCATTTTTCGATTTAGGGATCCGTTTGCGAATTATTAAGCTTTTAAGTGCTAATTTTCGTTAGAGTCAAGTGTCCCCCCCCCCCCTGCCAGCTAAACGGTTGTTATTAGATATGTGAAAAATTTCAATTTCAAATTCACAGCAGTAGTATATATATCGAAATTAAAAGGAAAACTATCACTGCTAAGTAGGCTATACAGGTTAACGAGTAATTAGTCGACCAACTCATAAAATGTACGGACGACAGCCATCATTTCACTGTTGAAGAACTTTTTCAAATTAACATTCATTTATTTCCCCTACAAAATTATACAAATAATCAAATAATTCATTTTGATAGGGTTCCGCAACTACGGAACCCTACACTGCGCGTGGAACGACACGCACTTGGCCGCTTTTTCTAAAATACTTTTTAATTTCCTTTTCCGACGTGAATATACTTTTTACCGTTAGTAAAAAGTTGGCAACCCTATTAGCGGGTGCATATTTCTGTATGTGTGTCTCAGCTTATGACGGAGCGCGTGTTGTTGTGTTGTTGCAGCTGATGAAGCGGCTGCGGCAGGTGGTGGGGCAGAAAATGTTCGAGTTTATCATGAAGAGCACATTCTACGGACAGTTTGTCGCAGGCGAGGATCAGAACAAGATCCGACCCACCATCGAGAGGTGAGCGAGCCTTCTCAACTCTATCTATGCCGTTCTCCATACTCCTATCCCTTCTCTACACTAATGTTTTTAAGTTTACTCTGTTATTAATTATACTCATTTTAAATGTTTACGGATTAACAGTAGGCACTGAAGACGGTGTAGCGATCGATGCTCACTCAAGTATTCGAATTACAACGCTACACTCACAGAACTGCCTATGTGCGCTGTACGTGGTCGTCTCTACTTCGCAACGTGTAGAGAAGATACTGAAGACTTACATAAGTCGACGTTTCGCGCGCTACGTCACTGGCTTCTTCTTCTTCGCTGAATGAAAGGTCGTTCGAAACGGCTATGTAAATTATTTGTGATTTCCGTCTAGTTCAGTGTAGCCGGCACGACCGAAGGAAAGCACGGTCGTGGCACCAATTTCACCCGGTGTTATGGGTTTGACATAACGGATGTTGTAGGGGATATAGCCAACCGTGTCAGTTTCAATTAAAAAAAAAGGAACTGCGGGATTTCCTGGAGCCGACGTCTGGTGTCCGTTGTACCAGACGTCTGGTACAACGGACTACGGGCACCAGACGTCGGCTCCATCCAGGAACTCCCGCAGTTCCTGAACAAGCCAGTGACTTAGCGCGCGAAACGTCGACTTATGTATCTTCTCTACACGTTGCGAAGTAGAGACGACCACATACAGCGCACATAGGCAGTTCTGTGAGTATAGCGGTGCACGCGAATATTTAAGTGAGCACCGCAGCTACAACCAAAGAAAACTAATACCTATGCATGCATGAGAGGAGTGTCTGTCTGTCGTTTCGTCGTTTTATACTAAAGCCGTCTCTACACGTTGGCCAATGCTTTTGCAAAAGCGTTTGCCATTGAGCGTTGGCCAACGTGTAGACGGATTACTTACTATGTATTTATTTATACATTTTTGCAAACACAAAACTGATTACTCTGCTCACCCCGATTGCCGGGATAGAGACCGCCTCACGAAAGAAGTCGGAGTTGCGGGACTTCTTTCGTGAGACGGACTCTATACTGCTCTGCGTCTGCATTCACCTTCCTCATCCATCGTACGTCGTACTCGTACTCCACTGTTGTTTAATCCCAATGCTCCTAAGTTTTTCCTTTCTCAGCTCCCACGGGCTATCGCTAAGGTCAAATGATAACTTGGTGCTGTCTATTCCTTCCCATTCTACTACATCATATTCGGACTCTTCACGATACGTGCAGCTCGTCTGTGGAATCAGCTCCCTGCCAATCTCCGTCTCTCTTCTTCCATTCACACATTCAAAATTCTTTTTGTCAACTTAATTTTTCTGTTCCAAAACTATGTCTCTCATGTTCAGAGTTAGTAAATATATATAATATGTAAAAACTAAGTATATTTAGTCTATCTTATGTATATATCTGGTATATGGGTATAGTATTTACCTATTCATATTTAAGTTTATCTATCTTTTATATTCCCGTACATCTGTTATATCCTAGCAGCTATCAGTTATCATACCCCAAAGTTATCCTGTTAGAAAATGCCTAGAGGCATTATGTGTTACCTTTTGCCCATATTCGATTTGAGTGCAATAACTATATACAATACAATACTCGCACTCCGTACTCCACAATCATACGACGACGGAATGGGAATGAAATGCCGCGGGACTTCTTTCGTGAGACGGACTCTACAGAGCGTGTGATAATGTCACGGTGAAGCAACAGGACAGACACTGATAACAGATTATTAATTTGCAGGCTGCGTTCGTTTGGCGTGAAGTCGATCCTGGACTACTCGGTGGAGGAAGACATCTCGCAAGAGGAGGCCGAGAAGAGAGAAGTGAGGTGAGTGCATCAGCTGACAGTCGAGCGAGCCGCACAGGTAGATAGAACCTTTTCACGCGCGTGTACATACAAGGCTTTTACAAGCGAACCGTAGATTGAATAAGCCGCTATATTCAATCTACGAACAAACTTTAGTCCGAGTTTAGCGTTCCGTATCCATACGGTCAGTCAGTCAGTCAGTCAGTCAGTGTGTAAGCGTCCACTGCTGGACATACGCCTCTCCAATTTTCCTCCATTCCTCCCGTCCTCCCGGCATTCAGCGGTAAGGAACCACCGCTTTCCGCCGACGTACTTGATGTCGTCGTCACACCTGGCGGGTGGTCTTCCCAGACTCGCGTTTTCCACGGCCGCCAGTGTAGGACACGGTTACTCCAACGGTCGTCGTCTCTTCGGCTGACGTGCCCAGCACACTGCCACTTGAGCTTAGCCACCCGGTATATCTATACGGTAGCCTATTACTAAGCCTACGCCGTCCGTCTGTCCGTCCGCCCGTAAGACGTAAGTAATGTGTTTCCGGTTGAAATTTTCACAGAACATGTGTTACATATTATGTGCAGATATGCAAACCAATAATGAAAAATAAAAAAGTAAAAAATTAAGACGGACGGTCCCCATCACAGAGCATCGAATAGCGCGCGCGCCCCCTCCTAGAGACGCCCTGAGCGCGATTTCCCTACAACGCCGTTGAAGCCTGTGGGCGTGGCCTATGACTTACATATGTGTGTAGTGCGTGTGCATTTGTTTTGTGCGTGTGCCTTACTTCCTCCTCTTTGTGTGTAGTGTCGATACTAGCACACACACACACACACACACACATACGCAGAGCTAGCAGCACTGCATGCTGTTATTGGGTTTCAAATATTATTATTACTTTCGCCTCTAGAGAGGCGCGCGCGGTAGTATTCGATGCTCTGTGGTCCCCATGTACAAGTATCATGATATGCAGAAGGGCGCCATCTACCGAATTATCCAAACATTTTAACCACAAAAAGTATAAACGGCTACCGATAGATGGCGCGATACGCGAGATACGCGCGAGTAGGGCTGCCAGATGATAATTTGAAAAAGGAGGTCTGATGAGTCTAGGATTAAAAAAAACTAAAACCCGACTACGTAAAAGCTAATTATGAAAATCGTTTAAATAAAAAAAAAATAGTTATAAAAAACTAAAACCCGTCTACGAAAAAGCAAATTATGAAAATAGTCTAAAAATAACAAAATAATGTTTTTCATATAATTTATCAGATACAGCATTTCTCTTTTTATATTGATTTTACCTTAGCACTAACTCTATAAATTTTGATAAATTTATTATTTTTAACGTTCTAAATATAGAGCCGTGGTCGGGCGTTCTTCGTTCAACAAGACAAGTGAGGCCCTCGTCGTGCATTATTAGAGCGCGGAACTTAGGACGGCCATCGCCATTGTGTCATACTGGCATCTTTTTGTAAGATCAGTCAGAGCCAATCTAAAATTATTATAAGTAGATACATAGGTACATACCGAACGTCAACGGCTATAATGCACAACGACGGTCTCACTTGTCTTGTTGAACGAAGAACGCCCGACCACGGCTCTATATTTAGAACGTTAAAAATAATAAATTTATCAAAATTTATAGAGTTAGTGCTAAGGTAAAATCAATATAAAAAGAGAAATGCTGTATCTGATAAATTATATGAAAAACATTATTTTGTTATTTTTAGACTATTTTCATAATTTGCTTTTTCGTAGACGGGTTTTAGTTTTTTATAACTATTTTTTTTTTATTTAAACGATTTTCATAATTAGCTTTTACGTAGTCGGGTTTTAGTTTTTTATAACTTATTTTTTTATTTTAGGCTTTTTTAAAAACTGTTTGCATACTTTAAATGTTGTATGTAACTCGTATATTGATTTTTTTTATGGAATCTGACACATCACCTACAGGCTACAACATCCGTGATGTCAGCCCATAACATAACACCGGGTGAACTTGGTGCCACGTCAGTGCTTCCCTTCGGTCGTACCGGCTACACTAAATACATAGCCGTTTCTACCGACCTTTCATTCAGTGCGGTGCGGTGGTACCAACACGGGCGGGTTAAACCCTACCACCTAGTATTATAAGAAGGAAGTCATATCCCTTAGTCGCCTTTTACGACATACACGGGGAGAGATACAGTGGGGCTATTCTTTTATATAAGTACCGGCTTGATACTATCCGTCCGTTTATTTGTCGTGATCTCTATTTGAAACCTCGTTTGAAACTAAAGTTTTCTGCAATAGCGCATGAGTGAGTACCTACATATATATACAAATTATGTATAGTTGAACGATGTATAGTCTTGAAGTAAAATGAAAAGTCAGTCAGAGCAAGACCGAAGACTGAGCTGTGTAAGTACACGATTTTCTTTGTCTATGTAAGTAAATATATCTGGCTGGGGTGAAGCGGATTCGGGAAGTAAGTAAACCAATCAGTTCAAGGCCGAAGACCGAGGGAGGTTTCAGGTTGTACATAGTTGAATAATGTACTCACTCGAAGCAGGTAAGCCACTAAGGCGAGGCCAAAGCTACTGATATTATTTTTATAGTAAGCGCGACATGTGGCGCCGAGCCACCCATAAGGTGTCTAGCGATGCCCATGGACATTCGGTAGCATGCGGAG
Source organism: Nematopogon swammerdamellus (assembly GCA_946902875.1). NCBI lineage: Eukaryota > Metazoa > Arthropoda > Insecta > Lepidoptera > Adelidae > Nematopogon > Nematopogon swammerdamellus. Next base: position 1,382,640 of record OX336356.1, on the reverse strand, counting down.
GCTGCGAATGCCATGCCGGCCTGACAGGTGCCCAGGTTGAAGGACCCGAGACTGTACTTGGGGGAAAATATTTCTCTCTGTTTGTATTTCAACAGCTATGTATTCCTACGGAGTTGCAGTGGTTTTAGATCGCGGGACATTTGGGAGTCACCTACTATTCGCACGGCTCGACGCTGGATCGAGTCCAGAGGCGCCAGCTGGTATTTGACTGAGCCATCCCATAGGTGCGGTGCGAGCAGTACCGAATCTGCGATTTATACGGCCTTGCCCTCGATGTCACGCCGGAAGTTTAGATCGTGCGAAAATTCGACTCGGAGGACCCCGAGGTGGTCGCAAAATTTAAGTGACGTGCCTTGGTAGGAAGGAGCTGGTGTGAACGCCGCTCTCTTCGCACTGAACGCGCAAACTTGTATCTTGGAGGTATTTAACTTGAACAACTTGCTACGGCCCATTCGGAAATAGAGCCGAGTGTTTGCTCAAGTTCAGACACAAGTCTTCGCCTCTTCTCATCCACATCCCGCCTAGTTGAAGGGTAACTGGTGTAGAACCCGTGTTCCGTACTCTCGTATGTATAACAATGATATGTTGCCCCCTGAATGCTACGCCCACGCCTTCAACGTTAGCAAGGCTCAGTGCTGCGCATTATCTGCGAAGGTCGATTTGAAGGTCCTTTTGATTTCCAAGCCAGTTTCTAAGTCAGCGTCATACCTGTCTGGAAGCACCTGAACCTCCTGGGCACCGCCATTTCCAAAGACGTAGGGTTCCGGCAACTAATCGAGTCTAGGGCTAAAACTGCACCCAGAAAATTGGGAATACTTTTTGGCAATCGGCGGTTCTTCTCTTCCACAATATCCCGCTTAGCTGAAGGGTAACTTGCATCCGAAAATATTGAATTAATGTACCTACCTTTTTTTTTATGGAAACTTGACACGGTTGGCTACATCACCTACAACATCCGTGATGTCAGCCCATAACACCGGGTGAACTAGGTGCCATGTCAGTGCTTCCCTTCATTTCGCGCCGGCTACACTGAACTGGACGGAAAACACGAACTATTTACATAGCCGTTTCGACCGACGTTTCGCTCAGTGCGGTGTTAACAACCCGGCCGGGATAAACCCTACCACCTAGTAAGGTAAGAAGGGAAGGGACCTACAGTTTAACGTGGTATCCGAACCACGGTCAGCCTCCAACAGTCGGGCGGTCATCCATCCAATAACTGACCGCACCATTAAGCTGCCGAGGCTGACGATCCCTTAGTCGACTTTTACGACATGCGACGGGGAGAGATGCAGTGGGGCTATTCTTTTTAAGTACCGACCCCACACGGTACACCTACACTACATATTATGCTTACACTAGGTACCTACATGGACATTTAATACCAATTTATTTTAGCATAGTACCGTGGTGGTACTGTATCTAATAATAATATTATATATCTATATAAAATTTGCGGTAGATCAGTGAGTAAGTATGTAGGTATATTACCAACAATACCATGTCGCTTCTTCGCGTCGTATTCGCGCGTGGGTGGGGCGCGCGGTGCGGGGCGCGGGCGACCACGGTTCATCGCGAATAATCGCGATTCATACATACATTCGCTACACATTTTGCTCTATTTCTCTGTACACATAAGTTTAATAGATAGCAAAGTATATATTTTCGGAATCGTAATTTAATTATCTTTAATTTGATACCCCACTCAATATATTTTGAAAAACTAATTTGACATTTTGACGCCGTGCGTCCGCCATTTTGAATTTTGAAAATTGTTATATAGCCTATGACACTCCCGTGAATAAGACGAATCCAATAGCACAAGAATTATTCAAATCGGTCAAGTACTTTAGGCTGTAGAGTGGAATATAGATAGTCACATACATACATACATACATACATACATACATACATACATACACGCCAAACTCATAACCCTTCCTTTTTTGGCTTCGCCGTAGTCGGGTAAAAAGAGAGGATTTTCACAAATTAAAGAACTTTTTTTATAATTTTCTTTATTTTCAATTTTTTTTTTATGCAAACTGACACGGTTGGCTACATCACCTACAACGTCCGTGATGTCAACCCATAACACCGGGTGAACTAGGTGCAATGTCAGTGCTTCCCCCTTTGATCGTGCCGGCTACACTGAACTGGTCAGAAAACACAGACTATTTACATAGCCGTTTCGACCGACGTTTCATTCAGTGCGGTGGTACCAACCCGGGCGGGTTAAACCCTACCACCAAGTAAGATTAGGAGGGAAGGGAACTACAGTTTTACGAGGAATCCGAACCTCGGTCAGCCTCCAACAGTCAGCGGTCACCCATCCAAGTACTGACCGCACCCAGCGTTGCTTAACATTCAATAGCGACAGTTGACTGTCTGCACCACTGAGCTATCGAGGCTGACAAAATTTTAATCATATATATTTAGCTTAACGGCTTATTTTCTAACTCTAACTTTAGGCACTACACACGTAACAAAAGGAGTTTATACATTAGGTAAGAGAGGACGGGAGGACAAGTTATAGAAAAGGAGGACATGTCCTCTGTGTGTGTGTGTGTTTTTTTTATGGAAACTGACACGGTTGGCTACATCACCTACAACATCCGTGATGTCAGCCCATAACACCGCGGTGAACTAGGTGCCGTGTCAGCGCTTCCATTCAATTCATGTTGGCTACACTTAACTGGACGGAAAACACGAACTATTTACATAGCCGTTTCGACCGACGTTTCGCTCAGTTCGGTGGTACCAACCCGGGCGGGATAAACCCTACCACCTAATAAGGTAAGAAGGGAAGGGACCTACAGTTTAACGTTGAATCTGAACCACGGTCAGCCTCCAACGGTCAATGTGTGTGAACATAATTCTCACTTAAAAGGTTTTTTTTAAAGACGGAGGAAAGTAACTTTTGATTTACGTAAGAGGTGGAACGCTTTACAAAACTAGTGATTGCATTCGATAAAATATTATCGACTTTTATCGATTGAATAATATTTAGTGTTAGTTTTAATGCGACTTAGAAGTCTTCTGCCTGATATTGAATAAAGTTAAAAAAATATATTTTCTTTTTGGTATCACTATGCACACTACCACAGATTACTGATGATGTGTTGAAGGTGTGTCATGTGTGTGTGCAGTGGCGGCTGGTGACTTCAGTGACCGGTAGTGCGCTAAGTACCTACCTCCTTAAATACCAAATTTCCCAACACATTCCCAATGTTATTTTAAGATCGCGACTTCCGAATTTTTTAAACGCCAGCGTTGTATTATGTACGTACCTAGTATGAATATTCTCAAGACACTCAATGAGTTGCAAAAAACAAGAAAATAAATCCAAACAAGTTTTTTAAATCATTTATAGTACCTTTATGAACACACCCATAGACCACAGCACTGCTGCAGCTTTCAAAAGGAAAACAATAGCAATATCCCAAAAATACTTAAAAAATGTATAAAAAAAAACATTTGAAAGTAGGAATTGAACCCGGGATCACCTGATTGTAAAGCCTTACCTTTAACCAACTCTTAGGTAAATATCGGCACCACTTAATTCACAGTATCACGTGACAGAAAGCACAAAACCTAACCATATCCCATTTTAAATATTCGCGCGCTAACGGGTATGTGACATCACATGACAGCGCGCTGAATCTAGCTAGGTAGACTGACTCGTGCAAAAGGAATCGCTCGCAACGTGTCGCACGCGCGGCTATTCACGATATAGCGTCCTTGTTTCGCGCTCGTGCGCCGCACGCAGAACCCCATTTGGCCCATACTGTTTCTATGAAGTATCTTTTGTCTCACGCGCCAGCGGTGTTTTGCCGATCCCCATACATTCAGATGGGAGACCCGCGTGCGTTATTCGATTCCGCACGGGGCGCGGGTTTACTCGCAAAAACGTGCCTTGTGATCTATAAAATACGGTCGAATTCACATTCGTATTTATTTCGAGTAAGATCTTTATGTTTTTAATGTAGGTATGTTGTATTGTAAGATATTATTTATTTTGAGTGAAGTGAAGACTTCTCGTGGTATGGTAGTGCGGCGCACGGGCGCACTTTAGGACCGGCCGCCAGTGTGTGTGTGTACAACACACACATGACACACCTTCAACACATATGCTTTACCTGCGATGCGTGCTGCCAACTTCACTTTTTTCCAACTTTTTTAACTGAAGATTTTGTCAATCCAATCCACGATTAAGTAATCGAGTTTTTAGCTTTTAATTATTCGATAAAATTATCGATAGCATGAACATGACTATTTAGAATTTATCGTAAACTGGCAATACTCCAAATGTCACTTTCATCCGTCTTCCAAAAAGAAAAAAAAACTATTTAAGCAAATATAAAAACCGCCTTCAAAAATGTATGAAATAAAAAAAATCGAACCCTAGAGTTGAAGGCGGAAGTGCATCATTTTTGCTTGCTTTAGCACCGCCTTCAACTCTAGGGATCGATTTTTTTTTATTTCATACACTTTTGAAGGCGGTTTTTATATATTTTTAAATAGTTTTTTTTTATTTCACCGTTTTTTTTAGTCATTTTTTGCTATTAATGTACTCCGATCTTGACCAAATTGAAATGGGACCACACCGCTAGGTGCACCTTCACATTATGTTTGAAGGATGCAGTTGGGTTGCCACTTAACAAAAGGAGAAGGAGAAGATTCAACTGACCGCTCTCTATGTGTGACCCAATGTGGAGCTCCATCCTGACCCAATTATACAGCGGCCATTATGGCGCTACGCACGTCATACACGCCAAATCACCGACCTACATATACTAGAGAAGGCAAACCGAGATGAAATATGTTGCCCAGAGGCAGACTTTCCTTAAGGCCGACTAGGTCCGCGCCTAGGGCGGCCAGATATTAGAGGCGGCCAATCGTGCCTGCTGCTGGAAGCAGTGAGCGCGGGCGGCGAAGCGGCCATACGCGGACAAAATAATTTTGCTATGATGAAAAGATGAAATATTGCTGTAACACTTATAAAAAACACTTTTGCTATATAAGGTCTTTTTTTTTAAACTGACGAACCGTAAAGGGGATGTTCTGTGTCGGAAATAGATGATATTAAAATTATAGAAAAGGAGGTAACATTTTTACATTTTATTAAATATAAAAAAATACTAACAGACTCTCCTAAACTTATTAAACATCGTTTGCTAAGAAACTATGCTTCTATTTCTAATAATTAACGAGATAATAATTGTGAAAGTTTATTAAAGTTTAAATTCATAAGGAACACGCGTTGGTTAGGTAGCTACCTATCTACGTAACTTCGCACATTATCTGTGCTACGCGGCGGTTTTTGAACTTCGGCCTTGACACACATTATCTATTATATATACCTCTAGTATATTATGTAGCTACCTACGCCCTTGGTCAGCTTATAAGTTGATTTGGACAGTGACATGTTTTTTCAGTAGTGATATATGAGAAAGGTCTTCTCTAGTACTATATAGATCAGTGTAGCAAAATATGTATGTAGTCCAATCACGAGGAAGCCGTAGCGAGCCGAAGTGTAATGATTAGACCTCCATTGACCTTCACGCTAACTTGTGCGAGTCCGCTATTCGGCAATACACTTTACGCTTCTCCTATTAAATTAAAGGAGCATTCGTGAAGCACGTGCCGTTTCGCTTTTATCTATAAGACTTGGTTCGGATTCCACGTAAAACTGTAGGTCCCTTCCCTTTTTACCTTACTAGGTGGTAGGGTTTATCCCGCCCGGGTTGTTACGACCGCACTGAACGAAACGTCGTCGGTCGAAACGGCTATGTAAAGAGTTCGCGTTTTCCGTCCAGTTCAGTGGAGCGCGACGACATGAAATGAAGGGAAGGACTGACATTGCACCTGGTTCACCAAAGTGTTATGGGCTGACAGCACGGGTGTGGTAGGCGAGGTAGCAAAGCATGTCAGAATCCATTAAAAAAATTAACATTTCACGAGACTACATTAGTTGATCCCTTTGCAGAGCTTTTACATTCATTTAATAATAATTATATATATTTAGTAATTTATATTAACACCTGTATGGCTTATATTTTTTACTAGCATGTAAAGATAATAATAAGTTAATAAGAATACTTATTAACATGTATTGTTAATAAGTATTCTTATTTTTATTTTTAACCGACTTCAAAAAAGGAGGAGGTTCTATGTTCGGCTGTATGTATTTTTTTTTATGTATGTTCAGCAATATCTTCCCCAATTGTGAACCGATTTCGATGATTCTTTTTGTGTTCGGTTCAGTCTAGCTCCAAGGTGGTCCCATTTTTTTTTTGGTCAAGATCGGATTGGAAAGCGAGGCGGAATACATACGCCGAGTACATTAATAGCAAATAAAAATTACTAAAAAAACTGTGAAATAAAAAACTATTTAAAAAAATATAAAAACCGCCTTCAAAAATGTATGAAATAAAAAAATTCAAAAACGAACCCTAGAGTTGAAGGCGGTGGTGCTAAAGCAAGCAAAAATAACCGACCGCCTTCAACTCTAGGGTTCGATTTTTAATTTTTTTATTTCATACATTTTTGAAGGCGGTTTATAAATTTTATCTTCAATTCTCACGCTCGACTCTTTTGCTACTACCTACTTACATTCCACTATATTATCGAATCCCAAACATACAAAGGTTGACTGTAAGAAATCTCTGGAAGGGATAAGTCCGCCTTTGCACCTTATGTAAATGTTCTAATTTTTTTGTTACTGTTTAATGTTTACTGTAGCAATAAAGAATTTTCTATGTATATATCTAGTCAGGGTTATGTTCAGCAATGCTTGCCAACCAACAGATGACCAATAGTCATAAAATACAACACGCAATGGGTTTATTGAACCTTCGTTTTCCCTAATATAAGATCCAAGGTTTGCCGCCTGTGTGTATGTATGTTCGCTTATATATATAATAACTCAAGAACGCCTGAACCTATTCGCTTGCAGTTTTTGACATATCTCCGCCAGGCTATTAAATTAACCTAACGTAACCTAAATTACCAATTCCGTGGAGCCGCGGGCATTTATATTTATATTTGGTTGTATTATAAACCATATTCTAGGCTATTTAACGCCTAAATTCTGAGATATTTCAGTCCTGGTAAGGACGATTTTACAACGACAATGATTTTACGAAATGCTTCGTCGCGAAGGCACTTTCGCATTAATATTGGCATAATATTGGATATTTCCGATGGCTAAAATGGTTTCGCGACAAGTAATTTAAAACCGCGTTATTCGCGGTCGAAAGTATCGAACGATTGTATTAACAATAACAATTTAACAATTAGTAAATGACGTGAAAGTAGAAAAAAGTTCGCGACCTACTACATAATTTATACGCACGAACTAATTAATTAAAAATAATACATGAATACATATGAATTTAAGTTTAAATAAGATATAATACCTAAATATGTGCAAATGCATACATACTTTGTGTTTGTCAATTCAGGCTTAAAATAGTTTTTTTTTTCTATTGACCTCGCACTGACGCCGACAGAAAATGAGTTTGTGTAAATATCTGTTTTATGATTGGAGATTGATATCACTTAGGATATTGTCATCACTTGACAGAGGGGCGACGCTGTGGGAAGATAGGTACTCAGGAGCAGAAGGGTTGTTTACAAAAATAATGGTGATCTAGGATGTGGGAACTTCTGCGGAGACGGATTGGGAGCCACTTGGGATTGTAGATAAAGGATTATATGGTAGAAAAGATGTAGAGTTACACAAGCGGGAGTTTCGTGCTAAAATTAGCGAAGTGTTAAAAAATAAACCGTGATCCAGCTGCAGATGTTTCAAAAGAACGAACATTCCGTCGATACGAGATGTTTCCAAAGAACGAACATTCCGTCCATGCGAGATGTTTCCAAAGAACGAACATTCCGTCGATACGAGATGTTTCCAAAGAACGAACATTCCGTCGATACGAGATGTTTCCAAAGAACGAACATTCCGTCGATACGGTGTTCACTTTCGCGACGAAGTTTCGTTAATGTAAAACTGGCGTTAGGCGCAGAAACCTAGGACGCACGCGCGGTGAACCCCAGCGCAGCGTAGACCGTCGAAAGGTTCACGTTATGTCGACGACCCATTGTAGCCTGCTTTTGTCGTTATGTAAGGTTTTGCCGCAGCCTGGTATTTTGATGATGACGTTTTCTTTCTATCTTCCTTCTTGTTCTGATCCCTTGTTTGGGGGATAATTTAGTGGGCTGAAAGGAGATATAGTGACAAGAATTGAGAAAGGGATGCTTCGGTGGTTCGGTCATGTTGGAAGAATGGATGATAGGAGACTAACGAAATAAATTTATGAAGCAAATGACAGTGGAAGAGTCGGGAAGGGTCGACCTAGACGCATGTACCTGGACCAGATCGGGCATGTGCTCAAAAAGGGTCAAGTACGTAGTACCCGTAACCGACGAGCATGCATGAAGAACATTATGGGAGTGGAAGAGGCGGCAGAGGTGTTTCAGGATCGTGGCACGTGGAGATCCGTTGTCTCTGCCTACACCACCGGGAAACAGGCGTGACGCTATATATCTATCTTTAGGCTTCCGTAACATCACGCCATCCTAATAAATAACGCGAAGTTTCTACGGGCGAGACGCGGGCTGTGTAACTTACGTCAATTTTATTGAAAGCGCGACATGTCGCGCCGAACCGAACCACCCATAAGGTGTCTAACGACGCCCATTGACATTCGGTCGTATGCGAGGGTTGCGAATGCCATGCCGGCCTGATAGGTGCCTATTCATGGCCCTCTTGAAGGACCCGAGACTACTTGGGGGGAATATATGGGCAGGGAGAGCGTTCCAGAGTTTACCGGTTCTGTAGAGGAAAGATCTGCAGAACCGGTTAGAACCGTGGAAGTCCAGCGTGTAGGGATGAATGTCAATATATGAATATACTTATAACTCGAGAACCACTTTATTGATTTACATACATATGGGACCCCACTTAATTTTTTGCTTAAATTTTGTTTTAGTTATGTATTTGTTGTTATATCCTCCGTAATAAATAACACATATATTCTGTGAAAATTTCAATTTTAGCGGCGTGTGGCCGAGTGGTTTGGGCATCGGCTTCTCATGCGAGAGATCCGAGGTTCGAATCCGGTCGGCGTGTACCAATGAGTTTCTTCTGGCGAATAAAATTTACGTGCATCTTACATCTGGTGTTTCACCGTTCGGAACCGGTGTAAAACTACGGGGAAGTCTCCGGTATGGCACCTACCTTCTCGGAGGTGATATTGGCTGGTCGGAGCATGCGCTTTGGCCCTTCCGACACAGCCACCCATATCGGATAAAAAAACAAATAAGTATATAAAAAATACATTAAAAAAAAATCCGCCGTAATAAATAACACGTCATATATTCTGTGAAAATTTCAACCGGCTACCTATTACGTTTGCAAAGATACAGTAGTATGACAGACAGATAGATTTTTATGTTTATATGTTAGTACTAAGCACGTACTCGCTATATACAGGGTGTCCCAGAAACCGACGATAATCCTTTAACAGGAGATAGGGCTGCTAATTACCTCTCAGAATATCTAATTTTAGGTTTAGTAAAATGGCTTAGTTTTTGAGATATTGTCATTTTTGTAAAAATCCAAAATTTTCTTCCTCAGCTCATTTTTTTAAATGCCACGAGTACAAATGTAAGATTTTCTTAAATCTAGTTTTTGTCAAATATTCCCGAAAAGTAAGGCTTTCACACGGTATAATTTATTTTTTTATGTTTAATCCTGTTTAGCTGAAAAACGACTTAAGAGCCACATGTTAAAAAAATTTCAGCCTCATCCTTTGAGTTTGGCCCTTCGCGGTGAAAAAAAAAATTACTACACTAAAGTGGCATTATGCAAAAAAAATACGCCCATCTAATGTAGTTTTTAAAGTGGTAAATCACTTACCGCTTTGCCCAATAATTTATGAGATATTGTTATTTAACTGCAAAAAGACCTCGGAATTTGATAACTGTTCTACCAACTACGAATTGGAATAAAGTAAACACTTGAAGTAAATTGGTCTTTATTAACCTGTTAAAGTAGATGTTCAAATTGTTTACCACCTGCACAAATGCTAGCTCGACATCTTCTCACAAATGCCCGGTTGATGCGTCGAGCAAGTACTCGATGCAAGTGCAGATACGTCCGATGTACCTATTCTAAATTACTTCCAATTACTTGTAAAAAGTCTTAGGCTAGTCGCAACATTTATGTAAAAGACTTACCTACATACATTAGCATGCTGACCTACTATAGAAAGAAGTTCCGTTTTGCATATGAATGAAACAGTTGTCTGTCTGTGCGTCCGTGTCGCTTAGTTCTCGACAATGGCGCAGCCCGCCTTGTGTGCGGCCACGGCCAGCCAGCACTCTACATTTCTAGGCCGACCATTGTCACGTGAGGGGTTCTGTAGTTGCGAATATAATTGCTTGAGGCTAATTGAAACGTGTTGAATGTTTTATTAGTTAAAAGTTTTTGAAGTTTAGAAAGGTGTTGAACTAAGCTTGGGATGGCTTCACCGAACATATCCGGGCCCATCGGCAGTAGAGGAGGGTGTTAATCGAGGTCGGGACTAGCGAGTGGCCACTCTGAATTTCCCGCGCATGCTTCACGTTTCGGCTCGCATCAAGCCCTCGTCAGCTAGTCTGCGTTGACTAGGACGCGGGGAACCACCAGTCCCGCTCTCGACCTCCCTCTCTCTACCTATCCATATTCTGTAGGATGCTTCAAGTGCCGTTTTCGAAGCTCTTTAATTTTAAATTTTTTTTATTTAAGTATTTATTCAGGAAACACAAACACCTATATAAAATACATGTAGTAGTTATAAAGAGAGTTAATAATTTTAATTAATTTGGTAACCAGCGACGTATTTCACAAGTAGAGTATAAGTAAGTCCCAGTTCAGTGTAGGCGACATGAAATGAAGGGAACCACTGACATGGCGCCTAGTTCACCCGGTGTTATGGGTTGACATCACTGATGTTGTATGTATGTTGTGTAAAAAAAAATTGTCCACAAGCACATTTTGGTCTATGCCGTGTTCATTTTTATCATAATATTTTGTGTCAGCCCGTGTGTTTTCATTCGCGTTTACTTAGGTGGTAACATGTCACTGTATCAATAACAGGGTTCTGCACGCACGGGACCGTAAAAACAAAAGATTAATAAATACAAGTATTTACAAAACATAATGCAGTTTAGCTCCATTAAGTGTGTTCCAAACCAAAACAAGCGCATTAGGTCGACGACTAGGAAGACGACTAGGTAGTTTTTGTTTATGGACTCATTAGTTCGCTCATTAGCAAATTGTTCTTCTAATTGATCTTGTCGTGTGTATTGACTGACGACGCGTGTAGCTAATCACCCCCGATTTAGCATTGAAAATGTGTTTATTACTGTAACTGGATAAATGAGGTAGACGTTTGAGATAAACAACTTTTGAATACACACAAATTTTGGGTTTTTCTCTAAAACTACAAAACATTGACAAGCAATAAATTGTGACAAGCTCAAAAGTGGGGTGCGCTAACATGCCAGTCAGTCAGTTAGTCAGCGAGATTGCCTCCACTGCTGGACATAGCCTCTCCAATTTTCCTGTAGTCCTCCCGGCTTGCTTTGGAGTGGTCCACTGCGATGGAGCGAGCCTTGGAGCGAGCAATGCTAGGAATATAATTTATATGCATATAGTTAGGTAAAGATTCAAGGTATAATGTGTGATAGATTATTGTAATAGAATCTTGTAAATTCTCTGAAAAATAAGTGGGTGAAAAGTGGTAAAAACGTTCGAAAATGCATTTGCTATTTCGTTACAAATACGTCCATAAAAGAAAACCGCTCGCGCACGGCAACGCCCCAAAATTTTGAATGTTCAAAGATAGTTCAGTGAAAAACCATAGTCTTATTGACTATAAGCTCAATGAAGCATTTTTCGTAATAGATGCATTTGTAAAAAATGGCGAGGGAAATAGCAAAGGCGAATTTTTGAACGATTTTACCACTTTTCAACCACATATTTTTGAATGTTCGAAGATAGTTTAGTGAAAAACCATTTATTCTGTAAGCGTTTGAATTTATTTAGATGATTCTTATTCTTATTGACTCTAAGCTCAATGAACCATTTTTCGTATTAGATGCATATGTAAAAAGTGGCGAGGGAAAAAAGGCATTTATGAACTATTTTACCACTTTTTAACCACATATTTTTAAGGGAATTAAATTAAAAATAATGTATTCACATTATACCTTGAATCTTTAAAAAAATTTTTTTTTATGGGCAGCTCGACCTATGGCCACAGATTACTTAATAGTTACTTCGTAACAGATAAATCACTCCATAGAAAATGTTCCTACCTTCGGGCTTTAATAGCCTACTGTTTCACATCGCCAATCGCTGCGTGCGAAAATGTACCTTAACGAACGAGTGTAAAGTGTTTATTGCTCTGCAGCTGCGCGCAGTTGCGTGGGCGAGCGTCTATGTATACTTCGCGCGGCTGACGAATTTGTACTGAAAAAGACCGCCGGCGGCCCGTCGGGCGGTAGGTAGTTAGCGCGCGCAAGTACATAGAGTGCGTGAGGCCTGCTATGGCGCGCGCCAGGCTAACGCAGAGGTGTAGTTACATTATAGTTAAATCACTTGAAATATGGGTATGGCTAGGGAAATACAAAGTGCTTTTGCCTAGTAATTAGTTATAATAACCCCTCAAATAAAAAATCTCGCTAGGTGGTAGCTACTACCGCACGGGTCGGTTTGCTTTCGTGAATTCCCGTTTGCTTGCGTGTTCGAAAAATTATTCTATTTTTGGTCCAAAATCTATGTTAAGCCTGAATCTGTCCGTAAGAGTTTATTTTGTGAAAATCGGACGAGTGCTTTTGATGCTATCGCAAGTTGTACAGAGCGCGAGAGCACACTTGGGGAGATGTTGGTGACGTCACCGGTGGTGCGGGGGAAGTCGGGTGCACGGTTTTGTGTAGTCGCCGGATAGGTCTTTAAGGTGCGGTAGCGTTCACGTCTGTAGGTTGCATAGTTTGGCAGCACGAAGCTGTCGAAAGTACATACTTTATGTCGCCAACTTTCTGGAGTGACCCCTTTGTTGCGAAGCGTAAGTCGTTCATCGAATTCACGTAAAGAAAAATTATTGGTACTTACTTTAAATTTTACTTTGTCATTTATTTCATTTACTATATACCACGTCTTAATTTACTTTAAGCGGCGGGTGGCCGAGTGGTTTGGGCATCGGCTTCTCATGCGAGAGGTCCGAGGTTCGAATTCGGTCGGCGTGTACCAATGAGTTTTTTCTAACGAAAAAATTTACGTGCATACCTACACCTGCTGCTTCACCGTTCGGAACCGGTGTAAAACTGTAGGTAGGTCTCTTCCCTTCCCCTTAGGTAGGCTCAAATTGTAGCCGACTGGGTTGGTACCACCGTACTGGATGTAAGATGGCCGCATAGCAGCCTCGGTTGTGTTCTCCTCTAGTCCAGTATAGCCAGCAATCCAGGGAAGTCTCCGGTATGGCACCTACCTTCTCGGAGGTGATATTGGCTGGTCGGAGCATGTGCTTTGGTTTGGCCCCTCCGACTCAGCCACCCATATTGGAGAACATAAAAAAAAAACTTTAATATGTAGATGCCTAAGTGTTGTTTTAAAACTGTTCACTGAGATAGCACTTATCAATTCTTGTTACAGTTCGTTCCAGTAAGTTCGTTCGTTCGGTTAGTAAGGAAGCTGCACTTCCTCGGGCCTTGGGGGTTTGAAATGAATTTGGTTCCGTTGTAGTTTTAGTGAGCGTCCACGGATTCTTTCATGCGTGTTCGTTGTATACACCAATTTTAGTTCACTTACCTACGTTCGTAGCGACCATTTAGGAGTTTACATGTTTTAATTATACTTGTTTTCATGTGGAAATATCTACATAGTACTTATATCAGAGAATCGGAAATGTGAGCGAAATAAAAAAAATCAGCCCGCACCAAATACAGTTGCTTTCACGAGTCATGAGCACACTTTTCATTGGTCTGTTTGACGGGACGTGACGTCGACGGCGGCGACGCTTCACGCGATTGGTTCGTCAGTCAGCGTCAGTCGACGCTCGTCGCCTATTGGGCTAACACCAACGACATTCTACTTTCTGGACGGGCCCTCGTCATATATTTTACCGGTAGAAAGGTGCGATTGGAGTTGTTCTATATATTGCCAATATTTAAAACAGCGTAAGTGCGCGAGCGCCTCATACATCACGTTACGTTTCGCTCTGTGAACGTCGATAGAGTAAGACGGTTAAATGGCAATTTGATACGTATAAAGGAGAGACAACGATTGGAGAGGGTGCTGAATGCTCACCAATAGCGCGCCTAAATTCGGTGCGTTGTATGCCACTTCCCGATAATTTAATTCGTTGGCTAACACGCGTCGTTCGACTACTATACACTTGCGTGCAATGTTAGTTCACTGTCCATCTGTGCTCATGCATGACTCGTGAAAGCAACTGTATCTTAAATGAAACACCGACCCACGCACTGTTGATTATATCCTACGGATTACATAACAGCAGCCACTTCCCTTGCCACTTACTAGGTAGTAGGCTCAAATTGTAGCCGACTGGGTTGGTACCACCGACTCGCGCAACGAGGTTTCCGCACCGCAAAAAAAAACGTTTCTTTTATGGACCAGCATGGACGGTGCCAATCCAGGTGTAGTAGTTTTAGGTCGCTGGGTTGTGTTGTGTGGAGATGTAGAATAAAAGGCTTGATTGAATTCACTCACACGTTTAAAAGGACCTTAAGAGGACGTTTTCACTTTTTCATTTTTGTATTATATTTTGTTGTTATATCCGCCAAAATATCACGTATTCTGTGAAAATTTCAACCGGACAGCTATTACTTTTCCAAAGATACAGCCATCGGACGGACGGATGGACGGACGAACGGACAGACAGACGGACAAATAGAAGTTGTAGGCTTAGTAATTGGCTTCCGTACGTAGTATACGGAAACCTATAAAGTTCCTGTCCAAGGCTCTGTTAACTGATCTATCCACGCAGCATCTGAAGCTGGCTACACACCTCCAGTTTATAACTGACAGTTTTGACTGTACAGTCGGAATGTTCAGTTAAATCGTTACGTGTGGTGTGTTAGGCAAAACTGTAGGTACAGTTGAACTCGTAACTAATTAAAATTATCATAAGAAAGATAAAAGTGAATTTTTCCACATTTACACGGTTTTTTTAGATGTTTTTCCTGCTTTCCTTCTTCTATATTTTTCGAAACGCACAATAGTCCAATAATAAATTGCCACAGCATCCTCCGTCGAAGCCATGATTAAGTACCTGATCGTGTGAAAACAGGCCAAAACAGATTAGAAATTAAGCACCTGACGATTTAAAACAGATCATGTATATTTTTAATAGACAAATCCAAATCGAAAATCATTGAAAATACATCCGGATCCAGGATTTGAACCTGGGTCTCTGGCTTGAGCCGCCAACGCGATAACCAACTACACCACCGGGCCGTTACGTATTATCTGCA
Source organism: Nematopogon swammerdamellus (assembly GCA_946902875.1). Classification (NCBI taxonomy): domain Eukaryota; kingdom Metazoa; phylum Arthropoda; class Insecta; order Lepidoptera; family Adelidae; genus Nematopogon; species Nematopogon swammerdamellus. Next base: position 1,367,094 of record OX336356.1, on the reverse strand, counting down.
AATTTTCGATCTATTGAACCTTCATGATGTCGCATAATTTTTGCGAACAGTCAACTTGCACGGTTCCACATTGAACCTTATGCTGTCGTCACCAAAGTCGTATTTGGCATCGGACACTAGAAGTTGACTTGATGTTTTTAATAATATTTTATGTTTATATGTTAGTACTAAGCACGTGCTCGCTTTATATATATATATTTAATTAGAAAAATGAACCGTGCATGTTGACTGTTCGCAAAAATTATGCGACATCATGAAGGTGCAATAAATCGAAAATTTGGAGATAATACGTAACGGCCCGGTGGTGTAGTTGGTTATCGCGTTGGCGGCTCAAGCCAGAGACCCAGGTTCAAATCCTGGTCCGGATGTATTTTTTCAAATGATTTTCGATTTGCATTTTTCTAATTAAAAATATATATAAAGTGAGTACGTGCTTAGTACTAACATATAAACATAAAACAGATCATGTGTCGACACAGGAATTCCAGTTATATATAACTGTCAGTTGACACTGTACAGTCGAAACTGTCAGTTAAAACTGAAGGTGTGTAGCCCGTTTGAGACTGCGCTTAACTACGCTAACTTAGGTTAACCGATTTTCAGTGTGCTCGCTAGTTGCCGCTTGAATATGTAGATATCTCTACCTAAAAACAAGTATATACAGGGTGTATCAGGATAGGTTTGAGAAACTTCAGGAATAGAAAGTACTCATTAGAAGAAAAAAATCCTTATCACTCAAATCGAAATTCCGTTGTTTTTTTTGTCATACAAAAGTTGGAAATTGTCATAAAAACTCGATGGACAGTGAGACTGGAGAGTGCAGTGAACTAATTCAGTCCTCTTTTTCTTTTGAGGTCATTGAACTTTCAGTGTTTGGAATTTACCTACACGCAGTTCAATTGTACTAGTTATGTATGCAACCTAGCCATTTTTATACATGAGTTAGAATTTATTTCTTATTTAATAAAGGCGGACGTAAACCATCCACCAAATCTTGAAGAATAGATTTTCACCAAAAAGTACTGTAAAATGATCGAATCTGGGAAAAAGTTTCAGAGCTTTTCGTCTTAAAATATGGGCCCCTTTCGAACCCTGGAGTTTCGAAAACCTATCCTGATACACCCTGTATAAACAAAATTTATATCGTTTTGAACATGGAAGTAAAAAAATTAAAATCACCGCTCTTCGTCTTATTTCTTGTAGCGTAGGTAATTCAGACCCAGCGCTTTCAATCCACCTACCACTGAGCCTAGAGACCACACATCGGCGAGCTTCCCGTCTGTGCTAGAAGCGCATATAAAACCCAACGTATTTAACAATCCCAACCGACTGTACGCCGCGTTCGATTGGCTGTTCCTCGGGCCGCTCTTTCCGCGCGCGCTGCCCGCTTCGTTCGGTGCGGTCTCGATTTTTGGCGCGCTCTCGGTTTGAATATTAGCCCAGCGAATCTAGGCTTTCATTAATTCATAATAATATTTTCTTTTTCTCCTTCGCTAGTGTATCCTTATATGAATTAGATTTTCAGAGATCTTACAGAAATTTTCAGTGCATTTTCTTTTTATCAGTTTTTTAAGTACTCCTTCTCAACGAAAGAATTTTAAAGAATAATTTTTATTTCAAAATGTTGCTAATATTTGTATCGATGCTGTAAAAAAATTATGATTTCCGAAAAGAAAAACTTGACTTTTAGACTTAAGTCAGTAATCAATAACTCACCATGCATTTTATTGTAGTATATGAAAAAAGTAATGTCTCTATCGGAAATACTTAATTCCTTTTTTACAGCCTAGATACAAATATCTCCCACATTTTGAAACACAAGTCTTCCTCTAATATTCTTTCGTTGAGAAGGAGAACTTAAAAAACTGATTTAAAAAATGCACTGAAAATTTCTGTAAGATCTCTGAAAATCGAATTCATATAAGGATACACTAGCGAACGCAAAAATAAAAACGTTATTATGAATTAATGCAAGCTTGACCCCGTTTTCAAGCTTCAAACGCCGGGCTATATTCCAAAAGGCGGTTTGTGGCGTCGCCAGGCTCAGTGGTCGGTGTTTCAAATCGTTAACTGTCGCTTGTTACAGCGCCTCGACCTCCGAGACCGGCGACAAGAAGGAGGAGGGCTCGCTGAAGCAGTTCCAAGTGGACAAGTCCTTCGCCGACCGCCGGTTCAAGGTGCAGAGCGCGCGCACCTACTTCTACCTCAACGAAGCCACCTGCGAGAAGAATATGGATGCGTTTTTGCGTAGCGCTGAAGCTGTCGCCGGTGTGTATAACTATATGCATATAAATATAGACTGAGTAATAGCATTCGTATATAAATATAGACTGGGTAATAGTATTTGTATGTAAATATGGACTGAGTAATAGCATTCGTATATAAATATAGACTGGGTAATAGTATTTGTATGTAAATATGGACTGAGTAATAGCATTCGTATATAAATATTGACTGGGTAATAGTATTTGTATGTAAATATAGACTGAGTAATAGCATTAGTGTATAAATATGGACTGAGTAATAGCATTGATATATAAATATAGACTGGGTAATAGTATTTGTATTTAAATATAGACTGAGTAATAGCATTCGTATATAAATATAGACTGGGTAATAGTATTTGTATGTAAATATAGACTGAGTAATAATATTGGCATATAAATATAGACTGAATATAAATATAGACTGAGTATAAATATAGACTGAGTATAAGGTATAAATATGACTGTAAGTTTACCGAAAAAAAAAACCAACTTCTCGTGTCCGATGCCAAATACGACTTTGGTGACGACGACAGGCATAAGATACAATATGGAATCGCGCAAGTTGACTGAAAGCAAAGATTAGCTATTAGAATATAATTTATTTATTATTGTCTTGTGTTGATGTTTGTTGGTTGTTGTGATTTCAGGTGCCACCTCCGGCACGGGCCTGATGGCTATCAAGCTGACCGCACTGGGCCGCCCGCAGCTTCTGGTGAGCTCCTTATTATGCTTGTCATTGTGTTGTTATGATCTAGCTATGTAGATTTTTAGCACGTTTCTGGTATGGGGGACCCCTTAATTTTTTAATTTTTACTTTTTTTTATTATTTGTATCTGCTATACTTAATAACATAAATTCTGTGAAAATTTTAACCGGCTACCTACCTATGCATTACGGTTTAAATGATACAGCCCTCGGACGGACGGACGGACAGACAGACAGATGTACGGACAGGCGAGTAATGAAATGAATGGCTATGGCTTCCGTATGAATCCGCAACTACAATGTTATTTACCGTGCCCATTCACTTGACCTCACATCATTTGCTTCGCTACATTCTTTCAAAAATTATCTCCGAAAATGTGTCTAAAGTGCTTTTTGTTTTATTTTCATAAATTTTTTTTTTTTTATGAATATAAGAGTAACTTTGTTGCTCGTATGTTAGTTACTGTAATTGTGTATATGTTGTTTAAAATTTTATTTTCTGTTATTTTATTAGTTTTAGCTTAAGTTTTTAATTTTAGCTTACTTATTATCTTAATTTGTGCATGTTGTGTTTAGCCTTAAGTACAGATAGTTCTATCCATGTAATATATATTTTTAAGATTTGTATGTACAGAATGATTCTGTGTGGTTAAAACTAAAAAAAAAAAAAAAAAAAAAATTAATACGGAACCCTAAAAAAGTGCCATGTAAAATGAACAACCTGTATAATGATAAAAAGGGCCATTTTTAGGGTACCGTATCCGGTACGGGACCCTATTACTAAGCCTACGCCGCCGTCTGTCTGTCTGTCTGTCCGGTGGCTGTATCTCTTGAACCGTAATAGGTAGAACGTTGAAATTTTCACAGAATATGCGTTATTTATTATGGCTAATATAACAACAAATAAGAAAAACAAGAAAAAGTAAAAAATTCACGGCGGTTCCCATAGAAGAAACTAAAAAGTGTATGCGCGCCATCTACCGAAAAGAGTATTTTAACTAATCTATGTATTAGTTAAAAGCATTTTAACTAATACATAGATGGCGTGAGTGGCGCTAACCATGACATGGCGAAACGTAACCCTCGGTGCGCAAGTTCGACTCGCACTTGGCCGCTTTTTTATTTTTTAGAAAGCGCGACATGTGGCGCCAAGCCATCCATGAGGTGTCTAACGACGCCCACGGACATTCGGTATAGCCTTGTATAATGATGATAGTAATCTTGCGCCCGCAACTGCAGCTGTCCGAGGTGATAATGCGCGCGCGCAGCTACATGCAGCAGATAGGCGGCGGGCAGAGCAACGTGCTCACGCACCACAAGACCATCGAGGACCTGCAGCGCTACTTCGGTATAGCCTTGTATAATGATGATAGTAATGTGGCGCCCGCAGCTGCAGCTGTCCGAGGTGATAATGCGCGCGCGCAGCTACATGCAGCAGATAGGCGGCGGGCAGGGCAACGTGCTCACGCACCACAAGACCATCGAGGACCTGCAGCGCTACTTCGGTATAGCCTTGTATAATGATGATAGTAATGTTGCGCCCGCAGCTGCAGCTGTCCGAGGTGATAATGCGCGCGCGCAGCTACATGCAGCAGATAGGCGGCGGGCAGGTCAACGTGCTCACGCACCACAAGAGCATCGAGGACCTGCAGCGCTACTTCGGTATAGCCTTGTATAATGATGATAGTAATGTTGCGCCCGCAGCTGCAGCTGTCCGAGGTGATAATGCGCGCGCGCAGCTACATGCAGCAGATAGACGGCAGGCAGGGCAACGTGCTCACGCACCACAAGAGCATCGAGGACCTGCAGCGCTAATTCGGTATAGCCTTGTATAATGATGATAGTTATGTTGCGCCCGCAGCTGCAGCTGTCCGAGGTGATAATGCGCGCGCGCAGCTACATGCAGCAGATAGGCGGCGGGCAGGGCAACGTGCTCACGCACCACAAGAGCATCGAGGACCTGCAGCGCTACTTCGGTATAGCCTTGTATAATGATGATAGTAATGTTGCGCCCGCAGCTGCAGCTGTCCGAGGTGATAATGCGCGCGCGCAGCTACATGCAGCAGATAGACGGCAGGCAGGGCAACGTGCTCACGCACCACAAGAGCATCGAGGACCTGCAGCGCTAATTCGGTATAGCCTTGTATAATGATGATAGTAATGTGGCGCCCGCAGCTGCAGCTGTCCGAGGTGATAATGCGCGCGCGCAGCTACATGCAGCAGATAGGCGGCGGGCAGGGCAACGTGCTCACGCACCACAAGACCATCGAGGACCTGCAGCGCTACTTCGGTATAGCCTTGTACCTTGTATAATGATGATAGTAATGTTGCGCCCGCAGCTGCAGCTGTCCGAGGTGATAATGCGCGCGCGCAGCTACATGCAGCAGATAGGCGGCGGGCAGGGCAACGTGCTCACGCACCACAAGAGCATCGAGGACCTGCAGCGCTACTTCGGTATAGCCTTGTATAATGATGATAGTAATGTTGCGCCCGCAGCTGCAGCTGTCCGAGGTGATAATGCGCGCGCGCAGCTACATGCAGCAGATAGACGGCAGGCAGGGCAACGTGCTCACGCACCACAAGAGCATCGAGGACCTGCAGCGCTAATTCGGTATAGCCTTGTATAATGATGATAGTTATGTTGCGCCCGCAGCTGCAGCTGTCCGAGGTGATAATGCGCGCGCGCAGCTACATGCAGCAGATAGGCGGCGGGCAGGGCAACGTGCTCACGCACCACAAGAGCATCGAGGACCTGCAGCGCTACTTCGGTATAGCCTTGTATAATGATGATAGTAATGTTGCGCCCGCAGCTGCAGCTGTCCGAGGTGATAATGCGCGCGCGCAGCTACATGCAGCAGATAGACGGCAGGCAGGGCAACGTGCTCACGCACCACAAGAGCATCGAGGACCTGCAGCGCTAATTCGGTATAGCCTTGTATAATGATGATAGTAATGTGGCGCCCGCAGCTGCAGCTGTCCGAGGTGATAATGCGCGCGCGCAGCTACATGCAGCAGATAGGTGGCGGGCAGGGCAACGTGCTCACGCACCACAAGACCATCGAGGACCTGCAGCGCTACTTCGGTATAGCCTTGTACCTTGTATAATGATGATAGTAATGTTGCGCCCGCAGCTGCAGCTGTCCGAGGTGATAATGCGCGCGCGCAGCTACATGCAGCAGATAGGCGGCGGGCAGGTCAACGTGCTCACGCACCACAAGAGCATCGAGGACCTGCAGCGCTACTTCGGTATAGCCTTGTATAATGATGATAGTAATGTTGCGCCCGCAGCTGCAGCTGTCCGAGGTGATAATGCGCGCGCGCAGCTACATGCAGCAGATAGACGGCAGGCAGGGCAACGTGCTCACGCACCACAAGAGCATCGAGGACCTGCAGCGCTAATTCGGTATAGCCTTGTATAATGATGATAGTTATGTTGCGCCCGCAGCTGCAGCTGTCCGAGGTGATAATGCGCGCGCGCAGCTACATGCAGCAGATAGGCGGCGGGCAGGGCAACGTGCTCACGCACCACAAGAGCATCGAGGACCTGCAGCGCTACTTCGGTATAGCCTTGTATAATGATGATAGTAATGTTGCGCCCGCAGCTGCAGCTGTCCGAGGTGATAATGCGCGCGCGCAGCTACATGCAGCAGATAGACGGCAGGCAGGGCAACGTGCTCACGCACCACAAGAGCATCGAGGACCTGCAGCGCTAATTCGGTATAGCCTTGTATAATGATGATAGTAATGTGGCGCCCGCAGCTGCAGCTGTCCGAGGTGATAATGCGCGCGCGCAGCTACATGCAGCAGATAGGCGGCGGGCAGGGCAACGTGCTCACGCACCACAAGACCATCGAGGACCTGCAGCGCTACTTCGGTATAGCCTTGTACCTTGTATAATGATGATAGTAATGTTGCGCCCGCAGCTGCAGCTGTCCGAGGTGATAATGCGCGCGCGCAGCTACATGCAGCAGATAGGCGGCGGGCAGGTCAACGTGCTCACGCACCACAAGAGCATCGAGGACCTGCAGCGCTACTTCGGTATAGCCTTGTATAATGATGATAGTAATGTTGCGCCCGCAGCTGCAGCTGTCCGAGGTGATAATGCGCGCGCGCAGCTACATGCAGCAGATAGGCGGCGGGCAGGGCAACGTGCTCACGCACCACAAGAGCATCGAGGACCTGCAGCGCTACTTCGGTATAGCCTTGTATAATGATGATAGTAATGTTGCGCCCGCAGCTGCAGCTGTCCGAGGTGATAATGCGCGCGCGCAGCTACATGCAGCAGATAGGCGGCGGGCAGGGCAACGTGCTCACGCACCACAAGAGCATCGAGGACCTGCAGCGCTACTTCGGTATAGCCTTGTATAATGATGATAGTTATGTTGCGCCCGCAGCTGCAGCTGTCCGAGGTGATAATGCGCGCGCGCAGCTACATGCAGCAGATAGGCGGCGGGCAGGGCAACGTGCTCACGCACCACAAGACCATCGAGGACCTGCAGCGCTACTTCGGCGACATGAGCTGCAAGCCGGAGGTGCAGGAGTTCATGAAGAAGGTCACGAGCGACAAGGAGGGGTCAGTATCTTATGATCTCTGCATCCCCTTTTTTAGGGTTCCGTGTTTTTATTTTTTATTATAATTTTTTTTCATGGAAACTTTTTTTTTTTTTAAGTAATCCGGTATGGGTGGCTGAGTCGGAGGGGCCAAAGCGCATGCTCCGACCCAGCCAATATCACCTCCGAGAAGGTAGGTTCCATACCGGAGACTTCCCTGGATTGCTGGCTATACTGAACTGACACGGTTGGCTACATCACCTACAAGTTGTTGTACATCACGCATGTTGCAGGCTACAACATCCGTGATGTCAGCCCATAACACCTTCGTGAACTAGGTGCCGTGAGAGTTCGGTCGTACAGGATACACTGAACTGGACGGAAAATACGACCTATTTACATATACTTAGCCGCTCCGTTCGACCGACTGGCTGAATGAGAATTCGTTCGAGAATTCAGTCCGATGGTACCATACCAACCCTGGCGGGTATTAAAAAAAAAATTACCACCAACGTTTGGGATCACCGAACTACACGTACTGGCCGGCGCGTTACGTGATTTACCCACCACTAACTTTTGACGCTATCGCAAGTTGTACTGAGCGCGAGAGCACCTTTGGGGAGATGGTGGTGACGTCATCGGCGTGCCGGGGGGGAGGTCGAGTGCACGGTTTTGCGTAGTCGCCCGATCGGTCTTTGACGGAGGTTACACGCTCAGTCTGGCATCAGTTCAGTCCCTGACCTTACGGCCAGATTGACGCCAGACGTAAAATGCATTCGCACTATCAGTCTGCCGTCAGTCTACCCTGGCTAGACTGACGAAAATTATCAAAATATTTAAAAATCCATCAGTCCATCGGTCAATAGATTAAACTGTCAGCCTGGCGTCAGTTTAACCAGAATGATGGACTGAACTGATACCAAACTGTGCGTGTAACCTCCGTCTTTAAGGTGCGGTAGCGTCCACGTCTGTAGGTTGTATAGTTTGGCAGCACGAAGCCGTCGAAAGTACATACTTTACGCAACAACATTCTACTTTCTGGACAGGCCCTCGTCATACATTTTACCGGTAGAAAGGTGCGATTGGAGTTGTTCTATATATTGCCAATATTTAAAACAGCGTAAGTGCGCGAGCGCCTCATACATCACGTTACGTTTCCGCTCTGTGAACGTCGATAGAGTAAGACGGTAAAATGGCAATTTGATACGTATAAAGGAGAGACAACGATTGGAGAGGGTGCTGAATGCTCACCAATAGCGCGCTTCAATTCGGTGCGTTGTATGCCACTTCCCGATAATTTAATTCGTTGACTTTATGTCGCCAACTTTCTGGAAAGGGGGGCACCCTTTGTTGCGAAGCGTTAAGACGTTCATCGAATTCACGTCAAAAAAGTTAGCCAATTTTATAGCTAGAGGCAATGTTAAAGGTAAAATAACTGTGACGACGCGACGACGGTCTGCATTCGTTAAGATTTTGTAGTTTGGCAAATGCTCAGACCTAGCTAATAATAGGTGGCGCATTCATTACGCGGGGACTGGCATAGTTACGCTTTGTGCTCCGGTTGGCACATTATTCTCGGATAATCTAAGTTGCTGCATGTTTGCCCGACTGCGAACGCAAACGAGGAACGTGTTTCACTTTGATGTATGCACGCGAGAGAATGGGGGAGTTTGCGATTGATTGAATGGAGTAACCAAGAACGTTAGAAGACGTAGGGACGTAGGACCTTCCCCGCGCCAGCGTAACATTGGTAAAAACGTACCAATAACATTCGTCGATCGCCCGCTGGCCACGTAGCGTCAACTATCCCCCCACCGATACCATCCAATCAGAGCGCGCGCCGTCCCCTCCGCTACCCGCGGAGTTCGGCGACGCTGGTTCTCATATAAGTATTGGACACTGGACAGTCCTACGTCCCTACCTCTTCTAACGTTCTTGGGAGTAACCGTGTCCTACGCTGGCGGCCGTGGACGGGCAGAACGGAGCGTAGTGGGATTACCACCCGCCAGGTGGGACAAAGATATGAGGCACGTCGAGACCGATCAGTAGTTGCGCTACCACTGAGGCCGGGAGGACCGGAAGAATGATTGGAGAGGCGCATGTCCAGCAGTGGGCACATAAATGCTCGAGTTTCTATATTCCCTCGTAACTCCAAAACGTCTGATTGCATTTGCGTGAATGAGGTGTCCAACGATTCACCTGATTCCTTGTTTCGTTGGTTTTTTATTCGCAGTCTTTGTCGAAAAAATAGTTTTGTGGTTCGTTTCTGGGCGCTTGAAGAAATTTGATAAAATGTATGTCGGACTTTGGACGTTCACCCACTTCTAACTTGTTTTTTGATATAGTTGGTCGTTTTCTAGTTATTTAATATATCGCGCGCCGGAGGGCCTATCGACCCAAAACAGCGCATATTAACCTCTTCAAACGTCGTTTAACAGGTTAGGCAGCCTGCAAATCTGCATGGCATGACACCTCACTGATTTTGACTGAGAGGAGAGGTGAATTTGGCTCTGTCGACTGCACCTTTGGTCACTCGACACGGCCACCCATGCTTGATTTTAAGAAACGTGTAAGCACTATGTCGGAATAATGTATGAAATATGCGTCGCAAAAGGTTGTTTTTATGGAAAGCGCGACACGCGGCATTGCGTTAGGTGTATAACGATGCCCATGCATGGACATTCTTTGATGCACGGAAAATGCGAATGACATGTCACCCCCCTCTTGGAAACATCCAAGTTGTACGCGGAATGAAATAAATGGGCAGGGAGTACGTTCCACATTTTCACGGGTTCTGTGAATAGATGACCTACAGTACCTGTTGAAGATGAGACCGGTTGAGATGGACTTATTGTAGATAGCAATTTCTTCCGATGCACCTTGTTTGTACACACCATCCTACTTCTAGATTTCGAACCTCCAAGCTTACGTATGGAACACTGTTGTCTAGTCTTTGCGTCGAGATAAGACGCTCGCGCCAGCTTCTTTCCACCATGAAGCTTTGCGAGTAAAACTGTCGGTCAATCAGCGTGTAAGCGTCCACTGCTGGATATAACCTCTCCAATTTACCTCCAGCCCTTTCGACCTTCAGAGGTACGGAATCCCTGCTTACCTCGGAAACGTACTTAATATCATCGCCAATGGACATTCGATCATATGCGGGGGTTGCGAACGTCGTGCCAACCTGACAGGTGCCTAATCACGCCCCTCTTGAAGGACCCGAGACTGCACTTGGGGGGAAATATATGGGCATGGAGAGCCTTCCAGAATTTACCGGTTCTGTAGAGGAAAGATCTGCAGAACCGATTGGTACGCACCCGCGACAAGTCCAGCACGTAGGGATGCAATCCCGGTGCGCTTTGTGCGGAGGTGGAAAGGGGAAGGCGGGATCGCGTCAAACTATAACGAGACGAGAAGACGCCTCATGGAATAAGCGATAGAAGACACTCAGGGAGCATTAATCCCCATTCTCCATGGAGTTGCAGATCGAGTGGTCTTCCCACACTCAGTTTTCCTGCCCACGGCCGCCAGCTTAGGACACGTCAGGTCCAACCGAGTAAAACAACAGTTTGGTTATTTAATCCGCAGCGTGGTGCATCTGTTCCCGCGGCCTCGGTCAGTGGCGTGCGGTACCGGCATCGTAAGATGTCACCAAGTCATCCTGTCGATGAGTCTTTCATTCCTTATTTCATTATCGCTAGGGTTTGAGAGGATTTTCTAGCAATGCTAAAGCAATGGTAAGCTAGCTGTCAACAGTGTTGCCAGACGCTTTAAAAATTCCCCCCTGACTGATGGTCGAAAACCCCAAAAAAAAGAAGTGTGTTGTGCTAGGTTTGACAATTCGCAGTGTTTGCTAATGGATGAATAGTAAAATGAGGTAAAATGGATGAATAGTATACTTACTCTAACTAAGCAGTAGTAGTCATTACATTAGGGTCATCTTGTTGGGACATCCGCCATTTTGTAGTCTACCTGTATGTGTGTGTATTCATTGTCGTTGTTACTATAGTTTATGCAATAAAGGATTTTCAGCTAGAAATGACTCAGTAGCGGTGTAGCAGTCGCTAGCATAGACGTGCCGAGGAAGGGGGAGGGGGTTCAAACACTCCCCGAAACTCGAAACTATTCATTTTTTTGAGGAGTTCCCCGTGGACCAACTGAGTGGCACAACTAGTTGTGCCATCCCAAAAACTGAGGGACGCAATGGTTCGACCGCCTATAGAATGTTCTCTAGGAACGTTCCAGTATAGGAAGTTTCTTTGATCAATTCGGCGATTTTCCACAACTTTTATACTTCATTTTTCATATATCCTTCAGTGATCCTTCAACACAAAGTATGGAATAAAAAACATAGATGTTACTAGAAGTTAATATGGGATGCGCAAATTAATCACTTATTTATTATCTGACGAACTTGTTTCTTTTACCCCTGATCCTCCTATTCGCCTTCGCCAAATCCGCCATACTCTCGCGGAACAGCCCTTTGTAGTCGACAGAAGAGTTCACACGATTCTCTAAATCGTTCTTGTGCCGCACTGCAAACAAACGGGCTCTCGGAGAATATCTTTCTCCACTCCTACAATCCACAGATTTTAAAATCTCGGTTTAACAGCCTTCCCCCAGCGACATTGTCCGCCTCCGAACCGGACTGGCACCTCTCAATTTCACCCCCTCGGGGGTGAAATTGGCTGCGCTTGAGGCTTCGACCTCGGGCACAGCCACCCAGTTCGGAAGCAAAAAAAAACATTATCAAAAAAATGTTGAGGGGGTAGTCAAAAAAACGTTGGGAACCCTTTTATTGTTTGGTGAAGCATTCATACGGTAGTTATTCATTACAACGAAGTACTTTGAACGTGTCGTAATATTGTTTTTTTAGATATCGTTTCATGCATTTGACCACCGGCTTGTGGGTAGGTGATCCCAATGCTTCGATCGAACCCCTGTCTGTCGCCAGACGAGTTAGCATCGTGCTAATAAAGTGTTTTGTGTTGCAGTATCATGCATCTTTTCCCGTGGTCTCTCATTCTGGACGAGAACATGGGACTGTCGGACACGTTCCGCGTGCCGGACCCCAAGACCGGACAGATGCGGCGGTTCATCTCGCAGATCTCACCCAAGGTACTAATCACCAGACGCTCACTATACGGTCACACTCAACACCAGCTCTCTAAAGCCACCGGCGGCACGAGACCCTCTGTGAGGTCACACACAACTCAAAAACAGAGTTCTTAGGTATTCTCCCATGAATATATAGCATGGACGGCCTAACCTGAGGCGAACACACGTACGCACACAAATGCATTTCTCTAATACCTACAAATGCTTGAAATGCACCTATACAATGTACATGGCCTGAGCACTACTACACTCGCATAATTTTATGCTCACCGTCATGCGTGAATGTATTTGTACGCCTCAGGTTATTTATTTATTTATTTATTTAAGGTTCACCAACAGGTCGGACACATTTACATTCAAGTACGAGTATGTATAAGTACAACATATTTAAAGCTATAGTGTGGACCCAATGACGGGCAAACACCTCCTTCAATATTTGCTGGCATCACATTGCTTATAAATATAAATAATTTCTTCTACCCACCTAGAACAAAAACTAAAAATGACTGTAACTGCTCGCATGAAAAGTACCAGGAGCCCATAGGAGCCAAACGATGCTGTGGCGAAACGCAACGCAGCACGGCACGACCCATCCAGCAGAGCAGTATCGTTTACTCTGTTGCACTCACATCTCGACGCTACGTCCGTTTCGTCGTCGATCGGCTCACGCATTCCGTATGAATGTAGGTATTTCAGCAATCAGCACTGATCGTAAAATTATATCTATAACTACTATGCTATATGACACCATAAACACTATGATGACGAAAAAACTATTTCAAAGGATTAACTATTAACAGATACCTAAACAATAATAATAATAAGTTACTTTCACAAATATCTACGTAAATACAGAAAAAAAAACTCGAAAATACATAAAGGCACATCCTCAACATATTATATAGGTATGTCTGCAAGAATTAAACAATTTAACAAGTCACAATAAGCAAATAACAACTCGTCTCGAGAACTATAAAATACTATATACATAATTAGCACAAAATATTATATTCCTATCATACAACACACCATCACGCCCACACACACACGCACACGCCCTCGCACACACACACACACACACCCTCCCTCGTGCCTTCACTATTTACATAGTTTGGTAGATTGCTTTGAGATGCTCCTTATACTTGCGAATTTTGGTGGAAAACATGTCTAAATCATGTTTCTTAGTCAACTCATTGTATTCACGCGAAATGTTAGCTATAGGACTGTAATGACCGAGTGATGTTCTGTACCTACGAACACTCAGAGGATTAAAGTTTCTCAACCGTGTCGATGGTCGTGGGATCTGAAAGGTAATTGATTGCAATATTTCGGCACATTCTGTGTAGTTATTTAGTATTTTTTATACAGAAACATTTGCCCTGCCATTTTTCGTCTGGAAGATAATGATAATAGTTTGTAATAATGAAGCCTATCATTGTAGTTCTTAAGAACCGAACGGTTGTTGTGTTTTACTGTTAAATAATATAAGAAACGTTTTTGTATACGTTCTATGCGTTGACTGTGAATGTCGAAAAATGGATTCCAGACAACCGAGCAGTACTCCAAATTGCTACGGACTAATGAGTTGAAGAGTGTGATTTTGGTCTTAGTGTGCAAAAAAGATTTTGAATTCCTAGATATGAAACCGAGCATTTTAGAGGATTTATTTATAATGTTGTCGTAATGATTTCTAAATGAGAGTTTGCTGTCTAAAATAATACCCAAGTCTCTGATTAGTTGCAGTTCTTCCAGAGGCACTCCTTGTATGCTATAGCTTGTGCGTATAGGTCTATTCTTCTTGGTGAATTTAATATGTTTACATTTACTTAAATTTAAAGAAAGTCTGTTAACCGAACACCAAACAGATATGCTCTCGATATCCTCTTGAAGCTTCGTAGCGTCCGATTCATTGTCGATTGTAACGTATATTTTTAAGTCATCCGCAAACATTAGAAATTTGCAATGTTTGATAACTGTGTGTATGTCATTGACGAAGGCCAGGAAGAGGATAGGGCCCAAATGAGATCCCTGGGGAACGCCGGAAGTAGCCTCAAAACACCGGGAACCATATCCACTAGTTACCACTTTTTGTGACCTGCCACCCAAATATGACGAAAACCAGCTTAAGAATTGCCCATGTATTCCATACCAGTTTAGCTTTTGGAGTAGGATACAGTGATCAACTTTGTCGAATGCCTTGCTGAGATCAGTATAAATAGAGTCTACTTGTTCAGAGTGATCTAGTGCTAGAGTAAGGTCATTGACTAAACATGTAAGATTTGACAAAGTCGACAAATTGCTGCGGAACCCGTGTTGTTGAGGTATCAAGACTATTTTAAGGTGCTGAGTTAAAAAAGGACAGACCACTGCCTCAAATATTTTTGAAAAGATGGACAGTAATGAAATAGGCCTGTAGTTTTGTATATCGCAAGGATCCCCACCTTTGGGTATCGGTATGACATTTGCCTGCTTCCATTCTGATGGGAAAATGCCACTGGATAGGGACCTATTGAATATGACGGTGAGTGGGTAGCTAAGGCTCTTCGAACATCGGGAAACAAAGAAGGACGGAATGCCGTCAGGCCCAGCTCCCTTGTTGGCGTCTAGAGACTTAATTTTCTTTTCAACAGTTGTCTGGTTAATTTTAAGAGTACTAAGGAAAGATGAATATTCGCTCTCTGTGTTTGTAATGTTGTCAATATCCCTAGGTTTGCTGTTACTTTGGTAAACCGATGAAAAATGATCAGCAAATAAGTTACATATCGAATTTGGCGTGTTAGCTGTACGGTCATGTAAGATCATTTCACTGGGAATGTTGCTCTTCCCTTTGCGTTTCGATTTTAGAAAAGACCAAAACAATTTGATGTTCTTTTTATCAGATAAAGATTCTTCCACCATTTTTAAATAATTTGAGTAACACACCTTAATTAACGAATGACAGCGATTCCTACAAATGTCAAAACTAATTTTATCTAAAGGATTTTTAAATTTTATATATTTTTTACGATGCTTATCTTTTTCCTTTATTAGATTAATAAGGTTGGTTGAGTACCAGTGAGGGTAACGACCACGTGAATGTTTGACTTTAGGAACAAGTCTTTCAATAATGTCGCGAAGGTGTGAATAAAGTATTTTAACCATTTCGTCTACTGACTGACATTCTAACCAATGTGAGTCCCAATCTAAACATCCGATTTCATCATTAATGCGTGTATAATCTGCCTTACGGAAATTAAATTTGTCAATAATATTATTAGCCAGAAACCTCATTAGGGACTGGTCATAGGTAATTTCGATGGGGGGGGTGGTAATTGTCTATTTTGCTCAATGCAAAGCTGCACACGTTAATATGAAGTAATGACCCGTTAAAAAATACTAAATCTAAAATTTTATCTTCATGGTTTTTAACGTAATTAAATTGGCTAAGGTTATTTAACGCCATAAAATCTATAAGACTGTGACCCATATTAAAGTTATAATTACCGGGTGAGGTGATAGTACATTTAGAGTCAGAGTTAATTTGAGGGTTAAGAGACCACGTGATCTGACGAAGGTTAAAATCGCCGATAACGAGTACGTCGTCGTTTGTACCTACACCTAGTAACGCGCGAGTGACGCTATCGAGCTGCGATTCCAGACGGGGCAGACAGAGCGGCGGAGCAATGTAAACAGCGCATATAAACAGTTTTTTTTTTGACGACTCACCCATAAATCTTCATTTTCGCTTTCTAGATTCTTACACCTGATCGATTGTATGTTGTTTGATACTGCAATTAAAACTCCTCCACCCTCACGTTTCTCGCTTGATGTTTCGCATCTATCCCGCCGGAAAATTTTGAAATTGTCATTTAAGACCTCCGAGTCGAAAACTCCCTCATGCAACCATGTCTCTGTAAAAATTATGACATCGTGATTGCAGTTGTAACTGTTTACCAATAATGTATCTAGTTTTCCTCGTATACTTCGTACGTTTTGGTAATAAATACTAATAGGAAGTTTTATATTATTGAAGATAAGTATATAAGTATTAATAACATGAGCAGTTGACTGTTAAATATATATTTCATTAAAAGTTCTGAGACAAGTAGGGTTGATTTGCTCATTGTGTGAGTATTATTATGCATAGTAATTTTAAAACAATGAAGAAACGTTAAAATTGACATACCTATATAGTATGAGTAAAATAAATACATGAGTTTTCTCTTATATAGTATAGATGGCGTGGTTCTCTTACGTGCTAGATCGTAGTTTAGAGAGTACGTCGCTGTTTTTAACCCATATAGCTGGAGAAGCATCTTCGCGGCGCAACATGACCCTGCCTCCACGAACCCAAAGGTGTTTGTATAGAAAGTCCTTTTTGAAAATACGCGCCTGCGCTTGTAGAGCTTTGTTCGCAGGAGATAGGTGCTCAGCAATGTAGATGCTTCTCTTGTCGCCTCCAATGCCGAGATGAGAAGTGTTGAGCTTGTCGGCCAGGTTTCGTTGTCCTTTGTTGAACAGGATACATGCGGCAAGTAGGGAACGAACGACCTATAATAGAATAGAAACTCTTTAGAAGAAACTCGTTAGAACGAACGACCTATAATAGAATAGAAACTCTTTAATGCACACAATTTGAAAGAAGAACAGTAAGTACACGACAAGAAATAAGAGATATAGGAGTGATCTTGACGATATAGGAGGACTTTGATCGTCGAGCTCTCTCGCACAAACGTGACGCCACCTCTCTCTCTCTTGCGCCATAATAATAGAGCCATCACTACATATGTTGTTGTTTGCTGACCAGCCTCTTGGGAAGGCGGGTGGGCCATTCTCCGCACTGAGACCTCAAGACGGTCCGTTGTACATTGGCTCTCGGGTAGTGCTACTCCAGCCACCCGAGCTCTTTCATAAAGTGGAGCACTCTTCTCGGTCGCTTCCACACTCCATGGGCCATCACCAGTGCCGGACTTGTACTGTTTTTATGTATAGGCCACTTGACTTTCGCCGCCAGCGCAAAACATGAGTAGCATAGAATAGGATTACCACAGATTACTTAATAGATACTTCGTAACAGCTAAATCACTCCATAGAAAAAGTTTCATACCTTCGGCTTTAATAGCCTACTGTTGTATTACTAAGTCGCAATGGGGACTTAAAACCTTTACCCAAATGATATTTAGCATTTAATAGATCGAAAACTCTATTCACAAGTGACTTGCTTGAGTATTGCGTCCATAAATCGCGCAAAAGCTTGACGGTTTACACTATACCAAAGCACAAGTGTTACTTTTATTATTCTATAGCGTCTTTGGGAATCTGCCGCCCCCTGAAGTTTGCCGCCCCTAGGCCGCGGCCTATACGGCCTAATGGGAAATCCAGGACTAGTAAGACTGCAATTTCACATTGCGCTTTAGAGAACTGATCGGTTCTAAAAATCGTTTCTGTATCGAACCGCTAGAGTGTGGAACTGTCATCCGACAGATGGGTTTCCCTCCAAAATTTTGAGCCTGCGTGTCTTCAAATGTCATATTATCAGGCTAGATATCCCAGCAAAAGTCCTCAAATCTGCTGGCATGGCACCTAACGAGGAGAGGTGATTTTGGCTCTATCGACTGCACTATTGGTCGGTACAGTCACCTATGTTGGTTTACATAACTTTTTTATGGCTGTTCGTACGCAGACGTCAGTGGCTGACATCACACTCTCTGGATTGTTGCCACCACCAGGCCTCACGCACTCTATGTACTTGCGCGCGCTAACTACCTACCGCGCGACGGGCCGCCGCCCGGCGAGCCAATTCACTGTAAATTCGTCAGCCGCGCGAAGCATACCTACACGCACGCATCGCCCACGCAACTGCGCGCAGCTGCAAAGCAATAATCACTTAAAATTATTATTTTTATTTTAAACTATTTTTTGATATAATTTTTGTAATAAAAATATTATTATTAATATTTTCTAGAATTATATTTTTCATCATTCACCCATTATCTATGGGATTAATACACTCGATCGTTTAGGTACATTTTCGCACGCAGCGATTGGCGACATGAAACAGTAGGCTACGGCTATTAAAGCCGAAGCTATGGAACTTTTTCTATGGAGTGATTTATCTGTACGAAGTAATTATTAACTAATCTGTGCCACCACACCGAAGGAAGTTCCATAGCATTGTATATTTGGAACGGACATGCAGCATATTCCACCACATAGGTAGACGTCACAGAGCCATCACTAATTTGTTTGTTTGTTCGGTGCAGGAAGAGGAGATGTTCCGCAACATGCTGCGGCGGCTCACGCACGTGATCCTCGCGGCCAAGGACATGGACGTGCGCATGATGGTGGACGCGGAGCAGACCTACTTCCAGCCGGCCATCAGCCGCATCACGCTCGAGATGCAGAACAAGCACAACAGGGTAGCTATGACCTTCTAGTCTTTCTTTTATATAAGGTGTTACGTTAGTCATGTCGTTAATTTCGGGAGGGTTACATACACACTAAAATAAACACGTTACGAAAAAAAAATGTTTTTAGCATGACTTTTCGAGAAATTTAACAAAACATGTTTGCTACCTAAACAATAAACAGATCAACCTGTGTGTGCGTACCAGTAGCAGTAGGTAACTTGCAGTATACGGGCGGGATCAATGACCGTACTATGTTCAATCAAACGCAGAACAGCTGTTTGGTGTAAGTAAGTCACAACTCACAAGGTCACTAGACCTGTGTGTAACAGTAGGTAAGTCGCATTGTACGGGGTCAATGACCGTACTATGTTCAAAACGCAGAACAGCTGTTTGTTGTGTTTTTGAATGTGTGAGAGGATATGTGTGGGTGTGTGTATGGGTACTCT
This sequence comes from Nematopogon swammerdamellus, assembly GCA_946902875.1. Taxonomy (NCBI): domain Eukaryota; kingdom Metazoa; phylum Arthropoda; class Insecta; order Lepidoptera; family Adelidae; genus Nematopogon; species Nematopogon swammerdamellus. Next base: position 1,347,618 of record OX336356.1, on the reverse strand, counting down.
TCACTTACACTAGTCTAGTAGTTAGAAACTTACATACTAAGTACTTACCCGCATTTACAAAAATTGCTGAAAATGGGCACCTTGCACTTGGATGCAAAGAGTAGCCCTCCTCACAATGCTCTGATTCACACGAACTAGAGTGTCACTGTCACCTCTTATTACACCGAATGCGTCTATAGCATGATTGGTTTTTAGAGTTATTTGATTTAAATTTTTTGTTAGGAGATGTTAGGAGAAAAAATGCTCCTATGAACATATGTTTTTTTTACGTAAAGTGTTTATTTGAGTGTGTAAGTAACCCTCCCGAAATTAATGACATGACTAACGTAACACCTTATATACTTTTTTATGTCCACTTAGTCTACATTTACAATATGTTTGCCACTGCCTACAAAGTACAAGTCATCACTCTTTCTAAAAATGTATCACAAATACAACATTATTTTTTTCCATAAGCGCATTTCCATATAACATGTTGGAGCCAATTGGAGCAGGCCACTCTCCACAGACAGCACCCGTTCACGAGCATCACGTCAGGGCCAGTCATCCCCTCCCTCAACTCAGCGGCGACTCCTCTCAGTTGGCGAGGTTGGCGCCGCCAAACCGAATAAAATGAATGACACCATTAATACAGAAGTATCAGGCTAAAATAAATGTGAAAAAATTTCGGAGTTATATTATTTATGTCATATAATCCACGATTAATAAGATAAAACGTCAATCCCGTACCCGTTACATAATTTCAAATTTCGCGCGCGTCAAACGCGGGCGACGACGAATGACGACACATCAAGGCATTCATTGGCCGGTTGGCTACATTTTGAAGCGCCATCGTATTCCATACAAGGCGGAAGCGACCGATGTCCCCCCCGTCCCGCGCGGACCCGCTGATCAGCCTTTCGAGTTGGCGCAGCGGGGAGTGCATTTAGTGACGCGGTAGCGAGTAGAGCGAGCTAGCGAGCGAGCTAGGTGTGTGTGTGTGTTGCGTGTGTGGGTGTGTGCGCGCTGCGTCCACACGACGAGTATTCTTGTGCTGTGCGACGTGCGATGCGATGCGACTAGCGAGCTAGGCTAGGTGTGTTGTGTGCGCGTGTGTGTGCGCATTGGCTCGCGAGTTGATAGCTGCATATATTCCGTTATGTAGGTATGGACTTTGTATGGATGAATCCTGTGCAGTGTTGTTAAATTTAAAGTGATTTATTGGTAATTATAATGGCAAACTCCTACCGAGCTATCTACGGAGCACTCAAGGACAAGAGAGACTCAGTAATTTGGCACTCTTACATATATGTGGAAAAGGAGTTGCTAACAAAATTGAGGAAGAAAGAATATTTTCACGATCGAGTCATCGAATATTTCTTGTCTGTGGAACGAAGAGTGCACTTCATGTACAAATAAAATGTAACAATTCAAGCTTGTATGCCTGTCTCGTCGTCGTCGTGCCAGAGGAGACGTCGCTGTTGTCGGCTGCAACTCGACAGCTTTGACATAACCAGTAGGTACCTATCTACAGACAAATAAATCGTAAGTGAGCAAAATAAATCATTTAAACTAAATATTATAAACTATCTATATCGTAATCGTCTTTCAGTTTTTGAACTCATTGTGGTAGAAATAAATTAACGCGTAGGTACCTAAGTTATGAAATTATGAAAAAAAAATCCTTAGCCAGAGCCAACCCAATATTCAGGACCAGGAGTCGCCGCTGCCTCAACTATATTTGAGGGTGAGAGGCGACCCGGACCAAGCGTCACCGTAATCAAAGATCTTAATTTAAGCGATGCACTACCCCAGCGGCAACACGACATGACTTTTTTTTCATTTATTTATGTATAAAGAATTCCACAGCTTAATGATAATAACGAGTTTGAAAATCAACAATATAAAAACTTTATAGCCTAGAATAGAATTCCTCCAGTTTACATTTTGATAATACACGGTAAATAAAAACGATAGAAAATTACAAAATTAAAAGATTAAATAAATTTAAAATAAAACAAAATAAAATTGAAATTAATTACAAAATTAAAAGTCTAAGTATCAAGTCAAAAGTTAAAAGTTAAAATACGATTATTAATAAATAAGAAAATGTTTACTATCTTGTGCACAATTCAGTTTTAATAGTATTGCTTCAGTCACACCTATAATGTATTTGAACGATTACTCTTTCGTTGGTTCACAGGAGAAGTGCTATGTGTTCAATACATACCAGACGTACCTGAAGAACACGCATTCCGAGTTGTGCACCGATCTGGAGCAGGCCAAGCGGCAGAACTTCTTCTGGGGAGCCAAGCTCGTGCGCGGAGCTTACATTGAGCAGGTATGTAACGACTTTGCTATGATGACACAAATTAAACTTTGCGAGCGTTAAGTTCTCAGATACGGTTGCCCATAGAGACAATTTTAAAGAAGCTACATACCTATTTAAAAACATTACACTGGGTCCCGTGGATGACAGAACGCAGTGTGGAAGACCACACCCATCAGGTGGGATGACGGAATCAAGGACGTCGGCGGATAGTTCGTGTTTTCCGTCTATTTCAGTTTACTAGTTTTGACAGAAGGAAGGTGTGGAACTAATCTTGCGATGGCTTCACCGAACATATCCGGGCCTATCGGCAGTAGAGGAGGGTGCTAATCGAGGTCGGGACTAGCGAGTGGCCACTTTAAATTTCCCGTGCATGCTTCACGTTTCGGCTCGCATCAAGCCCTCGTCAGCCAGTCTACGTTTACTAGGACGTGCATGGGGAACCACCAGTTCCGCACTCGACCTCCCTACCTATCCATATTCTGTAGGATGCTTCCAGTGACGTTTTCGAAGCTCTCTCCATATATCTCCATAGCTTAGCGTCGATCTTGGCAGCCCTAGATTCTTGAAGAGACTGTAGAGCGACTTCGCCGTTTCTCACAATCCGGTCTACTAAGTTGCAGTACTTGTTAAGTTTGATGTTGTGGTCCTTCGGTATGTTACTTTCCCATGGAACTGTAAGTTCAACAAGTACTACATGCTTTTGTCGCTTTAGAGAATATGAGTATATCCGGTCTTAATGCTGTTGTACAGATTTCCGAAGGCATTTGGTAATGCTTCTCATGTGTGTCCATCAACAATTCCCAATCCTTTGCTGCTGCCAAAATTGAAGAAGGTTTAGTCCTATCTTTGGGCAGCTTTTTGGATCCAGGTTTCACAAAGTTGACCTTTTGGAAGCCGCTACTGGTTTGCCCTTTCCTGGTCCGTGCAATTGACCGGTTGATGGCCTCTCCGATGATTTGGAGGACTTTATCATGACGGTAGGAATACTGGCCTCGCTCAAGTAGTATTTTGCACCCGCATAACAAATGTTTGGCCGTGCCTACGGACTCCTTACATGACGGGCATATTCTATTTGTAGATTTCCCCCATCTAACTAGGTTACTCGGGTCGGGGAGAGTAAGCTGGAATGCATTTAGGTAGAACTTAAGCAGCTCAGGGGACCAGTTGTATATTATGGATTTCCACTTCAATGCAGGAGGGATGCAGAAGTCGCCCACTGTTAGCCAATCATTCTGCATTTCTAGGTTTAAGGCGTGAATTTTGAAACCTTGTTCCGTGTCCTCCTGAGCAAAACCTTTCAGTATTTCTTTATCAGGCTTTGCTGTTTCTATGCCCAGTCCAGATCTATTGGTGCGTGTACCAACTTGGAAACGTAAAACAAGCGGTAACCTTCGTAGTTTGCAAAATTGTTGTGAACATGTGACATTTTCTTTTAATAGTTGTACAAACGCTTAGCCCAAAAGCGTCCGTGTGTTGTGATTGGCTCTTTCCGTATTGCTGAGCCCCCCCCCCCCCCCCCCCCCCCCAAATTCCTATGCACCCCACCAGCCCCCGCTGCCCTTACTTCACCCTCCCCGCTTTTTTATTCCGCCCTGTTTTATTGTTGTTTTTGTTCGATTAGTATAATTGGTTGACATCGCAGGTCACCACGTCAGGTTGTTTATATAATCAAATGTGTTGTGGCTACAGGAGCGCGCGCGCGCGCAAGCTATGGGCTACGACGACCCAACCAACGAGAACGTCGAGGCGACCACCGCATCCTTCCACCGCTGCCTGAAAGAGGTCCTCAGCAGGATCAAGGTACCATCGCATCGCTGACCTACTCTAAATTTGTCCTAGGTAGAGTGTTTTCATTTTAAGAAGGCACGAGGGGTACTAGGTGGGAAGTGGTCCGAGAGGTGACCGCGCGGAGCTCAGTAGAGAGAGAACGAACTCGGTACCCGGTCGTTACACAGAAACACGTGTACCGACCGGGCACCCAGTTTGTAGAAACACGTTTTCGCGTCGCTCCGTCGAACCGAGTCATTCCCTACTGAGCTCCGCGCGGTCTCACACCACTTCCTACCTCATACCCCTCGTGCCTTCGTAACATGCAAACACTCTACTAGGTATCTCGCACTGCGCCTGCAAGCGAATTGTCTATAACTCCCCTCTTTTTGCGTCGGGCGGGAGTATAAAATTGGGGGCATTTATTCAATCCTTCTCGCTACCCAGGCCACACCCAGTCAGCGTATGTCCTCCACAAGGAATAGAACGTTATCGCAATTTATGTTTTCCTGTTAGTTACTGTGTGGGGTCGGTACATAAAAAGAATAGCCTCACTGCATCTCCCATCGTGCATGTCGTAAAAGCCGACTATAGGATAAGGACAAGATGCCGTGCATAAGGGCGACAGGTTAGCCACCTCTCACCTTGGCATGGTCCTTCCAGGGAGTACCTACGTACGAGGGAGTCAACTCTGTTTATTTGCTGTAGGTCCCTCTCGACGAGAGGGCCGCGGCACTGGTCTTAGGTCGGTCTTCCACTGTCTACATTACTCATTAACCATGCAATTAACGGCGGGTGACCGAGTGGTTTGGGCATCGGCTCTCGTGCGAGAGGTCCGAGGTTCGAATCGGTCGGCGGCGTGTGCCAATGAGTATTTTCTGACGAAAAGATTTACATGCATACCTACACCCTGCTGCGTCGCCGTTCGGAACCGGTGCAAAATTTTAGGTCCCTTCCCTTGCCCTTTACTAGGTGGTAGGCTAAAATTTTTGCCGTCTGGGTTGTTACCACCGCACTGGATGTAAGATGGCCGCATAGCAGCCTCGGTTGTGTTCTCCTCTAGTACAGTATAGTCATCAATCCAGGGAAATCTTTCGGTATGTCGCCTATACCTTCTCGCAGGTGATATTGGCTGGGTCGGAGCATGCGCTTTGGCCCCTCCGACTCAGCCACCCATACCGGATTACATACATATAACAAAAAAAGTCATATTTTGTGAAGCCACTCGAAGGATTATTTTTTTTAATAGAAACTGACACGGTTGGCTACATCACCTACAACATCCGTGATGTCAGCCCATAACACCGGGTGAACTTGGTGCCACGTCAGTGCTTCCCTTCGGTCGTGCCGGCTACACTGAACTGGGCGGAAAACACAAACTATTTACATAGCCGTTTCGACCGACCTTTCATTCAGTGCGGTGGTACTAACCCGGGCGGGTTAGACCCTACCACCTAGTAATATAATAAGGGAGCCATATCCCTTAGTCGCATTTTACGACATACACGGGGAGAGATGCAGTGGGGCTATTCTTTTAGAGTACCGGCCCCACACGTTACATACAGGATGATGACGACTGTGTGTGTTGCGTTGCCGCAGACGATGGACCGCAAGGACCGGATAGGCATCATGGTCGCGTCCCACAACGAGGACACGGTGCGCTACGCTATCGGGCAGATGAAGGAGCTCGGCATCACGCCCGAGGACAAGGTCATCTGCTTCGGCCAGCTGCTCGGCATGTGCGACCACGTCACCTTCCCGCTGGGTAACCGCACCAAACTATATATTTATTTATTTATTTATTTGGTTTTCTACAAGTAGGACAGTAGTACAGTGAAGTAGGACAGTCCGCAAGACAGTGAAGGAAGGAGTACAGTACCCTAATCACGAGATTAGGCCTACTACGCTACGCACGCTACGCCGTGTTCTCCGCATAATTTTGTATGGAGAAACGAATTTCGCAAATCTATCACTAGAGGCGCTGCTCCGTTTCTCCATACAAAATGATGCGGAGAACACGGCGTAGCGTGCGTAGCGTAGTAGGCGTAATCTCATGATTAGGGTACAGGAGTCGAACGACAGCGCGATGCGCAGGCGGCGCGCCTCGGTCGCTCGCCTGCGATACTAGAGCAGCACGATGAAGCATGTCACCTGTAGGAAAACGTGTGTGCGTGTCTTCACACGCAGTTGCCATCCAATACATTCAAAGGATAGCATTGTTGTATTGTATTGTATTGTTTATTGATCATTCATATGGCAGTTAGACTGCACTTGTTTATTGATCATTCATATGGCCTTCACAGTCAAACAGATTGCTAGCTTCATTCACAGTGTAGCGAAACTCTTCCAAACTTGCCACTCTTAATGCATAGATACGTCATGGCGCTCACAAAACCCTCTCACCGGACATTGAAAAAATATCCAGTGAAGTTTCTTGTCAGTTCTTCTTCGCTGTGATAATCGAACTGGCGGAATGTTACCATGTAAATATGACAAATCTGAGCGCAGTGTACTGCCAATAGATGCTAAATAAACAATACTTACAGGTCAGTCGGGCTATTCCGCCTACAAATACGTGCCCTACGGGCCGGTCGATGAAGTGCTGCCGTACCTGTCGCGGCGCGCCGACGAGAATCGCGGCTTCCTCGCCAAGATCAAGAAAGAGAAACGCCTGCTGAGGAAAGAAGTTTTCAGGAGATTGTTTACTGGACAGCTGTTCTACAAGCCGGTCGGGCACTACAAGCCGATATAAGGGCCTCGATCCCTGTGGAGGTAGATCTTAGCTGACACGCACTCCCCTGCCATTATCAGTCCAACAGGTGTTCGCCGAAGGTCTTCACCAAAAGGACGAATGCTCTGAAAAGAGTTTTGCTGAACACGAAACGGTCTTATTCTGCGCTATCCTTCTATGCGCAATGTCCCGGGCCAGCGGCTCGTGAACTCTGAAGGTTGAATCTACTTCAAGTGATGTACAAAAACTGTTCTTCAGTTATTTTTGAAATCTGTCATTCAGCTCTAATGCGTCCATCGCTGGACACAGGACAGGCCTCTCTAATTTTTCTCCATTCCTCTCGGTCAACGGTTTTCGTGCAATATTGCCGTGTTTATATTGCGAGTAACAAATAATTAGATTGAACTATGAGATCATGTGGCCCTAAGATATCCAAATAAAAACATGACAAACAAATGGGTCGCTGACAAAACAGGTTAAGGAGGCTGGCCTAGGCTCCTTGGACCGTATCTGTGCGTCACTTCTTGCCTAGCGAAATCACTGCCGATCTTCAGCAGCTGCAAGCGAAATCTTGACGTTGGCTGTCGAGAAAAGTTGAACTGTGTCGGACTGATGGTGTATGGGCGAGGGTCAAAGAAACTTCGAATATTTTGGTCGATACGTAGGTAAATGTAACTGACAGATTATGTCGACAAATGTACGCTCGACGAGCTATGTAGGCTTGGCATAGGATGAAGATTTAAGAATACTCCTATATTCCGTATTCATAGCATTGTGACCGCGGAGGGGAGATTAGAGAATAGTGCGTCTAAGCGAACCCAGTATGTGCGTCGCTGCCTTCGAACACGAAATATTAAAACTATTAATTTATAAGTTATTTTGTTATCGAAGGTCGCCGCCAATTGGGGGGATGCATCGTCGAAGTGGGAGTAGCATTGAATACACGGCGCGGCGTGGTCGCGATAGGCTTGCCAGATCTGATGTTATAGCCTTCCCGGGACATATCTACTATTGCAGTCCTTCATAAATATGGTGGAGAAAGAAAAGCGCCACTGCATCTCTCTCCGTGCATGTCTTAAAAGGCGACTAAGGGATAAAGACAAGATGACGGTGTTGTGCTGTAATTTAAGAGTAGTATTACTCTGCTTACCCAGATTGTCGGGATACAGCGTGTGGTGTATAGGTATGTATGTAGAGAAAAGATCAATGTTTTTCTGTTATAATTTTTACGGCGAACTTAGTAAACTTCACTAAAATGAAATAGGGAAATTTCTAATTTGAGCACTTCATCGGCATCTGGACTCTTTGCGGGACAAAATGACCCTTCGACCGGGACACAGGACATTGGAGCCTTGCCCGGGACAATCCCGGAAATCCCGGGCACCTGGAAAGCCTAGCACATTAAATGGTGGGCGATTAGTGGCCTGCGAAATCGTGCCTCCACCCCGTTGCTCCCCGCGGTGGAGACGCGTGGTTTAACATAAATTTATAGCTAGCAAAAACAAAACCCCTCCCTGTGTGTCTCCCCTCCACGATTGCGGCTAAAGGATAGTGAATGGATAATCTAGAATTGGGAAACTGTTGCTTTGCTGAACGTAATGTGACCGCCAATTCAGTTGAGTAGCGAGGTTGTAGAGGTTTTTATTTCTCTTTGGAGTGTTACCATTTGGCAGCCATTTCAGAAATCTACCTCCTTGTCTAAACGACAAGCCGCGTACAGATTTCGGGCTGAGTTATACAGGGTGTTTGATGACTATAGGTCATAAATCAAACCAGGTAGAGTGTTTTCATTTTACGAAGGCACGAGGGGTATGAGGTAGGAAGTGGTGTGACTGGTGTGAGACCGCGCGGAGCTCAGTAGGGAACGACTCGGTTCGACGGAGCGACGCGGAGACGTGTAGAACGTGTGTACCGACCGGGCACCGAGTTCGTTCTCTTCTGAGCTCCGCGCGGTCGCCTCGCGCACCACTTCCCACCTCATACCCCTCGTGCCTTCGTAAAATGAAAACACTACTCCTGAGCCTATTTGGAGCAAAAAAGTTACATGACATTTTGTTCTACGGTGAACTTTTTTTTTTCCATACAAAACTAAATAATTTTATTTAGTATTTGTGTATGGAAATAAAAAAGTTCACCGTAGAACAAAATGTCATGTAACTTTTATGCTCCAAATAGGCTCAGGAGTACCTGGTTTGCTTTATGATCTATAGTCATCAAACACCCTGTATAGAATTTCTGGTTGGCGTGAATTTTGATGCAACAAAATTAAACGTTTTATCGTCATCATGATGGAACAGAGTCTCGGGTATGTCAGTTACTTAATTAGGTTTTTGTGAATTATGTTAAATTATGAACTCATTTTGAAATTTATCGCGATGCTTCAGTCTGTGTAGATTGGAATTGGATAAAATATAAATATTACTGTAGCATAGTTGGATTCCAATAATAATGACAGTTTTGATGCGGATTGTGTAAAAATTGATCGACCTTAGAATAAGCTTTTAGGATCACTTTTGTTGCCGACTTAGATAGGCTCCTAGTTCCGTGTCTTTACGAATGTTCTGGGATAGTTGAATTTTGTACCAATTTTCCAATGAAATCACATTGATAACGAAATACCTAATCTGAGCATTTATGAGCATCACTATAGACTCAGCGTTTTGGAAAAAACCCATTTTAGCCGTTTACCTACTTAATGCAATCAATACTGAAAGTCAATATGTGAATATGTAATACCATTACAAACAAATAAACAAAATAAAAAACAATTTGAAAAACTACTATTCCACCTCCAACACAATCAATATTGTAGATATCGACAACAAGAACTTTTGAATCCAAATTAGGTATTAGACACGGAGAAAATATCCAGAGAGGAGTTGCAATCTGGATACCTATGTGCCCTTCAACTGGGGGCTTAGGATCAGGGGCGCCCGAACACCGAAAAGAATTTTTGTGGCAGTGCAGAGCAACCCTATACAAAAAAATCTCCACAAAACCCGCTTTTCGGTAGAGTTTTGTGCAGTACACAGGCGGGTGCGCGCAGACAGGCACAGTAAAGACAGGAGAACAGTCGCCATATTGCGACACGACAATTTGGAAAAGTCGGCGCCTATGCATAGGATCGCATACTACTAGATACGTCATCGAAGTGGGTTTAAACAACAGCACACATTATTGTATTATGCATTGCACTGTGAAGTGTGCGTATGTCACTCCCCACGTACGATGAATCGCGGACGACCCACCGTACGTGGAATTTAATGGTGCGTTCTTGATGAATGAACTACACGGGCCTCCCCCCCCCCCCCCCCCCCCCCCCCACTGGCGACCCAGGTTTTAATGGATATTACAGCCTAGCAAGCACTCCTCTCTGCATACTTTCTTCGAGACATTTTTGTTTTGTAAATAACCTAGCGTAGAGGTTTATCTTCAAAAGACATCGTTTGAGCTTGGGTCCTAGTCTGTTTTTTTTTGGATGGCGTAGGAAAGTGGCATTTGACTGACATCAGAGGGTTGCACGCTTCATTCATACAACTTTCCCTCTTTGTTACTGTTGGGCCAGCATTTTGTGACACCTGTCAAATTGCTTTCGGCACTGACGACGACGTCGTCGTCGGGTCAAATATCGGTTGTATTTTGTGACCTTTTTGGTGATTGTATTCGATAAAAATACTATCGACATTTATCGATTGAATAATCTTTAGTGTTATTTATAATGCGACTTTGAATTCCTGCATGACATTAAATAAAGTGGAACAAAATTATTTACTTTCTGGTATAACTGCGCAACAGAGATTACTAGTGTACGCACACACGACACAACTTCACACATATGCGCTTTCTGTGGTGCTGTCAATTTGACCGTTTTTTTTTTCTAGCTAGATTTAGCTAAGATTTTGTCTATCAAATTCACAATTAGGTAAATATTCCAGCTTATAGCATTACATTTTTCGATAAAATTATCGATAGCAACTACATGACTATTTCAACTTTGTCGTAAACTGGCAACACTCCAAACGTCACTTTCCTTGGTCACAGACTACAGGTTATTGTTTTCTCGTTGCCATGTTGCGACCGGTGCGGTGATGTGAAGTGAGTTCCTAAACATTTGTTTCATTTACTGCGGCGGAGAGGACACACTGCTTCAGTATTATTTTGTTACAGTGGGAATAAATACCCAGAGACGGCACTGACATGCAGACAGGTCCAGGGGCGTAGGTAGCCACGGTAGAGCAAGATGGGGCACTTGCCCCTCACTAGCAGAGGAAACATGATTTTTACTTTATACACCTTTTTACCACCATCACTTTTTTAATTACATGTTTACAATTAAAGTATCCAAATTTGTAATGAAAAAAAAAAGTTTTTTAATATACAGGCTAATTATGTGAATAACTGCAACGCTTAAGGGAGTGATTTTGAAACTCAACTGGACGTACCTAGTAAAAAAAACATGCTGATGAAATTTGAAAAAAGAAATCACCACCAACGCGTTACATTTTGAGGTTTAATAATATTTTACATCAAAAACAAAAACATCTGTATTTTTTTTAAAGTTTGAGGTGCAGTTATTCGTAAAATCTATCAATCTTTATGTATAAACTGTGTAGCTTGCCCCACAGTGGAAAAAATCCTCGCCACGCCCTTGATAGCATAACGCCTGTTTCACAATGGGATAAAAGTTAATGCCGCTGTCTCTTTTATTTAGGTATTTATTTCCCTGTTTGTTACTGTTGGGCCAGCATTTTGTGACACCTGTCAAATTGCTCTCGGCACTGACGACGTTGTCGGTCAAATATCGGTCCAGCTTAGTGTATTTTGTGACGTTTTTATACTGAACTCAGCCCGAATGCAGTGAAAATGAGGCGTTTTGCCATGTGGGTTGGTTGATAATATGGTAGGTAATATATGCGTAAATTCTATGCAAGATTTAGAAGAACATTTTGCATATTATCCCAGATTTGTGCAGCAAACGAAAACTTGTCACACAAAAAGTTACCGTGTAACCCACGATTGCAATTATTGTCACCGCAAGAAAGTCGACACAACTCAAGGCATACGTGAAGTGAAAATTGTAACAAAAATTGGGGTTACGGGAAGGCAGGCACCTCCGACTACTTGTAAAAACGTAAATGTTTTGTATATTTTATTTTACAATAAAAACTTCGAAATTGGGAACAATGGGTACCTACCTATTCGGGTTGGTTTGGGCTGAGTCAGCGTCCCAACTTTTTATTGTGATGATATTTTTAAGGTTATTTTAATATTTAATAAATTTTTTTTGTTAATTTATTCTTTTGTTTTCATTTTATACTTTTGTGTTTTCCTATTCCTTTCCTAAATTTTTATTGTATCGTTTTGTGTTTGCGAAAAATATAAAATGTCCACTTCAGCTGTCTAAAGAAATATAAATTTTACAATAAACTTGCAGTCTGATTTTGAAAATAGTATTATTCTTAGGTTATATAAATAGGTACCTAGGTAACTATTGGTTTCGTTATAGCAATGTAGGTAAGTACACTGAAGTTAGCAAATTACGATGTACTTTTAGATGTGACCTATGAGTTTAATTGAAAGAGTTAAAAATAAAATTTTAAAAAGTTGTGTATCTTATCGGTATATACAAAACGTAAGTAATTGTTCAAAATAACATAATATTAATCAGCATTCAACGCACAAAATACCTTTTGCGTCTGATTACTTACAATATGGTGAAGGAGATATTTATTCCTGAAGGGTAATTAAATCGTTTCATGTACCTACCTAATGTTATAAACGTATTGTTGTATTGTATGTAACATAATTACTTACCTATTTAATGAAAAATTACAAAAAAATTACTTGCCGAGATAATTCGAAATGATAGGTAGATACTCGAGGTGAAATATCATTATACATATTTTTGACACACAGACAAATGCGGGTGTATTTTGTGCCACCTATACTATTATATTTGCCTGAGTAAATGTGTGCAGTTTTCCGAGAAAAGCGGCGAAAAAAGAACTCTGCAAAAGAACTGTGTTTTTGAGATATGAATTTTTCAAATGTGCGTTTTCGTGATATGTAAAACACACCTTATAAACAAATGCGCTGTACAACATAACATTACGTTCGCTTAGGCGCGGCGCACACGGGGCGTAGCGCTTGCTCCCATTCGCGTCGCGTTAGGCAGTTTTTACATTAAATTCGCGAATTAGTTTGTATGAAAACTGAAAATTTTTACTTACGCTGAATTCATAGATGGCTTTGATACATACATAGGTTTCTTTTAACCAAAATAATTTGGTGTCTTTTGACCTAAAAAGTTAATCACTTAATTATGTAATTAGGGAAAATAACTGTACATTTGTATAGATCGTAAATACGCCCGTGTATGACAATTTGATTTTGGACTCACGCATCTGCACCGACGTGTGTCACGATCACGAGGTGGTCTCATGCAATTGTGTGCATGCGCTTTATGTTAGGGACAAAGCAAATTGTGTGCAATGTGTAACAGTATCAGTACTTACTACCTATCCTTTTAAATTATTTGATGTTAGTTTAAAAGCACTTGGAATCTAATTTATTACGTATGTCTGTCAATTAGGTAGACTTGGGTTTCTCTAGCACAGCATTGACAACACCTGTGGAACATAGCTGGGTGTGCGAGAGTGATGGCGATATGGAGGCGTAGTAAGAGAGAGCGAGAGACAAAGATAGAGTGGAGTTCCCGTTGACAATAATACTGTATTTGTATCCGTTCACTTATGGATTAATTAACGCTATTGAACAATTTGATAAATAAAATGTGTTACTTAAATGGTTATTATGAGGTTTTATTTAAAATTTTATTGACTTTGAAAATAATTCAATTTGTCAATGTTGCATATGTATCCCATTTAGAAGTACCTATCAAGATATTTGATGTATCATGCATGCCATGCATCATCCTAGGAAGTATTTGCTAAAAAAAGAATAATTTAGTAGAGTAGGTATTATAAATTATCTCTCAATCTAACGGAGTTGCGGGAGTGCGTAAGTGTGTATTTGACTTCTATTTAGATAAAAACAACTTTGGACTCACACATATTTTCAGGCATATTGCCACTACTGCATTTGTGTTGTTAATAACACGAACAAATAAAAAAGTCCACAAATCAACATAAAGTTCTTTATTAAAACGTATAAAACTTATTGAGTGTACTTTCCTCAGGCAAGTATTCGTAGTCGTGTCGCCTCGTGGTCGCGTGCGCAAGCGCCACGACAAGTACCATGGACACAATGAACGCGATCCCCAGAGTCAGCCACCAGCCTAAGCCCACGCGTCCCAGGTTCTCGTACCACGCGGCTGTCAGCATGCACTCTCCAACCCAGTCGTGAGGAATCAGCGGACTCAGAATACTTCTGAACTGCTCTAAAGGACAACGCTCCTCACACCCAGGCAGCTTCAAGCGCTGCAGCCTCTCCCCAGCCACTTCGCGCCACCACACCTGGACGTGCACCTCGCCATCGTCGGTCGAGCGGTACTCTAGCGCTGCAGCCGCTACAAACCCCGGTGGCTTTCCGGAGTACAGCCCCAGCGCGCCGAGAAGCCCGGCCAAGACGGAATCGTGCGTTGCGTAGAGGCGAATCGCTTCCCCGATGTTGCTCGAGTCAAAATCGGACAGTTCCGTTAAGAGCGGACCCGCTCGAAGTCTCGCAGCTTCCAAGGTGCTGGAAGACCTTCCGAGGGCGCGCCCTGCCTCCGATCTCATCGGCTCAGGGAACACCTTCGTCGTCCAATCGGGAAGCGTTAGCCCAACCTGCCTCTCGATCTCCATGCACGTGTAGAGTTTCTCCACTGCGTTCAGGCTTCGAACTCGTTTCCCGCTGTGCTCCTCGAGGTAATCCCTCAGCTCCTGCATCTCTTGCGAAGGGTCATCTCGCTCGTTGAGGAAACTCTTGAGCTTGGGGCACGGCAGCGTACCAATGAGGGTCGTGTCGAGCTCCGGCGCGCGGGAGTATATCGGCACCGGCTGCCAGTCGAGATCGGACCAGCGATCGGTGCCCAGAGGAGGCGCAAGCCCTGCTAGGACGACGCCTGCCGTCATCATGGTACGAGCGACTTGAGATGACTGCGTCTTGATGCACTTCCAGTCGCGGACAGCCGGCAGAAGCGCGGCGTAACGACGCCGGAGACCAACGCCAAGAGCGTAGCCTTGTCTGCGTCCTTCTGCGGTGAGCTGAGCGAAGCCATCGTCCCAGAGCGATGCGTTCTTGTTGGGATCTGTCGGATAAGGCAGGCGAGGCGTGCGTTGTCCGTGGCGGAACAGGACGTGGACGCGAATGAGTTTCCCGTCTCGTCCGCCCTGTATAGCCTGCGGCCACCTGGCCTCGGGAGCTACACCAGCTCCTGCGGCCGCCGCCGCCGCCACCACGCACAGTAACCTCCACATGTTGACTGACTGGTCGTCAAAGGCGGACGAAAAAATTTGATGTGCATGCATTTGTTTAAATAGCTAATGGCTTGATAATCACTGTTGGTATAGGCAAAAGTCGTAGGGAACAATATCGTGCGAATCCTAATGAGATTTCTCAGTATTTGGGTGCAATTTTTGGATTGTGATGTACCTACCTGAGTGTGAGTGAGACGTGCTAAAAATAAACAATAAAGGCTTGTACCGTGTGGGGCCGGTACTTAAAAATAATAGCCCCACTGCATCTCTCCCCATGCATGTCGTTAAAGGCGACTAAGGGATAAGGACAAGATGCCGCGCTAAAGGGCGACAGGCTCGCCACCTCTCACCTTGGCACGGTACTTCCACCGAGTCATGCATCAGGTGGGTCTTTGTGCCTTACTTGCTGCTTGATCTATTGAATCTTGTTCGAATACTTTGCGAAATGTGGTGTTCGGTGTTGTGCTGTAATTTACCAGAGTTCTTGCAGCACAACACCGATTACTCTGCTTACCCCGATTGTCGGGATTCAGCGTGTGTGATATGTATGTATGTATAAAGGCTTCTCTTCGCTTAAGTAACAACAACATCCGTGACCACCTACAACATCCGTGATGTCAGCCCATAACACCGGATGAACTTGGTGCCACGTCAGCGCTTCCCTTCGGTCGTGCCGGCTACACTGAACTGGACGGAAAACACAAACTATTTACATAGCCGTTTCGACCGACCTTTCATTCAGTGCGGTGCGGTGGTAGCAACCCGGGCGGGTTAAACCCTAGCACCTAGTAATATAAGAAGGGGGTCATATCCCTTAGTCGCCTTTTACGACATACACGGGAAGAGATGCAGGTGGGGCTATTCTTTTAAAGTACCGGCCCCACACGGTACGTACGTACGTACGTAAACCACGGTAGTATTTAATATATTTATAATCTGACTGTTTTTTTGGATATAAGTAGTTAGCTAATTTGGATAACACACACACACACACTCAAGTCATTTGCTACCTATAAACTCACATTTTTTTATGTCATTGCTGAGTCGGAGGGGCCAAATCGCATGCTCCGACAAGCCAATATCACCTCCGAGAAGGTAGGTCCCATACCGGAGACTTCCCTGGCTATACTGGAATAGAGGAAAACACAACCGAGGCTGCTATGCGGCCATCTTACATCCAGTGCGGTGGTACCAACCCAGTCGGCTACAATTTGAGCCTACCACCTAGTAAGGGGCAAGGGAAGGGACCTACAGTTTTACACCGGTCCCGAACGATGAAGTAGCAGGGGTAGGTATGCACGTAAATATTTTCGTCAGAAAAAAACTCATTGCTACACGCCGACCGGATTCGAACCGCGGACCTCTCGCATGAGAAGCCGATGCCCAAACCACTCGGCCACCCGCCGCTTGTCACTATATTAATCGACTCTCGACGTCCAAAGGTTGACTGGAAGAAATCCAAGCACACCTGGCCGACCTGGCTGACCGTGCTTCGGATTCCACGTGAAACTGTAGGGTCCTTCCCTTCTTACCTTACTACGTGGTAGGGTTTATCCCGCCCGAGTTGCTACCACCGCACTGAAGGAAAGGTCAGTTGAAATGGCTATGTAATTAGTTCGTGTTTACCGTCCAGTTAAGTGTAGGCGGCACGACCGAAGGGAAGCACTGACGTTGCACCTAGTTCACCACGGTGTTATGGGCGGACATCAACGAAGGATGTTGTAGGTGATATAAGCCAACCGTGTCAGTTTCCATAAAAAAATCTCTGAAATAAATATATAATAAAGATAATTTAAAAAATTATGTACCGTGTGGGGCCGGTACTTAAAAAGAATAGCCCCACTGCATCTCTCCCCATGCATGTCGTAAAAGGCGACTAGGGGATAAGGACAAGATGCCGTGCTAAAGGGCGACAGGCTCGCCACCTCTCACTTTGGCGCGGTACTTCCACCGAGTCATGCAGCAGGTGGGTCTGTGCCTTACTTGCTGCTTGATCGATATAATCTTGTTCGAATACTTTGCGAAACGTGGTGGTCGGTGTTGTGCTGCAATTTACCAGAGTACTTGCAGCACAACACCTATTACTCTGCTTACCCCGATTGTCGGGATTCAGCGTGTGTGATATGTATGTATGTAAAAAATCTCTATGAATCCGACTTTGCAACTATGTAAACAAAATGTTCTAATGTCCTTCTTTATGTTAACCAAGTTTTTGCCCGCGGCTTCGCTCGCGGTAGGTTTAATAGCAAATGTGACTTAAACGCAAATATAATAATAACCGATCGCTTCTCTCTCTCTCTCTCTCTCTCTCTCTCTCTCTCTCTCTCTCTCTCTCTCTCTCTCTCTCTCTCTCTCTCTCTCTCTCTCTCTCTCTCTCTCTCTCTCTCTCTCTCTCTCTCTCTCTCTCTCTCTCTCTCTCTCTCTCTCTCTCTCTCTCTCTCTCTCTCTCTCTCTCTCTCTCTCTCTCTCTCTCTCTCTCTCTCTCTCTCTCTCTCTCTCTCTCTCTCTCTCTCTCTCTCTCTCTCTCTCTCTCTCTCTCTCTCTCTCTCTCTCTCTCTCTCTCTCTCTCTCTCTCTCTCTCTCTCTCTCTCTCTATCTCCCTCTCTCTCCCTCTCTCCCTCTCTCTCTCTCTCTCTCTCTCTCTCTCTCTCTCTCTCTCTCTCTCTCCCTCTCCCTCTCCCTCTCCCTCTCCCTCTCCCTCTCTCTCTCTCTCTCCCTCTCCCTCTCTCCCCCTCTCTCTCTCTCTCCCTCGCTCCCCCTCCTCTCCGCCCTTCTCAGCCCTCTCCATCCAGCTACAGTCCGCGCGCGAGATCCGAGGAATCGGTATTTGTGGAAATTAATTTATTATAGAATTTGTATAGAATTTTAATATTATACATTTGTATAATATTACTCGCCTAGTATAGTATAATCATCACAAAATGTGAATCTCCATAAAAATTCTATACAAATTCTATAATAAATTAATTTCCACAAAATACCGATTACTCGGAGCTCGGGCGCGGACTGTACCTACCGTTCGACACTAAATTCCGTTCATACCTACTATTCTTTATTTGATACTGCCCAGCCCTATTGACTTTACGTTGGTGCACTCCACATATAAAAATCTGTTCAGTTGTTCCGGAGTTTACCTCAAACATACAGATAGAAGTTCCCTTTTATAAGAAGTAGAGATGAGATAGAGATAAAGGAGATAGACATGGAGATAGAGAAGAAAGAGATAGAGATGTGGTATAGTAGAGATAGAGAAAATAGATAATATGAAGATAGAGAAGATAGACATATAGACGATAGAGATAGAGAAGATAGACATAGAGATAGAGATAGTGAGAGTAGAGATAGACGTAGATACGATAGAGATAGAGAGTAGAGATAGAGATGATAGAGAAGATAGACATATGTAGAGACGATAGAGATAGAGAAGATAGACATAGAGAGATAAAGATAGCGAGAGTAGAGATAGAGAAGATAGACATAGATAGGATAGAGATAGAGAAGATTGACATATTATGTAGAGACGATAGAGATAGAGAAGATAGACGTAGAGAGATAGCGAGAGTAGAGATAGAGATGATATACATAGAGACGATAGAGAGTAGACATAGAGAAGAAGAAGATAGAGATAGAAATGTTTCTTGGAGTACCTAATAAAGTATTTTCTGTCTATGTAAGCCATTGGGAATGTGAGGGAATTGGAGAATGAAACGGCAAGTCATCAACAAGTAACAATAATTTCATTTCGGTACAATATGATAATGACAGTAGGTAACAAGTTACACAGCGCTCGAGAGTTACTAGCTTACATTCTAAAGTCTCGTTCACAGTGTTTAGTCAAGTACTTATTATACTTATATTCAGCCTCGATAGCTCAGTGGTGCAGACAGTCGACTATTGCTATTGATTGTTATGCAACGCTGGGCGCGGTCAGTTCATGGATGGGTGACCGCTCGACCGTTGGAGGCTGACCGTGGTTCGGATTCCATACGTAAAACTGTAGGTCCCTTCCCTTCTTACACTACTAGGTGGTAGGGTTCAACCCGCCCGGGTTGCTACCACCGCACTGAATGAAACGTCGGTCGAAACGGCTATGTAAATAGTTTAGTAAAGTGTTATGGGCTGACATCACGGATGTTGTAGGTGATGTAGAGAACCGTGTCAGTGTCCATTAAAAAAAAATTACGGCGTAAGGTGGTGGGTGACATGTACACCACTTGCTTGTCAGCTGTTAATCGTTGGCTGTCAGCGCGCCTCACCTCATAGACACAAAGAGATGGCGCCCTCGGAGTTCTGTACTATGAGATGGCGCCCTCGGAGCTCTGTACTCTGAAATAGCGCACTCGGAGTTCTGTACTCTGAGATGGCGCACACGGAGTTCTGTACTCTGATGTGGCGCCCTCGGGGTTCTGTACTCTGAAATGGCGCCCTCGCAGTTCCGTACTCTGAGATGGCGCACTCGGAGTTCTGTGCTCTGAGATGGCGCCCTCGGCTATGAGATGGCGCTCTCGGAGTTCAGTACCTACTCTGAGATGGCGCCTTCGGAGTTCTCTACTCAGAGATGGCGCCCTCGGAGTTATGTACTTTGAAATGGCGCACTCGGAGTTCTGTACTCTGAGATGGCGGCCTCGGAGTTCTGCAGTATGAGAGGGCGCCGTTATTCATCTGCGTCGCTTATGGTGATATTATTTGAATGAAATCCTTACTTTAGCATATAGCTGCCTACACGCGGACAATGGAAGTAGGAACTTAACTCGCTGCTTGACTAAACAGTGTGTTCGACGATTGACAGTTGTCCGCCGCCATTTTGTGTTGGTACAAAAATAGAAAATGGCCGCGCTCACGCGGGCGCGCGCGGTTGCCGCTCCGCCGCGGCGGCCGCGCGGCGCGCGCGGATCTCCTTCGCGGCGTGCGTGGAGATGGCGAGCGCGAGGGAGACGGCGAGTGTGGCCAGCTGCGCGCGAACGCATAGCAGCTGACGCGCGCCGCACGCCGCGGCGATGCCAGCGTGTCGCGCCGCCAACAGCAGCGACCAGCTCGCGCGCCAACCCGGCGCGCCGATCACTGATCCAGTCTGCCAGAACAAACAATTCGGGCACATAAACAGAGTAATAGTCGTCAGCATACAGCTCGTGGAGCGTACCCTGTCGGATACCTACAGTGTAGGTGACAATAAATAATAATCGATCCTGTAAATCCTTTA
The DNA here is from genome assembly GCA_946902875.1 of Nematopogon swammerdamellus. Lineage (NCBI taxonomy): Eukaryota > Metazoa > Arthropoda > Insecta > Lepidoptera > Adelidae > Nematopogon > Nematopogon swammerdamellus. The sequence goes on along the minus strand of OX336356.1, from coordinate 1,327,189 downwards.
TTTACAGGGATGCCAACGTGTGGAATGCACTCCCACCTGCATTCTTTCCTCTAATGTACAGTCTGGGGTCCTTCAAACATAATGTGAAGGTACACTTAGCCGGCCGACATGGTATTCGCAGTCCCCGTAAATAGCCGAATGCCCGTGGACGCCACCGTCGTCGGACTAAACCTCTGCTCTGCCAGCGAACATAACAATACTTCGCATTAAGCTAGAAACTCATTGGGCCCACGTACGCTACGCACGCGTATCTGGGCGCGTCGGTCTCCATACATTTTATATGGAAGAGTGCAGCACGCAGTTTCATTGCGCCCACGCCACCCTACGCTACGCGACACACGCGACGCCGATGCCCTGTTCCCAGATTTTCGTCAGCGACGTCAGCGAGTGGAGGGAGGTGGCCCACGTGTGCGTACGCGTGTGGCTAGTGAGTTTCTACGCCACACGCATTTGCGCGTCAGTGTGTCCAAGTTCGCGATACGGGCAAGACGCGTTGATTCCATAGCGACAGGAAGCATCGCAGATATATGTAAATAGATAGATGTAGGCGTAGATGCAGTGGAGCAATTTTTTCCAAGTAGGTACCGACCCACACGGGCACAGTGTCAGTTTCCATAAAAAAAACATGTGGAAATGAAGTACACACGATTGCTCTCATTTCTCACCCTTTAGGAACCTTGTCAAATTAACATTCACTCATTACCCCTAAAAAAATTATACAAATAATCAAATATTTTATTTTGACAGGGTTCCTGAAGTGTGAGAAATGAGTGCTGTCGTTCTTACCTATTAGATTAAATGTAATATTATTCAATTTGTCAAACTTTCTGTATTAGTAATAAAGACAGTCTTGGGATATAAATTATAGATAGATAGAATTTCTTTATTGCTCCAAAACAATTATTATTATAACAAATATAATATTATATATCTCGCGGCGGATGGCCGAGTGGTCTGGGTGTTGCGTCGTCGGCTTCTCTTGCGAGAGATCCGAGGTTCGAATCCGGTCGGCGTGCAGCAATGAGTTTTTTCTGACGAAAAAATTTACATGCAGAAGCGGTGTAAAACTGTAGGTCCCTTCCCTTGCCCCTTACTAGGTGGTAGGCTCAAATTGTAGCCGACTGGGTTGGTACCACCGTACTGGATGTGAGATAGTCGCATAGCAGCCTCGGTTGTGTTCTCGACAATGGTGCGCTGAGGTGCGCGCGCTCTGTACGAAAACTAACACCAGACTGACGTGCCACACGTACGAACGTCCGCGTCGGCGTAGTGTGTTCACTCACACACGCCCACGTACGCGGACGTCGCAGACGTGTGCGTCGGCCCAATGAGTTTCCAGCTTTAGTCTTGTTGCCTCTGCGTTAAGCTAGAAACTCATTGGGCCCACGTACGCTACGCACGCGTATCTGGGCGCGTCGGTCTCCATACATTTTATATGGAAGAGTGCAGCACGCAGTTTCATTGCGCCCACGCCACCCTACGCTACGCGACACACTGCGTGCTGCACTCTTCCATATAAAATGTATGGAGACCGACGCGCCCACGTACGCGTGCGTAGCGTACGTGGGCCCAATGAGTTTCTAGCTTTAAGCTGGAAACTCATTGGGCCGACGCACACGTCTGCGACGTCCGCGTACGTGGGCGTGTGTGAACTCACTACGCCGACGCGGACGTTCGTACGTGTGGCACGTCAGTCTGGTGTTAGTTTTCGTACAGAGCGCGCGCACCTCAGCGCACCATTGTCGAGAACACAACCGAGGCTGCTATGCGACTATCTCACATCCAGTACGGTGGTATCAACCCAGTCGGCTACAATTTGAGCCTACCACCTAGTAAGGGGCAAGGGAAGGGACCTACAGTTTTACACCGCTTCTGCATGTAAATTTTTTCGTCAGAAAAAACTCATTACTGCACGCCGACCGGATTCGAACCTCGGATCTTTCGCAAGAGAAGCCGACGACGCAACACCCAGACCACTCGGCCATCCGCCGCGAGATATATAATATTATATTTTTTATAATAATAATTGTTTTGGAGCAATAAAGAATTTCTATCTATCTATCTATATCTATCTATAATTTATATCCCAAGACTGTCTTTTACTAATACAGAGAGTTCGACAAATTGAATAATATTACATTTAATCTAATAGGTACGGACGACAGCACTCATTTCTCACACTTCAGGAACCCTGTCAAAATAAAATATTTGTTTATTTGTATAATTTTTAGGGGTAATGAGTGAATGTTAATTTGACAAGGTTCCTAAAGTGTGAGAAATGAAAGCAATCGTGTGTACACTTCATTTCCACATGTTTTTTATGGAAACTGACACTGTGCCCGTGTGGGTTGGTACCTACTTAGAAAAAATAGCTCCACTGCATCTACGTCTACATCTGTCTATCTGCATATATCTGCGATGCTTCCTGTCGCTATGGAATCAACGCGTCTTGCCCGTATCGCGAACTTGGACACACTGACGCGCAAATGCGTGTGGCGTAGAAACTCACTAGCCACACGCGTACGCACACGTGGGCCACCTCCCTCCACTCGCTGACGTCGCTGACGAAAATCTGGGAACAGGGCATCGGCGTCGCGTGTGTCGCGTAGCGTAGGGTGGCGTGGGCGCAATGAAACTTTTTTTTTTTTTTTTTTTTTTTTTATAGGCAGCCGGCGCGGGTGTCTGTGCCCAATACTTCAACGGAAGATCAGACACAGCCAATAACACCATTCCTCGCGAAACCACGCTCAGAGAGGCGCCATGCCGGCTATGAGGCGGACATAAAGGTTGTCGTCTAATTTATTGACACGCCTTTTGAAGATTCCCAGGTTATAGGTGGTGGGGAACACACTCACCGGAAGACCGTTCCATATTTTCGCCGTTCGACACAGGAAAGATTTCGAAAAACGATGTGTTCTTAGTAGTTGGGTGTCAACAACATATGGATGTTCCGAGCGAGTCCGGCGGGTGTGGCGGAGACGGATGGGGGCTGGAGGGATGAGAGAAGCCAATTCATCAGAGCAACGTCCATGGTAGTACCTATAGAACAGGCTAAGAGAACCGATTGTTCGCCTGTGGCCCAATGATTCGAGTCTCTCCGTGAGCTTGGGATCACCAATTAGACGGATAGCACGGCGCTGGATAGAGTCCAAGGACGCCAATAAGTAAAGAGGGCATCCACTCCACAGATGGCTACAGTACTCCATCACCGGGCGAACTTGCGCTTTATATAGCATAAGGAGCTGCGCCGGTGAGAAGAACCGTCTGCTGCGGTAGAGGACGCCCAATTTCCTAGAGGCAAGTGTGGCTTTGGACTCTATGAAACCCCTAAAACCCACATCCTTGGTCAATTCCACGCCCAGGAGGTCCAATTTGTCATTGTTAGGTATGGCCGTACCCTGGAACGTAGCTTGGAAGGGAAACCGGTCGGCCTTGGTAGAGAAGGCGCATGCTTGAGTTTTGCTGACGTTGAAATCAACAAGGTTCTCGCGGCCCCAGGAGGCTACCTTAACGAGAACATCGTCGACTCTGTTAACTGCGTGCTGCACTCTCCCATATAAAATGTATGGAGACCGACGCGCCCAGATACGCGTGCGTAGCGTACGTGGGCCCAATGAGTTTCTAGCTTTAGTCTCGCTGGCGCGCGTTATATGTCGTGCTTCCCATAAAAAGAGGAAGAAACGGAATAATATTGTACATCGGGCTTTAGAAAGAGACAATCCGGTTGTAGAGCGTCGTCTCTGTCGCACAGAGACGACGATCGTTCGTTTTGAAGCGATGATTTTGGTAAACTTGTCGAGTCTAATTTTAGAGTGTAATCCATCAAAGATATATTATAATATTTCATCAAAGTAATCCATTTGGATTTCAGATAGGTAAAAAAAACTAATGAAAAACGACACAAAGTCATGTAGACTTTTATATAAATATATATTAGCTATTGCCCGCGGCCTCGTAAAATGTGTTTGTACAAGTTTAAGAGTTATGGAGGAACATACATACATACAGAAAAGATTTCTAAAAATCGTTAATTTAGTTTTAGTATTATACATAGAGTCTACAAACGCAGTATCTCATAAAACAAAGTAACTTACTCCATGACCATCCCTTACAGATTTATATTATTTATTAGTATTGATTGATGATGATATTTATCTATACATATAATAAAATCGTAAAGGTAAGAAAGTCTGTACATTGAATGTATTCGGAAAAAAACTAACCAGGGTGGCTTAAAATGAGATACTGAACATGTTAGAACAGTTTTTAAAATTTTTGTTTGTTTGTTTGTTTGTTTGTTTGTCTGTACGCGCATCACGCAAAAACCACTGAACGGAATTAGACGAAACTTTGTATAGTGGCAGTTTATATGCCGGGTTAACATAATACGTAAAAAAAATAACAAAAATAAAAAAAAAATTAACAATTATAAACATTATTGCGCGTTTAAAATCACGTAGTCCAAAGTACATAATTATATCTTGAGAACTGGCAGCAAATACAATTTGAATAAAATATTCATTCGAAATTTAAAAATAAGTAGATACAACGAAAATGACAGTTCTTCTTTTTTATAACTTGAACACAATAGTCTATACATATCTATTCTTTCTCATTGTTCTTTCTATACATATCATAAAATCGTAAATGCAAAAATGTCTATTTGTACGCGCATCTCGCAAAAACCACTGAACGGAATTTGACGAAACTTTTTATAGTGACAGTGTATATCCCGGATTAACGTAATAATTAAAAAATATAATAAAAATCACGTAATCCAAAGTACAGGTAAAAAACAATTTTAAATGTCATGTTGACAACGGAGAACTGTCATCTCGACGTGAGCTGGCCGGTGACAAATTGTTTGATGATGATAAATAAAAATAATAATTGAAAGTCGAAGTTATGTCGCTGTCATTATATCTGTTGCCCGCGGCTTCGCTCGCGTGAAATTCGTATTTAAAAAAAGAAAGTAAGTAACTAAAGGCGGGCCCGAAGGCGGATCTGCGCTCACGTAAACGATATTCTTTCTCGATGAAAGTAACTAAGGGCGAGGCGGAAGGCGGAGCTGAGTTCAGGAAGAAGAAAAACATTCTTAAAGAAAGTAAGTAACTAAGGGCGAGGCCGAAGGCCGAGCTCTATTCTGGAAGACCATAAACCTTCTCGAAGAAAGTAAGTAACTATGGGCGAGGCCGCAGGCCGAGCTGCGTTCGGGAAGAAGCTAAACCATCTTAAAGAAAGTAAGTAACTTAGGCGAGGCTGAAGGCCGAGCTACGTTCGGATAATTGAAAAACCATCTCGAAGAAAGCAAGTAACTAAGGGCGAGGCCGAAGGCCGAGCTGCGTTCAGGAAGAAGCTAAACCATCTTGAAGAAAGTAAGCAACTAAGGCGAGGCCGAAGGCCGAGCTACGTTCTGACAAATGATAAATCATCTCGAAGAAAGCAAGTAACTAAGGGCGAGGCCGAAGGCCGAGCTGCGTTCAGGAAGAAGCTAAACCATCTCGAATAAAGTTATTTAATATTAAGATTGAGTTAATTTAATTTAAATTTTATTATAAAGTCCACGCTTCTAACGGAAAATATACCGTGCATCCTAGAACCTCGCGGTTATTCCCGGCTGGATGGCAAGAGGCCCGATGCTATCACCTTAGTGCCATGGACTAAGGGTAGTTCTTTGATGTGGAACGCCACTTTTGTTCTCACATTGGCTCCAAGTCACGTTAGGACATCTTCAAGAGCGGCTGGCGCGGCCGAGGCTGGGGCGGAGAGCCTCAAACGCAGCAAATATAGAAATATAATTCAAGATTTCGAATTTGTTGCGTTTGCGGTTGAAACCCTCGGTCCGTGGAGCAGTGAAGCCAAAAGAGGCTTGAGCTGGTTGACGCAACTGGTGTCCCGCTATCAAGGGCTTATGTACTTCATTCAAAGAGTAAGCCTTGCCATCCAGCGGGGTAATGCCGCAAGTGCTCTAAGAACATTTGAAAATGCCCGTTTTGATAGTTATTTTAATGTTTGTTAGGTAGGTTTAATTCTTTAGTTATTAATATTACTTTTTTATTTTTATGAAATAAATAGATTGAGTAAACGATATTATATTCTATCGAAGAAAGGAAGTCTTTAAGGGCGAGGCCCGAAGGCGGAAGAGGGTTTTTGGTTTACCTGAACGCAGCTCGGCCTTCGGCCTCGCACTTAGTTCCTTCCTTTCTTCCAGAAGGTTTATCGTCTTCCTGAACGCAGCTCGGCCTTCGGCCTCGCCCTTACTTACTTCCTTTATTTGAGAAAGGTTTATCGTTTACCTGAAAGCAGCTCGGCCTTCGGCTTCGCCCTTAGTTAGTTACTTTCTTTAAGAAGGTTTATCGATTACCTGAACGCAGCTCGGCCTTCGGCCTCGCCCTTAGTTGCTTACTTTCTTCAAGATGGTTTAGCTTCTCCAAAGAAGAATGTAAGTATTCTTCTTTGGAATACGAATTTCACGCGAGCGGAGCCGCGGGCTCAGCTAGTTATAGCAATATAATTCTACACAAAATTCCATGAAGTTTTATTCCACCGCCGCTGTCTGCTGTCGCTCTGACACGTACCTACGCGATTAAGCAGAATAAGAATAAAAACTTTACGAACAAAAGTTGTAGGAAACGGTACGGGGCGGCGGTATCTGGGTCACGGGAGACAAAGAAAGACTTAGCAACTAGTACCCGAAGAACTTTCCTTTGAACAGTCGCGAGGAACTCGCTTGAAGGAAAGTTAAGGTGGCCCTTATCTGCTGAAATATGTAACTAGTTGAAAGTTGAGTCTGTCTACCCAATGAGGTCGAGTCGAGGTATGGATTCCTCTACATTGGAATTACCAGAATAAATTACTTTGTTCCGTTTCGTTTTTAGCTTATTACTATGCCTACGCCGCGCCGCCGCCGTCTGTCTGTCTGTCTGCCCTACTGCTGTATCTTTTCGAACCGTAATAGCTGTGTTGTTATGTCGGATATAACAACAAATAATAAAAAATAGAAAAACATATTTTTGTTTTAGTACGGAACCGCAATTTGTGCGAGCCTGACTCGCCCTTGACCGCTTTTTTTTTAAATTAAAAAATATGATAAGACCGTCCGTCGCCAGGTGGGACGACGTCAAGTATGTGGGCGGAAAGCAGTGGCTCCGCTGAAGGCCGGGAGGACAGTAGGAAACTTGGAGAGCAGTGGACGCTAAGACTGACTGGCATCAACGGACATGGATATACCTACTATCAGGTATTTCTCTCCTACGTTTTGTTTATAGACGTCCAGAAATACCAGCCTTGCGGCTATAAAATCCAGACGTCTCCCTCTTGCGAGTACAGTGATCATGTATGCCAGATCGAGGCCCCATAGCTGTACAATTCTTCCGAAATAAATTCCATGGAAAACACAGACTGAGGCCTTTCCCCAGCCGATCCGACCCACCACCCGTCCACCCGAAAGAACCCCCGACTAAAGTCGAGAGCCGGGGGTGAAGCCATCACTGCCACTGGAGTCCAACAACAGCCTGTGCCCAGGGCCACAGCGTTTTTGTACTAGCCGACAGCTTTTGTTTTCACCAGCTATGTATATGCGTGGAAGTGCATATGACCACCACCTAATGTGTACCGGGGATCCACCGGTCTTGAAGAACTTACAGCGTCTTTGACTTGTGAGCCGGGAGGACAGTAGGAAACTTGGAGAGGCATATGTCCAGCAGTGGACGCATGACTGACGTCATTCCATTTCAACGCACAACCGACCTGCAGCGTGTCCCACAGAGCGCCGCAAGCGCCCCACGCGGCCGCCGCGACCGCCGGCAGCGCCTGGTCGGTCCTGGCGGCCCGCCAGCGCAGCAGCGCGAGCAGCAGGCACGCATGCGCGGCCGCGCCGCCCGCCGCCAGCGCGCCGCGCCGCCCCCGCGCCGCCGCCATGCTGAGCGTGGCGGCAGCCAGCGCCTGCAGCGACCCCGCGCCGGCCAGCGCCGCCCACGCCGCTCCCCACCCACCCACGCACACCGCGTACCACTGCAAGCATGGCCATCGACACAATATAGAGGAATGCTGCAATGGAGTAGGCAGAGACAACGGATATCCACTTGCCACGGTCACCTGACTGGTGATTCTAGCGGTCAAAATGGAGAGCCCTTTTTCTTTTTTTTTTATGTATACTGACATGGTTGGCTACATCACCTACAACATCCGTGATGTCAGCGGGTGAACTAGGTGCCATGTCAGTGCTTGCCTTCGGTCGTGCCGGCTACACTGAACTGGACGGAAAACACAAACTATTTACATAGCCGTTTCGACCGACGTTTCATTCTCACAACCCGGGCAGGTTGAACCCTACCACCTAGTAAGGTAAGAAGGGAAGGGACCTACAGTTTTACGTGGAATCCGAACCACGGTCAGCCTCCAACGGTCGAGCGGTCACCCATCAAGTACTGACCGCACCCAGCGTTGCTTAACATTCAATAGCGACAGTCGACTGTCTGCACCACTGAGCTATCGAGGCTGACAAGATATAGAGGAATGCTGTAATGAGGTAGGCAGAGACAACGGATATCCACTTTTTTTCATGTAAACCAGCATGGGTGGCTGTGCCGAGAGACCAATGGTGCAGTCGACAGAGCCAAAATCACCCCTCCTCGCGAAACCACGCTCAGTTAGGTGCCATGCTAGCAGATTTGCGGGCAGTTGCTAGGCTGTCTAGCCCGTTAATACGACGCTTGAAGACACGCAGGTTAAATGATTCAGGAAATACACTCGCCGGAAGACAGTTCCACACTCTAGCGGTGCGACAAGGAAACGATTTAGATAACCGATGGGTTCTCAAAAGCCTAATGTCAACAAAAAATGGGTGCTGAGTCTCTCTGCGACGAGTCATGCGGAGATAGGGACGAATATCCACTTGCCACGGTCTCCTGACACACCTCTGACTGACGTCTCTATTACACTACACTCATAATTTTCTTCACATATCCTGTCGGTTCGTAGGTACTACACAATTGACTAGTTGGTCCGATTGGCTCCACGGTTCTTTCGTTAGTCTTCTATCATCAATTCTTCTAGCATGACTGAGCCACGGAAGCATTCCTTCTACAAAACGAAAGGTTCCCCTGAGTAAGTACCTTCTTTCAGCCTTGGATTCTATTCAGCGACGAGCTATTCGCCTCATTGGCGACTCTGTACTAACAAAGGATCTTCAACCTCTAAAGCACAGACGTATCGTTGGGTCATTGAGCCTGTTTTATCGGTACTACTATGGCTGCTGCTCTGACGAAATTGCTTCCCTTATCCCTCCTCCTCCTGTTCGCCTTCGAAAAACCCGCCATACTCTCGCGGATGACCCCTTTGTAGTGGACAGAAGAGTTCTTCGAACTGCACGATTCTCTAAACCGTTCTTGTGCCGCACTGCAAAGGTGTGGAACTGGCTTCCGGGGAATATATTTCCCCACTCCTACAATCCACGGACCTTCAAATCGCGGGTTAATAGCCTTCCCCCATCGACATTAGTCCACCTCCAAGCCGGACTGGCACCTCCTCGGGGGTGAAATTGGCTGCGCCTGAGGCTTCGACCTCGAACACAGCCACCTAGTTTGTAAGCAATAAAAAAAACCTTCCTAATTTTTTAAATTCCAAGGAAAAGCTCGTCCGAGTTTCTACTCACCTTTATATAAGCAGTATAGATGAAGCCCTCCTGCAGCCCGATGAACAGAGCCATAGGGGCTTCCAGCGTCCACCTGGAGTCCTTGAAAGAGGCTCTCGTAGGGGCGGCGAGCTCCGCGGGCGGCGCAGGCGGCGAGCTGGTGGCCCCCAGTGTTCCCAGCACCACCGCCACCAGGGTGAGCACAGACCACGTGGAGAAGAGAGTTCGTCTGCCGAGGGTGTTCAGGGCTGGGGTGGTGTCCCCGCCGGGGCAGCCAGACGCGCCACAAGTCCGCTCCTGAACCGGTGTAAATCAATATAAATCAATACATACTTACATACATACATATCTATCACACATTCTGAATCCCGACAATCGGGGTAAGCAGAGTAATCGGTGTTGTCTGCAAGAACTCTGATAAATTACGGCACAAAACAAATCATTGGTCAACTCAGCCCACAGCCCACTCAGCCCGCGGGCTCAAATGACCACTATGAAATATAAACCGCCCACCACGTTTCGCAAAGTATTCGAACAAGATTAAATCGATCAAGCAGCAAGTAAGGCACGAAGACCCACCTGCTGCATGACTCGGTGGAAGTACCGTCCCAAGGTGAGAGGTGGCGAGCCTGTCGCCCTTTAGCACGGCATCTTGTCCATAACCCTTAGTCGCCTTTTACGACATGCATGGGGAGAGGTGCAGTGGGGCTATTCTTTTTAAGTACCGGCCCCACACGGTACCGGTAACTAAATCAATACCTAGTAATAATAAATATTGTAAGGGATGGTCATGGAGTAATTTACTTTGTTTTATGAAATATTGCGTTTGTAGACTTTATGTATGATACCAAAACTAAATTGACGATTTTTAGAAATATTTTCTGTATGTCCGTATGTTCTTCTATAACTCTTAAACCGATCATCCGAATTCGATGAAACTTTTAGACTAAGATGTGGCTCTCATACGAACCGAATTGTTCCGCGCGCCGAAATAAAGGTACGGCAGCGGGCTTACTTACTTTCTTCTTTTTAAATACGAATTTCACGCGAGCGAAGACGCGGACGCGGCCAAAAGCTAGTAAATAAATAAATAAGCCATACACTGCCTAAAATGGCCTCATTTAAGCTAATCATACGAGAAAATTTGCATTTATTTTAATTCGTTCCATCGGAAAAGGGTCCGACTCCGAACTAATTATCCGGAAGACTAAAGGGACCAAATATTCGAATACTAATTCAGGAGATAACCGATTTCATTGTACACGTTAGCCGCCCCACTGGAGTCGACGTTAGAAGATGAGGACTAGTGGGCAAAACTTGCCAGCTGGACTATAAGCAAATTATGTTTTGGGATTGAGCGCCACTTTCAAACGATAAGTTCATTTAACCGGAATAATGGATACAACTGAAAATCAGCACAACAGATAGAATAATATTTTTTTGTATGTAAGTGGGGCTTCGATCATAAAAAATATTTGTTCCGTCTACGAAGTGGGTTCACTGGCAACGTTTTGACCCATGATACCACGTCGTTTTGTCAGATGTCAAAGAATAAACAACAAAAAAATAAACAAAAAAGTTAAAAGGTTATAAAGCTGGGATTTTGGTAATTTTAAAAAATAAAGAAAAAAAATCGCATTTCGATACCACGTGACATCTGACAAAAGGTATCATCGGTCCAAACCACAGAGCATCGAATACCGCGCGCGCCTCTCCTAGAGGCGAAAGTAATAATAATATTTGAAACCCAATAACTGCACGCAGCGCCTGTGGCAGCGCTGCTAGCGCTTCGTATGTGTGTGTGTGTGTGTGTGTGTGTTAGTATCGACACTACACACAAAGAGGAGCAAGTTAGGCACACGCACAAAACAAATGCACACGCACAACACACATAGGTATGTAAGTCACACGGGTGGCCACGCCCACAGGTTTCAACGGCGTTGTAGGGAAATCCAGTATCGCGCTCAGGGCGTCTCTAGGAGGGGGCGCGCGCGGTATTCGATGCTCTGTGGTCCAAACGTTGCAAATGACCCCACTTACCTACAAAAAAAAATTATTTTTCGGTCGATTTGCCGAACACTTTGTATAGCTTGTCAATAACTAGACCATTAACGTTTTTTTTTTTTATGGAAACTGACACGGTTGGCTACATCACCTACAACGTCCGTGATCACCGGGTGAACTAGGTGCCATGTCAGTGCTTCCCCCTTTGATCGTGCCGGCTACACTGAACTAGTTGGAAAACACAAACTATTTACATAGCCGTTTAGACCGACGTTTCATTCAGTGCGGTGGTACCAACCCAGGCGGGTTAAACCCTACCACCAAGTAAGATTAGGAGGGAAGGCACCTACAGTTTTACGAGGAATCCGAACCTCGGTCAGCCTCCATCGGTCAGCGGTCACCCATCCAAGTACTGACCGCACCCAGCGTTGCTTAACATTCAATAGCGACAGTTGACTGTCTGCACCACTGAGCTATCGAGGCTGACACGGCTGACACGAGGCTAACGTGTCGTGTGGTGTATATACCTATTATTTGAAAGCGCTCAGGATTCTAAAATATATTTTTTTACAATTTTAGGTTCAGTGGTCTTTATGAATAGCTAAAATGTGGAAAAAATCACCGCCTGTTCTCCTAGGTTTAAAAATTGATTTTTTTTATTTTAATATTGTTAGTAGATATTAAGGCATAGATTACAGAAATACTTCAGGGTTTTCGACAATGTATTAATATTTTTTATATTTTAACTACAAGAAGCAATGGTTTGCCTGATAGTCGAACCATTGCTGTAATTTTAATTTAGGCGTTTCGTTATTTTCGAAAACACAATTATTTCAGTACGGAACCCTCGGTGTGCGAGTCCGACTCGAACTTAGCCGTTTTTTTATGTGGATTGATATAATTAATGTGTTACTTACGGCTTTGCTTTTATAAACTTGCCACAGATAATCTCTCATTTAATTTAATTTCATAATATACAGTCTAGCTAGAGTAGGTTTGATCAAATAAATTTCAGATGAAAATTTGCTTTTTCCTAATTTTCGAAATGTCTTAAACATTTTACGCTGTAGATTTTATAAAACACTTACTGCCCCAAGGTATAGAGAAATTGAGAGCGACTTTAGTGTTGAAAAAAATAAAGATAAACACTTTGCTTCTTGAAGTTTCTGTGCAGACCATCGGAAAGCTATATTTTATTCTCTCTCTACCGAATTGTTTATGTCAGAATCTATTTATTTCTGAATAGTTCATCTGCATAATTCCATTTTGATATTCCCGGCCAGCGGATATAAAGCTCTTCGTTCGCCCCTTGTCTCAATTATGTCGGCAATTTGCCGGGTAAGATCTTCGGATCTTACCCAGGCCCAGGCCCGGGGGTATCCAATCCATAGGTCCAAGAAATCGAGCTGATCCTTAGGGACTTTTACTTTGAGGGCCGCTTTAAAGTCGGATCCTTCGGTAGCGTCCTACGCTAAGCCTTCGTAGGGTAAGAAAGTTATCTTTTAGGGACTGCCCTGAGACCTATTTACTTCATCTCGAGGGATTCTTGAATGTTTAAATAGAAGGCATTACTGGTAGTTCAGTTCAGAAGATATCCTGAAATTATCGTATGACATCTTTATTCGCGTCTCAGTTGTGACTTCAGCCACGCTTCAGCCCACCAAACTTTGGCGAGCTATAAGTGCCAGGCAAGAACATATTTTTTTTATGTAATCCGGTATGGGTGGCTGAGTCAGATGGGCCAAAGCACATGCTCTGACTAGCCAATATCACCTCCGAGAAGGTAGGTGCCATACCGGAGACTTCCCTGGATTGCTGGCTATACTGGACTAGAGGAGAACACAACCGAGGCTGCTAAGCGTCCATCTTACATCCAGTACGGTGGTATCAACCCAGTCGGCTACAATTTGAGCCTACCACCTACATAGTAAGGGGCAAGGGAAGGGACCTAAAGTTTTACACCGGTTCCGAAAGGTGAAGCAGCAGGTGTAGGTATGCACGTAATTTTTTTCGTCAGAAAAAACTCATTGGTACACGCCGACCGGATACGAACCTCAGACCTCTGAGAAGCCGAGAAGCATGAGAAGCCGATGCCCAAACCACTCGGCCACCCGTCACCGAATTAGACGTAAAACCCTAACTATTTACACGAGCAGTTTCGACCGACCTTAATTCAGTGCGGGGAAGGGACCTAAAGTCTAGAAGCTGACAAAAATACACAAAACATGTAGTAGACAATTAGTAACAACAACCGTTTCTTGAAACATATTTTTTTTTAAGGAAACTGACACGGTTGGCTACATCACCTACAACATCCGTGATCTCAGCCCATAACACCGGGTGAACTAGATGCCATGTCAGTGCATCCCTTCGGTCGTGTCGGCTACACTGAACTGGACGGAAAACACAAACTACTTACATAGCCGTTTCGACCGACGACGTTTCATTCAGTTCGGTGGTAACAACCCGGACGGGTTGAACCCTACCACCTAGTAAGGTAAGAAGGGAAGGGACCTACAGTTTTACGTGCAATCCGAACCACGGTTAGCCCTTAACGGTCAAGCGGTCACCCATCCAAGTACTGACCGCGCCCAGCGTTGCTTAACCATCAATATCGACAGTCGACTGACTGCACCACTGAGCTATATCGAGGCTGACATCTGCACCACTGAAAGAATTCTTCTTAGAATCTTTTCTTTCCGACAAGTGGCTAGTTTCTACTTCACCTTTGAATGTCCAAGTCCAGCTTTTTCTCTCTCTTAATTAATTTTTACGTATTTTATTGTTATCTATCACAAAGAGTTAAAATTAAGTGTGCACAAATTAATGTATTTTTATTTTAAAATATCAACATAAAATACATTACAAGAATCTTAGAAACAAATCTTGGTAGTGATGTATGTAGCGCACCTCATAATCATCTTCCTGGAAGTAATCCTCAGGAGGTGGCCAGCGCGCCACTGTTCTGTTGGTAGGCGGCATCGTCGGCGCGCTCGACTGCAGCGCAGAGCTCGGCCACACAGTCACCGCGCCGCCGAGCAGCAGCGCCCCCGCCAGCAGCCCCGCGTCCTGAGCCCCTCGCAGAGCCCTCAGTGCCCTCCGCAGCACCACCCGCCTTCTCCCGTCGTCGTCCCGAGCGCCAAACGCCAGCGCGTGCGCAGCTGCCGTCGCGGCCGCAGCGTAAGCCAAAGACAGCGGTACTAGGACCATTCCCGCCGCCGCGTAGAGAGGCAGCAATGCTATCTCTGGTGTTCCGAACGCGTGCGCTATTAGCAGCAGACAGAGAAGACTCTGAGCCGCGCTAATAACAACCCTCGATCCGAATTTTCGCAGCACGATCGGAGATAGCGGAGCTGTCGCCGCGGCCATCGCGTGCATCAGCGCCAGAGCCACCGAGCCGTCTTCCGCTCCAACAACAGCCGTTAAGGGTAGGATTGCCGCTGCGGAGAGGGCTCTGGCGACGCACAGCGCCGCGAAGCGGCTGAGCGCGGCGTTGGGGGGCCGCGGCGGCGCTCGGCGTAGGAGTCGCCGGACGGAGGCGGCGCCGACCGAGGATGCGCCGGAGTCGCGGCGGCGCGGCGGAGGCGCTGGCACCGGCGCCGAAGAACGCGAGGGACGCTTCCATTTCCATTCTCTCACTTGCACAGTACTCGCCGGCTGCTGCTGGAAAAGGAAGAGCAATTATTGCAAATCACCCGTCTAGAAGGTTTTTATACTGTAAGAATGAACTAAGGATTGAGTGGTTGGCAGATGAACACCTACCGCTTCACCTACAGCAGCGGGCTCTAGTAAGGACACAGATGACAGGACGCAGATGTAGTAAGGAGCTTACATGTACGCGATGCCTGTGCGGGTCGGAGACGGTGCGCGCGGCGGGGCGCGGTGCGGGCGCCGGACGCGCGCGCTCCGTCAGGTCGGGCAGGCTGCCCATGCAGCCGCCCCCACCTCACCCCTCACCAGCGCCGCCTCACCGCCAGCACCCACGCTCCACCGGCCGCGACACCATGCTCTGCAAGCAACACCAACTCTCACTTCTACCTTGAAGTATCACCTTTGGAGAGACATCCCTCTGTAGTAGGGCAAAGTTGTCCACAACTTTGCCCTACGACAGATGGGAACTTTATATTCACCCGCCACTGACCCAAGCGCACCAGCCTTGCGGCCATAGCACCCGCACTGTGTCACACGACTTCATCATGGAACAATCATTTGAAAGTCGTTGCACGCAGGGAGGCCCGCTGTCGGGATACCACTAATTTGGCCCCGATGACGCGCATTGACTGCGGTCCAGCCCACTCCCCACTTTGGAAGGACTCATAAAGTCGTTCTGAAACGTCTAGGTCGAAGCGGCTATGTAAATAGTTCGTGTTTTCCGTCCAGTTCAGTGTAGCCAGCCGACATGAAATGAAGGAAATCACTGACATTAAACCTAGTTCATCCGGTGTTATTGGGCTGACATCACGTATGTTGTAGGTGATGTAGTGAACCGTGTCAGTTTCCATAAAAAAAACCCCGCCCAGTTAATAGCGATTCACAAACTATCCTTTTGGCCAGGCTAGTGGTCACCTTGCTAATCCGACCTTCCGAAACAAAGGTCAAACAAAGCCGTGATAACACTCTAACTCGAAATAGCACTCAGCCACTTGGCGAACTTCGCTGCTCCTCAATCAAAGTGTTCGCGAACTTTGCAGGGATTATTGAGATATTTGATCGGAGTTTGACCCCACACGCGTGGCCAGCTGGTTATAGGGCGGGACCGAAACGTGGTAAGTAACCCCGCCGAGAGAAACGAATGCATGTGGGAAATCGCGCGTAGCGTGTGTCTCCGAATTATGGCAGAGGTGGCATGGCAAGCAGCGGGTGGCCGAGTGGTTTCGGCATCGGCTTTTCGTGCGAGAGGTCCGAGATTCGAATCCGGTCGGCGTGTACCAATGAGTTTTTTCTGAAGAAATTTACGTGCATACCTACAACTGCTACTTCGCCGTTCGGAACCGGTGTAAAACTAGTTCCCTTCCCTTGCCCCTTACTAGGTAGGTGGTGGGCTCAAATTGTAGCCGACTGGGTTGGTACCACCGTACTGGATGTAAGATGGCCGCATAGCTGCCTCGATTGTGTTCTCCTCTAGTCCAGTATAGCCAGCAATCCAGGGAAGTCTCCGGTATGGCACCTACCTTCTCGGAGGTGATATTGGCTGGTCGGAGCATGCGCTATGGCCCTCCGACTCAGCCACCCATACCTGATTACATAATAAAAAAAGTGGGATATCACCCGTAGCGTCTGTCTCCGAATCATGGCAGAGGTGGAGGATTTCGACTTCTCTAGCTGGAGAAGTCTTTTTTTATGTATTCCAGTATGGGTGGCTAAGTCAAAGGGGCCGAAGCACATGCTCTGACCAGCCAATATCACCTCCGAGAAGGTAGGTGCCATACCGGAGACTTCCCTGGATTGCTGGCTATACTGGACTAGACGAGAACACAGCCGAGGCTTCTATGCGGCCATCTTACATCAAGTTTTTTTTTTTTTTTATGGAAACTGACACGGTTGCTACATCACCTACAACATCGGTGATGTCAGTCCATAACACCGGGTGAACTAGGTGTCATGTCCGTGCTTCCCTTCGGTCGTGCCGGCTACACTGAACTGGACGGAAAACACAAACTATTTACATAGCCGTTTCGACCGCCGTTTCATTCAGTGCGGTGGTTCCAACCCGGGCGGGTTGAACCCTACCACCTACTAAGGTAAAAAGGGAAGGGACCTACAGTTTTACGTGGAATCCGAACCACGGTCAGCCTCCAACGGTCGAGCGGTCACCCATCCAAGTACTGACCGGCCCAGCGTTGCTTAACCATCAATAGCGACACATTCGACTGTCTACGCCAATGAGCTATCGAGGCTGACACGGTGGTATCAATGCGTATAACCTATTAAAATGTTCTTGCGTATACCAATAGGTTCTGCAGATCTGTCCTCCACAGAACCGGTAAACTCTGGAACGCTCTCTGGGTTTTTTATATGGATGGATAATGACACGGTTGCCTACATAACCTACTACATCCGTGATGTCAGCCCATAACACCTCGGTGAGCTAGGTGCCATGTCAGTGCCCTTCGGTCGGGTTCTTCAAGAGAGGCGTGAATGAGGCACCGTTCTTAGAGGCACCTGTCAGGACGGCATGACATTAGCAACCTCCACGTATGACCGAATGTCCATGGGCGTCGTTAGAGCGCACAGACAGACAGACGGACAGACAGACGTTGTAGGCTTCCGTACGGTATATACGGAAACCGAAAAACTATTACGGAACATACTGAATATGCATATTAGGTCCCAATGAAATATTGTTAAAATGTTGTGAGTGAAATAAAATGTCTGAATGTGAACCTGTGGTTTTATTGCCCCAGAAGAATTATCGAAAACAATTTGCGTGTTTCTATGGCCATTCAGAGGGGGAATGCTGCGTCCGTCCTAGGGACAATGTGTTTGGCCCCTATAGAAAGTTAAAAAGCGTTAAAAAGCGGCGGGTGGCCGAGTGGTTTGGGGATCGGCTTCTCATGCGGGAGGTCCGAGGTTCGAATCCGGTCGGCGTGTACCAATGAGTTTTTTCTGACGAAAAAATTTACGTGCATACCTACACCTGCTGCTTCACCGTTCGGAACCGGTGTAAAACTGTAGGTCCCTTCCCTTGCCCCTTACTAGGTGGTAGGCTCAAATTGTAGCCGACTGGGTTGGTACCACCCTACTGGATGTAAGATGGCCGCATAGCAACCTCGGTTGTGTTCTCCTCTAGTCCAGTATAGCCAGCAATCCAGGGAAGTCTCCGGTATGGCACCTACCTTCTCGGAGGTGAAATTGGCTGGTCGGAGCATGCGCTTTGGCCCCTCCGACTCAGCCATCCATACCGATTTACATAAAAAAAAAAGAGGAAATCTTTTAAGACAATTTCAGCAAGCTACTGATTAATTTTTAAATTTTGTATTTCACAATCCAGGTGTAGATATTTCGGTCAATTGAAGCTACGGTTACAGTACACTAAATTAAATAATGCCTAGATTTAATGATTTTAATTGTATATCTGTGTTTAATGATTTTAATTGTATAATTTTATTTGTACCGTGTGGGGTCGGTACTTAAAAAGAATAGCCCCACTGCATCTCTCCCCGTCGCATGTCGTAAAAGTCGACTAAGGGATCGTCAGCCTCGGCAGCTTAATGGTGCGGTCAGTTAGTGGATGGATGACCGCCCGACTGTTGGAGGCTGACCGTGGTCCGGATACCACGTTAAACTGTAGGTCCCTTCCCTTCTTACCTTACTAGGTGGTAGGGTTTATCCCGGCCGGGTTGGTACCACCGCACTGAGCGAAACGTCGGTCGAAACGGCTATGTAAATAGTTCGTGTTTTCCGTCCAGTTCAGTGTAGCCGGCGCGAATGAAGGGAAGCACTGACATGGCACCTAGTTCACCCGGTGTTATGGGCTGACATCACGGATGTTGTAGGTGATGTAGCCAACCGTGTCAAGTTTCAATAAAAAAAAAAAAAAAATCTGTTTTGATTGAAATTTTATCATAAATCCTATTTGCGTCTTCCATCTCTTTTAATCATTCTATCTTTGTTTCAACAAGAACTATTTATAACGGACGTCACTATTCGATAATACTATACCTACTTCTCGGAAGGCTCGCGAATAAATATCCGCCCATTAGGGCGGGCGGGAGCGTGGGCGGCGGGGGGCGATGACGCCCGCCGGGCGGAAAACTTTTAGCTATTAGCATTTTGAGAACAAAGTTGTAATTCGTTTCGGAATATAGAGGCTGCCTCGAAGTTGGTAGGGGCTGATGAAACGGACGAGCTGTATAGAGTTGGCCCAAATAAGGGTTTGCAACCCGGAAGCTATAGAAACTTTTCGATAAAGATATCCAGCAAAGAAGAATGTTAAAGTCGCTCAGCGAGCTATGAAAATAGCAGTGCTCGGCATTTCTTTGACGGATAAAATCCGTAACGACGTGATACGTCAAAGGACTAAGGTAGTCGACATAGCTAAGAAAATAAGCCAGCTGAAGTGGCAGTGGGCTGGGCACATCTGTCGCAGACCCGACAACCGATGGGTTAGACGGGTGCTCGAATGGAGGCCACTTACAAGCAAACGTAGCGTGGGACGCCTCCCGGCTAGGTGGACAGACGAGCTAAAAAAGGTAGCCGGGAGTGGATGGATGACAAGAGCGGAAGACCGCGTGTGGTGCGCGTGCCTTGGGAGAGGCCTATGTCCAGCAGTGGACCGATACAGGCTGATGATGAAACAAGAATGAACTTCGTACACGAGAGAGTCGTAGTACATGTGGTTATGATTTAAATTTTTAAGATAGTTTAAGATTGTTTGTTGGTTTAATATATTAGGTTTATATCACATAGGTCAGCCCATAACACCGGGTGAAATAGGTGCCATGTCAGTGCTTCCCCCTTTGATCGTGCCGGCTACACTGAACTGGTCGGAAAACACCAACTATTTACATAGCCGTTTCGACCGACGTTTCATTCAGTGCGGTGGTATCAACCCGGGCGGGTTAAACCCTACCACCAAGTAAGATTAGGAGGGAAGGGACCTACAGTTTTACGAGGAATCCGAACCTCGGTCAGCCTCCAACGGTCAGCGGTCACCCATCCAAGTACTGACCTGACCGCACCCAGCGTTGCTTAACATTCAATAGCGACAGTTGACTGTCTGCACCACTGAGCTATCGAGGCTGACAAGCCTATACATACAAGGTATGTATGTATGTACCTCCATAACTCTTAAACCGAGCATCCGAATTAGATGAAACTTCGTACAAGCCCATTTTACCATTCGAGACACATGATAGGCTAAATAAAATTCAATTCCGGTCACGCTAAGATGTGGCTCTCATAGAAACTGAATTGTTCCGCGCGCCGAAATAAAATTACGGTAGCGGGCTTACTTACTTTCTTCTTTTTTTAAATACGAAGTTCACGCGAGCGAAGCCGCGGGCAATAGCTAGTCTTCTATAAATTTGAAACTTCGGTGTTCTCAATGAACCGTTTGCCGTCAGACAAACCAAAAAATAAAAGGTGTGTCTTGCTTGTGCACGAACAGTTTGTATATTTGGCCTGGTAGAACAAAGGTTAGCCGGTGTGAGGTCGCTGGGACCTCCACCCTACTCAACATGCTAATAAATACCTACTTGCTTACCGAACCCTTGAAATATGCAAAGGGGGCCCGAAATAGTCGAACATTATGTAAGGTAAATATTATTGTGTTGTAGGTACTATACAATCTAAGTCTCCATCTGAAAAGGTGAACTGTGTAATATCTGTTGATACCTGGCCAGAAATGTTTTGATTGATTTAGAATGAGGAACGTTTCGCGTCTTTAAAAATAAAAAAGGGAATTTATAGGTATTACTCCATTTCAAAACATGGAGTGGACGCAAGTGTGCGCGGTTTCGCGCCAACAGAGATTTCAAACTTCTTAAAAAAAATAAAAAAATAACACTGAGGTTTTTTATGGAAACTGACACGGTTGGTTGGCTACATCACCTTTTTTTTTTTATGTGAACCAGCATGGGTGGCTGTACCGAGAGACCAATGGTGAAGTCGACAGAGCCAAAATCACCTCTCCTCGCGAAACCACGCTCAGTTAGGTGCCATGCCAGCAGATTTGCGGACTGTTGCTAGGCTGTCTAGCCCGTTAATACGACGTTTGAAGACACCCAGGTTAAAGGATACAACGTCATCACTACTCATCACGGACGTCACCTACAACGTCCGCGATTTCAGCCCGGGTGAACTAGGTGCCATGTCATCAAAATCAATGAAAACATTTCTGGCCAGTATTCGAAATTTGAAAATAATAAGGTTGTGGCAGAACTTATGACCCGACTGCGTATACAGTAAATTTTTGTGTATCAAACGACTCAGTGAAGATTCGAACTTCGAACATCCCAAGAGGAGCGGCCGGCCTCGTACGGTTAGGACGCCGGCGGTCAATCAAGGCAGTATTGAGTTTAATTTTGTTTGTGAAGCTCGATCGCCCAGGTACTATAAAGTAATTTAACCTATAAACAAAAATATTCATCCATCATGGAGACCAAAGGCACGGTCCCCATGACGGACGCTGCGTTCCCCCGTTGAATGGTAATGTCAATACGCTGCTTGAAGTACCTACGTCCCGGCCCGACGACACGGTCCCAGCCAACGACATTCTACTTTCTGGACGGACCCTCGTCATACATTTTACCGGTAGAAAGTTGCGATTGGAGTTGTTCTATATATTGCCAATATTTAAAACAGCGTAAGTGCGCGAGCGCCTCATACATCACGTTACGTTTCCGCTCTGTGAACGTCGATAGAGTAAGACGGTTAAATGGCAATTTAATACGTATAAAGGAGAGACAACGATTGGAGAGGGTGCTGAATGCTCACCAATAGCGCGCCTCAATCCGGTGCGTTGTATGCCACTTCCCGATAATTTAATTCGTTGGTGCCAGCCAACAGGATGCCTCAATAAGCTGTTTTCCTATTTGCTTTGAAAAACTGACGGCATCCGGTCTCCACGCTCCAAGCGTCTCCACCGCGAAGGCCACAAACTCATAATTTTATTTGTAGTAAAAATTATGAGTTTTTTTTTATAGAAACTGACATGGTTGGCTACATCACCTACAACATCCGTGATGTCAGCCCATAACACCGGGTGAACTTGGTCCCACGTCAGTGCTTCCCTTCGGTCGTGCCGGCTACACTGAACTGGACGGGCAACCCAAATTATTTACATAGCCGTTTCGACCGACCTTTCATTCAGTGCGGTGGTACCAACTCGGGCGGGATAAACCCTACCACCTAGTAATATAAGAAGGGAGTCATATCCCTTAGTCGCCTTTTGGGGAGAGATGCAGTGGGGATATTCTTTTAAAGTAACGGCCCCACACGGTACATCGTTACCGGTTACTCTTGAATAAATATACAATTATAAAAAAACAATTAATAAATTGTATACGAACCAATTCTTGAAAATCACCAAAACTACCAGTTTGAGCAGAGTCTCCACCACATAGGTATAAATAAATGTCTATAAAATTCAGAAATTTTCCTACTACTTAGTTTTTTTCATGAAGTTTTCACGCATATATTTTAGAAATTCAATACGTATGACGTCACTATGTTAAGAAACAGACTTTGTAATGTTGATTTTTTTTTTGTTTTTCAGAAATTGAACCACATCTGATATTTTTCCGCTCTCCGATATGTGTCCCGTACTCCAAAAGGTCCCGTAATTTAGGCGTAATCACTAGATATGTTATTGTCCAAGCAGTTTTGTACTTTTGAACGATTAATTATTTAAAAAGAAACCACTCACTAAACCCTCCATTGACAATTGCATTGTATGTAAACCTCGTTAAATATTAATTACGTTTTACGATTTCGACCTAAAATCTACGATTTAATCCGCGTTTCTACTTCGCAGCGCCTCACGATTAAAAATAATGAAAATAGTTTTTGTTTTCCACCAAACACTACTGCGTCTCAGATGTATAAAAATTGCCGACCGCACAAGAGTGGGCGTTCAAAAACAGCCGACTGCGCTGGTTAGCGCCGCAGGGGCGCGGTCGCTTTGCCCGGCGGCGTCATTGCACTGGATGGATGCTGGGTCGCGGCGGGGCCGCGCGAGGGGAGAGGGGGCGTCGGGGGGTGAACTAGGGATGTGCTTCAGGCTTCAGGGACGCTCCGGTATCTATGATGTGCTAGGGTAGTTCAGTTTAAACCAATTTTACACTATTCATATTATTTACTTGCTGTGACCGCGGCTCCCGCTCACTCGCCCGATGTGAGAATGAGAAAAGATCTCAATCAACCAATCAGAAGCAACGAATTAAATATCAGAAGGCGTTCGGTGAGGCTATTGGTTGAAATATGCGGTGTGTGACTCGTGGATCCACTGACTATGTCTCACCATGACTCATTCATGGTCCCACAGTGGGACTCCCACTAGACCTAATATTCTGGCCTCGTGGTCCCACTTCTCGGTGGTACCACGAGTCATGGTAAATGTATGACTCTTACTTACCCCACTGGCTATGTTCCATTATATACAAAACAAAGTATTTACAGATAATCAAAAGAATTGGGCCTGAAATAAAAAAATTATAAGAAAATAGTTGGTTAATTTTTTTTTCATGTAATCAGGTATGGTTCGCTGAGTCGGAGGGGCCAAAGCACATGCTCCGATCAGCCAATATCACCTCCGAGAAGGTAGGTGCCATACCGGAGACTTCCCTGGATTTCTGGCTATACTGGACTAGAGGAGAACACAACCGAGGCTGCTATGCGGCCATCTTACATCTAAGTAGTACGGATGTACTAACCCAGTCTGCTACAATTAGAGCCCACCACCTAGTAAGGGGCAAGGGAAGAGACATTTTTTTTATGGAAACTTGAAACCCTAAATCATCCGTGATGTCAGCCCACAACACCTCGGTGAACTAGGTGCCATGCCATGACTCCGGCGCGACCGCACTAACAGCCGCGGGGGGTTGCACTCGACCGCAAACACGCGAAACGCGACGCTGGACTCGGCGCGGGAGCGCATAGATACGCACGGCGTATTCAAAATGGTTTGGAGATTGTCCGTTTTCCGACGCGGGAGAGCACGGCTCGTCGTTCCCGGACGCCGGTTGATGGAGATCTCGTAGAATTTTCCACCAGCGACGGGTAGGTGAAAAGGAAATAATTTGATTGGGAAGACAGGTAGGTAGGCAGGAAAAATGTTAGTACCCGCGAGATTTGAATGCACTGATCATTGATCATCAATCATTGATCAGAGATTAACCAAACTGTTTTGGTACATAGCCGCTTCAATCGACCTTTCATTCGGTACGATGGTATCAATCCGGGCGGGTTAAACGCTACCACTAAGGTAATAAGGGAAGGGACCCACAACTTTACGTGGAATCCGAACAAATTCAACCTCCAACGGTCGAGCGGTCACCCATCCAAGTACAGTACCCTTATCACGAGATTTAACCTACACCGCGTACTACTCTACGCCGTGTTCTCCGCATCATTTTGTATGGAGAAACGAAGTTCGCAAATCACTAGAGGCGCTGCTCCGTTTCTTCATACAAAATTATGCGGAGAACACGGGGCGTAGCGTAGTACGCGGTGTAGGTTAAATCTTGTGATAAGGTCGCGTCCAGGTGTGCTTATGATCGCAAACGACAGCCGGCCGATTGCACCACTGAGCGTGGTGACGTCATCGATCCAGAAGAACAGCTCACCACATCAGGTCACTTTAAATACTAACCTAACACAATAATCATAGATCACATATGCGCATATGTACATCACTAGACTCACAGAAGAGCGGGGGAGGCTGTGCTAGGCCAGGGGTGAGGGAGTGATGGGGTGAGCGGGGGTGAGGAGGGGACTGAGCATGCGCGATAGCCGCCCCGCGAGCTGTGTTCAACAGGAGAGGCCGGGTTGGGCGCGGGCGGGCATGGCACGATGGGTCGCTCGCCCCGACCGAGGTCGAACTGACTTCGAAACATTCAGTAAATAAATAATACCTAAATATGTGTTTTTTTTTTATCAAAAAGGCAGGTGCCATAGCCTAGTCTTCCCTTTGGATTGTTAAAAGTATAATTTTTGTTATGTAATCCGTTATGGGTGGCTGAGTCGAAGGGGCCAAAGCACATGCTCCGACCAGCCAATATCACCTCCGAGAAGGTAGGTGCCATATCGGAGACTTCCCTGGATTGCTGGCTATACTGGACTAGAGGAGAACACAAGCAAGGTTGCTATGTGGCCATCTTACAGCCAGTACGGTGGTACCGACCCAGTCGGCTACAATTTGAGCCTAAACACCTCGTAAGGGGCAAGGGAAGGGACCTACAGTTTTACATCGGTTTCGAACGGTGAAGCAGCAGGTGTAGGTACGCACATAATTTTTTTCTTCAGAAAAAACTCATTAGTACACTGCGACCAGATTCGAACTTCGCACCTCTCGCATGAGAAGCCGATGCCCAAACCACTCGGCCACCCGCCGGGAAGGGTCGCCCTAGACGCACGTACCTGGACCAGATCGGACATGTGCTCAAAAAGGGACAAGTGCACGACGCACTTGTCCGTTCTTGAGCACATGCCCGTAACCGACGAGCATGCATGAAGAACATTATGAAAGCGGAAGAGGCGGCAGAGGTGTGTCAGGATCGTGGCACTTGGCGATCCGTTGTCTCTGCCTACCCCGCCGAGAAACTGTGAAAATTTCAACGGGCTACCTATTACGGTTCAAGAGATACAGCCCTCGGACAGACAGACGGACGGACGGACGGACGGACGGACGGACCGACAGACAGACAGACAGACAGACAGACAGACAGACGGCGTAGGCTTAGTAATAGGAATTCGTACCGGATACGGAACCCTAAAAAGCAAAAAGTAAAAAATTATGTGAGTCCTGACGATGTCCCCAGAGTGTTCCTGACGATGACCCCAGAGTGTTCCTGACGATGTCCCCAGAGTGTTCCTGACGATGTCCCCAGAGTGAGGGACGAAATGTCGACAAAAGTGAGTCGCTTTCAGTTATACCGCGGAAACGAAAACATTGCTATAATGTGAAAGCCTAGGTAAAACCAAAGATATATTACGTACTATATACGTATAATATTTCATCTAAGGGTAAAACGAACATATTTTACTTCTCTTCGAGTCTAGTCCAGTAAGTAAGTATAGCCAACAATCCGAAGGGAACACTAGGGTATGGCACCTACCTTCTCCGTGGTGATAAAAAAAAACCATGAATAATAGAGAAGGGGAGCGAGCGCTCGAACTCGGCGTGGAAATGCAACGTCGTGGTCACGGCTCGCTCGGCTCGACACGTAGGAAGCACTGAGTACTCTGCCTTGGTTAGTTACAAAACTGTTTACTTTTGATATAGGTATGTAAAGACCAGTCGCCAGGCGTCCACAAAATACCGTGTAGCTGTGGGAAATCATACATCGGCCAAACAAAGCGCAGCGCTTAGAACCAATTTCCGAACACATCCCGAACAGTCAAGAACATGGACAATACCGAGTCTGCCATAGTTGAGCATCCGGAATGCAGCACTGGATAAGATTCGATCAGGTGAAAATTTTGGCCACTGAAAAACGACTCTTTCCACGCATCATCCGTGAGTCCATCGAGATTTCGAAGCATGCCAACTTCAACAGAGAAGACTCCTACAGGCTGCCTCCGGTATGGAATCCCGTGCTCGCCGCCCTGAAGAACGGCAGGTCTGGCAGTGTGCACCAGCAGCAGCTGGAGGACACTGTCAGTACATTCTGCT
The DNA here is from genome assembly GCA_946902875.1 of Nematopogon swammerdamellus. NCBI lineage: Eukaryota > Metazoa > Arthropoda > Insecta > Lepidoptera > Adelidae > Nematopogon > Nematopogon swammerdamellus. The sequence continues at coordinate 1,300,217 of OX336356.1, read as the reverse complement.
CCTCGGCGGAGGTGCGGAACGCAGCCCAAGCCGAATTGGTGCCTACTCACAGCTGCAACTACAATCTTCGCAGCCGCTCGCGGTTGACAGGCAGTGTTCTGTCAACGGCGGGCCCGACCGCAGCCAGGCACTCGCCCTGATGATGGACTGCACGCGCCAGTCCGAAACGTCGGCCATAGTGACCGCGTATTTCAACCATGATAAGCCAAACTCCAACCATATGAATATCCATGGTAGACTAATAGTATTTATAATTTCCGTTTACTTACTTAAAGGAGTAAGGAGTAAGACCCGCATAAGGGCGACAGGCTAGCCACCTCTACGGCACGGTCTTTCCACCGAGTCATGCAGCAGTCGGGCTTTCATCATGCCTTCTGCCTGTCCTGCTCGCAAATAAAATATAAAAACTCAGAGCTACGCGGGAATTTAAATTTGTGATTTAACTTTTATTTCTTAGGATTACTTAATTAATCTGGACACATGTAGCATTGTCATCAAGAGACGTGAAGTGAGGAAGACTAGACGGACGGAAGGTTGTCGTCTGAGCCGACCTTGACTCGGCTCGGCCTTCAGCTTGCACAGTCTAATGGATGAGTCAGCGGTCATAATCTTACCTTCGATCTGTCTCTCTCTTCATTACCTAGGTAACTGGTGACAAAACGGGTAAAATTATTTTTTTAGGGTTCCGTGGGGGTATAAAATACCCCTGGGGGTTCGCGTACCACACTTTGAGAAACCCTGATGTAGACCGTACGACGGATACGGAACCTAAAAAAGAATATAAAAGTTTAAAATATATATTTAGAAATATCTTTAAAAATTATCTTTAAAATCGCCGTTTTTAGGGGGTTCACCTAAAAACGGCGATTTTAAGCGTTTTATTTGCGATTTTCTCAAAAACTCTCAAACTTTTTTAAATTTGTTTTTGCCACCATCTTATAGCCCTCGTTGGTACGCGTCATTTGACAGCTCATAGCTAAATATTTACTTAGCCTTAAAACTCACGACACCAGGGCGAATTCGCACTCTCGCTGGAAATTGGGGACTATACTGAAGCCATCGAAAATACATTTTCATTTAAGAGGCTTGTTATCTATATTTCTTCGCAAGAAAAGAAACTCTAGTCTAGACTGCCAAGAAATTAAGCTGAGAGGTATATTTCATTACTTAAAAAGCTCCATATCAGTTGCTAAAACGTCCTTTGTGTTGTCCTCTCGGACTGTTGTCCGCGTCGACAGGACAGACAGCCGTATTATTCTATGAAGTACTACCCCACCCCACCGGTTTCATTTATAGGAGAAGCGAGGAGTTGGAGGGAACTTCGCAGTTCTCTTCTTCTCTATCTTGTCTATCTCTATCTTCTCTATCTCTATCTTCTACTCTATCTCTATCTTTACTTCTTAAAAAGGGAACATCTGTCTGTATGTATGTATGTTTGGGGTAAACCACAGAGCATCAAATACCTACCGCCCGCGCCCCCTACTAGAGGCGCCCTAAGCGATGATATTTGAAACCCAATAACCGTACGCTGAGCTGCTAGCGCTTCGTATGTGTGTGTGTGTGCTAGTATCGACACTACACACAAAGAGGAGCAAGTTAGGCACACGCACAAAACAAATGCACGCACACGCACAACACACATATGTAAGTCATAGGCCACGCCCACAGGCTTCAACGGCGTTGTAGAAAAAACGCGCTCACGGCGCCTCTAGTAGGGGCGGGCGCGCGCATTTCATGCTCTGTGGGGTAAACTGTTATATAGGCCATAATAACTAACAGATATTCTGCGAAAATTTCAACGGGCTACCTATTACGGTTCAAGAGATACAGCCCTCGGACAGACGGACGGACAGACAGACAGACAGACAGACAGATAGACGGCGTAGGCTTAGTAATAGGGTTCCGTACCGGATACGAAACCCTAAAAAGTAAAGAGTAAAAAATGTAATTTTATCATAATAAGGTAAAAAAAAGTAAAAGGGCTCTTACAGAAGTAATACGAGCTAGCCAGTATCCGACCGTTAAGACTAAGAGAACATGGACCGAAACTCGCGGTCTTGTAGGTATTATTATGATGTATTGGAGTATCTCATCTGTGGTGAGTGGGGCCGGTACTTAAAAAGAAAAACCCCCATGTATCGCTCCCGTGTATGTCGTAAAAAGCGACTAATGGATTAGGGCAGTGGTGTCCAATTGGTTTCGCCTTAAGGTGACGTGAGGCTGCGTCTGACTCGAATTTCAAGAAGTTTACCACCAATATTACTCACCTGATAGATTTCGTTTTCATATTTATGTAAACTTCATCTATGAGCGCAGATCGATAGCTTTTTGAAAACACGATACCGGTCGGACACCGCCTGGATTAGGACAAGATGCTGTTACAAAGGGCGACAGGGTGACAGGGTAGCCACCTCTTACCTTGGCATGGTCCTTCCACCGAGTGCTGCTTGATAGTAAAGTTATCTTGTCCGAATACTTTGTGAAACGTACAATTCACCAGAGTCCTGGGTAACCGGGGTAAGCATAGTAATCAATTCACTACACGGATTACTCTGCTTACCCCGGTTTTTTTATGGATAGCGCGACATATGGCATCGTTTCACCTCCGAGTAAGTTTCTAACGATGCCCATGGACATTCTGTGATGCACGGGGATTGCGAATGCCATGCCGGTCTGACAGGAGACTTTTCACGTCCCTTTTGAAAAACCCCAGGCTGTACTTGGGAGGAAATATATGGGTGTGCGAGATGGGAGTGCGGTCCACATATTCCCGGTTCTGTGAATAAAAGACCTACAGAGCCGGTTGGTGCGCATCCGTGGTAGGTCGATTGAATAGGGGTGCATCCCCTGCCCAGTACGCGTAGTGAGGAGGTGGAATGGGGACGGCGGAATCGCGTTAAACAGCTCCTCCGAACACTCCCCATGAAATAGACGATAGAACACACTTAGGGAGCCGACGTCCCTACGGAGTTGCAGTGGTTCTAAGTCGCGGGACACCGCAGGGTCACCCACCAGTCGCACGGCACGACACGACGACGCTGGATTGAGTCTAGCGGCGCAAGCTGGTATTTAGCTGAGCCATCCCACAAGTGTGAGCAGTACTCCAAGCAGGACCTGACCTGTGTTTTGTACAACTGTGTTTTCGGGATACATCGTGACAGTAGTACATGGATGGACCCCTATTCAGTGCCGCCCACTCACCCAGCTATCGTGAATGGGGCTAATTTGGTACGCGTGTGAGTAAATTTGGTCCTATTCAGGCGAGATTGCGTGATATCTCTTCCTGAAAGATCAAACGTTCTGAAGTATTTCGGTTCATTTCATCATTTTTGCCATCTGTAAGCCTCGGCAGCTCTGTGGTGCGGTCGGACGTCTGTTGTTAAGCACACCTGGGCGCGGTCAGTACTTGGATGGGTGACCGCGCGACCGTTGGAGGCTGACCGCGGTTCGGATTCCACGTATATAACTGTAGGTCCCTTCCCTTCTTACAATACTAGGTGGTAGGGTTTATCCCGCCAGCATTGGTCAGACAGCACTGAATGAAACGTCGGTCTAACTAAACGGCTATGTAAATACGTTAGTGTTTTCCGTCCAGTTCAGTGTAGCCCACATGAAATGAAGGGAAGCACCACAGCACTGACATGGCATCTAGTTCACCCGCTGTTATGGGCTGACATCACGGATTTTGTAGGCGATGTAGCCAACCGTACCAGTTTCCATAAAGAAAATAAAAAAAAATAATTTCATTATACATTAGAACCTCCATTGTGAACCACGGATAAATCAAAAGCTCTGAGATCACGCAAACTCAAAAGTAAAACAACAAATAATTATTTAAAAAAAACCGACCCTTAAAAGTCAAAAATAATTTCCGTTTACTCACTTTTGTATGAGAGCCACATCTTAGCGTAACTGGAACTGAATTTTATTTAGCGTATCCTGTGTCACGTATAGTCTCGCGTATAGTTAAATGTGCATATACTAAGTTTCATCGAATACGGGTGATTGTTTTAAGAGTTATGGAGTAACATAGATACATACAGAAAATATTTCTAAAAATCGTCGATTTCGTTGTAATATCTCATACATAGAGTCTCCAAACGCAGTATAGCATGGACGGCCTAACCTGAGGCGAACGCACGTACGCACACAAATGCATTTCTCTAATACAAATGCTTGACATGCACCTATACATGGCCTGAGCACTACTACACTCGCAGAATTTTATGCTCACCGTAATGCGTGAATGTATTTGTACGCCTCAGGTTAGAACGAACGACCTATCAATACTAATAATAAATATGTAAGGGATGGTGATGGAGTAAGTTACTTTATTTTATGAGGTACTGCGTTTGTAGACTCTATGTATGATACTAAAACTAAATTGACGATTTTTAGAAATCTTTTCTGTACGTATGTATGTTCCTCCATAACTCTTAAACCGATCATCCGAATTGCATGAAACTTAGTGCAAGCACATTTTACCATACGGGACACAGGATAGGCTAAATAAAATTCATTTCCGGTTACGCTAAGATGTGGCTCTCATACAAACCGAATTCAATAGTTTTGTGCGCCGAAATGAAGGTACGGTAGCGGGCTTACTTACTTTCTTCTCATTAAATACGAATTTCACGCGAGCGAAGCCGCGGGCAAAAGCTAGTATCTCATAAAACAAAGTAACTTACTCAATGACTATCCCTTACAGATTTATTATTAGTATATATTGATAGCAAACCTATTAACACATAGATAACGTTTCTCCCGCTGGCTCTTATCCATCAGGGATCACCGCGTGACGGTAATGGCGATCTCGCAAGCTCCTAGCCAAGATGGATGAGTTCGGGTCGGCCCTTAGGGACCTAAGAGGGCTTAAAGATCGATCAGGGCTTGTCCGGCTTTCGGCTTTCCCGCCGCCCAGTGGGAACATCATCAATTTTTACCCGTGTAAAACTGTATGGGACCTACCTACAATGCCCCTTAATAGGTGGGAGGCTCAAATTGTAACCGACTGGGTTGGTACCACCGTACACTGGATGTAACAAGGTCGCATAGAGCTCGGCCTATTGTGTTCTCCTCTAGTCCAGTTTAGCCAACAATAAAATGGTATGTACCTACCTTCGCGGATATTGGCTGGTCGAAGCCCTCTGACTCAGCCACCCATACCGGATTACATATATAAAAAATCTGTCAAGTGCGAGTTTTACTCGCGCACGGAGGTTTCCGTATCTATCCGCTATCAATAATATCCGCCTATCTTTTTGTCTTTCAACAATGCAATGTATAAAAGCCTGTAACGCCATCTATTATTCAGTAGCATGACTAATCGATTTTTCGTACGTTTGTTGTATGGGAGCCCCCCTTAATTTTTAACATTTTCTTTTTTTAATTATTTGTTGTTATGTTATATCCGCCATAGTAACACATATTCTGTGAAAATTTCAACGGGCTACCTATTACGGTTCACGAGGTACAGCCCTCGCACAGACGGACGGACGGACAGACAGATAGCGGAGGCTTAGTAATAGGCTTCCGTACGGGATACGGAAACCTAAAAATATATATTTTCAGTTTTTATTATGAAACCTGGCATACGGTTGGCTATGTGAATATGTGAACTATGTGAACACGTGATGTACATACATAACACACGCTGTATCCCGACAATCAGGGTAAGCAGAGTAATCGGTGTTGTGCTATAAGGACTCTGGCAAATTACAGCACAACACCGACCACCACGTTTAGCACAGTATACGGACAAGACAACTATCAAGCAGCAAGTAAGACACGAAGAACCCACCTGCTGCATGACCAGGTGGAAGGACTGCGCCAAGGTGAGAAGTGGCTAGCCTGTCGCCCTTTAGCGCAGTATCTTGTCCTTATCCCTTAGTCGCCTCTTACGACATGCACGGGGAGAGATGCAGTGGGGCTATTCTTTTTAAGTACCGGCACCACACGGTACACGTGATGTCTTAAATAAAATTAAAACTAACTTATAATGTTTATTTTATTTTATTTTTGTAGGCATTTAAAATTTATTTCATTGCATTATAAACTGTCAATAAACAAAAATGTATTAAATATAAGTAAGTGCTAGTGCAAAATAATAAAATGTATACTTGAGTTATGAAGTTTTTTTTTTTTTTTTTTATGGAAACTGACACGGTTGGCTACATCACCTACAACGTCCGTGATGTTAGCCCATAACACCGGGTGAACTAGGTGCCACGTCAGTGCTTCCCCCTTTGATCGTGCCGGCTACACTGAACTGGTCGGAAAACACAAACTATTTACATAGCCGTTTAGACCGACGTTTCATTCAGTGCGGTGGTACCAACCCGGGCGGGTTAAACCCTACCACCAAGTAAGATTAGGAGGGAAGGGACCTACAGTTTTACGACTAATCCGAACCTCGGTCAGCCTCCAACGGTCAGCGGTCACCCATCCAAGTAATGACCGCACCCAGCGTTGCTTAACATTCAATAGCGACAGTTGACTGTCTGCACCACTGAGCTATCGAGGCTGACAGTTTTTTCGAATTTAGTTTTTCTCTTGCCCGTCTCTACCAACCCCTATCAGTGTTTGTGGTACCGAACCGGGTGGGTTTCACCCCACCATAATGTATACAAACTACCCCATTATGCGAATGTATTGTGAAACTGTAGCTGTCGCCTTCACCACCTTCTACTAAAATGTAACTCCCAGTGAACTCCTTTCAAATTTTATTTATATTTTTTAATTTCCTTATCTTCTCTTATCTTCTCTACTCCTCCTGTCAAATCTATGATAAATATAAATTTAACGGCCAAATTACTAGGCCGTTAATATTATATCCCGCATACGAAGGGCTTTGTGAATAGTTTGAGTTTCCGTCAATCTATTTAGAAAAAAAAAAAGAAACTAATTAATGAACTGATTAAGTTTTTAATTAAATATACTGGACGCGTGTTTTCTTCCGCGTTCTTTCTCGGCGATTAGGGGGATAAAAAAAACCGGCCAAGTGCGAGTCGGACTTGCGCATCGAGGGTTCCGTATCACCAAGTAATGAGCAGGTTTTTTATTATTTTACTTTAGAGTTTGCTATGCGAGTTTGTTTGCTATTCGAGCTTGTATGAATTACCGCTTTTATTATAGATAAAAACAAACAAAAGAACTTTGAAAAATGTATTTCTTGTATAGGGACCCCCTTAGTTTTTTTTATTATTTGTTAGTATATCCACCATAACACTCCACACTTATTATAATACACAGATTCTTTGAAAATTTCAACCGGCTTACGCTTGATCTTATTACTATCACTTAGGCTTAGTAATAGGGCACAAGCACATATACGGAACCTTAAAACCTGCGCTAACCTGCGATTAATTGTTGTGTTAATAATTTTTTTTTTATTGACAACGCGACATATGGCGCCGAGCCACCCATAAGGTGTCTAACGACGCCCATGGACATTCGGTCGTATGCGGGGGTTGCGAATGCCATGCCGGCCTGACAGGTGCCCATTCACGCCCCTCTTGAAGGACCCTAGACTGTACTTGGGGGGGAAATATATGGGCAGGGAGAGCGTTCCAGAGTTTACCGGTTCTGTAGAGGAAAGATCTGCAGAATCGATTGGTACGCATCCGCGGTAAGTACAGCGTGTAGGGATGCAATCCCTGCCCAGTGCGCGTGGTGCGGAGGTGGTAAATGGTGTAATATGTTCAATTGCAGAAACATGCCAGTTTTACTCCGGCCGAGACTTCATTACAAAACAAACAGCTCAAGCAATCATCGTTTGAAGTTTACAAGTCAACCCGAAGTGACATAAAAAAAAAGTTTTTTATACTTATCACTTTCGACCGATTTGTGGGCGCAATTTTTAATAAAATTTATAAATATTTGCCAAACAACTTGATATGATCAATCGTTTAGAAGTTATGACACTGTGAGTGTGTGTGAGACAGACAGACGGAGAGACGCACGCACGAGTCACACACACCACAAAGGTTTCGCTTCAAACTCGTATCTTTGATGCACGTAACCTAAAAACAATTCTCTAGGTCACTTTGATTGAACTGAATTGAACATGTCGATAGATTTAAAAATCCCTTCAAGCGTGACAACCAAATGCGTCGTATCAACGTAAACAACAGAACACTAATTGCATACCTACCTAAAACCAATAGAGTTAATGAGCTAAAAAGAAGTCAGCTTTGTGTCTGTAACTACGTAGAAACTCACGGTTGAGCGGTTTCCGTGAAAAAATTTCGCCGGAAATAGACGAAGGGAATTGGTATTTGACGCTGATCCAACCTAATTATCCGCTATTCATAAACAAGGACGAAGGCTCCATATTGCGACGCGTCTGTTGAAATTCTGGCGTTCACTTGTTAAGAATTAAATTACAAATTTAAAAAACCCCCGACTCTTAAAAAGTCAAAAATAATTTCCGTTTACTTACTTAAAGGAGTCGGTAGACCGCTAAGTAAATTCCCGCGCAACTTTTGAGTCTTTATATTTAATTTACTTAGCGGTCCCCCGACTCCTTTAAGTAAGTAAACGGAAATTATTTTTGACTTTTTAAGAGTCGGGGGTTTTTTAAATTTGTAATTTAACTTTTATTTCAAGCTTTTTAAAAAAAACCGCATGCAAATCGGTCCACTTTTGAAGATAATAATTTTTTTTATTACTTAATTACTTAATTACTTGATTACAAACATAGCTAAGAACCATCCCGATTAAACAGGCTTCCTAATAAAAAAAACCGCATCCAAATCGGTCCATCCGTTTGGGAGCTACGATGCCACAGACAGACACACACACACACACACACACACACACACACACACACGTCAAACTTATAACACCCCTCCGTTTTTTTCGTCGGGGGTTAATTAAACTACAGTTTGATGGAGATTCAGATTCAGATATTTATTTCGCCATAAAGAACGCACAACATTAACAATATTTCATTGAGACACATGCATATTCAGTATGGTTCGTCATCATTTTTGGTTTGTCCCGTTCAGCAATGCAATCTATAAGAAATAACCGGGCAAGAAAACTTATAAAGCTTTTTTTTATTGATTTTTTATACAACTTACTTACATACTAAACTTTAATAACGTTAACTATAATATACTGCATCTAAGCAAAAATAAAAAATAATAAGTCAAAATTTATCCATAAAAAAAAAATTTATCCATAAAAAAAATATAAGAACTTATGGTTCAGTTAAGTCATTAATAAACGTTGTTTCATTCATATAAAAGATATCTGCAGGTCTATTCTTGTAAATTCTGACAGCGGAATCAGCGCTGATGTGGCGCTGAGAGACACTTACCAAAGTGGCTCTCAGCGCCACAACAGCACTGATTCCGCTGTCAGAATTTACAAAAATAGACCTGTTGTGCCCGCGGTTCCGCCCGCTCTCATATTTGACTTATCTGCTAGCCTCATAAAGCCATTTAACGTGATGAAAAGTAGCCTATAATTGATGGGAAGAAAACAACTGTATTAAAATCGGTTCAGTGGTTCTCAAGTTATAAGCGGACAGACAGACATACAGACAGAAAGCAGACGTTGGATTTTATTAAAGGGAAAGGATTCTTTTTCTAGGGAAACTGACACGTTTGACCTACAGAAGCATAGGTGCATACATACATACCACACACGCTGAATCCCAACAAACAGGATAAGCAGGGTAATCGGTGTTGTGCTCCAAGAACTCTTGAAAATTGCAACACAACATCGACCACCACGTTTAGCAAAGTATTCGGACAAGATAACTATCAAGCAGCAAGTAAGGCACAAAGACGCACCTGCTGCACGACTCAGTGGAAGGGCCGTGCCAAGGTGAGAGGTGGCAATCCTGTCGCCCTTTAGCACGGCATCTCGTCCTTTAGTCGCCTTTAACGACATGCACGGGGAGAGACGCAGTGGGGCTATTATTTTTAAGTACCGGCCTCACACAGTACATTAGCATACAGAAGCATAGATACACACACAGAAGCATAGGTACATAGACAGTTTGGCAATTAAGTCCCGGGAATTTGGCTATAACTCGGGAACTGTCAACACTTCGTCGTTCATTAACATATGGTTGGAAAGAAGGGACCTTCCTTTCGTTCCATTCGAAATTAATGGCGTGCTTGGTTTATTTTTTTTATGTGTGTTTTTCTAAAGTAACTTTTTAGTGGCGCGGCGTCGTGAAAATGAGTGTGAAAACGACGCGTCCCATCCCGACTCGATGCGGCGTTGACCAAATCGACACGGGACCGTCTAAAACTGTTCAGGTGGACTGTATTTATGTAGGTGTCGGTGGAAAGGTGAACGAAAACTCGAAATATTATCAGCAAAAGGCACAGTCTCTCCTTCACGCCGTTGCTCGTGCTCACACTCGCCCACACAGCCAGCAGAGCTCTCTCAGTGTTCGACGCGCTTGTGAAAATTGCAATGCCGGTTTGACCGTTACGGGACCTCTATTTATACTGCTGCTGGCTGAATGGAGCGAGTGGTGACGCTGTTCCAAGAAGCAACGGCTGGAAAGAAGTGAGCCATTGTATTCAGTAACGTATTCTAACGGTCTTCAACGGATTTTAACGGATAATTTTATTTGTCGATCGTTCCGTCGGTAACATCCTCCCCCCAGTCGTCGAATCAGGTTCCTCGACGACTCTTTCTACTGGAAGACGGACGATCTTCTTCGAAGGTCTGCGTAGCACGCCGCCTGTTGTACGCACGTCCACGACGCGCACGCGCCCGTCTCCACCTGGGTGTACTCGCTCCACGACGCCGCGCGGCCAAACGTTGCGCGGCAGATTTGCATCCACAATGATGACGAGGTCCCCAGGTTGCAGGTCAGGACGGCCATCTCCCACATGCGGACGGGGTAGAAGCGTCGGCAGGTATTCGCGCACCCAGCGCGTCCAGAAGATGTCGGCAAGTCGCTGAGTGGCGCGCCACTCCCGACGGCGCACCAAGTCTCGATCATCAAACGTGCCAGGAGTAGGCACACCCGAAGCGCTGCCCAGCAGGAAGTGGTTGGGTGTGAGTGCCTCAGGATCCTCCGGGTCCATTGAAACGTGTGTGAGCGGCCGAGCGTTTACAGTGTGCTCAACCTCACAGAGCAGGGTGACGAGGACCTCCTCCCGCGGGGCTCGTTCGTGTAGAGTGACGCGGAGAGCGGTCTTCACTGACCGCACCAGGCGTTCCCAGCATCCCCCCATGTGCGGCGCGCTCGGCGGCATAAACTTCCACTCGACGCCTCGGTTGAGAGAGAAGGTCTTGATAGCTTCCACGTCGACTTCATCCCAAGCACGGCGCAGTTCGGCGTCGGCACCACGAAAGTTAGTGCCGTTGTCGGAGTAGATGATCGCTGGAGAGCCCCTGCGCGCCATTAGACGGCGCAGAGCGCAAATGGCTGAGTCAGTGGTCAAGCTGTTCACCAACTCGAGGTGTACCGCGCGCGTCACGAGACACGTAAACAGCGCGCAGTACCTCTTCTCCCGGCGCCTTCCGACGGCCACGTCCATCGGGCCCCAGTAGTCCACTCCACAGTGGGTGAACGGGCGGTGGTGATGACTTAGGCGAGCGAGCGGCAAGTCGCCCGCCGGAGGCAGTTGAGTGGTTGCCCGGCGCAAGCGGCAGAGCTGGCAGTTGTGCGCGACGGCCCGGACAGTGGGTCGCAGCAGCACAATCCAGTATTTGGTACGAAGCATATTCACCACAGTTTCTGGGTTCGCGTGGTGAGCCTGGACGTGATAGTGATGCACCAGAAGTCGAGTGTATCGATGTTTTCCATCCAATATAACAGGCTCATTAGTTGCAGTTGTAACGTCAGGTGCGCGCCCCGCTCGTCCCCGCAGGCGAATGATTCCGGCCGAATCGATGACTGGCTCGAGGCGGGCTAGCCGACTGCTGCGTTCCACGTGTCTGCCCGCTTGTAGGCATGCAAGTTCAACTGCGTAGGAGTCTTCTTGTGCTCGTTTTATCCATAGATTTTCGGCATTCTGGTAGTGTCGCTGGTCGAGTCCGCCCTGATGTTTACGTTTCAATTTTTCCACGAAGAGGAGTACGTAGGCAGTTGTTCTAATCAGTCGTAACCATGATGAAAATCTTCCAACGTCGGGTAGGTCGGGACTCGGTCGCACGGCCGTGTCAAATACAATGGCAGTATATTCTTTTCTTAATTCATTCATTGAACTCTCGGGTGACGCAATCTTCGTACTAGGCCAGTGCGTGTGACCTTCCCGTAGGAATGCAGGGCCTTGAAACCATCTGTGTTCACTAGTCAGCTGCTCCATATCACGCGTTGCGTCATCGGCTACGTTATACTGTGTAGGTACCCAACGCCATTCCTTTGTTTTGGTCAATTCATCAATTTCGCTTAATCTATGCGAAACGTACGCTTTGTACATGCGGGCATCACTGTTGATCCAGGATAACACAGTTTTCGAATCAGTCCAGAAGTATCTCTTTGTTATCTTCATGCGATGTTCCTGTTGTATTGTGTGAGCGAGACGGCTGCCCAATACCGCTGCTTGCAGTTCTAAGCGGGGAATAGAAGTGGGGCGCAGCGGTGTAACTCTGGACTTGCTAGCTACTAGCGCTGTAATCACCGATCCATCTTGTCGCTCGATACGTAAGTAACTTGCTGCGGCGTACGCGGCTTCGCTCGCGTCAACAAACGTGTGTAAGTGTAATGACGTCTCTTCGTTGATGATACCGTAATATCTTGGTACTCTGCAGTTCCATGACAGACGCAATTTTTTTAGCCAATTCTGCCATTTCGTCGCTTCACGTCCGGCGAGCTTTTCATCCCATGCGATGCCAGTCCTCCACACCTCTTGTAGCAATATTTTTCCTTGCACGACGATGGGTGCGAGCAGTCCGAGCGGGTCAAATACGGACATCACAACACTCAACATTTCTCTTTTCGTAGGTATTCTGCTGCCATCTGCTATATCTGCCGGCACACGGGCCATAGTGAGGTTGAAGCCCAAGGTGTCGTCGCGAGGATCCCACCGCAGTCCCAGGGTCTTCTCTTGTGCTCTCTGAAGGTCGAGGTTACGATCGCTGCATGTCACCTGTGACTGTGACTCGTCGACTGCATCAAGAACATTTTTACTGTTTGATGCCCACGCCGTCAACTGAAAGCCTCCGCTGGCGTGGATCTTCGCTACTTGTTTAGCTATCCTCGTGGTAGTTTCTTCATCTTCGTAACTTCCCAAGTAGTCGTCCATGTAGTGGTTCTCTTTTATTGCCCGGACTGCTTCCGGGTAAGTCATGACGAACTCTTCGGCGTTGAGGTTTTTCACAAAATTCGCTGTGGTAGGTGAGGACGCCGCTCCAAATATAACTGACGCCATTTCGTACTCCACAGGTGGTGAATGACGCTCCCAACCACGCCAAAGAAAACGTTGTGCTGTTCTGTCTTCTTTTCTCATTATAATTCTGAGAAGCATCTCCTTTATATCTGCAGATACTGCGTATCTTCCTTCTCGAAATCTGAAGATGACTCCCGTTAGCGATTGCAAAAGGTCTGGTCCTGTTAACAGCTTGTCGTTTAGTGACGTACTCTGGACTGTAGCAGCGGCGTCAAACACAATCCGTATTCTTCCCGGTTTATTGGGGTTGGTCACGGCAAAATGTGGTAGGTACCATTTCTTCGGGGAGTCCGACGGCGGACAAGGCACTGCATAGCCTTTTTCTATGAGTGAATTCATTTGTGACACGTATGCTTCTCCAAATTGTTTGTCTTTGTCCATCTTATTCTCAATGGTGCGAAGTCTCTTTAAAGTACTTTTATAACTGGGTGGCATCTCCACTTGATCCTCTTTCCACAAAAGTCCGGTCTCCCAACGTTGTTCAATTCGTCGGCAGGTTGATTGAAGTATCTCTATTGCTCGTGCATCTTGCGGCCTCTTTCTTTCCTTCGCGACTATACCAATGTTCTCCAGACGGAAATAATTCTCTATCATTTCGCCGAGCGTCTCTTCAGTGTGTATGTGTCCCACGAAGTTTACACGAGCAGCTGATACGGAGGAAGTACAGCCATGCACCACCCATCCAAGCGGTGTCAGCGACGCTACAGGTAGATCTTTCCTTTCAACTCGTGTCTTCTCGGATAGCAGAAGAAACCAATTGTCCTGTCCGATGAGAATGCCGACCTCAGAGTCCTCGTAGCTTTCAATCGGTATGTCAAGTAGGTACGGGTGATCGCTTTGTTTGAATGACTGTGTTGTCATCGGTAATTTATCTACCGTTCTCACGTTGTTCAGCTCGAACCTTTTGCCCGATGACCCAGAAATTGATATATTTACTCGTCTGGATTTGGAGTACGTACAGGTTGATGTTATTCCTGCAAGTGTGAGCGGGTCTCGTGGTCCTGGAGCACCAATTTTATCTGCCAATTTATTTTTCATAAGTGTTATGGTACTTCCATCATCTAGCATAGCAAATGTTCGTTCGCTCCCATTATCTCCGTGAACAGTTACTGGTAGTATTTTCAACAATGCCCTTTTGTTTGTTCCCGCGCATGTTTTCATAACGTCTCCCGAGTGCGTCACCGGCTGTGCGACGGCCGCGTTGGAGGTCGTTTCAAGTGCCGCCGCCGGCTCGACTCTTGTTGCTGAGGTCTGTGATTCACGGTCAGTATTGTTTTGATGCAATAAAGAATGGTGTTTATACAAACAGCCGTTAACGCCGCAGACATTTCGGCGTTTACAGTTAATTTTCGCGTGATTTCGGTTCAGGCACCTGAAGCATCGCTTTTCTTGTTTCACGAATTTCCATCTCTCATCTACGTCGGTAGTTGAAAAGAGTTCACATTTATATAAAGCGTGATTCCCTTTACGACAATATGTGCATTCCATAGATCTTGTAGAGTCGGCAGCGTGGACTCCGCTGTATTTTCCTGTGTTGCGTGTGTTCGCCTGACTCGTAGTACTGGCTGATTTCGAGTTTATGGCGCTAAGTTGTAATGTATCCAGGCACCAATATTGTTGAAGCCGGTCGCTTTCAAGGTTGAGAAATTCACAAATTTTGACGATTTCCGGTACAGGTGACTTCTCATGGGTTGTTGCGTATTCAATCCATCCTCTTTGAAGCGGTGCCATCTTCGCTTTAATACTTTGAGCCAACATAGGGTTTCGCAAGTATTCTTCTCGTCCTAGTGCCTGTAGTGCAGCTACTGTTGCTTGAATGCTGCACGCGAAGGTGTGAACACTTGCAGAGGCGGCGTCCGTGATTCGTGGCAAATCTCTTAATATACGTAATTCTCCGGCTACGATGTCGTCGGGACGCCCGAATTTCCTTTCCAGAGTCTTCATTACTTCTGAAGGGTTCGCGGCTGCGATGAGGAGCGATGCTGTGGCTTTCTTCGCTTCTCCCTGGAGGCTGCGGCGTAACCGAGAAGTGTTCTCCGAATCAGTTAACTTCTGGCAAGTCTCATTGTAGGCTGCTTTGAAGGACAGCCATTCCGAAGCATTTCCTGAGAATGTGGGGAGTTCCAGTAGTCGACGATCGTAGGGCGGCGCTTGTTGTAGGTTAGCTATCTCCTTGGCCAGCAGCTGAATATCGCTTATCTGTGCCGGCTCCCCCCGCTGTGTAGAGGGTGGTTCTTGACGCGCTGGCTTCTCTAGCGGCTGTGCAGAGTCTGTTGCGCCTGGCGGTGTAACGACAACCGGTGCGGATAACCCGTGATGCTCATGCTCCTCCGGTGACTGTCCGGCGGCGGGTGCATCTAACTGCTTGATATCGGCACGAACGTCGTCGTCCTTATTTTCCTTATTTAACCACTCTTCAACTCTGAGGACGGATGGGTCACGGCATGACGAACTCGAAGGCGCCCAATTTTCATCTTGCTCCTCATCGTCGATTGCTGCCAATTCTACTTCGAGAGTTTTTCTCACGATCTCCTTCTCTATCTCAGCTAGTCGCTTCGCTGCGGCTAGCTCTGCTTCCTTTCTCCTTCTTGCCATACTGGCAGTGGTCCGTACTGACTTAACGGATCTGGGTGGTACCTGGCTCGTTGGTACCTCTTGCGTGTACGTGTGCGGCGTTATGGAGGCTGGTGAACTCGTCAGCTGCAAGGAATCCTCTCCGGTGGTCTGACCGGAGTCTAGCGGCGTATCTGAGCTCTGGTCTCCATTCGTCACGGCACCTGATCGGGTGTTGACCATCTTCAATCGAACTTGACACTAAGATGCGATACGCTCCCGCGCGTGCGTATTTACTCCTTTGCGGGCGGGGAGTGGCCTTGAACCGGACGCGGCGGCCTCGCGGTATTGCGTGGTGCGATATCGGTTGCTAGGCGCTTCACTCACACTCAGTCTGCGTAACACATCGACAGTCACTCACTTGTATCACAAGATAGTCACTCACTCAGTCACTCACTTGATTGCAATCTCGTAGTCTGGAAAAGTCTATCGCACAATAAGTTCGAAGTTTTCACTATTTACAGTTTATTTCACTTTTCTTGCTGTAGATCCGGCTCGATTGGACCAATGAAAACGACGCGTCCCATCCCGACTCGATGCGGCGTTGACCAAATCGACACGGGACCGTCTAAAACTGTTCAGGTGGACTGTATTTATGTAGGTGTCGGTGGAAAGGTGAACGAAAACTCGAAATATTATCAGCAAAAGGCACAGTCTCTCCTTCACGCCGTTGCTCGTGCTCACACTCGCCCACACAGCCAGCAGAGCTCTCTCAGTGTTCGACGCGCTTGTGAAAATTGCAATGCCGGTTTGACCGTTACGGGACCTCTATTTATACTGCTGCTGGCTGAATGGAGCGAGTGGTGACGCTGTTCCAAGAAGCAACGGCTGGAAAGAAGTGAGCCATTGTATTCAGTAACGTATTCTAACGGTCTTCAACGGATTTTAACGGATAATTTTATTTGTCGATCGTTCCGTCGGTAACATCGTGAATCACCGAGAACACCTGGATCTTGCACCACAACGCGCCGGCCCATTACTCGTTCATTGTGCAAGAGTTTTTGGCGAAAAAAGGCATTCCAACGTAGCCGCACCTACCCTATAGCCCCGATATAGCCCCCTGCGACTTTTTCTTACTCCCCAAGATGAAGTTGTACCTCAAGGAAACTCATCATGGCCGCGCACAGGAGGTCAAGAAAGCTGTAACCGCGGTGCTGAACGAGTTAATTTCGGAAGATTACTAAGGGTGCTTCCAATCGTGGGAGCGACGTTGGAATCGTTGTGTAGAGTTAGAGGGAGACTATTGTGAAGGTCGATAATAAAATTTTGTTCCTAACTTAATTTGTTTGTGTTTTATTGAAAAATTACCGGAACTTAATTGCCACACCTCGTATTGCAATTTATAACCACCATACGTGGTACATACACCCCAACCTCCTACCCTCGCCCTTCTTTCATCGGACGTGACGCAGCCTGGACGCAGCTACCATTCACCGAACTAAATATAGATGAGGCAAAATGCGATGAAACATGTTACTTGTCGGTAAGCGGTGGGTGGCTGAGTCGGAGGAGTCAAAGCACATGCTCCGACCAGCCAATATCACTTCCGAGCAGGTAGGTGCCATACCGGAGACTTCCCTGGATTGCTGGCTATACTGGACTAGAGGAGAACACAGCCGAGGCTGCTATGCGGCCATCTTACATCCAGTACGGTGGTACCAACCCAGTCGGCTACAATTTGAGTCTACCACCTAGTAAGGGGCAAGGGAAGGGACATACAGTTTTACACCGGTTCCGAACGGTGAAACAGCAGGTGTAGGCAGGCACGTAAATGTTAAGTCAGAAAAAACTCATTGGTACACGCGGACCGCATTCGAACCTCGGACCTCTCGCATGAGAAGCTGATACCCAAACCACTCGGCCACTCGCCACTTAACGTGCTATTGCGACGTTTACACTGAGTGAGAGATGCGTATTCGTTGGTGATCTGGCAGAAAGTCCTATCTCAAAAATGTAAATTTTTCAAGTGACGTGAAACTGTTTTGTTCAGAACTTAGGGTCATACAATGTAAAAAAAAACACGTACAATTTTATTTTATTTTAGTTTATTTTAGAATAAAGGCGCCTGAATTTTGTCCTGACATTGTGGAAAAAATTATATAGGACATATATATTACCACCAAAATCTGAATTTGGCAAAAATTTAGATAGGACTTTCTGCCAGATCACCAGCGAATATTACTATAGATCAATGTTGCGATCTACGTCATCCGCCGGAAATAGCAGCGTTGACATCCGCTGCCGGCGCTGCAGTCGCCTCGCGCGTACAGAGGCTGTATCGGCCGGAAAATTCTCTTCCGCTGTAAACTAATATCCGTCGCGCGCGATGTTGGTATGAGACATACATAAGTGAGGAGGTTAAGAACAAAAGCTCACAAATCCACTTTAGGTTTTTTTTTTCAGAAAACACAAAAAACATAATGGGCCCTAAGCAATTACAGAAATATTTATTTTAATTTCATATAAAAATACTACTAGTAGAGATCATTCGTATCGTACAAACATTAAAAATAATTGTGCAGTAGAATAAGGAATACATGGATTTGAATTTTGGATTTGTGCCTTTTTGTACTGGAGTAATAATTTGTATATGGATTTGTTACTCTTTGTTCGCAAGTATACGGATATGTGCCCAACAAAATGACAAAATAATTGAAAAAGTTACTTTTAGAACCACAGGGCGGCATTATGCACCGAAATTGGTTTAGATTTGTTGCCCTTTTGATGTAAAGTGATCGAAGAGAAATAATAAATTATTTCTCTTCGATATTGTGTCGATTTTTTCGGATTTGTTACCTTTTGAACCAAATGTCACTTTTTGGTAGCTAAAATCAATCGGATTGGGTATTCGTATATTAAATAACTTTGTCACGTATTAGGTTTAACATAATTATAAAATAATTAACTAATCTAAAAATTATATAAACTAACTTAGGAAATAAACTAACTTAAAAAATAAATTTCATTTAGTGCTTTTGTCCCCGGGATTGTGCCGAGGATGCCAGCCGCGTTACCCCTCTGAATTGCCAGGCTTATTCTTTGGCGAAAGAAGGTGAGGCAAGAGGGGTGACCTATGGCAGCAGACATCCTCGACCCTATCTCGTGGACAAAAGCTATCGCCTCCTCAGACCAGGAGCCGAAAGTTTCGACCGCGAAAGCCACAAACCAATAATTTAGGCTGATGTTTTCATATTTTTTGTGTTTTCTTTTGGCTGCAGCCTCCGCAGCCGAACCCGGATTTGAGTACATTTTGATAATTACAATGTGTGGAATCGATGAAATTCAGCATTTTAAATAAAAATAAAAAATATGAAAACTGTCTAAAGTGGTTTTGTGACCTTTTGTTCTTAACCTCGTCAAGTGACAATTTAATTGTTTATTGTTTATTTATTTTGTAATTTCATCCATAGGTAAGTAAACTACTCTAGGATACGTTGAAAATTCCACCTGTTCTAATATTCAACGTGAAGAAGAACCGACAAACTTCGCAAGTTACAATGTTTTGTTAGACACCTTTATTTATAAAAAAACCGGCAAAGTGCGAGTCGAACTCGCGCACCGAAGGTTCCGTATGGTCATGTCATGGTCAGCGCCACTCACGCCATCTATGGCGTGTTTAAGAAATGCTATGGATATAGTTAAAATTCGTGATTAGTTAAAATACTTCATACTCTTTTCGGTAGGTGGCGCGCGCGCATACACTTTTTTAGTTTGTTCTGTGGGGACCCCCGTGAATTTTTACTTTTTCTTATTTTTATTTATTATTTGTTATATCGCCATAATAACACATATTCCGTGAAAATTTCAACGGGTAACCTGTTACGGTTCAAGAGATACAGCCCTCGGACAGACAGACGGACAGGCAGAATACATAAGACAATGATAATTAAGAAAATGTTAAAAACATAACAAAAATCTGTTAAGTGCGAGTTTTACTCGCGCACGGAGGTTTCCGTATCTATCCGCTATCAATAGCCGCTCAATCAAAGAGAAGCCTCAATGAGGTCGATCGCAATTTACGGTGGGGAAATGACAGCACCTCACATTGCAATGTATAAAAGCCTGTGGCGCTATCTATTATTCAATAGTGTGACTAATCTGTTTTATTGTACGTTTATTGTTTGGGAGCCCCTTAATTTTTAACATTTTCTTATTTTTCTTATTTGTTGTTATATCCGTCATAGTAACACATATTCTGTGAATATTTCAATGGGCTACCTATTACGGTTCAAGAGATACAGCCCTCGGACAGACGGACGGACGGACGGACGGACAGACAGACGGCGGAGGCTTAGTAATAGGCTTCCGTACGGGATACGGAAACCTAAAAAAATCAGTAGCAGCGCGCAAAGTTGACTTATCGCTCGTAATTATTACTTCCAATCAACCTTCGGGTGATGAGATGTAAGTGAAAATGAATAGAGCCAAATTAGTTGTTCAAATGAATGAGCACCTTCTTAAAATACTAAAACAACAACAACTTTTCTTAGAGTAAAAGGACAACAACGCCCACTGACTGAAGTCATAACATCTTGTAGCCAGTAGCTGTGTTGCCCGAGGTAGACAGTGAGAATTAATTAAGTAAATTATTTCAATACCTAAATACCTGGAACGCTTAAGTGTTGCCAGGCAGCCCTGTACAGCAACCAATATTTCTTGGCAGAGGAAAAAATACTTATTGTTGTCATGCGGCGGGCGGCCGAGTGGTTTGGGCATCGGCTTCTCATGCGAGAGGTCCGCGGTTCGAACCCGGTCGGCGTGTACCAATGAGTTTTTTTCTGACGAAAAAATTTACGTGCATACCGACACCTGCTGCTTCACCGTTCGGAACCGCTGTAAAACTGTAGGTCCCTTCCCTAGCCCCTTACTAGGTGGTAGGCTCAAATTGTAGCCGACTGGGTTGGTACCACCGTACTGGATGTAAGATAACCGCATAGCAGCCTCGGTTGTGTTCTCCTCTAGTCCAGTATAGCCAGCAATCCAGGAAAGTCTCCGGTATGGCACCTACCTTCGCGGAGGTGATATTGGCTGGTCGGAGCTTTGGCCCCTCTGAATCAGCCACCCATACCGGATTACATAAAAAAAAAATGTGTTGCCTGGCGGCCCTGTAGAGCAACCAATATTTCTTGATAGAGGGAAAATTAGTTTTACCGTTCTTATTTTTTTTTTTATAGAAACTGACACTGTTGGCTACATGACCTACAACATCCGTGATGTCAGCCCACAGTACCGGGTGAACTAGGTACCATGTCAGTGCTTCCCTTCATTTGATGTCGGCTACACTGAACTGGACGAAAAACACGAACTATTTTCATAGCCGTTTCGACCAACGACGTTTCATTCACTGCGATGGTATCAACCCGGGCGGGATAAACCCTACCACCTAGTAAGGTAAGAAGGGAAGGGACCTTCAGTTTAACGTGGAATCCGAATCACGGTCAGCCTCTAACGGTCGAGCGGTCACCTATCCAAGTACTGACCGCGCTCAGGGTTGATTAACAACAGTCGACCGACCGCACCACTGAGCTACCGAGGCTGACAAAACCCCTGTCTTATTGTTGTCGTGTTAAAATTTCCATTTTACAAATACAAATAGAGGTACAAACTATTTATCTACATTTAACAAATCTTTACACCTGATACAATTAATTACTAAGTATTTTGTAGCCAGAATTTTCAGTAAAATTTTCAATCTTGCTCTCAAGCTGCATTTTTCACCTGTTTCTGTCTGTGACATCGTAGCTCCCAAACTGATGGGCCGATTTGGATGCGGTCGATGATCTTCCAATCCATCCATGATAAAAACCATCCGGTTAAACCAACGAGGTATTATGTTTTACTAGAGCTATCGCTACGATGAAAAGATACTGAGGAACGGCGTCCCATCATCTGAGGTATGAGGTAAGGTAGCGGGGAAGCGGAGGTAGAGGGGAGCTCGCGCGGGGCGGGAAGCGACCGGGAGTGGGGCTAGCGGGCGGTGAGAGGTGATCGCGCGGGGCGGGAAGCGAGCAGGAAAGGTGCTAGCGGCCGGTAGTGACAACGCCAGCCAAGGCCAACCCAACATGTCACAACATGTGCATTGAAATACAACCGGGCATGCGCGATGCGCGCAGGCAGTGGCGCGTGCGACGAGTTCGACCGCTCGCGGTCGACTAGTTTCGATTAGTGATGTTCTTCACGAACGAACGCTTCAAAGAACTACTCTTGCAGTCTGAACTGCTTGTGAAGTTTTTTTTTTATGGAATCTGACACGGTTGGCTACATCACCTACAATGTCCGTGATGTCGGCCCATAACACCGGGTGAACTAGGTGCCATGTCAGTGCTTCCCCCTTTGATCGTGCCGGCTACACTGATCAGGGTCGGAAAACACAAACTATTTACATAGCCGTTTCGACCGACGTTTCATTCAGTGCGGTGGTACCAACCCGGGCGGGTTAAACCCTACCACCAAGTAAGATTAGAAGGGAAGGGACCTACTGTTTTTACGAGGAATCCGAACCTCGGTCAGCCTCCAACGGTAAGCGGTCACCCATCCAAGTACTGACCGCACCCAGCGTTGCTTAACATTCAATAGCGACAGTTGACTGTCTGCACCACTGAGCTGTCAAGGCTGAAGCTGAAGTCCTCGCGTTCGGGGAGCAAGCGCTTCACAGTTCACTATGATGATTAGAAATTCGTTACTCATTAATTTTCTTCAATTTCACTTTACTCACGCATGAGGCTGCCAACAAACAAGCTCGCACAGTTTACACCAACACCAAAAAAATGTAAGCCTTATGCCCAAACACCAAGCATTAAAGTTCTTTGCAATTAGTTCAGTGGTTTTGTTCGTTTGTGTTGTGTGTGAGTGAACTGTCGCGCGGCTCACGTGCGCGGCGAAGTGCTCGCTCTAATGTGCGTTACAAGTGGCATTAGACGAAATGAGCGAACACTTCATTTAAAGTGTTCACTCTGAAGCGTTCATTCTGCGTTTGAAGTGTGTGTGAATCCTTCAATTTTATTTGAATGATTTTACAACACTAGTTTCGATGATTCATAAATTGTGCCTCAACTCGGCGGAGCAATGCCCGTTGCCCGAGTAAAAGCTCTAGTAAAACATGATACCTCGCTGGGTTAAACCAGCTTTCTAATAAAAAAACCGCACCCAAATCAGCCCATCAGTTTAGGAGCTACGATGTCACAGACAGACACTCCTTTTGCGTAGGGGGTTAAAAATAAGATGAATTTTGCCTTTTTGTACAAGAAAATGTAGTCGCAGTGTATTTATGGTAGCTATGTAAAATTGCTTGCTGTAGGCTAGAACGTTCTAGAAACAACGAACGAGGTCAGGTTACAACAATACATAGATGTGCAAATACTTTAGAACTGATACAAATACTTTATAGCAGACTATTTCTGCTCTTAGGTATAGTGCCACCAGGAAGTTATGATGCGTGGGAAATATGCGAAACTGTCTGCATTCCTAAGAAGGAACGTGAACTTTCGGTCGAAAGTTTGTCGATAAATTGTATGACTTAATAACCTAAATTATCGACAAACTTTCAATCGGAAGTTCACGTCCCTTCTTAGGAATGCAGACAGTTTCGCATATTTCCCACGCATCATAACTTCCTGGTGGCACTATATTTCTGAATTTATGTAAATACCTGTGTACTTGAAGGTGTGGAACTAAGCTTGCGATGGCTTCACCGAACATATCCGGGCCCATCGGCAATAGAGGAGGGTGGTAATCGAGGTCGGGACTAGCGAGTGGCCACTCAAAATTTCCCACGCATGCTTCACGTTTCGGCTCGCATCAAGCCCTCGTCAGCTAGTCTGCGTTGACTAGGACGCGGGGAAACACCAGTCCCGCTCTCGACCTCCCTCTCTCTACCTATCCATATTCTGTAGGATGCTTCCAATGACGTTTTCGAAGCTCTCTCCATGTATGAGCTTAGCGTCGATCTTGGCAGCCCTAGATTCTTGAAGAGACTGTAGAGCGACTTCGCTGGTAGTCCTCTTGCTCCGACTTCCACAGCGAAGAGTCTTGTCCACAGTCTTGAATCAGTTTCTCACAATCCGGTCTACTAAGTTGCACTACTTGTTAAGTTTGATGTTGTGGTCCTTCGGTATGTTGCTTTCCCATGAAACTGTAATACCACACCAAGACATCGTACTAAGAACTTCGGAAGGCCTCTTTCTTAGGGTTTCGTACCTCAAAAGAGGATAAACCGGAAGCCATACACGATCACTCCTTTTTAACCCCAGACGAAATTAAAAAACCCCCGACTCCCAAAAAGTCAGAAATAACTCCCGTTTACTTACCCAAAGGAGTCGGTAGACCGCTAAGTAAATTCCCGCGCAACTTTTGAGTCTTTATATTTAATTTGCTTAGCGGTCCCCCGACTCCTTTGGGTAAGTAAACGGGAGTTATTTCTGACTTTTTGGGAGTCGGGGGTTTTTTAAATTTGTAATTTAACTTTTATTTCAAGCTTTTTAAAAAAAACCGCATGCAAATCGGTCCACTTTTGAAGATAATAATTTTTTTTATTACTTAATTACTTAATTACTTGATTACAAACATAGCTAAGAACCATCCCGATTAAACAGGCTTCCTAATAAAAAAAACCGCATCCAAATCGGTCCATCCGTTTGGGAGCTACGATGCCACAGACAGACACACACACACACACACACACACACACACACACACGTCAAACTTATAACACCCCTCCGTTTTTTTCGTCGGGGGTTAAAAAACAGGGGTGTTATAAGTTTAACGTGTGTGTGGTGTGTCTGTCTGTGGCATCGTAGCTCCCAAACGGATGGACCGATTTGGATGTGGTTTTTTTTATTAGGAAGCTTGTTTAATCGGGATGGTTCTTAGCTATGTCTATAACCAAGTAATCAAGCAATTATAAGTAATAAAAAAATTAATTATCTTAAAAAGTGGACCGATTTGCATGCAGTTTTTTTTAAAAAGCTTGAAATAAAAGTTACATTACAAATTTAAAAAACCCCGACCCTTAAAAAGTGAAAAATAATTTCCGTTAACTTACTTAAAGGAGTCGGGGGACCGCTAAGTAAATAAAATATAAAAACTCAGAGCTGTGCGGGAATTAACTTAGCGGTCCACCGACTCCTTTAAGTAAGTTAACGGAAATTATTTTTGACTTTTTAAGGGTCGGGGTTTTTTAAATTTGTAATTTAACTTTTTTTGCAGTATTGTTGTTATAACTTATATATAACAGAGGATCATGAGAACACCATATTCGCCATAGCAGGCCTCACGCACTCTATGTACTTGCGCGCGCTAACTACCTACCGCCCGGCGGGCCGCCGGCGGCGGTCTAATTCAGTAGAAATTCGTCAGCCGCGCGAAACATACCTACACGCTCGCCCGCGCTAACGCGCGCAGCTGCAAAGCAATAATGCACTTTACACTCGATCGTTTAGGTACATTTTCGCACGCTGCGATTGGCGACGTGAAGTAGTAGGCTATTAAAGCCGAAGGTATGGAACTTTTTCTATGGAGTGATTTATCTGTTATGAAGTAACTATTAAGTAATCTGTGGCCATAGTAACACATATTCTGTGATAATTTCAACCGCGTACCTAATACGGTTCAAAAGATGCAGATTTTTAAAGGTAGGACCGCTTGACAGTCAGACACACAGACGGTCGAACGGACGGACGGACAGACGGCGTAGGCTCAGTAATAGGGTACCCTACGGATACGGAACCCTAAAAAAACTATTTAAAAAAATATAAAAACCGCCTTCCAAAATGTATGAAATAAAAAAATCGAACCCTAGAGTTGAAGGCGGTCGGTTATTTTTGGTTGCTTTAGCACCGCCTTCAACTCTAGGGTTCGATTTTTTTTATTTCATACATTTTTGAAGGCTGTTTTTATATTTTTTTAAATAGTTTTTTATTTCACAGTTTTTTTTAGTAATTTTTTGCTATGTACTCGAATTACCCAAATTTCCCAAATAAACGAAAATAAAATAAAATACATTACAGTACAATACAGTCGACTTGAGAACTTTTTTTTTTTTTTTTTTTGTGGAAACTGACACGGTTGGCTACATCACCTACAACGTCCGTGATGTCAGCCCATAACACCGGGTGAACTAGGTGCCATGTCATGTCAAGTAATCCTCCTTTTTTTAAGTCGGTTAAAAAGGTATCAACTTCCTTGCACATTGTCTTTAAATTGTAATGTAAGTATGTACAAAACGTTTATTATTGTGTACTAGCTTTTGCCCGCGGCTTCGCTCGCGTGAAATTCGTATTTAAAAAAAGAAGAAATTAAGTAAGCCCGCTACGGTAATTTTATTTCGGCGCGCGGAACAATTTGGTTTGTGAGAACCACATCTTAGCGCAACCAGAACAAAATTGTATTTAGCCTATCCTGTTTCGAGTATAGTTAAATGTGCTTGTACTATGTTTCATCGAATTGGGATGATCTGTTTAAGAGTTATGGAGGAACATACATACATACATACAGAAAAGATTTCTAAAAATCGTCAATTTAGTTTTAGTATCATACATAGAGTCCACATAGGTAATATCTCATAGGTAAAACCAAGCAACTTACTCCTATGATCAATCCAATATTGACAAGCTGTGCCCGCGGCTCCGCCCGCTCTCATATTTCACTTCACTGCTAACCTCATAAGCCATTTAGCGTGATAGTAAGTAGCGTATAGTTGATGGGAAGAATCAAGCTATCCGTAGAATTTTGTTTTATTAAAATCGGTTCAGTGGTTCTCGAGTTATAAGCGGACAGATAGACATACACTCAGACTCTCAGACACTCAGACAGAAAGCAGACGTTGGATTTTATGATAGGTAAGGAAGGATAAGGAAGGATGTGTGTACTGTTGTATATTAAATGAAGATAAAAAATCATTTCTCTTCCATTGCACAACATGTGATTTTACCGGAAACTCACAAACCGCCCTGCCTGTAGGATGGGACTTTTTTTTTATGGAGACTGACACGGTTGGCTACATCACCTACAACATCCGTGGTGTCCGCCCATAACACCGGGTGAACTTGGTGCCACGTCAGCCTTCCCTTCGGTCGTGCCGGCTACACTGAACTGGACGGAAAACACAAACTTTTTACATAGCCGTTTCGACCGACCTTTCATTCAGTGCGTTGGTACCAACCCGGGCGGGTTAAACTATACCACCTAGTAATATAAGAAGGGAGTCATATCGCTTATTCGCCTTTTACGACATACACGGGGAGAGATGCAGTGGGGCTATTCTTTTAAAGTACCGGCCCCACACGGTACAATACTACATCCTTATCCTTCCTTCCTTTCCTTATTCCTTATTCCTTTCCTTACCTATAATAAAATCCAACGTCTGCTTTCTGTCTGAGTGTCTGAGTCTCTGAGTGTCTGAGTGTATGTCTGTCTGTCCGCTTATAACTCGAGAACCACTGAACCGATTTGAATAAAAAAAAATTCTACGGATAGCTTGATTCTTCCCATCAACTATAGGCTACTTACTATCACGCTAAATGGCTTATGAGGTTAGCAGTGAAGTGAAATATGAGAGCGGGCGGAGCCGCGGGCACAGCTAGTACTATATACAATACGACATACATACTATAATAATCGAAGTGGGCTCGTCCCATTCCGCGAAGGCCTTCTGAGTGTCCTTGAATGAAAGCCCCTTTACTGTTCACTCAAGCATGAGACCTCTTAATATGAGGACGGATGTCCAAGGCGAAGATAAACATACTGACACATACTTACACACACACACATACTTAAAACACAGACCATATCTACACGTTGTCCGATCATCGTTCGAACGGTGTTCGATACTTTTTATTCCTGTCTGTCCACCAGGGGGACAGATCTGAGGGGACAGACCGGATATACGTTTTTGAGCACATGCCCAATTGGTCCAGGTACGCGCGTCTTCCCGACTATTCCACTCACAACTAATGTTTTAGGTTTCCGTATCCCGTACGGAAGCCTATTACTAAGCCTCTGCCGTCCGCCCGTCCGTCTGTCCGAGGGCTGTATCTCTTGAACCGTAATAGGTAGCCCGTTGAAACTTTCACAGAATATGTGTTACTATGGCGGATATAACAACAAATAAGAAAAATAAGAAAATGTTAAAAATTAAGGGGGGCTCCCAAACAACAAACGTCTGAAATATCTATAAGTCACACTATTGAATAATAGATGGCGCCACAGGTTTTTATACATTGCAATGTTGAAAGACAAAAGATAGGCGGATAATAGCGGATAGATACGGAACGGAAACCTCCGTGCGCGAGTAAAACTCGCACTTAACAGATTTTTTTCTGATTTGAACAAATTAACGTGCAACTGCATACACCTTCACTCGCTTCTGCATGGTTCGGATTCCACGTAAAAATGTAAGCCCACCGGGTTGACTGGAGGAAATTGCCTAAGGCAATAAGCCCGAAAAAAAATGTTTCTTTCTTTAGCCTCCATAATAATATCATCCATTCTTCCAACATCCACCGAAAGCATTGCTTTCTCAATTCTTGTCACTATATTATTATCGTCTTTCTAATAAAAGTATTTACAAAAGAAATAATAATTTGGTACAGAAATTCTTCTCTAAAAAAAAAAACCGCCTTTATATTTTTCAGATGTAATAAACCATTGTGGAAGGGACAAGAGTTTAGACTTACCGCGAGGCCACTACGGTACAAAAAAAAATCTCGGTAAAGGAAAAGTTTTCATTCAAAGCATTCTTTTATTTCAACTTCTGAAAAGCCGAAGTAAAAGTTTTCGAATGTTTTATCCGACTGAAATTGCCCTTTGAGTCGGTTTTGGGGAAAATTCGGTATAGTGTACGTCCTCAAAATCGAGCGAAAGCGGCCATCAAAGATGCTCTACAACCGGACATTTTTATGTAACCCGATATGGGTGGTTGAGTCAGAGGGGCCAAAGCACATGCTCCGACCATCCAATATCACATCCGAAAAGGTGGGCTCCATACCGGAGATTTCTCTTTTTGGATTGCTGGCTATCGTTTATTGTTTATTTGTTTATTGTTTATTGTATAATTTCATCCATAGGTAGGTAACCTACGCTTGGACTTGTCGAAAATTCCGCCAGTTCTAAATTCAATGCGAAGAAGAACTGACAAACAAACTTCGCAAGTCACAATGTTTTGTTAGTACCTTATAAGTATTATATTATAGTATTATATTATATATCTATACTGGACTAGAGGAGAACACAGACGAGGCTGCTATGCGGCCATCTTACATCCAGTATGGTGGTATCAACCCAGTCGGCTACAATTTGAGCCTACCACCTTGTAAAAAAACTGTCTTGTCTCTTTCTAGAGCCCGACACGCGTTATTTGCTGCCGGTACCTGTTTTTTTTATTGCTTCCGAACTGGGTGGCTCTGCCCGAGGTCGAAGCCTCAGGCGCAGCCAATTTCACGGCCGAGGAGGTGCTAGTCCGGCTTGGAGGTGGAAAAATGTTGCTGGGGGAGATCCGTGGATTGTAGGAGTGGGGAAAGATATTCCCTGGGAGCCCGTTCCACACCTTTCCAGTGCGGCACAAGAACGATTTAGAGAATCGTGCAGTTCGAAGAACTCTTCTGTCGACTACAAAGGGCTGTTCCGCGAGAGTATGGCGGGTTTGGCGAAGGCGAACAGGAGGAGGAGGGATAAGGGAAGCAACTTCGCCAGAGCAGCGGCCATAGTAGTACCGATAAAACAGGTTCAATGAACCAACGATGCGTCTGTGCTTTAGAGGTTGAAGGTCCTTTGTGAGTACAGAGTCACCAATGAGGCGAATGGCTCGTCGCTGAATAGAATTCAAGGCTGAAAGAAGGTACTCAGGGGGACCCTCCCAAAGATGACTGCAATATTCCATCACCTGTACTTGATTTGACGTGATATCATTATCCCACCTGTCGTCTTAGTGGTTTTGAATGATCTGATCAATTTATATAATATCAAAAATATTAATACAGGTATTTTAATCGTTCATATAGGTATCATCAGATACAACCAAAATTTATATACGTAAGAATAAGTCGATTAAAATACCCACGTCCTAATATCACCGTTATCCGAGTTAGAGTTTTTCCCTAAAGTGAGTCGTTATATTATTATAATTTCTTGAAAGCGCGCGCGGGATTTCCCCGCTGCGCACACGCAAGCAAGACCGACGACGCGGACGCCCACTTCGCGCCCTAGATGCCACTTTCCTCTGAGAACACGTTTGTACTAACGCGCTTAGGTGTTTATCACGTCGATCGATTGAAGGGTTTCGTAGGTAAATAATAAAATTATTATAAAAAAATATTGATATAAATCTTTATAAAAATTAAATATAAATATTTTCTGTATCTATGTATGTTCCTCCATAACTCTTAAGCCGATCATCCTAATTCTATGAAACTTATTACAACCACATTTGATTATACGGGACACGTAAAAATACAATTCAGTTCCTGTTACGCTGCCTGATTTGAGTTATCTTGTCCGAATACTTTGCTGAACGTGGTGGTCGGTGTTGTGCTGTAATTTACCAGAATACTTGTAGCACAACACCGATTACTCTGCTTTGTCGGGATACGGCGTGTGGTGTGTGTGTATTGTATAAGACTTTCCACATGCTAAACGAGTCCATGCTTTTTCGACCCATTTTCACTTGTCGGTATTGCAATCAATGCCACACAGGGCCGGACGCAACGCAGGCAGGTGGTAGTAGGTAGGTACGTGTATTGTGAATGGAACTAGGTCGAAACTTGGATCTATCTAGGTCAGTAGCTTCTCTCTTCCGTCGCGTGGGGAGGGAATATTGTACTACAGTTAGTAAAAACCGGCCAAGTGCGAGTCGAACTCGCGGACCGAGGGCTCCGTATCGCCATGTCATGGTCAGCGCCACTCACGCCATCTATGGAGTGTTTTACGAAATGCTTCGTATTAGTTAAAATTCATGATTAGTTAAAAAAACTTCATACTGTTTTCAGTAGATGGCGCGCATACACTATTTAGTTTCTTGTATGCGGACCCCCATGGTTTTTTTTACTTTTTCTTATTTTTATTATTTGCTGTTATATCGGCCATAATAACAAATATTCTGTGAAAATTTCAACGGGCTACCTATTACGGTTCAAGAGATACAGCCCTCGGACAGACAGACAGACGGCGTATAGGCTTAGCAATAGGGTCCCGTACGACGGATACGGAACACTAACTATTGTGTGTAAAGTTAAATCAATTTATAGACCGACAGTTCGTTTGTAATATTCCATTGTAGGTGAATATGAATTCGTTTGTAATATTCCATTGTAGGTGAATATGAATTCGTTTGTAATATTCCATTGTAGGTGAATATGAATTCGTTTGTAATATTCCATTGTAGGTGAATATGAATTCGTTTGTAATATTCCATTGCAGGTGAATATGAATTCGTTTCTAATATTCCATTGTGGGTGAATATGAATTCGTTTGTAATATTCCATTGTAGGTGAATATGAATTCGTTTGTAATATTCCATTGCAGGTGAATATGAATTCGTTTGTAATATTGCATTTTAGGTGAATATGAATTTTAAATTTCGCAAATTGAAAATTCGCCCTGAGGTCTGACCTTCCGCAAAATTTAAAGACCCGCATTTATGACCAGTGTGTACTCCCGGTTATGACGTACGGGTGTGAAACGTGGACACTGACAGTCGCTGTTGTCCAAAGGTTAAAAGTTTCCCAGCGAGCAATGGAGCGAGCCATGCTGGGAATATCGCTACGTGATTTTTTTGATTTTTTTTATGGAAACTGACACGGTTGGCTACATCACCTACAACATCCGTGATGTCAGCCCATAACACCGGGTGAACTTGGTGCCACGTCAGTGCGTACGTAGCGTGATCTGGTGCGTAACGAGGCAATCCGCCGACGCACCAAAGTAGGCGATATTGGTTAAGCTCAAGTGGCAGTGGGCTGGGCAAAAAAAGTGATGGAGTCTACCTACACCGAATGGAGGTCGTTCGAAAAGGCTATGAGAATAGTTCGTGTCATCAGTTCAATGTGGCTGTCACCAGCTAAAGCGAAGCAGTGACATGGCACCTAGTTCGCCAATCGCCAAGGTGTGATGGGTTGACATCACGTGTTCACTGGGCGATATGGCCAACCGTGTTAGGTTCCATAAACTTTAAAAATTTGAAACCATTGGCTTAGTAATAAATAAGGGTACGTATGGCACGGAACCTTTAAAACAAGGAAGAGTAAAAGGGTGAATCAACTTTTCTTGTTTTTGGTATCTATCTGAAAACAGGATATTACCTTGATAAATTCACCTTATTTTAATAAAGTAATTGATTAATAAGAAAGAAGGTGCACGAAGAATTTTGACTAATTTAAAAACAAATATTGGTTACCCTGAGGAAAACACATTTTTTCCATAAAAAAATGGGGACAACATTGTCCCCTGGGTCACCCCTAAAAATTTGGTTAATGTTTTATTTTAAATAGTTCTCTACTTTTATTTGAATTGCCTATCAACCTTTAAGTATTTTTTACTTATTGATTTTCAACTAAGTAATAAATTGTAACAAACTTTTTTTTTTTGACTTTGCAGCTAGTTTTTACGTTACAAGAAAAATTTGATCCACCCAAAAACAAACTTAACTAGGTATTACATTATAGAATACTAGCTGTTGCCCGCGGCTTCGCTCGCGTGAAATTCGTATTTAAAAAGAAGAAAGTAAGTAAGCCCTCTACCGTAACTTTATTTCGGCGCGCGGAACAATTCGGTTTGTATGAGAGACTGAATTTTACATACATACACACATACAGAAAAGATTTCTAAAAATAGTCAATTTAGTTTTAGTATCATACATAGAGCCTACAAACGCAGTATCTGATAAAACAGATTCATTATTCATTATTATATAATTCAGATTTATTATTAGTATTGATTTTAATTAATACAAGCTGTGCCCGCGGCTCCGCCCGCTCTCATATTTCACTTCACTGCTAACCTCATAAGCTATTTAGCGTGATAGTAAGTAGCCTATAGTTGATGGGAAGAATCAAGCTATCCGTAGAATTTTGTTTTATTAAAATCGGTTCAGTGGTTCTCGAGTTATAAGCGGACAGACAGACACTCAGACAGACAGAAAGCAGACGTTGGATTTTATTATAGGTAAGATTACAAGCTGTGCCCGCGGCTCCGCCCGCTCTCATATTTCACTTCACTGCTAACCTCATAAGCTATTTAGCGTGATAGTAAGTAGCGTATAGTTGATGGGAAGAATCAAGCTATCCGTAGAATTTTGTTTTATTAAAATCGGTTCAGTGGTTCTCGAGTTATAAGCGGACAGACAGACACTCAGACAGACAGAAAGCAGACGTTGGATTTTATTATAGGTAAGGAAAGGAAGTATATATATTTTATGTATTATTTCGAAAAATACACATTTATTTTATGAACCTAATACCAGTTGTCACCCTCGGTCCCTTCGGCCCCTTTGTTTGTATGTGTCGGATAACGTGACTTAAACCGAAAAAAAACCGGCCAAGTGCGAGTCGAACTCGCGCACCGAGGGTTCCGTATCGCCATATTATGGTCAGCGCAACTCACGTCATCTATGTATTAGTTAAAATGCTTCGTACTCTTTTCGGTAGATAGCGCGCATACACTTTTTAGTTTCTTGTATGGGGACCCCCCCTGTAGTTTTTACTTTTTCTTATTTTTATTTGTTGTTATATCGGCCATAATAAATAACACATATTCTGTGAAAATTTCAACGGGCTACCTATTACGGTTCAAGAGATACAGCCCTCGGACAGACAGACAGACAGACGGCGTAGGCTTAGTAATATTTTAGGGTCCCGTACGACGGATACGGAACCCTAAAAATGGTTGTAATCTACCAACGCCAGGCGCAGGCTATAAGTCAATGAAAGTGACGTCGCAAGTAAGGCTCGTTGATAATAATATTCACAAGTTGTCAATACAAACAGACATGCTTCGATTCTCGCAACACAATGGATAAATTAATTGTTCAATGATGAAAAACGGCTCCTACGCTTTCGCAAGCTCGCCACATACACTATGGCGGCAGTCATCGCGGCGCTGACTCTATCGGCGCACGCGTTCATGGCAGAAAGAATAATAAAAAAGATATTTAAAATACAAAAAATTATAATTTTACCTCAAGTCAAGCGGGGATAAAATCGTTATATCTGTCGTTTTAAAAAATATACGCTTTCAAATTTATACCATAATAGTGTGTAGAGTTCGGTGCGTGTTCTAAATTTGAATTTTCGCGCGCAAACAGTGTGTTGTTTCTGGTGTTGTGTTTGCATTAAGAACTGTTTGGCTGACTGCGGCATTGTTTGATTTCCTCTGGTAAGTTTAATAATTTAACGAAAACATATATTTTATCACTACAAAGCCCTGCGAAGCCCTGCGAAGTTTCTTACCGGTTCTTCTTCGTGGGTGTAATCGAACCGGATAGAACAAATTGTAACAAATTCGAGTACAGTCATGCTGTCTAATGAATGCATAATAAACAACAATACAAGAAGAATACAACAAAACAATTTGATAAAAATTATCGTTTTTCGTCTAGGTTTGTGTGTTTATAACTCAATAATGGAACAACTGATTTGAATGCGGTTTTCGTCAATGCCATCTATCTTCGGCTGATTATAAGATATAATATAATTAACGCGAGCGAAGCGAAGTGGATATAGATATAATTTCGAAATGTAGTTATACTTATAGTCAATTGTGTTATTTATATATCTTCAATAACAAATATTTACTTTCAGTCTTTGATGTTGGCAGTTTGAATCATGTTTGAATCGAATGTTGCAATTTGTCAAATCCATGTCAAACCATTTAACTAATTGTATGAATGTGTACAAATCGTTTTTAAATTGGACCACCATACCGTTTTATACGGTTACATGTAGGTACCTATATTATAGTACCCCTAGATTTCACCCATAAATATTTGCATTTAACCTCGGAGGAAATGAAAATGTTATGCACGCTGTTGGAACTATTTTATTTGTATCTTGAATTTGTCAAATAGTTTTTTATTTAATCCTGGTCACTATTGGGATCCGTATAGACAAGTGGAGAGAAAGTAATTTCAATTCGTAGCTTGACTGAAATAAAGAAATAAATAAAAAAAAAACACACTTCTAACGTCCATTTTAATTATTAATCCCTTTTTATTTTGATCCTACGGCTAAAGCATTAAACATTATGTCTAATTTTTCAAATTGGTTGCTTGGGGATTGTCTTCTTACTATGTAAAAAACTTACATCCTTACCTATAATAAAATCCAACGTCTGCTTTCTGTCTGTCTGAGTGTCTGTCTGTCCGCTTATAACTCGAGAACCACTGAACCGATTTTAATAAAACAAAATTCTACGGATAGCTTGATTATTCCCATCAACTATAGGCTACTTACTATCACGCTAAATAGCTTATGAGGTTAGCAGTGAAGTGAAATATGAGAGCGGGCGGAGCCGCGGGCACAGCTTGTAATTAATAAAATGTTTACGAAAGCAAAAGTAAAATTAATTCAATTTATTTTAGTATATTTATATATATTATAATATTTTAAATATCGGTAGTACTGAAAGCAAGGTATTCCGTTTCATCGTGAATCTAGAGCAGCGCCTTAAATAGTTAATGAAGCAATGGCTATTGAGTAGAGACACTTGTTAATGTGTCAAGGCGGTTCCAAGACAATTGGGTCAGAACTCCGAACGATTCTTACATTTATTAGCTGCCCGTCAATATTCGGTAATTTTGAAGTATTCAAATATTCTGAGATGAAAACAACTAAGGACAATTTTTTCCTTGATAAAATTGAAGCATAATTTGTAGGGTTTCGTACCGTACAGGATTCTACTACTAAGACTATACCCTGTGTGTTCATCCGTCCGCTGTCCTACCTTTGATCAGCAGGTCTGTTCTAATTTGAACCTTAATAGGCAGCCAGTTGAAAGTTTCACAGAATATATGTGTTATTTATTATGGCAAAATATCCATAGAAGTAAAAAACAAAAACAAAAAAAATCATGCAAAAAACATTTTTTTTTACTTTTTGTTTTGTTTGGTTTTTTTTTATAGTAAGCGCGACATGTGGCGCCGAGCCACACATAAGGTGTCTAGCGACGCCCATGGACATTCGGTCGCATGCGAGCGCTACGAAAACTGTAGGTCCCTTCCCTTACTCCTTACTAGGTGGTAGGCTCAAATTGTAGCCGACTGGGTTGGTACCACCGAACTGGATGTAAGATGGCCGCATAGCAGCCTCGGTTGTGTTCTCC
This sequence comes from Nematopogon swammerdamellus, assembly GCA_946902875.1. Classification (NCBI taxonomy): domain Eukaryota; kingdom Metazoa; phylum Arthropoda; class Insecta; order Lepidoptera; family Adelidae; genus Nematopogon; species Nematopogon swammerdamellus. Next base: position 1,263,933 of record OX336356.1, on the reverse strand, counting down.
TCTAGTTCAGTATAGCCAGCAATCCAGGGAAGTCTCCCGTATGGCACCTACCTTCTCGGAGGTGATATTGGCTGGTCGGAGCAAGTGCTTTGGCCCCTCCGACTTAGCCACTCATACTGGATTACATAAAAAAAAAACTATGAACTCACAAGGAAATAAATAGGTCGACTTGATACGCTGTGGGATCGGGTGTCCCGACTTGTATGCACAATGCGGAATGTAACCAGTTCCGCGGCGCGACTATGCCCGCCCCTGAACTTCGCTCGTAAGCCTGTTTGGTTCCAGTGAAAGGAAGGAATCACGAGGAGTGCATCCCGCGCGACGGAACCACGGAATGTGGGGGAGCACGGTTTGTTCCGGGGAAAATCTTGAAAGTGAAAGTGTCGAATGCGTGAAGTAGCCGGAACGACAAAAGGAACGCACTGACGTGGCACCTATTTCGCACAGGAACACAGTGTGTGTGTGCGAGTTTAACGAAATTAACGATTGGTTTAATAAATATTTAGACTTTTTTAATTTTTTTTATAAATATTTTGACACCAGTTGATGTTTTACTTACATGATCAACACCTCAATGTATGTATGTTTGCTTATAAATCGAGAACGGATCAATGGATTTAGATGCAGTTTTCACCAATATAATCTGTCAGCCTCCGTCTCGGTAGCTCAGTGGTGCGGTCGGTCGACTGTTGTTAAGCAACCCTGAGCGCGGTCAGTACTTGAATGGGTGACCGCTCGACCGTTGGAGGCTGACCGCGGTTCGGATTCCACGTAAAACTGTAGGTCCCTTTCCTTCTTTCGTACTAGGTGGTAGTACCACCGCACTGAATGAAACGTCGGTCCAAACGGTTATATAAATATTTCGTGTTTTCCGTCCAATTCAGTGTAGCCGACATGAAATGAAGGGAAGACTGGCATGGCGTCTAATTCACCCGGTGTTATGGGCTGACATCTCGGATGTTGTAGATGATGTAGCCAACCGTGTCCGTTTCCAGAAAAAAACAAAATTACAAAATCAGAAAAGAGTCATTTTTTTTATGTAATCCGGTATGTGTGGCTGAGTCAGAGGGGCCAAAGCACATGCTCTGACTAGCCAATATCACCTCCGAGAAGGTAGGTGCCATACCGGAGACTTCCCTGGATTCCTGTCTGTACTAGACTAGAGGAGAACATAACCGAGGCTGCTATGCAGCCATCTTACATCCATTACGGTGTTACCAACCCAGTCGGCTACAATTTGAGCCTACCACCTAGTAAGGGGTAAGGGATTGGCGCATGTTGGCCGGATTCGAACCTCGGACCCTGAGATCACGAGTCGGATCCAAGACCTATATCATAGTTCATTCATAGTTGGTTCAGTCTCGCAGGCGGGTGATCGCGGCCGGCGCGGCGGCGCGGCGCGGCGGCCGGGGGAGCGGTGTGGAGGTCCGCCTTGTATTGTAGGCTTTGGTTGGAGTATTCTACGCTGTTACGGATATTCACCCGATACGGGTACTCATACGCGCCTCTATTCTATTAACGTTCGACTTTTAAAACGAACGAAGCTTAGATCGGCGGGCGGCCGAGTGGTCTGGGCATCGGCTTCTCATGCGAGAGGTCCGCGGTTCGAATCCGGTCGGCGTGTAACAATGAGTTTATTCTGACGAAAACATTTACGTGCATACCTACACCTGCTGCTTCACCGTTCGGAACCGGTGTAAAACTGTAGGTACCTTCCCTTGCCCCTTACTAGGTGGTAGGCTCAAAATGTAACCGACTGGGTTGGTACTACCGTACTGGGTGTAAGATGGCCGCATAGCAGCCTCGGTTGTGTTCTCCTATAGTCCAGTATAGCCAGCAATCCAGGGAAGTCTCCCGTATGGCACCTAGGTTCTCGGAGGTGATATTGGCTGGTCGGAGCATGTGCTTTGGCCCCTCTGACTCAGCCACCCATACCGGATTACATAAGAAAAATATAAATGTAAATAAATATTAAGTGGACAAAAACTAAATTACACATTTATTGCTCGAAATTAAGACAGTGTTCAAATTTAAATTAAAAAAAAAAAATTTATAAAAAGTAAGTAAGCAAGCATGACCTCAGCTAAGGGAAGCACTGAAATGGCACCTAGCTCACCAAGGTGTTATGGGCTGACGCCTCGGCTGTTCAAAGTAGTCAACCATAAAATTCCATAAAAAAAATTATTTTCAATCGTTTTCGAAGCCGTGCGTGCATTCGAGATTACACGATCGTTTGAAGTAGGTACGTGTAGAACAAGTGTTTGTGGTGTGGGTGTATGTATATAGCTTGGCACTGGTCAAACGGGTCGAACGAACCGTGTCCTATCTGAGTTTTATAGGGAGAGTTTTTATTATTTTGTTTTGTTAAACATTTGGTACCGTGTGGGGCCGGTACTTAAAAAGAATAGCCCCACTGCATATCTCCCCGTGCATGTCGTAAAAGGCGACTAAGGGATAAGGACAAGATGTCGCGCTAAAGGGCGAAAGGCTAGCCACCTCTCACCTTGGCGCGGTCCTTCCACCTTGTCATGCAGCAGGTGGGTCTTCGTACCTCACTTGCTGCTTGATAGTTATCTTGTCCGTATACTGTGCTAAACGTGGTGGTCGGTGTTGTGCTTTAATTTACCAGAGTACTTATGGGAGTGAAAGTTGGGTATGGTAGGCGAAGCATGAGAGCAGGATAAATGATGTTGAAATGCGCGCGTTGAGAGGAGTATGTGTGGAATAGGAGGAGTATGTGTGTCTGTAGAATGGATCATAGGAAACTAATGAAAGAAATCTATGGAGCGAATGTTAGTGGAAGAGTCGGGAAGGGTCGCCCTAGACGCACGTACCTGGACCAGATCGGGCATGTGCTCGAAAAGGGTCAGGTGCGTAGGACCCGTAACCGACGAGCATGTATGAAGAACATTATGAGAGTGGAAGAGGCGGCAAAAGTGTGTCAGGATCGTGGCGCTTGGAGGTTGGGTTGTTTGCGTGGGTTGGGTCTGTTGTCTTTGCCTGCCCCACTGGGAGGCAGGCAGGCGTGACGTTATGTATGTGTATGTATGTATGAACTTATAGCACAACACCGATTACTCTGCTTACCCTGATTGTCAGGATACAAAAGCGTGAGTTATGTATGTATGTATGTATGTATGTTTTGTTAAAATATGTTGAAAGGTAAAGTAAGAAATTCGCTTACAACTACACAGCTAGTGTAGGTACGTGTGGCAGCTAGGTGTACGATATCAATCAATACTAATAATAAATCTGTACAGCCTAGTTCACATTGGTAGAGTTAGCGGTAGAGTGGACTACCTACTATTTTGCCCTACTCTACTGTTTTTGGTAGAGTAGCAGTCCACACGCAAAAGAGGGGTGGTAGAGTAGACTAGGCAGTGTAAGATTAAAGCACTAATTTGAACTAGGCTTAAGTAAATTTAAGTTACTTTATTTCTATGTAAATAGTTCGTGTTTTCCGTCCAGTTCTGTATAGCCGACATGAAATGAAGGGGAAGCACTGACATGACACCTAGTTCACCCGGTGTTATGGGCTGACATATAGGTGATGTAGCCAACCGTTTCAGACTACATAAAAAAAGGTACCGTTTCTAGGTTGGCTCCTACAGGACTAACCCAGTTTAGTGTAGGAACTAACATAATAATTATACTTTTACATACTTAATTTTGATTAAATAAATATGCTCTTGCTTATTTGTGGCCTACATAAGGGAGGCTACGCGTGTTAGTTCATGCTTGACCGATTTTTTGACTCGAAACCTTAGCCGTCGATCACGATTAATTGAATAATAGTAGCGACTGACTGAACCAATTCATCATGTTTATTTATTTATTTTTATTTATTTATTTAATGTTAACGAAATCAACAGCATTACATTTAAAATGCAACTAACATTATTTATACAAAAAACAAAGCAAATTATAGATTTCACTGATTAGAACCGTATTTTTGTTCTACAGACAGATACATAGGTACTAAACAAAACAAAGGATGAAATTAACACATTTTTACAACAATATATTTTACAACAATATATTTTACAACAATATATTTTACAACAATATATTTTACAACAATATATTTTACAACAAATATTTTTAGCTACCAGGGTGTGTGTGTGAGTGTGTGTGTGGTGTGTGCGTGTGTGTAAGGGTGTGTGTGTGTGTGTGTGTGATTATTATTATTTTTATGTTACAATACCTATGTTTATGAAACCTGACACGGTTGTGTACATCAGCTAACGCACACGTCATGTCAGCTCATTACACCTCGGTGAACTAGGTGCCATGTCAGTTCCTTCCCTTTGGTAGTGCCTAATACTGAACAGCGGTACTGTGTGAGGTCGTTACTTAAAAAGAATAGCCCCACTGCGTCTCTCCCCGTGCATGTCGTAAAAGGCGACTAAGGGATGAGGACGAGATGCCGTGCTAAAGGGCGACAGGCTAGCCACCTCTCACCTTGGCGCGGTCCCTCCACCGAGTCATGCAGCAGGTGCGTCTTTGTGCCTTACTTGCTGCTTGATAGTTATCTTGTCCGAATACTTTGCTAAACGTGGTGGTCGATGTTGTGTTGCAATTTTTCAGAGTTCTTGCAGCACAACACCAATTACTCTGCTTACCCTGTTTGTCGGGATACAGCGTGTGTGATATTTATTATGTATGTATGTACTGAACAGCAGGTCTATTCGCGGCAAAACCGCGAATAGACCTGCTGTTCAACCGCGTTCTGACGATTCAGGAGAGCGTCAGTCGCGAGATTAGTTTCATCTGTGTCGGACTAGTATCAGTAACTGAGACTGCGAATATGAGCCCAAGGAAATCGCGAACTAGGTACCTACCTATTTTGTACACGTTTCGACGTTCATTCAGTGCGGTGGCACTAATCCGGATTAAAAAGGGACCTGCAGTTTTACTTGGAATCCGAACCACGGTTAGCCTCAACGGCCTGACGGTCCCCCATCTATGTAAAGTGCGACCGCGCCCGATGTTGCTTGCTTACCTTTGGCGATCAGACGCTGAAGTATCGCACCATCGAGCAACCGAAGCTGATACAACTTTTCACAGAATATGTGTTGTTATGGCCGATATAACAACAAATAAAAATAAGAAAAAAGTAAAAAATTCACGGAGTTTTCTTGGGAGTTTGTTGTATGGGGACAAGAAACTAGAAAGTGTATGCGCACCATCTACCGAAAAGAATATGAAGTATTTTAACTAATCATGAATTTTGACTAATATGAAGCACTAGCTGTGCCCGCGGCTCCGCCCGCTCTTATATTTGACTTCACTGCTAACGTCATAAGCCATTTAGCGTGATAGTAAGTAGCCTATAGTTGATGGGAAGAATCAAGCTATCCGTAGAATTTTGTTTTATTAAAATTAGTTCAGTGGTTCTCGAGTTATAAGCGGACAGACAGACATACACTCAGACACTCAGACAGAAAGCAGACGTTGGATTTTATTATAGGTAAGGATAAGGAAAAGGAATAAGGAATAAGGAATAAGGAATAAGGAATAAGGAATAAGGAATAAGGAATAAGGAATAAGGAAAGGAAGGATAAGGATTTCATAAACACGCCATGATGGCGGCGTGAGTGGCGCTAACCATGACATGGCAATACGGAATAATTAGATTACTTCATTACAAACATAGCTAAGAACCATCTAATATAAAAAACAGCACCCAAATCGGTCCATCCGTTTGGGAGCTACGATGCGACAGGCAGACACACCCATACACACATACACAAACACGTTAAACTTATAACACCCCTCTTTTTGCGTCAGGGGTTAAAAAGTAACCTCACGATTCACGATCGAGCCTCTGACAAGATGCAACGAGCAATGCTTTTCTATTCTGTGCCTATACTACACTTTAACTTTTAACTAACGATTGTAGGCACACGCAATCTTGATATCTCAACATGCTAATAAGCACTCTAAGGTGGAACACATTAAGTATATTTTACCTTTGCATAATAATAGTAATATTATCATCTGCAGGTTATTAATATTTAATATTGAAAATGCACTTTATTGTTTCGGCGATTGGGTTTAATTTGAAGAAGCGAGAATATATTGATTGGAGTACAATGTATTCGATTTTAATTGTCACTATAGTTATTTTAATTACGTGATTATATATAAGGTACCAGGTACTTGGCTCAACTTTATTTTTACCGTTTATTAGGGTTCCATATCCGTCGTACGGGACCTTATTACTAAGCCTGGGCCGCCTGTCTGTCTGTCTGTCCGTCTGTCCGAGGGCTGTATCTCTGGAACCCTAATAGAGAGCCCGTTGAAATTTTCACTGAATATGTGTTATATTATGGCCGATATAACAACAAATAATAAGAATAAGAAAAAGTAAAAAAAATCACGGGGTCCCCATACAAGAAACTAAAAAGTGTATGCGCGCCATCTACCGAAAAAAATATGAAGCATTTTAACTAATCCATAGATGGCGTGAGTGGCGCTGACCATGACATGGCGATACGGAACCCTCTGTGCGCGAGTTCAACTCGCACTTGGCCGTTTTTTTTTTAGCACATTTGTTTTTTAATCATTTTTGACCACTAAGAACAAATGAGATAGTATTTAAAAACAATGTAGGTAGGTATTAAGATTACACATGTTTCTATTCGTACGCTAATATGATTTCGTCGAACAAATATAATATTATGTATGTTGACGATGATAGAAAAACCAATGTCATGCAATTAACAAATTTAAATAGCCCCCGACCCCGACACATCCAAAATTCTCAAAAAGGAAAAGAAAATATAGGTAATATTAACAGTAAAATTGGTCACATAAATAAAATCAAACAAACTATGAGTATTTAATTAAACACTGCATCTGCAACTGCATCTCTCCCCGTACATGTCGTAAAAGGCGACTAAGTGATAAGGACAAGATGCCGTGCTAAAGGGCGACCGGATAGCCACCTCTCACCTTGGCACGGTCCTTCCACCGAGTCATGCTGCAGGTCTCGGTGAAAGGATCGTGTCTTCGCGCCTTACTTGCTGCTTGATAGTTATCTTGTCCTAATAGGTACTTTGCTAAACGTTGTGGTAGGTGTTGTACTTGTAAAAAGAGTACTTGCAGCACAACACCGATTGCCCAGGAATAAACTTTTAAATAAAACATTTCTTCCGTTTCAGCCTGTGGTTTCAGCCGAGGCAGCCGCGGTCCTCAGTACGCTTATACAGTTCCCTCTTTGAATTACCAATTTATTATTTTGAAATATTAAGTTATTTTTTTTACACTATTTTGTAAAATTTTTTACATAGGATTTATTTGTTGTAACTTCAAATAATTGTTAATAGTTATCAGTTATTGATACAGCTTGCGGTATGTATGTATGTATGTATGTATGTGAGCATTTGAACAATAAGCATACAAGTTGAGAAGCGGTCGGCGGTCGACATGCACAGCCAATGAATGAGTTTTAGCTTCGACTGCCGGACATAGGCATCTCCGATACTTCTCAAATCTGACCTTCGGCGATACGGAAACAATGCTTGTCTTCGACGTTTCCGCGACACAAATTCCACGTTACGCTGCTGTATGTATGTCCCTTCCCTTCTTACCTTACTAGATGCCATGTATAAGGTTTAATAAAAAGGTTGGCACCACCGCATATAATGAAATGTCGACCGAAGCGCTTTCCGTCCGTGCAGCCGGCACGACAAAAGGGAAGCACTGACATGGCACCTAGCTCACCAAGGTGTTTAAAATCACGGATGTTGTAGGTGATGTAGCCAACCGTGTCAGAATATATTTAAAAAAGCTGTCAAGTGCGAGTCGAACTCGAGGTTTCCGTAATATTCCGTTTTCCGTGAGAAATTGATGACTGGGGATTTTGGTTCTGGTTTTGCTGTAAACTATAAGAGAGGCCCTACATTTCCTATTGTTTTCGAAATTTTAGACTAAGTAGTTTTACAGCTAAGTGGGCGGGGAGAATGCTAGATTTTTGTATATTTTCTTTAATATCTATTAAAGTATGCATTTTAAAATTATAATATATTAATAATTAGAATACACTTGTGTTCCTTATAATGAACCCTTTGCCCTGATATGTCACATGATGCAACTGATAAAAAAAAATTACTTTCTTTGTCCCCCAAAATCTAAATTCGTTCGTAATTTCAACTTTTTTCGTCTTGTAGATTCGGAGAACATAAGCTGAGACAGACGGACAGATAGACAGACACACGGACAGACATACAGACAGACACAAGAGTGATCATATAAGGATTTCGAGGCGTCTTTTCCACTTTTGAGGTACGGCACCCTAAAATAGTTCTTAATTAATTAAACAATTAAAACATAAAGATAACAAAATATGTAAACACTATACCTAATTAAACACAACTTCTTTCCCCACATTTCTTCTAACAGCCAAATACTTGGGTGTCTACAGCGAGATTAAGAAGGCAATTAAGGCAGAATAAAAGCCCCATAAAATACTAAACAAAACAAACGTACTTAATTAAATTCTATATCTTCCCTAAAAGGCACGTTCCTAGGCCCTAATTCAGCGCCACATCTCGTAAACATGAACGTGTATAGCTAGAGCTGCGGTCAGCTTATCGAAGAAGTGAAAAACGTGTTCGCACACGGAGGGTTCTGTAGTCGTTTTCTTTAGTAGTGGTTTTCAACCCATGTTAACATTAAATGAAAAAGTTACTAACAATATTTATGAACCTACGTATACCTACAATAATATCTAGGTTAAAATAAATTTACCGAGAACCGCCGGGTATTTTATATAAATCGCAGGCTGGGACCTGCTGGTTAATTGAATTTAGTTACGCGTTACTTTATATCGAGCAGATTAATTAGGTAATAACCGAGTCCCCGAATCCCCACGTCCATTACAGGTACAGCCTCCAGCCAGTCGCGACAACATCGGACACCTTGGCGAAGGCGCGGATGGCACCATCTACATTGCAGGTGCACTTTGCATGTTTCAAGGTGTGTTAGGTGTTGCGCTGTAATTCACCTAAGTTCTTGCAGGCGCAACGCCGTCGCCGATGAGTCGCTTATCTCGTTTTTAGGTTTCCGTATCCGGTACCCAATTAATAAGCCTACGCCGTCTGTCTGTCTGTCTGTCTGTCCGTCCGCCCGTCCGTCCTTCCGTCTGTCCGTCCGAGGGCTGTATCTCTTGAACCGTAATAGGTAGCCCGTTGAAATTTTCACATAATACCTATGTGCTATTATGGCCGATATAACAACAAATAATAAAAATACGAAAAAGTTAAAAAATTTACAGGGGTTCCCATAGAAGAAACCAAAAAGTGAATAGAGTGTGAAGCATTTTAACTAATCATGACATTTAACTAATATGAAGGATTTCATAAAACGCCATAGATGGCGTGAGTGGCGCTAACCATGACATGGCGATAAGGAACCCTCGGTGCGCGAGGTCGACTCGCACTTGGCCGGTTTTTTTTTTTTTGAATACAGTGGGATGGTGTGCATGTATGTGTACAAGTTCATAAATGGCGTTTCGGCGTATATACATATTTGCATTATGTCGTAAATTACTTCGTTATCCAACGTTGACATTTAGAGGTGAAATAGCACAATTCAGGAATCCTGCTTCAGACTCCTGAATAGTGTAATTTTGAAGATTTTAAAGGGTAAAGGTCCCGGTCTGTTTGACATTTGTACGGAACCCTCTTTCTGTGCAACGTTTCAAAGAACAGTGATAGAAGATAACTGATAATTAAAATAATCACAGAAATTTTTTTTTTATGGATAGCGCTACATTTGGCTTCGTTTCACTTAAAACTTACAAGTAGGTGTCTAACGATGCCCATGGGCATTCTGCGCTGCAAGGGGATTGCGAATGCCATGCCGGCCTGACAGGAGCCTTTTCACGCCCCTTTGGAAAGACCCCAGGCTGTACTTTGGAGAAAATAGATGGGCAGGGAGTGCGTTCTACATTTTCCCGGTTCTGTGAATAAATAAATAAATCTGACATTCTGTGCTTCGGCCTTGTGAGGTCATTAAGTTACAAATAATATTAATATTTACGTTTTTAATTACAGATAGAACGCACATTGTCATCTTCAGTTCCCTTCAATGTCGAAACTGGAGAGTTAGGAAAATTTACAAGTAAAATTGAACTATTCTCTAGTCAAACTGTACAGAGAATGGTGTACAGAAAACTATACAGGCGTCATTGTATATTCGAGTGGCTCACGGAAGCGCCCCTTCCCTTCCCACCCCAACACGTAGTGACCTTGAGCGTCGTGGTGCGGTGACCTTGGCCATAGTAAAACCGCCTGTTTTAGTTTAAAAGTCTAGGCTGTTTAAAAACGCACTAGGTTAGGTTAGGTCGTAGGTTAACTGGAGCCCGTTTTTACCAGAGCTGTCACAACTCACAACACTAACACAAATTGACAGGTAGTGAGCCCATCATGGTGGAAATGCAAGAAAGAGAGAGTTCAAGAAAGAAAGAGAGAGAGAGAGAGGGGGGGGAGGGAGGGGGGGGGGAGGGAGGGAGGGAGGGAGGGAGGGAGAGAGGGAGGGAGGGAGGGAGGGAGGGAGAGAGAGAGAGAGAGAGAGAGAGAGAGAGAGAGAGAGAGAGAGAGAGAGAGAGAAGATGGTTAACTCCGACAGAACTAGTTGCCATGTCAGTCTTTCCGCCGGGTCGTACCGGCTACAGTGAAATCACCGGAAAACACGGAATGTTTGTCATAGCCGTTCCGACCGATCTTCATCGGCAAGATGGTAACTCCTGCACACTCTGACAGCCTGCCACTCTGTCGAAAAAAGTAAGCCATAAAGCGAGAGGCCGAGCTGCGTTCAGGTAAAAGAAAATAATTTCTCGAAGAAATTAAGCTACTACTTAAGTCAGGGGCCAAAGGCCGAGCTGCGTTCAGGTAAACGAATATAATTTCTCGAAGAAATTAAGCTACTACTTAAGTGAGGGGCCAAAGTGCGAGCTGCGTTCAGGTAACTAAAATTATATACTTTCTCGACCAAAGTAAGCCACTAAGGGAGAGGCCTAAGGCCGAGATGCATTCAGGTCAGGTATACGATATGCTTTCTCCAAGAAAGTTAACTCTATAAAGGTGAGGCCGTATGTATCCGTAGTTAAGTGTTCTAGATAGAGCAATTTTACCAAAAGCGCTTTACATGAATATTGCAAAGAGTTTGGCAGCGACGTAATACAAACTCTTTGGAATATTGGTACGTTAGGAGTCAGTCAAGAGATGCTATAAGAGTTTTACTTACTATTATGTATGTATATTATATATAGCACTGAAGGGTTCACACAAAAGGAAAGTAATAGTATCTTGTTGAATCTTATTACTTAGTAAATATAGGTAGTATTTGGCCATAGAATAAGTAGCATATAGAAGGAACACTCCTTGGCAAACAACGACGCACGCCGCCGTCGCGCAGCAGCCGCGCGTGTATCCACAGGTCTATTCTGTGACAAGATAGGCGCAAAGTCACAGAATATGTGTTATTATGGTGGATATAACAACAAATAATAAAGTATAGAAAAGGCCAAAAATTAAGGAATAAAAGAAACGTGTTTTTTTTTCACAAATCTAAGTGCGCGAGTCCGACTCGAACTTGGCCGGTTTTTTTTGTCATGGCCCGTTCAGCAGTGCAATATATAAGGAAGAATCGGGTAAGGTATGTACCGTGTGGGGCCGGTACTTTAAAAGAATAGCCCTACTGCATCTCTCCCCGTGTATGTCGTAAAAGGCGACTAAGGGATATGACCACCTTCTTATATCACTAGGTGGTAGGGTTTAACCCGCCCGGGTTGGTACCACCGCACTGAATGAAAGGTCGGTCGAAACGGCTATGTAAATAGTTTGTGTTTTCCGTCCAGTTCAGTGTAGCCGGCACGACCGAAGGGAAGCACTGACGTGGCACCAAGTTCACCCGGTGTTATGGGCTGACATCACGGATGTTGTACGTGATATAGCCAACCGTGTCAGTTTCCATAAAAAAAAATATACAGTCGATTGATTATTCTGTGCTCCAATCTGTGTTTCAATAACCAGGGGCGCAGCTAGGGCTGCCACCTTTAAAAAATGGCAAACCCGGAGTATTTAGAAAATAATTTTTTTTTATCGTAAATTTTCCGATGTGTAATAACGATAATAATTAGGCATATTAACGATACAACTTAAACAATGCTGCTAGGACCGCTTGATTTTTAAAATAATATTTTTTATTTGTTTGTGATTTTTTTATCAACTTTTCTTGCTCTGGTTTCTTCAAATACTTTAAAAATTATTGACAGGTCATATTATAATTTTATTCATCTTTACAATTAACTCCGACTTCACCATGTCGACTGATAAGCAGGTTTCTCTCGTCGGTCCTTAAATTTTTCAATAAGCATAAAACGAATTCCACAAATTCATTGATAATCGGTATTGAAAAAAAAAATTCACAGATCTCGTGCATTACACGACCTTCGAGGTACATTGAAAATTAACTCAACAAAATAAAAAAAAATATTACATTTATATAATTTTTGTTATTTTTCAAAAACACAAGCAGCTTAAAAAATGTAAACTAAAATTTAAACAGAAAAAGAGATAAACTTGGCATTATGTCTAACTAAAGTAACAAATTAATAAATATCAAATATAAAAATATAATATAGGTAAGGTTAGAACCTAAAGATGATTTTTTTAAATAGCAAAATATTGAGCTATTCAAAAGGTAAGAACTGAAATCGCTGCCTTTATTAATCAATTTTTTTCGTGTCTCTAGGTTTTGAAAGTTAAAAGCAAAACGAATCATACGAGTTGGGTATGGGAATCCTCTTAACAGCCAGTGTCAAACTTAAAAAAAAAAGCTTAATTATGTATGAATTAAATATTTTACAGTCAATATCCAAATAAATTCCATATAACGATACTATTCCATTTGAAATTATCCTTAAATTCTTTCCCAACAAAAAACAATTTTTATAAATTATCAAAAATTTTCAAATTATTGCAATATACCATTCCATTGTGCACAAACACATCTCATTTAATAGTAATATAACTCCATCACATCACAACTGCACATTCGCATTTGAGTGAACTCACGAAACTCTAAAACAGCGCTCACTAAACAATTTATAACTTTTATATAAAATTTATAATTTTTCATTTTTTCCAAAAATTAAAAAAGACGTCTCCAGATATCGAGTCAATCTAGAAGATAAAAATACAAAACTTATAAATTTTTAATAATAAGTCTGTCAGAAAGTGCCCTTTCTAAACCCCATGATAAAAAGGGCCCTTTTTAGCAGTTTTTTTTTTCGATTTTTTCAAAAACTATACAACTTTTTTCAAATTTATTTTCACGATTCTGTAGCCCTTATCAATACACACCCTAATCATTTATGTAGCTTCAAAACTCACGACACCAGAGCAATGTCGCACTTTCGCTGGAAATGGTGCCTATACAGAAGCCTTGACAGAAGTGATCGAATAAACATTTTCAATGTTAAAAATTCCAAATTATTTTCGGTAATTCTGTGAAATAAACGCGCGCGCACGCGCACGGTGCATCCGATTCGTCCGATGTCCACGCACTCCGCTCTGATCATCCAGTGATTCAGTCAGTCTAACCGAATTCACCGCTCGGGTCGACGCACCACCCGCCCGGTCTGACCCGGAGATATACGATGCTAACCCGTAGCCCGGATGTACACCATTCAAACCCGTAGACTCCGGGTCAAACCCGGAGGGGTGGCAGGCCTAGGCGCAGCAGTTCTCTGGAAGTCAATTTATGTGTAATTTAATGTATTCACGAACCTCATAACAAGCTCACCGACCGTGAATATTCCCCGCTACAGTACGGCTAAATAAATAAATAAACATCGAGGGAGAAGGGAAGACGGGAGCGAGCGGTTAGATGGAACACTCCTGCCACCACGCTGTTGGGGCAATAAAGCATTTCTAGCTTCTATTTTTTTTTTATCTAAACCAGCATGGGTGGCTGTGCCGAGGGACCAATGGTGCAGTCGACCGAGCCAAAATCACCTCTCCTCGCGAAACCACGCTCAGTTAGGTGCCATGCCAGCACATTTGCGGACTGTTGCTAGGCTGTCTACCCCGTTAATACGACGCTTGAAGACACCCACGTTAAAGGATTCAGGAAATACACTGGCTGGAAGACAGTTCTATTGTCACGTTGCGAATTGGTCGCAATACACTTCACGGTCTGCATCGAAATGGTATTATCGGGTCGTAGGCAAGCCCTTTCCCACTGCGCTACATGCAACTTTACTAGTGAGCTCAAATTTCGTATCTCTTGCTGAGCTCGACTCACAGCTACCTACTAGTTTCGCGGGCCTCCTCGCCCTTTCCCCACCCATGTGGTCGAAATTCAAGGCCGCGTTCACTGTTATTTGCGCCTTAACATTTCCTTCAAAAACACACTTATCCTTCCTTCCTTCCTTCCTTCCTTACCTATAATAAAATCCAACGTCTGCTTTTTGTCTGTCTGAGTGTCTGTCTGTCCGCTTATAACTCGAGAACCACTGAACCGATTTTAATAAAAAAAAAACTACGGATAGCTTGATTCTTCCCATCAACTATAGGCTACTTACTATCACGCTAAATGGCTTATGAGGTTAGCAGTGAAGTGAAATATGAGAGCGGGCGGAGCCGCGGGCACAGCTTGTAATAAATGCAATACATAATATTCTGCAATGACAGGACTCGGTAACTGAGTGGTGCGGTCGGTCGACTGTTGTTAAGCAACCCTGAGCACGGTCAGTACTTGGATGGGTGACCGCTCTACCGTTGGAGGCTGACCGTGGTTCGGATTCCACGTAAAACTGTAGGTACCTTCCCTTCTTACCTTACTAGATGATAGGGTTTATCCATATACGTCGATGGGTTTATCCCGCCCGGGTTGATACCACCGCACTGAATGAAACGTCGGTCGAAACGGCTATGTAAATAGTTCGTGTTTTCCGTCACAGTTCAGGTGTAGCCGACATGAAATGAAGGGAAGCGCTGACATGGCACCTAGTTCACCCGGATGTTGTAGGTGATGTCGCCAAACATGTCAGTTTCAATAAAAAAAAGGCCACATCTACATTACGAACCTCCGTGCATGAGAATGCCCTCCCTACAACCTCTCACTCACATGACCGATCCATTACTCTCAACCGCTCGCAAGAAGTGCGCAAAAGAAAAAGGATAACAATTTTCCTGTACAAAGCATATAAAAAAATTCACAGCTTTCGTGCCTCACACGACTATCGAGCACATTGGAAATGAATCTATGGAATTCGAAAAAAATGTCGTTCTCACTTTTTGACTTTTTTCAAAAAGGTTAGGCTACAGGGCAAACCCTTCCCGATAGTCTTTGTTTTAGGCTCAAATTGTAGCTGATTAAATTGTCCAGAGGAGTGTTTGACATCATTCTACGTTTCCAAAATATCGAGCGCCAAAATAAAAAAAAAATGAATGTTTTTTTTCACTATTTCGGCCATAACTTTTTTCGTTTTTGACTTTCTCGAATAATTCTTTTTGCACCTTACAGCTCTCATGAATACGAATCTTTTGAGCGTTTTTGAATATCATATCTTCACAACAACTCTCCGAGATATAAGGGTATCGCACTTTTTCGTGAAATCGGAGCCTACACTGGTGCGAACGAAAAGACATCCAATGTCAAAAATTTAGTCTCTCAGGTCAGCAGGTCTATTCTTGTAGATTCTGACAGCGGAATCAGCGCTGTTGTGGCGCTGAGAGCCATTTGCTAAAGTGGCTCTCAGCGCCACATCAGCGCTGAGTCCGCTGTCAGAATTTACAAGAATAGACCTGCGGGTCTTTTGCCGTCAGTCTGCAAATATAGCATTTCCATTCCCATACAATCACCGAACATACATACAGCTTAAACTTAATAAGCCGATGACGTAGCCTTGCGCAGTGGTATAAGGTAGGTGGATGCAGACAGGAGGAACTACCCCCGGGCGCGGTAACCTTGACCCGTTCTCTCCCACCCACTGTGCGGGAGGGAGACCTGCCACGTGCATAAAGGGTTCCGTCGCGTAGCCGGGTGTGACGGACGTGACAGGGCTGCGTAGGAGAAGTTCCGTTTTTTTATGGAAACTGACACTGTTGCTACATCACCTACTACATCCGTGATGTCAGCCCATAACACCGGGTGAACTAGGTGCCATGACAGTGCTTCCCTTCATTTCATGTCGTCTACACTGAACTGGACGGAAAGCACGAACTATTTACATTGCCGTTTTCGACCGACGACGTTTCATTCAGTGCGGTGGTATCAACCCGGGCGGGATAAACTCTACCACCTTGTAAGGTGAGAAGGGAAGGGACCTACAGTTTTACGTGGAATCCGAACCACGGTTAATCTTATTCGTAAAACCGTCAACCGATATTACACAAAACCGTCATCAGACCACGGAACCCTCAACGCATATACAAGGTACACATTCGCTAACAGCCCACCTCATTCCCTCCCCGCGCCCTCCCTGCCCATTCCACCGCACCTATTCCGCACCTAACCGTTCCATCCCACACCCCAACACTATAGCTTCATCTGGCCAGGCGAGCGAGGGTCGGTCACACAGATTTCTCTTTTATTTACTCGCTCGGTTTGTTCTGATGATCGCTTTCAGGCTACTGAATGTAATAATTACTGGGAAATATTAACGGTTTGGTGGATTCAAAGAGAATGAACATTTTTATACGGGGCATAAAAGACGGTGATATAATTGTTATTTATTTATTTATTTATCTTAGGTACTTAGACGGGGAAGATGACACGTTAGACGGGGAAGATGATACGCACGACTCACGACTTCTCCACTGTCTCACAGCCAATAACACCATTCCTTGCGAAACCACGCTCAGAGAGGCGCCATGCCGGCTATGAGGCGGACAAAAAGGTTGTCGTCTAATTTATTGACACGCCTTTTGAAGATTCCCAGGTTATAGGTGGTGGGGAACACACTCACCGGAAGACCGTTCCATATTTTCGCCGTTCGACACAGGAAAGATTTCGAAAAACGATGTGTTCTTAGTAGTTGGGTGTCAACAACATATGGATGTTCCGAGCGAGTCCGGCGGGTGTGGCGGAGACGGATGGGGGCTGGAGGGATGAGAGAAGCCAATTCATCAGAGCAACGTCCATGGTAGTACCTATAGAACAGGCTAAGAGAACCGATTGTTCGCCTGTGGCCCAATGATTCAAGTCTCTCCGTGAGCTTGGGATCACCAATTAGACGGATAGCGCGGCGCTGGATAGAGTCCAAGGACGCCAATAAGTAAAGAGGGCATCCACCCCACAGATGGCTACAGTACTCCATCACCGTAGACTGTACCGTAGACCATCATCAGACGTAAACTGAGGGGTGTTATAAGTTTAACGTATGTGTGAGTGTGTGTATGTGTGTGTCTGTCTGTGGCATCGTAGCTCCCAAACGGATGGACCGATTTGGATGCGGTTTTTTTTTATTAGAAAGCTGGTTTAATCGCGATGGTTCTTAGCTATGTTTTTAATCAAATAATTAAGTAATTATGTAATCAAAGAGTTTGCGCAGCGACGTAATACAAACTCTTTGTATGTAATATTCCGATTCCACCGAATCATGCGGCAGGTGGGTTTTCATGCTTGCTTGCTTACTTGTTAGGTATCTTGTCCTAACACTTTGCTAAACGGTGGTGGTCGATGTTGTGCTGCAATTTACCGGAGTTCTTGCAGCACAATACTGATAGCTCTGCTTACCCTAGTTTGTATGTATGTAAAAATTTAAATTTTTTTACCGGTTTGTGTGGCTGAGTCGGAGGGGCCAAAGCGCATGCTCCGACCAGCCAATATCACCTTCGAGAAGGTAGGTGCCATACCAGAGACTTCCCTGGTAATATATGCAGCTCTGAAACGTATAATATGTGACAAGGTTCTTTAGGACAAATTCCACTATTAAAGCCAACTGTAGGTAGATAGACTCATTATGTTCAAATCCGGTCGGCCCTATAGAAGTATTGCATAATTAAAGGTCCTACTCGTGGTATGGTACGTGTCCAGTTGTCCTTGGTACTACACCCACTCGATGAAAAGGTTTTTTTACGATAGAATTATACAATTCGCATATTTTTTTATCATTACTCAATATTAATTGCGAGAACGTTTTTGCGAGGGTAGACAAGCAATAAACTCGCAAATTCATATATTACTGGCTTTTGCCCGCGGCTTCGCTCGCGTGAAACTCGTATTTAATAAAAAGAAGAAAGTAAGTAATCCCGCTACCTCGCCCGCTACCGTACCTTTATTTATTCGGTTTGTATGAGAACCACATCTTAGCGTAACTGGAACTGAATTTTATTTCATCTATCATGTGTCACGTATAGTTAAATGTGCTTGTACTAAGTTTCATCGAATTCGGATGATCGGTTTAATAGTTATGGAGGAACATACATACATACAGAAAATATTTCTAAAAATCGTCAATTAAGTTTTAATATCATACATAGAGTCTACACAGTATCTCATAAAACAAAGTAACTTACTCCACACCATCCCTTACAGATTTATTATTAGTAGTATTGATTTACAACATGCTCGTACACCACAGAACAACGATCGGGCCACACCACCCGCGCGAGGGCGACAAGACCGGACTTTTTTTACGCTGTGCTCGTACACAGTGGTGGCGCGGCGTGTTGGATTGGAGCTGCGTAGTAGGAAATTCGCAAGGAGTTTTCACGTGCCTGTACGATTTTCTATAGGCAACCTGACACGGTTGGCCAGCATAGCTGGTTACGGAACCCTAATAATAAAAATCCGTCTCCTTAATGATAATTCGAAATGTCAATATATAGCCCGGAAGTCGCACATTCGAGGTCTCCTAGATTAGATAGAATGTAGTCTCGGCCGGGTCGCAGCGCAGATCTGCTCCGGCCTAGGCTGCGATTTATTGTGTCCTGCCGCCGACATTCACAACCAAATATTCCTATTAAGTATCTTGCTTGATACCTATTTATTAAAAACAATAATTATATATAAAAATTATAATCAATAATGTTACTTACATTTATAAAATGCAATTTTTTTGGCTGTGTGTGTGTGTGTTTTTTTTTTTAATAAACACTATGTTATGGTTTTTTAATTAGTTGTATTTGTAGGTAAATTTTGTTTTATAGGTAATTTTAGTTTATTTAATAACTTTGTATAAATAAATTGGTGTTCATTAGAAGTTATATTCATAAAAAAAAATATACATTTTATGTATTAAGAATCTAAATTTAACTATGAAAAACCGAAATATTATATTTTATTTATTAGAACAAATTTTTTTAGAAGTAATTCTTCATCGACCATGTTTCGAAATTGGTCCTCCTCAGGTCGGGTGTTCGCCATGAAGCATGAAGCACATGAACTGGTAATTCTTATATACGATGATTCTTAATTATAAATAAATAAATAAAACATCTACGGATGGTTACTGGATAATTTGCCGCAAAACCAAGTCGAGGAACCACCTATTTATCCTAAATTTAAAGCGACATACTCGCGATAAATACAATGTTTCAGGGTAGGGTTTTATAACTTCAGGGTTCGAAAGGGGTGCATATTTGAAGACGAAAAGCTCTGAAATGTTTTCGCAGATTTGGTCATTTAAAATAGTAGTTTTTAATGAAAATCTTTTTATCGAGAATTGGTGGACGGTTAACGTCCACGTTTGTTAAATAAAAATAAAATGACTAACTTAAATGCTCAACTAGTAAGAATTGAACTGCATGGAAGTAAATCATCAAAAGAAAAAAGGGGGTTGGACTAGTTCACTGCATTCCCTAGACCTTAGGCAGCACTGTTGCCAAATCTTCCCACACTCACTGTCCATCGAGTTTTTATTACAATTTTAAATTTTTGTATGAAAAAAAAAACTTTATTTCGAATTGAGTGATAAGGTTTTTTTCTTCTACTATTCCTGAATTATCTCAAGCCTATCCTGAAACAGCCTGTATAAAAGCAATCAAACGTAGAGCCAAATCAGACTCTATGAAGTTCCTACAAGCTGTCCCGAACTTACTCACTCCAGTTTACCGACAATACCAACAGCGAGAGAACAATTATTTCATAACATAACGACTTCATGCGTGTAATGTTGCACGCTCTTAATTTTCATTCAAGTCATATTTGTCCACGATGAGAGAGTAAACATGGTGAATTCTCGTGAAAAAGGTTATAACTGCAAAACGCTAGCTGGAGTAAAGTGTTCAAGCATAAATATAATAATAACAAAATCGAAATAAGTATATTACATATGTGAGAAAAAATGTGTGTTTTGTATAAAAACATAATATATATATCTACAATTTATATTAAAATATATAATCCTTAAAAGGAATAGCCCCACTGAACATCTCCCCGTACATGCCGTAAAAGGCGACTAAAACGAGATGCCGTGCCAAAGGGTTACGGTCCTTCCACCGAGTCATGCAGCAGGTGGGTTTTCGTGCCTTAATTGCTGCTTGATAGCTTTCTTGTCCGAATACTTTGCTAAACGTGTTGATCGGTGTTTTGCTGTTATTTGCAGCACAACACAAATTACTCTGCTTACCCGGATTGTCGGGATACAGCGTGCGGATTAAGTAAATAAAATATAAAAACTCAGAGCTGCGGGGGTATTTACTTAGCGGTCCCCCGACTCCTTTAAGTAAGCAAACGGAAATTATTATTGAGTTTTTAAGGGTCGGGTTTTTTTTTAATTTGTAATTTTAATATAGTTACGTTCTTCTGACGTTAGACCGCTCCGGTGTGGCAATTATATGATGACGCTGAGGCAATGTCACTGTCGCGATTAATTTCGTGCTGTCACTGGCACGGACAACAGTGTTAGGCTATCTGACAGTTTGGGCAATTATGTTTTGAGTGGCCTTTGCATGTTGTTACGCACGTAATTATTTTTATTCTTTGAAAACCGTGAATTAGCATTTTGATCTGTCTGTTCGTCAGGGTCAATTGCCCGCGACTCAAGTTCACGGTATAGTTTCTCAATACGAAAACCCCCGACTCTTAAAAAGTCAAAAATAATTTCCGTTTACTTACTTAAAGGAGTCGGTAGACCGCTAAGTGAATTCCCGCGCAACTTTTGAGTCTTTATATTTAATTTACTTAGCGGTCCCCCGACTCCTTTAAGTAAGTAAACGGAAATTATTTTTGACTTTTTAAGAGTCGGGGGTTTTTTAAATTTGTAATTTAACTTTTATTTGAAGCTTTTTAAAAAAAACCGCATGCAAATCGGTCCACTTTTTAAGATAATTATTTTTTTTATTACTTAATTACTTTATTACTTGATTAAAAACATAGCTAAGAACCATCCCGATTAAACAAGCTTCCTAATAAAAAAAACCGCATCCAAATCGGTCCATCCGTTTGGGAGCTACGATGCCACAGACAGACACACACACACACACACACACACACACACACACACGTCAAACTTATAACACCCCTCCGTTTTTTTCGTCGGGGGTTAAAAATACACTCGGTCGGTCGGCTCGTTCAGTGAGGTATATTCCTAGGCTCAGTACTAGTAGCTCAGTATTTTAGTCACTGCTCGAGTCACTGCTTAGTACCCCGTGTAGCTAAGCGTGATGATTTGTGTACGAAATCTACATAGATTTCTGTTCTGTAGCATAATGGAATAGAAATAAGTAAAATATTTTAATTCTAACTTGGTTTAATGTTTTCCTTAGAAAATACTTTATTGCTCCAAAAACGTTTTAAATAAACCAACACAATAAAAAAGTTTATTTTTTCTTTAACAATTTTTTTAAATTTAATTTTAATAAACACTGTCCTCGTAAATTAGTCTCCTATTTTCAGAGTTAAGTATGTAGTTATTATTTACATATGTAAATAGTATATTCTATATATTTAAGTGTATTTTATGTTTTGTACCTATCTCAAAATATGTATACTATTTCTAGCAGTTATCATACATAATACCCCAAAGGTATACTGGTAGAAAATGCATAGAGGCCTTAAGTGTCATCTTTTGACCATATTTCTATTTGAATGCAATAAATAATATTTATTGCACATCGATAAAATAAAATAAAATTTCAAGGATCAAATCAAATCAAAATATACTTTATTGTACACCATAAAAAGGAACACAACAGGCGAGTTTAATGCAGAGTAGCATTAGCTGATAGGGCGGACAATGCAGTGCAAGAGAGAAGCGTGAAAAATAAGACTATTAAATAAATGGACACAAACAATAGATACATAGATACATACATAAAATAAATAATATAAGGTACGTACATATTATATTTATACATAAACTACATATACATATGTAAACATATATTTTATAATATAGAACCATCTGAATAAAAGTTACAAGAACGTAATTAAGGGAAATTTATATTACTCGTCGCCGTCAGAATCAGATAGAAACAGTTTGCGAATACGTTCTCTAAACATGTGGATAGTAGTGCAGCGCCGTACCTGTTCAGGCAAATGATTCCACATGCGAGCCGCATTGACTGTAGATGAGTCCGTGTAAAATGAACTAGAGTGAGTTGGTATTGCTAGAAGTAGATTGTCAGATGATCTCAGAGAGAGACCATGGGAACGAAGGAACTCAAACCGCTCACTCAGGTATTTAGGAGCAGCAGGGTCATTCAGTGTGCGGAAAAGAAGAGAGAGTACGTGGCTATTCCTGCGACTTCGAATATCGAGCCACTGTAAACGTGTGCGATATTCAGAAATATGGTCATACTTGCGCAGACCAAAGATGTAACGAATGCACATGTTTAACAGTCTGTCAAGTTCTGTCAAGGATCTGATTGGCCGTAAGTAGGCCGACCGTACTTGCGAGCTTTCAGTCAACTCTGCTAGTTGCCTAGCTTTGTACTGCAGTTTCTGTCGTTCGTCGCCGCCACGTCCGCGTCGTCGTCGTCGTCTCGACGAAAAACCGGCCAAGTGCGAGTCGAACTCGCGCACCGAGGGTTCCGTATCGCCATGTCATGGTCAGCGCCACTCACGCCATCTATCCATCTATGTATTAGCTAAAATGCTTCATACTCTTTTCGGTAGATGGCGCGCATACACTTTTTAGTTTCTGGTTGGGGACCCCGTGATTTTTTTTCCCTTTTTCTTATTTTTATTATTTCTTGTTATATCGGCCATAACAACACATATTCTGTGAAAATCTCAACGGGCTACCTATTACGGTTCAAGAGATACAGCAGCCCTCGGATAGACGGACAGACAGACAGACAGGCAGACAGACGGTGTAGGCTTAGTAATAGGGTCCCGTACGACGGATACGGAACCCTTAAAAAAAACGACAAAACGACAGAACACGTAATGCGAGAGGAGAGAGCGTTATATAATATTCGGCAGAACGGCTCCCTCGGGTCCGACGGGCACAAATTGGCTTAGTATGGCGGCCATCTTGCATTTTACGACACGCCACGCCTTACTTGACTACTGTTGGACGGGCGGCAAAAGTCATAAACACGGTATTATGATGGGTCATGTGTGATTTTATATTTTTATGAAAGTGTGTTGCGAAAGGGGTTCATTCCAAGGAATTTTTATATTGTATTGTATTTTTAACCCCCGACGCAAACTCGTCTATTCCCAGTAGTCCGGTTCGGAGTTCGGTTGACCGGAATACTGAGATTTTTTTTCCCCATTAGTCCGATCGTAAAAATGCACCGCCTACTGGGCAAGAGCTTCGAAAACGTCACTGGAAGCATCTACAGAATATGGATAGGTAGAGAGAGGGAGGTCGAGAGCGGGACTGGTGGTTTCCCCGCGTCCTAGTCAACGCAGACTAGCTGACGAGGACTTGATGCGAGCCGAAACGTGAAGCATGCGCGGGAAATTTAGAGTGGCCACTCGATATGTTCGGTGGAGCCATCGCAAGCTTAGTTCCACACCTTCCTATTAGGCCCACTTGCACCAACACGAATTTAAGATATAAACCAGTTTAACTCGTTAAGCTAGCACCCGTTGACTGTGGGAACCGCGTTTAAATCCATAACTCGCTACTTAACTCTAAACTCGTGTTGGTGCAAGTGGGCCTTAGTAAGCGGCGGATGGCCGAGTGGTTTGGGCATCGGCTTCTCATGCGGGACGTACGAGGTTCGAATCCGGTCGGCGTGTACCAATGAGTTTTTTCTGACGAAAAAATTTACGTGCATACCTACACCCGCTGCTTCACCGTTCGGAACCGGTGTAAAACTGTAGGTCCCTTCCCTTGCCCCTTACTAGGTGGTAGGCTCAAATTGTAGCCGACTGGGTTGGTACCACCGTACTGGATGTAAGATGGCCGCATAGCAACCTTGGTTGTGTTCTCCTCTAGTCCAGTAGAGCCAGCAATCCAGGGAAGTCTCCGGTATGGCACCTACCTTCTCGGAGGTGATATTGGCTAGTCAGAGCATGTGCTTTGGCCCCTCTGACTCAGCCACGCATACCGGATTACATTAAAAAAAAGTAGGTACGGTCTCAAAACATATTTATTGTATAATATCTATGTATATTATTTTACAAGAGGGGTGTTAAAAGTTTAACGTGTGTGTGTATGGGTCTGTGTGTGTGTATGGGTCTGTATGTCTGTGGCATCGTAGCTCCTAAACGGATGAACCGATTTAGATGCTGTTTTTTTTATTAGAAAGCTAGTGTAATCAAATAATCAAGTAATCTAAAAATTTATTATCTTAAAAAGTGGACCGTTTTTTTTTTATTGATACGCGAGACAGTTGGCGCCGTCAGCATGGATTGTTGAGCCGACGACGCCCAAAAGCATTCGGATTAGAACGGGGGCTGCGAATGCCGTGCCGGCGTGACAGAGTTTGTATAGCGCGGTTTTCTCAACCGTTCACTTCGAAAGAATGCGGCGCGCACCCTCCGCTCTCCGCCGCCACCGCAATTGCCCGTCAGTACGGTGGAGGCGGAGAGCGGAGGGTGCGCGCCGCATTCTTTCGAAGTGAACGGTTGAGAAAACCGCGCTATATTTTTGTAGAGTTTTTTATATTTGCAGTAAATCAAATATAAAAACTCAGAGCTGCGCGGGAATTTACTTAGCGGTCCCCCGACTCCTTTAACTAAGTAAACTGAAATTATTTTTAACGTTTTAAGGGTCAGGGTTTTTTTTTATTTTAGGTATATAATATGTAAAATCGTGTGTATGGCGTTAGTCAAATTTACTACCTACCACCGTGGTACCACCGCACTAATGAATGTCAATTGAAATGTCTATAAAATAGTCAGCTTTCTGCATGGCCAGTTGATTGTAGCCGACGAAGCACTGACATCTTACCTTGCGACAGCAATGATCTAACATCACGCTGATGCAGTGTAGCCAACCGTGTCAGATTCTATATATAGATACATAAACAAACTTAATAATAATACGTTGCATCGAAGACAAGGAATAGGTTTGTCTTCGTGCGTGCACTTCTGTACCACAATGCGCAGAATCCTTGACAGTCTGTAGTCAGTCAAGATTAGGGTTGTCAGTGGTCACACGTTCTATCTTGTAAATCACGTTCCTAATTTCAGCTCCAGAAATAGGCATATCCCTAAATTTTTAAGGTTCCGTATACGTCGTACGAGACCCTAAAGACTAAGCCTACGCCGTCTGTCTGTCCGTCTGTCCAAGGGCTGTATCTCTTGAACCGTAATAGGTAGCCCGTTGAAATTTTCACAGAATATGTGTTATTTATTACGCCCCATATAATAACAAATAATATAAATAAGAAAAAGTAAAAAATTCACGGAGGGACCTAACCTAACCTAACCTAACCTAACCTAATCTAACCACCTTAATTTATATTTTACATATTATTATTTATTTATTGGAAAGTTGACAGCTATCTTACTGACTGATTATGATGAGGGGACAAGTGCAAAATGTGAGTTGACAACCCTAGTCAAGAAGCTAGTTCTCACTAGGTAATCATCAAATGATTTTATGACTGCGTGCAGCAGCGGCTCTGACGAGGTGAGAAGTCAACGATTGTGTTTGTATGGTTGATGAATAAATTGCTAGTTGTGAGGGGGGTATCATCAACTCATTACTTCTACGAGCTCAGCATTAAAATGCCTAAAACTAACGTTATTCTAGGTCGTTTTAAGTTCCGCACCTTAAGGGGGCTCCTTCCTAAATCTACCCTCTCTTTCTAACATTGGCCGTTTTTCATACATTTTATTTTATTATGAAGAAATTATACAACTTATAAAAAAATCCTCCGGGAGAAACATGCATGAATAAATTTTATTAATGTTTTTCAATAATAAAATTTGGTACTCCACATATAATAATTGAAAAAAAAAACGGGGCGGGTTTCCAACACCTGATCCTCTTAAAAAAAAAATACAAAATACAAGAGCATAAAGGATCACAAAATACTGCTATTAGAAAAGACTTAGCCTGCGGAAATCAAAATTGGGGCCAAAAAGAAAATTTCACGAAATATTTCATACAAAATAATAATTTTTTGTTTTTTTTTTAAGTCACCAAAACATTGGTTTAGAATATATATGTATGTAAAAACAAAGGAAGTGGTATGGGTGAATGTTTTGGTGGTTTAAAAAAAAAATAACCAGGGTTAATTCATAGAATATGCGTCGCTACGCGACGCATATTCTATAAATAAACCCTAACCTAATGTTGAGGCGGCGCATGTCGTTTTTGCATAAATTCCTATTGAAAATAAATGTTTTGGTGCATTTAAAAAATAAATAAAAAAATTCGAAAATTAATTTTGTATGAAAAATATTTTTTTCCAAATTTTTTTTCGCCGAAACTACGCATTTCCGCAGAAAAAAAATTACATCACCAGAATCGCAAAAGCCTACACTACAGACCTATTGTACCAGTTAGTTGAAATAAAGGATCAGGTATTGTAAACCCCAGCCAAAAAAACTAAAAGTTTATTAAGTTTTTTTTTTATTATTATATCTGGAGTACCAAATATTTTTATTTAAAAGCATTAATAATTTTATCATGCGTGTTTCTGTCATACATAAGATTTTTTTATAAGTTGTATAATTTCTTCATAATAAAATAAAACGCGCATTGTTAGAGTGAGAGGCACAATTTAGGGAGGTGGCCCCTTAAAGAGGTGAAAACGAAATAAACCAGATTTTTATTTTTTTATTTGTTTACTTCATGGTAACTGACACGGTGGCTACATCGCCTACAACTTTATCAGGATGTTTATCAGTGATGAGTGATGTCAGTCAGCCCATAACGCCTTGGCGAACTATGTAGGTGTCATGTCAGTGCTTCCCTTTGGACGGAAAACACGAACATAGCCCTTTCGACAGACCTATCATTCAGTGCGGTGGTTTCAACCCGGGTGGATGTTTTTTTTTTTTTTTCAAAATAATTGGTCATGCTCGGTTAATTGGAAAAATGTATAGAGATAAAAATTTATCGAAATATTGATTTTTCTTTCGAACACAATTATATATCGCTTATGAGTTAATAGCACTTCCATTCTTTGATTTCTTTGGTAAAGATGATATCGACGTTGTCACGTCACGTCACGACACGACACGATACTGAGTCAACGAGCGGGTAATCATGATCGTCGGACCCTTGGCCTAGAAGGCGTAGACCAAATTATTGCCTTCGTGTCTGTAGTTGCAGTTTTCACCTCACTGCGCTGAGACACTTCAGGTGCCTAGTGTCACGGTCATACCCACAGACCACCTAAGTCATACGCATTAACAATAAAAAATTAAATTACTAAAAAAACCCGTAAAAAGTCTAAAATAATTTCCGTTTCCTTGCGGAATCGGGGGACCGCTAAGTAAATTCCCGCGCTGCTCTGAGTTTTGATGTTTTATTTACTTACCGGTCCCCCGGCTCCTTTAACCAAGTAAACTGCAATTATTTTTGACTTTTTAAGGGTAGATAGATTTTTTTTTATTTCTAATTTAACTTTTATTTCAAGCTTTAAAAAAAACCGCATCCAAATCGGTCCATCCGTTTGGGAGCTACGATGCCACGGCCAGAAACACCCATACACACATATACACACACACGTTGAACTTACAACACCCCTCTTTTTCCGTCGGGGGTTAAAAATGGAATGATGGAATCTTTTCCTAAATTAAATGGTTTAACCTTCATGATTTCAACATTTTATAACAGGCTGAGAAATATCGAGTCCACGCGGACGTAGTCGCGGGCACAGCTATGGAATATTATCCGTCCAGTATGTATAGGCGAGACAACCAAATGAGAACACTGGTATTGCACCTAGTTAACACAGGAACGTGGCTCAATGGGCTGACGTAACGGCGCTGTAGCAGGCGATTCACTCGATCGATTCAGGCGTCAGGCTCCATTATTAAACATGCGTTCAATATGCAGTCCCATCCCATCACACTGCCCTTCACAGGAGGAATATTGAACGTCACTGCACAGGTCCCAGAAATAACAATTTAATATTTAATAGAGACTTCGCTCGCGGCGAGGTCTAGTGCGCCCTGGAGATGCGGCTGACTCCAATTCGCGAAGTATCATCCTTGAGCGTTTGAGGAACAACGAATAGGATAGAAGTGTGAAATTCTAGGATCGACACATTTTGATTTCTCGCAATATTTTGTGAAGTAGAACTTTGAAAAGAGTTGGATATATCGTCCCTGACCGTTCCCGCGCCAGCACCCTCCCCCCGCGCGCGCCAAATTACACTAGATGGAAACATAAATTTCAAAAATTAATATCTCCAAAACTAGACACTCTAGGGAAAAATTTCATTTACTTTTTTATCTCGGAAAAACATGAGGATTGCGCTGGAGAAATTAATGTACTGGCCGTTCATAATATATACAGGGTGTTGTACCCTGTATATATTATGTACCTAATTTGTCATGTTTGAGTATACAAAAATTATTACATTTTCATACAGATTCTGACATTTACTCGAAAACGTTCGAAATACGAGGTACCTATAGCAATTTTTCCAGATTGGTTGGTCCTCAGTTCTTATTCTAATTTCGCCCTTCTTCTGTGCACCACCTCACTCTCTATCCCGCTCGCACACTAATGCTTGCGGTCGTGCGAGGTCAAAGCGTATTTGTTAGGGTGAACTATGCTATTGTCGGACGGGTACTCTAAGTCAGCCATTCTCAACCGGTGTGTCGCGACACACTAGTGTGTCGCGAGCATGTGTCAGGTGTGTCGCGAGAATTTCTAAAAATTAAAAAAAATGCCCTTTCGCCCGGTCGCCGCTCTGTCGCGCTGCACCGGCCGCGGTGGCGCGGCTCCTTCCTCCCTCCGCGCGCCAGTCTACTCATTGTCACGAACAGCTAGCATTATATATAAGATAGGGCTGATTTGAATTTCCCGCCAGATTAGAATATGTAACATTTTTGTCTGATTTACAAGAGGAAATTAAAAAGTACTTCCCATCTATGGATACCAGCGCTTGGGAGTGGGTTATTTCACCCTTTTGAGTTTCTGGCGAAGTAAATATAAATAATGCAACAGAGCTAACATATGCACAATAAAAAGAAGAACTGCTCGAAGTATCGTGTGTGTGATACAAACCTAAAATCAAAATTCAAAGATGTACCCGTAGATACTTCTTGGATCTCGATAAAACATCAATAAGAAAATGAGTAGAGCTATCAGATATAGCTATTACTATTCTACTACCGTTCGCAACGTTATACTTGTGTGAGGCTGCATTCCCCGCACTGAGAGACAGCGAAATGAGAGTCTGTTTATCCAAAATTCGTCCACGTATAGAAATTCTGTGTAAAGGTTTTTTTTTATAGAAACTGACACGCTTGGCTACATCACCTACAACGTCCGTGATGTCAGCCCATAACACCAGGTGAACTAGGTGCCATGTCAGTGCTTCCCTCTTTGATCGTGCCGGCTACACTGAACTGGTCGGAAAACACAAACTATTTACATAGCCGTTTCAAACGACGTTTCATTCAGTGCGGTGGTACCAACCCGGGCGGGTTAAACCCTACCACCTAGTATTATGAGAAGGGAGTCATATCCCTTAGTCGCCTTTTACGACATACACGGGGAGAGATGCCGTGGGGCTATTCTTTGAAAGTACCAGCCCCACACGGTACAAAGGTGGCCAAGCTCAAGTATCACATTAGGATCTACTCAGCCTAATGTTTAGTTCAATCAAAACTATTACTTGTATTACATATTTAATTGATATTAACCGTATGTATGCTTCCAAAATCTCTAATTGTAATACAATTATGTACCTACCTACTTGCAAGACTTGTGTTTCCTTGGAGTGTGTCGCCAGTCTAAAAAAAATCTTCAGATGTGTCGCAGAGGAAAAAAGGTTGAGAACCCCTGCTCTAAGTAATAAATTGTGTGCAAAATTGAGTGCAACGCGTGATAGTTTCGTTGTTTTTTACTATGAAAGTAATGATTATTTAAAAAATTAAAAAAATACAGTACCTGCTTTATTTTGAGATTAGTTATTATGCAAAGTTTCATGATCTAATTTAAAGTATCTATCTATTTATTTAATACTAGCTGTTTTGATAAAATTTGGCTTAACATGACTGGTAATTGTGGCCATTTTGGCCGACGCATCGCCTCGCCAACTAAGTGGTGCGATCGGTCAACTGTCGTTCGTGATCATAAGCACACCTGAGCGCGGCCAGAGCTTGGTTGGGTGACCGTTCGACCGGTGGAGGCTGACCGTGGTTCAGATTCCACGTAAAACTGTAGATCTCTTCTTACCTTACTAGATGGTAGGGTTTATCCCGCCCGGGTAGTACCACTGCACTGAATGAAAGGTCGGTCGGAGCGGCTATGTATATAGTTCGTGTTTTTCGTGTAGTCCAGTGTAGGCGGCAAGACCAAAGGGAAATACTGACATGGCACCTAGTTTCCCAAGGTCTGATGGGCTAAGATTACGGATGTTATTGGTGCTGTAGCCATCAGTGTCCAGTTTCCATAAAATAAAATTAACAGTGACGGTGCGAAGGAAGTTGCACTTCTAACCTATTTTGTCTTCTCTATGTCTTGAAAAGTCGACTTACTTTCACGCCGAACTTGGCGATGAGGTGGGCGACTTGATCCCGAATTTTAATTATCTAGCGAATTCTAAAGCTTCTATTTTTAAGACTCCTTAGAGAGCGCGCGAAGTTTGTCTGTCTGTTGTGAGAGCCTCGCTCGGCTCTATGGTGGATGTTGGATGCGGTGGATGTTGAAGTACCAGGGTAAAATGAGAAGATAAGTTTTCCCGCGCACCCAACTACTTGTCGTTGCTGTAATCCTGGTACTTTTTCAATTGTTACATTTACACAAAAAAATAATCACATAATATCATCTTGTGAACTGCCAGTGTAGATAAAATTTCGTTCACTGTACATTTTTAACCCCCGACGAAAAAAACGGAGGGGTGTTATAAGTTTCACCACGTTTGACGTGTGAGGTGAGATGGTGTGTGTGTGTGTGTGTGTGTGTGTGTGTGTGTGTGTGGCATCGTAACTCCCAAACGGATGGACCGATTTGGTTAGGGTTGTTGAAGTGAAAACTTCTTTAGCGGCGCTTGGCACTTTTTTAGGTGGGTAAAAAATGTTAAACTCGCGTCATCGCGTCATCGCGTCAGCGTCAGATTTATTTTTATTATTTTAAATGTAACCTTAAGCTATTGCATTAAGGGTTAAGTTACGAGTAGCTCGGGATCAATTCTGTTCGTCTCTCAGTGACAGTGGGAATCCGATATTCGTTTGGTCGTTTATGTGATTTCGTGGCTTAATGGTAAGAATGTTTGTATTTTTTGACCATGGGTTCGAATCCCTCAAAAGTTTTTTTTTTCTTTTGTTTTCTTTTTTAAGCAATGTTACGGTGTTTAAATTTTTTACGGTGTTTAGTTTTTTTTATAACCACCTAAGAATTATTTTCGGAAATACGAAAAGTTTTCACTTCTGCCGGCACTCCCGGAGTGCAACTGTGGCTTTTTTTTTTATTAGAAAGCTGGTTTAATCGGGATGGTTCTTGGCTATGTTTGATGAGGATCAGGTCAGCCGAATAGAAGATAATCGACAATTTTCCTAATTGGTGAAGGCATATCTGCTGTATTTATTATATTTTCACTCTTCGCCTTTACGTAAATACTCGTAAACGGAAATTATTACAAAACTAATTTATGTATGTAGGTACTTGTAACCTTATTTACCTAAGCTAACCTAACCTAACAAAATTATTAATTCAAATTTACGTCTGTTTAAAAGCTTGAAATAAAAGATCTCGTGGCGTTCTGACCCATTCTCAGGACCCACTGCCAAAAAAAAAAAGTATTGTGGCCTTTCGACCCAATTACATTTAATTTTGAGGGGCCTTCTGACCCACTTACCAGAAAACACAGATACCTACAGTAAGTGAACTTCCTTTGTAGCAATAAGTGTACAGAAACTAGAATGTATTTTAATTTAGCAAATATTTAAATACAAATAGTCACGTACAGCAATAAGTAGCGTTCATTTAAATAAAGCATATTGTCAAATAGTATATTGTCTTTCATTATTTGTTTCATTTATTAAATACAACTAATAATTTTAAATTACCAGAACATAGAAGAAGAAGAAACAAACGGAATGTTTTAAATGGAATAATTGGCTAGAATTTCTAAGGTTGTAAAAATATTATATAAAAATTATATAATATATTTAAAATAAAATGTGACCAAATTGTTCAGAAAAAAATGTGACATGAAGTTATTTTTCTTAATATCGAATAGAAAATGGCCAGTTACCAGTTACCTATCTGTAGCTATGAGATAATAAAACTTAAACTTTATTAAAAAAATATTTAGTTTATTATGAACTATGTATCTAAATAGAAGTATTATATACTGGTGTTGTATGTTTACTGTGCTGAATTTTCAGCACAGTAAACATACAAAACTAGTATAGAATACTTCTATTTGGATACATCGTTCAAATAAACCGTTCCTTCCACTCTGCACTACCAAGCTGCACTACCAGTAGTGCTGTTTGGAATTTTTTTTCCCATCTGCACTACTTACTGGGTCAGAACGCCACGAGATCAAATAAAAGTAAATTTAAATATAAAAAAACCACACATTAAAAACCCTCAAAGGTCCTCCTCTCTGCTTCATCGGCACAGCCGGCAACCTCTGGTCCATCGGCACAGCCCGCATACTTACTGGTTTTCATAAAAACAATTCAACCGGGTCGCTACTACCACCGCACTGAATGAAAGGTCGGTTGAAACGACTACGTAAATAGTTCGTGTTTTCCGTCCAGTTCAGTGTTAGCCGGGACTACCGAAGGGAATGGCATGGTGGCCAAAGAATTAAAAATTATCGGGAAGTGGCATACAACGCACCGAATTGAGGCGCGCTATTTGTGAGCATTCAGCACACTCTCCAATCGTTGTCTCCTTTACACGTATCAAATTGCGAATTAACCGTCTTACTCTATCGACGGTCACAGAGCGGAAACGTAACGCGATGTATGAGGCGCTCGCGCACTTACGCTGTTTTAATTATTGGCAATATATAGAAGAACTCCAATCGCACCTTTCTACCGGTAAAATATATGACGAGGGCCCGTCCAGAAAGTAGAATGTCGTTGACGGTGGCACATAGTTTACACGGTGTTATGGGCTGACATCACGGATGCTGTATGTAGGTGGTCTAGCCAACCGTGTCAGTTTCCATAAAAATAAGCAGTACCATCTCGAAGGCGCAATGAATGCGCCCCGCACAAGACGTCGCGTCGCCTGCGCCAACACGCGATCCATTTAGAGCCATCACCGACGCGCCGCTCCGCCGCCGCTGCTGCTTTACGCCGCGACATAAACGGTTTTAGTGTCATAGTATCATAGTATCATATTTTACCTTACAAGAATAAATCTGACCAAATCGAATGATCTCATTAGCAATCTAGACAAACACCATCCACCGCTGGAATTATCTCTTAACTATACAGCTCAAGAGTTACTGAACCCTAGACGTCAAAGCAAACTCAATTTCTTTAAAGCTGACTACGAAGCCATTATGGCAGAACTTGATGAAGTGCCTTGGCTTGATGTTCTGGGTCCTTGTGATTTAGTGAATGACATGATCGATATTTTTTACTGTCATCTACACAAAATTATTACTTCTCATGTACCTAGAACTAAAAATAAAAGTGTGAGGTATCCCAGCTGGTTCAGTTTTAATCTTATAAAAAGATTAAAGGAAAAAGATAAAATAAGGGCACGATTTAAGAAGTATAGAAATCCGCTGGACGAGCTGGCATATCATACTCTCCGAATTAGATGTGATTTAATACTGAGGAACTGTTACTCGTCCTACATGCATCACATTGAAACCTGTATAGCCAGTAATCCAAAGTATTTCTGGACTCACTTGAAGGATCTGCGTAGAAGCAAAAGCACCTATCCCGCCGAAATGTCGTATAAAAATAGTTCTTCCTCTGAAGGTAAAGGGATATGTGATCTGTTTCTATCGCATTTTTCTTCCGTATATGATCCGCCATTTGGTTCGGTTCCTAACTTCCAGAACTCTATCAATACTAACTCCCTTACTAAAATAACGTTTAGTAAACAAACTGTGCTGATTAAATTAAAAAGACTTGATGTTAGTAAGGGGGCTGGTCCTGATCTTATACCGCCTATATTTGTCAGAAATTGTGCTGCCTCTCTAGCTATCCCACTCACTATTATTTTCAATAAATCGCTCGATACTGGTGTATTTCCCAATTTGTGGAAGGAAGCCAAAATAGTTCCCGTCTTCAAAAGTGGTGATAAAAATTCAGTATGTAACTATAGGCCCATATCAATTTTGTCAGTATTTCCCAAAGTATTCGAATCTCTAATTTGTCCTATACTCAACTGGCATATGAAACAGCTACTCACAGAGAGGCAGCACGGTTTCCTTCAGAATAGGTCCACTAGCACTAACTTACTATATTATGTGAATGCTCTGACTGAGTCGGTTGATAAGCGTCTACAGATTGATGCCGTATATACTGACTTCAGTAAGGCATTCGACAAAGTAAGCCATAATATATTGACTGCTAAATTGTCGGCGTACGGTATACAAGGCCCTATAAGGAACTGGTTCGCGTCGTACTTAAATAAGCGCGTGATGCGAGTCGTGGTGGGAGGCTTCGAGTCAGATAATTTTTCCGCATCCTCTGGTGTCCCACAAGGCTCGCATCTTGGACCTGTTCTTTTCAACATTTTTATTAACGACATAACCAACTGCTTCAGAAACAGTGATTACTGTTTATACGCTGACGATTTAAAAGTGTACAGAGAAGTGAGTTGTGCTGGTGATGTTAGGGCAATGCAGGAGGATATAGAGAGACTGGTCTCCTGGTGCGACCTCAATCAAATGTCACTTAATCACTCAAAATGCTACTATATACGATTCACGCGTAATCACAAATCAATGGAATCGCAATATACAATAGG
Source organism: Nematopogon swammerdamellus (assembly GCA_946902875.1). Classification (NCBI taxonomy): domain Eukaryota; kingdom Metazoa; phylum Arthropoda; class Insecta; order Lepidoptera; family Adelidae; genus Nematopogon; species Nematopogon swammerdamellus. Next base: position 1,228,487 of record OX336356.1, on the reverse strand, counting down.
TGGCAATGCACTCAAAGAGGTGGACCATATTCGCGATCTTGGTGTTACACTAGACTCAAAGCTGCGCTTTGATATGCACATTAACAATATAATTGGTAAGGCATTTAAAATGCTGGGTTTTGTTTTGAGAAGTACAAAAATGTTTAAATTAACTAAAACTAAAATAACTTTATATAATGCTCTGGTTCGCAGTAATGTTGAATACTGTTCCATTATTTGGAATCCGAACTATAAAACTTATGTTGATCGAATTGAGAAAGTACAACGAAAGTTCATGCGTAATATTTCTTACCATAACAACTTGATGAAACTCCTCCCATCTTATGGTGACAAGCTAGAGTATTACAATTTCTTGTCTTTGGCTGACAGAAGGTTGTTATTGGATCTGTTATTCTTACATAAGTTAGTCAACAGTCAGGTGGATTGTCCTCAGCTTCTGAGCAGTGTGAGTATCAACGTACCTCGTCTCACCGCTAGATACAATGATCCTTTCAAATTAAATTTATATCGTACTAATCTTGGATACTATGCTCCACTGCCCAGAATGCTGAGGCAATTCAATGTGTTCAACAGGAAGTGCAATGTGGACTTATTCCACGATACCAGAGCGTCTTTAAAGTTTAAATTTATAAAATACTGTAGGACCGATTCTTCTTAATGTTTATTTTGTTTTAGTGTTTATTTAGGTTTTTTTTTTTTTTTCTACATACATTTTATAGTTTAAACTTTTTTTTTCTTTAGCTAAAATAATTAACTTAGTTTTTAGTGTTCTATTTGTATCTGTTTTTTTTTAGTTTAGTTTTGTATTGAAGAAGTAGTTGTTGTTTTATTCTTATTGAAGTCTTTGTTTTTGTATTTTACTTTTATATATTAGTTTTTATTCCGTATTAAGCTTGCTGTGCTCACCTGTCATTGGGGTGCACATATTACTATGTACTATTTGTGTCATGAGTCTTCTATGTTTAAATGCTGTGTGTACTCTGTTGGTGTTTAATATAAATAAATAAAATAAAAAAATAAATAAATAAAATTAGGAGCCACCGCTTAATGTAGTACCGCGTAAAGCGGTCATTTTAATTATGAAATTTTGTTGTAAGTAACGCTAAAAATCGAAAAACCCGGCCAAGTGCGAGTCGGACTCGCGCACCGAGGGTTCCGTATCGCCATGTCATGGTCAGCGCCACTCACGCCATCTATGTATTAATTAATTATTATTAATTAATTAATTAATTATTATTTATTAATGCTTCATACTCTTTTCGGTAGATGGCGCGCATACATTTTTTAGTTTCTTCTATGGGAACCCCCATGAATTTTTTAGTTTTTCTTATTTTTATTATGTGATGTGATGACTCATCCATCACATCACATGTTAAAATATAAATAATACGTACAAGAAAAATTACGCGGAAATTATTAGCAAAACACGAATTCAATTTTTTTTAAAGCTTACTTAACTGCAATGCTTTTATAATTTTAATTGTTGAATTAAATTTCACTTGTACAGTTTGTTTTTATTATTATTTCTGAGCATGAGTTTTTATTTTAGTATTCATTTAAGTAATATTTTAAATTATATCATTAATGAAAAAAAAACAATTTTTATTTTTATGATCCCAATAGCCAACACAACAATACCTACTTAGAATATTAGCTCTAAACTTGACACTTGTAGTTGAACTGTTCACTGGCAACAGTATTAATAGGTACGTTAGGTTAATAAAATCAAGACCCTCTTTACACCGCTGCTGCTCCGTGAAAAGGCTGTCAAGCCGGGCTTAGGGCGAAAATCCACTGAAAGCTATTTAATGTATGCGCCCCGTTCACTGAGAGTATCGCTTCGAGAGATGTATTGGAAATACGACCTTATTGGCTTATTCTATTGGGTTTTATGTATGTGTACGTTTTGGGTAGAAATAGTAAAACAATTCCTGAGTTAAGAATTCGGGACTTAGTATAAATACTTCGTAAATTTGTGTTTTGTTTTTATATTTTTATTTTTTTATTTATGGAAACTGACACGGTTGGAAACATCACCTACAACATCCGTGATGTCAGCCCATAACACCTTGGTGAACTAGGTGCCATGCCAGTACTTTGTTCGTGCCGACTACACTGAACTGGACTGAAAACACGAACTATTTACATAGCCGTTTCGACCGACCATTCATGCAGTGCGGTGGTACCAACCACGGCGGGTTAAACCCTACCACCTAGTAAGGTGAGAAGGGAAGGGACGCACAGTTTTAATTGGAATACGAACCACGGTCAGCCACCTACGGTCGAGCGGTCACTCATCCAAGAATTTTGACTACAAAATGTCTTTGACATTGTAAACATTTTTGTAAGAAGTTAGTACCTAATTACCTGAAGCTATACGTGGAGATCCGTCGCTTCTGTCCATCCCACTGCGAAACATGCGTAAAATATAATATGCTAATTCTACATACAACCCCAGAGTTCTTGCAGCACAACACCGGTTAGTTCGTATGTATGTCATGTCATTTCGGAGATAGAGTGGTGTTGGAATGCTCAATGTTTTAGTTATGTTTGTATATTTTCTTTAATATGTTTTAAACTATGCATTTTAAAATATCAAATGTTTCGGAAACAATTTATTTTAATTTCTCTCCATACTGATTTCCATGCATCGTACGTAGTTATTTCACCTCCACTCCCCCGCCAACCTTCCGTGTGGGGGGCGAAGGCTATGCTGGAGGCTCGGAGGCTTGCGAGGAGAGTAAACAAGGCCGGCCGCAGATTGCTGAAGGACGGAACGCTCTAGGTGATTTTTATGCTGCGCGCGTCTGACCTGTAGAGCTGTGGGCAGACAAGAGGCGCTTTTGCGTATACAGGTTGTTACAGGATAGGGTTTCGTAACTTCAGGGTTCGAAGAATGAAACGTTGAAAGTACGAAACGTGACGATATTGTCAGTCTCGTTAGCTCAGTGGTGCAGACAGTCAACTGTTGCTATTGATTGTTAAGCAACGCTGGGCGCGGTCAGTACTTGTGATGGGTGACCGCTCGACCGTTGGAGGCTGACCGTGGTTCGGATTCCACGTAAAACTGTAGGTCCTTTACTCGGTGGTAGGGTTCACCCCGCCCGGGTTGGTACCACAGCACTGAATGAAACGTCGGTCGAAACGGCTATGTAAATAGTTTGTGTTTTCCGTCCAGTTCAGTGTAGCCGGCACGATCGAAGGGAAGCACTGACATGGTACCTAGTTCACCCGGTGTTATGGGCTGACATCACGGATGTTGTCGTGTCAGTTTCCATAAAAAAAAATATATTGACTAGCCTCTATTGCCTTACTCTAGTCTAGTCGCTTCCTAGCCCGGCGCGTGACCGGTCTTGCGGCTTATATGATTTCGCTTCCACAGATTGTTGCGAGGAGATTTTTCTCTATTTATTCTTAAACCTCGTCTACATTAACACGACGCTTCTCATCCTTCACCCTGCCACCACTCCTGACATCTGCTACATCCGTGATGTCCGCCATCACACCTTGGCGAATTAGGTGCCATGGCAGCGCTGTCGGTTGTGCCGACTAGACGAGCTGGCCGGAATACACAAAATATTTTCATAGTCGCTTCGTTCGACTATCATTCTGCGGTGCTCCAAATTCGGACGGATATAAGCGTAGTACCACAGGGCCGGGTTTCAATCTTCAGTTATGTATGACATATTCCTCGTATAGTCCAAAATTTAATTTTTCAACAGTCATATAGCAAGTAGGCAGTATAGCTTCGGTAGTAGCAAAAGAGTTGAGTGTGAGAATATTGTTTATTTCGATAACAAGCAAAGTGAACATTTTCAAAAAGCCATAACATTAATTACGACTACGGAACAAACTTAAAATTATATAAAAAGGGTATAAATTAATATTAGTTAATATTTTGATTTAAAATATTTATAACTTTCATAAAACTTTTTATAGGAAAAGTTTTTTCTTCTGTAATATTTAAAATTCCCTACTTTGATAGTTTCGAAATTAGCGATTAATTGAAGCTGCAGCATTTTTCCGTCAGCGTGTTTCTATCGCCATTCAGAGGGGGAATGCTGCGTCCGTCCTAGGTATAATGTGTTTGGCCCCTATAGAGGAAATCTTTTATTTGTTGTCTTTATGAATATAGTCTTATTTATTTTGCGCATTTACGAAGTTAAAATAATTAATCAAAAGAATACTTATTAATACCAGTAACTAGCTTTTGCCCGTGGCTTCGCTCGCGTAAAATTCGTGTTTAAAAAGAAGAAAGTAAGTAAGCCCGCTACCGTAACTTTATTTCGGCACGCGGAAGAATTCCATTTGTATGAGAGCCACATCTTAGCGAAACCGGAACTGAATTTTATTTAGTCAATCCTGTGTCACGTCACGTATAGTTAAATGTGCTTGTACTAAGTTTCATCGAATTCGCATGATAGGTTTAAGAGTTATAGAGGAACATACATACATACAGAAAAGATTTCTAAAAATCGCCAATTTAGTTTTAGTATCATACATAGAGACGACAAACTCAGTATTTTTTTTCGTGCATGCTCCGACCAGCCAATATCACCTCCGAGAAGGTAGGTGCCATACCGGAGACATCCCTGGATTGCTGGCTATACTGGACTAGAGGAGAACACAGCCGAGGCTGCTATGCGGCCATCTTACATCCAGTACGGTGGTACCAACCCAGTCGGCTACAATTTGAGCCTACCAGGGGGGACCTATATAGTTTTACACCGGTTCCGAACGGTGAAGCAGCAGATGTAGTGTAGGTATGCACGTAAATTTTTTCGTCAGAAAAAACTCATTGGTACACGCCGACCGGATTCGAACCTCGGGCCTCTCGCATGAGAAGCCGATGCCCAAACCACTCGGCCACCCGCCGCTTATCTCATAAAATAAAGTATCCATAACCATCCTTTACAGATTTATTATTAGTATTGATGATAATATTATACAGGTTTACCCCGCGCGGCCACAAGTTAATTCCCATTCTAACCACAAAAGATGTGCGCGCCATGTCACGTTAGTTCTTGCAGTAGAAAGAAAGTGCGAAGACATAATAACCTTGACATTTTGCGTAGTGTGAAAAGCTCTTAGGAGTCCGGAAGTGAGACTGGGCTTATTGCATTGTGTTAGGTTATCTCGTTAGGCGGGAAATGTTATTGCTGTAATCTTCCGCAACACTTTTGATTAATGAAATTTTTCTTTATTGCTAATCGATCCACAAACGTTTAGAGGGCTTTCACTTTCATAACGTCCAAAGACTTTGGAAGGAGAGTAGATACCGTGTGGAGACGGTACTTTAAAAGAATAGCCCCACTGCATCTCTTCACGTGTATGTCGTAAAAGGCGACTAGGGGATATGACTGCCTTCTTATATTACTAGGTGGTAGGGTTTAACCCGCCCGGGCTGGTACAATCATTAATTGTGTGATGAGTGCAACCCTCTGATGTCACTCAAACGTCAATTTTCTCTGTCTTAAAAAAAACCGAATTTAAAAGACTGTAAATTAAATGTTCAAAAATGTGCACTTACATCCGACAATATCGCGGGCGGAGTGGCTGGCAAAAGCAAGTTATACTAAGCTATAATAATAAGCTTTCAGACCCCAAACCCAACAATCGGGGTAAGCCGATACGCGCTGCAAATACTCGAGTGAATTACAGCACAACACCGATCACTACTGTAGGGCACGGAGACATTTACCTATTGCATGACTTGGAAAGACCGTGCCAAGGGGAGAGGTGACTATCCGGTCGCCCTTTAGCACGGTATTTTGTCATTAATCCTTCGCCTCGTAATATTGTGTTGTCAAAATAATTATTATCGTAAAATATTAAATTCGAAAAATGACAATTTCCTCAATCCAGGCCTTTTCTTGCGCAGAATACGTGCGGCTGAAGGCTTCGAGGGGAGGATTATTGGAGGCTTCGCGTAGCCGACACGCTCGGCGAGATCTCTAGCGGCCAGGGGACCGCGCTGATACCAACTTGGTGAGTAACCGTGAAGCTATTATTCACTAACTAACAAAAAAAAAATAAAAAATTGTAACAATTCGAGTGCAGACTTACTGTTGTTGTTATTGTTGTTGTAGCAATAAACAACAACAATAAATGATTGTTTTTATTGTTGTTGTAGCAATAAAAAACAACAAGACTTACTGTTGTTGTTATTGTTATTGTAGCAATAAACAACAATAATAAACGATTATTGTTATTGTTGTTGTAGCAATAAACAACAACAAGACTTACTGTTGTTGTTATTGTTATTGTAACAATAAACAACAACAATAAACGATTGTTGTTATTGTTGTTGTAGCAATAAACAACAACAGGCCTCGATAGCTCAGTGGTGCAGACAGTCCACTGTCGCTATTACAAGGAACCTGATGGCAAAAATAACAGGAATTTATTTTTTCTTTGCCGCCGCAATGTTGGTGCAACTATTTGGTGTCTATTACAAAGGTGTTTTAACGTTATATCGACCTTTAACTGTCTTTCCTACGTGAAATAACTAGGTATATAATAAATAGCTCGGTTTAAAAAAAATGTGACAACAGTTTTGTCTAACTTATCTTCTGAAGTTTTCCGACAGTATGTCTTTTACGTTTTTTTTTTTTTATGGAAGCTGACACGGTTGCCTACATCACCTACAACGTCCGTGATGTCAGCCCATAACACCGGGTGAACTAGGTGCCATGTCAGTGCTTCCCCCTTTGATCGTGCCGGCTACACTGGTCGGAAAACACAAACTATTTACATAGCCGTTTAGACCGACGTTTCATTCAGTGCGGTGGTACCAACCCGGGCGGGTTAAACCCTACCACCAAGTAAGATTAGGAGGGAAGGGACCTACAGTTTTACGAGGAATCCGAACCTAGGTCAGCCTCCAACGGTCAGCGGTCACCCATCCAAGAACTGACCGCACCCAGCGTTGCTTAACATTCAATAGCGACAGTTGACTGTCTGCACCACTGAGCTATCGAGGCTGACGAAATTACGTAATTAATTATAGTTATCAAAATTCTATATTTAGATTTAGCCAGACGTCAAATTTTATATCTTGTTTATTTTCCTTTTTTGCTTTGTTTTTATTTCAATTTTTCATAGTTTAGAGATTGTTTATGGGTTTATACTGAAAATATATATAGTGAACATTGTTTTCCGTTAGCAAGTTAGTTAGCATGTTGTGTACTTTATTTTGGAGAGTTGACTGCTCCTGTAAACTGTTGTAGATAAGCCGTGTGTTGTGTCAACTTCTCTGTGAAAGTAGCTAAAACCTCGGCTAAAACAAATAAATAAAGAAATAAATATCGACAGAAATGACGATCAAAAATTTTAAGACCGATCGGCCCCTCCGGAAGTCTACGACAGAAAAAGGTTTAGGGGCCGATCGGCCCTTCCGGAAAGCAAAGATACATTTGCAACTAGTTTTGGCCCACGACTTCGTTCGCGTTAAATTCGTATTTAAAAAGAAGAAAGTAAGTAACCATACCTTTATTTCGGCGCGCGGAACAATTCTGTTTGTATGAGAGCCACATCTTAGCGTAACCGAAACTGAATTTTATTTAGCCTATCCTGTGTCGCATATAGTTAAATGAGCGTTTACTAAGTTTCATCAAATTCGAATGATCCGTTTAAGAGTTATGGAGGAACATACAACATACATACAGAAAAGATTTCTAAAAATCGTCAATTTAGTTTTAGCAGACATTACTTAATAGTTACTTCATAACAGATAAATCACTCCATAGAAAAAGTTCCATACCTTCGGCTTTAATAGCCTGCTGTTGCGTGGGCGAGCGTGTAGGTATGCTTCGCCCGGCTGACGAATTACCACTGAATTAGACCGCCGGCGGTCCACCGGGCGGTAGGTAGTTAGCACGCGCAAGTACATAGAGTGCGTGAGGCTTGGTTTTATTATCATACATAGAGTCTACAGATGCAGTAAGTATCTCATAAAACAAAGTAACTTACTCCATGACAATCCTTTACAGATTTATTAGTAGTGTTGATGATGATAATATATATGATTTGGTCTTCCGGTCCGGTCACATATTGTTTATTGAATGTTACCGTTCTCTTTGATAAGAGTCGATTATCGTTTTGAATTTGTACCGGTCTAACCCCCAATATTCCTAGCTCCACGACATCGTTATAAAGTGACAACGTTCAGCTCGACGGGGCGCGTGATCCTTCCTCAACGGTATCCCTCCCTCCCTTCCTCCCCTCCCGCTTCCTTACCTCCCACACTCCCCCCCCCCCCCCCCCCCCCCCCCCCCCCCCACGACGACGGAGGGACCGGCGACGGTACCTATCTCGCCAGTTAGGCGGTGTGGAAGGGCGGTCGATAAGGCATTTGTGGCTTCTCGATCAGATACCTAGCTTATATATGAAGACGGTTAAATTAAATTTTTAAGAACACTTTAAAAAACGTTTGTAGATTTCGACGATCCCGTAAAATCGTTTGTAGATGTCGAGAATCGAGAGAGAGAGTAGTTTAAGAAAATCCTCTAATTAAAAGTGTTTCTAAATTTCACGATCGTGTGAAAGCCTTTGCAGATTTCGACAATCTTCTAAAAGCATTTGTAAATTTCGACGATCCTGTGAAATAGTTTGTAGATTTCGAGGATCGTGTGGAAACCTTTGAAAATTTCGATAATCATGTGAAAGCCTTTGAAGATTTCGATAATCATATGAAAGCCTTTGTAGATTTCGGCGATCTTACAAAAGTGTTTGTAGATTCCGACGATCCTGTAAATTCGTTTGTAGATTTCGAGGATCGTTTAAAAACGTTGGTACTTTAAGAAAATTCCTCTAATTAAAAGCGTTTACAAATTCAAATTACAAATTCGACGATCATGTGAAAGCGTTAGTAGTTTTCGGCGAACTTTTAAAAACGTTTGTATTTTTAGATAATAATCTATTAAAAGTGTTTATAAATTTCGACGATCGTGTGAAAACCTTTGAAGATTTCGATTAGCATGTGAAAGTCTTTGATTCTTTGAACATAATCTTATGAAAGCCTTTGTAGATTTCGACGATCTTGCAAAAGCGTTTGTGATTTCGACGATCCTGTAAAAGCGTTGATAGATTTCAAAATAGACTAAATAAATTAAATTAAAAAAAAATATACTTTACTGCACGTGCATAAATTTGTTAAAAGGCTGCCTGAATGCCTGAAGGCATTCTCTACCAGTATAAGTATCTACCTGTCAAGCCTATGATTGTGGATAAATTTGGTGAGTGCAAAATTTACGAAAATATAATATTACTATTTAATGCAAGTTTAATCGAAATATTTGGCTTATAAATATTGAAATATTGTAATCTCTATTGTCTTCAAATGTAAACGCAGTTTCGGTGAAAGAAAACACAATAAGGAAAATAATGAAACATATCGTAGGACGAGCCATGTTTGTACAAGTGCATTTTTTCGTTAGTAGAGAGAGAGAGAGTGAACCACAGAACAGCGATCGGCTACTGTCTTACTCCAGCCGGCGGCGCTCTTGCTATGTAGTTCGAACCTTTTATCTTCGTGAATGAAAAGTTTTCAAAGGTCGGTTATACTTTTTATAGACGATATAACTATGTGCGGTCGTGAATAAACTTCTAACTAGGTCAAGTAACCTCCTGAGCTGACACTGAGGGAATCTCGAGGCGTTTATAGAACGGGAGACCGTGTGCCGGTTAAGTAGAACTGACGTAAACTCAGTTAAACATGTAAGAAGAGTTGAGCTGAATACATACATACACACATACATACAGACTCCCTTACATACATATATACACACACCCTCACATACAAACATACATACCACACGTTGTATCCCCACAATCGGGGTAAGCAGAGTAATCGGTGTAAATAACAGTACAACACCGTCCACCGCGTTTAGCAAAGTATTCGGACAAGTGAGGCACGAAGACCCACCTGCTGCATGACTTAGGTGGAAGGACCGTGCCAAGGTGAGAGGTGGCTACCCTGTCGCCCTATACACGGCACCTTGTCCTTATCCCTTAGTCGCCTTTTACGGCATGCATGGGGAGAGATGCAGTGGGGATATTCTTTTTAAGTACCGGCCCCACACGGTACTGCTGGGTCCTAAATATTTATTTTCTTACTAGCTTTTTCCCGCGGCTTCGCTCGCGGTAGACTCGGTTTAATAGCAAATCAGATTTAAACGCAAATATTATAACAAAATCTCTCTCTTTCCCGTCCATACTATACTTTCTCTGATACTACTAAGCCCTAAGGCTATTTAGCGTGATTGTATGTAGCATAATAGTGAGCCTCAAGAAATACTCTTTCCATTGGTGCAAACCGCGTCAAAATCTGTTCGGTGGTTCCTGAGTTTACTTCAAACATACATACAGACAGGCGTTCCCTTTTATAAGAAGTAGAGATTATAGACGTTTAGTGAGTTTGTTTTTATTAGAATTATTTAACTCAAAAAGGTTTTGTGGCTTTTTAAATTACCGTGGTTGTTAGACATTATTTTTAAAACATAACAGCTTTACTCACGGTTCTGCCCGAGCTATGTGTCTCGACGTTTCGGGCCAAGCGTATGGCCCATCCTCAACGTCGAGCCACATAGCTCGGGAAGAACCGTGAGTAAAACTGTTTTGTTTTAAAAATAATGTAAAAAAGGTTTTAACTTTATTTTGATCTAGAAAGGGGCTCCTGTTTTGTTTTAAAAATAATGTAAAAAATGTTGTAACTTTATTTTGATCGAGAAAGGGGCTCCTATTTTTTTTCAAATAATGTAAAAAAGGTTTTAACTTTATTTTGATCGAGAAAGGGGCTCCTGTTTTGTTTTAAAAATAATGTAAAAAAGGTTTTAACTTTATTTTGATCGAGAAAGGGGCTCCTGTTTTGTTTTAAAAATAATGTAAAAAAGGTTTTAACTTTATTTTGATCGAGAAAGGGCTCCTGTTTTGTTTTAAAAATAATGTAAAAAAGGTTTTAACTTTATTTTGATCGAGAAAGGGGCTCCTGTTTTGTTTTAAAAATAATGTAAAAAAGGTTTTAACTTTATTTTGATCGAGAAAGAGGCTCCTGTTTTGTTTTAAAAATAATGTAAAAAAGGTTTTAACTTTATTTTGATCGAGAAAGGGGCTCCCGCACTATGCACACGAGGAATCTTATCGAATAGAATAATCTGATCCGCGGGATATCGGGCTGTCTGAAGCCTTATTCGGATCTTTGTCGGCTTGTTTTAAAGATCTCTACATCAGTCACGTAGAGTAGAGGTAGTGGTGGGTTTATTTTTAACCGCGGACGAATAAAGAGGGGTGTTATAAGTTTAACGTGTGTCTGTGTGTGTGTATGTATGTGCCTGTCTGTAACATCGTAGCTCCCAAACGGATGGACCGATTTGGATGCGGTTTTTTTTATTAGAAAGCTAGTTTAATCGAGACGGTTGTTAGCTATCTTTGTCATCAAGGAATGAAGTAATTAAGTAATAAAAAAATTTATTATCCTAAAAAATTTACCGATTTGCATGCGGTTTTTAAAAAAAATCTTGAAATTAAAGTTACATTACAAATTTTAATAATTCCCGACCCTTAAAAAGTCAAAAATAATTTCCGTTCACCTACTTAAAGGTGTCGGGGGGCCGCTAAGTAAATAAAATATAAAAACTCAGAGCTGCGCGGGAATTTACTTAGCAGTCCACCGACTTCTTTAAGTAAATAAACGGAAATATTTTTGAAAATTTTAAGGGTCGGGGCTTTTTTAAATTTGTAATTTAATTATGGATTTCTAAGAGGTTTTCCGTCACGAGTTGCTCCATAGTTCTTTGTGAAACTGTAGGAGGTAGGTTGGAATGGATGTGATAAATTATATTTTGACGTAGAAAAAATTAAATGTTTTAAAATTCGTGTTATATGGGTGTCATATCATAACATATTTTTATACAATGAAACATTTCTAAAATACTAGTTATCTAGGCTTTCAAGTGTTTTATTGATGTACCTACTAATTCGACCTGTTAAAAATAATTTTTATTTTCAACTTAGTTTTTCTATCTTCTACCTTAGCATAAAATTTGAATTCAATCCATTAATTAATAAAATAATAATCATTAGTAATCCAATTTTTTTTTTTTTAGTTTTTTTTTTATAAGTAATTTTTTTATAATATTTGTTTTACAATTTATTTTTAGGTGTTTTTTTATGGAAACTGACACGGTTGGCTACACCACCTACAACATCCGTGATGTCAGCCCATAACACCGAGTGAACTAGGTGCCATGTCAGTGCTTCCATTCGGTCGTGCCGGCTACACTGAACTTGACGGAAAACACCAATTATTTACATAGCCGTAGGTATAGTTACATGTAAAATTATTGTAAATAAATGGATAAAAAATAATAATAATGTAATCTATAAATCACAATCCAAGTCTTCAAAATAAAAAGAATAAGTAATAATTTATCCATTAATTCAAATAGTAAAACTTAGCTCAGAGTGGAACCGTGAGTAAAGCTGGTTTGATTTAAAATATTGTCTAACAACTACGGTAATTTAAAAACCCATATATTTACAAATAAAATAATAATAAATAGTTGTGTTATTTTAATATTAATATGGAATAGCTTGTTACAGGCCGCATTTTATCAATATAATTAGATAATTGATATCGATGTCATTATGTCTCTAGTGATTGATAGATATGGGATAATGAACGGAAAGGCATTAACAACATTGTCTCGACGTCTGCAGACCAAGTTCCGCAGCGGAGTAGAGTAGAGCGAGGCGAGGTTGTAAGGGGACAATTTATTTATAGTTAATTCGCTTAAGTATGGATTTAGTTCCGCCTGGTGGGGTACACATAGAGGCGGTGGAACAGCTTTATACGTTTTAGGGTACCTACCGTAGACTACGACGACGCTGGCAGGAACCCTTATAAAATGTACAAGCAATGTCAGTCAGTCAGTCAGTCAGTCAGCGTGTAAGCGTCCACTGCTGTACATACGCCTCTCCAATTTTCCTCCAGTCCTCCCGGCCTTCAGCGATACGGAACCACTGATTTCCGCCGGCGTACTTGATGTCGTCGTCCCACCTGGCGGGTGGTCTTCCCACACTCCGTTTTCCTGTCCACGGCCGCCAGTGTAGGACACGGTTACTCCAACGGTCATCGTCTCTTCGGCTAACGTGCCCAGCCCACTGCCACTTGAGCTTAGCCACCCGGTGTCCAATATCGACTACTTTGGTGCGTCGGCGGATTGCCTCGTTACGCACCATATCACGTAGCGATATTCCCAGCATGGCTCGCTCCATTGCTCGCTGGGCAACTTTCAACCTTTGGACAACAGCGACCGTCAGAGTCCACGTTTCACACCCGTACGTCATAACCGGGAGGACACACTGGTCATATATACGGGTCTTTAAAACAAGCAATACTATTTATTCTTTAGTACCTACCTGTATTACATTAATCTGTCTCAACAATTGTATTTCACTTACCATTAAAATATTGTAAGCTTGAGTGGATAGTTGTGCGTCACTCAATTTGTTAAAATTTCAATTGTTCACTGAGTCTAGTGAAATATTCACTAGATTCAGCATAGGCTGTGTCCAGTCCTTTTTAGGGTTCCGTATCCGTCGTACTATTACTTAGCCATTACTAAGCCTACGCCGTCTGTCTCTCTGTCTGTATGTCTGTCTGTCCGAGGGCTGTATCTCTTGAACCGTAATACGAGTAGGTAGCCCTTTGGAATTTTCACAGAATATTTGTTATTATGGCCGATATAACAACAAATAATAAAAATAAGAAAAGTAAAAAAAATCACGGGGTCCCCACACAAGAAACTAAAAAGTGTATGCGCGCCATCTACCGAAAAGAGTATGAAGCATTCTAACTAATACATAGATGGCGTGAGTGGCGCTGACCATGACATGACGATACGGAACCCACGGTGCGCGAGTTCGACTCGCACTTGGCCGGTTTTTTTTTTATGGAAACTGACTCGATTGGCTACATCACCTACAACATCCGTGATGTCATGCCCATAACACCTTGGTGAACTAGGTACCATGTCCATGTCAGTGCTTCCCTTCATTCCATATCGGCTACACTGAAGTGGACTGAAAACACGAACTATTTACATAGCCTTTTCGACCGACGTTTCATTCAGTGCCGTGGTACCAACCCGGACGGGATAAACCCTACGACCTAGTAAGGTAAGAAGGGAAGGGACCTACAGTTTAACGTGGAATCCGAACTACGGTCAGCCTCCAACGGTCGATCGGTCACCCATCCAAGTACTGACGCGGGGAAAAGCTAGTATACAATACAATAAAAAACCGCCTTCAAAAATGTATGAAATAAAAAAATAAAAATCGAACCCTAGAGTTGAAGGCGGTCGGTTATTTTTGCTTGCTTTAGCACCACCGCCTTCAACTCTAGGGTTCGATTTTTATTTTTTTATTTCATACATTTTTGAAGGCGGTTTTTATATTTTTTTAAATATTTTTTATTTCACAGTTTTTTTAGTAATTTTTATTTGCTATTAATGTATTTGGCGGAATCCGAATCCGATCTTGACCAAAAAAAAATGGGACCACCTTGGAGCTAGACTGAACCGAACACAAAAAGAATCATCGAAATCGGTTCACAATTGGGGAAGATATTGCTGAAGATACATAAAAAAAAATACACACAGCCGAACATAGAACCTCCTCCTTTTTTGAAGTCGGTTAACAATGTATGTACCTGAACTCACCGCCCTTATGTGTAGCCTTTATCATTGTGTCTGAATGACGCCAACGTCACGAAACAATATATAGCTGTTTAAGATTATATTAGATTAGTGACAAATCGAAGGAACTGATCTGGTACTAGCAGCTAGTTCGTGACTAGACTGACCTAGGCACAACTGAGACCTAGGACAGAGGTATAAATCGAATACGTATCGTTTTTATGAATAGTAATAAATACACAGGGCATATAAAATACATAGAGGCCTATGTCCAGCAGTGGACCGATACAGGCTGATGATGATGATGATGCCACAGAGCAGCTGAACAATTATATATTCATTTTCATTTTATACAAATTTTAGGTTTTTAACCCCCGACGCAAACGGAGGGGCCGATTTGGATGCGGTTTTTTTTTATTAGAAAGCTGGTTTAATCGGGTCAGTTCTTAGCTTTGTTAGTATTCAAATAATAAAGTCATTATTTTTTATTATTTTTTTTATTTTTTATTTTATTTTATTGGGAAAACATACAGTCATCGTAAAAAGGAGTAAGTACTAACATTAATTACACAGAGACCAATAAAGTTTTCTACATAAAGTTATCCGTATTAAGTGCGTTCATGATTAATAAATTAACCTAAAAGAAAGAAAACATCAAAAACTAACTAATACCAACACACGAAAATCAACCAATTACTTAACCATAGGAGATACATTGATAAGAAGTACATATCAAGTAATAAAAAAATTACGACCTATTTAAATGCGTTTTTTTTTATATCCTAATTATTTTTTTTTTGTGTCAGCGCATCACACAGTTATTTTAATTTTAAAACATTCTACAAAATCCAACTACGAAAAACTAAGTACTAAAACTAAGTAAAATTCCATAAAAAAAAAGTAGGAAAAAGTAGGGCTCAAAAAAAGAAAAATTACATTAAAGAACAAAGAAAATTTCGGCAAAACTGCCATATTAGCGCGCGAGTGACAGACACCAGAGCGATACCACAAGGAAGTCTTTTTTCACTATTTTGCGACGGAACCCTGAAGAGCTGGTAATAATTAAAAGTAATTTTAAAGCATTCGTTGAAAATTAATTCGTTCAGTGAATTATTTTCAAATCTGAACGACGAGCAATTCCCTCTCCAATGTTTCCTGAAACAATTAATTAGAATTTAACTGAATAAAATGTTCAGCTTGCAATAGACGATAAAATATGGCTGCTATTTAACATAATTACCAAATAAAATTCCAAATTCGAGGTGCTTGAGGTTTTAAATTGGTAAATTAAATTAAATTGCAATTATTCCATCATCTCATTTAAGAGGGAGATGTTTGTTTTAATTTAGTTGAAAAATAATCTCTATTCTCTGCTTCTTTTAAAAGGAAACGTCTTTTTGCACAGTATGTCTGTATGTTTGAGGTAAACTCCGGAATCATTGAGCATATTTTGATGTGATTTGCGCCAATGTAAAGAGTAGTTACGTGGTAGGCGCTCTCCCTGCTCATATATTTCCCCCCAAGTACAGTCTCGGGTCCTTCAAGAGGGGCGTGAATGGGCACCTGTCAGGCCGGCATGGCATTCGCAACCCCCGCATACGGCCGAATGTCCATGGGCGTCGTTAGACACCTTCTGGGTGGCTCGGCGCCGCGCTATGTCGCGCTTTGAATAAAAAAAAAAAGTTCTTGAGGCTCACTCAAAGAGATTAAAGAGGGTGGGTTTAATGTTTTTGGGCTCACTATACTGATGTAGCCAAACGTGTAAGAAAAAAATTGTTTTTTTTTTTAGATTATTTCTATGGGGTGCACCTCTCGTCCGCTGTTGACAGCCATATGTCCACATAGATTCAGGATGTCAGCTATTATCGTAGTAGTATAGGCACGCACACCATATTCCTGCAGAAGCAAGGTGCTATGTCAGGGTACATATCCTGTATTTTTGTCCGATTAGATTAGTTAGGTACTCTGTAATCGTAGTGTCACTGAGGTTTTTTTGTTTCATTCCTTTTGTGTCCAGGCAGAATGTGTAGGTACCACAGAGCATTTGAGTTGGTCAGAGGGGAACAGGACACGTGGTCGGCGCGCCGCAAGTAAGTACCGGTTGACTTATCTTAAGGTGATGTGAGACTGCGTCTGACTCGAATTTCAAGAAGTGTACCGCCAATATTACTTACCAGACAGATTCAGTTTTAATATATGTATGTAATACTTCATCTATCAGCGCAGATCGATAGCTTTTTGAAAACACCATTATATTAACTTCGCTCTATAGAAAAAAATCATGAACATGCCTCTGAATTTAGTTATAAAAACGTATTTAAGGCAACGTGACCACATGAAGGGTTTGGAAAAAATATATTTTATTTGTTGAATATATATCTAAATCCGTACCTTTTTACTTTTATTGTTTAGATCCGTAGTTTTGGAATATAAAAATAAAAACCTATTTTTTTATTGATTGATTGTGTTGCATCCTACTCCAACCAGCGAAAGCGGCGCCTTGAAAGAGGAGTACGGGTGAATACGGGTTGACAGGGCCTTAAATATGAGGCGCGCGCGAGATCGCATAGCTCAGTACGGACGTACAGCCGCAGTAGAAGCATGCTTGAGACTTCTCTTATTTTAGTGCGGACTAAAATGTCGTAAGTAAAATTGACATCGTTTAACGCGATCCCACCTCCGTCCCCTTTCCACCTCCGCACCACACGCACCGGGCAGCAACTGCATCCCTACACGCTGGACATACCGCGGATGCGTACCAACCAACCGGTTCAGCAGATCTTTCCTCTACAGACCCGGTAAACTCTGGAACGCTCTCCCAGATCATATATTTGCACCCAAGTACAGTGCCGATATTTGCCTAAGCGTTGGTTAAAGGTAAGGCTTTACAATCAGGTTATCCCGGGTTAATTCCTACGTTTCAAATGCTTTTATTTTTATATATTTTTTTTTAAGTATTTTTGTGGACATTACTACTGTTTTCTTTTTGAAAGCTGCAGTAGTGTTGTGGTCTATGGGTGTATTCATAAAGGTACTAAAAATAAGTTAAAAAACTTGTTTGGATTTTTTTTCTTGTTTTTTGCAACTCTTTGAGTGTCTTGAGAATATTCATACTAGGTAGGTACGTACATAATAAAACGCAGGCGTTTAAAAAATTCGTAAGTCCCGATCTTAAAATAACATGGCGGGAATGTGTTGGGAAATTTGGTAGGTATTTAAGTAGGTAGATACTTAGCGCACTACCGGTCACTGAAGTCACCAGCCGCCACTGGTCTCGGGTCCTTCAATAGGAGCGTGAATATGCACCTGTCCCATGTTAGACACCTTAGGGGTGGGTCTGCGAGAAATGGCGCGATTTAAATTTTTTTTAAATCGTGGTTTCAGTACTTTTTTTTTATTATTTAATCCGTTATGGGTGGCTGAGTCGGAGGGGCCAAAGCGCATGCTCCGACCAGCCGATATCACCTCCGAGAAGGTAGGTGCCATACCGGAGACTTCGCTGGATTGCTGGCTATACTGAACTAGAGGAGAACACAACCGAGGCTGCTATGCGGCCATCTTACATCCAGTACGGTGGTACCAACCCGGTCGGCTACAATTTGAGCCTACCACCTAGTAGGTGCAAGGGAATGGACCTACAGTTTTACACCGGTTCCGAACGGTGAAGCAGCAGGTGTAAGTAGGTATGCACGTAAATTTTTTCGTCATAAAAAACTCATTGGTACACGCCGACCGGATTCGAACCGCGGACATGTCGCATGAGAAGCCGATGCCCAAACCACTCGGCCACCCGCCGCTTAATAGTACAAGTTTAATACGGCCGTTTCATGACCCTTTCAGCTAAGTCTTATTCCGTGGTAGTACCACGGTGGTACTTACATAGAATAAGTATATGTATGTCATATTTTTATCATTAGACAAAAAGGCACGCGACCAACAGCTGTCAAGTAGGACACTTATTATCAATGTGTAGTTTTTTCATTCCTTGAACCAAAAAAAATGATCAGAAAAAAAATATTATATTATTTCCGTATTAGAGAATTAGGGCAATCATATAACTACAAACATACACATACATACCACACACGCTGTATCCCGACAATCGGGGTAAGCAGAGTAATCGGTGTTGTGCTGCAAGAACTCTGTAAAATAGTAACACAACATCGACCACCACGGTTAGCAAAGTATTCGGACAAGATAACTATCAAGCAGCAGGTAAGGCACAAAGACCCACCCGCTGCACGACTCGGTGGAAGGACCGTGCCAAGGTGAGAGGTGGCTAACCTGTTGCCCTTCAGCACGCCATCTCGCCTTTATCCCTTAATCGCGTTTTACGACATGTACGGGGAGAGACGCAGTGGGACTATTCTTTTAAAGTACCGGCCTCACACAGTACATAACTACAAAATATATAAATTACACATATGTATAAAATGAAAGGTCGGTTGAAACGGCTATTTAAATAGTTCGTGGTTTCCGTCAAGCTCAGTGTAGCCTACACGACCGAAGGGAAGCACTGACGTGGCACCTAGTTGACCAAGGTGTTACGGGCTGACATCACGGATGTGGTAGGTGCTGTAGCCAACCGTGTCAGTTTCCATAAAAAAAAATTGTTTCTCGGAAACGGCTCTTAACGATTTGGATGAAACTTTGTATTTAGATAATGTGTTACCTACCATGTACCGTGTGGGGTCGGTACTTAAAAAGAATAGCCCCACTGCATCTCTCCCCGTCGCATGTCGTAAAAGTCGACTAAGGGATCGTCAGCCTCGGCAGCTTAATGGTGCGGTCAGTTATTGGATGGATGACCGCCCGACTGTTGGAGGCTGACCGTGGTTCGGATACCACGTTAAACTGTAGGACCCTTCCCTTCTTACCTTACTAGGTGGTAGGGTTTATCCCGGCCGGGTTGGTACCACCGCACTGAGCGAAGCGTCGGTCGAAACGGCTATGTAAATAGTTCGTGTTTTCCGTCCAGCTCAGTGTAGCCGGCGCGAAATGAAGGGAAGCACTGACATGGCACCAAGTTCACCGGGTGTTATGGGCTGACATCACGGATGTTGTAGGTGATGTAGCCAACCGTTGCTTTTTTTCGTAACGTGTTTAGTTGAGTGTGTATGTAACCCTCCCGAAGTTAATGACATGACTAAGGAAACACCTTTATAAAATCATTAAATTATGCATAATATTCTGTTTATAATGTATTTTCCTTATCAATATCACTGTATAAATAAATCTACTAGATATCCTATGTTTAATAATTAGCTATCAGTTTTTTGGCTCTACTGAAAATTCTGTTACAACTTACAACGGAAATAGTTCATTTTGAACACGCTCTCCTATGTTCTGCGATATTTTGAATATACTCGTGATGACAGTTGCATATGAAGTGTCATCATGAGTATCGTTTATCGACAGGCATTTTATTTCATTTCATTTAATCGTTTCAGTCTTAGGTACTACACCGGTAAACTTGAGTTCGTCACAAATTTTATACAAAAAAATTAACAATTGCTGGAACCCGAAGCACAGATTACTTAATAGTTACTACGTAACAGATAAATCATTCCATACAAAAAGTTCCATACCTTCGGCTTTTATAGCCTACTGTTTTACGTCGCCAATCGCTGCGTGCGAAAATGTACCTAAACGATCGAGTGTAAAGTGATTATTGCTTTGCAGCTGCGCGCAGTTGCGTGGGCGAGCGTGTAGGTATCCTTCGCGCGGCTGACGAATTTCCACTGAATTAGATCGCCGCCGGGGCGGCGGTCCACCGGGCGGAAGGTAATTAGCGCGCGCAAGTACATAGAGTGCGTGAGGCCTGCCCGAAGGTTAACTTCGGGGTCCAGCCATGGTAACATTGTCGACAGATACGCGGAACCCTAAAAAAACCAGACAAGGCTGCATTTTAATTACCTTTGCCTATCCCAAAAAAAGGAATAAAAAAAATGTTTCATCGCGTTTTATATCTTCCAAGTTCGGTATTCAATGCCAAAAACATATATTACCTATGTACGAGACTCCAATTCAAACATCTGCTCGCAAGAACATTTAAGTATTTTCTTTTCTTTTTCCCATTTACGCAAGAAACTCTAAAAGGAGCGAACATAAATTAGAATAAAGCGACAGTGCCTGGATATCGGCGAGTGCGTGAATTGGTTGTAGAAAGCGCGCCGCCCTATCTCACCTGCTCCCGTGTCCCGAATTCCAAGTACCGAGTGGGGTTGCCAGTATCGGTTAATATAATATCGGGGCGTGGGGTATATTGCATACCGGGACATTTGAATGAGATTCCCTGATTTTGAATGAGATTCCGGGATTTTGATTGAGTTTCCGCGACATGTAGGTACATGATACGGGTTTTTCAAAATGGGCGTGAAAAGGCTCCTGTCCGGCCGGCATGGCATTCGCAATCCCCGTACATCACAGAATGTCCATGGGCATCGTAAGTTACCTACTCGTAAGTGAAACGATGCCACATGTCGCGCTTTTTATAAAAAAATGAGTTTGCGGAAAATATAATGCTATTCTGATATTTTTTATCACGTTCCGATATATGTAAGATTCTTAGTATTTTTAATGTTGTTCCTTGACCTTTGAATGGCATCACTTGAAACTATAAATTTGAACATAAATGAGATTAAAGCAACGCTGCCTGATATCGGTCAGTGTGTGAATTGGTTCCAGAAAAGGCAGCCCTCACTCACCTGCTCCCGTGTCCCGAATTCCAAGTACCAAGTGGGGTTGCCAGTGTGGGATAATGCGGTTTCAGGATATTTGTAAGATAATTTAAAAATGTCCCCTCATTTATTGGAGATTCCATGACATTTTAATTAGATTTTGGGACATTTGCATGTGATTCCGGCACTTTGAATGAGATTCCGAGACTTAAAATATAACATTCCGAAACATGTGATTCAGCTACGCTTGAATGAGATTTCTAGATATTTGAATGGATTTCCGGGACTTTTCAATGAAATTCCTAGACTCAATTGAGATTCCGGGACAATTGAATCAGATTTCATGTCATTTGAATGCACAGTTTGAATATAATTTCCCAATGTTAGAATGAAATTAAATTCGCCTTTTATAACTTTTTTTGCATAAAGTATATTTTCGTTTCATTTTCATGTTTAATTTCGCAATATAAAAATCTAGATCTCCACCCACTCGGGTCCAAAAATACATGACTAGTAGATAATAGAAAATACCAAAATTACAACTTCAACCAGAGCTGGGAACGTTTACCCTTCTTTTTTTTAATGTTTTATTCGTGTAAAAATGTTTCCTCGGGCTTTCTGTCTGGTAAGCCTAATCCCGACACATGATAATTTATCTCCGGTGTTCCTCTCCGACTCTTGCTTAAAATATCTGTGAGGGCCCAGAGGGGCTGGGGGTGTGGAATGTGTCGCCTCGCCGAGTATCGAACGAATCGAACATTCTCAAATCTGGTATTAACATATTTCTCGGTTTATCTATCAGGGCAATTTGGCGTTCGAATTTTAAAATTGTAAATTAATTGGGCACTTCGGCACTTATCCAGTTGTGTATGAAATTAAAATTAAAGCAAAATATATTGTGTTAAACTTTTAGAAAAAGTTTCGGAAAAAATCGGACTTAATCCAGTTATACCTGGAAATTTTACCCACGTTGATGGTGTGCTCCGCTAAAAGGGAAAAATATGTAATTGTACTAAATTAGGAATTACGAGCAAGATTTTCGAAAAAATCATAGAATAATGAAATCACCGCTACAATAAACTAAGTAAATGTCTATAAATATTTTTAAAATGAAAAAAACCATCAACAGGAAAGCATATGACGTTCTAGACTAAAACCAAAGTATCTTTTTCGCCATTTATTATTGTATTTGACTTCTTAATTCGCACTCGATAGATATTTTTTTTTATTCAAATATTTACACATTATATTTACACTTATTTTATATACATCTGACAAATTTATTATCAATTATTATTACTATTATTGCTGTAGGATACACTGGCAGCTTTAAGCTTCGTATGTTGAGTGCACTTGATTCTCACTTTTATTTGCTTGTTATAATTTATTGTTATTTATTTATTTTTTTATCTCACTTAGTCGACTTAACTTTTTTTCTAAGATAGTTTGACATATGTACTTATATAATTCGAACAATATATCCGCCTTATTTATTAGACACGCTTAGACAAAAAACGGAACATAAGACATCTTAACTCACTTTAATTGAGCGAGTTTTATAAGAAAAAAAAAGCAAATTTCTGAGATTACTAAAAAACGATATCCATCAAATTTTCAATTCGTGCAAAAAGTTCGTCCTCCATCGCGCATCAATTCATTCGTTTTAATACAAAATACGTGCTTTGTGAGCGCAAAAAACAACAATACACTTTGTTCAGTATTGTGATATCGAAGTGGATGCATTGTGACTACGAATGTTATATTATCTTTTCCATTTCGTGATTCAGGATTTTATTTTACGTACAAATCGAGTTATTTGAATGACAAAACAGTTTTCCCGATTTTTACTTTTCCGTGGTCAAAGTCGGTGAGGTGTCTGTCTCTCCGTTCGTTTTTCTGTCTGTCACAGCAGCGTGTAAGCTCCTAAGCTAAGCCTCAGCAAGTTTCAAGCTGTCATAAGTTAGGAATACAACAATCGATTCGTATAGAATCAAATGCGTCAATTTTCATTTTGACAAACTTTTTTATCCCCTTTTGGGCATTAACATTTTGTTTGATAATTATTTATTTATTTATTTATTATAAGGACAAGATTCCATGCTAAAGGGAGACAGGGTCGCCACCTCTCACCTTGGCACGGTATTTGCACATGGTGGAGGAGAAGGGTCTTCGAGCCTTGCTTGCTGCTCGATCGATTGAATCTTGTTCGAATACTTTGCTAAACGTGGTGGTCGGTGTGGTGCTGTAATTTACCAGAGTTCTTGCAGCACAACACCGATTACTCTGCCTGCTTACCCCGATTATCGGGATTCAGCGTGTGTGATATGTGTATGTATGTATGTTTATTCACTTTTTTAACACCGTCAGGTTCGAAGTACATTTTAAGTATACATGGTCACATTTTCGTAACCTAACATATGTAACAAGACAATATACATAACATAATATCTATAATTTAGTTTTAAATATAAGATAAGCAAAACGTAATAAAAACGAAGCGTCAGGAATAATTGAAAACTTGAAGACTTCTCTACATGATGTATGTTAAAATGTTGATAAGTATCTAATTATGATAAATTGTTCTGAAGTTGTCTATTTCGTGCTTACGCATGAAAATTATTTTATAGTTAGTACAGTCTGCGTACAAGGTAAAATTCCTCTATTTCTGAAAGATGTATCACAAATATTACTCACCTGATTTATAATTAAAAATAAAAGTGATCCCAGGCTATATGAGTGATATAAAAAAGCGGTTTGAAGGCGGACTAAAGTCGCTTTTGATGATCCGTGTATTGTAGAAGTAGGGAAAGGTATTCCCCGGAAGCACATTACACACCTCTGCAGTGCGACACAGGAACGATTTAGAGAATCGTGCCGGGGTGGTCGAAGAACTCTTCTGTCGACTAAAAAGATACACGCCGCGTCGGATGGAATATAATCGTTTTTGATGCAATCTATTAATTTTTCGGACTACCGAATGCATATCACTGGCGTGGCGCCTAGTTCACATGGTGTTATGTGCTGACATCACGGATTTATTAGGTAATGCAGCCAACAAGCAAATGTTACTTTCCATAAAAAATTAATAAATAAATTTAAAAAAAAAATACAATTGTAATTTATTTTTTCAGGCACAGGTCCCATAATAATTAATAATGTAGGTATATAAAAAACTAAATTAAAATATTACATTAAAAAAAATATTGAAACCGAATGATCATTTAACCAAACAAAATTTTTTTATAGGCCCAAACAATGCCATTGCTACCCTACCCTACGAGAGTTTAACCCGCCCGGGTTGATACCACCGCATTGAATTGAAACGGCTATTGAAATAGTTCGTGTTTTCCACCCAGTTCAGTGTAGCCGGCACGACCGATGGGAAGCACTGACATAGCACCTAGTTCACCATCACCAAGGTGTTATGGGCTGATCACGGATGTATTAGTTGATGTAGCCAATCGTGTCAGTTTCCATTTAAAAAAAGGTACATAATATTCTAACTAACAATGGCCTTGACCTCTATTCAGTTCAAACTCCTTCTGTTGACCTTGAGGCAGTTACCACGTGTTTTGGCAACACTGTGTCAACGGCCTCGCTGTGTTGGCTACTGGGTCAGGTCGGGTGATATCATACGCCTGTTTAACACTAACAATGTGAGCAGGGCAAACAAACGCAAAAGTCTTCATTAACACAAGAGGGCAGAGGCTAACAATGTTTGAATCTCGGACCACTTGGTCTGACGTATGCTGCCTGAAAACGTCAGTGAAAGCCCCGTGAGAATGGAATGAGCAGTTCTAGACTTTTATAACGTAACACGGTACTAACACCTTGTATAAAAGCCTATTGAGATCAATATGTGGCCTAGTTTTAAGAGTATAACGGGCATACGTATCCTTCAAAACGAATATCTTTTATAAAATGATAATATTAAATCATTTATGTTTTCTTTACAATTTTGGCAGATATTGTTCTGCAAGCATGTAACGAGGCTTAAAATTTCAAACCCGGAATCGATTAATCCTATAACAGCTCATTAAAATAATAATATACTTAACAGCAGATCCGTGATTAAGGTCCGAGTGCACAAACACGGACTTAAATATATCTAAAAAAATCTCGCTAGGTAGTAGGCTAGCTACTATCGCCGGGTGTGTTTGGTTTCGTGAATTTCTGTGAAAGTTCCCCGTGTGCTTTCGCGTTCGAAAACTGAATCTGTCCGTGATGTTTATTTTGTGAAAAGCGAACGAGTACTTTGACGCTATCGCAATTACTGAGCGCGAGAGCACACTTGGGAAGATGGTGGTGACGTCATCGGTGGTGGGAGGGGGAGGTCGAGTGCACGGTTTTATATAGTCGCCGGATGGGTCTTTAGGGCGTGGTAGCGTTCATGTTTGTAGGTTGTATAGTTTGGCAGCACGAAGCCGTCGAAAGTAGGAAAAACAGACCCGTTAACTTACGATAGCATACATCCGTAGTTCTATAAGTGGTACAACGACTTGCAGCAAGACAACATTACTCCACTTTAGCTAAATGGTCGTTATTTCTGAGTATGTATGCGTTCTTTTTTCATCAAATCATAAATGTCTATGCGCTGGTTGCATTCTATAACAAACTAGGAACAATGATTTAGTTTCATCTCTTTCTTTCAACGTCAAGAAGACGAAGACGGCACTACATTTTATAATAATCCCTAAAGCACACTGCTGGACAGACAGCCGACAGCCGACAGCATGGCAGGTGTCGATTTGACTTTTCTGTGACTGTTGAAAGTTAAATGACCGTACACCCAGACTTAACTTTAAGTCAGCTTACAATTTGTATTAAAAGCGTTACATATGGCACAACAGATTTTTATCATACTTAAGTGTCTTTAAGATGAGTATAAGTGAACTTAATTGATAATTCTGTGTTGGCGCTGCTATCGGCCCTGAGTTGTGAGTTCTATCGATGACACATCATTCGTTATGGTCATACTCACATAATATATGCTATTCTATGCAAGGTTATGGCCACACCGACATAATATCTGCTAATTGACTCGTATCGAATTATTAGTTTTCCTTTAAAAAACACTTTTGTTTAAAAAAAAATTGTACTTAGGAATGGCATATTCTGACACATACCATCTCAGAATCCAGCTAGATAACCAAACGAGAATCGTAAATTATTATCAAATATTGTTTCTTAATTGAAGACATACGACCGAATGTCCATGGGCGTCGTTAGACACCTTATGGGTGCCTCGGCGCCATATATGTCGCGCTTTCAATAAAATATATAATTTTATACATACATACATATCAGAGACGCTGTATCCCGACAATCGGGGTAAGCAGAGTAATCGGTGCTGTGCTGCAAGAACTCTGGTAAATTACAGCACAACACCGACCACCACGTTTCGCAAAGTATTAAAGAATAGCCCCACTACAGTACCGTGTGGGGCCGGTACTTAAAAAGAATAGCCCCACTGCATCTCTCCCCTATAATTTTATTTACCGTTTTAACTACCTTACGCTCTTCTCGAACTAATGCGCCGCACCTGTTTCTTTTGCCACATTTTCCACATAGATATACAGAGTTGAGGCGGAAGAAAAAAAAAAAAAATATTGTCAATAAATGTTCCGATTGATTGTCCTCAAAATACCACTAGAAGTACTCCAGTACACACTCGTACATACATAACCATAATAAATTTGTCTTCATAAATAAATGTACGCAGACACTATTACTTTCAGCTTCCAGTAACCACCTCCCCCCCCCCCCCCTCCCCCACCCCCCCCCCCCCCCCCCCCCCTCCCCCTCACCGCACCGCACGCGCCGTCCGCGCCCCCTCACCGTCCGGGGACTACTCTCGGGAAAATTGGCCTCTCCAATTATAGGAAAAACATCATCCGCCACAAATCATTACCTCACAAAAGACGATCGGCAATATTTCAGGAAAAGCACACATTCACATTGTTTGGCCGTATAAAATTTTTTTTTTTTAGTTAAATGATCATTGAAATGAAATGAAATGAAAATATACTTTATTGCACAAAAAGTGACAAAAGGCGGACTTTAAGCCTAAAGGCATTATCTGCCGGTCATACCTGGAACTGTGAGTAGGGTAGATGGGTAGTGCGGAAAATTAAATGAGAGATTTTCTTTTTAAGAGTACAAAAATAAACAATAAAACATAGATAATAGTAATAACATACAACTAAATACATCAATCGGTTTAAAAAAAATTTTTTAATGTAATAAATAAGTTATATTAATAAATAATTAATTTAGTTAGTTATATACATTAGTAAATACTATGGGACCTGTGCCTGACAAAATAAACGGGTTACTTGGTTTTTAATTTTTTTTATTTTATGGAAAGTAACATTTGCTTGTTGGCTGCACTACCTACAACATCCGCCGTGATGTCAGCACATAACACCTTGTGAACTACCTAGGTGCCATGTCAGTGATTTCTTTCAATTTCATGTCGGCTACACTGAACTGGACGGAAAACACGAACTATTTATATAGCCGTTTCAACCGAACTTTCTTTCATGTTTCTTACAGTGCGGTGGTGGCACCAACTCGGGCGCGTTAATCCCTACCACCTAGTAAGGTAAGAAGGGAAGGGTCCTACAGTTTTACGTGTAATCCGAACCACGGTCAGCCTCCAACGGTCGAGCGGTCACCCATCCATGTTGGATGTTGGATGTTGTAAGTGATGTAGCCAACCGTGTCAGTTTCCATATATAAAAAAAATACTTTTTATGTAACATTGTACCTATTTTACTTGTTATTAAGTAATGTGTGGGACTTGTGCCTGAAACAAACTGCCACATCTTAGCGATGATAGAGAAAAGATTTCTAAAAATCGTCAATTCAACTTTAGTATCATACATAGAGTCTACAAAAGCAGTAAGTCATAAAACAAAGTAACTTACTCCATGAACATCCCTTACAGATTTATTATTAGTATTTATTACTGTTGTATGTCCATAGGCGCCGACTCCGTGGGTGCTCGGGGGCTCCAGCACCCACGAGCGGTGAGTCATGGGTGCGGAGCACCCACGACTATATATTTTTTATATGTAATCCAGTATAGTTGGCAGAGTCGGAGGGGCCAAAGCACACGCTCCGACCAGCCAATATCACCTCCGAGAAGGTAGGTGTAAATTCGGCGTGAAATGCAAAACATTGTGCGAATGTTTTGCGAATCCATGCTGCCGGGTGCCGGGAGAGTTAGAGACAAATTAGAGAAGCGTATGTCCAGCAGTGGACAGCAACACGCTGATGATGATGATGATTGTTCAATCTAGGATTTTATACTTATCTATCTTCTTTTCTTCTCTTCTATATTATTAAAAGCAAGTGTATAAAGTCTATAAGTTAAAGAAAACATTTGCATGAGCACCCACGAGGATTTCTAAAAGTCGGCGCCCCTGTGTATGTCTATAGTATTTACATGTCGATGCGTACGCCATGGTCCCTCATTTTCTTTTCTGCTTCCCGTCTTATTTCCTCTCTTGTTTCCTCCTCGCTCAGGATTATTGCATTCCTGAAACAGATGTACGAAATAAATATTCCACAAATCCGTATTCCAAGAGCCTTGCTACAAAACGCTAGGGGCCATTTTTGGGAACGATTTGTTCCTGGGGGGGTTTTAGGGTTCCGTATCAGGTACGGGACCCTATTACTAAGCCTACGCCGTCTGTCTGTGTGTCTGTCTGTCTGTCTGTCTGTCTGTCTGTCCGTCCGTCCGTCCGTCTGTCCGAGGGCTGTATCTCTTGAACTTGAATGTGTTATTATGGCCGATATAACAACAAATAATAAAAATAAGAAAAAGTAAAAAATTTACGGGGGTTCCCATAGAAGAAACCAAAAAGTGTGTGCGCGCGCGCCATCTACCGAATAGATTATGAAGCATGACATTATAACTAATATGAAGCATTTCATAACACACATCTAGATGGCGTGAGTAGCGCTAGCCGTGACATGGCGATACGGGACCCTCGGTGCGCGAGTTCGACTCGCACTTGGCCGGTTTTTTAGGTTTCCGTATCCCTTGCGTATAAGCCTCCGCCGTCCGTCCGTCCGTCTGTCCGAGGGCTGTATCTCTTGAACCGTAATAGGTAGCCCGTTGAAATTTTCACAGAATATATTTTACTATGGCGGATATAACACGAAATGATAAAAAAAAATGTTAAAAATTAAGGGGGGCTCCCATACAACAAACGTCCGAAAAATCGATTAGTCACACTACTGAATAATAGATGGCGCCACAGGCTTTTATACATTGCATTGTTGAAAGACAAAATATATACGGATAATAGAGGATAGATACGGAAACCTCCGTGCGCGAGTAATTTCGACATTTCGTTTGTTCCTTTTCTTTGCAAAGTTGTGAGATAATATGTTAAGAGTCGTCGGTCGAAACGGCTATGCAAATAGTTCATGTTTTCCTTCCAGTTCAGTGTAGCAGACATGAAATGAAGGGAATAGCACTGACGTGGCACCAAGTTCACCAAGGTGTTATGGGCTGACATCACGGATGTTGTAGGTGATGTAGCCAACCGTGTGTCCAGTTTAGTGTAGCTCCAGTTTAGTGTACTAAACTGGAGCGGTGGTACCATTCCGAGCGGGTTAAACCCTACGACCTAGTAAGGTAAGTAGGTAAGCGAGCTACAGTTTTAGGTGGAGTCCGGACCACGGTCAGCCTCCAACGGTCTAACGACGGTGACGCATTCAATTTCTGACCGCGCCCGAACTGAATCGCCACACTGACGACTCCCTGAACGGAAACACGAACTATTTATGTAGTCGCTTCAACCGACATTGAATTGTGTGTTCAGTGCGGTGGTACCGACCCTACCCTACCTGTACGTGCAGTTTCAACCATAATTATAAGGACTCCTGATTTTACTTAGTATGGAACCTATTTTGTTTTTTATGGCAACTGACACACGGTTGGCTACATCACCTACAACATCCGTGATGTCAGCCCATAACACCGGCGCGACCAAGGGCAGCACTGGCATGGCACCTAGTTTACCAAGGTGTAATGTGCTGACAACACGGGTGTTGTAAGTGATGTAGCCAACCGTGTCAGTTTCTCTAAAAAATATTATTATTTATGAAAATCCTAGTATTTATATCACCCATAGATATAAATACTAGGAAGTAACAGCAAGTACCGTGTGGGACCGGTACTTAAAAAGAATATCCCCACTGCATCTCTCCCCATGCATGTCGTAAAAGGCGACTAAGGGATAAGGACAAGATGCCGTGCTAAAGAGCGACAGGCTCGCCACCTCTCACCTTGGCACGGTACTTCCACCGAGTCATGCAGCAGGTGGGTCTTCGAGCCTTACTTGCTGCTTAATCGATTTAATCTTGTTCGAATACTTTGCGAAACGTGTTGGTCGGTGTTGTGCTGTAATTGACCAGAGTACTTGCAGCACAACACCGATTACTCTGCCTACCCCGATTATCGGGATTCAGCGTGTGTGATATGAAGTGTTAACTTGTGAGGTGCAGGATTAGTGTAGCCGACATGAAATGAAGGGAAGCACTGACATGGCACCTAGTTCACCCTGTGTTATGGGCTGATATCACGGATGTTGTAGGTGATGTAGCCAACCATGTCAGGTTCCATAAAAAAAAAAAAAAAAGGATAACAAAATTACACACAATGTTCTTACTGCCCTAATTACTTAATTAAAATAGGCTTTATGTAAAATTTGGTAAATATTACCATACAATCGAGCGACTTGTATGGGGAGATTTGAGGGGGTATTTTGAGAGTAAACCCGCAAGCAGGAAAAAACATGTTTTGGAAGAATAAGAAAAACCCCGAGTTTTTACCTGCGGATAAACTTCATAAGGAAAGTTATAAATCTTACGCGATGACGATGACACACAAATTCGTCTGTTGACGCCAATTATTTTCTTGTATGAGTGTTTCGTTAGTCATGTCAATAACTTCGGGAGGGTTACATACACACTCAAATAAACAGGTTACGCAAAAAAATTATATGTTTTTAGCATTACTTTTCGAGAAATTTAACAAAACATGTTTGCTACGTACACATTAACCTGTGTGTAACAGTAGGTAACATGCATTGTACGGGGTCAATGACCGTACTATGTTCAAACGCAGAACAGCTGTTTGTTGTAAGTGAGTCACAAGGTCACTATGATTGGTTTTTACAGCTACTTATGTGATTTAATTTTTTTGTTAGGAGAAAAAATGCTCCTATAAACATATGTTTTTTTTTTTGCGTAAAGTGTTTGCTTTAGTGCGTATGTAACACTCCCGAAGTTATTGACATGAATGACTAACGAAATAACTTATATATAACATTCCGAAAAACATAGTAACCACCACCAGTAGTAATTACTGTCAACGGTATACCCAGTTCGATATAGTTTACTTTCACAGCTATCATGAAAGCTAAAGTTTATAAGCGTGTACGTTATTTCAAAGGTCCTTGCTAACTTGGAATTCTTTCAGCACAACGCCGATTACTCTGCTTACCCCGTCGGTCATGCAGCCTGATGGTATACGATGATATATGATGCTGATGTATCTAATATCCGTAGACCATCACCAGAAGCGGCGGGTGGCCGAGTGGTTTGAGCATCAGCTTCTCATGCGGGAGGTCCGTGGTTCGAATCCGGTCGGCGTGTACCAATGAGTTTTTTCTGACGAAAAAATTTACGTGCATACCTACACCTGCTGCTTCACCGTTCGGAACCGGTGTAAAACTGTAGGTCCCTTCCCTTTCCCCTTACCAGGTGGTAGGCTCAAATTGTAGCCGACTGTGTTGGTACCACCGTACTGGATGTAAGATGGCCGCATAGCAACCTCGGTTGTGTTCTCCTCTAGTCCAGTATAGCCAACAATCCAGGGAAGTCTCCGGTATGGCACCTACCTTCTCGGAGGTGATATTGGCTAGTCAGAGCATGTGCTTTCGCCCCTCTGACCCAGCCACACATACCTGATTACATAAAAATAAAAAAAAAATTGCATTTTAGAGCGACGACACTTAGCTCATCTAATGGTATGTGTGTAGAGTGTAGAGTGTTGACACTTCGGTCGGAGCAATAATCGATGATTGCCTACCCCCCCTCAACTCCAGCGTGATGAAGACACATAAGCAGGCCCATTGCACAAGAAGCTGTTAGGCCGGAGGCATTTTTAACCCCCGACGAAAAATAAACGGAGGGGTGTTATAAGTTTGACGTGTGTGTGTGAGGGTGTGTGTGTCTGACTGTGGCATCTTAGCTCCCAAACGGATGGACCGATTTGGATGCGGTTTTTTTTATTAGGAAGCTTGTTTAATCGGGATGGTTCTTAGCTATGTTTGTAATCAAGTAATTAAGTAATAAAAAAAATTATTATCTTAAAAAGTGGACCGATTTTCATGCGGTTTTTAAAAAAAAGCCTGAAATAAAAGTTAATTTGCCGAAATAAGCATATGTTTGTTATACTAGCTGTGCCCGCGGCTCCGCCCGTTCTCATATTTGACTTCTCTGCTAACCTCATAAGCCATTTAGCGTGATAGTAAGTAGCGTATAGTTGATGGGAAGAATCAAGCTATCAGTAGATATTTTTTTTATTAAAATCGCTTCAGTGGTTCTCGAGTTATAAGCGGACAGACAGACAGACAGACAGGCAGAAAGCTATAGAAATAAGAAAAGCAATAGAATAAGGAAGGATAATGTATTCATATTTTAGCGGCGCATGGCCGAATGGTCTGGGCGTCGTCGGCTTCCCTTGCAAAAGGTCCGGGGTTCGAATCCGGTCGGCGTGTACCAATGAGTTTTTTTCTTATGGAAAAAATTTACGTGCATACCTACACCTGCTGCTTCGCCTTTCGGAACCGGTGTACTTAAATTCCCTTCCCTTGCCCCTTATTAGATGTTGGGCTCAACTCAAATTGTAGCCGACTGGGTTGGTAAAAACGGTCTGGATGTGAGATGGCCGCATAGCAGCCTCGATTGTGTTCTCCTCTAGTCCAGTACATCCAGCAATCCAGGGAAGTCTCCGGTATGGCAGATACCTTCTCGCAGGTGATATTCGCTGGTCGGTACATGTGCTTTGGACCCTCTGACTCAGCCACCCACACCGAATTACATAAAAAAAGCACACCTGGACGCAGTCAGTGAATGGATGTGTGACCGCTCGACCGTTGGTGGCTGACCTTGGTTCGGATTCCACGTAAAACTGTAGGTCCCTTCCCTTCTTCCCTTACTATACTCCTTAATATAGCTTGATACGCGTGACAGATGTCAGAGTGACATTTCTTTGTATGCGTGACAGATGTCAGAGTGACATTTCAACAAAGTATGACGTTGTATTGCGTGCATTTTACTGTAAAAAAATACGGAACTTCATGCGAGGTGTTCTCGATGACAGCTGTCACAGGTATCATGCTATATTTTAAGGAGTATAGGTGGTAGGGTTTAAACAGCCCGGGTTGGTACCACCGCACTGAATAAAAGGTCGGTTGAAACGGTTATTTAAATAGTTCGTGTTTTCCGTCCAGTTCAGTGTAGCCGGCGCGGCCGAATGGAAGCACTGACATGGCACCTAGTTCACCCGGTGTTATGGGCTGACATCACGGATGTTGTAGGTGATCTAGTCAACCGTGTCAGTTTCCATAAAAAAAAATCTCACTGCGCTGTCACTTATCAAATACCGAATAGGTTCTATTTATGTTGCTCAGGCTAGCTCGCATCTGTAAACAAACAGCTCCCACGCGCCCATGCGCTTCCCATTAAAATGTTAATTCTCTCGAAAATTTCCACCAGATTGGAAGCGTAAGGGTTTATCCACGAGGTACTGTCGGGTGGCCGTCGTCGCGCGTCTTGACTTCACTTGCGAGAAGCCCGAGGTTCGAATTCTTTTGACGTGAATTTGATGAAACGTCGTCCCCCCTGTGCGACTAAAAAAAATAAAAACTTTTTTTGTACTTTGCGACGCTTAGTACTCAGCAACCAGACTACGTACAAAAATTCGAAATATGTCGGATGAAAGATCCATCTGACGACTTCAAATACGTAATACATTTTTATTTTGTCATTCCATCCCTTCTGGCCCAAATCAGCCCTTCAAGTTGGCATGTTTTGAAAAATGCGAAAACTCACAAACTTCAAACACCTCTCTCACTTTAGTCGTTAACGCTGCATAATCGAGACAAACTCTAACGAACAGACAAAGGTTTCAAATTTATTCGATATTTCAAACAAAACCTTGTATGAAGCCTAGGTGGAGCAATATGGGCTACCAAAGTTGCAAATTTTTCTTACGAAAAAAAATTTTCAAACTGCGCAAACATCAACATCAAATTCACAAATAATGACAGTAGCTTTCAAGGATGTGAATTCCAATATGCATATGTCTCAATGAAATATTGTTATTGTTGTGTGTTCTTTATGGCGAAATAAATATCTGAATCTGAATCTGAATTGAGCGAGATTAATTTAATTTTAATAATTAAAAGATTAATATATGTACTGCCAAAGCAGTTCCATTTATAAAATTGTTTTAATTGTTATTTAGAAACAATACGTAGGTACGTATTGTATATTTACCGTAAAATAACAAAAACATAGTATACTTCACATCGAATAAATAGTAGAATAAATTAGTCTAGTTTCTACAAATTAGTCTTGACAAAAATATCGATAAATTATTGAACAATGAAAACTTTTATTACAAGCGTCGATCTCACAATCTTTCAATTATTTATAAGTCTTCATAGAAAAAAATAAGGGCACCACTGGCACAGTATACAATATTAGCTAAATTAGCTTATTTATATAATTATATAAGCTTTAGCTATGTTATATTATGAAAAAATATGAATTTACAAATGTGTTTATAATAGAGTAATTTCGTTCTTATTCCAATATACGATTTTAACAATAACAAGGATATAACTAAATTAAGAAAAAAACTATAAAATGAAATAATCTTCCAAAATGGGGACTGCTGGAAAACTCCCCATGATGGAAGCCACATTCCCTCTCTGTACTGCTAGGTTGATTTTCTGCCTAAAGAAACTGGCCGCACGTTTGTCTCCCCAGACGCAGGCAGACGCAGCTTTAGCTTATATATATACTGTGCCACTGGTCTATACGCTCAGGTGTGAGTGATGGTTTGTGAGGGTATGTGAGTGTGTGCAATGATGCGTGTGCAAGCGCGCAGACACAATGCAGTAGGCTGAGCGAAACTAAATTGTGCAGTCAGTCGATCGCAGTGACACACATACAGAGCGTGATCGAGAATCACCGCGATCACCGCTATCTGAGTTGCGTGTGTTATTTAGTTGTCTCTAGGGCTGCCATCGGTCCGGGTTTCCCCGGATTTGTCCTCTTTTTGAAGGTGTCCGGGGGCGTCCGGGGGGATTTTTCAAAGTAGTCCGGGTTACACGAAATTAAAAAATCCCGCCCGCTGCATAACTCTATGATAGTCGCTAAACGTCGAGCCATAGGTTGGAGACGACCGTGAGTAATGCCGTAAAATATTTTAACAATAACATGAAAATTTAATTTTGTCAAAAAGTTTAAAATAAAATAATTGCCATGTCATAATAAGAAAAAAGCATTGTCCGGGTTTTTATATGAAAATCAGGGGGTTTTACTTCTTTTTGTCCTAGTTTAATGATTTTAGAGATGGCAGCCCTAGTTGTCTTGTACATGCTGTACAGAAGCCTTACTTCTTGTTGAATGAAATTCTTTCAGACAACCACATCGATCGGCACATTCAAGAATGTTTAATGTTCTTGTCGGCATTATTGCACTTTGAAAGACTTTCGGCATCATTGCACTTTGAAAGACTTTCGGCATCATTGCACTTTGAAAGACTTTCGGCATTATTGCACGTTGAAAGACTTTCGGCATTATTGCACTTTGAAATACTTTCGGCATTATTGCAGTTTGAAAGACTTTCGGCATTATTGCACTTTAAAATATTTTCGGCATTATTGCACTTTGAAAGACTTTCGGCATTATTGCACTTTGAAAGACTTTGGGCATTATTGCACTTTGAAAGACTTTCGGCATTATTGCACTTTCAAAGACTTTCGGGATTATTGCACTTTGAAAGGCGTACTCAAGTTCGTACTAAGCGGACTCTTTCACAGTACAAACAAGGCGAAAATTCAGCGGGTGCAAGTAAGATAGCAACACACCGTTTTTGTGGGTTGGAGTAGGATGCAACACTCGGAAATCGTTAGCGAAAATTTGTATATTGCAAAATAACGAATTTAAACAAAAACAAAAAAAACTTTGCAAAGTAAATATGTTTTTTGTATGGATTAAGATTTTTAATAAAAAAAATATTATTATGTGTATGGGGACCAACACAATATTGTACTTTTTTGTTTTTTTGCCACCAAAATAGGCAAACCTTTGCTGGTGGTAAAATTAAAATACATAATTAAAAACGAAATACTTAAAAACTCAAAAATATTTTATAATCGTTCTCTATGGGAGACGATGTGGGCAGTGGGCACTGCACCACTGTTCCGAGTTCAATGAAATTAATAATTAAATTAAGACGTTCTCTGTTAAGCACTTGTTAACCTGAAACTCTACATCGCAGTAACTAACGAACTCAGTTATAATGTAACGCGAGCGAAGCCACAGGAAACTGGCCTGCAAGTTTATAATAGACGTGTGACATTGGACGTAACGTAATAAAAACACAATCGGTATAAATTTACTCCAATTGTAAACTGCCTATAATGCCATAGTTAAGTTAATAACCTAAGCAATGTTGATTCAAATTCAAATTCAAATTCAAAATTATTATTATGATTATCGATAAACACATTTTACTGCGACAAATGGAGTTTAATGTATTGCATTGGATTCCTTCAACGCCTGGAGAGTAGAATTGCTATGTGTTAAGAGCTGGTGTACAATCGCATCTAAAAGGAGAGCTTTCCATAAGTTTTTTTCTTTATAGTAAGCGTGACATGTAGCGCCTAGTCACCCATAAGGTGTCTAGCGACGCCCATGGACATTCGGCTGCATGCGGGGGCTGCGAATGCCATGCCGGCCTGACAGGTGCCCATTCACGCCTCTCTTGAAGGACCCGAGACTTTGCTTGGGGGGAAATATGTGGGCAGGGAGAGCGTTGCAGAGTTTACCGGTTCTGTGGAGGAAGGATCTGCAGAACCGATTAGTACGCATCCGCGGTAAGTCCAGCGTATAGGGATGCAATCCCTGCCCAGTGCGCGTTGTACCGAGGTGGAAAGGGGACGGCGGAATCGCGTTAAACAGCTCCTCCGAGCACTCCCCGTGGAATAAGCGATAGAACACACTTAGGGCGCCGGCATCCCTACGGAGTTGCAGTGGTGCAAGTACATCTTGTCAGCCTCGGTAGCTCAGTGGTGCGCGCGGTCAGTATTTCGATGGGTGACCCCTCGTCCGTGGTTGGACTCCACGTAAAACTGTAGGTCCCTTCCCTTCTCTTACCTTACTAGGTGGTAGGGCTTATCCCGCCCGGGTTGGTACCACCGCACTGAATGAAACGTCGGTCGAAACTGCTGTGTAAATAGTTTACACATTTCACACACCTAAAGGTTATGAAATCTCTTCAAGGGATAAGTCCGCCTTTGCACCCCACGTAGCTGTATTCATTGTGCTAGTGTTCTTGTAAAATATTTGTGGAGTAATAAGGAATTTTCTATCGATATTCTATCTAATATCTATCACATTTTTTTTTATGTGAACCAGCATGGGTGGCTTTGCCGAGGGGCCAATGGTGCAGTCGACAGAGCCAAAATCACCTCTCCTCGCGAAACCACGCTCAGTTTTTTTTATTTTTTATTTTTTTATGTAAACCAGCATGGGTGGCTGTGCCGAGAGACCAATGGTGCAGTCGACAGCATTTAGGTGCCATGCCAGCAGATTTGCGGACTGTTGCTAGGCTGTCTAGCCCGTTAATACGACGCTTGAAGACACCCAAGGGTGCTGAGTCTCTCTGCGACGAGTCATGCGGAGATAGGACGGGTGGCAGGGAATAAGGGATGCTAGTTCCGCAGAGCAGCGTCCGTGATAGTATCTGTAAAACAGACTAAGCGAACCCACAAATCGTCTGTTACATTAAACGGCTGTTATGAAAGAATAGTTCCTACTTTCCGCTCATAAACTATCAAGAGTAAGCACCTAACAGACACAGCACTTACTTCCGACAGGAATAAGCATCGATGGGAATAAGGTTCTAAACTTAAATTTGTTTAAACGTTTAGTATTGATTGTACATAGGAAGGTGTTAATGCTAGCAGTAGCAGCAGGTGTAAAGCTAGTTACATAGGGCTTGAGACGTCAAAGAAGTGGTCTATTAAGAAACGTCGCTTGTTTGTTTTGCTGCCAAGGCTGCCATCCCGTTCACTTGATCGAGTGTGACAACGAGATAATACAGAATGGGAATGAGGATTGCGCTGGCGAAATTAATGTACTGGCCGTTACAACACCCTGTATAACGGTCTGTTTTCTTTTATTTAAAGTTAACGTACCACGTCTGCAAAATTGTTTAACATTTAGGTTTTTTTTTTATTTAAAGTTATTTTAAGCTTGGCTTTACCCCCTGTGAACGAAGTAGTAATTACGTAAGTATACTAGGAAATTACTTTATAGGTGTGTAGGCAGAAGATTATATCTTGAAGGTATTTATTTAAAAAAAATCTAAGTATAATTTTTTTTAATAGCTTTTAATTATAACTTAGATTATTTCGACCTGTTACGTTCATACCAATTCATTCGGATATGAAAGTAGGTCAGCCAGATCAATGTACCGGACCCGACCAAAGTGAGTTGCCGACACTGCACTTGGTTCCAACAGAAGCAAGGTGTAATTGCAAAGCACTGAGTATAAACCATAGAGAAATAATGTTATACTAGAGGAAACACTACTAAGAAAGATTGAACGAATCTTTGACAACAAAAACTGCGGTATGAGGAAAGGTGGAGCGGGCGGGGGAATACAAGCAGTATCTATTCTGTGACGCATACGCCGTGAAGCAGCTGTGAAGCTAAGTAAACGCTGCACGCAGCAACAGTAGTAAAATAAATTGCGAGCGTCTAACGATGTGCAGCCACAGTGCAGCGCTGCAATTACGTTGTGCACGAGCTAACACAGGCGGAGGCGGAGTTTGTGGAATGAATCGGGGTATTAAGCAGCTGTGAAGCTAAATATAAACGCTGCACGCAGCACCAGTATTAAAATAAATAGCGATCGTCTAACGATGTGCAGCGCTGAATTACGTCGCGCACGGCACGGCGTTTGCGGAACGCATAGGGTTGTCAGTGCAATGACAGTGATTTTTCGTTTGATTGAAGCAAAATGTTGGTTTTTTTTTTACTTATTTATTATTTTAAATCAACGATTGTAATTTCTTTTGTTCAATATAGCAACGTCCTCATAATGAAAGATACAACAAATTCCCTCCAACAAAACATTCATATGATGAAGTTTCTATTTTAGGAAAACTTAAGATTAATATAATATTAGCCATGTTCACCGTGATGAGTCTTGTAAGGTGTAACGGGGTTTCAAGTAATGAAAAAATTAATAAAATTGAATTAATTGAACAATAGGGCAAGTACTTTCGCCCCATCGAAGAGAGTTGACTAACAAACTTCCTGTCAGTCGACTCCCGGCGGCCGTCGATGCTAGTCATGTGTACTTCAACGCTTACACAATATGAGAACATTATTAAAAAAAAGGGTCTTAAAAATTTTTTTATGTAAGTCAACGGCTGTGCCGAGGGACCAGTGGTACATTCGACTGAGCCAAAAAGACCTCTACTCACAAAGCCACGCTCAGAGAGGCCCCATTTTATTGATAAGATCGATTTTCTCAAAAACAGCTATAAGTAATTGTTTTG
Organism: Nematopogon swammerdamellus; assembly: GCA_946902875.1. Taxonomy (NCBI): domain Eukaryota; kingdom Metazoa; phylum Arthropoda; class Insecta; order Lepidoptera; family Adelidae; genus Nematopogon; species Nematopogon swammerdamellus. The sequence goes on along the minus strand of OX336356.1, from coordinate 1,188,221 downwards.
ATAATATTTTTTTATTTCGCGATTTAAAAAAAGTGGCCACTTTTTTTAAATTGCGAAATTAAAACATCATGAATATTATTAAACCGGAAAAAAATATTGTCGTAAGGAAGTCTCCAATTTTTTACTCTGTTCCTCGAAGTTTAGGTAAATAAGCCCTACCTATTACTATCACTGGTGACAACCCTGTAATAATAATTAATAAATAAAAATAAAAATAAATTAATTAATTATGTGCATAAATAAATTAATAAAAATGTGTAAATAAACGAATGCATTAATAAATTGAACTAAGATAATTACACATAAAATATTACTTATTTTTTAGAAATGTTTAGTCGGTTCCACAAATATGTATTAGTGAAACCGACAACCCTGAAATAATCATGAATCTACAACTCTCGCTCGCACTGTAGCACAGTCCGTATTTAGTGTCTCGCTTCGCGCGAAGTTTATTGTGTAAGCGTTGAAGTACACATGACTAGCATCGACGGCCGCCGGGAGTCGACTGACAGGAAGTTTGTTAGTCAACTCTCTTCGATGGGGCGAAAGTACTTGCCCTTAGTATATCCTCTAGTACAACGTATAGCTCAATGGTATAAACCACTGTTAGAACTGATACTGCCCCGATCCTCTCCTCGGATGTCTTCACTGCACGGTTCTCAACAGCATCTGCTTCCCCTCCGCACCGGAAGCGTTGATGCCGCGTCTCGTTCGCCAGTTCGTCTTCTATATCGCTCTACCATGCGTCCATTGGATGGGTAGCTCTTTGATTGGCTCGTTTTAACGGAAGGTGACGATTACGGGTTTATTTAGCCCATAATACCCAACAATGACGGACTAAGGTAAAAAAAAAATTTGCATTGCCATACTTTTTTTTTAAATAAACTTCGTATTCTACTGGTTTTATTGAGATTATACAATCTAACTGTATCAATAAGGAAATACACAATGCGCTTATTGTGTCAAACGATTCCTGTCTGACGCGCTCGCCGTAAAATCACCGCAAAAACTATGGACACATCGCAAAAACTATAGTGCTATGGCGCTTCTGAAGGCCACCTCTTCTTTGACAAATTGTGTGATCACAATTATAGTCAATAATGTTTTATTTCTTGGAATTGCGAGGGCAGTTGAGATAAACATTTAATTGATTATTGCTATTTACCTATTTAAATAGCATTCTCATTCCATTGTATCCGATCTCGTACTATATTATAGTACTGGCTAAGCGAAGTGCTACTGGCTAAGGTATGTTAAAGCACCTGACTTGATTAGCTAAATCACCTCCTTCAACCGAGATGTCTATTAAAATTACAGCTGCTATAAAATTTTTTTTAAAGAAAATTATTTATATTAATTATTTATACTTGACCTGTATGTCGTAAAAGGCGACTAAGGGATATGACTCCCTTCTTATATTACTAGGTGGTAGGGTTTAACCCGCCCGGGTTGGTACTACCGCACTGAATGAAATGCCGGTCGAAACGGCTATGTTAATAGTTTGTGTTTTCCTTCCAGTTCAGTTTAGCCGGCACGACCGAAGGGAAGCACTGACGTGGCACCAAGGTCACCCGGTGTTATGGGCTGACATCACGGATGTTGTTGTAGGTGATGTAGACATCCGTGTCAGTTTCCATTAAAAAAAAACCTCATAAGCCATTTAACGTGATGAAAAGTCGACTATAATTGATGGGAAGAACCAAGCTTTCCGTAGAAGCAAACTGTATTAAAATCGGTTCAGTGGTTCTCAAGTTATAAGCGGACATACAGAAATACATACAGAAAGCAGACGTTGGATTTTATTAAAGGTAAAAGGATTACAAACTTGATGAGTTATGAAAATATTGAATAATAAATCACAAAACCACGCCACGACACATCTAGTACTATCTAAAATAATATTGACTAGCTAATGTTCACAAGATACGAAGACTTATATTAAGCTTTATTAATTGCTGAAATAAATCGAAACTCCAAAGATTTAAACAGTCATTTTCAGAAATACACTCTATGCACGCGGTGTAAGGTCGAATTTGCTTTGGTAGCCTTGCTTGAAATAAGTGATTCGTCAAGTGGTTTTGCTACAAGAGCCCCTTGAAGCAAATGAACTTTTAATATTTTGCTAGTCGAATTCAGACGCGATCGCACACAAGTATTGCTATTCTGAAAACACAATAAATATTGTCTGCCTTATTGACTAATCGTTCAACATTATTTGGACTTGTTATTACATATAGATATTTTTTTACTTGACAAATATAATTAACCAATACCAAATTATTTGTTTACTTGACCAACACTAGATATAATTGATATTATAACGACACGTTTTACATTAAATTGATACTGTAAAATTCAAGCACACTTGTTTGATATTTCGAACCTTAGGTACCGAATATGTGTCGCTAGCGCAGGGTCCTACAGCAAAGTTTTTGTATATCAGGGTAGAAGGTACTCGTATTATATGAATTTAACATGAATTTAAATGGAAAAAAAATCAATTAATCACGGAGACGCGACAGTTGCCATGTCGCAAAAGACATAAATTAATGCACACAAGGTTATCATCGCTAGACCTGTGGTATGAGGGACTAGCGCATTACACAACGTCAGTCAGTCAGATAATCAGCGTGTAAGCGTCCACTGCTGGGCATACGCCTCTCCAATTTTCCTCCAGTCCTCCCGGCCTTCAACGATACGGAACCACTGCTTTCCGCAGACGTACTTGATGTCACACAACGTAACCCTCTCTATTCCATGTGAAATGTGCTCTCCGTTGTTAATGTTTTTTTTTGTGTAATTTTTTTACTTTTTACGTTTAACATAATATATTATTCTTAATTTTTTTTTTTTTTTTTTTTTTTATGTAATCCGGTATGGGTGGCTGAGTCGGAGGGGCCAAAGCGCATGCTCCGACCAGCCAATATCACCTCCGAGAAGGTAGGTGCCATACCGGAGACTTCCCTGGATTGCTGGCTATACTGGACTAGAGGAGAACACAGCCGAGGCTGCTATGCGGCCATCTTACATCCAGTACGGTGGTACCAACCCAGTCGGCTACAATTTGAGCCTACCACCTAGTAAGGGGCAAGGGAAGGGACCTACAGTTTTACACCGGTTCCGAACGGTGAAGCAGCAGGTGTAGGTATGCACGTAATTTTTTTCGTCAGAAAAAACTCATTGGTACACGCCGACGGGATTCGAACCGCGGACCTCTCGCATGAGAAGCCGATGCCCAAACCACTCGGCCACCCGCCGATTTTGAAAACGGAGGCCGATATAAACCAGCCTCGTAGTCTAGCTGCGTCTCAGCGTGGCGGCTTCCGTTTCACCGTCCTCGTCTGTGTTAGATAGATAGATAGATAGATAGATAGAAATACTTTATTGCTCCAAAAAACATTTAACATAAACACACAATAAGAAATTTACATGAGGGGCAAAGGCGGACTTATCCCTTACAGGGATTTCTCCCAGTCAACCTTTGGATGTTTGAGAGTCGTATGTTGCGAGATATAAGTAGGTAGTAGCAAAAGGCTTGAGTGTGGGAATGTAAAATATAATATAAGGAAAATAACTATAATATACTATAATATACACTACATATAAGTACATACTTTTGTGTTTTCCGTCCAGTTCAGTGTAGCCGACGCGAAATGAAGGGAAGCACTGACATAGCACCTAGTTCACCCGGTGTTATGGGCTGACATCACGGATGTTGTAGGTGATGTAGCCAACCGTGTCAGTTTCCATAAAAAAAAAAAAAAAAATAAAAAAATACTAGTTAATTAAACGTATAAATTACTATTTATAGATTAAATTAAATACATATGAATTACAATTTATATAATGTGTGTGTGTGTAGTGTAAAATTTTAAGTATTTTCAACCGACTTCCAAAAAGTAGGAGGTTATCAATATTTCGTGTGTATTTTTTTTTTGTGTATGTTATTTTGTCAACAGATGGTGAATAAACTGTTAGCTTTCTCTCTTTCTCTCTCTATCATGTTTCGGCCGTGAAGCAAGACCACTTGCAATTTCAGAATAATCCAGCAGCAACCTACCCCCTCAGAACTCTAAGAACTCATTATACAAGTAAATAATGAAGTCGGAATTCTTCGAACGAAAATAAAGAAAATAGGTTAATATAAGCTCGTTTCCATGGAGTGCGGCGTTCGACTGTTGCCGGGCGCACAAATACTCGAAACAATTCAAAAATGTAGACAACGGTAGTGCAGCCAAGTAATCGGAAGGTCGTGGGTTTTATGCCCATCGGCGTACACCACCTATTTTGTCTTTTCAATATTTGTAGGCACAAAAAATAAGTTTAATAAGCCTATAAAAAAATTTATAATTTTAATTATAGACGTAAAAACACAAATAATATTACTTTAAATTAAGTTGAAAGAAATTAATATACTCTATCTATTCTAACATATTCTATTCTAATAGCAAGATGATATTCATTTTTTTGTAATTCTGATATTGATTAAAATTTTTGAGAACTGAATTATTATTAAGTATCATAATATTTTTATTTCTTTATTTACACGTTTCTCTTTCTTATATTAATTTTAGATATTGACATTAACTTAATCTTAAGTATCATTATTATTTTCATGATTAATTTTATATAAAATTTTTATTTAATTTTTCTTAAAATTTATTTTTATTGATTTTTTTTTTTTTTTAGGATTTTATTGTTAGCTTTCATTTTAAATGTCACTTTAAAAGAATTTTATTGTAAATTTGTTGTTTTGACGATGAATATTTTTACTTGGATTGTTTCACGAACAACCAACACTGACTATAACATAATGTAATAAAAAAAATACTGTTAAATTTCGAAATAAACGAAAACAAGTTTAATAAGTGCATATTTTGCTCAAGTTTCAGTTTCCATGAAAAATGTAGTTCCCTTCGCTTACCTTACTATAGACTGTAATATTTAACCAATCCGGATTTATAGAGTCGGTCGAAAAACGATAAAAAAAAAGAAAGTGTCTGTGCTTTCGATCTCTCTCCCTCCCTCTCAATATTTTAATTTTTAGGGTTCCGTATCCGTCGTACGAGACCCTATTACTAAGCCTACGCCGTCTGTCTGTCTGTCTGTCTGTCTGTCGGTCCGTCTGTCCGTGGCCTGTATCTCTTGAACCGTAATAGGTAGCCCGTTGAAATTTTCACAGAATATGTGTTATTTATTATGGCCGATATAACAACAATTAATAATAAAAATAAGAAAAAGTAAAAAATTCACGGGGCGCGCCATCTACCGAAAAGAGTATGAAGCGTCTTAACTAATCATGAATTTTAACTAATATGAAGCATTTCATGAAACACGCCATAGATGGCGTGAGTGGCGCTGACCATGACATGGCGATACGGAACCCTCGGTGCGCAAGTTCGACTCGCACTTGGCCGGTTTTACTTGAAACCGTTTTCAATAGAATCAGAATCTATCAGCAATGGCTTACTTTAATAGGGTTTAATAAATAATGGTTGGTTTGTATATATTAATACATAATGTATATCATTTACAGAACCAGTTCGTGCAGCAAGTTGCGTTTTATGCATTTATCTTGTTGTTATCGCTTTATTTGCATATCTACTTACAAGAAATGGAAGGTATTTTCCATGAAATCGATAGGTATAGGTATACCCAGCCGTCGTCGTGGCATCGTTACAAAAACAGATTGATGAACTGTAGGTTCCTTCCTTTGCCCGTTACTAGGTGGTAGGCTCAGTTGTATCCAACTGAATTGGTACCATCGTACTGGACTAAAGATGGCATAGCAGAGGCATAGGGAGGCTCCGATATGGCACCTTCTTGGATGTGATATTGACTGGTCGGAGCATGCGCTCTGGGCCCTCGGACTCAGTCACGCACCCCTCAGCCTTCCACCTATTCATTACATAAATGACACCAAAATCATGAAAATCGGATGAGTAGTTTAGCAGTTACGGAGGAACATACGTACAAACTCGCAAACATGGACTGCTAACCACATTACCCTTCCTTTTTGGCTCTGCCATAGTCGAGTAAAAATTGGTATTTATAATATTAGTGGAAACCGAAAAATGCATTTTTACATGCACGCACACGCTCCTATTCCTCCGGATCAATGCCTTCTTGCTGGAAGAGAGCTTCGGTCCAGCCGGTCCCCAAGAAGGGGGACCCAGCGAACCCATCGAACTATCGCCCTATTGCGATAACCTCACTTTTGAGTAAGGTTATGGAGCGTATTGTCAACTCAGCGCTCCTGACGTACCTAGAAGACTCTAAACTCCTCGACGACAAACAATACGGCTTTCGCAAGCAAAGGTCGACTGGAGATCTTCTAGCGTACGTCACGCATTTATGGGCTGAAAGGCTCGATGGTTTTGGGGAATCGCTGGCGGTCGCTCTGGACATATCCAAAGCATTCGATCGCGTCTGGCACCGGGGACTCTTAAGCAAGCTTCCGGCCTACGGTGTCCCTACAAAACTGTGCACCTGGATCTCCAGCTTTTTGAGTGGCCGGTCGATATTTGTCACCCTAGATGGTGCCTGCTCGGCCGACTACTCAATCAATGCTGGTGTTCCACAAGGATCCGTGCTGTCGCCTACGCTGTTTTTATTGTTCATCAACGACATGCTCTCGCTCGGCGAAATACACTGTTACGCGGACGACAGCACGGTGCACGAAGGGTTCATCAAGGACTGGAAGGGTAGAGAGGCCTCAGCAGCAAACGCGAGACGCGAAACTGTTGCTCGGGTTGACCAGGTTCTCGAAAAAGTATCCTCTTGGGGGAAGAAGAACTTGGTCAACTTCAACGTAGCCAAGACGCAAGCTTGTGCCTTCTCTACTAAGGCTGATCCGTTTCCTCTCCAAGCCACTTTTCAGGGCAGCCAAGTCCCCAACGATGGTAGTCTGGGCGTCCTGGGTATGGAGGTGTCCAGGGACGTTGGGTTTCGATCGTTCACAGAGTCCAAGGCGAAACTAGCGTCTCGAAAATTAGGAGTCCTTTACCGCTGTCGGCGATTTTTCACGCCGGTCCAACTGCTTACACTCTACAAAGCACAAGTAAGACCGGTGATGGAATATTGCAGTCATCTTTGGGAGGGTTCCCCTGAGTACCTTCTTTCAGCCTTGGATTCTATTCAGCGACGAGCCATTCGCCTCATTGGTGACTCCGTACTCACAAAGGACCTTCAACCTCTAAAGCACAGACGTATCGTTGGGTCATTGAGCCTGTTTTATCGGTACTACTATGGCCGCTGCTCTGACGAACTTGCTTCCCTTATCCCTCCTCCTCCTGTTCGCCTTCGCCAAACCCGCCATACTCTCGCGGAACACCCGTTTGTAGTCGACAGAAGAGTTCTTCGAACTGCACGATTCTCTAAATCGTTCTTGTGCCGCACTGCAAAGGTGTGGAACGGGCTCCCAGGAAATATCTTCCCCCACTCCTACAATCCACAGATCTTCAAATCGCGGGTTAATAGCCTTTCCCCAGCAACATTAGTCCACCTCCAAGCCGGACTGGCACCTCCTCGGGGGTGAAATTGGCTGCGCCTGAGGTTGCGACCTCGGACAGAGCCACCCAGTTCGGTAGCAATAAAAAAAAAAAAAAAAAACGCACACGCATAAATATTGAAACAGCAATGATTAGATGAGCGACTATAAGAAAGAAAGAAAGAAAGAAAGAAAGAAAGAAAGAAAGAAAGAAAGAAAGAAAGAAAGAAAGAAAGAAAGAAAGAAAGAAAGAAAGAAAGAAAGAAAGAAAGAAAGAAAGAAAGAAAGAAAGAAAGACAGAGAGAGAGAGAGAGAGAGAGAAAGAAAGAAAGAAAAACTTTTATATTCTATAAGCATCTATACTACAATGTCGCTGCCCTCCTGCCGTGTACCGACAGTTATACATATAACATACTACAGGAGGATGTCGACATATATGCGCCTTCTCATTGGCCGTTGATGTCGACATTCCATCGCCGAGTGGTCGCATTGCTATAAGTTATTTATTATTTTGTAGGAATGTTGGCCTTGGCGACACCGTGTTTTCATATAGGTTAAGCACAGGTTATGACGTTGCCATTCGGCCGGATTTATCAGGACATGTCCTTTCGTCCTAACTCCTAACTCCTAACAAAAACCAAACAAATTCCTACAGAACCCCAAGATTAGACAAGCCTAGGAGAGCGTCAAGCGAGCCCAAGATTAATTCAAATTAATTTCAATATTTTATACCGTCAATAGTTAGTAATTATTGACATGAATATTGCTGAGCTGAAACCGCAAGACCTCAAGTTATGTTAAACATGGCATTGGATATCGACAGCTCCACCACGTCACCACCACTTCTATTTTCTATATATAATTTAATATATTCACCGCCTATTTAGACTATTGCCTCTATAGCAGCGGCTCCCAATTATATTTTAATTGATACCCCCTTTTTCATGTAATCCGGTATGGGTGGCTGAGTCAGAGGGGCCAAAGCACATGCTCTGATCAGCCAATATCACCTCCGAGAAGGTAGGTTGCTATGCGGTCATGAGATGAAGACATACAGTTTTACACCGATTCCGAACAGTGAAGCAGCAGGTGTAGGTATGCACGTAATTTTTTTAAATTTCTATGTGTTATTTATTAAGGCCGATATAGCAACAAATAATAAAAATAAGAAAAAGTAAAAAAATCACGGGAGTCCCTATATAAGAAACAAAAAGTGTATGCACGTCATCTACCGAAAACAGTATGAAGCAGCGCTGACCATGACATAGCGATACGGAACCCTCGGTTCGACTCACACTTGGCCGGTTTTTTTTTATTTGTCGAACTGACTACGTTACGGAGTAATGACCGCGGACAGCGCCTGTAAAAAACAGACCGTACGAACGGACAGACACATAATCTATTTTATAAGGGCCCTGCCGTCGTCGGTTGCGACGGAATCTAAAAAGTGTAGCCCTGAATGCCGCTGGCAAGTACATAAAGGAAAAGCGGCCATAAACAATCCGAACTGCCAAGTTAGATAATTTTTCACATGTCCCAAAGAAGGATCCTTTCGGAGCGTTTTGCATCAACCTCCATCACGCCAAGTGACAGACGGACAGACAGCGGTCTGCAAAGGAAGCGGGCTGTGAAATATTGAAGTTCGCACTTGGCCGGTATGCAGTTCGGAGAGATAGCTGAGCATTTGACGAAGGATATGACGTCGACTTAGTGTTTAGGAATTTAATATAACCTATGTTCAGATAGATAAAGAGAGATAAATCTGTAAGGGATGGTCATGGAGTAAGTTACTTTTTTTATGAAATACTGCGTTTGTAGACTCTATGTATGATACTAAAGCTAAATTGACGATTTTTAGAAATATTTTCTGTACATACAAAAAATATTCTGTGCATGTATGTATGTTCCTCCATAACTCTTAAACCGATCATCCGAATTGGATGAAACTTAGTAAAAGCACATGTAACTATACGGGACACAGTAAGTATAGGCTAAATTAAATTTTATTCCGGTTATGCTAAGATGTGGCTTTCATACGAACCGAATTTTTCCGCGCGCAGAAATAAAGGTATGGTAGCGGGATCACTTACTTTCACGCGAGCCACGGGCAAAAGCTAGTCGAAAATAAAATCATAAAATTACTTATTAATTTTCTTCTTTTAGTAGAAATTTTAGTTCCTTTTTTACATTACATACCACATCGGGGTAAGCAGAGTAATTGGTCTTGTGCTGCAAGTGCTCTTGTAAATTAGAGCACAGCACAACACCGACCACCGCACGTTCAAGTATGGCACGAAGACCACACCTGCTGCATGACTCGGTGGAAGGACCGTGCCAAGGTTAGAGGTGGCTACCTATCGCCCTTTAGCACGGCACCTTGTCCTTATCCCTTAGTCGCCTTTTACGGCGTGTCCGGGAAGAGATGCAGTGGTCCCTTTAATAAGATATTAAATATCCCAAATTGACGATTTTTAGAAATATTTTCTGTATGTATGTATGTATGTATGTTTCCTCCATAACTCTTGAACCGATCATCCGAATTCGGTGAAACTTAGTACAAGCACATTTACCTATACGAGACACAGGATAGGCTAAATAAAATTCAGTTCCGGTTACGCTAAGATGTGGCTCTCATACAAACCGAATTGTTCGGTGCGCCGAAATAAAGGTACGGTAGCGGGCTTACATTCTTCTTTTTAAATGCGAATTTCACGCTAGCGAAGCCGCTGGCAAAAGCTATAATTTTGGAATCCGAAGCATGCATTGAGCGACTCGTTCTCCTAACGGTAATATACGCACACACACACAGCACTATCAAACTCAGAATGAGAAAGAAAGTCTTTTATGGTAACCGGTTCGATCGAACCAACTACCTCTCTTATACAAGGTCGGCCACTAGCCCTATAGTAAAGTTTACATTTGTACTGATATAAAGGACAATGTCAATTTAGCGTCTATTGGCAGTACACTGCGCTCAGATTCGCCAGTTCGATTATCACAGCGAAGAAGAACTGACAAGAAACTTCACTGGAAATTTTTTCAATGTCCACTTAGTCTATACAAAAATGTTTGCCACTGCCTAGACACGCATGTGCTGATTTGTGACATGCAGCAATTCATGACAAAGTGAAAACATTTTTACTATGAAATTGTATGGACTACTGGTTTCTGTCACAAACCACCACATGTCGTTATCGCATAACTAATTAATTACATTCATATCGCATCATTAATTATATTTATTTATCATGTGATAGCTCAGTGGTATAGAAAGTCGACTGTTGCTATTGATTGATAAGCAAAACTGGGTGCGGTCAGTACTTGGATGGGTGACCGCTCGACCGTTGGAGGCTGACCGTGGTTCGGATTCCACGTAAAACTGTAGGTCCCTTCCCTTCATACCTTACTAGGTGGTAGGGTTCAACCCGCCCGGGTTGATACCACCGCACTGAATGAAACGGCGGCGGTCGAAACGAATATGTAAATAGTTTGTGTAATGAAGGGAAGCACTGACATGGCACCCGTTCCCGTTAGTTCACCCGGTGTTATGGACTCTTTTCTATTCTGTGGTTATGGGCTGACATCACGGATGTTGTACCTAGGTGATGTAGTGTAGCCAACCGTGTCAGATTCCATAAAAAAAAAATTCTGTCCTTAACTGCACAGATTAAGGAATATTCACTTCGTAGATTAACCGCATTGATATTAGTATTAGGTTATGTATATAATATCGCAATGTAGTCATTTTATTTATTAAGTTTTCGTGCGATATCATCAGTCTATTCACAAAGACTCCGCTGGGGTTATTTTTAGAAATTTCGCGAGAGCAAAATGAAAGAAAAGGATTTATAAAGGGCGTGTAATGGAATATAATAAGACTCATCCTTTATTCACGGATACATTTACACGTAGGATGTTTTGGGAAAAGAGAGGCGCGCAATTTATCGCTCACGTTAAATTTTGAGCGGACCCATTCGCTGAGTCAGGACTTATTTTTACTCCGGTGGCTCCGGATGGCGCTGCGCACCGGGCGAGGGTCGGACTTTGGATGGGTGACCGTCCGGCCGCTGAGGCTGGCCGTGGTTCGGGATGTATAGAGTTAAACCGTTGCGGATCGGTACCACCGCATCGGACAAGGGTCACTAGGGTCGATCGGAACGGCTATATAGAAATTATTTAGTATTTTCCATCCAGTTCAGTGTAGACGGCACAACCAAAAGGAAATATTGCCATGGCACCTACATACATAGGTGTGATGGGCTGACATCATAGGTGTGTAGTCTGTATATAAAATAACATTTCTAAATAAATCGCCCATCATATTAAACCGTATGTATTACTCACGTGCTTCGATGAAATACTAAATTTGCATAATATAACAACATATACCTAACCGCGTGCGCGACATAGCTAGAAGCAGGGTAAAGGGCATGTACTAATATTATAAAGAGGTTGTAAGTTTGTAAGTTTAGATCATAGATTCCAAAAGTGGTCCAGGTGGACCCCCAGGGGTCCACGGGAGACTCGACGGGGATCTACGATGGCGTGAAAAAAAAATTGGGGTTCACAAGTTGTAAGTTGGGGTCCACGAAAATTTATCTAGTTTCGATAGTAAAGAACAATAACGTTGGCTTGACTAGTAAGAACTTGCATATTCGATATTCAGTACAACTATTTCTCCCAATTCTACAAGCATTACACAACATTTCATAGCATCTATAGGCGGTTATTCCTTACAAAACTGAAACCAAATATTGATAATTTGCTGTCAATCCATCAAGTACATCCCTCCCATTAATATATTAATTTTAATTCTACTAAGTCTGTAAGTAACATATTATTTTAATAAATTATAGAACACAAGAAAATATACTATTGTCCTTTTTCTTTTTACCGTTCCAAATTTAGGATTGGATTGGAACTTAGCCGCAACGCAAATTTCCATCGTTAGATCTAATCTTCACATTTTTTGACGAGTTTTGGGAATATAGCAGGAGGGGGTTCACAGAAACCATTATAATTTTGAAAGTGGTCTACGAGAAAAATAGTTTGGGAACCTCTGGTTTAGATCAATCAAATCAAAACTTATTTATTTTACGTATCAATTTTCTTAAATCTAACATATCATTACTTAAAAGCTACTTATCTGCACCATTTACAGAAGAAACAGTAGGTAGGTACCTACTTGAAGTTCTGGTAGATACAAAAGAAAATACAGTAGTGCGAAAGCATACCTTGTTGTTGTGTACACTTGTGCCTGAACTGGCCCAATTGGCCGTCTTATAGGCATTCGTCATTTTAGCATTTTAAGATCTAAAATCTAGAGATAATGTAGGAGGTGATCTCCGAAAATACTCATCCCATTTTAAAAATTCTTTGACCTATATTTAGAATGGACCTTCAGGACAAAGGCTGGGCGAGCGAAGCCGCGGGTAAAATAGTGTTAGTTAAAATAGTGTTCTATACTAAAATATTATTATTATTAGTTAAAATAGTGTTCTATACTAAAATATTATTATTATTAGTTAAAATAGTGTTCTATACTAAAATATTATTATTATTAGTTAAAATAGTGTTCTATACTGAAATATTATTATTATTAGTCTATACTAGCCGCGAAGCCGCGGCTTCGCGGCTAGTATAGAAACAAAGAGGTAGCCATAAAGGCTTGTGAGCAAAATTTTGTCGTCGTGCACACAAATTTGCCGCAGACGGCGCACAGTGGGTCGAAACTGCTATACAGGGTGTTTCAGGATAGGCTTGAGAAACTTCGGGAATAGAAAGTACTCATTATTAGAGAAGACAAAAAATCCTTATCACTCAAATCGAAATTCCGTATTATTTTTTTTCATACAAAAATTGATAATTGGAATAAAAACTCGATGGACAGTGAGTTTGGGGTGATTTGGCAATAGAGCTGTCTAGGTCTAGGGAGTGCAAAGTCCCCCTTTTCTTTTGATGTCATTTTTTAAGTGTTTGGAATTAACCTACATTTTATTTTTATTTAATAAAGGTGGACGTTAACCCTTCACCAAATGTTTAGTCAATGCCGCTTCTATGAATGTTTTACATGTTTTTATTTATTTCCGCATTGCTTGTGTTGCTCGGCAAAGTTTATTGATACGCACGTGTGTCATCATAATCGGACTTTTGTGGTTGGCCTCAAATTTTGCAAACTGGTATTCCCACACAATAAGTTATTTTATAATTACTAACGGCGAACAAGTTTTTTAAGACTGTGATTTAAACTAAATAAGATTGATACATAGAAAATACTTTATTGCGTAAAATTTCGTCAGCCTCGGTGGCTCAGTGGTGCGGTCGAAGCTGAGCGCGGTCAGTACTTGGATTAGTGACAGCTCGAGCTCGACCGTTGGAGGCTGACCGTTGTTCGGATTTCACGTAAAACTGTAGGTCCCTTCCTAAGGTAAGAACCTTACTAGGTGGTAGTATTTATCCCGGCCGGCTTGATACCGCCCCGTAAATATTCGAATGCCCGTGGGCGCCGTCGGACTACACCTCTGCGTTAGTCTGGCGCGCGCCATATTATGTCGAGCTTCCCATAAAAAAAATAAAAAAAAATAAAACTGAATGAAACGTCTGTCGAAACGGCTATGTAAATATTTCGTGTTTTTCGTCCAGTTCAGTGTAGCCGACATGAAATGGCACCTAGTTCACCCGGGGTTATGGGCTGACATCACGGATGTTGTAGGTGATGTAGCCAACCGTGTCTGTTTATATAAAAAAATATATATATATTGAAAATATTAATGTATTCACTAGAACGTATGTACATAATATGAGGTGCAAAGACGGACTAACATCCCTTACAGAGATTTCTTCCAGACAACCATTGGATGTTTGAGATTTGAGACACACGAAACCGTTACACTGAAAATGACGTAATTTAAGCACGCCGCCTAATTCGTGAATTTTGTTCACACACACACACACACACACAGAGCGTGAATTATGAGATGTGATATGATATGACGCGCCGGCTCTGAACTGTCACGTAGGCGTAGGCCTTCCAAATTCAAATTTTCAATGTCAACCGAAATGTTTACGAGGCAAATTCAAGGTATTTGGGAGTGCGAGATATTCTGTGTTGCAATTATAGTGACACTTCCGCATTTAGATCGCAATTTTTCTCTGAAAGTGATTAATGGGAGAACTAAAAATTTTATAGGTAAAGCATCTAAATGGCTTCATTAACGTCGGATTTTGGTTTTGCAAATAAACTGGCCTTCCTCAATATAATATATTATTCATACAATTATAAAAAATATGCAGTCTTGCAGATCTTAGTAGGAGCTTTGCTCAAATATAAGATAAATATAGGTAAGAATATTTTTTTTCTTTTTAATTCTAAATCCGTTGTATCTTCCTACCGCACTGGCAAACAGAAGTGACGCTATGTATGTATGTGTCAGTGTGTAGAAATTCAAATTTATGAAAATACTATACATACGTACCCAGCCTTTATTGTGAAATATAAAAAAGTACCGTGTGGGGCCGGTACTTAAAAAGAATAGCCCCACTGCATATCTCCCCGTGCATGTCGTAAAAGGCGACTAAGGGATAAGGACAAGATGTCGCGCTAAAGGGCGAAAGGCTAGCCACCTCTCACCTTGGCGCGGTCCTTCCACCTTGTCATGCAGCAGGTGGGTCTTCGTGCCTCACTTGCTGCTTGATAGTTATCTTGTCCGTATACTGTGCTAGGCGTGGTGGTCGGTGTTGTGCTTTAATTTACCAGAGTACTTATGGGAGTGAAAGTTGGGTATGGCAGGCGAAGCATGAGAGCAGGATAAATGATGTTGAAATGCGCGCGTTGAGAGGAGTATGTGTGTCTGTAGAATGGATGATAGGAAATTTATAGGAAACTAATGAAAGAAATCTATGGAGCGAATGTTAGTGGAAGAGTCGGGAAGGGTCGCCCTAGACGCACGTACCTGGACCAGATCGGGCATGTGCTCGAAAAGGGTCAGGTGCGTAGGACCCGTCACCGACGAGCATGTATGAAGAACATTATGTATGAGAGTGGAAGAGGCGGCAAAAGTGTGTCAGGATCGTGGCGCTTGGAGGTTGGGTTGTTTGCGTGGGTTGGGTCTGTAGTCTTTGCCTGCCCCACTGGGAGGCAGGCAGGCGTGACGTTATGTATGTGTATGTATGTATGAACTTATAGCACAACACCGATTACTCTGCTTACCCTGATTGTCGGGATACAAAAGCGTGAGTTATGTATGTATGTATGTATGAAAAAGTAATACAAATAACTAAAGAATTAAAACCTACCTAACAGACATTAAAATAACTATTAAAAGGGGCGTTTTCGAAATTTAAATTTAAATATTGTTATGCACACAGAGCGTTATTATTACAACTTCACTCACTCTAAGTCAAGTCAAGTCCATCGGGGCGTAGATACATAGAGCAAGGAATACCGGCCGCGCGGAGGCTGGAGAAAGACGCTCGCCGATCGCTGTTCTGTGCTTAAAATATAATAAAGTTTACCAATCATATAGCTTTCATTAAAACCAAATCGAAATGTACAACAACCGAAAAAAAATCCAGTCAAAGAAAAACAGGTCAAGTGTGAATTTTACTCGCGCACTGGGGGTTCCATAGTTCGCTATACCATACCTTTCAAAAAACCATATCCTTCCATCTTTTGTCTGTCTGCCATGCAAACTACCTTTGGCGCCATCGATCATTTAGTAGCTTGTATATGTATTCATTTATTCTTAGCACGTCTCTTGTATGGGGAGTCCCTTATTTTTTTTTTTACTTTTTTACTTTTTGTTTATTTTTTTTTATTGGCATATCCGCCATAATAACAAATATTCTGTGAACATTTTAACCGGCTGCCTCTTACTGTTCCAAAGATACAGCCCTAGGACGGACGGACGGACAGACAGACAGACGCCGTAGGTTTAGTAGTAGGCTACTAGTAATCCTACCTGCATTACCCCGGCTACACTCTGGAAGAGTCTTTCCGCCGCAAAGCCGGGGTATGCCTGTTCGTCAGGTCGGATATTTGCTGTCGACGTCTGCGCTACCTGGAGGATCCCGACTTCTCATCATTGTGGGTACACGTTGACCTTGGATCGGAGTCGCGAATCTACTGTGGCGTATATAGGTCCCACAAAGGGGATAGGGAAACAACTCGTCTGGCTGAGTACCTTAGTGGAGCGACAGACAAAGCGCTCGCGCGGTACCCCTCAGCTGAACTCGTGTTTCTCGGCGACTTCAACGCCCACAATGAGTGCTGGCTTGGGTCTGTGAGAACCGATTTCACTGGGCGGACCTTTCACAACTTTGCCCTTCTGTATGACCTAACTCAATTGGTAACCCAGCACACACGGCTACCCGACCGAGTTGGTGATACGCCTTCCTTGCTTGATCTGCTGCTGACGACTAACCCCACCGGGTATAAGGTGACAGTGAGCGCTCCGCTCGGCTCCTCGGACCACTGTCTGGTGAGGACGACAGTGCCATATACGGCACCAAATGCCCGTGCAGTCGGTGCACGTCGTGTGTGGCATTATAAGTCAGCGGATTGGGATGGGTTGCGTGAATTTTACGCCTCATACCCTTGGAGGCGGATGTGCTTTAGCTCCCTGGACCCGTCTAGCTGTGCTGACGCCATCTCCGAAGTGATACAAGCAGGCATGGAATTATTCATACCGCACGCTACTGTATCCCTCGGGGGTAAAAGTCAGCCATGGTATAATCGGGACTGTGCTGAAGCTGTAGCTAAGAAAGAAACAGCATTTACGGCATGGTTCCGTGCCCGCTCTAGACAGGGTTCGGAAGTCTCCAAACTGAAGCACGCCTTCAACGTTGCCTCCAGATTAAGCAAGAAAGTAATATTAAGGGCGAAGTCTGACCACGTGCGCAGAATTGGTGATCGGTTGATCAGTCATCCATCGGGAAGCCGTGAATTCTGGTCCCTGGCCAAGTCTGCTCAGCTGAACTTCTGTCGCTCTGCACTTCCTCCATTGGAGGGACCTGACGGTTCCCTCGCTCATTCTGCCAAAGAGAAAGCCGACCTCTTAGTGTCCCTCTTTGCGCGAAACTCACGCCTGGATGACGGTGGTGCGTCACCTCCGTCAATCCCCAGATGCGAGTGCTCCATGCCAAAGGTGCAGTTTCGTCAACGCACCGTACGGAAGGAGCTGCTCGGTCTGGATGACAGGAAAGCGAGTGGACCCGACAGGATCTCCGCTCTGGTGCTGAAGATGTGTGCTCCTGAGTTGGCCCCTATCCTCACACGCCTATTCCGCCTGTCCTATTCCTCTGGCCAGGTGCCATCGGCTTGGAAGTCTGCCTACGTCCAGCCGGTCCCAAAGAAAGGCGATCGTTCTGACCCTGCCAACTATCGTCCGATAGCGGTTACCTCCCTGCTTTGCAAGGTGATGGAGCGAGTTATTAACGCTCAAATAATGACGTACCTAGAGACCAATGACCTCATCTCCGACAGGCAATACGGCTTTAGGCCAAAGCGTTCGGCCGGGGATCTACTAGTGTACGTCACCCACCTCTGGGGTCAATCGCTTGAAGACTTTGGTGAAGCTATGGCTATTGGTCTAGATATATCAAAGGCCTTTGACCGCGCCTGGTACAAGGCACTTCTATCCAAGCTGCCGTCCTACGGCCTCCCCTCCGATCTGTGCGACTGGATCGCCGACTTCCTGCATGGCCGCAGTATTCAGGTCCTAGTAGACGGCTGCTGCTCCGATGCCATGGCTGTGAACGCTGGCGTTCCACAAGGCTCCGTGATATCGCCTACGCTGTTCCTTCTGCATATCAATGACTTACTATCCCTTGGTGATATTCATTGTTATGCAGATGACAGCACGGTACACGGACGCTACGGCAGCAGCCCCAGTGCCAGTAAGGAGGAAGTGGAGGAGGGCAGGCGTAGTGTTGTTGTTGAAATTGAGAAAACCCTGCACCTAATTTCTATATGGGGCCAGGAAAATCTGGTACAGTTCAACGCAACTAAAACACAGGCGTGTGCGTTTAGTGCGAAAAAATCGCCATTTCGCTCAGCTCCCGAATTCCAGGGCACAAGGTTGAACGTCGATGACCACTTTAGTATCCTTGGAGTGGACTTAACCCGCGAACTCAACTTCGGCCGTCACATCGAGGACAAAGCTAAGCTTGCCTCTAAAAAGCTGGGCGTCCTGAACAAAGCGCGGAGATACTTTACGCCTGACCAAATCCTGCTGCTGTATAAGTCGCAGGTGAGGTCATGCGTGGAGTATTGCTCGCATCTTTGGGGTGGGGCTGCTCAGTATCGACTTGGCTTGTTAGACTCGATCCAAAGACGTGCAGTTCGCCAAGTTAACGACTTTGAAGTGTCCTGCAAACTTGAACCTTTGCAGCTCCGTAGAGACATAGGTTCACTAAGTGTGTTCTATCGACTGTTCAACGGTGAATGCTCTGAGGAGCTGTTCGAAACAATTCCGACTTCACCATTTCACCATAGGTCCACGCGTAACAGACAGGGAATGCATCCCTATACTGTAGAGCTGCCTAAAGTGCGGACTAAGCGCTCCAGTATTTCTTTTATCTTCCGCACTGCGAAACTCTGGAATGCACTTCCTCCTGATGTGTTTCCTTCAGTGTATGACTTGGGATGATTCAAGAGACGCGTAAAAAGGCATCTGTCACGCCGGCACGGCATTCGCAGCCCCCGTTCTAAAACGAATGCTTTTGGTCGTCGTCGGCTCAACAATCCATGCTGACGGCGCCAAGTGTCTCGCGTATCAATAAAAAAAAAAAAAAAAAAAAGGCTTCCGGACCCTATGGATACGGAACCCTAAAAAACCAAAGCGCGATGTAGCGCGAACTTAAGTCAATTTCGTATAACTGCGCGGTTGGATGGAAACAGACGTTGTGGAAAAGACGAGAGGGCCTTCAGAGTATAGTAGGTGGGTGGGGGGGGGGGGGGGGGGAGGGGGGGGGGCAGTGACAGAATCGTAGTTCGGGGCTACTGTTGTTTTTGTAGGGGTTGGCTCTAAGCCTGCATACTAGTCTCCGCCACACCCGCCGGACTCGCTCAGAACATCCATATTAATGTTGTTGACACCCACCCACCACCAAGTTGTTTTTCGAATTCCTTCCTGTGTCGAACGGCGAAAATATGGAACGGTCTTCCGGTGAGTGTGTTCTCTACCACCTATAACCTGGTGATCTTCAAAGGGCGTGTCAATAAATAAGACGACGACCTTTTTGTCCACCTCATAGCCGACATGGCGCCTCTCTGAGCGTGGTTTCGCGAGGAATGGTGTGTCTGATCTTCCGTAGAAGATCAGAAGTACCATTCCTATCCATTCGTCTATATAAAAAAGTCCCTCTTGCCCGGAGATCTTCGTGCGAAATCCCTTGATGCTCTTGACCTCCAGTTACCCCAGCCAGCCTACATCCTCCATTAAGGCCATAAGACGGCCAGGGTGGCTGTAGACCTCCTTAACGGAAGATGGAGAACGAAATATATCCCTTCGTTGGTTTTAAGGCGAAAATAAGACTCAAACCGTGCTACCCGAGCGAGCACTGATGATTGAAACGCGAACCGTATGCAGATGTAAATAGGTGCGAGATTCGTTCTACTCGTGCGGTGGCTGATACGTCGCGCCGACGAAGAACGTTTGCGCGAAAATCACACTATTATATTAAATTTGACGTGTTGGAAAGATGGAAAACAATATTTTGTTCGCTGCGATTGTAGGGAAAAATATTATCTATATTTCTATGAGGGTCTTGTATTGAAACAATTGATGTTTCTCAAGATAATTTAACATGAAAGTACAATTTTCGGACATTTCGTTATTTTTTGGAGATTTATTTAACACCTTTACAAAGTAGTAAAATATTATTTTTTTCGCTATGTTTGTTAATTAAAGATCAATGCATAACACATATCTTTTACAGATTTTTTATTTTTACCGATAGCTCAATAATTTCGTTTACCTTTTGAGTCTTATGCGCCTTAAGTACACTGCACTCTAACAAAACATGCTCGGCCTTTTCGTCCTTCGCCAACATGTTCGACAAGCATCCGCTACACAGTGGGCCATCCATATCCATCCTATGGTGTGTAGATATTTATTTAGTGAGCAGTGGGCGCTCATCAGAACAACGGATATTCTCAGCTTGGCTCGGCCCAAGTTGATTAGTTTTTTTTTTTTATGGAAACTGACACGGTTGGCTACATCACCTACAACATCCGTGATGTCAGCCCAAAACACCGGGAGAACTTGGTGCCACGTCAGTGCTTCCCTTCGGTCGTGCCGGCTACACTGAACTGGACGGAAAACACAAACTATTTACATAGCCGTTTCGACCGACCTTTCATTCAATGCGGTGGTACCAACCCGGGCGGGTTAAACCCTACCACCTAGTAATATAAGAAGGGAGCCATATCCCTTAGTCGCCTTTTACGACATACACGGGGAGAGATGCAGTGGGGCTATTCTTTTAAAGTACCGGCCCCACACGGTACATTCTTTTAAAGTACCGGCCCCACACGGTACATTCTTTTAAAGTACCGGCCTCACACGGTACATACTTTTAAAGTACCGGCCCCACACGGTACAATTCTTTTAAAGTACCGGCCCCACACGGTACAATTCTTTTAAAGTACCGGCCCCACACGGTACATTCTTTTAAAGTACCGGCCCCACACGGTACATTCTTTTAAAGTACCGGCCCCACACGGTACAATTCTTTTAAAGTACCGGCCCCACACGGTACAATTCTTTTAAAGTACCGGCCCCACACGGTACAATTCTTTTAAAGTACCGGCCCCACACGGTACAATTCTTTTAAAGTACCGGCCTCACACGGTAGCTTCCGAGCCAGCCGTCGCGTCTGGTTTTGTTTAGTGGTTTAGGAAGAGCCGCTCTCGACTGTCTGCACTTACATCTGCCCCTGTGTTTCACATTGGAGCGTATCAGTACGGACACGAAACTTTTCAGAAACACGAATTATTTTCATAGCGTTTCAGCCGACTTTCATTCAGTGAGATTAGTACCAATCCGGCCGGGTTAAGCCTAGTATGCTAAGCTACAATGTAGATAGTAAGGTAAGGGGACGGAGCTGTTTCCCGTGGAATCTGAACCACGGCCAACCTCAACAGGCGAACAGCCACCCATTCAAAGTCCGTTCGCGCCCTCGTAGAAAATATCATTAGGTGAGAGCAAAGTGTTTGTTATAGACAGCCAGCACGGGTGGCTGTGACCAAGTATTCAATGAAAGATCAGACGCAGCCAAATAACAAGACTCTTCGCGAAACCCCGCTCAGAGAGGCTAGGTAGGCGGGGCGCCGGCATTTTTTTTTTTATTTTTTTTTATGGAAACTAACACGGTTGGCTACATCACCTACAACGTCCGTGATGTCAGCCCATAACACCGGGTGAACTAGGTGCCATGTCAGTGCTTCCCCCTTTGATCGTGCCGGCTACACTGAACTGGTCGGAAAACACAGACTAATTATAGCCGTTTGGACCGACGTCTCATTCAGTGCGGTGGTACCAAACCGGGCGGGTTAAACCCTACCACCGAGTAAGATTAGGAGGGAAGGGGCCTACAGTTTTACGAGGAATCCGAACCTCGGTCAGCCTCCAACGGTCAGCGGTCACCCATCCAAGTACTGACCGCGCCCAGCGTTGCTTAACATTCAATAGCGACAGTTGACTGTCTGCACCACTGAGCTATCGAGGCTGACAATGGCATGCCACTATAATGCGGACAAAATGGTCGTCGTCTAACGCATATTTATAAAACCGAAAAAACAAAAAACTACTTTTGTTTTATACCTGGATGGACAAGTATGTATGTATGTATGTACTTATATTTATTTGTACATAATATTTTACCTGTATATTTAGTAATTTTTTTTTTTTTTTTTATGTAATCCGGTATGGGTGGCTGAGTCGGAGGGGCCAAAGCGCATGCTCCGACCAGCCAATTTCACCTCCGAGAAGGTAGGTGCCATACCGGAGACTTCCCTGGATTGCTGGCTATACGGGACTAGAGGAAAACACAACCGAGGTTGCTATGCGGCGATCTTACATCCAGTACGGTGGTATCAACCCAGTCGGCTACAATTTGAGCCTACCACCTAGTAAGGGGCAAGGGAAGGGACCTACAGTTTTACACCGGTTCCGAACGGTGAAGCAGCAGGTGTAGGTATGCACGTAAATTTTTTCGTCAGAAAAAACTCATTGGTACACGCCGACCGGATTCGAACCTCGGACCTCCCGCATGAGAAGCCGACGCCCAAACCACTCGGCCACCCACCGCTTGATGTATTAACACATGTATAGCTTGTATTTAACTAGCATGTACTATATGTATTGTTAATAAGTATTCTTATTATTATTTTATCTTCAATTCTCACGCTCAACTCTTTTGCTACTACCTACTTACATTCCACTATATTATCGAATCCCAAACATCCAAAGGTTGACTGTAAGAAATCTCTGTAAGGGATAAGTCCGCCTTTGCACCTTATGTAAATTTTCTAATGTATTTGTTACTGTTTAATGTTTACTGGAGCAATAAAGAATTTTCTATCTATCTATGTTTATTTTGTGAAAAGTCCTCGGAAAAGTCTAACTACGACTCTGGCTGCGAGGGGGTGGAGGGAGAGAAAATTAACAAAATTATATCGCGGAAATTTATTTATTTTCCCTGATCCGATAAAATTCCTAATACGGCGCGGCGCGCGGGATCCACACTTGATCCAGAATGTGAAATGAAAAAGGAGGTAAACTTTTTATCCGCCTATTATTTGCATGCTTTTCAATTTAGAAGACAACTTTTAAATGCACATATTAACATTTTAATTTATAATTATGTAGTAATTTTAGTTTTAGTTTAGGTAATTTTAATTTGATACGTAGTTTTAATTTCTATTTTAATTTAATTCTATTCTAGTTTTCCGACCGAAATAAAGACAATAATTTTATGTTACATTGATAGAAAGCCATTGATTTTATAAAAACATTTGGCAACAAATTTTATTATATGTATAGATATAATAAAATCGTAAATGCAAAAAAGTCTGTAGGTACATTGAATATATTGGGAAAAACCCAACCAGGTTGTCCTAAAATGAGAAACTGAACATGTTAGAACAGTTTTTAAAATTCTTATTTATAACTTAAAAGATTTATAAACCTTTCAATCACTCATTGCAGCTTGCAAACTTAAATTCGTCATTTTCTTCGTTGTTTGGTGTAAAATATAATTTTATGCAAAACACCTTTAATGCAGTGCAGCAGACGATACGAGTCACCTAGAATTAAATGCGGCAATTTTAATGTAGACAAACTTTTCAAAAACATCTGAAAAGTAAAAAATAAAGTTTATATACGTGTAATACATATTTAAAATTTTCTCAACCTAGAGGGCCGATATCGGCCCAAAACAGCGCAAATAAATATTTTCCATTCTATTAATGTCTGGATTGCTCCGTCTAAATATACAGATCATATCGTACGTTGTTCTCTGGAGTGTGCTCTACCGCTCACGACAAGTACGGCAACTGAGGCGTTGCCGAGGTCGATCGCTATGCAATGCAAGTTCAGGGTCGGTTGCCTCTCAGCATGCGGGGCGGCGACCGACGCGACGCGACTGGGTGAAAAAAATCGGTGAAGAAAAATGTCGCGCTCGGGCGGATAATGTAGTGTTGCATTTTCTGTACACCGACCGATACGGCTGGCTGGCTCGACCGGAGACGGCTAAGGCACAGTGACTGGGCCGGATGGAGCGAATTATTCGGTGGAATTATTGGTCATAATGCTATATAGTCAAATTTGAGTTATGGTGGTAGGGTTGTTTTTTGAAGCATCGATCAAATAAGTAACGCCATTGAATAAAATTGTACCTTTTGAAAAAAATTACGTACATACCTACACCTGCTGCTCCGTTCGGAACCAGTGTAAAACTGTAGGTCCCTTCCCTTCCCCTTACTAGGTGTTTGGCTCAAATTGTAGCCGACTGGGTTGGTACCACCGTACTGGATGTAAGATGGTCGCATAGCAGCCTCGGTTGTGTTCCAGCAATTACAGTATAGCCAGCAATCCAGGGAAGTCTCCGGTATGGCACCTACCTTCTCGGAGGTGATATTGGCTGGTCGGAGCATGCGCTTTAGCCACTCCAACTCAGCCACCCATACCGGATTACATAAAATATATATATATATATATAATTTTATTTTGTATCTGGTTAACATGAATTCTTCAGGTGAATATTTCCGGGGTTTTTTTTATTGACAGCGCGACATATGGATGGCCATAGATTAAGTAATTGATATGGCTTCGAGCCACCCATAAGGTGTCTAACGACGCCCATGGACATTCGGTCGTATGCGGGGGTTGCGAATGCCATGCCGGCCTGACAGGTGCCCATTCAAGCCCCTCTTGAAGGACCCGAGATTGTACTTGGGGGGAAATAGATCGCGGCGTGCCGGTATGGCATCCCTTATTTTCGGACACAAGGTAATAACAACTATCTGTCACCTACTGAGGCGTTCACAAAGTAGGTAAATGCGCCTCATTGGTTAGACTGAGCAGAAGATTCTATTATAGACGTTACGTCTGACAGATACATAAGTATGTACATACATCCAGCCAGACATCCTCCACTTAACAAGAGTCTTTTGAACAAATTCACGTGAAAATCGAGCTTATTTTGGATGCGACAACTTTCTTGTAGACAGCCTTTGAAGGTTTATGCTCTAGTTATTCTCTGTACTGTTTCTCTTTTTATAATAATAGATAGTCGGTAGTCCTTATATAATAATAGACCAGAAAAACTCTTCTAAAACTTTATCGTTATTATTTTTCGTCCTGTTATTTAATATCATCATGAATTTTATTTGATAGACTTGCTGTATCGGATCCCCCAGGATCTGCAGGGTAATCAAGGTCTTCAGGCTTAGAAGTGCCTAGTGCTACAGTGTTAATCGATTCTTAGCATGTTTCTTGTATAGGGATCCCTTAATTTTTAAATGTTTACTTTTATTATTATTTGTTGGCATATCCGCCATAATTAACACATATTATCTGAAAATTTTAACCGTCTACCTATACGGTGTAAAAGATACGCCCTCGGACGAACAGACGGACAGACAGACAGACAGACAGACGACGTAGGCTTAGTAATAGTCTTCCGTATGGATACGGAACCTTAAAAACGTTACATTCGGCACCGTATTTTACAACTTCATAATTTATTACTGCGCTTTCTCCGGTTTTGAGGTGAAAATTACGAATTTTCTAATAAAGTTGCATAGTTGATTTCATCCACATTTTCACAGAGAGATGAGAGAGTTATTCTTAAGTTGCAGTTTGCAGTTGTTCGTTGTACATATTTTTTACCCGACTGAGTGAAGCAAAAAAGGAGGGTAATGTTTTTTTTTAGACTGTTGCGTTTCTTTGAAACGGTCGGCAATTTTTTTTTGTCCAAAAAATAAGTCATTGATAATAAATCTAATTTCACACTTGACTGATAATAATTCGCACTTGACTGACAATTCACACTTGACTGAGAATTCACACTTGACTGGGAAGATTGCGACCACTGGACATCGGTTCGTATTTCCCTGACCCGCCTGTGTGCCGGTGCATGCGATAATCTGTCATATCTGTCACAGTCATGACAACAATATCCATTGTCCGACGACAGTACCAGCCTTGCATGCGCCACATAGTGCGGCGTACACTTTACACTTGACTGCACTTTTAATTATATTAATAATGTGCTTTGATAGAAAACGGTGTAGTGTGAACGATTGAGGCACCTTAGATGGGTCGATTGGTGTGGCTTTTTGTTAAATAAAGTAATGTTTGTACTTATTAATTATAATGTAACAGTTTTTTTTTAATTATGTACCTATAAATTTTTTAAATATTTTTAGTTAATAGGAGTGTGGAGTATTTTGCTTGCGCGTGAGTTTCTGTCATTATTGTTTATTTCATTCAGTTTCTTGGTATCTAAGGCAATCTCTTCTTTATAAGACAATATGGTTTTAAAATAGAATAGAATAGAAACTCTTTATTGCACACAAATTGCACACAAGGAAAAACAGTACACGACAAGAAACAAGAAATACAAGAGTGCGCCAAGGCGGACTTATCACTACAAGTGATATCTTCCAGTCAACCTTTGGGTGATATGGAATAAAATACAGAGAAATAAATATGGGTAGTGCAAGCGAAAGGGAGGAGGAATTATTTTCTATGGCTCTCACATTTAACATCAGCCTTATTCATTCATAAGATGTATTTTTGTCTGCTCTAAGTTGTTGTGAGCGTGTGTGTGTGTACCGTTGGATTATCTAGTGAAAGTAAAAATGGCTTTATTTTATAAATATCTCCATTGAGTGAGTACATTCAAAGCCTCGAGGATATTTACGTATACTCCGTAAAAAATATATTTTCAACGTTAAAATACAGCTGTTGTTGTTTCTCGACATTTTTAGAACAACATCAGAAAGAGCTGTACGTACTTTATCTGATTGTTTTAAAGTTTTTATGTACAGCTTATTAAGGAAATATTTTGTCTATCTGTCAGACATATGTAAGTATTAGCAATAAACTGCAGTTTATTTGGTCAGGCAGTCATAGAAAGAAATGACGTTATCGGAACCGGAACGACGATTGTACTCGTATAATGTGTACTTTACACCTATGTACAGTTCACTGCATCATATACATTGTTTGAACAACACATTTGGATTATAAAGATTAGAGTGAATTATTTTTTTGGCAAGAATTATTTTGTGTGGGTTAAAACCAGCGACTCCATGTTAGCTACATGAAGTCACAAGCTGTGCCACATCCTTTTCGTGTCATGGGGCTGGGCACTACAGTATATATTTGTATTTTCAAATTGTTATTCTAAGCGAACTATCACTGTACTGTCTCCTTAACGTTTTAATTAATTAATCAACAACGAATTAAACAAATAATTTTAAACTCACTTAAATTACTTACTTGACAATACTATGAATAATTCGTTTATATTTTAAATATCAAATAACTTATATTAACGTGTTATGTTATATTTGCCTGCAAAATGTACACACCAGCTGTCCTTGATCAGTTTTGCCCTTTGCAGCCTCAATACTTTGAATAAATGTGTTTTAACGAACCGGTTATAACATCAAATCTCGGTCACACACAAGTTTTAGCTACTGCGAATATCAGAACCACATTTACGCGCCATATCAGTAGAATATTACCTTCTCACGTATTCTAGTTATGTGAAAATAGTCCGACAGTTTCTTATACTAATAGTCTACCTGGATTTTATTTTTAATGTACAAAACCTTTTTTTTTAATTACAATATACAAGACAGGATGTTGTATTTATTTCACAAAGACAAAAAAACGATTATTTATTTGTCTACGAACCCATAAAAGCGCAGGGATACAGTTGTAATTTTTTTTTTATTAACATCTTTACCATATCATTTAAATTTGCAACACCATATGTATCCGTAATGTTTTGAAAGTTTTTGGTGCATTTATATTCACACCATTAGGAACCTACATATAGAATAGAACAAGAATAATATATCCAGAATCCAGACGACTAACCCGACTGAATCCAGTCGACCATTCTACGCTCGATCTGTCATACAGATCCCGACAATGACAGAGAAGCACAGATGACAGAACACACACACAACAGCTGTCCATCAAGATAATTAATTATTAATTAGAATCTGCCTATTTAGGCCTAAGGTCTAACTCATGGTGACATTGTCCCATTTTTCAGATAACTAACTCGATTGGAGTAAATTGTTATATCGAAACAATTGAATAATTGAATTATTAATAAAATTATTGTTAAATAGTCTATTATAAACATAATTTACCTACTGATAATATTACGAAGCTATAAAATAAAAAATTGGTTGTCTGTAAAGTCGGTTTACGGACGATAGTTTTACGTGATGGCGTGGAATAATCGTAGTACATAGAGCAAAGATCAGTAATTCAATTTCCAGTAGAAAGATTAATCATCTTGTGACTGGCCATCAATAAACTTCTGATGTCTGTTGACAGTTTTACTTCTTAAGACGTTTCCATGGTAACTTTGACTATACCGATTGTGCCTCTCTATCGCTTGTTACGCGCTCTCGCTTGCACACACAGGGTCAGATGGAACGTGACAATTTTTCGTGTTTGCAGCCGGTGTTCGTCAATTTATAAGACGTGACGTCATCACGTCAAAAGTCACATTACATACATACATACATAAAATCTCTTTGGTTCTACAGAAATAATATAAATTATTGAGAAAATAAATTATTGCGTCAGTGTAATAAATTAATTTGTTTACTTGACGGAGGACCTTGATTAGTAGTTCTAATGCTAATATTACAAAGTTAAATGAAATAGCTAGCTCATAGTGGCTAGTACAGATATTCTAATTTCTATCTCACGAAGTAATAATAAATCTGTAAGGGATGGTGTGTTTTATTTCTAAATTACATTTTCAATGCCTTTGATAGTTGCGTGTAGTGTGAGATCTGTAGATTTTTCAATTTTTTATTATCTATTCTGTTTTCGTTGTTCTTCACAGATCGAGTTGTCTGCGTGTAGGGTGACAAGATGTTCCGCGGCGCGTGGTGGGAGAGGCTGCAGCAGTACTACAAGTGGTACGTGCTGGGACTCGTCTCCGTCGGCTACATCTTGGGAGAGCTGGGACACTATCTCATTGGTAAGTTTTTTTTTTGCAATAATTTCCCCTTGCAATGAATAACTTTCCCTTGCCCCTCACTAGGTGGTAGGCTCAAATTGTAGCCGATTGGGTTGGTGCCACCGTACTGGATGTAAGATGGCCGCATAGCAGCCGCGGTTGTGCTCTCCTCTAGTCCAGTATAGCCAGCAATCCAGGGAAGTCTCCGGTATGGCACCTACCTTCTCGGAGGTGATATTGGCTGGTCGGAGCATGTGCTTTGGCCCCTCCGACTCAGCCACTCATACCGGATTACATAAAAAAATAGCCTTTCTCATTTATATTTCCAGCCTCGGTAACTCAGTGGTCGGTACTTGGATGGGTGACCGTTAGACCGTTGGAGGCTGACCGTGGTTCGGATTCCACGTAAAACTGTAGGTCCCTTCCCTTCTTACCTTACTAGGTGTAGGGTTTAACCCGCCCGGGTTGATACCACTGCACTGAATGAAACGTCGTCGGTCGAAACGGCTATGTAAATAGTTAATGTTTTCCGTCCAGTTCAGTGTAGCCGGCACGACCGAAGGGAAGCACCAACATGGCACCTAGTTCACCAAGGTGTTATGGGCTAACATCACGAATGTTGCAGATGATGTAGCCAAACGTGTCAGTTTCCATAAAATAAAATAGGTTTTCAATTTACCAACTGCGCACTTCGACGACTTCGACGTCTCGTATCGCGTCACATTCACATAACATGCACTATCGCCGCGTGAAATTCGTATTTAAAAAAAACTGTTTTAAAAATAAGTAAATTGAATCGACTTCAACCCCTAAAAAGTATTAAATAATATGATTATAAGTAGAAGGCGATACAAAAGCACAAATGGGTCCATCTATAAATTTTCAGGTGTGCTTTTGTACCGCCTTCTACTCAAGATCAAAATATTATTTAATACTTTTTAGGGGTTGAAGTCGGTTCAATGTTTTTTAAAACAGTTTTTTTATTTCACTCTTTTTAGTAATATCACATAATATTAAAATCGGTTGACGGGAAGTGGGTGATTGAAAAAATGCTTAGTATGAGGTTTAGGGGTGGTATTCTTTCAAAAATTTTATTGAAGTAGGGTATATCAAAGGGGTCCACCCCTGTGATATACCCTAATCACGAAAAAGAGAATCGTTTAAAATCGGTTGAGAATTGGCGGAGAAATCAGGTAAAATACATACAGACGAATTGAGAGCCTCCTCCTTTTTAACCGACTTCAAAAAATGAGGAGGTTCTATGTTCGGCTGTATGTATTTTTTTTTATGTATGTTCAGCAATATCTTCCCCAATTGTGAACCGATTTCGATGATTCTTTTTGTGTTCGGTTCAGTCTAGCTCCAAGGTGGTCCCATTTTTTTGTGGTCAAGATCGGATGGGAAAGCGAGGCGGAATCGCGAGGCCGAAGGCCGAGCGATTCCGCCGAGTACATTATTTTGGTCAAGATCGGATTGGAAAGCGAGGCGGAATTGTTTATAGTTTATTGTTGTTTATTGCATACTTTCATCCACAGGTACGTAACCTACGCTTGGACATGTCGAAAATTCCGCCAGTTCTAAATTCAATGCGAAGAAGAACTGACAAACAAACTTCGCAAGTCACAATGTTTTTTTAGTACCTTATAAGTTATAAGTATTATATTATAGTAACTTACAAATAATTAACCCATACTACCGCTCACAAGAGCAATCGCGAGGCCGAAGGCCGAGCGATTCCGCCGAGTACATTAATAGCAAATAAAAATTACTAAAAACATTGTGAAATAAAAAACTATTTAAAAAAATATAAAAGCCGCCTTCAAAAATGTATGAAATAAAAAAATAAAAATCGAACCCTAGAGTTGAAGGCGGTGGTGCTAAAGCAAGCAAAAATAACCGACCGCCTTCAACTCTAGGGTTCGATTTTTATTTTTTTATTTCATACATTTTTGAAGGCGGTTTTTATATTTTTTTGGAAGTCGGTTGAAAAGAAGAAAGTAAGTACCTAACTAACTAAGGGCGAGGCCGAAGGGCCAGCATGCGTTCAAACGATATTATATTTATCGAAAGAAAGCCAGTCATTAAAGGTTAGGCCCGAAGGAGGGAGAAGGTTTATCGTCTTTCTGAACGGAGCTTGACCTTCGGCCTCGCCCTTTAGTTGCTTACTTACTTCGAGAAGACTTACTTTCTTCCGTACTGCTGAAGGCCGGGAGGACTGAAGGAAAATTGGAGAGGCTATGTCCAGCAGTCGACGCATACACACTGACTTACTATATGAACGAAAACACTGTGTATGATGAATATGATGATTGATGATTAATAACTACGAGAACAGCTAATGTACTTAAATGTTATTAAAACGAGCCGAGCCTTGATAAATATATAATTTTAAGTATGTAACTAAATTAAAGTCGATGAACAAAATCTTACCCTTGTACCTACAATCATTTGTTAAAATGCCAACGAAAAGTTGATTTAAAATTACTGTCTTTAATAAATCATAATATTATGTCCATTAAATTAACTAGGTCAACTCAAATTATATGTATTTTTAATACTCCTTGAACATTACAAATGTTTATGGGCGGTGATACATTTTGAAATGTAATCGACCAAACAACAAACAACCTATTGTGACATAATATGTATCTCAATGAATGATGTAATCGCATTGATTAAGTGCTATACTATAAAACACGTGGGCAATAGCGGAATTCTGTGATAGCGGTTTATTGCAAAAAGTGTGTAAAGGTTGTATGTAATATTCTGTTCTTTTTTAACATTGAAAATTTTTAAAAAGTCGAAAGCTTTTTTCGAAAATTAAAAAAAAAAAACAAAAAAAAACCTTGATTTTTTAACACCTTCCCTCGGAATATCTTCGATATCTCCTGAACGATGTCGAAACTCGAAAAACTGAGAGACATGTCTAGAGATATTGAGACGGGAAACATTTTATGTCTTACGCTTTTTTTTGTGGGAGTGATTGGGGGGGGGGGGGGGGGGGGTGGGGGGGGGGGGGCGGTATGCTCCCCCTTAGCGGCGCGTGGTGCGTCGCCGTGTGGAACTTCGCAGCTTTGAGATACGAAGATCTATTAGGACGCGGAAAATTAAGCGCTTTAGGATAGTATAAACAAATTTTGGAAAAGTCGATAATTTAAAAAAAAAAAAAAAATTATCTGTTTTTTAACATATTTTTTTTAGAATATCAATGATATTTCGTGATTAGAATATCAATGATATTTCGTGAATGAGGTTGAAAATCGAAAAACAAAAATGTTAAAAACCACCTACAGATTAATATTGGAGAAAGTCGAAAACTTTTTTTTTAAATTGGAAAAAAACCAAAAAATTACCCTGATTTTTAACTACCTAATCCGATATGGGTGGCTGAGTCGGAGGGGCCAAAGCACATGCTCCGATCAGCCAATATCACCTCCGAGGAGGTGTGTGCCATACCGGAGATTTCCCTGGATTGCTGGCTATACTGGACTAGAGGAGAACACAACCGAGGCTGATATGCATCTTACATCTAGGGTGGTATCAACCCAGTCTGCTACAATTTTGAGCCTACATCCTAGTAAGGGCAAGGGAATGGACCTACAGTTTTACACCGGTTCCGAACGGTGAAGCAGCAGGTCTAGGTATGCACGATGATTCGAACCTCGGACCCATGGATGCTCGGACCTCTCGCATGAGAAGCCCATGCCCAAACCACTCGGCCATCCACCGCTCATGTTTATCCAAAAACCGGCCAAGTGCGAGTCGAACTCGCACACCGAGGGTTCCGTATCGCCATGTCATGGTTAGCGCCACTCACGCCATCTATGGCGTGTTATGAAATGCTTCATATTAGTTAAAATTCATGATTAGTTAAAATGCTTCATACTCAATTCGGTAGATGGCGCGCGCGCATACTCTTTTTGGTTTCTTCTAAGGGAACCTCCATAATTTTTTTACTTTTTCTTATTTTTATTATTTGTTGTTATATCGGCCATAATAACACATATTCTGTGAAAATTTCAACGGGCTACCTATTACGGTTCAAGAGATACAGCCCTCGGACAGACGGACGGACGGACGGACAGACAGACGGCGTAGACTTAGTAATAGGGTCCCGTACCGGATACGGAACCCTA
This sequence comes from Nematopogon swammerdamellus, assembly GCA_946902875.1. Classification (NCBI taxonomy): domain Eukaryota; kingdom Metazoa; phylum Arthropoda; class Insecta; order Lepidoptera; family Adelidae; genus Nematopogon; species Nematopogon swammerdamellus. Next base: position 1,154,870 of record OX336356.1, on the reverse strand, counting down.
AAAATGTAGGATCCCGCGCTGGATTCCGCAAAAAAATCGAATTTCATTTCAAAATTTAAGTTATTGGATTTGTCCTTCGCCTCTTTACAGACATTTCCAGTTGGTGGTTTCAATAAAAATCTGTAATTTTAAAAGGATTATAGGAAGAACCATTATAATATAATATATTCTATTTTTAAATAGAATCAAAATTCAAAATATTCGAAAATAAGTATTTTAGTGACAATCCACATAGTAACCTTAAAATTTTAAGTTTATCGAAAATATAGCTTGTTCTGTTTTTTTTTTTTTTCTTTACATGACTATTTGTTTTAGATTTTAATTGTAGTTTTTGTTAATTTTAATTTGCTATTAAATTATTTTGAAGTTTGATAGCATTGAATATCTAGTTTTACTAAAGTTATTTAATAAAATATTTAAAAAAAACCTATCTAATTTTATATCTTTTAAAATTCCTAAAAAGTTCTTGCAACACAACACCGATTACTTTGCTTACCCCGATTGTTAGGATACAATACAGCATTTAGGAAACTAGTATCTCATCTCATCTATGATTTAGGCATGTAGTGTGTGTAAGGACTACGGACTCACATTAAGGTTAATGATGGCCACCTTCGCTGAATAAAATTATAATATTTATACTCCGCCAATTACATTGAACATAAAGCACCTACAATATTATGCTAATACATGTTTTAATGTTGATGATTAGTTAGTCATACATTGTGGAGATCATTCATTATCGTCGAGTATCAACACAATGATTGATAGGGAATCAGTTTGGGAAGGGTTACAATCCGTCCGGGATTTCTCGGGACATGTTCGGATTTAGCCTTTCGCCCGGAATTTGTCCGGTTTTTTAATGTGTCCGGATTGTTTACTCAGATGGACAAATTTATAAAACATAAGTACCTAAGTTTACCTCAAGCGGCGGGTGGCCGAGTGGTTTGAGCATCGGCTTCTCATGCGAGAGGTCCGCGGTTCGAATCCGGTCGGCGTGTACCAATGAGTTTTTTCTGAAGGAAAAAATTTGCGTGCATACCTACACCTGCTGCTTCACCGTTCGGAACCGGTGTAAAACTGTAGGTCCCTTCCCTTGCCCCCCTTGCCCCCTAGGTGGTAGGCTCAAATTGTAGCCGACTGGGTTGGTACCACCGTACTGGATGTAAGATGGCCGCATAGCAACCTCGGTTGTGTTCTCCTCTAGTCCAGTATAGCCAGCAATCCAGGGAAGTCTCCGGTATGGCACCTATCTTCTCGGAGGAGATATTGGCTGGTCGGAGCATGCGCTTTGGCCCCTCTGACTCAGCCACCCATACCGGATTACATAAAAAAATAAATAAAAAAAAAGTTTAAATTCTTCGTCAACACAGTGCCAGCACACATCCAGGTTCATCCTTCTTTCCACCTTACATAATTTACCTATTTAGTTAATATGTTCTTCACTAGATAGTCTCATTTCAACCTAAAATAATCTACTTCTTGGGATTTTTTATTTCATTTTGTGATTAAAATGTCCGGATTTTTTTTAATGTCCGGCTCTTTTAAAATATAGTAATGGTAACCCAAATTTTGGTGCACACCTACCTATCGATACGTTCTGGAGCATGTCACTCCATAAAAGTTTAACCTCAGTACCTAATAGTTACACGACACTCGATCATCCTTGTTTTTGCGTAACATCGCTCGTGTTGGAGTAGGATCTTGTCATGTGGAAAATAATTCCGAATGTTTCTACCTCAACCGATATCGGTGGTGGCTTAGTCAGTGAGGCCAGAGTGCGTGCTCCGTCCGACCAGCCAGTAACACCTCCCAGAAGGTAGCCATTTGTCAGCCTCGGTAGCCCAGTGGTGCAGTCGGTCGACTGTTATTTATTAAGCAACCCTGAGCGCGGTCAGTACTTGGATGGGTGACCGCACGACCGTTGGAGGCTGACCGCGGTTCGGCTTCCCTTCTTACCTTACTAGGTGGTAGGGTTTATCCCGGCCGGGTTGATACCACCGCACTGAACGAAACGTCGCGTCGGTCGAAACGGCTATATAAATAGTTCGTGTTTTCCGTCCAGTTCAGCGTAGCCGACATGAAATGAAGGGAAGCACTGACATGGCACCTAGTTCACCCGGTTTTATGGGCTGACATCACGGATGTTGTAGGTGATGTAGCCAACCGTGTCAGTTACCACAAAAAAAAAGGTAGGTAGGTGCCATACCGAAGACTTCCCTTCGGAATTGCTGGCTATACTGGACTCGAGGCTGCTATCCGGCTATCTCTCGTCCAGTGCGGTAGTACCAACCCAGTCGGCTACAATCTTCACTGTTCGTGTTCAAGTTGTCATTTACTTCTCCCACGTCACAAAGGTTAGTTAGAATAGAATGCCTCACGGCATTAAGCTCGCCCATAATATTGTACCGAATTTATATGAATTATTGGTCTTCATACATATATTTTCCTGAAGATCAAAGACTAGCCTTCGGTTTAAACAAAAAGTTCGCAAAACCTTATTAGTAAATCTAAGTGGTACCTATAACCAATTGCTTCTAAAACTAAAAGCCTTGAGCTAAAGTTTTTCTCATCTGTTGCTAATGATGCAATTAGGAAGTTAACGATTCGGTTATAAAAGTAAAAGAACGGGTTCGTTGCCGGTCAAAGTCAAGGCGAGCTAACTGGCTTGGCGACTGGACGTACTCGCTTGAGTACTCGGCACTTGTACCGGTACCTATCTAAGTAGTACGTACCTGGCACCTGTCGCAACTGTGGAAGGTATTATAAAAAGGTAATTCCACCGCTTATTCCAAGGGGAGCGCTCGGAGGAGGTGTTTGACGCGATCTCGCCGACCCCTTTCCACCTCCGCACAACGCGCACTGGGCAGGGATTGCATCCCTACACGCTGGACTTACCGCGGATGCGTACCAATCGGTTCTGCAGAGCTTTCCTCAATAGAACTGGTACGGTGGTAAACTGTGGATCGCTCTCACTGTCCACGATGCGAATATAGGTTGGATGGCAAGGAATAAGGGAAGCAAGTTCCTCAGAACAGCGTCCATGATAGTACCCGTAGAACAGACTGAGTGACCCTACAAATCGTCTGTGACTCAACAATTCCAGATCATCAGTCAATTTTGAATCTCCCACCAGACGGGCGGCTCGGCGCTGTATTGAATCAAAGGACGCCAAGCCAACAGATACTGGTGGGCGGGGACTGCATTCCTAAATGTGGCTCGCTTGAACATTTTTAGGCTTACGTATCCGGTACAGGACCCTATTCCTACGCCGCCGCTGTCTGTCTGTCTGTCTGTCCGAGGGCTGTATCTCTTGAACCGTAATAGGTGGTAGCCCGTTGAAATTTTCACAGAATGTGTTATGTATGGCCGATATAACAACAAATAATAAAAATAAGAAAATGTAAAAAAAACACGGGGTTCCCATAGAAGAAACTAAAAAGTGTATGCGCGCCATCTGCCTCAAAGAGTATGAAGCATTTTAACTAATCATGAATTTTAACTAATATGAAGCATTGATTAAAAACGCCATATAGATGGCATGAGTGGAGCTGACGATGACATGGCGATACGGAACCCTCGGTGCGCGAGTTCGACTCGCACTTGGCCGGGTTTTTTTTACTGCACTGCAAGGGTCACAGAAATCTATCGTAACGGTTGAGAATTTTCAATCTTTGCTGTCGGCCGTCACCAAAATCGTTATATAAGGTCTTTGAAAATTAGTTAACAGTACGCTAAGGGGGGGTTCTGTATAGGAAATAGATCACTTTTGAAGAACAAAGATTTTTTTTTTACAAAATTTTTTTTTTAATGTAAATTTCAGTTTCATGTCAGGAATAAAAAAAAGTCTTCCAACACATAGATCTCTTTCTTTCATAAATTCTGAAAAACCACAATTTTAGTTTTATTAGTATGGAATAGAAAGAATTTGATTTTTTTTACCAACTTACTCGTGTTACATCATAAATCATAATGGCAATGAAGACTTTTTGTTACTGTTCTGAAACTGAATCGATTAGGCTATAAAACGCAACCACCTATTTTTTTATTTAAAGACATAAAAAAATATTTTACATAAAAAAAGCCCACGGTCCAAAAAATTTTATATAGGTTTTACTCCCTATATGATATAGAACCCTCCCCTTAGCGTACTATTAACTAATTTTCAAAGACCTTATATGTTGGCATCGGAAGAGTCAGTCCAGCTTTGTTCTTTGTCGTTTGATGCCACTTCAATATTTTTTTAGTTCTTTGCTTGTGGCCACGCACAGTGGGAGGTTAAACACTCGTATGACACGCGCATACGCATCAATTGACATGCTGCTGTGAAGTTGATTGCTCTTTATTGATGTGGACCAACCGCAGCCATCTTATTAGACCTTTTTTACCCGACTATGGACTGGACTGGATGGAATGGACTGGGAATATCGCTACGTAGTATGGTGCGTAACGAGGCAATCCGCCGACGCACCAAAGTAGTCGATATTGGACACCGGGTGGCTAAGCTCAAGTGGCAGTGGGCTGGGCACGTTAGCCGAAGAGACGATGACCGTTGGAGTAACCGTTTCCTACACTGGCGGCCGTGGACAGGAAAACGGAGTGTGGGAAGACCACCCGCCAGGCGGGACGACGACATCAAGTACGTTGGCGGAAAGCAGTGGTTCTGTATCGCTGAAGGCCGGGAGGACTGGAGGAAAATTTGAGAGGCTATGTCCAGCAGTGGACGCTTACACGCTGACTGACTGACCCGACTATGGGGAATCCTAAAGGAGCCTGAATGTTTGTATGTGTGTATGTAGTATGAATGTTGGTGATATTTTATTTTATTGCTTCCGAACTTGGTGGAACTCGTGCCGGCTACACTGAACTGGACGGAAAACACAAACTATTTACATGGCCGTTTCGGCCGACCTTTCATTCAGTGCGGTGGTACCAACACGGGCGGGTTAAACCCTACCACCTAGTAATATAAGAAGGGAGTCATACATATCCCTTAGCCGTCTTTTACGACGTACACGGGGAGAGATGCAGTGGGGCTATTCTTTTCAAATCGCAGCAGACTGGGTTTCCACCACCCTAGACGGAGGATGTTCTAATAGAAGCTTCGCTTATTCCTTGCCACCCAACCTATCTTCGCAGCACTCGCCGCAGAGAAACTGAGCCCCCTTTTATTGTTGAAATTGGGCTTTTGAGAACGCATCGGTTCTCAAAATCGTTTCTATGTCGCACCGCTAGGGTGTTGAACTGTCTTCCGGCGAGTGTGTTTCCCGAATCCGTTATCCTGGGTGTTTTCAAACGTCATATCAACGGGCTAGACAGCCTAGCGACAGTCCGCAAATCTTCTGGCATGGCGCATGGCGCCTCACTGAGCGTGGTTTCGCGAGGAGAGGTGTTTTTGGCTCTGTCGACTGTACCATATTGGTCCCTCGACAAAGCCACCCATGTTGGTTTACATAAAAAAAATTGCAGCCTCGGTTGGGTTCTCCTCTAGTCTAGTATACACACCACACGCCGTATCCCGACAACCGGGGTAAGCAGAGTAATCGTTGTTGTGCTGCAAGTACTCTGGTAAATTACAGCACAACACCGACCACCACGTTTAGCAAAGTATTCGGAAAAGATCAAGCGGCAAGTAAACCACGAAAGCCCACCTGCTGCATGACTAGGTGGAAAGACCGCGCCAAGGTGATAGCCTGTCGCCCTTTAGCACGGCATCTTGTCCTTATCCCTTAGTCGCATTTTACGACATGCACGGGGAGAGATGCAGTGGGTGGGACTATTCTTATTAAGTACCGACCCCACACAGTACTAGTCTAGTATGAGGAACAATCCAAAGGGAAGGTTCCAGTGCATCAGCGCCTTGGAGGTGATGTTGGTATGTTGATGATGCGCGTCTCGTGTTTGCAGGTACCACGTCGAAACTGACAGCAGAGGACCTCCACTACGGCGACATCTCGTGTCAGCTCAACTCGAGCAGACATCTAACGCTGGCGCAGCTGCCGGTCGTCTGCGAGAAGGTCAACTCTAGCCACGTGTAAGTACAACCAACCACCCACTAGAGCTCAGCATAGTGGGCCTTTACGAATTTATAGAGCTGCTCCAAGTCAAGTAATCTTTCACCACTCCTACAATCCGCGGATCTTCAAATCGCGGGTTAATAGCCTTTCTCTTCTCCAGCGACATTAGTTCACCTCCACGCCGGACTGGCACCTCCTTGGCGGTGAAATGGGCTGCGCCTGAGGCTTCGACCTCGGGCAGAGCCACCCAGTTCGGAAGCAATAAAAAAAAATCTATAACTTGAGCTGTTGCGTTACAGATGCGAGTCGCTAACGCTGAACGGTACGCGCTACTGCGACTGGGGCTACAGTGGGCTCGGGCTCGACTACCAAATACTAGCAGGACCGGCCTACATGGCCGTCTTCACTGTGGTGGGCGTCGTACTTGGTGTTGTTGCGGATAAGTAAGTTCACTGTTCATTTATAATTTATGCATAGCTTAGGTCCAGCTTGGAGTACTGTTCGAACTTGTGGAATGGCTCTGCTAAATACCAGCTTGTGCCGCTAGACTCAATCCAGCGTCGTCGTGCCGTGCGACTGGTAGATGACCCTACAATGTCCTGCGACTTAGAACCACTACAACTCCGTAGGGACGTCAAATCCCTTAGTGTGTTCTATCATCTATTTCATGATTTTCGGAGGAGCTGCTTAACGCGATTCCGCCGTCCTCATTCCACTTCCGCACTACACGTACTGGGCAGGGGGATGCGTGCACCCCTCTTTAATCGACCTACCGCGGATGCGCCCACCGCTTCTGTAGGCCTTCTATTCACAGAACCGGGGAAATGTAGAACGCACTCGCTGCCCTTCTATTTCCTCCCAAGTACAGCCTGGGGTTTTTCAAAAGGGTGCGTGAAAAGGCTCCTGTCAGGCCGGCGTGGCATTCGCGATCCCCGCGCATCACAGAATGTCCATTGGCATCGTTAGACACCTACTCGTAGGTGAAACTATGCGACATGTCGCGCTATTGTTTATTGTTTATTGTATAATTTCATCCATAGGTAGGTAACCTACGCTTGGACTTGTCGAAAATTCCGCCAGTTCTAAATTCAATGCGAAGAAGAACTGACAAACAAACTTCGCAAGTCACAATGTTCTGTTAGTACCTTATAAGTATTATATTATAGTAACTTACAAATAATTAACCCATACTACCGCTCACAAGAGCATTAATATTTACAGCATAAACATGAATACTGAAGAATCTGACCACACTGCCTATTTAAATTACCTATATCTGGTGTATAGTGCCGTCGTCAATTTTGATATTTCATATTATATCAAGTCAAATAAAACAATTAGTTTACGTTTATTACAAAGAAATGTAATAAGTCTTTTTTTTTTTTTATGGAACCTGACACGGTTGGCTACATCACCTACAACATCCGTGATGTGAGCCCATAACACAGGGTGAACTAGGTGCCATGTCAGTGCTTCCCTTCATTTCATGTCGGCTACACTAAACTGGACGGAAAACACGAACTATTTACATAGCCGTTTCGACCGACGTTTCGTTCAGTGCGGTGGTAACAACCCGGCCGGGATAAACCCTACCACCTAGTAAGGTAAGAAGGGAAGGGACCTACAGTTTAACGTGGAATCCGAACCACGGTCAGCCTCCAACGGTCGAGCGGTCACCCATCCAATCACTGACCGCGCTCAGCGTTGCTTAATAACAGTTGACTAACCAACCGCGCCACTGAGCTACCGAGGCTGAATTTTCTTATCCCTTAGTCGACTTTTACGACATGCGACGGGGAGAGATGCAGTGGGGCTATTCTTTTTAAGTACCGACCCCACACGGTAGTCATATTAAAAATCAAATGATACAAAGTGTATCGAATTGTCAAAATTTGTTAGTGGGAAAAATAGTAGTCAGACTCTTAGATAAAACTACGGTCAGTTAATGCATCCTTAATACTGTAATAACTCTTTTCAATTAACATTATTTTAATCCGTCGTTTAAAATTATTGTCATCTAATTGTTTTATGTTAGGAGACAGTTTATTATATAAAAAAAGTAAAACTAAAAAACTATTTAAAATAAAAATATAAAAACCGCCTTCAAAAATATATGAAATAAAAACCTAAAAAAAAAAACGAACCCTAGAGTTGAAGGCGGTGCTAAAAAGGCTACACAAATCACAAAGGATATTATCATCCGCTCATGTTTTCTTTCATGCATCATTTTTGCTTGCTTTAGCACCGCCTTCAACTCTAGGGTTCGTTTTTTTTTTTAGGTTTTTATTTCACATATTTTTGAAGGCGGTTTTTATATTTTTATTTTAAATAGTTTTTTAGTTTTACTTTTTTTAGGAAGTCGGTTTTATGTTTTTTAAAACTTTTTTTTTATTTCACAGTTTTTTTTAGTAATTTTTTGCTATTAATGTACTCGGCGGAATCGCTCGGCCTTCGGCCTCGCGATTCCGCCTCGCTTTCCAATCCGATCTTGACCCAATTAAAATAGGACCACGTCAGCTTCGATAGCTCAGTGGTGCAGACAGTCAACTGTCGCTATTGAATTTTAAGCAACGCTGGGTGCGGTCAGTACTTAGATGGGTGACCGCTGACCGTTGGAGGCTGACCAAGGTTCGGATTCCTCGTAAAACTGTAAGTCCCTTCCCTCGTAATTTTACTTGGTGGTAGGGTTTAACCTTCCCGGGTTGGTACCACCGCACTGAATTAAACGTCGGTCGAAACGGCTATGTAAATAGTTTGTGTTTTCCGACCAGTTCAGTGTAGTCAGCACGATCAAAGGGGGAAGCACTGACATGGCACTGGTGTTATGGGCTGACATCACAGACGTTGTAGGTGATGTTGCAGAACTTAGTAGAATGGACAGACATAAACGTGTTACGGAAGCCTACTTTTATTATAAAATAACCGTCGGAGGACCTTGGTTGAAAATTGTAAAATTTAGTAGAACGGATAGACATGCATATGTTACGGAACCCTACATTCATTTTGCAGAACTTAGTAGAATGGACAGACATAAACGTGTTACGGAACCCTACTTAACAGTTGCACTCCGGGAGTGCCGGCAGATCCCGTGCCACTCTAACTTAACCCTTAACGCAATGACTTAAGGTTTCATTTTAAAAATGACGCTGACGCGATGTCGCGAGTTATACATTTTTACCCACCTAAAAAAGTGCCAAGAGCCGCTAAAGAAGTTTTCACTTCAAAAACCTCAGGGTTATCCCCTTTCAAATAAAAAAAAAAAGAATTTTCAAAATCGGCCCACAATTGACGGAGTAATCGCGTAACAAACATCCAAAAAAAGAAAACATACCGTCGAATTGAGAATCTTTTAGGTCTAAAGTAAATTTCTCGTGAAGACAAATGCAACGAGCCCAAACACGATGGGTTTATCATGTGTAGTTTAGGAGTTCCTATGGCCACCTTCTGTCTCCATCATCAAACCAGCTCGATGGTACTCGGTACAGTAGGTACTGGCCAGGTACCATAATAAATTAAACGCCGGTCGGAAAAGATAAAAAAATTTCAAATTTAGAATATTCATGAAACAAGGGTCCGAATATGTATCACTAGTATATCGATTCATGTATTTCAACAGGACAGAGAAAATTTCAAAATATTAGGTATTTAATACTTTTTAGTTTTTTTTTTTTTGTTTTTTGGAAATCGGTTTAATATTTTTTAAAACAGTTTTTATTTCATTCTTTTTAGTAATATTACATAAAAAAGAATAATCGAAATCGAATAATCGAAATCGATTGAAGTGGTACAGAATTATTCGCCATATGTGTCAGACTGCAAATTGCTGAATAAGTCCACATCACAAATGTTTTGCTGAAGGTAACCACACACCATACTAATTTATCAAACTGAAAATTGCCGAAAACGACCACATCACAAGTTTTGCTGAAGGTAACCACACACCATAGTATTATGCTGATTTTTCGAAAACCACTGAACCAATTTCGATAAAATTGAAATGGGACCACCTCGGAAGTATGACCTAACTAACAAAAAAAGAATTTTCTAAATCGGCCCTCAATTGACGGAGAAATCGTGTTACAAACATACAAAAAAATAAAAATAAAAAAAAAAATAAAAAAAAAAAAAAAAACATACAGACGAATTGAGAACCTCCTCCTTTTTTGGAAGTCGGTTAAAAATCTAACACTATTACAAATAAAGCTTTTTGTAGTTTTAGCTAATCTATGTCTTATTAGTTGTACATTATTCTTACCCCGTGTGTCATAGTTATGATTGTCGGAATTGAGAGAGGAATCATGAATGTATTTTCTGGCATAGCATATGTTCTGGTAAACATATGCACTTGGTAAAGTCATGATTCCTATCTCTCCGAACGCTGTCCTACAAGTATCTCTAGTTTTCATATTTAGGATGTACCTCAAGGCCCTCTTCTGTAATAAAAATATTCTATTTGAGTCTGCTGCATTTCCCCAAAACATTAGGACATGATGCTCTCAAAATAAGCATGATAAACCGTTTTTGCATCATGGGTCCCGCTTAGCTCTTTAATTTTTTTGATAGCATAACATGCGGAACTCAGCTTACCAGCTATAGAGTTTATGTGGGCTTTCCAAGTAAAACTTTTATCAAATATTACCCCAAGAAAAGTTAGTTCATTAGCAAGGTTTAATGACAAGTTATCTGCAGTTTTTAATATGCTATCATTGTTATTACGTCTATGAGTCCCAAGAGAAAAGTGCATAATATTAGTTTTGTTGACATTTAGCAATAGTTTGTTGCACTCAAACCAAGATTTTAGAGATTCTAGTACAGTTAAAAAGGATTCTCTCAGTTTACTTATATAATTGTTTTTCAGTACAACTGAGATATCATCTGCAAACATTACCATCTCTATATCGTCTGTTATACAGCTCGAGATGTCGTTAACATATATTAGAAACAATAATGGTCCCAGGATAGAACCCTGCGGCACACCCATTGTGATTGATTCTACATTCGATTTTAAGCCATTGACGTCACATATTTGAGCTCTATTTTCTAAATATGATTGAAATATACGCAATTCATTGTCTCTTATGCCATAATGTTCCAGCTTCATTAATAATATTTCGTGAATAATATTTAGCATCACCCGTTGAGAGTCCTTTCCGAAATCCAAATTGTATACAATTTAAAAGTTCATTATCTGTAAGGAATTTAATTAGCCGTTTTTCCAAAAAAAATTCAAAAACCTTACTGAAAACTGGCAATAAAGAAACAGGACGATAGTTCTCAACATTGTTATGGCACCCCTTTTTATACAAAGGTATAACTTTGGCTACTTTTAATGAATCTGGGAATATGTCATTTTCTAGACAGTCATTGACAATATCTGTTAGCGGGCCGATGACACTTGTTACAGATTTCAATAATACAGGTGATAGACTCCACAGGTCTAGGGAACGTTTAGATTTCAGGTCCTTTATTACTCTCTCAGTCTCTAGGTATGTGACAGATGCAAATTTCGCTGATTCAGAATTCCGAGGGATAAATGATTTGAGGTAGTTTAACGATACTTCTTTACTAGCCTTTAGACTTTGAGTAGTATTATGGGCTATTGTGGAAAAAAATTTATTCACATGATTGGCAATCGCTATATTATCCGAAATAATTTCTGATCCAATTTTTAACTCTAGCTTGGTGTTACAGTCTTTAGATTTGCCAGTTTCTTCTTTAATTATGTTCCAGGCCATTTTGATTTTATTATCTGAATTCATAATTTTGTTTTTAAGGAACAGTTGCTTGGCTTTAATGGTAACTTGTTTAAAGATTTTGCTGTAACGTGTAACATAAGATCTAAGATCTGGGTTATTGTTAACTTTTAGGAGGTCGTATAAATGAAATAATTTGTCTTTAGAAATAATAATAGCTGGAGTAGCCCAGTCGGCAAATGTTTTTTTATTATTTACACATATACGTTTTAATGGCAGATGCTTGTCTAGGTATCTTATAAATATATTAAAGAAGTCTTTAAAACTATAAATATTATTACCCTGGAATTCAGATTGTAAGTCTAAGTTTAACGCGTTTATCTGGCCCTTGTTTGATATTCGTTTCATCCTGCCCGAGACAGTATTCTTACTTGTTGAGTAATTTATAGAAATTAACTGCGCATAAAAAATAATAATAAATTCAACTTCATACTCTTGTTCACCTAACTAAATACTAGAAGCGACAAAGCGCGATGACCGTACTTTAAAAGAATAGCCCTACTGCATCTCTCCCCGTGTATGTCGTAAAAGGCGACTAAGGGATATACTAGGTGGTCGGGTTTAACCCGCCCGGGTTGGTACTACCGCACTGAATGAAAGGTCTGTCGAAACGGCTATGTAAATAGTTTGTGTTTTCCGTCCAGTTCAGTGTAGCCGGCACGACCGAAGGGAAGCACTGACGTGGCACCAAGTTCACCCGGTGTTATGGGCTGACATCACGGATGTTGTAGGTGATGTAGCCAGCCGTGTCAGTTTCCATAAAAAAAAATTTTTTTTAAAAAGACCCCAAAACCGCAACCTCACGAATTTTCCCAGGTACAACCGCGCGCGAACCCTCGCCGTGTGCACCCTCGTGTTCGCCGTGGCCATCGTGCTGATGGGCAGCGTCACAGAGTACTGGCACCTGGTCGTCCTGCGCATGCTGATGGCAGCCGGCGAGGCCGGCTGCAACCCACTGGCCACGGGGATACTCTCCGACATCTTCCCGGAGCACCAGCGCGCCCTGGTGCTCTCCATCTTCAACTGGGGCATCTACGGGGGGTACGGGATCGCGTTCCCGGTCGGAAGATACTTGCCGAATGTCAGCGAGCTGGTGGGTGATGAATGCGTTTGTGTGTTTTGAATGGATTTGTGGGTAAATGCTCGTTTTGCTTTGGCCCATGTTGAGGAGATATTAGTATACAAGAATTCTAATGGCACGAAAAAAAAAAGAAATCGTTTTTTTTTAACTGTCACTTGTCAACCAACCGGTCGATAGGACTGACCAGTTTTAGTACTTTATTTGATATCCTTACCTATAATAAAATCCAACGTCTGCTTTCTGTCTGAGTGTATGTCTGTCTGTCCGCTTATAACTCGAGAACCACTGAACCGATTTTAATAAAACAAAATTCTACGGATAGCTTGATTCTTCCTATCAACTATAGGCTACTTACTATCACGCTAAATGGCTTATGAGGTCAGCAGTGAAGTGAAATATTAGAGCGGGCGGAGCCGCGGGCACAGTTAGTACATACCTATAGTTTTATTATGTAATTAACCTGTGACTTATTTATAGGGTTTTCTAATACTACCATACGACGTAAATATATAAAGTGATATAATGATATAAAATTGTATACTTTATGCCATGTATAATGAAAAATAAATCATCATTACTTTATACCATAAAGTTTATGCTATAAAGTAATGAATGATGATTTATTTTTCATTCAAAAATTAACACACACACACACACAGATGCAACACCTCACATATATTTTTATTAACAAAAGCACTGTAACCCAACCACTATATTATATTATACTAACTAACTTCATGTTTCTTCGCTAGATAGATGCAAATCTGAAAATTAAGACAAAAAATTATATGAAATCCTGGTAGGGACTTTTTTTTAAATTTTCGGCTTTGCGTCTATCTAGCGATGAAATATAAAACGAGTAAACTTCATATTCATTAATACTATTTAAGATTTAAGGATCAAAAATAAAATGTATCACGATGGTTTAATCCAATTACTCGAGTGTTGATTACTATAGAATATGAATTTCTCCATTTGCATTCAGATTCTGGTATACCTACATATAGAGATATTTAGTTTTTTTTGTGCTTGTATTGGAGAGGTGGTGGATTAGCGATTACCTATTTATTACATAATTTAACTTTGCTGGGCTTGTGCTAGTTGGTAGGCCCAAATTGTAGGCGACTGGGCTGTTAGTCCCGCACGGAGCGTTCTTGATGACTCATCCGGCTATTATTTCTCTCATCTGTGACCACTTCTTTATGTTCTGGTAAACAGAGCTGGAGGGTGTGCTACTACGGTGCGGGAGTCATAGCGCTGGCCATCACGGCGCTGACGTTCTCCACGCTGCGGGAGCCCAAGCGAACCGAGATTGGCGAGGAAGGTAAATACTAAATGTGAAATTCTGAGCGGTGCTAAAGGGCGACATGCTAGTCGCATCTTCCTTGGCACGGCACTCCCACTGTTATTTGTCTTGAAAATCATTCGTGGGCAATACATATTGCACTTGAACTCGTTACAATTTATAAATTAAATTCGAAACACCCACTCAAAACACTCCACTCAATCAGAGCCCAATCACGACAAGGGACTTGCTTAGAATATTGGATATATAGGTATCCAAAATTATCCCATTTTACGCACTAGATAGTTGCCGCTTGATAGTTAGTTGTTTTGTCGTAATATTTTATAAAAACATACTGGTCGATTTCATTCTGTAATTTACCCGAGTGCTTGCAGCGCAACTTCGATTACTCTGCTTACCCCGATTGTCGAAATACAGGGTGACGGTATGTATGTATAAAATATTTTCAGGTACGGCCCACAGCGGCGCCCCCAACGCTGCCACAGTAGAAGGCACGAAGCAGCCGCAGATCACCATATGGAAGGTGATAGCTCAGCCTAGGATCATCCTGCTTTGTCTGGCCGCCTCCATTAGGCACTGTGGTGAGTTTATTTATTTTAATTTTTATAAAAACAACATACGGCACATCATAAAAAAAGATGATATACCTACATAACATAATATTTAGTTTTATGCCATCCTGGTCACGGCACCACTGTGTAACGACAACTTATAATGTTTCTTTATGTATTTTTTTTTTATTATTTTAATTAAATGATTGATTTTAATTGAACGATAAACTAATAATATACTATAACGTAATCGAAAATCCTGAGTGCAAATCCCAGTCAGAAATGTATTACTCAATCGGTTTTAATATATTTTATGGAAACTAACAGGTCGACTATATCACCTACATATATCGTGATAACAGCTCACCACACCTTGAAGGTGCCATGCCAGTGTTTCTCATTGATCGTCTCGGCTACACTGAACTGGACGGAAAACACGAGTCTATATTCATATCCGTTTCGACCGACCTACCAAATTTTCTTATGTCTATGCCTGTTTTTATCCTAGAAGGTCGCATTGGATCAGAAATTGAAACATAATGATTAGTATTTTCTTTTGTTGGTATCACGTTAAACAAGAATCAAATACCTATGTGTGCGCAGGGGCTAGTTATTAAAATGATATAATAGCACCCACAAAGACACCAATCTAGTGGCCACAATCGAAAGGCACCGGGAACCAGAAGTGCTGCATCATTGAAGTTAAATTAGGACAAATAGTGGAACTCAAGGTCGAGCCGAGCGGCGACTGCGGAGAAAATCAATCCTTAGTGCTACTACGTGACGTCTTAGTGAATCTTAAGGGGGAAATAAACGTAGGTTAGTAGGTTAACATTGTAGTTACATAGCATATGTAGATTGGTACCACCGTCCGGGTTGGTACCACCGCACTGAATGAATGGTCGAAGGGGCTATGTAAATAGTTCGTTTTTTTTCGTCCAGTTCAGTGTAATCGGCACGACCACGGAAGCACTGACATGGCACCTAGTTCTTCAACGTGATGTAAGCAACCATGTCAGATTCCATAAATAATATAAAAAAACTGTTAAGTGTGAACGTTGTTCACGCGCAGACAGAGGGCTCCGTAGCCATTCTCTTCTTGCACGCAATGCGAGCGCGTGGGCGGTTGCATTGCATCGTGCACCGCGCTAGTAGGGTTGCTAAAAGTACCTTATACTATATTATAAGGGATATGACTCTCTTCTTATATTACTAGGTGGTAGGGTTTAACCCGCCCGGGTTAGTACCAACGCACTGAATGAAGGTCGGGCGAAACGGCTATGTAAATAGTTTGTGTTTTCCGTCCAGTTCAGTGTAGCCGGCACGACCGAAGGGAAGCACTGACGTGGCGCCAAGTTCACCCGGTGTTATGGGCTGACATCACGGATGTTGTATGTGAGGTAGCCAACCGTATCAGTATCCATAAAAAAAAAACAAAAAACAAAAAAAAATACCCCCGCGAAGTTTCTTGCCGGCTCTCCCTTGTGGGTGTAATCGAAACGGAATGTAAAAACTAAACATGACAAAATAATTCAAGCGTAGTGTACTACCATACGAATGATGAATAAAGAATTGTTATTTTAGGTATTCGTAGGTACTTTAAACTTTTGAATAGCAATAACGTATGCGAATATACTTTTTTTCAAGTTCAAACAATCGGTACCACCGTACTGGATGTAAGATGGCTGCATGCACGAGTCAGTAAGGCTTACTGACTCGTGGCTGCATGGCAGCCTCGGTTGTGTTCTCCTTTAGTCCAGTATAGCCAGCAATCCAGGGAAGTCACCGGTATGGCACCTACCTTCTCGGAGCTGATATTGGCTGGCCAGAGCATGTGCTTTAGCCCCTCCGACTCAGCCACCCATACCGGATTATTGCCTGACATATACACCGAGGCTGACAAACTTGACTGTTTTGTGTCGCACAGGTGGTATGACGTTTGCGTACAACGCGGACCTCTACTATCGCGACTACTTCCCCGACGTGGACCTCGGCTGGTGGCTGTTCGCGGTCACGGTCGGCATCGGCTCCGTGGGCGTCGTGGTCGGCGGCGTCGTCTCAGACAGGTGAGAGGACACTGTTCTCATTAGTTCTCATCTTCTCAACCCTCGTCATTCGAAGAGTGACAGATAACTGTTGGGGGAGTCCCTTTTACGTACTTGTGAACAATGACGAATGTCCATGGGCGTCGTTAGAAACATTATGGGTGGCTCGGCGCCACATGTCGAGCTTTAAAAAAAAATAACACTGATTACTCTGTTTACCTAGATTGCAGTGATACAGCGTGATTAGCGGCGATTCCTTTAAGTTGGCTAGGTTGGCGCCGCCAAACCAAATGAAATGAATGGCAGCATTAATATCGAAGTATCTGTTATGGATCAATTTTGTGCGGTGTTTTTTAAAGTGATTATTTATTGGCAATAATGGCAAACTCCAGTGCTAAATCTTTAATAGATCTTTTGGAAAAACCATTCTCAAAGAGGACATTTTCTGAAAAAACTTTTAATTGTTCAAAACGGTCGCGCTTGCCCATGTTTGTCGAATTTAAGAACGAAGTCTGTAACATAAAGACAGCAAAAGGGAATATATTATGGTCTTTCAGTTTTTGAACTCATTGTGGTAGAAATAAATTAACGCGTAAGTTATGAAATTATGAAAAAAAAAATCCTTAGCCAGAGCCAACCCAATACTCAGCACCAGGAGTCGCTACTATAATATGAGTAGATATGTACAGTGCGCGACAGTAAATAATGTACATCGAGCTTGAGAAAGAGACAATCCAGCTGTAGAGCGTCGTCCCTGTCGCACAGAGAGTTAGTGAGACTTCTCGCGAGCCTTCTCGCGAGAGTCTGTAGCCGGTATAAAGCTCGATGTTCACAAGGGGAGCCGCTGCCCGAACCTCCCAGGCGGGATGTGGGTAAGTGCTCGGAGAAATCCAAAGTTTCTGCCAATACTACCATTTAGAATGTTCCGTTTGTGACGCCGAACAATGGTATAAACTATAGAATGACAAGAGAATGCCTTGATCTACCAAGAATACCAAGATTGAACATATACTTAATAAAATAAATATTTGTTTCCATTAAGTAGTGTTTTCATTTTACGAAGGCACGAGGGGTACGAGGTAGGAAGTGGTGCGAGAGGCGACCGCGCGCAGCTTTGTAGAGAACGAGCTCGATGCCAGGTCGGTACACACGTTCTATACGTCTCCGCTTCGCTCCGTCGCGTCGAACCGAGTCGTTCCCTATTGAGCTCCGAGTGGTCTCACACCACTTCCTACCTCATACCCCTCGTGCCTTCGTAAAATGAAAACACTCTAATACTTAAACGTTTTCGAAACATGCGTATATTACCTATTAGTTTTCCCTTGCCCCCCCCCTCTGAACAAAATCCTGGCTACGCCCCTGTGTTCATACTCATCTCACGCTCGTGCCCTCGCCCCGCAGATTCGTGGCCAAGATGGGCGTGCGGTCGCGCGTCGCCGTGCTGGCGCTATCCCAGCTCATCTCCACGCTGCCTGCGTTCGGCTCGGTCGTGTTCGGTCCCATGTGGGCCATGATCACGCTCGCCATCTCGTACTTCTTCGGTGAGCATCAAAATATTGACATTGCATGTTCTTTCCCTGTACATTTGAAGGGTACAGGGAAAGAACAAGCAATGTCAATATTTTTATAAAAATTAGATTTCGATGCCTAAATGTTCCCCTTGCCATGAGCTATACTATAGCTCATGGCAAGGCAAATTACCTTTATTCTTACAAAAATTCAATTCACCATACTATAGGTGCTATAGTATGGTGAATTGAATTTTTGTAAGAATAAAGGTAATTTTAGTTTTAAAGCTTTTGTAACAAACTTGTCTTAAAAACAGATGTATAAGTATCGTTTTCTGTAATAAAAAGTATCAATAAAGTTAGTACAAAAAAAGTTATAAGGTGATTAACTTAAAAGATGCAAAATTAAGCTCAACTGACAAAGCACATTATTTCCCTGTACCCTTCATTTGGAAAACAAAATTGAGAAACGGATTCAAGACTGATCTCTTCGCTGTGGAAGTCGGAGCAAGCAGTCTCTTCGAGCGGCGGGTGGCCGAGGGGTTTGGGCATCGGCTTCCATGCGAGAGGTCTGAGCTTCGAATCCGGTCGGCGTGTACCAATGAGTTTTTTCTGACGAAAAAAATTACGTGCATATCTACACCTGCTGCTTCACCGTTCGGAACCGGTGTAAAATTTTAGGTCCCTTCCTTTGCCCCTTACTGCGTGGTAGGCTCAAATTGTAGCCGACTGGGTTGGTGCCACCGTACTGGATGTAAGATGGCCGCATAGCAGCCTCGGTTGTGTTCTCCTCTAGTCCAGTATAGCTAGTAATCCAAAGGGATTTCTCTGGTATGGCACCTACCTTCTCGGAGGTGATATTGGCTGGTCGGAGCATGAAATGAAGGGAAGCACTGACATGGCACCTAGTTCACTCTGTGTTATGGGCTGACATCACGGATTTTGTAGGTGATGTAGCCAACCGTGTCAGTTTCCATAAAAAAAAAAAACAATTATTTACATAGCCGTTTCGACCGACGTTTCATTCAGTGAGGTGGTACCAACCAAGGCGGGTTGAACCCTACCACCTAGTAAGGTAAGAAGGGAAGGGACCTACAGTTTTACGTGGAATCCGAACCACGGTCAGCCTCCAACGGTCAAGCGGTCACCCATCCAAGAACTGACCGCGCCCAGCGTTGCTTAACAATCAATAGCGACAGTCGACTGTCTGCATCACTGAGCTTTCGAGGCTGACAAAAGTAAATCGGTCGATAAAAGTAAACATAATTGAAATAATACAGCCATCACTGCCTCTGTCCTGCTTTCCCATCTTGTGTCTGATAAAAGCTTTATAGTAAGCTTTAGTTTGCCTCTGATTATGTCTAAACATGTTTACTCAGGGTCTCTTTTAATAGATCTAGCTGAATATTTTTCATGAATCAAAGGTGCATGAACTTTCGAGGCGCGAGGCCCCTCGGGCCGCGGGGCCGTGGGCGCTCGCCCACGTCGCCCACGACTTGCGCCGCCTCTGATTGTAACGTTGTTGGTTGCAGCGGAGATGTGGTTCGGCATAGTGTTCGCGATCCTGGTGGAGATAGTGCCGCTGAGCGTGCGCTCCACCACGGTGGGCGTGTTCCTGTTCGTGATGAACAACGTGGGTGGCAACCTGCCCATCCTGGTGGACCCGGTCGCCAAGGCCATCGGCTACAGGGAGGCCATCATGATATTCTATGCTGGATTCTATGGCATCAGTGAGTCTTTCATATCTTTTGTTAATTATTCACTAATGTAACTAAACTAGAAATAAAATTAGATTAATTAAAACCGGCCAAGTGCGAGTCGGACTCACGCCCGCACCGAGGGTTCCGTACCAATACACAATATTTTATTTGTATGATGTATTTACAGAAATAAACAATATTTTCTTTCGTTCATTCGTTCTTTTCATAGTTTTTAAGATACAGCAAAAACAAAAAACTTTGAAAAAACATGTTTCTTGTTTGGGAACGAAGGGAACGAACAATTATGAGGTATTACAGTATTACAGACAGATTTTGAGATAAGTAAATCGTCGTTTTGTTCAGAACTTTTATACATGTTGGCAACCCTGTAAATAAAGGATTTGCAGGATCGATTTGTTCTAAGTGGGGGGGGGGGGGGGGGGGGTATTGACAGTTTGTGGATGCATTCCTAACCAGTTGCGCGTGGAACGATGATAAAATGGGGATGGATTATTATTTGTTTTATTTTCTTAAGACGGCAACACTGTGTGAGCGAGAGGCAAATAGAAGTGCCGCAATTTTCAGTTCATATGTTATGTTATTGGAGAAAATAAATGTTCATTTCATCTCACTGCAATATAATCTTCCGTCCGCAGGCAGCATACTGTTCTTCCTCACCATGTTCCTGATGGACGGCCCCGTGCGCCAGCCCGACCCCGCGCCCGCGACGCTGGAGCACCAACGCAAAGCGAACGGGCTCGACAACCGCGCCTTCACTCACGACGACAACTCGCTCGCCACCGCCGCGGAGCGTCGCCCGCCCGCCCAGGTCGGCGGGGGAGGCGACCAGATGAGCAGGCTGTGAGGGAAGACACTACGCTCTTCTTCTTCTTAGGTTCACCGCAGTATAACCTGGCTATTTAAGGCGGAAATAGGACTCAAACCGTGCTACCCGAGCACTGATGATTGAAATATGAACCGTATGCAGATGTAATAGGTGCGAGATTCGTTCTACTCGTGCGGTGGTTGATACGTCGCGCCGACGAAGAACGTTTGCGCGAAAATCAAACTATTTATTCAATTTCACGTGTTGGAAAGATGGAAAACAAAATTCTTTTCGCTACGATTGTAGGGGAAAATATGATCTATATTTCTATGAGGGTCTTGTATTGAAACAATTGATGTTTCTCAAGATAATTTAACTTGAAAGTAAAATTTTCGTACTTTTCGTTATTTTTTGGAGATTTATTTAACACCTTTCCAAAGTAGTAAAATATATTTTTTTTCGCTATGTTTGTTAATTAAAGATCAATACATAACACATATTTTTTACAGATTTTTTATCTTTACCAATAGCTCAATAATTTCGTTTAAAGTTGACCTTTTGAGTCTTGTTTCCGCCTTAAAGAAAGGGATTGAAAATGGCGGCGTTCTACAGCTGTACAGTCGGCATGCCAATTTATTTTTTTGCATAGTATATTTTTTTATTTGTAAATTTTTGTCATGGACCATTTTTATTTTTATGGGAAGCTATGGCGCGCGCCAGACTAACGCAGAGGCGTAGTCCGACGGCGCCCACGGGCATTCGGATATTGACGGGGGCTGCGTATACCATGTCGGCCGGCTAGGTGCACCTTCACATTATGTTTGAAGGAAGGAAGGATTAGACTAAAGGAAGGATGCAGGTGGGAGTGCATTCCACATGTTTGCAACCCAATAAAGGATTTACAGGCTCGATTTGTCCGGTGTGCGTGCGGGGGGGGGGGGGGGGGGGGATATCGACAGTGTGTGGGTGCATTCCTAACCTGTTGCGCGTGAAACGATGGTGGAAACTAGAATGGGGATGGATTATTAATTGTTTTATTTTCTTTAGACGGCAATACTGTGTGAGCGAGAGGCAAATAGGAGCGCCGCCATTTTCAATCCCTTTCTCTAAATAACCAGGTTATATTGTGAATTTATTTACGGTCGAGTCAGGCAAGGATCTAAGTGAATAGATTAAATATTATGTTACCTTAATTTTGTAATACAATTTACTTAATAAGGCGAAAAGGGCTCAAATGAAATTTAAGAGTCGGTAATACCGTCAGCTCCTCGAATTCTAATTTCGCCCCCAGTTCTCCGCCCCCGCCGCATATATCCAAAGTCTAGAGGGTGAGTTGCTCTGATTGGTCGATGCCAGTTTGGCGGGAGACTTAAATTTCGTCTGGCTCCGCCTCCGGCACTTCGAGCGATCCTACTGAATCCGATATTCGTCAGGTCGTTTATGTGATTTGGTGGCTCAGTGGTACGGTGTAGGGTTTTTATTTTTTCGATCACGACCATGGGTTCGTGTCCCTTTTGTCAAAATTTGTTTAGTTTTTTTTTAAGCAATGTTAGGGTGTTAAAATTAGGTTATGGTTATTTTTTTTTTATAACCACCTAAGAAAACTTTATTTTCGGAAATGCAAACGTAACAAAAACGACATGCGCCGCCTCAACATTAGGTTAGGGTTAAACTATAGAAGATGCGTCGCTAATTTTTTTTTTAAACCACCAAAACGGAGAATACCCGCATAGTGCAGTTCAAATACTTTCGAAATTTAAATTTCCCGCCAAACTGGCATCGACCAATCAGAGCAACTCACCCTCTAGACTTTGGAAATATGCGCCCGCGCCACCTCGCTCTCTATCCCGCTCGCACACTAGTACTCGCAGTCACGCGAGCGAGGCCAAAGTGATTTTGTTAGGTAAAGTAATAAAATTGTGTGCAAAATTTAGTGCAACGCGCGATACGAGTAGTTTAGGTAATTGTTTTTAATGTGAATCCCTGTGTCCCGACAATCTGGATAAGCAGAGTAATCGGCGTTATGCTGCAAGTACTTACTGGTAAATTACAGCACAACACCGAACGTCACGTTTCGCTTTCTAATTTATTATTTTTAAGTTCCGGCCCCACACGGTACATATTTTTTCTTGGAAACATAAAACCGGCCAATAAAAAAGGCTAACCAGAGAATATTTTTTGGCTGTCCAGCAAAGTTGTTATTTTCGAATTAAAAAAAAATTTACAGGAAAAAAACCAGCCAAGTGCGTATCGCCATGTCATGGTCAGCGCCACTCACGCCATCTATGTATTAGTTAAAATGCTTCATACTCTTTTCGGTAGACGGCGCGCATACACTTTTTAGTTTCTTGTATGGGGACCCCCGTGAATTTTTAATTTTTTCTTATTTTATTATTTGTTGTTATATCGGCCATAACACATATTATGTGAAACTTTCAACGGCTACCTATTACGGTTCAAGAGATACAGCCCTCAGACAGACGGACAGACAGACAGACAAACAGTCCCGTACGACTGATACGGAACCCTAAAAACCAAATACAAGTGTTTCTAAGTTTTTTTTATGTAATCCGGTATGGGTGGCTGCATCGGAGGGGCCAAAGCGCATGCTCCGACCAGCCAATATCACCTCCGAGAAGGTAGGTGTCATACCGGAGACTTCCCTGGATTGCTGGCTATACTGGACTAGAGGAGAACACAGCCGAGGCTGCTATGCGGCCATCTTACATCCAGTACGGTGGTACCAACCCAGTCGGCTACAATATTTTGAGCCTACCACTTAGTAAGTGGCAAGGGAAGGGACCTACAGTTTTACACCAGTTCCGAACGGTGAAGCAGCAGGTGTAGGTATGCACGTAAATTTTTTCGTCAGAAAAACTCATTGGTACACGCCGACCGGATTCGAACCTCGGACCTCTCGCATGAGAAGCCGATGCCCAAACCACTCGGCCACCCGCCGCTAAGTTTGCCTGACTTTTATTAGTAATCAGCCCAGTTCAGTAATCAGCCAGAGGATCGATTGTGAATTTTTTTACGTTTGCGTATAAGTGTAAATACTTGTACGGAAAATTTCCACACAAATAAACTACTAGAGGATGTTACTTGTAGATAGCGTTTCAACTAAATCTTCCCTTCGCCGTTATGTTGGCTCCACTGTATATCTGTCAAAACAGCGTTGAGGGTTGCTATGTGTACAGATTTACCCGTAATTATCGGTATTTACCATATTTATTATAAGGTAAATATCGATTACATTATTAGGTAATATTATCTTCACAATCTGGCAACACGAATTTAAGCACTGACAGTGACACTAACAGTGGATCCAACATAACGGCGAAGGGAAGATTTAGTTGAAACGCTCTCTACCTATTGTACGCAACAAAATGTCTAACAATTTCACAATCTAGCCTCAGCCGCAGGAGAAGCCCTTACTGTTATATTTAATAAATTAATAAGCTTAACTCATCTATGTGCTTCATAATTCTAGTTGAATAACTCATAGAAATGTGTAATGTGATTTGAGTTATTTATTACTTACAAGTCAATGATTTAATCTTATTCATTATCAGAATTGTATATGTATAAGTGAGATTTGCATGTAGCTCTTATGCGAAAGTCACACAGAATGGACGTGGGATACGTACAGTGTACACGGCGCGGACGTCTTGCCGTTTCATTCAAATTTCATACAATACAACACATCCTATGGAAGGTGCAATTTAAAAACACCGAGTGACGTCATCGGACGGCCTGGCGCGCCAAGGTGAGTTGTTCTGTGTGGCTTGCGCCTTAGCCGTCATCAAAGAGTAAAGTAATATAAGTATCATGTCTCAATGAAAAAGGTACCGCACGGATGAAAAGCATCGTATGTTGTTAGTGGAATCGAGTAATATAGGTTACTTTCAGTGTAAATACAATAACATATTTTAAAATTGTGAATCAGTGATTTTATGTTAAGAGTTTTTAAAATTAAGAAAAGTATTCATACATCACAAAAACATAAGAATTTTGTTTTTATTTGACATTCCTACATTGTTATGAGAGTCTAAGCCCCACTTGCACCAACACGAGTTTAAAGTTAAGTAGCGAGTTATGCATTTAAACGCGGTTCCCACAGTCAAAGGGTGCTAGCTTAAACTGGTTTAGCGAGTTAAACTGGTTTATATATTAAATTTGTGTTGGTGCAAGTGGGCCTAAGAGGGAAAATGTGTAACTTATGATATGTACTCCTACAGAAAATAATATGTCTGTGGCAGGACCCGGAATCCAAGCCAACACTTAAAAAAACTGTGTCTTGTATGGTGGCCAAGCGCGTGTGTTTGGCGCGCCGCTAATCAACACTATTTTTGTGTTTCTCGCGATTACGAGAAGAATTACAACAGACAAGGCTGTATGGTTGATAAATGACATTTGCCTATCCCGAAAAGGGACAAATCCAACCAAAAAAAAAAATTGCTTTCTGTGTCGCTTTCATTTAATGTAAGGTTAACTTTCGGTTTTCGGTTACAATACAAAATATGTGATATGAAGTTTTGTATATAGCAATAGATAAATTAAGGTAATTTTTACATTAAATAACAAATAAACAAAAATAATAAAACAAGTTGTTTTTGTTTTGTTTTTATTAAACTCTACTATCTTCTATAGAAACTAAAACTTTACTTTTTCCCTGTTGTTTATACTTGAAAAGTTTTTCTTTTCTTCTAGATTTCCAATGTTTTGTTTCAACGCCGGAGAGTATGTGGTCCGAGGTGACAACTGCCATATTCAGTTTATCTGCAATTAAAAAGATGGGGTTGTGTCAGCAAGTGCGAAATTTAACATAGAAACAAACGAAAATGTACTGTTTGGGGTACTTGTACTTAAAGATAATAGCCCCACTGCACCTCTACCCGTGCATGTGGTAAGAGGCGACTAAGGGATAAGAACGAGATCAGGCCTCACGCACTCTATGTACTTGCGCGCGCTAACTACCTACCGCCCGGTGGGCCGCCGGCGGTCTAATTCAGTAGAAATTCGTCAGCCGCGCGAAACATACCTACACGCTCGCCCACGCAACTGCGCGCAGCTGCAAAGCAATAATGCACTTTACGCTCGATCGTTTAGGTACATTTTCGCACGCAGCGATTGGCGACGTGAAGCAGTAGGCTATTAAAGCCGAAGGTATGGAACTTTTTCTATGGAGTGATTTATCTGTTACGAAGTAACTATTAAGTAATCTGTGACGAGATGTCGTGCATCAAAGGGCGTCAAAAATAATGTGTACAACGTGCACATTCACCTTTCTCCTTCACATCTTCTTCCTCCCTCTCCATCCTTCTCTTCTGCTTCTTCCTCTTGCTGCTGGCTAGGTTGTGCTGCTCGGTCGCGGTGTCTGGCTCCACCTGCGTGGTCAGGTAGCGCGTCGACGCACTGAACAGCTTCACGCCACCTCTTATTTTAGGCTTCCTGGAACACGCGATTGAGGCGGGCGGTCAGTCCGTTTTACATTATTTTTTTTATTTTTTTTTATGGAAACTGACACCGTTGGCTATATCACTTACAACATCCGTGATGTCAGCGCATAACACCGGGTGAACTTGGTGCCACGTCAGTGCTTCCCTTCGGACGTGCCGGCTACACTGAACTGGACGGAAAACACAAACTATTTACATAGCCGTTTCGATCGACCTTTCATTCAGTGCAGTGGTATCAACCCGGGCGGGTTAAACCCTACCACCTACTAATATAAGAAGGGAGTCATATCCCTTAGTCGCCTTTTACGACATACACGGGGAGAGATGCAGTGGGGCTACTCTTTTAAAGTACCGGCCCCACACGGTTCACGGTACACAGATTTTTCATCATCACCAGCCATTATCGGTCCACTGCTGGACATAGGCCTCTGCCGAGGCACGCCAACACACGCGGTCTTCCGCTCTTCCCATCCATCCACTCCCGGCTACATTTTTTCAACAAGGTATTATGTTTTACAAGAGCTATCGCTACGAAGAAAGATACAGAGAAACGGCGTCCCATCAGCTGAGGTATGAGGTAAGGGATACGGGGAGGTGGAGCGCAGGGCCGAGCTGTAGAGGGGAGCTCGCGCGGGGTGGGAAGCGACCGGGACAGGGGCTAGCGGGCGGGAGAGGGGCTCGCGCGGGGAGGGAAACGAGCGGGAGAGGGGCTAGCTAGCGGCCGGTAAGCAACAACGCCAGCCAAGGACGTGCGCGTGCGATGAGTTCGGCGGCTCGCGATCGACTAGTTTTGATGTGCCCCAATTCGTAAATTGTGCCTCAACTAAACGGAGCAATGCCCGTTGCCCGAGTAAGAGCTCTAGTAAAACATAATACCTCGTTGCCTTTTTAGCTCACTCATAGGTCGACAGACATCCGCGCGCCAAGCTACCTTAGGCAGATCAGCCTAGCCATTCAGAGGGGGAACGCTGCCTCCGTCATCGACCCAATGCCAATTTCGCCGACGATGGAGGAATATTTTTATTTATAGTTAGTTCATTTTCTACCTATTAGTTAAATAATTGTATATAACGATGGCATAATCTGCAAATCGGACAACTCCATTTTTGGGGGGTATGGACATTTTGATGTCGTTTTATTGGTCTAAATATTATTGATATTCTTGCAAAGCTATCAACTCCAAAAATCCTAAGTTTCAGAAAATACAGACCGCACAAATATATTGCAACTCCGTCTCATATTGGTTGCAACACCGAAATTGTGACAACCTCCGCTGTTGGTGACAGAGCTGTGCGTTTGTATAGCATAGAAAAATATTCTTAAAAATTCTAATATATCTATAGTGTAAGACATTGTTGTGTGTGTTATGTATGCACATACATTAAAACATATGTGGGTAGTCGTGACTTTGAGTGAACATTGACATTGGATTAAAAACTACCCGCATGGAGCAGTTCATTCATAGATGCACTCCTGGAAGGTGGAGCCGAAACGCGGAGGCCCATATCCAGCACAGTAAGTGGACAGAACATTTTGGCGACGAGTGAAAAATGAAGTAAAGAATAGGGAAAGTGATAGTAGTAAAAATTTATGTGAAAAAACAAATGCAGTGCTAAAAAAAATGGCTGTTAAATTTGATAAATTTAACCTCGAAAGTGATAGGTGGAAGAGTTATGTGGAAAGATTTACTTTTTGTTTAGAGGCAAATAGTATTATCGAGGATGGAGTTAAAAAAGCAAACTTTATGTCAGTGTGTGGGCATGAGTTATATGACTTAATATTATCATTAATTGCACCAAAACAGGTGAGTGAAGTGTCCTTTTCACACATCAAGGTCGTACTCGACCATCATTTCCATCCAATACGAAATGAAATCGTACAGTCATATAAGTTTCACACAAGATGTCAACAGGAAGGCGAGAAAATTAAAGATTATTTGGCACAGCTGCGTAAACTAGCAATTGACTGTAATTTTGTTGACCTGGAACGTACTTTACGCGATAGATTGGTGTGCGGCATCAGAGATAAAAGAGCTCAGAAGGATTTATTGCAAAAATCTCAATTAAATTTTCAACAAGCTTGTGAAATAGCCATCGCTGCAGAAGCTGCAAACAACGACGTATTATTGATGTCTACAGTACCGAGTACGTCGGCACCGTACATTCCAGACACCGGAGAGGAACCGATGGACGTAAATAAGCTGCAATCAAAGCCAGAACAGCAGAGTTGTTGGCGGTGTGGTGCGTCGCACAGTGGTCAGTGTAGATTCCGCTGGAAAAAATGCAATTTTTGCGAAAAAATTGGACACATAGAAAAAGTGTGTTATGAAAAAAAGAAGAGAGATAAACCGATGGAGAAATCACATAGAGATAAGATGAACGGGTTGTATGAAGAAGTGATACATCACGTGAGGAGTGACAGGATTCCACCCTTCATAATGCAGGTTAAAATAAATAATAAACAGATAGGAATGGAAGTGGACTCAGGGGCAGGCTACACCATGATAAGTGAGAAAACAGCTAACGATATATGGAATAATAAGCTGCCAAAGTTCAACGAACCAAACGTATCATTAACAACTTGGACAAATAATAAAGTTGGCTTGCTGGGACAATCGACGGTGACGGTACAGGGGAGGGAAGCGATAAAAAAATTAAATATTTTAGTAGCGAAAGGCGATGGACCGAGTCTAATTGGACGCGATTGGTTTGCAGCGTTGAACATCAACATGCAAGGGGTTCATAACATTCAGATGAACACGACCGATGTCAGTAAAATAACCTTAAAATACACAAAAGTCTTCGAGGAAGGACTAGGTAAATACACAGGTCCGATTGTGAATATACCGCTCAAGCCAGAAGCCGCCCCGACGTTTTTGAAAAGCAGACCTATCCCATTCGCAATAAGAGATAGAGTATTGAAGGAAATTGATAGGCTCGTATCGGAAGACGCGCTTGAGCCAATCGCACATTCAGAATTTGCCAGTCCGATCGTGCCAATTTTAAAGAAAAACGGTTCAGTGAGACTGTGTGGAGATTACCGCGCTACAGTAAATAAAGTGACAGAAACAGATACGTACCCCCTACCGACGTTAAATGAAGCATTTGCTGCGCTACAGGGAGGAGTAATTTTTACAAAGATCGATCTCGAGCAAGCGTACACACAGGTGCTGGTCGATGAACCGACGTCAAAAATATTAACATTAAATACACCTAAAGGTTTATTCAAAGTTAAACGTCTTCCTTTCGGAGTAAAAGCGTGTCCGGGAATTTTTCAGCGATTAATGTCTTCCTTGTTGGCAAACATAGCCGGCATAGCAGTGCTGTTAGATGATATAGTGATAACGGGCCGCTCCGTCGAGGAACACAATGACAGATTGGAACAAGTACTCCAAAAATTACAAGACGCTGGGCTACGGGTAAATAAACAGAAATGCAAATTTGCTACGCCATTGGTGGAGTTTCTTGGATACCAGATAGATGCAGAAGGATTGCACCCTTGTGGGGAAAAGATAAAATCGATAAAGGACACTCCGGCGCCGCAGAATATCAAAGAGTTGCAAGCGTTCCTAGGTTTGTTAAACTTTTATGATCGGTTTTTACCACGTAAGGCTACAGTAGCCGAACCACTCTATAAACTGCTAGAGAAAGGTAGGAAATGGCACTGGAGCGTAAACTGTCAACAAGCATTCAAAATACTGAAAAATATGTTGACAGCCGGACAGACACTGGTACATTACGATGTGAGGAAAGATGTAATAATATCATGCGACGCGTCACAATATGGTTTGGGAGCTGTCCTGGAACACAAAATGGAAGATGGGTCTGTGAGACCAATAATGTTTGCATCGAGAACCATGAATTCGCATGAAAGGAATTATGCACAAATTGATAAGGAAGCGGGAGCAATCATTTTCGGGCTACAAAAATTTCATCAATACATTTTCGGGCGTAAATTTACAATTAAGACAGATCATAAGCCGTTACTTGGAATATTTGATCCTAAGAAAGCAATACCGAATGTTATATCGCCAAGGATGTTACGCTGGTCACTTCTACTAAATTCTCACGATTATAACATTGAGTATGTAGCAGGGAAACAACTGAGCAATGCAGATGCATTGAGCAGATGGCCAGCTCACGAAACGGGGGATTTGCAAGAAGAAGAGGCTCACGTTCTGCTCATACACGAGACACCGATGGAGTTGAATGTGACGGCAAAAGATGTGGCAAAATTGACCAGCAAGGATCACACACTAGCAAAGGTCATTTATTGGATACGTAACGGCTGGCCGGTAAAAGTAGATTCCCAATTTAAAGATTTTTGGGCGAAAAGAGAAGAATTATCGGTATTTGATAACTGTATTTTATGGGGAAATAGAGTAGTACTTCCGGAGAAACTACACGCTCATGTATTAGAGGAACTACACGAGAATCATGATGGAATCGTAATCACTAAAGCGATGGCAAGAAGCTATTTTTGGTGGCCAAATTTAGATAAACAAATAGAAGAAATGATTGACAAGTGTCCAAAGTGTAGAGAGGTGAGAAATATGCCAGCAAAAATAACGCATAAGTGGATAACTCCCGACAAACCGTGGTCGAGACTACATGTAGATTTTGCTGGACCGTTTCAGGGAAAAACATTCTTGATTATAATAGACGCCTACTCAAAGTGGCCAGAAGTTAAGATGATGTCCGAGCGGACTAGTGTGGCAGTCATAAATTCACTAAAAGACGTATTTTCATACCAAGGACTGCCAGAAACGGTCGTAAGTGACAATGGGGGAGCTTTTGCAGGGGAATTGATCAAGGAGTATTTAAAGAACAATGGAATAAGACAAATTTTGATATCCCCTCACCATCCAGCATCGAACGGGCAAGCAGAGAGAACGGTCCAGTCAGTAAAAAATAAATTAAAGAAAATTTCAAATGGACCATGGAACATTCGGCTGCCACAAATGTTATATGGTCTCCGAGCTACACCGAGCACGCTAACCGGCAGAACACCGGCTGAGATGCTTAATAACAGAAAATTTAGGACCAAGTTTGACAGTCTCAACCCATTGTCAAGACCATCGAAACAAACAAACGATATTGAAGAAAATCAAAGTAAACAGCCCCGAACATTCAAAACAGGAGAGACAGTAATGTTCCGAAATTACACTCGAGGTAAACGATGGTTAAAAGGGACCGTGTTAAAGAGAGTTGGAGTGTGCCGATACCAAATCACGTTCAACAACAAGATCCTGTCACGACATGTCAACCAAATACTTGGATTTACTTATGGGGGAGGAGAAGCCAATGCTGAATTGCCACAGGTAGAGAATGAAGAGGTACCACGGTCACAGCAATCTGATAATGATAGCAGCTATGGCACTATAAGAATCCCTTCGCCCAGACATTGGGGTGATATTATTGGAATTCCCAAGTCCACCGACACCAGTAGTTGTGAAAATAGACCTCGTCCTGGACCAAGTAAACGAGCTAGAGAAACTGATAGCCCACCGACAACCGACAGTAAAAGAGTAGCACTGTCACAGTCGCACGGTGAGAGCAGCAGTAGTGACGAATGGCTGGATCTCGACCAGTCATTCGACAATTAAACAACCAATACAAAGCTCAAATATATATATAAACTTTCCTAGAATTAATTAGATTTAATAGATATAAATGAACCGTGTAGTGTAAAAAGTGATTTAAAACAAAGTGTATCTATAGACCTTGGGGAAAGGCATGTTATGTATGCACATACATTAAAACATATGTGGGTAGTCGTGACTTTGAGTGAACATTGACATTGGATTAAAAACTACCCGCATGGAGCAGTTCATTCATAGATGCACTCCTGGAAGGTGGAGCCGAAACGCGGAGGCCCATATCCAGCACAGTAAGTGGACAGAACAGTGTGTGCATTGAGTGCTCGGTAAGTAGATCTATCACTATAAAGTATTATTTTTGACCGTGCTTACGATTGTAAGCAATATAACTTTCACATAATTTGGTATTGGAGTTGGACGATTTTCCGAAAGTGTAAAATGGTGAATTTGAATTTCATCTGGGAGTTGTCTCATTTTTCATCAATCAGTTTTTTCGCTCTCCTGTAAAATTACCCAAAAGTGAGTTGTCCGATTTGCAGATTAAGCCATCGATAAGGCCTTTCAATAGTAGGTAACGATACGCTAAAGGGTGTATGTGTATTAGATACTGATCATGTTCCTATACCAATTTTTTTTTACGATATAAAAAACGTACTTATTAAGGCGAAATACGCGCACTTCACGTATTAAATTTGAGGAGTGAGTAGGTTTTTATATCCTAAAAAAAATTTATATGGGAACGTAATCAGTATCTGATATCACCCCTTAGCGTATCGTTACCTACTAATGAAAGACCTTATATAGATGTTTAAATAAAGGATTTTTCTTTTTTTTATTTAAATTAATATAATGAAAAAAAAAAAATTATGTTTGCCCTATCGTAAAAACGTACAAGCTTCCTATAACAGATATAAGAGTTCAATAATGGGAGTGACAGAAATGGATAACGACTGACTTGAGTGTGTCGTGCGGCGACGTTACGAACTCCACGCTCCTGTCTATAACGGCCGATAGTTGCCGGGCGACGCGGCGTTGCAGCTCGGGCGGTACGCGCACGTCGCTGCAGTGACTCTCCGCCGTCAGGTGGCGCTGAGAGCCGCGCGCCGCTTCTGTCAAGTTGACAGTTTTTTTTATTTTTTTTTATTTTTTTTTTTTGTGGGAACTGACACTGTTGGCTAGATCACCCACAACATCCGTGATGTCAGCCCACAACACCGGGTGAACTAGGTGCCGTGGCAGTGCTTCCCTTCATTTCATGTCGGCTACACTGAACTGGACGGAAAACACGAACTATTTACATGGCCGTTTCGACGGACGTTTCGCTCAGTACGGCGGTAACAAACCAACCCGGGCAGGATAAACCCTACTACCTACTAAGGTAAGAAGGCAAGGGACCTACAGTTTAACGTGGAATCCGAACCGCGGTCAGCCTCCAATGGTCGAGCGGTCACCCATCCAAATACTGACCGCGCTCAGCGTTGCTTAACAACAGTCAACCGACCGACAAGTGTAGCCGACTGTTAATTGTAGCTACGTCCATCGTGCGACGTTACTGACTGAATGCTCTTAAAATTTACATGTAGGTCTCTTCCCTTGCCCCTTACTAGGTGGTAGGCTCAAATTGTAGCTGCCTGGGTTGGTACCACCGTACTGGATGTAAGATGGCCGCATAGCAGCCTCGGTTGTGTTCTCCTCTATTCCAGTATAGCCAGCAATCCAGGGAAGTCTCCGGTATGGTACCTACCTACTAGGAGGTGATATTGGCTGGTCGGAGCATGTGCTTTGGCACTCCGACTCATCCACCCATACCGGATTACATATAAAAAAAAAATCATTAATTTTCCAAATAAAAATAATCTAATTACTTATATATAACATTAAAAGTACCTAGGTAATTTATAGTAAGTATGCGATATTCAGTTTCCAAATTGTAATTTTGATAATTTTATGCTTTCTCACAGGAAATAATATAGAGGGGGAAGGTGGAGGGATCCTTCTAAAAGGGGATATTAACCCATACAAAGTTCAACCATTAGCTACTTCAAAAGGTACAATTCCTACAATTCTATAGCCAACCCGTTCTTACTATATCTATGGGTTGATCACCACTATAATGAGAACATTTATTGATTTCTTACAGGCCCGCCCTTATGTCAGTAAATAAGTGAATGCCTACAAAGAAGAGTTACCAGTGGCGTTCTGTAAAGTATTGGAGCTCGCTGCCCGGTAGCTGTCGAGGAAAGTGGTGTCCACCGCCGCGGCAGCCCGCTTCAACTCTTCGTCTTCTTCTGAAGAGGACGAAGACATTACCGTACCGGAGACCTTACTCACTACAATTTCACACTTCAGAAAACTCCAAGGGAAAAAATGAAAGTTCATTCAACGAAAATTCGGAAAGATTTAGTAAATCTAAATAGTAACAAACAAGAAACACGTTGTTTTGACGTTTCTTTTTTTTCGCCTGAATCCTGAACTGTGAACTACATTTGCACAAGAGTAGGTATTCTTATGAAGACTTATCCTTGTCTTACTAAAATCGAACGACAAGGAAATAAATATATCAATAAATCCTATGAGTGTCGTCAAACAAATCGACGAACGTCACTGTCATGTCGCTGTCATCATGTCAAACTAACTCAAATGAATGAAAAATCTAACCTGTAGTGTAGCTTTTGTGAATAAATGGCCAATTTTATGCAATGCATTTTTAGCTAAATAAAAATATATACACATTCGTTCGGTGCCGGCACCGCACACAGTGCATTAAAAAATGGATGGATTAGCGAAGCCACCAATGGACCCATCTCTAATTCAATTCTACCAGAAGGTTAGTATTTATGAATTTTCTCAAAATAATTAATACTCGATATCGAATCCGTAGGCAATATCGACAATAGCGACCTTCGTCTGACCGTATTGAATGTATAGAATGACTTAGAATCCACTGTGAGGGGCCGGTGCTTAAAAATTACAGTCCCACTTCATCTCTCCCCGTGCATGTCGTAAAAGTCGACTAAGGATAAGGGCAAGGTGTCGTGCTAAAGGGTGATAGGGAAGCCACCTCTCACCTTGGCACGGTCCTTCCACCGAGTCATGCAGCAGGTGGGTCTTCGTGCCTTACTTCCTACTTGATAATTATCTTGTCCTAATACATTGCTAACGAGATCGTCGGTGTTGTGCTGTAATTTCTAAGAGTTCTTGCAGCACAACACCGATTACTCTGCATACCCCCGATTGTCGGAATACAGCGTGTCGTATGTATGTTTGTAGAATGACTTTGACGCGCTGGCGCGGTACCTCGTCGGTAATAACTTCCGGTACCGGGAGAACATAATAATACCACCGGTGCTCGGACCGCCCGTCATCAAGAGCAATGAGGAGAAGATGATAGAAGCCGCTGCCGAGAGCTGCGTCTTCAAGGCCTCGCTCAGCTGCGTCGCCGGTGAACAATGTTTTCTGTACTGGTTTAGTTTGCATAGGTACACACGTAAAATCACACATATTTTTTTTTTATATCAGCCAGCACGGGTGTCTGTGCCCAAAACTGCAAAGGAAGATCAGACAATAACATCGCTCAAAGAGGCGCCATGCCGACTATGAGGCAGGCATACTATAATACTCCGTTCTCCATATTCCGTTGCAGCGGTCCGCAGACACCCCGGTCGGCTTGTGGCTTTCATGGAAGACATGGGCTGGCT
The DNA here is from genome assembly GCA_946902875.1 of Nematopogon swammerdamellus. NCBI lineage: Eukaryota > Metazoa > Arthropoda > Insecta > Lepidoptera > Adelidae > Nematopogon > Nematopogon swammerdamellus. The sequence continues at coordinate 1,119,327 of OX336356.1, read as the reverse complement.
GGGGTAGCTGGAGATTGCGGGGTTTTGCACGAAGGTCCCCAACCAAACGGGATTAGTTTGCAGGCCTAGAGCCAACCCTAAACCAAATCAACAGCAACAACATGAGGCGGGCAAAAAGTAATATCTAGGACGTATTCTATAACAAAAAGGAATTTACTCAAGTACGTAATTTAAAAATAATTTCAGTCTTGAGTATTATTTCACAGTCTTAAGTACTATAACACTATACATAATACTTATAAGGTAGTCACTAACAAAACATTGTGATTTGTGACTTGTGAAGTTTGTCAGTTCTTCTTCTCTTTGAATTAGAACTGGTGGAATTTTCGACATATCCAAGCGTAACTTGATTATGATTATGATGTTATGATTAGTGTGAGAGTTAGGGCCCCTGAGCCCTGTTGTCACTGCGACCTAGAAAGATCTATTGTGATCTCTCAAAAGTTTAGAGCTCACCCCCAAGTCCGATTTCCGCTTTGAACCGAGTTATATTCTTGGGGTTGAGTGCCTCTATTTGGCATGCCTAGTTATGGATGAAATTATACAATAAACAATATTTTAATTAATGTTTTTTTTCAGCTGTTATAGATTTCATAAAAAAATCCTGTAATCTATGTATGCACAGGATACGGTCTCGGCGCCGTGTTTGGCCTGTTCACATCCTCCCTGATGCCGAACGTGACTGATACGACCGCGCCTCAGACGCAAACCGCGCGCGAGATTCTCCGCGAGATGCGCACCGCCATGCTGAGCTCGGCCAAGAACTTCGCGCTCCTCGGCCTTGTTTACTCGGGGGTAGAGTGCTGTATCGAGTCCTCGCGAGGCAAGTCGGATTGGAAGAACGGGACTTATGGGGGCGCCGTGACGGGACTGCTTATCGGGTTAAGAGGTACAAAGTTATATTGCGTTTATGTTCCACTAGCTTTCGGCTTCGCATGATATTCGAAAATGACAAAGTAAGCCACATTTGTATGGATTGACTTCTCTCACGATTAGAGCCACTGCTCAATACCACCAAGTAGATAGCGTGATGATGATATATTATACAGGGTGTTCGGCACATCGACTGACAAAATTTGTTTGTAGGTAAGTGGGGTCATTTGCAAAGTTTTGACCCATGATACCTTTTGTCAGATGTCACGTGGTATCGAGATATGATTTGTTTTTATTTTTGAAAATTACCAAAATCCCAGCTTTAAACCCTTGTAACTATTTTTTGTTTATGATTTTATCAGCACGAAATTAAATTGATTGAATTTTACGATGTATCCTTGTTCTAGAAAAAAATATTATTTGATGAAAATAATACCATGAAAAGGTTTTATGACCTCCCAAAGTCCCGAGAACGAGTAAAAATATGACAGAATCTTAATTTCTTAATTCATTTAAAAAAAACTGACACCAATTGATAGCTTCATTTTCTTTTAAAAAGTTTGCTAATTTACGACCTTTCGAACGGTATTCCACATGTCATACAAATAATTCACTATGTGGCCAAAATTAGGCACAGAGACAGAACAGAAATCAAAAATATAGAAAAAAAATCGTATCTCGATACCACATGACATGACATCTGACAAAAGGTATGATCGGTCAAAAGATTTAGGCGACAAAAGGCTACTCGGAAAAATGACTACGTTGCAAATGAGACGCCACTTACCTACAATAAAAATTTGTCGGTCGATGTGCCGAACACCCTGTATATACATCCTAAAGCAATCTCAAAGAGTTGCTGAATCTAATAAAATAATGACCATGCTATTCTGATTTGTAATTTTCTAATAAATTGTGAACATAAATCTGCGGAAAGGCTGACAGACACACAGACACCACGTTATGTTTTAATTGTCTTAAGTTTCTAAGCAAAAATTTTTTCTTGCCTAGTTTTTCCGCTGAACGGGATAAAAGAAAAATGATGATGAACCATGCAGAATATGCATATTATGTCTCGATGATTTTTATTTTTTCATGGAAACTGACACGGTTGGCTACATCACTTAGGTGCTACATCCGTGTTGTCAGCCCATAACACCTTGGTGAACTAGGTGCCATGTCAGTGCTTCCCTTCAGTCGCGCCGGCTACACTGAACTGGACGGAAAACGCGAACCATTTACATAGTCATTCAGTGCGGTGTTATCAACCTGGGCAGTTTATACCCTACCACCTAGTAAGGTAAGAAGGGAAGGGACCTACAGTTTAACGTGGAATCCGAATCACGGTCAGCCTCCAACGGTCGAGCGGTCACCCCTCCATCCACTGAGCCCAGGTGTGCTTATGATCCGACCGACAGTCGACCAACCACACCACTGAGCTACCAAGGCTGACGATTATGAATGCTGTGTGTTCTTTACGGTGTAATAAATATCTGAATGTGAATAAAACTCTTGTTGTTTCAGGAGGTCTAAAAGCGGGATTATTTGGAGCAGCCGGGTTCGCGGCGTTCTCTACTGTCATAGACTATTACATGCACCAGCGGTAGCCAACGTTTTAGTTCTAAGTCACAACTGTTGATAATATTAATTAATTCTCGTTTAGTAGAAAATATTTTGTGTTGTATTTTAATTGAAATAAAACTATTGAAGAAATATTCTTATTTACCAGATTACTTTTAATACTTAGAAAGAAATGAATGGAGTGATGATAATATGTATCGCATATTTATTTGGTAAGTGCTCAATTTAGAAGAAATTTAGGGGTGCCAACCATCCTGCTTCATGTTGCAAACAATTCAGATTTAATTTTTTAAGTCTCGCAGAATCAGTCCCGAAAATATTTGAAAATACAAATTAACCGCGGTACTTATATGTAAGTACCTATTAAAGAGGCCATAGAGTCTAGTACTAAAATATTATTCAGATAAAAAAAACCTGAATAACTTGCTATGGCTATGGGCCAATGGTTACCAATTCAAAATGAAATAAACCACGTGCGAAAACCACTCATTTAATTTTTTTCCATCTAGCGCGTCTTGCACCAACACGAGTTTAAAGTTAAGTAGCGAGTTATGGATTTAAACGCGGTTCACACATACAACGGGTGCTAGTTTAACGAGTTAAACTGGTTTATATATTAAATTTGTGTCGGTGCAAGTGGGCCTTAAGTAAAAAATCTAGGTAATTTAAAAAGTCGTTCATTTATTTACCTTTTAAATAAATAAAATAAAATAGACGAAACTGGGTCCACAATACGTATCGTATCATACCTAATTATAATTAGGTATGATACGATTATCTATCTATATAATTATCTATCCCACTAGGTAGCGCGAATTTATTGTCGCCCAACAGCCTACCGGTCCGCTACCTGAAAGAGCTACTGCCTCCTCCTACGGATCCTTTAGATCCTTTCGACAAACTTCGGCTATAAGGAATGTGTGGTATGAGTGATGTTGTATGGTATGAATGATGTTGTGTGGTATGAGTGATGTTGTGTGTTATGAGTGATGTTGTGTGGTATGAGTGATGTTGTGTGGTATGAGTGATGTTGTGTGGTATGAGTGATGTCTTGGTGGTTTAAAAAATGCCTCAGGTGCACTCCGGTTGTGCCGGCAGAAGTGAAAACAACACCTTAACATTGCTTAAAAAAAAATAGTTTTAAGTTTATTTATAAAGAAGGATTAAAAAAATAAAAAATAAATTAATGAAAAAAAAATAATAATAATTTATTAAAAAATTAAAAAAAAATTTATAAACAAAAATTAATGTTAAATTTAGTAGAACGGACAGACATGCATTTGTTACGGAACCCTACATTCATTTTGCAGAACTTAGTAGAATGGACAGACACAAACGTGTTACGGAACCCTACTTTTATTATAAAATAACCGTCGGAGGACCTTGGTTGAAAATTGTAAAATTTAGTACAACGGACAGACATGTATTTGTCACGGAACCCTTCATTCATTTTGCAGAACTTAGTAGAATGGACAGACATAAACGTGTTACGGAACCCTACTTTTATTATAAAATAACCGTCGGAGGACCTTGGTTGAAAATTTTAAAATTTAGTAGAACGGACAGACATGCATTTGTCACGGAACCCTTCATTCATTTTGCAGAACTTAGTAGAATGGACAGACATAAACGTGTTACCGAACCCTACTTAACAGTTGCACTCCGGGAATGCCGGCAGAACCCGTGCCACTCTAATTTTAAGTCATTATGGGTTAATGTTTCATTTTAAAAATGACGCTGACGCGACATCGCGACGGTGTCGCGAGTTATACATTTTTCCCCCATACAAAAAAATATAGTGTATATAGGTACTGCAATATTTTAAAATATGTAATTCTATTCATTTCGTTTGATACCTTCTGACTGCCTTATTATTACCCAGTGATTTCACAACAATCACTCGCGCGTCAACCAACAGTAACTGGCAACACCAACCAACTGTCGTTACTGTCATTCGGTTCGGTCGGTTATTTATATATAATCTTTTTGATTCCGGGGCCGGCGTACGGAACGAAAGGCTGCACCGTTTGTAAAACGTACGTGAAAATAGCAAAAATATCCTTTCTTAGTCATCAAAGTCCTTTTTGATGAATTAAAACTAATTCAGGAAAAGTTTCTCCTCCGAATATTAGTGCAGTTCCTTCGCTTCAGACAATAAGAAGGTGAGTAGGTACAATCATAATGATTTGTTTGGGTTTTTACCAACGATCGATGATCGTCGTCTGGCTCCGATTGTCGACGCATGACGAGCTATTTTTTGAGCTGCATAGTTATCTCACAAATGTAAACTGTCTTCTCTTTCCCTTTTGCGATAGTGTTGTGCTTATATTTATAGTAACATACGCATAAACAGGTGTAGCTTATTTAAAATTCAGGGACAAAGGTAATTAATTCTCCACTTGAAGGTTGAACACTTTAAATTGGTGAGAACGTTAGGTTCCATACTGGAGACTTTCTTTTACATTGCTGGCTATACTGGAGAACACACCCAATTGGCTACAATGTGAGCCTACCACCTAGTAAGGGGCAATGGAAGGAACCTACAGCTCTACACCGGTTCCGAAGGTGCAGGCGTAGGTATGCACGTAATTTTTTTTCCTCAGAAAAAACTCATTGGCACACGCCGATCGAATTCGAACCTCGGACCTCTCGCATGAGAAGCCGATGCCCAAACCACTCGGCCACCCGCCGCTTCCCGTCAACGTCCCACAACGGCCCCTTATTCACCTATTAGGCTGAAATTTTAGCTGACTGGGTTGGTACCGCCGTACTGGATGTAATATGGCCGCATAGCAGCCTCGATCGTGTTCTCCTCTTGTCCAGTATAGCCAGAAATTCAGGGAAGTCTCCGGTATGGCACCTACCTTTTCGGAGGTGATATTGGCTGGTCGGAGCATGCGCTTTGGCCCCTCCGACTCAGCCACCCATACAGGATTAAAACCGAAAATGCACACCATTTGTTACCCATTAAAAAAAATTAAGGCTTAACAACTGGTGTGACTGGATCAGATGCAGGAGCGGCCGGCGAGGTGCGGAGGCGGCGCGGAGGCGGAGTCGCCGAGCCGGCGCAGCGCGTCGGGGGCGGAGGGCTGCATGCTGGTGGCGGGGGGGCGCGGCTGGGCCGGCGGCCGCCGAGCTCTGCGCTCCGGAGCAGAGAAGATATCGCGCACTTTGAAGAACGTCCGGAGCACATTCGGAAATCTATCTCAGGTGCGTACAGTTTACGGCAGTAAATAATGTACATCGAGCTTTAGAAAGAGACAATCCGGTTGTAGAGTGTCGTCCCTGTCGCACAGAGACGTGCGACAGGGACGACGAAATAATCCGTACTCCATTGTGGAAGTCTACAGGCGGTCTGTTCGTCTTAGGGACCATTCTCATACCACATGGACAAAAAAAAGGGGGGGGGGGGGGGGGGGGGGTCGGCGAATGTCCACAATTGTCCACAGGGGGGAGGGGAGGGGGTGCAGGGACGGTTTGAGTTTCAAAACACACGATGCCGCGAGCTATTCGGTCCCTCGCCTGAGTGTTGTTTGCTACAGCCACTACTGGCACAAATTAAAAAAAAAGAAGTGTTTATATCACAAATGGTTTTTAATTTAACAAATATTCCAGATCTCAGCAGCTGCGGTTCGTAAACATACTTTACGGCTTTGAAATGTGATCTATACTGTCATAGGCGCCGACTACGTGGGTGCTCAGGGGCTCCAGCACCCACGAGGTGTGAGCAGTGGGTGCGGAGCACCCACGACGATAGATATAAAAACTGATCAGTTAGGATGTGAGCTACGATAAAAGTGCCTTATTTACTTACAAGCCTTTGAGCGGCCACATTTACCCATTCGCACTAGTGGCACGACGAATAGCGAACGTTACTATAGTACTCCTATATTATTCCATACCATTCAATAGAATATAGGGACACTAAATGCGTAGGTACATCGTGGAAATGTGTAAATGCGGCAAATGCAAAACATTGTGCGAACGTTTTGCGAATCCATGCTGCCGGGTGCCGGGAGAATTAGTGAAAAATTGTAGAAGCATATGTCCAGCAGTGGACGGCAACACGTTGATGATGATGATGATTGTTCAATAACTGCTGACTGGGGTCAATCCATCACACCTTGGTGAACTAGCCGCCATGCCAGTGCTGTGCTGTTACCGTGTCCTATCTGTCTGAGCAGGCTAGGATTTGTCTCGCCGTGTACTAGGATCGCAGCACGATATAATATGTGTTGTCATGTCGGCAGCACTTTCGGCTGGAAGAACTAGCCGCCATGCCAGTGATGTGCTCTTACAGTGTCCTATCTGTCTGAGCAGGCTAGGATTTGTCTCGCCGTGTACTAGGATCGCAGCACGATGTAATATGTGTTGTCATGTTTGCAGCACTTTCGGCTGAGCGGTCGTCGCCGACACCGGCTGCCGGAGATGAGTTCGCCGACGCGCACGCCCGCGACCCCGCTCAACAAGAGGAAGCAGGTGACGACACAATACAACAATACTCCTCATACCTACATATTTCCTATTTTATAGTGAGCATGTTTAGGTCCTTGTAAAGCCTGGCACTTGTCACGTACCAGGGAGCATTAACTGTTATCATGCTGATCATGTGGGATTGGAATCTTTGAAGTATCTTTCTCTATGTGTGCATTTACGGCTGTTCCCCATAGTTATACGATGCAAAATACTACTTGAGCGATGCCAGTATTCCTACCGTCATGATAAAGTCCTCCAAATCATCAGAGAGGCTATCAACCTGTCAATTGCACGGACCAGGAAAGGGCAAACCTGTAGCGGCTTCCAGAAGGTCAACTTTGTGAAACCTGGAGCCAATAAGCTGCCCAAAGATAGGACTAAACCTTCTTCAATTTTGGGAGCAGCAAAGGATTGGGAATTGTTGATGGACACACATGAGAAGCATTACCAAATGCCTTCGGAAATCTGTACCACAGCATTAAGACCGGATATACTCATATTCTCAAAAGCGACAAAGCATGTAGTACTTGTTGAACTTACAGTTCCATGGGAAAGTATCATACCGAAGGACCACAACATCAAACTTAACAAGTACTGCAACTTAGTAGACCGGATTGTGAGAAACGGATTCAAGACTGATCTCTTCGCTGTGGAAGTCGGAGCAAGAGGACTACCAGCGAAGTCGCTCTACAGTCTCTTCAAGAATCTAGGGCTCCCAAGATCGACGCTAAGCTCATATATGGAGAGAGCTTCGAAAACGTCACTGGAAGCATCCTACAGAATATGGATAGGTAGAGAGAGGGAGGTCGAGAGCGGGACTGGTGGTTTCCCCGCGTCCTAGTCAACGCAGACTAGCTGACGAGGGCTTGAAGCGAGCCGAAACGTGAAGCATGCGCGGGAAATTTAGAGTGGCCACTCGCTAGTCCCGACCTCGATTAACACCTTCCTCTACTGCCGATGGGCCCGGATATGTTCGGTGAAGCCATCGCAAGCTTAGTTCCACACCTTCCTTCCTTCAATCAAAATCAAACCAAATATATTAATTTTTTCAGACACTAGATCCATAAAAAAAATCAAACAAAACATTCTAATATTAAATAAGAAAGTTATGTTACTATCCCATAAAGAAGCTCCCATAGCTCCATATTAAATATATACAGGCACATGAGCTTTGTCTATTTTTATATATTTCTATATTATAAATGCGCCGGGGTATTGCCGTTACTCGCGTCCGTAGGATTTACCATCTAACACCCTACACGTGTACCCCGGGTGGTGCTAAAAGAGTAACAACGCCGAGCATCGGGCGGCGGTTAATTAACCCGACAACCGCCAGCACCCGCTGGTGGCAGCCGCAGGGAGCTGGAAGGAACTAAATAACCTTCACATCCCGAACGGCGAAGGAAAACTCCGTTTAACACGAACCCGGGAGCCAGCACTCGTCAGCCAGAGAGGGCAGCTGTTGGCTAGGAGAAGGTAACTCCGAATTAAAACCGTGCAGAGACATGGGGCCTCTCTGTAGCTACAACCCCAAAACATAATGGACGACACAACCAGTAAAAAGAAATTACCCCAGGAGGGTACCGGCCGTGCCGGAGAATCCCTCCCTGAGCAAAACTCAGGCTGCCCCACGTATTCTGGGGGGGGCAACTTTGTGCCACACCAATATGAAAACTACTTGCTACAAACTGACGAAACGGACCCGACTAGGACCCAGCGCTCTTCAGCATCCGTGCTGGAGGGTGTGAAAAACTATACAGGAAAAGAACGCCCGAAATTCGTGCAACAAACTTTCCACCAAGGCATGTTTTTCAACAAACAGAAATCTGCATCACTTGGCGAGCTCAGAATCCCAAAAACAACAGAAAGTAAGAAGGCTACTGACAATCTAGCTACATCCAAGTTTACGTGGCAAAGAGCTCCAGTCCTACGTAAAAGAGAACGGTCTCCAGATGCTCCCACTCCTAAATCCAAAGTACACAAAAAGTCCTCGCATCTGGCTAGACTAGACCGAAGGACAGAACGCATATTTGAAAAACCGACTGTCACCACCAGCAACAGCTTCTCTGGACTAGATGTTGACGTAGAAGGAAAAGAACCACAAACCGAAGGAGAAAAACCGGAAGGCTTGAAAGTGTCTAAACCACCGCCAATTATTCTATATGGAGTCGATAACCTGAACGACCTCTCACTTTTGATAGAAGAAGCTGTTGAAAAAAACAGTTACAGTTATAAAATAATTACAAAAAACCAACTCAGAATAACAAGTGACTCCGTAGAGACCTACAAAAAACTGATATCTCACATAAGAAGTAAAGGCTTAATCGGACATACATTTACGAGAAAAGAGGAACGATGCTACAGAATAATAATCAAGAACCTCCACCACACCACACCAATTGAAGAAATTGAAAGAAGTATTGAAAGCACTGGCAATAAAATCAGAGGGCAAATTATCTGCGCGCGGAGTCGAACAACAAAAGCACCACTTGATACATTCTTTGTCAATCTTGAACCTTCTATAAACAACAAGGAAGTAAAACATCTTGAATATATATACAACCAAAAAATAAAAATAGAAGACCCAAAAAGAAAATCTGCTATCGCACAGTGCTCTCGGTGTCAACAATATGGCCACACTAAAAACAACTGTATGCGGCCCCACCGATGTGTGAAATGTGCTGGCGGTCATAAGACTTCAGAGTGTCCAAAGAAGGACAGGAGCACCCCTGCTACTTGCGCTCTGTGCTTCGATGCACACCCTGCAAACTACAAGGGCTGCCAAGTCTACAAAGAAATACTTGCCAGAAAGACTCAAAGACAAGGTCGAAGAACCACTGCTCAACAAGAATCCTCAGATCATCATAACACGCTAAAAGGCACAGGCCAAGCCAATGTCCCCAAAAAGCCAACAAAGAACAGCAACATCAACAGCTACGCTGACGCAGCGAAGAAACCCAGAGACGAAGAAATGTCTCAACCAACAAACACTCTAGAGAAAATATTATTAGCCCAATCAGAAAAAATTGATAATCTAGTAAATCAAATAGGCAACCTAGTTAGCCTAATTACAATGCTTGTAAGTAAAATTCATAAATAACCTAAGAATTGCCGCTTGGAACATCAATGGTCTAGCACACAACAAACATGAGGTAGAACTACTGGTGGCGACACACAAGCTTGATATCCTGTTACTGTCAGAAACACATCTGACAGACCAAAGAAGCTTTACTTTAAAAGACTACTCTTGCTACTTCACAAACCATCCAGATGGCACTGCCCACGGAGGAACAGCGGTAATGATTAGAAACTGTATAAAACACCATGAATTGTGCGAATATCGGCGTGATTACTTGCAAGCCAGTTCCATATCAATTGACAACTGGCAGGGTCCATTAGCAATTGCAGGAATATACTGCCCCCCCAAACATCGAATAAAACAGGACATGTTCTCCGAGTTTTTTGCAACTCTTGGACACAAGTTCATAAGCGGTGGGGACTGGAATGCAAAGCATACACACTGGGGATCCAGAATGATACTCACGCGTGGAAGAGAACTTAAAAAATCCATGGCTGCAAATCACTTGGAAACTATATCAACTGGAGAACCAACACATTGGCCCTCTGACCAGAATAAAATACCAGACGTCCTGGACTTCTTCGTAACAAAAAATGTTACTAATGCATATTACACTGTAGAATCATGTTTGGACAGCTCTTCAGACCATAGTCCCATAATTCTGACACTGAGCACTAATGTTGTTGAAAAAATCCAAAAGTGTACTTTGTTCAATAGGAAAACTGACTGGGAATCTTTCCAAAACTGTGTTGAGGACAACATAAACTTGCGTGTCCCACTGAAGACTTCAGATGATGTGGAAAATGCAGTCCTACACGTTACTAAACTCATCCAGAAAGCGGCTTGGAAGTCAACACCTACTCTCTCCCAAAAAGTCTTACAAAATGTCAACTATACTCTTGAAATCAGGAAGAAGGTCACAGAGAAAAGGAAAATAAGGCGCCAATGGCAACTAAATAGACTACCAGAGGACAAAACTAGACTAAACAGAGCTAAAAGGCAGCTGAAGAAACTGATACTGGAAGTACAAAATCAAACACTTCAAGACAAACTTGAAAAACTGTCCCCAAACAGAAACGACAACCACTCCCTTTGGAGAATTACAAAGTCATTTAAAAGACCACAGCAAACAATACCACCACTCAGAAAAGCAGATAGCACATGGGCTAGAAGTCCTAAAGAGAAGGTGGAGATCTTCGGAAAACATCTTGAAAATGTTTTTAAGCCAAATGAGGGAACAGACAAAGCAAAGGAAGATGAGATTGACCGATTTCTAAAAAGTGATCTACAGCTTTCACTTCCACTTAAACCGGTCACTGTCAAAGAACTAATACGTGTAATAAAAAACTTAGAAAACAAAAAGGCCCCAGGTTTTGATCTGATAACGGGTGAGGTACTCAAAAAGCTTCCAAGAAAGGGAGTAGTGTTTCTTGTCATATTATATAACTCTATACTAAGACTACAGTACTTTCCACATCTGTGGAAACTCTCCCAAATTAATATGATTCACAAGGAAGGCAAACCTATAAATGAGGTGACTTCGTATCGGCCCATAAGTCTTCTTCCCCTATTGTCGAAATTGTTTGAGACTGTCTTTTTGCTCCGCCTAAAACCATTGATGGAAGAGAGAAGCTTAATACCAGATCACCAATTTGGCTTCCGCTCACATCATTCGACCATAGAGCAGGTGCACCGAATCGTGCAGCAGATACGACATACATATGAGAAAAAGGAGTACTGCTCTGCAGTGTTTCTCGACATCCAACAAGCATTCGACCGTGTCTGGCATAAGGGGCTACTATTCAAAATAAAAAAAACACTTCCTCACACAGTATACATGCTGATAGCATCCTATCTAGAGGGCCGAATGTTTCAAGTAAAGTTTGAAGAGGAACACTCCACCTTCCACGAATGTCTAGCGGGAGTGCCACAAGGGTCAGTACTTGGCCCTGTGCTCTACACCATTTACACTTCTGACTTGCCAACATCACACAACGTACTGGTTGCCACTTACGCAGACGATACAGCATGTCTTGCGAGTAACTCCGACCCGAAACGAGCATCTGATGATCTCCAAAAACACATCCACAAGATCGATGAATGGCTGGACAAGTGGAGAATAAAGGCTAGCTCATCCAAGTCAGTTCACATAACATTCACACTAAGACGTGGAGACTGCCCTCCAGTGCAGATGAAAGGTGAAACGTTACCACACAAAACCAGCGTCAAATATCTCGGCTGTCACTTAGATAGAGGACTGCACTGGAAAACCCACATAAAGAGTAAAAAAGATCAACTGAACTTAAGCTACAACAAAATGTATTGGCTGCTTGGAAGACAATCGAAACTGTCATTATTTAACAAACTCACTGTCTACAAAAGCATACTAAAACCAATCTGGACGTATGGTATAGAGCTGTGGGGTACTGCTAGTACATCCAATGTGGAAATTCTGCAACGGTTCCAGAATAAAGTCCTGCGGTGTATCAGCAGTGCACCTTGGTTCGCCAGGAACGAGGAGATTCACGAGTACCTTGAGGTGCCGACCATCAAAGAGGAAATAGAGAAAAGAGCACTATCATATAAAAGTCGTCTCCAGAGTCATGTCAACTGCCTGGCATTGGATTTGTTGGAAACTGCAAATCAGGTTTCGCGGTTGAAACGCATAAAACCAATCATTGCTACATAAAGTGATGAAATGATTATGATGTTGCATGCTAATGAGTGTGCAGCATCCCTCGGACATAAAACATACCAGACATCTGATAAAGGCCACTATGGTGGCTGCTTGCAGATAGAACAAGAAGAAAGAAAAAAAAAAAAAAAAAAAAAAAATATTATAAATGCGCGGTTTGTGCGTTTGTTCGCACGCGTGCGAATGTTACATTGTGTCGGTGAGCAAACAACACCGCGCAAGTCGAAATTTGTCGGTTTTGACATTTTGATGCCATTGGATGCAGTTTTCAAGCGCGCTTCGATCTACCAATCAAAATGCCTTATTTCAGCCAATCAGCAGCCGCTATTCAAAAAAATGTAACACTGCGTAAGTCAATTTTCTTTGCAACACCGCACTGTGCAACACCGCACAACCGCACTTGAGCGGTGTTCTTATGCGACTTCGACGGTGTTATATTATTGGCGGTGATATTTGACTTATGCGGAAACACAGCATAAGTCAAATATCATCAAGAAAAAGGGGAATTTTTTAATGTTGATTAATTTGAAGGATACAACACTACTTAAAAATTATATAAACGAAGATTCAGTTTGATTGATCTTAATTTAATGAAATAACGCAGTTTTTTGTCTTTCCTGTAAAGTAGGAAAAAATGACTTGTGCGGTGTTGTTTGCTCACCGACGATTGCATATTGCGACGCACCAGTCTGTACATGGTTTAAGACGTGAAATGAATGAGGGAAGGCTTACAATATATTGGACTAAACTGCGCAGGTACTAGGACGAACTCCGACCAAGCTGTACAGTCCGTTCGGCATCGAGACGCCGCACTACGCGGACCACCGCATGTCGCCGTACATGCCCGACACCCCGGAGCACGGGTATGTTGCAACACTTGCTTTCATTTATTTCTTTTTATAGCAGTCTTTTTTTTTTTAAGTATTCCGGTATGGGCGGCTCGCTCAGAGGTGCTAGATTACATGCTCCGAATAGCCAATATCACATCCGAGTAGGTGCCATACTGGAGACTTCCCTTTGGGTTGCTGGCTATACTGGACTAGATGAGAACACAGCCGAGGCTGCTAACAACTACAGCTACAACTTGAGCCTTTCTAATGAGCCTAATGGTTAGAGGTGGTCGTCAGAGGCAAGGGAAATGGACCTACAGTTTTACACTGTGAAGGGCTGTACAGTGAATCAATCAGAAAAACTCATTGGTGCACGTAAGCCGGAATTGAACCAGCGCGAAGACTGCGCCAACCACCCGCCGCTTGCATGCTTCGGGGAAGACCTAACACAATTTTAGTTAAGCAGGCCCGGATTCCGCGTAAAATTGTAGGTCCCTTCCCTTCTTACCTTACTAGGTGTTAGGGCTTATCCTGCCTGGGTTGGTAACACCGCACTGAACGAAAGGTCGGTCGAAGCGGTTATGTAAATAGTTTGTGTTTTCCGTCCAGTTCAGTGTAGACAGCACGAGTAAAGGGAAACACTGATGTGGCACTTAGTTTACCAATATAATGATTTGCTGACATCACGGATGTGTCAGTTTCCATTAAGAAAAACCTATGTTTCGTCTCTTTCAGATTTTCACCGAAGCGCAGCAAAGGCCTGGCTCACTCCTGGCATATCCTTGCCAAGAAGAGGCCGAGAGCACTCTTCCCTTGAAACAACACTTCTTACATACTACCCCTTGTACGTGCAACCACAGCACATAAGAAGCGAGTGCAAATTGCCCTATCACTTATTAGTATGAAGAACAATGTAACCAAATTCCCATACGAACTGTTTTTGCGTTTTGGTACAGATGTTTTAACTCACAAAGACGGGCGAGTCGTACTTGTAGTTTTGATACGCGCGTTTTTTTTTTTATGTAATCATGTATGGGTGGCTGAGTAGGAGGGGCCAAAGCATATGCCCCGACCAGCCAATATCACCTCCGAGAAGGTAGGTGCCACACAAAACAATGTGTATGTGCATCCTACATCCTGCACAACTACAACCAACCCGCCTTCGTGAGATAGAACAACTGTACGACCAAGTTATAATTTGCCACCTTTCGACTAATATTATTTGTGAGTCTGAAATGGAGTTTTCATTTCAAAAATTAAAAAATTAAAAAAAAAATTTTTTAGCTTGATGATTTTCGTGAAAGTAATAACGGGCGACTGACATGTGCACAGATAAAGTGCGCGTAGCTACGCTTGTGGTACGCACAGCAATCTTCGCATCGTCGCGCTAATTCTACATTGTTTTTTTTATGTTACGTGTGTACAACCCACCGCTCTCTCCAAAGATTTCTTTAGCTTTTATACTATACAAGGTATTTTTAGGTTCCGTACTTCAAAGAGGTGATAATGGGACTTAATGCTGTGACTCATGCGTCTGTCCATCTGTTACAGGATCATGACTTCTAAAATGGTTATCATACCAAGTCGAAATTTGGAAGATAATTAGAGAATATATATATATATTTATCAACCTGATTTACAGATCTCATTCATATCACTGGTCCGGGTTTGTTCTTTTTTCTTTTATGTACCCTCAAACTGTATGTTTGTTTAATAAATTTGAAACTAAGGAAAAACAAATTTGGTTCATTAACATAGCTTTCAATTCATTAGAGAATATTATTTCTCTAGAAGACATTATAAAAATGTAATAAGAATTGCCCCCAAGGGAGTCTAATCTAACATTGAAATATTATGTAATACAGATTTTTTTAATATGGCAAATGACATATAGTTGGAACCGGTTCCACCAGTAGAAACCAAAATGTGGTGGCATGCCTTGGGAGAGGCCTATGTCCAGCAGTGGATCAATACAGGCTGATGATGGATGGTAAAATGATATATGTACAATGCTGGAATAATAAATATTGCATACCTACTAAAAACAAAAACATATACAGGGTGTATCAGGATAGGTTTGAGAAACTTCAGGAATAGAAAGTACTCATTAATAGACGAAAAAAATCCTTATCACTCCAATTGAAATTCCGTTGCTTTTTTTTCCATACGAAACTTGGAAATTGTAGATGGACAGTGAGTCTTAAGAACATTGGCAACGTTGCTGTCTAGTTCTAGGGCAATAACCTACTCCATTAACATTAATTTATTTTGATGTCATTGAACTTTCATGTTTGGAATTTACCTACAAGCAGTTCAATTCTACTAGTTAATATGCATGCCCCGCTGAGCTCGCTGTCGCGTAGAAAAAACGTTAACCGTCCGTCAAATAATGATAAAACTATTTTCACCAAAAAGTACTATAAAATGACCGAATCTGGAAAAAAGTTACAGAGCTTTTCGTCTTCAAATATGGCCCTCTTTTGAACCCTGAAGTTTCTCGTGCCTATCCTGAATCAGCCTGTATAAGATGTATCATAAAAAAGTGTACTCGACACGTGAGTACATGCATCAGCTGCAAGTTGCTAGTGTATATAAATAAATAAATATGTATAATAAAGTTTGTATTATCCGAGGGGGGCTGGAATAATCCAGGTTCCACTTGTTACTTGCATTAAAAGATACTTATCATCAGCTTATTTCGTTCCTCAAAATGTAATCCAGCGACTAACATATGAGCAGCTATGTTTTATAAACAATACGACAATAATATATGGCAGCTTTACAATATAATGTGTTGTGTGCGATGTGTTGTCATGACATTTATGACATTTTGTGTGACTTTCTATGGAATTTAAGGTTATGAATAAATGAATAGAACTATAATCAACTCGCTTTATCTAAGTATATTATAATAAAAAGACTGAATGTCGCAGCAGTATTACGTATTCACCCTATCTTTAATGTATTGAAACTTGCCTTATATGTGTGTAATTATAACTTTTACTATGCTGTTATATATAAGAACAAGCTGTGCCCGCGGCTCCGCCCGCTCTCATATTTCACTTCACTGCTAACCTCATAAGCTATTTAGCGTGATAGTAAGTAGCCGATAGTTGATGGGAAGAATCAAGCTATCCGTAGAATTTTGGTTTATTAAAATCGGTTCAGTGGTTCTCGAGTGGGCAGACAGACACCTCAAGACAGACAGAAAGCAGACGTTGGATTTTATTATAGGTAAGGATAAACAATAAGATTGTACTGCAGCGTTATTGGCCGCTGGCACATTATACGATAACGGGACAGCTACAACGGTGACATGACATGACAAGTCCATGGACATGTCACATCACATAACACAGTAGTGACAAGTGCAGTGGAGACAACTACATCGTGGGAGACAAACATGTATGAACTGTCAGTATGACATTTGACATTAGCTTGACAGAGTTGGTAAATTAGTGTGACAAGGTTCTGCTGATGCCACCTGATCTGTCACTTATTATAATATTATCAAATAGTGTAAAAAAATCCAAAAAATTTGCTCTCGTGATTAATGTATGTCCCCTAATTACAGCCCAAATTAAGCTCAAATCGAAAGAAAGGTTAAGTAAAGCTTTTGAGGTTACATAGAAAGAATGTTACACACAAATTAAACAGACAGATTATTGTACGCCAATTTTTTTGTTGTAAGTAATTTGTTTTGTCTGTTTTGAAAATATGTGATCCACGGTGCAGAATGCCTCTTGGAATACGCTTGACTGACTTTACTCGTAGTTTGCGGCTCGGCACTGACTCGGCTGACTGACGGCACGCTATGGACGGCACCTATTTACACAGCATATACATGGCTAAAGCAGTATGGAAACTAGGCCTATTAGTTAAAATAAGTACCTACGCTCCATTGGAGCGTTAGGGATGTCAATCAATTTTTTTTGTAAAATTGTAAAATTATTATTTATTAAAACGTTTATTTAGGTTCTGTAATGTAATGATCAAATAATCAATATAATCAATCATCAATAATAAGTTCAAAACGTGGTTGCTATAAATATGAATTGATATAACTTTTCTCGACTTTTGTCAACTTTCATTAACTTTTGTAAATTGTTTAAAACTTTTGTCAGCTCTTGTCAACCATTGTAAATGTTTGTCAACTTTTCTCATCTTTTGCCAATTTCAGTCATCTTTTGTCAACTTTTATCGACTGTTGTCAAGTCTTGTCAATGTGTGTCAACCTTGGTAAACTTTTGTGAGCTTTCGTCAACATTTGTCAACTTTTGTCATCTTTTCTCAACTTTCATCGACTGTTGTCAACTCTTGTCAATGTTTGTCAACCTTGGTCAAGTGTTGTCAACTTTCGTCAACATTTGTCATCTTTTGTCAACTTTTATCGGCTGTTGTCAACTCTTGTCAATCATTGTCAACCTTGGTTACTTTTGTCAACTGTCGTCAACATTTGTCGACTTTTGTCATCTTTTGTTAACGTTTGTCAACTTTTGTCTATTTTTCTCGATTTTTGTGAAATTATAGCCACTTTCGTTCTCTTTTATCAACTTTTCTCATCTTTTGCCAACTTCTGTCACCTTTTGTCAACTTTTATCGACTGTTGTCAACTCTTGTCAAGTTTTGTAAACTTTTGAGAACTTTTACCAACTCTCGGTAACTTATGTCAACTCTTGTCAACTTTTGTCAACATTTGTCAACTTTTGTCAACTTTCGTCAACTTTTGTCAACTTTTGTCAACTTTCGTCAACGTTTGTCTACTTTTATGGCTTTTGTCGACTTTTGTTAACTTATAGCCACTTTCGTCATCTTTTGTCAATTTTTGCCAACTTCTATCAGCTTTTGTAAAATTTTAACGACTGTTGTCAACTTTCGGAAATTTTTGTCAACTTTTGCCAACTTCTGTCACCTTTATGAACTTAGGCCAGCTTCCGTCAACTTTTCTCAACTTTCGTCATCTTTTGTCAACTTTTACTAACTTCTGTTAACTTTTAACCACTATTGTCAACTTTTGCCAAGTTCTGTCACTTTTATGAACTTTTGTCAGCTTTCGTGAACTTTTGTCAACTCTTGTCAACGTTTGTCAACTTTCGTCAACTATTGTTAATTAATGTCAACTAAGTATTGTCAACTTTTTGTCAACTTTTTTCATATTTTGTCTACGTTTGTCAACTTATGTCAGCTGTTTGTCAACTTTCGTCAACTTTTTCCATCTTTTGTCCAGTTTCAACTTTTGTTAACTCTTGTCAACTTTAGTCAACTTATGTAAACTCTTGTCAACTTTTGTCAACTTCTTGTTAACGAAAGCTGACAAAAGTTCATAAAAGTGACCAAAGTTGACAACAGTGGTTAAAATATGATAAAAGCTGACAAAGCTGAGAGAAGTTGGCAAAAGTTGACAAAAGATGACGAAAGTGGCTATAAGTTCACAAAAGTCGAGAAATTATACAAAAGTTGACAAACGTTGACAAAAGATGACAAAATGTTGACGAAAGTTGACTAAGGTGACAAACAACCACAAGAGTTGACAACGGTCGATAAAAGTTGACAAAGATGACAAATGTTGACGAAAGTTGACAAAAGTTCACCAAGGTTAGGTTGACATTGACACGAGTTGACAACAGTCGATAAAAGTTGACACAGGTCGATAAAAGTTGACAAAAGATGACAAAAGTAGACAAAAGCCGACGAAGGTTAACAAACATTGACAAGAGTTGATAAAAGTTGACAAAAGTTGACAAATATTGACGAAAGTTGACAAAAGTTGACCAAGGTTGACAAACATTGACAAGAGTTGACAACAGTCGATAAAAGTTGACAAAAGATGACAAAAGTTGACAAATGTTGACGAAAGTTGACAAAAGTTGACCAAGGTTGATAAACATTGACAACAGTCGATAAAAGTTGACAAAAGATGACAAAAGTTGACAAATGTTCACAAAAGTTGACCAAGGTTGACAAACATTGACAAGAGTTGACAACAGTCGATAAAAGGTGACAGAAGTTGGCAAAATATAAGAAAAGTTGACAAAAGTTGACAAGAGTTGACATAAGTTACCGAGAGTTGGCGAAAGTTCTCAAAAGTTTACAAAACTTGACAACAGTCGATAAAAGTTGACAAAAGGTGACAGAAGTTGGCAAAAGATGAGAAAAGTTGACAAAAGTTGACAAGAGTTGACATAAGTTACCGACAGTTGACAAAAGTTCTCAAAAGTTTACAAACTTAACAAGAGTTGACAACAGTCAATAAAAGTTGACAAAAGGTGACAGAAGTTGGCAAAAGATAAGAAAATTTGACAAAACTTGACAAGAGTTGGCATAAGTTACCGAGAGTTGGCAAAAGTTCTCAAAAGTTTACAAAACTTGACAAGAGTTGACAACAGTCGATAAAAGTTGACAAAAGGTGACAGAAGTTGGCAAAACATGAGAAAAGTTGACAAAAGTTGACAAGAGTTGACATAAGTTACCGAGAGTTGACAAAAGTTCTCAAAAGTTTACAAAACTTGACAAGAGTTGACAACAGTCGATAAAAGTTGACAAAAGGTGACAGAAGTTGGCAAAAGATAAGAAAAGTTGACAAGAGTTGACAACAGTCGATAAAAGTTGACAAAATGTGTCAGAAGTTGGCAAAAGATGAGAAAAGTTGACAAAAGTTGTCAACATTTGTCAAAAGTTAATATAAAGTGACAACAGTCGAAAAACGTTGGTAAACATTTTTTTGCATTCTAAAAGATCGCGGACTGTCCGTGGCGCATGCAACAAAAACAAACACGACCACTCGGACGCGGCACCCGCGACTGATTGTTTGCGACATTCGCTTCGGGGCCTTGTTGAGGCGTGCGTGTGTGTGAGTGCGTCGTTTCGATCGTTTTGTACGTAGTTTCCATACTGCTTTAGCCCTATATATGCTGTGCTATTTATGACCTAATATTAAAATATCAGCCTTTATAAAACTGTTGCATTTTTGGTCCCTCAGCTCTCGGACTACCATGTTGGATCTCAAAATGTTTTATCCCAAGTGACTTGCTCATACTAATCACATAATTTTTCTACACTTTCACTTCGTGACAATCCTTTTTCGATGTCGGATGTGAAGAACGATGGGGAATAGATAGGATTACCAAATAACTGACCAGGGATTGCTTAATATTTAATACTAAGATGGAGCTCTGGAAAGTTTACTGCAGGCGACAAATTCCTGTCACATTATGTCTCTCTCTCACTTAATGGGAGTAGAGAGCGTTTCAACTAAAAGTTCCCTTCGCCGTAATGTTCGCTCCACTGTCAGTGTCACTGTCAGTGCTTAAATTCGTGTTGCCAGATTGTGAAGATTATATTACCTAATAATGTAATCGGTATTTTACCGTATAATAAATACGGTAAATACCGATAATTACGGGTAAATCTGTACACATAGCAACCCTCAACGCTGTTTTGACAGATTAGACAGTGGAGCCAACATAACGGCGAAGGGAACTTTTAGTTGAAACGCTCTGTAACAAGAGATGCAAAAATTGCTATAATAAGCAATGTCATAATGTTTACTTGTAAACCTTAACTTTTCAAGAGTGTGAGGCCTTTTATATATATAAATATATAAATACACAGAGTGGTTATGCCAATGGACCAATGGTGCATTTGACACATTGAAATCCACTTTACAATAAATATGTCAACATTTGAGGCTTAATGTATCTGAATAAACTATTTGTAACCAAAACGCATTTTTGTTTTATTTCTGTATTTACATAGGTTTTATTTTAATGGAAACTGACACGGTTGGCTACATCACCTACATACAACATCCGTGTTGTCAGCCCATAACACCTTGGTGAACTAGGCGCCATGTCAGTACTTCCCTATGGTTGATTGCACAGATAATAGGCAAGATTGATCAATCCGTATCCATACGGAAGCCTATTACTGAGCCTACGCCATCTGTCTTGTCTGTTTGTCTGTCCGTCTGTCCGAAGGGCTGTAAGTCTTGAACCGTAATAGGTAGCCTGTTGAAATTTTCAGAGAATATGTGTTATTATGGCCGATATAACAACAAATAATAAAAAATAAGAAAAAGTAAAAAATTCACGGGGGTCCCCATACAAGAAACTAAAAAGTGTATCCGCGCCATCTACCGAAAACTATTTAGATAGCCGTTTCAAGCGACCTTTTATTCGGTGCGGCGGTACCAACCCGAGCGGGTTAAAAAAGGTAAGAAGGGAAAGGACCTCTAGGTTTATGTGGAATCCGAACCACGGCCAGCCTCCAACGGTCGAGTGGTCGGTCACCCATCCATCTACTGACTGCGCCCAGGTGTGCTCATGATCCAACCGACCGCACCACTAAGCTACAGAGGCTGACAAAACTACTTATAAAAAAAAGATAAAAAATTACATAATTAAAATATATTAAAACTTGTTTTAATTTTTTATTTGTATTCATCTTCAACGCTTACAAAATAAACAATGATTTCCTATGTACCAGGGGCGTGCATCCCATAAAGGCAGAAAAGCACTGCCTACCCTGAGTTAAAGACCCAATTCCACCTATCCAAACAATCAAATTAAAACATATAGAACTACTCAAGTTCACGACAAAACGTATGATTTAAAATTGGCGCGCGCTCCTCCCTCTCGGCGCGGCCGCTCGCGCGGAAGCAACGCCACCGCGCGGCAAAGGCAGACAACACGACTACCTGGTGGTCACTCACACTATTACTCAAATCCTGCGTCATTATATGCTGGAATTTTGCGTGTGTATGCGTGTTTCGATGCGCGGTTTAGTACGCCAGGGCAGGACTGCCTTTCACTAACACCACAACAATGCCTCGTAACGTAGGTGTAGCTGGTCTAGCATCGTTCGCGCGCGCGCGCCGCCGCCGGCGCGGCGGCGCAATTGTCTGGTAACAGTTTATAAAGAAGTGTTATAATCTTTTGTTTATGTTTTTACAAATAAAAAAAGTACCGCCCCTCTTCTCTACTTATTTCTATTTCATCTTTTTGTAGTCAATATTCACTGCACTGCATACTCTTTATTGAGATTGGTTTTGTTTAAATCACTCAAAAGGCGTTTTTAAGTCACCCTTAGTATCTGTATTTATGACATTGTGTAGTTAATTAAAATTTATTCATTTTATGGATATCTGAGCTGCAATGAAAAAAAAAATTTGCTGGACAGAACGTCTTCATGTGGACATGAAGAAGATGTAAGAGACGAAAACCGGGCTGAGGTAAAAATTAAAATTAATTAAACTTGTTTCTAAATTAAGTACTTATTTTGAATCTTAATTGTTGCCTGCCTACCCGGTCTTAAATGTCTATGCACGCCACTGCTATGTACTATACAAAAATACTTACTAAGATCGCAACTCATCGCATTAATTCAAATAGATATGACCCAAGACCCAATCACTCATTATTATATGCATATCTTTTCAGATATTATGAGAATAGTGCGAAAATGTATATGGTTCGATTTGAGTCGCCGGTACAGAATCTTCTCGGAGGTCATATAGGCTGGTGGGAGCACTTACTCTGGCCCGTCTGACTCGGGTATCCGTATTGCATAAAAAAACGGACCATAAGACGTATGTTGAGAGATATTAGGTTGTGGCAGAGTAGGTTGTAGGATGTTCAATCAGTAAAGAAAAACAATTTTTTATTCGCATGTCACCTAACCTAAGACATTTAATATATGTAATGTTTTTACATAATATGGCCTTGTTATTGCATAGAAGCTACCGAGCGACCGATCTGTATTCTGGAAGACGGTTAACCCGGCAGTTCCCAGTAGTCTTACCGAGTAGTCTTACCAGTTGCGTATAAAATAAGTAACTAAGGGCGAGGCCGAAGACCGAGTTTCGTTCGCGTAAACGATATTATATTCTATCGAAGAAGGTATATTGTTTACGTGAACCCAGCTCGGCCTTCGGCCTCGCCCTTAGTTACTTACATTCATCAAGAAAGAATATTGTTTACCTGAACGCAACTCGGCCTTCGGCCTTGCCTTTGGTTACTTACTTTCTCCGAGAAGGTTTATAGTCTTTCTGAACGCAGCTAGGCCTTCGGCCTCGCCCATAATTGCTTACTTTCTTCTTTTGAAATACGAATTTCGGGTTAGAATAGAGCGAAGCCACGGGCAACAGCTAGTTCACCATATATTTATTACATTGTGATTGTTGCAATATTGTTGATTATAGCTTTTGCCTGCTGCTTCGCTCGCGTGAAAGTCGTATTTAAAAAGAAACGTATGAAAGAAGGCCGAGCTACGTTCAGGCAAACGATAAACCTTCTCCACGAAAGTAAGTAACGTTTGCATGAGAGCCACATCTTAGCGTAACGGGAAGTGAATTTTATTTAGCCTATCCTGTGTCACGTGCAGTTAAATGTGCTTGTACTAAGTTTCATCGAATTCGGTTTAAGAGTTATGGAGGAACATACAATACATACAGAAAATATTTCTAAAAATAGTCAATTTAGTTTTAGTATCATACATAGAGTCTACAAACGCAGTATCTCATAAAACAAATTAACTTACTCCATGACCATACCTTACAGATTTATTATTAGTATTGATTGAATATAACAGAGGATCATATCATTTGAAGCAATGTGATACTAGTATACTATATTATAGTATACAAAACTCTTAGATATGTAAAACAATCATATTGGCGTCACTAGATTTATACTTCACCTTCCTCTAAATGCTCAACTCAATTTCTACATATTTATTAAGATATTCACAAGCTTAAACGTAACATAGTCATACATAACAAAGGTGACCTTAAACATATTAAGGGTAATTAAACAAATACGACCAAACTTTTAAGGGGTCATTCTGGACTCAAAATGGACAACATTGTCATTTTTGTTTTCGAAATTGTGAAAACATTTTACCAAGCATTTGCGTGGCAGATAATTTATGTGGCAGGTGGTCGAGTGGAATCCCAATGCCAATTCCAGATTTGCTGTGAAATGGCCGTATCTTTTGATTGCGCTGACTTAGAAGCTTGAGGGGGTTAATCTGTCGCTAAAACTAGCCGGGTCCCAAATAAGAATGTTGGCGAAATTGGAAAAAAAAAATTGAATTCTCCATACATTTTCGTAAATACCGTAACATCAAAATATTTTTTTTATTTTGCAACCATTCTTTTTTTGGAAACTAGCTAGATTTCGAGACAGTTTAACCCCCTGAAATATGCAGCATGTTAACCCAAAATCACCCAGTATTAGTTAAAAGAAAAATTATGAGGTTATTTCGGAAAACACAGAATTAACTGTTTGTCTATAAATAAAAGAAAGAAAAACTAAGAAACACTTTACAAAAAAAAATAATAATACAGCAACCGACTTGTACCTTATATCTACTTTACATCTTCGAAATAATTAATGTGTTAAGCTCTTCTGCTCACAAATGGAACTAAGATTATTGTTCCTTCTTTCACCTTCTGAAGATTCGCCCGTCGTCAACATTCAACATACTTTTATACACTTTTCACCTGCTCAGTGAGGTGGTGGTTCGTACATTGAATTTATACAATCTAAGGTTGGTGCCGTTCCTATTATAATTTTCGAAGCACATCTTTATAGGGTTTCGGAGACGACCGTGAGTAAACTTTTTTTTTTAAGTAAAAAAAGTTTGTAAGCCGCAAAATCTTTAATCACAATATTATCTTTAGCTTGGAGCCACACTAGGCTAAAAATGTCGAACGTGACAATGAACGTTGAGCTCTGTGTGACGCGAAATAGAAATTTGCGTGTGGTGCGGCACCAATTAGGCCAAATGTGGGGTACCTAATTTCTGAAAATCAGACAACAATTTAATTTCTTACATTCCTTAAAATATATTTTACAAGATCTTCTATTTGAGCAATAGTTACAGCTTGTGAAAATATACATTTTTTTACATTTTATTATCTGTGGCAAATCAGAAGGCATTGACAGTTCGCGCATTGACAGTGGCGCCATCTGCAGCCGGTCTCGTTAGAGATAGCGACACAATGTGGGCGTGTGTGTGTTCATCGCACCATTGACACAGTTGGCTCCATCACCTACAACATCCGTGAAGTCAGCCCATAACACCGGGTGAGCTAGGTGCCATGTCAGTGCTTCCCTTCGGTCGTGCCGGCTACACTGGACGGAAAACACAAACTATTTACATAGCCGTTTCGACCGACGTTTCAATCAGTGCGGTGGTATCAACCCGGGCCGGTTGAACCCTACCACCTAGTAAGGTAAGAAAAGAAGGGACCTACAATTTCGTTCGTTTTAGTAATGTTTTTGTCGTCTGCAAACTGCAGTCGTGTTCGCACAATGATTGAATATACATCGAGGTGAGGAATAACAAGCTAACCAAACACATGTGAGGCTCTGTAAACAAAGAGCATATTCGGATTCAGCGCTTGCATAAATGATGACTTCAACGTTGAATAGGACGAGTCATTCAAATAAAAAATACATTTTTATTTTAAGTAGATACAATATTTTATAAACCACTTTTTTTTTTACTAAATATATTTCTTTTGACAGCAATCTGACAGTTAACAGCTGAGTGTCACAAGGTGCCTTCTGATTTGCCACGAACAATACTTTGGCTTAGCACCATGTCAGGTGGCTGGTCATGTCATGTGCCATAAAAAAACTAATATTACCTATTACAATGAACATACCTAGGTTACAATGGTAATTAATAATTACAAATGAATTTATTTATGTGATTTATTATCAGTTACAAAAATATGGCTTTGAATATACTTAAATTAATAAATATTGAAGCTTAATAGCTATAGTCAAAAAGATAGTAAGTTGAACATATGTATAGTGTTGGCTACAACACGGCTGTATCCAAGAACATTAAATATTCTTGGCTGTACCAACCCCTGTGGCGCTGTGCGGAGGGGTCGAAGGGAACACGGACGCACACATAGTAGCAGAAAACAAAAAGGATATAATCCATTTTGGTACCGTGTGGAGCCCGTACTTAAAAAGAATAGCCCCACTGCATCTCTCCCCGAGCATGTCGTAAAAGGCGACTAAGCGATCAGGACAAGGCGTCGTGCTAAAGGGCGATGGGTTAGCCACCTCTCACCTTGGCACGGTCCGTCCGCCGAGTCACGCAGCAGGTGGGCCTTCGCGCCCTACTTGCTGCTTGATAGTTATCTTGTCATTTACAAGAGTACTTGCAGCACAACACCGATTACTCTGCTTACCCCCATTATCAGTATACAGCGTGTGGTATGTATGTATGTATGGTACAGATTTCTTTTACCCGGCTATCAATGAAACTAGGCTTGCTTTGCAGGCCTCACCTCAGTGCCGGATTAACCCAGCGAAAGTCCTGTATCAAATTATGTCAAGGGGCCTTTACCTTAAGGATCAATCACCATCACCAAAGACTGGAGGGTGGGGGGGGAGGGGGGGGGGGGGGGGGGGGGACCATGCACTCATACAACAACCCCTCCCTTCCCCCTTCCGGTTCGCCGAAAGCTCAGACATATAAGGTCTTTCATTAGTAGTTACCTTTACGCTAAGAGGTGTATGTATGTATCAGATACTGATCACGTTCCCACACCCATTTTTTATTTCGGATATCAATTACCAACCCATCCTACTAAAATAATAGTTTATTGAACAATTATTTCATAGCACGGGTAGGGTTTTTTTTTTTTTTTTTTTATGGAACCTGACACGGTTGGCTACATCACCTACAACATCCGTGATGTCAGCCCATAACACAGGGTGAACTAGGTGCCATGTCAGTGCTTCCCTTCATTTCATGTCAGTCAGGTATTTGATATCTTTAAAAAAATAAATTGGTATGGGAACGTGATCAGTATCTGATACACATACACCCCTAAGTGTAAAGTTACCTACTAATGAAAGACCTTATATAAATTCGGAATTTATTCTGTCGAAGTGCGGGGCTCCCGGAGACACGGTGCCCAGAGCATTTGCTACTCCAGTTATACCGGCAAAAGCGGCGGGTGGCCGAGTGGTTTGGGCATCGGCTTCCCATGCGAGAGGTCCGAGGTTCGAATCCCGTCGGCGTGTACTAATTTTTGTAATAAGTTTTTTCTGACGAAAAAATTTACCCACATACCTACACCTGCTGCTTCACCGTTCGGAACCGGTGTAAAACTGTAGGTCCCTTCCCTTGCCCCTTACTAGATGGTAGGCTCAAATTGTAGGCAACTGGGTTGGTACAACCGTACTGGATGTAAGATGGCCGCATAGCAGCCTTGGTTGTGTTCTCCTCTAGTCCAGCAATCCAGGGAAGTCTCTGGTATGGCACCTACCTTCTCGGAGGTAATATTGGCTGGTCGGAGCATGCGCTTTGGCCCCTCCGACTCAGCCACCCATACCGGATTACATAAAAAAAGAAATACCGCTAATCTGGCACTGCCTCACTAATCCGATTAATTTTTATTATGAAGGACAAGCTCCAAGCCATAGCTGTGAGGAGATACAAGAAGGAACATATTATAGTGCGACAAGGCTTGAAATGAACGTGGATGACGTTTGTGCGTGGGCGCTGCTGCAGCATTAGGGGACGGCGGGATCGTGTTAACAGCTCCTCCGAGCACTCCCCATGGAATAAGCGATAGAACACACTTAGGGAGCCGACATCCCTACGAAGTTGCAGTGCTTCTAGATCGCGGGACACTTCGGGGTAACGCATTAGTCGCACGGCTCGACGCTGGATTGAATCCAGAGGCGCAAGCTGGTATTCGGCAGTGCCATCCCAAAACAAGCCTTTCACTGACTGAGCCGGCAGTGAAGAGAAAATTAGTACCGAGCGTCCATACAGGTTAATTAAAAAATTTAACAAAGTGATTCTTACGAGCTATTTACACTGTTAGGAACTTATGATAACCGCAGACATAGATAAAGGAAAGATCAAACTTAATTTTTTTTTTCTAATAAAAACATTGACATTAAATTGTTATGTTTAGTTATACATAACAACAACAAAAAACACATCTGGCATTATCAGATTAATGAGACAAAAGACTAACAAGAAACAATGCAATTCGAAGAGTATCATACAATAACGATTGGTGTTATCACAAGTCGAGGTGAGTCCACGAAATCTGGAACAAACATAAATATAAATGTGAGTACTGGAATGTCCTTCATCAATACTAATATAATAAATCTGGAAGGGATGGTCATGGATTAAGTTACTTTGTTTTATGAGATATTGCGTTTGTAGACTCTAGGTATGATACTAAAACTTAAATTGATCATTTATAGAAATCTTTTCTGTATGTATGTGCCTACATAACTCTTAAACCGATCATCTGAATTTGATGAAACTTAGTACAAGCACATTTAACTATACGAGACACAGGATAGGCTAAATAAAATTCAGTTCCGGTTATGCTAAGATAGCATAACTGTAAAAGCACGCAGAGTCTAGGGTTAACAAAGCTCTTTGACATTGTATCACGTCGACCTACTGAGAACGAATGAAGGCATTCTGCAGATTTATGGCTTCAACGGCTCCGTTTTTCAAGCGCCGATATTGGATGTATAAAGTACAAGCTGTGCCCGCGGCTCCGCCCGCTCTCATATTTCACTTCACTGCTAACCTCATAAGCTATTTAGCGTGATAGTAAGTAGCCTATAGTTGATGGGAAGAATCAAGCTATCCGTAGATTTTTTTTTTATTAAAATCGGTTCAGTGGTTCTCGAGTTATAAGCGGACATACAGACATACACTCAGACACTCAGACAGAAAGCAGACGTTGGATTTTATTAAAGGTAAGGATACAAGGTGTTTCGTTAGTCATTTCAATAACTTCGGGAGGGTTGCATACGCACTCAAACACTTTACGCAAAAAAAACATGTTTATAGGAGCATTTTTTCTCCTAACAAAAAAAATAAAATCAAATAAGTAGCTGTAAAAACCAATCATAGTGACCTTGTGACTCACTTAAAACAAATAGCTGTTCTGCATTTGAACATAGTACGGTCATTGACCCCGTACAATGCAAGTTATCTACTGTTACATACAAGTTAATGTTTAGGTGGCAAACATGTTTTGTTAAATTTCTCGAAAAGTAATGCTAAAAACATATAATTGTTTTTGTGTTACCTGTTTATTTGAGTGTGTATGTAACCCACCCGAAGTTATTGACATGACTAACGAAACACCTTATATATCGATGCAAACAAAATGGTGACTCACATGCGACGGAAGCGCGGCTGGTGTCAGTAGCGAGAGTTCTGGTGGAATCTATGCCTGGGACTGTTGAACCACATGCGGGGCGGCGTCCACAGCGGACGGAACTGGTGACGCGGCCGGGGCACGATCGGCCCCATGCGCATTAGACTCGGCACTATCGGTGGGTTCAACTGTAAACGGCCACTTTGTGAACGCAAAGTCAAAATCAGAAGCTAAATCACACGGTGGCTGGGTTTGAACCGATCGGTACCACCGCACTGCCATCTTGATGCCCTTAGTCATCTTTTACGGCGTGCACCGGGAGAGGTATTTTTTTTTTTTTATGGAACTGACACGGTTGGCTTCATCACCTACAACATCCGCAATGTCAGCCCATAACACCTCGGTGAACAAGGTGCCATGGCAGTGTTTCCCTTCATTTCATGTCGGTGTGAGGTGCAGTGGGACTATTCTTTTTAAGTACCACACTGCACACGGTACATCTACAATATGTGATAATAAGCACACCTGGGCGCGGTCAGTACTTGAATGTGTGACCACTTGACCGTTAGAGGCTGATCGTGGTTCGGAATCCAAGTAAAACTGTAGGTCCCTTCCCTTCTTACCTTGCTAGGTGATATGGTTTATACCCCCCCTGGGTTGATACCATCGTACTTAATGAGATGTCGGTTGAAACGGCTATGTAAATAGTTTGTGTTTTCCATCCAGTTAAGCCGGCAAGACCAAAGGGAAGCACTGACATGGCACCTAGTTCACCAAGGTGTTGTCGGCATGACATCATTGATGTAGTAGGCAGTGGCGGCTCTGTCCAATGAATTGTAGTGAGGCACCACCTACATAACAGCATTTTATTAATGTTGTATTGCAGTTTTCATTTCGAGGACAGGACATGCCCAAAGTCTAGCAATAAATAAACATCCATGTTGATTTTTTTTCTTTACCTTCAAGATAATTAAGTGAGGCGGCGTGAGGCGGCGCCTCACTTCCTTCACCTGGGGAACCGCAGTAGGTGATGTCACCGGTAGTAGGTGATGTAGCCAACCGAGTCAGTTTACATAAAAAGAAATAAAAAAACAGTCTTTAGCGTGTTGGGAAAACATACTCACCGGATAAGTGGGGTATTGCGTCGTGTCTGGCGAAATTCTAAATCTGTGCTCCGGCCCATTGTTTCTCAACGCATTCACCGACATTAGCCCGGGCGCCTGCGGTCTACAGCCCATTGCATTATTACTCTCTCCTCTACTCCATACGTTCCTTTCCTTTCCACTAAAACATTCAGGTAAATCCGTGCGCTGTCTCTCGGGCTCCGAGTCGTTCTGTCTGTCGCCCGCTTGCGTCTTACAATTTTCAACCATCTCTGTGAGCCGCTTGGAAATCTTCAAATTTAACGACTTCAACACGTTAGCAAAGTCCTCAATTACCTTCTTATGCCCGAGTATGACCGGGGACGTTTTACAAACGACATAAGAAAATGTCGCTCGCACTAAAGCTAAGTTCAGGGGAGCTTCGCAAGCTTTCTTAACCAGCAGAAGAGCAGTATTGATATCTACGGACTCAGTCAGTCTTCCGGCAATGGAAAGAAGCTTGATACAGACGTGAGTATGGTTGGAACGGCTCCGAGATATAGCTTTTAGCAACACGTGAACGAATAATCGTCCATCTTCGAGTCTGTACGCGAGTAGATCTATGCATTTCTCCAGAGCGGCGACGTCGCTGATGCCAGCTAGCGCTCTATCCATAGCGGCCAGGTAGGTGCCCGTGCGGTAATAGTCTATCACCACCTCCAGCAGGAACCGCACTTTATTTTTCGCTATGAAGCAGTCCATGAACAGCTGAGCGTAATCATTAAAAAGATGCGTATTCGTCAATAGATTTTTCATATTCAAATATTCGGCAATACAAGTGCGCCGGTTGCAATTATTATGCAGCTCCTTAACCCTGAGTAAGTGTTGTTCGAGCGTCGCGTGCCGCTGTCGACAACGTCCGGTATTGCAGTTGTTGAGTAGGTTATGGATGCATATATTACTGAAAAGAGTCGATCGAGTAAATCCAGGATCGCAAAACATGAATTTGACATTTGTGGGCAGAACTATCGGGGGCGCGCGGTCGTCGTCGCTGTGCTCACTCTCCGAGGAAACATCGTCGAGCGCGGCCGCAGCGGCGGGCGGACAACGGACCGCCGGGACGGGAGGCGGACTAGGGACCGCCGGGATGGGGGGCGGGGAAGGAGATGGCGCGGGAGCGACCGGCTTGTCGATATCGTTCGGGCCAGAAGTCGAGTCGGCATTTTTTCTTTCGCACATAAATTTGTGACGCTGCCTCCTGTTGCACTGATACGATTCAATACTCTCGGCGTACAATGAGATGGCATCTTCGTCAATATCCGACTTACGAGATTTTTCATTTACGGGAACGGAAGCTTCCACATTTTTAGAGTCCGCCGGAACAGTTTTTGGCATTTGGGGTTGTGTAAAGTGTGAACGGTCTTCCGTTGCCTGGAAAGATAGTGCAGGTTTCACTACACTGGAAGCGGTGAGCGTTTTCTGCGCTGAATTCTCTGTACTTGAACTATTCGTCGTTTCGTTTGTTTGGTTTTTTTCAACTTCAATTGGAACAGAAGTCACAGTCGCATTTGAGCTATTCTTATTTGAAACACTCTTTTGAATGTCTTTAAACTGCACTTTAGTGTTGGCTTGTACAGTTGCTTTCATATTGGATTTAATCAGATGACTCTGTTGGGTTTCTTGCTGTACACTTCCATCGGAGAGTTTTTCAATTACACTAGCAATACTTTTGTTTGTATTGCTGAATAATGTTTTCGAATTTGGCTCGGTGGTCACACTATTTGGTAAGTCACTGGCTCTGTTTTTATTGTCAAATGAAATGTTTGAATCCAACTTGGTGGAAAAATTTTTTCTTAAGTCGTTAACGAAAGAAATTTTAAAATTGGGCTTTGTCGCAAAACTTTTCGTTAATACGTCGTATCTAATTTTGTTGCTACTTGTCGATACTTTCGAACTTTCCACATGCGGCTTGCTATTGGAATTCGAGTAAGTTTCTCCGGAGCTTAATATGTTAAAATTATTGTTTGCCATGATCATGCCTAGTATCTCTCTCATGAGGTCAGGGAATGACCTGTTGGTGTTGTCCGAACATTCCGAAAGCTGTAGGGCGGGAAAGTTTAACATGTCTGAATACTTTTCCGAGCTGTTGGGTGTGCGTTCGACAACATCGAGCGATGTATCAGAGGACGAGCTGTCGCTGGAGCTACTCGAGCTGCTAGAAGAGC
Organism: Nematopogon swammerdamellus; assembly: GCA_946902875.1. NCBI lineage: Eukaryota > Metazoa > Arthropoda > Insecta > Lepidoptera > Adelidae > Nematopogon > Nematopogon swammerdamellus. Next base: position 1,086,315 of record OX336356.1, on the reverse strand, counting down.
TTTCGCTCGAAGAGGCCAAGGTTTTGGGCACCTCAGCGAGTTTGGAGCTCTTCGTTGAGGGATGCTCTTTTCTGTCCTTCAGCCTTGTGAGCCTTACGGTTGGAATTTTACCATCCAGAGTGTGAGTGAGGACCCCGGACGCAGATCTGGCGGTAGTGGACACTATTGCCCAGGAGGTCGAGGTGCTAACCGATGTAACATCGCTACACTCGTCTGCTTTCTTGGGGCTGACACTCTGCAAGACTCCGACGGCCGGCTTCGCGTTTTGCTTGCCGTTTGATTTGTTTGCGAAGTGCTGTGGCGGTGGTTGAATTGCTGCAGGCTTTGTTGAAAGCTTTGGTCTTTTCTTTGTTGATTTTTCAACTGTATGAGTTATAGCTGGGACGGCTGGTACTTCTGAAAAAAAATCCCATACAATTTACGTGGGTAATATTTTTAGAGCTTCAAGCAACATGTTTGACCATGGCTAGGCATTTTGATCATGACTTTGAACAAGTCTAAAACAATGATATGTGGCATCAAGAGGAAGCATTTCAATATTAAATTATTTAGTCGACGTGACGTGACGTTAGTATCATTCATCTCTGAAGGGGTATGACGCTACCATTTGGGGACCTTAATTTTTTACTTTTTGTTTTTTTTTCTATTTGTTAGGATATCTGCCTATATTGCCTTGCTCTATATTACGGTTCAAAAGATACAGCCCTTTAAATGTAGGACGGACGGACCGACGGTGTAATCTTAGTAATAGGGTCTCCAAAATATCAAGAAACAAACACAAGTTTTTTTTTTTTTTTTTTTTTTTTATTGAAACTGACACGGTTGGCTACATCACCTACAACATCCGTGATGTCAGCCCATAACACCGGGTTGAACTTGGTGCCACGTCAGCGCTTCCCTTCAGTCGTGCCGGCTACACTGAACTGGACGGAAAACACAAACTATTTACATAGCCGTTTCGACCGACCTTTCATTCAGTGCGGTGGTACCAACCCGGGCGGGTTAAACCCTACCACCTAGTTATATAAGAAGCGAGTCACATCCCTTAGTGAACAGCGTTTCTATTATTCTTACTCACAATCTAAATCAAGTAGATGGGAAATGCAAATATTTGTGGGATACATCTCCACTAATACCAATACAGTAATACCCCGCTTTACGCGAGGGATGCGTTCCACAAGAAATCGCGTTAAGTGAAATTCGCGTATATCGGGGCTTGATAAAAAGAGAAATAAATATGCACATTATTGCACATACATACATACTTATTCAATCTTTAATTTTGAAAATTACTAATTGCTTAATACCATTTTTAATTTCACACGAAAAAACAAATAATTACTAATTAGTTAATACAATTTTAGTTTAACAACTAAATAAAACAACTAAAAAATGCTTAACATAAGCATTAGTTTTACGAAAATAAACAACCAAAGTTTTTTTATTTGAGTTTTCTCTTCGTTCTTGCAAAATGCGCTCGTGACATTAAACACTATTTTTGATTATTTGACGCACAGTTATTATTATTATTATAATATCTTTATTTTCACGTTTTTTGATACATATTTACATTAATTTTATATAATTATAAAATAAAATACCTCTACAAAATTAATACAAACAGACAAAAACAAAAAACGGTATTCTCGCCGGCGGCGGGAGGCGGACCTCCAAGCACGCCGGCGGGTGCAGGCCGTGGCGTTATTATTATTATTATTTATAGCACTAACAGCTTGAAGCTGATGCGTGCATATCATTTTTTTTTTCTTCAGAGTGCACTTGTTTTAATTTAATAAGTTCTTTTTTTTTTTTAGGCTATTTACATTATATTAGTGAATTTTGTTTTTTCTTTTTTTTTCTTTTATGTGTTTATCTAATTGGTTTTTAAATCCATTTACACTTTTAGCACTTATGACCTCCTGCGGTAGTTCGTTCCAAGAGTCCACTACTCTGTTCACCAAGAAGTGTTTCCTTGGGTTAGAATGGAATGCTGAGCGGTTTAGCTTTAAGCTGTGTCCTCTAAGATGTGCATTGGTATTTTTTGTGAACATTTCTTTGAGATTTGGCAAGTCATAGTAGCCATTGAGGATTTTGTATGTTTCAATGAGATCTCCTCGTTGACGACGCTCCTCTAGGCTGCTAAGTCCTAGTGCTTCGAGTCGGCGTTCATAGTCTTGTTTTTGAGCTGTGGGACCATTTTTGTGGCTCGTCTTTGAACGCGTTCCAAAAGATCTACATCCTTCCTGAAGTATGGATTCCAAATCTGAAAGGCATATTCCAATAATGGGCGAACATAAGTTTTGTATAGTTTAAGGAATAGCTCTGTAGTTATGTAAGAGAACGCCTTCCTGATCATGTAGAGTAAGGAGTTGGCTTTCTTGACAACTTCTATAATGTGTGTCTCCCACTTGAGATCATCTGATATTGTCACACCGAGATCGCGTTGCGTTTTCACTGCCTGTACTGTTAGGGGGGCTAACGTTACTCGCGTCCGTAGGAATTACCATCTAACTCCCTACACGTGCTCCCTGGGTGGTGCTAAAAGAGTAATAACGCCGAGTATCGGGCGGCGGTTGACTAACCCGACAACCACCAGCCCGCTGGTGGCAGCCGCTGGGAGCTGGGAGGAATTAAATAGCCTTCAAATCCTGGGCGGAGAAGGAAAACTCCGTTAAACACAAACCCGGGAGCCAACACTCGTCAGCCTCAGAGGGTAGCTGTTGGCTAGGAGAAGGAAACTCTGAATTAAAACCGTACAGAGGTATGGGGCCCTCTGTAGCTATAAACCCACAAAACACCTCGATGAGCGACACAAATCAAGAGAAATTACCCCAGGAGGGTACCAGCCGCGCTGGAGAATCCCTCCCTGAGCATAGCTCAGGCTGCCCCGCGTATTCTGGGGGGGGCAACTTTGTGCCACATCCACAAGAAATCTCGTCTCGCAATCCGGCTGACCACCGTCGTCTTCCAGTACCCGGGCTGGAAGGCGTGATATCTATTACCGAAGGCCACGTAGCAGTGGGCCGCCAGGCTGCTGCGTTGGCAAATGCTGCTGGGGAGCAAATGGAAATTGCAAGTACCCACTCTCTCTATGAGAGAGCGGGCACACAGACTGCCCCGTCAGTCAATGTTTCCGGCCTAAACAAGCAGGTTGCGAACACAGTTAAGATATACCCACCGAAACTAATTCAACAGACCTTCCACAGGGGCATGTTTGAGACACATACAAGAAGTCAGTCACTGAATGATCTATCAACCAACAATTTGCCAAAACCAAAGATACAATCGGTCGGGGATAAAGACTCCAATAGTGACATATCAAAGGTTTTCTGGCAAAGAACCCCTATACTGCGTAAAAGGGAACGGTCACCTGACTCACAAACTTCAAGCTCCAAAATACATAAGAAAACTCCGCATAAAACTAAACAAACAAAGGTTAATGAGCAACTGCTAAACACCAGACAGGGAACCCCAACAGTACCGATCCGAAATAGCTTCAGTGGTCTTGATGTGGACGCCGACAAACAGCAGTCCGACAGCCAAACAAATAAAGCAGCGAAAACACCAAAACCGTCTAAGCCACCACCAATAATTCTCTATGGCATTGACGACCTGAAAAAACTTTCGGACCTAATTCAGGAGGCCATAAGGGAAGGAACATACAGCTATAAAGTCATATCAAAAAACCAGCTAAGGATCACTAGCGATTCTGTAGAAACTTATAAAACACTTATTAGTCATATAAGGAGTAAAGGACTAATAGGTCATACTTTCACAAGAAAGGAAGAGAGGAGCTACAGAATAGTAATCAAACACCTGCATCACACTACACCAAAGGATGAAATAATAGAAAGTATTGCAGTAACAGGCAACACAGTCAGAGGAGAGATTGTCTGTGCCCGTAGTCGAACTACAAAAGAACCTCTCGACACCTTTTTCGTGAATCTTGAGCCCTCCATCAACAATAGGGAAGTAAAGAAGCTGGAATACATTTACAATCAAAGAGTCCAGATCGAAGATCCGAAAAAGGTGACAACAATTGCCCAGTGTATACGGTGCCAGCAGTATGGTCATACAAAGAACAACTGTATGAGGCCATATCGGTGTGTCAAGTGTGCAGGCAGCCATAAGACATCGGACTGTACAAAGAAGGACAGGAATACCCCAGCTACATGTGCTCTCTGTCTCGGAAAACACCCTGCAAACTATAAAGGATGTCAAGTTTATAGAGAAATATTGGCCAGGAAATTCCCAAAACCAACTTCAAAAACTCTAAATAGAAATCCTTTGGATGTCAACATTCAACCTCCTGGAATCAGTTCTAACTACCATGGAATGAACAACAGCTCAACTAGGCAACATACGGTCAAAGATACTTCCAATGAAACACCGGGTGCCAGACAAAATTATGCAGATGCAGTAAAGAATACCAGAGATCAGCGAGAATCTCAGCCAACCAATATACTAGAATCTCTTCTTATCAAACAATCGGAGAAAATTGACACTCTAGTACAACAAATAGGAAACTTAGTGGGCCTAATTACCGTACTCGTCGGCAAAATTCATTAACAACTTGAGAATTGCCGCATGGAACACTAATGGACTTGCAGCAAACAAGCACGAAGTGGAATTACTACTGGCTAATTACAAATTAGATATCTTGCTCTTATCCGAAACACATCTTACAGACCGAAGGGCGTTTACACTGAGGGGATACTCATGCTATCTTACTAATCATCCAGATGACACTGCCCACGGAGGAACTGCTATAATAATAAAAAGCAGTATCAAACATCATGAATTGTGCGAGTACCGACATGATTACTTACAGGCAACTTCCATATCAGTTGATGACTGGCAGGGTCCACTATCTGTGTCGTCCATATACTGTCCTCCAAAACATCGCATTAATGAAGAAATGTTTACCCAATTCTTTGGTACGCTCGGCCACAGGTTCCTGGTTGGCGGTGATTGGAACGCAAAACATATACACTGGGGCTCAAGAATGACATTGACAAGAGGGCGAAATCTAAAAAGATGTATGGATAGCAACAAATTGGAAGCAGTGTCGACCGGAGAGCCAACTTACTGGCCGACTGATCCAAAGAAGACTCCAGATCTTCTTGATTTCTTTGTCTCAAAAGGTATAACCGAATTGTATCATAGCATTGAATCTTGCCTGGACAGTTCATCGGATCACACACCTATTATAATGACGCTGAGTACCATGGTTGTTATAAAGCAGAAGCCTTGCACACTCTATAACAAGAAAACTGACTGGAGTGCATTCCAGGACCACCTGGAGACGAACACAAATCTACAAATTTCCCTCAAAACATCAGATGAAGTTGAGGATGCGGTATTCACCATCACGAACGCTATCCAAGAATCCGCGTGGAAATCGACTCCCTGTCACTCAGGCAAAACAAAACCCGAAAATTACCCTTTGGAGGTTAGGGAAAAGGTTGCAGAAAAACGCAGACTAAGGCGACAGTGGCAAAATGGCAGACATCCAGTAGACAGAGTAAGACTCAACAAGGCTAAACGAGAACTCAAATCACTAATCGAGAATGTCAAAAATGAGACACTACAAAACAAACTCGAAGGACTGTCTCCGACAAGACACGATGAGCACTCCCTCTGGAAGATAGTAGAGACCTCCGGGAAGCCTCAAAAGTCTGTTCCACCTCTGAGACGAGCTGATGACACATGGGCCAGAAGTTGTAAGGAGAAGGCTGACGTGTTTGGTGATTTTCTGCCACAGGTGTTTCAACCCAATGTCTCAAATGACAAGGCAACAGAGGCGGAGATTGACGAGTACCTACAGAGCGACCAGCAAATGTCTTTGCCACTGAAACTTACAACTCCAAGAGAAGTGGTAAGGCTGATCAGGCGGCTACAAAACAAACGGGCACCAGGACATGACTTGATTACAGCCGAAGTGCTTAAAAAACTGCCAAGGAAAGCTGTAGTGTTCCTGACTGTTCTTTTCAATGCCATGCTCAGACTGAATTATTTCCCGCGACTGTGGAAAGTGTCTCAGATAATAATGATCTACAAAGATGGAAAACCACCAAACGAAGTTTCCTCCTACCGACCAATCAGCCTGCTTCCCGTCATGTCGAAAGTATTTGAAACAATTCTCCTAAGTCGTCTAAAGCCAATAATGACTGAAGAAAAAATCATACCTGACCACCAATTTGGATTCCGATCCCAACATTCGACAATCGAGCAGGTACACCGTGTTGTACAAAAGGTAAGACACACATTCGAGAAAAAGGAATACTGCTCGGCGGTGTTCCTGGATATACAGCAGGCCTTTGATCGAGTCTGGCATAAAGGACTACTATATAAGATAAAGAAAACACTTCCAAACACGGTACACATGACAATAGCCTCGTATCTGGATGGGCGGTCGTTCCAAGTGAAGTTTGGAGAGGAGTACTCCCCCTTCCACGTATGCGGAGCAGGAGTTCCGCAGGGATCAGTCCTTGGCCCGGTATTGTATACCATCTACACAGCTGACTTACCGGAATCAGATAACATCCTCAGCGCAACCTATGCTGACGACACGGCATGCCTTGCAAGCAGCGTTGACCCTATACTGGCATCAAACATACTACAGAAACACCTCCACAAAGTTGATGAATGGCTAAACAAGTGGCGTATACAAGCAAGCTCATCGAAGTCCGCACACATAACTTTCACTTTGAGGCGTGGTGACTGTCCACCGGTACAGATGAAAGGCGAGACTCTACCCCACAAAACTGTCGTCAAATACCTGGGTTGTCATCTGGACAGAGGACTCTACTGGAAGACACACATTCTGACAAAAAGGGATCACCTTAAGATCAAATTTAATAACATGTACTGGCTGCTTGGTGGACGATCCCGACTTTCACTGGCAAACAAACTCCTAGTATACAACCTGATTCTCAAGCCTGTTTGGACCTACGCCATAGAACTGTGGGGGTCAGCTAGCACATCCAACACGGAATTACTCCAACGCGTCCAGAACCGAATCCTGCGATGTATTAGCAAAGCCCCATGGTTCTCTCGGAATGATGAGATCCACCAATACCTAGAAGTTCCAACTGTGAAGGAGGAAATCCAGAAGCGGTCAATAAAATATAAGATCCGCCTCCAGCAGCACGTAAATACTCTGGCGGTGGGCTTATTGGACAGAACAAACGTAGTGTCGCGACTAAAGCGGCAAAATGTACCGGCCGAGCAGTTATAATCCTGCTGCACAATTAAAGTTGAAGCTGTAGTTGATGGACAGCAGCTTCCAAAAGGAAAATTACATGCAACGAATCTGATAAAGGCTATAAAGCTGATGGCAGATGGAGCACGGAGAAGAAAAAAAAAAAAAAAAAAAACTGCCTGTACGATTTTTCCATCATTAAAGTAAGAGTGATGAGGATTTTTTGGCCCGAGGTGAAGTACAGTACATTTTCCGGCATTGAGCGACAGCAACCACACCTTTGTCCAACCCGAAATCTTGTCAAGAGTGTCCTGAATTGTTTGCTGGGCGATAATGGGGTTAGCGAAAAACTTTGTGTCATCAGCAAACAGAGAGAAGGTGAGGTGCGTTATTTCTCCCAGATCTGTTAGAAACATTCCGAAGGCTACCGGTCCGACGACAGATCCTTGTGGAACACCGCTCAGTACTTGGCGAGGTTCGGACATTTTCCCTCCGACGCGAACCCTGAACATTCTATCTGTCAGGAAATCTTGGAACCACAAGAGGAGGTTTCCTCGGATCCCAAAGTGTTCCAACTTGTGCAAAAGCCGCTTTATGGGAACTCTATCAAAGGCTTTTTCGTAATCTAAGTAGAGTATGTCGACAGCTTGTTTCCGATTCCATTCCTGCATCCATTTGTCTACACACTCGAGCAAGTTGGTTACAGTTGATCGCCTTGGGACAAATCCATGTTGTTCCTGCAGGATGATGTTTTCTCGTGCCAGGAATGCTCTTACTTGTTCGATAATGATTTTCTCCATTGCCTTGCAGACAATACTAGTTAGGCTTATTGGACGGTAGTTTGCAGCATCAAGTTTGTCACCTTTTTTGTAGATTGGAGTCACAATGGCCTCTTTCCAGTCAGTTGGTAGCTTGCCATGTTTGAATGATAGAGACATTATATGTGCCAACTGGTTGCTTACCTCTTCTGAGCATTCTTTCAGGAAGATGGCCGGGAGTTCATCAGGTCCCATGGCAGTGTTTTCTCTGAAGGACTTTAAAACTTTGAAGACTGCGGAGGGGGTAAACTCTACTGTCTCTAGTGAGTTCACTATCTTGGCAGTGACTATCTGTGGCATGGGACCATCACATTCTCTCACATACGATTTTTCAAATTGTTTTGCAAAAATGTTTGCCACTCCTAGGTAATCAGATATAATGTTGGTAGAGTTGTGTACGCGAAGAGCAGGTGGGACACCCACTTTAGAGGAGAGCTGCTTCCGAATATAACCATAAAAAGCTTTCGGCCCAGTATCTATAATGTTTGCCTCAAATTTCCGTCGTGCTTCTCTTGTCATGGTTACAATTTTGTTATTTATCTTGCGATAAGTTGTATACTCTTTGTCTGATTTATTTAATTGGTAGAGCTTCCACAAGTGCTTCTTTTTCTTGATAAGATCCAAAATTTCTTTGTTTATCCACAGTTTATTATGTGGTTTTTTGGCAGAATTGGACAGGGGTACATATTCGTTTAGGGCTTTCCTAGTGGTACTTTTGAAATTGTTCCAAGCTTCTATTATGTCAGTGTTATCATTGTTGAGCCTCTTCTCTTTTAATAATTTATTTATAGCTTTATAATCTGCTTTGAAATAATTCGGTCTGGGAAGTGTGATACATTGGTTACTGTTCTCTTGAACTATTTGTACATAAGTGATTAGAACGAGGTGATCACTCTTGCCAATGTTGGGATGATATTCTACTTTAGTACATAGATTTTCCTCATTGCACATTATAAGGTCGAGAAGTGACTCTTGCCGGTTTCGTTTTCGGGTAATTTGTTATACTTGTTGCTGAAGGTTACTATTAGTGTACATTTCTAAGAATTTATCATGTAGAGTGTTAAATCCGTTGATTTTTTCAAGTGGCCAATGAATATCTGGCAGATTGAAATCACCCATTATAAGAGTGGTGCTAGTTTCAGCTACGTGCTGCATAACTTCAAACAGTTCTTTATCAGATTCCTCTAAAGTATAGTGTGTAGGTCGATAGACTCCGCCTAGTAATAGTTTAAAGTTACAATACTCCAAGTCCAGCCATAGTGCTTCAACATTATCTCGATGATGCATAGTATTATGTTTGGCTAGAATGGGAATGTTGTTGTGATGATGGGATACATATATAGCCACTCCTCCCCACTTTATTCCTCCTCCTCTGTCTCGCCGGAACAGTGTGTATCCAGAAATATCTATAATGCTATTTTGTATGTTTGAAGTTAAGTGAGTCTCAGTTATTATTATACAGGTTGGTCTATGCTTATTTATTTCAATTAAAAACAAATCGAATTTTGCCGTAAGTGATGCCAAGTTCGTATAGTAGAAGGTGAGTTCGATGATACTAGGTAATATCACTTTTTTTGAACTAGTACTATTTTTGGAGTGTTGTTAACATATTTTATGGTGATGTTTTCCTCACCATTGGCTTTTCTCTCTGTCAACTCTTCCCTTAACTTCTTTAGTCTATCTCTTTGTTGAGGCGTGACTTGGCCGACACTGAAGTGGGTAATTTCGCCTTATTCTTAAGAATATGGATAGCTTCACGCTTACCCGCCATGACGAGCTTGAGCGGCCGCGGTGTTGTGGAGCCCGGTTCTGGCTTACCGAGGCGGATGAGGATACGGGGGCGCGACGGCTGTGGCAGTGACGCGAACACTCTCTCCACGTTGTCTGCATCCGCCTGTTTCCGTTGTTCTGAGTTCTCCGCAGTTGACTCCTCAATTCCATAAAGAATGACGTTGGAACTTCGCAGCTTCCTCTCTTCGAGTTCCTCTACCACCATGTTGAGGTTTAGAGCCTCGCCCTTCTTGCTCTTCATCTGGGATATTTCTTGCTGAAGATCACCGATGTCTGCCTTGAGTTCTCGGATGAGCTTGTTGAGTGCCGGCAGTTCGCGCAGGCTCACGTCGCAGTCAGGACAGAAGTAGCGCAATGTCGGGGCACTCAGCACGATCACTCTTAACTCTGTGGCGGCGAGCCCACTGCACTTACAACAAACTTCTCGTTTGCATCCGTGGCAAGATATTTTTGGGTTTTTTTCATCGGGCTTGGGGATTGTTTTACCGCATTTCAGACAGGAGGCCATGGTTTTAGGGAATTATTTGATTAGAGCTAGTAAAATTAAAAAAAAAATGGTAATTTTATTTATGTTTTATATGGAATGAGGGTAGTTCAATGTTTACATTCACTGGTTATAATATGAGATATTTGAAATAGGATTTGAATAGGAGTTGAAATAGGATTGACATCACTGTCCAAGCTCTGCAAGAAGTCCAACCCTGAATAAATCGTTGAGAGTGCTTCTTGGATCGGTATCGGATAGGTCGATTCCTATTGACTGGGTGTCGGGTCACGCCACGCCGCCGCATCGACCAATCGCGTAAAGCGGGGCATTTTAGCACGAAATATGAAATTCCCGTAATCGAATCCGCACAAAGCGGGGTCGCGTAAAGCGGGGTATTACTGTACCAATAATATATTCTTTATTGAACACCAATTTATAAAAATTTGGTACAACAGGCGATAAGACAGTATCCGGCCAGGGCCAGATAGTGAATCATTCATTCATAGCATTACATTAATTATTTAAGTACTTGTTTGTATGTAATGCATGCAGTGCCTTGCACAATTTGTAGATTAATTAAATAAAACAGCATTCTTCATGGTCAAAGGACGCTCGCAGAACTTCTGTACGCTAGCTACGATCCTAGTTAGTATTTCAAATTCTGTGACCTTGTTAATATTTATATTCTATACCTACATCTGGCCAGATATTCGGCCCGCGCACAGGCCGGATATCCGGTATCCGGCCAATCCACTATCCGTTGCAACACTAATTACAGTAACAATATTTACTTATAGGTATGTTTACTATTTATACTTACCCTGTACTGCTGTTGACCAATCCGCATATGGCTTAACCTTTAGCGTAATAATCGTTGCTGGATTCGGATTGCGCCATTTTGTAGATTTTTTTACAGTAACAGTTTTTTTATTAATACCTTCACCCATCAGGGCCTTACTTGTAGTTGCAGACTTTGATGGACCCTGCTTCTCGACGGCTGAAGTATCGTTATCTAAAATTGAACGGAATTGATTCTTCTTCTTAAAATTGTTTACGGTTTTCGGCAATTTTTTAAATTCAGTTTTACTCGAAGATGGCTTTCTGGTTTGATTTATTTTCTTTGATGGTTCTGGGACAGTTTCATGTTTTGGTGGACTGCCTTTGAATTCAGAAGATACAAAAAGTTGATCAATAGAAGGAACCTGAAGTACAGAATTTTGCCTTTTCTTTGCTGATGTGTTACTCTTTACTTCTGAACCGCTCTTTCCAACTGGGGTCTGAATGATTGGCTCTGAAGGACTGTGTTCATCAGAAAATTGCTGAGCCACAGACTTTCTTTTTTTCTTTGCCGTTGTCGTACTCTTTACTTCTGAAGTGCTTTTCTCAAATAGTGTCTGCAAGATTGGCTGTGAAGGACTGTCTTCGTCAAGACGTTGCTGAAACACAGGCTTCCTTTTTTTCTTTGCCAGTGTCGTACGCTTTACTTCTGAAGTGCTCTTCTCAACTGATGTCTGCAAGATTGGCTCTGAAGGACTGTCTTTGTCAGGACGTTGCTGAAACACAGGCTTACTTTTTTTCTTTGCCAGTGTCGTACGCTTTACTTCTGAAGTGCTCTTCTCAACTGATGTCTGCAAGATTGGCTCTGAAGGACTGTCTTTGTCAGGACGTTGCTGAAACACAGGCTTCCTTTTTTTCTTTGCCGGTATCGTGCTCTTTACTTCTGAAGTGCTCTTCTCAACCGGTGTTTGCAAGATTGGCTCTGACGGACTGTGTTCATCAGGTATTTGCTGAAACTCAGACTGTCTTTTTTTCTTTCCCGGTGTTGTACTCTTTACTTCTGAAGTGCTCTTCTCAACCGGTGTCTGCATGATTGGCTCTGAAGGTCTGTCTTCATCAGGACGTTGCTGAAAAACAGGCTTTCTAATTTTCTTTACCGGTGTCATACTCTTTACTTTTGAAGCATTCTTCTCAACCGGTGTCTGCATGATTGGCTCTGAAGGACTGTCTTCATCAGGATGTTGCTGAAACATCGGCCTTCTTTTTTGCTTTGCACGTTTTGTCTTATTATCCCGTGACTGTATACTTATCTTTTTAGAATTCTGAAATGCAGTTTTCTTGGTTTTCATCTTATTTTTGGTTTGAACGCTTCGGTTCTCCTTTCTTGTTATCTTTGCTGGTGTCGAATTTTCAACTTCTAAAGCGCTCTGCTCAACCTGTGTCTGAAACGTTGACTCTGAGGGGCTGTGTTCATCAGGAGGCTGCTGAAGCACAGAGTTTCTTTTCTTTTTTGCTGGTGTCATCTTACAGTCCAGTGACCGTACAATTATCTTTTTAAGATTCAGAAGTGCAGGTTTTTTTATTTTCATCTTATGTTTTACTGAAGCACTTTGGTCCTCTATTGGGTGGATTTTTGACACAACCTCCTGATATTCGGGATGAGGATGCTGATCAATGGATGATTGTCTCTTGTTCTGTACGGATGCTGTAATTGATACTGGCATATTTCCTGGTAAGGATTGAACTCCTTCTTGACACAGTTTTTCATGTAGCTGTAGACTGGAATGCAATTTTCTCTTTTTATGTAGTTGCGTACTTTCCTTTGTATTCTTTTTTCTTTTCTGACTTTGTTCCGGCGTTCGCGGAGCTTCAACTTGCACGCATTCAGCTATTTCGGGTTCGATCGCAGCGTGGCTACCTGATGCTAATTCACAAGATGACAGTTTTCTTACTTTCTCTGAAGGACACTCCATCGTTATAGTTTCCGCCGAATAGGTATGTTGCGAGAGTTCCACTAACGGTGCTTGCGAGGTCGTCGGGTGTGGGCTGAATTTTATAACTGGCCTCCTCACTCTCTTCGAATTCAAAATGTTATGTTCCAGCACGTTCGTTATTACATTTGATGTCGATTCACATTTCTTTCGACTGCCCATTGCAGGGTCATTTGTAAGTTCATCGTGCTCCACAGGCTCTATTCTGCCAAGTCCTATCCCGGAAGACGCAACCTGTGGGACGTTAGGCACCGCTGGCACTGTTGGTTTCTTGGGGCCCATCACTATTTTTCGAACTCGGCCATATAACTTACCATATCAATGATAATCTTGTATGTTGCGCATGCCGACGTGATGCCGACTCCGCTGCTAGCTAAATGCTTTTCATTTCACCATAAAAGTTAGCTTTTCACGTTTGTTTTGTATAGGTAACCTAAATTCACTTTCTCTGTCCTACGTAGTGTTATACTCTTTGGCCCTACGATTAGATTTAGATAGAACGTCAATCAAAGAGATTATTAACCTCAGAAACAAAATTTAAAAAAAAAGATTATTTTTTTTGGGCTTTTTTATCCTTACGGAATGCCGAAGGTCGTTTGACCGTGCAGCCAATCATATAGAATGTTCTAAAGCTTACTGAACTTGGGGTTTTGACACCTGACAGCTCTGGCTGATCCTGCGCCTCCTATGCTCCTTTCGGAAACACTCGGGTTGACTCGGCTCGAAATCGAAACAACTGAATCCGATATTCGTTTGGTTGTTTATGTAATTTGTTGGCTCAGTAGTATAAGAGATTTTATTTTTTCGATCTCGACCATGGGTTCGTGTCCCTTTTGTCAAAATTTGTTTTGTTTTGTTTTTTTAGCAATGTTACGGTGTTAAAATTAGGTTATGGCTATTTTTTTTATAACCACCTAAGAAAGCTTTATTTTCGGAAATACAAATATTACAAAAACGACATGCGCCGCCTCAACATTAGGTTAGGGCTAATATAGAGAAGATGCTTCGCGTAGCGACGCATCTTCTCTATATTAGCATATAAAGAAGCATATAAAGCATATAAAGAAGCATATATAGAAGCATAATATGAAGAATATAAAGCATATAGAAGCATATAAAGAAAGATAGCATATAAAGAAGCATACATAGCATATAAAGAAGATGCGTCGCTACGCGTTGCATCTTATCTATATTAACCCTAACCTAATGTTGAGGCTGCGCATGTCGTTTTTGTTACGTTTCGTTTCTGCCACTTCGCGTTTACAATCAACTGATCTACAGCGCAGCGTTCCTTTGTTCTATGATTTTTTTTTTATCTCCAAAAAATCACAGCTGATCAACAGCGCCATCGTTCCTTTGTTCCTCTTGTGCCAGTTCCGATCCACAGTCCACTGTTAGTGTCAAAATGTAATCGGTATTTATTTAGCGTATAATAATATACGGTACATAACGATAATTACGGGTAAATCTGTACACTTAACAACCCTCAACTCAACGCTGTTTTGACAGATAGACAGTGGAAGTGGAGCCAACATATCGGCGAAGGGAAGATTTAGTTGAAACGCTCTCTTGAACGGGTCTGGCACATGAGAGAACAAAATTGACTCTTGCGCTATATAACAGCTGTGATGTTTTGGAGGTAAAAAAAAATAACCAGCGTATAACCAAATAACCAGATATAAAGAGTTAATATATAGAAGAGGCGTCGCTACGCGACGCACCTTTGGACGTTTCGTTTCTGCCACTTCGCGTTTACAATCAGCTGATCATAGCTCAAGAGTCAATTTAGTTCTTTCATGTGCCGCCTCGCTCTTGACTTGAACGTGGGCAACGCAGTGGTTATATCCTCTTTGACGTGGGCTTTCGAGTAATAATTAATCTTTGTCTTGTCTATGACATTTGCGCAAGTAAAGTAAAGGTCAAATAGGTTACGCAGCTGGTTATATCCTCTTTGATAGGTTATTTGATTTTAAAGAAAGAAGGGAGTGGAGTAGTTTTCTGCTGTATTTTCGGCCAGCAGAAAGGTGAAAGCAGATATGGCGGGCAAGTATAAGATCGTGATGGTTCGCCACGGCGAGAGCGAGTGGAATCAGAAGAATTTGTTTTGCGGCTGGTACGACGCCGACCTCAGTGATAAAGGTGAGGTGAGATTTGGTTATCACCTCTATATTTCAAAGTTTCATGAGACCGTCGCATATAATTTTACACCAACATCAACTCCTGGACTTCCAAAAATATTCCACCCACGTCTAAGGGAAACCTGAGTTTCTGATATAAATTCAACATTTAGTCCCTCCATTCCAAGCTCTAAAAATGCTGGTAGGCGCTGACTTCCAGGCGTTTTTGCCGCGCCGCGACACTGAGCGATATGAACTCAAATATTTCGTAAAATATGAAGCTAGATCAATACGATATTTTGGCAACTATAGCCAATGAAATTACCCACAAAACGGTGTGAAACAAGTGAGTATTCAAGCACATACATTTTTTAACTCCATGAAAAGCAAAATACGATTTAAATTTCGGGTGTGGCTTTATACTGGGGAGCCGATGTCGCAAATTGCTGGTGGTAAGCTTAATGTGTAGGCTGAGTTAACCCTTAGCTCCTCGCCAGCGCGAATTTCCACGTAACGTTCCGGGTAAACACACAATTCCGCGCGCGAAACATTTTCCGCGCTTTCTCCATTAAAAAATCATAACTATAAAATTTCCTTCAGAACCCTATATAAATTTGCACGTCATTGTAATCTAGATGAAATTATCTTTCATATGACATAGGTTTGAGCTAATTGGTTCGCAATTGTAATGCATAGAAAAATAGGCAAAGTTAGAAATGAATGATTTACGGGAGTCGGAAGGAAAGAATGAAGATTCCTCAAAAAGTAAATCGATAACATATGTTTTTTTTGTTTTAAAATAGAACTAAAATACATTTGCAATAAACCTACATCAAATTTAGTAAATATCTTCTTGATAAATATTTCACCAGAGCCCTCCAACCATGAGCCAACCGGCGCGTAATTTGTACCGGCGGCAGAATTTTGAATGGTACAAAAAAGTGCTGTTATTATCGAAAATGAGCAATAAATACAAAAAGTATGGCCATTGTCGTCTGCCCCCAAGTGTCCTCCATATTGAATAGAAGAAATCATAACATTTTACGTATTAGATTTTTTTTGAAAAATAAAAAACCAACGCAATCCCTTTCTAGTGCGTGAGAAAACTACTTCCCGTTGGAGCGATGTTTTGGCTATAATACAACACTTCGTAAAGGTTATATCCCACTAATAAATTAGTCTATGACATGTTTATCAATATGTCAATGTCATATGAGCACTCACTGAACATATTATAATAACACTGGCCTATTGAAATCAAACAAAAAACTGAAGTGGCTCACGCACACATGCACACAATGACGTCAGCCGGCAGCCGTGCGCTAGTATTAGTAAGTCGACGACCTGTTCTCGAAAGATACATAGAGGGTGTTTGCAATATACAGATAACGAAAAATATTTATATTTAGCTACGGTTGGTCAAGCAAGTGTGAACAAATTAGGAATAGCTGTAAAACACAAATGCTATTGGTCAAGTGTGTACTTTAAAAGAATAGTCCCACGGCATCTCTCCCCGTGTGTGTCGTAAAAGGCGACTAAGGGATAAGACTCCCTTCTTATATTACTAGATGGTAGGTTATTCCGCCCGGGTTGGTACCACCGCACTGAATGAAAGGTCGGTCGAAACGGCTATGTAAATAGTTTGTGTTTTCCGTCCAGTTCAATGTAGCCGGCACGACCGAAGTGAAGCACTGACGTGGCACCAAGTTCACCCGGTGCTATGGGCTGACATCACGAATGTACCGTGTGGGGCCGGTACTTTAAAAGAATAGCCCCACTGCATCTCTCCCCGTGTATGTCGTAAAAGGCGGCAAAGGGATATGACTCCCTTCTTATATTACTAGGTAGTAGGGTTTAACCCGCCCGGGTTGCTACCACCACATTTGTGTTTTCCGTGCAGTTCAGTGTAGCCGGCACGACCGAAGGGCAGCACTGACGTAGCACCAAGATCACCCGGTGTTATGGGCTGACATCACGAATGAACCGTGTGGGGCGGTTAGTTTAAAAAAATAGCCCCACTGCATCTCTCCCCGTGTATGTCGTAAAAGGCGACAAAGGGATATGACTCCCTTCTTATATTACTAGGTGGTAGGGTTTAACCCGCCCGGGTTGCTACCACCACATTTGTGTTTTCCGTGCAGTTCAGTGTAGCCGGCACGACCGAAGGGCAGCACTGACGTAGCACCAAGATCACCCGGTGTTATGGGCTGACATCACGGATGTTGTAAGTGATGTAGCCAACCGTTTCAGTTCCCATAAAAAAAAAATTATAAATAAATTTTGTAGGTGGTGTAGCCAACCGTGTCAGTTTCCATACAAAAATACTAGGTTAGTATAAGGCTTCGTCGCCCAACCTAACCTTTCACTGTAACTGTAACGTAACGTAGCGGGGGTGGGGGGGGGGGGGGGGGGGTGGTTGTTTTGTTTGATAGTCTGACAGTTTGACAGATTTGACAGTTGTCATGTATGACAAAGTTGGACAGTTTGATCTCTGTCAAAAGTTGACATTGTCAGATTTTGACATTTGACAGTGTAAATCGGAGTGAATTGATGACATCTGGGGGGGGGGGGGGGGGGGGGGGGGGATTTGGGGAGATAGTTTATTGGGTCTAACTAGTAAGGGGTCCGAGTTATAAGCGTAAACGGGGTTGTCAAATGTACATTTTGGGTTCCAGCTTGATAGTTTGACCGATTTGACAGTTGTCATGAAAAACAAAGTTTGAGATTTGGGTATAGGGCACAAGTTGACACTGTCAGATTTTGACATTTGACACTCCTTGACAGATTTTTGGTTGATAACTTTGACAGATTGACAGATTTGACAGTTGTCATGTACTACAAAGTTTGACAGTTCGATCTCTGTCACAAGTTGAGATTGTGAGATTTTGACATTTGACAGTTTAAATGGAAGTAAAATTGATGAAATTTTGGTGGAGGGGGAATTTGGGAGTGGGGGGGGGGGGGGGGGATTTTTGTTCTCCCCGATATCTATCCGAATATGTAGTTATACCTCTCTACCTAGTCTATTTCAAAAGTAAGTTTTCGTACTTTGAAAATCGACTAAATTGTGTGAGCAACTTGATGTTTAATTCACTACACTATTTTCAGATCTTCGATCCGAAATGTAACTTTGGATTGCGCAGTCCTAGGGAGATGTGTGATGCCTCGTCGGAAGCGTCTCATCGAGTGTAACAACATATTTGAGTTTCATCGAAATCATTTGAGCGGTTTGTGAATTATTGGCGTTTGAATTGTGGGCGTCAAAATGTTTGTAGCTCTATAGCGATCGCATTTTAGGTCCGATCGAGTCAAAACTTGGTGTAGGAGTCTATAATAATGGTCCCGAATGTTTTCTAGAGTTTGAACCCTCCAGCCCCCTCCCCTACGAAAAAGGTTGGGTTAGGTTAGGTTAGGATTGGTTAGTTTGACAATTTTGAATTGCGCAGTCCTAGCGAGATGTGTGATACATCGCCGGAAGCGTCTCATCGAGTGTAACAACATATTTGAGTTTCATCGAAATCATTTGAGCGGTTTTTGAATTATTGGCGTTTGAAATGTGGGCGTCAAAATGTTTGTATCTCTATAGCGATAGCATTTTAGGTCCGATCGAGTCTAAACTTGGTGTAGGAGTCTATAATAATGGTCTTCAACGTGTTTTAGAGTTTGACTTCTCCAGCCCCCTCCCTTACGAAAAAGGTTGGGTTAGGTTAGGTTAGGATTGGTTAGTTTGACAACTTTGGATTGCGCAGTCCTAGCGAGATGTGTGATACATCGCCGGAAGCGTATCGTCGAGTGTAACAACATATTTGAGTTTCATCGAAATCATTTGAGCGGTTTTTGAATTATTGGCGTTAGAAATGTGGGCGTCAAAATGTTTGTATCTCTATAGCGATAGCATTTTAGGTCCGATCGATTCTAAACTTGGTGTAGGAGTCTATAATAATGGTCCCGAACGTTTTTTAGAGTTTGACTCCTCCAGCCCCCTCCCCTACGAAAAAGGTTGGGTTAGGTTAGGTTAGGATTGGTTAGTTTGACAACTTTGGATTGCGCAGTCCTAGCGAGGTGTGTGATACATCGCCGGAAGCGTATCGTCGAGTGTAACAACATATTTGAGTTTCAACGAAATCATTTGAGCGGTTTTGAATTATTGGCGTTTGAAATGTGGGCTCCAAAATGTTTGTCGCTCTATAGCGATTGCATTTTAGGTCGGATCGAGTCGAAACTTGGTGTAGGAGTCTATAATAATGGTCCCAAACGTTTTCCAGAGTTTGACCCCCCAGCCCCCTCCCCTACTCAAAAGGTTGGGTTAGGATTGGTTAGTTTGACAACTTTGGACTGCGCAGTCCTAGCGAGATGTGTCATACCTTGTCGGAAGCGTCTCGTCGAGTGTAACAACATATTTGAGTTTCATCGAAATCATTTGAGCGGTTTTTGATTTTTTTATTGTTTCCGAACTAGGCTAGGCTGTGCCCGAGGTCGAATCCTCAGGCGCAGCCAATATCACCCCCAAGGAGGTGTACGTCCGGCTTGGAGGTGGAGTAATGTCGCTGGGGAAAGGCTATTTACCCGCGATTTGAAGATCCGTGGATTGTAGGAGTGGGGAAAGATATTCCCCGGAAGCATGTTCCACATCTTGCGGCTCAAGAACGATTTAGAGAATCGTGCAGTTTGAAGTACTCTTTTGTCCACTACAAAAGGGATGTTCCGCGAGAGTATGGCGGGTTTGGCGAAGGCGAACAGGAGGAGGAGGGATAAGGGAAGCAATTTCGTCAAAGCAGCGGCCATAGTAGTACCGATAAAACAGGCTAAATGATCCAACGATCCGTCTGTGCTTTAGAGGTTGAAGGTCCTTTGTTAGTACAGAATCGCCAATGAGGCGAATGGCTCGTCGTTGAATAGAATCCAAGATGCTAGTTTCGCCTTGGACTCTATGAACGATCGAAATCCAACGTCCCTGGACACCTCCATACCCAGGACGCCCAGACTACCATCATTGGGGACTTGGCTGCCCTGGAAAGTGGCTTGGAGGGGAAACGGATCAGCCTTAGTAGAGAAGGCACAAGCTTGCGTCTTAGCTACGTTGAAGTTGACGATCTGTTGGTGATCTCCTAGCGTACGTCACTCAACTTTGGGGGGAATCGCTTGAAGGTCATGGTGAATCCTTGCCAATTGGCCTGGATATTGCCAAGGCATTTGACCGGGTTTGGCACAAGTCGCTCTTGGGCAAATTGCCGGCTTACGGACTACCTTCTGGCCTCTGTGACTGGGTCGCCGACTTCCTACATGGGCGTAGCATTCAGGTCCTAGTGGACGGTTGCTCGTCGGACGCCATGTCAGTGAACGCCGGCGTACCACAAGGATCTGTGTTGTCACGCACGCAGTTTCTTCTGCACATCAATGATATGCTGTCTCTGGGCAACATACATTTTTATGCAGATGACAGTACGGCACACGGATCCTACACCAGTCACCCTTCATCCAGTCGGGATGTTGTGGATGAGAAGAGACGAAGACTTGTGTCTGAGCTCGAACATACACTCGGCTCTATTTCCGAATGGGGCCGTAGTAATTTGGTCGGGTTCAACGCTTCCAAGACACAAGTTTGCACGTTCAGTGCGAAGAGAGCGACGTTCACACCGGCTCCTTCATTCCAAGGCACGTCACTCAAATTAAGCGATCACCTCGGGGTCCTCGGAGTCGAACTGTCGCACGACTTGAACTTTCGTCCCCACATCGAGGGGAAGGCCAAGCTTGCTTCTAAAAAGCTGGGCGTACTCAATAAGGTGCGACGGTAATTCAGGGCGGACCAAAAGCTGCTCCTGTATAAATCGCAGATCAGGTTTTTTTTATTTTTTTATTTATGTAATCCGATATGGGTGGCTGAGTCAGAGGGGCGAAAGCACATGTTCTGACTAGCCAATATCATCTCCGAGAAGGTAGGTGCCATACCGGAGACTTCCCTGGATTGTTGGCTATACTGGACTAGAGGAGAACACAACCGAGGTTGCTATGCGGCCATCTTACATCCAGTACGGTGGTACCAACCAAGTCGGCTACAATTTGAGCCTACCACCTAGTAAGGGGCAAGGGAAGGGACCTACAGTTTTACACCGGTTCCGAACGGTGAAGCAGCAGGTGTAGGTATGCACGTAAATTTTTTCGTCAGAAAAAACTCATTGGTACACGCCGACCGGATTCGAACCTCGGACCTCTCGCATGAGAAGCCGATGCTCAAACCACTCGGCCACCTGCCGCGTAAAGGTCTTGCTTGGAGTACTGCTCGAACCTGTGGGATGGCTCCGCCAAATACCAGCTTGCGCCTCTGGACTCGATCCAGCGTCGAGCCGTGCGACTAATGGGTAACCCCGAAGTGTCCCGCGATCTAGAACCACTCGGCGCCATATGTCGAGCTTACAATTAAAAAAAAATATGAGATCATTTTTTTTTTACTTTTTAACCTGTCAGCTCCCGCGTTATAATATGCCCACAGCGGGTCTAGCTCCCGCATGGGCGTGGCCCGTGGTACGGCGCGCGCGACCTTGCGCGCCGACCTCGACATAAACGCAGATATTTCGGAAACTAATAAAGTCAGATCTATAAACTCTTGTGGCCTAGAAAGCCTAGAAAATTTCCTAAAATCCATGTGAAACAGTGAGGCTTACCTTGTTTAGAAGTACCAGATAATTTAGTTAAAAAAAAAAAAATTGAAAAATTCATCTAATATAAATTCAAAACATACCTTTACAATATCTATATCAGAATACTCGTAAAGAAACATACTTTTAGAAATAGTAAAGTATAATATACGTTTTCTTTACAGAAATCGGCGAAATCTGATGTTCAACATAGGACATTCCGTAAACTACCAGAGGGCGCGCGCGTGCCATTTTTTTTTTCAAATATTTTTAGAATCTACAAGTCGATCCGGTTCCAGCGATGTATCACTTGCCATATACGAAAACAGTTTTTTGAAAATATTACAAAAATAAATTTCAAATTTCATCAAAATAGTAATTACATGTCAGTTTGTGGGTATCCGCCTGTATAAGATTGGCGCGGTCGGCAGGCAGCTACGTCACGAGCAAAAAACGAGACGATTACACAGACACTACGTCATAACGGTTTTACACCCCATCAAATGTTGCCGGCCGTTCAGCTTTTGAGAGTTTTTTATATATTTGGGCATGAACACTCGTGTGATCATCATGTGACATATCAATTCATATGTGATATAGTTTTGTCTAGTCCATACATACAATGAAATCTGATATATTATCGAAACGTTGATAATAATCACGCTTTTAGCCACACCGACACGATACAATTGGAACACAAAATCACTTGCTCAACTTTGGACAGGTATATTTAATTCAAAACAACTTACCATTGCACACAAACACGTCTAGTAAATAGTAAATTTCACTGCGATTACACCAATACCACACACTCGATGAAAAATTAGAATTATGCTTACAGAAACACGAATTTATTGTCGAAGAGTCGCGCCGCCGTGATTTTTGAAGCGCAATTGTTTACATGTTTGTAAACAATTTTTTTACGGTCAGTCCACAGCTCGCATTCTATGCGAGCATTTTTTGTCACCTTCTGTCACTATTCAACTAATGATTAGAGGAAAAGAAATAGCTCTAAGGTCAAAGCATAAAGAATTAAAAATAAAAAACCAACTCCGGTTGTCAATATTAGGCTTGGCACTTAAGTGCCGTCGGAGGACCCGGTCGTTTTTTCGCGTGGCACCAAAAGGCCGTTTTTGGGATTAAAGGTTAAAAACGAGTTTTAGTTAAATATTTGTTTGCCTGAGTACGCATAGTTTCGGATTTTTTTTTTATAAAAAAACAGGATTTTTCGTACAAGAAATTTTTCGTACATTAAACTTGTAATTTTTTTCATAAACTCCAAAACATTTTTTAATGTGACTGAAATAATTTAGTTTTTAACTATAGTTTTAATCCTCTGACATATTTTGACACTTTTTATTTATTAGGAATGAAAAATTGGTTAAAAAAAATATTTTTCAAAACCGTGTCCTTGACTTGGGCGAGAACCTGTCAGGACATAAGCCTGCCATTACATAACTGCTGGACATAAGCCTCTCCAATCTTTCTCCAGTCCTCCCGGCCTTCAGCGTTACGAAACCACAGATTGCCTCCGACGTACCTTCTAAATGTTACCGTCCCATCTGGTAGGTGGTCTCCTTACACTCGCTCTGCTCGCCCACGACAAGGACTCGTTACATGCTGGCCTTCCCATTCCACTACATCATACTCGGACTCATTCACGATACATGCAGCTCGTCTGTGGAACCAGCTCCCTGTCAATCTCCATCTCCTTCCATTCACACGTTCAAAATTCTTCTAAAGAAGCACTTTTTGGCATTGTAATTTTTCTGATCCAAAACTATGACTCTCATGTTCAGTATTACTAAATATATATAATATGTAAAAACTAAGTATATTTTAGTCTATCTTATGTATATATCTGGTATACAGTGGCGGCTGGTGACTTCAGTGACCGGTAGTGCGCTAAGTACCTACCTCCTTAAATACCAAATTTCCCAACACATTCCCAATGTTATTTTAAGATCGCGACTTCCAAATTTTTTAAACGCCTGCGTTGTATTATTTACGTACCTAGTATGAATATTCTCAAGACACTCAATGAGTTGCAAAAAACAAGAAAATAAATCCAAACTTTTAACTCATTTATAGTACCTTTATGAACACACCCATAGACCACAACACTACTGCAGCTTTCAAAAAGAAAACAATAGCAATGTCCCAAAAATACTTAAAAAGAAAACATTTGAAAAGTAGGAATTGAACCCGGGATCACCTGATTGTAAAGCCTTACCTTTAACCAACTCTTAGGCAAATATCGGCACCACTTAATTCACAGTATCACGTGACAGAAAGTACAAAACCTAACCATATCCCATTTTAAATATTCGCGCGCTACCGGGTATGTGACATCATCACATGATAGCGCGCTGACTCTAGGTAGACGGACTCGTGCAAAAGGAATCGCTCGCGACGTGTCGCACGCGCGGCTATTCACGATATAGCGTCCTTGTTTGGCGCTCGTGCGCCGCACGCAGAACTCCATTTCGGCCCATACTGTTTCTATGAAGTATCTTTTGTCTCACGCGCCAGCGGTGTTTTGCCGATCCCCATACATTCCGATGGGAGACCCGCGTGCGGTTTTCGATTCCGCACGGGGCGCGAGTTTACTCGCAAAAACGTGCCTTGTGATCTATAAAGTAAGGTCGAATTCACATTCGTATTTATTTGGAGTACGATCTTTATGGTTTTAATGTAGGTATGTTGTATTGTAAGATATTATTTATATTGAGTGAAGTGAAGACTTCTCGTGGTATGGTAGTGCGGCGCACGGGCGCACTTTAGGACCGGCCGCCAGTGCTGGTATATAGATATAGTATTTTTTTATTTTTTTTATGGAACCTGACACGGTTGGCTACATCACCTACAACATCCGTGATGTCAGCCCATAACACAGGGTGAACTAGGTGCCATGTCAGTGCTTCCCTTCATTTCATGTCGGCTACACTAAACTGGACGGAAAACACGAACTATTTACATAGCCGTTTCGACCGACGTTTCGTTCAGTGCGGTGGTACCAACCCGGCCGGGATAAACCCTACCACCTAGTAAGGTAAGAAGGGAAGGGACCTACAGTTTAACGTGGAATCCGAACCACGGTCAGCCTCCAACGATCGAGCGGTCACCCATCCAATCACTGACCGCGCTCAGCGTTGCTTAATAACAGTTGACTAACCAACCGCGCCACTGAGCTACCGAGGCTGACGAATTTTCTTATCCCTTAGTCGACTTTTACGACATGCGACGGGGAGAGATGCAGTGGGGCTATTCGAATTTCAGTTTATCTATCTTTTGTATTCCCGTACATCTGTCATATCATAATATTTATAATATCTCTTTCTGCCACTCACCTAGCAGTTATAATACCGCAAAGGTATTCTGTTAGAAAATGCCTAGAGGCATTAAGTGTTACTTTTGCCCATATTCTATTTGAGTGCAATAAATATATACAATACTCAATCGGTATCATTGTGCGGTCAGGTCGCGAGGAGGCGTTGGCTGCTGGCCGCGCTCTCAAGAACGACAAGTACAAGTTCGACGTCGCACACACGTCCGTGTTGAAGCGAGCGCAGATCACGCTCGCGTCCATCCTGGGCGAGATCGGGCAGGAGGAGCTGCCGGTGGAGCGCACGTGGCGACTCAACGAGCGCCACTACGGTGGGCTCACCGGGCTCAACAAGGCCGAGACCGCCGCCAAGTATGGAGAGGCTCAGGTTTGTTGTTTTATTTTAATGTTCAATCTATAAACAATTTCGGACCGGCGTGTGCAGTCCATCCTCAAGGTGAGCGCCTGGCTGCGGTCGGGCCCGCAGTGTTCTGTCACCTGCGGGTCTGGCTGCAGTCGGGCCCGCAGTGTTCCGTCACCCGCGTACCTGGCTGCGGTCGGGCCCGCAGTGTTCTGTCACCCACGTACCTGGCTGCGGTCGGTTCCGCAGTGTTCTGTCATCCGCGGGCCTGGCTGTGGTTGGGCCCGCAGTGTTCTGTACCCCGTGGGGCTGGCTACGGTCAGGCCCACAGTGTTCTCTCACCCGCAGGCCTGGCTGCGGTCGGGCAATTCCTCTGCAAGCGAGGAAACAAAGTAATTTTTTTTTCAACAAAATATTCTATTCATTATTTTATTTTAAATTCTCACACTCAACTCTTTAGCTACTACCTACTCATACTTACATTTTACTATATAAGGTGTTTCGTTAGTCATGTCAATAACTTCGGGCACTCAAACATTTTTAGGAGTATTTTTTCTCCTAACAAAAAAATAAAATTCAAGACACACTTTAAACAGTATTTATTAGAAAATCAGAAAATTTAACACATATACTAATCCCCCCAATAATTTCTCTTAATATATAAATGATATAAATTACTATATTTATTATACTATATCATACTCCTTATATCTTATCTACACTATTATATATATATACCTATCTATTTTTATTTTATTTTACAGTAATCGCAGTATAGCCTGGTTTATATAAGTGTTCTTTAATAGTAGATCCGTAGTCCTAAGTTTAAGTTAATGAATCTGAAATTGTGCTAGTTTAATTTTGTATTAGTTGTATTATTTTAGTTGCCTTATTGTTGTTTTTGTCTCGGTTTTCGTTTGGTTTTGTATAGTCAGTTTTATCCACTTGTCGTTATTGAATCAACTATGTGAACCGGCTAGGCTTAAATTCAGCGACAACTGGCGCAAGCTAGCTGTCAGACGCTGCGTCTAGACCGTTTTCTTAAGATGCTTTGTACATTAAGTTATTATTAATATTTGTACCTACTTACATTTTAAGAAATAAAGAATTATCTTATCTATCTTATCTTAAAAATCAAATAAGTAGCTGTAAAAACCAATCATAGTGACCTTGTGACTCACTTACAAAAAACAGCTGTTCTGCGTTTGAAAATAGTACGGTCATTGACCCCGTACAATGCATGTTACCTACTGTTACACACAGGTTAATGTTTAGGTAGCAAACATGTTTTGTTAAATTTCTCGAAAAGTAATGCTAAAAACATAATATTTTTTTTTGCGTAACCTGTTTATTTGAGTGTGTATGTAACCCACCCGAAGTTATTGACATGACTAACGAAACACCTTATAATATTCTACCTACTCTCAAATATCTGAAGTTTGACTGTAAGAAATAGTAAGTCTGTAGATATAAGTCCACCTTTGCACATCAGTTAAATCCTTACCTATAATAAAATCCAACGTCTGCTTTCTGTCTGTCTGAGTGTCTGTCTGTCCGCTTATAACTCGAGAACCACTGAACCGATTTTAATAAAACAAAATTCTACGGATAGTTTGATTCTTCCCATCAACTATAGGCTACATACTATCACGCTAAAGAGCTTATGGGGTTAGCAGTGAAGTGAAATATGAGAGCGGGCGGAGCCGCGGGCACAGCTAGTGTTCTAATGTGATCGCAACTGTTCCTTGGAGCAATAAAGTATTTTCTATCTATCTGAAATGTTCGCCTGCAGGTGCAAATCTGGCGTCGCAGCTTCGACACGCCGCCGCCTCCGATGGAGAAGGATCACGCGTACTACGAGACGATCGTGAACGACCCGCGCTACGCGGGCGACCCAAAGCCCGACGAGTTCCCCATGTACGAGAGTCTCAAGCTCACCATCCAGCGGACACTTCCGTACTGGAACAACGTCATCGTGCCTCAGGTACGACCCGAGTGGCAGCTATAACTAAGTACAGTATGGGCCTACTATTTTACGAGTATGTACCGTGTGGGGCCGGTACTTAAAAAGAATATCCCCACGGCATCTCTCCCCATGCATGTCGTAAAAGGCGACTAAGCATCCCTTATTCCCTGCCACCCGTCCTATCTCCGCATGACTCGCCGCAGAGAGACTCAGCACCCTTTTGTTGTTGACATTGGGCTTTTGAGAACCCATCGGTTCTCTAAATCGTTTCTTTGTCTCACCGCTAGGGTGTGGAACTGTCTTCCGGCGAGTGTGTTTCCCGAATCCTTTAGCCTGGGTGTCTTCAAGCATCGTATTAACAGGCTAGACAGCTTCGCAACGGTCCGCAAATCTGCTGGCATGGCACCTAACTGAGCGTGGTTTCACGAGGAGAGGTGTTTTTGGCACTGTCGAATGCACCATTGGTCTCTCGACACAACCACCCATGTTTGTTTACATAAAAAAAATAAAAATTAAATAACTAAGTACAGTATGGGCCTACTATTTTACGAGTAGGTATGTACCGTGTGGGGCCGGTACTTAAAAAGAATATCCCCACTGCATCTCTCCCCGTGCATGTCGTAAAAGGCGACTAAGGGATAAGGACAAGATGCTGTGCTAAAGGGCGACAGGCTCGCCACCTCTCACCTTAGCACAGTATTTCCATCGAGTCATGCAGCAGGTGGGTCTTCGTGCCTTACTTGCTGCTTGATCGATTGAATCTTGTTCGAATGCTTTGCGAGACGTGGTGGTCGGTGTTGTGCTGTCATTTACCAGAGTTCTTGCAGCACAACACCGATTACTCTGCTTACCCCGATTGTCGGGATTCAGCGTGTGTGATATGTATGTATGTAGTATGGACCTGTAGATTATGGTACTGTGTGGGGTGTCGGTACTTGAAAAGAATAGCCCCACTGCATTTCTCACCATGCATTTTTTTATGTATATGTGAGATACTTGGTGCCGTCACCGTGGATTGTTGAGCCTATGACACTCAAAAGCATTCGGTTTCGAACGGGGGCTGCGAATGC
Source organism: Nematopogon swammerdamellus (assembly GCA_946902875.1). Lineage (NCBI taxonomy): Eukaryota > Metazoa > Arthropoda > Insecta > Lepidoptera > Adelidae > Nematopogon > Nematopogon swammerdamellus. Next base: position 1,057,773 of record OX336356.1, on the reverse strand, counting down.
CGTGCCGGCGTTGTTGCGTGTTTAAAATCACATAGTGTCAAAATAATACTTTCCTGTCAGTGTGACAACAGAATAGAAATAACATCTTGTTCATCTGGGCGATGCCTAAATATTTTATTTCGTCTTATTGATTAATTAATTGTTATATAACAGCCGTCTCGTATTGAGGTGAGTTTTTGTTAATATCTAAGGCCTGTATTGATATAGCATATAAAGTATTATAATAATCAAAGTGTACTAAGCTATGTTCAAATATTTCAGCGGCTGTTTAATTATAAGACTTGTTCTCGACTTTGCAAGTTTTTATTCCGGCTTGGACACAGCCATAAATCAGGTCCTGGCGCCCAACCTGCCTTCCTCAACATCCCCACGACCCGTACCGACTCGCCTATACCGGGGTGCAAGAAATATACGCTACAGCGTGACAGATACCTTTTTACGCTTCTCTTGAAAGATCCTAAGTCATACACTGAAGTCATAACATGGCAGGACAGGGCCAGGGCGATGCATCACTGGCCTGAGCTAGCTCCCTTTTTTATCCAAAAGTTTGCATAATTTTTATTTTATTAACTGACTTAAAAAAAAGAAGGAGGTTCTCAATTCGACTGTATTTTGTTTTTTTTTATGTTTGTTACCTCAGAACTTTGGACTGGGTGAACCGATTTTGATGATTCTTCTTTTATTTGAAAGCTGGTGCTTCCCGTGTGGTCCCATTTCAATTTGGACTTTTTGGACAATTTGGAAGATCGGACTGGAAAGCGAGGCGGAATTCCGCCGAGTACATTAATAGCAAAAAAATACCAAAAAAAAACTGTGAAATAAAAACTATTTAAAAAAATATAAAAACCGCCTTCAAAAATGTATGAAATAAAAAAATCTAACCTTAGAGTTGAAGGCGGTGCTAAAGCAAGCAAAAATTATGGATGAAAGAAAACATGAGTGGATGATATCCTTTGTACTCTAATCTCTACTCTAATCTTTGTACTCTGTAAGGCTACATTTCTTCTTTTTGGTTTTTATATTTTTTTATTTTATTAAAAATTTTTTGTCTGGGATAATTAAATGTATTCTCTTTCTCAGCGGCGACTCCTGGTCCTGAATATTGGGTTGGCTCTGGCTAAGGATTTTTTTTTTCATAATTTCATAACTTAAGTACCTACGCGTTGATTTATTTCTACCACAATAAGTTCAAAAACTGAAAGACGATTACGATATAGATAGTTTATAATATTTAGTTTAAATGATTTATTTTGCTCACTTACGATTTATTTGTCTGTAGATAGGTACCTACTGGTTGTGTCAAAGCAGTCGAGTTGCAGCCGACAACAACGACGTCTCCTCTGGCACGACGACGACGAGACAGGCATACAAGCTTGAATTGTTACATTTTATTTGTACATGAAGTCCACTCTTCGTTCCACAGACAAGAAATTTTCGATGACTCGATCGTGAAAATATTCTTTCTTCCTCAATTTTGTTAGCAACTCCTTTTCCACAGATAAGAGTGCCAAATTACTGAGTCTCTCTTGTCCTTGAGTGCTCCGTAGATAGCTCGGTAGGAGTTTGCCATTATAATTACCAATAAATCACTTTAAATTTAACAACACTGCACAGGATTCATCCATACAAAGTCCATACCTACATAACGGAATATATGCAGCTATCAACTCGCGAGCCAATGCGCACACACACGCGCACACAACACACCTAGCCTAGCTCGCTAGTCGCATCGCATCCCACTTCGCACAGCACAAGAATACTCGTCGTGTGGACGCAGCGCGCACACACCCACACACGCAACACACACACACACACCTAGCACGCTCGCTAGCTCGCTCTACTCGCTACCGCGTCACTAAATGCACTCCCCGCTGCGCCAACTCGAAAGGCTGATCAGCGGGTCCGCGCGGGACGGGGGGGACATCGGTCGCTTCCGCCTTGTATGGAATACGATGGCGCTTCAAAATGTAGCCAACCGGCCAATGAATGCCTTGATGTGTCGTCATTCGTCGTCGCCCGCGTTTGACGCGAGCGAAATTTCAAATTATGTAACGGGTACGGGATTGACGTTTTATCTTATTAATCGTGGATTATATGACATAAATAATATAACTCCGAAATTTTTTCACATTTATTTTAGCCTGATACTTCTGTATTAATGGTGTCATTCATTTTATTGGGTTTGGCGGCGCCAACCTCGCCAACTGAGAGGAGTCGCCGCTGCTCTTTCTTGTCAACACCATATGCAATATATAGAAATATGACAAACTTTTTTTCAAAATGCTAAACAGTTCAGTAGGGTTATCTTAATTTAAAATAATTTCTGGTGTCACTAACATTATATTATGTTTCCAGATGAAGGAAGGCAAGAGCATCATAATCGCTGCCCACGGCAACAGTCTGCGCGGCATCGTCAAGCATTTAGACGGTGAGTACTGCTGTAGCTCCCTTCCGTCGCCTCTTATCGCAACGTGGTAGGATCAGATTGTAGCCGACTGTACCGACAGTAAAATAAGGTACCTCAATATCTTGTACCGTGTTTGTTTTTTTTTTATGGATACTGACACGGTTGGCTACATCACCTATAGTACGAAATGTAATTCGAGATCAAAAATGTAAACAAAGAAATGTCACTGTCAAAGTGATGTTTCATGGGTAGTCAACATTTTTCTAGAGAGGCAATATTATATTCTTAATGAAATTAAAAGATTTGTATTATCAAGGTGTTTCATGTTTTTTATGTCATAAAAAAAAATTACCAAACAAAATTTATTCACTCTCTGATTCTAACTCTGACGAGCTTGACGATGAAGAGTCAGAATCAGTCACATTTATTATAAACTGATCCGTCACCGTAACAATAAGGTGGTCGAGCTCAAACATTTTATTTTCCTCTTTAATTACATGATTAACCTAATATATAAACTGTTTAATGCCAAATGTTATATATAATATATATGCATAAAGCCAAATGTTTATAGCTTCTGCCTTATTGCCAGTATAATAAAATAAAATGGTGTGATTTTATTTCAAATAATTATATTTTATTTTTGGATTGTCTTTTACGTCACTTTAAAGCTGAAAACTGTGTGCCATATTTTGTTTTACGTGTTTAAGATATGCGTACAATTTTAACAAGCTATTTTAGTACTTTTCGAAAATCTACACAAATGAGACTATGGTTTTGAATTGGCAACACCTTTGTTTACCTTTTTGATCTCGAATTACATTTCGTACTTTACAACGTCCGTGATGTCAGCCCATAACACCGGGTGAACTAGGTGCCATGTCAGTGCTTCCCCCTTTGATCGTGCCGGCTACACTGAACTGGTCGGAAAACACAAACTATTTACATAGCCGTTTCGACCGATGTTTCATTCAGTGCGGTGGTACCAACCCGGGCGGTTTAAACCCTACCACCAAGTAAGATTAGGAGGGAAGGGACCTACAGTTTTATGAGAAATCCGAACCTCGGTCAGCCTCCAACGGTCAGCGGTCACCCATCCAAGTACTGACCGCACCCAGCGTTGCTTAACATTCAATAGCGACAGTTGACTGTCTGCACCACTGAGCTATCGAGGCTGACAACGTGCGGGGCCGGTACTTTAAAAGAATAGCCCCACTGCATCTCTCCCCGCGTGTGTCCTAAAAGGCGACTAAAGGATATGACTCCCTTATATTACTAGGTGGTAGGGTTTAACCCGTCCGGGTTGGTACCACCACACTGAATGAAAGGTCGGTCGAAACGGCTATGTAAATAGTTTGTGTTTTCCGTCCAGTTCAGTTTAGCCGGCACGACCGAAGGGAAGCACTGACGTGGCACCAAGTTCATCCGGCGTTATGGGCTGACATCACGGATGAGGTAGCCAACGTGACAGTTTCCATAAAAAAAAATCTCTTCTCCGTGTAACCGACATCCATCACTTATCCCTCCGCACCGCTAAACGTTTGCCACCTCCACTCGACAGATCTGAGCGACGCCGCCATCATGGAACTGAATCTGCCGACCGGAATCCCGTTCGTCTACGAGCTGGACGAGGATCTCAAGCCGGTCGTCTCCATGAAGTTCCTCGGAGACGAGGAGACCGTGAGGAAGGCGATGGAGGCGGTCGCAGCGCAGGGCAAGGCCAAGTAGACCGGAGGCCGCTAGCGGCGTGGGTAGTCGCCATTATGTGCTCCCGGAATTTGTGTGCCGAAGAGTAGGACTGGAACCTATAACTTATTGATATACACCTACATCATTACATCACTCACAAATTTTCCTAAAACAAAATTTAAAATCCAACTAAGCGGCGGGTGGCCGAGTGGTTTGGGCCTCAGCATCAGGTCGAGTGGTTGCGAGAGGTCCGAGGTTCGAATCCATCCGGCGTGTACAGTTGCTTTCACGAGTCATGATGAGCACAGATGAACAGTGGACTGACATTGCACGCAAGTGCATATTAGTCGAACGACGCGTGTGAGCCCAATAGGCGACGAGCGTCGACTAACGCTGACCGACGAATCGCGTGAAGCGTCGGCGCCGTCATCATCGCTTCCCGTCAAACCGACCAATGAAGTGTGCTCATGACTCGCGAAAGCAACTGTACCAATGAGTTTTGTTTTTTCTGGCGAAAAATTAACGTACACACACCCGTTGCTTCACCGTTCGGAACCGGTGTAAAACTGTAGGTCCCTTTCCTTGCCCCTTACCTGGTGGTAGGATCAAATTGTAGCCGACTGGGTTGGTGCCACCGTACTGGATGTAAGATGGCCGCATAGCAGCCTCGGCTGTGTTCTCTAGTTCAGTATAGCCAGCAATCCAAATGGCTGGTCGGAGCATGTGCTTTAGCCCCTCCGAATCAGCCATCCATATCGGATTACATAAAAAAAAAAAATATTTCAAAATTTGTCACCCCCTTGACTGGTGTGGATTTTTGCACTTGCCACTTCTTTCTTAGATTCCTCCCTTGGTGTTAAACGAGAGAAAAATAAAGAATTATGTTGATGTTATAACATAGAAGAATTGGTATAAGACTCAAATTCCAGGGTCACAGATTACTGGCGTTTAATTTATAACCTAGCGATGGACTTTTTAAGTGCAAGCCAATGGGCCTCGGCTTCCCGTACTAACTTAATTGAATGATCACTTCAAAACTAAACTAAAATATATGTCGATCTGTAGGAACTAATTGTAATAAGTTAATTAAATTAAATTATTATTATATTATATTATACCATAGTGTGACAATTTTGAACAAATTGTTCCTGCAGGCAGACAGAGCTCGAGTAGAAAACACAATTTTTTACCAAACAGTTTTGAAGCTATCATTCAATTACGTTATATACATCGCTGGAATAAAAACAGAAAACGAAGATGTAGTTTGCAAAATATTTCGAACGTGGGGCATTTTCATTGCCGCCCCCCCCCCCCCCTCCCGCCCCCCCCCCCCCCCCCCCCCTGCAACAACCCCGCTGCCATTACCTCAGCCTCCCTGCTCCGGTTATATTTTTGCGATTTGTATAGTATGGGAGCGGAGGCGACTATATCTAGTGCATTTCTGCCTGCCTATTCTCTGTTCGTGATTATCTCAAAAATAGCTGTAACCGCAGCTCTGTCTCACTGGACGCATTGAGAAATCCATTGGAGCGAGTGAGACGGACCATGAGAAATTACTAGTAGCTATGAATTGCTAACAGAGATTAGCCGCCGCTGTTCCGTAGTCTGAATACAGACGTAGATTAAGGTAGAGAGCGTTTCAACTAAAAGTTCCCTTCGCCGTTATGATGGCTCTACTGTCAGTGCTTAAATTCGTGTTGCCAGATTGTGAAGATTTTATTACCTAATACTGTAATCGGTATTTTTACCGCATAATAAATACGGTAAATACCGATAATTACGGGGAAATCTGTACACATAGCAACCCTCAACGCTGTTTTGACAGGTAGACAGTGGAGCCAACATAACGGCGAAGGGAACTTTTTGTTGGAACACTCTCTAATATTGAAGGCAACTGGAAACATTGTGAAGTTTAAAAATAAGAGTAACAGACAATGAACCAGTGAATGTTTAAAATTATTGAATAAAATGTTAATGTTTATGTAAATGTGATAGTGCTGCAATAATAAAAAACTATTCAATATATAGATTTTTTTGTTTATTTTTACATGTAAAAAAACAGCAAATAAACATTTATTGTAATACAGTTACAGTAATCAGGGAAGCGATGTTCCAGGGAAAATTGTGTTTTCACCCAACTACTGCGAAACAGGAGGGTAATGTGTTTATTTACAGTGCAGTAGGCCTTCCTTTTTTTTCTTTTTTTTTTACGGATAGTGCGGCATGTGGCATCATTTCACCTATAAGTAGGTGTCTAACGATGCCCATGAACATTCTGTGATGCATAGGGATTTAGAAGGGTTGATTATTATTTTACGCCTATAGTATCACGCAGGTGAATATAGGAATGTACATTAATGTTCTGCATATTATATCCTGGTATAGCAGATATTTTGATAAAATATAAACACTGGGTAATGTCATAATTCTTACTTTATGATGATTGATGTCATACATTTCTATAAGAGTCCCTCATGACGTCTTACGATGTACATCATGAAATTAAAAAAATTGCGCAATGAATGCTTGCAATGCGGGGTCGCGTAGGGTATTACCAGAGCTGACTGTCATTGTCTCCCTCTACGGAGACAAGCCATGCTGCATTGTCATAGCCCCACTGCGACGTTGCTATCTAAGCGATAGCTCGCTCTCGCTTGCCTACCGATGACAGGAGCGAGAGAGAAACATGAAATCGCTCACCCTTCATCGGGCGACCGTCGCAATCTTCGTGTTTCTCACTCCTGTCATCGGTAGGCAAGCGAGAGCGAGTAAGCGATAGCAACGTCGCAGTGGGGCTATGACGATGCAGCATGGCTTGTCTCCGTAGAGGGAGACAATGACAGTCGGCTCTGGTATTACTGTATTTATTTAACCGAAAGAATTATAATCATTCAGGAAGACTCTCTTTCAAATCCATTGCAATGTCATCCATGTCGACGTGATTCTCTTCTCTATTTTCGTTTCCCGTAAACTTTAGAAAACTAGGCTTCGCAAAAGTTTTAGTCTTGCTGTGTCCAAAGGAAAAATGTCTAGGCACCATTGTCACTGCACTAGTTGCAGGCCCATCGTGGTGTATACTTTGCCCACTTGTTACATTTTGATCACCTTTTAGATTTCCTCCCCCTGAAGCGTTTTGCACACTGGTGACATCTTGGCTTGACATTTCTTCAGTGTTGCCGCTGCCTTCCTCCGATATTTCCATCTTTTCAGCTTTCTTTTTGGATTTGCCTTTCTTGTGGCTTTTCTTGGTGGATTGTTGGAATCTGAAATCTTTCGGCAGCCTGTGAACTTTAACGCAGTGATTGAATCTTTCATCCGCTGTTTGAAACTTCTCTTTGCATTCTTCGGTGTAGCAGCAGTACTGGAAACAGACAAGGCAGATTGTTTAATCATCCTTTAAATACTTCCACAAAATTGTCCGGAGGTTTCTCTCCCTAGCTGGGGCCCAACCATTGGTACCCTGAGTTCGCTCGGCCGTCGGTGGTGGAAACTCCGTTTAGTTTTATATTACTTAGGTAGGGCTCCATATTTTAAGTACATATTTGAATTTTCATTCACTGTATTTGTGAAATTTATGTTTAATTATGTAAATTTGTAATTAAAACAATAATAAATAATAACTGGTAATATTCTGTCTTGTACATAAAAAGTGAAAATAAATACATAATCTATACATATAATAAAATCGTAAAGGTAAGAAAGTCTGTACATTGAATGTATTCGGAAAAAAACTAACCAGGGTGGCTTAAAATGAGATACTGAACATTTTAGAACAGTTTTTAAAATTTTTGTTTGTTTGTTTGTTTGTCTGTACGCGCATCACGCAAAAACCACTGAACGGAATTAGACGAAACTTTGTATAGTGGCAGTTTATATGCCGGGTTAACATAATACGTAAAAAAATTAACAAAAATAAAAAAATAATTAAACAATTATAAACATTATTGCGCGTTTAAAATCACGTAGTCCAAAGTACATAATTATATCTTGAGAACTGGCAGCAAATACAATTTGAATAAAATATTCATTCGAAATTTAAAAATAAGTAGATACAACGAAAATAACAAGTTCTTCTTTTTTATAACTTGAACACAATAGTCTATAACATATCTATTCTTTCTATACATATAATAAAATCGTAAATGCAAAAATGTCTATTTGTACGCGCATCTCGCAAAAACCACTGAACGGAATTTGACGAAACTTTTTATAGTGACAGTGTATATCCCGGATTAACATAATAATTAAAAAATATAATAAAAATCAAGCAATCCAAAGTAATGGTAAAAAACAATTTTAAATGTCATGTTGACAACGGAGATCTGTCATCTCGACGTGAGCTGGCCGGTGGCAAATTGTTTGATAAATAAAAAAAATTATTGAAAGTCGAAGTTATGTCGCTGTCATTGGTGCAATAAAAATTTATATATCTGTTGCCCGCGGCTTCGCTCGCATGAAATTCGTATTTCAAAAAAAGAAAGTAACTAAAGGGGGGCCCGAAGGCGGATCTGCGCTCACGTAAACGATATTCTTTCTCGATGATAGTAACTAAGGGCGAGGCGGAAGGCGGAGCTGAGTTCAGGAAGAAGAAAAACATTCTTGAAGAAAGTAAGTAACTAAGGGCGAGGCCGAAGGCCGAGCTCTATTCTGGAAGACCATAAACCTTCTCGAAGAAAGTAAGTAACTATGGGCGAGGCCGCAGGCCGAGCTGCGTTCAGGAAGAAGCTAAACCATCTTGAAGAAAGTAAGTAACTAAGGCGAGGCCGAAGGCCGAGCTACGTTTGAATAATTGAAAAACCATCTCGAAGAAAGCAAGCAACTAAGGGCGAAGCCGAAGGCCGAGCTGCGTTCAGAAAGAAGCTAAACCATCTTGAAGAAAGTAAGTAACTAAGTCGAGGCCGAAGGCCGAGCTACGTTCTGATAATTGAAAAACCATCTCGAAGAAAGCAAGTAACTAAGGGCGAGGCCGAAGGCCGAGCTGCGTTCAGGAAGAAGCTAAACCATCTTGAAGAAAGTAAGTAACTAAGGGCGAGGCCGAAGGCCGTGCTCTATTCGGGAAGACCATAAAACATTTTGAAGAAAGCAAGTAACTAAGGGCGAGGCCGTAGGCCGAGCTGCGTTGAGGAAGAAGGTAAACATTTTTGAAGAAAGTAAGTAACTAAGGCGAGGCCAAAGGCCGAGCTACGTTCTGACAAATAATAAACCATCTCGAAGAAAGCAAGTAACTAAGGGCGAGGCCGAAGGCCGAGCTGCGTTCAGGAAGAAGCTAAACCATCTCGAATAAAGTTAATTAACAGTAAGATTGAGTTAATTTAATTTAAATTTTATTATAAAGTCCACGCTTCTGACGGCAAATATACCGTGCATCCTAGAACCTTGCGGTTATTTCCGGCTGGCTGGCAAGAGGCCCGATGCTATCACCTTAGTGCCATGGACTAAGGGTAGTTCTTTGATGTGGGACGCCACTTGTGTTCTCACATTGGCTCCAAGTCACGTTAGGACATCTTCAAGAGAGGCTGGCGCGGCCGAGGCTGGGGCGGAGAGCCTCGAAACGCAACAAATATAGAAATATAATTCAATATTTCGAATTTGTTGCGTTTGCGGTTGAAACCCTCGGTCCGTGGAGCAGTGAAGCCAAAAGAGGCTTGGGCCTCTGCTGGTTGACGCAACCGGTGTCCCGCCATCAAGGGTACTTCATTCAAAGGGTAAGCCTTGCCATCCAGCGGGGTAATGCCGCAAGTGCTCTAAGAACATTTGAAAATGCCCGTTTTGATAGTTATTTTAATGTTTGTTAGGTAGGTTTTAATTCTTTAGTTATTAATATTACTTTTTTATTTTTATGAAATAAATAGATTGAGTAAACGTTATTATATTCTATAGAAGAAAGGAAGTCTTTAAGGGCGAGGGCCGAAGGCGGAAGAGGGTTTTTGGTTTTCCTGAACGCAGCTCGGCCTTCGGCCTCGCCCTTAGATACTTACATTCTTCTTTGGAATACGAATTTCACGCGAGCGAAGCCGCGGGCAACAGCTAGTATAATATAAAGGTCAATTATAACCTCACAATGAATCCTCAGAGCAATCAGTGTTGTACTGCACTCTAACTCTGGTAAATGAGCTGTGTTTTCCATCCAGTTCAGTGTAGCCGGCACGACCGAAGGGAAGCACTGACGTGGCACCAAGTTCACCCGGTTTTGTGGGCTGACATCACGGATGTTGTAGGTGATGTAGCCAACCGTGTCAGTTACCATAAAAAAAAAACAACACCGACCACATTTCATTCTAACAGCAAAGGACCTGTGCAATATAGTGACGGGGATGACAACTCACAGAAGGCCTCCTCTCCGCCATGACCGCGAAGAAGGAATCGTGCGTCTCCTGCAAGTGAAGGTCGAGCAGGTGGGGGGAGGGCAGCAGGCGGCGGCAGTGCGCGCACGCGTACCGGTGCGCGGCGTCGTAGTGGCTCGCGTGCTCCAGCAAGCTCTGCGCGGCGAACGAGCAGCCGGGCACGCTGCACGTCATGAGCACACTGCAACATTACAATTTAACCGGGTTGCATTGCGGGGGCATGTTGATTGAACACTTGACCTTGGAGATACCAGGCCCAAGATGTTGTGTAATACTAAATTTATATTAGACATTACATCTTGTGGGGACATTAATATGTTGAGTGAACACATGACCTTGGAGACACCAGGCCCCAGATGTTGTGTGATACTAAATTTATATTAGACATTACATCTTGTGGGGACATTAAATTGTTGAGTGAACACATGACCTTGGAGATAAAAGGCCCAAGATGTTGTGTGATACTAAATTTATATTAGACCTTACATCTTGTGGGGACATTAAAATGTTGAGTGAACACATGACCTTGGAGATATAAGGCCCAAGATGTTGTGTGATACCAAATTTATATTAAACCTTACATATTGTGGGGACATTAAAATGTTGAGTGAACACATGATCTTGGAGATACCAGGCCCAAGATATTGTGTGATACTATACAGGGTGTTGTAATGGCCAGTACATTAATTTCGCCAGCGCAATCCTCATGTTTTTCTGAGATAAAAAATTAAATGAAGTTTTTCTATAAAGTGTCTAGTTTTCGAGATATTCATTTTTGAAATTTATGTTTTCGTCATGTGTAATTTGACGCGCGCGCGGACGGTGCTGGCGCGGGAACGGTCGGGGTCGAAAAACTCACGCCGCGCCGCCGCCACGCATATCCTCGCTCCGCGCACTCGTCCTTGCTCGCTCACTCACCGCGCGCCTTTCATTCCCACGTTCGTGCGGAACATTAGATCTTTTTACACTAAATTAATCAATTAGTTTGTATGAAAACTATAACTTTTTATTTTAAAGGGAATTCAGAAGAAAGTTATGTGACTTTTTTGTTACTATTGATCCCAACAATCATTTCCTAAATTTAATGTACTGGCCGTTACAACATCCTGTATATTAGACATTACATCTTGAGGGGATATTAAAATGTTGAGTGAACACATGACCTTGGAGATACCAGGCCCAAGATATTGTGTGATACTAAATTTATAATAGACATTACATCTTGTGGAGACATTAAATGTTGAGTGAACACATGACCTTGGAGATACCAGGCCCAAGATATTGTGTGATACTATATATTAGACATTACATCTTGTGGGGACAATAAAATGTTGAGTGAACACATGACCTTGGAGACACCAGGCCCCAGATGTTGTGTGATACTAAATTTATATTAGACATTTAATTACATCTTGAGGGGATATTAAAATGTTGAGTGAACGCTTGACCTTGGAGATACCAGGCCCAAGATGTGTGATACTAAATTTATATTCGACATTACATCTTGTGGCGACATTAAAATGTTGAGTGAAGACATGACCTTGGAGACACCAGACCCAAGATATGTGATACTAAATTTATATTAGACATTAATTAAACTTGTGGGGCCAACATGAAAAAAAAAATCATTAAATGTTTTAGGGACACAAAATATTGTATTTTTTTATGGAAACTGACACGATTGGCTACATCACCTACAACATCCGTCATGTCAGCCCATAACACCTTGGTGAACTAGGTGCCATGTCAGTGCTTCCCTTTGGTCGTGCCGGCTACATTGAACTGGCCGGAAAAGACGAACTATTGACATAGCCGTTTCGACCGAGCTTTCATTCAATGTGGTAGTACCAACCCGGGCGAGTTAAACCCTACCATCTAGTAAGAAGGCAGGGGACCACAGTTTACAGGTTACATGATGCAGGATACTAAATGCTATGAAGACACAATGCTTTGAGGACACAAAATTTCGTACGAACACTCGTCGACACAACTCAAAGCTATAAAACAAGTCCCCACACTTCATGGCAGAGATTCTCGTCGTCCAGGTCGTACATGCCGAGTCGTGGCGGCGGCTTGTCGTCGAAGAACGGGTCGTCGAGCTCTCGCCGCCCCACACCCAACTTCTTCAATGTCTCCATCGCTTTGCTGCTCAGATCCATGTCGAACTCTGGCTCTGAAATATTAGTTAGAATAGAATAGAAATGCTTTATTGCACACAAAAACACAGAGATACACAAGACAGAAGATAACATACAGAAGAAGAATAGAAGCTAACAATAATTCACACAGAAAAAAGAGAACAGTAGCGTGCAAAGGTTACTTTTTTTATTAAGACATGGCTGGATGTTGACGAAATAAATTACATTTATTTATTTATTTATTTATGACTAGCTTTTGCCCGCAGCTTCGCTCGCGTGAGATTCATATTTAAAAAGAAGAAAGTAAGTAAGTCCGCTACGGTACCTTTATTTCGGCGGGCGGAACAATTCGGTTTGTATAAGAACCACATCTTAGCGTAACCGGAACTGAATTTTATTTGGCCGATCCTGTGTCCCGTATAGTAAAATGTGTTTAAGTTCCATCGAATTCGGATGATCGGTTTAAGAGTTATGGAGGAACATACATACATACATACAGAAAAGATTTCTAAAAACCGCCAATTTAGTTTAGGATCATACATGGAGTCTACAAACGCAATATCTCATAAAACAAAGTAACTTACTCCATGACCGTCCCTTGCAGATTTATTATTAGTATTGATGATATGCATCAAGCGATACGAAAATTATGATTAATGGAGGATGGGCAAAAATGTATGGAACGCGTCCCCACGGAACAACAGCGGCCGGACATGTTGTTGAAAAGCTGTTTTTATGACTGTCATTTGTTACTGTGGCGGTCAGTCTCAAATAATTATGGGAAAAACTTTGTCATTGTATGTCAGAAATTGTTTATTATTGTATTTTTTCTGGAAGGTGTGGATCTAAGCTTGCGATGGCTTCACCGAACATATCCGGGCCCATCGGCAGTAGAGGAGGGTATTAATCGAGGCCGGGACTAGCGAGTGGCCACTCTAAATTTCCCGCGCATGCTTCACGTTTCGGCTCGCTTCAAGCCCTCGTCAGCTAGTCTGCGTTGACTAGGACGCGGGGAAACCACCAGTCCCGCTCTCGACCTCCCTCTCTTTACCTATCCATATTCTGTAGGATGCTTCCAGTGACGTTTTCGAAGCTCTCTCCATATATGAGCTTAGCGTCGATCTTGGCAGCCCTAGATTCTTGAAGAGACTGTAGAGCGACTTCGCTGGTAGTCCTCTTGCTCCGACTTCCACAGCGAAGAGATCAGTCTTGAATCCGTTTCTCACAATCCGGTCTACTAAGTTGCAGTACTTGTTAAGTTTGATGTTGTGGTCCTTCGGTATGTTACTTTCCCATGGAACTGTAAGTTCAACAAGTACTACATGCTTTGTCGCTGTAAATCAAAATAAACAGCCGTACTATTGCAGAAAAATTGGATGAATAAAAATAAGTGTTGGTTGTGGCTGTAACTTTTTCCAGGGATCAGAATAGGTACAGTATAAATCATAATGTTGGCGAGAAGACATAAGACAGAGTTGTTAAAACCACTCTGAAAAATTCCCCGGAATTCTGGGATTTGAAAAATAGTAGATAAGTCCTAGACCTAGACCTAACTATCTATTGTTATACTGGTGCCTAACTTTCCTTCAGACACGACCACCGAACCATTTAAACTTAGCGACCTATGTAAATATAGTTAGTGTTCAGTGTAGCCGGTACGACCAGAGGGAAGCACTGACATGGCACCTAGTTCACCAAGTTTTATTATTTATTCAATTCCCTGTATTTCCTTTAGTGTACAGTTGAGCACTGATTATTTATGTTCGCTTTGACACCCTCCTCTACTGCCAATAGCCCCGGATATGTTCCGTGGAGCCATCACACACTCAGTCCGACGCATGTTCAAGGCCTTTCTATTCGCCTGGTACACTTATCCCTACCAAGTTATTCCCCCTGGTAGGGATAGGTGGAAAGTGGAAACTCTTGAGTGCACTTATCCTTATCCTTACCTATAATAAAATCCAACGTCTGCTTTCTGTCTGAGTGTCTGTCTGTCCGCTTATAACTCGAGAACCACTGAACCTATTTTAATAAAACAAAATTCTACGGATAGCTTGATTCTTCCCATCAACTATAGGTTACTTACTATCACGCTAAATAGCTTATGAGGTTAGCAGTGAAGTGAAATATGAGAGCGGGCGGAGCCGCGGGCACAGCTTGTTCCTACTATAAAATTTAAAATACAAATTAATAATCAGTGCTTATCTGACTGATTAATTTTACTAATAGCAATTAATATTACTTCCAATATTACATTTAAATTTATTTTTAGTTTTTTTACCCACATACGTGCACTCTACGTCTGCGCCATATTCTATATAAACTTCTTGTAAAATAAATATTGCCCTAAAATACTTATATAGCTATATAATTAGTGCAAATCAAACTCAATTTTATCATTATTTCTACTTTATATCTATTCCTTGCATAACTACGACTGCATAAGTAGTTACACCTACATAATAGAGTTTTTATTGATAAAGACGACACTGCCTATACTTAAAGTTACGTCATCCAAGGTCATTGAGCTTCCTGCATGGCATGCCGCGCGCGCGCCGGTCGAGCAACCTCTTGATTGCGATAGTAATAATAATAAAGGCCATCAGTCAACTCTGTCGTGAGCATGACGGCGCGGTATTAGTGCGCTCGTGCTCACAATCTTCATTTCATTCAGATATCTACTCGCTGCTATTGCGCTACATGTGCGCAACACAGTAACCAGTATTCTGTGACAGTAACTGTGCCAGGTAGACCCTTTGCGTGAATCGGTGAAAAACTTTTACATACAGCTGTGATCTTCCTATATCCGAGATGAGTGAACTCAGGCAGAGAAAGGTAATTTTTAAGTCCATTTCACAACAGAAACTCTATTTTCATTGCATGTCTTACTAACTTCCGGTGAAGCGTGAAGGTTGTCAGGGATTTCCGCAGATTTCCGGTTACTTTTTGGTTGGAAAAGTCGAAGGTGAGTCGAAGTGTGGGAAACGTCAAACAAACGTAACCTCGAAGCTTTCATCTGAGCTGTCATGGATATGCAACTCTTCTTGTACCATGGCGATTACAGATAATCGATAATGGGCTCTTTAATTGAAATTATTAAAAGAAATTAGTGAACTTTATATCAATTTAAGACACGAATGAAAATTTAGATTTTTTTAAATTTGTTTTATATAACAGTGGCAGCAATTCGCATGAGTTATTTGGGAAATAATTTTCACTAACCGCCACGATAATATTGAAGACTAACATTCGCTTCGGCACTTATTTTTATTATTTTAGTTTTTTCTCTTTCTTTCATAAACAAATGAAGAGAGATGCAGCTACAGTAATGCAAATATTCTTGTCAAACGTCACGCACCGAACGTCAGCTGTCAGCTGTACTGTATAAATGGAAATTGAAAGTACATAGGTACCTATTTGGTTGGGATGCTTCGCATTCGTCACAGATGGAATGATGAATTTCATCTTGTCTTCCGGGCTCCGGCGCTGATGTGGCCTTGGTACTCGCGTGTGATGAGTAGCGGCTGTAACGCGGTGTGATGGTAGTGGTACGCTATGGGCAAGTTCAACACATACCGATATCTCGTGGTATGTATGTGTGCGTTGTTTACATTGAATTTTATCAAGCATTTCAGTAAATTTACTACCAATTTGTACAATGGAGCGGTCGTTAGTACTCGTTACTGCCAAGATTGCTTTATTACACAATATATTGGAATGCAGGTTTGCCGATAGAGAGCAGCTCTCTAAAATAATTGTATTGGATCATTGATTTTATAACCCTGTCGGGACAGATAGACCACTCCATATAAAAAATTTGGTAACGTTGTAAATCGTAAAACCAACAGAGGGCGTTAATAATTTTTCTTGATGTTGTCGTAAAACAAACAGGTGGCGTTAATGTTTGTTAATACTTCTATACTAAGGGCGCTATCTAGTTGAAATACAACAGTATCTAGGTACCTTTAATTGCCACTAGGCTGTAGAATTACTGCTACTAGACAAAAGATGGCGCTTTCATTTATATTTATAAAGAACATTATTTATGTAAATTCCAAATTTTTTAATTATATTTGAATAATAAAATTATGACAATTTACAATTAAACTAACACTTCTTATCAAATTAAATAAAATAAAAAAATGTTTTGAAAATAATTTGGTATACGGAACAAAATATTATTATGATTGTAATTTCCTGTTTGTGCGCTTTTAATAGATAGATCCACAGAGCACGGAATACCCCCGCGCGCGCGCGCGCGGTATTCCGTGCTCTGTGGATAGAACGTATTTATTTAGTTGAACAGTTAAACAAATACTCGTCACTCTTCATTCTAATAATGTCAGCATTGTATGTAAAAAAAAAATATGAAAACTGCCTTAAAAAATTTATGAAATTAAAAAAATCAAACCCTAGAGTTGAAGGCGGTGCTAAAGAAGGCTACACAAAACACAAATCACAAAGGATATCATCCGCGCATGTTTTCTTTCATGTATCATTTTTGCTTGCTTTAGCACCGCCTTCAACTCTAGGGTTCGATTTTTTTTATTTCATACATTTTTGAAGGCGGTTTTTATATATTTTTTTAAATAGTTTTTTATTTCACAGTTTTTTTTTGGAATTTTTTGCTATTAATGTACTCGGCGGAATCGCTCGACCTTCGGCCTCGCGATTCCGCCTCGCTTTCCAATCTGATCTCTACCAAATTAAAATGGAACCACCTCATGGTTATCCCCTTTCAAAAAAAAAAAAAAGAATTTTCAAAATCGGCCCACAAAGGGTGGGTTTAATGTCTTTGGCCCACAATAATTGACGGAGTAATCGCGTAACAAACATCCAAAAAAAGAAAACATACTGTCGAATTGAGAATCTCCTAGGTCTAAAGTAAATTGCTCGTGAAGACAAATTCAACGAGCCCAAACACGTAGGGTTTATCATGTGTAGTTTAGGAGTTCCTATGGCCACCTTCCGTCTCCGTCATCAGACCAGCTCGATGGTACTCGTACTCGTATTATAATATATTAAGCGCATCTGGCCGGTTGGAAAAGATTTCAAATTTAGAATATTCATGAAACAAGGGTCCGAATATGAATGACAATATCGATTCATGTATTTCAATACAATGACAGAGAAAATTTCAAAATATTAGGTACCTATTTAATACTTTTTAGTTCTAGTTAATTTTTTTTTAAGTCGGTTTTATATTTTTAAAACAATATTACATAAAAAACAATAATCGAAATCGAATAATCGAAATCGGTTGAAGTGGTACAGAATTATTCGCCATGTGTCAAACTGCAAATTGCTGAAAAAGTCCACATCACAAAAGTTTTGCTGAAGGTAACCACACACCAATAGTATTTTGTTGCTTTTTCATAAACCGCTCAATCAATTTCAATAAAATTTCAATGGGAGCACCTCTGAAGTATACCTACCAAACAAAAAAAGAATTTTCAAAATCAGCCCACAATTAACACGTTGAACGCCATACGACCCACCGGTGGGCCTAGCGTACTTTTCCGTTCGGGCCAAGCCAAACTCATTATATCCGTAATTTTCATCAACTTGAGATTTTCATCACAAAGTTTATAAAATGCGGTAATTTGTAAGGAAAATAAAAATTTGCGACTTTTACCGTCTAATTTTCGAGATATAGCAAAAGGCTCACGGGTGGATCGTGTGGCCTCCTATGAAGGATTTGTATTTTTCTGTTGGCTGTGGCCGCGGGGTCACGCCGCGGCCCACCCGTTGCGCGCGCGCCGCGGACGCAGCGATCAATCCCGGTCCGGCTGCGTCGACAATTGAGGATGTTTTACGCTTTTCTCGCCAAAAATGGATTATTTTGAAGATTTCGAGTTAACACAAGAAGCGCTAACGCAGTTAGAAAACATCGAGATAGATCTTCTGAACCGTAGTTTCGGAATAGATTCTATGAAGACGTAGTTCAACCAACGAAAAGAAGATGCTGTCGAATTCTTTTGTCGGAGAGTGAGGATAGCGACGATGAAATGCGTATAGAAAGACGGAAGAGAATGAAACACACTCTGGAAAGGAAAGAGGGATTGGCCAGAAAAGTGAGAAGTACATGTCACCAATGTTATGCAAAGAACGTACCAATAATGGGTAGCAAACAGGCTAAAACCAAGTCGAAAAAAGTATCCACTTATTGCCAAAGCAGCCCAACTAAACCATTCCTTTGTTTGCCTTGTTTTAACAAGACTCACGGATAATTCTTTATTGTTTATGGTTAAGAGCCAAAGGGTTAAGATGATTGATTATTTTAAATACTGAAGTGTCATAATGTTGTGATTGTTCAATTTCATAAATATTTTCTTTTGTTCAATTTCATAAATTATTTTCGTAATAAATAATGTCTTCTTATTTGGTAATGAAGAAAATATTATGTTCATTTTTATTTTGACGAATATTTTCTTATTATTTTCTGGTTTTATTAATTCTATTAATAAAAATATTATTTTCTACCTTATCGTTAAGAGCAGCCCTAGCATCGTTACAATTAACTTAATAAAAAACTACAAGTTTCTATTGGATTTGAAAACCACGCCGTCCGCTTCGACTACAAGGCCATGCGGCTCACTTCCATATTGGCTTTGTAGCTGCGCTCTGTGGCTTGTAGGAAGCGTTTACGTAGGACCTCTCACGCGGCTCACCGGTGACCCCCATGACCTGAATAGTTCAGGAAGGAAAGGCTCACCGGTGAGCGGTGAGCCCCGTGGCCCAAACGGAAATACTGGATTTTTCATGTGGGGTTGAACGTGTAAGATTGTAATTTCCTGTTTGCGGTTTTACTCCGGTCCAAAGAGTTTACAAACTCTTTGGTTGTACCTAGCTCCGCTTATTTGTTGTTATATCCGCTATAGTAACACATATTCTGTGAAAATTTCAACGGGCTTCCTATTACGGTTCAAGAGATACAGCCCTCGGATAGACAAACGGACGGACGGACAGACAGACTGCGGAGGCTTAGTAATAGGCTTCCGTACAGGGATACGGAAACCTAAAAATAAGGGGTGAAATAGGGGTGAAAGTTTTTGTATGGGGAATCCATGATTTCTCTAGGTAAGGATATGAAAATTTATTATCTAGGCTTTTGGCACAGATTACTCAATAGTTACTGCTTTTGGTAAGAAATCATGAATAATGGTCAGGAAGAGGAAGGGGGAGAGAAAAGAAGGGGGAGTGGGTGGGAGGTACGTTTGTCAGCCTCGGTAGCTCAGTGGTGCAGGCAACCCTGGGCGCGGTCAACACTTGGATGGGTGACCGCTCGACCATTGGAGGCTGACCGTGGTTCGGATTCCACGTAAAACTGTAGCACTCTTCCCTTCTTACCTTACTAGGGTTGGTACCACCGCACTGAATAAAACGTATGTCGAAACGGCTATGTAAATCAAAGAGATTTGATCTAAATAGTAATTTTTTTATAGCCGGCACGACATGTCCGACATCACGGATGTTGTAGGTGATGTATCCAACCATGTCAGTTTCCATAAAAAAAAGAAGAAGAGGAGGAGAGGTATGGAGGGAGGAAGGGTTAGTGAATGAGGGTAGGTGTGGGGGAGGGAGGTAGTAGAGGGAACGAGGAGGAATGGATATCGAGGGAGTGAGAGGTTGGAAGGGGGAAGGGGCGGGGTAAGAGGGGGTTGCGGACAGGATGAGGGGTAGTAGGGGAGGAATGGAATGCGAGGGTGATGGAAAGGAGGGGCGGCATGAGGGGAGGAAGGGAAGTAGGGAGAGAGGGAGGGAATGGGCGAAAGGGAAGGTGGCAAAGAGGGGGTCCGTGAAGGGTGAGGGGATGGAGGGGAGGAAGGCGGGATCGAGGAGAGAAGACAGGGAGAGAGGTGAGTGAGAGATGGGCGAGGAAGGAATCCCTTCCTTCCTCCCGAAAAAGATAGAGAATATAAGAGAAGCGATGGTTTATTATCAATTTTGCATTTAAATCAGATTTACTATTTTTTTATTTTATTCGTCGTCGTGTCGTCGTCGGTAAAATCTACAATTTTGTTGATAAAATATCATTGACTTATATATTCTGTAAAGTTTATCACAAATACTTTAAACCCACCCTCTTTTAATCTCTTTGGTATAACACCACCAGCAGCATCGTAGATGGAAAAAATAGCCCTGGACTCAACCTGGACTCAACTTTTTTTAATTCGGTGCCTGGACTCCGTACTTCATACTCAAAGACATTTTGTTCATACTTCAACTATTACTAAAACGAGACACCCTCTTTTAATCTCTTTGGTATAACACCACCAGCAGCATCGTAGATGGAAAAAATAGCCCTGGACTCAACCTGGACTCAACTTTTTTTAATTCGGTGCCTGGACTCCGTACTTCATACTCAAAGACATTTTGAGACACCGCGATTATGGTAGTGTGCGTATCGCGTGAATATAGAACCGACCGTCTCAAGAGATCGCATCGATATTGTGTCATCCTTTTTCCACGCGAAGTAACCCGTATCGCTTGCCTGCACGCTCCACGCAAACATTTGCGTGTTCCAAAACAAGCGAACGTCGCGCGTCGATCGATAAATTGCCGCAACGGCTAAAAACTATGGAGGTGGCTTTTTACTTTCGAGCGACTGTAAGGAGAAAGGAAGTATTGTGATCGTCCAAAATGTCGAAGTTGAGAATGCGACTGATTTTTTTTTTTTTTTATTGAAACTGGCACGGTTGGCTACATCACCTACAACATCCGTGATGCCCATAACACCGGGTGAACTTGGTGCCACGTCAGTGCTTCCCTTCGGTCGTGCCGGCTACACTGAACTGGACGGAAAACACGAACTATTTACATAGCCGTTTGGACCGACCTTTCATTCAGTGCGGTGGTACCAACCCGGGCGGGTTAAACCCTACCACCTAGTAATATAAGAAGGGGGTCATATCCCTTAGTCGCCTTTTACGACATACACGGGGAGATATTCAGTGGGGCCATTCTTTTAAAGTACCGGCCCCACACAGTACAGATTTGGGCTATATATCTGTCAACGATCCCAAAAAAGTGGTTTTGAGAAACATGTATGTGTGTGTGTGTGTGTCCAGCGACCTTGTGCCTAAACTGCTCAACCGATTTCGTTCAAAATTCGTATTTAGTAGTTTGAAATGATAATCTAGGGGTAAATTTTTTTACTTTTTCAAAATTCGAAAAAATAAGGGTAGCCGTCATACAAATTTGTCTATGGCAATGTGTCCAGCGACGTTGCGCCTCAACCGCTCAACCGATTTCGTTTAAAATTCATATTTAGTAGTTTGAAACGATTATCTAGGGGTACCTTTTTTAGTTTTTTTTTATTTTAAAAAATAAGGGTAGCTGTCATACAAATTATTTCGATGAGGTCGATTTTCTTATAAATGGCTAACGATTTTTATTATTATTATTATATTTAATCCATCGTGTTTGTTTCCGTTTTCAAAGGTGGTGAGGTAAAAAAATATAATTTTAAAGAAGGTATCTCCACTTTATCCTAACCGCACGCGCGTATTTGAATTGCACGCAGGTTTGGTTGGTGGGTATTTGGCAACTAAAAATATAATAAGAAATAGGCATGCCATCTATAGACAAATAGGACAACTTAACTTTGGTCTGACATCTATGATGCAGAAGCGGCGAAATTATACATTTTATCCGCCAAGCTCACGGACTGACAAAACATGAAAATATTTATTGGAAAAATTATGAAAACCTTAAAATACACTATTTTGAAATTTTTACTTAATATAAAATAATCTTTAAATTTAACTATGCTGTTCCCACTTAGCATCGTTCTATAATTAGCAGATTTAAAAATATAATAAATTATTTAATTCAAATTCGATACTCCTGGCGCCATCTTAGGACATAATTGAAGACTAATTTCATGTTACCTTTAAAACATCGCTGACGGTACATCTGACTCCCCCTATAAAATCAATGTATTGGATACATTTTTGTGTGGTTTTAGCTGGGTATATTTTTAGAATAATTACAAGATCAGATTATTTTTATATGTTAGTAGATACTAAGCAAGCATGTACCTACCCACTTATATTAATTTTCATTAGATAGATGCAAACCTGAAAATAAAGAGCAAAGGAGCCGAGGTAGGGGAGGGGGGAATGTCGGGGAAATGCCGCGACAGTGTCATCTGCTGCTAAAATTTTTTTCACTACCATTCATCATTTAACTCGGTCTACACGATAAGTGTACTATACTATTATCAAAACAAACGTGCAGCTCGCACAACAAAATTTTATGGCTTAGTGAACGGAGATTCCCTTCACTAAGCCATAAAACTTTATTATGCGAACTGCACGTTTGTTTTGATTTGAGAATAGCAATTTGCAAGGAAGGTGCCGGCACCTTCCTTGCAAATTCTCATCTTCTAATCCATCCCCAATATTGTTTGTTTGCAGTTGAAAGATGAGACTGCACCGTCCCCGGGCGTGGCCCCGCGCCGCGCCGCGCCGCGCAGTCTCAAGAAGACTTTCCTGCTGCTGATCGTGTTCGCTCTCTGCTTCACCTACTTCATGGGTACGTGTATGTATGTTGACCTCCGCACAATGCGCCAGTGGCGGTTCCCCAGGTGAAGCAAGTGAGGCTCCGCCTCACGCCGCCTCACTTAATTATCTTGAAGGTAAAGAAAAAAAAATCCACATGGATGTTTATTTATTGCTAGACTTTGGGCATGTCCTGTCCTCGAAATGAAAACTGCAATACAACATTAATAAAATGCTATTATGTAGGTGGTGTACTAAAATTCATTGGCCAGAGCCGCCACTGCAATGCGCACTGGGCAGGGATTGAATCCCCACACGCTGCACTTACCGCGGATGCGTACCAATCGGTTCTGCAGATCTTTCCTCTACAGAACCGTTCCTTCAAGAGGGGAATGAATGGGACACCTGTCAAGCCGGCATGGTATTCGCAACCGCCGCATACGACCGAATGTGCGACACCCATGTGCGTCGTTAGACACCTTATGGGTGGCACGGCGCCATATGTCGCGTTTTCGATAAAAAAATAAACTCAGTATTGTGTAACATGCTCTTATGATATGCGCAATCATTTTTGTGTCAACCTAAAGTTGAAAGCATTGTTACATCTTCAAGTAATAACTATGTATTGTGTTTGTTACAATAGGTCGTAATGACCACTTGTGTCTACAACCATTATCATTCCTTTTATACTTTGACCTGCCAATATGATTTTGATATTTAATGAGAAGTATGCGTGACCATAGACTTTTTTTTTTTTTTTTTTTTTATTGATGCTGACACGGTTGGCTTCATCACCTACAACATCCGTGATGTCAGCCCATAACACCGGATGAACTTGGTGCCACGTCAGTGATTCCCTTCGGTCGTGCCGGCTACACTGAACTGGACGGAAAACACAAACTATTTACATAGCCGTTTCGACCGACCTTTCATTCAGTGCGGTGGTACCAACCCGGGCGGGTTGAACCCTACCACCTAGTAATATAAGAAGGGAGTCATATCCCTTAGTCGCCTTTTACGACATACACGGGGAGAGATGCAGTGGGGCTATTCTTTTAAAGTACCGGCACAGATTACTAAATAGTTACTTCGTAACAGATAAATCACACCATAGAAAAAGTTCCTTCCTTCGGGATTTAATAGCCTACTGCTTCACGTCGCCAATCGCTGCGTGCGAAAATGTACCTTAACGATCGAGTGTAAAGTGGTTATTGCTTTGCAGCTGCGCTCAGTTGCGTGGGCGAGCGTCTATGTATACTTCGCGCGGCTGACGAATTTCCACTGAAATAGACCGCCGGCGGCCCGTCGGGCGGTAGGTAGTTACCGCGCGCAAGTACATAGAGTGCGTGAGGCCTGGTACCGGCCACACACGATACTTACATATATATTAATAGACCTAACCTAACCTAACCTAACCTAACCTAACCTAACCTAACCTAACCAACCCACCACCCAGTAATTAAACCCGCGATGGTAATTTAAAAAGGTATTTTTATTACGAGTAGTTTTATTTATTTGTCCCGACTTAAATCGTAAAATCCCGAAATTTTAAGATCATGTCCAGAGAATGTACATCTCTGATCTGGCAACCCTATACACCGTGTCCCAAAACTCAACGTCAAGCGGGAACCAAGGAGTAGGTCAGTTTATGACTACCCAGGGAAAAATAAGAAAAAAAAGTCGACGTCATTTTTTTTTTTAGAAAAAAATTTAACTGAATATTTTTTTTTGTAAAACTGATCAATATCAGAGTTATTTACGCTACCAATAATTTTTTTTTAACAACTTTATTTGCAAATTTGTAGTCTTAGTACCTAAAAATTTCAATTTTCAACGTTTCTCAAAAAATGCTCATATCATAAAAAACAAATTACTCCGATTTTTTTTCTTATTTTTCCCTGGGTAGTCATAAACTGGCCTACTCCCTGGTTCCCGCTTGACGTTGAGTTTTGGGACATCCTGTATAGAACGCTGAAACTATACTTTAAAACATCATTGTGTGTGACTTGTTATTGGAAGAAACACCATTGTGTGTGACTTGTTATTTGAAGTGGCTAGCTGTTTGCATCCTCATAATGTGCTGTTCTACTATGAGATCTTGTAGTTTTTGTTCTCTTGATAATCTCCTCCTTCATCTAGTTCGAGGTGTAAAACTCCATTGGTCACATACCAGGGGTGGGGAACCCCATTACGGACACTATAATTTTTGTAAGATCAGTCAGAGCCAATCTAAAATTATTATAAGTAGATACATACATACCGAACGAGAATGGCCATAATGCACGACGACGGCACAGATTACTTTATAGTTACTTCGTAACAGATAAATCACTCCATAGAAAAAGTTCCATACCTTCGGCTTTAATAGCCTACTGTTTTACGTCGCCAATCGCTGTGTGCGAAAATGACCTAAACGATCGAGTGTAAAGTGATTATTGCTTTGCAGCTGCGCGCAGTTGCGTGGGCGAGCGTGTAGGTATGCTTCGCGCGGCTGACGAATTAGAACGCCGGCGGTAGGTAGATAGCGCGCGCAAGTACATAGAGTGCGTGAGGCCTGACGACGGCCTGACTTGTCTCGTTGAACGAAGAACGCCCGACCACGGCTCTATATTTAGAATGTTAAATAAAATAGTAAATTTATCAAAATTTAAAGAGTTAGTGCTAATGTAAAATCAATATAAAAAGAGGATTGCTGTCTCTGATAGTGATAAATTATATGGAAAACATTATTTTGTTATTTTTAGTTGCACAATTTTCATAACTAACTTTTTTTTGTTACAAGCTTTTATTTTTATAACTTGTATGGGTCAAAGCTTGCAACAGAATTTTAAACCAGTTTTACCCAAACAATTGAGCTGAAATGTTTGCTATATAAGGCAGAAGTGAACCGTGTAATATCACCATTAGTTCTTGCGGCACAACACCGATTATCCTGCTCAACTCAATTTTTTATTTATTTATTTTAAACACTGACAGCTGACAGCTGGTGCGTTTATTCTGTTTTTTAATTTATGAGTGCACTCATATTGTTTTTAAGTATTGTTTGTTTTTTTTTTGTCTAATTGGTTTTTTAAAGAATTAACCGAGGGGGCGCTGACGGTGTCCTCAGGTAATTTGTTCCAGGCCCTTACGACCCGGTGCGTCAGAAAATGCTTCCTGGGGTTGGTTCTATGTGTGGGCCATTTTAGTTTTAATGAGTGACCGCGAAGACGTTCTTCGGTGCTCCTTTCGTACATTGACTGTAGACTTGGTACATCATAGCATTCTTTTAGGATTTTATAGGTTTCTATAATGTCTCCTCGTTGTCTCCTTTCCTCAAGAGTTGTTAATCCCAGTGCCTGTAAGCGATCTTCATGTTTTATTTTTCATTGATGATACCATCTTTGTTGCTCGTCGCTGTACTCTCTCTAGTAGCTCAATATCTTTTTTAAAATATGGACTCCAAATTTGGTAGCCATATTTAAGTAGTGGTCTTATATATGTCTTGTAGAGTTTCAGACACAGTTCTGCGGTGATGGAGGAGAAGGCTTTCCTTATTGTATAGAGAAGTGAATTTGCTCTCTTCACTAGCTCAATTATGTGCGCTTCCCATTTTAGATCTTCTGATATCACGACTCCTAAATCCTTTTGCGACTTAACTGGTTGTATTTGGATTCCGCCAATGTTGTATGAGAACTTTGGGTTTTTAGACCCTATGTGGAGTACTGTACATTTACTGCTGTTGAGTGAAAGTAGCCATTCTTTTGTCCAATGTAGAATTTGGTCAAGGGTGTCTTGTATGGTTTGATGGTTTATGTATAATTGTAGACACACAGCGCGATCAGAGGCGGACTTTCCTTAAGGCCGACTAGGCCCGGGCCTAGGGCGGCCAGATATTAGGGGCGGCCAATCTGTACCTGCTGCTGGAAGCAGTGAGCGCAGGTACACAATACTAAGGGTGCCGGCCGGAGCAAGTGCGTGCGACGTGCGGGAGTGGTGAGCGCGGCGGCGGAGACGTCACACTATTTGCGCAAACAAAATAATTTAGCTATGACGATAAGGTCAATATTGCCGCAAAACTTATAAAAAATACTTTTGCTACATGTAAAATAAACCGAGACATAATATATTTCTGGCAGGTTGAACCGAACGCAATACTGATTTTTGTACAACTTCACATTTGTATCTATGCTGTAAACTTGAAAGGGGCGGCTGCATTGAATTGGGGCGGCTGGTACTAAACGGCCTAGGGCGGCTAAGGCTGCTAGTCCGCCTCTGAGCGTGATGGTTATGTGTACGTGTGTTGCAGCGCTGCTGACGGGACAGAGGCAGACGCTGGACGGGATAGCGAAGAGTCTTGGGTACGAGAGCGAGTTCCACTACGCGGTGGTCATAGACGCGGGCTCCTCCGGCTCCCGGGTGCTCGCCTACAAGTTCCGAGTGCCCTTCTCCGGTAATCATCCTTTTTAGATTCAGATTCAGATATTTATTTCGCCATAAAGAACACACAACAATAACAATATTACATTGAGACATATGCATATTCAGTATGGTTCGACATAGTAGGAAAGGTGTGGAACTCAGCTTGCGATGGCTTCACCGAACATAACCGGGCCCATCGGCAGTAGAGGAGGGTGTTAATCGAGGTCGGGACTAGCGAGTGGCCACTCTAAATTTCCCGCGCTAATTTAATCTAATTTATCCTGTTTCCGTATCCCGTACGGAAGCCTATTACTAAGCCTACGCCGTCTGTCTGTCCGTCCGTCTGTCCGAGGGCTGTATCTCTTGAACCGTAATAGGTAGCCGGTTCAATTTTCACAGAATGTTTGTTGTTATTATGGCGGATATAACAACAAATAATACAAAATAGAAAAAGTAAAAAATTAAGGGGGGTTCCCACACAAGAAACGTGTTTTTTTTTCAATGTTTTTTGTGGTGTGGAAACCTTGGTGCGCGAGTCCGACTCGCACTTGGTCGGTTTTTTTTAAATGGAAACTAACACGGTCGTCTACATCATTTACAACATCCGTGATGTCAGCCTATCAACACCGGGTGAACTTGGCGCCACGTCAGTGCTTCCCTTCGGTCGTGCCGGCTACACTGAACTGTACGGAAAACACAAACTATTTACATAGCCGTT
Source organism: Nematopogon swammerdamellus (assembly GCA_946902875.1). NCBI lineage: Eukaryota > Metazoa > Arthropoda > Insecta > Lepidoptera > Adelidae > Nematopogon > Nematopogon swammerdamellus. The sequence continues at coordinate 1,029,571 of OX336356.1, read as the reverse complement.
TCGACCGACCCTTCATTCAGTGCGGTGGTATCAACCCGGGCAGGTTAAACCCTACCACCTAGTAATATAAGAAAGGAGTCATATCCCTTAGTCGCCTTTTACGACATACACGGGGAGAGATGCAGTGGGGCTATTCTTTTAAAGTATCGGCCCCACACGGTACATCTTCACTGATACAGCCTCAACAAGAGCTCTATATGCCTGATTTATTTTTTTTCCTTTGATTTTATGTCGTCGCAATTATCAAGCTTAAGCTATAGTTGTTCTAGCTCTGAAATTGCATTTTATGTACTGTACCTATACGTCAATACTACATACGAGTGTGGATTGCTCAATTAAAAAAAAAAAAATATTTATTTTTATCTCATCATCTCATATCAGTATCACACACGCTGAATCCCGACAATCGGGGTAAGCAGAGTAATCGGTGTTGTGCTGCAAGAACTCTTGTCAATTACAGCACAGCACCGACCACCACGTTTCGCAAAGTATTCGAACAAGATTAAATCGATCAAGCAGCAAGTATGGCACGAAGACCCACCTGCTGCATGACTCGGTGGAAGTACCGTGCCAAGGTGAGAGGTGGCGAGCCTGTCGCCCTTTAGCACGGCATCTTGTCCTTATCCCTTAGTCGCCTTTTACGACATGCATGGGGAGAGATGCAGTGGGGATATTCTTTTTAAGTACCGACCCCACACGGTACTTATATAGTATTTATTTTTAACATTCAAATAAAAAAACTAATAAATTGTAGGTTTAGCTTTCTAGATTTAGTTTAGATTTCATTAGTTCATTTATTTTATATTGTTCAACTAAATATATTTCAATAAAATATAACCTTTTATTAATTTGTAAAATATTTTCGGAAATAATTTAAAGCAGCTAAATTTCTCATATTCTCATTAGTTTCAAACAGAGTGGTGGACGACTGGAACCTACTTCCATAGGAAGTAATAAGCGCACTCAGTACCAACCAATTCAAAAATAGACTAGATAAATATCTAACAAATAAAACATAATCTCAAAAAGAGTGCTCAAGAACGATAATAAAAAAATAATAATAATAATAAAATCTAAGATAATGACAAAAACGACAAATGTTAACTGGATTTTTTTTTTTTTTTATGGAAACTGACACGGTTGGCTACATCACCTACAACATCCGTGATGTCAGCCCATAACACCGGGTGAACTTGGTGCCACGTCAGTGCTTCCCTTCGGTCGTGCCGGCTACACTGAACTGGACGGAAAACACAAACTATTTACATAGCCGTTTCGACCGACCTTTCATTCAGTGCGGTGGTACCAACCCGGGCGGGTTAAACCCTACCACCTAGTAATATAAGAAGGGAGTCATATCCCTTATCAGAGACGTATCAGCCTAGGCTGCCAGTCTAAAATAAATAAATGTTTGGTTTCAGTATTCGGGCAGGTGGGGCTCAACTTAGTCGAGGAGTACTTTGAGCAGTCCAAGCCCGGCCTGTCATCCTTCGCCGACGATCCTGAAAAGGTACGACTCGCTGTAACTAGGCTTGCCAGATGTGATGTTAGCCTTCACGGGACGTATCTGCTAACTGCAGTCCTTCACAAATATCGTGAAGAAATGAAAGACCAAAATTTTTGCTGTAATATTTTCACGGCAAACTTTTAGCATTTTTATATTCAGTGCGGTGGTACTGTTTCTATCTGATTCTGACGGCGACGAGTAATATAAATTTCCCTTAATTACGTTCTTGTAACTTTTATTCAGATGGTTTTATATTATAAAATATATGTTTACATATGTATATGTAGTTTATGTATAAATATAATATGTACGTACCTTATAGTATTTATTTTATCTATGTACCTATTGTTTGTGTCCATTTATTTAATAGTTTTATTTTTCACGCTTCTCTCTTGCACTGCATTGTCCGCCCTATCAGCTTCTCCACATCCCAAAGGTTAGTTTGTAAAGAATGCTACTCTGCATTAAACTCGCCTGTTGTGTTCCTTTTTATGGTGTACAATAAAGTATATTTTGATTTGATTTGATTACTAACCCGGGCGGAATAAATCCTACCACCTAGTAAGGTAAGAAGGGAAAACTTTAGGTTCTTTCCCTTGTTCCTTTCTCGGTAAGCTCAAATTGCAGTCAACTGGAGCAGTGCGAATTTGTGCAAATTTTATTGTGTAAAGTGTATTGTTATTAATTTTTTTTTTTAAGGATAAATTATAAAATTAATATTTGTAAAGCCAGCCTTGCATGGCTCTATGCATGTGAAGGCTGTATTGTACGCCCATTCAGGCATTTTGCATATTCAAAAAAAACCCGTATTGACAGACACTGTAAAAAAAACTGCAAAAAAAAACAATAAAGATTTTTATTTTGATTTTTTTTACCACCATAATGTATGAAAGATGGCCGCGTATCAGCCTCAACTGTGTTCACGTTTAGTCCACTATTAATAGCCAGCAGTCCAATGGGAAATCTCCAGTATGACACCTACGACGGTACTTCACGCCGGCCCAAAAGCTGCTTTTGTATAAATCGCAGATTAGGTCCTGTTTGGAGTACTGCTCGCACTTGTGGGATGGCTGAGCTAAATACCAGCTTGCGCCTTTGGACTCGATCCAGCGTCGAGCCGTGCGACTAGTGGGCGACCCCGACGTGTCCCGCGATTTAGAACCACGGCAACTCCGTAGGGATGTCGGCGCCCTAAGTGTGTTCTATCGCTTATTCCATGGGGAGTGCTCGGTGGAGCTGTTTAACGCGATCCCGCCGCCCCCTTTCCACCTCCGCACAACGCGCAGTGGGCAGGGATTGCATTCCTATACGCTGGACTTACCACGGATGCGTACCAATCGGTTCTGCAAATCTTTCTTCCACAGAACTGGTAAACTCTGGAAAGCTCTCCCTGCCCACATATTTCCCCCCAAGTACAGTCTCGGGTCCTTCAAGAGAGACCTGAATAGGCACCTGTCAGGCCGGCATGGCATTCGAAACCCCCGCGTACGACCGAGTATCCATGGGCGTCGTTAGACACCTTATGGGTGGCTCGGCGCCACATGTCGCGCTTACTATAAAAAAAAACCTACTCAGAGAGGTGACATTGGTCGGTCGGAGCGGTTGAGCGTGCCCCTCTGACTGAACCGACCGGATTGCACAAAAAATAAAACAAACTGTAATAGTGTACATGTGTTACTGACGCAGGGCGGGGATACCATAGTACGGTTAATAAAGAACGCCGAGCACCTGATCCCGGCTGACAAGAGGCGGAGCACGCCGCTCATCGTGCGCGCCACCGCAGGCCTGCGTCTACTGCCCACGGAGAAGGCCAATCAGCTTTTACGGCATGTCCGACAAGCTATTCAGAGGTAAGGCTTGCCCCTTACTAGGTGGTAGGCTCAAATTGTAGCCGACTGGGTTGGTACCACCGTACTGGATGTAAGATGGCCGCATAGTAGCCTCGATTGTGTTCTCCTCTAGTCCAGTATAGCCAGCAATCCAGGGAAGTCTCCGGTATGGCACCTACCTTCTCGGAGGTGATATTGGCTGGTTAGAGCATGTGCTTTGGCCCCTCTGACTCGGCCACCCACACCGGATTACATAAAAATAAAAAAAAAGGGCTCGTACCCACACGACATGACCGATTTAGGGGGGGGAGGGGGGTTCGAAAAATACCACGGTCAGTCACAGGGGGGGGGGGGGGGGGGGGGGGGTTAGTGCCAAGTCACGTAGTTACAGTTATATTTTACAATATATTTAATGCGCGCGTTGAGGAGTATTGGTGGAGATTGAGAAATAGTGTAGTGCGAAAGCGCTGTGGGCTGAAAGAAGATATAGTGACAAGGATTGAGAAAGGAATGCTTTGGTAGTTTGGTCATGTTGGAAGAATGGATGATAGGAGACTAACGAAAGACATTTATGAAGCAAATGTGAGTGGAAGAGTCGGGAAGGGTCGCCCTAGACGCACGTCCCTGGACCAGATCGGGCATGTGCTCAAAAAGGGGCAAGTGCGTAGTACCCGTAACCGACGAGCATGCATGAAGAAAATTATGGGAGTGGAAGAGGCGGCAGAGGTGTGTCAGACAGGATCGTGGCACGTGGAGATCCGTTGTATCTGCCTACCCCACCGGGAAACAGGCGTGACGCTATGTATTGTATTGTATGTATATTTAATTGTTTATAAAAAAAAGTAATTTTAAAGTTCAATATGGGAATATCTTGTCCAAAGTTGTTGTTAAGTGTATTGTTATGCCCAGGGGCGCCGACTTTTAGAAATCCTCGTGGGTGCTCATGCAATTTTTTTTTATTGAACAATCATCATCATCATCAACGTGTTGCCGTCCACTGCTGGACATATGCTTCTCCAATTTTTCATTAATTCTCCCGGCACCCGGCAGCATGGATTCGCAAAACGTTCGCACAATGTTTTGCATTTCCCGCATTTACACATTCGCACGATGTACCTACGCATGTAGTGCTCCTATATTCTAGTGCTTGGTTTAGAATAATATAGGAGTACTATTAACATTCGCTATTCGGTCACGCCACTAGTGCGAATGTGTAAATGTGGCCGCTCAAAGGCTTGTAAGTAAATAAGGCACTTTTATCGTAGCTTCAATCCTATTACTGATCAGTTTTTATATCTATCGTCGTGGGTGCTCCGCACCCACTACTCAACCCTAGTGGGTGCTGGAGCCCCCGAGCACCCACGTAGTCGGCGCCTATGGTTATGCCACTTAAACAATACCATCAAACCTGATAAAGGCTTATAAAGGCTGATTGGAGGAGGAGGAGGAGAACAGAAAAAAAAAAAGTGTATTGTTATTTTAAATGTCCACGAGTCATTCATTTCGAGAGCTGGCTTCACCGAATCGCGTGTAGGAAGATAATTTGGTCGCGCATTATTTAAAGCAACCCTCAAAGCTGACCGAGACGGCGACCGACTAACCTTCACACTGCGCTGTCACACCAGTGTGAAGGTTAGGAAAATTATTTCCCGACCTTCACACCTTGGATGCCACGATTAAGAGCAGTGTGAACGTTAGGAATTTTCCTTCCTAACGTTCACATTAGTATTAAGGACAGGAAGTCGCTTTCTTAAGAGCGTGTCGTGCAAAATGACAGGCGACGGTGCTGCCACTCAAGTAAATAATATATATCTCTTAAACAAAGCCATAACTTGAAAAAAAAAACCATGAAGCTGTAGTTGATTTTAATTATGATATTCTAAGATACTGAAAACAGTTTTGTATTGCTCTGATTTATCCATAAACATAATAACGGATTACGGTGGCCACCGTAATCCGGTCTTTTCAGTAGTCGGGTTTTAGTTTTTTGAACTTATTTTTTTACAAGTAGGTAGGTAACACTGTTCAGTTCAGTTTGGCTGAACAGTGTGAAGGTCCGACGTGAGTGTGAAGGTGAGAAAAGAAATTTGACCGTGTGAAGGTTAGGAAAGCGACTTCCTATCCTTAACACTAATGTGACGGTTGGGAAATAATTTTCCTAACCTTCACACTGGTGTGACAGAGCGGTATGAAGGTTAGTCGGTCGTCACCGAGACGTGGCGCGGAACCATTAGCAGGTACACACTCGCTCGAGTTCGGTATGCGCGAGTATCCTGCGACCAGGACTAACATGTCGTGAAACCAAAATGTGCATCTTCGAGGCCACAGCATGAAACTAAGTCGAACAATCTTTAACAGCAATACTCGCAAACATTTCATAACAAACAGAGTGGTGGACGGCTGGAACCAACTTCCAGAGGAAGTAATAAGCGCACTTAGTACCAACCAATTGAAAAATCGACTAGATAAATAATTTAACAAATAAAACATAATCTCAAAAAGAGTGCTCAAGAAGGATAATAAAAAAAAAATTATAAAAAAATCTAAGATAATGACGAAAAACTACAAATTTTAACTGGATTTGGACGTATCAGCCTAGGCTGCCTGTCTAAAATAAATAAATAAATTATGTGGTTTACAGGTTGGACTATAACGTGGGTGATGGCGGTGTTGAAATAATGGAGGGGTCAGACGAGGGCATCTTCATCTGGTACACTGTCAACTTGCTGCACGGTACGTTCTGGTAATGTTTGTGGCGCAAATTTGGTAGAAAATCCGCCAGATCTAGCGACTTGGTCTCTAACTCGGCAATACTGGCGCAAGGTGAGATAGTGGTTGTTGCCGTGTCGTGCAGTGCTGGTGGCCGTTATTTTTTTTTTTATGGAAACTGACACTAGGTGCCATGTCAGTGCTTCCCCCTTTTATCGTGCCGGCTACACTGAACTGGTCGGAAAACACAAACTATTTACATAGCCGTTTTAACCGACGTTTCATTCAGTGCGGTGGTAACAACCCGGGCGGGTTAAACCCTACCACCAAGTAATATTAGGAGGGAAGGGACCTACAGTTTTACGAGGAATCCGAACCTCGGTCAGCCTCCAACGGTCAGCGGTCACCCATCCAAGTACTGACCGCACCCAGCGTTGCTTAACATTCAATAGCGACAGTTGACTGTCTGCACCACTGAGCTATCGAGGCTGACAAGTACCTAAACATCATTTTTATATGTGTGTGAAATTTTACATTACGATAAATACAATACAATACAATATGGACAAACGATGGTCTTTCTAAATTCAAAATTTCAAATGTTCAGCGATGTTTTTCTCCGGCGTTTTCAGACACGATGAGCGCGTACGACTCAATGGCGGCTCTAGACCTCGGGGGCGGCTCGACGCAGATCACGTACCGGCTCAGCAAGGGTGACACGTTCGAGGTGCCGGCGGACGATCGCTTCGCGGTGCCGCACACGGGCGACAACATCAGCGTCTACACGCACAGGTTATTGTGAACTCTTGTAAACTCATGTTACCCTGTTCATTTACCCTTAAGAATAACCTCCTGGTCTTCAAGGCAATCATAACATGGACATATGGGTTACAGCTATGGTGTTGTGCAAGGGTTGGTACCACCGTACTGGACGTAAGATGGCCGCATAGCAGCTTCGGTTGTGTTCTCCTACATACATACATACATACATAACACACGCTGTATACGGTCATAATAACACATATTTTTTGAAAATTTCAACGGGCTACCTATTACGGTTCAAAAGATACAGCCCTCGGACAGACAGACAGACGGACGGACGGACAGACAGACAGACGGCGTAGGCTTAGTAATAGGGTCCCGTACCAGATACGGAACCCTAAAAATTATGGGCTCCGCATATAAGAATATGTTTGTTTTGCATAATTAGAGAATCTATTACTGCTTTCTGGGAATATCACTACGTGATATGATGCGTAATCCGCCGACGCACCAACATAGTCGATATTCGACACCGGGTGGCTAAACTCAATTGGCAGTGGGCTGGGCACGTTAGCCGAAGAGACGACAACCGTTGGAGTAACCATATTCTAACTGGCGGCCGTGGACAGGAAGAGCAAGGTGGGACGGCCGACGATCGCAACGCAAGTACGATGGCGGAAAGCAGTTGTTCCGTACAACTGAAGGCCGGGAGGACTGGAAAATTGGAGAGGCGTATGTCCAGCAGTGGACGCATCATCCCATTCCCTCTCCCCGTGTATGTTGTATTGTGTGTGGCCGGTACTTTAAAAGAATAGCCCCACCGCATCTCTCCCCGTGTATGTCGTAAAAGGCGACTAAGGGATATGACTCCCTTCTTATATTACTAGGTGGTAGGGTTTAACCCGCCCGGGTGGGTACCACCGCACTGAATGAAAGATCGGTCGAAACGGCTATGTAAATAGTTTGTGTTTTCCGTCCAGTTCAGTGTAGCCAGCACGACCGAAGGGACGCACTGTTGTGGCACCAAGTTCACCCGGTGTTATGGGCTGACATCACGGATGTTGTAGGTGATGTAGCGAACCGTGTCAGTTTCCATAAAAAAAATACACGCTGACTGACTTAGTTCTATCTCTTTCACACTACACATTTGCACATCACTCCGTCTCACTCGACAGTTACCTGAACCTGGGCCTGCTGGCCGCGAGGTTCGGCATCCTGCAGATGGAAGCCGTCGACCCTTCCGTGACCAACTTCACATCCGTCTGCGTGGACCCCATCATACAGGACGAGCCGTGGACTTACGCAAATAAACTGTATTTTGTCAGGTAAGAGACCATCCTCATCGTTCTGATGTCCTGGTAACATTGATTTCAGCCTCGATAGCTCAGTGGTGCAGACAGTCAACTGTCGCTATTGAATGTTAAGCAACGCTGGGTGCGGTCAGTACTTGGATGGGTGACCGCTGACCGTTGGAGGCTGACCGAGGTTCGGATTCCTCGTAAAACTGTAGGTCCCTTCCCTCCTAATCTTACTTGGTGGTAGGGTTTAACCCGCCCGGGTTGGTACCACCGCACTGAATGAAACGTCGGTCTAAACGGCTATGTAAATAGTTTGAGTTTTCCAACCAGTTCAGTGTAGCCGGCACGATCAAAGGGGGAAGCATTGACATGGCACCTAGTTCACCCGGTGTTATGGGCTGACATCACGGACGTTGTAGGTGATGGAGCCAACCGTGTCAGTTTCCATAAAAAAAAAACATTTCTATTACCTTACTGTGTGGTAGGTTCATACGGGTTACATAAAAAAAATTCTGTTAAGTGCGAGTTTTACTCGCGCACGGAGGTCTCTATATCTATCCGCTATAAATAATATACGCCTATCTTTTGTCTTTCAGCAATGCAATGTATAAAAGCGTGTGGCGCCATCTATTATTCAGTAGCGTGACTAATAGATTTTATTGCACCTTTGTTATATGGGGGCCCCCCTTAATTTTTAACATATTTTTTTTTTTTATTATTTGTTATATCCCCCATAGTAACACATATTCTGTGAAAATTTCAACGAGCTACCTATTACGGTTCAAGAGATACAGCCCTCGGACAGACGGAAGGACGGCCGGACGGACGGCGGAGGCTTAGTAATAGGCTTCCGTACGGGATACGGAAACCTATAAAAACTATTTAAAAAAACATCGCACCGACTTCAATAAATAACTTAAATAATGTTAAATAATAATTTGATTATATATTATATTATATATGTATAACCACTCACACTTCCCAAGCCGCGCGCGCGCATATTCCTTGCGCGCCCCAGACATTCGCGACTGCGACCGCTTAAGGACGGGTTACGGGAAATACGCTTCTTTTAGGAAAAATTATATAAACACCTATAGCAAGTTTAGCATGGTTGTAATCGTTATAAAATTTCCTACAAAGTTATGCATAATTTTAATTGTACTGACATTTTTTCTTATTCAAAATCGTGGGTTGAATGTTGCACTTGGTGAGGTGATGTTTTATTACGTCAACTCAGCGTGTTGTGGTATTTTGTAAACAAGATCTCAATAATATTATGATCGCTGCACTATCAATTATGCACTCTACACTCAATTGCGCTTCTAAAAACACCAAATACTAAATATATCTTGCTTTCGGCGCTTGGGAAACATCGTTCGAACACGGGCACTCGCTCACCGCCATGATACTGAACTGACTGGCGCGCGGGCGTGGTTAAAATATTTTTTTCAAAGAGAGGCGATGCTGTCATCAGTTGAACTATTGAATCAGATCGAGAAGAGCATATCTTCACCTTTTTTTAGAGGTAAAATAAAGCCTTATCCCCATATTAAAATAGTGTGTATTTGTATGGCAAAAGTCGACTGCTGCGCCGGGCCATACGTCTGTGCCGCGGTCGCCGAGTGAAGTTTTTATCGCCGGGCCACAGTGCGGCCAAGCACAAAAGGGGTTCATCTATCAATTTTTAGGTGTGGTTTTTTACCGCCTTCAACTCAAGGTTCCGAATATGAATCAAAAAATTATTTAACACTTATGTTCTAGTTGTTTTTTTGAAGTCGATGCAATGTTTTTTAAAACAGTTTTTTATTTCACTATTTTTAGTTATATCACATAACAAGTTCTGCGTAGAATTGGGCGTTAAACCGACGATGTGTTTTTCCTGTGATTGGTACACACTTAACAGGCCATATATTGAAAACTACTGAACCGATTTTGATGAATGAAACTTGCACTGTTTCCTAAGTTGGAAGTAAAAGTTTTTTTATTAGCTTACTTTACTGACTTTTTATTGGCTTGGCCAATAAAAAAAGAATGGTCACAATAATCTTATAATTAGTTTCAGAGAAATGTCTGGAAAAACATACATACATACAAACATACATACTTACCTTACTAGGTGGTAGGGTTTATCCCGGCCGGGTTGGTACCACCGCACTGAGCGAAACGTCGGTCGAAACGGCTATGTAATAAGTTCGTGTTTTCCGTCCAGTTCAGCGTAGCCGACATGAAATTAAGCACGAATGAAGGAAAGCACTGACACGGCACCTAGTTCACCCGGCGTTATGGGCTGACATCACGGATGTTGTAGGTGATGAAACCAACCGTGTCAGTTTCCATAAAAAAAAAAAATTTGGATTCCATTAAAAAAACATGATTTCGCACAGCGGCGCGCCGCGGTCCGCAAAGCTCACTAAAGAGGCAATCGTGGGCATATGTCACGAGATGGTGAAGTACTACATCCTAGAGGTGATGGACTGGGAGCCGAAACATCCGCCGAAGGGCAGCGTGGCCGCCATGAGTTACTACTATGACATCGCAGCAGATGCCGGCATTATTGGTGAGTGTTCTGTGTGGGTAGAGTTGCCGGGTGTATAAAGCAGAAAGCCGGATTTACCAGCCCGTAAACCCGGACATTTTGGTAAAATGGCCGGACCCTTAAAAACTAAGGATTTATTAACCCTTTAAATGTTACAAGCCCCGCGCGGGGATTTTTCAAAGACAAATCTTTAAATGTTATAAGCCCTGCGCGGGGGTGAGCCCCGCGCGGGGCTTATAACATTTAACGAGGTGCTGCAAGTTCAAGTTCAAGTTCAAGAAATATGTGATACTTCTAAAAAAGTAAGCACTCTTTTGCTGTTTTTTTGACATTGATCTATAGACAATTTCATTGAGTTTATGGAACCATAGAGCTTATTTATCTAGCTTCAGTATTTCACGAAATATTTGAGTTTTTGTCAAGGTCGGCGGTCGCGGCCTTGGCGCGCCGGTAACGCTTGAAAATTAAGGAGGGAAGAGCATTTAATTGAGGTGATATTTGAAGGGTCTATATTTTAAAATTAAAAATCATTTAATTATTTGTAATTTCAAACAGTCTTTAATTTGAATATAAAAATTACAAAAGAAAATGCGCACGAAAGAAAAAAGCATGAGTCACACAGCACGAAGACAAAAGCACGAGTCACACAGCACGAAGATAAAAGCACGAGTCACACAGCACGAAGATAAAAGCACGAGTCACACAGCACGAAGATAAAAGCACGAGTCACACAGCACGAAGATAAAAGCACGAGTCACACAGCACGAAGACAAAAGCACGAGTCACACAGCACGAAGATAAAAGCACGAGTCACACAGCACGAAGATAAAAGCACGAGTCACACAGCACGAAGATAAAAGCACGAGTCACACAGCACGAAGATAAAAGCACGAGTCACACAGCACGAAGATAAAAGCACGAGTCACACAGCACGAAGATAAAAGCGCGAGTCACACAGCACGAAGATAAAAGCGCGAGTCACACAGCACGAAGATAAAAGCACGAGTCACACAGCACGAAGATAAAAGCACGAGTCACACAGCACGAAGATAAAAGCACGAGTCACACAGCACGAAGATAAAAGCACGAGTCACACAGCACGAAGATAAAAGCCTAACAAAAACCTGACAGGCTGGAGACCTTCTAAATTGGACGGACAAGCATTTAAAAAGCCTAACCATGTCCGGCTTTATCCGGACGTCTGGCAACGCTAGGTGTGGAGTCGTTACTTAATAAGAATAGCCCCACTGCATCTCTCCCCGTGTTGGTCTGTAATTTACTAGAGTACTTGCAGCACAAACCCGATTACTCTGCTTACCCTGATTGTCGGGATACAGCGTTTGGTGTGTGTGTGTGTGTTCTCTGTGGCTCCTTGTCGATCCTTTTTTTTTCTTATAGAAAGCCCAACATGTCGCGCCGAGCCACCCATAAGGTGTCTAACGACGCCAATGCACATTCGGTAATACGCGGGGGTTGCGAATGCCATGCCGGCCAGACAGGTGCCTATTCACGCGTCTCTTGAAGGACCCGTAGACTATACTTGGGGGGAAATATGTGGACAGGGAGAGCGTTCCAGAGTTTACCAGTTCTGTGGAGAAAAGAATAAGCCCCACTGCATCTCTCCCCATGCATCTCTTAAAAGGCGACTAAGGGATATGGACAAGATGCCGTGCTAAAGGGCGATGGGTAATCACCTCTCACCCTGGCACAATCCTTCCACCAAGTCTGTTAGCAGGTGGGTCTTTTTAATATGAGTGACCGTGCGGGACTAAAAACTAATACAGAAAAGATTTCTAAAAATCTTCAATTTAGTTTTAGCACCATACATAGAGTCTACAAACGCAATATCTCATAAAACAAAGTAAGTCACTCCATGACCATCCCTTAAGCCGGCCACACACGCTAGGTTATGCCTGTCGGTTATGCATGTGCAAGCAAAACCTACAGGCACGACCGAGTTCCATAGGGCAAACACACGTAACAACAAACCTGCACAAACACTCAGTCCAAACCATCATGGCACCGGCAGAGGACGACGACGCAATAGCGCTAATAGGTCTATTACTTGTGATTTAAAAAAAGAAAGATAAGCGACGAAACCGTACAGAGTGGTGTAAAAAATTTTTACAGAAGAGTAGAAAATACAGCCATGTTAACTTTGACATTGAGATTCCTTGCCACAGGACGGCCATATGAATGCTTAAAATATTCGGCTCTGAAATCGCCTCAAGCTCTGAACAAAATTATACCTGAAACTTGCGCTGCAATTTATAAAGTTTTAATTATTTATAAAGGATGACTGAAGCCTGCCACACACGTTCGGTTATGCTTACGCAAGCGAACCACGCAAGCATAACCGAGCGGCAAAAATATCAATTTCTATATTTCCAACTTTGCTTGCGCAGGCAAGAAATTTTATCCCACACACGTTCGGTTATGCTTGCACTGTTGAACCGTGCAAGCATAACCATCGGTTATAACCTAGCGTGTGTGGCCGGCTTTACAGATTTATTATTAGTATTGATTGATTATATGCTCTGACTAAAATTCGTATGTACCGGGATCGCAGACGTGATGAAGGGCGGAGCGGTGAAAGTTCGTCAGTACTCGACGGAGGCGCTGCGGGCGTGCTCCGACTCGAACGTGGAGCAGCCGTGGGCGTGCCTCGACCTGCTGTACGTGGCCACCCTCCTCCACGACGCGTTCAAGATTGACATCGACCAAACTATTTCTGTGAGTCTCGCCTTACGCGTTACACTTTTTTTTTATGTTATCCCGGTATGGGTGTCTGAGTCGGAAGGGTCAAAGCACATGCTCTGACCAGCCAATATCAACTCCGATAAGGTAGGTGCCATACCGAAGACTACCCTGGATTGCTGGCTATACTGGACTAGAGGAGGTGGACTAGGGGGCATAACGAAGGAGGGAAGTTTGTCTCTGATCTAAGCTCAGCACTATATTTACATTTTACAAGTTTTTTTTGTTTTGTTTTTGTTTTTTTTAATGGATACTGACACGGTTGGCTACATCACCTACAACATCCGTGATGTCAGCCGATAACACCGAGTGAACTAGGTGCCACGTCACAGTGCTTCCCTTCATTTCATATCGGCTAAACTGAACTGGATGGAAAACACGAATTATTTACATAGCCGTATGATCTTCAAAAAAAGTATGATCTTCTGACCAGGACTATTATAAAGTTTATTAAGTAATTCAAAGGCAACATTAAACACAAAAATACAAAAGAAACTTATAAAAAACGATGACACTTATTAAAACAAAGTAAGCAGTAAACAGGTTCACCCGGACACTCTTTACAGTATTTGCTACTTACTTTGCCTTATTTTTGGCTTCTTTTGAACCATACGTTTTCGCGCAGTCTTTGTAGCACTCTACACAAAAACGTCTGGTGTTGCGGACTTTACCCTCTTTTTTTAGCAATTTTTGGGTGACCGAAGGTGTGACCTCTCCGGCGCCCTCGTAATGAATACGCATTTTTTCTCATTACAGCGCCGTGTAGGGCACCGGTGACCTTGTGAGTTTTTTTGGAAATATCTACAGAACCCTTCTACATATTGAACTCTAAATAGTATATTATTCTATATTTCGGCTTAGCACATCTATTTTCAGCAAAAAGTTTTAATGTAATTTTTCATGTTTACTCTATAGCAGTCAACGTGTTAAATAAACATAGTTGTTTCATCTTTTGCAGCTGTACAAGAAAGTGAACGGTCACGAGGTGTCGTGGGCGCTCGGCCTGGCCTACACCAACGTACTGGAGCGTCTGCGGCGAGCCAGCTAGTGCGCCACCGCGCGCACGCGTCGTCACATCACTTATTATTACATTTACACAATCCTGTCAAGTGCAAGTGACATGTTGAGCTAAACTGTTCTGGATGTCGCATCCAAAGTATTATCCGCACAAATAAATTCATATGACGTGAGTTAGTTCTGTGTTCTGTCACCCGCGGGAGGACACAGAGTTAGTTCTGTGTTCTGTCATCCGCGGGAGGACACAGAGTTAGTTCTGTGTTCTGTCACCCGCGGGAGGACACAGAGTTAGTTCTGTGTTCTGTCACCCGCGGGAGGACACACAGTTAGTTCTGTGTTGTGTCACCCGCGGGAGGACACAGAGTTAGTTCTGTGTTGTGTCAACCGCGGCTACAGCGAGCCAGCTAGTGCACCGCACACATCACATCACTTATATTACACAATCCTGTCAAGTGCAAGTGACATTTTGAGCTAAATTGTTCTGGATGTCACATCCAAAGTATTATCCGCCCCAATAAATGCATATGAAGTCCGCTCACAGGCTGTCTCGCTCGCGCAACATCGCTGCGATATTGTGCTATCTCACTTGACCGTGTGATTGGAATGTGAACCCAGGGATTGCATGCACGCAACAAAGCATCCTAAATATTGCATGCAATATTGAGTATGCAACAAAGCATCACTATTGCATACAATATTCATGCTCAAGCCGGAGTTCCAGGTTCTAATCCTGTCACGGTTGGCTATAATCACCTACTACATCCGAGTGACGTCAGGCCATAACACCTTTTGATGAACTAGGTGCCATGTCAGTGCTTCCCTTCGGTCGTGCCGACTACACTGAACTGGACGGAAAACACGGAACTATTTACATAGCCGTTTCAACCGACCTTTCATTCAGTGCGGTGGTACCAACCCGGACGGGTTAAACCCTACCACCTAGTAAGGTAAGAAGAGAAGGGACCTACAGTTTTTCGTGGAATCCGAACCACGGTCGAGCGGTCACCCATCCATCCATTGACCACGCCCAGGTGTGCTTATGATCGAACCGACAGTCGACCGGCCGCACCACTGAGCTACCGAGGCTGACAAGATCTATCTAATGAGGAAATTGCATGCAATATTGAAACGGACTGCGTCAAAAATGCAGTGCGTGAAGCGGAAAGTCAGGGAGGCACCCTAGCCACAGATTACTTAATAGTTACTTCGTAACAGATAAATCACTCCATAGAAAATGTTCCTACCTTCGGGCTTTAATAGCCTACGGTTTCACGTCGCCAATCGCTGCGTGCGAAAATGTACCTTAACGATCGAGTGTAAAGTGGTTATTGCTTTGCAGCTGCGCGCAGTTGCGTGGGCGAGCGTCTATGTATACTTCGCGCGGCTGACGAATTTTCACTGAATTAGACCGCCGGCGGCCCGTCGGGCGGTAGGTAGTTAGCGCTCGCAAGTACATAGAGTGCGTGAGGCCTGCTAGCGCCAAGCCAATCATATGGAGCGCACGGCGGCGGCGCTCAACCGTTGCCATGGTTACGTGAAAGTACTCAGACCTGAGCCGCACTCACGCGCGTGGTCCTCGCCCCGTGGCCGATCCCATTTTCTTGTACCTAATGTGATTATTGGCGCGGATTTTAGAATAATTTACACAGTGAATAAGTTATGTGTTTTTTTTTAGGCAAATAAAATATTGAATGTACCTAAACCTAAAATATATGAGCGATTGATGTCTGTGAGGCATTATGTAAAATATTTACACATTTAAATTACATTTATATCTATTATGATAAATTGTGTTGCACATTTTAAAAATGCAAGAGATTTGATGTTTTGAAAAGACAGTATGCACGACGCACTACTAAATTAGTTTATCACTTTGTAAAGAGAGTTTAATGTTTATTGATTATTGTATAATTTCATCGGTAGGCAGGTAACCTACTGTTGGGTACGTCGACAAATTGCGGTAGTTCTATTTAAATGCGTAAAAGAACTGACTGAAACAAACTCGAGTGGAGTCGTTTGCAGTGCTCGCCCTGTGAAGTGGTGATGCCGGGGGGAGTGGACGCGGGGCGCCCGGAGCCCGCAGTTATGATCGCGACCGAATCTGTACCAGAAAGGTTTTCAGAAGTTACCAGGTTACCAGAAAGTTGTTCAGTTTAAATACAGAATCAGTATTTAAACTGAACAACTTTTATTCTACCACTTTTCCATACTTTTTTTACATCTATGAAACTTCATAACACTATTATTCTACCGTGGATAACTAGTTTAATACTAGATAAGTTAGTTCTGTGTTCAGTCAACCACGTAAGAACACAGAGATAGTTGTGTGTTCTTTTTACTGCGGGAGAACACAGAGTTAGTTCGGTGTTCTGTCACCCGGGGGTGAACACAGAGTTAATTCTGTGTTCTGTCACCCGCGGGCGAACACAAGAGTTAGTTCTGTGTTCTGTCAACCGCGGGAGAACACAAGAGTTAGTTCTGTGTTCTGTCACCCGCTGGACAACACAGAGTTAGTTCGGTGTTTTGTCACCCGCGGGCGAACACAAGAGTTAATTCTGTGTTCTGTCACCCGCTGGACAACGCAGAGTTAGTTCGGTGTTCTGTCACCCGCGGGAGAACACAGAGTTAGTTCTGTGTTCTGTCGACTCAATACAGCGCCGAGACATCCGTCTTGTGGTAGATCCGAAACTTACTTGGTCTGGAGTCTCTGAGTCACAGACGATTTCTAGGTTCGCTTGGTCTGTTTGACAGCTATCATGGACGTTGCTTTATTCCCTGCCATCTGTCTTATCTCCGTTGATCCGGGCTTTTGAACCAGAAACCATCATTTCTCAAAATTCTGTGTCCCCGAATACTTTAACCTGGGTGTCTTTAAATGTATTAACAGGCTGGACATCCTAGCAACAGTCTGCAAATCTGTTGGCATGGCGCCTAAATGAGCGAGATTTCGCGAGGAGAGGTTATTTTGGCTCTGCCGACTGCACCATTAGTCCCTCGGCAGAGCGACCCATGTTGCTTTTCATAAAATAAATATGCATTCACTGCTGGACATACGTCTCTCAATTTTTCTCAAGTCGTCTCGGTCTTCACCGATACGGAACCACTGCTTTCCGCCGACGTACTTAATGTCGTCGTCCCGCCTGGCGGGTGGTCTTGCCACACTCCCCTTCCGGTCCACGGCCGCCAATATAGGACGCAGTTTCTCTAACGTATTAAACCTTAGTGTAAACGAATGGAATTTTTTTTATTGAAAGAATGAATTGACTTAATTAATCTAACTGGTGACGAGAGCGAGCAAAGGTGTCGACATCCTCCGCCATAAGCGGTATGATCATGATTTAAAGTGTGAGAGTTAAGGCCCCTGAGCCCTGGTTGTCACTGCGACCTAGGTAAATGTATTGTGATCTCTCAAAAGTTTAGAGCTCACCCCCAAGTCCGAATTCCGCTATGAACCGAGTTATATTCTTAAGGTTGAGTGCCTGTATTTGGAATGGGTTAAAAATATAACCCACAAGAATACTGCTTCTACTGTGAATGGGCACTTCACATTCACAAAGGATGTGGTATGGGAGTTTCATCTTTTTTTATACAGAACCTGCACACCGGTGTGTCGCTAAGGCCCATTTGGTGGAGATGTTTGTTTAGTCTGCAGTGTCCTGTTAAGGTCCTTATTAGGTTTCTGTCTGTCTGTCTGTCTGTCTGTCCGTCCGTCCGTCCGTCCTATGACTGTATCTTTTGAACCGCAATAGATAGCCAGTTGAAATTTTCACAGAATTTGTTATTATGGCGGATATGCCAACAAATAATAAAAAAAGCAGAAAGATAAAAAAAATTTAGTCCTCATACAAGAAACGTGCTTGGAATCAATTAGTTAATTAATGCTACTAAATAATAGATGGCGCCGCAGGTCGTTAGCATGGCAGGTATGGTATAGCGTATCTATGTGAACCCTCCGTGCGTGAGCTTGACCCATTGTCTATTTTATTGTGACAGTTATTTTAATAGCACAGTAAGTATGTATGTGTGTGTGTATGGTTAGTTGGAGGATGAATGCGAATGTGGTAAGTCATATATGTGTTGTAAGTAAATTACTTGAAAGAAAAAATATAAATTTTTTTTTATAGATAGCGCGACATGTCACGCCGATCCACCCGTAAGGTGTCTAGCACGCCTATAGACATTCGGTCGCATGCCCCCGCGAAGGCAATGCCGGCCTGACAGGCCCCTCTCGAATTCACACCCCTCTCGAAGGACTTGTGACTGTACTTGGGTGGAAATATACATATGTACGGAGTGAACATAAAATACATGAAGTAATTTATTTACATACATACTAATATGATTTGACCGAAGGCTTGTGATTAGAGATATTTATATATAACATAATATTTTATTATTATATTCATAAAAGTAATAATGTGAGTATGTGGGGATTGAATGCACTGTTAATTTTATTGATTTTATAATTTATAATGAATATAAATATATGTATATCAGAAAAATTACCACTGTACTGTCATAGTAGTAATGTAATGTGTATTTAGTCGAACATGTCATGTTCAACTACAAATTACAGCTAAAGAGCGTTCCAACTAAAAGTTCCCTTCGCCGTTATGTTGGCTCCACTGCCAGTGTCACTGACAGTGCTTAAATTCGTGTTGCCAGATTGTGAAGATTATATTACCTAATAATGTGATCGGTATTTACCGTACAAAAAATACGGTAAATACTGATAATTACGGGTAAATCTGTACACATAGCAACCCTCAACGCTGTTTTGACAGATAGACAGTGGAGGCAACATAACGGCGAAGGAAACTTTTATTTGGAACGCTCTATAGCTTACATCACTTTCTTAATGGGACTGGCATTATGACAGTGCGGCGGTCGTTATGCGATCTGTCAAAATGATTTGACAGTTGGCCGCCAAAATTTTTATTCTGGCCGTCCTACTATGTTTTTAATTGTTGCTTTGGTTACGTCATTAATGATTAAATAAATCATCGGCACATTTTCAGTGGTTTTGTTCGATTATTACTTTATTACTTACATTATATATAAATTAAGTCGAACAAATAAGACGCTTATGTGTTTGCTTTTTATAATTTTATTGATAAGGTTTTTGTGGTTAAAACTTTTAAGTCAATGTTAAAACTACAACAAAAGCAGCAGTCATCAGTTCATCATAACTAAAAATAGGCAATACAAGGTTATGTAAATGATATTGTGCTAGATTTGTTCCCTCCGGCCACTTGGCTGTTCACTACTTTTGTCCGTTATGTTATCGAAGATAGAGTTTTAATTTTGATTGATCAAATCTGTCGCCTTGGTTTTAAACTTATGCATAGAATAAGTGAGCGGTTCGCAACATCGGGGTCTCGCAGGGGATATATAACTATTAACTACGGTCGGGTCGTCAGAAATGATCTGCAATTTAATTGTCACTTGGAACTTAACAAGTGCAAAGTTTTTATTTGCAGTGTCTGCCCGTGTCCTAGTCTTGCAATGTTGTGTTATTGTCTGTGTCTGATTTCGACGGACTATTGGGCACACAGCACACTCTTAAAAAAAACTGATCCATTCTGAGCCTGTAATTTCGCATAGAGGTAGCTAACATTTTGACTTAGCTGTTACAAATTACATTTTTACAATTTTACATCAGCGAAGCCGCTGAAAAAATATGGTTGTGTTTTTGACGATCGCACTCTGAAGGTTGCAAGCCGCTTCTATAGGTAATCAGGGTTACCAGATGGCCGAGATAAAAAAAGAGGACATTTTTCACCAAAGGGTACCCTTTGATTTTTCGGGTGAAACTTTTACGAAAAGTCTATCCCCCCTTTGTTTTGTCCGCGGAAGTCTAAAACTTTTCCGCGGACATGACTTCAAAAAAGAGGACTGTCCGCGGTAAAAGCGGACACCTGGCAACCCTGTAGGTAATTGATTATTTGAGAGCACTGTGTATATAAACATATTTTATCTGTGTAACAATATTTTGATAACCCATATTTGATACAACATATTCTAGCAGAGTCCTTTTTCTAAGCAATATATACTCACTCATTGTGAACACGAGGCATGGGCGGGGAGCGGTTGCGTGGGTACGGTTTTCGCCAAACTTTATTGTCGCTTGTGCGCTTGTTCACTCCGCTGTGCAGAGGTCGAGTTTTTGGTCAGAGCGTTGTGGTACCTACATGATGCGCAAAGTTTTATTATTTTAATTTTATTCATATTCGGACCCTTGAGTTGAAGGCGGTACAAAAGCACACCTTGATAGATGGACCCCTTTTGTGCTTTTGTACAGGGTTCAACTCAAGAGTCCGAATATGAATTAAAAATATTGTTTAATACTTTTCAGTTCTAGTTGTTTTTTTAACTCGGTAAAATATTTTTTTTATGTTTTTTAAATGACGAAAGCGGAATCTGACAAAAGTGTCATTATCGGTTTCATCCACATTCGTCATTTCTGACGAATGTGGATGAAACCATCCTCCTCCGCCGTGAGGTCCACCATCCGAACTGTCAGTCACTAGCTGTCAATAACTCCATAGAGCATTATTTTCGTGTGTTTTTGTCTGAACATTTTCAATGTTGTCAGCAGATTCAGTCAGTCAGTGTGTATATGCGTCCACTGCTGGATATAGCCTCTCCTATTTTCCTCCAGTCCTCCCGGCCTTCAGCGGTACGGAACCACGGCTTTCCGCCGGCGTACGTATGCACGTATAATGTGGATATGTCTCTTTGACTTGACATAAACCTTTTTATTTTCGATTGTTCAGTGTGTCCTACATCCTTCAAGTAAGAACTACTATAATTTTGTTAGTGCATATGAAACTGAACCTTATTACTTTATAGTCTAAAGTGTATTTTAGCAAAGCAAAGCGCTACATACGTGACTGTTCCGCGCCCAGTGTGTACGGGCCCTAACTTTCTCTACAGACACATTATCAGATACAAGGTGTAAATACATGTTCTCGGTGTATGTGATCGTTTATTTAATAAATGTTGAAAAATACATACCTAGCTGTTTTATTTCTGTAAGTCAGCCTCGATAGCTCAGTGGTGCGGTCCGTCGACTGTTATTATTAAGCAGAGCGCGGTCAGTACTTGGATGGGTGACCGCTCGACCGTTGGAGGCTGACAAATCTTCAGCGAAGGATAAAGTTAATTTAAGTTGTGAGCTATAACCAACATAATTGAGGACCGTTTTCACAAAGAGAAATATCTATATATATATTGAATTTTTTTTTTTCCATTTTTTTTCCTGTAATAGGGGCCTATCGTTTAGGACCGTCAGATCTCATCAAAGCGAAATATCTACAGAGTTATTTCAACTCGAATATGACGAATTTACACAAAGCCAACTACACAAATTTACACAAACCGTGATATATCGCTTTGTGAAAATATTTTGTGAATATTTTTGCGATGTGGACAATGAAGCTAAGATTTTTTATGACGACCTACTTTCTTCTGCTTCTTCAAATTTAACAACTGCTGATGATAACGTAGGTTTGCGACGTGATTACCATGATTCTGAGCCTATGTTGTAAGATGTTCCATATAAGTTCTATGAATAAGATTGAAGATATTTCTCTTTTGTGAAAATTCGTCATTTTAAAAAAAATTTCATTAAATTTTCAAACACAAGTAGATACCATCTTTTATTATATCTATAGGGGTCTACTTTTATTTAAATTTAGGTATTTTTATTTTTATAAATTCTTACACGTCATTATTGATTTATTCAGAAAAAAGCTTCTGAAAAAAAGTTTTTTCTTATTTTAAGATATTTCTCTTTGTGAAAACGCTCCTCAATTGTCATCACTACATTAGAATTAGCCGTTATTATTCGTTATAATTAGCCATTAGACGACTAAACCTAGTTGGACCTTTGGTCGTTCGTGTCGGCTATAATAAGCTTTATTTAATCCAATATGGGTGGCTGAATCAGGGGCCACAGCACATGCTCCGACCAGCCAATATAACCACTGAGAAGGTAGGTGCTATACCGGAGATTTCTCTTTTTGGATGGCTGGCTATACTTTGACTGGATTAGAGGAGACCCGAGGCTGCTATATGGCCATCTTACATCCTGTACGTTGGTACCGACACAGTCGGCTACAATTTGAGCCTACCATCTGGTAAGGGGCTAGTAGTTGGCTTTTTTTATGGAAACTGACACGGTTGGCTACATCAACTACAACATTTGTGATGTCAGCCCATAACATCAGGTGAACTAGTTGCCATGTCAATGCTTCCTTTCATTTCATGTCGGCTACACTGAACTGGACGGAAACACGAACTATTTACATAGCTGTTTCGACCGACGTTTCATTCAGTGCGGTGGTAGCAACCCGGCCGGGATAAACCCTACCACCTAGTAAGGTAAGAAGGGAAGGGACCTACGTTTTACGTGGTAATATAACATAATATATAACATAAATCTAAGTTTATTTCAATAACTCTTGTCATACTACAGTAATTTCTTTCTGTCACTCACCCAGCAGTTGTCATACCCCAAAGCACCCCAAAGGTATTCTGTTAGAAAATGCCTATTATAAGCATTAAGTGTTAAACAATACTTACTTACTGATATGTCATCCTAATAAATAAAGTTTCTACCGGCGCACTCTGGGCTGAGAATCGGCTTCCGAGGTCTTTCGATTTTTTTTTTACGAACTTGAAGATTTCGAAAAACTTTTTATGCAAGTTTATAGGGCTATGTAAGAGAACACTTTATATGTAACATAAGTTGCTATCCATCAATCACATATTTAAAAAAAAATCTTGAATTTTTTTTTGTATGGAGAAGAAAATGTTTAGGTCATTATTTGAAAAGTCTTAGGAGATCTAGAGTTCTGATTAGTATAGTGATAAAGTGCACCGTAAGTAGAATTGTTCTGAATAAAAAGTGTAACCGTAAGCGTCCATAAGAAAGAACGGTGTAAGTTGGAATTTTTAAATTTTGATAAAATTTCGATAAATTCATTTCTATGTTTTCCAATATTTTTTTTTTACATTTCAACTTCTTTTTGGTTTGTAATTATCTGTATATATTGTAATATATAAATTATTCAAAAACTATACCACTAAATGACGATAATCTGCTTACATATTAGCTATTAGAAATTTCTTTTAAAACATTGAAGTTTTAAATATAATATTTATGCAAGCGTGTAGAGCCACGTTAGAGAACGCTTAGTATGTAATAAAATTTGTTACCCGCCAAACACAAGTTTTTTTTTTAATATTTAACTTTTATTTGTACAGAAAGGAAAAGGTTTCGACCATTTTTTCATAAGGTTTACAAGACCTAGACGTTCTTTTGCTATATTGATGAACTAGAGTATGAGTGGAATCACGCTCCATGAAAAGTGTATCCAAATGCGTTCATATAAAGGAACGGTGTAAGTCTGAATTTATATATTTTTTAAATTCAATAAATTAATTTTAATAACTTACCTTAATAACGTGCTAAGCTCCTCGTAACTAAGCTTAACTAAGCTCCAGCGTAACTAAGCTCAAGTGGAAGTAGGCTGGGCACGTCAGCCGAAGACACGACGACCGTTTGAGTAACCGTGTTCTACACTGGCGGCCGTGGACAAGAAAACGGAGTGTGGGAAGACCACCTGCCAGGTGGGACGACGCCATCAAGTACGTCGGCGGAAAGCAGTGGTTCCGTACCGCTGAAGGCCAGGAAGACTGGAGGAAAATTGGAGAGGCGTATGTCCAGCAGTGGACGCTTACACGCTGCCTGATTGACTGACTGACCTAAATAACTAATATCTGGGTACTTTGATTAGTTTAATTATGGCGTATTAATGTTTTTTATGTATAACTAAAATTCCAATTTTTGGTTACATAATTCTATTTTAATGTCTTTCGGAAAGTATCTTAAATTTTGGGAATATTCTAAATTAGAATATGAGTCATAAATCTTCAATTTTTGGAAATTGTAAGGTTTTAAACAAAGAGTAGTGACTCGTATGGTAGTAATGTTTTTAAGTTTACTCTGTTATTCATCTATACTCATTTTTAATTTTACGTATTAATAGTGGATGTGGCTTAGATACATAAGTCGACGTTTCGCCTGCTACGTCACAGGCTTCATCAGGAACCACCGGGAAATCCTGAAGCAGATGTCTGGTGCTAGTTGCACCAAACGTCACACTGATTGAGTCTCAAAGGGTACAGCTTTGCTGGCGATTCTGACACGAAAGGTTCTCCTTCTTCACGATTTGCTTCTTGGTGGATGAGCTGCATGTATACTGGCCACTTAATGTCGGATTCCAACCACGTTTCGTATTTACTTTTGAAATTATTGAATGAATAACTCGCACTTTTCCACTTTGTGTACAAATTTGAGACGAACTTTTTACAAAAACTATTCAAATTAACTCGGATTATCATCATTTCGTGATATAATCGTAGCTCTTTGTATAATCTCTGTAAGAATCCGGTTTTCGTCAAGTAATTCGGCTTCTGATGGGTGGCGAATTTCAGTTTAGTATTTGTTATGTGCTTGCAAGTGACGGATCTTGGATTTCGAAACGAATTTTCGCTTTTCAATTACGTGCCGCTTTGCATTTACTTTTAAAACGTCGACTAGTTTCACTTTGCTTATTTAAATTCTTAATTTATTAAGTCAGTTATAAGCCGTGAAAACCAATTAGGGAAGAGTTTAAATGTAATATTGATGTTTTTGCTCTCTTGCAAAGCCATCAAGATCTCTCGAACTCTGATATACTATTCGATAAGCTGGTTGTTCATGTATCGGACAAAAACCGAGTTCATTTGAATAGTTTTTGTAAAAAGTTCGTCTCAAATTTGTACACGAAGTGGAAAAGTGCGAGTTATTCATTCAATAATTTCAAAAGTAAATACGAAACGTGGTTGGAATCCGACATTAAGTGGCCAGTATACATGCAGCTCATCCACCAAGAAGCAAATCGTAAAGAAGGAGAACCTTTCGTGCCAGAATCGCCAGCAAAGCTGTACCCTTTGAGACTCAATCAGTGTCATTCCCGGTGGTTCCTGATGAAGCCTGTGACGTAGCAGGCGAAACGTCGACTTATGTATCTAAGCCACATCCACTATTAATACGTAAAATTAAAAATGAGTATAATGAATAACAGAGTAAACTTAAAAACATTACTACCATATGAGTCACTAATCTTTGTTTAAAACCTTACAATTTCCAAAAATAGAAGATTTATATTCTAATTTAGAATATTCCCAAAATTTAAGGTACTTTCCGAAAGACATTAAAATAATATGATGTAACCAAAAATTTTAATTTTAGATACACATAAAAAAACATTAATACGCCATAACTAAACTAATCAAAGTACCCAGATATTGGTTATTAAGGTCAGTCAGTCAGTCAGTCAGTCAGCGTGTAAGCGTCCACTGCTGGACATACGCCTCTCCAATTTTCCTCCAGTCCTCCTGGCCTTCAGCGGTACGGAACCACTGCTTTCCGCCGACGTACTTGATGGTGTCGTCCCAACTGGCGGGTGGTCTTCCCACACTCCGTTTTCCTGTCCACGGCCGCCAGTGTAGGACACGGTTACTCAAACGGTCGTCGTCTTTTCGGCTGACGTGCCCAGCCCACTTCCACTTGAGCTTAGTTACGCTGGAGCTTAGTTAAGCTTAGTTACGAGGAGCTTAGCACGTTATTAAGGTAAGTTATTAAAATTAATTTATTGAAGTTAAAAAATATATAAATTCAGACTTACACCGTTCCTTTATATGAACGCATTTGGATACACTTTTCATGGAGCGTGATTCCACTCATATTCTAATTTATCACTATAGCAAAAGAACGTCTAGGTCTTGTAAACCTTATGAAAAAATGGTCAAAACCTTTTCCTTTCTGTACAAATAAAAGTTAAATATTATAAAAAAAACTTGTGTTTGGCGGGTAACAAATTTTATTACATACTAAGCGTTCTCTAACGTGGCTCTACACGCTTGCATAAATATTATATTTAAAACTTCAATGTTTTAAAAGAAATTTCTAATAGCTAATATGTAAGCAGATTATCATCATTTAGTGGTATAGTTTTTGAATAATTTATATATTACAATATATACAGATAATTACAAACCAAAAAGAAGTTGAAATGTAAAAAAAAAATATTGGAAAATATAGAAATGAATTTAGCGAAATTTTATCAAAATTTTAAAATTCCAACTTACACCGTTCTTTCTTATGGACGCTTACGGTTACACTTTTTATTCAGAACAATTCTACTTACGGTGCACTTTATCACTATACTAATCAGAACTCTAGATCTCCTAAGACTTTTCAAATAATGACCTAAACATTTTCTTCTCCATACAAAAAAAAATTCAAGATTTTTTTTAAAAATATGTAATTGATGGATAGCAACTTATGTTACATATAAAGTGTTCCCTTACATAGCCCTATAAACTTGCATAAAAAGTTTTTCGAAATCTTCAAGTTCGTAAAAAAAAAATCGAAAGACCTCGGAAGCCGATTCTCAGCCCAGAGTGCGGCGGCGGCGACCGGCTGTGTAACGTACGCCATTATATGAATATCCTTATAACTCGAGAGCCACTTTATAGATTTACATACGGTTTTTACTGTTACATTCTGTCACTTTTCAAGAAGCTTTTAGGCTATAAATCATAACGCTGCGTCATCGGCGGCCTGAGCTGTGAGCAAAAAGTCACGCGAAGAGAAGCTGCGGCTGCCTGAAGGTAAAAGCTAGTCGAAAATATTCCAGCAAAGGGAAGGTCACACACACATTGGACTATACGCACAGATTACTAAACTATACGCCACGCTCAATTTTCGCGGAAAAACAAACGCCTCTGACCCAAATTGCGATGTTGTTTTCTCGGCGGTGGCGACCCTGTCCTTGCGCGTTGCGCAGATTTTCTTATCTCAAGATTCCGTTCTGAACCATCTTCTAGGTCACATTTACAGTAGGTGTATACCTTATTAGTCGATGGGCCTGCCTGGTCCACAAATTTAAGTCGCTCAGCGAGCTATGGAAAGAGCAATTGCTCGGCATTCCTTTGACCGATAAAATCCGTAACGACGTGATACGTCAAAGAACTAAGGTAGTCGACATTGCTAAGAAAATAAGAAAGCTGAAGTGGCAGTGGGCTGGGCACATCTGTCGCAGACCCGACAACCGATGGGGTAGACGGGTGTCGAATGGAGGCCACGTACAAGCAAACGTAGCGTGGGACGCCCACTGGCTAGGTGGACAGATGACCTAAAAAAGGTAACCGGGAGTGGATGGATGAGAAGAGCGGAAGACCGCGTGTGGTGGCGTGTCTTGGGAGAGGCCTATGTCCAGCAGTGGACCGATACATGCTGATGATGATACATTATTAGGTGGTAGGGTTTATCCTGGTTTATCCCGGCCGGGTTGGTTGGTACCACAGAGCATCAAATGCGCGCGCCCCTCCTAGAGGCGCCCTGAGCGCGATTTCCCTACATAGCCGTTGAAGCCTGTGGGCGTGGCCTATGACTTACATATGTGTGTTGTGCGTGTGCATTTGATTTGTGCGTGTGCCTAACTTGCTCCTCTTTGTGTGTAGTGTCGATACTAGCACACACACACACACACATACGAAGCGCTAGCAGCACTGCGTGTAGTTTTTGGGTTTCAAATATTATCGCTTAGGGCGTCTCTAGTAGGGGGCGCGCGCGGTAGGTATTTGATGCTCTGTGGTTGGTACCAAACACCGCTCTGAATGAAACGTCGTCGAAACGGCTATGTAAATAGTTCGTGTTTTCCTACCAGTTTAGTGCAGCCGGCATGAAATGAAGGAAAGCACTGACATGGCACCTAGCTCACCCGGTGTTATGGGCTGACATCACGGATGTTGTTGTAGGTGATGTAGGCAACCGTGTCAGATTCCATAAAATAAAAAAAGTTATTTAACATATCAGTGTTGTATAGATGACACAACAGGTCGACTGTACTTAGGTACTTTGGTTATTTACATAATGGGCTCAGTACGATGACACGCCCGCAAGCCTTCAAATTGTTTAAACTTGATTAGGTAGGACTAGGAAGCGTGCTGCTTCCTTATTGCTCTCTCGGGCCCTGCTGGTGCTGGGTACGGGCTGGCGGCGGCGGCGGGGGCGGTGGCGGTGCGGTGGTGGGTGGCGTCGCATATGATAAAGGCAGGTGAATCAACTCTTGGTGTGCCGGCGGCGCGGGGTTGCCTTGGCAATTACCTACTTATCAGGAAATTTGTTTTGAATGAGACTTCTCATCTTTGTCAGCCTCGATAGCTCAGTGGTGCAGACAGTCAACTGTCGCTATTGAATGTTAAGCAACGCTGGGTGCGGTCAGTATTTGGATGGGTGACCGCTGACCGTTGGAGGCTGACCGAGGTTCGGATTCCTCGTAAATCTGTAGGTCCCTTCCCTCCGAATGTTACTTGGTGGCAGGGTTTAACCCACCCGGGTTGGTACCACCGCACTGAATGAAACGTCGGTCGAAACGGCTATGTAAATAGTTTGTGTTTTCCGACCAGTTCAGTGTAGCCGGCACGATCAAAGGGGGAAGCACTGACATGGCACCTAGTTCACCCCGTGTTATGGGCAGACATCACGGGCGTTGTAGGTGATGTAGGCAACCGTGTCAGTTTCCATAAAAAAAAAACTTCTATGTATTATTTACCCGACTACAGCGAAGCCGAAATGAGGATTCGATTATTCCCTCACAGAGCCTAACTATTTAATAAATTTAAAGATGAGGCATGTTGGATTTATCTCAATCTACCGCCTACAGTTTTTGTCCGCCCGCCTCCTAAGATGGCTCAAACTGTAGCTTAATTCAATCCCGAGATTCCATTTTTTCCTTTTCTTGAATAGCGAGCTCACAAAAAAGTTATTGGGAAATTCTCGATCCAAGTCGGCAAAATTTTTTTGAATTTTTGACAAATTTTGGAAAATCTCAAAAAGTTACCGACCGATTTTGGGAATCAAATTGCACTTTGAAGCCCTCCGGCAGACGCACATTTTGACATATGGCCCATCCGCGTAACTCTCATAACTGCGAAACTACAGGCAAATGTCACAATTTCATAAATCGGGGCACTATACGATCACGAAAACATAAACATTTTCAATGCTAGTAACAAAAGATTTCACCGGAAAATGTGTAATCTCGTAAAGAAAATACGCGTAACCCTGACATCCGCGCGCTGTCGGCGAGACCTCCATCCAAACCTCCATCGCTAGTCCACTCCCGGAAGGCGAAAAATTATCTACAACTTTTGTGTACACTTTTCGCAGATAACGCCAAAGAGCAATGCTCTATGGAAACCTTGACGTTGCTCGGTACTGGATGCCGTTTTCTTTCTATAAATAATGCCGCGAACAGTTTCGCCGCCAAATTAAATCCAACTTTTCGATGTGAAGGTTCACTGTTTGGCGCCATTTCCAATCTGACAGTTGGGTGGAAAAGGCGGGAGTTTAAATTGAAGTGCGAAAAGAACGCGCCAAAATTGTTTTGAATTTAGAATTAATCGGATCTCAGTTACTATTAAATCACTTAAAATATGGCGCGATACTTGATTTTATCTGTTAGTCTAAGCTTGCTGCTCTCGGGATATTCGCTGCCGATTGAAGATGAGGATACTGTGGAAATTGTGCCGGATCTGAACGGCATAGACAATCTGATAGAGGAGGACGGAAATTCTTTTGACTTTTCACATCTCGGTTCCCAGATTTACGGAGTTCCTAACAATGAAACAGGTAAGTTTTTTTTCTATATTGTGTCAGTTCAGTCTGTTCGACCGGATTTGCTTGTCTGCCACCAAGGGATTCCTCGTTGAATAAGCTGTAAATTCAAATTCATAAATTGTATCACAGTTACAGCCTATGGAAGCACCCATCCGGAGATTTTTTATTTATAAGTTAGGTAATTAATATAGGCTGGATTTTCTTATTAGTAATTATTTTAATACAGAAAAGGTCTCGTTGACAGACAAAACATATAACGAGGAAACCTCTAGTTACGTGGCTCGAACTATACTAGAGTTATATATGGAAAATGCGGAGCTTACCTATCTCTGTGCTATAACATTTTCCAAGTAGGTATTAAAAAAATAATGTTTTAGGTACAATATTTTTATTTTGCAGTTCCGTAACTTTCTCATACAAGTTTCAGATATATTATTTACAATACAATCTAACCCGCGACCCGCACATTATATTTCCGTGGCCATTATGACCTAGCTGAAACTATAGGGCAGCTCTTAGCAACACAGGTGATATGAAAAGACGAGTCCTAATAAGTTGAGAGGAATCTTGCTCCTGCTCTCCGACACCCCAGCGAACCTAGCGGAAAAATCGTACATCTGTCGAGTTTTTTTTTTTTTTTATGTAATCCGGTATGGATGAGTCGGAGGGGCCAAAGCACATGCTCTAACCAGCCAATATCACCTCCGAGAAGGTAGGTGCCATACCGGAGACTTCCCTGGATTGCTGGCTATACTGGACTAGAGGAGAACACAACCGAGGTTGCTTGCGGCCATCTTACATCCAGTACGGTGGTACCAACCCAGTCGGCTACAATTTGAGCCTACCACCTAGTAAGGGGCAAGCGAAGGGACCTACAGTTTGTTATGTGGTTATAAAAAATAACGCTAATTTTCTTCCTAAAAAGTGGTTTATGTGGTTATAAAATAAGCAAAAACAAAAAACCTAACCGCTTATTTAGAAGTGGTCAATAATGGTGCAACGAATAACCGTTATAGACTATATCGTATAGTTTTAGCTGGATTTAGTCTCGTCACTATTTCTCCGCTAGGTTCGCTGGGGTATCGGAGCGCAGGCAGGAGCAAGATTCCTCTCAATAAAGAAATCGGCATGCGTTTTGTGGTCGACACCCACCTTACTGCCTAGCTTGACCCATAGACTCTAGACCCTAGACCGCTTCGCATTTAAGACAACAGAGGGTGTTTTCGTCGGCCTGCTATGTCCCTGCTATGCTATGATCTCACTAATATCATGTAGGTATGTTTTTATTATGTTTGTTTGTTCCTCTTTAAAATATAAATTTCTTCTTCATTTTCTTTAAAAAATGAATTTAAATAGGTAGTATAGTAGAAGGTGAAATTGTGGTGAAGGTGAAAGGACGGATCCTTTAATTTTTTCCTTTCAATTTATTTCGTTAGATTTAACTAGTTTAGTCGAAAAAAAAACCTTTTCACATATTTCTTAAAAATTTACATACCTAAATATAGGTACTTTATTCAAGAAGATACCCTGACGTGGTCAGTGAGAAGACACACTATTTCCCTACAACAATTATTTATTCATCATTCGTATGGTAGTACACTACGCTTGAATTTGTCCTGTTAGTTTTTACAATCCGATTCGATTACACCCACAAAGAAGAGCCGGCAAGAAACTTCGCAGGGTTCTTTTTTTAACGTCTTCAATTACAATACATTGTGTGTGACTAGCTACACAATAGACACCGCTTACAGTGTTAAGATATAGTTTGAGAGCTAGAATAACTATAATTTAAGCTTGATTCTGTCCACATAAAATCAAAAGTTAAAGTAAAAGTATAGATAAAATCACGTGTATAGAGCCTTTGTCAGAATACAATGTAATGAAATGAAAATTAGTTATTTAGAATCCAAGTTTATACATTTATTTGTGAAATAATTATTATATCCAACAAAGGGGTCCGGCCGGAGCAAAATAATTAACCTTATTTAAACAAATTCAAGCAACAAGTAGTTAAATGAAGTTGTAATTTCGATAAAGAATTCGTCACAGAAGAAATTAAACATATCATTAGGGCACCGCGCGTGAAAATTATCCTCATTCACACCCACCAAAGGCTCAGTTAATTAATTCAAAACTATAACAAGAAGGAAGCGGGCCGTCAAAGATACGACATTCAGCGCTGCATCCGCTGTTCGCGTCATAGAACGCGTATCAGATGCGTCCATCAGGAAACGGCTGTCAAAATCGAACACCCTATCTGTTGTGGGCGGGTATTTAGGACATGCTGTCGATAGTAGTTCGTTTGGTCCTCTTTTCGATAGTTTATTTCCTGTTTCGCAACTCCTCGTTTTGTGTTTTTTAGAAATAAAGAAATGCTAAAGTTTTTTTTTTTAATTGACAGCGCGACATATGGCGCCGAGCCACCCATAAGGTGTCTAACGACGCCCATGGACATTCGGCCGTATGCGGGGGTTGCGAATGCCATGCCACCCAGACAGGTGCCCATTCAGGCCCCTCTTGAAGGGAAGCCCCTCCCTCAGTTGAAGGACCCGAGACTGTATTATTGGGGGGAAATATATGGACAGGGAGAGCGTTCCAGAGTTTACCGGTTCTGTAGAGGAAAGATCTGCAGAATCGATTGGTACGCATCCGCGGTAAGGCCAGCGTGTAGGGATGAAATCCCTGTTCATCCATATCCGCACCACGCGCACTGGGCGCGTGGTGCGTATATGGAAAGGGGACGGCGGGGTCGCATTAAGCAGCTCCTCCGAGTACTCCCCATGGAATAAGCTGCTATGGTTTTATTTAAAAGTGTCCCGTGGACAGGAACGTAGAAGCACATGATGAAAAAAAAGAAGATTCTGAGTTTTCCCGGGGTGACAGTCCTTCAATAAGGATCGCGCTTCCAGTAACAACGAGAGTTACAACGACGAACCGTTATACTTTGGTTTTTTTGTACATACTACACTCGATAAACTTTGATGGATGTTTCAGGAGAGGAAGTCGCCAACTGGACGGAAGAGTCTCTGGTGAACCCTGAGGAACTGGGAGAGTATGCCGAGGGTGACATCCTGTTCCCTCGGGTTCCACCCTCCACCAGAAACGGCCTCAAGGAGGAATCCATGCGCTGGCCCAATGGCATAATACCTTACGTTATCGAGGGTTCTTACAGTGAGTTGAATGAAATGGTCTGTTTTTTTATGGTCTCCTGGTACTCGTGAGACGTAGTGGATATACAGAGTGTACCAGATCGACCGCATAAGAGTACCGAGAGTTTTTTTATGGATACTGACACGGTTGTCTACATCACCTACCATCCGTGATGTCAGCCCATAACACCGGGTGAACTTGGTGCCACGTCAGTGCTTCCCTTCGGTCGTGCCGGCTACACTGAACAGTATTGAAAACACAACTTGTTATTTTATAGCCGTTTCGACCGACCTTTCATTCAGTGCGGTGGTAGCAACCCGGGCGGGTTAAACCCTACCCTACCACCTAGTAATATAAGAAGGGAGTCATATCCCTTAGTCGCCTTTTACGACATACACGGGGAGAGATGCAGTGGGGCTATTATTTTAAAGTACCGGCCCCACACAGTACAAAGTACAGTTTGTAACCAGGCTAAAAACCAATACGAAAGGGTAGAATGCTTTTCATCATACTGGCGAAATGTTCCAGATCAGCAACAGCGCGACATCATCATGAAAGCAATCGCCGACTACCACAGGCTGACATGCCTGCGCTTCGTTCCCTACAGCAAACAAAGGGACTACCTCGTCATCCAGAGCAAGAGCACGGGCTGCTGGTCCAGCGTCGGACGCCTTGGTGAGCTATTTCACACGTTTGTCGCCCGTAGGATCGGCTCATAGCTCTAGACGTATGTACTCAAAATTTCCTACTCATTCTCTGATGGTAGGTATGAACCACTTTCTTCCTTACTAGAGTCACAATATCGATTCATCTGCTAACGTCATTCAGC
Organism: Nematopogon swammerdamellus; assembly: GCA_946902875.1. Taxonomy (NCBI): domain Eukaryota; kingdom Metazoa; phylum Arthropoda; class Insecta; order Lepidoptera; family Adelidae; genus Nematopogon; species Nematopogon swammerdamellus. Next base: position 995,438 of record OX336356.1, on the reverse strand, counting down.
TAGGCTTGTAAAGAAAGGAGTTCAGTTATGCCATTCCTATATACTCGTAGATTATATATATCACCTACTTACTGTCCTGGATCTCTGTTGCCCTGGTAGTTACGAAACGTAGTTAGTCTGAAAATTTCACCATAAGAGAAAGATAGAAACCAATTTTAAGGTGCCTACTAAGTGGATACGCTAATAAAAGTAGTTCGTCTTTTGCAGCCAGTTGAGTGTGAACGAAGGTATTTTTGTAATGTAGGTAATTTTTGTATATTTTGTGATTGGAGAATAGAAGATCATTTATGGACTATTTTTGCGCTACCCAGGAGGTCGGCAGGAAGTGAACCTGCAGTCCCCCGGCTGCGTGACCAAGAAGGGAACTGTCCTACATGAACTTCTACACGCCATCGGATTCCTACACGAGCAGAGCCGCCCGGAGAGGGACAACTACGTCACGGTGCGATACGACAACGTCAAATATGGTGAGACGTCCTTCATCTTCCCTAGTACCATCTATAATCTTAGCATACTTATTGTAAAATGAATTTTCTTCCAATGAACCTTGTACCTACAGACGTAACGACAACTAGGTGTACTTTCCTACGGCGTTTTCCTTCACCGACTTCCTGCACACGTGGACAGGTGTGCAGGAATGTTTTTATCATTATCTGGATAAGACATCCAGATCAAGAAATTGCGGGGCGGCCGGCTGGGAGAAGGCGGCCGCCGATCGCTGCTCTGTGGTTTTATACATTTCTGAAACAATATGTCTTGTAACAATTTTTAGGTGTACTTTACAGAAATTCAGGTGACGAAAGTACACAGATAAACTTGTTTTATGGAATTTGATATGTTTGGCTACATCAACTACTAGGTACATACACCCACTCAGGCCATCACGCCTTGGTGAACTAGGTGCCATGCTAGGTGCACTGAACCTGTCAAACTAAAGTGTCGTTGTTTACAACATAGACTGCAATCACAAAGTTATTTTAATGAAATAAATTACATTGTGCAATAAACCCGCCTAATAAAAGTGCACACAAAACTCACTTTTTTAACCGACTTCAAAAAAGGAGGAGGTTCTATGTTCGGCTGTATGTATTTTTTTTTATGTATGTTCAGCAATATCTTCCCCAATTGTGAACCGATTTCGATGATTCTTTTTGTGTTCGGTTCAGTCTAGCTCCAAGGTGGTCCCATTTTTTTTTGGTCAAGATCGGATTGGAAAGCGAGGGAATCCGCCGAGTACATTAATAGCAAATAAAAATTACTAAAAAAACTGTGAAATAAAAAACTATTTAAAAAAATATAAAAACCGCCTTCAAAAATGTATGAAATAAAAAAATAAAAATCGAACCCTAGAGTTGAAGGCGGTGGTGCCAAAGCAAGCAAAAATAACCGACCGCCTTCAACTCTAGGGTTCGATTTTTATTTTTTTATTTCATACATTTTTGAAGGCGGTTTTTATATTTTTTTAAATAGTTTTTTTAACTCCCAACGAAAAAAGAGGGGTGTTATTATAAGTTTGACGTGTGAGTATGTGTGTAAGGGTGTGTCCGCTGTGGCATCATAGCTCCCAAAACGGAGGGACCGATTTGTTTTTCTTTATTAGAAAGCTGCTTTAATCGAGATGGTTCTTAGCTATGTTTGTAATGAAGTAATCAAGTAATTAAGTAATCAAAATCTTCAAAAGTGGACCGATTTGCATACGGTTTTTAAAAAAAATCTTGAAATAAAAGTTAATTTACAACTGACCGCTAAGTAAATACCCGCGCAGCTCTGAGTTTTTATATTTTATTTACTTAGCGGTCCCCCGACTCCTTTAAGTAAGTAAACGGAAATTATTTTCGACTTTTTAAGGGTCGGGATTTTTTTAAATTGTAATTTAACTTTTATTAGCGTCGATAGCTCAGTGGTGCAGACAGTCAACTGTCGCTATTGAACGTTAAGCAACGCTGGGTGCGGTCAGTACTTGGATGGGTGACCGCTGACCGTTGGAGGCTGACCGAGGTTCGGATTCCTCGTAAAACTGTAGGTCCCTTCCCTCCTAATCTTACTTGGTGGTAGGGTTTAACCCGCCCGTGTTGGTACCACCGCACTGAATGAAACGTCGGTCGAAACGGCTATGTAAATAGTTTGTGTTTTCCGACCAGTTCAGTGTAGCCGGCACGATCAAAGGGGGAAGCACTGACATGGCACCTAGTTCACCCGGTGTTATGAAACATCACGGACGTTGTAGGTGATGTAGCCAACCGTGTCAGTTTCCATAAAAAAAAAATATTTGTTGCGCAAGTAGCAGGAACTAATGAACATAATATGTACACAGTGCAGGTACCGTCACGGTCAGGTACCGGGTACTTAAAAAGAATAGCCCCACTGCATCTCTCCCCGTGCATGTCGTAAGAGGCGACTAAGGGATAAGGACAAGATACTGCGCTAAAGGGCGACAGGCAAGCCACTTTTCACCTTGGCGCAGTCCTTCCACCTAGTCATGCAGCAGGTGGGTTCTTCGTGTCTTACTTGCTGCTTGATAGTTGTCTTGTCCGTATACTGTGCTAAACGTGGTGGTCGGTGTTGTGCTGTAATTTACCAGAGTCCTTATAGCACAACACCGATTACTCTGCTTACCCTGATTGTCGGGATACAGCGTGTGTTATGTATGTATGTATGTATGTATGTACGGTGCAGGTTCGGAGAACAATTTCAAGAAGGCGGAGGCGGCGCGCACGGGAGACTTCGGTGTCTCGTACGACTACAACTCGGTGATGCACTACTCAGAGTATGCCTTCTCGAGGAACGGGCAGCGCACCATCGAGCCCAAGGTACCTACTGCACACTGACACTGGCACTACTGGCCGCTAGTGTCCGACCGAAAGTGTACTTTCACTTTCGGCCGAAAGCCGTAGCCGAATTTCGGCAAAATTCTACTTTCGGCAGAAAGCCGAAAGCCGAAGCCGAAAGCCGAAACCGAAAGCCGTAGCCAAAAGTATGTATGGTATTTAAGTATTAAGGCAGTGTGTGCCTGCGCGCTGGCCGCCAAATCCGCCAATCGCGTAATCGCGTCGCGGCGTTTGCGTCGCGTCGCGTGCGCGCGGTCGGTCGCGGTTTGTCTGTCTTAACAACTTTCGGTTGGGCCGAAAGTGACCACTACTTTCGGCCGAAACCGTAAGTTTGCCTAATGTTGCAAATATTGGCCGAAAGGCCGAAAGCCGAAAGCCGAAACCGAATATTCGGTCGGGCACAACTGGCCGCACACGGTACTCAGCCATACATACCGGATTAAATAAAGAAAAAACCGACCGAGTGCGAGTCGAACTCGCGCACCGATGGTTCCGTATCGCCATGTCATGGCTAGCGCCACTCACGCCATCTAGATGCCGTGTTATGAAATGCTTCATATTAGTTAAATGTCATGCTCTATTCGGTAGAGGGCGCGCTTTGGTACACGTTTTGGTTTCTTCTATGGGAACCCCCGTGATTTTTTTACTTTTTCTTAATTTTATTATTTGTTGTTATATCGGCCATAATAACATATCCTGTGAAAATTTCAACGGGCTACCTATTACGGTTCAAGAGATACAGCCCTCGGACAGACGGACGGACGGACGGACGGACAGACAGACAGACAGACGGTGTAGGCCACAGAGCATCAAATACCTACCGCCCGCGCCCCCTACTAGAGGCGCCCTAAGCGATGATATTTGAAACCCAAAAACTACACGCAGTGCTGCTAGCGCTTCGTATGTGTGTGTGTGTGTGCTAGTATCGACACTACACACAAAGAGGAGCAAGTTAGGCACACGCACAAAACAAATGCACACGCACAACACACATATGTAAGTCATAGGCCACGCCCACAGGTTTCAACGGCGTTGTAGAGAAATCGCGCTCACGGCGCCTCTAGTAGGGGCGGGCGCGCGCATTTCATGCTGTGGTGTAGGCTTAGTAATAGGGTCCCATACCGGATACGGAACCCTAAAAATGTAAAGAGGTATAACATGATGGTGAATGTATCGCCAGGTGAGCAACGTGAAGTTGGGTCAGCGCGAGGGTCTGAGCCGCGGCGACGTCAGGAAAGTCAACAACATGTACGGCTGCAATAAATCGTGAGTATCATCCATGTGCTCTGCTAGTCCCCTAGTAGCCTAGGCTCCCCCTGCTGGGGTTCCTTCCCTTACCTCGCTATCTGGTACCAACGTAATCCGGGTGGATTGATACCGTATCGCACTTAGGTAATGAAAAGTTGGTCGGAGTGACTATGCAGGTACACAGTTCGCGTGCTTTCAGTCCAATTCAGTGTAGCCGGCACGAACAAAGGGAACAACAAATCTTGCCATGTCTTTGACGATTGTCCTGAACTGATCTGAAAACAAGAATTATTTACATAGATAGCCAATTCAAGTTCGACGTTCGTACAATGATGAGGTGGTACCAATCCGTTAGAATGTTACTCTCCACTATCTAAAAGGCAAGGGACTGGCTGGCTATGCAATCTTACGTGGAATTGTAACCACGGGACAACCGAAGATTTGTCTTAGTAATAAATACATACATACATACCACACGCTGTATCCCGACAATCAGGGGCAAGCAGAGTAATCGGAGTTGTGCTGCAAGTACTCTTGTAAATTACAGCACAACACCGACCACCACGTTAATAGCAAAGTGTTATAACAAGTGAACTATCAGGCAACATACACGAAGACCCACCTGCTGAATGATTCGGTGTAAGGACCGTACCAAGGTGAGAGGTCGCTATATCCTGTCGCCCTTCAGCACGGCATGTTGTCCTATTCCCTTAGTCGCCTTTTACGACATACACGGGGAGAGATGCAGTGGGGCTATTCTTTGTAATAATAAAAATGCCATCGAATATGTAAATCTTACCTATATATGCACCTAGGAAAAGTTTTTTTTTATGGAAACTGACACGGTTGGCTACATCACCTACAACATCCGTGATGTCATGTCAGCCCATAACACCGGCACCGGGTGAACTTGGTGCCACGTCAGTGCTTACCTTCGGTCGTGCCGGCTACACTGAACTGGACGGAAAACACAAACTATTTACATAGCCGTTTCGACCGACCTTTCATTCAGTGCGGTGGTACCAACCCGGGCGAGTTAAACCCTACCACCTAATAATATAAGAAGGGAGTCAATGCCTTAGTCGCCTTTTACGACATACACGGGGAGAGATCCAGTGGGCTATTCTTTTAAAGTACCGGCCCCACACGGTACAAAAATAGTGAGAGCAATCTCATAGCAACGCCAATTAGAGATTGAAAGAAAGTATTTCTTCACAGCTACAACATCAGTGAAATCCCTTCAGAATACGCACCAGACACATCGTGAGTGTTGTGTGTGTGTGTGTGTGTTGTGCCCACAGAGGAAAGAGTACAGAGGAGTCGTTGCTTTGAGTCTCGCTTTGAGTGTTGTGTTGTGTGTGTGTGTGCTGTGCCCACAGAGGAAAGATAAAGAGGAGTCGTTGCTTTGAGTCACGCTTTGAGTGTTGTGTTGTGTGTGTGTGTTGTGCCCACAGAGGAAAGAGTACAGAAGAGTCGTTGCTTTGGGTCTCGCTTTGAGTGTTGTGTTGTGTGTGTGTATGTGTTGTGCCCACAGAGGAGAGAGTACAGAGGAGTCGTTGCTTTGAGTCTCGCTTTGAGTGTTGTGTTGTATGTGTGTGTTGTGCCCACAGAGGAAAGAGTACAGAGGAGTCGTTGCTTTGCGTCTCGCTTTGAGTGTTGTGTTGTGTGTGTGTGTTGTGCCCACAGAGGAAAGAGTACAGAGGAATCGTTGCTTTGAGTCTCGCTTTGAGTGTTGTGTTGTGTGTGTGTGATGTGCGCACAGAGGAAAGAGTACAGAGGAGTCGTTCCTTTGAGTCGCGCTTTGAGTGTATGTTGTGTTGTGTGTGTGTTGTGCCCACAGAGGAAAGAGTACAGAGGAGTCGTTGCTTTGAATCTCGCTTTGAGTGTTGTGTTGTGTGTGTGTGTTGTGCCCACAGCGGAAAGAGCACAGAGGAGTCGTTGCTTTGAATCGCGCTTTGAGTGTTGTGTTGTGTGTGTGTGTTGTGCCCACAGAGGAGAGAGTACAGAGGAGTCGTTGCTTTGAGTCTCGCTTTGAGTGTTGTGTTGTGTGTGTGTGTGTGTGTGTGTTGTGCCCACAGAGGAAAGAGTACAGAGTAGTCGTTGCTTTGAGTCTCGCTTTGAGTGTTGTGTGTGTGTGTTGTGCCCACAGAGAAGAGAGTATAGAGGAGTCGTTGCTTTGAGTCTCGCTTTGAGTGTTGTGTTGTGTTGTGTTGTGTGTGTGTGTGTGTGTTGTGCCCACAGAGGAAAGAGTACATAGGAGTCGTTGCTTTGAGTCTCGCTTTGAGTGTTGTGTTGTGTTGTGTGTGTTGTGCCCACAGAGGAAAGAGTACAGAGGAATCGTTGCTTTGAGTCTCGCTTTGAGTGTTGTGTTGTGTGTGTGTGTGTTGTGCCCACAGAGGAAAGAGTACAGAGAAGTCGTCGCTTCGAGACTCGCTTTGAGTGTTGTGTTGTGTGTGTGTGTTGTGCCCACAGAGGAAAGAGTACAGAGGAGTCGTTGCTTTGAGTTTCGCTTTGAGTGTTGTGTTGTGTGTGTGGTGTTGTGCCCACAGAGGAGTCGTTGCTTTGAGTGTTGTGTGTGTGTGTTGTGCCCACAGAGGAGAGAGCTTCATAGCTTTGTGTACTGCTTGCTTACCCTGTAGCGACCTGCAGGTAGGGCTTGGTGTGATGGTGACCATGAAACCACAAGGTCAGATTCTATAAATGTTTCATCGTGATGTACTTAAATATTGATATTATGCATCTTCTCATTGTTGCTTATATCTTCTAAATTATTCTAGCCATCCAGATGCACGAGAAGTTTACAAATCTGTTAAGTTCGAACTCTGTTCACGCACAGAGGGTTCTGTAGCCATTTCCTTTATGCACGTATAGGCAGCAGCGATCACACGGTCGCGCGAGTTTAAGAGTCGGTAATACCTCACAATGCTTCGCAAGATCCTCCGTTATATCAACAATACTGCAACAATCACTCTGTTATAAATATAAAATTGTAAAGTTTAGTCCTAACGCTAGGTTGTTATATGTGGTGAAAACATGATTACATTATAGCGGCGGATCGCCGAGTGGTTTGGGCATCGGCTTCTCATGCGGGAGGTCCGAGGACCGGATTCGAACCTCGGACCAAGGTTCGAATCCGGTCGGCGTGTACCAATGAGTTTTTTCTGACGAAAAAACGAATTACGTGCATACCTACACCTGCTGCTTCACCATTCGGAACCGGTGTAAAACTGTAGGTCCCTTCCCTTGCCCCTTACTAGGTGGTAGGCTCAAATTGTAGCCGACTGGGTTCGTACCACCGTACTGGATGTAAGATGGCCGCATAGCAGCCTCGGCTGTGTTCTCCTCTAGTCCAGTATAGCCAGCAATCCAGGGAAGTCTCCGGTATTTTTTTTTTTTTTATGGAACCTGACACGGTTGGCTACATCACCTACAACATCCGTGATGTCAGCCCATAACACAGGGTGAACTAGGTGCCATGTCAGTGCTTCCCTTCATTTCATGTCGGCTACACTAAACTGGAGGAAAACACGAACTATTTACATAGCCGTTTCGACCGACGTTTCGTTCAGTGCGGTGGTACCAACCCGGCCGGGATAAACCCTACCACCTAGTAAGGTAAGAAGGGTAAGGCCCTACAGGACCTACGGTATGGCACCTACCTTCCCGGAGGTGATATTGGCTAGTCAGAGCATGTGCTTTGGCCCCTCTAATTCAGCCACCCATACCGGATTACATAAAAAAAGCAATAAAAAATTGCAAAGATACCTCCAAACCCTACAATAAAGCCTCTAGTAGGTCGACATGTCCAAGCGTAGGATGAAATTATACAATAAACAATAAACAATTCAATAAATACTTTAAATTCGATCATTGAACTTTGCACAATAACCGATCTCAATATAAAGCAGGTCCTATAGGTTTTACATTTAAAAAATAAATAAAAAAATTTCATTCAAAACACCGAAAAAAGTACAAAATTTAGACTTACAATTTAATTCAATTGGCGAATATGTCTGTCCCTTTGCTGGCCGGCCGCAACTAACATAAAAAAATGCCCAGAGGCTTAGCATTAATTCACATTATAATATATCCAACAAATAACTGTATTTTTTAGAAATCTAAAATATTTAACTGTGATAGGCGCTGACCGCTGCCGGCGAAGTGGTCGTGCGGCCACAGGTGCGGCGTCTTCGGGGGTGTCCCATAAAAGTTTTTTTATTTTTTATTACATGTACCTACTATGTCATAGTAGTTAACATAATTAAAAATTAGCATTTAAGTTATATTTAAGCATTTTAAAAAAAAAAGCTCTATAAGGTTTCTTGCCCGATTCTTGCTTATAGATTGCATTGCTGAACGGGATAAAACAAAAACTATGACGAACCATACTGAATATGCATATGTCTCAATGTAATATTGTTATTGTTGTGTGTTCTTTATGGCGAAATAAATATCTGTATCTGTATCTGTTTAATTTTATATTATTTATTTATTTATAATCATACATATACCTTTATGGGAACCAACAATGTTGTTACCCAGAGTCTTAAGTGAATAAATTAGACGACAACCTTTTTGTCCGCCTTGTAGCCGGCATGGCGCCTCTCTGGGCGTGGTTTCGCGAGGAGTGGTGTTATTGGCTGTGTCTGATCTTCTTTTGGACTTTTGGCTCCAGCCAACCGTGCCGGTAGTTCATAATAAAAAAAAATATATAACATATTTTGTAAGTAAAGTGTTTTATTAAATGTGAATATTAATGTGTGTGTGTGTTTGTCCACAGGGAGCCCCAGCAGGGCTGGCTGGGGGCCATCTGGTCCGGCTTCTTCGGCAACTAGGAGCCCGGCCGGCAACTACAGCGTCGCCCTCACCTCCTCACCTCCTCTGCCGCTACACTTCACGCTAACTAAAGATCTGCCGATGTTTTATTTTATGAGCTAGTCGTCTTCGATATTATAAGTTATAAATAAATAAATAAAATGTTTTATACAAAATTGGGTTTTATTTACATACTTAGATGCATTATTTAGAGAAAGAATATTAAAACGAATACTTAGAATTAGATTAGCACGCACGACTGAAGCATGTAAGAATTCTTTTTAATATTTATTTTGATTTTAATTAAGGGTTTGATATTGTTGTTAATTTATTACTTTTTTTTTTATTTCTATAGTGTTAACTTCATTTAATGTTGTCTAGATAAGCGCACAATGTCTGCCTAATATTGTCAATAACTGCCTCTGCAAGACAGATTTTTCTGGGGCAGAGCATATGATTAACAAAAAAAAAAGTGTGTTTATGAAATAAATAAATAAGTAAATTAAAAATAAATAAGAATGATTTTTAACTAGCTTTTGCCGGCGGCTTCGCTCGCGCAGCGTCTGTCCATCCTGAAGGTCCGTTCTAAATATTGGTCAAAGAATTTTGACGTGATGATGTCACGTCTTATAAATTGATGAACACCGGATGCATGCACGAAGAAGCGCGATAGAGACCTGTGTGTGCAAGCGAGAGCGCGATAGAGAGGCATATACAATAGTAGAAAATACAAAATATATTTGTCCGTCTTTTGCGAGCCTCGAACCCGCGGTCCCTGCCACCATCACTGACCAGACGTGTTATCCACGCGGGCTATCGACCGTGTACGTATCGCTGCAAATTTTCTCAACAGTATGTGAATAATTTCATGGAGCGACATCTAGTGTCCACATCTAGCGTCAATATTAAATTAAATACTTCAGCCAGCGGTATACTTGATTTAGCAGTTAGGTAATTGTTGCAACGTTGAACATGTAGATTTTTTAAATATAAATTAAACAAAAATTAATATTCGTTATTTTCTCATATTTTTTATTAGTTATTATCACATCTTTATCATGTACTTAAATTAATTTTACATGGTAAATATCCGCCGGAACTGATTTACTTTATGACATCATCACGTAAAACTATCGTCCGTAAACCAACTTTACAGACAACCAATTTTTTTAAATCGGATGAGTATTTTCGGAGATTAGGTACCTCCTACATCCAAACTTACAAACTTTACCACTTTATAATTTTTTTTTGTTATCCGGTATGTGTGGCTGAGTCGGAGGGGACAAAGCGCATGCTCCGACCAGCCAATATCACCTCCGAGAAGGTAGGTGCCATACCGGAGACTTCCCTGGACTGCTTGCTATACTGGACTAGAGGAGAACACAGCCGAGGCTGCTATGCAGCCATCTTACATCCAGTACCTTATAATATTAGTGTAGATTTACATTGGTATTGTGCGGCGCTGATGGATAGATAAGCAGTCATTTGTTCAATCAGTCGTCATGCGTCGCGGTAGCCCTTTCAGTTTAGAAGTTGTCTTCTTTATATATCTACATGGCGGGACCACCAGGCTTACTTAGAGTTTTTTGTTAATTTGCTGATAATACTGTGTGGGGTCGGTACATAATAAGAATAGTCCCACTGCATCTCTCCCCGTGCATATCGTAAAAGGCGACTAAGGGATAAGGACACTTATTTAGAAGCACAGGCGGGTTTTTTTAACTTTAGGAAAAATAAAACATGTAGGTATGACAATTTTTCAAATTTTTTTCTAATTAAAATTGACAGTTCCCCTTTACATATGAGACATATAATATCAAAGGCGGCAATCTCCACATAGTATTGAAAATAAAGTAAAGATGAAGTTTTTTTCGTCTATGGTTCTAGAATATATTAAATAAATGTCTCCGTACCAAGCACGGCAATATCCAATAGAAAATCATACATAAAAATTCATGTCCACATCAGTCTTGGCAATCTCCACCTTGGTTTCCATACATACATTTTTTTTACACTGGAACCTTTTTCTTATTTCTGAGAAAATAGCTCTTGTGGAGATTGCCGCCTTTGATATTATATGTCTCATATCACATATACCAAATTTTAGGTGAAAAACGCTTCCACTAAAACGCCGATAAACGTTCGTACCTGGCCATTTAATCTCATGCACAAAAAAAAATTAAGCAAAACAAGGACAAACAAAAAAAGGCGTCAGAATATATTATTTTCTGTTTGAGGCGGAATTGTTTGTATGTAGGTGTGTTTGACAGCAATGGAAAGGTTTATTAATAATCTTTCTAAAGTGCTCTCTCTTTCTAATATGAAAAATTCACTGAAATAGCACTAGACGAAAACCCGCCTGGATACAGTTGGGAGCAGGCAGGTTAACGACGCTCATGGACATTCAGCCGTATCCCCCGCACACTATTCCTTGTTCTCCTAGCGGTAGGAGCGCGAGTGAGGTTCAGAGTTGGCGCTTGTGCAGAGACTCGCACAACTCCTCAGCAAACTTGTCGTTTACAAGGGAGAGGTTTCTGCACATTGTCATCCTCTTGTCTTTCTTCATACCTGCGCGAGAAAGAGAGACACACAATCATTATTCATTATTTGGTATTCCTATATGATTGCGGCAAATATAGGTATACTAGGTACACGTATATATACAATACGTACACGCCTCACCATCGGGCGGTAAGCAGAGTGATCCGTATTGTGCTGCAAGAACGCTGATAACTTAAAACGGAACGATATAAGAGTCCTAATAAGGACCTTAAGGCGAGAATAAGGGTCAAAAGGTCAACTTTAAACGAAATTATTGAGCTATTGGTAAAGATAAAAAATCTGTAAAAAATATATGTTATGTATTGATGTTTACTTAACAAACATAGCGAAAAAAATTATATTTTACTAATTTGAAAAGGTGTTAAAATAAATCTCCAAAAAATAACGAAAAGTGCGAAAATTGTACATTCAAGTTAAATTATCTTGAGAAGCATAAATTGTTTCAATACAAGACCCTCATAGAAATAGAGATAATATTTTTCCATACAATCGTAGCGAAATAAATATTTTGTTCCATCTTTCCAACACGTGAAATTTAATAAATAGTGTGATTTTCGCGCAAACGTTCATCGTCGGCGCGACGTATCAGCCACCGCACGAGTAGAATGAATCTCGCACCTATTCAGATTCAGATTCAGATTCAGATATTTATTTCGCCATAAAGAACACACAACAATAACAATATTACATTGAGACATATGCATATTCAGTATGGTTCGTCATCATTTTTTATGATGTCCCGTTCAGTAGTGCAATCTATAAGGAAGAACCGGGTAAGAAACCTTACAGAGCTTTTTTTAAATATAGCTTACATACTACTTTACATCGGCATACGGTTCGTGTTTCAATCATCAGTGCTCGGGTAGCACGGTTTGAGTCTTATTTCCGCCTTAACAGGACACTGCAGACTAAACAAACATCTACACCGAATGGGCCTTAGCGACACACCGGTGTGCAGGTTCTGTATTATAGAGGATGAAACACCCATACCAGTACCACATCTTTTTTTTTTTTTTTATGGAAACTGACACGGTTGGCTACATCACCTGCACCATCCGTTATGTCAGCCCATAATACCGGGTGAACTTGGTGCCACGTCAGTGCTTCCCTTCGGTCGTGCCGGCTACACTGAACTGGACGGAAAACGCAAACTATTGATATACATCCTTTGTATTGTATTGTTTTGTATTGTTTATTGATCATTCATATGGCAGTTAGACTGCGCTCGAACTTGTCACAATTTGTTCTATCCGGTTCGATTACACCCACGAAGAAGAACAGACAAGAAACTTCGCAGGGTTTTTTTAATCATATTTTTACAAGTATTTAGTGACTAGCCACATAATAACACCGCCCATATAGTCTGTGAATGTGAAGTGCTCATTCACAGTAGAAGCTGTATTCCTGGGGGTTACAGGCACTCAACCCCAAGAATATAACTCGATTAATAGAAGAAATCGGACTTGGGGGTGAGGTCTAAAATTTTGAGAGATCACAATAGATCTTCCTAGGTGGCAGTGATAAGAGGGCTCAGGGCCCTAACTGATAACTCTCACACTTTAAATCATAATCATAAAAAATCTGGTAAATTACAGCACAACACCGACCACTACATTTATCAAAGCATTCGGACAAGATAACTATCAAGCAGCAAGTAGGTAAGGCACGGAGACCCATCTGCTGCACGACTCGGTGGAAGGACCGTGCCAATGTGAGAGGTGGCTAGCCTGTCACTCGACGTCTTACTTCTAGAAGATAAAATACTTTTTTCGTAGAAGACTACGCCACAAATTACTTAATAGTTACTTCGTAACAGATAAATCATTCCATAGAAAAAGTTCCATACCTACGGCTTTAATAGCCTACTGTTTCACGTCGCCAATCGCTGCGTGCGAAAATGTACCTACACGATCGAGTGTAAAGTTATTATTGCTTTGCAGCTGCGCGCAGTTGCGTCGGGCGAGCGTGTAGTTATGCTTCGCGCGGCTGACGCATTTCCACGGAATTAGATCACCGGCGGTCCACTGGGCGGTAGGTAGTAAGCAAGGCAAAGGCAAGACATATCAAAAGAAAATTTTTATTGTTTTTTAAATAAAAACTTAATTGACAAAAGGTCCAAATGTCCCCCTGTTGCGGTGTCACCTTTGATAATGCTCTCCTTGGACTGGCTGTATTCCTTCAGGACTTTCCTCAGGTTGTTAAGAGCCGGGATCTCGCCGTGGCTGTCCTCCAGTCCTGGGATGACGGACGAACACAAGTCTTGAGCACGGCCGGCAACTGTTGGGAATGCACAAATTCTTGTTGCATGCTCGTCATTCAAATGCTCGATTAAAATACGGTCCATTTCTCGTATTAAAAAGTGTAATGTTCTATACTTTCTGGAAAAAAAAAAATGATCTTTACACCAGCTATTGCACGCGGCTTCACTCGCGTAGCCTATGTCCATCCTTTTTTTTTTATGGAAACTGACACGGTTGGCTACATCACCCAGAACATCCGTGATGTCGGCCCATAACACCGATTGAACTAGGTGCCATGTCAGTGCAAATGTGTAATAGATGTGTGCGTGCTAGCGTGATAGAGATGGGTGACCGCTCGACCGTTGGCGGCTGACCGTGGTTCGGATTCCAGGTAAAACTGTAGGTCCCTTCCCTTCTTACCTTACTAGATATTGAAGCAGGGACCTTACTAGGGTTTATCCCGCTTGGGATGATACCACCACACTCAATGAAACATCGATCGAAACGGCTATGTCTATAGTTCATGTTTTCCGTCCAGTTCAGAGTAGTTGACATGAAATGAAGGGAAGCACTGACATGGCACCTAGTTTACCCTGTGTTATGGGCTGACATCACGGATGTTGTTGGTGATGTAGCCAACCGTGTCAGTTTCCATAAAAAAAAAAAAAATAAATTGAGGTGAGTGGATGCAGTAGATTGCACACAGCCTCCCCTCCACTTTGTGTTTTAGTGAAATTGCGAACCAACCATATCGCTCCACTACGTAGGAACCATGAGCACCTCGTTATGTGAGCACCCACGTGCTGCTGGAGTGCGAGGAGGTGGCAGACATAAGGGCGAATGAGCTGGGAGGCCCTACTACCCTTCGAGAGGCGTGCCAGGACCCAAAGAGAGTGTGCCGCCTCCTGGAAGAACTCGGCTGGTTGGAGTAAGGCACAGAGTACGGAATACCCCCGCCCGCGCCCCCTCCTAGAGGCGCCCTAAGCGATAATATTTGAAACCCAATAACTGGACGCAGTGCTACTAGCGCTTCGTATGTGTGTGTGTGTGTGTTAGTATCGACACTACACACAAAGAGGAGCAAGTTAGGCACACGCACAAAACAAATGCACACGCACAACACACATATGTAAGTCATAGGCCACGCCCGCAGGCTTCAACGGCGTTGTAGGGAAATCGCGCTCAGGGCGTCTCTAGGAGGCGCGGCGCGCGGTATTCCGTGCTCTGTGGAGTAAGGCCATAGGACGCACATAAGGCCTGCATTGGATCGGTCTTAAGCGCGGAGAACAAGTCTGAACAACATGTGAGGGGAAACTGGAAGGTCGGGATGGTCTAACCGCGGAAGTGATAGCGCGTCTCCCTCTCGAGGTCGTGCCGCTCGCGCGCGAGTGTGCGGCGGAGGTGTCCCCGCGCGGCCAGCGCGCCCAGGCAGTACAGCACGTCGCTCTGCTTGCGCCGCCGCGCCTACAACAACATATTATTGTACAACCTGACCATTGTCACCTCTGAGGCGCAATACCGGAAACTTCCCTTTGGTTTGCTGGCTATACTGGATTAGAAGACAACACAAGCGAGGCCGCGATGCAACCATTTAGAAAAAAAAACGCTTTGAACAATTTCACCGCGACCTGCGCTCGGCTCGATTGGTTTCAATCCTGCCCCTTCCTCAGACCTTACATAAATGAATTGCCTATGTGTGTGTAGCTAAATAATGTATAGGGACACAATGCAACAAACACCTATCACAACAGTGCGTCGGGTTTTAGGATAAATTCAAGGAATTGCGATCCCTAGCTGGAGTTGTGTTCGGCCGGCGCACAAGCTGAGCGCCGCTACATAGAGTCGTGATTGTCAGGTACAGTATTTGCTAATAAAATATGTATTTATGTCAATGTAAAAGGAATGTTATTAAACTAGTATGTAATAGACATTCATCTTTCATTTGTGTGCTTCTTCTCTGCAGATAGGGCTGCCATCTCTAAAATCATTAAACTAGGACAAAATGAAGTAAAACCCCGGATTTTCATATAAAAACCCGGACATTGCTTTTTTCTTGACAATTTATTTTATTTTAACCTTTTTGACAAAATTAAATTTTCATATTATTAAAATATTTAACGGCATTGCTCATGGTCGTCTTCAAGCTATGGCTCGATGTTTAGCGTCTATCATAGAGTTATGCAGCGGGCGGGATTTTTTAATTTTGTATAACCCGGACTTCTTTAAAAAATCCCCCCGGACGCCCCCGGACGCCTTCAAAAAGAGGACAAATCCGGGGAAACCCGGACGGATGGCAGCCCTATCTGTAGATATATAAAATCATAGCTACTCAAACAGTGATCCGCTTTCAAAGTGTTAAAATAAAGAATGTCTAGCAACCCTGGAACTGTCAGTTCGACATTTACCACACACACCACACAAGTGAGCGATTCTAAATACTATCCTACTGATGAATGCTAACTTAGTTGGATTGCAGTACCAGCGGGTAGAAAAAAATTAAAATACGACTGACCTCATGGTCAAGCAGGATGCAATACTGCTGGTCACCGGGAGTGAGGCGTACCTCCGTCCGGCCCGCCAGCGGCGGCAGCTGCACCATCGCGTACAGCATGAACAGGGCCGCCACACGCTCCTGTCACATTTTGTGCACGGCTCGAATTGGACATCTTCAGCTATGTCCACACTATGCCCCTTTCATCTTCAACTTTCCCTTCATCATTCTATTCAACTTTCCTTTAGGGCAAGCAACTGTTAAAGCTATGTCCACACTATGCCCCTTTCATCTTCAACTTTCCCTTCATCATTCTATTCAACTTTCCTTTAGGGCAAGCAACTGTTAAAGCTATGTCCACACTATGCCCCTTTCATCTTCAACTTTCCCTTCATCATTCTATTCAACTTTCCTTTAGGGCAAGCAACTGATAAGCTATGTCCACACTATGCCCCTTTCATCTTCAACTTTCCCTTCATCATTATATTCAACTTTCCTTTAGGGCAAGCCACTGATAAGCTATGTCCACACTATGCCCCTTTCATCTTCAACTTTCCTTCATCTTTCTATTCAACTTTCCTTTGGGCAAGCAACTGATAAGCTATGTCCACACTATGCCCCTTTCATCTTCAACTTTCCCTTCATCATTCTATTCAACTTTCCTTTAGGGCAAGAAACTGTTGAATGCATCATGTCCGTGCGTCATCCGACCGGAGTCGCCATGTGCGACGAGATGATTCTACTATGTGCGGTATACTTGTTGAACGCTATGTTGCACAGAAATCCACGGACCGCGGGAGCGTGTGCGTCGCAGCGCGCGCTATGCTTTCAACTAAAAAGAGGCATGCGCCAAGGACATGCCTCACGTGCGCTGTTGACTGCGCTATGATGCATGCCCTTGTTGAACGAAAAAAGGCACAGTGTGGACATAGCTTAATATGCTTTCAACTAAAAAGAGGCATACGCCAAGGGCATGCCTCACGTGCGCTGTTGACTGCGCTATGACGCATGCCCTTGTTGAACGAAAAAAGGCACAGTCTGTCGACACATAGCTTTCAATCAACTCCAATCGGTTCTGTAGGTTTTTTATTCACAGAACCGGGAAAATGTGGAACGCACTCCCTGCTCATCTATTTCCTTCCAAGTACAGCCAGGGGATTTCAAAAGGGGTGTGAAAAGGCTCCTGTCAGGCCGGCATGGCATTCGTAATCCCCGTCCATCACAGAATGTCCTTGGGCATCGTTAGACACCTACTCGTAGGTGAAAAGATGCCACATGTCCCGTTTCCATAAAAAAAAACCTTGCCCTCAAGGAAGCCTTCTGAACACGACAGGTAATGCGACCAGACTAAAGCGGACAGCCTTTCTCCAAATTAGGTATTTGGAGAAAGGCTGTCCGGTTGGACAGACTGGCAGACTGAGGAAGCTGTACCTACTACCATACGGGGAGCTACATTGATGGATGTGTCACCTTCACGACGACCTTCACTCAGCATAACATCTAATATAAAAAATCATCCCACTGATTGTAGATGAAAACTGCAAGCAGAGGTTGGCCAGTGCAGTCTTGGCGTCTGATTCTTCATCTCAAGTTCTCAGGTTCGAATCCGGCCGACGTGAACCAATGATTTTTTCAGACTACAAAACGTACAGTCTATGGTGCCATGTTCGCTCCCTCAGCCCCGCACTGTAGGAGTACGTAACGGAGAATTTGGCACTATGCGTCGCAGGATAGGGGATATGAGATCACTTCGATCACTTTTGTATTCGATCAATCTTTTGTATTCCCGTACATCTGTCATAATATCATAAATATTTATAATATCTCTTTCCGCCACTCACCTAGCAGTTATCATACTTATCATACCCCAAAGGTATTCTGTTAGAAAATGCCTAGAGGCATTAAGTGTTACCTTTTGCCCATATTCTATTTAAGTGCAATAAATATATACAATACAATACTATTGTATTGGGAAGTATTCTTCCCTATGGCAAATTTTGTCATAAAAATAGGATTGAAGTAATCATTCGAGTATGTTAGTATTTATGGTAGTATTATGTAAGGTCTCCAAATTGTTTCTTTGTCACACTGCTAGGGTGTGGAACTGTCTTCCGGCGAGTGTGTTTCCCGAAGTCTTCAAACATCATATTAACAGGCTAGACAGCCTAGCAACAGTCCGCAAATCTGCTGGCATAGCGCCTCACTGGGCGTGGTTTCACGAGGAGAGGGGTTTTTGGCTCTGTCGACTGCACCATTGGTCACAGTCATCGATGTTGGTTTATAAAAAAAATAATATTATGAAAGCCGAGGCACATAGTATGCCCTTAACCAACCAAACTGAAGACAAGAAGAATAATGACCTGATAGCCAGCATTGGGACGCACCAAGTAGGACCTGACGATGTCGATTAGCTGGTCCGCCTGGCTCACGCTCGCATCCTCCCTCAGTTGAGTGCCCCTGAACAAGTTACATACATATCACACACGCTGAATTCCGACAATCGGGGTAAGCAGAGTAATCGGTGTTGTGCTGCAAAAACTCTGGTAAATTACAGCACAACACCGACCACCACGTTTCGCAAAGTATTCGAACAAGATTCAATCGATCAAGCAGCAAGTAAGGCACGAAGACCCACCTGCTGCATGACTCGGTGGAAGTACCGTGCCAAGGTGAAAGGTGGCAAGCCTGTCGCCCTTTAGCATGGCATCTTCTCCTTATCCCTTAGTCGCCTCTTACGACATGCATGGGGAGAGATGCAGTGGGGATATTCTTTTTAAGTACCGGCTGAACAAGTTATTAACCACAAAGCATCATCAACTTGCAGAAGCTGGGCGATGAATTATTAGTTTGAAGACCGCTGTAACCAGTGCATCTGCCTTGGTAGCTCAGTGATGCAATCGAGTGGCCGCCGTTCGTGATCTTAAGCACACCTGGCGCGGTCACAGCTTGGATGGATGACCATTCGACCGTTGCAGGCTGACCTTGGTTTGGGTTCCATGTAAAACTGTAGGTCCATTCCCTTCTAGGGAAGCCTACCACGTACTAGGTGGTAGGGTACAACCCGTCCGGGTTTATACCACCACACTGAATGAATGGTTGGTCGACTGGCTATGTAAATAGTTCCGGTTTTCTGTCCAGTTCAGTGTAGCCGGCACGACCAAAGAGAAGCGCCAACATGACACCTAGTTCACCAAGTTGTTATGGTTTTAATATTTTATTAATGCAGTAATTGTTTTATTGTTGGTTTTTTATTTTTATTATTGACCAAAGATTGTTTTTCTATGAGACTGGGGTTGATGTGGTAATTTATTCGATATTTTCTACATGTGGAGATTTATGATGATTTAACCTGAAAGATGTCAGCCAGTGACATAGAAATACTGGGGTCCACTGACGTGAGACCCGGGTAGTAGAGAGTTTAGTTTGTTCGCTAGTGTAGCAAGGAGTCCATCTTGCGTTTCAATACTTACTCAAAGATGCGTTGGAAGTTCATCTTATTCCATATCTTGTTGAATACCTTGAAGTTTAGCTTTGGGACGGCGACCAGACGTGCTATCATCACCCGGCAGTGTATCCTAAACTCCTTCACTATGTCTCCTGCGCTATCTACTACTTTGGTGTGGTCTGATCGAACATCCTCCATTACTTCCTCTCTTCCTGGCTCGGATGAACAGGTCACAATTATTGAAAGGTTAACTTCAAGACATTATCCCCGCAAATTGCTAATGCGTGGGTAATTACTAAATTGGACAATTATTTTTTGCGTAAAATTATGGCTGCTGCTAAACGGTTTTACATATAAGTGGCTACGTCAGCCGCATACATGTAAAGTTTCTAAGTTCATAATTGATAAATGTAGGTTCAAAATGAAAATTACCTATTAGAAATTTGTTGTTACCTACCTATTTGCTTACTGACTGTATATACTAATGAGACTGAGAGTGTTAAATAAGTCCAATAAGTTAGTCTATGAATAAGTCAATGGGTACTTGTTTGTTTGCACTGGTGGTTAGGTAGAATAAAACTCTTGAGTTGGTTGGTAAATGTTGGTGGGTTGGTGACAAAGTGGTGAGATCAAAGAGTAATAATAGTAGCATATCGCTGCAAGCACATATCAAAATCCACTCAAACTCAACTGCAATTTTTTATTTATATGTTCATGTTTAGTTTTGTTTTGTTAGTTATATAGGTAGGTTTTGTTTTAGCTTTAATTTTCTCTAAAAGTTCTTTCTGTTATTTTTTGTATGTTGTATTTATATTTTGAATAGAAAACTCTATTCAAAAAACTGCAAGCAAAGTTCAACTGTCAAGGTGTCAAGTGTCAAACAAACCGCCAGAAAACAATTCAGCATTCAGCAATTCAACATAACCAAATACACTAATTCATGTTCCCGGAATTGGCGCGCTATGCATTCTACTATTATAACAACATCGATATGAAATCAAGAAGACCTCCGCGCGCCACCACCGCCGCGCGCCGCGCCGCCGCCGCGTCACACTTACTGATGGGCAAGGATTCATCAATCACACTTCGGTACAAACAAAAGAGCAGACAGGTTAGTCACGTGACATGTTATTCTCAAATCAAAACAAACGTGCAGTTCGCACAAAGAGTAAAGTAATATAGTTCGCATAATAAAGTTCTGGCTTAGTGAAGGGAATCTCCCTTCACTAAGCCATACAATTTTGTTGTGCGAGCTGCACGTTTGTTTTGATTTGAGAATAGGTATTGGGATGTCTCTGCACGCTCTCAAATTGAGAAAAAGAAAACTTTTGACCAAAGAATATTGAGATCTCAATATTCTTTGGTCAAAAGTTTTCTTTCGGCGCTTATATTTTTCCGACCCTTAAAACTTGCTCTACTTACTATGACTTATCCGGACGCATATTTCCAAAGTCTAGTAGGCGAGTTGCTCTGATTGGTCGTTCTCAGTTTGGCGGCAATTTTAAATTTTAGAAGTATTTTCGAAAATAAAGTTTTTTTTAGGTGGTTATAAAAAAATAACCATACCCTAATTTTAACATCCTACCATTGCTTATAAAAAAATTAAAACAAAACAAATTTTGGCAAAAGGGACACGAACCTATGGTCGAGATCGAAAAAATAAAACCCTACACCCTACCACTGAGCCAACAAATTACATAAGCGACCAAACGAATATCGGATTCAGTAGGTTCGCTGGGAGTGCCGGAGGCGGAGCCGACGAAATTCAAATTTTCCGCCAAACTTGTCCTGCGGACGCATCCTACCTGGACGTTCCTGGTTACAATCTTCAGGAACGTTTCATGGCGAAGGGTGGTGTCTGCTTGTACGTTGGATCTGGTGTCTCCTATACCCGACTCACCCGATTTGAAGACCCTGTTTTTCCTGTGTTATGGATCCGCGTGAATCTTCCCCACGTGGTGAGGATTTACGCGGGTGCATACAGATCCCCTAACCTCAGTGCGTCAAGAACAGAGGCATTTTATGAGCATCTCAGCAGTACGGCAGACAAACTGCTTTGCGAGTTCCCTACGGCGGAGTTAGTGATGCTGGGTGACTTCAATGCTAAACACCAAGACTGGTTGGGCTCCCCCATCACTGACCATGCCGGCAGGGAGGCTTACAACTTGGCCATTGCGCACGGGTTGACGCAGTTGGTATCCGGAACTACTCGGATACCTGATAACCCTGCCCTTCGACCTAGTTTGTTGGACATTGTGCTGACTACCGAGCCAAATGGTTACAAGGTGAGGGTCGAAGCTCCCCTCGGAAACTCCGACCATTGCCTTGTACGCTCAACTGTGCCAACTGTACACTTCGCGGAAGCACGTGAATGTAGTACGCGAACAGTTTGGCACTACCGGTCAGCACAATGGGATGACTTCCGTTCCTTCCTGGGAGCCTACCCTTGGCACGACGTTTGCTTCTCTTCTCCAGACCCATCCCTGTGTGCCCAATCGGTCGTCGATGTGATCGCACAGGGTATGAATTTCTCCATACCTACCTCCACCGTTCCCATCGGCGGCCGCCATAAGCCTTGGTTTGATTGTCAATGCAGACTGGCTATTGACACTAAGAACAAGGCTTATAGGAAATGGCTGCAGAATAGGTCTGTCGAGAACAGACGAGAGCTCAACGTCGTTGCTAGGTCCTGCAAACGAACGCAAAACTTGGCCAAGTTCAGGCACGACCGTGGAATTGGCGCGAAACTTGCACGTAGCCCTTCGGGTAGCCGCGCCTTCTGGTCTCTCGCCAAATCCATCGGTCGGAATTTCTGCCGTCCTGCTACACCTCCGCTGGAACGTCCGGATGGCTCGCTCGCTATACTCGCGAAAGAAAAGGCGAATATCTTTGCACGCCTTTTCGCATCCAACTCAAACATGGACGACCTGGGCGCCAACCCCCCTTCATTACCCCATTGCGGGCGCATGATGACAAATATTAGGTTCCACCCCAGAGTCGTCCATAAAACACTACGTGAGTTGGATATTTCGAAGAGTAGTGGGCCTGACGGCGTCCCGGCGATCGTCTTGAAAAATTGTGCTCTGGAATTGGCGCCAGTCCTCACCCGCCTATTCAAACGCTCCTATTCCTCCGGATCAATGCCTTCTTGCTGGAAGAGAGCTTCGGTCCAGCCGGTCCCCAAGAAGGGGGACCCAGCGAACCCATCGAACTATCGCCCTATTGCGATAACCTCACTTTTGAGTAAGGTTATGGAGCGTATTGTCAACTCAGCGCTCCTGACGTACCTAGAAGACTCTAAACTCCTCGACGACAAACAATACGGCTTTCGCAAGCAAAGGTCGACTGGAGATCTTCTAGCGTACGTCACGCATTTATGGGCTGAAAGGCTCGATGGTTTTGGGGAATCGCTGGCGGTCGCTCTGGACATATCCAAAGCATTCGATCGCGTCTGGCACCGGGGACTCTTAAGCAAGCTTCCGGCCTACGGTGTCCCTACAAAACTGTGCACCTGGATCTCCAGCTTTTTGAGTGGCCGGTCGATATTTGTCACCCTAGATGGTGCCTGCTCGGCCGACTACTCAATCAATGCTGGTGTTCCACAAGGATCCGTGCTGTCGCCTACGCTGTTTTTATTGTTCATCAACGACATGCTCTCGCTCGGCGAAATACACTGTTACGCGGACGACAGCACGGTGCACGAAGGGTTCATCAAGGACTGGAAGGGTAGAGAGGCCTCAGCAGCAAACGCGAGACGCGAAACTGTTGCTCGGGTTGACCAGGTTCTCGAAAAAGTATCCTCTTGCGGGAAGAAGAACTTGGTCAACTTCAACGTAGCCAAGACGCAAGCTTGTGCCTTCTCTACTAAGGCTGATCCGTTTCCTCTCCAAGCCACTTTTCAGGGCAGCCAAGTCCCCAACGATGGTAGTCTGGGCGTCCTGGGTATGGAGGTGTCCAGGGACGTTGGGTTTCGATCGTTCATAGAGTCCAAGGCGAAACTAGCGTCTCGAAAATTAGGAGTCCTTTACCGCTGTCGGCGATTTTTCACGCCGGTCCAACTGCTTACACTCTACAAAGCACAAGTAAGACCGGTGATGGAATATTGCAGTCATCTTTGGGAGGGTTCCCCTGAGTACCTTCTTTCAGCCTTGGATTCTATTCAGCGACGAGCCATTCGCCTCATTGGTGACTCCGTACTCACAAAGGACCTTCAACCTCTAAAGCACAGACGTATCGTTGGGTCATTGAGCCTGTTTTATCGGTACTACTATGGCCGCTGCTCTGACGAACTTGCTTCCCTTATCCCTCCTCCTCCTGTTCGCCTTCGCCAAACCCGCCATACTCTCGCGGAACACCCGTTTGTAGTCGACAGAAGAGTTCTTCGAACTGCACGATTCTCTAAATCGTTCTTGTGCCGCACTGCAAAGGTGTGGAACGGGCTCCCAGGAAATATCTTCCCCCACTCCTACAATCCACAGATCTTCAAATCGCGGGTTAATAGCCTTTCCCCAGCAACATTAGTCCACCTCCAAGCCGGACTGGCACCTCCTCGGGGGTGAAATTGGCTGCGCCTGAGGTTGCGACCTCGGACAGAGCCACCCAGTTCGGTAGCAATAAAAAAAAAAAAAAAAAAAAAAACTGGCATCGACCAATCAGAGGAACTCGCATACTAGACTTTGGATATATGCTATCCGATCAGTCCTACCTTTTTTATTTTATTTTTTGGAAGCAAAGTTATGATTCAATAAAGCTCAATAAAAACATACCCTATAGCATAAACAAAGTACGAACAGCTTGTATATTTTTCTTTACAGTTGCTGTTACAAATCATTTCGTTCAATTTCACTGTTCCACATTTTGTCGAACACAAAAAATTACGTGTATATATTGTAGGTATATTATTTAATGCCGCGTACTGTACAGTTGCCGGCAGTAAATAATACGTGTCAAGCTTTATCCGGCTCAATCCGGTTGTACAGCGTCATCCCTGTCGCACAGAGACGTGCAAGTTCGTATGACAGGGACAACGCTTGAATAATTTCCCACCAATCCATATTTGGCAAAAGTCACATCTTCTCTTCGGTCGGTAATCCCGTGGTTATATTCTCTTTGGGTAATCCGTACCACCATGCTTCTTCGGGGCTTGTGAGTGGGAACCAAAGAGTATTGCAATTTACCAGGTGGGAATATTTAAAAAGGTCAAATGAAAATATCTGTATATCGAGTTATATAAGCTTTATTTCCTTGATTCAGAACAAAAATCGCAATAAAATACACAAATGCATACTGATACAAATCGACAAGATATGTTTGTAGAAAAAACAAGCACGCTCAGACTTTTCTTGTACCTACACAAACAACTAAACCTAAAATAACTTTCGGTGGAGATTCCCCTCCCAGCCGAAAAGCAGGATCACTATATTGCTTAAAATTCTATTCATTAAAATCCGGAAACACCTATCATCTACTGCTGCATCACCTACAACCGTATGGCCTCACATCCGTGATGTCAGGCCATAACACCATGGTGAACTAGGTGCCATGTCAGTGCTTCCCTTCGGCCGTGCCGGCAACACTGAACTAGACGGAAAACACGAGCTATTTAAAGCCATTTCAACAGACCTTTCATTCAGTGCGATGGTACCAACCCGGGCGGGTTACACGGTACCACCTAGTAAGGTAAGAAGGGATGGGACCTACAGTTTTACGTGGAATCAGCAGCCTCCAACAGTCGAGCGGTCACCCATCCATCCACTGACCGCGCCCAGGTGTGCTTATAATTCGACCGACAATCGACAAACTGAACCACTGAGCTACCGAGGCTGACAAATATGCGTGTTGTAAAGTATCTGGTAGGCATGTGTTAGGAATTTATTAAGGTAGGTTTTTATTGTGTAGATTTAGGATTTTTTTTTTCTACTTTATGAAATAGGGCTAATTCTTCGATCATAAAAAATATTAAGATTCCGCATGTCAGTGCGATTCGTGCCCCACCAAAAATACGTGCAATTCAAATAATACGTGCATCGCCCGCTCATTCTGCCATCGACCGCCAGCGCGAGAGCAGTTGCTTCAGCGTCTTCAATATTACACAAATGCCGGCTTCAAGCCTCTGCATAGCATACGAGAGCATCTGGCATTATATTTCAAGAGTGAAAACCCCTTCAAATACAATATTTTATAAGAAATAGTAAAAACTTTTACTTCATACATTTAATGTGTTTGGATAAAGTGGAGATGGCTTCTTTAAAATTATATTTTCTTACGTACACCACCTTTGAAAACGGTATCACCGGATTCCCAAAAGAATTAATTTATAATATATATTTCTTACTATATTAGATGGCAATTGGAAAAGCTACAATAAAATCAACAAAATACCAGAACTCTTAAACATAATTTTTATTTACAGATTTTTGCTTGTGTTTTTTTTTTTTTTATTGAAAGCGCGACATGTGGCGCCGAAGCACCCATAAGATGTCTAAAGACGCCCATGGACATCTGGTCGTATGCGGGACAGGTGCCTATTCACGCCCCTCTTGAAGGACCTGAGACTGTACTTGGGGAGGGGGGGGGGGGGGGGGGGGGGAATATATAGACAGGAGAGCGTCCCAGAGTGTACCGGTTCTATAGAGGTAAAATCTGCAGAAGAGGTTGGTACGCGTTGGTAGAGGTTGGTAAGTCCAGCGTGTGGGGATGCAATCCTTTTTAACAAATTCCTCTTTTCACATAATTTCCCTTTTAAAAGCTGATATTTGGCAGAGCCATCCCACAGGTACTCCAAGCATGACCTGGTCTGCGATTTGTGCAAAAGGACTCACGTGCACAAGAAATTTACGTGTTTCTTTCTTGGTTGGTTCTTGTTTGATTCTTACAGATTTTAAATATAATATTTATTTGCTTTATGAAAGGTATATGACAAAGTTGTTCAAAAAAGTTAACTTCAAAGGGAGGAATACGAAAATATGAAAAACTGGTCTCGTTTAAATAGTTAGTGAGAAATTATTATTTAGGTTGACCGCAAAATTAAATTTGTAATATATTTATGTATCACAAGATTAATCTTGAGATGAACTTAATTTACATTATGGGTGTGGCTTTGAAGTGGGAGGTGGTGGGTGGGGGTGAGAAATGTTATTATCTTTATAACCAGTTTGGTGGTTTAAAAAAATTTATCAGGGTTAATTTATAGAAGATGCGTCACTACGCTCCGCGTCTTCTATAAATTAACCGTAACCTAATAGGGACCATGTCGAGGCAGCTCGTGTCGTTTTTGCATACATGTCTATTCAAAATCAATGTTTTTGTTCCACTTCAAAGCCACGCCCCCATCGTATTTGTGCGGAACCCTCGGTTTGTGGGTTCGACTCGACTTGGTCTGTGTTTAGTAGTAACATATTGGCTTTATTTCTAGTAGCCACTTCACACTACTAAAGCTACAATTTATATTATTGTCATTTTGAGGAAGAAAGACAGGAGATGAACGAATTATTTAAAATCTTAATTTAAGCATATCTGTCAAATTTTAGGTGATTTTAGTTGCAAGTGACTTATGACACGTCTAAACTCTAAACTCGGAAAAAATTGACAAATGCGTTGTCACCGCACCGCAAAAAAGGCAAGAATTCCACCGCCGCTCCGCCGCGCTCTAAACCTGAAGAACTGAATATATCTTCGCGGTATCCACCCCGGAATCTGGTCAGTGGCTAAACGTCGTTCCATCTCCACATACAGGCACACTGCTCGATGATACAACCATGAGGCTCTCGGTTGCTCTTCGGCTTGGTTGCGACGTGTGCCAACCGCATGTTTGTGCCTGCGGCGCTGCCGTCGACTCGAAGGGACGTCATGGACTGAGCTGCACTAAAAGTGCTGGGAGATTTTCTAGACACGCCACGCTTAATTCCATAATAAAAAGGGCACTCAGTTCCATCGATGTTCCTTGTATCCTGGAACCAGTCGGTTTATTTAGAGACGACGGTAAGCGCCCAGATGGGATGACGTTGATCCCATGGGCCAAGGGCAGGTCTCTCGTGTGGGACGCCACCTGCGTCGACACCATGGCAGCTTCATATTTGAGCCAAACATGTAAGATGCCTGGTGCCGCCGCGGAGGCTGCCGCGCGGAACAAACACAGTAAATATTCAGAAATTAAAAAATCTTACGAATTTTTGGCTTTCTCCGTCGAAACTTTAGGCCCCTGGAGTAAGGAAGTAAAAAATCTTGTGCACACTTTAGGCTCAAAATTAAAAATTATATCGGGCGACCCTCGTTCAGGAGTTTATCTCAAACAGAGGGTCAGCATCGCCATCCAGCGTGGGAATGCAGCGAGTATGCTGGGAACACTCAGCTCCATCCCCAGGCAAAATTTCAGTGAAATATTTTATATAGTTATGTAAGTAGTTTGTTTAGCATTTTAATTTTGTATTCATTGTATATCAAATAAATCTCTATATATTGATGCGTTTGAATATTTTATAAAATAATTCACTCATCGTCCATAGGTTTACTTACACAAATAAACGAAAAAAAATCCAATAAATGTTTTTCATAATAAAAAGTAAAAAGCCACCTCCATAGTTTTGAGCCGTTGAAGCAAGCGGCAATTTATCGATCGACTACGTGCGACATTCCCTTGTTTTGGAACACGTAAATGTTTGCGTGGAGCGTGCAGGCAAGCGATACGGGATTACTGCGCGTGGAAAAAGGATGACACAATATCGCTGCGATCTCTTGAGATGGTCGGTCCTGTATTACGCGATACGCACACTACCATAACCACGGTGTCTCGTTTTAGTAATAATTGAAGTATGAAGTGCGGAGTCCAGAACTATTTTTTCCGTCTACGGTTTTATAAGAAAAAGTAAAAATTTTCACTTCATACATTTAATGTGTTTGGATTAAGTGGAGATGGCTTCTTTAAAATTAAATTTTTTTACGTCACCACCTTTGAAAACGGTAACACTGGATTCCCAAAAGAATTCTTTTATAATATATATATTTTACTACATTAGATGGCAATTTGAAAAGCTACAATAAAATCAACAAAATACCAGAACCCTTACATGATTTTTATTTACAGATTTTTGCTTGTGTTTTCTTTGTGTTTTTTTTATTGAAAGCGCGACCTGTGGCGCCGAGGCACCCATGAGATGTCTAAGGACGCCCATGGACATTTGGTCGTATGCGGGGGTTGCGAATGCCATGCCGGCCCGACAGGTGCCTGTTCATGGCCCCTCTTGAAGGACCCGAGACTGTACTTGGGAGGAAATATATAGACAGGAGAGCGTCCCAGAGTTTACCGGTTCTATAGAGGAAAAATCTGCAGAAGAGGTTGGTACGCATCCACGGTAAGTCCAGCGTGTGGGAATGCAATCCTTTTTAACAAATTCCTCTTTTCAAACAATTTCCCTTTTAAAAGCTGATATTTGGCAGAGCCATCCCACAGGTGCAAGCAGTACTCCAAGCATGACCTGATCTGCGATTTGTGCAAAAGGACTTAGGTGCACAAGAAATTTACGTGTTTCTTTCTTGGTTGGTTCTTGTTTGATTCTTACAGATTTTGAATAACATATTTATTTGCTTTATGAAACGTATATGACAAGTGGTTCAAAAAAGTTAACATCAAAGGGAGGAATACGAAAATATTAAAACTGGTCTCGTTTAAATAGTTAGTGAGAAATTATTATTTAGGTTGACTGCAAAATTAAGTTTGTTTGTAATATATTTATGTATCAAAAAGGTGATGAGTGGAGGTGAGAAATGTTTTTCTTTTTATAACCAGTTTGGTGGTTCAAAAAAAATTATCAAGGTTAATTTATAGAAGATGCGTCACTACGCTCCGCATCTTCTATAAATTAACCGTAACCTAATAGGGACCATGTCGAGGCAGCCCGTGTCGTTTGTGCATACATGTCTATTCAAAATCAATGTTTTTGTAGTTAAAAAAAGTAAAGTTTTAATTTTGCATGAAAGATTAAAAATTAAAAGTTGTATGGAAACCTGTTTCTTCTTTTAAGTAAACTAAATAAACTACGCGTCCGGCAAAACATTATTTCACTAAAATTTATTTTTTAACTTCAGTCTACACAATAAGCTTACTAGCAATTTGCTAGCAAACTTCCCCACTTCAAAGCCACGCCCCCGTCGTATTTGTGCGGAACCCTCGGTTTGTGGGTTGGTCAACTTGGTCTGTGTTTTTAATGTTAGTAACATATTGGCTTTATTTCTAGTAGACACTTCACACTATTAAAGCTAAAATTTTGATATTCCTGTCATTATTGTCATTTTGAGAAAGAAAGACAGGAGATGAACGAATGATTTAATAATCTTAATTTAAGCACGTCTGTCAAATTTTAGGTGATTTTAGTTGCAAGTGATATAAGACACGTCTAAAGTCGACATAAATTGACAAATGCGTTTGAAATTTTTATAAAATAATTCACTCATCATCCATAGATTTTCTTTCACAAATAAATGTAAATCGTAAAACTGTAGGTCCCTTCCCTCCTAATCTTACTTGGTGGTAGGGTCTAACCCGCCCGGGTTGGTACCACCGCACTGAATGAAACGTCGGTTGAAACGGCTATGTAAATAGTTTGTGTTTTCCGACCAGTTCAGTGTAGCCGGCACGATCGAAGGGGAAAGCACTGACATGGCACCTAGTTCACCCGGTGTTATGGGCTGACCTCACGGACGTTGTAGGTGATGTAGCCAACCGTGTCAGTTTCCATAAAAAAAAAATAAACGAAAAAAATTGCAATAAATGTTTTTAATAAATAATTTAATAATAAGAAGTAAAAAGCCACCTCCATAGTTTTGAGCCGTTGAAGCAAGCGGCAATTTATCGATCGACTACGTGCGACATTCGCTTGTTTTGGAACACGTAAATGTTTGCGTGGAGCGTGCAGGCAAGCGATACGGGATTACTGCGCGTGGAAAAAGGATGACACAATATCACTGCGATCTCTTGAGATGGTCGGTCCTGTATTACGCGATACGCACACTACCATAACCACGGTGTCTCGTTTTAGTAATAATTGAAGTATGAAGTGCGGAGTCCAGAACTATTTTTTCTGTCTACGGGCTAATTACTGCATTGTTTGGCCAACACGTTTGGGCTGTAGTGGCTGGGGTAAGTAGTTTTTTTAATAAGATTTTTTTTTTATTGAGTCTCACTTAAAACCAATGACTCCATATAGCTCATTAGCTATATGGATTCACATGCTGTGCCACATCCTTTTCCTGTCATGGGGGCCGGGGGTCCTATAAGATGTTATTTTAAGCAAAATATGTATCACTGACTGTGAAATAAATGTTTTTACTTACTTACTTAAAAGTAGAAGGAATGAATGTGGTTCATGAATGACTCACTAATAGATGACCTTGATTGACGTCCATAAATGCTGCACCAATATGAGATTTATTTTCCTTTTTTTTTTGGGGGAAAGCGCGACATGTGCCATCGTTACAACTACGAGCAGGTGTCTCGCGATGTAAAAGCAATCTATGCTCAAATGCGAATCAATTTGGTCTAAAGTCCAAAACCTATTGAGTTGAGATTGAGCTCTGCCATGTAAACCCGTACTTACGTTATTGACTACAACTGAACTATCGAATGATTAAAAATCGATTTTAAGCGATAATCTAGTAGGCCAGGGGTTCTCAAAGTGTGCGCCGCAGCGCCATGCCCTGGGGCGCCGCAGGCAACTAGCCCGCGAGGCGTCCCTGAGTGCTTGGGACTTTACTCGGAATTTGAACTCCGCGCGGCTTACGACACAGGGTCGGTACAGGTCCGCTTGGGCACAGAACTTCGGTCCCACCTTTATTTCGTTCATTTCTGACCGAATACAATTGTATACATTTTAAATGCCACGAGCCCCATTTGAGTAGGGCGCCGTGAAAATAATCTCGATCCATACTAAGGGAGCCGCAAAATATGATGGTTTTGAATAACAACAAAACCAATATTATGTGCCAAGAAAATGGACGGCATTACTCTATGAAGAAGCAGTCCTGTTGTGTTCATCAAAGTTCATCATGTTTTAGGCCATTTTTCCACAGCGACCGATAACGACATCCGACATGTCAGACCGACGCGGCGGTCTATACATTACACGATGCCGTAACAAATGTATAGACCGCCTCGTCGGTCCCGACATGTCGGATGTCGTTATCGGTCGCTGTAGAAAAACGGCTTTACTCTTCTGAAAATCGATTTCATCATAGACAACACCAGCAAGTCTCACACCCAGAGATTATATCTCCTGTCATAGCGTTTTTGTTGTGCCACTTGAATAAAATCGAAAATGTTCTTATAAAATTCGAAAATTTTCATTTTTATCTTTTATGTGGTTAAACCGCAAGTTTGGGAACCCCTGGTAGTAGGCGATAATACAGTCAGCTTGTCTTCAGCAGAGACGTGTCGGCAGATTGCAGATGATGGTGATGACGGCGGAGGCACTGCGCCGATGATTATATCTATGTCGAGACGGCGACGGCATTGTGGTGGTGTGTTTATATCTTCTTCCTGCGCTTCTCGGGAGTGGGCGTGTAGAAAGAGTCGTCCGGTCGGATTAGACGACTCACCGTGCGGCCCAGCGACACATCTGTCATGCAACAACATCACACCACATATTATAACTATCACGAATATGACACCGAAATAATTCATACCTTCATACACATATGACACGAGAACTGCCATACACGTGAGTACTGTCATACACATATGGCATATGTCATACACATGACAACTGTCATAAACATGACAACTGTCATACACATGACGCTATGACAAATGTCATTAAAACAGGACACACCGTTTCAGTTACCTGCCGTGGTTCTTGGAGCAGCGTGCTCTATCAAGGTAGCTCTTCGGTCGTACCCTTGGCTTCTTCATATTGACAGAAAAATGTTAGCAATCGAGGGTTGCACAACTAGAGGCAAGAGGGGTGGGCAATAATACCCAGAGCGACATCTATGAGTACTGCGAGTCGCGCCGCGCGTTTACAAGGCGCGTTGGCAAGCAAGTGGTGAACACTTCACGTATGCACACAACTTTAGTGATGAGATGACAGTTATTGATATCGTATGGGCCCATCCATATACTTAAATCAATGAGTAATTGTTTATTGTTTATTGTATAATTTCATACATAGGTAGGTAACCTACGCTTGGACATGTCGAAAATTCCGCCAGTTCTAAATTCAATGGGAAGAAGAACTGACAAACAAACTTCGCAAGTCAGAATGTTTTGTTAGTACCTTATAAGTATTATATTATAGTAACTTACAAATAATTAACCCATACTACCGCTCACAAGAGCATTAATATTTACAGCATAAACATGAATACTGAAGAATTTGACCACACTGCCTATTTAAATTACCTATATCTGGTGTATAGTGCCATCGTCAATTTTGATACTTCATATTATATCAAGTCAAAAAATAAATAAAAATTAGTTTACATTTATTACAAAAAGATGTAATAAGTCATATAAAAAAAAATTTTATGATACAAAGTGTATCCAAATGTCAAATTGTCAAAGTTTGTTAGTGGAAAAAACAGTAGTCAAACTCTTAGATAAAATTACGGTCAGTTAATGCATCCTTAATAGTGTAATAACTCTTTTCAATTAACATTAATTTAATCCGTCGTTTGAAATTATTATCATCTAATGGTTTTATGTTAGAAGACAGTTTATTATAAAATCTAACACTATTACTATTAATGCACGCAAAACTATTAAAAGGATGGTGACACACATTCACTCCTACAATCAATGATATTTTACGAAAGATAGGTCATCTATATGACATTCAGTGCTCACACATGGCACGTTCTTGAAAAGTTGAGAGGAAGAACTATAAAGTGATGCGCCGACTCGAATAGTCTTATTCCAATTGTTAGAATTAGTGCAGAATCTCATTACACACGACGGCATTTTCGATGTGTTAGCGGCTCGTGGTTAGCGGTCCGAACGCGTGCGTAGTTGGTGGGCGACTAACTTCAGACAGGACTGTGGTCTTGTATTTAATGTGCCGCTTGGGAGCTCAGATAACCTATCTACCTCCTTTTAACTTATAATATGATTGCCTACAATGCATGGACCCCGGAGTGGGTTACTATAAATAAACTGACTGTCAAACAGACACCTGACCGGGCAATCCCTGCGAAAATTGATTATTGAGTTGTATACAAATAAGGTATCAAAATTTGACAATTAATGCTCTCACACCTGATACATACCGTGTGGGGCCATTAATTAAAAATAATAGTCCCACTGCATCGAGACGAGATGCCATGTTATAAGGCGACAGGGTCGGCGGTCTTTCCACCGAGTCACGCGGCAGGTAGGTCTGCGTGCCTTACTTTGCTGCTTGACGTTACAACAGATCTATCTAGGTCGTAGTGATGACAGGGCTCAGGGGGCCTAACTCTCAACTTCAAATCATAAATTATCATCATACACCTGATTGATACACTTTGTAGTAAGAACTCCTAGAAATATGGCTGATAGCTGTATTTTCAATGGACTCTAGGCCATGTATATTATGTCGACATTCATTGAAATACTTGTAAAATTTATAAAAAAAACCTCTGCAAAATTTCTTGCCGGCTCTTCTTCGTGGGTGCAATTGAACCGGAAAGAACAAATTGTGACAAGTTCGAGGGCAGTTTAACTGCCTTAAGAACGTTCAATAAACAATAAATAATTTTCTTTCTCCTTTCTTTCTTAAAATGACAAACAGAGCTGTGTGGATGTTAGTAAGTAGATTGCTTCTTTGATTAAATTGAGCGAAACAAGGGCGAGGTATTTTAAAGAAAACAAACAGAATAAATTTTGAAAACTTCTTTAATATCAATTTATCAAGTAACAGTCCACTTACACACATCTACAGAATATAACATTATTATTCACGTTGGTCCGAGGGAGTGCGTGTTGCAATATTTGCGGCAAAAACAAAAAAGTTAAACAGTACTGGAAGTTGTATAATAAAATCCAACGTCTGCTTTCTGTCTGTCTGAGTGTCTGTCTGTCCGCTTATAACTCGAGAACCACTGAACCGATTTTAATAAAACAAAATTCTAAGGATAGCTTGATTCTTCCCATCAATTATAGGCTACTTACTATCACGCTAAATAGCTTATGAGGTTAGCAGTGAAGTGAAATATGAGAGCGGGCGGAGCCGCGGGCACAGCTTGTAAATTCTATAAAATGTAAAGGGAGAGCGCGATAGCCGCACTGTATGAAATAATATAGCAAAGTGCACTACGCGGCAGCAGCGTAGTAAGCAGCCCGCGTTAGTACCACCGAACTGAATGAAAGCATCGGTCGAAGCGGCTATATAAATAGTTTGTGTTCCGTGTTTTCCGTTTTTAAAGGAATCTGACATGGTTTGCAACATAACCTACTGCACCGTGACGTCAGCCCATAACAATTTCGCGAACTAGGTGCCATGGCAGCGCCTCCCTTTGTTAGTTTGCTGCTGGCAGCAGTCGACGCTGAACTGAAGGAAAACACGAACTATTTTCAACCAACTTCCAAAAAGGAGGAGGTTCTCAATTCGTCTGTATGTATTTTTTTTTAATAGCCGTTTCGACCAACCTTCACTCAGTGCGGTGGTAGCATGCGGACGGGATCAACCTTACCACCTAGTACATAAGTAAGGGAAGATCAATCCTATATTCAATTCAAACTAAGCTGATAATGATTTTGGTTTCGCCCCGGCACCAGATTCAACTTTGCCCAAACAAGTTTTTATAAATATACTAGCTGTGCCCGCAATTCTGTCCGCGTGGACTTATCACGACACCATCTACCGGGTTCAATTGTATTTTCAAACCATCCAGGGACCCACTCAAATATACAAACTAAATTTCATCCAAATCGGTCCAGCCGTTTAGACGGAGTTAGGTGACAAACACACATACAGAAAAATTTTATATATAAGGATAAATAAATTATTTAAATTATTATCATACGCCAAAAAGCAAACACTGTCATGGCACCCAGGCCACCAAGGTGTCTGGTGATATAGCCAACCGTGTTAGGTGCCATAAAAAAAAATTCACATTTATTCTGTGAATTTTGTTGCAAAATTTGCATACGCACGCACTCCCGAGGACAATTCTCATAACAGTCTAAACACTTAAAAAATAGTTCAAAATATTGAGTTGTACTTTCAAAAGGCAGCTGTCAAATTCAGGTAGTCTCCAAAGCTATTCAAACTACTGTGGTGGCCGATTGTAAACTTATACCCATCTGATTTTTTTTCGTGGGTGGCTTTATAAACCCTTGGATTCGCTAGGCGGCAAATATTTCAGGCCAGCCTGCCTATTTACCAATTATCGCAACAAAAAAAACAATAAAAAAAAAAATTGCCGCTGCTAAAATAGAGTCTATACGAAAGACCCTGCTTCCCATAACACAGGGAATCCTAGCTTGGGAAAGGGCTCCAGGAAAAAATACGGCCCACTATATTATGTAAATTTAATATTAGGTACTAACTACTAACACTACTAACCTCTATTTTTGTTTTAATTAATAATAAGAAAATTGTACCTATGTTCCTACTTTCGGCTGTATAATGTGTATATTTTGGTAATAAATAAATTTTGAATTTTGAATTTGAATTTGCTCTGTCTCACTAGACGCACTAAGAAGCTCGCTGGAGCGAGTGAGACGTATCATGCAAAATTGCTAGTAGCAATGAGTTGCTAACAGAGAGTAGCCCCACACACAGGTCCTTATTATTATACTTCTACCGGGGAACATGTTGGAACATGTTATCTGTGCACAGTAGAGATATCGCTCGCAACATGTCCCGCGGCACGTAAATGCCTCGCTATGTTGCATGGAATGCTCGCGCAACATTGTACGCAGCACGCGGACCCTATGTTGCGTTGAATTTTGTGAGGGTATAATTTTACCCCTTAGCAAATCCAAGGCTTTAAGCATTAGGTTAGGTATTACTCGCGGCGGATCAGTTGGCAGCAGTACCAGGGTTGCCAGGTGACCGGTTTTGGACGGGACAGTCCGGTTTTTGAGGTTTCTGTCCGGTCTCCAAAATAATGAAAAAACAGACATCAAGTTGTTTCTTCATATAACGAAAAATTTCTGTGTTCTTCGATTTTGCAATCAGTTCGATCAATTCAACCATTTTATTCAGTACTCTTATCTCCCGTTCATTTTCAAAAGTAAAGGTCATGAAAAATTTTGTACCTGAAAAACCAAAGGCTCTTTGATGAACAATATCCGGTTTTTTTCATCTGAGCCATCTGGCAACCCTGAGCAGTACCTGAGACTCACCTGTCGACTGTGAAACTATCGTCACAGTGGATGTGACGGCATAGTCCTCTGCCGCTTCTCATTTAGTGGAGAGCGAGGCAGCGATATGTCATCGTCGTGAAACACATTCCTATTGGTGTTAATTTGACAGACGACAAGTGAATGTGACAAGGTCCTGGTGCCTTCTGATTTCCTGGTGCCTCGGATAATAAACGAACCCTTGTGATAATCGCCAACCACAATACAACATGTTGTACAATGTTTTATTCCAACAAAATTGTCATACGACAAATGCTAAGCGCATTGTGTTGAAAATCATTATTCGAAAATATTTAGCTTTCTTGTTGAAATCTAATTAAAATCATCACAGAAAAGAAATCATATTATGGATATCTACCAGTTTTACCACATTAATACATAATGTTATGATACCTTGGTGCTCAATAAGTAAATAATGAAAATATTAAAGTTTAATACCCGTCACTGCTTCTATACTCATTATTTATTCCATATATTATTATGCATTTGTGCTAAAATAAATATTGCATTTGTAAAAAATACTTTGAAGTGTAAATAAATACTGATATTGCAAAATATCCCCTCCACCCGATGCAACAAACCTCTTTTTGGTTAAACTTAATAAATAAATTGTTTCTACATAAAACAAGTTTTAAAACTGTCCAAACATCCAGTTTATTGCTCTTGTCAAAATACTTTGATGATAAACAATCAAATCATATTTTTAGTGAGAATGTGAGACCCAAATTATGAAATTGGGAAATTAGTATTGCAAACTTTCAACTGAGACATAAGGTCAGCAAAGGATGCCTATCATTTCCTGCTTTCAAAATAACACTAACGCCCTTTGTCCACAACACCTGACACGACGGATGATGACGGAACGTCTGAGCAGCCTGCCTGTTGACATGAGCGTCTGTCTACTAGGCGCCCACCGTCCCGAGATCCGTCATACATGATGGAATTCGTCATCCATGATGGAATTTGTCATGCAGCATTTGACTTAATCGGATGAACCGCTACATCGGTCCGACTCCCCACACGCTTTATATTGTCGCTACTCAGTGGCAATCGGGTGCGCCGGATCTATCATTTTGACAGACGTCACTGCGCGCGCTCCAGCATTTGGTTCGTTTGGGATCGGATGTATCGAACAAACGAGATCCGTCTCCGTTAAAATGCCGGCATCCGTCATCCGAGAAAAAATCTGACCGTGGACAAAGGCTTAAACTTCACATGCCAAACTGCTTCTTATGACCACAACAGCAAGGTCCAGTTTATTAATACAGAGGACTGTCTCTGTCATTTGGTTCACAAGTCCTATGTGAGATCTTGTGTCCTAATTTGTCCAAAATTAAGACACTGACTAAGAAACTTTGAAACATTTTATGTGATGGATGTCGAACTAAAGACGAAATGGTGACACAATTCGTTGGCGTACAGTAATCTGTGACCCCGGAATTTGTGTCCTTTGCATTAACACCTAATGTCAATTCAAAACCTATTTAGACACTAATTACAATAAATTATAACATATTTATAAAATCCTAGGAAAAATTTATAAAAATCAAGAATAGGGCCAACTTTCATTAGCCATAAAAACGACACTAAGTGAGCCAAAACTGAAGAAAAATTCAAACGTAACAATGTATATTTTAAAATAATTACAAATAATTACTAGCAATGGAGTAAATCAATCTGAATACAGCAGACTGTGTATAGCAAAATAAATAAACATCCCTCTATTTTTTTTTTTTTTTGACAATAATTCTGGGGTACACAAATTACGGATTAGCAAAGTACTCATGCGTCACTCATATGTAGTTCAAATGAGATGTTCGGTCTGTGTGCCTGTCTACCAACCGGGTGTGGTGTTGGCGAGGCGGCGCATGCGGCGCGTGTTGCGGTCTTGGTCGCGGATCTTCTTCTCCATCTCGGCGTCGGTGAGCGTCTCCAGGAACGGAGCCCAGGACTCCGAGTCGGGAGGCTGACGGAACGGCACCTACCATACACACGCACAACTTGAGTTAGGGACTAAAACTGCGTTAGATTGCTGCACTTTTCTGGTAACCTGGTACATGAATGTGAAATAGTGAACATTGTGAACATGAATTTTAAAATAGAACAGAATAAAAAATCAGAAATTATATACAAAAAGAAAATAAAATAAAAGAAAATTATGCACAATGGCATAATAGTTATTTATTACTAAAAGTGATTTATTATTTTTCTTCAGTTACCCATATTTGTACAGATTTCCCTAAACATCTAAAGGCTAGAACAAATATCTTCAAGGGGATTCAAGGACCTTTGCAACTCAATTACTGTAACTACAGTTTTATCTTTGTTATTTTCATCTATCGGCTATCCACATAATCCAATTTATTTATTTTCTTGGAGCCCCTGTCACATCTAGATAGTACTAGAAATAATTGTTAAATAAAAGTGAAAAAACACCTACATACATACTAGTTTTGTTAGAAAACTATAGTAACCTTTATTTCATAAACCCATCTCTACTGGCTGTGTCTGATCTTCCTGATCTTCCGACGGGCTATTGGGCACAGCCACCCGTGCCAGCTCTTTATAAAAAGCAGTATTCACTGGAAAAACCCCAGGGAATAAAAAACGTAAACCTAGATTGTTTTAAATTTTTTTGCTCACATCAACGGTGGGCAGCGGCGCCTCACTGAACGCATACGTGCGCTGATGCCAGCCGAGCTGGCCGCGCACGCTGTACGCGATGCCCGTCACGAACTCCCCGCCTAGGCCCAGCTCCGCGCACAGCTTCATCGCAAACTGCTCTGGGTTGTTCTCCTTCTCTGACATGTCCCACTCGACCTGTCGAATCATATGCTACCTTGTTATAGGCTCCTGGTACTTTGAGTGTTACTATCAACCTTCGACTTGATAAAAATCTGTCAAGTGCGAGTTTTACTCGCGCACGGAGATTTCCGTATCTATCCGCTATCAATAATATCCGCCTATCCGCTCAGGTGGCATGGTCTTCGAATTTTAATTTCGAAGATATGTAGGACGATCAGAGAGAAGCCTCAATGAGGTCGATGGCAATTGACGGTGGGAAAATGACAGCACCTCAATGAGGTCGTTAGCAATTGAGCGGCTATCTTTTGTCTTTCAACAATGCAATGTATAAAAGCCTGTGGCACCATCTATTATTCAGTAGCGTGACTAATCGATTTTTCGCACGTTTGTTGTATGGGAGCCCCCCTTAATTTTTAACATTTTCTTTTTTTTTTATTATTTGTTATATCCGCCATAGTAACACATATTCTGTGAAAATTTCAACCGGCTACCTATTATGGTTCAAGAGATACAGCCCTCGGACAGACGGACAGACAGACGGCGTAGGCTTAGTAATAGGCTTCCGTACGGGATACGGAAACCCAAAAAGGATAGCGTACTGCCAAAAATTATTTAATAGAAAACTAGACCTTATTCCGTGGCATTAGAGATCATTTTTCATCACCTATTTCAAATTAATAAATGTGAAAGTGAGAGATAGATAGGGTTCCGTATCCCTGTCTAACAGCAACGGCAACAGAATGTAAACCTGGTCGACGAGCGAAGTGTTGCCGACGTGAATATTGAGCTTGATGAGGACGCGCTGGTCGGTGTGCTCCTCGAGGATGGGCGGTGGCTCGTTGGGGAAGCCGTCCGCCTGCTGCCGGATGGACGAGGCGATCGCCGGGATGAACGTGGCAGGGTTCAGCTCGAGGTCGTCGCAGAGCACCTCCGCAAACTGCTCCGGGCTTATTATCGACTCTGCAATCAACGTTTTTTGTTACATTTTATCTCGTGTTAGGGAACTGATATATGGAAAATACGGAAAAATATACAGGCTGTTCGGCACATCGACCGACAAATCTACAAATAGACTATGCCCGTCGTGTAAGGAGTTCGTAGGCACGGCCAAACATTTGTCATGCGGATGCAAAGTACTACTTGAGCGAGGCCAGTATTCCTACCGTCATGATAAAGTCCTCCAAATCATCAGAGAGGCCATCAACCTGTCAATTGCACGGACCAGGAAAGGGCAAACCATTAGCGGCTTCCAGAAGGTCAACTTTGTGAAACCTGGAGCCATTAAGCTGCCCAAAGATAGGACTAAACGTTCTTCAATTTTGGGAGCAGCAAAGGATTGGGAATTGTTGATGGACACACATGAGAAGCATTACCAAATGCCTTCGGAAATCTGTACCACAGCATTAAGACCGGATATACTCATATTCTCAAAAGCGACAAAGCATGTAGTACTTGTTGAACTTACAGTTCCATGGGAAAGTAACATACCGAAGGACCACAACATCAAACTTAACAAGTACTGCAACTTAGTAGACCGGATTGTGAGAAACGGATTCAAGACTGATCTCTTCGCTGTGGAAGTCGGAGCAAGAGGACTACCAGCGAAGTCGCTCTACAGTCTCTTCAAGAATCTAGGGCTGCCAAGATCGACGCTAAGCTCATATATGGAGAGAGCTTCGAAAACTTCACTGGAAGCATCCTACAGAATATGGATAGATAGAGAGAGGGAGGTCGAGAGCGGGACTGGTGGTTTCCCCGCGTCCTAGTCAACGCAGACTAGCTGACGAGGGCTTGACGCGAGCCGAAACGTGAAGCATGCGCAGGAAATTTAGAGTGGCCACTCGCTAGTCCCGACCTCGATTAACACCCTTCTCTACTGCCGATGGGCCCGGATATGTTCGGTGAAGCCATCGCAAGCTGAGTTCCACACCTTCTTTGTAGGTAAGTGGGGTCATTTGAAATGTTTTGACCCATGATACCTTTTGTCAGTTGTCACGTGGTATCGAGATACGATTTTTTTTCTTTTATTTTTTAAAATTACCAAAATCCCAGCTATAAACCCTTGTAACTTTTTTGTTTATGATTGTATCAGCACGAAATAAAATTTATTGAATTTTACAATGTACCCTTCTTCTATAAAAAATATTATTTGATGAAGTTAATACCATGAAAAGGTTTTATGACCGCCCAAAGTCCCGAGACCGAGTAAAAATGTGACAGAATCTTAATTTCTTAATTCATTTATAAAAAAACTAACAGCAATTGAGTGCGCCCTTTCCAACGGTATACCACGTAGTAGTAGTAGTAGTAGTAGTAGTAGTAGTAGTAGTAGTAAAGAAACAAATAGGAGAAACAAAAGCTAAAACAGACGTTAACTTTGATCATCGAATGTCGATGCCAAGCTTCACCAAGCTACTGTGGCTTGCATTTTTGTGTGTAGTAATGGTGATTTTCAAAGAAAACTGAACCGTTCTTGTTCCAGGTGAATGTGTCTCTCAGCTTCTGGCCCTCGATCTCCATGTCGAGGCGTATCGGCACCAGCAGCTGCTTCTGGCTCGCGTTCTCCAGGTTGGCCGTCACGTCCGTGTCGTCGAAGCACAGCGGGAACGTTCGCACCTGCACCCGCCAAACAACATAAAACGTGCCCTCTACTTCCTTCTCATTCATTCCTGGTACTTTCTTGAGAGTATCGTGCCCCCTCTTCACGCTCGCACATACAAAACAAACATGTTATTGTATCTCGCTTTAACTAAGCAATTAAAGGAGTATAAGAAGGAAGGTGTGGATCTAAGCTTACGATGGCTTCACCGAACATATCCGGGCCCATCGGCAGTAGAGGAGGGTATTAATCGAGGCCGGGACTAGCGGAATTATTACAAACCCGTCCGAAATATCTGCGGACCTGACCAAATGACGTCATACAAACTGGAGGGTCAGCAAACAAATAAAACGAGAAACATTTTATTGTAATATCTTTTTTATACCTACTTTAATTTAAAAAGCTGCATTCTACATCCCTGAAAATAAAAACTATAATAATAATCTGAAAATGTGCATTTGGTCAGGTCTGCAGATATTTCGGACGGGTTGTACACATTGGCACAACACAAAGGTGACCGTACTTTAGAGAGGAAAGAAAGCACAAGAGAGAGTAAGAGAAGGAAAGAAACAAAGATAGATAGGAGGAAGCGAGCGAGAGAAAGAAACAGACAGAAAAAGAGACAGAAAGACAGCATCGTAATAAATAAAAGACCACATCTTCACTAAGTACAATTGGTAAATATGACCTTCTTATTGTGAACGCGGGTGCGTGAAACTGGCGTCGCCTGCGGCACTGCGTCCAGGTGCGACGAGTTGGGCATCACCG
Source organism: Nematopogon swammerdamellus (assembly GCA_946902875.1). NCBI lineage: Eukaryota > Metazoa > Arthropoda > Insecta > Lepidoptera > Adelidae > Nematopogon > Nematopogon swammerdamellus. The sequence continues at coordinate 952,302 of OX336356.1, read as the reverse complement.
GCAGCCATGGCGCGCTGTGCGTCTTCTTGCTCTTGCTCTCGCGCGGCGTCGCCGGCTCCTGGCTCACCGACACCGCCTTGTACCTGCGGCCAAAATTGTCGTGTAGCTACTCAACATTATGACCTCCTGGTACCCGGATACCGTTAGGCGTGCGGGGCTTTGGGTATTCGTTATTACGAGTTACTTCACATGTACTTATGTCTAGCAGGTCCTACACACACGCAGTCTAGTGCAAGTCCTACACTGAAGAAATTATAGTAGTTCGGTCATGGCGATACTACACGGTTCAACCAAATTGATTCAATGCTGTTGAAAGGCGCAGCAGTGAAAGATAATGCTGTTTACACGTATCTTAGAAGTGAACTATTCAATACACATTGCTCAAGAAGATGTCTTCGCAGCAGGTAGTACAAAATATCTACACGTCTCTCTCTCTCACCGCAGCGATCAAGATTGAACATCGAGTGAATCGTTCAATTCTTGTGTTTACACGTTCAACTCTCATTCAATCGCGTTGAACGTTGAACGGCAAAAGAGAAAATATTGAGGAAGCTCAATCCTTTCAATGCGGTTGATGTGGTTGCCCGTGATTGAACATTGACATTGAATGGTTCACTTTTATGTTTACACTATTCAATTTGGTTCCTTCAACCAAATTGAAAGGCAGAAGTGAACCGTGTAATAAGCAAACTGGATACATGCTCATCAACTAAGGGCATATGCCATCGAAGTGAGAGTGGGTGTAGCATCAGCATCACACACACAACCCATTACACGTGAAGTTAAATAGGATTACAACGTTGTGCCTACTCTCCACACCGGTCGCTCTTATCAACTGATTTCCTCCGTGGTCCATAATCTCACTGATCTATATTAATAGATGAGCCTTTCTCATACATCAAAACATGTCACCGGCCAAATCAGTGCATTAGCAGAGTTGACAGCGACTCATGCTTGCGCTGTATGGCTCACTTCACTTCAGAGCGAGTGTTAGCGCATTTATGAGATGACTTTTAATGCTATCCTTTGAATGTATTCGAGATCAACGAATTAAAAAGTATCTGGAAGTGGCATACAACGCACCGACTTGAGGCGCGCTATTTGTGAGCATACAGCGCACCCTCTTTCGCGAGCAGTCAGTCCGCCGCGTTTTTGTATCCGTACGTCCGTAAAAGAGAGAGATAGAATATCATGCATTCACATACACAAAATATGAGCGTGAAAAGGATAGCTATACGTTACTCGGTTCGAGACGAGAGCATACGAGTGTCAGTCACTGAGAAAATGCAGTGGCGACATGCAGAGTTCTAAACCTATCTTGTAAAGCATGACACAAGTCTTTATATGAATATAAAGGGACACGCGCAAGCCGTGACGTCCAAAGTTCAAGTATACGGATTCTAATTTGGAATGTACAATCGTTGTCTCCCTTATACGTATCAAATTGCCATTTAACCGTCTTACTCTATCGACATTCACAGAGCGGAAACGTAACGTGATGTATGAGGCGCTCGCGCACTTACTCTGTTTTAAATATTGGCAATATATAGAAGAACTCCAATCGCACTATCCCTTTTCCGTTCACGGAGTTTGCATCTGCACGTCTTATTCTAGCCTATGTTACGTGTGTGTGTAACATTTTAGCTTAGTGTGCATCTGTGAGAGAGATTCTCTTTCTACCGGTAAAATGTATAACAAGGGCCTGTCCACAGAAAGTAGAATGTCGTTGTTCGAGATGACAATAAATTTCATGTGAAGGTAAGCACACTTGTTTTAGTCAGTAACATGTTTCGTCTGCATTGCCTCTTCTAGTATTTATGTAGTTTGGTGCTACTATCACACGGGGTTGTTATTATGAGGGAGTTTAATTGTATAATGCGCGGGGCGGATCTCGGCGTGTCGCCGACGCAGCGGTTCGTCAGTGTTCTCCCTCGCACCCGCACCGTACTTGTATAGTGTATTCGCGTGGCGCGTCGCCCGCTGCGGCGACGACACGCCGAGATCCGTCCCGCGCATTATAATAAATGATTACATAATGAATTTTTCTCTATTACCATTATAGAAAACACAAAAATATTAAGAAGTGGCTTTTGTCCGTGGCTTCGCTCGCGTGAAATTCGTATTTAAAAAGAAGAAAGAAAGTAAGCCCGCTACCGTACCTTTATTTCGGCGCGCGGAACAATAGGTTTGTATGAGAGCCACATCTTAGCGTAACCGAAACTGAATTTTATTTAGCCCATCCTGTGTCACGTATAGTTAAATGTCCTTGTACTAAGTTTCATAGAATTCGGATGATCGATTTAAGAGTTATGGAGGAACATACATACAAACAGAAAATATTTCTAAAAATCATCAATTTAGTTTTAGTATCATACCTGCATAGAGTCTACAAACGCAGATCTCATAAAACAAAGTAACTTACTCCATGACCATCCCTTACAGATTTATTATTAGTATTGATGATGCTATAATTTATTAAGGCTAAAAAAATATTTGAGCCAATTTTAACCGAGGCATTATGGTGAAAAGATAATATATTTCAGCATAATAAGATTGATTCAGTACAAATAAATAACCTACCTATACATGGGATGTAGAAAAGAATAATTAATAAGAAGAAGAAAAAATAAGTTCTCTTCTAAGGTTCTCTATGTAGCGTTCACTGAACTAATGAAATTGTTTACTGAAAATTGTTTCAGGGTTGTGTGGAAATGTGGGTAGTTTCGGAAAAACCTTCCACACTGAGAAAAACTACCAACCCAAGTATTAACACTACCCACAATAATTTATTTTAGTTTTTTTTTTTGCAAATAAAAGGGGGATGAACAGCACAGTTATTGATGGAATTACAAGGTTTGAAGTATTGGAAGTTCGATATTCATGACTGAGACGGTCCGTCTAGTCACTGGTAAACATACTTGCATCAGATAAAGAAATGAAAAATTGTATAACATCTAATTGCTCTCTCTGTGTTCTTAACACATTTGCAGCGGGAATTTTAAAAATGTACTATTTAATACTTTTTTTTTTTTTAAGAAATTGGTAGGTACCTACCACCCATACTTAACACACACGATGTATCCCGACTATCGGGGTAAGGCAGAGTAATCGGTGGTGTGCTGCAAGAAAGCTTTTTCCATAAAAAAAAGAACTCAGGCAAACTTTAGTTTAGCAAAGTATTAGGTCAGATAAGTAAGAATATTTTATATTTGATGATTGGAACACGTAGGAAACACAGTAAGGTAAGGACAGAGACCTACAGTTTTACATACAACCCAAACCATGGCCAGCCGCAACTGCCATGAAAATGTACCTTAACGATCGAGTGTAAAGTGGTTATTGAGTTGCGTGGGCGAGCGTCTATGTATACTTCGCGCGGCTGACGAATTTCCACTGAAATAGACCGCCGGCGCCGGCGGCCCGTTGGACGGTAGGTAGTTAGCGCACGCAAGTACATAGAGTGCGTGAGGCCTGGCGCCGCCGCGCTAAAGGACGAAAGGGTAACCACCTCTCACCTTGGCATGGTCTTTCCCAGGCCAGGCGAAAGAAATTTTTGGACCTCTCACTGTGATCAATTTCGGGTCTTACCTAGTAAGTACCTGCGTGGTAGGTATGTATATAATACTAGCTGTGCCCGCGGCTCCGCCCGCTCTCATATTTCACTTCACTGCTAACCTCATAAGCCATTTAGCGTGATAGTAAGTAGCCTATAGTTGATGGGAAGAATCAAGCTATCTGTAGAATTTTGTTTTATTAAAATCGGTTCAGTGGTTCTCGAGTTATAAGCAGACAGACAGACACTCAGACAGAAAGCAGATGTTGGATTTTATTATAGGTAAGGATAATGTGTACTGGTCATTAATAATGGTTAGTTAATTAAATGTAGTAATAAAACCCATATTTTATCAAATCTATGTTTGTTGAATTTATATTTAGGGGTGAAAACAAAAACTTCACTGCCATATCTCATTTTTCGGGTTCCGTATCCGTCGCACGGGACCCTGTTGTTGTTGTTGTTGTTGTTGTTGTTTTGGTTTGGGGTTGGCTCTAGGCCTGCAAACTAATCCCACTTGGTTGGGGACCTTCGTGCAAAACCCCGCAGCCTCCAGCTACCCCAGCCAGCCTATGTCTTCCATGAAAGCCACAAGTCGACCGGGGTGTCTGCAGGCCGCTTATCCCTTAGTCGCCTTTTACGACATGCACGGGGAGAGATGCAGTGGGACTATTCTTATTAAGTACCGATCCCACACAGTACCCCGTGTAGGGGTACGCGCACGGGACCCTATTACTAAGCCTACTCCGTTTGTCTCTCCGTCTGTCTGAGGGCTGTATCTCTTGAACCGTATAATAGGTAGCCCGTTGAAATTTTCACAGAATATGTGTTATTATGACCGATATAACAACAAATAATAAAAATAAGAAAATGTAAAAAATTCACATGGGTCCTCATATAAGAAATTAAAAAGTGGAACTGTCTCCCGCCGAGTGTGTTTCTCGAACCCTTTAACCTGGGTGTCTTTAAACGTCGTATCAACGGGCTAGGCAGCCTAGCAACAGTCCGCAAATCCGCTGGCATGGCGCGTCACTGAGCGTGGTTTCGCGAGAGGGGTTTTTGGCTCTGTCAACTGTACCATTGGTCCCTCGACACGGCCCCCACCCATGTTGGTTTACATAAAAAAAAAAACAACATGGCGATACAGAACCCTCGGTGCGCGAGTTCGACTCGCACTTGGCCGGTTTTTTTCTCTTTATGAAGAAATAAAATATAAAGCGGGTGCATGTTTAATAGTTAGATACCATATAAATATAAAATGTGGAGGGACATCCTGTGTGTTATGTATCTATGAGTATGTATGTGACAGAGCATCGAGCGGTGAGCTGACTACTGTCGATGATGTCGTCCACCTCGGCGGCGCGCAGCAGCGACACGGAGCTGGAGAGCACGTGCTGGCCGAGACCGCTGTCGCTGAGCCGCTTGCGCTCCTCGTTGCTCAGCGTGCGGCGCACCATGCCCGGGTACTTCTTGTAGAGCGAGCCGCGGAACAACCGCAGGTATAGCATCGAGCGGTGAGCTGACTACTGACTTGTCGTCGTTGCCGTCGATGATGTCGTCCACCTCGGCGGCGCGCAGCAGCGACACGGAGCTGGAGAGCACGTGCTGGCCGAGCCCGCTGTCGCTGAGCCGCTTGCGCTCCTCGTTGCTCAGCGTGCGGCGCACCATGCCCGGGTACTTCTTGTAGAGCGAGCCGCGGAACAACCGCAGGTATAGCATCGAGCGGTGAGCTGACTACTGACTTGTCGTCGTTGCCGTCGATGATGTCGTCCACCTCGGCGGCGCGCAGCAGCGACACGGAGCTGGAGAGCACGTGCTGGCCGAGCCCGCTGTCGCTGAGCCGCTTGCGCTCCTCGTTGCTCAGCGTGCGGCGCACCATGCCCGGGTACTTCTTGTAGAGCGAGCCGCGGAACAACCGCAGGTATAGCATCGAGCGGTGAGCTGACTACTGACTTGTCGTCGTTGCCGTCGATGATGTCGTCCACCTCGGCGGCGCGCAGCAGCGACACGGAGCTGGAGAGCACGTGCTGGCCGAGCCCGCTGTCGCTGAGCCGCTTGCGCTCCTCGTTGCTCAGCGTGCGGCGCACCATGCCCGGGTACTTCTTGTAGAGCGAGCCGCGGAACAACCGCAGGTATAGCATCGAGCGGTGAGCTGACTACTGACTTGTCGTCGTTGCCGTCGATGATGTCGTCCACCTCGGCGGCGCGCAGCAGCGACACGGAGCTGGAGAGCACGTGCTGGCCGAGCCCGCTGTCGCTGAGCCGCTTGCGCTCCTCGTTGCTCAGCGTGCGGCGCACCATGCCCGGGTACTTCTTGTAGAGCGAGCCGCGGAACAACCGCAGGTATAGCATAGAGCGGTGAGCTGACTACTGACTTGTCGTCGTTGCCGTCGATGATGTCGTCCACCTCGGCGGCGCGCAGCAGCGACACGGAGCTGGAGAGCACGTGCTGGCCGAGGCCGCTGTCGCTGAGCCGCTTGCGCTCCTCGTTGCTCAGCGTGCGGCGCACCATGCCCGGGTACTTCTTGTAGAGCGAGCCGCGGAACAACCGCAGGTATAGCATCGAGCGGTGAGCTGACTACTGACTTGTCGTCGTTGCCGTCGATGATGTCGTCCACCTCGGCGGCGCGCAGCAGCGACACGGAGCTGGAGAGCACGTGCTGGCCGAGCCCGCTGTCGCTGAGCCGCTTGCGCTCCTCGTTGCTCAGCGTGCGGCGCACCATGCCCGGGTACTTCTTGTAGAGCGAGCCGCGGAACAACCGCAGGTATAGCATCGAGCGGTGAGCTGACTACTGACTTGTCGTCGTTGCCGTCGATGATGTCGTCCACCTCGGCGGCGCGCAGCAGCGACACGGAGCTGGAGAGCACGTGCTGGCCGAGCCCGCTGTCGCTGAGCCGCTTGCGCTCCTCGTTGCTCAGCGTGCGGCGCACCATGCCCGGGTACTTCTTGTAGAGCGAGCCGCGGAACAACCGCAGGTAGTTCCCCACCTATGCACATAGAACAGAATTATACTTTACGTATTATCAATCAATCATCATCAATCAATACTAATAATAAATCTGTAAGGGATGTAAATAACTTTGTTTTATGAGATATTGCGTTTGTAGACTCTATGTATGATACTAAAACTAAATTAATAATACATAATAAATAATAAAAAAAACCACCACCACCTTGAGAGGCTCTCACTGAGTGGTTGGGTCAAGGGCCAGATCCAGAAGGCAGTGCTGCTCGACACTGCACGCATCGTCCGGAGGTTCCTCTCCCTAGAGCCCGACTATCGGTAGCTTGGGTTCACCCCGCCGCCGGTGGTGGAAACTCCATTTGTTTTTATTATACTAATTTTAGATAAAATTTTTAGTTTATAAAAAAAAATGTAAAATTTTTATAAAAAGAAAATGTGTTAATAAAGGAATAAAAAACAAAAGAAAAAGGAATCGCAAAAGTGAGATTCGACCCCACGTCACTGGATTGAAAAGCAAAACATATACCATTGGGCCATGAAACGTTACATTCGGTAATGCGAATTTCCTATCAGTTTAATCATAACCAATCAGACCGCACGGTATGCCGCCGCCGCCTTTCGCCAATGAAATCAAAGCGAGTAAGCGCGCGAATGTATATGTATATTACCGTGTGGGGTCGGTACATAAAAAGAATATCCCCACTGCATCTCTCCCCATGCATGTCGTAAAAGACGACTAAGGAATAAGGTCAAGATGCCGTGCTTAAGGGTGACAGGTTCGCCACCTCTCACCTGGGCACGGTACTTCCACCGAGTCGTGCAGCAGGTGGGTCTTCGTGCCTTATTTGCTGCTTGATCGATTGAATCTTGTTCGAATACTTTGCGAAACGTGGTGGTCGGTGTTGTGTTTTAATTTACCAGCGTTCTTGCAGCACAACACCGATTAATCTGCTTACCCCGATTGTCGGAATTCAGCGTGTGTGATATGTATGTATGTATGTATAAAACTACTTGTACCGTGTGGGGCCGGTACTTTAAAAGAATAGCCCCACTGCATCTCTCCCCGTGTACGTGTAAAAGGCGACTAAGGGTAATGACTCCCTTCTTATATTACAAGGTGGTAGGGTTTAACCCGCCCGGGTTGCTACCACCGCACTGAATGAAAGGTCGGTCGAAACGGCTATGTAAAAAGTTTGTGTTTTCCGTCCAGTTCAGTGTAGCCGGCACGACCTAAGGGAGGCACTCACGTGGCACTGACATGGCACCTAGTTCACCCGGTGTTATGGGCTGACATCACGGATGTTGTAGGTGATGTAGCAAACCGTGTCAGTTAACATAAAAAAAAAATGTATAGTGAATTTTATTTATATTCTGCCCCGTCTCTCCCCCTCACCTCACTCGGGTCCTCCTTAGTACTAGATAGTAGATAGGCGTGTGCACAGCTATAACCACGACTACTATAAACAAAAACTACTGGGTGGAGAGGATGACGTCATCTGGCAGAGTGAGTCGCTGAATTTGCCGCACGAGCGCAACCGGCTCGTTAGCTCAGTTGGTCAGAGCACTGATATTTCGTATTTTCTTAAGAGTTATCAGTTCAGAGGTCGGAGGTTCAAATCCTTCACGAGTCAATTTTTCTATTTTTTTTTTTTCTTTGGAGTAGGCTACATGTACTACCATGTATGCTGTAATACCATATTAGTGTAATCGATACTAATAATAAATCTGTAAGGGATGGTGATGGAGTAAGTTACTTTGTTTTATGAAATACTGCGTTTGTAGACTCTATGTATGATACTAAAACTAAATTGACGATTTTTAGAAATCATTTCTGTATGTATGTATGTAAATACTAATAATAAATCTGTAAGGTATGGTCATGGAGTAAGTTACTTTGTTTTATGAAATACTGCGTTTGTAGACTCTATGTATGATACTAAAACTAAATTGACGATTTTTAGAAATCATTTCTGTATGTATGTATGTAAATACTAATAATAAATCTGTAAGGGATGGTGATGGTGTAAGTTACTTTGTTTTATGAAATACTGCGTTTGTAGACTCTATGTATGATACTACAACTAAATTGATTATTTTTAGAAATCTTTTCTGTATCTATGTATGTAAATACTAATAATAAATCTGTAAGGGATGGTGATGGAGTAAGTTACTTTGTTTTATGAAATACTGCGTTTGTAGACTGTATGATACTAAAACTAAATACGATTTTTAGAAATCTTTTCTGTATCTATGTATGTAAATACTAATAATAAATCTGTAAGGGATGGTGATGGAGTAAGTTACTTTGTTTTATGAAATACTGCGTTTGTAGACTCTATGTATGATACTAAAACTAAATTGATGATTTTTAGAAATCTTTTCTGTATGTATGTATGTATGTATGTATGCATGTATGTTCCTCCATAACTCTTAAAGCGATCGTCCGAATTCGATGAAATTTAGTTCAAGCCATTGATTTTATAGGGGGAGTCAGATGTACCGTCAGCGATGTTTTAAAGGTAACATGAAATTAGTCTTCAATTATGTCCTAAGATGGCGCCAGGAGTATCGAATTTGAATTAAATAATTATTATATTTTTAAATCTGCTAATTATAGAACGATGCTAAGTGGGAACAGCATAGTTAAATTTAAAGATTATTTTATATTAAGTAGAAATTTCAAAATAGTGTATTTTAAGGTTTTCATAATTTTTCCAATAAATATTTTCATGTTTTGTCAGTCAGTGAGCTTGGCGGATAAAATGTATAATTTCGCCGCTTCTGCATCATAGATGTCAGACCAAAGTTAAGTTGTCCTATTTGTCTATAGATGGCATGCCTATTTCTTATTATATTTTTAGTTGCCAAATACCCACCAACCAAACCTGCGTGCAATTCAAATACGCGCGTGCGGTTAGGATAAAGTGGAGATACCTTCTTTAAAATTATATTTTTTTACCTCACCACCTTTGAAAACGGAAACAAACACGATGGATTCCCAAAAGAATTATTTTATAATAATATATTTTTATTGTTTTAATATATTAGATGGAAATTTGAAAAGCTAGAATAAATTCAACAAAATACCAGAACCCCTAAACATTATTTTTATTTATAGATTTCTTTTTGTGTTTTCTTTGTTTTTGACGTGAATTTGATGAAACGTCTTTAGCCTGCTGCCGAATGTATTTTACAAAAAGTTGCGTCACGAAAATTATTTGGTTTCATAAGGGGCACTATCACTTGAGGCACTGCCATAGGCCCCGCTTAGTGTTCCTTATGAAACCAAATCACGAAAATTATGTACTTTTGGCGACTTAGATCTCAAAAACTATAACAGTTATAGGAAGGTGAGGCATATCGTCCTAAAGGTAGTTCTTCCGACTTGCTAGGACGACATACCCGAGAGTCGCATATCAAGCCCTTCTATTTATGGCACTTAGAAAAAAGGCTTCGAAAATCAATAAATGCTTATAACTCCTGAACTACTGGTCAGATCGACTTGCAATTTGTTTCTTTTCGTAGAAAAAAATTGCTATTTTTGAAATAGTTGTTTTTTTTTTTCAAAATCGGTTCAGCCGTTTCAGAATAAAAAAGGAAAAAGGAAAGAGGGCATATCTCGGAAACTACTGATCCACGACTACTCATCCGCTGCAGGAAATGATAGGCCTCGATAGGATTTATTTTTTAAGGGAAGCACTGACGTGCCACCAAGTTCACCCGGTGTTATGGGCTGACATCATGGATGTTGTAGGTGATGTAGCCAACCGTGTCAGTTTCAATAAAAAAAAAAATCAGTCGAATTCTCAACTTCGAAATTTTGGACGATCACAATACTTCCTTTCTCCTTACAGTCGCTCGAAAGTAAAAAGCCACCTCCATAGTTTTTAACCGTTGCGGCAATTTATCGATCGACGCGCGACGTTCGCTTGTTTTGGAACACGCAAATGTTTGCGTGGAGCGTGCAGGCAAGCGATACGGGTTACTGCGCGTGGAAAAAGGATGACACAATATCGCTGCGATCTCTTGAGACGGTCGGTTCTGTATTCACGCGATACGCACACTACCATAATCGCGGTGTCTCGTTTTAGTAATAGTTGAAGTATGAAGTACGGAGTCCAGGCACCGAATTAAAAAAAGTTGAGTCCAGATTTTTTCCATCTATGATGCTGCTGGTGGTGTTATACCAAAGAGATTAAAAAGGGTGGGTTTAATGTCTTTGTGTTATACCAAAGAGATTAAAAGAGGGTGGGTTTAATGTATTTGTGTTATACTTTACAGAATATATAAGTCAATGATATTTTATATAAAATTGTAGATTTTACCGACGACGACGAATAAAATAAAAAAATAGTAAATCTGATTTAAATGCAAAATTGATAATAAACCATCGCTTCTCTTATATTCTCTATCTTTTTCTCCCTTCCTTCCTCGCCCATCTCTCACTCACCTCTCTCCCTGTCTTCTCTCCTCGATCCCGCCTTCCTCCCCTCCTTCCCCTCACCCTTCACGGACCCCTCTTTGCCACCTTCCCTTTCGCCCATTCCCTCCCTCTCTCCCTACTTCCCTTCCTCCCCTCATGCCGCCCCTCCTTCCCATCACCCTCGCATTCACCGCTCGCATTCCATTCCTCCCCTACTACCCCTCATCCTGTCCGCAACCCCCTCTTACCCCGCCCCTTCTCCCTTCCAACCTCTCACTCCCTCGATATCCATTCCTCCTCGTTCCCTCTACTACCTCCCTCCCCCACACCTACCCTCATTCACTAACCCTTCCTCCCTCCATACCTCTCCTCCTCTTCTTCTTTTTTTTATGGAAACTGACATGGTTGGATACATCACCTACAACATCCGTGATGTCGGACATGTCGTGCCGGCTATACTGAACTGGACGGAAAAAAACGAAAAAAATAACTATTTAATTTACATCAAATCTCTTTGATTTACATAGCCGTTTCGACATACGTTTTATTCAGTGCGGTGGTACCAACCCTAGTAAGGTAAGAAGGGAAGGGTGCTACAGTTTTACGTGGAATCCGAACCACGGTCAGCCTCCAATGGTCGAGCGGTCACACATCCAAGTGTTGACCGCGCCCAGGGTTGCCTGCACCACTGAGCTACCGAGGCTGACAAACGTACCTCCCACCCACTCCCCCTTCTTTTCTCTCCCCCTTCCTCTTCCTGACCATTATTCATTATTTCTTACCAAAAGCAGTAACTATTGAGTAATCTGTGCCAAAAGCCTAGATATTAAATTTTCATATCCTTACCTTGAGAAATCATGGATTCCCCATACAAAAACTTTCACCCCTATTTCACCCCTTATTTTTAGGTTTCCGTATCCCTGTACGGAAGCCTATTACTAAGCCTCCGCAGTCTGTCTGTCCGTCCGTCCGTTTGTCTGTCCGAGGGCTGTATCTCTTGAACCGTAATAGGTAGCCCGTTGAAATTTTCACAGAATATGTGTTACTATAGCGGATATAACAACAAATAAGCGGAGCTAGGTACAACCAAAGAGTTTGTAAACTCTTTGGACCGGAGTAAAACCGCAAACAGGAAATTACAATCTTACACGTTCAACGCCACATGAAAAATCCAGTATTTCCGTTTGGGCCACGGGGCTCACCGCTCACCGGTGAGCCTTTCCTTACTGAACCATTCAGGTCATGGGGGTCACCGGTGAGCCGCGTGAGAGGTCCTACGTAAACGCTTCCTACAAGCCACAGAGCGCAGCTACAAAGCCAATATGGAAGTGAGCCGCATGGCCTTGTAGTCGAAGCGGACGGCGTGGTTTTCAAATCCAATAGAAACTTGTAGTTTTTTATTAAGTTAATTGTAACGATGCTAGGGCTGCTCTTAACGATAAGGTAGAAAATTATATTTTTATTAATAGAATTAATAAAACCAGAAAATAATAAGAAAATATTCGTCAAAATAAAAATGAACATAATGATCTTCATTACCAAATAAGAAGACATTATTTATTACGAAAATAATTTATGAAATTGAACAAAAGAAAATATTTATGAAATTGAACAATCACAACATTATGTTATGACACTTCATTATTTAAAATAATCAATCATCTTAACCCTTTGGCTCTTAACCATAAACAATAAAGAATTATCCGTGAGTCTTGTTAAAACAAGGCAAACAAAGGAATGGTTTAGTTGGGCTGCTTTGGCAATAAGTGGATACTTTTTTCGACTTGGTTTTAGCCTGTTTGCTACCCATTATTGGTACGTTCTTTGCATAACATTGGTGACATGTTCTTCTCACTTTTCTGGCCAATCCCTCTTTCCTTTTGAGATGGCCGTAGATATACATACAAATAAATTTGTATATATATCTTTGCCATCTCATAAAATCATAGTTATTTCGTTTCTCGAAACTCCATGAAGGCGGTAGGTAAGGATGGGCAGACATGTGCAAGTTGTAAATCTTAGAGGATCCTTAGACAAAGTGTCAAGCGGTTCAAATTTATTTTACGCATTTTTAGAAACCCTTGTCCTTGGGTTTAGTTTTGTTTAAAAGCATAATGGACGACCCCGAGATGAGTGAATTATGGCGTCCGCTCGCCATTGAAACTAACGCATAGGATGGCGCGGGAGGTCATTCCGGGAATTGGCGACATGTGAGGGATGCTAGCTGCGCCTACGCAAACGCGAGGACGCGAGGGTGGCAGAGGAGTTAGTTGAATTCTGACCGAGAAAGGGGCGAGACGTTACGTTACGTTACGAGACCGCGCGCGCGACACACTAACTCAGGTCGGAAAACCGCGGGAAGCTGCCGGAAAATAGCTTTACGCGTCGGCGCGGCGGGACTCAAGCGAGAGGCAATCTTGTCGGACGAGCCTTGCGCGCGGTGATTCGGTATAATACCTACTGACGTCGGGTCGCGCGCGAATGTGAGTTCGTTCGTGGTTTTACAAACAATTAGTCGCAGCGAACGTACGCGGGAAAAGTGGGTGCTAACGAGTGTAAACTGGACAGCGGTGGAACGTGGAAGCTGAGCAGCGTTGGAGCGGCTCTGCGCTGAGGTTGCGGTTCAAGAGTTCGAGTTGGGGTTCCGTATAGCATGACCTTTTGACAGCATTTCTCTGCCGAGCACAGCTCGAGAACATCTACCGGTGCGCGAGTACTCCAGCGGAGTAAATGTGCGATTTTACGTTGACTGGCGGTTGGGAATTTTCCTCAAGGGGACTGCAACGTATCGATAACGCGGTTTTCTATTCGTGCTTGCGACCACTTTCCGTGAGTGTCGCTTGACTCGACGAGGACGCGGTATGTTTCAACACGGAACTTTACTTTCGTGGACCGCGAGCGTGGTATCGTACTAAGTTAAGTTTTACGCATAGGATTAATTAATATACTTACAATTCATCTTATTAAATTAGTTTACTCACAATTTGAATTTTATCGATTAATGTACTTTCAAATTATCCTATTAATTAATTTACTTACAATTTTATCTTATCAATTAAGTCACTTACAATTTGTTTTGTTCAGTAGTTACCTTTTAGCGTAGAGGACTGTAACGCAACCTTAGGTTTCTGATAATTCTCACTATTAGTAGTTAGTTAGCTAGAAACTGTAGGCAGGAGACCCTAGATGATGGATGAAGGCTCGTGGAGTTGAGTTACGTACAACGTCTTGACCAGAGCTCGAGACCTAAGTCACAACGCGAAGAACTTACTCAAGAAACAGCGTAGGCTGTCCCTTCCGACTTCAACGGTTTCGATGTATGAAGAAGCGAACAGATACCTCGCCAGGTGCTGGATCCCTCAATAGAACGAGTAGCGCATGTTCTGTTTCTTGGTGACGAGCTCATCTGCCGGCAAGGATGATGAAGTTTCGTTGTCAGGGTTAATGAATAACTGCTATTCAGAGGCATTTCTATTTGTCGAAGTCCAGTGGATAGGCCCATGAGTCTGATTCATCTCTAGCTTACGGCCGAGACAGACGTCGACAGGACACTTAACAGATATAGACTTTACGTTAGATTGAGTAGAAGTTCTGCTTTCTTTAGCGCGCTAGACAGCCTAATTTGCCGGCAAGGGGATTAGAGCCTATAGCCGGGAAACAGACATTCTGCCCAGTACTTAGAAGACTAGACTTAGAGACGGTAGCATCACAGCTGACGGCCCAAGAGACAATAGATGAGACTCGTAGATTGACCTTAGAGTAAGGCTGAGATTGTACTTTAGAAGTAAGGAATTAATAATAAGATAGCTAGTTATTGCATTGTATAAAGGTTAGGCTAGCTAACATTGTAGGTAGGTACCTTCCGAATTCTCCTGGGCTCCACGCGCCGGGAGGTGGGAACGCCGGCCTTCTTTGATCGACTAATCCCACGTAAGCACTCTACGAAGAAACTTATATAACAAATATCTTTCCACGTTGAGTCACAAGACAGAAACAATGATCCGTGAGGGCCGACGGCCGACAGGGAGCTGTGTAGGCGACCGGATGAATCCCTGCAATCTTTAACTAGACGATCACACAATCTATATATTCACAGTTGGCCAATCGAGTAAGTAAATAAGTAATAGAGGACCCATTTCACGTCCACCGATCCTATCAGAGTTAACACAGGGATGCAATCGGTTGATTAGGGCCTAATATTTAAATAATATAAGTCGGAACTATCACACTTTCCAGAGTGTGTTTCATTCTCTTCCGTCTTTCTATACGCATTTCATCGTCGCTATCCTCACTCTCCGACAAAAGAATTCGACAGCATCTTCTTTTCGTTGGTTGAACTACGTCTTCATAGAATCTATTCCGAAACTACGGTTCAGAAGATCTATCTCGATGTTTTCTAACTGCGTTAGCGCTTCTTGTGTTAACTCGAAATCTTCAAAGGAAGGAAGGTGTGGATCTAAGCTTGCGATGGCTTCACCGAACATATCCGGGCCCATCGGCAGTAGAGGAGGGTATTAATCGAGGCCGGGACTAGCGAGTGGCCACTCTAAATTTCCCGCGCATGCTTCACGTTTCGGCTCGCATCAAGCCCTCGTCAGCTAGTCTGCGTTGACTAGGACGCGGGGAAACCACCAGTCCCGCTCTCGACCTCCCTCTCTCTACCTATCCATATTCTGTAGGATGCTTCCAGTGACGTTTTCGAAGCTCTCTCCATATATGAGCTTAGCGTCGATCTTGGGAGCCCTAGATTCTTGAAGAGACTGTAGAGCGACTTCGCTGGTAGTCCTCTTGCTCCGACTTCCACAGCGAAGAGATCAGTCTTGAATCCGTTTCTCACAATCCGGTCTACTAAGTTGCAGTACTTGTTAAGTTTGATGTTGTGGTCCTTCGGTATGTTACTTTCCCATGGAACTGTAAGTTCAACAAGTACTACATGCTTTGTCGCTTTTGAGAATATGAGTATATCCGGTCTTAATGCTGTGGTACAGATTTCCGAAGGCATTTGGTAATGCTTCTCATGTGTGTCCATCAACAATTCCCAATCCTTTGCTGCTCCCAAAATTGAAGAAGGTTTAGTCCTATCTTTGGGCAGCTTATTGGCTCCAGGTTTCACAAAGTTGACCTTCTGGAAGCCGCTACTGGTTTGCCCTTTCCTGGTCCGTGCAATTGACAGGTTGATGGCCTCTCTGATGATTTGGAGGACTTTATCATGACGGTAGGAATACTGGCCTCGCTCAAGTAGTATTTTGCATCCGCATAACAAATGTTTGGCCGTGCCTACGAACTCCTTACATGACGGGCATAGTCTATTTGTAGATTTCCCCCATCTAACTAGGTTGCTCGGGTCGGGGAGAGTAAGCTGGAATGCATTTAAGTAGAACTTAAGCAGCTCAGGGGACCAGTTGTATATTATGGATTTCCACTTCAATGCAGGAGGGATGCAGAAGTCACCCACTGTTAGCCAATCATTCTGCATTTCTAGGTTTAAGGCGTGAAGTTTGAAGCCTTGTTCCATGTCCTCCTGAGCAAAACCTTTCAGTATTTCTTTATCAGACTTTGCTGTTTCTATGCCCAATCCAGATCTATTGGTGCGTGTACCAACTTGGAATGATTTGTAGAAGTCGAGTCTCGATTCCAGTTCATCTGATAGTGATGTGTTGGGTAAGGCTTGAATAGCGCTATCATTGGAGTCTTTGAGTATACATCGTTTGGCTATTCTCGCCTTTTGATAAAATATCGACGGTTTCTTAATGTTCAGTCCAAAGTTATTGTGAGATCTGTATAGCGTTGACGAGTCAGCCGGGTGAGCCAGTCCAAACCATGATTTCAGGAATCTGGTCACATACGAGTCTAATTTAGTCAGGTTTTGCTTTGTGAAGTCGTAGACGAGAAATGGCCATGAAAGTTTTGATGTCAGGTAGTTATCGTAAATCCATGCCTTTTGTGTACCCAGGAGGGGAAGATTGTCAGTTTGGCGGAGGCTCTCTTCGAAAAGTTGGACAATATCATCAGTAGGATGCTCCTTTCCTCTGCTGGTGATCCTTTTGCCCAAGAATTTAAAAGGAGCTTCATCAGCCACGGTTGCGATTGGTTTTCCGGCTACTGTCAGACCTGGATTGCTCGAGGTAAACTTTGAACCTTTCCTGGTTAAGCTCAAACAGTAGCACTTCGCTGGTTTTATCTTCATCCCTTTGGTCCATTCACAATAGTCATCTACCACCTTAAGAAGCGCCTGATTTTGTTTTGGATTGCGGGTTAACAGCGTAATATCATCCGCAAATGCCAGGATGGCCGCCATATATGTGTCTCCATATTTGAACCTGTATCCCCATTTGTTTTCTTTTACGACAAGCGTATCAATTAGAATGTTGATAACAATGTTAAATGTGACAGGAGAGAGGCAGCAACCCTGGAAAAGTCCTATGCCGTAACGAATTTCTGGTGTCTTCTCCGTTTCGCCTTTTACTTGTATTACAAAGGAAAGTTTTTTGTAGTAGGAGGCTATTATATTACAGATCAGAGGTGGCACATTATACCACTCTAGCGCCTTTAATAGTAACTCATGGCGCACCGAACCGAAGGCGTTTTCAAAGTCTAACCACGTGGCAGTTAATTGTCTCTCATTCTTCCTTGCATCTCTAAGACATTCAGTCAGCAAAGAATTATGTTCGAGGCACCCTGCAACTCTTGGGAGAAAACCTTTCTGGTACTTCTTCGGTAAGTAGTCGTTGGTACACATGTGTTTGAGTAGTCTGGCCTGTATAATGGAGAAGAATATTTTCGAAATTGTGTTCGTAAGGGCTATAGGTCTAATATCCTTGGGATCAGTAACTTCTTTCTTTTTTGGTAGAAGAACAAACACGGCTTTACCAAGACAGTCTGGCACTTCTCTGTTCGTCCAAATTCTTTTGTAGATGTTCAACATGTGTTTCCGCACTGATGGACATTTTTTGTATATGATGTATGGTATGCCATCGGGTCCCGGGGCGGAACTATTTGGTTTCCTTTTTATGTGGTATTCCAGCTCTTCCATCGTCGGTGAATCAGCATCAAATGCTAGAGCAGGTTCTTTGGGTTTTGGAGCTGGTGGATCCCTGTAAGTTATATCTGCCTCCGGGGTGGTATATGTGGATTTAAAGTAGTTGAACATCTCGTCCGTACTTAACCTAATTGTACCCTGCTGTTCCTTAAAAGCTTTTTTGGCGAAATAAAAGGGGTTCTTCTCGAAAGCTGCTATATTCTGAGCCTTTCGAAATTCATTACCAGCAACCATAATTTGCTCAGATACTTTCTGGATGAGTTTTAGGATAGATCTCATCGCTCTGGCTAATTGGTGGCATAGATTTCTGTCTCCTGAGGCTTTAGCCTTCCTTAGCTGCTTTATCAACTCTCTCTTCCTTCTCCTAAGCTTTGCTTTGAAAGTGTTTTCTCTTTCCATTGGGTTGTGGTGATAGCGAACAGGGTACAATTCGGAGAAGTAATTGTAAATTGTTCCCTGGAAGTCATACAGCTGATCTTCGGGACTCTGCCTGCAGCCTGGGAGGTCAAGTCTTTCGGCTAGGCATCGATCATGTTGCTTCCAGGTGGTCTCGGATATGCTCGGTAAGCTTAGTCGGTCTCTGGGCGAAAATGCTTCATGGTGAGAGGAAGGTTGCGCAACACTTTGTGACGTGTGAGGTTGTACTCTGTCAATAGTGTCAGGTGGAGAACTTACAGGCGCTTTCTGCCCTGCTTCACTGTCGCTATGTTTCTCCTTCACATGCTTTTCTAGCCAGATTTTTCGCTTATATTGTTTCCCACACTTCGAGCATTTCAAGTCCATATTCATGCCAAGGTTGTCAGAGATATCGATCGGTGAGCGGTTCATCCTCCCTCCCTCTCGGACCGCTCTGAGGGTATTTACTCTTTTGACTGTCGTAGCTTTTATTTCCTGGCGCGGCTTGCTAGGCCTAACGCCCGTCTGTCTCTCCAGCGTCACCAGTCTTTCCCGGTCGTCAAATGGACTTTCCCATTCGTCAACGGTCTTTCCCGGTCGCCAGCTGTCTTTCCAGCGTCATCCCGTCTCTCCGGGCTGTCTTGTTTCGAAGGTGTGGATCTAAGCTTGCGATGGCTTCACCGAACATATCCGGGCCCATCGGCAGTAGAGGAGGGTATTAATCGAGGCCGGGACTAGCGAGTGGCCACTCTAAATTTCCCGCGCATGCTTCACGTTTCGGCTCGCATCAAGCCCTCGTCAGCTAGTCTGCGTTGACTAGGACGCGGGGAAACCACCAGTCCCGCTCTCGACCTCCCTCTCTCTACCTATCCATATTCTGTAGGATGCTTCCAGTGACGTTTTCGAAGCTCTCTCCATATATGAGCTTAGCGTCGATCTTGGGAGCCCTAGATTCTTGAAGAGACTGTAGAGCGACTTCGCTGGTAGTCCTCTTGCTCCGACTTCCACAGCGAAGAGATCAGTCTTGAATCCGTTTCTCACAATCCGGTCTACTAAGTTGCAGTACTTGTTAAGTTTGATGTTGTGGTCCTTCGGTATGTTACTTTCCCATGGAACTGTAAGTTCAACAAGTACTACATGCTTTGTCGCTTTTGAGAATATGAGTATATCCGGTCTTAATGCTGTGGTACAGATTTCCGAAGGCATTTGGTAATGCTTCTCATGTGTGTCCATCAACAATTCCCAATCCTTTGCTGCTCCCAAAATTGAAGAAGGTTTAGTCCTATCTTTGGGCAGCTTATTGGCTCCAGGTTTCACAAAGTTGACCTTCTGGAAGCCGCTACTGGTTTGCCCTTTCCTGGTCCGTGCAATTGACAGGTTGATGGCCTCTCTGATGATTTGGAGGACTTTATCATGACGGTAGGAATACTGGCCTCGCTCAAGTAGTATTTTGCATCCGCATAACAAATGTTTGGCCGTGCCTACGAACTCCTTACATGACGGGCATAGTCTATTTGTAGATTTCCCCCATCTAACTAGGTTGCTCGGGTCGGGGAGAGTAAGCTGGAATGCATTTAAGTAGAACTTAAGCAGCTCAGGGGACCAGTTGTATATTATGGATTTCCACTTCAATGCAGGAGGGATGCAGAAGTCACCCACTGTTAGCCAATCATTCTGCATTTCTAGGTTTAAGGCGTGAAGTTTGAAGCCTTGTTCCATGTCCTCCTGAGCAAAACCTTTCAGTATTTCTTTATCAGACTTTGCTGTTTCTATGCCCAATCCAGATCTATTGGTGCGTGTACCAACTTGGAATGATTTGTAGAAGTCGAGTCTCGATTCCAGTTCATCTGATAGTGATGTGTTGGGTAAGGCTTGAATAGCGCTATCATTGGAGTCTTTGAGTATACATCGTTTGGCTATTCTCGCCTTTTGATAAAATATCGACGGTTTCTTAATGTTCAGTCCAAAGTTATTGTGAGATCTGTATAGCGTTGACGAGTCAGCCGGGTGAGCCAGTCCAAACCATGATTTCAGGAATCTGGTCACATACGAGTCTAATTTAGTCAGGTTTTGCTTTGTGAAGTCGTAGACGAGAAATGGCCATGAAAGTTTTGATGTCAGGTAGTTATCGTAAATCCATGCCTTTTGTGTACCCAGGAGGGGAAGATTGTCAGTTTGGCGGAGGCTCTCTTCGAAAAGTTGGACAATATCATCAGTAGGATGCTCCTTTCCTCTGCTGGTGATCCTTTTGCCCAAGAATTTAAAAGGAGCTTCATCAGCCACGGTTGCGATTGGTTTTCCGGCTACTGTCAGACCTGGATTGCTCGAGGTAAACTTTGAACCTTTCCTGGTTAAGCTCAAACAGTAGCACTTCGCTGGTTTTATCTTCATCCCTTTGGTCCATTCACAATAGTCATCTACCACCTTAAGAAGCGCCTGATTTTGTTTTGGATTGCGGGTTAACAGCGTAATATCATCCGCAAATGCCAGGATGGCCGCCATATATGTGTCTCCATATTTGAACCTGTATCCCCATTTGTTTTCTTTTACGACAAGCGTATCAATTAGAATGTTGATAACAATGTTAAATGTGACAGGAGAGAGGCAGCAACCCTGGAAAAGTCCATTTTTGGCGAGAAAAGCGTAAAACATCCTCAATTTTCGACGCAGCCGGACCGGGATTGATCGCTGCGTCCGCGGCGCGCGCGCAACGGGTGGGCCGCGGCGTGACCCCGCGGCCCCAGCCAACAGAAAAATACAAATCCTTCATAGGAGGCCACACGATCCACCCGTGAGCCTTTTGCTATATCTCGAAAATTAGACGGTAAATGTCGCAAATTTTTATTTTCCTTACAAATTACCGCATTTTATAAACTTTGTGATGAAAATCTCAAGTTGATGAAAATTACGGATATATAATGAGTTTGGCTTGGCCCGAACGGAAAAGTACGCTAGGCCCACCGGTGGGTCGTATGGCGTTCAACGTGTTAATTGTGGGCTGATTTTGAAAATTCTTTTTTTGTTTGGTAGGTCATACTTCAGAGGTGCTCCCATTGAAATTTTATCGAAATTGATTCAGCGGTTTATGAAAAATCAACAAAATACTATTGGTGTGTGGTTACCTTCAGCAAAACTTTTGTGATGTGGACTTTTTCAGCAATTTGCAGTTTGACACATGGCGAATAATTCTGTACCACTTCAAACGGATTTCGATTATTCGATTTCGATTATGGTTTTTTATTAAATATTACTAAAAAGAATGAAATAAAAACTGTTTTAAAC
The DNA here is from genome assembly GCA_946902875.1 of Nematopogon swammerdamellus. Classification (NCBI taxonomy): domain Eukaryota; kingdom Metazoa; phylum Arthropoda; class Insecta; order Lepidoptera; family Adelidae; genus Nematopogon; species Nematopogon swammerdamellus. The sequence continues at coordinate 930,643 of OX336356.1, read as the reverse complement.
ATATAAAACCGACTTAAAAAAAAAATAAACTAGAACTAAAAAGTATTAAATACGTACCTAATATTTTGAAATTTTCTCTGTCATTGTATTGAAATACATGAATCGATATTGTCATTCATATTCGGACCCTTGTTTCATGAATATTCTAAATTTGAAATCTTTTCCGACCGGCCAGATGCGCTTAATATATTATAATACGAGTACGAGTACCATCGAGCTGGTCGTGATGGAGACGGAAGGTGGCCATAGGAACTCCTAAACTACACATGATAAACCCATCGTGTTTGGGCTCGTTGAATTTGTCTTCACGAGCAATTTACTTTAGACCTAGGAGATTCTCAATTCGACGGTATGTTTTCTTTTTTTGGATGTTTGTTACGCGATTACTCCGTCAATTATTGTGGGCCGATTTTGAAAATTCTTTTTTTTTGTTTGAAAGGGGATAACCATGAGGTGGTTCCATTTTAATTTGGTCGAGATCAGATTGGAAAGCGAGGCGGAATCGCGAGGCCGAAGGTCGAGCGATTCCGCCGAGTACATTAAATAGCAAAAAATTAAAAAAAAAACTGTGAAATAAAAAACTATTTAAAAAAATATATAAAAAAAAAAGCCTTCAAAAATGTATGAAATTAAAAAAAATCGAACCCTAGAGTAGTTGAAGGCGGTGCTAAAGCAAGCAAAAATGATACATGAAAGAAAACATGCGTGGATGATATCCTTTGTGATTTGTGTAGCCTTCTTTAGCACCGCCTTCAACTCTAGGGTTCGATTTTTTTAATTTCATAAATTTTTTAAGGCAGTTTTCATATTTTTTTTTACATACAATGCTGACATTATTAGAATGAAGAGTGACGAGTATTTGTTTAACTGTTCAACTAAATAAATACGTTCTATCCACAGAGCACGGAATACCCCCGCGCGCGCGCGGGGGTATTCCGTGCTCTGTGGATCTATCTATTAAAAGCGCACAAACAGGAAATTACAATCATAATAATATTTTGTTCCGTATACCAAATTATTTTCAAAACATTTTTTTATTTTATTTAATTTGATAAGAAGTTTTAGTTTTATTGTAAATTGTCATAATTTTATTATTCAAATATAATTAAAAATTTTGGAATTTACATAAATAATGTTCTTTATAAATATAAATGAAAGCGCCATCTTTTGTCTAGTAGCAGTAATTCTACAGCCTAGTGACAATTAAAGGTACCTACATACATGTTGTATTTCAACTAGATAGCGCCCTTAGTATAGAAGTATTAACAAACATTAACGCCACCTGTTTGTTTTACGACAACATCAAGAAAAATTATTAACGCCCTCTGTTGGTTTTACGATTTACAACGTTACCAAATTTTTTATATGGAGTGGTCTATCTGTCCCGACAGGGTTATAAAATCAATGGTTCAAGCTTGATTATACGAGACACAGGATAGGCTACATAAAATTCAGTTCTGGTTACGCTAAGATGTAGCTCTCATACAAACCGAATTGTTCCGCGCGCAGAAATAAAGGTACAGCAGCGGGCTTACTTACTTTGTTCTTTTTAAATACGGATTTCACGCGAGCGAAGCCGCGGGCAAAAGCTAGTCAATAAATAAAAACTAAAAGTGTTTTATCATAAAAGTTTATCATCACTGAACTGGTGGAGTGGATGACGTCATTTGGCAGAGTGAGTCGCTGAATTTGGGGCATGAGCGTAGCCGGCTCGTTAGCTCAGTTGGTCAGAGCACTGATATTTACTATTTTCTTAAGCATCAGAGGTCGGAGGTTCAAATCCTTCACGAGTCAATATTTTTTTTTTTTTTTTTCTTTGGATTGCCTAGGAAACTTTAAGTAGAATTATGTGCCAAGAAGCCACGGCCGTTAGAGAACATCAGTCAATGCAAAATTGGCCTGTAATAATAAGTAAGTGAGATTTCAGTGCATTGTTTTTTTAAGCAGTTAAGATTCCTATTTAAACACAATTTTAAAAAGGGAGATATAAAACGTAACAGGGCACAATGTAAAAATAAATTAAAACTAAACACAAAATATAACACAAAATAAAAAACTAAAACCAAAAATACCAGAATTACCTATACTATATCAGTTTGATACTCTTTAGAATGAACAAAAATTAACACAATTGTACATAAATATACATAACACAGGCTGTATCCCGACAATCAGGGTAAGCAGAATAATCGGTGTTGTGCTATAAGGACTCTGGTAAATTACAGCACAACACCGCCCACCATGTTTAGCACAGTATACGGACAAGACAATTATCAAGCAGCAAGTAAGGCACGAAGAACCCACCTGCTGCATCACTAGGTGGAAGGACTGCGCCAAGGTGAGAAGTGGCTATCCTGTCGCCCTTTAGCGCAGTATCTTGTCCTTATCCCTTAGTCGCCTCTTACGACATGCACGGGGAGAGATGCAGTGGGGCTATTCTTTTTAAGTACCGGCCCCACACGGTACACAATTGTTTTTAATAATAAAGCTAAATAGGTACCCTAACCTTATATTTATTGACCATTTATTTATTTAGACTTTACTTGGAGTCTCATGGAATAAATCAACATGTTAAAAATGTTGATTTTACATACATACATAGCGTCACGCCTGTTTCCCGGTGGGGTAGGCAGAGACAATTGATTTTGTTTTTATTGTTTATTGAGCATTCTTAACCGGAACGAGTGAGAATGGCGGGTGTATGTATGCATAAAAACCTTGCCTTTCCCATAGAACACATGGTACAAATATTCAGAGGAAAAAATATTTTGACGACTGCCAAAAGCCTACAGAAAAATAAAAAATAAATTTCGAAGAGTGTTTGTTTTTCCTGGAGTTCATAAAAATTTGTCTGTGCTTCTAAATAAGTCAATCCTCACTTGTATATCGTTTTGTGGGAGCTTCATTAGTTGTCAAGAACCCACAGAGGTTAATGCTCCGACTTCATTACTTTACGAAATATTTCAGTATACGGGCGCCAAATTCGCGAATTTTTCCGTGTGGAAGTTAGGGCGTGTAAGCATTTTATAAATATTTCTTCATTAGAGAAAATGCAACGTCGAAAATGAAGAGAAAATTAAATTAAATTAAAAAATCCCAAGTCAACTTCTAGTGTCCGATGCCAAATACGACTTTGGTGACGACAGCATAAGATCCAATATTGAATCGTGCAAGTTGACTGAACGCAGGAATATGCGACACACCTACTAGAAAAATGCAAGCAACGGTTCGAAAATTTTAAGAAATACGTCGGCGGCCCGTTAGCGGTATTGGTAACGCGCTGGCAGCTCAAGCCGGAGTTCCAGGTTCGGTTCCTGGTCGGGACGTATTTTTTCTCTTCATTTACGACTTTGCATTTTCTCTAATGAAGAAATATAAAAAGCAAGCGAGTACATGCTTAGTACCTACTAACACATAAAAATAAAAACATAATATATTATAGGAAGTAAGCCAAAGGGTTAACTTAAGGCGGTGACAAACGCCAAATACGCAAAACATGCAAAAAGTGCGACAAAGAAGGTCCAAAACTGACCAATTGACACACATTCAGAAAATTAAAAAAATACCAACCTATATTTTGGTTCCTTACCAACAAAGTGCATTGCTGGTTTTTTTAATAATGAGTAAAAGTAAGTAATAAACATAAAATTAAAAATATATAAAAAAAGCATGAATTTTTGAAAATCTGAGTATGTGTGTATTATTACAATTTTACAATACCACCGATTCAAAGGTCACAAAGCTCTGAGAAAACTCTATTCAATTTTTTTTATTATTTTATCCACGAAAGGAGATAAAAATAAAAAACAAAAAACGCCTACATGAAATTATTGACGTAATTCTTCAGTCGGAAGGGTAAAATTTTTGCCTTCGTCAATTTAGCAGGCACTTCAATACTAGATACAATTTTAGTTCCGGGCTCGCTTGCTCGCTCCTGCCCTGCTGCGCCCGCGTGTCGGTCGTCATTTCTGTCTTCTGTGTTTGGATCGAATGGAAAAAAGATAGGTGGTTAGGTATATTTGTACCGTGTGGGATGGTAATTTAAAATAATAGCCCCACTGCATCTCTCCCCGTGCATGTCGTAAAAGGCGACTGAGGGATTTTTTTATGTAAACTGACACAGTTTGCTATATCACCTATAACATCCGTGATGTCAGCCCATAACACCGGGTGAACTTAGGTGCCATGTCAGTGCTTCCCTTTGGTCGTGCCGGCTACACTAAACTGGACGGAAAATACAAACTATTTCGGGATATGACTCCCTTCTTTTTTTCCGTCCAGTTCAGTGAAGCCGGTACGACCGAAGAAAAGCACTGACATAGCACCTACTTCACCAGTTGTTACGAGCTGACATCTCGGATGTTGTATTGTAGGTGATGTTGCCACCGTGTCATTTTCCGTACCAGTATACAGTACGACCGTATCAGTAATATCTCTCTTCTGTGGTATCTATCAGTATACGCTCCGGTACGTAACTTGACGGGGCGTTATATGCATGGCTTTCGTTGGTATAACCACAGAATAACTAATAGGTACTGTGGTATAACCATAGAATACTTATAATACTGGCGTATAGAAGCGACGCTCCGCCTCGAAGCGAGTTTGCTTCCCCCCGCGCCCCGCAGCCCGCGAGCGCTGTCTGGTCGACTTCTGGCGGACGGCTAGTCAGGCTGGCACCGACTGTCGAGAGGAGAGCGAGCGCACCTTCGAGAGGGAGTAGTAGCTACTTACACGTACGCGCGCGGTTCTTTCGCACTCACAGCACAGAACAACGATCGGGCCGGCCGCGCCCGCGCGCGCGGTGGACTTCAAACCTCCTTGTTCGCACTTACTTAGAGATGCAAGGCGCAATTTTGCACAAAAATTTCACTTGAAATTTTGCAGTGAAATTTTGCACTTTCTGCAAAATTACTGTGAAATTTTCATTCTTATGTGAAATAATGAAATTTATGTTACACAAATCAGATATCAATTTGGTTTCTTATTCTTCTTCTTGAGTCAATTTTAATGTCCTACTACTGAGCGCAAGCCTTTCCCATGAACATGGAAGGGAATTGTTATACATTTCCACGTGACAAGCTGGATTGGAAGCGGTGTCCACAACAATTTTATATGTACTGCTGTGCACAGGTTTCCTCACGGTGTTTTCCTTCACCGGAGCGAATCTTAATCATATGAACATTTAAAAAAAGTGGCCGCCATTTTGAACTTTTTAGTTACTGGACCGATTGCTTTCAAAGTCGATATCTGGGTGTCTGTGTGGGCTCTGAATACGAATCCGTTGTCAAAATTTAAAAAAAGTGGCCGCCATTTTGAACTTTTTAGTTACTGGACCGATTGCTTTCAAAGTCGATATCTGGGTGTCTGTGTGGGCTCTGAATACGAATCCGTTGTCAAAATTTAAAAAAAGCGGCTGCCATTTTGAACTTATTAGTTACTGGACCGATTGCTTTCAAAGTCGATATCTGGGTGTCTGTGTGGGCTCTGAATACGAATCCGTTGTCAAAATTTAAAAAAAGCGGCTGCCATTTTGAACTTTTTAGTTACTGGACCGATTGCTTTCAAAGTCGATATCTGGGTGTCTGTGTGGGCTCTGAATACGAATCCGTTGTCAAAATTTAAAAAAAGTGGCCGCCATTTTGAACTTTTTAGTTACTGGACCGATTGCTTTCAAAGTCGATATCTGGGTGTCTGTGTGGACTCTGAATACGAATCCGTTGTCAAAATTTAAAAAAAGTGGCCGCCATTTTGAACTTTTTAGTTACTGGACCGATTGCTTTCAAAGTCGATATCTGGGTGTCTGTGTGGACTCTGAATACGAATCCGTTGTCAAAATTTAAAAAAGTGGCCGCCATTTTGAACTTTTTAGTTACTGGACCGATTGCTTTCAAAGTCGATATCTGGGTGTCTGTGTGGACTCTGAATACGAATCCGTTGTCAAAATTTAAAAAAAGTGGCCGCCATTTTGAACTTTTTAGTTACTGGACCGATTGCTTTCAAAGTCGATATCTGGGTGTCTGTGTGGACTCTGAATACGAATCCGTTGTCAAAATTTAAAAAAGTGGCCGCCATTTTGAACTTTTTAGTTACTGGACCGATTGCTTTCAAAGTCGATATCTGGGTGTCTGTGTGGACTCTGAATACGAATCCGTTGTCAAAATTAAAAAAAAGCGGCCGCCATTTTGAACTTCTTAGTTACTGGACCGATTGCTTTCAAAATCGATATCTGGGTGTCTGTGTGGGCTCTGAATACGAATCTGTAGTGAACATTTAAAAAAAGTTGCCGCCATTTTGAACTTTTTAATTACTGGACCGATTGATTTCAAAATCGATATCTGGGTGTTTGTGTGGACTCTGAATACAAATATGTAGTGAATATTTAAAAAAAGTTGCCGCCATTTTGACCTTTTTAGTTATTCGACCGATTGCTTTCAAAATCAATATCTGGGTGTCTGTGTGGGCTCTGAATACGAATCCGTTGTCAAAATTTAAAAAAAGTGGCCGCCATTTTGAACTTTTTAGTTACTGGACCGATTGCTTTCAAAGTCGATATCTGGGTGTCTGTGTGGACTCTGAATACGAATCCGTTGTCAAAATTTTAAAAAAGTGGCCGCCATTTTGAACTTTTTAGTTACTGGACCGATTGCTTTCAAAGTCGATATCTGGGTGTCTGTGTGGACTCTGAATACGAATCCGTTGTCAAAATTTAAAAAAAGCGGCTGCCATTTTGAACTTTTTAGTTACTGGACCGATTGCTTTCAAAATCGATATCTGGGTGTCTGTGTGGGCTCTGAATACGAATCTGTAGTGAACATTTAAAAAAAGTTGCCGCCATTTTGAACTTTTTAATTACTGGACCGATTGATTTCAAAATCGATATCTGGGTGTTTGTGTGGACTCTGAATACAAATATGTAGTGAATATTTAAAAAAAGTTGCCGCCATTTTGACCTTTTTAGTTATTCGACCGATTGCTTTCAAAATCAATATCTGGGTGTCTGTGTGGGCTCTGAATACGAATCCGTTGTCAAAATAAAAAAAAAACGGCCTCCATTTTGAACTTTTTAGTTACTGGACCGATTGCTTTCAAAATCGATATCTGGGTGTCTGCGTGGGCTCTGAATACGAATCTGTAGTGAACATTAAAAAAAAGTGGCCGCCATTTTGAACTTTTTAGTTACTGGACCGATTGCTTTCAAAATTGATATCTGGGTATCTGTATGGGCTCTGAATACGAATCCGTTTTCAAAATTTAAAAATAGTTGCCGCCATCTTGCACTTTTTAGTTTTGACTACAGATTCATATTTAGAGCCCACACAGACACGCAGATATCTATTTTGAAAGCAATCGGTCCAGTAACTAAAAAGTTTAAAATGGCGGCCACTTAATTTTGACTACAGATTCGTATTCAGAGCATACACAGACACCCAGACATCGATTTTGAAAGCAATTGGTCCAGTAACTGAAAAGTTCAAAATGGCGGCCACTTTTTTTAAATTTTGACTACAGATTCGTATTCAGAGCCTACACAGACACCCAGATATCAATTTTGAAATCAATCGGTCCAGTAACTAAAAAGTTTAAAATGGCGGCCACTTAATTTTGACTACAGATTCGTATTCAGAGCACACACAGACACCCAGACATCGATTTTGAAAGCAATTGGTCCAGTAACTGAAAAGTTCAAAATGGCGGCCACTTTTTTTAAATTTTGACTACAGATTCGTATTCAGAGCCTACACAGACACCCAGATATCAATTTTGAAATCAATCGGTCCAGTAACTAAAAAGTTCAAAATGGCGGCCACTTTTTTTTAATTTTGACTACAGATTCGTATTCCGAGCCCACACAGACACCCAGATATCGATTTTGAAAGCAATCGGTCCAGTAACTGAAAAGTTTAAAATGGCGGCCACTTTTTTTATTTTGATTACAGATTCGTATTCAGAGCCTACACAGACACCCAGATATCAATTTTGAAAGCAATCGGTCCAGTAACTAAAAAGTTCAAAATGGCGGCCACTTTTTTTTATTTTGATTACAGATTCGTATTCAGAGCCTACACAGCCACCCAGATATCAATTTTGAAAGCAATCGGTCCAGTAACTGAAAAGTTCAAAATGGCGGCCACTTTTTTTTTATTTTGATTACAGATTCGTATTCAGAGCCTACACAGACACCCAGATATCAATTTTGAAATCAATCGGTCCAGTAACTGAAAAGTTCAAAATGGCGGCCACTTTTTTTTATTTTGATTACAGATTCGTATTCAGAGCCTACACAGACACCCAGATATCAATTTTGAAAGCAATCGGTCCAGTAACTAAAAAGTTCAAAATGGCGGCCACTTTTTTTTAATTTTGATTACAGATTCGTATTCAGAGCCTACACAGACACCCAGATATCAATTTTGAAAGCAATCGGTCCAGTAACTAAAAAGTTCAAAATGGCGGCAAGTATACATTGAAAATTTCACTTTAGCTTCACATACGATTCGGCTTAAAAATAATAAAAATGGAATACCTATTGCAAAGTTTCCAAAATTTAGTGAAACTTTCACTGCAAAATTGTCGTTTAGTTAGCGAGTAAAAATAAAACATGTGCATATAAGTTGATGTTTTTCTTTTTTTCTTGCCCTCCAATAATGTTAAGAGGTACATATACATAGATAGTCATAATTAAAAATGTTTCCTTTTAAATTACATCAAATATAATTTATAATATTGTCCACTACAAACTTCTCATAAAGAGTGCCAACCCTGTACCCAAGTTATCGAGGTCGCACCAATACACGCAAAGGCGCCCGCGTACGTGAGCAGTAGGTACACATTTTCGGCCGCTTCATAGAAAATGTGACTAGTGTCACGGGTGTGGTATAACGCTGTCTGCGCTTGAGATGCAAGGACTATAGAACCGTGCCTAAATAAAAGTAGCCTAGCAACAGCGGCGCGCTGCGGAGCGGGGGCGGCGGCGGCACTGTGGTGGCGCGGAGCGGTGACGACGCGGCGGCGCGGCGCGGCGCGGAGGAGCGGCGGCGCGGCGCGGAGGAGCGGCTTGTTATTGCTTGCTTGCATGCGTGAGTGGCACGCTGCTACTGAGTTACCGCACCGCACCGCACCCCACCGCACCGTGCCATGCTGCCGCCGCGCGCGCCGCGCGCGCCGGCCGGTACCTATGTTGCTATGATATTTGCCATACATACCTAAATGCCTATCTACCTATTACCTACCTACCTTTTTTTATTTTAGTTTTCATCGATAGTCTATTTAGAGGTTTATAAAAAGTGGTAAGTACATGAACTAAAATAATTTGGAAGAAATTACAATAAAATGTTATTTAGGTAAAATAATAAAAAATAAAAAATTAGAATCACGCATCAGTTACATAAGCCACAATCATTTTAATAATTAAAATAATAAAAAAGCAAAAAAAAAAACATACGAAAGTGGGATTCGAACCCCGAACCATCAACTCTTTAGGCTGATAGCGACAAACTACGCTAAATGTGACTTGAACGTGCGAAGCGAAATTAGCAGTCGCATGGTACATTATGTAGAATTCCCGAATGCTCAAGGTCGTTGGCGTTTGTCACGGCCTTAAAAGGAAAGAATATACACTGTGTTGCAACCCCAACCGTTAAACCCGAAAGGGGGTGATTCTGTACGTGAAATAGAACAACTTTAGTTCTGCGACTTTTTTATTTGAAGAAAAAAATTTTTTTTTCTCCATACATTTTGAGAATACCTAGGTAATTAAAATTTGTATGGAAAAAATATTTTTTTTTTTGTTTCAAAAAATTTTTTTTCTTCGCAGAATTGTTCAGTTTCACATATAGAATAACCCCCTTATGTCAGTTAAAAATATTACAGGGGCAACTGCAACACCGTGTATTATTTTATTCAAAGGAATATCCCAAAGGATAATGGGTTATGCGAGGTTTACACTCAGCACATGCCACTGCTCCTGTCGCTGCCGCGATTATTGCCCAAAATACTTCTGCGGCAGCATCGACACGAGTGAGTGTTCACACTCAGCCTTCATGTTCACTTCAATACCAGATGTGGCAAGATGCCCGCCAAGAAATGTTTTGACTGAATTTGGTCATTATTTCCATAATTTGAATACAGTAGATGATATTTAAAATTACCTAATAAAATATAACGTTGGATGTACATGCAATAAGTCAAATGTAAAAAAAAATCAATTTTTCCTTTATGGCATTTAGGTAACCAAAAAGTGGGCCTGCCCTGTGTTACGCAACGACGGCGGGGCTGCACTTCCCGCAGCGCCGGAGAAGAGGCAGTCCTAAGACACTATTGAAAATTAAAATCGCGGAAGTCACACTTTTTGTATGAAATTTTTTCCTGAAATTTTATTTTTTTATTTTTGGCCTCAGTTTTGATTTCCGCAGGCTAAGTCTTTTCTAATAGCAGTGTTATGTGGTCCTTTATGCTCCTGTATTTTTATTTTATTTTTTATGAGGTGTACGTTTTGGAAACCCGCCCCTAAGTCTTGTCTAATGGGTCCCCGAGACGATCAAGTCTACTTGTCAAGTCTACGTTATTGACGGTTTCACTTGATGGGAATCCTTGATAGGAGACTTGACGGGAGACTTGACGCCCAGTCCACAGTCGCCTACCGATCTGTGCCCAAGAAAGTCGTCGCAAAAAAATGATTTCCAACGCAGATATGGCATTCCTTGCCATAACTCTAGCGGTATCTTTTAAAAAAAAGGAAAAAAGAAAGAGACGATGGTGTAAGGAATGGTATAAATTGAGATATCGATTCACTCATGAAAATTTGCTCGTTAAAGCAATCGACCTTTTATTTTTGTCTGCATACTCCTTACTTTTAACTTTACATGGTACAGGAAAATCCCTGTAGAGAGATATTAGCAATAGGACAAAATCACGCTCGGTAATTATGTCGGCGCTTCCCGCCAAGGCCACGTCTACGTCCTGTTCGTCGTCCGCCATCTTCGATGTTGCGGCCGCAAATGAAAAAAGCTTGTCAAGTCCCGTCAAGTCGCGTCAAGCGCAAGCGCATCAAGTACCGTCAATCAAAATTTCTGTCAATTTCGATCAAGCCGTAGACCACTTGATGGTAGCGTCAAGTCAACGCGGTAAACGATCATTATTCGCTTCATATATAGACTTGATCGTCTCGGGGACCCATAATAGCAGTTTTGTGGTTCTTTATGCTCCTGTATTTTTTTTTTTACGAGGTCTACGTTTCGTTTTGGAAACCCGCCCCGAGCGCCGGGCAGCGCGAGTGGCATGACGAGCGGCAGCGCGAGTATGTGCGAATAACGTGTTTACATTCTCGCGCTGCCAACTTCCCTCCCCTGTTGGGCTGAGTTTAAACCTCGCATTACTTTCATTGTAACAGAGTACAGCATACCTCTGAACCGACACAGTAGAACTCGCCGCCCTCCTCGATTTGAAAACATATTGGCTTGTCGCCGTACGTGCGGACCGCCATCCTGAATCCGTCTCTTCTGCACAAATCACAACACTCAAACCTCAGCACAACTATTGTAGATCAATGATTGTAGTAAAAAAATTTTAGCAAACTTATTGAAATCACCCACCAACCAACCAAACAACGCGACGCACGCACGCACGCACGCGCAAAATCAATCAATGTCAATGAAATTTTTTGACGTGACAAGTTTTTCTAATATCTGCTTGGATACCGGTCCTCACGCCAAATTGTTGCCAGGGTGGAAATAACAAAAAACTGATGTTAGGCAGGCAGGACCAAAATGAATACTTTACGTAAAAGGAACGCTATTCGATTAAAAGAGTTACTTTGGAAACCCAACCCTGGGTCCCAAAACCCTTTGAGCGAACCCATCGAACTATCGCCCTATTGCGATAACCTCACTTTTGTGTAAGGTTATGGAGCGTATTGTCAACTCAGCGCTCCTGACGTACCTAGAAGACTCTAAACTTCTCGACGACAATGATACGGCTTTCGCAAGCAAAGGTCGACTGGAGATCTTCTAGCGTACGTCACGCATTTATGGGCTGAAAGGCTCGATGGTTATGGGGAATCTCTGGCGGTCGCTCTGGACATATCCAAAGCATTCGATCGCGTCTGGCACCGGGGACTCTTAAACTGGTCGCGGCTGCTTTGTGAGTAGAGCACTAGAGCACGGTCAATCCAGTCAATCTCGACATCAGCAGATTATTCAATTTGCTGTTCAGCGGATCCCAGCGTAAGTAGAAAAAAAAATTATTTTTGTTTGTTGACGTGATGGTGTTTCTTTTGTTTTGTTCGTTCCATATTTGGTTCCATAGAGTAATATTGTTATATATATGGGTTCAAATTGGGTTCAAATCATTTCAAATCGGTTAGCTTGGATGGCGTTGTGGCGTTTGGTTCGCCTTCGGAATGCCTAGAATAGTAAATAACGTTTGGTACGAAACGGTGCGCTGGAGATTTAAGTAGAAACATTTCTACTCTCTCTACTCTCTACTTCATATAAGAGGGAACGTCTGTCTGTATGTATGTATGTTTGAAGTAAAATCCGGAACCACTCAAAAGATGCTCAAAAGATTTTTGATGCGGTTTGCTCCAATGGAAAGAGTAGTTCTTGAGGCTCACTATAGGCTCTATACCATCACGCTAAATAGCCTTAGGGCTGAGCAGTATCAAAGAAAGTATAGTATCGACGGGAGAGAGAGAATATAAGAGAAGCGATCGTTTATTATAATATTTGCATTTAATCGGATTTGCTATTAAACCCAGTCTACCGCGAGCGAAACCGCGGGCAAAAGCTAGTCACTGTATATTCTTCACAGTGCAGCGCTTTCGCTCTGCCATGCCCAACTTTGTGTATGAATAGAAAAACCGGCCAAGTGCGAGTCGAACTCGCGCACCGAGGGTTCCATATCGCCATGTCATGGCTAGCGCCACTCACGCCATCTATGGCGTGTTATGAAATGCTTCATATTAGTTAAATGCCATGATTAGTTATAATACTTTATAATCTATTCGGTAGATGGCGCGCGCTCATACACTTTTTGGTTTCTTCTATGGGAACCCATGTGAGTGTTTTACTTTTTCTTATATTTATTATTTGTCGTTATATCGGCCAAAATAACACATGAGTCTTTTTCACGAACTTTTTCCCATAACGAAACACTGTAACGAAATTATTGTAACGAAACTCTAAATATGTAACGAAATTTTATTTATAAAGTAACATTCACATTGGCTTGCATTTTAATGGATAGGTAAATAAAAACACAAAATGTATTGAATAACCAAAATTTATTGGATCTTGTTGTTTATGAGTTGAATCTTGAAAAAATATAAAAACCTACTTCAAAGATGTATGAAATAATAATTCTTTTCGGACAAAAGCAAGCAAACAAATTGTGGATGAAAGAAAACATGAGTGGATAAAATCCTTTTATGCTTTTGTGACGCTTTCAACTCCAGGGTCCTAAAAGAAATATTATTTCATATATATTTGAAGTCGGTTTTTATATTTTTTATAAATAATGTTATGTTGAGAAAATTCCAATGTGCATGGAGCTTTATACTACAAAGATTTCTTTACTTAACGAAATATAACGAAATCGTAACGAAACGTAACGAAATTGTTTGCAAAAAATATCCTAAAAATTACTTCCCTGACAACAATAGAATCAAAACAATACAAAAGCACTAGATAAACGTAAGATCTATGACATTAAATCGGGATCAATATTCTAGAACAACTTTCCGGGAAAAGGTTGTGTTTTAGTCCAGCGTAACGAAACTTTTTGAAGTGAAAACTTCTTTAGCGGCGCTTGGCACTTTTTTAGGTGGGTAAAAAATGTTAAACTCGCGTCAGATCTCGAAAAGCGACAGATTTATTTTTATTATTTAAAATGTAACCTTAAGTCATTGCATTAAGGATTAAGTTACGAGTGGCTCGGGATCAATTCTGTTCGTCTCTCAGTGACCGCCGAAAGCGAATCAAGGGAATCCGATATTCGTTTGGTCGTTTATGTGATTTCGTGGCTCAATGGTAAGAGTGTAGGATTTGTATTTTTTGACCAGGGTTCGAATCCCTCAAAAAAATTTTTTTTTTCTTTTGTTTTCTTTTTTAAGCAAAGTTACGGTGTTTAAATAGTTTTAGGGTGTTTAGTTTTTTTATAACCACCTAAGAATTATTTTCGGAAATCCAAAAAGTTTTCACTTCTGCCGGCACTCCCGCAGTGCAACTGAGGCTTTTTCACTTTTTTGCTATGACATTCTCACCTGAACTGCTGTCCTGTCACTGCTTCCAAAGACGCCATGGCAGTTTTTTCGTCCACCAATAAACATCGGGCCGGTGTTGCCAACCGTATGACATAAAGTAGCGTTCAATATATCGATAAATCACTACCCAAAAGCGTAACGAAACATTATGTAACGAAATTCTAAAAAAAGTGCGACATGCAAAAAAATATTAATTTCGAAAAGAATCGAAGAGATATAGTCCTAATTGATAAAGAAATATAAAATAGAGCAAAATCAGGGCTTCGTTAATTGTACGATTGCCAAATAATTAAAAGAAATAGAGCTTATACACTATCAATTCCCAATGAATAAAGATATTTTCTGTTAAATGACATTTAATGTTTATCAAAGAAACAAGGAAATATAATTAATTTCTCAATTTAGAAATTGCGACAAATTTTTTTTTTCTCAAAAGGACAAAGTTGGTGAAAATGACTCACATCACAACATATTCTGTGAAAATTTCAACGGGCTACCTATACGGTTCAAGAGATACAGCCCTCGGACAGACAGACGGACGAACAGACAGACAGACAGACGGCGTAGGCTTAGTAATAGAGTCCCGTACTGGATACGGAACCAGTAACTTATATAAAAATCCGTTCAAAGCATGTTCACGTGCTGAGGGTCCCGTCAGCGCTGCTTGCTTTGCTCTCATGTGACAAAAGCACGGTCAAACTTTGGATGGATGGCCGCCCGACCGTTGAAGTTAGTTTACTTAGTTCAGACTCACTTGAAACTCTCCCCTTACCTTACAATATGTACCTACATAATATTATGGTGACAGTCCACATGCAAAGGTACCTTATGGTCGGTATTGAGATAAGCATATCCTCGTAATCTATTAGCTTTTAGCTATCCATTAAAAAAAATCCATCGTTAATGAGTAAATTAATTTTAAAAATTATTTATTGATGAATGACTTCTCAGCACTGTAATTAATTTATGTTACATAACATAACATTTGTAAGTAACTTGAATATTTAAAGCTTGTTATTATTGTGATGAATGTAAATAAATAAAAACGCACAATTCCCAATATGTTTATTCGCAACATATAATAAAAATAAATTCAACAATAATAAATAGTCAACGCTTTGTCGCAATGCACGTCGTCGATTCGCACTTACTGCCTTTACGTAAAATTCTTAAAACAGAATATTGAATATTTTTATAAATTAGATAAATTCATAAGCTTGGAATGTCCTCTAACTGTAAAAGAAGCATTGTATAAAAAATATAAAATCACAATATGTATCCTGAGTTACTTCTGCGGAAATTCATTTAACAAAACTCCACCAGAGGTAGGAGGTAGCATGATTATTTCATTTAAATGCGACGGTACCTATTGGGTGCACAAGTCTATGCAGATACTGCACAGACAAGAGTGCGCTATGCATCTATGTTGCCCTGGTAGGACGCCAATGTCCTTTGGACAATAATTAACTGCAATGATAAAAACATGACAACGATAAAAACTTACCAACTACAAAACTGATGTAAATAAAAACATTTTGTTTAAATAATAAACATTGTTATCCTTTTGGATGTGCACCGAGGTGTACATATTTTGTGACTCCTTTATTTGTGACACGGGGAGTATGGCTTTAGGTATTCCATGAATATGCTCCTAATCCTATACTGTGTGCATACATACTTTATATGGCATGGTTCCATAAAGAGACAATACAAAAATTGCATCCACTCACAAATATGCTGGTATGCTGTCTTGCCGAATGTGGTTTCGCTGAGTGAGTTGAGTTGGATTTTGGGTGTTTCAGATACCTCTTGTCCCTGCACAGCTTCCCATACTGGTTTCATAAAAAAATGCTATCTCATTCGCACAATATCACTGCGATATTGTGCCATCTCACTCGCTCGTTCACGAGCATTCCCTATGGCGGATGATACTTCATATACCTAGTTCCTTTATTGAACTGTTAAATACATACAATCAAATCTGTTGGAGAATGACGGAACGTTTGGCCGCTAGCTTGTGGAAGGCTATTTCATGGAGGTCTAAAATTAATATATATAGATCTCTTTATAACTTGTAAAAGAAAAATAAGCTATTGGAACAAGTTCTCTAGATAGTCAACGGTTTAGCTTAGGCAATCCTCTAATTTTAGCCTGAAATCCTACTACTAAAAACGATTTATCAGGATTAACAATTTCCAAAGATATTATGTTCGATTGTGACATTCCATCCTTCCATCTAAATACGTGCATATATATAATTATAACATACAAAGTGCCGAATACTATCTACCTGTAACTAGAGTGCACCAATGTTTTTCTATCTACATACATTATTATATTATATCCCTCTTGTATAATAAATAACTGTTACGCTAAAATACATATTAAAATTTCAACACCTACTTGCGAAAGTTCGATTAAATGGATGTGATGTCGATTTCGAAAAAAGTATTATTTTTTTTAATGTTTTTATATTTTTCGTACTAAGCAAGCATAGTAGGAAACAAGAAAAAAATGTTACATTGTCCTTTTCGAATGTCAGGGAACGAAATGTCATGAATTCAATAGCAAGAAACATAAAAGTATGTTAAGATAGTGTTAAGTCTATAATTGAAGACATCAGGTGACAAAGGTGCTTTGTAACAAAATAAAAAAGCTGAGAAAAATGAGGTCAAAGTTTATGGCTCAACTTTTTTAATTTAGGACTTTTGAATTGATTTTTTTCTATTCCTGATAACTGACTAAGTTTACTTTGTATATACATGAAAAGCGTACAAAACCATGCATAATATATTTTTTTTTGCTTTGTGGATGAAGGTGTTTTGTACCACATAGCTCTTTTATCATGAACAAAAAATTCTATTTATGAGATGATCTTTGGAGATGATCAAACTGGAATAAGGTGTTATATGACCATGACTCCTTCTTCCACGGAAAAACCTACAATTTCGTGTACATAACACCTTCACCACTTGAATAACTCCTATTTCTGTCGTGATTTCGGATTTTCTGTCAGTGCCACTTGATTACTCGGCACAAACACCTTCATTTACGGTAAAAAATGCATTTCTAAAAAATTTTTACATAGTACCTTCGTCAACTCACGTCTTCAATTGTTTGCACATTTCGTAATGTTTTGCTTTATTGTTTAGCTAGATTTTGCCAGCACGGGACTTTTTGTTTTGATTTATAGCCTTAAACCATCTTGCGAAGTGACAGAAAGTAATAGTGTAAATGTATAAAGTGGTTCTCTAGTTATAAGAAAATTCATATATTTACTTACGTTGTACGGCCGGTCGCCCGTAGAAACTTGACTTTATTTATAAGGATGCAGTGAGGTGTATCCCTGTAACTTGTTTTAACTTGCGTTATGTATGTCCCATACAAAAGGTTTACAGCTAATGCCAGAGGTCTAGGTTCAAATCCTGATCTATTATTTGATTATAATTATATTTGAACCCCCAAAACTATTCAAACTCATCATTGCATGGAAACTGGCATTGTATGTTAATATGACGGTTTTATCAATTGAAATGCAGAAACTACTAGACTCATGTGCCTTGTGCCATAAGATGCAACATTTTTAACACCCCAAAAAAACCAAACAGCACCCAACTTCAAGCAGGATATTGCTGAAATGCCAAGACTACTTCAGGTTGACTTTTCAGTACTGCACTATAAAAATGCTATCAAAATTACATTCTCTAAAATTGTAAAAACCCTAAAAAACACTCATCTTCCTAACCACCTTCCAAACTATTCAGCGGACGTATTTCTTAAAGAGCTACACAAACAAAGCTTCATTGACTACACTGCTCGTGGCCAAGCTTCTGACAGATGTCAAATGCCTGACATATGTCATTCCGATAAGAGTGTTACACTACTGATTGTTCTTATTGTTTCCGCCATAAATAGGCAGGCAAAGATATTTGACCATGCAGCCAATACACTACTGGACAAGTTCCTAATGTTGCGTGCTCAAAAAGATATACGTGCACTACCCCGTAAGCCCAAGACAAAAGTGAAATTAGCAATTATCTCTATTCTGTCTCACTAGTCAGTGATTATATAACTAATTCACTGTAAGATGGCACATGTGACAGCTATTAATCTAATAACTATGTAAACTGTATACCTTATCTGCTGTCACTCATGTCATCCATCAGTGAAGAAGGTATAGCTCATCCGTCAGCAACCTATGACTCCAGAATTTGTGTACCCGTATTCCATTATTCTAATGTGTACATAACCTAACTTCTCTTTCGCTTTTATCGGTACACAAATTCCGTGCACACAAACTGCACTTACACACGTGAGAGCGAGACAGCTCTTCAAATAATTGCCAACACACAATTGCACACTAAAGCGTACCAGCGTTACTTCCACACATAGTTAAACAAGTCCATGATGGAGTCGTATATTGTGAAAGTGATGGCGACATCGAACACGACGCGACTGAGCCTGGGCACGGTGCCCTTGTAGAACGCGAGAGGGCCCTCGTGCTTCCAGGTCTTGATGAAGCAGTCCCACGTACTCTTGTACTTGGCCGCTTCGAGTCCTTGCATGCGCGTCTTAACGACGTCGATCGGCGTGTTGCCGAATACGGACGCCGCTCCTAGAAACAAAATTTACATAGTAGCACTGTCAGTTGATTTATTATACACTTTTGCTTTTTGACTTGCCTCACTGGTGGGAGGTTGTACGTTTTGTTTTGCAAAATTCGAAGACGCCGACTAGCTGACGAGGGCTTGATACGAGCCAAAACGTGAAGCATGCGCGGGAAATTTAGAGTGGCCACTCGCTAGTCCCGACCTCGATTAACACCCTCTTTTACTGCCGATGGGCCCGGATATGTTCGGTGAAGATCCACACCTTCCACAATCCCATCGGCGTCCACCACTTTCTCATTTCAAGCTTAATAAGTGTGTAAGATTTAATTCAAGACTGGCCTTCCTTTATCTTATTAAACCACAGACCGCTAAGTCTGAAGACGCAACATTGAAACCGAGGTCTTTTTTTTATGGAAAGCGCGACATGCGGCATCTTTTCCCTTACGATTAGGTGACTAATCATGTCTGTAAACATTATATGATACACGGGGATTGCGAATGTCATGCCGGCGTGACAGGAGCCTTTTCACTCCCCTTTTGAAAAACCGCAGGCTGTACTGTACGAGTTATTTTTTTTTATGTCTTCTGGTATGGGTGGCTGAGTCGGAGGGGCCAAAGCGCATGCTCCGACCAGCCAATATCACCTCCGAGAAGGTAGGTGCCATAACGGAGACTACCCTGGATTGCTGGCTATACTGGACTAGAGGAGAACAACCGCTATGCGGCCATCTTACATCCAGTACGGTGGTACCAACCCAGTCGGCTACAATTTGAGCCTACCACCTAGTAAAGGGGCAAAGGAAGGGACCTACAGTTTTACACCGGTTCCGAACGGTGAAGCAGCAGCTGTAGGTATGCACGTACATTTTTTCGTCAGAAAAAACTCATTGGTACACGCCGACCGGATTCGATCCTCGGACCTCTCGCATGAGAAGCCGATGCCCAAACCACTCGGCCACCCACCGCTTAAAGTGAGTGCGCCAAAAGTCGAGGGTGTGTGGAATAAAACGGAGACACCCGGGGAGGGAGCAACCCGAGCGACGGCCGAGAGAACGCGGCGCTCTGCGGCGAAATATCACATATAGGTACCTGCGATGCCACCGAAAAGTCCCACAATGTACTTGGGCACGTGCTTGTCGCGGTCGCCTCCTTTGTACCAGTCCCGCAGCGACTCCATCACGAAGAACCTGATCGCCTGGTTGCTGCCCTGCTTCATCACCGTCGCCGTCACACCCTTGTACACACCGCCAATACCTGCCACAACACAACACACATAGTATACTTGTTGCAATGACAATGTGGACATCTAACGAATGCGCGAGCACCAGTTATTTATTTATAGGAAGGTGTGGATCTAAGCTTGCGATGGCTTCACCGAACATATCCGGGCCCATCGGCAGTAATACTGCCCCCGCTTTACGCGAGGGATGTGTTCCACAAGAAATCGCGTTAAGTGAAATTCGCGTATATCGGGGCTTGATAAAAAGAGAAATAAATATGCACATACATACATACTTATTCAATCTTTAATTTGAAAATTACCAATTGCTTGATAGAATTTCTTTCTTTCACACGAAAAAACGAATAATTACTAATTAGTTAATACAATTTCAGTTTAACAACTAAATAAAACAACTAAAAAATGCTTAACATAAGCATTAGTTTTACGAAAATAAACAACCAAAGTTTTTTGAGTTGAGTTTTCTCTTCGTTCTTGCAAAATGCGCTCGTGACATTAAACACTATTTTTGATTATTTGACGCACAGTTGAAATACGACTGACATCACTGTCCAAGCTGTGCAACAAGTCCAACCCTGAATAAATCGTTGAGAGTGCTTCTTGGATCGGTAGGTATCGGATAGGTCGATTCCTATTGACTGGGTGTCGGGCGGGTCACGCCACGCCGCATTGACCAATCGTTTCGGGCCCAAGCCATGCGTCGCATTGGCCAATCGCGTAAAGCGGGGCATTTTAGCATGAAATATGAAATTCGCGTAATACCGAATCCGCACAAAGCGGGGTCGCGTAAAGCGGGGTATTACTGTAATTGCTTTTAGCCGGGCGACTCATGGGGTTGAGCCTAAAACTAGTTCATCACAGTTCACTGATGTTGTTTTAAGAGCTTTTTTTTTTTACTTATTATTTTAACTTACTAATTTTATCCAAATCGTTGGAGCCGTTTCCGAGAAACGAAATATTTCGTTATACAATAATTATATAAGGTCTTTCATTAGTAGGTAACGATACGCTAAGGGGTGTATGTGTATCAGATACTGATCACATTCCCATACCAATTAATTTTTTTACGATATAAAAAACGTACTTATTAAGGTGAAATAAGCGCGCTTCACGTATTAAATTTGAGGAGTGAGTAGGTTTTTTATATCGTAAAAAAAAATTGGTATGGGAACGTAATCAGTATCTGATACACATACACCCCTTAGCGTATCGTTACCTACTAATGAAAGACCATATATACATACAAGAATTGAAGAGAATCTACATATAGAAAATATATTTACACAAGATTTGCTCACTTAAATTAATAGGAAATGTAATAAAAAGTAATAGAATAAAATGAAATTATGTATTTCCACATTAATCAGTGGTACTGCTGTACAAGATAATCAGTAGAATGGCAAGAGAGAGAGAAGAGAAAAATCACTCAGCCGGGAGTAAAACTGACTCACCTTCCTCCCTCACGATCATTCGCACTCCGTGGGCGAAGCCCTTGAACCTCGGCTTCTCCATTCGCATGTCGTTGATGAACTTGACCTTGACCGTCTCCATGGGTGTGACGGCGAACACGGCCTCCGCCACCCCGGCCGTCAGCCCGCACAGCAGCTTGCCGCCAGTCGTCAGCGTGCCCTGGTCAGTCAGCATGTACAGCTTGGCCTGCTCGAACACTCCGAACCTGCCGTCAACATGCCAACAAACTAACTTTATAGGTATTCAGTGAGCGTAATTTCATTTGCTTGGGTATACATATTGAAGGAAGGTGTGGATCTAAGCTTGCGATGACTTCACCGAACATATCCGGGCCCATCGGCAGTAGAGGATTTATTTATAGCCCAAGGGCGTAGGCAGGGGGGGGGGGAGCCACTGCCGCCCTCTAGCAGGATGTGGGTAGTGCTAGGAGTGATCCCAAACCGACGAGTAAATAAATAATTTTAAGCAATCTTCCATTTAAAATCATTCTTACAGAGGCGGGTGGCCGAGTGGTTTGGGCATCGGCCTCTCATGCGAGAGGTCCGCGGTTCGAATCCCGTCGGCGTGTACCAATGAGTTTTTTCTGACGAAAAAATTTACGTGCACACCTACACCTGCTGCTTCACCGTTCGGAACCGGTGTAAAACTGTAGGTCCCTTCCCTTGCCCCTTACATGGTGGTAGACTCAAATTGTAGCCGACTGGGTTGATACCACCGTACTGGATGTAAGATGGCCGCATAGCAGCCTCGGTTGTGTTCTCCTCTAGTCCAGTATAGCCAGCAATCCAGGGAAGTCTCCGGTATGGCGCCTACCTTCTCGGAGGTGATATTGGCTGGTCGGAGCATGCGCTTTAGCCCCTCCAACTCAGCCACCCATACCAGATTACATAAAAAAAAAATTCTAAAATTCATCATACAAAAATCGCAGTCCAATGTTAAATTGTCCAATTAAATGTAAATTGGACAATGGTATAACTATGGAATGACAAGAGTATACCTCGATCTGCCAAGAATACTGATTGTAATACTGATCCTGAACATGGATTGTGTACTTAATAACATAAATAGCTGAAGGTGTGGAACCACAGAGCATCAAATACCTACCGCGCGCGCCCCCTACTAGAGACGCCCTAAGCGATATTTGAAACCCAAAAACTACACGCAGTGCTGCTAGCGCTTCGTAAGTGTGTGTGTGTGTGCTAGTATCGACACTACACACAAAGAGGAGCAAGTTAGGCACACGCACAAAACAAATGCACACGCACAACACACACATGTAAGTCATAGGCCACGCCCACAGGCTTCAACGGCGTTGTAGGGAAATCGCGCTCAGGGCGCCTCTAGGAGGGGCGCGCGCATTTGATGCTCTGTGTGTGGAACTAAGCTTGTGATGGCTTCACCGAACATATCCGGGCCCATCGGCAGTAGAGGAGTGTGTTAATCGAGGTCGGGACTAGCGAGTGGCCACTATAAAATGGCCAAATAATGGCCAAATAATTTCCGTAAACATAAAATGTTTCCATTGAGTAATAAACGTATTTACCTATTAGTTTTGCCCTGTCTGCCCCCCTCTGAACAAACTCCTGGCTACGCCCTTGATTTAGCCTAAACGTGGGATGGATGGATGTGGTGTGTTGTGGTGTAGTATATAGTGTAGTGTGGTGTGTACTGTGAGTTTATATTAAGTTTCATGTAAATACGTACACTGTGTCTTTAACTTAGGCCAAAATCGAGAGGCGTTGTTCAGTACCTTCATAATCCATTCTAGTAAGCCAGTTAAACACTTGTATTTTTTTTATTTTTTTTTATGGAAACTGACACGGTTGGCTACATCACCTACAACGTCCGTGATGTCAGCCCATAACACCGGGTGAACTAGGTGCCATGTCAGTGGTTCCCCCTTTGATTGTGCCGGCTACAACGATATAATTTTAAAGTTATATCGTGTCTACAACTAACTACTACACTAACAGTGACTATAGTCTCCGTGGGAACGTCCGAGTCAACACTATCCGCTCCGCAAAATATATTAAATTAATTATAATTATATTTAGATATTCAAGGAACAAATTTTTACAATATTGTCCCTCCCATGCCAAAACGACGAATGTGCAAAAAGGTCATTCTGAGATATTTGCCTTTTATTGTCAGTGCTAAATTAACCAATATTACAAATTCGTGACTATGGCATGGCTAAAACTCAAGGACTTCTAAATTATCTTAGAAATTATTTCACAAATAATAAACATTAGTGTGTTTGGCACAGTAACATCAAAAAAAGTCAAATTCGTTATTATTTCACAACAAAATATCTCTGAGTACCGATAATTTAGAGATTCGTGACTTTGGCAAGATTTCATAAAAATTAATTAAACTACATCAAAAGGTCATTTTCGCCAAAATTGCACATTCGTCGTTTTGGCATGGGAGGGACGATTTACAATTTATTAAATAAAATTAGTACATAATTAAAACCTAAAGCGTTAAATTAAAACCAAAAACTTTCTAAAAATTTTCCTCTAAATGCAGACAATGTGGGCAATGTGGTCCCGAGTACGCCAGTGGTGTTTCCGCGCTTGATGGCAACAATGATAGCGGTACTTCAGGAACTAGTGAACGAATGAATTAATGAAAAATGTTAGTGACCATCCATAATATACCACAAAAACATTACTATGACCATAGTTTGTTTTTGTATTCTTCCACTTATGTGAGATACCCTTGTCTGGGTATCAGTATCAATCTGTAGCTAATTTCGATTTGATGATTTTTGGAATCCGTGGTATGGAAAAAAGTGTTATTATGAAATTGCATAAATAGTTCAGTTGAAAACAGCAAAGTCCACTTGGCCCCGTTATTTGCTACCAAAGACATTCAAACTAATTACTAGACCTGACAACAAGAACAAAATCGTAATCTTATGAATTAATTTACAAAGGAACAAGTTACTGCGAACGCTCTGTAGGTAATAAGTCGCTCATACAAATGTGTCACGCCTGATAATTCGATACATGACGTATTGATGTTTGAGATCAATGTTTTAGTATGGAAATCTTCCCAATGTAAAACTGTCTATGGCCTATGAAATATTTAAATCAATTTTTTTTTTTTTTTTTTTTTATGGATACTGACACGGTTGGCTACATCACCTACAACATCCGTGATGTAAGCCCATAACACCGGGTGAACTTGGTGCCACTTCAGTGCTTCCCTTCGGTCGTTGTTGTTGTTGTTTGCTGCCCAGCCTCTTGGGAAGACGGGTGGGCCATTCTCCGCACTGAGACCTCAAGACGGTCCGTTGTACGTTGTCCCTTCGGTCGTGCCGGCTACACTGAACTGGACGGAAAACACAAACTATTTACATAGCCGTTTCGACCGACCTTTCATTCAGTGCGGTGGTACCAACCCGGGCGGGTTGAACCCTACCACCTAGTAATATAAGAAGGGAGTCATATCCCTTAGTCGCCTTTTACTACATACACGGGGAGAGATGCAGTGGGGCTATTCTTTTAAAGTACCGGCCCCACACGGTACAAAATTTGTTTATTATCAGCGAGTTGTGAGATACACGAGCAAGTCAAAAGGGACGCATAAGAAATTGGCAGTTGAATGTGAGTGGTTAGAATATAAAAAAAAAACTGAACTTCAGCCAGAGAATATAATGAAACAGTGCCAGAGGACTTTGAACTGCCGATTTGACGTAAGTTTCGTCTTTTCTCAGCGTTAACCACAGATCAGAGTAATATTGGCCAGATGGGAACACGGAGTCGACAACTGCCTACCAATCAACTTACAGCGCTCATACTTCGCGGTCACATCTACAGCCAATGAGAGTGCGCAAATATGTCCAACATCGTCTGCTTTATGACCAGTTTTGGCAAATAATGCAGCGACAGGTACTACACGTGATCGCACTCTCTCGCGTCTTTTTTCTATGTCCATTATGGCCATCATGTCTGACCTGTGGCATTAACATTCCGGTGTGACTTTGTGACATTCCGTTGTCATTGAGTGCAGTCGATCATGTTACATGCTCAGTTAACTCGTCCAGCCATTTTTTTTTTTCAAATCTATATGACATTTTACGTACTATGTAGTGGATTGGTTGCTTGCGCAATGGACGTTAACTGTACGACAATGTTAACATCATGACTAATGCACGACAGCACTTGAGGTAAAAATGTATGAACACATATAAACAGCTTTCGCAATGACCGGCGACAGTAAAGTGTTACCCCCGTCACCGCATTTTTTTAAATTATTATTTGTTAGTGAACTAGCAGCTTAATATGCTGATGTGTTTATGTCTATGATGTGATGATCATTGGTGTTGCTATTTGATATCTAGCTTCGATTTTTAAACTTGTCAAGCCTATTTTTGAGTGTTTTTATTGTGCGTGCTTCAATAACTTCCTTATTTCCAGCTTATTTATACATTATTAATTATTTCACAGCTGCCGTGCGATGGTTGTGCCGTTTACGTCTAGTGTGACCACCAAGCGGCGGGTGGCTGAGTGGTTTGGGCATCGGCTTCTCATGCGAGAGGTCCTCGGTACGAATCCGGTCGGCGTGTACCAATGAGTTTTTTCTGACGAAAAAATTTAAGAGCATACCTACACCTGCTGTTTCACTGTTCGGAACCGGTGTAAAACTGTAAACTGTCCCTTCCCTTGCCTCTTACTAGGTGGTAGGCTCAAATTGTAGCCGACTGGTTCTCCTCTAGTCCAGTATAGCCAGCAATCCAGGGAAGTCGCCGGTATGGCACCTACCTTTTCGGAGGTGATATTGGCTGCTCGGAGCATGCGCTTTGGCCCCTCCGACACAACAACCCATACCGGATTACATAAAAAAAAAAACATGACGACCACTTTTCTAGTTGTGATTGTGATTACGGTGTTGAACAGACAACATTCTTTTTTAAATATCGAGAATGTAACATTAGTTGACATTTTGGGCGAACGCCACTCCTTTTCACCACGCCACGCCACACTGCGCATAGTTCTTTTTACGCGCCGAATGCGATGCTTCATATAATTTAGTGTTGTTCATTTTCACGTGCAATAAGAATGTCGTGAAATCGTGCGTCGTCGTTTCAGCGCCTAAGATTAATTAGATTAGCGCCGAGCCGTGCAACTAGTGGGTGACTCCGACGTGTCCCGCGATCTAGAACCACTGCAACTCCGCAGGGATGTCGACGCCCTAAGTGTGTTCTATCGCTTATTCCATGGGGAACGCTCGGAGGAGCTGTTTAATGCGATCCCGCCGTCTTCTTTCCACCTCCCCACAACGCGCACTGGGCAGGGATTGATCCCTATATGCTGAACTTACCACAGAATGCTCTCCCTGCCCACATATTTCCCCCCAAGTATAGTCTCTGTCCTTCAAGAGAGGCGTGAATAGGCATCTGTCAGGCCAGCATGACGTTCGCAACCCTCGCGTACAACCGAATGTCCATGAGCGTCATTGGACACCTTCGGGAGGCTCGACGACACATGCGCTTTATATAAAAAAAAAAGATGTTACAAAATGTTTATTATACTAAGTTGTCTCTGTTATCTTTACAAAACTGTCGTAACATAATTAGCGTTTCGTGACCTTGCGGGATTTTCTATTTTTGATGTCATTTTCGCCTGTCATGTGACAAGGCCGGACAAAAGTAGTAAAGCTGGTATGAATATAAAGTGCGGATAAGACTAGCGGCGAACGCTTAGCGTTACATAATGTCAACATGGACCGACAATGTGAACTTGTTATCAGTATCGGGTGAATGGTGGGTCAATATCACTCCATTTGCATGCAGTGCTACTGTCTTGAATCATACAGTTCGAATGTCTTGTGATAGATAATGTAGGTATGTTTTGTGGCTGAATTTATTCGCTCGTGTGACAAATGGTCTAACTCGAAAATCACAATTTACAGCAGAACAAGAACATTCTTGTGGTGGCGTGCCTTGGGAGAGGCCTATGTCCAGCAGTGGACCGATACAGGCTGATGATGATGAAGAACATTCTTTGGTTTAGTTTAATTTTTCTTGTGCGTACCTACTATAATAATGTTATACGAGGGCTGCTATTTATGTATCCGGAATAACAAAAAGAAACAAACATCTATCATTAAATATGGTTTTATTGCTTTTCAAAATATTCGCCATGATGATCGATGCACGCATGCATACGCTGAAACATTTTACAATTTTTTTTACACCAATCGACACTAGCCTGTTTTTGTTCAATTCTCAAGTTGTGCTGGATCCAACGCGAACTTTTTTTTTTTTACAGCCAAATATTCGTGTAAAATCTTATGTGTGCTCGTCATACTTATGCCCAGGGACGTCTCTATCTCGCGATATGTAACATGACGATCTTTCATTATTAGTTCGCGCACAGCATCGAAATTTTGTGGTACAACAAAAGATTTAGGACGACCTTCTTTAAATTCGCCCGTGAGCATA
Organism: Nematopogon swammerdamellus; assembly: GCA_946902875.1. Classification (NCBI taxonomy): domain Eukaryota; kingdom Metazoa; phylum Arthropoda; class Insecta; order Lepidoptera; family Adelidae; genus Nematopogon; species Nematopogon swammerdamellus. Next base: position 902,615 of record OX336356.1, on the reverse strand, counting down.
CGACGTCCACGATTAAACTCACTAAACCAGTGATACACAGTGGTTTTCGATGCTGCTTTATCCCCAAAAGGCGAAGTGAGTTGATCCATGCATTGTTTTTGAGTTAACCCCACGCCGAAAATGGTAATAAATCATCGCACGAAAATTTTTTATTTTATTTTTTATTTTATTTTCGTTTATTTGGGAAATCAACAGCAGTTTTACAATAGGTGTGATTATGTATAGGTTGTACAATAGAAGCCAATTAAAGATTTCCACTGCTTAATCAATCAGATTATGTTGTGCCTTGCTACCTTACTGTAGGTAGATAGCTAATAAGTAACTCTGTGCACGTGTGAGGGTGTGTGTGTGTGTGTGTGTGTGTGTGTGTGTGTGTGTGTGTGTGTGTACAGGGTGTGTGTGTGTGTGTGTGTGTGTGAGGGTGTGCGTGTGTGAGAGGGTGTGTGTGTTATTTTGATGAGTTAAATCCATGGTGATGTTAAGACACGCAATTTTTAAAATGACGCCACAATGTAATAACAATTAACAATTAGATGAAACAAACTGTATTCTACAGCCAAAGAATTCCATTTTCAAATGTTGTAATTACTTTTTAAATATTGTTCATGTAAGTGGCCAGTTCCGGATTCATAAATAGCAGCCCCCGTATTAAATTAAACATTATCTTTTATTTTTTTGCATAACAAATAGCGGCCGCAAATATCTCCGACGGCTCCACGGAGTCGGAAGTCGCGCAGCATCCGCCGCGTAAGCAGAGGCGGACTTTCCTTAAGGCCGACTAGGCCCGGGCCTAGGGCGGCCAGATATTAGGGGCGGCCAATCTGTACCTGCTGCTGGAAGCAGTGAGCGCAGGTACACAATACTAAGGATGCCGGCCGGAGCAAGTGCGTGCGACGTGCGAGTGGTGAGCGCGGCGGCGGAGACGTGCGGACAAAATAATTTAGCTATGACGATAAAGTCAATATTGCCGCAAAACTTATAAAAAATACTTCTGCTATATGTAAAATAAACCGAGAATAAATTTCTGGCAGGTTGAACCGAACGCAATACTGATTTTCGTACAACTTCACATTTGTATCTATGCTGTAAACTTGAAAGGGGCGGCTGCATTGAATTGGGGCGGCTGGTACTAAATGGCCTAGGGCGGCTAAGGCTGCTAGTCCGCCTCTAAGGTAAGGGGTTAACAACGAGATTATAACGGGTGCACTCTAACTCTGACGGGAACAGGCAAGTATGCGCACTATACTCGCACCATGCTTCCACCAGAAGTGTTAAGAGACAAGAGTATGGATATAAGCGCAGCACACCCCGCTCTGTTCACATGTGAGTTAAGCGTTACACCCACCATCAAGTGTGAATTTGGAATTATTTACTAGGAGTACAGCAACGGAAAGGAGATGATAATACCTGACAGCGGATTTCGGAATGGACCCGTTGTTGTTGTTTTGGTTTGGGGTTGGCTCTAGGCCTGCAAACTAATCCCGCTTGGTTGGGGACCTTCGTGCAAAACCCCGCAGTCTCCAGCTACCCCAGCCAACCTATGTCTTCCATGAAAGCCACAAGTCGACCGGGGTGTCTGCAGTCCGCCGCCCTTAGTCGCCTTTTACGACATACACGGGGAGAGATGCAGTGGGGCTATTCTTTTAGAGTACCGGCCCCACACGGTACAATAGTAATGTTTTTGTGGTATATTACTAGGAGTACAGCAACAGAAAGGAGATGATAATACCTGACAGCGGATTTCGGAATGGACCCGTATAGCAGGACGCTAAGACCCCGGTACAGCCCGAGGAAGCCGTGGCTCTTCACAGTCTTCTTTACGCAGTCTACTATGCCCGTATACTTCTTAGTGCCACCTGGAATGTAACGTGAATGAATAAGTTGCATTTCATAGTGTCCTGGTAACTATTAGCAATGTGACAAACTGACTGGCCATTAGAGTAACATGTGCGCCCAAACCCAGTTGTGCATCGGTTTCTCCACCATAAAAATATAAAAATGTGCATATAATATTTTGATTACTATAATATTGTTGAATTGGGCACGCTCGCTCCGGGCACGTGGAAGCACCGACAAGTCTGCACACCAGCACATCTTTGAATGACCACGAATGAATTGAATGGCACGACCAAAGGGAAGCATCCACACGGCACCTAGTTCATCAGTGTTATGGTCTGACATCACGGATGTTGTAAGGTGATGTAGAGGATCATGTCAGTTTCCATAAAAAAAAAGTTAGTAATCCCCCAAGGGGTAATCTCCGTTATGGCATCTAACTTCTCGAAGGTGATGTTGGCTGGTCGGAGCATTTGCTTTGATCCCTCTGGCTCAGCCACCCATACCGAAAAAAGAACTCTATTGTGAAGCAAATAAAATTATCAAAGCAGACAGTTTATTCATGAACATGCATGTGCACAACCTTGCAGTAAGTCCTGCGTTGCTCCCACAGTTCAGAGATATAACGGCTAGATGAGCTGGCTTATTGCTGCCTTATGCACAGTTAGATAGATAGATAGATAGAAAATTCTTTATTGCTCCAGTAAACATTAAACAGTAACAAATACATTGGAAAATTTACATAAGGTGCAAAGGCGGACTTATCCCTTACAGAGATTTCTTACAGTCAACCTTTGGATGTTTGAGATTCGATAATATAGTGGAATGTAAGTAGGTAGTAGCAAAAGAGTTGCGTGACAATTGGAGATAAAAATAATAATAAGAATACTTATTAATACGTACATATAATTACATGCTAGTAAAATATAAGCCATACATGTTTAATACACATAAATTACTAAATATATAGAATATTATATACAAATAAATATACATATATACACCGTGGTCCAAAATAACGTTGACAAAATTTAAAAGATCATATTTCAAAAATGGAATGCGTTGCATTCCATTTTATTTTTGTCTATGGTTTTTTCATTCGTTGGCGATATTTTAATATTGTTTGTTGGCTAAAGAGTGTTAAAATATATTTATTACGCTATGTCAGAGCAGCGTGGAGCCATAATTTCATTGTATGAACGTGGAAAGCGGCAGTGTGAGATAGTGAACATTCTTGGTGTTCGTCGTCAGCTAGTTTCTTTGGCAATTAAACGCTATGTTGAGCTCGGCAACATCGGAGACCGTCCTGGGAGAGGACGTAAGCGCACTGTTCGAACTTCTAGGAACCAACACATTATCAAACAAAGATTAGTCCGGAATCCACAGACAAAGGTGAGAAAAATGTCGCGAGACATGGGGATAAGTCGCTCGACCGTGCAGCGTATAGTGAAATATGATCTCCATTTGGTACCATACAAACTCAGAAAAGCGCAATTGCTTACAGAGAAAGACAAAAAAGTTCGCCTTGAGAGATGTCGTTTGCTTAAACAACGCTCCGCTGCTTCGAATTGGAAAAATATCGATATATCGATAATATATCGAATATTCGATAGAACAAGCCCATAATCACCGAAATGACAGGATCTGGTCTTCCACTCGTCCTGGAGCTGCTGCAGTTATTCCACGTCGCCAAAACGCGAAAACAGTTATGGTTTGGGGTGCAATTTGCGCCACTGGCAAAACTCCCCTCGTTTTTGTAGAAAAAGGTATCAAAATTAACCAAGAAAATTATCGACGAGACATGAATGAATCTGTGGTTCTTCCTTGGAGTCAACAGCACTTTGGTAACCATCCATGGATATTCCAACAAGACTCTGCTCCAGCTCACAGGGCCTTAAGTGTTCAACAGTGGTGCAAAAGCAATTTCCCTGATTTCATCAGCTCAAAAGAATGGCCACCCTACTCGCCTGATCTGAATCCCATGGATTACAGTTTATGGTCAATGTTAGAGGCAAGGACCTGTACTACACCTCATAGAACTGTTGATGACCTGAAGGCTTCTCTTACACGCAAGTGGGACAAAATATCTGTTGAGGAGGTGCGGAAAATTGTGGAAAATTTTACCAAGCGTTTGACTCTTTGTATTCGCGCTAAAGGAGGTTATTTTGAAGACAAATAGGAATTCTTGTATAAAATAAGTTGTATTTTTATAATTTATAAATTAATTTAATTCAAGTTTAAAGGTAATAAAATTATTTCAAAAATCACTTGTCAACGTTATTTTGGGCCACCCTGTACATACTTGTCCATCCAGGTAAGTATGAAGCAAAAGTGGTTTTTGTTTTTTAAGTTTTTACTTCACATTGACGGAGATAATACAGTTTTAGGTGTTTTTTGAATAAGGGAAGCGATTTACAATGTCGGATAAAGTGTGGTAGTGAATTCCACAGTCGAGCTGCGTGAACAGAAAATGAGTTGGTATAAAAACCAGTTTTATGAGAGGAGATAGCTAAAATATTGTCATGACTAGACCGAAGTGGGACACCGTGAGAAGATAGGTTCTGAAAACGGGAAGATAGATACTCGGGAGCAGAGGGGTTGTTAAGACAAGAGTAAAGAAGACTAAGGATGTGGGAATTCCTGCGGTAACGGATTGGGAGCCATTTGAGACGTCTGCGATATTCTGAAACATGGTCGTACTTGCGTAGTCCGAAAATGAATCGTATACACATGTTTTGCAGACGCTCAAGCTTATCCAGGAGTTCCTCAGTAACGTCCAGGTAACATACATCTGCATAATCAAGAATGGGGAGAAGCAACGATTGTGCTAGAATTGTCTTTGTAGTGGTCGGAAGAAGGTTCTGAAGCCGTCTCAGGGAGTGCGCACAGTTATCAATCACTTATCGCAGAGGATGTCGACATTGACTGTACGCGCTCTCATTGGTTGTAGATGTCGACATGCCATCGCTGAGTAGTAGATTAGTACATTTTCTTTTATGTAAACCAACATGGGTGGCTTTGCCGACAGACCGATGGTGCAGTCGAGGGAGCCAAAAACTCCTCTCCTCGCGAAACCACGCTCAGTTAGGTGCCATGCCAGCAAATTTGCGGACTGTTGCTAGCCTGTCAAGCCCGTTAATACGACGGAGACACCCAGGTCAAAGGATTCTGGAAACACACTCGCTGGAAGACAGTTCCACACCCCAGCGGTGCAACAAAGAAACGATTTAGAGAAACGATGGGTTCTCAAAAGCCCAATGTTACGGCCACCGTTCTGTCTGTCCCCATACGGAGCGCTCGGCTGATCATCAAGCCATGAATTCTGTGATCTGTGTTTGTTACACATGCTTATTGCACTCAAGGAGATAATAAATTGTGGCGTGTGGTCTTAACGAGGATATATTGCCCTACAATGCGCGTTGCATGTGTTTTTATTAGGATTCCGTATCTGTCGTACAGGACCCTATACTAAGCCTACGCCGTCTGTCTGTCTGTCCATCTGTCCGAGTTGAAATTTTCTCAGAATATGTGTCATTATGGCCGATATAACAACAAATAATAAAAAAAATAAGAAAAAGTAAAAATTCACGGGATCCCCATAAAAGAAACTAAAAAGTGTATGCCATCTACTGAAAAGATTATGAAGCATTTTAACTAATACATCGATGGCGTGAGTGGCGCTGACCATGACTTCGCTATATGAAATCCTCAGTGCGCGAGTTTGACTCGCACTTGGCCGGTTTTTTACCTACGCTATTCACTATAACAACCTCTGTGTGACCAGCCTTTAAAGGAAACATTCAGACGGTGCATGTACTTCGGCACATATATATGAACAGTGTGTCCTCCCGGTTATGACGTTTCGGCACATATATATGAACAGTGTGTCCTCCCGGTTATGACGTATGGGTGTGAAACGTGGACTCTGATGGTCGCTGTTCTCCAGTTCAAAGGTTGAAAGTTGCCCAGTGAGCAATGAAGCGAGCCACGCTGGTAATATCGATACGCGATATGGTACGTAACGAGGCAATCCGCCGACGCATGAAAGTAGTCGATATTTGACACCGGGTGGCTAAGCTCAAGAGGCAGTCGGCTGGGCACGTTAGCCGAAGAGACGACGACTGTTGAAGTGACCGTGTCCTACACTGGCGGCCGTGGACAGGAAAACGGAGTGTGGGAAGACCACCCGCCATGTGGGACGACGACATCAAGTACGCCGTACGCGGAAAGCAGTGTTTCCGTACCGCTGATGGCCGGCAGGACTGGAGGAGAATTGGAGAGGCGTATGTCCAGCAGTGGACGCTTACACGCTGACTGACTGATGTACGTCTGACTTCATTACTCGTCGCCCTCTTTGCTCCATATTATATTGCTGCTCACACAACGTTCACTCTATAGGTTTTGCGCATGTAAATATACCGCTTGCTTTTTTCCCCTTTGTATGTAAGCTTTAACTCATTTGTTGTTTCGTAATACGGCTAAAGTCCTAAACCGAATGTTAAGAAGAAGAAAAACTGGCCAAGTGCGAGTCAGAACCGCGGACCGAGGGTCCAGTTCCACCACTTCAACTTTGAAAAAAAAAACATGTTTGGGGACCCCCCTTAATCTTTTACTTTGGTTTTTTTATATATTTGTTAGGATATGTGCCATAATAACACATATTCTGTAAAAATTTCAACCGGCTACCTATTATTATGATTCAAAAGATAGTCATTTAAAAGTAGGACAGCAGACGGACGTCGTAGGCTTAGTAATAGGCTTCCGTACCCATACGGTACGGAAATCTAAAAAACTATTTAAAAAAATATAAAAACCACCTTCAAAAATGTATGATAAAAAAAAATCAAACCCTAGAGTTGAAGGCAGTCGGTTATTTTTGCTTGCTTTAGCACCGCCTTCAACTCTAGGGTTTGATTTTTCTTATTTCATAGATTTTTAAAGCCGGTTTTTATATTTTTTTAAATAGTTGTTTATTTCACAGTGTTTTTTAGTAATTTTTTGCTATTAATGTAATCGGCGGAATCGCTCGGGCTTCGGCCTCGCGATTCCGCCTCGCTTCCCCATCCGATCTTGACCAAATTAAAATGGGACCACACGGCACGGGAAGCACAAGCTTTCAAATAAAAAAAAAGAATCATCAAAATCGGTTCAACCAGTCGAAAGTTATGAGGGGACAAATATAAAAAAAAATATACAGTCGAATTGATAACCACCTCCTTTTTTTGAAGTCGGTTAAAAATAAAGTCTTTTATAGACACCGGTCGGTGTGTAACATAAAGTTGATCGCGATAACGTGCATTGGATAACTCCAGATAGCAACAACCCGTATCTATTTTATCAGTTTTTCTATTCAATCTGCCCCCTTTTTTTCGTTACTCACACTTTTGATTACCTACTTCTCTATGGAGAAACAACTTGATTTTGAGCATCGCTGCAAAACAACACCAAGTATTAGGTAGGGTAGGGTGGGGCTAGGGTGGGGCTATCTCGCCGGTGTTATCACTCCAGATAGCAACAACCCGTATCTATTTTATCAGTTTTTCTATTCAATCTGCCCCCCTTTTTTTCATTACTCACACTTTTGATTACCTACTTCTCTATGGAGAAACAACTTGATTTTGAGCATCGCTGCAAAACAACACCAAGTATTAGGTAGGGTAGGGTGGGGCTAGGGTGGGGCTATCTCGCCGGTGTTATCACTCCAGATAGCAACAACCCGTATCTATTTTATCAGTTTTTCTATTCAATCTGCCCCCTTTTTTTCATTACTCACACTTTTGATTACCTACTTCTCTATGGAGAAACAACTTGATTTTGAGCATCGCTGCAAAACAACACCAAGTATTAGGTAGGGTAGGGTGGGGCTATCTCGCCGGTGGGGCAATTCCGCCAGCAACCCGTTTTTTGTCATTTGAATGGTTGTAACTTTTTGTTTTCTAAGATAATGACATTGAACTTTTTTTCAATGAATACAAAACCTTATTTATTCCAAATTAGAAGTAATTATAACTTGAGATAGGTTTAGTTTTTTTAAATAAATTAATCTGAATGTGCAAAAATAAAAATAAAAAAGAGGCAAGTTTAACGGGTTATTTCTGACATTTAAAGTTATTTTTTTTGTGTAAATGTTGTGAAACTATTATAATTACTTCAGAATACAATATATCGAAGGTTGCATGTCATCATTTTAATTATTTTTTTCTACCCTCACTTACATAGCCCCGCCGTGGGAGTATTTCGCCGATATTGAAAACTCGGGATTTTATCAGAATCAGTATTACTGAGGCTAGACATAATTATGCATATGACCAGTAAAGTTCCAAAGGTAAATGCAACTCAAAAACGAGACCGGCGGAATTGCCCCACCGTGCGGCCACCGGCATTGACAGCCCTTTGTTTTTAATTTATTAAAAATATAAAGAGTTCACTAATATTTTTTTTTTTGCTGCAATTGAATAGCCAAAGAGCCATTTGGAGAATAAAATAATTAAACTACGTAAAAGTTGACAATGCAAGAAATGGCATCCAAAATACATGAATTTTCGGCGAAAAAGCCCCCTCCCTTACTTATTTATTTTAAAAAATAAAATAAGTATATCTTTTTTAAACCAATTATGAAAAATCTTGTAAACACGAAACGAGGCAAGTTGATCTTAAAGAGTGGTACAAAATGCTGCATTCAAGGCCTCTTTTCATTTTAACATTTAAACACCGAATGTGAAGTGTAGAATTTCATAAAGCTACGTAACATAAATCTCTCATTGAAAAATAAAAAAGAAAACATGAAAGCCTTTAACATACAATATGTTCTTACAAAGTGGACTTTAGCTATCAGCTTCAATGACAAGAGCAGTTTATAAACTGAGGATCAAGGTACAGAGTTCACCAAGTATTGATACTGTGAACATAATCTTATCAGTCAACATCTACACTAATACATGCAAATATAAAGTCGAATATCAATACACACATACGTAAAGACAGGTTCTAATACACACACAACACACACACACATAACGACAACATTCACCATTACGAAGAGCTAAGACGTGGGTATATTGATACGACCCTGAAGATTTAAATATAGAATGGAGAATTCACATTTCTTGACTAAAAAAACCTACCAGCTCACGTTAGAGGAAGATCTATGAATACCGTAAATTATTTATTTTCAATAGTTTTATGTAACTGAAAAAATTTTTCAAACAATAATTTTATACCTACATATTTTCAATACGGTGTGGAGCATGCACGTAAAAATAATAGCCCCACTGCACCCCCCTCCGTGCATGCCATAAAATGCGACTGCTACAACTAAGAGATAAGGACAAGATGCCGTGCTAAAGGGCGACGGGAAAGCCACCTCTCATCTTGGCACGATCCTTCCACCGAGTCATGCAGCATATGGATTCAGTATAGTCGGCACATTTGTGCCTTACGTGTTGCTTGATAGTTATCAGATTCCGAATTTATTTATCTTGTCTGAATTACTTTTCGAAACGTGGTGGTCGGTGTTGTGATGTAATTTACCAGAGCCCTTGCAGCACAACACCGATTACTCTGCTTACCCCGATTGTCATGATACAACGTGTGGTAGGTATGTATGTGTACATTTTCAATAAATGTTGCAAATTAGATTCCAACCTGATTCCAAACTTGTTTATGAGACTTGTCATATTAGGAGCGCATGAGGTAACAGAAGATCGTTAATTATAATATCACTTCCATAAAGTCGTGATCTAAATATTAGAACCTTGATACATATGGAAAAGTTTCCGTAAATAACTAGCAGGCAATTACTAGTTGCCTAATTAATGGTATTATTACATCCGTCAAGTGTGATTGTAGAGAGTTTTGGTGAAACCTTATAACATTTTCATTAAATTGGTACAGCCAGTTAAATAGTGGAAATATGCAGACAGAACCTTTTTTTTAATACACTTTATGCCACTTAATGTGTGGCAAGGGTGGCCTTATCGCCTTAGGCAATTTCCTCCAGTCAACCCAGTGGATCTACATTTTTACATGGAATTCGAACCATGGAGCAGTGGGTGAAGGTATGCACATAATTTTTTTTTCAAATCAGAAAAACTCATTGGTACACGCCGGTTGGATTTCAAGCTCGGACCTCTTGTAAGGGAAGCCGATGCCGAGATCGGATCTCTATAGAAAGAGGCGGGTTTAGTAGAAGATTGCTGGTAGCTGGGAATGGTAGGTGAGGGTCTAAGGAAATTATTAGCAAAAAGAATTTTTTGCCGGAGACTTATACTTTTGGAGAATTTTTTTTAAACATATCCAAATATTAGTGAAATTTTAAATTTAGTACAAAATTCACCGCTCCGACATAACCTGTCAGTATGGCTATTCCCTAGAGTTTTTTTTATAAGCCGGAGGCGCGGAGGGAGTGCGGCCCCCGTCCGCTTTGTTACGCAAAGACAGAGGGGCTGCACTTGCCGTAGCGCCGGAGAAGAGGAAATCCTAAGTTTTTTTTATATTTTATTTTTTGTGTAGTAAACTGATAAGTACCGAAAAATTAATAATTATATCTCCAATGAAGGGGGGGGGGGGGGGGGGAGTATTCAGGAGATACTTATTCCCCCCCCCCCCCCACCTCTTAGCATATCTTCCCCTCCTATAGCACGTCTCCTATACTCTCTGAGTCCTTTACGTTTTTCCTCCCCCCACTTACTCCTTTCCCATCCGCGGGGGGGGGGGGGGTATTATACCCCAAACGAACCCCCTCCACCCCTAGTCCCTCACTTCCCCCGCCACCCGCCTCTTTCTACAGCACATCCCCGAGACCACTCGACCACCCACCGAACTCGTCCTGTCACATCACTTTATACATGAAATCTCACATGGTTGGTTACACCACCCCTACTACAACCGTGATTTCAGCCCTGAACATGTGTCACGTGTCAACATCTTTGGTTGTGCCGGCTACACTGAAGTGGGTGGAAAACATGAAAATATTGATAGCCATTTGGACCCATTTTGTTTCATCACCAAGCATAGCCGGAAGCTGTAATTTTTGAAATGAAATAAAAATGATAGGTCAATTAGCTACGATTTTGGTTCAAGAAGTGGCCTATCTATAGCATACGAAAAGTCTTCAAGTTTAAAATTCTGTTTTTGCTATAAAGGTGTCAGCGGCGATTCCTTTAAGTTGGCTAGGTTGGCGCCGCCAAACCAAATAAAATGAATGCCAGCATTAATATCGAAGTATTAAGCAAAAACAAATGCGAAAAAATATCGAGGTTATATTATTTTTATTACATAACCCACGATAAATAAGCTAAAACGTCAATCCCGTTACATAATTTGAAATTTGATGTGTCGTCATTCGTCGCGCGCGTCACACGCGGGCGACGAATGACGACACATCAAGGCATTCATTGGCCGGTTGGCTACATTTGAAGCGCCATCGTATTCCATACAAGCGGCCGATGTCCCCCCGTCCAGCGCGCACCCGCTGATAAGCTATTCGAGTTGGCGCAGCCGGGAACGCATTTAGCGACTAGCGAGCTAAGCAGTAGGCTAGGTGAGTTGTGCGTGCGTGTGTGTGCACGCTGCTGCGGCAGCGTATGCGTGACTGCTTTGTAAACAAAATCTCGCGAGTTGATAGCTGCATATATTCCGTTTTGTAGGTATGGACCTGTTGTGGATGAATCTTGTGCGGTGTTTAACTCCAGTGCGAAATCTATAATAGAAGATCTTTTCGAAAAACCATTCTCAACGAGGACATTTTCTGAAAAAACGTAGAATTGTTCAAAACGGTTGCCCTTGCCCAAGTTTGTCGAATTTGAAGTCTGTACATAAAGACAGCAAAAGGGAATTATTATGGTCTTTCAGTTTTTGAACTCATTGTGGTAGAAATAATTAACGCGTAAGTTATGAAATCATGCAAAAAAAATCCTTAGCCATAGCCAACCCACTACTCAGCACCAGGAGTCGCTACTGAAAGGTGTCACTTGACACAAAATAATTTACCTAGACAAGTAACTACTTATTATATATTTAGGTATTATGTATTATATAAACTGTAATTCATATGTATTGAATTTATGGTTTTATGTATTTAATTTAATTTATAATTTGCGATTTCTACATTTAATTAACTAGTATGTACTTATATGTAGTGTATATTATAGTTTATCATAGTTATTTTCCATATATTATATTATACATTACAACACTCAAGTCTTTTGGTACTACCTACTTATATCTCACAACATAGGACTCTCAAACATCCAAAGGTTGACTGGGAGAAATCCCTGCAGAGGCGGACTTTCCATATAGGCCGACTAGGCCCGGGCCTAGGGCGGCCAGATATTAGGGGCGGCCAATCTGTACCTGCTGCTGGAAGCAGTGAGCGCAGGTACAGAATAGAAAGGGTGCCGGCCGGAGCAAGTGTGTGCGACGTGCGGGAGTGGTGAGCGCGGCGGAGGTGATGACGCACTATTTACGCGGAAAAAATAATTTTGCTATGACTATAAGGTCAATATTGACGCAAAACTTGTAAAAAATACTTTTACTATATGTAAAATAAGCCGAGAAATACCTAATATATTTTTGGCAGGTTGAACCGAACGCAATACTGATTTTCATACAACTTCACATTTGTATCTATGCTGTAAACTTGAAAGGGGCGGCTGCATTGAATTGGGGCGGCTGGTACTAAACGGCCTAGGGCGGCTAAGGCTGCTAGTCCGCCTCTGAATCCCTGTAAGGGATAAGTCCGCCTTTGCCCCTCATGTAAATTACGTTTGTTACTGTTAAATTTTTTGGAGCAATAAAGTATTTCTATCTATCTATCTATCTACATATTTATGGAACATATTATTATGTTTTCTGTGTCCGATGACTAGGCGAACTTTACTAAATCCTACTCTAAAATAAGCATATTCTCAAGGTTTATAGTTATCTAGAAGTACCTACACTATATATGTACCTATACATAAGAGACGTGCAATGTACCTTTTTCATCGAGTTGAAGCTGGGTCTTCACGTATTCCGTAGGGAAGGTGATGCAGATCTCAATGCCACCGGTGATACCGCCGGCCACCACCCCTTTGAGGCCGATCGAGCCGCCCCCGCCGGCCGCCGCGGCAGCCCCCGTCTCCGACATCCATGGCCGCCGGAACGGGTTCTTGAACACACGCGCGTCACCCATGTTTTGCTGGTAGGTACCTTCTCACACACGCGACGGGCGAACGCCGCCGGCACGAACACTCTGCGACCGCGACAGCAAGCACACACGCACACACAACCGGCGGGCGGCGACGGCGCGCTCGATAAAATAAATGAAATAAATAAATAGACCGTTTGTTATTTTAGAGAGGAGGGAGAGCTAGAGAACCATCAAGTTGGCTAACCTGAGCTCTGTGCTGCCATAATTGGTTCGTACTATTTCCCTGTACGAAATATTTGAATAATATTTTTAGAATAGAATAGAATAGATATTCTTTATTGCTAATAAATTGAAAGAAGAACAGTACACGACAAGAAATAAGAAATACAGGAGTGCGCAAAGGTGGACTTATCACTACAAGTAATTTCTTTCAGTCAACCTTTGGGTGATGGATGAGGAATAACATACAGAGAAAGAAGTATAGGTAGTGCAGGCGAAAGGGAGGAGGAACACGTGTTTTATTTTTATGAATATATCTACATGTAAAGCCGCGTACAGACCTAGCGAGCGAGAGCGCGCGAATGCCAACAAGCGAGACCGCGCGAACAGGTCTGGACGGTACAGCGACGCTAGCGAATGCGAAGGCGCGCACTTAATTGCGTTCGGCCGTGCTCCGGAATCAGCCGTTCGGCCGTGCGCAGTGTGGACGGTGTTTGCTTGCAGTCGCACTTGCGCGCGCGCTCCGAGCTGTTGAGTTCTTATACCTATGTACCTTTTTGAGTTTTGCTAAACAACGTACTAACCGCGAACACTAACGCGCGAGAGCGCGCGAACGATTGCGAATCAGTGTGGCCGTAACAGCGATAGCAAACGATGGTGAGCGAGTGTTCGCTTGCCATCGGCGATGGGCATTCGCTGGGCCTCGCCGGCTCTCGCTCGCTAGGTCTGTACGCGGTTTAACATACATACATATTTATACAATACATAAAATATCATCATCATCATATCACACACGCTGAATCCCGACAATCTGGGTAAGCAGAGTAATCGGTGTTGTGCAGCTAGAACTCTGGTAAATTACAGCACAGCACCGACCACCACGTTTCGCAAAGTATTAAAACAAGATTCAATCGATCAAGCAGCAAGTAAGACACGAAGATCCACCTGCTGCATGACTCAGTAGAAGTACCGTGCCAAGGCGAGAGGTGGCGAGCCTGTCGCCCTTTAGCACGGCATCTTGTCCTTATCCCTTAGTCGTCCTTTACGACATGCATGGGGAGAGATGCAGTGGGGCTATTCTTTTTAAGTACCGGCCCCACACGGTACATAAAATACAAACAGCAATTATACATACCTATATACACATGTATAGATTTTATATACTACATACAAATAATACATACTTTACTATACTAATCCACAAGTGAATACGAAATAGGCAAAATTAAGGTACCTAGTATTTCTAGTATTTATCAATATATTCATAACATTAGTTCTAATGATTACGCACAGTTCTTCTGTAGCATACAAATTTGTATATCGTAGCTCGCTAGACATGGTAATCCCGGATCTCGATAGTACAACAGGTACTTATACATAATTTCCACTACCACGCGTAAAATATTACTAGCAAGTAACCCTTTTTAGGACCGTAGTACTAGTGACAGCAAGTGGTGCCAACCTAGCGGAACATACAATGACATGTCACATGTGTCAGAGGTAAAATAACTGTCAGCGTCATAAACTTCTTTTACGAGTGTCTCTTTGTAGTAACAACCTGACTAGTATTATATTCTTTGGCTGACGCTGCTGGAAAAAAAATTGCCATGCTACGCACGCGCTTGCCTTGCCACGCACAACAACAACAACAACCACAACGCATATTATAACGAAAGTCGAGAAGCGAAGCAAGTTCGTCGTTCATGGTACAGAATGGTGTATAGATAAGGTGTGTGTTGACATTTTTTTTTATGTAAACCAAAATGGGTGGCTGTGTCGAGAGACCAATGGTACAGTCGACAGAGCCAAAAACCCCTCTCCTCGCGAAACCACGCTCAGTGAGGCGCCATGCCAGCAGATTTGCGGACTGTTGCTAGGCTGTCTAGCCCGTTGATACGACGTTTGAAAACACCCAGGTTAAAGGATTCGGGAAACACACTCGCCGGGAGACAGTTCCACACCCTAGCGGTGCGCCAAAGAAACGATTTTGAGAACCGATGGGTTCTCAAAAGCTCAATGTCAACAACAAAAGGGTGCTCAGTTTCTCTGCGGCGAGTGCTCGCCATTTTGTATGAAGTTTTTTTCGTGAAGTTGAATTTTTTTATTTTTGGCCCCAGTTTTGATTTCCTCGGCTAAGACTTTTCTAGTTTTTGTGGTTCTTTATGTTCCTGTATTTTTTTTTACGAGGTTCAATTCAACAAATGCAAATTAGAAGATGAATGAAAAAAACAAGACATGGCTAAGCGGCCACACTACCCGTGCCTTTTCGTAGAAAAAAAAGTAAACTGTCAGGTTGTTACTACAAAGAGACACTCGCCCGTCTACTGGCTGTCTTTTGTTTGTTACTGTCAGCTGTCACTTTTGTAAATTTTTTTTTTAGCGAGTTTATCTACGGGTATTTACCACACATTTAAAAATAAGGAGAGTTTCACATGTTAACAGCAGTTCATTTTCAATGCTCATCAGGAATATCTGGAAGAAAATTCAAGTAAGGTGTTTTCAATTGCAAATTTTTATAAGTTTTTATTTTTTCTTTCAAAACAGAAAAATTGCTTACGCCCCAAAGCGTGTAACCAAATGATAGTATTGTGCATCGTATTGTGAGCAGATTGGGCGATGGAGGAGCAGATAGAGAGTGTGTGCGCGTTGCTGCGACGCTCGGTGCCGCGCGACTGCGTCGCCAGCGTGTCCGACGAGCTCAAGAAGGACTTCGTGTTCGCCAAGAAGCGAGCGCGCCGCTCCAGGCAGCGCCGCGCGCGCGCCGGCTGCATCAGCCGCAGCGAGAGACGCGCGCTCGGCTTCTATCACTTCTCACGCACCTCTATTAGGTGCGTCAATGTTATTGTGTGCTCGCACACAAATGAAATACAATTATGTTTACATAGGTATATAATAAAGTTTTTTTTAAACTCATCATCAGCCTGTATCGGTCCACTGCTGGGCATAGGCCTTTCCCAAGGCACGCCACCACACGCGGTCTTGCGTTCTTCTCATCCATCCACTCCCGGCTACCTTTCTTAGGTCATCTGTCCACCTAGTCGGGGGACGTACCACGCTACGTTTGCTTGTACGTGACCTCCATTCGAGCACCCGTCTACCCCATCGGTTGTCGGCAGACCTGTCGTATCGTGTCGAGTTGGACACGAACGCAGCCCGGTGCACAGGAATCAAGCGAGCGTGCGCGCCCTGTGTACGACGCCGCGCGTGCTCGGTTAAACTCGGCTCAGCCTAGCTGGCCCGTTTCGTGTTCGTGTCACGCACGACACGAGCCAGCCCGCTGTACACGAGACGGAAGTTATTATATTATGCCACAAGTGGGCCTGGGCCACGGCCTGGGCCATGATTTAGCAATGATATTGTATTACCGTGTGGGGCCGGTACTTAAAAAGAATAACCCCACTGCATCTCTACCCGTGCATGTCGTAAAAGGCGACTAAGGGATAAGGACAAGATGCCGTGCTAAAGGGCGACAGGCTCGCCACCTCTCACCTTGGCACGGTACTTTCACCGAGTCATACAGCAGGTGGGTCTTCGTGCCTTAATTGCTGCTTGATAGATAAATCTTGTCCGAATACTTTGCGAAACGTGGTGGTCGGTGTTGTGTTCTAATTTACCAGAGATCTTGCAGCACAACACTGATTACTCTGCTACCCCGATTTACGGGATTCAGCGTGCGTGATATGTATATGTATGTATGTATTGTTTTAAGAATCGTGTGTTAATAATTATTCATTATTAAATATTACATATGGACTGTACAGGCAGGTAGAAGGTGAACACTTATTGCCTTCAGGTAGGTAGTTAACTGTATGTAACGTTAAACTCTTTACACAGTTAAGTATAGGTTTCGTCGTTTTCATTCGCAATTAACTGAACACACAAACTAACATTTATGTACCTGCATACATACCTACTTAAACTTAAATTGCAAGTTCAATAAAAGCTTGCAATAATATTAAAAATACGAAATTCGATCAATTATCTTTGATTCCATGTCTAATGCGTAATGCCCATACCTCTGTCTCTCTTTCTCCTATTTGGCGGTATCGCTATTTAAATCAAACGTTGTGACGGAGCGCGTCGCCGATAGCCATTGGTCGGCGGCACGCGGCGGCAGATCAAACGTATTGACGCGTCACATGCCGCCTCGCGCCGCGCGGCTAGGCTAGCGAGCGACAAAGAGCGAGTGAAGTGACACAGAATAGAGTAAAATCTACAGAAATTCTTTATTGCTCCTAGAAACATACATCAATAATAAGTAAAAACAACAATTACATGAGGTGCAAAGGCGGACTTATCCCTAAAAGAGATTTCTTACAGTCAACCTTTGGATGTTTGAGAGTCGATTAATATAGTGGAATGTAAGTAGGTAGTAGCAAAAGAATTGAGCGTGAGAATTGAATATAAAATAATAATAAGAATACTTATTAATAAATAATAATACATATAAATACATCCTAGTTAAATAAAAGCAATATAAATATATACCTACATATAAATCACTAAATAAATATCTAAAATATAATACACCAATAAATAAATATATAAATATATATACTTGTCCATCCAGGTACGAAACAAAAGTATTTTTTTTTAATGTTTTCACTTCACACTGTCGGATTAGCAAAGTATTCCGACAAGATAACTATCAAGCAGCAAGTGAGGCACGAAAACCCACCCGCTGCATGACTCGGTGGAAGGACCGTGCCAAGGTGAGAGGGGGCTAGCCTGTCGCCCTTTAGCACGGCATCTTGTCCTTATCCCTTAGTCGCCTTTTACGACATGCACGGGGAGAGATGCAGTGGAGCTATTCTTTTAAAGTACCTACCGGCCCCATACAGACACGAAAAAAATATGTTTGTGTGAGAAATGTATGTAAGTACCTATAACCACATCAGCGATCCGTCGACACGGTTCGTGCCGATCGTGTTGCCCAAGCTTCAGGCTGGCCTAGCTAGCCTGGAAACACGATCGTAGTCGGAATATTTCAGACAGAACGAACCGTGTTCAGGCTGTGTCCGAAATTGTCGTGTACAACTTCGTAAATTAAGCTGACAAGACAGGCAGGGCTGCAGTCTAGTGTAGCCAGACTAATCCCAAAACAAAAGAGTTTCTTTTGTTTCTTTGACATCTTATTCCTAATTATAGGAAAAATTTTGCGTTGGGCTGACATTGTATAAGTAAGAAATAAATAAAGAAATCCTAAAAATTCTTGTAGGTGCGCGCGCACATAATCACATCAGCATGCCGTCAACACGGTTCGTGCTTATCGTGTCGACCGGGCGTCGGGCTGGCCTAGCTAGCACGGAAACACGATCGTGCTCGGAACATTTCGGCTTGCACGCACCGTGTTCGGGCTGTACCCGAAACTGTCGTGCGCGATTTCGTGCCGCAAACCGACACGACAGACACCTCTGGTTGTCGGGTCTACGACAGATGTGCCCAGCCCACTGCCACTTCAGCTTGTTATTTTCTTAGCAATGTCGACTACCATAGGTCCTTGACGTATCACGTCATTACGGATTTTATGGGTCAAAGAAATGCTGATCATTCCTCTTTCCATAGCTCGCTGAGCGAATTTAAATTTGTGAACCAGGCTCATCGTGTAAAACTGCAGAGTATTATTACACCGCCGGCTGCAATCAGTATCCGTATAGGTTTTGGTCTAGTGCTATTTTCAGTTAATTTTTCTTATTGGAACGAGGGAGCACTTTAGATACACAATTAAACCTTTCCATTGACATGAAACACACATACAAATCCCGCACTCAAAAATATGTTCCGACACCTTTTTTTTTAATTGTCCTCATTTTCTTAATTTTTTGGGAATAACATTAATGGCTTTGTACGTTAATTGTTCGGTGTCTTAGTGGCAGCGTTTTTCAAGTAAAATTTGGTTTTTGCAAGTTATTGAATTCCATAGCAGCTATTCAGTTGCCTTGTCCCCAAGAAGCCTCCACACCCGCTCCACCCGGTTACCATTACCTTATTATTTGTGTGGAATAAGCAGCGGAAGCTTTTGTGTTCATATCTACGCTCACTCAGTAGCGGATTCAGAAAGACCTCAAGAGAGGGGCGCATCATCATCGTCGTTGGTGTAGAAGTGCGCCAATGCTGGACGTATTCCTTGCACTCTACTCGCTACCTACGATCGCTCACACGACAGGGTTGGCGGCGTAATTATTTTGGTTTCCCTACATTAATTTTTTTCTCATTTCAGCCATGGGGGCACGCCCCCTGCGCCCCCCACCTGGATCCGCCACTAGGGGTTTGTCACTGGGGGTTTATTGTATATTTTTTGTGTAGTGCTTTTAAATGTTGTACCGTGTGGGGCCGGTACTTTAAAAGAATAGCCCCACTGCATCTCTCCCTGTGTATGTCGTAAAAGGCGACTAAGGGATATGACTCCCTTCTTATATTACTAGGTGGTAGGGTTTAACTCGCCCGGATTGGTACCACCGCACTGAATGAAAGGTCGGTCGAAACGGCTATGTAAATAGTTCGTGTTTTCCGTCCAGTTCAGTGTAGCCGGCACGACCGAAGGGAAGCACTGACGTGGCACCAAGTTCACCCAGTGTTATGGACTGACATCACGGATGTTGTAGGTGATGTAGCCAATCGTGTCAGTTTCCATAAAAAAAAAAATATATTTTATTTACCTTTACGTACCCAGGTACGAGGACGTCGCACCAATGAACTCCATCTGGACGGGGTACATGACGCGACTGTTGGATCTGGACGCGCGCTCACCGCCCGGCCCCTCCGACCGGGGCTGGGAAGCCTTCACACAGAGCGTATACCGCGCCGACTTACACGGCGCCGTGATGCGCGTGGTACGTTCACGTTGCCCCTCCTACGTAGGCAAGGCCGGCATATGCGTAATGGACACTCGTTGCACGTTCAAGCTTGTCTCGGAGGATAACACGCTCACGACGGTGCCGAAGAAGGAGAGCGTGTTTGAGCTGCAGCTACTCACGTGGAGGCTGCTGCTGTTTGGGAAACATCTGTGCGTGCGTCCGGCGGAGCGCTCCGTCAAGAAGATCAAGTGCCAGCAGCTACCGGACTTGTGAACTATGCACATTCTTATAAATCGGCTGAAAGATTTGGTAAACCAAGTTGGTGAAATTTTTGTCTCATATGGAAACGGACATGGTTGACTCCATCTCCTACTACTACCCCCGCAATGTTAGCCAATCGCACGTTGGTGAACTCAGTGCCAAGGTGGCATTCTGTTCCGCTTTCTGGAGATACCTCAACCTTCGCGGAAGACCTGCGGGGTTTCTGCCTTCCCACCATCAATATAGATAAATATCCCCTGACGTGCGTACGGCCCCGTGGGGGCGGTGTCATTTGCTGTGTCGGATGTGCGGCCCGCCCCCGCGGGGCGGCTCGGACGACTTCATACAAATAATTTATTGTAACGTGCAACATCCTTCTTAACTCTTCTAACGAATGTCTAGTAATTGATGAAAGAGTAGGCTACCTAAAAATACACACTTCTATGTGCTTGTCCTGTCAAATAATTTTATTATTGACAAGCGATCTTCAGTCGGTCTCTCTGTGTTCGCGGACGGTGACGTGTGCGCCTCGTGTTTTTAGTGGTTTCTTGTGGATTTTTTGGTGTTTTCTTTGTGAAAAACGATGGAAGGGTAAGTAATCTTCATTTACAATAGTTTCTCGGCGCTGAGGAACGATTTATTCGTAAAGTATCGTAATTTTGGTAACCCCCTAGGCAAAAACCGTTCCGAAAATTCTTGATTTTTTTAAACCAGTTTAATAATGATAGTATTAAACACATTACCAATGAAATTATAGAAAATTTTATGTACATTTGGAAAATAAAACCTTTTCATATACGTTTAAAAGAAAAAAGTCTAGAAATATCGCCAAAAACGCAGAGCGCACCCGATTTTGACCAAAATTTATTTTGGCCAAAATGGCGCCGCACTCAAGGGCTGACAGCTAATCGGGTCCGCTCGCACATGAGGGGATATTGTGAATCAATATGAACATAATAAAACAATATTTTTGGCACAGAGATATTTTTATTTTAGAATTAATGAAACCCTCTAAATACTACAATATGTTATTTTTATATGAAGACACAGTTTCCGCTTCATTTTCATGCAAAAAAAAACAGATATACAAAACAACAACCACTAAAGTAATAAGAACAATATGGATAATTATGATAGAACAGCGTGGCATTACCTATATAGCCTGATTTAACATACAACATACATAGCTTACATAAACAAGTTATTTCTTACGGTGGTGTAAACTTTAAGGACGGGCGCTTAGGACGCCTCGCACATGCTTGAAGATAATGGCACGCAACGGTAACGTCACGACCACTACGTACGGAAACATATGGAAACATGTGAACAGCGTACGCACTGACCTGCGATGGTAAAGTCATGCCGTCACTGTATTTCATAAATTGTGGTCTTCACTGCTGCCGTGTCGTGGACGTTGCCGTGCCATATCGTCTAGTGTGCGAGCAGCCTATGTATTTGTATGAAAGTGTGACACCCGAGATTGTTCTCTATAAGCCACAATAGAGCAAGAGACTTTTCAGCAACAGTTTAACAATTTAAAGTTGACTGTGCGCCTACCATGAACCTACTACCCAAAGGGACCGCGCACTGCTGTGAGAAGAAACGGTCAAAGCGAGAGGCACGTACTTTAGTCCTTTGTCCCTTTCTAGTGTTGACATTGATGACGATTCACCAGTTGTAAACTTATGTTCTCCTGGTACCTACCTACTTAAATAGATAGTTTATTTAAGTTTATGGCCCTGCGCAAACATAAAAAAAAACTAATCAGGGAAACATGTAATTGGCCATACTTTAGGCATAAAAAAATGAAATAAATAAAATAAAAAAAACATTAAAAATCGTATCTGAAATGAAAAGGGTGACCATACATTCATAAGTAGGTACATACAAGTTTGAAGTGATCGATGGCAAAGATTTTTTTTTATGGAAACTGACACGGTTGGATACATGACCTACAACATCCGTGATGTCAGTCCATAACACCGGGTGAACTAGGTGCCTTGTCTGTGTTTCCCCCGGGTACACTGAAAACACAAACTATTTACCGACCGACGTTTCATTCAGTGCGGTGGTACCAACAACCCGGGCGGGTTGAACCCTACCACGGTACCAGGAGAACATAAGTTTACAACTGGTGAATCATTAATGATGTCAACACTAGAAAGGGACAAAGGACTATAGATGGTGCCTCTCGCTCTCACAGCAGTGCGCGGTAGGTAGGTACCACGAGAACATAAGTTTACAACTGGTGAATCGTCATCAATGTCAACACTAGAAAGGGACAAAGGACTAAAGTACGTGCCTCTCGCTTTGACCGTTTCTTCTCACAGCATTACGCGGTCCCTTTGGGTAGTAGGTTCATGGCGCCTACCCACTTACTCTTTAAATGCAACAAGCTGGTTTTTTTTTTCATTGGAGCAATTGAATTTGAGTTTTGAAAGAAACCGGCCAAGCAGCATCTAAAACAGTCTTAGATTCCATATTTTCTCAATCATTTATACTGAAAATGACACTGACACATATACATAGTATAATTTACAAAATACCCTGCATTATGATTTCAAAAATTTTAATTTTAGATCACAGATCATAAGTATCAAAATTCACAGATACCATACGGTACCATGTTTTCCGTAACAAGCTACATGTGATAGCAGTAAAGGGCTGAGCTACAGATGAGAAAACTCTGCTATCAAAAGTACTATCATGTATTCAAGAACATGCATCGCCAGAATTCTACCAATTCACTTACAACAAATAGTGCTTCAGCCAATAAGAACTTGCAAACGTGTCGGCCTCCACCAAATGTACAAGTCTGGTCCGTTATTAGACGTTCCACCCATTCCTTTTCATCTGTTTACGGACATAGTATGTATAATGCGCGGGGCGGATCACGGCGTGTCGCCGCCGCAGCGGTTCGTCGGTGTTCTCCCTCGCACCCGCACCGTACTTGTATAGTGTATTCGCGTGGCGGGTCGCCCGCTGCGGCGACGACACGCCGAGATCCGTCCCGCGTAGTCTACAGTCCGTCCCACTTAGGTTTGCGACGCTGTGACACTAAGACAGTAGCATATTATCATTTATGCCTCAATGCCCTATCTATGAAACTTATTGTGAAACTGAACTCCAATAGTAAAATGAGTACTTATCTAAGTGAGTGCAAGTACCAGGAGCCCATATAATCTTGCACATGATCATTCACTGCCTTCACCCACCTTCTACTCTATTAAATAAAACACAGGTTATTACTTCTTTAACATCTGCCACAACATGTGACCTCCTGGTATCAACCCCAACATGCTATGTAATTAATTTGGAAATTTTATGGAATTTAATGTTTGTGCTTACGTAAATTTATAAAATGTTTGTCATACCAGTGCATGGTTAATATGGACAATAAACGAATACGAATACATTTTATTTCTTCAAGACCGTATGTGATCTAAGGTTATTTGGAACAAAAAACCTAAATAAATTTTTTCTCTACTGTGACCATTTTTTCATCAAAAGGAGTGGTGCTTGCAAACAACTGCTTGAAAAGCGGTAAGTCGAAGTGAAACAGATACAGGGTAAGCCTTAGGAATAGTGACGCAAGATAATTCCAAGGTGGAGTTAGTAATAGCGCATATTTACACTTGTTATCCGCACGAAAACTTTATATCCAGATAAAATATAATGACTTTTGTAAGAAAACTCATTTGGTTTTTAACTTGAAATAACCTGGAGAATTGGCCATTAAAATCCCTCAGTATCTTTATACACGGTGTATTTAAATATAAGAGCTTATCCACTGCAATAAAATTTCACTTCACATTCCATACCAAATTCACAGACATTGATTTGTTTATTTAACTACGTACATTTATAAGTAGGTATGTCTGCGATAAACTCGACGATGTCTGCATGTGATAAACTCGGCATCAGAAAGGCTGCACGAAAACTAGATAAGTGCTGAGATTACACAAAGAAAATCAATACCCTGCGAAATTTCTTGTCGATTCTTCTTCGTGGGTGTAATCGAACCGGATAGAACAAATTGTGACAAGTTCGAGTGCAGTTTAACTGCCATATGAATGATCAATAAACAATACAATACAATGATATCATGCATAAAAAAAGCTTCATCGTATCATCGCTTCACACTATAAATTGAATTAATTTGAATCACACCGAGTCACTCACAATCACCAGAGTAGATCTGACTGACACATTGACACAAAAGTTATGAAGCAACACTATGCAGTTCCATTTAAGGTTTTGAATGTAAGATACCCACCCATACTACACTTGCATGTACTATGCAAGAGCTTGTATGAAGACATTTTGTCTTCCGTCAAAACCGGCCGCTTAACTCAAGTGAAAAGGCCTTCCTTTGTTCTCCGTTTTGAGCCACGATCACTTGGAAGTCTCGGTCGGTATCGCGCTTGACCAAACCAGACTACCTCGTGTCCCGACAGACCCAGGTGTCTCGTTTGGTATCAGAAACGACCACTCGACCGAGGTCTTGGTCGGTATCGCACTTGACCAAACGTGACCACCTCGTGTCCCGACAGACCCAGATGTCTCGTTTGGTATCAGAAACAACCACTCGACCAAGGGGTCTTGGTCGGTATCACACTTCACCAAACGTGACCACCTCGTGTCCCGACAGACCCAGATGTCTCGTTTGGTATGAGAAACGACCACTCGACCAAGAGGTCTTGGTCGGTATCGCACTTGACCAAACCAGACTACGTCATGTCCCGACAGACCAAGATGTCTCGTTTGGTATCAGAAACGATCACTCGACCGAGAGGTTGTGGTCGTTATCGCACTTGACCAAACGTGACCACCTCGTGGCCCGACAGACCCAGATGTCTCGTCTGGTATCAGAAACGACCACTCGACCGAGAGGTCTTGGTTGGTATCGCACTTGACCAAACCAGATTACCTCATGTCCCGACAGACCAAGATGTCTCGTTTGGTATCAGAAACGATCACTCAACCGAGAGGTTGTGGTCGTTATTGCACTTAACCAAACGTGACCACCTCGTGTCCCGACAGACCTAGGTGTCACGTTTGGTATTAGAAACGATCGCTTGACCGAGACTAAATGTGCCACTGAACATAGCCAATGTCACATTACCACAGTGATACCACTGCACAGCGTGGGGTCCTCCAAAAATCACCAGTACTAGGCAGAACGAGCGGCCCTTCGACCAATTGGACAACAGACAAGTAAAAAACATTTGCATCTCATTAGCTGTACCACTGATACTACAAACCTAAAGATATAGGATCTCAGTACTAACCAGTGGGACAAATTTCTGAATTACATATATCCGAACCAGCCCGAGCGGACGGAATCTTCTTAAAAACAAAACGCAAATATGTTTTTTTTTTTTTTTTTTTATTATTGAAACTGACACGGTTGGTTACATCACCTACAACATCCGTGATGTCAGCCCATAACACCGGGTGAACTTGGTGCCACGTCAGCGCTTCCCTTCGGTCGTGCCGGCTACACTGAACTGGACGGAAAACACAAACTATTTACATAGCCGTTTCGACCGACCTTTCATTCAGTGCGGTGGTACCAACCCGGATGAGTTAAACCCTACCACCTAGTAAGAATAAGAAGGGAGTCATATCCCTTAGTCGCCTTTTACGACATGCACGGGGAGAGATGCAGTGGGGTTATTCTTTTAAAGTACCGGCCCCACACGGTACAAACTGCTCTACATACTGAGATAAGAGTGCGACTACAAGAAAAACTCGCAGTTTATAGATGCCAAGGCGCAGAGCACTTCACGTACCAGGTCTTGTAGTATCAGTTCCATACGCGCCTATAATGCGGTCAGAGATGAGCACTTCAGCATATGAGTATTTTCATATGACACAACTCCGATACACGGTCACTTTGGCAATGAATATTTTGGAGACATTTTGACTTTTAATCGCCGATACCAGGCCTCACGCACTCTATGTACTTGCGCGCGCTAACTGCCTACCGCCCGACGGGCCGCCGGCGGTCTATTTCAGTGGAAATTCGTCAGCCGCGCGAAGTATACATAGACGCTTGCCCACGCAACTGCGCGCAGCTGCAAAGCAATAACCACTTTACACTCGATCGTTAAGGTACATTTTCGCACGCAGCGATTGGCGACGTGAAACAGTAGGCTATTAAAGCCCGAAGGTAGGAACATTTTCTATGGAGTGATTTATCTGTTACGAAGTAACTATTAAGTAATCTGTGCCGATACGACCCGAGCGCAGTGTGCTAAAACCGAGTGATAGTAGATGGGTCCTATCCAAGCTGTCCCTATTCAAAGAGATAAAGTTATTTCCCTATGACGGACAGACTTCACCAGACAGTTTTCACCTCTGTCCGGCGATGTTAAGTTCGAATATATATTAATGTTCGGTCGGGTTAGGAGCTACGACCTCGCACTTAGCAACAGAGTTGCACGCCACGCTGCATATTCACAAGAGTCCTGGCCCTCAAGCGGTAGAAGTAATCAAAAAGCCTTAACCTCCAGTGCGGCCGGGGCGACATGGAACAAAGCATATGTGTTGCATCAAAAATCAATTTAAACAAGTTAACATTGCACCACGCAGAAGATAGGTACAGAGGGGTTGGCCCAAGCAAACTGACACATAACTCCACAACGCCATAACACCACAAACTAGGGGCATACCACATCAAAGTGGGCGTGGCATTGCATCAGTCGCACCCGCGGAGTGGTTGCGATTCAACGGATGTAGATCGCATGTTGGGTGATTTTTTAAATATAATCCTGTATGGGCGGCTGAGTCAGAGGGGTCCGACCAGCCAATATCACCTCTGAGAAGGTAAATAGGTACCATACCGGAGAATTCAATTTGGATTGTTGGCTGTACTGGACTAGAGAATAACCAGCCGAGGCTATGCTATGCGGCCATCTTATCCAGTACGGCGGTATCAACCCAGTCGGCTTACAATTTGAGCCTACACCCCCTGAGCAAGAGAAGGGACTGGTGAACTATGAAGGTGTGCCTCCCCCCCCCCACCCCCTTGACACCTGTACATTTATGTCTCCAGGTTTCAACGTTGAAGACAAGATACAAAACCAAATATTTGTGGAATCCAACATAGTTGGCTACTCGACCCATGTACAGAATAGTGCCTTCATAAACTGGAACACCTATCTATAGCCTCATCGACCGTTATTAACAAGGACGATAAGGTTGACCCAATCAGTACTGACGCTGTGCAAAAACATTTTTTACACATGCGAATGTTAAACATAACAATATGTAGGTATTCATAGATATAGATACACATATCGTAGGCCAATAACCTCTCTTACACAAGGCACTATATTCTATGATTTCGCGCAGAGCTGTGTGCGAAACTAAACAATTTTTGACCTGTAACTTCTTTTTTTGGGTTTGTAAACATAGTAAACGTCTTTCGGCACTATTGTGTGAAGGAGAGGATTTTTTTGTTATGGAAACTGACACGGTTGGCTACAGCACCTATATCCGTGATTTCAGCCCATAACCCCTTGGTTGTGAACAGGTGCCATGTCAGTGCTTCCCTTCGGTCGTGCTGGCTACACTGAACTGGACGGAAAACACGAACTAATACATAGCCGTTTCAACCGATTTATTAGTTACAGGCGTAGAATCACTCTCGTTCATAACACAGTGTACATATATTGAGTCATGTCATGTTAAAAGTAAAGTACACGGAAATAATATAATTATAGAAACGAGCAGCCATCAGGAAACGGAGCGTGCTTGCGTCCGTTCAAGTCGTGCAGAAGCCGAACCCAATAACGATTGTATTGTTTTGCGTCGATAACTTCTGACGCACCCATACTCCGATGCAGATAAGACTTCTCAGAAATTGTTCCGTTCATATTATTCTGGGTTCTGTATCATATAGGGAGTAAAACCTATATAAAAATTTTTGGACCTTGGGCTTTTTTTTAATGTAAAATATTTTATTATGTATTTAAATAAAAAAATAGGTGGTTGATTTTTATAGCCTAATCGATTCGGTTTCATAACAGTAACAAAAAAGTCTTCATTACCATTATTATGTAACACGTGCAAGTTGGTAAAAAAAATCAAATTCTTTCTATTCCATACTAATAAAACTAAAATTGTGGTTTTTCACAATTTCTGAAAGAAAGACTAATGAAATCATAATGTGTTGGAAGACTTTTTTGTTCATGGCATGAAACCGAAACGATTAAGAATTTTTTTTTTTTAATGTAAAATTTTAAAAAAACTTTTTTTGTAAAAAAAAATTCTTTGTTCTACAAAAGTGATCTATTTCCGATACAGAAACCCCCCTTAGCGTACTATTAACTAATTTTGAAAGACCTTATATATTGTTTAATGGATGCTGACATCTGCTGCTACACCCGTGCAGTCATCCAATCAATCACACCTTTTTTTTTATGGGAAGCACGACATATGGCGCGCGCCAGACTAACGCAGAGGTGTAGTCTGCTGTCTGACGGCGCCCACGGGCATGTGGATGTTTACGGGGGCTGCGAATACCTTGTCGGCCGGCTAGATGCACCTTCACATTATGTTTGAAGGATCCCAGACTGTACATTAGAGGAAAGGATGCAGGTGCCTTGCTAGGTACACTGGCAGCTGGGTGCAGCGTCAGTGCTTCCCTTTGACTGAGTCGGGTATACCGAACTGGACGGAAAACATGGAATATTTTCATGGCCTTCGAACTTCATTCGGTGCGGTGATACTGAGCGGCACGGGTTAAACCCTACCACCCAGCGAGGCGAGGGGATGTACTGGAAATCGTATCCTCTCGGTTCGTACACTGCTCTAACTAGTTTTCCTGATGGGCACTCAATAGGTTTCTAAAGATTAAATAAAAATACTGCTACAAAGTAATAGAACAATAATATAAAAATGCATAATCAGTGAAGGAACCATGCTGTTCCCAAAATACTAGTACAATCAAAATAAAGCAACGCTAATTAATTATACACTTGTTACTTATGTTTAATTATGCCGACAGACATAAAAGTCAAAGCTACAATAATGTGTTTGCCATAAGCAAGCGTAGTTACCACACCAGAGGCCCAATTCAGTAGCAGTCCAATCCAAATATCATCGGTGAGCAAACAACACCGCACAAGTCATTTTTTCCTACTTTACAGGAAAGACAAAAAACTGCATTATTTTATTAAATTAAGATCAATCAAACTGAATCTTCGTTTAGTTATCTTTGATTCAGCGTGTGTGATATGTATATGTCTTTCTTACGTGTAAAGATTTCAACTATTGTTGTCAATGTGCGGTTTGTGTGAGAGAAAATAAAATGTTCCTTACATTTTTACTTAATCTAAATTATGGTAAGTATGGTATGCCAATATAATAATTTTTTATCTTAATACATACCTAACTAGAGATCGTCTAATCTTAAAATGAACGCCCCTTCACTCTGTTTACGCTCACATGCACAGTAGGTTTACAGACGCAATACGTGGCAATACACACTGTCATTGGTCATTCAGTCTGATTCATTCACCGGCTAGATCTAGCCTGATCTGTTGGTCAACTGGTGCATTAATGACGCGACCGCACGACAGAGCGGACGTGTCGTTCCATACAAAGGCAATACATGCACTGATCGCACGATTAGTTGACCTACTAGTTGAATAGTAAACCTAGTTGAACCTACTGGGTGAATCGAAAAATCGCCGCACGCACACAAGTAAGTGCTGCAATAGGTATTTCCTCTCCCACATTGAAACAATAAAGATTCGTGGAGGGGCGTTCATTTTTAGAATAGACGATCTCTACTTGCTCTAGTCTAATTGTCAGAATTCTGCTACTGAACTCAACTCCGGTAGGTGATAAAGGTCCGATGATCAGTCTGCCTAAATTTCGATTGCGCTTGTATGATTGATTCCAGATGAAGTGGCGCCTGAATCTTGTCACTCTCACTTGTCAACGTCAAATCGTCTATGACGATGCATGTAGACCTCTCTCACTCCTTGCGCGGAGAGCGAGACGGCACTGAGTCGCTTTGTCGTCGTGACAAACTTTCTTTTTTTAGGGTTCCGTATCCGTCGTACGGGACCATGTTACTAAGCCTACGCCGTCTGTCTGTCTGTTCATCCGCCTATCCGAGGGCTGTATCTCTTGAACCGTAATAGGTAGCCCGTTGAAATTTTCACAGAATATGTGTTATTATGGCCGATATAACAAATAATGAAAATAAGAAAAAGTAAAAAATTCACAGGGGTCCCCATACAAGAAACTAAAAAGTGTAATGCCGCATGCGTATGTATGTAAGATCTACCGAAAACAATATGAAGCAGCATGACCATGACATGGCGATATGGAACCCTCGGTGCGCAAGTTCGACTCGAACTTGGCCAGTTTTTTTTTTACTTTAGTTTGACAGTTGAGAAGTGAGTTCCGGGGGGCGCTTCATCTGGAAACAATAATAGTTTGGAAACATGACGGAACCTTACCGCCGCCGATATCGGCGCTCGCCTAGGCGTAGGCATTCTTGCTCTTATACTTGTGCGGTCCGGCGGTGCCGGGTGCGTCGGGCTTGCCCTGCTTGCCCGGGTGCGGTCCCGGCCCCTTCCCTTTGTCCTTCTTGCCCTTGCCTGGCCCGGGCGGTCCGGGCGGCCCACCCTTGCCTGTAAAAATCATATCGCTGAGATGAGCCGTTAGTTTGCTAAACATTTTTAGGTTTCCGTATCCCGTACGGAAGCCTATTAATTAGCCTACGCCGTCTGTCTGTCTGTCTGTCTGTCTGCCCGTCCCTGCTCTGCTAGAGGCCCTGGGCACAGGCTGTCGTCGAAAGACTTCAGTCTGTGTTTCGGATTGGATCGGATGGGATATTTTCGGAAGAACGGATGTTCGACAGAACAGCTATGGGGCCTCGATCTGGCATGCATGATCACTGTATTCGCAAGATTGCAGGTTGTAGACGTCTGGATTTTGTAGCCGGAAGGCTGGTATCTCTGGAGGTCTATAAACAAAACGTAAATCAATAAATGATAGTTAAAGGTGTCTGTCCGTCCGTCAGTCTGTCCGAGGGCTGTAACTATCTCTTGAACCGTAATAGGTAGCCCGTTGAAATTTTCACAGAATATGTGTTATTATGGCGGATATAACAACAAATAATAAAAAATAGAAAAATTAAAAAATTAAGTGGGGTTCCCATACAAGAAACATGTCTTTTTTCAATGTTTTTTTTTTGTGGTGCGGAAACCTTGGTGCGAGTCCGACTCGCACTTGGCCGGTTTTTTATCTATAAAGTTAGTTTCACGAGGAAGTCGAGCACGGGAGTAGACCTGCTCCACGCCCTTGTCAACGCAGACTAGGTGACGACGGCTTGACGCTTTCAACAAACAATTTTGCCACCTCTCAGAAGTCGGCCCCGCCGCGAGCATGCCCATGAAACGATACAGTTTTACTGTGTTAAAATAGTATGTGTTTTTTTTATGTAAACCAACATGGGTGGCTGTGCTGAGAGACCAATGGTGCATTCGACAGAGCCAAAAACACCTCTCCTCACGAAACCACGCTCAGTTAGGTGTCATGCCAGCAGATTAGCGGACTGTTGCCAGGCTGTCTAGCCTGTTAATACGACGTTTGAAGACACCCAGGTTAAAGGATTCGGGAAACACACTCGCCGGAAGACAGTTCCACACCCTAGCGGTGCGACAAAGATACGATTTAGAGAACCAATGCGTTCTCAAAAGTGGTGTGGGTTTTTGTGTGTGTTAGGGTGGGAGAGGGAGGGTGAGTGCGTGTATGTGTGTGAATGGGAGAGGGTGTGAATGCATTTGCAATTAATTTATTAAAAAATACATCTATAACATAATAAAAAAACACCTTTCTTTCAATATACATGGTGTTGCAACCCGAACCGTAAAACCCCAAAATGGAGTGATTCTGTACGTGAAATAGGACAACTTTTGTTCTATGACTTTTTAATTTGAAGAAAAAAAAATTGTTTTTTCTCCATACATTTTGAGAATAGGTATTTAAAATTTGTATGGAAAAAAATTTTTTTTTTATTTCACAAAAAATTTTTTCGCCACTGAAGTTGTTTAGTTTCACATATAGAATGACCCACTTAAGTCAGTTAAAAATATTACGGGGGCAACTTCAACACCGTGTATTTGTCCCTTCTATTTGTCATTGTTGTGTGTGTTTAGTATAATTATTATTATTATTATTTATTTATATACACTAGCAGCTTGCAGCTGATGCGTGTACTTCACGTGTTGAGTGCACTGTTTTATAATAGATCTTATTTATATATTTATTGTTTTTTTTTTTTTTTACTTTTTTATTATTAATTTTTTTTTATTATTTCATCCATTTATTTACACATTTTTTTTATATTAATTTTACATAATATTTACAAACTTAAAATCTAAAATTAATACAAAAACAAATGGAGTTTCCACCACCGGCGGCGGGGCGAGCCCAAGCTACCGATGGTCGGGTCCCAAAGAGAGGAACCTCCGGACGATGCGTGCAGTGTCGAGCAGGGCTGCCTTCTGTATCTGGCCCTTGACCCAACCACTCAGCGAGAGCCTCTCAAGGTGTTCGTCGAGGCTCTTCGCTATCAGCCCATGCGCCGAAACGACTATGGGCACAACAATCGTCGAGTCGACGGGCCACATTTTGGTAACCTCATGCTGCAGATCCAGATATTTTAACATATATATTTTATTATATTATTAGTGTTTGTTTTTATTTTTGTTTATATTTAGCAAATGTTTGTCAAGTAGATTTTTAAAACCATTCACTGAGATAGCACTTATCACTATAATGTGTATAATGTGTAGCTTGCCTGGGCCGGGCGGGCCGGGGGGATTGCCGTTGTGCCCGTCGCCGGGGTTGCTATTCTCCTTGCCGGGCGGCGCGGCGATGCGCTTGATGAAGAAGCGGAAGGACAACTTCTTGCCCTTGATGAAGGTGGCAAGCGACGCGAGCGGCAGCATCGCGCACTTGCTCAACTTGAACATCTCGTCCGCCTTGATGGCGTCGTTGAAGCAGTAGTCGCTGAACACGATCTTCAAACATATTCATTTTATTTATCAACGCCCCGTACGAGCAGTAGGTACCATCATAACCACAGCAACAGCGGAACATCTAATTGTCCATAGCATATCGTCCCTCCCATGCCAAACGACGAATGTGCAATTTTGGCGAAAATGAATTTTTATCAAATCTTTGCATTGCCAAAGTCACGAATCTCTAAATTATCAGTACTCGGAGATATTTTGTTGTGAAATAATAACGAATGTGACTTTTTTCGATGTTACTGTGCCAAACACAGTGTTTATTATTCGTGAAATAATTTCTAAGATAATTTAGAAGTCCTTGAATTTTAGCCATGCCATAGTCACGAATTTGTAACATTATATTAATTTAGCAAACTGACAATAAAAGGGAAATATCTCAGAATCACCTTTTTGCACATTCGTCGTTTTGACATGGGAGGGGCGATATGTATTAAAAAAATCGGTCAAGAGCGAGTTAGGCTCGCAAAAATTGCGGTTCCGTACTAAAACCAACATATGTTTATACCCCAAAAAAAAATATTACATTGTCGAAAAAACCTGCAGTTTTCCTGTAATCTATGGCTTAATATCTAAATCCATATTAAATCCATATTATGAAAGTCAACATTTCAGCTGTAGAAACCTAGGTCATTTTTTTTCACATTTTTAGCTACATCATTAACACCCCTGAACTTAAAATTGGAAAAAAAAATATTCTTAGAATCCTTACAACAGTTAGCTCTTTCACCTCCCACGATACCCCATACGATATGTTAGTTTAAACTTTTTTTAGGGTCCGTACCTCAAAGGAGGAAAAAACGGAACCCTTATAGGATCACTTTTTTTTATTGGTATCAAATTGGTATCATATGAACATAAAATAATTTTTTTAAATTAATACTGTATAATTAAATAAATAATAAAATCACAACATCGACTATCAATCACGCAGAAAGTAAAGCACAAAGACTTACCTGCTGCGTGATTCGGTGAAAGGACCGTGCCTAGGTGAGAGCTGACTAGCCTGTCGAACTATAGCACGGCATCTCGTCTTATCTCTTAGTCGCCTTTTACGACACGCACGGTGAGATGCGGTGGGTCTATTCTGTTTGAGCACAGAGCATATATTAGAACAAGGTAGAAACCTTGCGGCGCGGATCGTTCTGGCTGGTGATGTGTATGTCGTAGAGCCACTGGCGAGCGTTGCACTTGGATCCGATGAGCTGGACGCCCCAGTACGCCATGTTCTGTAACGTGTCCACCTGCAAACGATATATTATTATTATTATTAAATTTTTTTAACCACTTAAGTGCCTAAAATAAAAATGGTCAGTAGTTTGTTGTGTTTGTGTATAAATTAGAAACAATATAGAATATTTCTAAGTGACTTGTGTTATTATTGGAGGTTTTCATTCATTTGCGAGTGTGTGAAATTGAAAAAAATCTTAACCACACTATATATTTGTGAAGTGTATTGTTTGTGTAAATGTTCAACTCACAATTTGGAATCAAAATAAAGGTAGGTAAGTTAAGGTATAGATATATTTGTAAGAAATTTAGTAACAATTATAATCATGGCAAATTTAATATAGGAGTTTAAAAAAATTTTTTTTCTCTCTAAGTATACGAATCGCGGCCCCGAATATTTATGATACTCCGACGGCCAAGACGCTTCCGATCGACTCGAATGTGGTACCAATGGATGTTGGTTATTAACCTGGTGGCTCCCACAGGTATATAATTTTTCACAATTTCGCAAACCAAAAAGCCAAGGTTCCATTCCATAATTACGCGACGCGCGGCGCGCACGTCAACTTAAAATATTTCATAAAATAACAAAGCTAGGTCAATAAACTCTTTGGGACGTAAAACGCAAACGAAATTACCCACATAACTATATAAAACGAGTGAGTATTCACTTATTTAAAGGCGCTGAGCCACCCATAAGGTGTCTAACGACGCCCATGGACATTCGGTCGCATGCGGGGGTTGCGAATGCCATGCAGGCCTGACAGGTGCTTATTCACGTCCCTCTTGAAGGACCCGAGACCGTACGCGGGAAATATGTGGGCAGAGAGAGCGTTCCAGAGTTTACCGGTTCTGTAGAGGAAAGATCTGCACAACCGATTGGTATACGTCCGCGGTAACTCCCGCGTGTAGGGATGCAATCCCTGCCCGGTGCGCGTTGTGCGGAGGTGGAAAGGGGACGGCGGGATCGCGTCAAACAGCTCCTCAAGCAATGCAATGAAGTGAGTAGCGGCAGGCCTCACGCACTCTATGTACTTGCGCGCGCTAACTACCTACCGCCCGACGGGCCGCCGGCGGTCTATTTCAGTGGAAATTCGTCAGCCGCGCGAAGTATACATAGACGCTCGCCCACGAACTGCGCGCAGTTGCAAAGCAATACCCACTTTACACTCGATCGTTAAGGTAAATTTTCGCACGCAGCGATTGGCGACGTGAAACAGTAGGCTATTAAAGTCCGAAGGTAGGAACATTTTCTATGGAGTCATTTATCTGTTACGAAGTAACTATTAAGTAATCTGTGGTAGCGGTCAACCTTTGCGGTGAGTATGAAGTGGCACTTAGCGACGGCGATGAAGAAGACCCTGCGGTCGTCGGCGGCCGCGCTGATGTTGTCCAGCACCACGTCAGCGTCCGAGGACACGTTGCACGACTCCGGGTGCCGATTATTGAAGTGATCCATCATGTCCTTCAGCTTGCCTGCCACACCAAATCAAATTGCAACAAAATAATACTTTATTGTACACTATTCAAACATGGAACGCAAAAGGTGAGCTTACAGTCACGCGGTATTCTGTATCATAAAGTTAGAAGAGGAAAGCTGGGAGGTTACTAATGCTCGATAAACAATATAAAAAAGAGTTAATTAATTTTTACTACAACATTAAAATGATTAAAATACGACATTTTTAGACAATGAATGACTGATGACATAACAACTGATATGTATGAATTTTTAATTTAAATTAATAAAATTTTTATTTGTTTTAATTTTTTTTAATAGATTTTTTACTGTATTTTGTATTTGAAATTGTTGAGTGTGTAATGAATGGGACAAGTGCCTGAATAAAAATGATTTGATTTGAATACCAACATACATAGCATAATTAACAATATAATAGAATGACGCCTGTTTCCCGGTGGGGTAGGCAGAGACAACGGATCTCCACGTGCCACGATCCTGACACACCTCTGCCGCCTCTTCCACTCCCTTAATGTTCTTCATGCATGCTCATCGGTTACAGGTACTACGCACTTGCCCCTTTTTGAGCACATGCCCGATCTGGTCCAGGTACGTGCGTCTAGGGCGACTCTTCCCGACTCTTCCACTCACATTTGCTTCATAAATTTCTTTCGTTAGTCTCCTATCATCCATTCTTCCAACATGACCGAACCACCGAAGCATCCCTTTCTCAATCCTTACGCTTTATAGGCGTGACGCTATGTATGTATGTATGTAATAGAATGACTTATAAATAGGCACATAATCATTATTACTCTTTTCTTTATTTTCACGCTTTTTGTTACATATTTACATTAATTATATATAAATATAAAATAAAATACCTATACAAAATTAATACAAACAGACAAAAACAAAAAACGGTATTCTCGCCGGCGGCGGGAGGCGGGCCTCCAAGCACGCCGGCGGGTGCAGGCCGTGGCTACGGAGCTCTCCGAGTCGACGCGAGGCAAGCTACGAGCGATAGGTGGTGGTACTAGACACGTAGGCCACCACCACCCCCATCTCGGAGAGCTCCGTATCCACCGGCTGCGGGGCGACGACACGCAGTCCTTTCATGGATCTTGATCCTCGTGTGTGCGCCGCCGTTGCGCACTGTACCGCCACGCCGGTAGCGAGGGCTGTAGTCAGAGCACGAAGCCCCGATAGCCCCAAGCAGGCCGGTTGATGTGGCGGACTAATACTCTATTTATTAGTAAATGTAAGCAGCACTGCAATATCTTTAACTAAATAAATGTATTGTTTTTGTACTAGTACATATCAGTCAGCCTAGGCAGCAGTGGACAAATAAAGGAAACAATTTAGTTTCATCTCACCTTAAGTTCTTAATTAGAGCGGGACAAAACTAAAATGTGTGTCTTTTATAACCAACTTTAAAAAACCGCCTTCAAAAAAGTATGAAATAAAAAAAAATCGAACCCTAGAGTTGAAGGCGGAAGTGCATCATTTTTGCTTGCTTTAGCACCGCCTTCAACTCTAGGGTTTGATTTTTTTTATTTCGTACATTTTTTGAAGGCTGTTTTTATATTTTTTTTAATAGTTTTTTTTATTTCACAGTTTTTTTTTAGTAATTTTTTGCTATAATGGACTCGGCGGAATCGCTCGGCCTTCGCCCTCGCGATTCCGCCTCGCTTTCCAATCCGATCTTGACCAAATTAAAATGGGACCACACGGGAAGCACCAGCTTTCGAATAAAAAAAGTATTTTCAAAATCGGCCCACCCAGTCGAAAGTACTGAGGTAACAAACATAAAAAAAAATACAGTCAAATTGAGAACCTCCTCCTTTTTTTTATGTCGGTTAAAAAGGGCACTTTTTGGAGAAGTGTAGTGTGCAGGCTTAAAGGTGAGACGGGAGACTAACCGGCCCACGAGCACTTGCCGAAGATGAGCCCGAGGGGGCAGTCCATCTCGCGGAAGATGCATTCCTTCAGGTGGTCCTCCACCTGCGGCGGCTTCAGCTTGTACACGCACCCCGCGCCCCTGTTGGGGCACGTCACCTCCACCTGCACGCACAATCAATCCATCTGTGTCGAGAGTTTTGAAGTTTAGCTGTCTTTTTGTTTTTTAGGTTTTATGGAAACTGAAACGGTTGGCTACATCACCTACAACGTCTGTGATGTCAGCCCATAGCACCGGGTGAACTAGGTGCCATGTCAGTGCTTCCCCATTTGATCGTGCCGGCTACACTGAACTGGTCGGAAAACACAAACTATTTACATAGCCGTTTGGACCGCCGTTTCATTCAGTGCGGTGGTATCAACCCGGGCGGGTTAAACCCTACCACCAAGTAATATTAGGAGGGAAGGGACCTACAGTTTTATGAGGGATCCGAACCTCGGTCAGCCTCCAACGGTCAGGGGTCACCCATCAAAGTACTGACCGCACCCAGCGTTGCTTAACATTCAATAGCGACAGTTGACTGTCTGCACCACTGAGCTATCGAGGCTGACAGTCTTCATCCAACCAGAGATGCCTTGTTACCCGATTCTCATACAAACCCTTGTAACCGCTTAGTATAGTAGACTACACATACCTAAGGTGTTTCCATACTAACTGCGCGCGGCCATGAGAATCAATGACCTCAAATTATCAGCTGTTTAGGTACCTAGTGGCACGTTTTCATCATTAGAAATATTTGCAGTTAATATGCGAAACGGTTAAAAAAAAAACCTGCCAAGGGCGAGTCGGACTCCTGCACCGAGGATTTTGTACTTCCACGTAATTGCCCCATTTTTATTATTTGATGTTTTACTTTAGAGTTTGCACTATAATCACACGAAGTTTGACGCTTATACATATGTATTACTGTTTTTACGATAGAGCAAAAACAAAGAAAATTAAAGTTGAATAAACATGTTTATTGCATGGGAGGGTCCCTTAATTTTTTAGTAATTTCTTTTTTATTATTATTTGTTAAGATGTAGACCTTTGAAGGTAGGACAGACAGACGGACGGACGGATGGACAGACGGCCAGACGGCGCAGGCATAGCAATATGGTCCCATATGGATGGAAGCCTAAATACCTTAGCAACGAGATCCTCCAGGTGCCTGTTACGGATCTGGGTCATTTCGAGACGGCAGATGGGGCAGTGGGGGGTGGGGAGGCGCACGGTGCAGGTGTTGCACAGGCTATGGCCCGAGCTGCAGTTGTAGATTGGCACCGTCATCAGCTCCATACACACCGGACACTCCAGCCCCTCCGCACTCCTGCACACAATCCTTATTTTATTATTTGGGTGGCGGTCGGTTTTGGGCGGCAACATCCCCGAGTTCTTGCAGCACAATGACGTTGAATCTGCTTGCCCCCCACCCCAGCTTATTGTCGGAATACAGTATGTAAGTATGTAAATATTCAGGCTTTCCACTCCGACCAACTAAACGGACCAACTGAAACGGATCAACTATTTTTCTTTCCCAACGAATCAACTTTTTGGTTGGTCCGATAAGAAAATTTTATTAATTTAAATTTGTTCCCATCTGACCAATTGAAATGGATCAACTATTTTTCTTTCCCAACGATTTGTGAAATACGTAAATTTTGAAAAATAGACAAAAATTACAAAAAATATATTATAGCCAGGATTAAGAAACATTATACATAAATAAATGAATGTCTCACCGAACTGCAGTCGCCATGGTGCTACGGTTCTGGAAATAAAATCACGTTATTTATAGAATGAAGTAAGTAAAATTACAAGCCAACAAAATATTAGTGGTAATGTACAGAAAGATAGGCACATAAATAAATAGCTACTCCTGCTACGACGCAATAAAGTGCAATTCAGCTCGCACAGCTCTGCTCGCCTGAAATTATATGCACCTACAACACGCTTCTCTTTCTTTCGCTTAACTCTATCTCTTACGCGGCACGTTTCACTGAATTGGCCCGCCAAGCCGAGCCCGCTGATTTCCTTGTAGCTTCATACCTAAAGTACGGAGTGCGCCTGGCTTGCCAAGACCTGGTTGTTTAGGGGTCTGATTTCCCCGCTGCAATCATAAACAGTTCATCCATTGTATTACAATTACGGAGTCCTTTGCATCTTATTATATGTACTGTATTGTGTACTGTACTGTATATAAGGTCTTTCATTAGTAAGTAACTTTACGCTAAGGGTGTATCAGATACTGAGCTTTTTCGGGAGCATTTTCAAATTTAGAACATGTACCGGTCGCGCGGGCACTTTGTTCAATTCTCCATTATTAATGTTTAGATTCTTCCAAATTATCTCTAATTTTGGCCACATAGTGAATTATTTGTATGACATGTGGTATATCGTTGGAAAAAGCGTAAACTAGCGAACTTTTTAAAAGAAAATTAAGCTATCAATTCCCGTCAGTTTTTTTTTTATGAATAAAGAAATTAAGATACTGTCATATTTTTACTCGTTCTCGGGATTTGGGAGGTCATAAGACAACGTCCGCGTCCTAGTCAACGCAGACTAGCTGACGAGGGCTTGAAGCGAGCCGAAACGTGAAGCATGCGCGGGAAATTTAGAGTGGCCACTCGCTAGTCCCGACCTCGATTAATACCCTCCTCTACTGCCGATGGGCCCGGATATGTTCGGTGAAGCCATCGTAAGCTTAGATCCACACCTTCCCTTTTCATGGTATTAAATTCATCAAATAATATTTTTTCTAGAACAAGGATACATCATAAAATTCAATAAATTTTATATCATGCTGATACAATCATAAACAAAAAAGTTACAAAGGCTTAACCCTTTGACGCCCAAACGTACTAAATAGTACTACTAGCTGGGATTTTGGTAATTTTCAAAAATAAAGAAAAAAAATCGTATCTCGATACCATGTGACATTTGACAAAAGGTATCATGGGTTAAAACGTTGCAAATGACCCCACTTACCTAGAAAAAAAAATTATGACGGTCGATGTGCCGAACATCATGTATAATACCACATATTCTGTGAAAATTTCAACGGGCTACCTATTACGGTTCAAGAGATACAGCCAACAGACAGACGGACAGACATCCCGTACTATATACTCGCAATGGGACCCTACGACGGATACGGAACCCTAAAAATATGCTCCCCTCCCCACCACTTTACCGGGTCAAGGGTCAGAATCCACAGTGACAGATTACTGTGGATTCTGACCCTTCGTTCCGCACCGGGCCGTGCACAGAAGTCAGCCGGTAGACCCACAAAACTTACTTCCCGTATATGTTAGTACTTACTTGTATTTCGTACGACGAACTCACAAACTATATAGAGATAATGAACCGATTGGACGACAAACAAACGGTGAGATGGATGGATGAGACGTCCGAGACACTATGCGTCAAAGAATATAATACTAACTATTAGCTGAGCGTGCCGGCGGCCGGCCGACGAGAAAGAAAGTCAAATAGTGAGGACTGAGGGAGGATCGAAGAAAGAGCGGAGGATTCGCCACGGATTCGCTTTGCAGTTTCAATTCTGTGGACACTTTTTTTTTATGCCATTTACTGACCAATGAATGAGTAACAATACTCTAGAGGTGCACGGTGAATTTGCCGCTAGTGCGAGTGCGACTGCGAAGAGACAAGTTTGCTAGAGTTTATTTTAGAGTATTATTGTTCATACAAATATAAATAGTATGTGTTAGAACGAGACAAGACTAGACTAGACTTTTTGTCATTGTTTAGTGATATTCGTTCACGGACACAGAAATTTCTCACTGACACCAATTTTTGCTTTTATATACCACTATTTTTAAAATTAGATATTTTAAATACGATTTTAGTACACGAACAACGCACACACACGCACTCAAATTTGACAACCTGGTAAACCTACTTACCTATGCCATTTTCTCGGTTCAGATTTCATCTCTTGAGTGTTTTTGCTCCTTGTTGCTGTGCTGATGCGTACGACACCTGAAAGCCATTGTCGTGCCTGCTGTTCCTGCGATCCTACTCCTTCGCCGTAACTTGTTAGCTCAGTGGTAAGCATGTAGGTTTGCATTTTTTGGACCATGGGTTCGAATCCCACCGAATCTTTGTGGTTTTTTTTTTGTTTTTTTTCTATTTTAAGCAATGTTACGGTGTTTAAATTGTTTTAGGGTGTTTAGTTTTTTTTATAACCACCTAAGAATTATTTTCGGAAATACAAACTTGTAACAAAAACGACATGCACCGCCTCAAAATTAGGTTAGGGTTAATATATAGAAGATGCGTCGCGTAGCGACTCATTTTCTATATATTAACCCTGGTTATTTTTTTTTTAAACCACCAAAACATCATTTATTTATCACTTCAAGGAGTGGTTCCGCAGGATCGCAGGAACAGCAGGCACGACAATGGCTTTCAGGTGGCGCACCGCTGTGCTGATTGGTATGTGCAGTGATGCCAGGCTCAGAAAGAAATAATCCGCAAAAATGTAATTATAAATTTTTTTTATTTTATTTTAGGTATGTGTAAATAATTTTTTTTGTAAAATATACAATGACAACAACAGAAGGATTTAGGTTTTAATCTAAACCTATCAGCTTGCCGTCCTTCGGCGGCATGAAAGCAATGTGATAATAACAGTCTGTCATTTCAAATGAAGTAAGTATAGGTATTTGGTGTGTGTATAGCAACGTATAAAATAATCAGCCTCGCCATTATCACTTTTGAATGAAGAAGGTCCCTCCGCCTCTCGGCTTCGCATAGGTCTGTCATAGTTCAACAACTACACACTAGTATAAAAACATTACCTAAAGTTTACTAATATAAAAAACTATGAACTAACACCTCAAGGTTATTATCACTTACTTAACCTTGCTTTATGGATATTGGCTCCATCTAGATAAGCGCAACAGCCTGCCTACTGTGTGTGACTAATCATCAGTCATTGAATACAAATTATAGTATGCATTTTCTTGAGTCTGGTGGCAGGCAGCATGCATGCCTGATTTGTTTAACGGCCTCCAGACTAGCAAAACACGATATTACTCAAAGGCACTAATGTTTCATCAACAATACATTTTATAACAGAAATTAGTATAAATATGTCTCTAGATGCGATGAAGAATCATCTGAAATATCTGTAAGTATAAAATGAGACAATGCCGCAGGCATATTAGCAAACTCCACTATGCGAATTGCGAGTTTTCTCCCCAAACAGAGATTATTATTTAAAGAACTATAGTGAATGTTTTGGTGGTTAAAAAAAAATAACCAGGGTTAATTTTCTATAATTTAACCCTAACCGAATGTTGAGACGGCGCATGTCGTTTTTTTTACGTTTCGTTGAAAACTCCCATAGTGGTTTTCTAATATGCATGCCGCAGACCGTCTAGCGTATGTAGAACGAAAAATCCGTATTTAATGGACAAATCCGACTTCGGGCAGCACTGGGTTTTAATAATCAATCAATCTGTGTGACTGGCTGTGCGTTGTCTTGTCGCTGGCGGGGTCGTGCTATTTGGTACTTTCCCTGATTACAGTGTTGCCAATCGCATTTTTCTACCATAGACAATTTCCATTGCATAATCAGTGTCGCCAGATGTAGTATTTTCAATACTTTCGTAGCACGATGTAGGAAACTAATGGTGGGATAACATATATATATCATACATATCACACACGCTGAATCCCGACAATCGGGGTAAGCAGAGTATTCGGTGTTGTGCTGCAAGAACTCTGGTAAATTACAGCACAACACCGACCACCACGTTTCACAAAGTATTCGAACAAGATTCAATCGATCAAGCAGCAAGTAAGGCACGAAGACCCACCTGCTGCATGACTCGGTGGAAGTACCATGCCAAGGTGAGAGGTGGCGAGCCCATCGCCCTTTAGCACGGCACCTTGTCCTTATCACTTAGTCGCCTTTTACGACATGCAGTGAGGCTATTCTTTTTAAGTATTCTTTTTAGTATTCTTTTTAAGTATCTTTAGGTATCTTCATTGACCTAAAAAAAGCATTTGATACAGTAAGCCATGACATCGTACTAACGAAACTAAGCGAAATAGGTATCACTGGATCAGCTATAAAAATATTAGAAAGTTACCTCTCAAACAGGTACCAAATTGTACAGATTGAAAATGAAAAAAGCAGTCCAAAACCGATCACCTTTGGAGTGCCCCAGGGTTCAATAATCGGGCCCTTAATTTTCCTTATTTACA
The DNA here is from genome assembly GCA_946902875.1 of Nematopogon swammerdamellus. NCBI lineage: Eukaryota > Metazoa > Arthropoda > Insecta > Lepidoptera > Adelidae > Nematopogon > Nematopogon swammerdamellus. The sequence continues at coordinate 858,445 of OX336356.1, read as the reverse complement.
TTAATGACATATATAAAATAGGCCTTTCAGGTCATCAATGTTTCAGGTAATCTAACTTTATATGCTGATGATACGTGTTTGTTTTATTTTGGCCGTATGATCGAAGAAGTTATCCAGCAAGCTCAGTTAGATCTTAACATTTTAAACACGTGGTTTTTGCAAAATTTATTAACTATAAATACAAATAAAACATGCTATATAATTTTTGCGGCGAAAAATAAGGTAGTACACTCACATAACCCCCTAAAAATTAATGAACAAGTTTTAAAAAAAATCGACAATGAAAAATATCTCGGACTTATACTTGACAAGGACTTGTCCTGGCGCGCACATATAAAACATGTGATTTCAAAATTAACTCCGTTAACTGGAGCACTGAGACGTATTGCCGGCGTCCTCCCCGCGCAGACAAGACACACTTTATACAACTCACTTGTCTACCCACACTTACAGTACCTTGTCAGCGTGTGGGGGACGGCTGCTCCCTCCATACTTCACGACCTACAAATCGCTCAAAACAAAATTGTTAAAGACCGGTGAATGATTGTCTGTGGTTACCGCATGTGTTTTGTGTTTCGGTCTCTAAAAATCGGGTTTTTCACCTAGAAAAAGATCGTAGAGACCTGCAGTGTGTTTACTAACAATTGTTTGTGTCGTCCGCTAACCAACCGTAAGTAATACGGCAAGTTACCATGATTAACAATGACCCCCACGGGAGGCCGCCTGACCCCGGCGGAGGTTATACCTCTTCCATGCTCGAGGTCGAGCTCGCCGCGATGCAGGCGGCACGCGACGCCTCTAGAGGCCTTCCCCTCTCCCAACTCAACCAACCTTTCCAACTCAATCAACAATTTTTTTCCCCCCCTCTCGCCTCAAATGAGGTGGAAGTGGAAACAATGGATTGCTCTCTGCCCTCCGCTCAAGAAGAAAAAAAAAAGGGTAAAAAACGCTCTTCTGATGACCCGGAGAACTCCCCAAATAAGGAGTTACCTCCCTTGCGACGCAGATCATCCGTTATTAATTTCGATCCCCCACCATCTAATGTAAATAACACACCTAATATAGCCTCTCAGACTCAACATTTGCCCTCAACTGACCCCAATACGACAAACTTTACTCAGAGACCACAAATAGGACGCCAGGAATACTCAGCAAGTGATAAAGCTCCGTTCTTGGTACATGTATCCAGAACGGAAGCCGATGCCAAGACAGGTACAACAATACAACCCATTAATTTCGGACTGTTCATGTTAAAACATAATATCCTTGACGTTAAATCAGACGGTGTAAAGAGTATAGGACGCAATCGCGTCTCGATAGAATTTAAATCCCAAGAAGGTGCTAACTCGTTTCTAAAATATGAGAGATTGGAGGCCTGTAAATACAGGGCCAACATCCCCTCATTCAACCTCACCAGGATTGGCCTGGTCAAGGGAATACCAGCCGACTGGTCTACTGAAGAAATTTTAGAGCACATAAAAGTTCCAGAAGGATGTGGAAAAATTCTTAAAATTAGACGACAAAATTTTAAATCCGTCATAGACGGTATCGTAGTATGGAAGCCGTCTCAGGCAGTCGTCCTCACCTTCGATGGTCAGGTGCTGCCTAGGCGGGTGTTCTGCTGTTACTCCGCTCTCCCTGTAGAGCTCTATCAACTTCCAACCATTCAGTGTTACAACTGTTGTCGCTTTGGCCACACAAAGACGCAATGCCGCTCCAAACCCAGGTGTTTCGTCTGCAGTGAGGAGCACACCGGGGACTCTTGCCCAACCAAGCGGGAACAGGCAGTCTGCCTTTACTGCAAGGGAAACCACATCTCTACCAGCAAGGCCTGCCTCGAACAGGAGAGGCAGAAAAAAATAAAATTAATGATGGCAGAAGAGTCCATAGCCTATGTAGAAGCTGCCAAAAAGCTGTCTCCTGTAAAAAAGTCTTACGCCGATACTGCTAAAACCTCAACTCCAACCTCTTACAGAAAAACAGTTTTCACAAAACCCAAGCCACGCCCTCTATTGACCCCAGGCTATGATAAGAATGCCCATCAGGCAATTATCAACGGTCTCCCAATACCCTCCTCACCAAATGGTTCTGGTTATCCAACCGGAACCGGTAATCATGATAGTCCTGTCTCTTCTATCTTGGAGGTTCTCTTAACCTCCTTGATATCTCTTATGTCCTCAACCCACATACCGCCCAACGTTGCTTCCAAAGTCAAAATTCTAAGCCAATTAGTTGATAATGGCCACCACAACAATGCTGCAGTGGAATATAAGGAGCATTCGAAATAAAAAACATGACCTTATATTTCTAAGTAACAAGCTGAACCCCATCATCTCTGCCGTCACGGAGACATGGCTAAGGCCTGGTGCTCTCTTTCGACTGCCTGGCTATGCCTGCCTGCGCGACGACAGAGATGATGGTTGGGGCGGTTGCGCCCTATTAATTAAGAACCCTACTCCCTTTTCCCAGGTGAACCTTCCCGCTCACAGTGACAGACTAAACGCTGTTGCAGTGAGGGCGAATGACATCACCTTCCTATGTATATATATTCCCCACCCCCATACTTCAATTGCTTTAGAACTGAGAGCGATCTTTGGCTCCCTGCCCCCTCCTGTCCTCATAGTCGGAGACTTCAACTGCCACCATATCATGTGGGGCTCTCCACACTGTGACTCCTTTGGAACCAAGGTCACAGAAGTCATTGATGACTTTAACTTATGTCTACTTAACGATGGCTCTGCTACCCGCAGGGTATCACCGACTCAGAGTCTCAGTGCAGTGGATCTCTCACTCTGCTCCCCCTCTTTATCATCCCTTCTGTCGTGGAACATATCCAATCTATCATATGGAAGCGATCACTTCCCAATCTCAATAACCCTCCCTCTAAAGACCATTCCGGAATCAAATCTGCCTCCCCTGTTCAAGTACAGGCTGAGCGATGTAGATTGGGACATTTACGGTTCTACCGTGGAGAATAGTATATCATCATTGCCTGAGGCCACCAATGAGTCAGTGTCCACATGTTCCGATCGGTTCACGGAACTACTTACCTCCACGGCGGATGCCCTATTGCCCTTAAAGAATGCAGCCTCAGGCAAACTTTCTTCCCCACCATGGTGGAACAAGGAATGTACGAGGGCTATAAAATCTAGGAACGCTGCTGAACAAAAATACTGTGGATCAATGACAATGGAAAATTTCTTAGCATTTCGAAAGGATACCGCTATATCCAAACGCTTATTCCATAAGAACAAAAGAGACGGCTGGAAAGGTTTCTGTTTGTCATTATCACCAACAACAAAACCCTCAACTGTTTGGAAAAATATTAGACGCTATAGATCAGCCTTCGCTCCTCAAAATACTCAAAGATCGGATCCAAGTTCCTGGGCTGAGCCCTTCCTGGATAAATTAGCTCCCCCTTCTGTTCCCCACTTTGAGGAACTCCCACAATCAAGCACACACTCTTCACTCAGATCCCCCGCCCCTTCTCCTGAGGACCCTATGCAAACCCCTTTCACCTTGGATGAACTTTCCATTGTTCTCTCCAAGGTGAGGGATTCAGCCCCTGGGGCCGATGGAATCCCATACTCATTTATAGTCAACTCCAAACCTAACACCCTGAGGTACTTCCTGAACATCATCAATTTAGCATTCAACTCTGGCTCTGTACCAGACTCGTGGAAGTTGCAAATTGTTATACCCATTTTAAAGCCTAACAAAGAACCCGACAACCCTTCTTCATATCGACCTATAGCCTTGTCGTCAGTATTGGCGAAGATAGCGGAACACCTGATCAAGAACCGTCTGGACTGGTTTGTGGAAAGCAGGGGTCTTCTGGCCTCAAACCAGTATGGCTTCAGAAAGGGAAAGAGCACTTCTGACAGCCTCAGCATATTTACGTCTGACGTTCGCATTGCATATAGCCACAACGAGTTTGTGGCTGCGGCCTTTTTGGACATAACGGCAGCATACGATAATGTCCTGATTCCCATTCTCAGGAAGAAATTATTCGCGATGAGAATTCCGGATAAGGTAATCAATTTCATAACTAATATGCTAGCTGCCAGGTCAATAACTCTTCGTATACAAGGAGTGCAGACCAATCCTAGAACTGTTTGGAAAGGATTGCTCGGTTCTTAGCCCTCTCCTTTATAACATATACACTAGTGATCTAGATCGCGGTGTCTCTCCCCAATGCAAAATTCTTCAATATGCTGACGATTTGCTCTTCTACATTTCTGACCGGTCCATAACCAAGGCCACCGATTTCCTCAAATCGGCCCTCGACTCTCTTGGCGAGTGGCTCACTGATCATGGCCTGGAGCTGTCGGCAGCCAAGAGCAGTGTGGTTGTCTTCTCAAGAAAACGATCAATCCCCACTTTCCAAATTACATTCAACAACACGCCAATACCTATTAGGGAAGAAGTGAAATTCTTAGGAGTTATCCTAGACTCCAAGCTGACTGGCGTCCAGCATCTCAATTACACCACAAGTAAATGTGAAAAGAATATAAATATCCTCCGAACCCTTTCAGGGGTGTGGTGGGGAGCCCACCCCTTTACACAAAAACTCCTCTATAACGCCCTTATACGCAGCCAATTGGATTACTGCTCATTTGTCCTGGAACCCTGCAGTAAAATGGCCCTGGACAAATTAGAGCGCATCCAATCCAAGTGCATGCGTATCATTCTCGGAGCCATGAAATCCTCGCCCATTAATGCCATGCAGGTAGAATGTGTTGAACCCCCCCTCGCTCTGAGACGCCAATACTTGGCAGACAACTATCTGTTCCGTTCGGCCCAATTTTCCACCCACCCTATCTTCCCTAAGCTCCAACTGCTAGAGGAACTCTGTCACTCTCATCAATACTGGGCCCGTAAAACTAATCCCCCTCTCGTAACAAGCCTTAATAGGCTTAAAAATATAACATCAACAATCCAAAATTCCCCGATCCTGCCTATCTATACCTTCCCCTTCTCTTCGATAATTTTTAAACCACCGATCAACCTCACCATTGGGATAGATAAGGATACTCCCAATGCCGATAGGAAATTTAGGTTATACATCTCCAAAAATTGGCCACTTTCTGAATATATTTTCACTGACGCATCAAAATTATCTCCCGATGGTCACGTCGGAGCTGCAATGCTGCATTTTAACCTCAACGTGAGGAAAAAATGGAAAATCCCCCCTGAGACATCCGTGTTCACAGGCGAATGCTCAGCAATACTGGGAGCAGTTTACTATGTGAAAGCCCATAAATTTAAAAAATCTGTTATTTTCACAGACTCTTTGAGTTGCCTCAAAGCTCTCCAGCAATACCCCTTCTCATCAAAGGTGCACAGGGTTGTGCTCGAAATAAAAAACATCCTTGCTGAGTGTTCCTCCGACCTGCTTGAGGTGAACCTCGCATGGATTCCCAGCCATGCTGGTATTACTGGCAACGAGCAGGTGGACTCGCTCGCTAAAGAAGCCACCGCTGATGGCTATTCATTCTTCTCTGTTCAGCCCTTAGATCTGGTCTCTATTCCCAAACAACTCCTTAAAGAAAATTGGTCAATGGAATGGATGAGAACCAGCAGGTGGAAGGGTAGACATTACGCTTCTCTTCAACCTGATGTCCCAAGCAAACCATGGTTCTCAAAATTTAACACTTATGCCAAGAAAGAGACTTCCATATTAATTAGAATGCGCCTGGGACATTGTTGCTCCCCGGTCTTCCTGGCTCGACTCCACATCAGAGACTCCTCCATCTGCGAGTGTGGTCTCGCGGATGGAGATCTTAACCACATATTTTTTTCTTGCCCACTACAAAATAAAACTCCTCCTCTTTATGACCTTTTACAAGACCTAGATATAGAGGTACAATTCCCTGTAAACATAAACTCCCTGTTAACTTTCCCCCACCCTACTATTATTAGAACCCTAACATCATTTATACATACAAATAAAATCAGTCTATAACAAATGTGTGGAAAAATCCAATTTCTAGATATTATATCCTGTTGTACTTTTTCTCTCATATGCCTGTATAAAGTTTTTATTATGTGTATTTCATTATTCCTTTATGTTTGTTCTATGTTTGTACAGTGTCTTACCAGGCTCTGCATCTATCGTTCAGCATAATAGACCACACTACAGCATGAATCCCCACTGTACATGACACTGGCAGGAGTGTCTCAGTAGAGACAGTTGCCAATAACTAAAAGAAGAAGAAGAAGAAGAAAATTGTTAAAGTCCTCTTCCAATTTGATCGCCTCACACACACAGATACATTATATAAAGAGACAAAACTATTCGATATCAAACAAATATACAAATACAATACGTGCATATTGATCAGGAACATTTTACAAGGTAACCTTCACATAAAAACGAATTTCATAACTAATAGTGAAATACACGCACACTTCACAAGAAGTGCGCGAAATCTGCGTATACCTACACCGCGCACAAATTATGGAAAACGAAACCTATTATTTGATGGTGTACAGGTATATAACATAGACCGATAGCGCTGGGCTATTTTGAGGACATAAGTTAAAAAAATTCTAAACTTTCTTATTTCTTGCCTGTGGATACAGTCGTACATAAGAAGCATAATATTGCGTTTTGTGTCACATCTGTCACTTGCATTTTCAGCAATTCGAAGATTTGTGGTTGTTTTTTTTTAATTCCATTCAAAACTGGCAAAATTAATCTAAACTTTAAAATAATTATGGTATCATATCTAGGATAGCCTGCGGAGTGTGCAAACCCAGTTTGTGTCATCTTCGCCCAGTGCAAACTGACCTATGGCCAGTATGTAAAAACAGTGCCTAAAACAAAATTAGAATTGACAAAATTGTTATTTCCTATCTCAGATCACTTACATATGCCCATTAAATGAATTTGTGCCAAATTAGGGCACGCAATTTTAAGATTTTCAATTATGTTATTTTTCCAAGCTACAAAAGCTTCAAAAAAATATTAGAATGATTAGAGTTTACATATTCAATTTCATAAATGCATCAAAAATGTACATTGTAAATTTGTGTCATTTTCATGCTCGAAATAAATGAATAAAACACAAAAACAGTTGTTGCGGTCAAAGCGGACGGACGCGGGCAGGTGGCGGCGGGCGGGGGGCATACGCACGCACACACGTTCGTTCGGTATCTACGATTTCTTCTATGCGAAGCGGCGGCCGGTGGGTGGCTGGCGTGCCCCGCGTGCCTCGCTCGCTCGCCTCGCCCGCCGCGCCGCCCGCGCCCGCGCTCGCACTTCGTGCAAAGAAGTTTGGTATCTCCTATAGAGATAATAAATAATGCAGTGCGAATTTTGTACAAAGCCCGCGTCTGCAATCTCAATACCTACGAATGTCAATGGTCAATGTGGTCAATATTATTTTAGATTGACGCTTCGATTCGCTTAAAATTTGCATAAGTTCAAACTGACCCACCTTTCATGACCCTAACACAATCGTGCTGAACTAATATCCCGTTTTCTGTGAAAACTAGAAACTTCGTCATGAACTTTTGTTTTGGTCATAACTCGAGAACCACTGGTGCTAGACCCATCGTGTTGGTACTCAAAACTTCAGGTCTCGGTGAGATCTATCCATCTGTCACGTGAACTTTTGTTTTGGTCATAACTCGAGAACCACTGGTGCTAGACCCATCGTGTTGGTACTCAAACTTCAGGTCTCGGTGAGATCTATCCATCTGTCATGAGAACTTTTGTTTTGGTCATAACTCGAGAACCACTGGTGTTAGACCCATCGTGTTGGTACTCAAACTTCAGGTCTCGGTGAGATCTATCCATCTGTCACGTGAACTTTTGTTTTGGTCATAACTCGAAAACCACTGGTGCTAGACCCATCGTGTTGCTACTCAAACTTCAGGTCTCGGTGAGATCTATCCATCTGTCACGTGAACTTTTGTTTTAGTCATAACTCGAGAACCACTGGTGCTAGACCCATCATGTTGCTACTCAAACTTCAGGTCTCGGTGAGATCTATCCATCTGTCACGTGAACTTTTGTTTTGGTCATAACTCGAGAACCACTGGTGCTAGACCCATCGTGTTGGTGCTCAAACTTCAAGTCTCGGTGAGATCTATCCGTCTGTCACGTGAACTTTTGTTTTGGTCATAACTAGAGAACCACTGGTGCTAGACCCATCGTGTTGGTACTCACACTTCATGTCTCGCTGAGATCTATCCATCTGTCACGTGAACTTTTGTTTTGGTCATAACTCGAGAACCACTGGTGCTAGACCCATCGTGTTGGTACTCAAACTTCAGGTCTCGGTGAGATCTATCCAACTGTCACGTGAACTTTTGTTTTGGTCATAACTCGAGAACCACTGGTGCTAGACCCATCGTGTTGGTACTCAAACTTCAAGTCTCGGTGAGATCTCTCCATCTGTCAGCTGAACTTTTGTTTTCATCATAACTCGAGAATCACTGGTGCTAGACACAACGTGTTGGTACTCAAACTTCAGGTCTCGGTGAGATCTATCCATCTGTGTGAGTACCAACACGATGGGTCTAGCACCAGTGGTTCTCGAGTTATGACCAAAACAAAAGTTCACGTGACAGGTGGATAGATCTCACCGAGACCTAAATTTTGAGTACCAACACAATGGGTCTAGCACCAGTGGTTCTCGAGTTATGATCAAAGCAAAAGTTCACGTGACAGATGGATAGATCTCACCGAGACCTGAAGTTTGAGTAGCAACATGATGGGTCTAGCACCAGTGGTTCTCGAGTTATGACCAAAACAAAAGTTTACGTGACAGATGGATAGATCTCACCGAGACCTGAAGTTTGAGTAGCAACACGATGGGTCTAGCACTAGTGGTTTTCGAGTTATGACCAAAACAAAAGTTCACGTGACAGATGGATAGATCTCACCGAGACCTGAAGTTTGAGTACCAACACGATGGGTCTAGCACCAGTGGTTCTCGAGTTATGACCAAAACAAAAGTTCACGTGACAGATGGATAGATCTCACCGAGACATGAAGTTTGAGTACCAACACGATGGGTCTAGCACCAGTGGTTCTCGAGTTATGACCAAAACAAAGGTTCACGTGACAGATAGATAGATTTTAGAAATTATTCGCAATTATCGGATGCATGCAAGCAAATCCGAAAGCAACAGCTAACAATATTTAAATTTTTGAAATGTGCTAATTAAGCCCTTTCATTTGATACCCCACACTAAAAACATTTTTTTAGGTCATCACTTTATGTCCTCTAGAGGGCGCCATATCCCATTTTATGGGACGTCACATAGCCAACCAGCCAACCAAAGATAAGTAGGTAGTTTCGAAGTTATGTATGAGGGAACAGATGAACATGCATACATACATACATACATACATAGATACATACATACATACATACATACATACATACATACATACATACATACATACATACATACATACATACATACATACATACATACATACATACATACATACATACATACATACATACATATATACATACATACATACATACATACATACATACATACATACATACATACATACATACATACATACCGGTCAAACGCATAACCTTCCTTCTCGCTTCGCCGTAGTCGGGTAAAAATAAGAATCTGTTAGCTAATATTGCGCGCATACTACACTACGTACAATATAATAAACACACGATCAATTAACTTAAATCAAATAGGAACTTCAGTTAAGTAAATATCGACTAACATCGACTCGCAACAACACATTTTTTTACATAGGTTTGCACCTAAAATTAATCAAATAGATACCCAACGAAGTAAATCTACATAATATTATGAAATGGAATTAAATAAGAAACTGCTCGAAACAATGCATACACACACCGCGTGGCAGTGCGGCAGCCTGGTGCGCTATTAGAACCACTCGCCCTCCCGCAGCGCCGCGCCCCGCACCTCCGCCAGCCGTCCGCCGCTGCATACCTTTATTTTGCGCGCGGAACAATTCGATTTGTATGAGAGCCACATCTTAGCGTAACCGGAACTGAATTTTATGTAGCCTATCCTGTGTCCCGTATACTTAGTTAAATGTGCTTGTACAAAGTTTCATCGAATTCGGATAATCGGCTTAAGAGTGTTGAGGTCTCAATATGTAGTAGATATAGTATAGGTAGGTATACGATATTAAACAGATGTAAGCTTCAGTTTGTAGTTTATTTTGACATTCGACCTCAATATTAAATTACAAGCTGTCCTTATCAATGTTTGCATGCAGATGCGGCGCTCGCCGCGCGCGCTCGTCCAGCGTAGCCAATCAGGGCGCAGCAGCACTGTCGCAGCCGAGTTTATAAATATTAGTGGCAGCGGCGGCGCGGTATTAGTACTGGTGTAACGCTCGTCGCCGGTGCTGCTACAGAGCTCCCCCCTCAGCGAAGCGTACAGGCGGTTTTGATGCGCGGCCTGATCGTGTCGTATATGCCGTGCACCCTTGCTTCCCGTCCTCGTTCATGAGAAATGCAGGCTTCAGGCGATCGATAGATATATTCGACGTTCTCGTAGGCAGCTGAATCGTGTAGATCTTGTCTCGCCGCTCGATAACGCGGTACGGGCCGTCGTAAGTAGGCGTCAGCGGCTTGCGCGAGGCGTCGTTGCGTACGAAGACGTGTGTGCACTTCAGTAGCTCGTCGTGAATGAACACGGCTCGCGTCGGCTGAGACGTTCGTTTTACGGCTTGCGCTCTCCTCAACGTTTCGGTCAGTACGTTCATAAAATGAGATTCTGTCGGCGCCGATGTTGCCGCTTCTTGAAAGAATTCACCGGGGATGCGTAGCTGTCGTCCGTACACCAACTCGGCGGGGCTAGCTCCGATGTCTTCTTTTACAGCTGTACGTAGTCCTAAAAGTACTGTAGGCAGCTCGCGAGCCCAGTGCTCGCTCTGCGCGATGAGTCTTGCCGTGAGGGATGTCTTGAGCGAGCGGTGCCAGCGCTCAACAATACCGTTTGCTTGAGGATGGTAAGCGCTAGTACGGTTCTTTTCTATGCCCAGCCTGTTCATGAGGCTCTTCATTAGTTCAGACTCGAACTGCCTGCCCTGGTCGCTAACGAGTGTCGCTGGACATCCGAATCTTGATATCCAGCCGTTGTATAGTGTCTCAGCTACTGTCTCAGCGGTGATGTTGCTGACTGGGAACGCTTCCGGCCACCTCGTACAACGGTCGATGATGGTGACGCAGTATTTTGACTCTTGCGATAAAGGTAGCGGCCCGATGATGTCTATGTGTATGTGAGCAAATCGGTCCGTCGATGTGAAGTTAGCGAGCGGTGCGGTCGTATGTCGCTGCACCTTCGATCGCTGACATGCGATACAATTTCTGCTCCACTCGTTGACATCGGAGTTTATAGATGGCCAAAAAAATCGCTGCGTCATCATCTTGCGTGTCGCTCTGATGCCCGGATGACTCAGTTCGTGGACGGCCTTGAAGGCTGGCAAACGAAAGTCGTGCGATAGGTAGGGGCGAACATTGCCTGTAGACGTTTCGCATAATATCTGTCTTGACGTCGATGGCGTGCTTAACTTTTTGAAGTGTAGTTTTACATTTTTCAGTAGCGCTGGTATATCTTCGTCTATCAGCTGTTTTTGTGCCAATTCGTCGTAGTTGATTGTCGTCGGGAGTGAAATCTCTTCTATTCTTGACAGTGCGTCCGCGACCGTGTTGTCTTCTCCCTTGACGTGCCGGATAGCAGATGTAAACTGGCCGATGTACTCGAGCTGGCGGGTGCGGCGCGGCGTTTCATTCTTTGAACTGCTCGGCGTCGATAAGGAGTAGACTAGCGGCTTGTGGTCGGTGTATAGAATTAGCTCTCTTCCTTCGAAAATTTTTCTGAAGTGGCGAACGGCTAAGTACATAGCCAGCAGCTCGCGGTCGTATGTACTGTAGCGTTGTTGTGCATCGGAGAATCTCTTCGAGAAGAATGCTAGCGGTTTCCATTTTCCTTTGATATTTTGTTGGATTATTCCACCAGCGCAGGTGTTAGAGGCGTCGCTCATTATTGCGTAACTTGCAGATGCCGAGGGATGAGTCAGTGTCGCAGCGTCCTTTATATCCACCTTACATGTTTCGAAGGCTCGTTCTGCTTCCGTAGTCCATGCGATCTTTGTCTTGTCATTTTTTTTTGAATTGTGTAGGTATTTATTTAGCACGTCTTGGTGATGAGCTGCTCGAGGAAGACTTGCTCGATAGAAGTTTAACATCCCGAGAAAGCGACGTAATTCCTGCACGGTCGTGGGCTTGGGGTAAGTTGTAATCGCTTGTACTTTCTCTTGGGTCGGGGCGATGCCTTCCACTGACACGCTGTAGCCGAGGAATTGTACGCATGGCTTTCCGAAGACGCATTTGGACGCGTTTAATGTTACTCCATTCTGGTCTAGTCTTCTGAAAATTTCTTCCAAGTGTTCGCGGTGCTGCTGTTCGTTCGATGAAGCAATGAGCAGATCATCTAAGTAGCAGAATACGAAGTCTAGGTCACGGAGCACCGAGTCCAAAAAACGTTGAAAAGTTTGGGCAGCATTTCGCAACCCGAAGCACATCCTCTGGAATTCGAATAAGCCGAAGGGTGTGATGATTGCTGTCTTTTCGATATCTCTATCGGCTACGCGTATTTGGTGATAGGCGCGGTGCAGATCTATCGTCGAAAAAATTTTCTTTCCTTCCAGATTGTTGGTGAAGTCGTGCAGGCGCGGGACAGGGTAGCGGTCCGGTACGGTCGTGGCATTGAGTCGCCGGAAGTCGCCGCAAGGTCTCAACTCTCCGTTCTTCTTGGTGACGAGGTGCAGCGGACTGGCCCAGGAGCTCTTAGACGGACGACATATGCCTTGCTCAAGCATGACTTGGAATTCTTTTTTAGCCGCTTGGTATTTGTGTGGTGGCAATGGTCGTGCTTTAGTGTAGACCGGCGGACCTTGTGTTTCGATGCAGTGATATACGTCTTCGTTTGTTCTCTCTTTCAGCAAATATGGTTTCGTCAGCTCTGGGTACCTCTCCAGAAGGTCATGGTAAGGCATTTGCACGTCGATGGTTCGTACTGTCGGTGTGCTCGTGGGAAGTACCGCTCCTCGGACCGATAGATGCGTTTGACTATCGATCAGCTGGCTGCCGTGCAAGTCCACGAGAATGTGGTGGTGTTTTATGAAGTCAGCGCCTAATATGGGCCGGCTGACTGCGGCTACTGTGAAGTCCCAGGAGTGCGCACGACGTAGGCCGAGGTCGAGGTCTAGCCGCCTGTTGCCGTAGGTAGGTATAACGGATCCATTCGCTGCGTAGAGGCTGAACTCGGATATGCTCGTACTTCTTTTCTTAGTTTTATCCACAGGCAGTACGGAAATATTCGCTCCGGTGTCTACAAGGAAGCGCAGTCCTGTCGTGCGGTCGGTGACGAACAAACGGTGTGAAATTGTGTTGACTTCGGATCCCGTCGCCTCCAAAGTCAGGTTTAGTTTTCCTGCGCTCGTTCGTCGAAAGTGCAGGGTCGCAGGCAACGTCGTGCGGATGCACCGAAGCGGCGGTGATAGAAACATACGCCGCCGCTGGAGGCGCTAGTGTCGCGGCGACTGCGGGAGGGAGTGCGCGAGCGGCCGCCTCCGCCGCCGCCGCCGCGGCTAGCCGGCGGCGGCGAGCGATGCCAGTCTCGCTCGTAGGAGCGACCGCGATGCATCTTCAGTGCGGATATTTCTCGCGTTAGTTCTTCGATTTTATTCGCCAAGTCAGCGTTCGTTCGGCCGGCGGCGGCGGCGGTGGCGCCGCCGCCTGCGTGTTGACACCCATTGCATATGGAGTTAATCTCTTTTGAATGTTCCGTCATCTTGTCGGCCATGGAAGCCAACACATCCAGGCTCGGCTCTTGGCTGATGGAAAGCACGGAGCGGATGGATGGCGGCAGGTGTCCGGTCCACATTATCTTGAGTGTGTCGTCTGGGACTTTGCCCATTGCGAGTTCTCGCATGCGACGGAGTAACTGAGAAGGCTTCTGGTCGCCTAGTTCCATGTCGTTAAGTAACTTTTGAAACTGGCGCGCTTCGGATTCTTCGTACACGGCGAGCAGGCGCAACTTCAAAGTCTCGTACTTGTTGGTGGCGGGCGGCTGGAGCAAAATGTCGCTCGCTTGCTCGATATCGGCGCGCTCGAGTCTCGCTACAACCAGGTGGTACTTAGACTCGTCCCCTTGCTTGTGTGGCGCAATAACCGATTCAAATTGGGCGAACCAAAGTCTAGGGTGCTCTCTCCAAAACGGCGGTATTTTAGATGATAAGGAGAGCGCTCCTATTTCGTCGACTCGCTCCTCTTTGTTTGACATGTTGTAGAAGGTAGCTCTCGTCGAACGTCGGGGTCACCAATGTTGAGGTCTCAATATGTAGTAGATATAGTATAGGTAGGTATACGATATTAAACAGATGTAAGCTTCAGTTTGTAGTTTATTTTGACATTCGACCTCAATATTAAATTACAAGCTGTCCTTATCAATGTTTGCATGCAGATGCGGCGCTCGCCGCGCGCGCTCGTCCAGCGTAGCCAATCAGGGCGCAGCAGCACTGTCGCAGCCGAGTTTATAAATATTAGTGGCAGCGGCGGCGCGGTATTAGTACTGGTGTAACGCTCGTCGCCGGTGCTGCTACAAGAGTTATGGCGGAACATACATACATACATACATACATACATACAGAAAATATTTCTCAAAATCGTCAATTTAGCTTTAGTATCATACATAGAGGCTACAAACTCAATATTTCCTAAAAGTTAAATTACAAATTTAAAAAACCCCCGACCCTTAAAAAGTCAAAAATAATTTTCGTTTACTCACTTAAAGGAGTCGGTAGACCGCTAAGTAAATTCCCGCGCAGCTCGGAGTTATTATATTTTATTTACTTAGCGGTCCCCCGACTCCTTTAAGTGAGTAAACGAAAATTATTTTTGACTTTTTAAGGGTCGGGGGTTTTTTAAATTTGTAATTTAACTTTTATTTAAAGCTTTTTTAAAAAAACCGCATGAAAATCGGTCCACTTTTTAACATAATAAATTTTTTTATTACTTAATTACTTGATTACTTGATTACAAACATAGCTAAGAACCATCCCGATTAAACAAGCTTCCTAATAAAAAAAACCGCATCCAAATCGGTCCGTCCGTTTGGGAGCTACGATGCCACAGACAGACACACACACACACACACACACACACACACACACACGTCAAACTTATAACACCCCTCCGTTTTTTTCGTCGGGGGTTAAAAACAAAGTAACTTACTCCATGACCATCCCTTACAGATTTATTATTAGTAATAATAATAATAATTGATAATTGATATGATAACGCACGCACGTCGCAACTCGCACCGCGCCACGCAACGCAACGCGCGCCCCGCGTATGGCTGGCTGAACGACCCGCGAGCGCGGCGGGGCGGGGGGGGGGGGGGGGAGGAGGCGGCGTGCGCGTGCCTCGATCGCTCGCTCGCCTCGCCCGCCGCCCCGCCGCCCGCGCCCGCGCTATTCCCCGCGCTCGCACTTCATGCGAAGTTAGTGTTTTTTTTACAAATAATAAAATTCCGTGGATAAAAACGACACAAATTATGAATAGTGTTTTGTTACACCATAATAATCAAAAAGACGTAAACTCTAACAGCCCGTATTTTCTTTTGTGGCTTTTAGAGGTTGTTGTAATAAAAGTATTAAATATCTATAAATGTCGTGGATGAATTCGACACAAAATATTTTGAACAACAGATATCAGTACTCTAAAACGCGTAACACCTATTTAACCTTTTCTAATATTCTTTTAGAGCTATTTGCGCGATGTGTTAGGTACTGGTTAAATTTAAGGATTTCCGTGGACAGAGATGACACAAAATGTTTTTGCACATCGGTTACTACTTCAATATTATCATGAAAGTAAAATTTTCTTTTCTAATTTTCTTTTCGTCCAATACTGATCTAAAAGACAAATACCTAAATTTCTACGTATGCAAATTCCTAGGATGACACAAACTAATATATTAGGTTGGGCAAATGGTTCGGAAACTATATGCGACAAATAAACAACTTTAATATTTTTGAAACCAAAAATCCTAGCGCTACAGGTCTAACAGCCTTCCTAACAGCATTAGAAATTTAGAGACAAACAGACAGTTCAAGACAGCTATCAAAACCTACTTTAGTGTCTAATAAATAGCAGACTAGGTCTTTAGTTTCTATTTTATACTTATATCTAGATTATTATAAATAATAATGTTACCTGGTCCGGTGGTCCACTACGTGGGCTAGTATCGACTGAAAGTACTTATAAATTAATATGTCCTCGTTGCGTGTCGACATACCGAGTCGAGTGTTTCGGTCGGTAATGGTTTACGTGGTGGGCCTCCATGTCCAAATTCTTATTTACAATGTTGTAACCGCAACAAAAGAAAACAAATGTAAAATTTTCTCATAAAAGTGAATGTAATGTTCTTTTGGGAAATAAATATTCTTTAAACTGAAGTACCACACGGTACTAAGAAGGTGGGATAACTACAAAGACATTAAACCCACCCTCTTCCATATAGACCGGACAACAAGAACAAAATCGTAATCTACTACTTAGATCCTAGTGGTACAAAGTCGTTCAGTCTAGCGCCACCAGTCCGCATGTGAGGTCGTATTCGTGTGCTAGAGAAAGAAGAAAATCTAAGAAAATATGCCGAGTTGCGCATTGCGGTATTGCAAATCTCGATATAAAAATACGACTGAACATGTAATCAGTTTATTTTCATAAGTATTGTGTATATTTATTCAATATTTGAATATAATATATAATTTCCATAGATGATTCTAGAACAACGATCAACTATGCCATATTGAAACAATAAAAAGCGCCCTCTGTTATACAGTAGCTTTACTACTATTATAGTACGAGATCCCACAACCAATATTTTTGTCTCATAGTATTACGTTCAAAACCGCAAAATCCATAACTTCGATTGTTCTCAAGCAACCCGATACTAAATGTTTTTCGTGTAGCGTCTCCTGACAGTATTTTTTAAAAATGGCAACCAATTTGAGCGAACCGTGTCATAGTATTCCGTCTGATTTTCGGAATGTTGTTGAATTACCGATCTAAGATAACCAGAGCATGTTTTTCAGACGTCAGTAGCGGTGGCGTACCAGACCATTACAAAAGTAGGAAATGAGGCAAAAGAAAAATATTATTATACCTAACCTAACCTAACTAATCAAATCCTAACCTAAAAAATCAAACAATAGTTTTTTTTATGAAAAATACATATATTTTTTAATCGAAGTATTGGCCATTATTATCAATGCACTTTTGCCATTTTACTGGAAGTTCATTGATGCCTCTACAAAAACAGAATGTTTCAGAATTTCTGTGCCCATTCAACAAGTTAAGACAAGCTTCGACGCGATTTTGTTGTTGTTGTTCAGTGAGTTCATACGGTACCCAATTTCCGAGCTTTTTTATCTTTCCAATTTGACGTAAATGAATTAGTATCGTTTTATCACTTACATTGAAGGCTGCTGCTAATTCCGACGTGGTTTGTGATGAATCTGCTTCAACTATGGCTTTCAATTCATCGTTATCGACTTTCGCCTCCGGTCGGCCACAGGGCTCATCATTGAGATGAAATTTTTCAGAACGGAAGCGATCAAACCACAGTGCGTTCCCTTGCGGTACCTGGTCCATACACGCCGATGATATTGTATGCCGTCTGTGCTGCGTTGGTGCCGTGATGGGATTCATATTCGAGTTCGAGATTCATTTCGAGTTTTCCAGGGTCACAGAACCAGCGATGTAAAAAAAAAACCGAACGGTGGGAAAACAAACGAACAACAGATTTTGAAGAAAGAATAATTTGCCTTTATAACAGAAAATATTTGAATCTCGAATTCCTACGCAAAAAAAAGTTTGCCACTTTCAAAGTGGTCAGTTTGTAGAAACGGCAATTTCATAGGTAAGCACCTAATATTGTAGCTCAAACAGTCTCAAAATCATTTTTACAAGTGAATTGGGGTCAATTGATCAAAACGGAATAGTAAATAAAATTTAACGATTTTATCGCTTATATGAAATCAACTATCATTTTGGTCGTTGGCTCTCGTCCTATTAGATAGAGATGTGATGAGAAGCACCTAGGGTTACCAGATGCAAAATTGAAAAAGGAGGACATGTGAAGCGGTGAATTCTATAAGGGCCCAATATGGCCAAAAACAGAAAATAAAAATTTTACAGGAGAGAGTAAAAACTTCATAACTTTGAAATGAAACAACAAACATTTCTGTATTTTTTTTTATTATAACTAAACTATATTATGTAAGTATTACTGCAAAAATATACATAAAAAAATTAAAGTGATTTTATGGACAAATTTTAAAACATTGAATGGGCCCTTGTCGAACCCAACAAAATTTTTCACACTTTGTATTAACAAAAACTTTCACAAAAGTACAACAAAACAATCAGCAAGAAACCTAACCTCGCACAGAACCACAATAACGGACTTTGACATTCAACTGATGCCACACTTCAACATTGACATCTAACAGTTACAATCGCCTAAATCAAATTTGCGGTAAAAGAGCCCAATTATGTAATAATAGGTATTGGGCCCTTGTTTCACTCATAATTTATTTTGATCTCTTTTCATACATCAAGGCGATTCGTTCTACCTTTAAAGAATACGAAAAAGAAAAAAAAGCATTTTCGTAAAAAAAACATATTGGGCCCTTATGGAACTCACCGCTTCATTTACTCTGGAAAGGTTCGAATTAGAGAAATGTTATTAATAAAATAAAACTTATTTTAACTTTGCATTATATTTTCAGAACTACATATTTTTGACGATAACTGGTCACTTTTTTAGAAAATACGTATAAAAGTTAGAGAATGTAACATTTGTACTGAGTAAAGATTATAACTTCTTTGTCCATTGTGCGCTAATAATGGAAAACTCTCGTTCAGTGTTTGCATTTTGCGATGAAATACAAAAATAAAACTGAGCGGGTGAATGCAACGCGAGGGGGAACTTTGAATAATTGGCTTAATTCAAATAAAGAGGACAAATTGAGGACGGAAGGAGGACGTTCGCACCGTGTGGGGTCGGTACTTAAAAAGAATAGCCCCACTGCATCTCTCCCCGTCGCATGTCGTAAAAGTCGACTAAGGGATAAGAAAATTCGTCAGCCTCGGTAGCTCAGTGGCGCGGTTGGTTAGTCAACTGTTATTAAGCAACGCTGAGCGCGGTCAGTGATTGGATGGGTGACCGCTCGACCGTTGGAGGCTGACCGTGGTTCAGATTCCACGTTAAACTGTAGGTCCCTTCCCTTCTTACCTTACTAGGTGGTAGGGTTTATCCCGGCCGGGTTGGTACCACCGCACTGAACGAAACGTCGGTCGAAACGGCTATGTAAATAGTTCGTGTTTTCCGTCCAGTTTAGTGTAGCCGACATGAAATGAAGGGAAGCACTGACATGGTACCTAGTTCACCCTGTGTTATGGGCTGACATCACCGATGTTGTAGGAGATGTAGCCAACCGTTCCATAAAAAAAAAGGACGTTTCTAATTGATCCGAAAAGGAGGACATGTCCTCGTTTGGGATACCATCTGGTAACCCTCGATGCACCTCTATTGGCGTCACCTATCGACCGATAGATGAGTTGTTTTTGCTATTCAAAGCGAGATGGCGTATTATAACCTTGAGCTCAAAATATTTATATGGAAATATTGCCAATGTCCTCTCTATAACCCCTTTTAATCTCTTTGGATAACTAAGAAGAAAAAGTGAAGCAAGAATTGACGGCACCGTTCAGTTACAGCAGCTATCATCCTTAGACTAGCATCCTTGGACTCGATACAGCGCCGAGCCATCCGTCTTGTTGGTGACCCGAAACTTACAGATGGTCTGGATTCCCTAAGTCACAGACGATTTGTGGGTTCGCTTAGTCTGTTTTACAGATACTATCACGGACGCTGCTCTGCGGAACTAGCATCCCTTATTCCCTGCCACCCGTCCTATCTCCGCATGACTCGTCGCAGAGAGACTCAGCACCCTTTTGTTGTTGACATTGGGCTTTTGAGAACCCATCGGTTTTCTAAATCGTTTCTTTGTCGCACCGCTAGAGTGTGGAACTGTCTTCCGGCGAGTGTATTTCCTGAATTCTTTAACCTGGGTGTCTTCAAGCGTCGTATTAACGGGCTAGACAGCCTAGCAACAGTCCGCAAATCTGCTGGAATGGCACCTAACTGAGCGTGGTTTCGCGAGGAGAGGTGATTTTGACTCTGTCGACTGCACCATTGGTCCCTCGGCACAGCCACCCATGCTGGTTTACATAAAAAAAAAAAAAAAACTAGCACGGGCGCGCTGCAATCGCCTGTTTCCGACCAGGCTTTGAATTCGTACGATTAATATCGTACTTGTACGATAATTATAACGATCTATGATGTACGTTCGTAATGCTTCCAAATTCTGTACTGTAATCCAGGGAATGTAAGTAAATAAATCACAGAACACATGTTTTACATAATGTATCAATTAGTCACGATTGCGAGTTTCATTTCGAGAGGCGCACTTGTCCCTCGGGTAACTAAGGACATAATTATTGTTTCCTCTTTGATTTTGCACAGTAGTATATTTTAAACAAAAGGTTCTTATATAATAATATATCATATATTATCATATTATCATAAAGATTATAATAATATCATATATAATAAAGGCGACTAAGAGTTATGACTCCCTTCTTATATTACTATGTGGTAGGGTTTAACCCGCCTGGGTTGGTACCACCGCACTGAATGAAAGGTCGGTTGAAACGGCTATGTAATTAGTTTGTGTTTTCCGTCAAGTTCAGTGTAACCGGCATGACCGAAGGGAAGCACTGACGTGGCACCAAGTTCATCCGGTGTTATGGGCTGACATGATGTTGTAGGTGATGTAGCCAACCGTGTCAGTTTCCATAAAAAAAACAATTACATCACAATTTGGCTAGTTTAGCCATATTTCTCTCCTGCCTCTTCTTCTCTTGCGCTGCTTGGTTAGCTTCGCTGCAGATGAAATGCATCCGAATAGTGAGGTAGAATATGATTACTGATATTGTCAACGTTTTTTTGTGACTGTTCATCACAACCTATCATTTTAATGTGCGTGGATTTCAGCATTTAATCCAAGATAGAAAATTGCAAATTTTTGTGCAGAGCTTCTGTTTTTGACTTAGTTTCCACAGAACTTTCTATCTGCAAAGGAATTTGTAAATTGTTATGTAAAATGTAAGTGGAAATTATGTGAAGTAAATTAATATTAGTTGCATGCATCTAACTGTATCGCTGTAACATTTATATTTTTTCAGTGTCTTATTACCTTCAACAGGAGTTCATAGAGTTCATTAGAACATCCAAGCAGTCCACCCCTTGACTTCAAATTTAGCAGGCTCTCCCTTTCAAGTGTAGGCTGATCTTCTGGCGCACAAACACATTCGGAACACTTATGGCACTGTTTGGCTGGCATAAGTTTCCTCATCTTCCTCGATACATATCCAGCTAAAACTGTGAGAGCAAACTCGTCAATAGTTTGCCCTAGGTAATCATGATCGTCCAGAGCTAAATCTTGATCTTCAATTCCTGTGTTATCTAAAATATTGTAAATGTTTTGTTCCAGCTCCATTTTTCTGCCCTGATTTTCCTCTTCCAAAACATCTTTCATCTCCAAGATTGTTTCCAAAAGCTCTCCACCAGATACGTTACTGCCACGTGGAGGCTTTACAAGGAAATATGTGGATATTGAGCGGTACACATGGATGAGATGAGAAGCATGGGATCAGGATGGGTACCAGAACTACATGCTGTCCGTACCATCCCGTTTTCTGCGAGAACTAGAAACTTCGTCATGAACTTTTGTTTTGGTCATAACTCGAGAACCACTGGTGCTAGACCCATCGTGTTGATACTCAAACTTCAGGTCTCGGTGAGATCTATCTATCTGTCACATGAACTTTTGTTTTGGTCATAACTCGAGACCTGAAGTTTGAGTACCAACACGATGGGTTTGGCACCAGTGGTTCTCGAGTTATGACCAAAACAAAAGTTCATGACGAAGTTTCGTCAAGAAATCCTAAGCCTTCTAGTTCTCACAGAAAACGGGATGGTACGGAACCCTCTTTACGCGAGCTCGACTCGAACTTGACCACTTTCCCATGATATATACATATAAAAAAAAGTTATAAACTTCAAGATTTGAACCGACGAGCTATCGGGTCGTAAGCACGCCCGTTCCCGCTGAGCTACACGCCACTTTACTACTGGGCCAATTTTCGTATCTCTTGCTGGAGCTTGTGCGTCAAAGATTTAGCGCAATCGCGATCACGGAGCGAACCGACATACGTCCGACTAGCACAACGACCCGCGCGGGACTGGCGGGAGGCGAGGATCGCACGGACCGCGCGGCGAAATCTGCCGCTTGTACGAAAAATTGGGGTATTTATTCATCATGACGCGTTATAAAACATGAAAATACAAAAATAATTCGGCAGAATTGTTGAGAAAAAATATATGTACATTTTTGTACAAGTCTCGTATTGAAACTATGTCTAATTTTCCAGAACATTCAATTGGAAAGGATGACAAACTTATTTTTTTAAATTTATTTAACACATTTTCCAAAATAATAAAATTGTGTTTTGAAACGTAGACTTTGTTAGTTAAAGACTAATGCATAAGATATATTTTTTATAGATTTTTTTATGTTTTCCAATAGTTGTAAATTTTTTTTTAAAGTTGACCTATTTCCCAATTTGACCCCTATTCCCGCCTTAATCAATTGTATCATTTTGTTCAGCGTCCGATAATTTTGCCCCAAATGCCATCATTTTCGACTTCGCGTACGATGATTTTTAGTGACCTCGCATCCAACCCTGACTGACATGACTTGTGCATGACTATTCGTCTTATGTAAGTGTCGTCTTTTTTGGCTTCAATCTGTCGCGAACAAATCGCATAGAGATTATTCACCGTCCTTCCCTACATCGTGTTCCGTAGTGATTTTTGACCAAAATTACGAGATTGTGGTACTAAATAATGCTGGGGTAATATTGTTGTGGTATTATTTGACGTGAAAAGTATTATTTGGATTTTTATCGGAGAAACCGTTAACCATGATACTCACCAATGATATGGAAATCCGGCCAAGTGCGAGTCGAACACGCGCACCGAGTGTTCCGTATTGCCATGTCATGGTCAGCTCAGCGCCACTCACGCCATCAATGGCGTGTTTACGAAATGCTTCATATTAGTTAAAATAATTCATGATTAGAAATGCTTCATATTCTTTTCGGTTGATGGCGCGCATACAATTTTTTGTTTCTTCTAAGGGAACCCCCGTGAATTGTTTACTTTTTCTTATTTTTATTAATTATTCGTTGTTATATCGGCCATAATAACACTCTGTGAAAATTTCAACGGGCTACCTATTACGGTTCAAGAGATACAGCCCTCGGACAGACATACAAACAGACGGCGCGGGGTAGCCTTAGTAATAGGGTCACGTGCCGAATACGGAACCCTAAAAACTACGCAACGGTGGCATTAGGTATTACTTTATTTTTAATTTTGTGTGGAATTTTGTTGCCAGGGGGGGTACCATTTGTGCAACAATCCAATAAAAGGATATAGCGAAAATATTTTAGGCGGAGCTCTTTTTTCACAGCCGAAACCAACGACATTATTATGTCTCCTCTGGCTGGCCAATTATAAGCCAAAAAGAAATAAAAAAATCATTTTGGCTCCAAAGGACAACGCAAACAGAGAGCCGTAAAATAAAAAAAAAAACATCAAATTGACATTGAGGCTGTCAACGTCACGTCACACTAAATGTCTGAGTCTGACCAAACTGAAGTCAGACAATCAGCAAACAAACAAACAGGCTCAAGTTAAATTCTCTTTGTAGAAGAATAGATTGTTTCAATACAAGACCCTCATAGAAATATAGATAACATTTATCCCTACAATCGTAGCTAAAAAAAAGGCAGCCACAGACAGACTGTAGAGAAGACAGTGCACTGCACTGCACTGCACCTGCACCATCCCTATTGTGACTGCACCACACTCTAAACTGCCTGGCCTGCCTCTGCCCGACCGCCTAGTGCATATTCTTCGCCCAGCGCACAAGAAACATAATATCAGAAAAAACTAGGTAGGTATTGATTTTGTTTTAACATTCCAAACCTCATATCAAAATCCCAAATTAGTACTCTAAGTAAGTAATAAGAGGCCAGTTGCCAATACGGCTAAAGGACTGATTTTACCATCGCGCGGTCTTAGTCTTAAACAAGAAAAAGAAGAAGTTAAAGATGTACTTCAAATTTGGTTGCGGTAAAAATGGTATGGTAAAAATTTTTTTTCCCATACAAACTTAATTTTTTATACAAAATAATATATTTTTTTTTAAGGCACCAAAACATTGGTCTTCAATATAAATGTATGTGAAAACAAGGAAGTGGTATGGGTGAATGTTTTGATGGTTTAAAAAAAATTAACCCTAACCTAATTTTAAGGCGGCGCATGTCGTTTTTGCATTCCTATTCAAATTAAAGGTTTGGTGCATTTAAAAAAAAAAAATATTTCGTATGAAACATATTTTTTTAAATATTTTTTTCTCCGATACTATGCATTTCCAACAAAAAATTCTTTTTGGTAATAGTTCCTTAGACCCTCACCTACCAGTCCCAGCTACCAGCAATTTTCTAATTAGCAGGCCTTATACTACAGCGCACCCTCAAATTTTGATATGTCTTTAGGGCTCAGGAAGGATGACGAGCTCTACCGCCGCCGCCGGCGGCTCAGAGCCTGCCTCGTTAGCTCTTCAGAGCTTTAACCGCGGCGAGTACGCAGCGTGCCTGCGCCACCTCAGCGTACTGCCCGCCGAGCCGCGCGTCGAACACAACCGCGCTCTCGCCGAGCTGTTTGCGAACGACACGCGTGGCGGCGAGCGCTACCGGGCGGCGCTCGCGCGGCTACTCGGCGTCACGTTCCCTCGTGCCGATCTGCCCGCAGCGGCGCTGCGTCGCCCGACGTTTGTTTACAATTACGCTGTGCTCCTGTACCACGCGCGCCACTACCGCCAGGCGGGCGAGGTGTTGCAGCGGCTGATCGACGAGCGCGTCGAGGACGCGGAGCTGAAGCGGCGCATCGTGCTGCTGTTCGCCGAGACGAGCCTGTGCCGGCGCGCGGCGCTGCCCGCGCTCGAGGCGGCCAAGGCGGCGCGGCGGGCGCTCGATAGGGACGGCTCCGAGGAGAGCGCGCTGGCGGCGCGGCTCGCGTTCCGCGCTCGCCTCATGCTGGGCGAGCGAGTGGAGGCGCCCGGTGCGGGCGTCACGGAGGAGAGCGTGGAGGGGCTGGTACTGTGCGCGCACGCGAGGTATGCGCGGGGCGAGGCGGCGGCCGCCGCGGAGGTGCTGGCGCGGCACGCCGGGCTGCGGCACGAGTACACGGCGCGCGCGCAGGGCGAGGACGTGTGGCCCGCACTCAACAACAACCTGGGTGTACTCCACCTCGCTCTCAACAAGCCCGCTCTCGCTGCCAAGTACTTTCAAGTAAGCACCGACCGATTTTATATAAGACTTACTTCAATTTGTTGCCCAGATGGATGTCGGATGGATGGAACCGATGATCTCGCAGAACTAAGGTGTTTCTCCTCATAGACATGACCGTTTGTCAGCAGGTCCGAAGCAATAAATAAACTACAGGACGGCTTTTGACCCGTGCCCCATACATGGTTCCTATGGATACTGGAATTATACAAAACTGATGCGAATATCTGTCAGTTCAGTGGCGCATGTATGGGACAGTGGAGTACCATCTTTTATGTTCCATGTGGTGAATGGATTCCGTTCGCTGACGACCGAATTTCCATACGGCGGGGGATCTTCCAGGGAGACAGTCTTAGTCCGCTTTGGTTTTGTCTAGCTCTGAACCCTCTTAGCACTTTGCCGGATGACTCAGGGCTTGGCTACTGTATTCTTAGAGGAGGTTCTGAAATATCACACTTATTTTATATGCATGACCTCAAATTGGATAGCACAATAGCGTCACGCCTGTTTCCCGGTGGGGTAGGCAGAGACAACGGATCTCCACGTGCCACGATCCTGACACACCTCTGCCGCCTCTTCCACTCCCACAATGTTCTTCATGCATGCTCGTCGGTTACTTACCCCTTCGGAAATCTGTACCACAGCATTAAGACCGGATATACTCATATTCTCAAAAGCGGCAAAGCATGTAGTACTTGTTGAACTTACAGTTTCATGGGAAAGTAACATACCGAATGACCACAACATCAAACATAACCTTAGAAAAAAAAAGTACCCGCGATTTTGTTGAGTGCACAACTCTCTTAATACTTGGAAGTCAAAAAAAATCCGCAAACCAGTTGTTTGCAACTAAAACTACATAAATGTGTTGAAAACCCCATAATAAATCAGTGGAAGTGTTATCTCCGACAATAATCAAAGAATTATTGATCAATTACGAAAAATCGAAAAACCAACAAATGTAAACAAAGAACTACCCACATCTCCATACAAAAAAAAGTTTTCACTGAATTTACGCAAATAAAATTGAAAGTATTATCTGTTTTTTAGTATTTACTGGTGTGTTGACGACAACCATGTCTTCCTGCCTGCAATGCGAAAAGAAGTTGCCCAAACCGGACGAGAAAAACCCGCAAATATCGTGTTTTAGTTGCTCGCGGTCAGTGTGCATAAAATACAGTGGACTAGTGGCAACAGAAATGAGGGTGCTGGTTTTGCAAGCCCGTACGCTCAAATATCTCTGCCCCGACTGCGAGGTGGGCGTGCGCCAGCTCCCCGCCCTCAGGACACAGGTCGGTGAACTCAAGAAAGAGTTAAGTGAGCTACGTAACGAACTAGCCGAGCTAAAGACGCACCAAACTCGAACCCTAAACCTGGACTCAGTCATCGATGAACTCGAAGAGAGGAAGAAGAGGAGCTCCAAAGTGGTGATATTCGGCGTCCCCGAGTCTCACTCGGACAACGTGGAACAACGCAGGAAGCACGATGCGGACAGCGTGCAGCAGGCGCTCGCCGTCTTGCCGGAGTGCGAGCGCCCCATTGCCATCATCCGCCTTGGTAAGCCGCGGCCCGCTCAAGCTGATAATGTCCGGTAAGCAGAAAGCTATTCATATACTTAAAAATAAAAGCAAACTGCCGGCCACTATAAATGCAAAGTCTGATTTGACTCCCTACCAGCGTGACCAGCTGCGGCGTCTACGTGAGGAACTAGCAGAGAGAAATACTCAAGGCGAAGAAAAACTAACAATTAAATATATTAATGGCTGCCCGCGCATAGTGAAGGATGTAAAAAACTGACATCGTCCATCACCGAACTGACTTTCTTTTATACGAACCTGGCATCTCTCACGGCAAAATTTGATTTACTCTTAATGGAAATAAACCACAAAAAACCTACATTTATTGTCTTAACAGAGACACATCTAACACCACAAATAAAAGACAGTCTAATCAATATTCTTGGTTACACAGTATTCCGGCACGATCGCACGAGTGGTAAGAAGGGTGGAGGTGTGGCCATCTATGTTGCAAACTCATACAAGAATACACCTATACTTGCAAAACGTAACTCTAAATACCACGACGACACTGTGGAAGCGCTTTGGCTCAATCTTCATGGAACTTCAGTATGGGAACTTCAGACTGCTGATATGCGCTGTCTACCGCCCCACTCACTACGCACTTGAACCATCAGATATCCAACTTTTTAATACAATCCAGCAGGCCGCAGAACAGAACACTATATTCGTCTTAGGTGACTTCAATCTACCAGATATCACTTGGCCGCTCGTTAAACTGAACGGTTATAATGCTCTTCACGAAAAGTTTGTTGACATGTATACCAGCTCAGATCTCCAGCAACTTGTAAAAGGAATAACACGGAAGCGAAACAACGAGGAATCCCTCCTTGACTTAATACTGTGCAACGACGATAACCTCTGTACGAATATAGAACACCACCCACACATAGGGAAAAGTGATCACTGTGTTATTATTGCAACCATTCAATTTATTCAAGAAAGAAGCAACAAGTACAAAACGAAACCTCGCCGTGACTACTTTCGAACAAATTACGACAATGTCAGCGCTACGCTTACTCAAAACAACATTCTAAACACCAGCTCCACAGATGTACTCAGTGCATGGAACGATTTTAAATTAATTACAAAGAAAACACTAGATATCCATGTACCACTGTGTAATCCAATCAAGAAGTCGAAAAACAAACCATGGGTCAACAAATATATCTTAACTATGACTGAGGAGAAAAAACAATTATGGTCAATCTACCAGCTAAACAAATCAAATACAAGCTACCAAGAATACAGGAAAATTAACAATAAGATTGTGGCATCTATACGTCAACTTAGGCAATCATTTGAAAAAAATGTCGTGGAAACTGGACCCAAGGCATTCTATGGGTATGTCCGAAGACAAGTGACATAGTAACGGAACACCGTGCCGTTGCCAATGTGTTCGCAAGTCAATTTGAAAAGTCTTATGTTCGAGAGCCTGATGACTCTATGCCACAAATATTGGTGCCGAGACTAGTAAATTGTATTGAGACAATTGAGTTCGAGCCAAATGCAATTCTAAAGGTCTTAACATCATTCAGGGATGCTACTTCCATGGGACCTGATGAAATTCCAGCTATTTTCCTGAAGAAGTGCTCTGCGGAATTGTGCGAGCAGCTTGCACATATAATGACACTATCTTTCGAAAGCGCGACACTTCCACACGACTGGAAAGAGGCAATTGTAACACCAATTTACAAAAAAGGCGATAAACTTTCTCCAGCCAACTATCGTCCCATTAGCCTTACTAGCATTGTTTGCAAAGCTATGGAAAAAATTGTAGCGGAAAAAATTCGTATGTTTCTAGCAGGGGAAAATATAATAATCGAAGAGCAACATGGTTTCGTCCCGAGACGCTCAACCGTGACTAATCTATACACGATCGAGGGAATCCTTGTACATCCAGTCAACGCACAGAAAGATCTCGGAGTAACTGTGTCACATGACCTCAAATGGGAACCACATATAGTAGAAGTTGTAAAAAGAGCAAACTCACTTCTTTACATGATTAGAAAAGCTTTCTCCTACATAAATCCAGACTTGTTCATCAAACTCTACAAAACGTATGTCCGTCCTCTCCTTGAATACTCTTACCAAGTGTGGAACCCTTACTTCATCAAGGACATTGAACTTCTGGAGAGAGTGCAGAGGCGGGCAACCAAGATGGTTCCATCCCTGAGGAACAAGTCTTACGAAGGCCGCTTGGACGCACTTGGTATTACTACACTAGAGCAAAGAAGACAAAGAGGGGACCTCATAGAAACATTCAAAATTTTCAATGGTCATTAGGATGTAGCCAACCTTAACTCAATGTACACAATGAACACCAACGAGGGACTCCGTGGTCATTCTTTAAAATTAAACCGAAACACTTCCAACTCCAACCCAAGAAAGTACTTTCTAACTAACCGAGTAGTGGACTCTTGGAACAAGCTACCACAAGAAGTGATAAGTGCTATCTCAGTGAATGGTTTTAAAAATCTACTTGACAAACATTTGCTAAATATAAACAAAAATTAAAAGAAACACTAATAATATAATAAAAAAAAAAATTATAATAAAAAAGTAAAAAAAATAAATATATATATATATAAATAAGATCTATTATAAAACAGTGCACTCAACACGTGAAGTACACGCATCAGCTGCAAGCTGCTAGTGTATATAAATAAATAATAATAATAACAAGTACTGCAACTTAGTAGACCGGATTGTGAGAAACGGATTCAAGACTGATCTCTTCGCTGTGGAAGTCGGAGCAGCGAAGTCGCTATACAGTCTCTTCAAGAATCTAGGGCTGCCAAGATCGACGCTAAGCTCATATATGGAGAGAGCTTCGAAAACGTCACTGGAAGCATCCTACAGAATATAGATAGGTAGAGAGAGGGAGGTCGAGAGCGGGACTGGTGGTTTCCCCGCGTCCTAGTCAACGCAGACTAGCTGACGAGGGCTTGATGTGAGCCGAAACGTGAAGCATGCGCGGGAAATTTAGAGTGGCCACTCGCTAGTCCCGACCTCGATTAATACCCTCCTCTACTGCCGATGGGCCCGGATATGTTCGGTGAAGCCATCGCAAGCTTAGATCCACACCTTCCATTGAGCACATGCCCGATCTGGTCCAGGTACGTGCATCTAGGACGACCCTTTCCGACTCTTCCACTCACATTTGCTTCGTAAATTTCTTTCGTTAGTCTATCATCCATTCTTCCAACATGACCGAACGTTCATATTTTTTTGTTTTTTTTTTTATTGAAAGTGCGACATATGACGCCGAGTCACCCATAAGGTGTCTAACGACGCCCATGGACATTCGGTCGTATGCGGGGGTTGCGAATGCCATGCCGGCCTGACAGGTGCCCATTCACGCCCCTCTTGAAGGACCCGAGACTGTACTTGGGGGGAAATATATGAGCAGGGAGAGCGTTCCAGAGTTTACCGGTTCTGTAGAGGAAAGATCTGCAGAATCGATTAGTACGCATCCGCGGTAAGTTCAGCGTATAGGGATGCAATCCCTGCCCAGTGCGTGTGGTGCGGAGGTGGAAAGGGGACGGCGGGATTGCGTTAAACAGCTCCTCCGAGCACTCCCTATGGAATAAGCGATAGAACACACTTAGGGAGCCGACATCCCTACGGTGTTGCAGTGGTTCTAGATCGCGGGACACTTCGGGGTCACCCACTAGTCGCACAGCTCGACGCTGGATCGAGTCCAAAGGCGCAAGCTGGTATTTGGCAGAGCCATCCCGCAGGTGCGAGCAGTACTCCATGCAGGACCTGATCTGCGATTTATACAAAAGCAGCTTGTGGTCCGGCGTGAAGTACCGTCGCACCTTATTGAGTACGCCCAGCTTTTTAGAAGCCAGCTTGGCCTTCCCCTCGATATGGCGACGAAAGTTCAGGTCGTGCGACAGTTCGACTCCGAGGACCCCGAGGTGTTCGCTTAATTTAAGCGACGTGCCTTGGAATGAAGGAGCCGGTGTGAACGCCGCTCTCTTCGCACTGAACGTGCAAACTTGTGTCTTGGAAGCGTTGAACTAGACTAAATTACTACGGCCCGATTCGGAAATAGAGCCGAGTGTGTGTTCGAGCTCAGACACAAGTCTTCGCCTCTTCTCATCCACAATATCCCGACTGGCTGAAGGGTGACTGGTGTAGGATCCGTGTGCCGTACTGTCATCTGCATTACAATGTATGTTGCCCAGAGACAGCATATCATTGATATGCAGAAGAAACAGCGTGGGTGACAACACAGATCCTTGTGGTACGCCGGCGTTCACTGACATGGCGTCCGACGAGCAACCGTCCACTAGGACCTGAATGCTACGCCCATGTAGGAAGTCGGCGACCCAGTCACAGAGGCCAGAAGGTAGTCCGTAAGCCGGCAATTTGCCCAAGAGC
Source organism: Nematopogon swammerdamellus (assembly GCA_946902875.1). Taxonomy (NCBI): domain Eukaryota; kingdom Metazoa; phylum Arthropoda; class Insecta; order Lepidoptera; family Adelidae; genus Nematopogon; species Nematopogon swammerdamellus. The sequence goes on along the minus strand of OX336356.1, from coordinate 826,890 downwards.
GACTTGTGCCAAACCCGATCAAATGCCTTGGCAATATCAAGGCCAATTGCCAAGGATTCACCATGACCTTTAAGCGATTCCCCCCATTCTTTCCCGTGAGTGACGTACGCTAGGAGATCACCAGCAGATCGTTTTGGGCGGAAGCCGTATTGCCGTATATACGTATCATACGTATATTTTTCAAAAAACAATTAGTTTTCGTAGCTTTTACGCATGCGAACCTATGAAGTCGAAACTCCCGGCGCTACGCGACACGCCGCTATGTGCAGCAGCTCTTCAAATGAGTTTTAATAAACCAAAAAAAAAAAACACTGGACGGTGCTCTGCGGAACTAGCATCCCTTATTCCATTCCACCCGTCCTATCTCCGCATGACTCGTCGCAGAGAGACTCAGCACCCTTTTGTTGTTGACATTGGGCTTTTGAGAACCCATCGGTTCTCTAAATCGTTTCTTTGTCGCACCGCTGCTAGAGTGTGGAACTGTCTTCCGGCGAGTGTATTTCCTGAATCCTTTAACCTGGGTGTCTTCAAGCGTCGTATTAACGGGCTAGACAGCCTAGCAACAGTCCGCAAATCTGCTGGCATGGCACCTAACTGAGCGTGGTTTCGCGAGGAGAGGTGATTTTGGCTCTGTCGACTGCACCATTGGTCTCTCGGCACAGCCACCCATGCTGGTTTACATAAAAAAAAAAAAAAAACAACAGAAATGGTGCGCTGTGCTGTGTGCAGATGGCGGTGAAGGAGCAGGTGGTGTGCGGGGAGGGCGGCGGCGCGGGCGGGCGGCTGTGTGCGGTGCGCGACCGCCCGCTGTACGTGTACAACCTGGGCCTGGCGCTGCTGCGCGCGGGCCGGCCGCAGCCCGCGTTCGAGTGCCTCGTGGAGGCCGCGCGGCACTTCCCCAGCAGCGCGCGCGTCTGGCGCCGCCTCGCAGACTGCTGCGTGCGGCACGCCACCGCGCACTCGCACACACCCGCTCTCGTGCGCTTCGGCTCTGGTACATTTTTTTTTTTACTTACTTTTAGTAGTACTGTGTGGGGTCGGTACTTAATAAGAATAGTCCCACTGCATCTCTCCCCGTGCATGTCGTAAAAGGCGACTAAGGGATAAGCGGCCTGCAGACACCCCGGTCGACCTGTGGCTTTCATGGAAGACATAGGCTGGCTGGGGTAGCTGGAGACTGCGGGGTTTTGCACGAAGGTCCCCAACAAAGCGGGATTAGTTTGCAGGCCTAGAGCCAACCCCAAACCAAAACAACAACATTACCTTTAGTAGTACCGTGTGGAGCCGGTACTTTAAAAGTATAGCCCCCCTGCATCTCTCCCCGTGTATGTCGGAAAAAGGCGACTTAGGGATATGACTCCCTTCTTATATTACTAGGTGGTAGGGTTTAACCCGCCCGGGTTGATACCACCGCACTGAATGAAAGGTCGGTCGAAACGGCTATGTAAATAGTTTGTGTTTTGCGTCCAGTTCAGTATAGCCGGCACGACCGAAGGGAAGCACTGACGTGACACCAAGTTCACCCAGTGTTATGGGCTGACATCACGGATGTTGTAAGTGATGTAGCCAACTGTGTCAGTTTCCATAAAAAAAAAAACATTTTTTGATGTTGGATTCTGTTACTTTATTTTTATACAAATAATAATAATGAAACATTTTTTCATAAGGCTCTAAGTCAGCGGTTCTCAAACATTTTTGGTGACGGAACCCTTTTGGATAGCGAAATATTTGACGGAGCCCTAAATATAAACAAAAATTAGTTTTTGTGCATTCTTTATTGATAATAATATTACAATGTAACAGTTACTTACATAATATTATAATAAAAGAGAAAAACAATAATTAAATATATAATGGGAGGTATAAGACTGTTTCTTATTGTTCATTGGTCCGGGGTTGTTCTTTTTTCTTTTATATATATAGATTAACGAAATCACTCTGTATATACGATACCTTATAATAAATTCCATTATTTTTGTCTTTCATCAATTGGTTGATATCAGATTTGATAGAAGAGAGTTGAGTTGAGTTCGTCTGCGCAGCCAAGCTGAATCGAGCCAGAGAGGAGAGGTGCATGTTTTATTTTGTTTTTTCTCGTATTCTCACGGAGCCCTCACAGAGGCTCCGCGGAGCCCTAGGGCTCCGCGAGGCACACTTTGAGTATGGCTGCTCTAAGTAATCCGAGATTAAATAACATACAACACAAGTGGCGGGTGGCTGAGTGGTCTAGGCGTCGGCTTCTCGTACGAGAGTCTGAGGTTCGAATCTGGTCGTTTTGTGTCTACCAATGAGTTTTTTCTGATGGAAAAATGTACATACATACACCTACACCCGCTGCTTCACCGTTCGGAACTAGTATAAAACTGTAGGTTTCCTACTTGCCCCTTACTAGGTGGTAGGCTCTAATTGTAGCCGACTGGATCGGTACCACTGTACTGGATATAAGATGGCCGCTTAACAGCCTCGGCTGTGTTCTCCTCTAGTCCAGTATAGCCAGCAATCCAAAGGGAAGTCTCCTTTATGGCACCTACCTTCTCGGAGATGATATTGGCTGGTCGGAGAAAGTGCTCTAGCCCCTCTTACTCAGCCACCCATACTGGATTACATTAAATGGAACCCTCGCTATCTTGGTGTTGCTATGCATCGGCGTTTTATCGTTGAAGTTAAGCACACCGGGTGCTGTTGGACTTTGACTTGGTGACAGTCCCACTGTGTCACGTCACGTAACATTGTAGGTCCTTTCACTTACCTTACTAGGAGGCAAGCTTTTTATGCGTTTGACCTTGTACCACTGCACTGATTGAAGGTAGGTCGAAATGGCTTTGAAAATAGTTCGTGTCTTCTGTTCAGTTCAGTGTAGCCGGCATCACCAAGGAGAAACACTACTTTGTATTGTATTGTATTGTTTATTGATCATTCATATGGCAGTTAGACTGAGCTCGAACTTGTCACAATTGTTCTATCCGGTTCGATTACATCCACGAAGAAGAACCGACAAGAAACTTCGCAGGGTATTTTTTTAATCATATTTTTACAAGTATTTAGTGACTAGCCACATAATAACACCGCCCATAGTCAATCTAAAACACAGCTTGAGAGCAAGATTAACAATTTTGCTGAGAGTTCTGACTATGAAGACACTTGCACCTAGTTAGTTCGGGTTTCATAAAAAAAAATATTACATGTAATGTAAATTTGTTTATAGCATTATTTCAATATTATATTGTGGTATTTCCAGGAATACACACACGCCTCGCGCTCGCACCACCCGACCAGCGCGACTACTCCACCCTGGGCGAGTCGTTTGCGATCCCGTCTCTGTCGCTCGAGTTCGCAGCGCTCTGCCTGCGCAACGCTCTCACCATCCTGCAGTCGCGCGCGACCGACGAACCGCTGCAGGCGCCGCCCAGCGCGCCGCTAGACGCGACACAGCGCAAGAACCTCCGCCACGCCGTTCTCATCCTCAACAGTTACGTGTTGCTGCGTCTGCAGGATCCGCTCGCCGCTCTCAACAGCGCCGCCGAGCTGCTTAAAAGCGAGGGTGCCTCCGAGGGCCACCTAGTGTTGGCGCATCTGTACGCGGCCGAGTCTTTAGTAATGCTAGATCGCGTCGCGGAAGCCACGGAGCATCTGAATCCTCCAGTGATACACGAGCTAGTGTCGGCTCTGCATCCGACGGCGCAGGACGTACTAGGGGTGCAGGTGTGGGCGACAGCAGCCGTGTGCCACATCCTACGCGGGGACCTGCCCACCGCCAGGAAGATCCTCTCGCAGCTGGACTCGCCGCGCGTGCTGCCCCTGCAGGTCTACCTGGAGACCTATACGGGCAACGTGGACGCCTGCCACGCTATACTCAGGAAGATGAGGTTCGTTCATTTGTAGAAGCGAGCAAATTATGTGCAATGCCGGATCCATAATTTCTTTGCAACAGAATTGTTGACAAATAGAACTTCCCGAAGTTATCATCAAAGCACCCATCTAAAACACATTCAAGAACAGGGTAGCTTTGTTTTTTATATGGAGACTGACACGGTTGGCTACATCTCCTACAGCATCCGTGATGTCAGCTCATAACACCAGGTGAGCTTGGTGCCACGTCAGTGCTTTGCTTTGGTCGTGCCGGCTACACTGAACTGGACGGAAAACACAAAACTATTTAGCCGTTTCCACCGACCTTTCATTCAGTGAGGTGGTACCAACCCAGGCGGGTTAAACCCTACCACTTAGTAATATAAGAAGGGAGTCATATCCCTTAGTCGCCTTTTACGACATACACAGGGAGAGATGCAGTGGGGCTATTATTTTAAAGTACTGGCCCCACACCTTAGCTAGATAAACGTTTCATAAGCACAACACAATAAAAGTTCTACCACCAATGAACATAATATGTACATAGGTATGTGAACACAGCAGCTTCGACTGCTCCGTCATAAAAAAAATTATAATAAAAATTATATTAAACTTAGAATACGTCTTAGATTTCGGCTTGTATGAATGAGTATACGGTGGCATACTGGGGAACTTGAGAAACGGAAATGACCACGACCAGGAGTTTCAATACAGTAGTTATGGCGCTGTCTTCTTCAATTAGGAGGCCATGTTGAAAGATAGCGCGCGGCGTACCCTCAGTACCATACTGTGTATATCCAGAAAGTGTGCATTCGTGACTTGTGTCAAAATTCAGCCACGTACAATATGTGACTGTTTTTTTAATTTAAATACTTCTCTATTTTTGTATGTAGATATATTGTATGTTGTTCATTCAAATTCTTATAATTGTATACATACCATGCAGGGCAGTTTGTTTGCTTGGTTGCCAATATTAAAAAATATGCTTGTATGGTGTAAACCAGTGGTTTCCAACTGGTCTCGCCTTAAGAGCTCCTTCCATATTTCTGTCAAGCCCAGCGGGCACCTTCAAGTAGGGACAGTAGGTACCTATGCATGACGTTTACCTATACATTTTAATGGGATACTGGCTATTTAGATTTTTAGACAAAACCAAATCTGCTATAAATAATCCATTTGACAGCATGACAGCATTAGGCAATTTTTAACATGTTCTGGAGTCAACGTATTTCAAAATTTAGTTTCTTATACATTTTTTGACGTGATGATGTCACGTCTTATAAATTGATGAACACCGGCTGCACACACGAAAAAGTGTCACGTTCCATCTGAGCCTGTGTGTGCAAGCGAGAGCGCGTAACAAGCGATAGAGAGGCACAATCGGTATAGTCAAAGTTACCATGGAAACGTCTTAAGAAGTAAAACTGTCAAGATCAGACAACAGAAGTTTATTGATGGCCAGTCACAATCTTTCTACTGGAAATAGAATTACTGATCTTTGCTCTATGTACTACGATTATTCCACGTCATCACGTAAAACTATCGTCCGTAAACCGACTTTACAGACAACCAATTTTTTTCACTGTATTATTTCAATGTTTATGTTTATTGGAACGTCTGTGTGCGAGCGTCTAAAAATAAGGCCGCATGCTACCGGGGACCCGAGTACTACTGGTGTAAACTGTGCTTGTGCGTAACTCACCTATCGTCTCGTGTCCGTAAATACGCGAGTGAGAAGCGGTAGGTAGCGCATTCGTAGAATGAGATGGTTTTTAATGTGATATCGGTTGAATATATTCATGATCACAATATTACACGTGAAGGCACGTACAGACGACTGCTCTCATTTCTCACACTTCAGGAACCCTGTCAAAATAAAATATTTGATTATTTGTATAATTTTGTAGGGGTAATGAGTGAATGTTAATTTGACAAGGTTCCTAAAGTGTGAACAGAGGAGTCGTGTGTACATTTGACACCAACGCGCTGTACCACTTCTATAGGTCTAGTTCGGTGCTGTAAATAGTATTTACTTTCCAAATTGTTAATCTATCGATAGGTATTTATATAATATAATTTCATGAACTTATCAACAAAATTTTTTTTGTACCTACATTGTGAATAAAACAAATAATCCCATAAAACAAAATGATGTATTTTAATTACTTGTATGCCTATAAAATATACTACGACTACGACAACACATCCTACTCACAGGGCCTATAAGTCATGCAAATGATCTTCCTTTCCCACATCCCACCCCACTCACACCACATCATCGTACAAAGATTTCCGTAATGCCGGCACTTCACTTGGCTTAGCGTATTCGTGTTTGTTGCAAACATTTTAGTTTTATCTCGCTCTAAACAAGTCATGGGAGACGAAACGGAAATTTTCGCCAAATAATATTCTTTGCATACAACCAAGTGAAGTGCCGGCATAAGATAAGACAGGTCAGAAAACCTGGAATCCAAGCCAACTCTACGAAAAGTAAAAGACAACTGTCAAAATGTGACAGTACTGCAGCAGCAGGCAGCGGTCGGCCACCTGAAAGACCTGCTCGATCCTGCAACCTACCTTTAACTCCTTTCGGCAAACTTCGGCTCGAAGGAGGAATGAATGTGTGGTATGATGGATGAGTGATGTTGTGTGGTGTAGTGTAAGTGATGTTTTTTGTGGTTAAAAAAAAATTTGTTGTCTGTAAAGTTGGTTTACGGACGATAGTTTTACGTGATGATGTCATAAAGTAAATCAGTTCCGGGGGATATTTACCATGTAAAATTAATTTAAGTACATGATAAAGATGTGATAATAACTAATAAAAAATATGAGAAAAAAACGACTATTAATTTTTGTTTAATTTATATTTAAAAAACCTACATAACGCCATCTACATGTTCAACTTTGCAACAATTACCTAACTGCTAAATCAAATATACCGCTGGCTGAAGTATTTAATTTAATATTGACGCTAGATGTCGCTCCATGAAATTCACATACTGTTGTCACATACTGTTGAGAAAATTTGCAGCGATAAGTAGACGGTCGATAGCCCGCGTGGATAACACGTCTGGTCAGTGATGGTGGCAGGGACCGCGGGTTCGAGGCTCGCAAAAGACGGAGAAATATATTTTGTATTTCCTACTATTGTATATGCCTCTCTATCGCGCTCTCGCTTGCACACACAGGTCTCTATCGCGCTCTCGCTTGCACACACAGGTTTAGATGGAACGACGTTACACTTCTTCGTGCGTGCAGCCGGTGTTCATCAATATATAAGACGTGACATCGTCACGTCAAAAAATTACCTACCTAATGTTGAGGAGGCGGCGCATGTCGTTTTTGTTGCGTTTGTATTTCCGAAAATGCTTTCATAGGTGGTTATAAAAAAAAATAACCATATCCTAATTTTAACACCCTAACATTGCTTAAAAAAAACAAAACAAAACAAATTTTGACAAAAGGGACACGAACCCATGGTCGAGATCGAAAAAATTAAAATCCTGCACTCTTATACCACTGAGCCAACAAATTACATAAACGACCAAACGAATATCGGATTCAGTTGGTTCGCTTTCAAGCCGAGTCAACCCGAGTGTTTCCGAAAGGAGCGTAGTAGGAGGCGCAGGATCAGCCAGAGCTGTCAGGTGTCAAACCCCTGATTGCGGAAAGAAAATCACAGACAGAAAGAAAACTCAGGTTATAATATGTATTCTATTTCTATTTGCAATATGGCCGAGTGACCCACAGACGAGTGACCCTGATTTGTGATATGATAATAGGTTCAGCAGCAAAATTAGATAATATGTGAAAGACTACGAGAAAGCCGAAACGAAGTGTTGTGATATGTATGAGATGAGATCAGATACCGGGTGCAGCAGGATGCGTGTAACGAGATAGAGAGGAGGTGAAGGGGAGGAGCATGTCGCGGCGGTCGGTGTTGATGGTGGCGGCGACGCTCGTGTCGCTGTACCTATGCATCATCGTGCTGGTGTTGGCGCCGATGCAGAGCGGGGCCGGCACGGTGGGCGGTGGCGCGGGCCGGTTTACGCTGGCGCGCGTGCGCTCGCCTCTATGGTGCCGCGGCCTGCGCTGGGAGGAGGGCGGCGGCGGTCGCGCGCCGGTCGCGCTGGCCTCCTTTCCCGGCAGCGGCAACACCTGGCTGCGCTATCTACTGCAGCAAGCCACCGGTACCAGCTAGCTAGGGGGGGGGGGGGGGGGGGGGGGCTGGGTGAATGTGTGCTGTGTTCTCCTCTAGTCCTGTATAGCCAGCAATGCAAAGTCTCCAGTATGGCACCTATCTTCTCGGGGTGATATTGGCTGATCGGAGCATGTGCCCTCTGACTCAGCCACACATACCGGATTACATGAAAAGAGCCTAATATCCATTAATAACGAACAGACATACATTCTGTCAAAAAAGTACCGGGAATTGATCATTTACTTCTAATTCCAAATTCAATTCAAACAATTATTTTTGTCGCTAAGTTGTCACAACTGTTTTCTATATTGGCGAGGAGTTTGAGCACCATCTGTCGTTTAGTTTATTTACAGTGCTCGATTTTGTTAGTTCATCTCAAGTGTGTTTTGCGATTTCTATAATGGGTAAAAATATCTAACAAAGAGTTTGTCTCAAATTTTGCATCGCAAATGGAATTTCGTATTCCGAGTCGCTGAAAATGTTACAGAAAGCTTACAGTGAATCGACTTTATCAAAAACACGTGTATATGAGTGGTACAGTGCATTCAAAAGCGGTCGAGATGTGGTGGAAGATTTGCCTCGCTCTGGTCGGCCATCAACGTCTTCAACTGAAGTTAATATCGTTAAAGCGAAGGAAATGGTGACTGAAAATCCTCATTCAAGTTTGAGAGAGATAGCCGCTCAACTTTCTGTGTCTCACGAATTGATTCGTACCATTTTAAACGATCGCTTGGGCATGAAACATGTTGCCGCTCGACTGGTTCCGATAGATTTAAATTTTCTTCAAAAACTCAATCGCTTAAGACCATCATTGTGAACGAATTTTTGGCCAAAAACTCAACAAATACCATCGAACAACCACCGTATTCACCGGATATGACTCCGGCCAACTTTATTCTATTTCCAAAACTCAAATTACCACTTCGAGTCACCTGTTTTCACTCTATACATGACATAAAAGATAATTCGCGGCGAGAACTGAAGTCGATTCCGGAAAATGCGTTTAAAAAATGCTCTGATAATTGGATTATTCGTTGGCATAAGTGTATTATTTCGGAAGGGGTCTACTTTGAAGGTGAGAGCATAAATTTGGAAGAATAATTAACATTTTGTGTATTATTGACCTTTTCCCGGTACTTTCTTGACAGAGTAGTACTATTTGAATAATGTATAATTGTATTTTGTTCTTGTGGAATCTCACACAGTGGACTAAATCATCCACTAGTGCATATTATCCTACATCCTCGTATACTCAGCCCGGCAGACCTTTTTCTCGCTGGATTCAGGTGCCATGGCAGTGCAGTGGTCACGCCGCCTGCACTGAACTGAACGGACGACACGGACAAGTTTCATAGCTGTTTGATGTGTGAACGTGTCAGGCGTGGTGACGGGCTCCATCTACCTGGACTACAGCCTGCGCTCGCACGGCTTCCCCGCCGAGAACGTGTCCTCGGGCAGCGTGCTGGTGGTGAAGACTCACGAGCCGCCGCCGCCGCCGCGCGACTCCGGGCGCTTCCGCGCCGCAGTCCTCCTGCTGAGGGACCCGCACCGTGCTATACTCGTGAGTCCTCTAGAGCAGGGCTGTCCAAACCACATACAGCCCTATCTGGCCTGCGCAGTTTGTGGCCCCAAAATTGTTTACGGAACCCTACACTGCGCGTGGCCCGACACGCACTTGGCTGCTTTTTTAGCAGCTCCCGTGCCGCGCATTCGTCTGCGACTTGCGAGCTATATTCTTTGTTTCCTTTGATTTCAACCAAAGGAAACAAAGAATATATATAATTTTCATTTTTCTGATGTCAACATTATTCGAGGAATTTAGGTGCCTACCTAAATTCCTCGTCTCTTCAAGAATCTAGGGCTGCCAAGATCGACGCTAAGCTCATACATGGAGAGAGCTTCGAAAACATCACTGGAAGCATCCTACAGAATATGGATAGGTAGAGAGAGGGAGGTCGAGAGCGGGACTGGTGGTTTCCCCGCGTCCTAGTCAACGCAGACTAGCTGACGAGGGCTTGAAGCGAGCCGAAACGTGAAGCATGCGCGGGAAATTTAGAGTGGCCACTCGCTAGTCACGGCCTCGATTAATACCCTCCTCTACTGCCGATGGGCCCGGATATGTTCGGTGAAGCCATCGCAAGCTTAGATCCACACCTTCCTTTCACATTTTTTTTAGTTTACTATTTATTTCTGAAAACTAAATATTTTTTTATAGACTAAAACTAAATTTGTGTTTGTTTCTGGCCTGCAAATATTTTTGAGTCAATGGGCCACATCCTGTAAAAATGTTTGGAGACCGCTGCTCAAGCTATTGTACCGTTTTTTTTTATGGAAACTGACACGGTTGGCTACATCACCTACAACATCCGTGATGTCAGCCCATAACACCGGGTGAACTTGGTGCCACGTCAGCCTTCCCTTCGGTCGTGCCGGCTACACTGAACTGGACGGAAAACACAAACTATTTACATAGCCGTTTCGACCGACCTTTCATTCAGTGCGGTGGTACCAACCCGGGCGGGTTAAACCCTACCACCTAGTAATATAAGAAGGGAGTCATATCCCTTAGTCGCCTTTTACGACATACACGGGGAAAAGTAAAGTAACAGTACTTAATTGTTAAAGTACCAGTATTTTAATAATTACTCACCTTCGCACGGTCCTTCCTCCTAGTAATGCAGTAGGTTTCTGTGTTCGTGCCTTCATTGCATTTCAATAGATCGCATAGAATAAATTGTAACAAGTTCGAGTGCAGTCTAACTGCCATATATATGAATAATCAATAAACAATACAACAATACAATACAAAATAATCCAATGAAGATTATTCTTGCAATAATCCATTACATATATTTCCTAAGAGAGTGTATACTATCCTTGTCACCTTTCTAAAAGGCTGGCATGATGGCTCCGACTACTGCAATGGACTTGCCCCAATTTCATGGCTTTAGATTATTGGGGAAGCACCACGGCCTCGCTCTCCACAGTCACTGCTACCTTTTCTTGGGCCTCAATTCCTACCTTCTGTAAAAGTGCAGAATTGTTTGCAACATCTTTGATATCTCATCTTTGATGTCAGCCTCGATAGCTCAGTGGTGCAGACAGTCAACTGTCGCTATTGAATGTTAAGCAACGCTGGGTGCGGTCAGTACTTGGATGGGTGACCGCTCGACCGTTGGAGGCTGACCGAGGTTCAGATTCCTCGTAAAACTGTAGGTCCCTTCCCTCCTAATCTTACTTGGTGGTAGGGTTCAACCCGCCTGGGTTGGTACCACCGCACTGAATGAAACGTCGGTCGAAACGGCTACGTAAATAGTGTGTGTTTTCCGACCAGTTCAGTGTAGCCGGCACGATCAAAGGGGGAAGCACTGACATGGCACCCTAGTTCAGCCGGTGTTATGGGCTGACATCACGGACATTGTAGGTGATGTAGCCAACCGTGTCAGTTTCCATAAAAATAATTAAAAAAAATCTTCTGCGACCGTATTATCAATTTTTTTTTATGGAATTATTAGTGACTATCTCAAAAATAGCGGTTGCCGCAGCTTCTGTCTCACTAGACGCATTGAGAAGTCTGAGTGAAGTCTGACACAGAGGAGCATGAGTGACACGGATTATGAGAAATTGCTAGTAGCGATGAATTGCTAATAGAGACTAGCCCCCCTGAGTGCATGATGCCTCTCGCTAGCCATAGACTTATCTTGTGCATCAGCAGTCCACAGTCGCATACAAGTCGGAGTTTTCTCTCGTTCGCAACAGAACCAGCATACGTCGGTCCAACTGGCCGAGCAGAAGCACGCGAAGGCACTCATTTCTGGGTACCCGCGTAAATTCACTTCCGAGGTATTAAACCTAAAACGGAACGACATAAGAATCCTAGTAAAGACCCTAACAGGACACTGCAGACTAAATGAACGCTTTTTTTTTTTTTTTTTTTAATTGAAACTGACACGGTTGGCTACATCACCTACCACATCCGTGATGTCAGCCCATAACACCGGGTGAACTTGGTGCCACGTCAGTGCTTCCCTTCGGTCGTGCCGGCTACACTGAACTGGACGGAAAACACAAACTATTTACATAGCCGTTTCGACCGACCTTTCATTTAGTGCGGTGGTACCAACCCGGGTGGGTTAAACCCTACCACCTAGTAATATAAGAAGGGAGTCATATCCCTTAGTCGCCTTTTACGACATGCACGGGGAGAGATGCAGTGGGGCTATTCTTTTAAAGTACCGGCCCCACACGTTACGCTTACACCGAATGGGCCTTAGCAACACACCGGTGTGAAGATTCTATATCAAAGAGGATGAAACACCCATACAGATCTTTTGAGAATGTGAAGTGCTCATTCACAGTAGAAGCAACATTTTTAACCCATTCCAAATACAGGCACTCAACCCCAACTCATGGCGGAATATACCATCCCAACAATATAACTCGGTTCATGGCGGAAATCGGACCTGGGGTTGAGCTATAAACTTTTGAGAGATTACAATAGATCTTCCTTGGTCGCAGTGACAACAGGGCTGAGGGGCACTAACTCTCACACTTTAAACCAAAATCATAAATTGGTAGCAATAATGATTGTTGTCGTTTGCAGGCCGACTTTAACCGGTTGCACAAGGGCCACGTGGGCACCGCACCGCGCGCCGCCTTCAGTCGCGACCAGGGCAAGCTGAGTAAGTATACTTTCAGTCATTTCTCTTTGTGCCTTACTGGGTGGTAGGTTCAAATTGTAGCTGACGGGATTGGTACCACCGCCACCGTACTGAACGAAGGATGGCTGGCCGCCAGCTTCCTCATATACATGGTGTTGCAGTTGCCTCCGTAATATTTTTAACTGACATAAGGGGGTTAATATATGTGAAATTAAACAACTTCTGTGGGGAAAAAAATTTTTTTGAAACAAAAAAAACATGATTTTTTCCATACAAATTTAAAATACCTATTCTCAGAATGTATGGAGAAAAAAAAAATTTTTTTCTTCAAATTAAAAAGTCGTAGAACAAAAGTTGTTCTATTTCACATACAGAATCACCCCCTTTCGGGTTTAACGGTTGGGGTTGCAACACCGTGTATAGCATAGCAGCCTCAGCGGTGTTCTCTACAAATCCAAAGACATGTCTCCGGTATTGGCACCTTTGGTGATATTGGCTGGTCGGAGCACGTGCGGCCAACCCACACTAGATTGCATAGAAAAGTTGTTTTTCAGTTTTTCATCATCCTTCAACGTTGTTGTTGAACATAAAACTCATCAAGTCACAAATCTGATCAATTGAACAACCAGGAACATATGAAATTAAAAAGTGAAGGTTTCCCTTTGGTCTCATTATGAATCACATTCACGCACACACATTGCATCAAGTAGTACTGGGCACGTCAGCCGAAGAAACTTATGACCGTTGAAGTAATCGTGACCTACATTTGTGGCCATGGATAGAAAAACGGAGTGTGGGAAGGTAACATGGTAGATGGGACGACGATATTAAGTATGACAGAGGCAAGCAGTGGTTCCTCTACCGCTGAAGACCGGGGGACTGGAGAGGCCAGTAGTGGATGCATGGAATGCTGGCTGACTGACATCAAACAAACCGGACATGTGTGTTTGAACAGTGATTGTTACAGACTGGGCGCGACACGTGAGCGGAGCGGCGCGCGGCTGGGAACACTTCCACACAATGTGGCTGCGGGAGTTCAAGTTCCCTCTGCACGTGGTCCTGTACGAACGTCTCGTGCACGACACACGCTCCACCCTCGCTGCGCTACTCGCCTTCCTCAACCATACTGTCTCTGATGTACGTATCAAGGCGTAGAGCTTGGCTTTCAAATTAAATTGTTTTGTTTCATCAGGCACATATTGTAAGCATGCAAAAAAAGTATATTCCAATTGGCAAAAAAATTATAAAATTTGATATTAAATTCAAGTATCTAACTTATACAAAATTGTGAACTTAGATAAAATAATAACTTAAAATAATAAACATGAAATAATACAGACAATATCTAAAATTCTTTTTCTGTCGCTACGTATTATCGGCGCGCGAGCTCATGCGCTGCGCGGCCAGAAGTAAGGAGGGAAGGGGGAGGCGCGCTTCCCACCCGCATCCTACCGCTCGGGGGTTAGTCGGAGTGATGGCCGCATTCCTTACGCGTTGCATGAGCTCGCATGCTGATAATAATAACTTTGCAAGGTTTTAAATTTTCTTTTATAGGCAGTCGACACGGGTGGCTGTGCTCAAAAGTGCCAAAGGCGCCGTGGTTGGCGCCAAATTAGTACAGGAACCTGTGGTTGTCTTGTGTTCGTTCACCTCCTGCTACATAGCTATAACAATGTTGTGACACCAGGAGGCCATGGATTGTGCGATGGTGAACAAGGAAGGCATCTACCGGCGGCGACGGCGGCTGCACGACTTCGAACCCTACACGCCCGAGCTGGCGGCGCGGGTGGAGCGCGCGCGCGACGCGGTGCACCAGGAGCTCAGCAAGTATCGGCAGCTTCATCCCAACTCCGGCCTAGAATTTAACTGAACTGTGATGCAGGAATTTCACATTTAATAGGTATCAATAATTGAGATCAAAAGGCGAACTCTGTAGATTCTAGTCAATTTAATTACAATGTCTGTACTCGTTCCCACCCGTTCCCGCTTTACAAACGCATGCTTTAGGAGAGTAAATGAATGTCTTCACCACGCCTGGCTTCTATGTACAAACAATAGTATAGACATTGAAAGCTTCAACTGATGTGAAACCTGGTTTGTAGTATGGAGGTTCCGTTGTGAAATTGCATCGAAATAATACATACCTATTGGTACTTAGAATAAACTATTCCCTGCGCTGTTAGGTAGTCTGATTAAAGAGAATTTGTAAATAAGATTGTAAAGCGAGCTACTTTCCAACTTAGTTGAAATCGAAACGAATGAAAGACGGTCTATTTATTCTTGGTTGCAAATGTGATGTTGGGTTATACCAAAGATTTATGTTAAGTTTTACTTTATATTGAATACTAAAGATTTTACAATGTTACGTCTGTTGTCACTAAGGTTGTAAGTATGAGGGGTGTATCGTAATTTGTATCCCCCAATTTGGGTACCTACCTAATCTCTTATCAATGTTTAACTTTATTTCTCTTTGGAAAAGAACATATTGAATTATGTCACCCATTTAATAAAATAATAAATTATGTCTTCGCATAATAATAATTTCACATTCTTGTGCACAAACAATTTACAGCTGATCCAATATAATTTGTGTTGTGTGTGCTATACTCGTATGTATGGTGAAAACTTCAATAATTTTTGAGGAACTTTTTTGTGAATACAATGCTTAGTTTTTAAATTGTGATTGTCAGTAAGGCTGGCAGATTCTGTTTCCCTTGTCGAAGGCCAGCCTGCATTCAGGGGTTCCCAACTTTTTCATACTGCAACTCCCTCAAGATCAATATGTTAAAAATTTTTTGACATTGAAAATGTTTTTTCGATCGCTTCAGTATAGTTCCCGATTTCCAGCAAGAGTAAGAATTCGCCCTGGTGTCGCGAGTTTTAAGGCTACTTGAATATTTAGGGTATCAAATGACGCGTATCGACGAGGGCTACAAAATAGTGAAAAAAAAATTTTTTTTAAAGTTTGAGAGTTTTTGTGAAAATCGCAAAAAACTGCTTTAAATAGCCATTTTTAAGGGGGTTTAAAAAGGGCGCTTTTAAACATAACGTACTTCAAAAAATATATTTTAAACTATTATATTTTTATATTGTAGATTGACTCAATATATGGGGATGTCTTTTTGATTTTTTGAAAAAGAGTGAAAAATTTGGGGGTGATGATTTTTTTAAATTTTCAATTGCGCGAGTTATGAGTCATCTTTATCTTGCAGTGTGATTAAAATGGTTTTCGTGTATACATATACTTGAAAATTAAGAATTTTAATTTTTTAATTGTATTTTTGACCATTTTTATAAATTTTCCAAAATTCTTATATTTGAATACGCCCTAAAAGTAATTTTCAATGTACCCGAAGGTCATGTAATGCATGAGATCTGTGAATTTTTGCACCTTCCGTGAGTATAATAATTTCAAAAAACATCTTTTATGTATCCCCTCAAGCGTCGGCCCCTGCGCCATCTGTCTCCGTAAAGTGCGGAGACAGATGGAAAAATAATAAAATATGTCAAAACCTAATAGCAAATTTAGCATGGTTGTAATCGTTACAAAATTTCCTACAAAGTCATGTATACCTTACAGTTCACTTACCTTTCTTTTGATTCCAAATTGTCATTTGAACATTTACACAAACATTTCACTTCACAAAATGTATAGTGATATAGTGAGTGTCATAATGTCTGGGGATTTTAAATTTCACTGCGAGTTATGTGCGACTAATGAAAACAAAAATCTTGCCACAACCGTGACACGCCAGTTGTGATGGCGCGACACTCCGGGACGCCGCCCAACGTACAGTTTGGGAACACCTGATCTAGTCAATAATTTTGTGTGGATAGTCGTGACAGCCCAAACGCAAAACTAGTCATAAGATAATGTTGTGTTAAAATAAGCATGCGTTTAGTGGTTTTGTACACTAAAGTCCGGCCGCTGAGAGAATGCTTTCCTGACGTCTGTCAGTTGGTAACAGTAATGTCAGTCTGGATTACCTAAAAAGTGCGACAAGCTTGTCAAAACAGTACGAAACCGTATAAACAATAGAAAAATGGTCATAATTAGCTTAGTTCGAACGTGTAGTTGCAGGAGTGAGTAATTAAAACTTGTAAAATGAGTGATGAAATGACCAACTGACAGACGTCAGGAACGCATTCTCTCAGCGGCCGGACTATAGTAAATACAGTAAGAGAATTAACTTAAGTCAATCCGTATTCTAGTCAATTTGTTAGTGTTGTGTTGAACTGTGCGGTTCTTGCATTTGTTTAAATGTACTTACTAGTCTTTATTCTGTGAAGTTGTTATGTAGGTGTTTAGATGTGTTGGAAGCTGTTTAGTTGTAGGGCGCACCGGTTGTGGGACTCGTGGACGTCCGGTGGACAATATTGTTACAGGAAATGTATTTAGCACCAAATGTTACTAATGTTGTTTATTCATCTATGAATATTGCATGTTGCCTCTTTGTTAAAAATATCATGAAAATCCGTGGGTATGTAATACTATATGAAGTGGTGGGTGGCCGAGTGGTTTAGGCATCAGGTTCTCATGCGAGAGGTCAGAGGTTCGTTACCGGTCGGCGTGTACCAATGAGTTTTTTCTGACGAAAAAAAATTACTTGCATACCTACACCTGCTGCTTCCCGTTCGGAACCGGTGTAAAACTGTAGGTCCCTTCCCTTGCCCCTTACTAGGTGGTAGGCTCAAATTGTAGCCGATTGGGTTGGTACCACCGTACTGGATGTAAGATGGCCGTATAGCAGCCTCGGTTGTGTTCTCCTCTAATTCAGTATAGCCAGCAATCCAGGGAAGTCTCCGGTATGGTACCTACCTTCTCGGAGGTGATATTGGCTGGTCGGAGCATGCGCTTTGGCCCCTCCGACTCAGCCACCCATGCCAGATTATATAAAAAAGACAAGTGCTATAAGCCCACACGTGAGACAATAGAAGCAACAAGCAGGATCAACCTCTCGTTCAGTTTGGTATAATTGTACCAAACCGGGCGGGTTAAACTCTACCACTTAGTCAGGTAAAACGGAAGAGACCTACAGGTTTACGTGGAATCTGAACCCAAACTACTCTGAGTACTATGCGACCAGTGGACTTGGTCTTATAGTCTAAATCCTAACAGTATTATGGCCTAACTCCTAAAATACAATTTGCACCACTTGCTTTACAAACAAATGCGGTCTATTCTAAACTGCAATTTTTATGTTTTGATAAATTATTCTAAATTTTAAATTGATAATGTTGGAGAAAATTTATAAAAAATATGGTAACACTAACGAGAACCAGGGGGCGCTACCAGTGTTAACTCGCACGCTAACTGAATGAAAGAGAGAAAGAAAAATGATTTATTTGTCACACATTTACAAAACCTATGCTATGTTTTACCTTGAGGCGCCAAATGATACCACTGTGGCGCCTTTTAGAACCAGCACTCGGCGGGAATTTCGAATTTAATTTATTTTTAGTAGTTACTGTACATTTAGCAAAACTATGACCATTTCACACTGATTTAAGTATTATTAAAGTAAATAAGCAATTTCCTCCAAATAATTGGCACAAACCGTACAACATAGGAAACTGTACATAATAAGTTTGCTTTATGATCTTTTAGGGTTTTTCTCTTAACAATTTTTTGTATGGTAAAGTTCGCCTATAACAACATGGCTTACATAATAAACATACCTGAATGCCATGCCATAGTACATAATACCTTAATGCTACATACAATACAATGAACGTCCTCACATTACTACATACTTACAAAATTAACCTTACAAATTACTACATCTTAAATTTTAAAGTCTATTTGTGCTTTAAAATATCTAATTTTCTTTTCAACGTTTGTGCAGAAGCCTCAGGCAGCAGCAAAAAGTTATTTTTTTATGATACAATACCTTTTCACGGAGATGTAGAAAGTTGATGTTATTATTCTTTCTACATTGAACTCTTTGTGCTCATTGCATACATCACAGTAAGAAAAATCAACCGTAGACTTACATACATACAATGTTCTTTCTTTTAAGGCGCCAGTATGCCCTTCGGTTTCTAAAAAACTATTAATGATTGGACTTTACTTACTTTTCACACTTGAGGTTAATTTTTCGGTCGCGTACATTAAACTGCCACCTGATTCCGAGTACTCTTTGAATTGTACAAATGTATGTACTAGATTCACTGTGCAAAGCACCTTTGCATACCTCGCAAACAGTAATTTTTTTTTTTTTAATAAATTTTGAAACACGTGGCGGCTTGTCTACCCGGATCTAACACATCGCTCTGTGTTGAAGTGTTACATGGCACGATTTCCTCAAACATTTCATAGAACAATCGTCTTTATCTGTTTTGGGCTGGGGCGCTTTACAAATGAAGTTTTCTAAATTATTCATTAAATTAAATGTGACTGATCTTGTAAGATACAGACCGAACTACGACTGTGCGCCACTATGCCACTAATCGTCACACTTTTTAGTGGAATTGTTGTTATTTCCACAGCTTGATCTTACGCCCTCAAACATGTTTTCTAAATTGTCTTGATTTGGTTAGACGGTTTCACTACAACCCAAGTAATAACTTACTCTGTACTGCAGACAAAGGAAAGCATCCAATAAAAACATGCTCTAACATTATGTTATTTGAAAAATATATGAGATATTGTGGAAAAATATGAAATATCGACAAGATATCAAAAGTTCTTTTCTTACCTCCGCTCTGTCAAGCTTTAATATATACTGCACTTGACCCAAGTACTCTTAACTGTTTGCTGCAAGCTTGGTGCATTCGTTTTCGCATAAAAAATGCTAGTAAAAGGCTTCTCTCGTTTTCGGGAGGATGATTGTTTGGGTGAAATTTCGTAGAATGTGGCAGAATGCTGCAGAATACATAATGTTGCCAGGTAAAGAATGTCAAAATGCTCAATTTGAATTGAATGACAAAACCTTACCGCTGTCTGAAATTACTGAAAGCAAAATTATGTGGAGAAAATTTTATTTTTTACTGTTCCGTATTTTTACACAGATGTATGATGTTTAACTGTGAAAATCGTGCTTACTTTGTGTAATTAGTTTGAATAAATTTCGCCACTATACCCTGGAACTGGCAATTCGGTAATAGCGGGGAAGTGCAGTGTGGTCTCTTTAATTTTCCATGTTTTCTGTAGAGCTGTGCCTCTTTAAATCTGCCCATGTACATTACGTATAAGTACTAAAAGTAGGTCACGACAGCCGGACTGGACTTAGCTCCCCGTTAGGTGTGACACTCATTTTATAATTTGCAAGTACTTGTATGAGTAAGCATGCTGGTTCACGCCGGTGACCACCCAGGTTATCATGATTGTGAAGTGATAAATGTTGAAAGATGTTAGTAGTAAGTTGTTGTAGTGTTGTGAAGTTCCGCCCGACGCGCGCAGTTCTACTTCCGCTCGCACTAGAGAAGCTCAAATGTTCCTTCAAGGCCTAAAACTGTTCACTCTGTTGCTATTCTCAATACATTTTATTACACTGGCATTTTATTATTACAGTGGTTTTATTTCTTTCTGCGCTCCCAGTCTTATCAAATTAGAATTTTTGAAATCTTTCTCTTCAAACCAACATTTCTCAGCATTACTATAATTTGGCATTGGCTGTAAACCTGTAACTTGCTGCTCGATAGTTATCTTGTCAAAACACTCAGCTAAACGTGGTGATAGGTGTTGTGCGGTAATTTACATAAAGGAGCATACTCACCGGGAATCCGCACCACGAACATTTGTTCGCAGAGTGGACTTTAACTTACCCCGATTGCCGGGATACACAGTGTGGTATGTTATGTATGTATTTTACTAGAAGTCGACTGATTTAGGTAAACATCTCCTTTAGTTCTACAGCACAACACCAATTATACTCCAAATTGTCGAGATACAGTGTGATTATGTATAAAGAACAGGAGAAGAAATAAAAGATAAATTTTAAAAACTAAATATGCTTTATTTGTCGTTTGAGTAAATCTTCATTGGTCTCACAGCAGTCGACTCCAGCCCGCTGCTAGATCGCATGCAGTACAGTTGTTGTGCTACCCGCAACTAATATTCACATTTCATTTCGTTTCCCTGGACGAGCGTCCCGTATGAACATTCTATGCTTTATTTGGCAATTGTCTTAATTTTTGGTACATAACATAACTGAGGAACTAGCGAACCAAACTGGATGATTTTGTTTTTTTTAATGTCTTGTAATGCAATGTCTTCTCATATTTCGAGAATGTTCGCTCAAAATTTTATTTTTTAACAAGCTTATTTTGTTTGATAATTATTTTTCGTTATGGCAATATTAATACTTAACGAAACAGCTGTTCTGTGCCAATGTTACTCATTGTTCGCTGCAAAATGTTCAGGTTTATTCATTGTTTGAAGTTAATTAATTTCCTGACTATTTCACCTGTTATTATTTAAATCAACCATAGAAACAAAAAGAATACCAGTTTATGTGCTCTAATGTAAAATTTTAAAATTTTGTTCTCCAGTTCCACAACATATTGTTCCACCAGTAGCTGAAAATGTTATTCCATTATTTTTAGTGTTATCCTTTCACCGCCAAGCACATCTATGCGATAAATATGAAAGAAAAATGTACCTATACCCCCGTTTTCATCATCTCCTCGGTCCAAAAGTTATTTGTCAAGAAGTTAACGCAACTACATTTTAGCCAAAATTGGTGAAACCGGCGGTTAGTCTATATAGACTAGGGGTGTTGCGGATGTTCAAATCCGCATCCGCATTAAATCGATGCGAAACTCATACGGATGCGGAGGTGCAGGTTGCGACTTGAATGAAAAAAAAGCAGCCAAATTACTATTCATTAAATACAATTGCCCAATCTTAAAATTTTCTTACTAAAAAATTTATAGATCAATAAAAGATATTAAAAGCATAATCTCTTTTATTAAAGTACTTAAAGTAACCGTCTCCTCAAGTAATCTTGTCGACATCCGCATCCGCGCATGTGAGCGTCCAAAAATCCGCATCAGCATCCACAACTGCGGATGTCAAAAAAATCGCATCCGCAACATCCCTAATATAGACAACAGAATAGAATTTGAACATTCTCGTCTGCATATTTGCACATTTGTGTCGGTGAAAGAGTTTATTACAATGCAAAGTTTGGAATAATTTAATAATTTATAAATTATGTTTGGACATAATATTTTATGTTTTCTGGAGGAATTTTCTTAAAACTTGACATGCAGTTTAAAATATAGACCTAGATTAGGCTTTCGTTCCGTCCATAGATCTCAACATAGTCAGAAGTGTGAACATTACTCAAATCACTAGAACGAGGCCACACGCACGTCGCATGAAGCGATACGTTCACAAATGCAACGACCAAGACATAGTGATTCATTCGCAAATGGAACAGCCAAAACGTTGCTAAGTCTGAGGACAGCCTGGATAGCCTATTAGCAACCAAACTTCTTTTAAGAATACATTGTTGATGCGAGGTTCTTACTTTTATAATAATTAATTGTTATAGTGCATTCTGTCTTGTCAGTGTAGACAGATCGCGAGGTGGCGTCCGTGTAGCATAGCATGCGCGCGGACTCTGTGTCTTGAGACTGGCACATTTTGCACACAATAGTAGATTTGGCCAAACAAAAATAGACTCTTAATCAAACTTTAACGATTTTTCGTCACAATTTCATATACTTGCGAGACAACTTCCGTTTCACCGACGGTCCGAGCCGAGCTCCCGCTGGGAGCCGAACCCCGACCGCCTGGGACGAGAGATGAACACTAAGCTCAACGTTGCGAAACAAACTTCCGGATAAAATGAACCGCAGCGATGGAAACAATTATATAACTTATTGCATGTTAAAATTTATTCCCTATTCAACGATTCGTAGACCTCATACTATACACAATCGCAGTTACGCCAATATCACAAAACAAATAGAGGAACCGCCTCCTCCGGCCCACCGCTCCGCCGCTCTGTCACATCGCTGCTGTACGCACAACAGTTGAGAGGCAGATAGGCTAGATGAGTCATCAACAGATTTCGACATGCTCCGCATAAAGCGACACGGCTGTCGGCCGCACATCTAGCCAGTTATTCTCAGATCTGTGCTCCCAGCGATCGCCGTAGAGTTGGCAACACTGCGGCGAGGTGACGCGCGGTGTCCTCGCACGCAACTCTTTTGTTATTCGGAACAATCAATGTAAGGAGCGGACAAGCGGCCCCCTCACCCCCGCCCCGACGCAAACTAATACAAAAATAAACATTATCAACTAATTAAATTATTATACAAGAACAAATATTATACAAATTCACAAATGTCGAGTGTCGTCCAAGCAACCTCCGCGCTCCTAGGGCACTCTCAGGCCACGGCCTCACTACTACTAGTAGCTCGCAGCTGCTCAAGCTATTCAACATGTCTGTCCAATTATACAACTGTGAAAATAAAATATAACAAAAAACCAACACCGGTCGGCCGCTTGGCACCGCACAGCCGCAGGCCAACACTCCGCAGGACAAACAAAAGATTCTAATAAAAGTACTCTCGAAACTGCTGACGCGGACGAACGGACGGACGCGGACCGATCTGAGGGGTTTAAAACCCGAAAACTATGAATTTTAAAAAAGTTACAAAATCTACCCGACCCTAATTCGCTCGACTCGTACTAAATTATCACATTCCTTCATAACTTCATAATTATAAATATTTTATTCGTCTTTACATGTCTCATTTCATTTGGCAAAGTTGCCCGCGCGTTCGCTCCTCCCGACCCATGCACCCCCGGTAGTGGAGCGAGCACGCGGCTAAGCACGCCACCTCACTAATGTACAAGCGAGTCTTGGACGACACTTCTTACTCCGGCAGACAGGATAGTCGTGCAACAAACCCTCTACGATACGACTAGATGGACAACTTGTTGATACACCACAGCGTGCATACCGTACAGAGTCCAGGCTTTATACAACAGCGCCGCGCTCACGTACACGCCACGAGTGGACAAAACTGCAACACAGCCGAGCCATGTAGTGCCTAACGCGACGCTATTGTATGAAGCTTGGACTCTGTATGGATATGTACTATACTCATATGGATACGCTGCAGCTCTAACCCCTCCCCCCCTCCCCCCTCGCACTGCACTCAGTGTGTTGAGTCCGACACTTGATCGATGCGTCACAGAAATTCACTGGCTCGAGCGTCACTCCGAAATTATATTCACAGAAGAGAGTAACGTTGTACGTGGGTGATGTGATCCTGGTAGCTGGGGGCGGTGCGGCGGCTAGCGGACGGGGGCGGCAAGGCGGGCGGGGGGCGGGGGGCGGCGCGGTCACCGGTGCGAGCGACACACGCGACACACTCGCACGCTCGCTCCACCCCCACCCACCTCCGAGCAGGAGCCGCAGAAGATTCCCCCACACTTCCTGCAACATTACATAAACATTTTATAACAAACCATTACATAGTTATATTATTTATAAACAAGGATACGACACTTTTTGAATTTTTGTGTAAGCAATGAATTGTTGGCTCATGGCCAAGCGGTGAATGTCTTGCTTCTCGTTAGAAAAGCAGTGGTGCTAAACTATGACGGGCTTGACGTTTTTTCTGAGTTTACTCGTCATTTTCGTAATGCACCTAAACGAGTTCAAATTATTTCGCATTGTCTGTAAAGAAGTATAACTTCAAAGCAATTAGATATGTAAGTAGCGGCGTACCGGCAGTGGTGCCTACGCCGTGCGAGCCAGAAGTGGTTGCGGCAGTATTGGCAGCGTGGCGCCGCACTGTCCGGCACCCACACAACGCCGCCCCCGCGCCGCGCCTCCGCACTCAGCTCCTCCTCCTCCTCTGCCTCCACGCCCTCCTCCGCCTCCAGCTCACACTCACCATCCCACTGCTGCAGACATAACTCTTGTTCTTATGTCGCCCTGGTGTTTCAACATTTATTGGGAGTGAAATAAAAAGAAATAAAAAAATACAAGTCAAGTGAACCATGTTCACGTGCCGTGCGTGCGTTCGATCCCGTCACAGCTGCTTCGCTGTGGAGTGTGGAGACTCAACGGGTTAAGAGAAGGGTGGAATCTGGATTATTAATATTAGTGGGATGGTGGATCTGGTCCCAGATTTGAGACCATTCTGAGATTCATAAGACTCACGCAGATAGCGTTCTTTTCTCTGTGTTCTCTCGTCAGCAGTAGATGTAATTTTTCAGTTTCAATGATAAAGGAAACCGAAAGCAGAAGTTGTGGGATATTAATCACATTTTACTTCATTTTTGACCGACGAAGCTCAGTCCTCGGACGGCATCAAAGAGTAAGGGTACCTGGTTGTGTGCTGGTGTCGCTGTGGCTTGTGCAGCGTTGTTTGACGTTGACGAGGGCGCGGTCCGCGCGACGCGCCCGAGCGCCGGCGGGGAGGATAGTTGTCTGCGCAGCGCCGCGCGCGCCGCCCGCAGCTGTCCGCTCAGCTCCTCCACCACCATCTGTGCACGACATGTTGCTTTACTCCTGTCTACTCATGATAGCCTTGTATACTGTTCCGGCGTCAGCGGCAGGCACGGAATTTGGTGATGCACGGGGGATTGCGATTGCCATGCCGGCCGCTCATTTAAAAAAACCACTGGTTGTACTTGGGAAGACATAAGGAAGATATAGATGGGCAGGAATGCAATCCTCGTTTCCCATTTGTTGATTTTAGACAGGCAACCCAGTCTGAAGCATCTAAATTCAATTTCCAATCATGAACGAATACGAATAACATACTTTTTGTTAATGCTTTCGTCATCTACAATGGGAATCAGTTAGATCATCAGACACACATCAGGCTCTAATAGTCTTCACTCCTTCTTTAGTACTAAAAATAAGACAACAACCAAACAAATGGACTTTCTAACCTTCTGATGCAGTATGATCTGATGTAAGCGGTTCTGCACGGGGCTGTGTGAGGTGGGCAGCCCGTCGATGGGATCCCTCGCCGGGACAGCGGTGCCGCCCCCGCACGTGCAGCGCACCCGCCCCTCCGCGCACTCGTCCGCCCCCGCCGGCCGCTCCCCTCCGCCGCCCCCGCCGCCGCCTCCGCCTCCGCCGCCCGGCCCGCAGCAACACTGCTCGCCATCCACTAACGTATCTGTCGATGCTTCCACGGACACTCCTGTAGACATATCCCGCCTTATTACCAACTGCCAACTAGTAGATCAGATCTTGAAAAAAAAGGAACAATTTGCATTGATTTTTTTTATGAAAACTGACTTGGACGACATCACCGGAGCTACATCACCTAAACATTGCACTGCAAAATCAGTCTACAATTTGTTCAAGAACCTAACATGCTTAGACCGGCGATGAACTCCTGTACGGAAAGGGCTCCACGGTCTGCACCACCACATTGAAGGTCGTCCACATTCTAGTCAACGCAGACCAGCTGATGAGGGCTCACGAGAGTATCACATCCGGACCTGTTCGATGAAGTGAGTGCTGGGATGATAGCACTGGCTAATGTTGACTAAAGCTAACAAAAAACAAAGGAAAAGAAAAGTGAACGAACCGTCGGTGGAGGCGCGCCGGCAGCAGTAGCAGCAGACGGCGCAGTAGTGCTGTCCGCGCGCGGCGCCCGCGCCGCCGTGCCGCACGCTCGGCGAGTTGGGGCACAGCGTGTGGTCCGAGGCGGCCGCGCGCGTCCGGCCGACCTTCGTCTGCACCAGCCGCCCCACCGCCCGCTCCTGCCCTTCCTCTTCGCTCTCCGAGCTGATACTGCTCGACGTCGCCGTCGTGAGGTTCCCCAGCTCTCGCTCCAACAGCTTAACGGCCGTCTCGTCCAACTTGGCCGTGTGTGCGGTGTGGTTAAGGTCGCCGTTGGTGTGCGTCGTCGGTCGGTGCGAGGCGAGCGGCAGGTTGTGGTTGACGAGGTCGGTCGCGAGGCTGTGCGAGAGGAGACGGCCCGGGAGCTCCGCCAGGTCGAAGCCCGCGCTCGAGTCCGTGTGGTGGCTCGACTCGGAGACGGAGCGCCACGTGATGCTTATGTGTCGCATCCGAGACGACTCCGGCGCCACCTGCTCAATACAAATTTTTTTAATTTTTTTATTCAAACTGACACGGTTGGCTGCATCACCTACAACATCCGTGATGTCAGCCCTTAACACCGGGTGAACTAGGTGCCGTGTCAGTGCTTCCCTTCGGTCGTGCCGGCTACACTGAACTGGACGGAAAACACAAACTATTTACAGAGCCGTTTCGACCGACGTTTCATTCAGTGCAGTAGTACTAACCCGGGCGGGTTGAACCATACCACCGAGTAAGGTAAGAAGGGAAGGGACCTACAGTTTTACGTGGAATCCGAACCACGGTCAGCCTCCAACGATCGAGCGGTCACCCATCCAAGTACTGACCGCGCCCAGCGTTGCTTAACAATCAATAGCAACAGTCGACTGTCTGCACCACTGAGCTATCGAGGCTGACAACAATACAATCAATAAGCCACCATCTGCCAAAGTTGGCATCGATCGGCTTGTGGACAGTTTCAGCGGCGTCTGAACCAAGGCTGGTCTCAAATGTTGGCCAGTCCTCCGTCCAAAGTCCGACGGCATGCGATATTGTAGGTATAGCTAGCCGCTCAGGCACCGGCACCGGCGGCAGCTTCGAGCGAATCAAATCAAATAGGGCATATCTTCATCTGTTTTCAGAATTATAATTGAGCCTTATCCCCATATTGAAAGAGCGTGTATTTGAATGCGGAAAGTCCGCGCCACCGTTCTGCCTTGTGGCACGGGGCATTTCGGTCACCTTTCGGCGCCATTCCAGGAGCTGGATTGCCGCGCTTGAGCGGTTAGTCTAAAACATGTCTAACACTTACCTCCGGTACATTTATTAGCTCCGTGTAGTTATCATCCAAGAAGACCGTCGCTTCGTCCGGGGAGCCGGTGATGTTGCCGCTGTTCGCTCTCGGCACGCCCTCACTGGCCGGCACGCTAGACAGCAGAGCGCTGTCCGAGCGCACCATGCGCTCCTGGTCGCCGGCGATCTCTCGCTCGAGCGACGACGAATTGCTGGTGATGACGCGCGTCACCTCCTCGCGCTCCTGCGAGCTGGATCCACTGTCGCCGTTCTCGAAATGATTCAGGTGCAGACCGTCCACCTGAAATATTTTAGAGCCATTAGTGTGCTAGGTTTTTTTGTTGACAATATTTGGATCAATGCTGGGATCCATTAAGATTAGAGGAGTTTATTTGGCATGAAGGTCTTTTCTATCTCGTCACTCTCGCTTGACTATGCTCGCTCTCTCGCTTCTGTTTTGCCCTATTTTTTTATTTTATTTTTTATTAATATAATTTGTTTTTATATATAAATTATACAAAAAATTACGAAATTATTGCCTAAGGCAATCTCTACTAAAACCTACTGCCCCAGTATTAGACTGGTGCTACTCATACTATGGTATGGTGGTATTGGTGGTATTGATAGTATTCATGGTGTTACTGCCCAGGTGTTTGATTTTTTAGATATATATATTTTTTTATTAATCCGGTATGGGTGGAAAACAGAGCTGCGCTTCGTGCGCACGAAGCGCAGCTCTGGTGGAAAACCTGATTAAACATAACAGACAGCAGACGAGAGCGTTTAAGTCGTCCAACGTGGAGAGTTTTGAGGTATTGGATGACTCGCAGTATCAAATCGGCGCAAATTTGCCTGCTTGACTTTGTGATCCCCTGCGTCTTATTCTCCCCTAGTAGTGATTAGTGCGAGTGTTTAGTGATTAGCGAAGTAGAATGATTAGGAGCGCGTTCTATTTTTTTGCGAGTGCGAGTGTTGAGCGCTTAGTGCAGGTGTTTAGTGTTTAGCACTCACATCGTTTGGACAGGATTGATTAGTGTTTAGTGTTTAGTAAAAGGGGCAAGTGCGTAGTACCCGTAACCGACGAGCATGCATGAAGAACATTATGGGAGTGGAAGAGGCGGCAGAGGTGTCAGGATCGTGGCACGTGGAGATCCGTTGTCTCTGCCTACCCCACCGGGAAACAGGCGTGACGCTATGTATGTATGTATGTATGTTTAGTAAACCGTTTGCGACTAACCACGTCTCGCGCGTCCCTACACGTTTGGACAGTTTTTACTAAACGCAACAGCTAAACAGTATTGGACACTACTCGCACTAATCACTAATCACTCACACTCGCACTAATCAAAGTGCAAATGGGCCTAAGAATGGCGGTAGGGAGGGGCATCTTATCTGCACATCGCAGTCCATCTTGCAAACCTTTTAGAATGGTGATGAGAATAATAAACAAACCTGATCGAGCATGGCAGACGGCTGGCCGGGCGCATCGGAGTTGTCTGATGCGGAGAGGTCGGTGGTGTCGGAACGCTCGCGCTGGAGCCTCGCGGCGTCACCGCCGAGCGCCTCCAGGTAGCTGTCTGTGAGCGCTCCGCCCGCCGCGCCCCCCACTGCGGTGCCGCTCGCAGACCGGCCCAGGCTCGAAGCGCTATCCGACGACGGGATGCTCAGCGTCGCCATTTTACTGCAAATATTTCAATATAAATTATTTCAAATCATTGGATACTCACTAAATATTAGGCTATATAGTATAAGGACATTGGGCTTTTGAGAACCCATCGGTTCTCAAAATCGTTTCTTTGTCGCACCGCTAGGGTGTGGAACTGTCTCCCGGCGAGTGTGTTTCCCGAATCCTTTAACCTGGGTGTCTTCAAACGTCGTATCAACGGGTTAAACCGCCTAGCAATAGTCTGCGAATCTGCTAGCATGGCGCCTTACTGAGCGTGGTTTCGCGAGAGGGGTTTTTGGCTCTGTCGACTGTACCAATGGTCCCTCGACACAGCCAACCATGTTGGTTTACATAAAGAAAAAAAAATTTAAAAAAATTTCGTAAGTGAAAAAAAAAACACGAGAAAAAAGCTCGCGAACCACCCCACTATACATCGAGTGTTGAACAGTTTGAGGATTGGACGATTGCATCAGACTTTCATAGTACTAGCAAACGCGTCACCGATGAACGATGTACCGCGGTCGAAAGCGCCTACACTCACAGACTGATGTGTAACCGACACGGTCTACATTAGCTGGGTGTATAACCCAATTTTTATAACTTTCAAAGTCGTTAGGTTGGCAGGACTGAATTCACCCCCTCTTACTTCCTCACCTCTCCGCCGACGCCTATCAGTACACACACACACACAGCAAGGGCGTGTACTGATAGGCGTCGGCGTAGAGGTGAGGAAGTAAGCGGGGGGTGAATTCAGTCCTGCCAACCTAACGACTTTGACAGCTCGAAGTGCACAGAGGGCCTAGTCCGAGTTAACGTGACAGCTACGTAAACGTCAAATACCGATCGAATTGAGTTTTTATGTATGGGAGCACAATACGCTCACCGCGGCGCCACTAGAGAGCTCCATACATAAAAACTTAATTCGATCGGTATTTGACGTTTACGTAGCTGTCACGTAAACTCGGACTAGGCCCTCAGTTATAAAAATTGGGTTATATAGTAGAGTATGGTGTGGGTGTAGATACCAACATGATGTCGGGAGCGAGGGCGGGGTCGCTGCAGCGCCGCTGCGCCGCCGGCCTGCCCACCTCCGAACACACGAGCAGGTTGTCGCATGACCGCGTCTTCGTCATCACACCTGCAACCAACAATAATACCATGTAATCACTATTGAGGTTGGCTTACTGCTAGTCAAACTCGAACTCAAAACTCAAAACTCAAAATTTAATTTATTATTTTCACAGACACTTTACACAACAACAGAAATTGTCCCTATTACATAATAGACAAATTGGCAACAACTATTCTGTGTTGTGTGCAAACCCCATCTCCCAAACTGTAGGCCAGTTTAGGAGACTGGCCTAACTGGCTGTATCATGATGAGAGACGGTGGATGCATACAATACCCATAATACTTGACCAAACTACTCAACATCACATATAATAGTCCAGATATAAATAGTACCTACATAGTCATGACCGGACATTCCAGGACTTACATGTTTGGCCTATTTCACCTACAACACTAGGTGCCATGTCAGTACGTGCCGGACTGAACTGGACGGGAAATACGAAATAGTCGCTTCGAACGGGCGGGTTAAACCCTTCCACCTAGTAAGGGACGAAAGTGACAGAAAGCAAGCGGGTATAGTTTTAGGTGGAATCCAAACCACGGTCAGCTTCCAGCCACCAACGAGCGATCGAATATTCATCCACCCAAATTGTGCCCAGGTGTGCGAACGATCATTATACCACCGAGCTCTACCGAGGCTGACACATTGTAAAAGCTAGCCCTGCTGATGCAGTATGTGCTCCTGGTAGTGTACCGACCATTGGTAGTGGGCTGGAGGGGCGGGTGTGAAGGGGGCGGCTGCGCCGAGGGCGGCGTCACCTCCACGTCGCCCTCCTCCGTCTCCACGTCGCGAGCCCCGATGTAGAGCGACCACCACAGCGACAGCGACCGCACATTGTACTCAGCCCACAGCACCTGCACGCACAACGTCACAGCATAACAACACCTCAAACTCCACCGTACAACGGACACAATCTGACATATCGCTAGCTGAAAGCTATAGTGGGTTATCTTAAAAAAGGTAGTTTTCAGATAAACACATTTTTAGTTTTCTTAAGTTCTAACTTTATTATATATTTTTATTTTGAATTAGAATCACGATTGTTTAATAGATAAAACGGTTATTTTCTTGATTTAATTGTTTTGAAAAATATAAATCTTCATTTTCATAGTTAATTTTATGAAAATCTGAAAAAATCGGGAAATAACCCACTGTTGCACTGGAACCAGCCTTGAAAGTTTGACGTAGGGATGGGCGTTACCGTTATTTTTCTAATGCAACAGTGGGTTGTGAGCAAATGTGGGTTAAGTTTGAAATTACTCAGTGTTGCTTTTAACTTTTAGCAATTTCTTGTAATGCGCTATGATGTTGTGTTTGAAATTGTATAAATAACTCAGTGTTGCTTTATTTTTTTTAGAAAATTTTTTTTTAGAAGTTACCATTAACCCAGTGTTGCATGAAATGAAATGCATGACAACCTAAAATTCAACATTGAGTTATCGTTATAAGGGGGATAAAATTTTTTTTTTCTGAAAACCCACTGTTGTCTTGGATGGAGCTCGATTTATTCGATATTTCTGTATACTTAACTCAAAATCGACTTTTGGGCAGATAACCCACTATTGCTTTCAGCTAGCGATATTTATAATGTGGATTACATTATAGATGGTATACATTATAGATACACGTGTGTGTGTACACGACCGAAGGGAAGCACTGATGTGGTACCAAGTTCACCCGGTGTTATGGCCTGACATCACGGATATTGTAGGTGAAGTAGCCACCGTGTCAGTTCCCAGAAAAAAAATATTAAAAGAAGATGCCATACCGAGACTTCGTTTTGGATTACTGCCTATCAGTACACAGCCGAGATGCTGCTATGTGGTCATATTTCGTCCAGTATAGATAGTGGTACTCGCCCAGTGAAATCCAATTTGAGCCTTTGGCAAAGTCACCTGACACGGCTAGCCACACGATATCAGAATATTGTATCACATTTCTGTCAAAACGAAGTGTCCTTTCAGGTTCTTTTTTTTTTTATTAATTTTTGGCTTGGATGCCGGGTCCTTCTGCCCCTTTCAGGTTCTTCCCCTAAGTCTTGCCAGTTACACTGAACTGAACAGAAATTGCAATTTCGATGTCATTTACCTGCTCGCCAGTCGGAGGCGTGTACAGATGGTTTCTGTACGCGGACCCCTCCAGAAGTTTCCACACGTGGGCCGTGTTCTCGTGCACGCGCGCCTCGCTGCGCTCGCGCGGACTGTTGCACAGGAACGTGCCGAACATGCACGAGTGCGCGTGCGTTACTAGCTTTATCTGTAATGATACGCCTCTTGCTTTATACAGGAACACAACAAACTACTGACTAAAAACACCAAAAATCATATTCAGGCAGCGGCGCGACGAATTCGCACGCGAACATGACGTCCGTTACCATGTCTCTTAAATCAACTGAGAAATCCGTTAATTTTTTGCTCTAGTCTAGCGTCAAAGTTAATCAGGTCTAGTAGGGCATATTCGCCTTTTTTTTAAAGTATAATTGAGCCTTATCCATATATTGAAAGAGCGTATACTTTAATGCCAAAGTCGGCTGCGCCGCTGTTCCACACTGGTGGAATTTGACGCTCTGCAATACCACAGAAGAGAGATATAGGGCTAACGCCCAGAAACGACACGAGCCTGTACGTGTGAGTTTAGTTGATCTATAGATACGCACGGAGATGCGTATGTAGCTTGAGCCCGCTTTGAACGATAGGGTTGGTAAACGCAGAGTACGGGTGGAATGAGCGAGCGAGAGAGTTTTGTTCGAGAAAGAGAAAGATGAACAGCGGGCGAACGCCGCGACACCGCATCGCTTGCTAAACGAAAGAACAATAAATAAATGCTAGCTCGCAGCAGGCAGCAGCCTGTGCGACGAGTCACCTCCCGTGAGTTAGTCCGACCGCTCCCGTCGACCCGCACCCACCCCGGAACACACACATGCGCACGCGCGGTTGCTTACACAATACATTCAACCGTGTCGCCGACCTGGCAATACTTTAGCGTGCCGCACCGACGTGTGAGTGGTTAAAAGCCTTCATAAAAAGTAATAAAAATAGTTATAAAATACAGCACAGGAACATGCTGAATATGGAGGAGTGTGTATTACTAGCTATACACCACCTCCTATTTCCTGCTCTCCTGATAGCGCTCACTATACTATTTATTGCTTTCACTACCTTCGGTTAAGAGCATGCTGTGTGCCTTGGCTCCCATACAAATTGTAATCGAATACGCACAATTTTTACAAAAAAGATTTGAAGATCAATTTGAATGATTTCATTAACCAATGTAGAAATTATTGTATTGTTTACTTACGAGGTAAGCTTGTGAGAATTCAAAGCTGCACGGGTACTGGAGCATTATCTGGTGCACTAGGTCCAGCCACTGCAGGAATATTGGTGACCTGCAACATTCACACATTGAACACTGCACAGATCTCTCCCGTCCTAATGTCTGTTCGCACTAACTACCCTTGCCTTTATTCTTCTTCACTTACTCTCATCGCCCAAAGGTTGACTGGAAGACATCACTTATAGTGATAAGTGCGCCTTTGCAAGCTATTGTTTTTTCTTCCTCTGTATTATTCTATACTTCTAGTTGTTCTGCATGTTTTCTTCGCGTGACATTGTCGTTAATGTTTTGTTGTGCAATAAAGAATTTCTATATGTATTTCAATAGGAACCTGCTATACTATGAGATTGTGACATCTTTCTATAAATAACCGACACGGGCGGCTACAGTCCTTCGGGTGAAGACCACCACAGATTTCCCTTCATTAACCGTTGGAATTCGATAAGTCGGCCGAAAATAGTTCGTATTTCCCATCCATCCGGTACAGCCTATTATGGCACCTAGTTCATCAATGTGTGATGGGCTGACATTACGTGTGTAGTCAGATAACGCAGCCAACAGTTCCATTGCTTGCAAAACAAAGTTGAATCTAATAATCCTCGCCACCAATCTAAAAGATCGACAAGATGGCCACGACATTTGAACCCTGTTACAGAGCGCCGTCTGCAAGCGGCATTATGTTGCGTTAGGAGTAGCAGGTTGTCAGGTGTGAGAGGGACGAGGTGGCGGTAGGAGTAGCAGGTTGTCAGGTGTGAGAGGGACGAGGTGGCGGTAGGAGTAGCAGGTTGTCAGGTGTGAGAGGGACGAGGTGGCGGTAGGAGTAGCAGGTTGTCAGGTGTGAGAGGGACGAGGTGGCGGTAGGAGTAGCAGGTTGTCAGGTGTGAGAGGGACGAGGTGGCGGTAGGAGTAGCAGGTTGTCAGAAGGTACCTTTCGTTGGGCTCCTCCGGTGCGAAGGCGTGCCCGCAGCGGTCCGCGAACTTGTGCCCGAAGTCTAACCACTCCCTCTCCACCAGCACTCGGAAACCCTGCGGCGTCACGTGAGTTTAGCCCCTACACATTATTCTGTTCTAGCTCATTCCCTATATATTGAAAATTTTAAATAGTTGAACAAAAACTACCTAAAAATAGATTTACCATAAAAAAAAACAATAATAAAGCCTGGTGTTTCCCCTTGATGTCGCACTGAAAAACAGCGTTAATTTATGGCATATACTTATATACTTATATCTTGGCTTCCTGAAGGGCCAGTCGATCCCTAAATCGCCTACGTCCGTTGACTTCCACAAGTGATTTCTATGAATTTTTCTTACAAGAACGAATGAGAAAGACTGGCTGTATGGATAATAAAAAGCAGACACTGCAGAATAAACAAACACCTTCCAACCCACAACACCAACTGACACGGCTTTAGCGACACACCGATGTGCAGGTTCTGTATAAAATAGGAAGAAACGCCCATCCTGTGTGAATGTGAACCGCTCATTCACAGTAGAAGGGTTCTTGAGGGTTACATTTTTAATCCATGCCAATACAGGCACTCAACCCCAAGGATATTAACTTGGTTCATAGCGGAAATTGGACTTGGAGGTGAGCTTTAAACTTTTGAGAGATCACAATAGGTCGCAGTGATGACAGGGTTCAGGAGCCCTTATGGTAATGTTACACGGTTCAATGAAATTGAAGCAATTTCATTGAAAGGCGTTGAACATTGAAAGCCCAGTATGCGTCGAAGCTTTCAATGCGATGTTTAGACGTTTCAATTTCATCGAAGCAATGAAATTGAAAGCAATATTGAACCGGAATTGAACCGTGTAACATTACCATAAGTCTTACATTTTAAATCATAATCATAATCATCATTATTGAAATGAGTGCTCTAACCACAGAGCATCAAATGCGCGCGCCCCTCCTAGAGGCGCCCTGAGCGCGATTTTCCTACAACGCCGTTGAAGCCTGTGGGCGTGGCCTATGACTTACATATGTGTGTTGTGCGTGTGCATTTGTTTAGTGCGTGTGCCTAACTTGCTCCTCTTTGTGTGTAGTGTCGATACTAGCTCACACACACATACGAAGCGCTAGCAGCACTGCGTGTAGTTTTTGGGTTTCAAATATTATCGCTTAGGGCGCCTCTAGTAGGTGGCGCGCGCGGTAGGGTATTTGATGCTCTGTAGCTCTAACTAACCTGTATGGTACGGTAGTAGGGATCTAGCAGGAGCTGTGCGGCCGCCACTATCTGCGGTGTGCGGTCCCAGCCGTCGGAGCAGTGCACGAGGACGGGCCGCCCGGCCAGCACCGCGCGCGCCGCCAGCGACGCGGCGCGACCCAGCCCCGACAGATTCTGTAGCCACAGCGACCGCTCTAGAGTGCCGTGCCAGCTGCCATGGACAAATAATATTTTATTTTGTAAATGTTCTTCTAAATAAACACAACAAAAATAAAAAATTTAAATTCACCATACAAAATTACACAAGGATACTTAGTTTGTACTATGAAGGCATGAAAAAATGGATATTCATCACAAAATAATATGTCTTCCTCTTCATGTCCTACTGGTAATAATTATTGTCACCTCCGTTAATATTATGTTCCTGCAGCTTGCAGTAAGTATGTAAAGGTTTTTTTTTTGTTGGTGCTAACACTCGCAAGAATGGCTGTGTGGCCAGTCCGTTCGTCAGTTGAGACGACACCCAAATGATAGCGAGGTGACGGCCCAGCCCAGTGGTCACTGCACCGACGCCGTACCCTCTCTACTTATCGATACGCAACACTTATAAATATACGCCGCGCCGCGGCCCAAATCAAGTCAATAATCATACCTTCAAACAGATCACACGTGTTTTATTGATTTCGGTACATAGCACTGATACTAGGACATATTTTGTTATTAGAAAGTGTGACACTCCACGAAGAAGTTCCTGTCGAACACTTGCCAGCTCACGTATGTATACCGATAATGTGAATTAAGACATCCATGGACATTCATTGGATCGTTTGCAGGGGTTGCGAATGCCATGCCGTCCTGACAGGTGTATATTTATGACCCGAGACTGTACTTGACTTCTTCTTGAGGTGCCATCTTCTAGTGCCACCTAAAACCAATCTTGGTTACCATTAGGGAGATCTCCACCTTCAAGACCGCACACCGGAAATAGAGACCGCCGCACATCGAGACTTGGCTTGTTCTAGATTAGACCCCTCTACATAACTCATGAGAGCCCGGTTCTCACTTGATCTGATCGGGAGGCTCGGCGGCCAGCTGCCGCAGCTGGTGGAAACTCTTGCGCACGTGGTGTATGTTGGGCAGACTCATGAACTGTATGTCAGCGCCCGGGTAGTACTGCGCACACTCGCATCCGCCGCCGCGCGCCCGGTTTGTCACCGCAGAAGTGTACGAGCGTGCGTCCACGATCAGCAGCTTCGCTTGCTGTAAACACATATCATTTTATAGGTCAATTCAATATTTGGCAATGAATTTTCGTTTACAATGGAAATGTTGATTGATAGTGCACTCTTTCATATAATCTGACTTGGTTGGCTACATGACACAACCCTCACTCATGTTCTTGCATTACCAGGGCTTCCCTGTGTATCTACTTTCATTTTTAATGCGATCGATCCAATCTGGTTGGGTCAGAGTCTAATAACCAAAAATCTGCTATCACTTGTATCCTTACCTATAATAAAATCCAACGTCTGCTTTCTGTCTGAGTGTCTGAGTGTCTGAGTGTATGTCTGTCTGTCCGCTTATAACTCGAGAACCACTGAACCGATTTTAATAAAAAAAAAATCTACGGATAGCTTGATTCTTCCCATCAGCTATAGGCTACTTACTATCACGCTAAATGGCTTATGAGGTTAGCAGTGAAGTGAAATATGAGAGCGGGCGGAGCCGCGGGCACAGCTTGTAGTTTATAAAATTCTGTGTTCCGATGTTATACTGTTATGAAAGCATGTGCTTCTGGTACCTTGTTGGTAGTGGAGGGCTGAACGCCGCGATCGAGAGCGCAGGCCGAGACGAATGCGGCGAGTAACCTCTCGTCTTCACTCGAGCGCCACCCCAGCCAGCCCACTTCTGGCTGCGAGGAGCGAGCGATCACTGCACCGTTCCCTCGGTGCCGCCACACCACCGCGGGCACGCGACGCATCGCTCGAAACCTGCAGTTTTTACAACCAATATATCAAAAGATGTCAAACATTCTCAAATTGTTCTAAAAAGTTGTGGAATGGGTGCATACAAGCCATTGATCTTCAAGCGATACACAGATAAAATGCCCTTTCCTTTTCCCAGAGACTTCAGAAGCCAGATTCCACTTTCTCAGAAGATGAAATTGGCTATTCCTGAAACTTCAACCTTAAACTAAATCATCCAATGTTGATGTAAGTAGCTACAAAACCAATGTATTGGTGAAAACCAACTTATTGTAGGGGGAGGTAATGCAAATAATAACTCAGGAATACCAGGGGCTCATAAAAAATTATACGCCAACTGTATGGGCCTGGTATGGGTGGATGAATCAGAGGGGACAGACTATATGCTCGGGATAGTCAATAGCACCTCCGTGAAAGTGCCATACCGAGATGTCCCTTACTAGAGAATACAGCCGAGGCTGCTATGCACAACCACCCCCAATCTTTCGTCCGTTATGGTGGTACCAACAACACAGTAGCAGTAGGCTATAATTTGAGCGTCTATAGGGGTCAAAGGAAGGAATCTTCAGTTGCCGGCTGCCGAATTTGAAACAGAGACCTTGAGATCAAGGGTCCGACGGCTGCTGTACATGTTACTGACCCCTTTAAAAACATTCGCACAAACGTATCAGACAAAATGTCGGACCTGGCGACAGAGTCGAGGTCCTCGTCGCCGATGCACGCCGGCACGATGAGCAGCGGCGGGTACGAGGGACACAGCTTGTACTCGGAGTTGGCTGCGGTGACGCGCCATGCGCCGCGCGTCGTGAACCCCAATCGCTCCACCTGTTGGTTGGAAAGCTTTTGAATTTGTAAATTGGAAACTGCTGAATTATATCGACCTCCTCCTTTCTTGTGTTAGCTGGGTCAAATTTGTCTTCTCTAGTCTCTATAGTCAGTCAGCCAGCGTGTAAGTAGCCAATGCTGAATGGACATAGCTCGTCTGCCAGCTATGTGGCTCACAGCCACGAAGCTCGGAGACGACCGTGAGTAAAGCCGTTAGATTTTCTAACTAATGGTTAGGTTAGTGTTAGAGCCATCAGTGCAGCAGCGGGGGAGGGGCTGCCCCCCGCCCCACACCTCACGCCGCGCCACCGCGCGGTGCCGCCGCCGCGAGGCGAGCGCAGCCAGTGTGCCGTCCATCAGCCGCCAGTGCGGGCGCACGCTCTTTTGTTTACTTACATCAATGTCATTAATTTACATATCAGTCATTTCATTACACCACATATTGGGAAGAAGTCGACTTTCATTTTAACCACAAGATGAGAAACTCCAACCCACAACATCTTGTCCTTCGAGTCGGATGAAAGTAGTCAACATTCCGCAATAGTCAAGAAACACCAAAGGATCGGCGCATCGCATCGTCCCTCCGGCTTCCCGCACCATCCGCCCGCAGGAGCTCACAAGCAAGGCTACCTCAGCGACAGGAGTGCGGCAGGAGACGCCTAGGAGCAGCAGGACACTCACCTTCGGGAGCGACGCCGACATCCGCCGAGTCAGGAACCAGGACTAGGTGCAAGTTACTGTAAGTCCGTTCCAATCCCCTATTTCCAAGTCTTTATTTCCAATTTCTCAATCCATATTTATCTTTTCAATTTGTCTTGTTTGCATCGAAGTAAAATACAATCCAGTCATACAGTCCATTTATACAAATTCATTCATTCATTAATAATATAATTTCAATACAGTCCATTCGTTCATTCGTTCATACATACCGTTCAGTCATAGTTTACAGATTAACTCATTTCATTCAAACTATAATACATACTTAAAGTCTTTCATTCAGTTCATTCAAGCAGATCTTTATAACTATGAAAACATACCCAAGTTAAAAATCGTAATATCAATACAAGTATATAAATAAAACAAAAATAACTTCACAAAGTTACACAAATTAAAATCATCAATTTGTCACAATTCTAAGCTACAGAATCTGTACACGGGCGCGGCCTGTCTCGATATTACGATACATCGCTGCACCTGCACTAATGACCGTAGGCAGCGGAGGCTCGCTCGCTCGAAGCGAATGAATAGATTTGATTGACACGTTGTAAAGATTTGATTGACACTTCATAGATAAAAAACTGTTTATCGTATTTCAGTGATTTTTCGGTGTTTCGAGTTACAATTTTATAAATATTTCATTCTAGGTGGGTTAATTCGCATCCCCGCTTCTCATTTACGGTAAAATGGCAGATAAAGAGTTGCCGAGGAAGCGTGCAGGCTACAAAGGCCGTGTAACTCAATTTGCAAACTACTTGAACACACTCCAGAGTCCATTAACTGTTCAACAAGTTATTGAGTTGAAATTAAGGTTGATAAAAATGTCAGAATTATACAATCAATTCGATGACATACAAGTGGAACTGGAGAGTGTTCCGGGAGATGTGCAGGCCACACAGTTGGCCGAACGTGCAGAATTTGAGAAGCACTACTATTCGAGCATGGCAAAAGCGCAAAATTTGTATGATGTAAGTATTCAGATTCAACTTCAAGAATCTGGCGCGACCAGTCCCAGCCGCGATAGTGTTGGTGGTGAAT
Source organism: Nematopogon swammerdamellus (assembly GCA_946902875.1). Classification (NCBI taxonomy): domain Eukaryota; kingdom Metazoa; phylum Arthropoda; class Insecta; order Lepidoptera; family Adelidae; genus Nematopogon; species Nematopogon swammerdamellus. The sequence continues at coordinate 786,513 of OX336356.1, read as the reverse complement.
CAGCATCTACTGAAAGGAAAAATACCGTGAAGCTGCCGACCATAGTGTTGCCTAAGTTCTCCGGCATGCACGAACACTGGTTGGAGTTTCACGACACCTTCCTGTCTCTTATTCATCTTAATGACAGTATCAATGATGTGCAGAAATTTCACTACTTGCGGGCCGCTCTGGAGGGGGACGCCGCTCAGGTAATTAGATCATTAGAATTTTCAAGCGCTAATTATACAATAGCCTGGAACCTATTGCGTGATCGATACGATAACCCCAGACTATTAATCCAAAATCATATTAAGTCGTTGTTCAATATCGAAACTATTAAAAAGGAGTCTCATTCTCATTTAAGGCAGCTTTTAGACACATTCAATAAAAACTTAAGGGCGCTAGACACGCTCGGAGAACCGACTAAATCGTGGGACACGCTTCTACATTACATCCTCTCCTCCAAACTAGACGCCAGGACAGCTCGCGAGTGGGAGGAGCAGAAAGGTAAGGAGGAAAAGGTAACTCTCGATACATTTCGCAAATTCATTAAGGGTCGAGCAGACCTACTCGAAACAATGGATTTGAACAAATCTTCACCTTCATGCAGCAAGACATTTAACATTAAAGGTCTAGTGACAACGACAGAAAATGCCAAATTCGAGTGTCCATTGTGTAAAGGTGAGCATGCAATATACAGATGCGACCAGTTCTTACAGCTGTCATGCAGCAGCAGAGCAGACAAGGTCAGGTCGCATAAGTTGTGTCTCAATTGTCTCAGACCTGGTCACATGGCCAATGTATGCAAACTAGGTTCATGCAAGAAGTGCCATGCCAAGCACAATACTTTACTCCATCAGGATGAATCGGTGTCTAAGCCGGTCGATTCTGTCGCATTGTCCGCATCAACACATACATCAAATTCACAGGTACTCCTATCTACAGCACTTGTCAAAGTGTATGACAGGCGCGGGGGCGAGCACGTCGCCCGCGTTCTGTTAGACTCAGGTAGCAGTTCATGCTTCATCACAGCGAAGCTATGCAGTGAACTCGATCTGGTTACTGTAAAGGTGGCAGGAACAGTTTCGGGTATCAATAACAGCACACTTTACACTACAAACAGATGCAATCTCAACGTACATTCATTACAGAGTCCATTCAGTTGTAACATCTCATGTCTCGTTCTACCTAGCATTACGTCATCAATACCGAGCGCTGCGGTGAACCGAGCCGATTTAAAGATCCCACCTCATTTGAAGCTGGCCGACAACGCGTTCCATCTGCCGGCGGAGGTCCAAATCGTCATTGGGGCGGACGTATTTTGGGACATCATCGGCTCGGAACAGATCAATTTGGGACGAAACAGACCGGTCCTTCGTAACACACAGCTCGGTTGGTTGATTTCGGGTGTCATTGGAACAGGGCTGAGGCAGAATAACACTCATTGCAATTTTGCTATTAATATGGATGTGCAGGAACAGCTGGCCAAGTTTTGGCAGATCGAGGAGCTGTCGGACGCCACTAAGCCGGCGTATTCAGCGGAGGAGAGAGCGTGTGAGAATCACTTCACTCAAACCGTGGCTCGCGCCGACAACGGTAGGTTCTCAGTCACGATCCCTCTGAAAGGCACTGAAGACGATCTCGGTAGCTCCTTCGAGCGTGCAAAACAATGTTTCTTGTCATTAGAGAGACGGTTACAGCGTCAGTCCGCACTTAGAACCATGTACGTCGATTTCATGAAAGAATACATAATGTTGGGTCACATGACAGAAAGTGATTCTACCAACAAATCAGTCAAGTCGTACTACCTCCCGCACCATGGTGTTGTGCGTGAAGGTAGCTCGACCACTAAGCTACGAGCTGTTTTCAATGCAAGTGCGCCCACTACGTCTGGAGTGTCCTTCAATGACATCCAGATGGTGGGGCCGACAATACAAGACGATCTCCTGTCGATACTTCTTCGTTTTAGGCAACACAAATTCGTGATCTCGGCCGACATTGAGAAGATGTATCGACAGGTCCTTGTAAATGCAGACCAAAGACGACTACAGCAAATCTTCTGGAGAGAGGATCCTTCACATAAATTAAAAACCTACGAGCTAAACACAGTTACATATGGGACTGCATCGGCACCCTTCTTAGCAGTGCCATGTCTGAAGCAGTTAGCCGAAGAGTGTACTGACGGAATCATATCTGAAATCATACACAAAGATTTTTATGTCGACGATATGCTCACCGGAGCCGACACAATTGAGCAGCTTGCATTGATTCGCAGCAAAGTTGCCCAGGTGCTGGAGTCAGGTTGTCTCTCTTTGAGAAAATGGCGTTCGAATGAACGCAGATTACTGTCTGCACCTAACACGGACAACCTGAATCTAGACCTGAGCGCAGAAAATCAATGCAAGACTCTCGGATTGGGCTGGTCGAGCACAACGGACGAACTGAACATCAGCATAAACGTTCAGAATGACCAACTCACATTTACGAAACGGAGCATATTGTCGACCATTGCGCACATTTTCGATCCTTTGGGTCTTCTCAGTCTTTCCATAATTCAGGCAAAAATCATCCTCCAGAAGCTTTGGCTTCACAAACTATCATGGGACGACCCTCTCCCAGAAGAGATTCGTTCTGCTTGGATAAAATCCGTATCACATCTGCCACAATTAGAGCTGGTACGGATTCCAAGACGAGTCATTTGCGATGGCCCAAATGTCATTGAAATACACACATTTTGTGATGCGTCTCAGGACGCATACGGGGCGTGCACGTACGTCCGTTCAATAAATTCAGAGCACATCGAAGTTCATCTGTTGTGCTCCAAAAGCAAGGTCGCACCGATAAAACCAACAACAATTCCGCGCCTTGAGCTGTGCGGTGCGTTGGTAGGTGCACGACTCACGACAAAGGTTATCGGCTCACTACGGTTAAACATTCAAAGATGCTTTCTATGGACTGACTCTTCCATAGTTTTGGGCTGGTTGAAAACCAACCCCAGCAAACTCAAACCATTCGTTAAAAATCGAGTTGCAGATATTCAGGAACTCTGCAATAAACATACATGGCGTCACGTGCCCACCGCAGAAAATCCTGCAGATCTGCTGTCTCGTGGTGTTAGTCCCAATATCGTTGAACGTTCAGCATTATGGTGGTCGGGTCCACAGTTTCTCACTCACCAAGAACCGGCTTGGCCCAAGTTCCAGGCAGGTGAGTGCGACGAAGACTTACCTGAAATGAGACCACAAACTCAATGTTTGATCTCGTTTGCTTCTCCAGACGTCTTCCCGTTCTCGCGGTTCTCAAACTTCCAACGGCTTAAGCGTTCAATAGCTTATGTCCTGCGGTTTATTCATAACGCTAGAAAAGAAAACATTAGAAAAAACGGTCCACTTACCGTACAAGAACTGGATGCTGCAACTGTTCACCTATTCAAGGTCGTGCAGGTGGAGTCATTTCCATTAGAGTTGACAATCTTGCAAAAGAAAAATCAAGTTTTAAAAGGCGCTATCGCCAGCTTAAATCCATTCATCGACCCCTCCGGCCTTATGCGCGTGGGAGGTCGACTTGAAAATTCAGATTTCGCATTTGAAAAGAAACATTCCATTATAATCAGCGCGGACCACCCAGTTTCACATTTACTATTTAGACACGAACACTTACAGTTAATGCATGCTGGACCACAGCTCCTTCTCTCGTCCATCAGGGAATCATTCTGGCCTGTAAGGGGGAGAAACTTAGCAAAGAAAATTACTCACCAATGTGTCCGATGCAGCCGCCTGAAACCAAAAACAGTTAGTCCAATCATGGGTCACTTACCTGAGCAGCGCGTCGTTCCAGGGTTTCCATTCCAGTCCACGGGCGTCGATTATGCAGGTCCTGTGATGGCAGCAGATAGGAAGGGTCGTGGTTGCCGGCTGATCAAAACGTATATTGCTGTTTTCGTGTGTTTCACCACTAAGGCCATCCACCTGGAGCTGGTCAGCGATTTAACCAAAGAGTCATATTTGTTAGCCTTACGACGCTTCATTGCGCGTCGGGGCAAACCGACTGACATAAGTTCAGACAATGGTACGTCCTTCGTTGGGGCACGCAACGAACTTTACAAGTTCTTTAAGGAAAATTCCAAGGCGTTGTCTGAAGATATGTCAAATCAGTCAATTCAGTTTCACTTCACGCCAGCATATGCTCCACATTTTGGCGGACTGTGGGAAGCGGGAGTCAAATCGACCAAGCATCACCTAAAACGTGTACTAGGAAATTCACATCTGACGTTTGAGGAGTTGTATTCTGTTTTGGTGCAAATAGAGGCAATATTAAACTCCCGTCCTTTGTCTCCCCTGTCTTCCCATCACGACGACCTCCTTCCTCTGACTCCAGGCCACATCCTCATCGGACGAGCTTTAACTTCTGTGCCGAGTCCCAGGTTCGAAGACGTCGCCGTGAATCGACTCACACGATACCAGAGAGTCGAGCAGCTTCGCCAGCACTTCTGGCGCCGATGGCACAAGGAGTACGTCGCCGAATTGCAGCAGCGCGTGAAGTGGAGAGCCACAACTAGCCAACTCATCGAAGGGACCATGGTCGTCATAAAGGACGACGACCTCCCTCCGCTACGGTGGAGCCTCGGGCGCATCGTGCAGGTGTATCCTGGGCGCGACGGTGTTGCCAGGGTCGCCGATATCAAGACAGCGCGAGGAGTGGTGCGACGAGCCTTCTCCAAAATCTGCCCTCTTCCACTCAACGACGACGTCACCTGTTCTCCCGCAGAAACCCGTTGAAAGAGCAAGCTTTCAACGCCGGGGGGTATGTTAGAGCCATCAGTGCAGCAGCGGGGGAGGGGCTGCCCCCCGCCCCACACCTCACGCCGCGCCACCGCGCGGTGCCGCCGCCGCGAGGCGAGCGCAGCCAGTGTGCCGTCCATCAGCCGCCAGTGCGGGCGCACGCTCTTTTGTTTACTTACATCAATGTCATTAATTTACATATCAGTCATTTCATTACACCACATATTGGGAAGAAGTCGACTTTCATTTTAACCACAAGATGAGAAACTCCAACCCACAACAGTTAGGTTAGGTTAGGTTATTAGGTAACTAATGGTTACTTTGCGGAAAAACTAAATGCACCACCCCGACATAACCTGTTAGTATGGCTAGAGTGTTTTTATAAGCCGGAGGCGCGGAGGGAGTGCAGCCCCCGTCCGCTGTAACAAAGCGCCGAGGGCGACCAAAAAGCCGAAGCTGCGGAGGCGAGCATGGGTGCCTGCGCTGTGTTACGCAAGGACGGAGGGGCTGCACTTTCCGCAGCGCCGGAGAAGAGGTAATCGTAATTAGCTAATGAGTTTTTTCCTATACGTTTGAATTTGGGAGGGGGGGAGGCAAATAACTAAAAACTTTTTCTTCTCCCTTCATTGTTTTATATGCTTCATTCTCATTTTCGCTCCCTTTTTGGAGGTACTTCATATGCCCCCCCCTCCCCTAAACGGCCCCCCTCCTCGGGAGGGTGGGTTCATAAATCGATACACCAAGCTCCCCCCAGTATCTATACCCACCCCATCTTTTCTGTCAATCCAAGTTGAATACGAGCGGAGCGACGGAGCTAGCTAATGGCAACAGGCAACGAGTATGACGTACCTCCTTCTTGAACCACTGGTGACAGTCGGCGGAGCCGTGCCTGGCGTCGAGGAGGGCGCGCGGCGCGCTGGCCGGCGGCAGCTCGCGCGCCCACGCCGCGTACGCCGCCGCGAACGTCTCCTGCAGCGCGGCGGCCGGCGCCACGCCCGCCGACACGCGCCGCAACCACTCCGCGCACGCCTCGCCAGTTCCAAACGTGCATCTGTAACAGCAGCGCAACAATGCTATTAATCCTCCTCACCGTTGGTACTGTGTGGGGTATGTACTTAATAAGATTAGTCCCACTGCATCTCTTCCCGTGCATATCGTAAAAGGCGACTAAGGGATAAGCGGCCTGCAGACACCCCGGTCGACTTGTGGCTTTCATGGAAGACATAGGCTGGCTGGGGTAGCTGGAGACTGCGGGGTTTTGCACGAAGGCCCCCAACCAAGCGGGATTAGTTTGCAGGCCTAGAGCCAACCCAAACCAAAACAACAACAACAACAACAACCTCCTCACCGTTCTAAAAGGCAAAAGTAATAAGTAAATAAATAGAGGCTGGCCGTGGTTCGGATTTCCCATAAAACTGTCGGTCACCTCCCTTACATACACCTACTAGGTGGTAGAGTTTTAACCTGTCCGCATTGGTACCGCCGCCGACTCGGATGGTAGCACCGTCGAGAGCACCGTACTGGATGTAAGATACGGCTTGGGTGCGCTGTAGAAAGAGGCGGGTTTAGTAGAATATTGCTGGTAGCTGGGAATGGTAGGTGAGGGTCTAAGGAATTATTAGCAAAAATATTTTTTTGCCGGAGACTTATACTTTGGAGAATTTTTTTTAAAGATATACAAATATTAGTGAAATTTAAAATTTCGAAACAACATTCACCGCCCCGACATAACCTGTTAGTATGGCTATTCCCTAGAGTGTTTTTTATAAGCCGGAGTTCTCAGTTTTTTTATATTTTCTTTTTTGTATACCCCCCCCTCCCCCCCCCCCCCCCCCTCCTTAGCACCCCGTCCTATACCCGGTCTCCCCTCACTGAGTCATAATTTACGTTTTTGCCTCCCCCACTTACCCCCTTCCCCTTCCGCGGGGGGTAAACCCTAAACGAACCCCCCCTCCCCCATGTCCCCCGCCACCCGCCTCTTTCTACAGCACATTCTGTGGCACAGCCTACGGCTTAATTAAATAGCAGCGTTGGCTGTGTTCTCCTCTAGTCCAGCAAAGCCAGCAATCCAAAGGGAAGTGTCCGGTATGGCACCTACCTTCTCAGAGATAATATTGGCTGTCGGAGCATGTGCTTTGGCCCCTCTGACACAGCCAGAAATACCGGATTACATTTAAAAAAAAAACCACCTGACAGAATGAAAGGGCAATCGGAAGCGGCTATGCAAATAGTCCGTGCTTTTCGTTCAATACAGTGTAGCCGGCACCACTATTCTGTGCCAGCACGACTAAAGAGAAGCACTGACATGTCACCTAGTTCACCAAGGTGTTATGGGTCGGCATCATGGGTAAGTAAGCGATTTAGCCATGTTAAGTTCCATAAATAAATGTGCTCATGTTTTTTTTTCCTGATCGAAGGCTCATGTAGATACAATTAGGGTGTTCTGGACAACAGAAGCTACGCGACAAAATGTGTAATAAATAACTGCTAATAAGAAGATACAAATTCTAACATAGATTCTAGTTTTGAACCACGAGTTGTTTGTGGTACTTCCACACTGCGAATAAAATGCATCAAAGAGCAATGTTCGCACATGTTGCGCCAATAAAACTTATTTCAAGCGCAGAGCGAGGACGCCCCACAAAGAAGTTCCTGTCTGAACACTTGCCAGCTCACACGTACGTATATCTTCTCTTTCATGTTTTCCTGATGCTATAGTCGGACAAAGAAAATGATTTTCAGCTCTGTCTGTGGCAAAATCACAATGCAAAATCAGTATGAAAACAAAATGAAATCGAAAATCCGATCACTTTGGCCTTTAAAATAACCCAAAATAACGTTTACATAGTGGGACCCTTTCATTAAATGGTATCACCACCATTATGACCAAATATAATAAATTGGTTAGGTTTTAAAGGATCGCCGGCATCCCCATGGATCCACTTAAATAGAATAGGCCCACTGCATCTCTTCCCGTGCGTGTCGTAAAACCGACTAGAGATACGGACAAGGTGAGGTGTTAAAGGGAGACAGAATAGTAACCTATCACATTGGCAAGGTTCTTCCACCGAGTCATGAATTAGGTAAGTCTACATTCCTTATTTACTGCTTACTTTTTACTTATTTGCTACTTACGAGTATCTTATCCTAATACTATGCTAAACATGGTGGTCGGTGTTGTAATGCAATGTACCAGAGTTCCTGCAGCACGACATCGAATACTCTGTTTATGTCGATTGTCTGGATACAGAGTGATGATATGTATGTATGTATGTAGTTATTTCTGGAGTAGCTTTGCCACGACCTGTCCGCGTGATCGGAAGATCTCTTGGTAATTTTCCTTCGTGTGTTATGTTCCAAGTCCAACTTTATCAACAAGGTCTGACACACTTACTCCGTTCATTATCTGACACTCTTTTGACCATATCTTTTTTTAACCAGCTAGTGTTTTTAATTCGTGAATAACAAAACTATAATTTAAAAATATCCAAGTGTAAGATCGGACTTACAGATTCATTTGAAGGTCATCGAGTGAACCTAGATGTAATATGTCTTAGCTTAGGTAATAGGAGAATACATTTTCCTGTTTGCGTATTACGTACGATATGCGAGGTGTCTGAACATTTATCCAAATTATGTATTAGTACATCCATTTCAAGTGACAGATTGAATACACACTAGGTGGAAACACACGTAGGCACACTTGACTAGCAGGCAGGCAGGCAGACATCGCAAACCTGTCTGCCGTTTGTTTCTTGCACAGATCAATAATGACTACAAGGACATTTGAAGAAGTTCAGAGTATATGTATGTCGTGTCGTGCGCTGCATTGTGCGGAGAGTTACCGCTTATAGCAGAGGATGTAGGCAAATGAACACCCTATTATTGGGTGAATATATCGACTTGTGGCACAATCCGCAAAGCACTGTATTGCTGCAGCTGCTGTAAGGTAGGAATGTTGGCGACTCTCTGTTCCAATTACAGAGCGCTCTAGGTGGCCCCCTAATCCTTATTGTCTGTTCTGTGGCGTCTCGTAGAGTGTACAGAGGTGAAGTGTATCCTACAAAAAGTATGGTTTCAATAGGATTATCTTTTTAAGCGGCGGGTGGCCGAGTGGTTTGGGCATAGGCTTCTCATGCGAGAGGTCCTCGGTTCGAATCCGGTCGGCGTGTACCAATAAGTTTTTCCGGACGAAAAAATTTACGTGCATACCTACACCTGCTGCTTCACCGTTCGGAACCGGTGTAAAACTGTAGGTCCCTTCCCTTGCCCCTTACTAGGTGGTAGGCTCAAATTGCAGCCGACTGGGTTGGTACCACCGTACTGGATGTAAGATGGCCGCATAGCAGCCTCGGTTGTGTTCTCCTCTAGTCCAGTATAGCCAGCAATCCAGGGAAGTCTCCGGTATGGCACCTACCTTCTCGGAGGTGATATTGGCTAGTCGGAGCATGCGCTTTGGCCCACGAGTCAGTAAGCCTGGAGGCGCTATACATAGGAGGACAGGGGTAGCCGCGCGTCGGCGCACACGCGCCAGCGCGTCAGTCTAGCGCCGGCGACCGATCTTAGTCTCCGTCCGCCGCTCAGGCGGAGCGAACGTGCGCGTCTGTCACAAAATGCCTCATTGTGCAGTGCTTTGGTGCAAAAAGTCGTCGAAAAATTCAAACTTGAACACAGATGGAGTCACCTTTCACGAGTAAGTACTTTCATTCAATTTGATAGCATTTTTCGCTTGAATTTCAGTAACAAACATCGGCGTAAATATGTATGGAGAGCTCTTTTCTGCTTACCCACCATAGGTCGACTATCGTGTTGGATGCAGTTAGCTCTTGTAATTTTTTTTGTTTATTGATAAATATGTATGTTAAATGTATACAGATATTTCATGCATTCTGCCTTATTGCCAAAGGACATTTCTTCTAGTCAACCTCAGCAGGTTTCCTCGTTCAATATTCGTTTATCGCGCTTTTTTCATTCAACCAGTACCTACCGGTTTTTACTTTTGAGCGACTCTAAAGGAATTAATTTCTTTAGGTCATGCGTCTACCGGGAATTAGTCTTGTTATGCTTAGCATTAACAAAATTAATTCATAATGAATACCCCGTTAGCATTTAGCACTGCTAAGCGCCCTGATGAATAAAAATTAATGCTAAATGCTAAGCAATAATCACATTTAATTTTAATTAGCATTGCTGTTTCGTTCGTAAAACTTTGTTGGTTCGTTTGTTTTGGAACGCACAAAGCAATGAAGTATGTGCTATTTATCTGTGGTACTGCTAAATGCTAAATGCTATATAGCGCCTGCGCTCCGCTGCTAGCTAGCTAGCTAGCATCTAAATGCGAAATGCGATGCGATCATGCGAGTGAGGGGTCGGAATTATCATCTGTCACGTGATCATTAGTTTTGGTCATATCTACAGAACCACTGGACTTAGACCCATCGTGTTGGTACTCAATCTGAACGTCTCGATGAGATCTATCCATCTGTCACATTAACTATTGTTTTGGTCATAACTCGAGAACCACTGGTGCTAGACCCATCGTGTTGGTACTCAAACTTCAGGTCTCGGTTAGATCTATCCATCTGTCACATGAACTTTTGTTTTGGTCATAACTCGAGAACCACTGGTGCTAGATCCATCGTGTTGGTACTCAAACTTTAGGTCTCGGTGAGATCTATCCATCTGTCACATGAACTTTTGTTTTGGTCATAACTCGAGAACCACTGGTGCTAGACCCATCGTGTTGGTACTCAAACTTCAGGTCTCGGTGAGATCTATCCATCTGTCACATGAACTTTTGTTTTGGTCATAACTCGAGAACCACTGGTGCTAGACCCATCGTGTTGGTACTCAAACTTTAGGTCTCGGTGAGATCTATCCATCTGTTGCGCGACCATCTCTCGAGACACATGTTAGTTCTTTAGTTCTTTAGTTCAACAATAACAATGTAAATGTCAACAATGTAAACAGTAACAATGTAAATGTCGTAAATTGTGCTTTTAAATTTAATTCAATTGTTCAAAAGTTACCAAATGAAAATTTTAATATAGATACCGATCTATAAATAAATAATTAAGTAAATTATTGTTCTGTTTCAAATATATGTTTCTATTACAGACTACACAGCCTTTCATTTGTTATTTTATTAACCCTTATATAACGAATTCACACCGTCAAACTGACAGAGAGACGCATGGTACATTTTATAAGGCTCTAGCTGCATGGCTGGTAAGTTTGTTAAAAAAGGCAAAGCCTGGAAAACCTCATTTTACCCTAAAAAAATTAAATATCCAGGTGGGTATGGCTGGTTAGTTTGTTAAAAAAGGCAAAGCCTGGAAAACCTCATTTTACCCTAAAAAAATTAAATATCCAGGTGGGTATGGCTGGTTAGTTTGTTAAAAAAGGCAAAGCCTGGAAAACCTCATTTTACCGTAAAAAAATTAAATATCGAGGTGGGTACTCATAAATTTTTTATGGTAGGGTAGATTTTCGCGAATTTTTCGCGAAGTCATATTGCAATATAATTTGTCATATCGTTGGCTAAGTAATTAGCAAATAGTTGTTAATAATATAATAATTATTTTTTTTGGTTACAAAACTTTTCGACTTTCTAACATTATTTTTTTAATTTTGGAAAATTCCAATAACAAATACTCCAATAAGATAATACCAATGTACGAGGTCTTACATATCATTGTTTTGGAAATTTGATGTAGATTTATAATAAAGTATCCGAGGTATCTCAGAACTTAGAACTATTATCGTGTTTATGCGAAAATCTGCAAATTCGCAAAATTGTGAAAGGGGCGTTGCCTTTGTTCATTTAAGAGAAAGTTATATTATTCCCTTGATGTAAAGAAGGGTTAAATATTGTTAAATCCGTTTCATCTTTTCATCGCGAATCGACACAATGAGCGACTTATTGTATGAATCCCGTTCAAACGTATGGAAGACTGGCGTCACGTGGCTACCTACTCGCTCGGCCAATCACGGCGTTCCATGCGCCGCTCCCGCCTCAGACTTCACACCCCTTTGGCGGCTACCTCGGTTCTCATACAAACGATGCCGTATTTCGTATCCAGGTTTACTGACTCGTGGCTTTGGCCCCTCCGGCTCAGTCACCCATACCGGATTACATAAAAAAAAAAAAAAAAAACTGTGTTTGGTACTAATGCTATTTATACCGGCAGGCACAAAAAATTAATGAGAATTTGTGGGTATTATAAATTCCAAACATACTACCATACCACCCTCATCAAAATCACAGTTGATGAAGGTGGCACGGATGTAGGTATGTAGGAAAACCCAGGTCATAACAGGTTCTAATGCTAGCCCATTCCTGAACTGATAAAATGTTCCAGAATCAATATGGGTTCTGTTGATTCGACCTCAGTTCTGAAATATTTTGCCAATCAGGGATCGGTTTTCTTTCAGCAGCAGCGGTTGTCAGGCGGCAGCAGAAACGTGAATAACCCTGGTTTCTACGGACGAAGCCTTCGGTTCCATTTTGTCCCAAATGATCGCTGGAATCTCCAGCGATGGTACCAGGTTGGAATAAGAGGAAATAGAGAAATTGCTTTGATTCGATTATGGTTCTGATTTTTTATAGGGGATTCGTTTTCAGTAGGAGAACCGTTGATGAACTAGTTATCAAATGAAAAAGGTTCAGGTCGATTTTGCATTCCTGGAAGAAAGTAGAAAGAAAGTCCTAAAACACTTGCCCGTTTTCCATCCATAGTACTCTTCTCCACGGTACCAGGGTGAAATAAGAGGGAGTAGAGGCGAGGTTCGAGAGATTTTTCCATTCCCGGTAGCAAATAGTCCATAAATCCACAGTATGAAATGAATTCTCCAAGGACGGGCGGAATAAGAGGGATTAGAGAGGTAGGTACTCACTTGAGGGTCTTGCCGTCCTTGCAATAGACTATCAGCTGGTTGAGGTCGCGCACCTCCGCCGCGTCTACGAGCCGCAGCGGTACGGAGACGCCAGCGCCGCGCCTCCTCCGCGCCTGCGCGTGCAGCCGGTAGTTGGACATGGCGAGCACTCCACCGTCCGCCGTCCGTCCCACCCACTGCCACACAAGCCCGAGGTGAGCATTCAGTACGTTAGTCGTGCACAAAATCCAAGAAGCTAGCGTCAGTAGGTGTGTAATGTAGCCCTTTCAAGGCTGAATATACAGAAGAACGTCGTCGTAGACTTTGTAATAAGCTTCCATACGGTTATCGAAACCTAAAAAACAAAGCCAGAAAAAGTAAACCGAAAAAGAGAAATTAACCTACACAGAAAAAAACAACTAAAAACGAAGATGTGCAAATCCATATAAATCGACGTCTTGTAGCGACTGAGGGAGCTGTATAGGAAGCGTTGTGTGTGGTGTGCCGCAAGGTTCGAGTTGGGAACAGGCACATGGAATGGTCTGCGTTGTTGATCAGCCTCGAGCACGTTCGCCGTAGAATTAACCATACTCTGTCCAATTCGTGATCAGTGCTGTCCAACCCTACAGTTGCATTCAGTCTAGGTACCGTTGGCCTGTTGTGGACGAAGGTCATACCTAACAAGAACGTTTCTGCGGCAGGGTAGTGAATGCATACGGCAAGTGTACGGGGATCTCTTGCTAATACCCTATTCGGTTCAGTAAGGTGGTATCAATCCTTTCGTTACAATTGGAGGTTACCCCACCTAAGAGACAAGGAAATATGTAGTTTAGGTGCTAAATGGTTGTGACAGACATTACAGTGAAACGGATTCCTGGTTACACTACGGGGCGGGCGGCAGACTAAAAATGTGTTCCACGTGTACGACACGTATACCTTGTTACGTTCGACCGTAAATAATCTACCAAGGACACAGACATGTATAGGCAGGTGAGAGTGACACGAAGTCAAGTGAACAACTTTATTATCGTACTAGCTGTGCCCGCGGCTCCGCCCGCTCTCATATTTGACTTCACTGCTAACCTCATAAGCCATTTAGCGTGATAGTAAGTAGCCCATAGTTGATGGGAAGAATCAAGCTATCCGTAGAATTTTGTTTTATTAAAATTGGTTCAGTGGTTCTCGAGTTATAAGCGGACAGACAGACACTCAGACAGAAAGCAGACGTTGGATTTTATTATAGGTACAAGCTGTGCCCGCGGCTCCGCCCGCTCTCATATTTCACTTCACTGCTAACCTCATAAGCTATTTAGCGTGATAGTAAGTAGCCTATAGTTGATGGGAAGAATCAAGCTATCCGTAGAATTTTGTTTTATTAAAATCGGTTCAGTGGTTCTCGAGTTATAAGCGGACAGACAGACACTCAGACATACAGAAAGCAGACGTTGGATTTTATTATAGGTAAGGATGGTGAAGAATGAGACTAATGGTAATGAGAGTGCTGACCTGCACAAACTCTCCGCATATAGGCTGGAACGGCGCGTCGAGCTCCGGCTCGTCATAGTTAGTGCGCAGACGCGGGTAGAGGTCGGCGGCGCGCACGCGTCGCGGCGCCGGCGTCGACGTCGACTCCGGCGGCGGCGCCGCGCGCACCGGCTCGTACATCCCGTACGCTGCCGTCACCTGCAACAATGTGACGAGCCTTCATCAGCAAAAATAGTACAGGAGAACAACATCGAAACCATAGGTAACAAACACATCGCTGGCTCCTCTACTCTACATAAACTGGCCAAACAACCGGCCGACCGACAACAAACAGCCGCATTCTGTGGACACTGGACAATGTTGCGAAGATGTCTCAGGCGGTACAGCGATAACGCTTATTATTATTGTGGTCTAGTCCGGTGCAAATAAAGAGTACAGCGGCGGAGGAGAGTAGGCTAGGCAATTTACACGAATTTATTGACTAACAAAACTGGCGTGTCCGGTTGGTTATTTGAGGCGCTACGCTGCTAAGCCGACGGAGTTACATAAGCGGTCAGCCGGCAGCCTACCAGGGCTCGAGGAGGCGAGAGGAGGTGAGGCGAGCGCGGGTGAACGTCGCTCGGACACGGTGCGATAAGTCGATAACCTCTCACCGCAGAGGGCAAGCGTATTTACAACGATCGACGATCTAGCTACAGCCAAGCTACAGCTAGCTGGGGCCAACACCGCACCGGCACAACGCTCGGTACGCGAGGCGAGGCTGCGAGGCATGGACGCCGCGCGCGCGCCTCGCGCCGACACGTTGCGCCAGTGGAAAATTGTGTAATGATAATGAATGAACTAATGACCACTCGGTAGGTAATTAACATAATTTTAAGAACAAAAATAGCTTCAGATATCACGTTTTGCCGGTTTAGAGAAATGTCGCTTTCCGTGCACCTCAACACGGTGGTTGAAACGCTCAAACTCAGTGGGCGGCAAATATGTATATTTCAATCCTCGCTCGCTCGACCTTTTATACATGTATTCTCGCCTAGTCGTAATACCTAAGAGTGCGCTCTATAAAAGAATAGGTAGTAGAGATTCGGAAAAAGTATTAAAGATAGTTGCCGTATTTTCAGCAAAGTATCGTTCTCGTCTGGACTCCAGCCAGGTAGTCAAGCCAGAAAGACAGACGAGCGAGAGGGAAAGCTTCGCGCGGCGACCTGAGCGAGGTACCTACGCGCACAGATGAGATACTGGTACGTGTAACGCCAAGTCCCAAGGCCGCGCTGGCGTCGCTTCCACGAACACCGCACGAGCCAGGTCGATCGAGGCCGACATTCGACACTTAACTAGGCGGTTGGTTACATGCCCGCTCGGCGCTCCCCGACGACCCGATACAAAAGCTGCGTCACCTTCGTTTACCAACATGGAAAGAAACACGTGACCGGCTGCGTTTTACTCGCTGCTTATATTCATGTTGAAAGATAGAGCTCTTGCTAGCGAGC
The DNA here is from genome assembly GCA_946902875.1 of Nematopogon swammerdamellus. Taxonomy (NCBI): domain Eukaryota; kingdom Metazoa; phylum Arthropoda; class Insecta; order Lepidoptera; family Adelidae; genus Nematopogon; species Nematopogon swammerdamellus. Next base: position 770,903 of record OX336356.1, on the reverse strand, counting down.
CACTTCCGATAAGATCTTTACTGATATAGAGATTAGAAATATCGCCAGACCTGTGGACATTTCATTCACTACTAGTCAATCATAGCATGGATTGATGTCTGACTGTTGTCTGTGTCCCTCGATCACTGTGTTTTATTCTGCTAACCTTCGCTCGCTTCTCTGTATATGTATAATATCTTTTTTCATCTCTCTCTTTCTCGATCTCTATCTAATTGATCGATAATACGGAAAGGAGATACAGCACAGATCACCGAAATACAGGGTGTCCAGGGTCTGTTCGGGAATATCGAAATGAGCTATTGTATATCATCTAATAAACACATTAAAAAAAAGAAAAATGGTCCTATCCATACTAGTTTTCGAGATATGAATTTTCAAAGTTTTCATTTTAGTCAATCTATGCGCGCTCTAAGGGACCAGACCACGGCGGTGCGGAGGAGGCGGGGCGGCGCGGCGGGCCCGCCGCCGGCCGGGTGGAATGTTCGCTATAGCACCGCACCGCACCGCGCTTTTGCGCCCCCGCGCCGCCCCGTGTCGGCATCGCACGCTCCCATCAAAGGAGACGCCGGTGGCGGCATCGCGCGCTGCTATCAAAGGAGACGCCGCCCGGTGGCGGCATCGCGCGCTGCTATCAAAGGAGACGCAGGCGCGGCGGGCGGCGCGCCGCGCTGCCTGCGGGGTGCGGGCGACCGACCTGCATTGCGTCAGTCCAGCCAGTCACGTGGCGCGGAAGATCAATGTGTGTCAGTCGGTCAGTATGTCAAGGGCGGCCGACCGTGTTGACGTATTTTTGGTAATTCGATTCGTAAATTGAATTAGTGAAAGTTTCGCGCTCGTGTTTAACAATACGTACCTACCACAGGTTAAAGTGTTTGTTAAATGTTCCATTCACGAATAGCGAATAAGTGGATATGTTGCTCGCGTATGGAGCAGCAAACGGAAATGGGCTTCAAACGCATTTATCGTGAAAGATTGCCGGTGCTGGCTGAAGTAATTGTGCGTGCATTGTACTGTTTACGGGAACATGGCAATCTAGACCCGCTACTGCATCGCCCGGGTCTCGTCATAATGCATCGAGCTGCAAGGAGATCACGTAGAAAACCTTCACATCATTTGAGGTATGTAGATAATCATTTACTTTTTACTGGCTACATACTACGTCTTATGAAATCTATGATTGATTATGAGCGCCGCGCGCGCCCCGCGCCCGCGCATCTCACGCCTCGCGATCAGGAAACGCGCGCCTCGCGCCGAGTCCCTCGCATAGCCCTACGCGGCCGTGCACAAGCATAGAGCGCGCTCACACTATCGTATGCATTTACTTTGTTAGAAAATGGCAAAATTGGAAATAATTGAGATAAAAAAAAATTCTTTCGTCACTGCACTTTACACACGATACATATCACGATCCTTCGATATTCCACATCACACTTTGGACACCCTATAAAGTGGGATACAGGTATAGTTTGGACTTTGGTTGTACGGCCGGCAATCACTGCGGCTAGCCGCCAGCCGGTTTGAAAGTAGTTTCTAGCTGGGAGGAGGGAGGTAGGTGTGTTTGTCTGTCTGCTGTGATCACACCAGTCCAGCCGGATGGGCAGGTGACAGACATTATTTGCATAGATGCTACATTAGAGGGTTATGCTAATACTAACAGCATGTGTACCGTACATACAGTACACACGTTGTATTGATTGATATAATATTTGCCACTGACTCTAGTTCGATCGCAGAAACAGATCCGGTATTTACAATGAGGACAACACGAATATGACCAGGCAAGCATCAAAAGAGGCGTTTGTGGACCAGTCCTCTAAGTAACTCGGCGCGGCGTGAGCTACGTTTTGTCTCGTGTTTCACCCTAGCCTAACTAACCACAGTCCTACTTCGTCACGTCCGACCGTGGTCCGACGACGGCTGGAACTGGAAATGACATCTTTGAATAGTTCAGACTAGGGTCGAGGAACCGAACATCGTCGTCGTCGGTTGGAGTGTCGTTCGCGTGACGGGAATCAGGAATACGTTCGGGACGTCTTTACTAGCTGATAAATTAATTATCCAATACTTTGTCTGCCAACCGCGTGGCCGACCCCAGCGTGCATAAGTAGACGTTGGGTTGGACCACAGAGCACGGAACGCCCCGGGCGGGGGGCGTTCCGTGCTCTGTGGGTTGGACGTACCCACCAGATGAACATAAAACGAAGGAGTAACCGTCACAAAGCAACATGAATAGGTATATGACGAATATAATAGGAAGAAGTCATTATTAATTATTAATACATAATGACTAGAAGCGTTATTAACATTATTAATCGCATTTCCATCATCCATGGTAATCGCTAAAACAGATAGAGGGTCGCACAAGGCGATTAGAGTGGGCGCGGAGGTTATTCACCTGGTCGAGATGGCAAAATAAAACCTGCCACCCACTCCCGCGCACAGGTATGCACGGACACCTCTTCGCCTCCGTCGCGCGCCGCCCCGCCCCGCCCCGTCGACATCGCGGCTTGTCAAGAAAACAAAAACGTGTGTCCTCCCTCTGACATAATCATTAATTATATGACATCGTATCGTATCGATGATGGATGACATACGAGTAGGTATGTTCTTGCCAAGATATCTGATGGATAATAATCTCTACCTGCAATTGCAATGGGACCTGCCTGGTATGTTCGGTGATCGGTGAAGCCATTGAAAGTCAAGTTCTACGCCGGTCAATTCCTGTGTGGTGCAATGGCGCGATACAACAGTAGCAAATACACATAATATGATTTTTTTTTCGCTAAATAAGCGAAATGAGCATTGCTTCCAATCCAAATACGGATTTTTAATTAAGTCACCTTATGAAATCCTGGTGCGTTTCTTGGTCTCTACACCGCTCCTATGGCTACCGAACCGAAATCAAATAAGACATAATTAATTACGTAGTCTCAAGGCATGGCATCCTGACGGCACGGCTACCTATCGACGGCGACGCCCACAGCCGAGCACGATGCCGCATGCCGCGCCGGCGCGGCGCAGTACAGTGCAGCAATAATAGCTACAGGAGCCGATAGAGCATGGGTTCGTTCAACCCGTCTGCGCCTGTGTACTGCGTGTGCAGGCAGACGCGGAGAGAAGAGGGGATCACGGAGTGAGTAGATGCAATTAAATTAAAGATATCCCATATCATAGTTGGCCGGTAATTCTTTTCCAGCATGACCGCCTGCGCATTCGACGATAGTGGATAGGATATGGTCGAGTGGTGTGGTAGAGCTACTCTACCACCACCGTGCAATCTAGTGCACATTTTGTCTGCTAAACTCTAGTTTCTACCGATTGCATCTACATTGGTACACATATATTTAATGCTCAACCTACCTCTACTGTTGCCTCCAAGAATGTTGCACTAGTAATGTAAATACACAACTCATTATAATATATATTTTCACTGACACTACCTACTCTACCACCAATGTTTGTGTGTGAGTGAACACTACCTACTGTAGCGAAAACGATAGTTACGGCAAAATAGTAGGGTATACTATACCGCTAATTACAATTTGATTGAACTATTAATAAAATGTACTGTATTTTTACGATGAAGGCAAAGGCTTTAGGATTATTTCAAAGTAGCAGCTCCCGGGGCTTCGATTCGCAGAAAAAAAAATGAAAAAAAAAAATGGCAAAAAAGTGTTTATTAGTCACGCACATAATAAATACTTTTACAGGTGCTTTACATAAAAATAATGCATGAAGATAGTACCAATTTTGAAGTCTATTCAATATTTTATAGTTTTATTTTTTTACATTTTGATTAAGTAGTTCGGCCCGCGAAAATGGGGCCCTAAGCATAAAAAGTTCGGAGACCCCTGCCCTGCTCTCAGACGCCGCCGCCGGCAGGCCGCAGGCCCTGAATTTTTACAACACGGAATCTTGGGTGCTGAGCGCGGCGTAGGAGGAGCGAATCGGAGAGAAAGCGCTTTGAGCGCGATGAATATTCGTTATGTAAAACTTGTCGGTTACATAAACAAGGTTGGACTTGGTCTGGTGAAGAGTTGAAAGTTGCTTTAAGATACCAGGGCTTCATACCTGCGCGTAGTCCGGCGTGGGCGGTCGGTTGGAGTACTTGGAGGCCATCCTGGCGCCTGCGCCGCAGCCCTGGCCGGAGTGAGGCACTTGCACTTCATCCTCCGGGTAGTAGAGATGCACAAAATCCTCCGTGTCCAGTACAGTGTTTATTATCATGATTGTCCCGACACTCGCGCTGTCACACTTGCATTACGTACAAAACTATAAACGTTCTATTTAAACTTATCGTAGGCAGTCTAATGAATCAGACTTGGAATCACTGGCGGGTCTCAGCGCGCCGGAGTCGGCGCGCGCGCCCTCCGCGGCCGACGCCCGTTCCCGTGCACCGAGGGGCACTCCGTCCGCCGCACTGCCCCACGTCGCGCATTCTTGCACTGTTTGTATGTTGCACTACCGAACCCTAGCTATAATTAATTATATTTAAATATTCGATATAATAATTTGTTTAAATTATAATCTGACACTATGTAACTTGTTTGTATAAATTATGTTTGCACCATTGTTTTTCCACACACCTGTTGAAAATACACCACATTATTTAGCTCATTATACGGGCCCCCTGTAGTACTGATACAATGAAGGTTAATTATTAAGCGAGAAGTTTTTTCTTTCTAAACTTTCTAGTAGAATTCCCGAATGCCGTCTCATATTTGGATTCGCAGTGTGCACAAACAACGTTTGTGTCTATGGTTTGTGCAGTGTAGCCGCCCGTGGTCGTCGTCGGGGACAACATGAATGGCGCACTCAGTGACAGGGGGTAGTTCGTTGAACCCTACACGGTCAACCAGGATATGGAGATAATTTTTTTCTGTGCAAAAAACCATGGAAGTACCAGGGTCGCTGGAGGATGAGACGTCTTGAAACATGATCTTTTTTACGAGGCGAAAGGTTCAAAACGGCACACCTTCCCCGGTCCGGTCTGGGCAGGACCTTCAGAGAAGCGAGTTGTCCACCATTACTTTACTGTGCTCAATCTTCTGCTGCTCTCGGTCGACATCCCAAGATTTCGTTGTCGGAGTTATATACTTGTTATACGGGTGTCGCCCTGGCGTTGTTCCTTTAAGGAAGCTATTCCACGCTTTGTAACAAACATAATTAGTAAAAGAAGTAGGGTTCTAGGTACGCCCGTTGAGGAGATATAAATTTTTAAAGTTATGAATGTAGTGTAATGTGGTAATGCTCTAATCGGGCGCGCGCGGGGCGCGGGGCAGCGGGCAGCGGGAATACGGACAGATGCGATGCGAGTGAACGCAAACTGATAGCCCGCCCCGCCCGCGTACCGGCCGCTCCCCGCCGCGCCGCCGCCGCCGGCTGCTCCGCCCGCGTACCGCCCGCCGCTAAAGGCCCCCACACATTGTAGTACGCATTTAGTTTGTTAGGAAATCCTAAAATTTTAATGAAAGCACATATTTAAAAAAATCTTTCACCAGTGCTTTTGTTACAAGGCGTAGAATAGCCTCCTTAAAGGAACAACACCAGTCCCGGGACACACTGTATACAATGTTATTCGCTTCGCCTTCGCCCACGCGCTTCGTCGATGAGACCAAGAAGAGCTGCACAACATAGCGAGTATACAATCAAATTGTTACGTACGTAGTCATAGATACATTCTCGCATTCGCATCTCTGTATTATTGTTTTGCCGTAAGAGATATCGCGAAATAAACAACAAGACAAAGAAGAGACGAACAAGACGTCACGAGTGAGTGGGAGACAAGAGAGCGAATAGATAGAAGTCGAGGACGAACGATGTCGGTCACCGCTTCCGTTATTCTCGACTTACGAGATTCTTCGAGTACGTTCGTATACAGACTGTGTTCAAGAAAGCCGAAAAAAGTGGTTGGTTATTTATTAGCCGATTTCCACCACCTCCGGTAAAGTTTTGTCTAACGTTTATCTGTCGGTTAAAATGACATCTCATAAAGTTGACAGGAGTTAACATCGGCGCGGCGGAGGTTACATCGGCGCTATACCAAAGAATGTGTACATAGCGTCACTCATTTTTTTTTTATGTAAACCAACATGGGTGGCTGTGCCTAAAGACGAATGGTGCATTCGACAGAGCCAAAAATACCTCTCCTCGCGAAACCACGCTCAGTTAGGTGCCATGCCACCAGATTTGCGAACTGTTGCTAGGCTGGTTTGAAGACACCCAGGTTAAAGGATTCGGGAAACACACTTGCCGGAAGATAGTTTCACACCCTAGCGGTGCGACAGAGAAACGATTTAGAGAACCGATGGGTTCTCAAAAGCCCAATGTCAACAACAAAAGGGTGCTCAGTCTCTGCCACGATTCATGTTCTCAAATGTAAATAATTAGAAGGACCAGACCATAGCGGCGGGTGGCCGAGTGGTTTGGGCATCGGCTTCTCATGCGAGAGGTCCGCGGTTCGAATCCCGTCGGCGTGTACCAATGAGTTTTTTCTGACGAAAAAATTTACGTGCATACCTACACCTGCTGCTTCACCGTTCGGAACCGGTGTAAAACTGTAGGTCCCTTCCCTTGCCCCTTACTAGGAGGTAGGCTCAATCTGTAGCCGACTGGGCTGGTACCACCGTAGTGGATGTAAGATGGCCGCATAGCAACCTCGGTTGTGTTCTCCTCTAGTCCAGTATAGCCAGCAATCCAGGGAAGTCTCCGGTATGGCACCTACCTTCTCGGAGGTGATATTGGCTGGTCGGAGCATGCGCTTTGGCCCCTCCAACTAAGCCACCCATACCGCATTACATAAAAAAAAAATATAGACGGAAGCGATTGTAATCGCCTTTGTAGTTATCTGGCGGCCAAGGTTCTCTGGCGTCACACGGCGCAGATCGTACTCAGGATGTCATGCAGGAGGTCCGTTCATCCAAGTATGCGTACGTGGTGCAGAGTAAGGAATATATGGTTGTTCACCTCGCTAAAAATCAAACAATGAAATATCCCCAGCAAGATTCTTAATTCTATTAGCGAATTTACTTTTTTAATTGACTTGGTGTTCCGGCAACAGAAGGACTATCATTTTGGGTTCCGTAGATGAACATAATTGGAAATCGCTGCTCTACACTCTACTGATGGTGGTTCATCGGTAGAGTGTAGAAAAAAAGCTCGTAAGTGACCAGACGATTAACCGATTCAGTTGACAGGCCTTGAATTGAACACGAGTTTGAAAGTCTCCTATTGAACACGGAAAAGGAAAAACGCGTACGGGTCCCTATTACTAAGCCTACGCCGTCTGTCCGTCCGTCCGTCTGTCCTACCTTTTAAGGGCTGTATCTTTTGAACCGTTATAGGTAACCGGTTGCAATATTCACAGAATATTATCATGGAGGGCATTCTAATAAATAAAGAAAACAATAAATAAAAAAAATAAGGTGGAAACCCCTTGAACACCTTGAACCCGATACAAGAAACGAGAAACGTTAAACGAAAGCACTTGTGAAATTATAGCAATGTATTTTTGGCACTGGAATGGTCACTAGAAAACTAGAGTGACGTGTACTTCTGCCACAGAACGTAGCTGGCACACACATATTCTGATAAAGCTTTTGCCCGCGGCTTCGCTCGCGTGAAATTCGTAAAAAGCAGAAATTAAGTAGGCACGCCACCGCAACCTATCCTGTGTCCCGTATAATCAAATCTGCGTCGATGATTGATGATCAATTCAGATGATCGGTTTAAGAGTTATGGAGGAGCATACATACATATATACAGAAAATATTTTTAAAAATCGTCAATTTGGTTTTAGTATCATACATAGAGTCTACAAACGCAATATTTCATAAAACAAAGTACTAGTCGTCTGTTTCTGGTTTGCACTTACCTCGGCCCGCGCTTCCTCACTTCGCGCCTCACACTACACCCGCTGACGCCTAGCCTTGGAAGAAATGCTAGGCGTCAGCGGGTGTAGCGTGAGGCGCGAAGTGAGGAAGCGCGGGCCGAGGTAAGTGCAAACCAGAAAAAGACAAGAAATAACTACTCCATGATCATCCCTTACATATTTATTATTAGTATTGATTGATTGATAAGTTGATATGATAACATTATAATGAAAACAAAATAATTAAGTTTCTTTTATTGTCTTACGTACTAAATAGTACTAATTAAATTGTAATTACATTATTTTATAACGTGAAGATTGTTGGTTAGCGCCTAAGGTGCGCCTAGTGCACAATATTGTACATTAACTTTCCATTCCAGTAGGAAGAGGAATTTTAAAGGAATGTAAACCGGAATATAGGCACAGGATAGGGGAGGGGAATGAATGAGCCGCTAGCTAGTGCAATGGCATGGTAGTCCTCTCTCGCTTCCTTGCTCTCGGTCGCTCCCCAGTCCCCACGCAAGTGAAGGGCGAGATAGTTTGACAGTTGACAAAGAGTGCGCGCCCCGAGTTTCTGGTGCAACTTCATCTGACCACAATAATTCACCGAGTCATACATACATACACAACCGCAGTCACGTGCGGTAGATACGTGCACCTATACGATATAGTTAGTTGCTACGCACGACTCCTCGGTCGACTCCGACATATAATATGATACTACTTATACAAATACACATATCAATAATAGATACGAGTATATAATAATAAAAATATAGAGTAAGTAGTCCGATTTTGATGATTCTTTGGGCTATCATCGTTTAGTGGTCAATGCTCTAACCTACATTATTGAATGACAAACAATAAACTACGGGCGGCGCTAATAATCATTATGCAACTAGGCCTCGTCGTCGTCGTACGTATCTACATTCAATGAACCGGCATAATTGGTAAACTTACCATATTGCAACGCGGTTTAAATACGAGGGTAGATCCAAAAGTTCGTGGCCTAACATAGAAAGAGCCATGGCATTTTTTGTAATCTACCCTCATTTGTTTGTACGATTCTTCAGTAATATAATAAATGTGCGAAGTTTGGTTCCGATACTGCAAGTCATATTTTTTTCGTGATTATTTGTTTAACGCTATCTGAAAAGATTATCAATAATGGAGAAAATTGAACACCGAGCAGTGATGAAGTACCTCCATAAAAAAGGCATGTCACCAAAAGATATCCATCAAGATATGGTAAACACATTGGGGGAGTCTGCTCCGTCGTATTCCAGTGGCAAAAAGTGGGTAGCTGAGTTTAAGCGGGGCCGGGAGAGCATTCAAGATGACCCTAGGAGCGGAAGGCCTTCGACGTCTACCACGAAGGAAAACGTCAGTAAAATATGTGATCTAATACTGAGTGACCGAAGATTGACCATCAATAAGATAGCTGAGATCACAGGCATTAGTTATTGCCGGGTACGAAACATTATATATGAAGAATTGGGGTTCCATAGGGTTTCTGCTCGTTGGGTCCCAAGATTGCTTTCAGCTGAACAAAAACGAGTTCTCTTCACAATTTCCCGCGATTGTTTGAACCTTTTTGAGGCAGATCCCGAGGATTTTTTGTCCCGTTTCGTTACCATGGATAAAAGCTGGGTTCACCCCCATACATAATGGAAAAGATCTGGCTCATCCACTCCGAAGAAGGCTAAGGTCGTTTTGTCGACCAACGAAGTCATGGCTTTAGTTTTCTGGGATAGGTACGAAGGGGATTATTTCCGTGGATTATTTACCAAAAGGTGAAACTATAAATTCAAAATATTATTGCAACCTTTTGCGAAGACTTCAGGAAGAAATCAAAGAAAAAAAAATCCGGGGTTCTTGCGGAAGAAAGTGTTGTTCCATCAAGACAACGCCTGAGTTCACACTTCGGCTGAATCGATGTCTGAAATCCATAACTGTGGCTATGAATTATTGCCCCACGCACCTTATTCGCCGGATTTAGCCCCCTTGGATTACCGCTTTTTTCGAAATAAAAAAAACACTTAGGTGACTCGAAATTTTCGACCAAAGAAAGAAGAGGTGATAGACGCAGTAAATGAGTATTTTGACGACCTTCCGGAATCTTTTTTTTTCGAAGGAATAAACAAGTTGCAGGTCAGGTGGAAAAAGTGCATTGACCTTGATGGAGACTATGTCGAAAAATAAAAATTACTTTGGACCCACTTTTCTTTTAATTTCATGTTCGGGCTTAGAAGTTTTGGATCCACCCTCGTACATTCTCCTTCGCGGCGGCGCACTATGGTTTATGGGCGGAAATAATTCAAATTTACAAAATTTAATACACGATATCTGCTATAGCATTTTCATATAGTCAGGTAACTAGTGCTTACTGAACAGTATTAATTTTATTTTTAAACTCTTTACACATCGCAGGATAAACGCTCAAAGTTGCTCAATTTATTTGCAGCGTTATTTAAGATTTATGATCAATAAGAATTTAATTTTTTGTACATCTTATTAATTATTACACAAATACTTTTATTATTTATTATCGAGTGCCTAAGCATTATCTTCCTTAAAATATAAAAAAAAATTGTATTCATGAATTCTCCTCTTCCAAAATAAATTTCAAATATATCCCCAAAAAATGTGAAATAAAATACAAACTCCTAGAGCTACAAGTTTAGCTACATTTGCCTACGTGCTCGGATGCATATTAAAATATACTCTATACCTTCGTCGATCAGATCTATAAGTTTCAGCTGCTACTTTTTTGCACTTTGGGAGTAATCGCACTTTGAATGCACCAGGTAAGTGATTAGTGAAACTGCGCGCAATCATTAGCGCACATTAGTACCTAATTAACACCGCTTTATGAATGGATGTACCGTGTGGGGCCGGTACTTTAAAAAAATAGCCCCACTGCATCTCTCCCCGTGTATGTTGTAAAAGGCGACTAAGGGATATGACTCCCTTCTTATATTACTAGGTGGTAGGGTTTAACCCGCCCGGGTTGGTAACACCGCACTGAATGAAAGGTCGGTCGAAACGGCTATGTAAATAGTTTGTGTTTTCCGTCCATTTCAGTGTAGCCGGCACTACCGAGGGGAGGTACTGACGTGGCACCAAGTTCACCCGGTTTTATGGGCTGACATCATGGATTTTGTAGGTGATGTAAGCCAACCGTGTCAGTTTCCATAAAAAAAAAAAATTGATGTTGCTAATCTCATTTGGGGTTTCCCCTTCTCATTAATGTAATGATCAATTTATATTACTATCCTTAATTTTTAATCATTTAATAACCACTTTCCAACTTGTAAACATCTCCTTCACGAAATGGATAGTGTCGCGATCCCCTACTCTGTTTTGTGCAGTGAACTAATCAAGTGTGATCGTGATTTTCAAAAACTACGACTTTACTTCCAAAATACGTACCCAACTCTAAATGAATCTCAAATTGAAACAGTGGTGAGAGCAGTGCAGAAACGTTTTGTGGCTCAATTCAATCAAAGGTGGAACTCAGTATGCAGAACTACAAACGCTATCGGCTTCTTCATTCCAGGAAGTGCAGCAGAATTACGACTAATGAAGATGTGATGAACATGATCCTCCTGTCCTCTGATCCTCTAATAACGAGTCTAAGGCCAAAACCAAAGAAGAAAATTGTACCTATTAGAGACGAAGCCAAACAGCTAATTGTTTGAATTTAAATTCCTTTTTATGCATTACTTTACACTTTTCTATGACTTTTTGATTTGACAAGGCCTCAATTGAGGCCGCTTGATAATATTTAAGGAGTTGGTGTTCTTATTATTATCACAATTCCTGCAAATATATTGAGCGGAATTAATTACTAAACCTGCAAATCGTTACTTAATTTTTTTTTATGACTTGTTCTGAAAATTGCCAAATTATATTCTGATAATCAATGTGTTTATAAATTACGAAACCAGCAAAAAAAAAATTATCGAAATATGTTAAGTATTTTAGAAGTTACTGGATTATTTCCGCAGCCCCATACAACTTGAACCAGTGTGCGGCGGCGGCATGTTGCATTGTTTTTATGTAGATTCGTTTACACACACACACACACACACACACACACACACACACACACATACATAATGCTTCAGTTTAGTTATATGGATGCTGGCAAGTCGCGAGTGCACAGGAGACTGTGTGAAGTGAGTGAGGCGAGGAGTGAGGTGAGGGTGTATGATGGTATAGGTATGCGGCGCGGCGCCGAGCAGCGTGGAGAAGGAATGCATTATTGAGGGCCCCTGTGGGCTGGATCGATCGATCGGTCAACTTTATTTACGCTACAGGCCACGGACATAGTTACTGCCGTCTGCGGGGTTGATTGAGTTGCTTGCGTGCCTCGTCGCGTCGCTTGGGCCAAACTTGACCGAATGCTACTTCGTATATGCTACTAACTATTACGACTCTACAAGTCGAATTAGACATTTTATCCGATACATCTAGAAACATTCAACTTTTGCAAGTACCTAAACCCTGAGCGAACCTAACCCGAACACCGCATTAACTAACCTCATTCAGAGGTCAACATATTTTATAACAAAACCATTGCAGAGCCGATCTATTCATGGCTGAAGGATCTAGCATCCAGTCATAAAATAATAAAAAAATCGGCCAAGTGCGCGTCGGACGGAACTCGGACCACGCACTGTTAAGGGTTCCGTAGTCGAGAAGAACGTTCACGGTGTAATCGAAAATATCACATGCACGATATATCTTATTCAAACCAATTTTTTGTTGAGTGTTTTTTAAGTTCCACCGCCTGAAATGTTTTCATGCGGTGGAAAATTCTGTTGAAAAGTTAGGGGAGGGGGCACACATTTTACGACTTTGGAAGCGCATATTTTTTTTATTTTTTTTTTATGGAAATGACACGGTTGGCTACATCACCTACAACATCCGTGATGTCAGCCCATAACACCGGGTGAACTTGGTGCCACGTCAGTGTTTCCCTTCGGTCGTGCCGGCTACACTGAACTGGACGGAAAACACAAACTATTTACATAGCCGTTTCGAATATCTCACCAACTATTGTCTTAAAAAAAAAGTAAATTGTGAAACTTCTTTATGTTTTATTTAAGACCTAGACCTAACGAAACCCCACACGCTTATGTGCATTTAAATGTTTTCATCCCTCAGTTACATGTATGGTGTTGCAACCACAAATGTCTTATCTTCATTTCACCATGATTTCACCACACCATTTTATAGCATGATTCATAGAACACACATTCTTCCAAATTTCATCTTTATAGTATCAATTTAATCTCCGAGTAAAATTGTTGTGACATACGAACGGACGGACAAACGAACAGGACGAACATAAAAGGGTTCCTTTTTTGCCATTTGCCTGCCCGAATGGGCTTCAACGGCGGTGGTGACAGCGCGGTGGCGCGGAGGTGAGGCCGCCACGCCCAAGGTCGCTCCGTAAACATCGTGCGGACATTGCTGCGCGCGCGACGCCATCACCGTACTGGCCGGCCACACACTCGCTGAGTACTCCACTACTTTCATAGTACGAGCGACACACTTCCCCGGCTGCGTTCTCGCTGTGAGGAATGCGGACGTCAACCTTCCGAGACCGAGTCGACTGGCTAGTACTAGTACCTATCCACCTGCTGCTCATGTTGCCTTAGTAACCATCAGGCTGTATAAAACGTTCTCAAAGTCATTTTTGGACTTTATTTTCCAGCAAAAGTACTTTAATTACATTTAAGTTTATCTGATTGATGATACCTGATTGATGATGCGTCTAGCCAGTTCAACAATTAGTTCTTACGGAGGGAAGAGGTGATTTTAGTTTATTGGTCCGTGTTAGACAGAAATAACTATTCGCAATTTTACGAAAATCAACAAAAAATATCTCGATAACTTATATGAGGTTATAATGGGTTTATACTTTATGAATGATGCATATTTTCGTCTCCCATTCTGGTGAATCTTTACACTGTCCTGCCTGACTCCTGTGTGTACTCCAAAGACCGCACCAAACGAGATAGACGCGGTGCTGGGACTCTGCGCTTGCTCCGTCAAAAGGAATATGACTTATAAACATTGAGTTAGAGGTTGTACTAGAGGAAACACTAAGGGCAAGTACTTTCGCCTCATCGAAGAGAGTTGACTAACAAACTTCCTGTCAGTCGACTCCCGGCGGCCGTCGATGTTAGTCGTGTGTGTGATATGATAATGTGAATACCGAGCCGAGCTACAAGTCGACAACATGTCGTGTGTTTTTCGATACTGCCATAACAATAGCGTGAACACATCAAAATCTAAAGGAACAACATTCCACAAGTAAGTAAGACGCTTCTTTTACTACAATTTGTTTGCCAAAATAATTTACATTATTACCTAATGGCCGCCATGCCACTGCGCCAATGCGCATAACAGCGCTGCAGCGTTAATAGACGGTCGCTATGGTTTTTACTATGCGTGCGTGGAACAGCGCACAAGCATTTAGCTTCAATGCTTACAAAGTAAACTTCGCGCGAAGCGAGACACTAAATACGGGCTGTGCTACAGTGCGAGCGAGAGTTGTAGATTCATGATTATTCCTACCCCTAACCCTATTCGTTCCGCAAACGCCGTGCGCGACGTAATTCAGCGCTGCACATCGTTAGACGATCGCTATTTATTTTAATACTGGTGCTGCATGCAGCGTTTATATTTAGCTTCACAGCTGCTTAATACCCCGATTCATTCCACAAACTCCGCCTACTTACCAACACTGATGTGGCCCGTCTGTGTTAGCTCGTGCACAACGTAATTGCAGCGCTGCACATCGTTAGACGATCGTAATTTATTTTAGTACTGTTGCTGCGTGCAGCGTTTACTTAGCTTCACAGCTGCTTCACGGCGTATGCGTCACAGAATAGATACTGCTTGCATTCCCCTGCCCGCTCGACCTTTCCTCATACCGCAGTTTTTGTTGTCAAAGATTCGTTCAATCTTTCTTAGTAGTGTTTCCTCTAGTATAACATTATTTCTCTATGCTTATAAAGGAATATGATTTCGCCTAGCCCGCAAAAGCGAGTGGTAAGAGGGAGCGATGCATAAGGCCCTAATGTGTTTCAACAAATAGATTTCTCGCCGCCTTTCTCCCCTTCTACGAGGATTTTCGGTATTGCAACCAAGGGAGAAGGGATACCGGAGTTGAGCATGATTGTCGAGAAAATACTTATCGAGCACCGCGTCTATCTAGTTTGGTACGGTCTTTGGTGTCGAACCCTATCGAATCCCCCCGCGGCGGAAATACGGGTGAATGAGCATCATTAAAACAGTTTCAAGAAAGTCCCGAAATAGATATAACGCTTCGCCTCCGTATGAAATTTACGACTGCCCGGTATGTTCATACGAACAACAACGGTGCCTTCGGGATTGAAGAGTTCTCTACCTACGCGTTCACGATCCATAAATACGGAAGGAATTCTTCGGCGAGGGACTTTTACTTTAAGCCGTAAAAGCACTGGGTGATTGTACCCATCATATTCTTAATACCTACTTATTTATGAAAGTCATATAACCATCAACCATGCGGGTAATAAAACCGTAGTAACGCCACGGAGTAACACATCTAGTACAGAATGTTCTATCTCACGAAGTCTGTTTGATCCTAGTTGTAGTAGTATGACGTTTACTGATAAGCGCGCTTGTGTGTATTGTGTGCGTGGGTGGGGTGGGTGGACCGCGTCGCAAGATCGTGATTCGTGAGTCGTGACTGAGCCATCTATTAAATATTCTGTGGTATAGGTAGGTACTCGTACACACGTGTCATGTCATGGCATGGTTCAGACTAGCGCACACACGGCACAGTGTATGAGAATGAATAAATAGGTGTTGGGTTGGAGATGTGATGTTGTGCGTCGTGAGTCGTGCGTGTCCAAGGCGCCAGAGTTCTGCGGAGGTGTTCAATTTCTCGTAACCGCAACCGAGGACAGACAGAGGAACGCACCTGTCTGTCGAGAGACAGGCTGCACCCGTCTTCATCGCGTCGTCCGCTCGCACATCATCATGTTACCGTTGTGTAACCGAATCATATCCGCCGTTGCTTTGTTCGACCTTCCCTGTCACTGCTGAACCCCCTGCTGAGTGCTGATTATTTAGTATTTCTAAAATATCTCAGATCGTAATGTGGGGGAGTGAATTGCGTAATTAAACTGAAAATGTTCATACGTAATATATACATTACATACCTTCACGCTATATCCCCACAATCAGCAGCAGATATGCAGAGTAATCGGTGTTATCCTGCAATACCTCGGTATATTACAACACAACACCGACCACCCTGTTTAGCAAAGTATTAGGACAAGATAACTATGAAGCAACAAGAGTGTGTTTCCAGGTTCCTTTAACCTGGGTCTTCAAACGTCGTCGTAGCACGTAGGCTACACTATAGACAGCCCAGCAAAAGTCCCCAAATCTGCTGGCATGGCATCTCTCTG
The DNA here is from genome assembly GCA_946902875.1 of Nematopogon swammerdamellus. Taxonomy (NCBI): domain Eukaryota; kingdom Metazoa; phylum Arthropoda; class Insecta; order Lepidoptera; family Adelidae; genus Nematopogon; species Nematopogon swammerdamellus. The sequence continues at coordinate 754,556 of OX336356.1, read as the reverse complement.
AGCGTGGTTTCGCGAGGAGAGATGTATTTGGCTCTATCGACTACCCTACTAATCCCTCAGGAGAGGCATACTTACATATATGTTGGTTTCATAAAAAAAAAAATAGGTAGAAGTCGGGCTACTACCGCTAGTTATTTCGTGAATTAAAAAAATTTTACGTGCCGCGTACCTACTCGTCGACTCCGAGAGTGGTTTTGGTCAGCCGCAAATGGGATTATGCCTTTTCATTTTCCTCTTCCACGAAGCGCGCGCCCGCGAATTCACAAATTTTCACAGCAATCTTCCTGAGAATATTACGTCATCAGAGCGAGCCGAGAGGGGGCGAGCATATATTATATTTATCTTTACGATGGTAAGTACACATAACTATAACTTTTCTTATTTGTTTAGTTACACTAGCTATCGAAAGTACATATTTTTGGAATAAACAATTTGTTATGGAATGACCCCCGAACCATCGGATTCACATCAAAAGGCGAATTTCTTACTTTCTAGATCCACGCACAACGGTTAATGAGAACCGTCTTTATTTACGCCATAATATAATCAGCATGTTTGTTCGACTTTCGACGCTATTGTCATACATAACCTTACGTGACGGTGTCCTGCCTGCATCAGCATACACGACTGAATGAATTAAGCAAATTCAAACAGTTCGTTCCACAGTCCAAAGGTCGGCTGCTAAACATCAAAGCTATGTGGTTATTAGTCCAGTACCAATACGCACCCTCTACCGAGTAGGTAGGTATACCCGAGGTTAGCAACTTTCATACGTTTCGTAAGTACTCCGGCCTTGGATGGAGTTTCCGAGGTTGTAACATGCCAGGTTAGGTTTCTTGCTTCAAGGATTGCGTTACAATCGCTCACACCGAAAAACAAGCAAAGCTAATAACGACGCGCCATCGCAGATAATTTTAGGCCAAGGTTTGTTGACAATGTCTAATAGCTTGGGTACAGCTATTTATAGACTTAAAAAGATAATTTGATACAAAGTCAAGACGACCTCCTTCCTTAGCGACGCACGATCAAAACATACAATTTATGGATAAGTGCCAGTTTGCAGTATCTTAAAGTTATAGGCAATAACGGAGTCTAGATGGCTTCGACTATCAAGTGTCAGAAGTAATGCTTCCATTTACAATGCAACATTTAGCTTTGTTAGATTTATCACGCGTACGTTTCCACGTCTATCTAATGTGCTGGATCGGCCTCTTAATTTTTTTCCATCCATTATATTATGTCTTTTCAGGTTATCAAGTTCGAATAGTTCGTCGGTGTGGCACCGACCAATGCATGCATTTCGTGATCAATGATCATTGTGTAACTCTCGGCGAGGCTTGCTTGTTGGCCTGATCTTAGCGAGCGGAGAAAGTTTCGTCGTAGTCCACCACTGCCAATCACGCAAGATTTAAGAGCCAGCTGTACCAAAAATAGGTTTCTCCCGATTGATATTTACCGTAAATCACTGCCAGTTTGGAGGACGTAAATGCAGAATTATAAATATTTAATTGTAGGCGTAATATTATAAAATAAATAACACTCTCCTTGACGGGAAGAAGTAATGTATTTTTTATCTATTTGCAAATTTACAAGACTATATCACGACGAACGGCATGCAATTTTTCAGAATTTTCGAGAATTTGCGATTATTTTTTTAATCGAGTGAAATATATCTAAGCGCGTTTTTCTTTCTTGGGAAGCAGTATGTCTTTTAGAAAGCCTATATGTTTTTTCTAACATCAAACTCACAGTGGTTTACGAGAAACATCAATCGGGGCAACCTTATTTTTGTACTGCTGAGCCTTAACGCCGCGTGCGTGCGCTGGGTCGCGCGTGGCGGGCGACTGCTCATTCTGCAACGCCACGCCTATTTCATGTCATGTGATGCATGCCCCCTGTTGGCGGCGACGACGTACCCAGTTCGATTAGGGCAACCCTCGGGCCAACCCCTCTCTTCTCTCTCCTCCGCCGTGTGCTGCCCTGATGGTGGAGAACAGCGGCGCCGCCTTTGGACAGCTGACGACGACGGGGCGGCGCGGCTGCCGGTACAGATAGTGTAGTTTTCACCGCGTTCTTCTCGGTAAATCACGATCACGACTGAATAAATGTCGCCGGCGCGATACCCGCTGCGCTGCTGGGTCCTTTCACCTCATTATTCCCTGGTGCTGTCGACTTGTCAGCGATACACGAGCAATAAATATTGTATCGTTATTTACGAGCCGACTCTCAAGAAAGCGCTCGCCCCGCTCCACATTCCGCCTTGTGAACGGTTCTCTGTCGAACTGCCGGCAATGTGGGGCATTTCATCTGCGAAGACTTGCGTTGTCCCATTAAGCACCTCTGCAATTGAATTCTCAAATCGAGTAAACATCGCTCGGGTTGCCTTCAATTCCATTGCTATGTTTGGTCGAGTTATTGCCCAACATAATTTTATCACCTCGATACGTAGAACTGTTTACGTAGAGAAGCTTGCGTGCGCTTCACAATGTTAAAAGTGTTTGATAACGCACTTACTCTCATCAATAAGTTCTTTGCACAATCTAGTTTATGTGGGTCAATTATATTGACAAACCGATAAATAAAACTCCAAAGAAGAAAAGTTAAAACTCATTACATTACACACATCTGGCTTTCAATTGATATTTTACGCATTACTTCTCATACAGGAATGTTTGCCTCCTAAACTTACCACTCCAGAAAATAAAGCGTGAAACTTCGCACAATTTCAGTTCCTGCGTTTCTCATAGGTCCACGATTCTCAATGAAAACATACTTACAGGAAGCAGAAACGCTCCTTGCACGTAATCACGGAAGTGCAGCAACGCAAGCGACATTAGCATAGGTAAAGACACGTGCAGCTTGGTGCTAGATCCCAGTGACGGCAACCAGCTTGCTCTCGGCCTTGGAGGTCACTACTCAGCATTGTGCTAGGCACACATCAACATCATGTAGTAATACATAAAGTTAATGAGTGAATGACACACTCACTACACAGGCTGTTGTTGTTGTAGACAAAACAGATCTGAGGCCGCGCCGCCCCGCGGTTGGGGCCGCGGGGGAGTTCTGTCTGACACAGGCAACAAATTACATTTAGTTTAGCTCCGAGGCCGAATAACAGATCACAACAGATGCGGTTTCACGGAATGCTGTACAGTACATATACATACACGAGTGGTAAGAGGTTTTACAATGCCGGTCGGCAGTAGAAAAATACATAGTTAATGCAGTGGTATGGAACATAATGGAAATAGCGAAGCTACCTATGTTTATAATCGGAGAGCACGATTATCGCGACATCCTATTTATCAACCCTTCATTCGTCCTGTCACCCTTTGCCATGCAGGGTGAACGTAATTGGTGAACTGGTAAACTCTCTCTGGAGATGCTCTCTCTGCAGATGCTCTCTCTGCCCGTATATTCCTCCCTAGTTATAGTCACGGGTCCTTCAAGAGGGCGTGAATAGACCTGTCAGGCCAGCATGACATTCGCAACCCTCGCCCTCGAATGTTCATTTGCGTCGATAGACACCTTATGGGTGGCTCGGCACCACATGTCGCGCTTTCTATAAAAAAAAAAACATAATGGTAAAGATTTACGTCATAGGTAGGCACGTTTTATAAAAATCTCACATCCGTGATCTTGACTGAAATAAATTTTATTAGATTTCAAAGAAATCTGGACTATCCTGCATAAAATCAGCTCTGAGATCGTGGTGAACTTATTAGACGGAATACATAGTAGAAATCTCATGTGATCGATGCAGATTGTATGTGTTCCCATGACCTTTGCCTTAAATGGCAGTCACGCGGTTCCCCACTTCCAGTACAAGCTTGAACGTCTGCCAGCGACCGCGAGACCACCTCCTCCGCACCATTACTGCCTAGTACATATATCATCACACGTATTCTGCTCAACTCGTCTCAATCGGGCTGACATGACCAAGACGAGCACTAATCATCATCATCAGTGAGGAATTCAAAACGCCCCAAATGCCAAATAAATGATCCGTAGCCAACATCCATTTATTATGCAATGCTCATTTCCGCTGTATCATTGTGTTGTGAATGATGGAAGACAATTGTGTTGCATATCGCGTTGTCGGTGTCGGCAACTCGCTCGTTATGACCACGTGGCATTGTTTATATTATAACGGACAGAGGTAGTATGCCCGAAATATGTTTTGACTTTCTTACAGAAAAAGTGGTGGCGTGTCAATTTTAAATAAGTAACTAACTCTTGTCTGGATTTGATTGATTACCTCGTTGTCGGCGTCGAGTGAAATCTAAAAATATATCTGGGATAAATTATTCTGGGTTTGTGCGTGATGAGTTGATGACTGATGAAGGTGGGCTTTTTGTCTCCCTCACTAGCAAGCTCCTTATTGACTGATAAATAACTAGGCGAATTCTCAACCTTGAGCATCTAAAGCATAGAGTACGCATCGTTTGATCATTGAGCCAGTTTTACCGGTACTACTATGCCCGTTGCTCTGACGAACTTGCATGCCTCATCCCTCCTCCTCCTGTTCGCCTTAGCCAAACCCGCCATACTCTCGCGGAACACCCTTTTGTCTCTAAATCGTTATTGTGTCACACAGCAAAAGTGTGGAACGGACTTACAGGGAATATCTGGCCCTATTCCTACAACACACAAACGGTCTTCACACACACACACAATCTTCAAATGAAAGTTCCTCGTGTGCTTTCGTGTTCGAAAAATTATTATATTTTTGGGCCAAAATGTATGTTAAGCCTGAATCTGTCCGTGAGAGTTTATTTGGTGAAAATCGGACGAGTACTTTTGACGCTATCGCAAGTTGTACTGAGCGCGAGAGCACACTTGGGGAGATTGTGGTGCTGTCATCGGTGGTGGGGGGAGGTCGAGTGGCCGGGTCTTTAAAGCGTGGTAGTGTTCTTCACGTTTGTAGGTTGTATACTTAGTTTGGCAGCATGAAGCCGGCGAAAGTACATACTTTTTGTCGCCAACTTTCTGGAATGACCCCTTGTTGCGAAGCGTAAGACGTTCATCGAATTCACGTCAAAAAATTATCTACTCTACAGAGAGTTATACAAATAGAAATAGAAGAGATGCGATCCTTCTCGAAAAAAAAACATATAGTGTTGTGCCGACTGCAATATAGTACATCATGGAATGTGCTACACACTGAATATGCATTTATGGCGTGCGGTGCCGCCGTGCCGCGGTGATGATGGTGAGTCGGGTCTCGATCGCGAAGCACGCAGGAGCACGTGCTTGTGTCGTGATGGAGACGACCTCAATAACTTGACTTTATCGCTGCTTCGCTTGCGATAAAAAGTTTAGGGATAAAAACATTCGTGTAGAATACTGCAAGTTAGTTTAATCACGTCACGGTGCATTATATCATTAATTTAGTTAGTGTATGTAATGAATGAATGACAGTATTAAAGTACTACAGATAAAAATATCAGAAAGGACAGTTCATATTGAATGGACTTAGAATTCAAATAATTTTCGTTTGACGTTCAAAGTTCATATTGAATGGACTTAGAATTCAAATCATTTTCTTTTGACGTTCAAGATGCCACCTCGTCCATCCCGCTGCGACCCTGGTACCGCGCGGCCACTGCGCGAATCCGCCTGGCCTCGGGATATGCTGACGCGCCGCGCCGCGAGGCCGAGGCCAAATGTCTGGAGTTCTGGACTCGGCCTCGCACCCGCGGGTCAGGGCGCGGGAGGAAGGCCAGTCGGTGGCAGTCTTTGTTCAAACGAAATATTTAAATGGCACGATGATGTAGGTACCTACTAACCCTAGTTCACATTAGTAGAGGTAGCGGTCTAGTGCAATACCTACTACTATTTTGCCCAATTACTATATGTACCTACTTAAGTCAGTAGAGTAGCCAGACGATAACACATACAAGTAGGAAGGTAGGGTAGAGTTGCAGTGTCAGATTTTAATCGTTACAATGAGCACGCTTGTATTGAGTCCAAACGTATCTAACTACACAGGGAGAGCCGCAGGGAGGCGTGGGGGTAGGCTAGTGGTAGAGTAGAGCTACTCGATCACCGTGTACTCTATCACCGACTACTCTATCAAATCCTAGTAGGTATTCCTCTACCGATTGTGTCGACATTGGAAGAGCGAGTAAACCCCGTTTAGTACTAAGCAACATTACATGTTACCTACTATACTAATGCAAACTAACCCTTAAAACCGAGTGAAGTACATTCAGTCCAGTCATCCGCCCAGAGCGGTTTGCAGAAATTAGGAGCATACCATCGCATTTGTTGAACACAAAGATTCAACAATCATCATTATGTCCGACAAAATGTATCTACTTTCGTTCATTCGTAATAAATAACACCATACAAATTATACTGGATTCGAGTTAGATGTGTATTAGATAGGGGTCACTTTTATAGGGGACGATGTAACGTGAGTCCTCGTCAAATAGACGATGTCACGTTTGTATAGTTATAATATAATTTGTGGGTGGAAATTTCGTCTATTCGAATTGCGCAACACACTCAAAATGTATTTATAATACAAATGCGAGTTATATACCTAAATCAAGATTAAATAACTTTACGGACAGCTTATGTAATCAAACAACCAACCGACACACAACACACTCACGCACATCGCCAGTGGGTAGGTAGCTACTGATAGTGCAGCTATCATTATGTATGATACGTATAATAAAAGGTGTTTATATAAACAAAACGACCTTATCATCATTTATAAATACTGTGTAATATAAAATTAATCGAGTTCAGATATCATAATCTTTCTAGATAAGGTCACGAACGAGCTATCTGAAGCCAAATTTACACAGATACGAGCTGTCTATATACAGGTGTTTCAGGATAGGCTTGAGAAACTTCAGGAATAGAAAGTACTCATTATTAGAAGAAAAAAATCCTTATCACTCCAATCGAAATTCCGTATTTTTTTTCATACAAAAATAAAAAATTGGTATAAAAACTCGATGGACAGTGAGTTTGGGGAGATTTGGCAAAAGTGCTGTCTAGGTCTAGCTAGAGAGTGCAATGACCTAGTCCAGTCCACTTTTTTTCTTTTGATGTCAATCAAATTTAAGTGTTTGGAAATTTCTTACATGCAGTTCAATTCTACTAGTGAAGCATGCAAGTTAGTAATTTTATTTTTATTTAATAAAGATGGACCTTAACCGTCCACCAAATCGCGATTAAACGATTTTCACCACAAATTAAAATGAGCGAATCTGGGAAAATGTCTCAGAGCTTTTCGTCTTTAAATATGGACCCCTTTCGAAACCTGAAATTACAAAACCCTACCCTGAAACACCCTGTAGAAGAGTAGGGAACATTTTTATCACATAGGGGGACGTTCAAGGATGTGTGATGGATGTGTGACATGTTCGTTCATTAAAGGACCATTTTTCAGATAGGTATTAGTTATATGCACGTTGAACCTCCCCCGCATTGAGAGGTACCGAATACCGATGCCAATTTGCGATGAAGCGGTATGCGCAGTACTCGTAACGATTTTCCACGAAAACTTCATCAGCTGTGCCTCCCCACACACTCCCCTCCCGCCCGCGCTGTAGTGATATGCGCGCGCCGGCCGGTGGCGGCGGCGTCGCGGGCGAGACGCCACGTGGCGTCTCCGCACTGGACCTCCTGGCGCGCCTTCCCTCCGCTAGCCTTCTGCACTCCTGGTGCGTCCCTAGAAGACGGAGCTAATAAACTGCATGACGAACAAGCGCTGCGCAGCGAGGGGACTGGGGATCTGGACAAGACGTCCCATGTGGCAAATCGGCATGGTATAGCTATAACCTCGCACACACTGCGGTGCCATGCCAGCTGCTAGATCCTCCTATGGGTATAGCTGTTCAGTTAGTGAAGCCTCATACATAACGCCGTGACCGCGACATTGCGAGGGTGACTCTCAAAAGTTGAATCTACCTTTCTGTGACCCGCGTCTTTTGCAATCGTTACTGTGGTCATCTTGGATGAACTGCCTGCACGTTTAAGTGCCTTTGTAAGGCAAGCAAACTATAGCGTGATTGAGAAATGTAAATAAATAGAGCTCTCGTCGCCATATGGCATTGTATTCTGATTCTCTAGCTAGACACCAAGATCTTTTGAGCAGGTGATTTTTCTAGTCCTGAACGTTTTAAGGGAGGGGCATGGAGGCCATGCCCCTCCCCTCCCGACCAATATAGTATAGAGTACAATCTTTCAGTACCTGCGTCTCGGGCGCGAATTTGTTTGTTTGCCTTTTGCCTCATACGCTCATATTTTATAAAACTCGTTCGTTAAGCTTACACGATTTTCATTGGTCTGCTACTTATCTTTTCAGGCCATTTGATGACACAGTTGAAAACTCCTTAAAATCAAACTTTACAGACATAGCTTAATTATTATATCAGGCAGATAGATATAGGCAGGCACCTACTGATAACAATCACACACAAATAAACGAGTCTTCATTTCAACCAAACCCGCCACGTGTAACGTTATTTACCGACTCCATTCAAGCCGTGCAGGCGCTCCGTGTCCTCGACTCATCGCGCGCGCTCTATACATTATTCACCAGTCAGCTGTTGGTTAGATTAATTTACTCGAATGTTTTTGTGTGACCTCGGCCGGCGGAGCTCGGGGCTAGGAAGCCAACAGCTGAACAAAGCCAGTAGGCCACAGCTCCGGCACGGCGGCGCGGAGGTGGCGCAAGGCGCAAGCTTACGACGACGGACGGTTACGTCGTCGTTAGTTATGTTCCTCCAGCCACGATCAGTAGATATTATAAATTTTCACTGCATTCGGGGCTTTATTATTAGAAATTATTCCTCTCTCAACAGTCAGCAATCACCAATACGTACAACAGTCACCAATACGTAGGTAATTCTAGAATGTGTGCATTCCAATTACAAATTTTCGAAAGCGTTGGAATGTTCGTGCGAGGCCGCGCGGGGTGCTGCGTGCAGTGCGCCCGTCTTGTGTTGGCCGGTTGTTGCTTTGCTACGTAATTGAATTAGAATGTCGCAATGCGAGCCGCCTCCTCCCGCCGCGACATGCGGTGCCGGGCGGCGCCACACACGTCAGCAACACGCAACTGTCGTTTGTCGTTGTCTTCTCCAATAGGGAATGAGCCTTTGCCGATTTGTTTTCCGTATGTAGTCGTCGAGAACGCTCCGTCCCGCCATAATGCCAGTACTACAGGGGGCTCCCACATTCGGCGGGCGGGGCGCCATGTGGCGCATGGCGGCGCCGAAAGCTGCCACGACACGAAACTCACAGCACGCCGCGCTTCGCCGCGCAACGCGCCGGCGGAATATAACACTGCACTCACTCTACAATATAATCCATTTGTACTTGACGCACACGTCGCAGAACCACGAATAATTGAAGATGACAAGAGCGCGCGCGGCCATATTACTAGCAGCGGCGAGGCCGAAACGCGTACGAGAGCGACACGTTCGCACGCGGTCGTTGCTGCGGTGCAACTGTGTGCGATGTGCGTGTATGTGTGCCGGCCGGCGGGCCGGGGGGCAGGCGGCAGGGGCGGGGGGGAGTCAACGGCGCGGCGTACGGAAGGGCAGGGAGGGGGGACGCGACGGCTTTCAGGCGTGAGAGGTGGCGCGGCAGCCGAGGAGGGCAGACGGGACGCGGGGCGGCGGCCCCTCCCCGCCCAACGGCTGCCGCCTGCCTGCCTGCCTTTTGTGTGTATACGCACGCACTCTCAAACTATGTATGTATGTAGGTGTATAGTGAGGTCGTGGCAAATTTGTGCAACGTCACCGGGCGGCTCTCGGGCGCGTGCGTGTTGTTTCGCCGTTGTCGCAAGTCAGTCCCGCTCGTACTAATAGTTGCATCCCGCTCGCGCATCGTCACTCACGGGCCTCCTCCATCCACCGCCGCCACCTGCTCCCTCAGCCCGACCGAAGCGACACGCGGCACACGCCGAAGACGCGGCGGGCGACAAGAAAGAGCTCAAGAACAAGAAGAACAAGGCTCAATAGGCGGAGTATGGGCACAGAATCCTGGTGTGGGTGATGGTTGGACGCTCGAGCAGTCGCCGTCGCAGGTCGCCTACAGCGATCAACTTTTTAGTCAACCGCCAACCTACGCATATGTAAATCTATGCAGAGCGAAAGATCGTCAATGTGCGCACCTCGACGAATAAATAGTTGAGTTGAGACTCACTCAACTAAACAGTTTAGTTGGTGGCAGTGATACAATCGGTCGTGTAGGCGAGCCCTTAAGTGTATGGGAGGAGTGAAGACTCAATCCCTGGGGGCCCTAAGCGTTCAAACACATAAGGAGGGTGGTAGAGTAGATAGAGTAGCTAGTATCAGATTGAAATAGCTGCAACGATCACGGTACAGTTTAGTCCACACGCACCTTTCTACATAGGTAGAGTCGCGACTCGCGACTCTATTCTACCAGCCACTCGCTCGCGACTCGCGAGCGAGTGGCTGGTAGAGTAGGAAGGACAGTGGTAGAGCTACTCTGCTGCCGCGCCGCCACGTCGCGGTTTTCTATTCTACTCTACCACATGTAGAGAGACTCGCCGTCCTAACACTATCGGTTAATCTACTAATGTAAACTAGGCTTTACTGCTGTCGTCAGTCAACTGTGACGATGTGCCATTCGAATCGTAGACACCTATCAAAGCCGCTGCTGGTCCTCTTGGACGCAATTAATTCCTGTAAACTCGTCAACAACGGCGACGAGCCCCGCCCAGCTGACACTGTGAGCGGCTTCATTTGACAATATGGAAACATTTTGCACACCGGCCGGCGCTGGTCGGCGCGGCCCAGCCGTCAATCTGCTTGGGGTATTTCGACAAATTGATGCGGAGGCGGAACAAATATCCACTGCTGCACGGCATCCAAGGGAAGATTTAATGCAAACCTGAAAGATGTCGTAAACATGGGCTAGAGTACCTCCCCCAATTAATAGAGGTCTCGAAGGTGGGTGTCGCCCGGATGTTAGCCAACCTTCGCTAGAAGATGACCTTATACATAGGTCAGGCGCATCGGCCGCAAATGTCTCAGAGATCAAAATCCATTGTCAATGGCGCGCCGTGCTGCCGAGCTCAGCGATGTGTGTGACGCCTGACCGGTGAGTATCCGAGCAGTCTGCTAGCGGGTGAAGATGACAAAAACTTGTCAATATGCGCAGCCCTGGCCTCGAACGACTTCCTGTTTACAATCGTAGCTCTGCATGGATAACTCTGCATCGCTGGCGGAGGTTGATGCCCTAAATTCACTCATGGTCGCGTGCGTCGCGTCAGTGGTGGTGTTGATATTATGGTAATGATAGGGTAATCGATCGGCGATCGATCGCCGATCGCCACGCCGCCGCCGCCGCGCCGCCGGCGTTTTGGTTGAACGTGCGTCTGGGCGGGCACGTATCCCGAATCCTGCCCTCTCGACATTCACTTCTCTTTATTATTAAACGTGCGTCTGCGCTCGTTCAGCCGGCCCAAAATAGAGTAGGATAGGATATGGCAGACATACCCGCCCCGCTACTACCCACAGGGAGCAACTTAACAGCTTATCCCAGAAGATCCATTACTCAAGAGGCTCTTTAACTCCTGTCAAAGTGGTGTAAAATTGACACTTATGGAGTGAGTGAGCTTGATACCAGGCAGTCTGGAGCATGTGTAGGTAAGTACCGACCGACAGTACCAAGGCGACAGAGAGGCGGATGATGTAGTTCATCCAGTGGCTCGGGGCTCCAGTTACTATCGCCCACGCGCGCACAAACCCACGCGAAGATGCCACCCAGCCTCTTTTTGGAGAGAAACGCGCACTTTAGTATGTACTGTGTTCCCGGCATCTAACTAAATATGTATTAGTAAAATGCATAGTGGTAAATAGTACTATAAATTAGTGGCTCGCAGAATCTATTTACTTCGCAAGCTGCCATCATTTGCTGTTCATTTTATTTCATTTATAAATTTAGTTAATTCTAATTAACTGCATGTGATAGAACGCCTTGCCATGCCATGCCCTTGTTGAATTTGCTAAATTCCTGTAAGGATACAACTAAATATTTGCTTTATATTTTACGGTACGGCCCAAATACTCGGGCGTGGCGCTGGCGACGAGGTCCTTTTGACTTTTGAGGGCGGCGCGGCCAGACAAAATCAAATATTCATCGACATCTAAAGATCCACATTTCGTTCGGTCACGTGTTGTTGGCGCACACGCTTCTGGTCTGGGTAGTGGGCATCACTTTTGGATATGTGGGACATATGGGTATCATACACCAAAGGTAAAATGCCTAGAGGCATTAAGTCTTACCTTTTGTCCGTATTTTATTTGGGTTCAATAAATATACCGGGTGTTAAAAGTTAGATGACATTTTGTTCTACGGTGAACTTTTTTTTTCATACTAAACTAAATAAAGACACTTTAGTTTAGTATGGAAAAATAAAAAAAAAAGTTCACCGTAGAACAAAACGTCATCTAACTTTTTTGCTCCAAATAGGCTCAGGAGTACCTGGTTTGCTTTATGACATTATTCGTCAAATACCCTGTATACAATACAATATTACAGTGTATTTATAGGGTCATCTTTACGCTAGGGAACCTTTATAAAAACGTGACGAGTTGAGCACTATACGTTCACTCGTGTAACTATCTATACGCTCGTCGACCTCGTGTATGATTATTTTTGCAACATGTCGCGCTGTGGCGCTGACGCTAAAAGCGGATTCCCACGGAGATGCTCTACCTACTGTTTCAGGAGCATTACAGACAACTCAAAATGACCTAGGAATAAAACAGTCGGCCGGCAGTGGAGGGGAGGCCGCGACGGGCGTGGTGTGGATGTAGTGTAAACCAGTCCTGGTGCGGGTGAAGTGCGCCGGCGAAACTATGTGTGGACACGGTTGCGCTGGTCGCGCGGGGCGGACAAATTTAGGCCAAAGCGAATCGATAAGACCGTCCCAATTTTCCAGTCCACTGCGACTGAGCACCGTCCACGCCTGCGTCGCGTGGAAGCCGTACCCGACACGTTAGTCTACCTATAGCTACACACACACACCACAAGCCGTAATCCGACAATCGGGGTAAGCAGAGTAATCGGTGTTGTGCTGTAAGTACTCTGGTAAATTACAGTACAACGCCTATAGCTACTAAAGGCAAAACGTGCCGACGCCGCCGCCGGTAGACAAATTATTTCTTTGGGGGGCGTCCATAAATTACGTGAGACGTTTTTGGCGAGTTATTTGGCGTCATTTTTAACAAGACTTACAGTAATATACTTACCCCTTTTTCTACTATTATTTACTGTATTTTCAATGAGTCAAAAAAATACGAGAGATTTGTCAAACAAACCCCCCCCCCCCCCCCCCTCTCTCCCCCACGTGAGATTTGATTGAGACCTGATCCCCCCACCCTAAATGCCACACGTAATTTATTGACGCCCCTTTCCCCTTTCAGCACCATGTCAGTCATATTCCGAATCACATAGTTATTGTGCTGTACTGACGGTGCCGTCTGGGAAATAAATAAAAATCGCTCTGCGTTCGCTCGTCTCAACTCTGAATAATATGAACAACCCACGCATGCAGCAATAAAAGTTCACATGGGCGTGGCGTGGGTGTGACTCCCAATCAGATGTGCATGGGAAAGGAGCGGGTACCAGGGCGGCAGGGGGAAAGGAGAGCATTCTCCCGGCTAGGCCGCTCGCTCGGTGCTGCGGACGTGACGCGCGGCACGCCACGCACGAGACGCAAGTCCCCCCCCCCCCCCCCCCCGGCGGTGGCGGGCGAGTCGCCCGCCGCACGCACCGACATCATTCCAAGGTTTCAAACATATTTTATCATAGCCACATGTAAACATCAATATTTTACTTCCAAGATCTTTACAATATACATTTAAATTGGTTTCAAATTTTGTGGACATTTGTCGAACATAGAATCAAATATCAAAACACGTCCCCTCGTCTCGAAACTAGGATTCCCTGTGCTATCGTTAGTTAGTCTTCCATCAGGACAACAATAGTAGTTATTTTGCTGGCAGGCGGAAGGTACTAACTAAAGCCTAGTTCACATAGTAGAGTTAGCGGTAGAGTTAGTACTAAATAGCCCTCTCACTCTACCAATGTAGACGTAATCGGTAGAGTAGAGTACTAGAATTTGGTAGAGTAGAGTGGATAGCACGGTGGTAGAGTAGCTCTACTACTTGTTTCCCCCACCACCCGGCTACTCTACTCTACCGACCACTCGCCCGCGTGTGGACACGTTTTGACTAAATAGTAGCTCGCCGTGCCCAGCCGACAAGACGTGCACTGCTACAACACTTGAAAAAAAAAGGTAAAAGTGTATTGGTGCACATTTACAATAGTAGGTAGTGATTATTTATATACCTATATTTGCGAGGTAGATAGGTAGGTACATCGCAACGAATATTGTATCACAGAAAAAAAAATCGAAACTTTTATGACTCATCCATCATATCTTAAACTAGTAAATAATACTTTAACACACGTAAAAAATTGTCGCAACCTTCCTATATCTATAGTATGCGAGATAGTATGGTATTTCAAACATACTCGTTAGCTTTTATATTTTGAGAGGTATGTGTGAGGAAAGGTAGTTCGTGGAGCGAGCGGGGGAACGCAAGGTTGGCGGTGGTAGGTAGGCGGAGTTTGTTTATTATAAATTTATAATATATAACTTTCGCTTTGTCGTGTCAGCCAGATCTATAAGATATAGCTCAGTGCATACGTGCACAGCACGAGTGTAAAATAATTGTATGCTTCAGTACAGTTACACAAGACTATTTTTAAAACTGTCCATAGAAAAACTATTTTAGTCCACCCACAATAACAGCTGCCGGCCCCGGCCTCGGGTAAATTGCAGTCGGTAGGTAGGTAGGACAAGCCGCGAATCGCGACGCAACTAGCCAGGGCCAGCCGACCGCATCGGTCGACGTACTCCGTGCGTACCGGAGAAAACGCGCGATCCTAACCTAACCGTAACCAGCAATCTCGACCAGGAAATCATAACGACAGTGCCGTGAAGCATATCTCGTCGATTGCGCCAACATTGTAACCACTGATATTTTATTTGCACCGAGATACCTACATAATTGTAGAGCTAGAATCAGGGTTGAAAAAATAATATTTTTTCTGTTTATAAAAAAACAAAACTTCAAGTTTTATTAAAAAAATAATACATAAAAATTCTCTATTAATAGTAATTTCATTAGTAAACAAGTAAGTACTCACTCACTCACCACTCACTTATCTATAATAAACAATCTAACAATAACAATAAAATAAAGCGAGAAAATACCCGCAGCAGCTGCGCGCGAACTATCTTCATTAATTTCGTTCTTGTGCTCACTTACACACCGCCCACAGTAGAATATTTGAGGAGGTTAAGAACAAAAGTACACAAATCCACTTTACACAGTTTTAATATTTTTTTTTTACTTAAAATGCTGAATTGCATCGATTCTACACCTTGTAATTATCAAAATGTACTCAAATCCGGTTGATTTTAGCTACCAAAAAGTGACATTTGGTTCAAAAGGTAACAAATCCGAAAAAATCGACACTAAATTATTCCTCTTCGATCACTTTACATCAAAAGGGCAACAAATCCAAACCAATTTCGGTGCATAATGCCGCCCTGTGGTTCTAAAAGTAACATTTTCAATTATTTGTAACTTTGTGGGGCACATATCCGTATACTTGTGGAACAAAAAGTAACAAATCCATATACAAATTATTACTCCAGTACAAAAAGGCACAAATCCAAAATTCTAATCCATGTATTCCTTGTCCTACTTGCTTCTAATTTTTTCAAATCTTTGTATGATACGAATGAACTCTACTGGTAGTATTTTTATATTAAATTAAAATAAATATTTCTGTAATGGCTTAGGGACCATTATGTTTTTTGTGTTTTCTGAAAAAAAAAAACCTAAAGTGGATTTGTGCCCTTTTGTTCTTAACCTCCTCATTTATCTTTATAAGATATAGAATACCTTTATATTATAATAATATAGAATATTTGTAGTCCGGGAAATCCCCGAGCTCAAACGAACTTTTCGTATCTATTTAAAACTTATGCCAAATAAATAACTATGCGAAATAAAACATTAATTAGTTTTTTTTATATAATTATGGTTTAGACGCATTATGTTTTAAACGTGTTTAAAACATTTTTTGAACGGTTTTGTATTTTTTCCAGTGTTTTAAACATTGCCAACCCTAGCTAGAATGCAAACACGTCTCGGCTCGTGTAGTAGAAAATAACGAAGACGCCCAAGGTCGTCAGCAGACAGAGCTTGTGAAAGTGAAATCACGAGTCCAACCAACCAAATATCTATCTATGTCGAGATCTACGCACATCTCGTCGTGTGCGTGTATTTTGTTTGCGAGTACTGCGGTCTGTCTGCGGAAGTAGAAAGGCGGGATGCAAGGCTGTATCGTGTTGTATAGGCTCGATTACGTTACATATGTGAAGGTACGTAAGTCTCCCCCACCACCGCTACTCGGAGTTCGCTGCCGGATGGGAGACAAGACAACTTCAACAAGGCAGGCACGGCACGACACGGACACTTCCGAGCTGTTAGCGACGGACTTCCGCAAGCAAGCTCAAACGTGGTACCGGTTCGTTCATGCAAACTTAGTATCACGTCAGCCCTGATTTATACTTAACCTTATTTAACATACAAGTAAATGCATACCTACTTAAGTATAATATTCCTACAATTATATTTAGTCACACATAATAGGCATCTTCACCCCCAAACCTAAAAGTTAATTGAGCTTAGCGATACCGGCGCGCCTAGACTTAGCTCTAAGAACACTTGCCATAGACAAAGATAAGTTTTTATTTATTTCCTCGCTTATATATAAAACACATCTGAATTTTGTATCTTTTAATGTATTTACTAAATAAATTATTTTCTTCGTTTGTTTGTTAGGTATCATTAATAAAATTCATTATACCTGGTACTGTCTACTTACTTCTTTCGACATCTAGTAGACCAGCAAGCAGGTCTACCATTCACCACTCACTCGCCTCATTTAGCATGGTTACTCTCCAGGTTCCGGTGCGGTGACGTATCGCTCACTACCCCCACCCAGTTTGGGAAAATGTCGTAGAGGGTACCACTGAACATTATGTATGAGAATGGATGGGGCGGCAGAGGGGTGTCAGGATCGTGGCACGTGAAGATCCGTTGTCTCTGCTTACCCCACTGGGGAACGGGCGTGACGCTATGTATGTATGCTATGGTATCTAGTACCACTGATCGAAAAACAAATGAAAAACTACAAAGTGTACAAACCTGTTTGTTGGCCTAGCTGTTTTCAGAGATGGTCAACCAGATCACAACTTACCTGAAAAAAAAAGACAAATTAGCAATACATAAGTGGATTCAGTCAACGCTTCCTTGCCGTATTTCGTTAATGTTCCGCCCACGCCACGATCGTACGTCGTCGTGTAGGTCCGGTTCAAAATATTAAGGAAAACTGAACACTTGAACCTTGAAAGTTCGCCGCGAGCTTTCCTGCGCTCGACAGAGGTCAAGTTGGGCGTGAAGTGAGTGAATGCAGCGGAAATAATTAATAACAGGAAATGAAATAGGAGGCCAAGTATTTGATATATTTATTTACTATACCTACTCTAAAACAGTCAATGAAAATCCTTAGCCTCAGAGGTTTTGTCATTCTGAAGATGGAGGCGAATTGATGAGCTAGAACAAACGGTTTGCAAACAGAGATTCAACTATAAAGTTTCCAATCCCGGGATATAAATAAGCCCGTTAGTTAATACTTAGCTCTTTGTTCTAATAAGGGCGCACATTGGAGATTTCGCAGTACCGGCCTTAGCAGTAGCCGCCGCTGTCTCGCTGGCGCACTGAGAAGCCCGTTGGATTTAGTGACACGGATCTACGTCATTGCACGGATCATGAGAAATTACTAGTAGGGATGAATTGGTAATAATAAGAGAGAATAGCTTGAGATGTGTCCACCTGGTTCAAAGTATAGTTGCACCAGACGTACACTTCTCATATTAGTAATTATAATTTTTTTTTTATTTTTGACCCGGTTGGCTAGACATCACCTACAACATCCGTGATGTCAGCCCATAACACCGGGTGAAATTGGTGCCACGTCAGTGCTTCCCTTCGGTCGTGCCGGCTACACTGAACTGGACGGAAAACACAAACTATTTATATAGCCGTTTCGACCGACCTTTCATTCAGTGCGGTGGTACCAACCCGGGCGGGTTACACCCTACCACCTAGTAATATAAGAAGGGAATCATATCCCTTAGTCGCCTTTTACGACATACACGGGGAGAGATGCGTGGGGCTATTCTTTTAAAGTACCGGCCCCACACGGTACAAGGTGTTTCCGCTCTTGTCTAAAATATTTGCGAGCGTTGAGTTCAATGGTTCATGGTTCAATTCACACGTGCAAGTCATTTTCTTGGCGACGAGGTTCACATCTAATCCGAGGCTTTTGGCAATAAATATCGTTTGTACCAAAATTATGGTCTCTTTTAAAGTTAGGTCACAGATTACTTAATAGTTACGTCGTGGTTAGGTGTGTGAAAGGTTAGTGCTTAGGTGTCGGATGTTCGAGCCGAACTTCCACGCAGTATCTGACGAGCAATGTATTGTTTGAAGCCAAGATTTGATTCCTCGATTGACAATTCAAATCTGACAAACACCGAGCAATCAGAAGTTGAATAAATAATTCAAACGTTTTTTAAAGCCTGCATGAGACATTCCTCCTACTGTCTGACACGCGCGGTGCGCGAAATTCAATTCAAGTAATCTTCCTGGCGCCTGATAACCCCCTGGTACTGTCTCTGTCGGCGACAAGGCGAAGACGCCAAATAATTAATGTTATCAGTTATCATATCACAATCACCGTCTTCAAGGTCCCATTGAAGATAACAACCTCCTTTTGTTGTCAAACTATTAAAATGTTTCGTGGTGTATACACTACCTGACATTCCTTACACATATCTCACGCACGTGACTGAATTCTGTTTGAGTAGCCGATCCCTCTGTCCCAACGCACGACGACTGTGAGGTAGCCCCCGTCCCATGAAGATTATTCCTACAAAAAGAAAACTAGCGCACTAACTAACATGAATACTGAATTGGGAGCTTGGGAGTTGAACATGGACCACGACCAACGTTCGCTTGTGTGACATGCATGTGTGTGTACACTTGACTAGTAGGTACTTATTATATAGTTCACAAGCAGCAAGATAAGGTAGTTAGTTACCTTCTATAAATAGATCTCGAAATAGATTGATTTATTCACGTGTGCAATATGATTTGATTATCCTATCGCTCGCCTGCCGCCATGCGCGCCTGAACTTGGTTATACCGGATTACCAGATTACTGGCAAAAAGCTGTGCTGGTGTTCGTGTACGGCTGTGCAGACGTGCGAGAGAGAGAGCGCCGAGGCGAGTGTGCATTCGTATGAAGGAGACTACGATAGCTCCGGCGACGTGGACCAATGGAAACTCAGCGCGACTCGAGGTTATAAATAGATGGAGCTGTTGTGATGCTGATGATCAGTCAGAGACATACATATGTATGGCATTGTGATGCGGAGGAGGGGCGGCGCGGCATCGTCGCGACTCGCGAGTGAGATGCGCCAGAGTCAAGGTCAACGGAAGGTCGAGAGAGTTTCGCCGAATACGTACGCAACGCAACATGGAGAAGAAGTAAAAACTACAAAAATCTACTGTGCATTGCATTCAGCTGTCTCCAAATAACTATTGCTGCAAATAACCTACACAGACATAAATACAAAGGATTTTATTTGATGCCGGGATTTTTTTAATCAAACTTTGTTTTTATTCGTAGAAGAACACTTGTTCTAATAATAAAAAAAAGTTAGATTTTATAGGGTTATATAGGTACAACACTTCTTTAATAAACTCAGCTCAGAGTTCGATTCTTTTTCATAACGTAATCCCCTCAAACTTATATATTTAGATTTTTTTATTTCATGTGTTCAACCCAGATAACTCCAAAAAATGGGCCCGGACGGTCGGTCGGTCGGTTGTCCGTAGAAACTTGGCTTTATTTATTAGGATGTAATGAACGGAGAGTGACGAATGTCAGTAAGCTGGCATTCCGCATCCCTTACGAAGAACTCGAATTTCTACTTGGGCGATCTCGTCAAGATCCCGAGGGTATTTTTAAAGAGCGCGTTTGAACCGGTTGGTTGGTAGAACTGAGTAGATTTGGCCACGGCCAAAGTTCACTAGCTCCTGTCCTGTGGTTGGTAGTTCTGCAACATAGGGTTTTTAAAAATTCCTCTTACATCCGTTTTAACACAGCTCATTCAAAGGTTTACACGCGGAAATATCATAGCTCGTTTCATAATCACGAACGAAACACGTAGTCGCCACGGTTCAACGCATGCATCCGAGAATGCAGTAGACGCATCGCGGTTGCACCTCGCCCCGCGCCGCCGCCACCGCCGCCTCCGGCGCATACCAGACGTACCGGTACGTAGTGGTACATACTAACTAGTACACACCAGATAACGATCGGACTTTGCCCCGCGCCGGACTCAGACCTTGTTGCATTCCGCAACGTGTATAGAGTCTGCATAGCAGCATCCTGCCAATCCTGCATCGCCGCGCCAACACATACAAAACCTATGCCGAGAACTATGCTAAAACACAGGTTTCGCTATTGCTTACATAGAAACTGCACAGTACCACAGGGTGTTGGTGTGAACATTGCCGATGCAGCTTGCTGCTCTCCAAGATCAGCTGACGCCCAGCCGGTCACGTGGACTTGCGCAGGGGTTCAATGGATCGAACTGGTGCGGTGGATGCTGCGTTCACTCAATCCTATGAGCCCACGTTGCTGTCCTATGTATGTACGTTCCGCGAGTATGTCTCCCTAGTGAATCCTAGGCTGACACGGTTGATAAGGTTTGAGTTGAAGGCGTGGGGACCCGCCTGTGTAATTGTGAATGATTACATAGAGGTTACGAGCGAGGTTACGAGTGTGTATTTAAAATCAAAATTGGGATTGCCCACTGCGCCGGTGCGGGGGTGGCGCCGGCGTCAAAAAATAAAATACTCATGGTTCCCACGTTCCAAGAAACTTGACATGACGCTTTGTGTGATGTAACGCGCGCGGGCGGCCCCCGCAATCAGTGAGAGAGCGCCGCAGTGACGTAACTGCATCATTGAGTAATTTGAGCATCAACCTAAACGTTTACTATAATTTGATAGTACAACCAGAGTTATATATAATTTTATAATATAAAAATGGTTACCATAAATAGACGCCGTGTTATAATTAGAAATATTATAAAAATGCATAAGTTCTAGATAGATAGAAGTAGATAATGAATGAGAGGTGGCGTGTAGCACGCCAGCACGCCATGCACCACGCCAGATAAGCCGCCCCCGCACCGCACGACCGGTTAGCTTAGGCTGAGGTATGCGACTCGATTGTCTGTGGTTCGCTTGATGGCGAGCTAACTTGTAGCACACCAGAGTAATCACTAATCATATTATCGCTATGGTATGTTCCATGGATAAATCAGACATGTTCCACAACACCCTCCAAAGTGAGGTAATCGCAATAGGGCGGTAGTTCGATGGGTTCGCTTGGTCCGCCTTCTTGGGGACTGGCTGGTTTCTTCCAGCAAGAAAGCATTGAATCGGAGGAATAAGATCGTTTTAATAGGCGAGTGAGGACTAGCGCTAATTACAGAGCACATTTTTTAAGACGATTGCCGTACAATGCGGGCC
Organism: Nematopogon swammerdamellus; assembly: GCA_946902875.1. Taxonomy (NCBI): domain Eukaryota; kingdom Metazoa; phylum Arthropoda; class Insecta; order Lepidoptera; family Adelidae; genus Nematopogon; species Nematopogon swammerdamellus. The sequence goes on along the minus strand of OX336356.1, from coordinate 732,804 downwards.
GGAATGGCATCATAGGCCCGCTATTCTTCGAAGTATCCAACCCACGTAGCGTTTTAAAGACAACTCTGGGGTGGAATCGAATATATGCCATCACAAGCCCGCAATGGGCTAATGAAGGGCGGTTGGTGCCCGGCGGCTCTATCGGCGTTGACGCGCTCGCTAACTCACAAATTTCAAGCAATCGCAAGGGCCGAGTGCATTATCGAACGCTTTCTGATTGGTTGAGGTCAATAAATTTCTCATACTCACATCGGCGAGTTTGTAACGGTACATGGGCAGGTCGACCACGTTTGAGTTGGAAGCTCGGCTGGATGCAAAGACGTGCAAAGATATTATAGCCTTTTCCTTCGCGAGTATAGCGATCGAGCAATCCGGATGGTGTGACGGAGTGTATGTAGAAGGACGCCAGAATTACTACTTAGAATCTCATCCTATGCTGCTTTAATTAGCACCAACAGGCGTGGATGCAATCTACGTCACGCGAGCAGCGACTTGTTACTTTCATGGACAGGCCCTCGTCATATATTTCCTTCTGTAGAAATAGGCCTTCTTTCACAGATGCACACTAGCTAAAATTTTAGACACACACACGTAAAATGTGTTAGAACAAGATGTGCAGATGCAAACGCCGTGAACGAAAAAGGAATAGTGCGATAGTAGTTCTTCTACGTATTGCCAATATCTAAACAGCGTAAGTGATCGAGCGCTTCATAGATCAATGTACGTTTAGTTCTGAGAACGGAGACAGAGTAAGACAGTTAGATGGCAATTTGATACGTATAAGCGAGACAACGATGTAAATATGTTAGAACAAGATGTGCAGACGCAAACGCCGTGAACGAAAAAGGGATAGTGCGATATCGAGCGCTTTCGTCTCTGAGAACGGAGAGAGAGTAGGACAGTTAGATGGCAATTTGATACGTATCTAGGCGAGAAGATTTGTTGCAAGGCACCACGTGCACGGCCCGAGCGCGACCACTACGGACCGAGGTCGTACGTCGACTATCAGTAAAGACAACCAAGGTGGCCTTTTAAGCGGACCACCCGATGCGCTTGTATGCCGCATCCAGACTCCTTCCAATATCCTTGCACGCGAGACGTAACGAAGCTAGCTAGCTGACCTGCCACCGCCAAACCGAGATCTCACCTGGCGCGTTGTTGATTGCAGGAAATTAGTTTTAGGTCACTTTATATTGGATTGATTGATTACATCAATAAACCGTGCCGTAATCGAATTCTTGGCGTGAGTCGAGAAGTAATATATGATACTGGCTAGCTAGGCTATCGAGTGATGACGTTGATTAGGTTCCGCGAGCGAAGCTGCGGTATTATATTATTCCGGGATATACACTGTCACTATTTTATTGTCAGTAGTCACTGTCAGAGTTTCGTCAATTTTCGTTCAGTGGTTTTTGCGTGATGCGTGTACAGACAGACATCCAGACAAACATTTTAAAAACTGTTCTAACGTGTTCAGTTTCTTATTATTTGAAGACATCCTGATTGGTTTTTTTTCGAATATATTCAATGTACAGACTTTTTAAATGCTGTGAAGCAGGAGATTGTTTTGATTAAAAAAACTGACGACCTCGCTCGACTGGCGATTTTACTTTATTTTTGTAATAGAGTATGGAATTTTCCGACCATAATTATGTTGTCGACTCGAAATGTATATTTTTTCGTGCTTTATAATTTGATGTGCCTTACATTCGATAATATAGATTGTGTGATAATCGTGAGTTCGTACAAAAAAAATTATTTCAGTTTTTTCTTCTAATTTTGCGGGCAACTTTTCCAATGTTATTTCCCCTAAAACCTTATTCGGACTATTACGAACATTTAAATAAAACAATTAGCCAAATCTGTCCAGCCTTATTTATATAGATAGATAGAAGATAGAGAAGCAGAAGATAGGCCACAAGAATACGCCCACCAACGCCCACCCACCAGAATCACACCTGACAGTCAATAGTACGTAACCAGGGAGACATGAGCGTCGCGTAGTGTAGTGTACAAAAATACGTTTTACTACATTATGTGGAATCTGGCTGCCGGAAAGTTTGTGCCAGCCGGCGCGCTGGCGGCGGCGCTGCAGCACACGCCGGAGACAGGGGGCGGCGAAGGCAGAGGCGGGGCGGCTGCTGCGCGGGGTAGGTGGGGGAGAAATGGGGGCAATCGATTCTGTCTGCGGTCGGGCGTGGTGGGCGGACGGGCGAGGCCACGGGGGGGGAGGTCGCGGAGGTTGAGGCGGGGTCGGTACTACGTCGCAATTTCTTCCAATAGGCTACGTACAATCTGCGTTTGCATGAGCGGCAGCAGACTCAGATTGATCAAATGATCGGAAGCGAAACAGATCAACAGATCGGCGTTTACTTCCCAAAACATCCCGATGACGTCAGCCTACATGCCTGGGGAGGAGGAAACTCAAACCAAGGCACTGAAAGCGAGGACAGCTGTCGAACAATCATCATCATGGTCGAGTTCAACGCCCATCACATACTGTGGGGCAGCATGACCAACAACAAGGGGTTTGCGGACAACAGAGGACTTCGCAGATTTTCTACTAAGTACTAAACATGAAATCATAAACAGGCGAAACGAATCCACGTTTGTGGATTCACATCAACTCATGTCTAACAAAAAATATGATGACTGCTGTCCACACAGTGACGCCTCAAAACATAAACCCATGAAAAACGGCTACAAATTAGAGGGTACTCGGAGTAAGATAAGGAAACTCTTCAATAGGGCGAAGAACACTCGCCCACCACAAACATAGTATCCAAGAGGAGAAAAGGAAATCATGAAGAAACTTCTACAATGGCATAGAATCCACAAAGGAAGCAGCCAGGCTCAAGAAGTTACTCTTCAGAGAACCAGACAGGGACCTAGGATAACTGAAGAAACCTGACAACACCTTCACCCAGAACGACGACACAGAGTCTATTGAACTTATGCTTGACGCTAACTTTCAAGGCTCACAACTAGTGAACCATATCAACCGAGACGAACAACAACAGCAATATGGCCCTACTGACTCGGCCTGGACTACAGTTGACATAGTAGTGACAAAGAGCAAATTAGCATGGGCCATAAACAGTTTCTGTACTTTTAAATCTGCAGAGATTGACATCTTCTGGGACTCCTGCAATGGTCGGGTGAAACCCTAACACCCTTCCTCATATACATATTCAGAGCAAGTCTCGCAGCGAGGTTAAAGTAGTCTACAAAGTACACCAAAACCTGGAAGGGCTGGCGTACGCTGGCGCAAAATCATTTAGTACGATTAGTCTGGCATCATTCCTCCTAAATAGCCTGGAAGGACTCGTGGATAGGGAGATTAGGGGGCTAGTAATATATATTCGGTGTTAGGGGTGAGACCATAATCATAATCAAATACCCAATACATGGATGTATTGGGTATTTGATTATGGTTGTGTTTGTGTTTCGTGTATGCAACAGCATGCATACACACATACATGATGTCTGCCCATAACACCAGGTAAACTAGGTGCCATGTCAGTGCTTCCCTTCATTTCATGTCGGCTACACTGAACTGGACCGAAAACACGAACTATTTACATAGCCGTTCCGACCGACGTCTCATTCAGTGCGGTGGTATCAACCTGGGCGGGATAAACCCTACCACCTAGTAAGGTAAGAAGGGAAGGGGCCTACAGTTTTACGTGGAATCCGAACCACGGTTAGCCTCCAACGCTCGAGCCGTCACCCATCCAAGCACTGACCGCGCTCAGGGTTGCTTAACAACATTCGATCGACCGCACCACTGAGCTACCGAGGCCTGACTATCTCGCTGACTATAGCTGTTCAACTGCCTATATTCGGGCCTTATATCAACACTCCAATGTTCCAGGCTTTATTGATAAAATGTCACCATCTCACTCCCTCATGCTGTTAATTTGACAGGTTGCCTGTTGTTTAGTAGGCGTATCTGTAAAGAGGACTACGCACGATGACATACATTTTTCTGGTAATCCCTATCTGTCCTGTGTTAACATTTTATGGAAGGGAGGTGCGTTGCGTCACAGCATATATATGGCTATATATATGCTGTGGTATATTTAGCCATATATATGCTGTGGTTGCGTGGACCAGGAGGGCAGACGCGACGACGACACGGGAGCAAGGGCGTCAAGGACACGCGCCTGTCCTTCGTTCTCCCCCACGCCCCCTAGACAGGTAGAGAGTGCGCAGTTTGCTTGCATTGAATATAATTTAAATAGGTACACCATCTCCCTCCACACTTGCTTTACGCAAGCATTCTTCTGTGACGCGACGCAAGTTACTTTACGTACTAAGTTACCTCACCCATGTTCACTTTCTCTTCCTTACCTATAATAAAATCCAACGTCTGCTTTCTGTCTGTCTGATTGTCTGTCTGTCCGCTTATAACTCGAGAACCACTGAACCGATTTTAATTTAAAAATTCTACGGATAGCTTGATTCTTCCCATCAACTATAGGCTACTTACTATCACGCTAAATGGCTTATGAGGTTAGCAGTGAAGTGAAATATGAGAGCGGGCGGAGCCGCGGGCACAGCTTGTCCTTATCCTTACCTATAATAAAATCCAACGTCTGCTTTCTGTCTGTCTGAGTGTCTGTCTGTCCGCTTATAACTCGAGAACCACTGAACCGATTTTAATAAAACAAAATTCTACGGATAGCTTGATTCTTCCCATCAGCTATAGGCTACTTACTATCACGCTAAATGGCTTATGAGGTTAGCAGTGAAGTGAAATATGAGAGCGGGCGGAGCCGCGGGCACAGCTTGTCCTTATCCTTACCTATAATAAAATCCAACGTCTGCTTTCTGTCTGTCTGTCCGCTTATAACTCGAGAACCACTGAACCGATTTTAATAAAACAAAATTCTACGGATAGCTTGATTCTTCCCATCAGCTATAGGCTACTTACTATCACGCTAAATGGCTTATGAGGTTAGCAGTGAAGTGAAATATGAGAGCGGGCGGAGCCGCGGGCACAGCTTGTCCTTATCCTTACCTATAATAAAATCCAACGTCTGCTTTCTGTCTGTCTGATTGTCTGTCTGTCCGCTTATAACTCGAGAACCACTGAACCGATTTTAATTTAAAAAAATTCTACGGATAGCTTGATTCTTCCCATCAACTATAGGCTACTTACTATCACGCTAAATGGCTTATGAGGTTAGCAGTGAAGTGAAATATGAGAGCGGGCGGAGCCGCGGGCACAGCTTGTCACTAATATAATAGGTAAGCATCATTTAAATACGTAACTATCGATGGCAGTATTCCGTACTGTACGGGACCCTATTACTAAGACTAATTGACGTACATTACAATATTTATTTTTCTTATTGTATATATGTAAGGATGTATATTGGTGGTATGTATCTATGTACAATTTGAACATGTGAGTTATGTTATGTATTTATTTATATTTCATACTACCAGCCATTCTTTAGTACCTACTGCATTGTTCGCCCCCCCCCCCCCCCCCGCGCGTTTTCCGCAACCCAAAGGTTAGTTCGTAAAGAATGCCGCAAGGCATTAAACTCGCCTTTTGTGACCCTTTTATACGGTGTATAAAAGGGTCACAAACGTCAAAACGGCCTACGCCGTCTGTCCTAGTCCTAACTTTAAAGGGCTGCATCTTTTGAACCGTAAGAGGTAGCCTGTTGAAATTTTCAAAGAATATGTGTTATTATGACGGATCTAATATTATCAATTATGAAAAAAACCCCAAATGTAAAAAAATATTAAGGGGTTCTCATAAGAGAAACATGTTTTTTCAACTTTCTTTTTGATTTGCTCTATTGAAAAAACGGTATTACATACAAGCGTCAAACTTGTTGTGATTATAGTGCAAACTCTAAAGACAACAAATAATAAAAAACCAGCCAATTATGTGGTGTGATACGCAACCCTTGGAGTGCGAGTACCACTCGGGTGGTTTTTTTAATTTTATTTTATTTTAGGTTTATACCAGACGACTGATGTGATGATAATCCACAGCAAAATGTCTTTTAATACCTTTTATGTAGGTATGTCACTAAACAATTTAATTTTTTTTAAATGCATCATATGACATATTAATGAAAAGGGTTCGTTATAATAAGAAACACAATATAATTTTAAAATGCACAGTTTAAAGATATTAAGAAAATATACAAAAATCGAGCACCCCCTTATCTCTAAAACTAATGAGTCGAAATTTTCGAAAAAAAAATTGTGAATACAGGGCCTCTTATAGTTTACAGGAAACCCTAAACGAAAATCCTAAGTAGTTCTCATGGAAAACGGAATTGTACGGAACCCTCTCCACGCGAGGTCGACTCGCTCGCATGTTACGGCTTTTTTTTATTTGACGCTAATGCCACGGAGCTAATATCAATGGAGAGAATGAATGAAATGAAATGAAATGAATTCAGCAAGAGCTATTATTACAAACTCGTGGCGCCATCTGCCGACTGAGCGCGAAACTAGCTGAGGAAAACTCGTCCTCCGGCTATTTGTTATCTAGATTCTAGGTAATCCAGCCAGAGATAGCGCTTTCTTTCGCTAAATAATCAAGTCTCTATAAAAGTACACCAGTAACAGTATAGCATAACACCAACAACGGCCGCAAGTAAGTATTCGTAAACATAAGCATTATCTTGTCGGTCGCCTGCTTACGCGACAAGTAAACAGAGCAAAGTCCAGTCACATTCCGATCACAATATTGTATTGTAGAACGCTCGAATGAACTCATGAGTAGTCAGCCACTCATGATAATTACCAAGACAGGCGCCGAAACGATCACTGTTGTTAATTTATCTCGTGTGGGCATTAGGGATGATTGCTTGAGGAGAGCAGAAAAAAGTCCGCGAAATTATCAGGGCGCGAGAATGCCAAAGGAGGTATTCGGTCGATGTCGGTCGACGAGGCGGATTGAGATATCGCGGGCGGGTCGTTGACCTGACTCGCTGGCACTTGTCGCCTCCTCATGTTCGCCGTTGAGTCGGACTCGTGCGCACCAGCTGTTTCAGCATGCCGACTTCTGTGCTGGGCTGGGCTGGATGTGGCTACTGGCACAGCATACTACTGGTTTATCTGCGATCTGCCTGTTTGTATTCAGAACTCATGCGCGCGATCGCGCCATTCAAAGCAGAAACTTTTTTAGTGTTTGGATTCCAGGATCTTCTGGCCTGACTCGCTGGCACTTGTCGCCTCCTCATGTTCGCCGTTGAGTCGGACTCGTGCGCACCAGCTGTTTCAGCATGCCGACTTTTGTGCTGGGCTGGGCTGGATGTGGCTACTGGTTTATCTGCGATCTGCCTGTTTGTATTCAGAACTCATGCGCGCGATCGCGCCATTCAAAGCAGAAACTTTTTTAGTGTTTGGATACCAGGATCTTCTGGCATAAGCAGAATGCAAAAGAGATCCAACCCACAACAAGTCCAAAATTTAGCCAAATATAAAATATAATTATACCAAACTTAACTAAATCCACCGCCTCATTTTTTGGTAAAAAGATCCAGCGCCTTCAGTCACTATTTCTCGGAAAAAGCACAGTAACAAAGTTACCAAATTAAAAAAAAAGAAACCAAGAACGAACTAGCAAAATGAATCCAGGCAGTTGAACATTATTTGCAAAAATATATTGAATACCATTATACTATAGACCACATTGGAAACGAGACCCATCCTGCTTGGATCTTGTTTGCTATGAGGATTAGTTACCATAAGATCAAAATTTTACATTGCATAAAAGATAATTGCATAAGAGACCCTGAGAATTTAATTTCAAAACAGATTAGTACTTACTTAATCTTGTTTAAAAAAAAACGTGTTAAAATAAGCTTTATTATTCAAACTTACTTAAATCTAAGCTAAATAAGTACCTATCTCTCAGTTATATTACATATTAGTACAGATCCAACCCTCATTCTGAATTTTGGTAAAAATAACCAGATGAAAATTTAGAAAAAAAAAACATGTTCAGAACTCATTATTTGCTTTTGTTTATTTAGAACTAAAAAAAACAATTTAAAAAAATATAAAAACCGCCTTCAAAAATGTATGAAATAAAAAAATAAAAATCGAACCCTAGAGTTGAAGGCAGTCAGTTATTTTTGCTTGCTTTAGCACCACCGCCTTCAACTCTAGGGTTCGATTTTAATTTTTTTATTTCATACATTTTTGAAGGCGGTTTTTATATTTTTTTAAATAGTTTTTTATTTCACGATTTTTTTAGTAATTTTTATTTGCTATTAATGTACTCGGCGGAATCGCTCGGCCTTCGGCCTCGCGATTCCGCCTCGCTTTCCAATCCGATCTTGACCAAAAAAAAAATGGGACCACCTTGGAGCTAGACTGAACCGAACACAAAAAGAATCATGGAAATCGGTTCACAATTGGGGAAGATATTGCTGAACATACATAAAAAAAATACATACAACCGAACATAGAACCTCCTCCTTTTTTGAAGTCGGTTAAAAAGGTTAATATTAGTACTACATTACAAGTAAACTTTCAAATGTACACGAACATAGGTGGCTTTCTGAGGAAAGATCTCATAAAACCTTGCATTTTTTTTGTGTTTTTGTGGGTTGAATCTCTTTTGCATAACTATGTCCAATTAGACGTAGTTACACAAAAAGCACCCAGTCCGCACATTTTACAAAATAGAGTTAAGTATACCAAACGGTTTGTTAGGGTGATATCTTTAATATCAAAAAAGATCCTGGCTCAAAAATACACTTTATGGCATATCTGCAACTACTAGATGCCAAGCCACATTTATGGGCTACATCAGATATTATGTACCGTGTGGGGTCGGTACTTAAAAAGAATAGCCCCACTGCATCTCTCCCCGTCGCATGTCGTAAAAGTCGACTAAGGGATAAGAAAATTCGTCGGCCTCGGTAGCTCAGTGGCGCGGTTGGTTAGTCAACTGTTATTAAGCAACGCTGAGCGCGGTCAGTGTTTGGATGGGTGACCGCTCGACCGTTGGAGGCTGACCGTGGTTCGGATTCCACGTTAAACTGTAGGTCCCTTCAATTCTTACCTTACTAGGTGGTAGGGTTTATCCCGGCCGGGTTGATACCACCGCACTGAACGAAACGTCGGTCGAAACGGCTATGTAAATAGTTCGTGTTTTCCGTCCAGTTTAGTGTAGCCGACATGAAATGAAGGGAAGCACTGACATGGCACCTAGTTCACCCTGTGTTATGGGCTGACATCACGGATGTTGTAGGTGATGTAGCCAACCGTGTCAGGTTCCATAACAAAAAAAAAAAAAAAATGTTCCATTAATACAAATCCAAAGCACTTGAATCGTTCATGAGAAATGGTCATCTGTACGGTAGGGTTGATGCAGACATATGTAAAGTTAAAGATAAGTATAGGGAATGTTCTACGTTTTCAATCTACAGCATTCTCTTCACTTCTCTAGCTAGATAACCGGAAAGTTTCTTAATTTTTTCTTCAAGGTTGGCAACAAAGTGAAGGAAAGTTCCTTAATTTTTAGGGTTCCGTAATCAAAAAGGAACCCTTATAGTTTCGCCATGTCCGTCCGTCTGTCTGTCTGTCTGTCCGTGGCTTAGCTCAGAGACCCTAAGTACAATAAAGTTGTAAGTTGGTATGGGTATACATATTAATAACGCCGACAAAGTGGTAAAATAAAAAATTTTAAATAATTTTTTTTAGGGTATCTCCTCCCCTACAGCTAGAGTGGGGATGAATTTTTTTCTCACGTCTAGCCCATCGTGTGGGATGTCTTTGGATAGGTCTTTGGAAAATATTGCGGGTTTCTGAAAAGCATTTTTCGATTTAGGGATCCGTTTGCGAATTATTAAGCTTTTAAGTGAAAGCTTTTGTTAGAGTCAAGTGTTTGTAATTTGTCCTGTTTAACAGGTAACACACACTCACTTAATCAGTCAATGTTCAGCTCTTAGGGTGACTGTTACCCTTAATAATGCTTAATAAATGCTAATATAATGCAATTAATTCAGTTAATAAGCTAATTGCTGAATAATTTGTGCCCAAATCAGAGTTATATCTTCTGAGGAGGCGCTGCCTCAGCTATTATTCAGCTAGTTTGTACAGCTAAAGTTGCCATCGTGAATGCTCATTCAGCTGATATACAGCACTTTTGTGTTACTTGGAAAGTAGGCTGTACACGTTGACGAGTAATAGTCGACCAACTTATAAAATGTACGCACGACAGCCATCATTTCACTGTTGAAGAACTTTTTCAAATTAACATTCATTTATTTCCTCTACAAAATTATACAAATAATCAAATAATTTATTTTGATAGGGTTCCTCAATTGTGAGAAATGAGAGCAGCTGCTGTGTGTACTTGGAGAATTCAATTGAAAATTACTTAGTCAAAACCAGAAACCCTTACCTATAGTTTCGCCATGTCCGTCCGTCTGTCCGTCTGTCCGCCTGTCTATCCGCGGCTCAGCTCAGAGACTCTTAGTACTAGAAGGCTGTAAGTTGGTACGAAACAACGAAATAAGTCCGCATATTGTGACGGGCAACTACGGAACCCTACACTGCGCGTGGCCCGACACGCACTTGGCAGCTTTTTCTTCAAGGTTGGCAACAAAGTGAATCGGATAAATTATGGCATACCTAGGAGAAGGCGTGGAACTCAGCTTGCGATGGCTTCACCGAACATATCCGGGCCCATCGGCAGTAGAGAAGGGTGTTAATCGAGGTCGGGAATAGCGAGTGGCCACTCTAAATTTCCTGCGCATGCTTCACGTTTCGGCTCGCGTCAAGCCCTCGTCAGCTAGTCTGCGTTGACTAGGACGCGGGGAAACCACCAGTCCCGCTCTCGACCTCCCTCTCTCTACCTATCCATATTCTGTAGGATGCTTCCAGTGACGTTTTCGAAGCTCTCTCCATATATGAGCTTAGCGTCGATCTTGGCAGCCCTAGATTCTTGAAGAGACTGTAGAGCGACTTCGCTGGTAGTCCTCTTGCTCCGACTTCCACAGCGAAGAGATCAGTCTTGAATCCGTTTCTCACAATCCGGTCTACTAAGTTGCATTACTTGTTAAGTTTGATGTTGTGGTCCTTCGGTATGTTACTTTCCCATGGAACTGTAAGTTCAACAAGTACTACATGCTTTGTCGCTTTTGAGAATATGAGTATATCCGGTCTTAATGCTGTGGTACAGATTTCCGAAGGCATTTGGTAATGCTTCTCATGTTTGTCCATCAACAATTCCCAATCCTTTGCTGCTCCCAAAATTTAAGAAGGTTTAGTCCTATCTTTGGGCAGCTTAATGGCTGCAGCGGGAGCACAAATGCGTCGATAAGCCTATATCGATCGATAAACATCTATTCGTCTTCTTCTATTCTACTTCGTCGAACGAAGCAAATAGATGTTTATCGATCGATATAGGCTTATCGACGCATTTGTGCTCCCGCTGCAGGTTTCACAAAGTTGACCTTCTGGAAGCTGCTACTGGTTTGCCCTTGGTCCGTGCAATTGACAGGTTGATGGCCTCTCTGATGATTTGGAGGACTTTATCATGACGGTAGGAACTTGCAACATAGTTCGTGTTAAACCTACTACCTAAACTGAATATGTCAAGAGTGTGCGCGGACTGCGAAGGTGACGTGAAGCGCGGGTCGGGCACCAAGTGTGACGGCGAGTGTTCCCTATGGCACCACTACAAGTGTCTGAAGGTAACTGAGCAGGCGGTGGTAACCGCGCGAAATCGGGACAAGGTCTGGCGCTGTCCCAAGTGTCGCGTATCGGCCGCCCCTCAGCCGCCGCTGCCCAAGTCATTGCAAGTCGTCATCGGCGAGCACGGTTCGGTCGTCGCCGCCGTCGCCGCCGCTGCAGCCGGAGGGATCACTCCGGTCGGCGCTGGCGCGGGGGGCACTCCCTACGCCTCTCCACTGGGCACGCCCGAGTACGACGTCTCCGGACCCCACAGCGCCTTCCCCGTCGACGTCGTCAGCACGCTCCTGAAGCTGCAGAAGGACGTCGAGCGCATCCTCAGCAAGCAGGACGCACTGCAGAACACCGTCGCCGTGCTGCAAGAAGGTCAACTCAGCATCCACTCTGCTCAGACTGAGATTGCGAAATCACTCGAGTTCCTGAGCGGGAAAGTGCACGATTTCGAGAGCACCTTGACCGAGCACAGGAGTAGACTGAAAGCGTTGGAGGATATGCAGCCTGAAGTTCAGCAGCTGCGGGCCGAGGTACACAAGCTACAAGTGGAGCGAGATGACTATCACCAGCAGGCACTCCTGGACTGCGTTGAGCTGAAAGGGATAGCCGAGTCGGCAGGTGACCTTCGCACTGTCGTGGCCGGAGTTGCCGCTGCGATAAAGTGCTCCATCCAGCCGCAGGATATTAGAGAGGTTCGGCGTTTGCCCTCGGGAAGGCCTCACAAAAGTGTCAGTGTGCAGTTTGCGTGCAAAGAAAAGCGGGATGATTTCTTGAAATGCGCGAAGGCAAAGCGGCCGCTGAAAGCCGCCGAGCTCGGTGTCGGCGGCGGCGATACAACCCTATTCATAAACGAGCTCCTCACGAGCCGCAGGCGCATGCTGCTGTCGCGAGCGAAAATATACGCCCGCGAGAACAACATTGCGTTCGTTTGGTCGCGAGACGGGCAGGTGCTGATGCGTAAGGCTCATGAAGATAAGCAGTATGTTGTAATAAAACACGAAAGAGATCTTGAACGCTGTTTTCGAGACGAACGATAATAGTGTTCAAATTAGCCCTTGCCTCCAATATATTCACTACTTTAATTTTAATTTCGTTGCCTGCTTCGCCTTTCTATTATGTTTTTACTGTATGCTCATATGTTTGGTCTCAATATCTCTAAATAAATATAAATTGTATAAGGGAAAGAATATTTTACTTATAGCATACGAAAATGTAAACAATCTTACAACACTCATGCACTTCATAAAATTCATGCATAATCGACACTCAAACAGAAGCGCTTACACACCCAGACACTACACATATTGTCTCACAAGGAACTACAAAGCCACCGCATACTCATATTATTATCATACAACTCACAACTATCACACACAATCAAACAAGCACACGCATTTTAGCCAAATCAACGTCTTTTACAATGTAAACAATCCCTCAAAAATTAAAAATTATCTGAGCGCAGGTAGTGAAAAAACTTTGCTAAGCGTCGTCGTGATTCAACGAGAACGATCTCGGCGGCGGCGGCGGCGGCGGCCACCGCTGACGCTCGACGAGACTGATAGAACCGTTCAGCCGCCTCCTACGACACAAACACAAACTAACATATTTTCACTCTTGCTCTTCAATATTCATATTCCTTCGTTTCTTTCACAATCATCTACTAACCCTATCACACACAATATACTCGCACATACTGTAACACATCACAACAATATATACCATACCAACCATACAACACATATTACAATTCAATCAAATCAACAATCACTCTTCAATTATAACAAAAACGCATCTCATCCACAGAACACTTGTACCACATTTCAACGACCTATATCTATTACCAATATTCTTATTTATGTTTTTTACATTTTTCAATGTAGGCAATATACTTATCCTCGATGTGAGACTCAGCGCAACCATCCTAGTCTGCTTTACTTACTGTTGCATTCATACGCCTTCCCCGCAACTATGTTGCTATGAATACAACGCAACATTATAATCAAAATGACGGGGTTGTAGTTTATGTAAAATCTTGTCACGCAGCCACAGCTAATGAACCGAGGCTCTCAGAAGCAAATTGTTTGATAATAGATATAGCTAGAACCACCACAATAGTTGCCATCTATAGACCGCCTTGTTTCAGAAGTATAGAACCATTCTTGGAATCTCTTGATATGACTCTAAGTCAATTAAAAAATCAAAGCGTTATATTAGCCGGAGATATAAATGTAGACATTATCGCGGACACTACAGATCGGCGAGCTGAAACTTACCTTTGTCTTATGGCAGAACATGGTTTTTATCCGGTAATAAGAAAACCCACAAGGCAGCTGGCCTGTTTAGACCACCTCATGGTACGCAGTCGAGAAAAAACTACAGCTATAATATGTGAAACTGCAGTCACAGATCACTATACTATACTTGGATTGTTCGGTCAAGTGGATGAATCTCAGCATAATCGGTCCCATACTTCAAAAGCCATCGACTATAAGTCCATTAGTGCGGAACTTGAAGTATGCGACTGGCGTCGCCTCTTTGAATGCATCGACGTGAATATCGCTACCGATATGCTCATGGCCTGCTTACTTTCACTTTTCGAAAAGCACACAAAAGACCGTGCCATTCCTCGGTCTAGGCAAAATCTGAAGCCATGGATTACACCCGGCCTCATAAAATGTCTTAGGAAAAGAGACAAGTTACATAAAGAGGCCAAAAAATTTCATGATGATCTAACAATCAAAGCGAAGTACAAAAGGTATAGGAATTTCTGTAATCGTATTACAAAGGCAGCTAGAGAAATATATTTACGCACAAAACTTGCAGAAAATATTAAAAATTCAAAAAAATCGTGGCAAATTATCAAAGAGGCTGCACATATACCTTTCAAATCAAACACAGCGCCAATGGAGCTACTAAAAATGGAAGCCACCGAAGCAATGTCAGTAAATTCGGCCAACACATATTTCTCTTCCGTAGGTGCAAATCTTGCTCTCAAGACACTTTCGAAAATAAAAAAGACGGAAACTGAACTAGCTGGGGAAGTGTGTGGGTCATGTGATCAGGTAGGTTCATTCTTCATGTACCCGACGAATATAACTGAAATTAATAAAATTATCACGGAACTAAAATTGAAAAACTCGGCTGGTTGGGACGAAGTTACATCTAAGTTCTTAAAATACATGAAGTTCTACCTGCTTGAGCCATTGACCTTCATTTGCAATCTCAGCCTGTCCACTGGTGTTTTCCCGAATGCTTTCAAGAAGGCGGTAATATGTCCTATTCACAAGTCTGGAGAGAAAAACACGACTTCAAACTACCGACCGATTTCCCTGTTGTCGGTACTATCCATTGATTTTATAGGGGGAGTCAGATGTACCGTCAGCGATGTTTTAAAGGTAACATGAAATTAGTCTTCAATTATGTCCTAAGATGGCGCCAGGAGTATCGAATTTGAATTAAATAATTTATTATATTTTTAAATCTGCTAATTATAGAACGATGCTAAGTGGGAACAGCATAGTTAAATTTAAAGATTATTTTATATTAAGTAAAAATTTCAAAATAGTGTATTTTAAGGTTTTCATAATTTTTCCAATAAATATTTTCATGTTTTGTCAGTCCGTGAGCTTGGCGGATAAAATGTATAATTTCGCCGCTTCTGCATCATAGATGTCAGACCAAAGTTAAGTTGTCCTATTTGTCTATAGATGGCACGCCTATTTCTTATTATATTTTTAGTTGCCAAATACCACGAGTCAGTAAGCCTCATTGTGCAGTGCTTTGGTGCAAAAAGTCGTCGAAAAATTCAAACTTGAACACAGATGGAGTCACCTTTCACGAGTAAGTACTTTCATTCAATTTGATAGCATTTTTCGCTTGAATTTCAGTAACAAACATCGGCGTAAATATGTATGGAGAGCTCTTTTCTGCTTACCCACCATAGGTCGACTATCGTGTTGGATGCAGTTAGCTCTTGTAATTTTTTTTGTTTATTGATAAATATGTATGTTAAATGTATACAGATATTTCATGCATTCTGCCTTATTGCCAAAGGACATTTCTTCTAGTCAACCTCAGCAGGTTTCCTCGTTCAATATTCGTTTATCGCGCTTTTTTCATTCAACCAGTACCTACCGGTTTTTACTTTTGAGCGACTCTAAAGGAATTAATTTCTTTAGGTCATGCGTCTACCGGGAATTAGTCTTGTTATGCTTAGCATTAACAAAATTAATTCATAATGAATACCCCGTTAGCATTTAGCACTGCTAAGCGCCCTGATGAATAAAAATTAATGCTAAATGCTAAGCAATAATCACATTTAATTTTAATTAGCATTGCTGTTTCGTTCGTAAAACTTTGTTGGTTCGTTTGTTTTGGAACGCACAAAGCAATGAAGTATGTGCTATTTATCTGTGGTACTGCTAAATGCTAAATACTATATAGCGCCTGCGCTCCGCTGCTAGCTAGCTAGCTAGCATCTAAATGCGAAATGCGATGCGATCATGCGAGTGAGGGGTCGGAATTATCATCTGTCACGTGATCATTAGTTTTGGTCATATCTACAGAACCACTGGACTTAGACCCATCGTGTTGGTACTCAATCTGAACGTCTCGATGAGATCTATCCATCTGTCACATTAACTATTGTTTTGGTCATAACTCGAGAACCACTGGTGCTAGACCCATCGTGTTGGTACTCAAACTTCAGGTCTCGGTGAGATCTATCCATCTGTCACATGAATTTTTGTTTTGGTCATAACTCGAGAACCACTGGTGCTAGATCCATCGTGTTGGTACTCAAACTTTAGGTCTCGGTGAGATCTATCCATCTGTCACATGAACTTTTGTTTTGGTCATAACTCGAGAACCACTGGTGCTAGACCCATCGTGTTGGTACTCAAACTTCAGGTCTCGGTGAGATCTATCCATCTGTCACATGAACTTTTGTTTTGGTCATAACTCGAGAACCACTGGTGCTAGACCCATCGTGTTGGTACTCAAACTTTAGGTCTCGGTGAGATCTATCCATCTGTTGCGCGACCATCTCTCGAGACACATGTTAGTTCTTTAGTTCTTTAGTTCAACAATAACAATGTAAATGTCAACAATGTAAACAGTAACAATGTAAATGTCGTAAATTGTGCTTTTAAATTTAATTCAATTGTTCAAAAGTTACCAAATGAAAATTTTAATATAGATACCGATCTATAAATAAATAATTAAGTAATTTATTGTTCTGTTTCAAATATATGTTTCTATTACAGACTACACAGCCTTTCATTTGTTATTTTATTAACCCTTATATAACGAATTCACACCGTCAAACTGACAGAGAGACGCATGGTACATTTTATAAGGCTCTAGCTGCATGGCTGGTTAGTTTGTTAAAAAAGGCAAAGCCTGGAAAACCTCATTTTACCCTAAAAAAATTAAATATCCAGGTGGGTATGGCTGGTTAGTTTGTTAAAAAAGGCAAAGCCTGGAAAACCTCATTTTACCGTAAAAAAATTAAATATCGAGGTGGGTACTCATAAATTTTTTATGGTAGGGTAGATTTTCGCGAATTTTTCGCGAAGTCATATTGCAATATAATTTGTCATATCGTTGGCTAAGTAATTAGCAAATAGTTGTTAATAATATAATAATTTTTTTTTTTGGTTACAAAACTTTTCGACTTTATAACATTATTTTTTTAATTTTGGAAAATTCCAATAACAAATACTCCAATAAGATAATACCAATGTACGAGGTCTTACATATCATTGTTTTGGAAATTTGATGTAGATTTATAATAAAGTATCCGAGGTATCTCAGAACTTAGAACTATTATCGTGTTTATGCGAAAATCTGCAAATTCGCAAAATTGTGAAAGGGGCGTTGCCTTTGTTCATTTAAGAGAAAGTTATATTATTCCCTTGATGTAAAGAAGGGTTAAATATTGTTAAATCCGTTTCATCTTTTCATCGCGAATCGACACAATGAGCGACTTATTGTATGAATCCCGTTCAAACGTATGGAAGACTGGCGTCACGTGGCTACCTACTCGCTCGGCCAATCACGGCGTTCCATGCGCCGCTCCCGCCTCAGACTTCACACCCCTTTGGCGGCTACCTCGGTTCTCATACAAACGATGCCGTATTTCGTATCCAGGCTTACTGACTCGTGCCAAATACCCACCAACCAAACCTGCGTGCAATTCAAATACGCGCGTGCGGTTAGGATAAAGTGGAGATACTTTCTTTAAAATTATATTTTTTTACCTCACCACCTTTGAAAACGGAAACAAACACGATGGATTAAATATTATAATAATAATAAAAATCGTTAGCCATTTATAAGAAAATCGACCTCATCGAAATAATTTGTATGACAGCTACCCTTATTTTTTTAAATTAAAAAAAACTAAAAAAGGTACCCCTAGATAATCGTTTCAAACTACTAAATATGAATTTTCAACGAAATCGGTTGAGCGGTTGAGGCGTAACGTCGCTGGACACATTGCCATAGAAAAATTTGTATGACGGCTACCCTTATTTTTTCGAATTTTGAAAAAGTAAAAAAATTTACCCCTAGATTATCATTTCAAACTACTAAATACGAATTTTGAACGAAATCGGTTGAGCAGTTTAGGCACAAGGTCGCTGGACGGACACACACACACACACACACACATACACACACACACATACATGTTTCTCCAAACCACTTTTTTGGGATCGTTGACAGATATATAGCCCAAATCTGTACTGTGTGGGGCCGGTACTTTAAAAGAATGCCCCCACTGAATCTCTCCCCGTGTATGTCGTAAAAGGCGACTAAGGGATATGACCCCCTTCTTATATTACTAGGTGGTAGGGTTTAACCCGCCCGGGTTGGTACCACCGCACTGAATGAAAGGTCGGTCCAAACGGCTATGTAAATATTTTGTGTTTTCCGTCCAGTTCAGTGTAGCCGGCACGACCGAAGGTAAGCACTGACGTGGCACCAAGTTCACCCGGTGTTATGGGCATCACGGATGTTGTAGGTGATGTAGACAACCGTGCCAGTTTCAATAAAAAAAAAAAAAAATCAGTCGCATTCTAAACTTCGACATTTTGGACGATCACAATACTTCCTTTCTCCTTACAGTCGCTCGAAAGTAAAAAGCCACCTCCATAGTTTTTAGCCGTTGCGGCAATGAGGATAAATAATGATTTTTAAAAATTACATATAATTATTAATCTCATTAAACCATGAGCGACTGTGAAAAAAAAAGTCGATGCGATACAAAAATGACGATTCTAGAGTCATTTGAAATCAAGAAATTTTAAGTGAAGCTCCGCCCACCGCCTTCGTCACTTTCTTTGTCGAGTGACGACGCGCTGCGCTCGCCTGCCCGCGCAGGCCATACGCACGCAACTCTACGCAGATTCCTTCAGATATCCTCCGGCATTCGTCTTGTGTTGTTGTGTGTTCTTTTCTTAATCTTAATTGTTTATACCTACTTTCTTGATTCACTGTTATACTTATATATAAATACAATGGTGGACGTCGGATACGTGAAAGCTCAATCTGACAACCTTCCCAAAGTTGATACGCTAATGGTGGTTGATTTCTTCAACAAAAATTCTGACTACGCGAGCGTGGAGATTCGTGGTGCAAAACTTGAAAGGTAAGTTTCTAATGTATGTAGGTACCTACTATTTCCTTTTTATTGCCTTGTCGATAGGTGCACTCTTACGAGTACAATATGTTTATCTAAGTAATCTTGTCATTGATGTTTTGTCAGCCGGTAGCTCAGTGGTGCGGTTGGTTGACTGTCAGTTCGTAATCATAAGCACACCTGGGCGCGGTCAGTACTTAGATGGGGTCACCCATCTAAGTACGACCGTTGCGTTGGAGGCTGACCGTGGTTCGCATTCCGCTTAAAACTGTAGGTGCCTTCCCTTCTTACCTTACTAGGTGGTAGGGTTTAATCCGCCCGGGTTGGTACCACCGCACTGAATGAAAGGTCGGTGGAAACGGCTATGTAGATAGATCGTGTTTTCAGTCCAGTTTACTGTAGCCGGCACGACCGAAGGGAAGCACTGACATGGCACCTAGTTCACCAAGGTGATATGGATGAAAGGTTATGGGCTGACATCAAGGATGTAGTAGGTCATGTAGCCTTGTAACCAACCGTGTCAGTATCCATAAAAAATAAATAAAAAAATTGAGCCCACCTACATTGCCCACCTACTGATGTATTACATTCTACACCTAATACCT
Source organism: Nematopogon swammerdamellus (assembly GCA_946902875.1). Taxonomy (NCBI): domain Eukaryota; kingdom Metazoa; phylum Arthropoda; class Insecta; order Lepidoptera; family Adelidae; genus Nematopogon; species Nematopogon swammerdamellus. Next base: position 712,878 of record OX336356.1, on the reverse strand, counting down.
AATTTCATATGCTTCAGTATTTTTCTAGTACCCTTTTTAGTCGCCTTTTTGATGTGGGTTCATCGCAGGAGCGAAGAACCATCGACCACCGATACCAAGTGTTATTGGGCAAAATCACGACTGGCCAATGTAGGCACTTCAGAAAAGTTCATTAAAGCCAAAGATATCGGTTCCAGTTCACGAAACGCCACGCCACAAGTTGAAAATTTTAATGAAGGGACTTTTTTAAGCTATGTCGTGAGCAACATGAAAGAAGGGCAATGTCAACTCATGAATTATTTTGGCTATCATACTGCAACGGCAATCTCAGTGCATTACTTAATGCACAGTTTCAAAGAACAGCCTACTCCACATACTGCAGACAAATTTTTCAGTTTCTGCGCAACACAAATGACGATTAAAGACTGTCAAAAAGTAGAACGTGCTACTGCAGCTCAAGCCAACTCACCATTGTGGTACGAAATGAGATACTGTAGGATCACGGCTTCTAAGGCTCATGAAGCATCTCAGTGTAAGACAGATGATGGTGTCTTAGTAGAACAGATTTTTGGTGCTGTAAAAATTAAGGAAACTGCTGCCATGAGCAGAGGCAAACGCCTCGAAAAAGAGGTTCTAAGATTTCAATCAAAAAGGAAGAAATAATACAAAAATGTGGTATTTTTCTAAGAAGTGACTGGCCTGTGCTTGGAGCTACCCCTGACGGCTTGACCAATGAAGCCGTCATTGAAATAAAGTGCCCAACTAGCGAAAAAACTAAACAAAACTATATTAAAAATGGTTTATTGGTCAATAAATATAAAGCGCAGATTCAGTTGTAGATGTTTTTCACGGGCAAAAAAAAAGGATATTTCTGTATCGCTAGCGCCAACTTTGAGAGAGATGAAGAAATAGATATTTACGATGTTGTATACGATGAAGAATATTGTATAAATTTACTTAAAAAATGTACAGATTTTTGGAAAAACTGTATATTTCATAAACTTGTTGTTTAGTTGGTATTTTTTTATATAAAAATAAAATTATTTTTGATGAAAATATTTTGTTCTTTATTCCATATTATCACTTAATAAAGGTAAAAAGAAGTTAAAAATATGTATTCTCAAAAGCAATCAAACATTACAAAAAATCATACAATCTTATTAATCTTAGTTATAATATAGTTTACTATTGCTACTTAACTATTTATATATATATATATTTTTGGGTTTATTTACATTTTTAGGTGTTCTATAAACTACTTCCTCTATGGGCTAGTGCCTGTGACTACAACCTGTGGGCGTAAAAATATGTGTCACAACATGAACAATGCCTTTACGATTTAAAAAGTGGACTCTGCAAATTTACAATACCACAAGCAATGATTACTATTTTATCGAGTATTTTTACATAATCTATGTCCACTCTTGCATGGGGTGAGATCATATGAAAATCCCGAAGTCTTCCTATTGATCTCTCCACGTGTACTCGCAGTGCAGCGATTCTTTTGGTTTCCATAACTTCACTTCTGCTAGAGCATGAACTAGAGCTTACACTAGGAGGCCTAAGCAGTTTACATCCTTTATTTTCTAACAGGTAGGCGATGTTTTTAAAACCTCTATCTGCTAAAACTACCGTTCCGACCGATAGCATGTCAAGAAAGCCACAATCTTCAAAGAGTACCGTATCTGTAACTCGTCCACCATAACCCTCCGATACAAAATTGATTAATCCATCAGGTGTAATGGACAAAAGGTATTTAATAGTATTGCATCCTTTGTACTGCGACCAGGTGAGTGCCTGGTGTACGGCGTTACTTGGCTTTTCTATTTCTACCTCAAAGCAGTCTATAATGCATTTTACTCTAGAATACCTTTTTCTGAATGGTATTGGCAAGTTTAGTTTTACGTCTTTATCAGGTGGATTATATATAAGATCTTTCATACATATAGCGATTAAAGACAAAGTGTTCTGAAATTTTTTCGCAACATAGCTTTCGGGTATCCCAAAGCTTACTGCCAGTAAAGCATTTGGTTCATTCCATCGAATTTTTTCAGCGTCATTAGTACGTCAGTCTGCGGTCTACGAATTCGTTCACATAAATATTGTATACAGGCATAACAGTCTTTTGGAATGCCAATGAGTAGTTTAGGTTGGCGTTCCATAGCCATTAACGTTCCTTTTTGCAAATGTTTTTTATACTCTATATTGTACATTTCATGATCACTAAATGAATCATCTTCCTGGTGCGATTGATGAAACGTTGAGGCTGAATCAGAAGTAGCAGTTGATTCGAAGCTCTCATTTAGGTCTACCTGAGTAGTATTTGTAGTGCGAGTACAGTCTTGGCGCGTGTGCTCGAAATATTTATGGCTAGTATTATTTGTACTTGTCTCTTTGTTATTAGTTTTCGGGTTAACTTGTACCCCTTTATCTTGTGTTTTTATTTCGACTTCAGTTTCACTCCCTTGCGCCTCTACGTTAATGGGATCGATGACTTCCGAAAAAGCTTCACATTCCATGAATTCAGTTGGCGCTATCTGCAGATCTTCATGTTGGATTTCTCGGCTTAAGAGTTTTTCGTAATATTCTATTCGTCTTCTTTTTTCGTAGCCTGGCCGCTCAACACACGTTTTTTCTTTCTGGCAATCGAACTTACGGGGAAACGCTCCTTTTTTTAATATTGCTGAGCCACCCATCAACTTGTATCTCATATAGTTCTCCATGTCCTCTTGTATCTGTAAATTAAAATATTGTCTATAATAAATTGTTGGGCGCCTGAGGGCGCAGCCTACTAACTTTATCGCTTTGAATCAGCTTTGGCTGTATAAAGAAACTGAACTCTATTTTCGAATATAGAAGTTCACAATCAAATCGGCGCCCCCGGCCGCCTGACAAACACTCGCTCTACAGTCGCTTTTAAAACTTATTTCCAACGACACCATCATACTGATCGTGATCATACACCCGAAAAACCTTTACCTACATTATTTGATAAATAAACATTTTAACAGAAGTTAACATCTTGTTTGAAGTACGGTCCTGTCTTTTCATTTTGAAACAATAGGTACGTATACAAGAGATTTGAGGTGGATACCTACCTAAGGGTGGTCAGTTTATTGTTTAGGAAGATACCTTAATAAAATAAAGACTTACCTCGAAATGGTCTTCGCAGCAGTGGAACTGAGTTTTGTATGATGTCGGCGTTTTGTCGTCTCTCTTTGCCAGATTGAACCATTTTTTTCTTTCATTATGATCTTTTGGCACGCATAAGAATATTTTATGTGGTGTTGCGAACGTTGTACTTTTGCATTTGGGCACAAAACAATATTTGTACATTATTATTATTATGCACCGTATATAACACCGACAGACCGACTAGCTATGAGAGCAGCACTACGCGAAATGAATGAAATGCACCAACGTTGTACGGGTGGCGCGGCAAGGGCGCTGCGCCGCACAAGTTAATGACGTCACAGCTAGAAATACGACCCACCCGTTTGACTCTAACTTTGGAAGCCGATATCTCAGAAAATACCTATCCGATTGACTTGCTCTAAAGAATGAAAATATAACAATATTGTAGCTTAACAATATTTGATATATTTTATTCAATTATTTTGTTGTTGTACTGATCCTCATTTATCGATCGACGCGCGGCGTTCGCTTGTTTTGGAACACGCAAATGTTTGCGTGGAGCGTGCAGGCAAGCGATACGGGTTACTGCGCGTGGAAAAAGGATGACACAATATCGATGCGATCTCTTGAGACGGTCAGTTCTGTATTCACGCGATACGCATCCTACCATAATCGCGGTGTCTCGTTTTAGTAATAGTTGAAGTATGAACACAATGTCTTTGAGTATGAAGTACGGAGTCCAGGCACCGAATTAAAAAAAGTTGAGTCCAGGTTGAGTCCAGGAGGTCTATTCGGCAACTCCGCTCAGGCGCTTCTCAGGCGAAATTACACGCTAAACTGACGATTTTCCTGCCTGACAAAACATTCGTATTCTTGAAATCCGCGGAACGCAGTCTGGACCTGGCTGTCATGGAATTTGACATTTAGCCACGTAGTACGCCGTTACTTTGAATGGGATGCCAAACATTTCGTATTCTTGAAACACTTTTGACAACTGTCACTGAGAGTTCTCAGGAGATTTCGCCTGAGATTCATCCGCTAGTCTAGGGGTAACGTATGTCGTTGCTTATAACCAAAGACCGTAGTACCTACTTATAAAATTTCACTTATATTTCGTCGAGTTCTTTTAAATCAGAAAACCCGATGATTTTTATTATATATATAATGTGGCAAGTGACTGTATAGGACTACCTGTATAGAAATAGGATTTCTGTCGATATTCTGTTTCTGTTTATAAGCGGCGGGTGGCCGAGTGGTTTGGGCATCGGCTCCTCATGCGAGAGGTCCTCGGTTCGAATCCGGTCGGCGTGTAACTATGAGTTTTTTCTAACGAAAAACAAATTTACGTGCATACTACATCTGCAGCTTCACCGTTCGGAACCGGTGTAAAACTGTAGGTCCCTTCTCTTGCCCCTTACTAGGTGGTAGGCTCAAATTGTAGCCGACTGGGTTGGTACCACCGTACTGGATGTAAGATGGCCGCATAGCAGCCTCGGTTGTGTTCTCCTCTAGTCCAGTATAGCCAGCAATCCAGGGAAGTCTCCGGTATGGCACCTATCTTCTCAGAGGTGATATCGGCTGGTCGGAGCATGCGCTTTGGCCCCTCTGACTCAGCCAACCATACCGGATTACAAAAAAAAAAAAAAAAAAATTGGTACAAATGATGCATAAATGTCGGGAAATTTTAATTTGTGAATATACTGACGAAAAAATTTATATAGGTACCTACCCTTCTCCCAGCTACCGCATTGGAGCTCGCCTTCCCGTGGACGGCGGCGGGGCGGCGGCGGCGGAGGCGACGGCAGTTCCATTACAAATCGCAAACTCTTTGACGAACCGACCAAAATAATCACAAGCAAGACAACAACCGTGCGTTCTACCGTGTGGGGCCGGTACTTAAAAATAATAGCCCCACTGCATCTCTCCCCGTCGCATGTCGTAAAAGTCGACTAAGGGATAAGGAAATTCGTCAGCCTCAGTAGCTCATGGTGCGGTCAGTCGACTGTTGTTAAGCAATGCTGAGTGCGGTCAGTTTCTCCTCTGGCGGGTGACCGCTCGACCGTTGGAGGCTGACCGTGGTTCGGATTCCACGTTAAACTGTAGTTCCCCTCCCTTCTTACCTTACTAGGTAAATAAGTTTAGGTAAGTAGTATAAGGTAATAAAGGTATTAAGGTAAATGAATGAAGAAATAAAAAAAAAGTATTATTTAAAACTAAAACAAATGAATATATTTTACAACAAATTACTACAAGGCTACTATTGTCAGCTTCGACAGCTCAGTGGTGCAGACAGTTGACTGTTGCTATTGATTGTTAAGCAACGCTGGGTGCGGTCAGTATTTGGATGGGTGACCGCTCGACCGTTGGAGGCTGACTGTGGTACGGATTCCACGTTAAACTGTAGGTCCCTTCCCTTCTTACCTTACTAGGTGGTAGGGTTCAACCTGCCCGGGTTGGTACCACCGCACTGAATGAAATGTCGGTCGAAACGGCTATGTAAATAGTTTGTGTTTTCCGTCTAGTTCATTGTAGCCGACATGAAATGAAGGGATGCACTGACATGGCACCTAGTTCACCCGGTGTTATGGGCTGACATCACGGAGTTAGTAGGTGAGGTAGCCAACCGTCAGTTTCCATAAAAAAAAACAAAGGTTGGCTACGACGACAATGATTTGTGTTGCCACCTTGTTTATCAAAATTTTGTCAAAAATTTTATAACCTTTTTTTTAATGTATCCGAGAAAAACATAAATTAACATCTAATTTATAAGTAATTAATTAATAAGATGTTTCGTCGTCTACCTACAAAATGTATCGATTATATTTTTTAAAATATTATCAATACAGCCGTGCGAATGCAAAATTCTAGAAAGCGCCTTAAAAACGTTAGGCTGGCAATACTTATTGTTTATTGTATAATTTCATCCATAGGTAGGTAACCAACGCTTGGTCATGTCGAAAATTCCGCCAGTTCTAAATAAATTCAATGCGAAGAAGAACTGACAAATAAACTTCGCAAGTCACAATGTTTTGTTAGTAAATAAGTATTATATTAAAGTAATTTCCAATAATTAACCCATACTACCGCTCACAAGAACATTGATATTTACAGCATAAACATGAATACTCAAGAATATGAGCACACTGCCTATTTAAATTACCTATAGGTATCTGGTGTATAGTACCAACGTCAATTTTGATACTTCATATATCACGTCAAATAAAAACAAGTAGTTTACATTTATTACAAAGAAATGTAATAAGTCATATTAAAAATCTAATGATACAAAGTGTATCCAATTGTCAAAATTTGTAAGTGGGGAAAACAGTAGTCAAACTCTTAGATAAAATTACGGTCAGTTAATGCATCCTTAATAGTGTAATAAAATAACTCTTTTCAATTAACATTATTTTAATCCGTCGTTTAAAATTATTATCATCTAATTGTTTAATGTTAGAATACAGTTTATTATAAAATCTAACACTATTAAAAATAAAGCTTTTTGACGTTTTAGCTAATCTATGTCTTATTAGTTGTACATTATTCTTACACCGTGTATCATAGTTATGATTGTCGGAATTAAGAGAGCAATCATGAATGTATTTTCTGGCATAGCATATGTTCTGGTAAACATATGCACTTGGTAAAGTCATGCATGATTCCTATCTCGCCGAACGCTGTCCTATAAGTATCTCTAGTTTTCATATTTAACATGTACCGCAAGGCCCTCTTCTGTAATAAAAATATTCTATTTGAATCTGCTGCATTTCCCCAAAACATAATGCCATATGACATGATGCTCTCAAAATAGGCATGATAAACCGTCTTGATAAATAAATGATAAAACTATCCGCAGCGCGACATTCTGCTTCCTCTCAATGGTCAGCCGGTCCCTCACGTCGCGCAGTTACTCCACCGCCCCGTCGTAGGAGGACGAGCAGCTGCTGTCCTTATTGCTCCGCGTCTCCAGCAACTCCTTGTGCAGTGCGTTGTTGGAGTCCAGACTTTCTCAAACTCCTGGTTATTCTCATACCAGTAGATCATGTCCATGCACTTCTCCTCACTCTCCTGGAGCTCCGCGAGGCACCTCTCCTTCTTGACGAGCACCGCTTGGAGCCGAGCGTTGTCTGCCAAGACGTTCTCAAACGCGGCCGAGTTGTCGTCCTGCTCGGTGAGGAGGCGCCCGTTCAGCTCGCGCAGCTCCTCCGTCTGCTGTAGCAGGCTCTGCAGGTGCCCGTCGCTCTCGCTGACCATTGCAGCCCGTGCGCCGCTCCGTGTGCGCATGAAAAAAAAAAAGGTCAACTCGGTTAGCAGAAACCAGAATAAGTAACACGACAAGTATGTCAGTAGTAGTCACTATGTTTATATATATATATAATTTATGTAGTACTACCTATCCTTTTAGAATTCTTAGGTATAGTCAGCACATGCAAATACAAGTGTCACATATAATTAACAACAATAATTCTATGGTTAATACGTACAAATACAAGTGTCTATATGTATGTGTATATAAGTGTATAATAAACAACAATATCCTGTGACACGTACCGCTATGTGTGCTCTATTTTTAACCGACTTCCAAAAAAGGAGGAGGTTCTCAATTCGTCTGTATGTTTTTTTTTTTTATTTTTTTTTTTATTTTTATTTTTTTGTATGTTTGTAACACGATTTCTCCGTCAATTGAGGGCCGATTTAGAAAATTCTTTTTTTGTTAGTTAGGTCATACTTCCGAGGTGGTCCCATTTCAATTTTATCGAAATTGGTTCAGTGGTTTTCGAAAAATCAGCATAATACTATGGTGTGTGGTTACCTTCAGCAAAACTTGTGATGTGGTCGTTTTCGGCAATTTTCAGTTTGATAAATTAGTATGGTGTGTGGTTACCTTCAGCAAAACATTTGTGATGTGGACTTATTCAGCAATTTGCAGTCTGACACATATGGCGAATAATTCTGTACCACTTCAATCGATTTCGATTATTCGATTTCGATTATTCTTTTTTATGTAATATTACTAAAAAGAATGAAATAAAAACTGTTTTAAAAAATATTAAACCGATTTCCAAAAAACAAAAAAAACAAAACTAAAAAGTATTAAATACCTAATATTTTGAAATTTTCTCTGTCCTGTTGAAATACATGAATCGATATACTAGTGATACATATTCGGACCCTTGTTTCATGAATATTCTAAATTTGAAATTTTTTTATCTTTTCCGACCGGCGTTTAATTTATTATGGTACCTGGCCAGTACCTACTGTACCGAGTACCATCGAGCTGGTTTGATGATGGAGACAGAAGGTGGCCATAGGAACTCCTAAACTACACATGATAAACCCATCGTGTTTGGGCTCGTTGCATTTGTCTTCACGAGAAATTTACTTTAGACCTAAAAGATTCTCAATTCGACGGTATGTTTTCTTTTTTTGGATGTTTGTTACGCGATTACTCCGTCAATTGTGGGCCGATTTTGAAAATTCTTTTTTTTTTTATTTGAAAGGGGATAACCCTGAGGTTTTTGAAGTGAAAACTTCTTTAGCGGCTCTTGGCACTTTTTTAGGTGGGTAAAAATGTATAACTCGCGACATCGCGTCAGCGTCATTTTTAAAATGAAACCTTAAGTCATTGCGTTAAGGGTTAAGTTAGAGTGGCACGGGATCTGCCGGCACTCCCGGAGTGCAACTGTTAAGTAGGGTTCCGTAACACGTTTATGTCTGTCCATTCTACTAAGTTCTGCAAAATGAATGTAGGGTTCCGTAACATATGCATGTCTATCCGTTCTACTAAATTTTACAATTTTCAACCAAGGTCCTCCGACGGTTATTTTATAATAAAAGTAGGCTTCCGTAACACGTTTATGTCTGTCCATTCTACTAAGTTCTGCAACATCACCTACAACGTCTGTGATGTCAGCCCATAACACCAGTGCCATGTCAGTGCTTCCCCCTTTGATCGTGCTGACTACACTGAACTGGTCGGAAAACACAAACTATTTACATAGCCGTTTCGACCGACGTTTAATTCAGTGCGGTGGTACCAACCCGGGAAGGTTAAACCCTACCACCAAGTAAAATTACGAGGGAAGGGACTTACAGTTTTACGAGGAATCCGAACCTTGGTCAGCCTCCAACGGTCAGCGGTCACCCATCTAAGTACTGACCGCACCCAGCGTTGCTTAAAATTCAATAGCGACAGTTGACTGTCTGCACCACTGAGCTATCGAAGCTGACGTGGTCCTATTTTAATTGGGTCAAGATCGGATTGGAAAGCGAGGCGGAATCGCGAGGCCGAAGGCCGAGCGATTCCGCCGAGTACATTAATAGCAAAAAATTACTAAAAAAAACTGTGAAATAAAAAAAAAGTTTTAAAAAACATAAAACCGACTTCCTAAAAAAAGTAAAACTAAAAAACTATTTAAAATAAAAATATAAAAACCGCCTTCAAAAATATATGAAATAAAAACCTAAAAAAAAAAACGAACCCTAGAGTTGAAGGCGGTGCTAAAGCAAGCAAAAATGATGCATGAAAGAAAACATGAGCGGATGATAATATCCTTTGTGATTTGTGTAGCCTTTTTAGCACCGCCTTCAACTCTAGGGTTCGTTTTTTTTTTTAGGTTTTTATTTCATATATTTTTGAAGGCGGTTTTTATATTTTTATTTTAAATAGTTTTTTAGTTTTACTTTTTTTAGGAAGTCGGTTTTATGTTTTTTAAAACTTTTTTTTTTACAGTTAATATTCCACTAAGTATGTACTTATATATCTATACTTATAGTCAATGTTATACCTAATTTTCTAATGTACTGTAATAATAATATAACAATTTTAACAGTGAAACATAATATACCTAACAGTGTATGAATATATAAGAGTGTGTAGACTAAATTAACTAGCTAATCATGCATATATTATTTGGCTTTGCGATCGGCTCTTTGTCCCGTAGATCTACCGGCAGGTATATAGCTGTACTGCAACAGGAGTGAAGGACTCTAAAATCTAGCTACTGCCCCTCGGGTCGTGGGCTAATCGCCTGCGGTGCTCGGAGGTACCGCGATATGCCCCTAGCAAGTTCGAGCCAATCTGTGCCGAACATTGAGATGTATGTACGTTGTATAGCTCAATGGTACAACGTATAGCTCAATGGTGCCGAAGTACAATAAGTATATCTATAAAAGTTAGGTTATGTAATGAAGATTGGGTATGGGTCGTGTTATATTATAAATAAATATCACGTTACTCACGCCATCTAGTCGAAGAACACTTCCGGCTCAGCCTATTTACTTCTGCAAGCGCCTTAGTCCATAGAACCCTCCAAATGTATGTCCGTTGTAGGTTATGTATGTCTCAGCTGATAACATCAAAACTTGCAGTATTCCGCTACTTCCTTGTCATAGGTATGTTGCAGTAGCCGTGAGCGTATCGCGGAATGTATTTTCTTCACTCTTGGCTCACCGGTAACATTGATTTCTTGGAGCGAATACGTATCGCATTTTTTAAAGGTCACTTTTTTTATGGTAGTATTTCTTGAATTTGGCTCGCTGGATATAGAATATAACACTTCCACACACAGATTTTATCTAATATTATGGATGGATATTACTTGAAATATTCAGTCTATGTTGCAAATTTATATTATGATAAAACACCAGTCCTATAGTTTAAACTTGACAGCTGCAGCCAAAGAATACAATATTACATATCTGCAGCGCAGTGTTGCACATGCTCCATAATCTTGGCGTGTTTGTGATAGACTCATGCATTTCTCACAATACATCCCTTTTTCCTTCGAATAACCGAGCGAGATGAAACTATATATATTCACGATAACGGCGCGCAAAGATTATAGATTTCCCAGTAGTCATCCAGCTAACGGCATCATACGTTCATCGCCAGTTTTGCGTGCAGAATACGAATGTTTTGCGAAAACTGGCATGCAACTGGGAATATACCGTCAACTGGGAATTGTCATTTGACATGCAGAATAGGCCTACAGGGCTATTTTTTCCATCTACGATGCTGCTGGTGGTCTTATACCAAAGAGATTAAAAGAGGGTGGGTTTAATGTATTTGTGATAAACTTTACAGAATATATAAGTCAATGATATTTTATCAATAAAATTCAAATAAAATTGGAGATTTTACCGACGACGACACGACGACGAATAAAATAAAAAAATAGTAAATCTGATTTAAATGCAAAATTGATAATAAACCATCGCTTCTCTTATATTCTCTATCTTTTTCGGGAGGAAGGAAGGGATTCCTTCCTCGCCCATCTCTCACTCACCTCTCTCCCTGTCTTCTCTCCTCGATCCCGCCTTCCTCCCCTCCTTCCCCTCACCCTTCACGGACCCCCTCTTTGCCACCTTCCCTTTCGCCCATTCCCTCCCTCTCTCCCTACTTCCCTTCCTCCCCTCATGCCGCCCCTCCTTCCCATCACCCTCGCATTCCATTCCTCCCCTACTACCCCTCATCCTGTCCGCAACCCCCTCTTACCCCGCCCCTTCCCCCTTCCAACCTCTCACTCCCTCGATATCCATTCCTCCTCGTTCCCTCTACTACCTCCCTCCCCCACACCTACCCTCTTCTTCTTTTTTTTATGGAAACTGACATGGTTGGATACATCACCTACAACATCCGTGATGTCGGACATGTCGTGCCGGCTATACTGAACTGGACGGACAAAAACGAAAAAAATTACTATTTACATCAAATCTCTTTGATTTACATAGCCGTTTCGACATACGTTTTATTCAGTGCGGTGGTACCAACCCTAGTAAGGTAAGAAGGGAAGGGTGCTACAGTTTTACGTGGAATCCGAACCACGGTCAGCCTCCAATGGTCGAGCGGTCACCCATCCAAGTGTTGACCGCGCCCAGGGTTGCCTGCACCACTGAGCTACCGAGGCTGACAAACGTACCTCCCACCCACTCCCCCTTCCTCTTCCTGACCATTATTCATGATTTCTTACCAAAAGCAGTAACTATTGAGTAATCTGTGCCAAAAGCCTAGATAATAAATTTTCATATCCTTACCTAGAGAAATCATGGATTCCCCATACAAAAACTTTCACCCCTATTTCACCCCTTATTTTTAGGTTTCCGTATCCCTGTACGGAAGCCTATTACTAAGCCTCCGCAGTCTGTCTGTCCGTCCGTCCGTTTGTCTGTCCGAGGGCTGTATCTCTTGAACCGTAATAGGAAGCCCGTTGAAATTTTCACAGAATATGTGTTACTATAGCGGATATAACAACAAATAAGCGGAGCTAGGTACAACCAAAGAGTTTGTAAACTCTTTGGACCGGAGTAAAACCGCAAACAGGAAATTACAATCTTACACGTTCAACGCCACATGAAAAATCCAGTATTTCCGTTTGGGCCACGGGGCTCACCGCTCACCGGTTTATTGTTTATTGTTTATTGTATAATTTCATCCATAGGTAGGTAACCTACGCTTGGACATGTCGAAAATTCCGCCAGTTCTAAATTCAATGCGAAGAAGAACTGACAAGCAAACTTCGCAAGTCACAATGTTTTGTTAGTACCTTATAAGTATTATATTATAGTAACTTACAAATAATTAACCCATACTTCCGCTCACAAGAGCATTAATATTTACAGCATAAACATGAATACTGAAGAATTTGACCACACTGCCTATTTAAATTACCTATATCTGGTGTATAGTGCCATCGTCAATTTTGATACTTCATATTATATCAAGTCAAAAAATAAATAAAAATTAGTTTACATTTATTACAAAGAGATGTAATAAGTCATATAAAAAAAATGTAATGATACAAAGTGTATCTAATTGTCAAATTGTCAAAGTTTGTTAGTGGAAAAAACAGTAGTCAAACTCTTAGATAAAATTACGGTCAGTTAATGCATCCTTAATAGTGTAATAACTCTTTTCAATTAACATTAATTTAATCTGTCGTTTGAAATTATTATCATCTAATTGTTTTATGTTAGAAGACAGTTTATTATAAAATCTAACACTATTACAAATAAAGCTTTTTGAGGTTTTAGCTAATCTATGTCTTATTAGTTGTACATTATTCTTACACCGTGTATCATAGCCTGAGCGTGAGCCTTTCCTTACTGAACTATTCAGGTCATGGGGGTCACCGGTGAGCCGCGTGAGAGGTCCTACGTAAACGCTTCCTACAAGCCACAGAGCGCAGCTACAAAGCCAATATGGAAGTGAGCCGCATGGCCTTGTAGTCGAAGCAGACGGCGTGGTTTTCAAATCCAATAGAAACTTGTAGTTTTTTATTAAGTTAATTGTAACGATGCTAGGGCTGCTCTTAACGATAAGGTAGAAAATAATATTTTTATTAATAGAATTAATAAAACCAGAAAATAATAAGAAAATATTCGTCAAAATAAAAATGAACATAATATTTTCTTCATTACCAAATAAGAAGACATTATTTATTACGAAAATAATTTATGAAATTGAACAAAAGAAAATATTTATGAAATTGAACAATCACAACATTATGACACTTCAGTATTTAAAATAATCAATCATCCTAACCCTTTGGCTCTTAACCATAAACAATAAAGAATTATCCGTGAGTCTTGTTAAAACAAGGCAAACAAAGGAATGGTTTAGTTGGGCTGCTTTGGCAATAAGTGGATACTTTTTTCGACTTGGTTTTAGCCTGTTTGCTACCCATTATTGGTACGTTCTTTGCATAACATTGGTGACATGTTCTTCTCACTTTTCTGGCCAATCCCTCTTTCCTTTCCAGAGTGTGTTTCATTCTCTTCCGTCTTTCTATACGCATTTCATCGTCGCTATCCTCACTCTCCGACAAAAGAATTCGACAGCATCTTCTTTTCGTTGGTTGAACTACGTCTTCATAGAATCTATTCCGAAACTACGGTTCAGAAGATCTATCTCGATGTTTTCTAACTGCGTCAGCGCTTCTTGTGTTAACTCGAAATCTTCAAAATAATCCATTTTTGGCGAGAAAAGCGTAAAAAATCCTCAATTGTCGACGCAGCCGGACCGGGATTGATCGCTGCGTCCGCGGCGCGCGCGCAACGGGTGGGCCGCGGCGTGACCCCGCGGCCCCAGCCAACAGAAAAATACAAATCCTTCATAGGAGGCCACACGATCCACCCGTGAGCCTTTTGCTATATCTCGAAAATTAGACGGTAAAAGTCGCAATTTTTTATTTTCCTTACAAATTACCGCATTTTATAAACTTTGTGATGAAAATCTCAAGTTGATGAAAATTACGGATATAATGAGTTTGGCTTGGCCCGAACGGAAAAGTACGCTAGGCCCACCGGTGGGTCGTATGGCGTTCAACGTGTTAATTGTGGGCTGATTTTGAAAATTCTTTTTTTGTTTGGTAGGTCATACTTTAGAGGTGCTCCCATTGAAATTTTATTGAAATTGATTGAGCGATTTATGAAAAAGCAACAAAATACTATTGGTGTGTGGTTACCTTCAGCAAAACTTTTGTGATGTGGACTTTTTCAGCAATTTGCAGTTTGACACATGGCGAATAATTCTGTACCACTTCAACCGATTTCGATTATTCGATTTCGATTATTGTTTTTTATGTAATATGGTTTTAAAAATATAAAACCGACTTAAAAAAAAATAAACTAGAACTAAAAAGTATTAAATAGGTACCTAATATTTTGAAATTTTCTCTGTCATTGTATTGAAATACATGAATCGATATTGTCATTCATATTCGGACCCTTGTTTCATGAATATTCTAAATTTGAAATCTTTTCCGACCGGCCAGATGCGCTTAATATATTATAATACGAGTACGAGTACCATCGAGCTGGTCTGATGACGGAGACGGAAGGTGGCCATAGGAACTCCTAAACTACACATGATAAACCCATCGTGTTTGGGCTCGTTGAATTTGTCTTCACGAGCAATTTACTTTAGACCTAGGAGATTCTCAATTCGACGGTATGTTTTCTTTTTTTGGATGTTTGTTACGCGATTACTCCGTCAATTATTGTGGGCCAAAGACATTAAACCCACCCTTTGTGGGCCGATTTTGAAAATTCTTTTTTTTTTTTAAAGGGGATAACCATGAGGTGGTTCCATTTTAATTTGGTCGAGATCAGATTGGAAAGCGAGGCGGAATCGCGAGGCCGAAGGTCGAGCGATTCCGCCGAGTACATTAATAGCAAAAAATTCAAAAAAAAAACTGTGAAATAAAAAACTATTTAAAAAAATATATAAAAACCGCCTTCAAAAATGTATGAAATAAAAAAAATCGAACCCTAGAGTTGAAGGCGGTGCTAAAGCAAGCAAAATTGATACATGAAAGAAAACATGCGTGGATGATATCCTTTGTGATTTGTGTTTTGTGTAGCCTTCTTTAGTACCGCCTTCAACTCTAGGGTTCGATTTTTTTAATTTCATAAATTTTTTAAGGCAGTTTTCATATTTTTTTTTTTTACATACAATGCTGACATTATTAGAGTGAAGAGTGACGAGTATTTGTTTAACTGTTCAACTAAATAAATACGTTCTATCCACAGAGCACGGAATACCGCGCGCGCGCGCGCGGGGGTATTCCGTGCTCTGTGGATCTATCTATTAAAAGCGCACAAACAGGAAATTACAATCATAATAATATTTTGTTCCGTATACCAAATTATTTTAAAAACATTTTTTTATTTTATTTAATTTGATAAGAAGTGTTAGTTTAATTGTAAATTGTCATAATTTTATTATTCAAATATAATTAAAAATTTTGGAATTTACATAAATAATGTTCTTTATAAATATAAATGAAAGCGCCATCTTTTGTCTAGTAGCAGTAATTCTACAGCCTAGTGGCAATTAAAGGTACCTAGATACTGTTGTATTTCAACTAGATAGCGCCCTTAGTATAGAAGTATTAACAAACATTAACGCCACCTGTTTGTTTTACGACAACATCAAGAAAAATTATTAACGCCCTCTGTTGGTTTTACGATTTACAACGTTACCAAATTTTTTATATGGAGTGGTCTATCTGTCCCGACAGGGTTATAAAATCAATGGTACTATCTAAAATTTTAGAAAAAATCACAAAAAACCGGTTAAATGACTTTTTAGAACACCATAATTTACTCGCAACAAACCAATTCGGTTTCCGAAATAAGAGATGTACTGCTGACGCTGTTGAAGACCTTACAGAGCATCTGTCAAGAAATTTAGACCAAGGGCGCCATTGTGTTGGTGTGTTCCTGGACCTGGCTAAGGCATTCGATACTGTCTCTATACCCATACTCTTAAAGAAAATGGAATGCCGGCTGGGTATCAGGGGAATAGCACTACGGTGGTTTGCAAGCTATCTTTCTGACAGAACTCAACGCGTAAAAATAGGTAAAACAGTTAGTGAGGACCTCAACGTTACTTACGGAGTGCCGCAAGGTAGTGTTCTGGGCCCGACCCTGTTTATTATTTACATTAATGATCTATGTCAACAAGAACTACGTGGTTGCAAAATAATAACCTACGCAGATGACACAGCACTTATATTTTCTGACGAAACATGGGGGGCGGCCTTTGCGCAGGCCGAGGACGGTCTAAGAAAAATAAACTCGTGGCTTGATAATAATCTCCTCACATTAAATGTAAGCAAGACTAAGTACATTTGTTTTAGTATTCGTAAACCTGGTTCTCAGGTAGATCGCGCACTACAAATACATACATGTAAACCAATGCCCGACATCCGGTGTGACTGCCAGGTTCTAGATAGAGTGCCACAAATTAGGTACCTCGGTGTTATACTCGATGAAAGGCTCTCCTGGGAGAAGCATGTAGCGGCTCTTGCAGGAAGAATTCGTCGGTTGATTTATGTTTTCAAGGGACTACGCAACGTACTGGACGAGACCCTCCTTCGGACGGTATACCTTGCACTCTGCCAGTCGTTACTTACGTATTGTATATCGTCCTGGGGGGGTGCTGCGAAAACACATCTGCTCCAACTCGAGCGCTCTCAGAGGGTGGTGTTACGAGTGATGCTGAAGAAGCCTTTTCGTTACCCTACTCACCAACTTCTAAGCGAAATAAAAGTGCTGAGTGTACGAAAACTTTTTATTTTCGAAATCATAAAACAACAAAAATATATTGATTTGTCAAGTGAGCACACACCTAGTCATAGCCATAGGACACGCTCAGCTGATGACACTCCAGTTCCTGCAACAAAGTCTAGTTTCGCGCAACATTTTGCTTGGTTTCTGCGTCCGTACATCTTTAACAAAGTCAACAAACATCTAAATATCAGGGAAATGACGCGTCGAAACTGCCAAACACAAACCGCTGACTGGCTCATTGACAAGGAATATAACTGCACGGAATTGTTATTGTCAGTTGTGAGATAGGTACGAACGTGAAAGTATGTATGTATGTATATATTCTTTATTGCACATCAATTAATACAAATTACAGGCAAGCTTAATGCCGCGAGGCATTCTATTACACATATACACATACACCGCACCACAACACACCACACCACACCACACCACACCACACCACACCACACCACACCACACCACACCACACCACACCAAACCACACCACACCACACCACACCACACCACACCACACCACACCACACACCATTCCTAGGCGCTAGTTAATATACAAACTTATTATTTTTTAGAACGAAGCTTATATTTTATGTCGGACTTATTTTGTTACCTATGTTATGTTACCTATAGTTAAGGCCCGCAAGCTTTATTATATTGTGTAGAATTACTGTGTCTCCGACGCTACGGCCGTAGTGGCTATTTTCGGAGGCAAAAAATGTAGATGGCCGACTTTTTCCGAAATAAATACATTTTTACTTTACTTTTACTTTAAAATACTGGCCTCGCTCAAGTAGTACCTACTTTGCATCCGCATAACAAATGTTTGGCCGTGCCTACGAACTCCTTACATGACGGCATAGTCTATTGGTAGATTTCCCCCATCTGACTTGGTTACTCGGGTCGGGGAGAGTAAGCTGGAATGCATTTAAGTAGAACTTTAGCAGCTCAGGGGACCAGTTGTATATTATGGATTTCCACTTCAATGCAGGAGGGATGCAGAAGTCGCACACTAGATACATAATGCTTTATTTACCTTGAATCTCCCTAAACAATCCAGTAAACCAAACATTCCAATAATCCCGCACCCCCTGGTCCTGAATAATGCCGGATTATTCAGACTTTACTGTATGTGTGCGATTGGCCGCGCGAGTTAACACCTGTAGCCTTACAGGCACGCAGAGCATATCATGTGTCGAACTAATCTTAACAATGAGTTATCTAGTAAATAGGCCCTCTACTTGTCTCTACTGGACTATGGACATTCGGTACACACTTTAAGAGTACAGTAGCTGCAACAAGAATAACAGAGCACTTGAGAGTGCAACGATGCCATGTCTACGTAAGTTGATAGGGTAAGGATAAAATGACACAACACTCCTTATCCCATAATATCCCAAACATAGTTTAAATAACTCATACATAATAAATAATAATAACATTTTACATAAATAAAATCAACTATTTTTGGTATCCCCAAGTTGTTGATCGAAAATAAGGTTTAAGTAACTGGAGCATAGGGAACCAATTATAGATATATTGGTCGAAATCCAGCCAAGTGCGAGTTGGACTCGCGCAAGGTACTAAATAACCACATAATTTGACGATTTTTAAATTTTGTTGTTTTACGTTAGGATTTGCACTATAATCACAAAAGTTTGACGCTTGTATGTACAGTTTTTACAGAAAAAAATTGTACAGGGTGGCCACTCGCTAGTCCCGACCTCGATTAACACCCTCTTCTAATGCCGATGGGCCCGGATATGTTCGGTGAAGCCATCGCAAGCTTAGTTCAACACCTTCCCTTTTTTATTTTTCCCTGGTTAGTCTTAAACTGGCCCACTCCCTGGTCCCCTCTTGGCGTTGAATTTTGGGACAGCCTGTATGACATAAAGACATGATTGTTGTTGTTGTTTATTTAGCATCTATTGGCAGTACACTGCGCTCAGATTTGTCATATTTACATTGTTACATTCCGCTTGTTCGATTATCACAGCGAAGAAGAACTGACAAGAAACTTCACTGGTAATTTTTTCAACGTACACTTAGTCTACTTTACAAAAATGTTTGCCACTACCTAGACACGCATACGTGCTGATTTATGATGACAGATGCAGCAATTCATGACAAAGTGAAAACATTTTTACTATGAAATTGTATGAAGTTATATACCCACCACACTGCCACATGAAGCAGGCCAGTCTCTACAAACAGCGCCCGTTCACGAGCACCACACCTGGGCCAGCCATCGCCTCCCTCAACCATAGGGTGGGAAACTACCCGGACCAAGTGTCACCGTAAGCAAAGACCTTAAAACGATGCACTACTCCAGTGGCAACATGAAATGAAATACTACTGGTTTCTGTCACAAACCACCACATGTCGTTATGGCATAACTAATTACATTCATATCGCATCATTAATTATATTTAGGTATTTATCATGTGATTGAGATGCGTTTGGTCGGACAGAGCCCACGTTTGTTCAGTCTTACGATAGGTGTGTCTCTTCTATAATGCATCTACAGTCTCTGACAATCTAAGATAGTGCAGGCTGACTGGCTAGTGACTGGCTAGTGACTGGCTAGTGAGGTGACTGCGCATTATAGGATTATTATTTATTACAACTATATTATCAGTGGGTAGTTTAGTAACACATAAAAATGAAAACAAAAACAACCATCTACCTATATGACAACCATGTAGGTTAGTTTAGACGGAAGAAACTATACTAGCATACTATTTTAAATATTTTCATTAAATTGTTTATGTATGTTTTTTTTTTATGGAAACTGACACGGTTGGCTACATCACCTACAATGTCCGTGATGTCAGCCCATAACACCGGGTGAACTAGGTGCCATGTCAGCGCTTCCCCCTTCGATCGTTATAAATAATCATGTGTTAGGTATATAAATAAAGAAAATTTTGATTTGGTTTGATTTGAATAGGCTTCAGTATGGATACGGAGCCCTAAAAACCATTCCACCCACCACCACAAGTTGAGACTCGACGGGCCGCGGGTTTTCCACCCAAGCTCTATACACAAAAACAAGTCCCAGTGGAATTAGGGTGTCTAAAATAATTTATCGTCGGCCGATAATTTATTTTTAGTAGGTAGGTACACAGGAATAATCTATAAATAATTTTGGTTTGTTGTGCAAAAAAATTACACTTCGTGCTCCTAAAGAGTCAAACTATTATACTAGTTGCTAGTCCGGTGTTCCTTTTGGTACCCCGACCCAGATTCTTATTATTCTTCAGAAGTTTCACACAGTAGACATTATTAGAAAACAGCTTCTGAATTTGTATTCATCTGCCTACCACCTACTGTAAAACGACTGTCATCCCGCTCCCACCCCTTGCGAGCCAAATCAGAAATCACAAGACAGATGCTAATTCTATTGATTGCATTTCCTTCCTTCCGACCATTTGCTCCGTTTTCTTGGTGCTACGACAGCAAGAGACGGTAGTCAACTAGTGAGCCGAATATGTTCTCCTAGTCGTCTCGCGCGGTGCCGTGTGGCGTCGGGCCCGCGCTGCGATGATACGAAGCAAAGTTGTAAACAAAGAACTCGCGTCGAACCCGACCATCGTCCAAGGACACTCAGCTGACAACGCTCGTCATTCGGTCGGCGGTCACAAACCATCACATTAGCCTCTCTAATTCAATATCTAACGTCTCATCGAAATCCGATACGCCGTAAACCGATGCACTAACGGATCGAATATAGGACACGATTGTATAATTCCTGGAACAGTTCTGCGAGCAAAGTAATCGCAGTAGAAAGCAGAGGAGTGACCGTCGAGGGAGTGATGGACTGATGGAGAACTCGAAATCGCAGTATTGCGCATTGGCTCACCTGAATACGTGTTCATGCACTGCGTGCGATCCCGGGGATACGATTTGTGTTGCGCTAGAACTGGCGGCGACTCCGAAACGAGCACATACCACAGCACAAAATTCCTCCAGAAAACACAAGCAAGGCAATCTTCTTCTTCTTCTTCTTCTTTTTATTTCTGGCGATTAGCCGATATACGTTCGACTTATTGCGCCAATATCAAGTCTTGAAAGATCCACGGTAATAATTAAGTACTACTTCTCACATAGAGAAAACAAATAATGAACGAACACCAACCAACCAACACCCGAGATACTGTGTGAGAGAGAAAGTATATGACATTTAATTGTGAGCTAGAGCAGGACAGTCAATACACCACAGACAATACAATCCGACAACCCGTAGACATTTTTTTTTTTTAGATTAATTCGTTTCCTCCCGAAACAGGCAAAACTCATTAGAGTATACAGCCAATTCTGTTGTAGCTTTTAACGTCTGTTGTTTAAGTTCTCGCACCGCGAGAACCACAAAAATATATATTTTTAATTACAACGACGACGCGACAAACTTCCACCGTCCGCCATCTTTTTGTTGTCAAAGAATATCAACCCGTAGACAAACATCAGCTGTTTTAATTTTTTTTAAGCTTACGGAAAGGTAAGGGTTGTTTGATCTTACAGCCGTGTAATATTTTTTTTTATTGAATAGGATTTTAGCCGCCTTGCGAGTTGCGTACGACTATGCCAGCCCCATAGTAGGCCTGAGAGCTAGAGTTGCATTGGAAAAATGTAGTGAGTAATTTGCATTCTTCTATCAGTTCTTCAGCTTCATCACCTAATGTGATCCACAAAAATAATTGTGCATCGCAAAAAAATTATTAAATCTGTCTGTCTTTAATTCCATAATCAAAGCGTTTCTTAAATTATTATTTCGTCGTTCACATTCAAATAAAACGTAAAAGTAACCTTTGACTTTAGTGTAAAACGCTACAACTTGGTGAATCAATTTTACGCATCTTGTTGGCAATTTTGGAGTGTGTGATGGATATTTGATGTGTCCAGCGGCTGGACACCAGCCAGCCAGCCAGCCAGATCGGTCGGATGCTCAGAGTAAAAATACTAAAGTATAGAGCAAGCCTATGGCTCTGTCGGCTTGTTGCGGAGCGTAGGCAGATGTTCTATAGCGACGCACATGTGCATATACATTGTAAATAGGGAAGCCCGCGCGCATTATCGATAAACAGAGCTGCTGGCGCGGGGCGGCGGCGCGGCGGCGCGCCGCCGGTCGGCAGAGGCCGGACCTTATTACAGAATTTTTTTAATTAGTTGCGAACGGATTCCAATAAAATTATGATTTTTTATTCCAATGTTTTTATTGCCCTTTAAAAAGCGTAAGCTTGTTATAAAGCTGCCTTTTTGTTTCCTTTTTATTAGACCTACGAACTAAATACCTAACCCTTATCTCTACATACTTTTGGATTACTGCCCTTAGCAGATGTACTAAGTGATTACTGCATGGTTCTTGTTCAAACAGGTGGGTGTGGAGAACGCTAAAAATGTCTTTGCCGATGAATAATTTCAAGGCTTTATTCACCATGCTTTTAGTATTTAGGTCGGATTCTTTTTTTTCATCTGTACATTCCAAACAAGAGAGAGAAGTTTTTACTACAGTTTCAGTTGCATTACAAATTTTAATTACATCTTCTGATGGATAAACAAGCCCACCTCTGTCTTTGAACGCAATAAACCCATGACGATTGGTGGGTGTATGTGCAACTAGTGCCACCACACATACAGTACAGTTGATTTTTAAGCGCAAATATCTAACTACATATCCGGCATTGTAAGATACGATTTGCTGTGACAGTACTGACAGTAGAACTTCCGGTAACCTTAAATATTCTTCTTCAAAGTTAGCCATGAATTGTTCGTCAACCATTAGATCTTGTGATTCGCATCTATATCCTTTAGTTGTGAGATTTATGTGATCGGCTGAGGATGAACACGTCAACAAAGTGATGTGCTCTAGAGGGACACAGTTTCCTCTAAAGCTTTCTTTTAACTCCATATGGACTAAGAGTTTTTTATATATGGCTTTGAACTGGAGCGCGGATGGATTATTATTGAATCCCCCATGGGACCTTATTACTGAGAAAAGAATCTCTAGGTGATCCTGGCTTACCTTGTATATGGGTATGATTTTCTCTTCCTTTACTAGTCTCTGATATAACTCTTTCATACTGTTTATGCACACATATAACCCTAGAAATCCTACTTTATTTCTTGAACACATCAACGTTTCTTCACGTCCGAACACAACCAGTTTTTTTAAGTAAGCTTGTGTGCTTTCTAGAAACGGTAAATATTTAGCTTCGTTCTTCTCGTTAATCGGAGCTTTGAAATCGATACCAGGAAATTTACGAGAATTTAATAGGTCAAACAGATTATTAATGACATTTATAAAGTAAACTGTTGCGTCGGAGTTGGAGAAATTCAATATGTGCAGTTCCTTATCGCAAAATTCTATTGCTTTTGCTACACTACTACTAAATAACTGCACAGCAAGTTTCACCTTCATCTTCTGATTATTGAATACAATGTGCCGCGATGTCAGTTTATTGGCTAGGTGAAACTTTTCATTTTCTTGTAGAGAGTTGAGCTCGACGAAGTACTGCCATTTGATTTTTCCTCCATTTTCATCTTGAAATTTTTTTTTGTTTTCTAACGTATTACGTACAAGTTTAACCATGTGGCTCGGGTCTAGAAACACCGAAACAGGTTTGCTGGTCGAAGGGTGAGGAAATGATGTATGTATGTGACCTTGGTGGTCAAACGAGCAGCCGAGTTCTTTAGCCATGGCAATATTTGCTGGGCAGCCGTCAAAAGTCGTGGCCACCACTTCAACACCGGCGTCGTGGCAATTAGAGAGACACACTCTCATTAAATTGGCGCGTTGTTCACCTGTCACCCCATTTACCAGGAAATACCCTACCGGTATTTTCCATTGTTCATTCATTGCCACCAGGAGAAACACCAGAGCTTGTGTGCATGGCACTGACAATGTCTCCAGGATTATCAAATTCAGCCCCGAAATCTACAAAACCTTGTACCATATTTCCGTCATATTCAGCTAGTTGACGTATTGACATTTCGTCGGTTACCAAGGTGCAAATTATTTTCTTTTTCGACTCTTTAGACTTAGCGCTTAATACTTTAAAAGCTTCGGCAGTGAATCCGGGAGCGGCATCAAAGCACTGGTACCATTTTCTTAATGTACTAGGGTGTGGTAAGCATGTGTTGAACGTGCTTCTTATATAGGAATATGCTTTCGGTGAATAAAAGTGAAGGGTTAGTGCGAAAGTACGCAGCGCAGGTGAATACTGTTTTTCTTTATGAATCATTATCTTAAAGAGCTCTGCAGCAGATACTCCACAGACATCGAGAAGGAAGTTTTGTTCTTGGCTGATGAGTCGCTTTTCTTGAAGCTCCTTCAGCATTCGAGACAGGCTGCCCACTTTCTTCTTTAAACGTCTACGAGCTGCAGGGCCGTACCCAGGATTTTGTTTCGGGGGGGGTCAAGGTTCGAAAAAATATTTGTAAACTCATGTACCTACGTTATATAAGGTCTTTCAAAATTAGTTAATAGTACGCTAAGGAGGAGAGGGGGGGGGGGGGGGGGGGAGGAGGGTGCTGTATCGGAAATAGATCACTTTTGAAGAACAAAGATTTTTTTTTACAGAAAAAAATTTTTTTAAGAGAAAAATTAAAAAATAAATGATTTTCTTAATCGTTTCAGTTTCATGCCAGGAACAAAAAAGTCTTTCAATATATAGATCTATTTCTTT
Source organism: Nematopogon swammerdamellus (assembly GCA_946902875.1). Lineage (NCBI taxonomy): Eukaryota > Metazoa > Arthropoda > Insecta > Lepidoptera > Adelidae > Nematopogon > Nematopogon swammerdamellus. The sequence continues at coordinate 688,006 of OX336356.1, read as the reverse complement.
CAGAAATTGTGAAAAACCACAATTTTAGTTTTATTAGTATGGGATAGAAAGAATTTCATTTTTTTTACCAACTTACACGTGTTACATCATAATGGTAAAAAAGACTTTTTTGTTACTGTTATGAAACTGAATCGGTAAGGCTATAAAAATCAACCACCTATTTTTTTATTTAAATACATAAAAAAAAATTTACATAAAAAAAAGCCCAAGGTCCAAAAAACATTATATAGGTTTTACTCCCTATATGATACAGGGGGGCCCTTAGCGTACTATTAACTAATTTTGAAAGACCTATATATGAACAGTGTGCATGTAATGTAGGTATTTCATTAAACGCCCTGTTTCAAAAATGGGTGTTAGCATGAAGGCTGGGCGTGTAGTATTTCATATTCTGAACATGTTTTGTTCCACCACTTGGGGCAAAAAAAAAGATCTTCACCCTTATATTTCAGGAATAGGTATTTAAAAATGTATGGAGAAAGTAAAAATATTTTTTCTTTTAAATAAAACATTTTCAGCGAAAGCTATTTAGTTTCGGATATAAATCAATCAATAATGTTAGCTAAAAAAAATCGAATTCTTTTGCTACACGATTTTTTTGGGTTCCGTTTCCGGTACGGGACCCTATTACTAAGTCTACGTCGTCTGTCTGTCTGTCTGTCTGTCCGTCCGTCCGTCCGTCCGTCCGTCCGTCCGTCCGTCCGTCCGTCCGTCCGTCCGTTGGAGGGCTGTATCTCTTGAACCGTAATAGGTAGCCCGTTGAAATTTTCACAGAATATGTGTTATCATATTATGGCCTCGGCCATAATATAATAACACATATTCTGTGAATACAACTGTGATATAACAACAAATAATAAAAAAAAACCGACCCTTAAAAAGTCAAAAATAGTAATTTCCGTTCACTTACTTAAAGGAGTCGGGAGACCGCTAAGTAAATTCCCTCGCAGCTCTTGAGTTTTTATATTTTATTTACTTAGCGGTCCCCCGACTCCTTTAAGTAAGTAAATGGAAATTATTTTTGACATTTTAAGGGTCCGGGGTTTTTTAATTTGTAATTTAACTTTTATTTCAAGCTTTTTTAAAAAAACCGCATGAAAATCGGTCCACTTTTTATAATATTGGATATAATAGCGATATAACAACAAATAATAAAAATAAGAAAAAGTAAAAAATTCACAGGGGTTCCCATAGAAGAAACCAAAAAGTCATCTACCGAATAGATTATGAAGCATTTTAACTAATCATGACATTTAACTAATATGAAGCATTTCATAACACGCCATAGATGGCGTGAGTGGCGCTAGCCATGACATGGCGATACGGAACCCTCGGTGCGCGAGTTCGACTCGCACTTGGCCGGTTTTTTTTATTTTAACTGCTGTTAGCATCACATCATCCATCATCAACATCACCTGCAACATCCTTAATTTTACCTTGGTTATCTAGGTGCCATGTCAGTGCTTCCCTTCGGTCGTGGCGAAGGGAAGCACTGACATAGCACCTAGACCGTGCATAATAGTTAGAAATATAAAACACCCCGGTGAAGGAAAACACCTTGAGAGAACCTCGTACATTCTCTTGGATGTGAATAAAGCTTTGGCTTAAGTTTTTAATTTAAGCTTACTTAGGCCCACTTGCACCAACACAAATTTAATATATAAACCAGTTTAACTCGCTAAACCAGTTTAAGCTAGCACCCGTTGAATGTGGGAACCGCGTTTAAATCCATAACTCGCTACTTAACTTTAAACTCGTGTTGGTGCAAGTGGCGCTTAGTATCTTAATTTTGTTCATGTTGTGTTTAGCCTTAAGTACAGATAGTTCTAGCCATGTAATATATATTTTAAAGATTTGTATGTACAGAACGATTCTGTGTGGTTAAACCTAATTAAAAAAAAAAAGTTTGACTAGAAGAAATGCTCTTCGGACTTCCACATCGCAGTAAAATTCATACTTATTTATTTATTTAATCAAATCGGAACTCCTAGCAGACCCCTCTCAAAAAAATTCAAAGAGATAAGTATTGTAAATGAATACTACTTAACACCTGTCTCCCATTGGGCTAAGCCAACGGGCCTCAGTTTGACTTGTATATCGCTATACTAAATCAAACAGTTTGTATAAAATTTATGAAAATTAATAAGTAGGTAATTCTGATTTATGTACTCACCAAATAGATTCCAAATTCACTAGTGTACAACGTCAGTAGGTACATTCACACACTATGAACGTAATGGAATTAAGAATTACGGTGGATAACTAAACCAATCTCTCGCTTTCTTATCTACTACACCTGGTCGTCTGCTTGCGGGGTAGCTAGGAAGTAGGTAGCATTAACCAGATGTTTTGTCTTGAAACAATAGGCTCCTCCGAAATAGCCCGATGTTTATTGCCCCAACCCCATATATATGCTGTGCCCAACCCAATGCAATACACGTGGTCCTTTGTGTTGTGATTTAGTTGGAACTTCCCACGGAATTTTAAATTGTTTGTCTGCTCAAAAATATATTTTCTGAACACCGGCCATAGTGGATACCTATTTCGGGGGGGGTTACAACCCCCCGAACCCCCCCCCCCCTGGGTACGGCCTTGACGAGCTGCGTACAGAGCATTGCATCGTAAACGGCGTCGTTTTGCTACATCTTCCAACTGAATGATTTCGTTCTTTAGCTTTCGCTTTCTTGGCGTGTCGGGCAGGGTTTCGGGTATATTAGGAGGAGAATCAATACTTATCTCTTCTGCATGGTCGGGATATGAAGACTGTTCAAGAAGTACCGAAGGTACAGCGTCTTGTACTAGCCTACGAAGTCCACTTTTAGTTTCATACTTAGATGAATCTGAGAAATGCAGGGAGCAGACTTGACTCCAAACGTTAGGCTCCCAATCGGGTCTCCTTAGAGCGTCGGTCCATTTTTTTATGATATTTTGGTGTTTCGGAAACCTGTAATAAATAATATACAATAATTTGCGATATTTCCGTTTATTTTTTAATCGGTAAAATAGTTGCTATCTAAATAGTTCGTGTTATAATTTCAGTGTATTTATTATACATATTCATTTTCAGTGTAGCCGGCACGACCAAAGGGAATTACTGACATGGCACCCAGTTCACCAAGAGTTTATCAAAATAAATAAATAAGGTTTGATTTTAAATTACCGTAAAAATTATTTTTAAGTAATATGTAATATTTCTTTTATAATTGTATCTATAGAATTAATATAAATATGTACACACTGAAATGGAAGAAATGCACGGTGTTGCAATTGCCACGCAATATTTTTAACTATCATGAGGGGGTTATTCGATATGTGAAAGGACAGAAAAACATTTTTCAAACAAAAAAAAAATTTTTTCTATGCGTGCAACAACATGTATATAGTATAAGTAATAATAAATACATTTATTTATTTTCGGGCACTTTATATCCTGTAAATTTAAATTTCAAATTCGTGTAAAGTAAGTTCAAATGTATGCCTCCAAGCACTGGCGGCTGGTTCTAAAGTGCGCTCGTGCGCCGCACTACCATACCACGAGAAGTCTTCACTTCACTCAAAATAAATAATATCTTACAACATACCTACATTTAAACCATAAAGATCGTACTCCAAATAAATACGAATGTGAATTCGACCTTATTTTATAGATCACAAGGTACTTTTTTGCATTTAAACGCGCGCCCCGTGCGGAATCGAGTAACGCACGCGGGTCTCCCATTCTGAATGTATGGGGATCGGCAAAACACCGCTGGCGCGTGAGACAAAAGATACTTCATAGAAACAGTATGGGCCAAAATGGAGTTCTGCGTGCGGCGCACGAGCGCCAAACAAGGACGCTATATCGTGAATAGCCGCGCGTGCGACACGTCGCGAGCGATTCGTTTTGCACGAATCCGTCTGCCTGGTGTCAGCGCGCTGTCATGTGATGTCACATACCCGTTAGCGCGCGAATATTTAAAATGGGATATGATTAGGTTTTGTGCTTTCTGTCACGTGATACTGTGAATTAAGTGGTGCCGATATTTGCCTAAGCGTTGGTTAAAGGTAAGGCTTTACAATCAGGTGATCCCGGGTTCAATTCCTACTTTTGAAATCTCTTTGTTTTCAAATGCTTTTATTTTTATATATTTTTTTGAAGTATTTTTTGGACATTACTACTGTTTTCTTTTTGAAAACTGCAGTAGTGTTGTGGTCTATGGGTGTGTTCATAAAGGTTCTAAAACATATCACACACGCTGAATCCCGACCATCGGGGTAAGCAGAGTAATCGGTGTTGTGCTGCAAGAACTCTGGTAAATTACAGCACAACACCGACCACCACGTTTCGCAAATTATTCGAACAAGATTCAATCGATCAAGCAGCAAGTAAGGCACGCACCTGCTGCATGACTCGGTGGAAGTACCGTGCCAAGGTGAGAGGTGGCGAGCCTGTCGCCCTTTAGCACGGCATCTTGTTCTTATCCCTTAGTCGCCTTTTACGACATGCACGGGGAGAGATGCAGTGAGGCTATTCTTTTTAAGTACCGGCCCCACACGGTACTAAAAATGAGTTAAAAAACTTGTTTGGATTTTTTTTTCTGTTTTTTTGCAACTCATTGAGTGGCTTGAGAATATTCATACTAGGTAGGTGCGTTCATAATAAAACACAGGCGTTTAAAAAATTCGGAAGTCCCGATAACATGACGGGAATGTGTTGGGAAATTTGGTATTTAAGTACCTAAGTAGGTACTTAGCGCACTACCGGTCACTGAAGTCACCAGCCGCCACTGCCTCCAAGTAAACTCATGAAAGTAAGGTATGCAATAATATCGACCTGCACTTTGACCAGGCACATCCCTATTAACTGTCGCCATGTGCGAAGCGGCGGCAGCGGGGTAGCGGGACGGGGAATCGCAACCGCGCCTCTTGTTCTTCCTTCACCCCCGCAACGAATAATTTTAAATCGCTCCAAAATATTAGAAATTTGCTTCTTTATCTTTATTTCAGTTTCGTATGTTTCCGAGAGTCGTTTTTGCAACTTTCCACTGCACATTTGAACATTTTAACAGATGATAATTGTACAATAACACTCCGTAAACTGCGACTAACGATCACCGCTCGAACTCGGTCGTGACTGTTCGCACTTGAGAATGCATCTCAACGACGTTCTGATCTGACCCGTGCCTACTGTTCACACCCGCGTTATAGCACTCTGTAGTATTTTTACTCTGAGGTCGGATGACAAAACATCTAGTCCAGTAAACCCGCGCCGCGTCTCCTGCGAATGTTTTTTTCGAAACAATACACAGAAACATCGAAACATTGGGGCGTGGCGTGGTCATACACATTCGTATAAAAACCATAGAGTAATAATGTTTTATGTTTTTTTGGTATTGTTTAAAAAAAATATGGCCAGGAGACGCGGCTAACACAACAAATGTCTCGTTCCTTTCAAAATAATTTTGTTTTATTAATACCGTGCAGCGCAGCCCCTCTGCCCCCGCGCCGCCGCCGCCGTCACTGGATACTGGCAGTAATAAACGAATTCCCTTTTCGTTTGGTTACCATGCCACCATTAAAAAAAGAAGAAGATTTACATTTGTGACCTCTAATCTTCTCTCTTCTCTTTTATATAGACCGTTCACACTTCACAGTTAATGTTAATTTACCTCTGACATGTGTCACTTTATTTTCCCGATAAGTTGGCCTATACAGACCTACCAAGTTATCTGTGAAGTGGCAGATCAGGAACTAACAGAAGTGTCATTCGGCTGTCATATGTGTCAAAGCGTGTTCAGTTCGAGTTTTCTGTCTCTTTATAGCATTTTATCATGCCGAAAGCTATTCACAGTGATGCTCGGAATATAATCCTAAAAGTAAAATAGTTTTTGAAGAGGATCCTCGACAACAAGCGCCGATAATTCCATTTCATCAGATTTACAAAAGAATATAAACTGTTACAGTTTAGTGTTGTCACTTGTAAACCAAATTTTTCCCACATAACAGATACATTTTAATTTGATGTTTTGTGATTCATTGAATTTTCAGGTGTAAGCAAAGGGCTCATTTCCAAAATTTTTAAGGAAAAGAACGCTGCAGAAGAAACACGTACAAAAGTTACAACAGCTGGTATAATATGGCAGACAAATAAAAATGGTTTTATTCATGTTGATTCATTTGACCGTGGGGTCATCTGAAGAAAAGTTCATAAATTGTACTCGGTGAGAAAAGAAATACCGACCTACGAATGGTTTCTGGATGTACTAGAAAAACAAGGAAAAACACGAAATAACTGCTTGGAGAGCCAGATATTCACAAGAAAAAAAGAAAAAAAAAACCATCTAAAACAATATGCCTGGGGTGTCGCCTATTGATCACGACTATATAATACGTGTACAACTGAAATCACAGCGAAATCAAGTGATCATACTTATTGTAAACCAGGATTTGAATAAACACAATTATTTTTGAGTACATACACATTTTTCACATTGAAATTGTATCCTCTATTTATTTCACTATTTACGAATAAGATATTTGTTTATACCAATATTTGGTTTTTAGTTATTTTTAGCATAATATACTCGCATGCATAGTTTTGATAACAAGTAATAAAATCTATGGAGGAGGTTCAGCAGTAGACGTCTTCTGGCTGATAATTGTAGCAAAATAGCTATTCTAAATAGTCAACCACATATTATGTAAAATATCTTGACTTAGGGCCCGGCCACATCACCACGGCGCGGCGGCGCGGCACCGTCATCGCCCTGGCGCCGCGCCGCGCGCCGTGACAACACCGCAGTAGTAGTAAAGTTCCGGTGCAATCGTGAATGCCGCCGTTTTATTTGATATTACACTCTCGAACCGTTCCTCTATTATGAATATCAATAAATCAGTATCAATATTGTTTGCACAAAGCAACATACGAACTGAACTGTTCGATAATGAAACATCAAATAAAACGGGGACATCCACAACACTGGCAACAATGAAACGATGGCAGCGCACCACTCAGTTCACAGATAACTTGGTCGGTCTGTACGTGCTAAATCGTGAAAAATGTTACCTGATAAATTTAGATTCCCCTAGTAGTGGAAAATAAAATTATATATAATGTGCCTCTTTATTAGGACAAAGATTGGAAAAGCAATGCGAAAATGTGCGCCACATTGAATATAGGTCTTGTGAAACGATCGATGTATGGACGCGGCACTTGACAAGTTTTATAGAATTGAATGACGAGTCTGATACAGAATCTGACAGCAATTTTGATGATTCATGTTCATCAGACAATGACGTATCATGTATTCTACTAGACCTCTTACCCGGGCAACAGCCTTCGCTCAGCGGCGACTCCTGGTCCTGAATATTGGGTTGGCACTGGCTAAGGATTTTTTTTTCATAATTTCATAACTTAGGTATCTACGCGTTAATTTATTTCTACCACAATGAGTTCAAAAACTGAAAGACGATTACGATATAGATAGTTTATAATATTTAGTTTAAATGATTTATTTTGCTCACTTACGATTCATTTGTCTGTAGATAGGTACCTACTGGTTATGTCAAAGCTGTCGAGTTGCAGCCGACAACAGCGACGTCTCCTCTGGCACGACGACGACGAGACAGGCATACAAGCTTGAATTGTTACATTTTATTTGTACATGAAGTGCACTCTTCGTTCCACAGACAAGAAATATTCGATGACTCGATCGTGAAAATCTTCTTTCTTCCTCAATTTTGTTAGCAACTCCTTATCCACAGATATGTAAGAGTGCCTAATTAATTACTGAGTCTCTCTTGTCCTTGAGTGCTCCGTAGATAGCTCGGTAGGAGTTTGCCATTATAATTACCAATAAATCACTTTAAATTTAACAACACTGCACAGGATTCATCCATACAAAGTCCATACCTACATAACGGAATATATGCAGCTATCAACTCGCGAGCCAATGCGCACACACACGCGCACACAACACACCTAGCCTAGCTCGCTAGTCGCATCGCATCGCACTTCGCACAGCACAAGAATACTCGTCGTGTGGACGCAGCGCGCACACACCCACACACGCAACACACACACACACACCTAGCACGCTCGCTAGCTCGCTCTACTCGCTACCGCGTCACTAAATGCACTCCCCGCTGCGCCAACTCGAAAGGCTGATCAGCGGGTCCGCGCGGGACGGGGGGGGACATCGGTCGCTTCCGCCTTGTATGGAATACGATGGCGCTTCAAAATGTAGCCAACCGGCCAATGAATGCCTTGATGTGTCGTCATTCGTCGTCGCCCGCGTTTGACGCGCGCGAAATTTGAAATTATGTAACGGGTACGGGATTGACGTTTTATCTTATTAATCGTGGATTATATGACATAAATAATATAACTCCGAAATTTTTTCACATTTATTTTAGCCTGATACTTCTGTATTAATGGTGTCATTCATTTTATTCGGTTTGGCGGCGCCAACCTCGCCAACTGAGAGGAGTCGCCGCTGCCTTCGCTCCACCGCAGTGGAGTAACCATTACGCGGAGGGACCCTCTTGAGGCTAGTAGCTCGCGAGCGACCGAACGCGGCGGACGCGCCGTCCGCGCGCTCGCTGCCGTCCGTCTGCGGCTCGCATCGCGCCAGTCATTATGCCCGGTTGTGTGTTGCGAATTGCGATATTGCAAAAATCATACCAAAAATATTGGGAAAACTGATGGCATCTCATTTCATAGGTAAGTATCACTTCATTGTGATCTTAATATATAAGGTCTTTCAAAATTAGTTAATAGTACGCTAAGGGGGGGTTCTGCATCATATAGGGAGTAAAACCTATATAAAATTTTTTGGACCTTGGGCTTTTTTTATGTAAAATGTATTGTATGTATGTAAAATATGTGGTTGATTTTTATAGCCTAATCGATTCATTTTCATAACAGTAACAAAAAAGTCTTCATTATCATTTTGATGTAACAATGTATTTTTTTTACCAACTTCCACGAAGTTGGTAAAAAAAATCAAATTCTTTCTATTCCATACTAATAAAACTAAAATTGTGGTTTTCACAATTTCTGAAAGAAAGAGATCTATGTGTTGGAAGACTTTTTTGTTCCTGGCATGAAACTGAAACGATTAAGAAAATAATTTTTTTTTACATTTTACATTATTATAAATTTTTTTTTTTGTAAAAAAAAATCTTTGTTCCTCAAAAGTGATTTATTTACGATACAGAAACCCCCCTTAGCGTACTATTAACTAATTTTGAAAGACCTTATATATAATATCTTGTTTTCCATGTGCTTAGAAATATTTGGTTCAACTGGCCAATTAGGGCTGTCACAACGATACTTCAATTTGAAAATTTTGTACATTTTATGTATTGACCTCGCATTGCAATAACAGAAGCATTATTTAATTAAACAAATAAATTGAACGCGCTCATTAGGGCTGCCACATATGAATGATTAGAAATAGAGTTCTGGGATATCATGTATGAAAGTAAATAAATATGTATTAAACCACGTTAAAATATGAGAGTGAATTGACCGCTAATTAGGGTTGTCGCTATTCTTTTATTTTTTTTTAATTAGTAAGTAATTGAGAAATTTTCAAGAAAACATTTTTTTTACAAGGTTTCCACATCCTTCTAAGGGATCAATACGAGAAATATGGATAAAAATAGTCCAAGATGATACATTGTTTAAGGGAAAGTGAAAATTTAAATTTGTGTAAAGTGAAATTTAAATTATTTTGTTTAAGTACGGAGGAAGAGTTATTTTAGTTGTGTTTGTGTGTGTAGTCCAAAGTATACCTAATGGTTTTTTTAGTTATATATATATATATATATATATATATATTTTTATAAATGCTGCACTCTTTATTTTATGTATGTTTGGTTTGGAGATTTTAAGTTTAGTCCAAGGCCAAGACCTCAGTTATGAATTCTTTATTATTAAGTTTAGTTTTTTAGATATTATTCTAGTTATTAAGTGTAGGTATTATAAGAATACAAAACGGCTTTACTCGCGGTCGAAATATGAGCTGTGTGGCTCGACGTTTCGGGCCAAACGTATGGCCCATCATCATGAGCACTCTGGCCGAAATGTCGAGCCACACAGCTCGTATTTCGATAGTGAGTAAAGGCGTTGTTACTTCTTAAAATGTCAACGGTAATTTAAAAACCAATATAAGTTTAGGTATGTATTTCAAGTTATTATAGTTCTGTATTTTAAGTTTAAATACATAAAAACGTTTTTTTCGATGAAATTCACTATCAGTTTTCTTCTATAATCCTTTAAAACGTCCCACTGCTAGGCACGGACTCTGCTCACTGACATAGGAGGTATTGTTTTTATTGTTGTTGTTTTATTGTTTATTGAGTATTCTTATGGCAGTCATATTGCACTCGAACTTGTCACAATTTGTTATATCCGGTTCGATTACTCGTACATGGTGACCAGTGGAAATCAGAAGCAGTTTACACAAAAATACCTTTCATAGACCAGTGTGCACTAGTTACCTAACTTTATTTTTCTTCACCGGAGCGATCGTACCTATTCGTTATGAAATGCACGTATATCAATCTTTATCAAGGAAATAAATAAGTACATTATTTAGTGCCCGGGATTTGAACCCGCAACTTCTGCATTGAGAAGCGTTACCACTAGACTACGGGCACAATTAACCATAATACCTACTCGTAAAATAATAAATCGAAAAATATATTTTTGGTAGACTAAGTGACAACCCTACGTATTCCAATGCACGTGTTGGCTGACCGGCCGGGGCCGGGCCGCTAGCCGCTAGTCGCTCGCTAGCTAGCCCCTCTCCCGCTCGCTTCCCGCCCCGCGCGGCTCAGCGTTCCGCCACCCCGATACCTTACCTCATACCTCAGTTATTGGCCGTCATTTCTCTGTATTCTTTCTTCGTAGTGCTCACTCTATACATAAAATCTCTTTGTCATCAGATAGTGATTTTTTACAATTAGATATCCGCCTGGATCACTCGTATAAATAAAAAAAAGTACCAGTCGCGCGGACCGGTCGCATTTCAAAATCGCTGAACAGTCGCGAACTGTCAGATTTGCAGCTACGGACCGGTCCGGCGGACCGGTTGCATTTATCGTAATAAGGGTGCAGGGTCAGTGATTCGAAGATCAGTGGCACTTTTCCAGTTTCACCAATGGTGCCATACCGAACACTTGCCTTTGGATTACTGCCCATATTGGAGTAAGGAGAGCACACAGCCGGCCTGCTGTGGCCACCTTACGTCTAGTACGCACTGCTAGTACGGGGGTATCAATCCAATCGGTTACAATTTGAGCCTACCATCTAGTAAGGGACAAGGGAAGGGACCTACAGTTACACACCAGTTCCGAACGTTGTAAAAAGAAACACACATTATTTATTATTTCCTCATGTATTTCTAACATAGTGACTTTATATAACTAATTTTTTTTTTTTCATATTTACATGAGCATTTTTTCTCGTATTATAATAAATTATAATATTATTTTAAAATAGATATTTGTCTCTCTTCCTTATATTATTTTTTTTTTCGTACGCAACATTCTTTCGCATAAAAAGCATAGTCAAAAATAATAAAATAGCTTTTGTTAACTTTTTTATTTTAATTCCTTAAAATTATAATAAAATATAACCACACAACTCGATGGTACGAATGCATTCAAATAATTGTGATATCTATTAAAATAAATAATATAAAAAGAGAAATGATTAGAACAGGAGCATAAATTGTACAAGGATGATTAAAATAACAAAAATAAATAAAGCGTAACTCAGTGCATAGACAGCCGGCCGGCCGGCGCGTCACACACTCCACTGCCGTTCTCAATTCAGTACATAGCAAGTCCCGCTGGCAACACCGATGCAGTTCATCACATGGCCTTTCATACGGGTTATTTCTAATTGTGACTATCACAAGACTAATTTTTAGTTCTGTGTTGTTAGTAAGTGTGTTGTTTAACTTTCAGTCGCCATAAAACAAGCAAAGTTGACCTCATTCACTCGACGCTACAACTGGTCACAATACCAGGAACACAGGAAGAGTCTGCAGTCACGAGTCAAGCTCACAGAAGATAATATTATTACTATGGTTACTCATTTGTTAGCCTCAGTAGCTTAGTGGTGCTATGCATCGGCGTTCGATCGTCGAAGTTAAGCATACCCAGACGCGATCTGACTTTGGATGGGCGACTGTTCAACCGTTTTTAGGTTGGCTGTGGTTGGCATTTCACGTAAAACTATACGACCCTTCCTCTCAATAGGTGGTAGGGTCGTCCGGACTGGTATCACTGCACTAAATTAAAGGTCGGTCAAAACGGCTATGGAAATAGATTGTGTTTACCTTCTAGTGCAGTGTAGCCGGCACGACCAAAGGGAAGCACTGCCATATCACCTAGTCAGCCAAGTGTTATGGGCTGCCAACATAAGAAAAATGCTAAAAGCCAACTAGTGGAAGGTGCTTCACGTTCTGCCGAGTAAAGTTCTACTAGTAGGCACCGAGTGAGGTGGAGCTTCTCCAGTGGCCGCAGGGCCGGGGGCCGTATCACCGTACGAGGCTTCATACAAACGTACTCCACGCCGCCGCGGTTGTGCGTGACCTTTCACCGTCACGTCCGTGCGTGCATAGCGAGAGGATAAAACCCGTTTACGTCGGCCAGTGGACAATCTCGGAATCACCGCACACACCGCCGCGCCGTGTAGGATTATCCGAGGCTAATCAGAAGGCACCAGGGCAGGCATTCTCTAACGTCTTACCGTCAACGTCGGTGACGCTGACTAGTTATGTCTCTGTCTAGTTCATATAATTAGACAGAGACATAACTAGTCAGCGTCACAGACGTTGACGGTAAGACGTTAGAGAATGCCTGCCCAGAGCCTTACTCGCTTGTCACTTGTCAAACAAACATCAAAAGGGATGTCTATTGCGGTGAGGTTATAAAAAGCTTGGACTCTACACGCAGTCTCATGTGATTCGACTCGTGCCGCGCGCTAACCGCACCACTCTATTGCGCTCGCGACAGTTCATAAGCCACATTGTTTTATTCTAGTATTCATTGACTTAATAATTAACACACAAGATAAAAATTGACAATACCTATAGAGTCCTTTGTACAGAGTTTTATTTTGTCGCTACTTCCTCGCTACGGGAGCACAACATCACAGATATTATAGAAAAAATAAACTTTATCTCAATACTCTATCTATACACAACAATGTTCCGTCTAGCTCTACTTATGTACTCACCCGCGCAGAGAGACACTTCTTAATTTAATCATCCTTATGCATTACCATGTCCTCTCTCGACGACCCTTCTCCTCTCGCGAGCTCTAACCGCCGAGGGGAGAGTACACAGGAGTTATTAATAATAATAATATAACACTTTATGCCACCTCATGTGTGGCAAGGGCGGAATTATTGCCTCAGGCAATATACTCCCAGAAGACAACTGATTGGTACACGCCGACAACCAGATACGAACGTCGGACCTCTCGCAATAGAAGCCAACGTCCAGACAGCTCGTCCATCCGTCGCGCTCGTTTCTCCCTAGCTTTAATTTCTAGTACAACGTTTGGCGGCAGCGCGGGTGGCAGAGCGGGGGGAGGCACGACTCACTCGTCCACAGATCCTCACGCACCATCGAGTGCTGTTGACACAATGTTCACTTCGATGGCATGTGCCACCAGTTGGTGGCGACGTACTAGGTTTGCCTAGACAAACTCCTACCTACTCCCTCCTCCGCGGTTCTAACATTGCATGATCCCTAACGTAATATAATTAAGTCGGTCTAAAGTACCAGTATTGTAAAATAAATAAATAAAGACAATGTGAGTGCAGCGAGCGGCGTGGCGGGGCGGCCTCCGCCGGCGCCCCGCCCGCGCTGCCCCGGCGTATCACAAGTCAGAAGTCACCCGCACTGTTCACAATCATTGAACACTTGATATTGCCCATAGTTTGTACGCAGCGTACACCGGAAGCTCGCCGCGGAGTTCGCCTCCGCCGCGACAATAGATACACCTATGTACGGCTAGATGTGAGATCACGCGTAGCGCCCGCCGCGCCGTCTTGATGACCATAAAACAGAATACGTCGACATCTTGGCGCTCTCTCATTGGCTGTCAGATGTCGACGTACGATCGCTGAGTGGCTGCATCGATTTAAGTTGATTGGTAGGAATTGTGGCCACGCCTTGTTCCCATACACAGCTCCCATTCTCTCATCTGTGGACGCAGCGGTGAATCGACGTGCAATTGTTTTCTTCTCGAAGAAGACAGGAATTCAGCGAAGTGGAAATGCACCCGTGTCCTTGGGGGCGGGGTCGGTCGGAGTGGGACGGTGCAGCAAGGCGAGCAGGATGGAAGGTGTGGCGAGGTATGCGGCCCTGGTACATCAGGTGCGGGAGGCGCTGGAGGTGGGGGGCGGCGCTGGGGCGGGCGCGGGGGCGGGCGTAGACACGACCACCACCGGCTTCACCAGCGTGGCCGTGCTGAGGTACTGCGCGCTCACCACCTGTGTCTCCATCATCTGCACAAACACAAACACATTATTAGACAATTCATATTAAGTTTGCTGATCTACTACCAAACTAGCTAGAAAAAATAGATTGAGTTAAGTCAATATACCTATGTAGACTCTATGTCCTAGACAATAGAACTCAACTGTTAATCCCTACATATTATAAGATCCCATGTCTGCCCTTAGTGTGTACGTATGTATGTTCGCTTATATATAACTCAAGAACAGCTCAACCTATTCGCTTGCAGTTTTTGCCCATGCGACATAACTCGCGAGGTTATAGGCTACATAGCATCACACCATTCTTCATACGAGCCCAGCAGTGGGATCGGAAGTGAACACAGAAAAAAATCTACCAATTCGGTTAGTTTGAAACTACTCAACCGATTTATATAGAGTTTTCACCGACTTTTCCACAAAAGCGCGGTAATTGTTAGGAGGGGGGAAAAAGTTTTAAAAAACATAAAACCGACTTCCTAAAAAAAGTAAAACTAAAAAACTATTTAAAATAAAAATATAAAAACCGCCTTCAAAAATATATGAAATAAAAACCTAAAAAAAAAAACGAACCCTAGAGTTGAAGGCGGTGCTAAAAAGGCTACACAAATCACAAAGGATATTATCATCCACTCATGTTTTCTTTCATGCATCATTTTTGCTTGCTTTACAAATCACAAAGGATATTATCATCCGCTCATGTTTTCTTTCATGCATCATTTTTGCTTGCTTTAGCACCGCCTTCAACTCTAGGGTTCGTTTTTTTTTTTAGGTTTTTATTTCATATATTTTTGAAGGCGGTTTTTATATTTTTATTTTAAATAGTTTTTTAGTTTTACTTTTTTTAGGAAGTCGGTTTTATGTTTTTTAAAACTTTTTTTTTATTTCACAGTTTTTTTTAGTAATTTTTTGCTATTAATGTACTCGGCGGAATCGCTCGGCCTTCGGCCTCGCGATTCCGCCTCGCTTTCCAATCCGATCTTGACCCAATTAAAATAGGACCACGTCAGCTTCGATAGCTCAGTGGTGCAGACAGTCAACTGTCGCTATTGAATTTTAAGCAACGCTGGGTGCGGTCAGTGCTTAGATGGGTGACCGCTGACCGTTGGAGGCTGACCAAGGTTCGGATTCCTCGTAAAACTGTAAGTCCCTTCCCTCGTAATCTTACTTGGTGGTAGGGTTTAACCTTCCCGGGTTGGTACCACCGCACTGAATTAAACGTCGGTCGAAACGGCTATGTAAATAGTTTGTGTTTTCCGACCAGTTCAGTGTAGTCAGCACGATCAAAGGGGGAAGCACTGACATGGCACTGGTGTTATGGGCTGACATCACGGACGTTGTAGGTGATGTTGCAGAACTTAGTAGAATGGACAGACATAAACGTGTTACGGAAGCCTACTTTTATTATAAAATAACCGTCGGAGGACCTTGGTTGAAAATTGTAAAATTTAGTAGAACGGATAGACATGCATATGTTACGGAACCCTACATTCATTTTGCAGAACTTAGTAGAATGGACAGACATAAACGTGTTACGGAACCCTACTTAACAGTTGCACTCCGGGAGTGCCGGCAGATCCCGTGCCACTCTAACTTAACCCTTAACGCAATGACTTAAGGTTTCATTTTAAAAATGACGCTGACGCGATGTCGCGAGTTATACATTTTTACCCACCTAAAGAAGTGCCAAGAGCCGCTAAAGAAGTTTTCACTTCAAAAACCTCAGGGTTATCCCCTTTCAAATAAAAAAAAAAAGAATTTTCAAAATCGGCCCACAATTGACGGAGTAATCGCGTAACAAACATCCAAAAAAAAAGAAAACATACCGTCGAATTGAGAATCTTTTAGGTCTAAAGTAAATTTCTCGTGAAGACAAATGCAACGAGCCCAAACACGATGGGTTTATCATGTGTAGTTTAGGAGTTCCTATGGCCACCTTCTGTCTCCATCATCAAACCAGCTCGATGGTACTCGGTACAGTAGGTACTGGCCAGGTACCATAATAAATTAAGCGCCGGTCGGAAAAGATAAAAAATTTCAAATTTAGAATATTCATGAAACAAGGGTCCGAATATGTATCACTAGTATATCGATTCATGTATTTCAACAGGACAGAGAAAATTTCAAAATATTAGGTATTTAATACTTTTTAGTTTTTTTTTTTTTGTTTTTTGGAAATCGGTTTAATATTTTTTAAAACAGTTTTTATTTCATTCTTTTTAGTAATATTACATAAAAAAGAATAATCGAAATCGAATAATCGAAATCGATTGAAGTGGTACAGAATTATTCGCCATATGTGTCAGACTGCAAATTGCTGAATAAGTCCACATCACAAATGTTTTGCTGAAGGTAACCATACACCATACTAATTTATCAAACTGAAAAAATTGCCGAAAACGACCACATCACAAGTTTTGCTGAAGGTAACCACACACCATAGTATTATGCTGATTTTTCGAAAACCACTGAACCAATTTCGATAAAATTGAAATGGGACCACCTCGGAAGTATGACCTAACTAACAAAAAAAGAATTTTCTAAATCGGCCCTCAATTGACGGAGAAATCGTGTTACAAACATACAAAAAAATAAAAATAAAAAAAATAAAAAAAAAAATAATAAAAAAAAAAAAACATACAGACGAATTGAGAACCTCCTCCTTTTTTGGAAGTCGGTTAAAAAACTCACGAATGGGGCAGCCACCACTAGCCATTCTAGCTAATTTTGCCCTTCAGGCGAACAGCAAATAGGCGAAAACAACTTAATCACCGTGTCGATCGATGTGCAAAGTAGACATGATATATAAATAGTTACCTTGTGAGTGAAGGAGTGTGTGTGCAAGAGATGTGCCTGCGCTTGCGACACTACGAGCGGAGCCAGCCCGCTCATCACCACGCCTCCGCCACCGCCAGCGCCATTGCTCTCTGCACACCATTCACACTTTCAATTTCGCCAAAAACAGCGCAACAATGTTATCAATATTTCATTGACACAAAATACTAATTGTAATGGTGTAAGTACAGAAATAAATAAAATAATTGTTTTTTTCTCAATTTTCCATCTCTGCCGTCAGCTTCTTAGCCTTCATCAGATTGTTACTTGATAAAGGTTATAATTTAAACGGTTGGTAAAACATTGGTCACTTTGGTCCAGCAGAAAAATGTATTCTGTCGGCAAATATAGCAAGTATGCTGGTATGCTGAAAGCAAAATATCCCGTTCAATGCCTTCTTGCTGGAAGAGAGCTTCGGTCCAGCCGGTCCCCAAGAAGGGGGACCCAGCGTACCCATAGAACTATCGCTCTATTGCGATAACCTCACTCTTGAAGAAGGTTATGGAGCGTATTGTCAACTCAGCGCTCCTGACGTACCTAGAAAACTCTAAACTCCTCGACGATAAGCAATACGGCTTCCGCAAACAAAGGTGGACTGGAGATCTTCTAGCGTACGTCACGCATTTGTGGGCTGAAAGACTCGATGGTTTTGGGGAATCGCTGGCGGTCGCTTTGGATATATCCAAAGCATTCGATCGCGTCTGGCACCGGGGACTCCTAAGCAAGCTTCCGGCCTACGGTGTCCCTACAAAACTATGCACTTGGATCTCCAGCTTTTTGAGCGATCGGTTGATCTTTGTCACCCTTGATGGTGCATGCTCTGCCGATTACTCAATCAATGCTGGTGTTCCACAAGGATCCATGCTGTTGCCTACGCTGTTTCTATTATTTATTAACGACATGCTCTCGCTCGGCGAAATACATTGCTACGCGGACGACAGCACGGTGCACGAAGGGTTCATCAAAGACTGGAAGGGTAGAGAGGCCTCAGCAGCAAACGCGAGACGCGAAACTGTTGCTCGGGTTGACCTGGTTCTCGATAAAGTATCCTCTTGGACGAAGGAGAACTTGGTCAACTTCAACGTAGATAAGACGCAAGCTTGTGCCTTCTCTACTAAGGCTGATCCGTTTCCACTCCAAGCAACTTTCCAGGGCAGCCAAGTCCCCAATGATGGTAGTCTGGGCGTCCTGGGTATGGAGGTGTCCAGGGACGTTGGATTTCGATCGTTCATAGAATCCAAGGCGAAACTAGCATCTCGAAAATTAGGGATACTCGATGCCGGCGATTTAATTAGGCGAATTATTTAGGCGAAGAACCTAGGCCTGCCAAGATCGACGCTAAGCTCATATATGGAGAGAGCTTCGAAAACGTCACTGGAGGAATCCTACAGAATATGGATAGGTAGAGAGTAGTAGAGAGGGTCGAGAGTGTGACTGGTCATTCTCCGCGTCCTAGTCATCGCAAATGTTTCACGCCTGTCCAACTGCTTACACTCTATAAAGCACAAGTAAGACCGGTGATGGAATATTGCAGTCATCTATGGGAGGGTTCCCCTGAGTACCTTCTTTCAGCCTTGGATTCTATTCAACGACGAGCCATTCGCCTCATTGGCGACTCTGTACTCACAAAGGACCTTCAACCGCTAAAGCACAGACGTATCGTTGGGTCATTGAGCCTGTTTTATCGGTACTGCTATGGCCGCTGCTCTGACGAAATTGCTTCCCTTATCCCTCCTCCTCCTGTTCACCTTCGCCAAACCCGCCATACTCTCGCGGAACACCCCTTTGTAGTGGACAGACGAGTACTTCGAACTGCACGATTCTCTAAATCGTTCTTGTGCCGCACTGCAAAGGTGTGGAACGGGCTTCCGGGAAATATCTTTCCCCACTCTTATAATCCACGGATCTTCAAATCGCGGGTAAATAGCCTTTCCCCAGCGACATTAGTCCACCTCCAAGCCAGACTGGCACCTCCTCGGGGGTGATATTGGCTGCGCCTGAGGCTTCGACCTCAGACACAGCCAGCTAGTTCGGAAACAATAAAAAAAATATATATATATCAAAATTGACTAACAATAATAATTGAGGGCGAACAAAACTGGACGATTTTGGTTTAATATTTTGTTTTTTTTGTGAAATTTTTGATGGAGCACCTTCCTTCTACCCTTAGTTTGCTTTCAAAAATGGGTGATTTATCTTTTTAAGCCTAAAGCCTGTGTTTTGACCAAAACTGTATGATTTCTACCTTTATTTCTTTTTCTTTGGTTCAGTTCAGCTAATATGGCAATCTGTTTCAAAAACAATAAGCCACTTCTTTGTTTGATTTAGGTAAATCTGTACATGTTACATTTTATTTTGGGAGTTCCTACTGTTGAAAGGTTCCGACGGAATACTTACTGAATATTAACTTGTTGAAAATCAGATTTTTTATTTATTTATGTTATAGAGTATTTATTAAACAACCAAAAAATGAAGATACAATAAAAATTAAACTAATTATCTAAGCTAAACTAATATAAAATATAACTAAGTTAAAAACTAAAATTAACCTAAAATTAAAACTAACCTAAAAAATATAAAATATTTCGTCCAGCCCGTCCAAATAATGTTTAATTATTCATTGTTTGATTAATTTCTTAACTATTTCACCTGTAATACTTTAAATCAATACAATAGAAACAAAAAAGAATACAAAAATTCTTAACCGGTCATGTTTCGCCTGGACGAAATCACCCCAGAGGTGCGGCCTACATTCGGCATCAAAATATACTCTATGTTAGGGATAAGGCACTTCACTTTGGCACCAGCCTCGAGCAAAAAACTAACGGATTTCTTAGTTGACTTCGAGACTTGGTGACAGACGCCATTTTCGCCCGCGAACTTGGCGCACCGGTGCCTCAATAAGATTTTTCAATGATTTTTGGTGTTTTTAGTCAGTAGTTTGTTGAGTTTTTGTATAAATTCGAAAGAAAGAAAATTATTTCCATTGTGAAATTCGCAGAGCACTCAAAAGTATGATCAACAAAAACCGAAGCAGTGAACACACTGAGTGACAGATCGCGCTCTAATTCCGCGCGGTAATTCTGTACAGTGCTACCAACATCTGTAAAAATTGTGGCGATGATAGCTTCAACGCGTTCTATTTTAAAATTACAAATTCCGCATACTTTTTACACAGAGCAGTATACCTACATAGCGTACATTTCAAAATATAGATTTTGACCTAGGCATGTTTTGTTTTAACCAGAAACATTTGCCTAGCCGGAGACAGCTTGTGTGTGAAAACAAATGTTTTTGTTTCATGTTTTTTGTGCAATGTTTCAAAAAAAGCGAGACACGTCTTAAGGTGAACAATGTCGTCCTTTGTTTTGAGTAGTTTGAAGTAGGATTCCCATGTTGTTAAAGGAGAGTTTTATACTTCTTCGTAACCACGTAGCGCCACAGATTAAGCTTAGAATATAGTTTGTTAAGGTTGAATTATTTCAACATTTCATGAGCTGGTAGATCCCCATACTTCTAGGGCGTACGTCCACACTGGCTTCAGGATTGTTTTGTAAACCAGGTGCTTATTTGTGAGAGTTTAACCTAAGCCAATCATGGTTGCTGTTCTACTCATTGGGACAGAGTACGGTCTATGGATAGTATCATTGATGTACCTAACTGGAATCACACGAAGTATTAGAGGAAAAAAGAGTGAACGTACCGGTAGGTGTGGAGGCCGGCAGCCCGTTCTCGACGGGCAGACGCGCCCCTTCACGCCCGCCTCCACCCACACCACCTGTCAACAACACACACATAAAGTACAGCTGAACACATCCAAGACTATCATCAGGATAGGCTGTGCAGGCAAACATTTTCAGGTAATGTAAATAGGAATAAAGAACTGCATAAAACCGACTTCCTAAAAAAAGTAAAACTAAAAAACTATTTAAAATAAAAATATAAAAACCGCCTTCAAAAATATATGAAATAAAAACCTAAAAAAAAAAACGAACCCTAGAGTTGAAGGCGGTGCTAAAAAGGCTACACAAATCACAAAGGATATTATCATCCGCTCATGTTTTCTTTCATGCATCATTTTGCTTGCTTTAGCACCGCCTTCAACTCTAGGGTTCGTTTTTTTTTTTAGGTTTTTATTTCATATATTTTTGAAGGCGGTTTTTATATTTTTATTTTAAATAGTTTTTTAGTTTTACTTTTTTTAGGAAGTCGGTTTTATGTTTTTTAAAACTTTTTTTTTATTTCACAGTTTTTTTTAGTAATTTTTTGCTATTAATGTACTCGGCGGAATCGCTCGGCCTTCGGCCTCGCGATTCCGCCTCGCTTTCCAATCCGATCTTGACCCAATTAAAATAGGACCACGTCAGCTTCGATAGCTCAGTGGTGCAGACAGTCAACTGTCGCTATTGAATTTTAAGCAACGCTGGGTGCGGTCAGTGCTTAGATGGGTGACCGCTGACCGTTGGAGGCTGACCAAGGTTCGGATTCCTCGTAAAACTGTAAGTCCCTTCCCTCGTAATTTTACTTGGTGGTAGGGTTTAACCTTCCCGGGTTGGTACCACCGCACTGAATTAAACGTCGGTCGAAACGGCTATGTAAATAGTTTGTGTTTTCCGACCAGTTCAGTGTAGTCAGCACGATCAAAGGGGGAAGCACTGACATGGCACTGGTGTTATGGGCTGACATCACGGACGTTGTAGGTGATGTTGCAGAACTTAGTAGAATGGACAGACATAAACGTGTTACGGAAGCCTACTTTTATTATAAAATAACCGTCGGAGGACCTTGGTTGAAAATTGTAAAATTTAGTAGAACGGATAGACATGCATATGTTACGGAACCCTACATTCATTTTGCAGAACTTAGTAGAATGGACAGACATAAACGTGTTACGGAACCCTACTTAACAGTTGCACTCCGGGAGTGCCGGCAGATCCCGTGCCACTCTAACTTAACCCTTAACGCAATGACTTAAGGTTTCATTTTAAAAATGACGCTGACGCGATGTCGCGAGTTATACATTTTTACCCACCTAAAAAAGTGCCAAGAGCCGCTAAAGAAGTTTTCACTTCAAAAACCTCAGGGTTATCCCCTTTCAAATAAAAAAAAAAAGAATTTTCAAAATCGGCCCACAATTGACGGAGTAATCGCGTAACAAACATCCAAAAAAAGAAAACATACCGTCGAATTGAGAATCTTTTAGGTCTAAAGTAAATTTCTCGTGAAGACAAATGCAACGAGCCCAAACACGATGGGTTTATCATGTGTAGTTTAGGAGTTCCTATGGCCACCTTCTGTCTCCATCATCAAACCAGCTCGATGGTACTCGGTACAGTAGGTACTGGCCAGGTACCATAATAAATTAAGCGCCGGTCGGAAAAGATAAAAAAATTTCAAATTTAGAATATTCATGAAACAAGGGTCCGAATATGTATCACTAGTATATCGATTCATGTATTTCAACAGGACAGAGAAAATTTCAAAATATTAGGTATTTAATACTTTTTAGTTTTTTTTTTTTTTGTTTTTTGGAAATCGGTTTAATATTTTTTAAAACAGTTTTTATTTCATTCTTTTTAGTAATATTACATAAAAAAGAATAATCGAAATCGAATAATCGAAATCGATTGAAGTGGTACAGAATTATTCGCCATATGTGTCAGACTGCAAATTGCTGAATAAGTCCACATCACAAATGTTTTGCTGAAGGTAACCACACACCATACTAATTTATCAAACTGAAAATTGCCGAAAACGACCACATCACAAGTTTTGCTGAAGGTAACCACACACCATAGTATTATGCTGATTTTTCGAAAACCACTGAACCAATTTCGATAAAATAGAAATGGGACCACCTCGGAAGTATGACCTAACTAACAAAAAAAGAATTTTCTAAATCGGCCCTCAATTGACGGAGAAATCGTGTTACAAACATACAAAAAAAAAAAAATAAAAAAAAAAATAAAAAAAAAAAACATACAGACGAATTGAGAACCTCCTCCTTTTTTGGAAGTCGGTTAAAAAGAGGCAGAATTACGATTAGCTTTAGGTATAAATCTCTCATGTGAGCAGTCTCATGTTGAAAACACATGTGATGCCCATCATTTTGGTGAAGCAAAACATGGTAAAAATATTGTTATGATTGACTCTACGAAATTACATTCTAAAATAAGTCTGTACTGCTTATAACAAATATATGCAGAAGGACTGCGGTGAAGTGCACTTCAGGACTACAGGAGCACAGGAGGAAGTAAGGGATGTACCATTAGGCGTGAGGTGTTGGGCAGTGTGCAGCACGCGGAGAGCGCCAGTCGGCCCCGACACCAGCTGCAGCGCCGCCCCACCCACCACCAGCCCGCTCCGCACCACCTGCCATCACCGCCACGCATATCAGCTTTCAGTCACAATGTGCTTCGCGGTAAACTGGACCTTATATTGTATATAAGAACTATATATATATATATATATACTATATGTATATAAGACTATCATATGTATATAATATACAGTTCGATTTTGTATCACCCATAACGACATACATAATTCATTTACCTACACTATAATCATACCGACCGACACACACCAGGAGAATAGAACTTATGAAGCCTAGGTACCCAGCTGTGGGCTAAAGGCGGGTTCGGGGTTGCCACTCTCACTCATTCACTGAAGACAAATTTGAGAGCAGAAATGGCATTTCAAGATCACGCATTTAGTTACGATTTAGACAGGTGCCTAGTACAGTGTCCAATATGGATATCTTTAACGTTAACACTGGCAGTAATTGAGCCTCATTAGCTAAAAAGAGGTCAGTTGCCACTATGGCTAAAGGACTGCCTTGACCAACCCGCGGTCTTGGTCTAAGAAAAGATAAGATAAGTACTTTTATTATTTCCATGCATGTAAGCTATTATATAGCATATAGACCTGATATACTCATATTCTCAAAAGCGACAAAGCATGTAGTACTTGTTGAACTTACAGTTCCATGGTAAAGTACTAACATACTGAAGGACCACAACTTCAAGGTAACCAACTACTGCAAGTACTGCAACCTAGTGGACAGGATTGTGAGAAACGGATTCAAGACTGATCTCTTCGCTGTGGAAGTCGGAGCAAGAGGGCTACCAGCGATGTTATACAGTCTCTTCAAGAACCTAGGCCTGCCAAGATCGACGCTAAGCTCATAAGGAGAGAGCTTCGAAAACGTCACTGGAAGCATCCTACAGAATATGGATAGGTAGAGAGAGGGGGGTCGAGAGTGTGACTGGTCATTCTATGCGTCTTAGTCATCGCAAATGTTTCACGCCGCGGCCGGTCCAACTGCTTACACTCTATAAAGCACAGACCTGTGATGGAATATTGCAGTCATCTATGGGAGGGTTCCCCTGAGTACCTTCTTTCAGCCTTGGATTCTATTCAGTGACGAGCCATTCGCCTCATTGGTGACTCTGTACTCACAAAGGACCTTCAACTTCTAAAGCACAGACGTATCGTTGGGTCATTAAGCGCGTCTTGCACCAACACGAGTTTAGAGTTAAATAGCTAGTTATGGATTTAAACGCGGTTCAAACGCGGTTCCCACATACAACGGGTGCTAGTTTAACGAGTTAAACTGGTTTATAGTTAAATTCGTGTTGGTGCAAGTGGGCCTAAGCCTGTTTTATCGGTACTACTATGGCCGCTGCTCTGACGAACTTGCTTCCCTTATCCCTCCTCCTGTTCGCCTTCGCCAAACCCGCCATACTCTCGCGGAACACCCCTTTGTAGTGGACAGAAGAGTTCTTCGAACTGCACGATTCTCTAAATCGTTCTTGTGCCGCACTGCAAAGGTGTGCAATGGGCTTCCGGGGAATATCTTTCACCACTCCTACAATCCACGGATCATCATATCGCGGGTTAATAGCCTTTCCCCAGCGACATTAGTCCACCTCCAAGCCGAACTGGCACCTTCTCGGGGGTGAAATTAGCTGCGCCTGAGACTTCGACCTCGGGCAGAGCCACCCAGTTCGGAAGCAATAAAAAAAAAAATCGCAGACTAGCTGACGATGGCTTGATGCGAGCCGAAACATAATGCTAGTCCCAACCTCGATTCGACACCCTCCTCTACTGCCAATGGGCCAGGATATATTCGGTGAAGCCATCACAAGCTCAGTTCTACACCTTCCTTCAAGTTCAAAATTATGATGGTATCTTACATAAAATATCGTTTTCTTAATGTTATTAAATTTTTAAAAAATTGCGATTACAGAACTAGTCCCAGAGCTCAATTCCATACGTCCAAACTGGTTTGAGAATGGCTCTGTACACTAGAAGCTTATTTTCCAGTGACTGCTAAGTTTCTCCCAATTAGTCACAGCATGTTCCTAAATGTCATGTTGACATCATTGCGCTTTGTCTTGATGTGCTCCTTCCAAGTAAGTGTGAGGTCAAGGTGGAAGCCAAAGTATGTGAGGACGTTTGATTGTATGTGTCCTCCATTCGAGCACCCGTGTATCCCAATGGTTGTCGGGTCTGCGACAGATGTGTCCAGCCCACTGCCACTTCAGCTTGCTAATTTTCTAAGCAAAGTCGACTACCTTGGTTCTTTGTCGTATTTCGCCATTATGTACGTGGGGCACACTAAAAGTTTCCGGAATTAATAAGAATAAAATACTATTATAGGTCAAAAATGAATTTATTGTTTCTCAAAATATTCTCCCTTTGCGTAAATGCACTTTTTCATACGATTAAACCAATTTTGAAAACTTTTGTGCCACTCCTCCGTGGTGACCTCAGAAACGTGTTTTTCATATTCTTCGACAGCCTCTTCTGGTGATGAAAATCGTTGACCGCGTAATTGGTTCTTAATTTTTGGGAACAGAAAAAAGTCACAAGGTGCCGTCACCTGTTACTATGTCCCACACCAAATTTGAAGCGCCTTTGTTGAATCTGGTAAGCATGGCATTGCACCAAGTGACGCGGTGCGTTTTTTGAGCCTCGGTCAAATTGTGTGGGATCCACCGCGAGCACAGCTTTATCACACCCAAATGTTTGTGTAGGATTGATTGTATTTGACTCATGCCTATGTCTAAGGATGCCCGAATCTCATGGTAGGTCACATGCCTGTCTGTTTCGATCATACGGCGCACAGCATCGATGTTTTTGTTGTTCACAGCGGTGGACGGGCGACCATCGCGAGATTCGTCACTGAGATTGACACGACCGCGCTTGAATTCTGCAAACCAGCAATAAATAGTCGTCTTGCATGGTGCTTCATCGCCAAAAGCAGATTGAAGCCGAGCGAGGCTCTGATGAGCTGTCAAATTACACTTAAAATCGTAGAAAATCATACTACGAAAATTTTCCCGGGTTAAATCCATGTTAATGTAGACACGCAATTTTTAAAATGGCGCCACAATGTAAAAACAATTGACAGTCAGATGAAACAAACTGCATTCTACAGCCAAAGAGTTCCATTTTCAAATGTTGTAATTACTTTTTAAATATTGTTTATGTAAGTGGCCAATTCCGGAAACTTTTAGTGTGCCCTATGTATTTTATTGATCAAAGAAACGCCAAGAATCGCTCTTTCCATAGCTCGCTAAGCGACATTAAAGTGGACCAGGCACATTTTCAGCTCCGTACGTCATCTCTGGCAGACAGAACGCACTGATTAAAGAAAAAAAGTCTTTAGGCAAGATCTTTCAAAATTTTTATTGTCGCATTGAGAATGACCATAAACAAAAAAATTATGAATTAACTATTTTGGTCACCTGGGAGAGAGGTAGATGCAGATGTGCAGGATGGACTAGAGCGGTGCCCAGAGCAGGGCTCAGTCCGTTCTCACCCGGTTGCCCGTTCTGGAACAAAATTGACATAGCTTGTCAATGGCTGAACATTTCCTAGTAACACAGGTAGTGAGGTATACTAATTACGCCGCACTTCTGTTGGATTGGAATTATGCCGTCAGTGCTGGATAGAAAACATGACCTAATGACCGACTCTTGTGCGGTGATACTAATCTGGATTTGGTTTACCCTACCGTAGTAAGGTGAGGGAAGGATCCTACAGCTTTGCATGGAATTCAAACCATGAAGCAACTTGAGACGGAAACGCATTTTACTTATTAAATTCGGATTGAGGAAAATGTACAACTACTACCTCCCAAAGCTTGCATCACATAGGCCGCTCAAAAACTGGCACGAAAATCTTGCAAAAAATACAATCTGCAAAATCCACCATGGACCAGGGCAACAGAGAGCGAAGGAGACCTGAGCGGTGGAGGAGTGCGGCGCATGCTCCGCGGCTGCGGCCAGGGTGGTGAGTGTGAGAGTGTTGTGTCGCGCGCCATATGATGCTCGCACCATGCCCTGGAACAACAGCCACACTCAAACTGAAACTACATAAATTATTTTTATTTATGTCACCCTGATAACTTTTTCAGAATAGTTCAACATGTATATTATGGTATGGATGATTGGGATTGTAACATATCTCATCTGTGTATTGTCAGCCTCGGTAGTTCGGTCGTGCTACGCATCGGCGTTCGATCCTCGAAGTTAAACACACACGGGCGCGCTCGGACTTTGGATGGGTGAATGCCTGATTGAGGATGGCCTTGGTCCGGGTTCACGTAAAACTGTAGGTCCCTTCTCTTACTACTACTAGTAACTAGGTGGTAGGGTTAGACCCATTCAGACTGGTATAAACGCTAGCTGGAAACGGCTATAACATAGTTGGAGTTTTCCATCCAGTTAGGTGTAGCCAGGACTACCAAAGGGCGAATCACTACCACGGCGCCTAGTTCACCAAGGTATGGCTGACGTCGCGCCACCATCAACTTGCATCCCTTATTCCTTGCCATGTAACCAGCAGCAACTCGTCGTAGAGAAACTGAACACGCTTTAGTTGTCGACATTGGGCTTTTGAGGACCCATCGTTTCTCAATATCGTATACTCTGTCGCAGTGCTAGCGTGTGGAATTGTTTACCAACGAGTGTGTTTGCCAATACTTTCAACCTGGGAGTTTACAAACGTCCTTTTAACAGCTGAACCTTTCAACAGTAGGAACCCCCAAGATAACATTTGCAGATTTACTTAAAACCAAACAAAGAAGTGGCTTATTGTTTTTGGAACAGATTACCAGTTAGCTGAACTTAAAAACAGAAGAAAAAAAAAACAAGCTGGACTGCTTCTCTAGTCTGCAAATCTGCCGGTACGGTCTCTCTTTGAGCGTGGTTTTGCGAAGTGATGTGAATTTAGATGTTTCGGATACCTCTGGTCCTTTGGCACAGCTACCTATACTGGTTTTCATAGAAAAATAAAACGTTAGATTCCACAAAAAATCTTTCGCACGTCATGATATCACCATTCTATTCAGGATTACTTACATGATGATAAGAGAAATAGCAGGAATATCCACCAAACAAGCCGGCGACCATGATAGAAGCGAATGACCAGGCCAACAGAATCTAGAAGAAGTAAAGGGTTACCTGTGATGATGAGGGGTTGATTTGCAAGGGCAGGCTGTGCGTATGCACCTCGGAGCTGGTGATGATGGAGTGAGTGGAGCCCGCGCCCCCGCCAGCCGGCGTTGACGTAATCTGTCAACGCACACAAACATACATACATACGGTCATGCTGTATCCTAACATACAATCGGGGTAAACAGAGAAATCATAGCAGTGCTGCAAGAAAACGAAAAACATCAAATAATTAAAAATCATCTTCTAAGGGAGACGGATCTAAATATAGAAACTACCGAGAAGGAGGACAGTTCGTGACCCTGATTAATTACAATACTCTTTAACTGCGGTAACTGAACCTTGTCCCGAAGCATGGACGTATATAAGGAGGATGACATCTAAACGTGACAATCTTTGGGCCAACACCAGAGACTGCAGGCAATCTCGGGAAGGCATTCCCAAACTGGACCTGCAACTCAGGAAGCGCCTGCTGAAGTTCTACAGGGGTCAACTCCGTATGGCGGTAGGACTTCTTACGGGTCACTGCCCACTCAACAGGCACTTGTTTATAATAGGTGTCACCGACAGCCCCCTACGCAGAGGTTGCATGGCGGAGGACGAAACAGCCACCCACGTGTTCCTGGAGTGCCCGGTGGTGGCAGAAGAACGACTGCAGTTTCTTGGGAACGTGGGAACTGCCCATGGAGTGTGGAAGTGACCGAAAAGAGTGCTCCACTTCATGAAAGAGCTCGGGCGGCTGGAGTAGCACTACCCGAGCGCCAACGTACAATGGACCGTCTTGAGGTCTCAGTGCGGAGAATGGCCCACCCGCCTTCTCAAGAGGCTGGGCAGCAAACAACAAACAACAACAACAAGGAGGATGGGGGGTTAGGAGTTCAAATCATCACTACTATCACGAAATCATTTATAGAAGAAAGAAAGAAAGAAACCTAGAACATGCACGGACAGAGCATTGATTGGTTCGTATTTGATATTGTCAATTTGTGTTGGTTGGTTGAGGTTCATTTCAGTATAGTATTTTTTATTTTTGACGCCAAAGGTGGCCACCTTTAGCGTTTTGAACAAGCACAGTATTGTATAAATAAAGCAGTCTTCGGTTTACATTTCGTGATAGTATTTTTGCAAACCTTTTTTAAGTGACCACTTAACAAAGGTTAAGGAGAATTTGTTACCCTAAATGGAAAGAGTACTTTGACGGAAGCTCAGCAGAGAAGAGAAGGGCATTTGGTACAGAACATACAAGCGGAACAACTTCGACACAACATTGTAGAATTGGTGAACTGGTGAAGCCCCGATTGACTACAGTTTTCCAAGCATATCAAATCCTCGGAGGCTAGAGATGGTTTGGATAATTGTTTAATAGGTACTATGGCGCTGGCTTAGTCGCAAGGCGGCTAGAATCATATTCAAATAAAGAATAAAAAAAAAAAAATTTTTTTGTATTGTTTTCGTGGGCGCCTCAGGGCCTCAGGCGCCAAGAATAACCACATCATGTTTGTTGCTTGAGGTTCATTACTTCTTTTTGACGTGATAACGTCTTATAAATTGATGAACACGGGCAGCACGTACGAAAGCGTGTCACGTTGATAGTCACGTTGATATTCACGTTCATATTCAAAGTTACCATGGAAACGTCCTCGGCCCAAGCGGCAGTGTTGTCAAACGTACGGTAATTGCCGTATCGTACGGTAATCGAGGCTAGAAATCGACAAATGTACGATTGTACAATTCTTATAGCTGTGTTTCTTTATGATGTTATCACGTAAAACTATCGTCCGTAAACCGACTTTACAGACAACCAATTTTTTTATAATTTTTGGGGGCTCTGCGGCGCCTTGAACAAGCGTAGTTGTGTACATAATTGTTCGGTTGGTATTTCCAGTATTTTGTATAGCAATCACTTTCGGGTCGCGTATAGGCGCGGGCTTCGGCGCCCACGTAAGCACAATTGTGTTGGTTAGCTTAGGTTCATTTCAGTCTAGTATTTTATTCTATTTTATTGTATTTTATTCTAGTGCCCCGACTGTCATGAATGATTTGTTGTGGTTAATTTCAATCTAATATTAAATTTTATGAGCATTTTTGCAGGCAACCTCGGCGCCAAAAAATCTTTGTTTTTTTTTTTAACTATAGTAACTTCCCTGATGGGATTTTCACCGTAGACGGAAGAAATAGTTTTATGATAGAAGATTTTCACACTAGTTGGCATTAGGGAGCAATCATACTTACACTAATAGGTATTCCTAAGAGACGCCCATTTATTCTTTCTTCCCGTTCACGATCTTCAGTTGGAGATGCTTCTGAAAAAATAAACTATCTTACAAACATTGAAAGATTTTAGAATTGTTGTGTGGGGAAAAGTTACGGAAGAACTCAGCAAGTCTACTCTCTCCAGTGGACCTAACATGTGATGCAGCCTAACAATATGAACAGAACTGAATTATTATCGAGTTAATTTCAAAATTTTTATTTTTAAGGGCCACAGGCTATCCACCTTTCACCTTGGCACGGTCCTTCCACATAGTCATGCAGCAGGTGGGTCTTCGTGCTTTACTTGCTGCTTGATAGGTTATCTTGTCCTAATACATTGCTAAACGTGGTGATTGGTGTTGTGCTGTAATTTACAAGAGTACTTGCAGCACAACACAGATTATTCTGCTTACCCCGATTGTCGGGATACTGCGTGTTGTATGAATGCATGTTCGCATTGCATGCAGGCACAGCCAATTTCACCCCTGAGGAGGTGCAGTCTGGCTTGAAGGCGAGCTAACATTTCCTCCAAGGTGATCTTGCACCTGCACTTCCCCGAGGAGGTGCCAGACAGTTAATATCCGGCAGTAGAGCTGCAGTACATTGTATCAGGAGCACAGAGGAAGAGGGCGGTAGTACCGGAGAGGCGGGGCGTGTGGTTGTGCCTGGCAGACACTTCCCGTTTGAGCGCGGCCAGACGCTGCTGCGCTGCGATCTTCTCTCGCGCCAGCCGCTCCATCTCGTGTTCGCACTCGCGCTCCTTGCGCCGAAGAACCTGCAACCATTTTACAAGTTTTTATTTAACTTCACTAGTGAAGAAGAAGATGAAATGAAGGGAAGCACTGACATAATTCACCCGATGTTATGGGCTGACAACACGGATGTTGTTGGTGATGTAACCAACTGTGTCAGTTTCCATTAAAAAAAAAAATGGGCCAAATCTTAAAACTGAATTTTAAACCACTTCCATTCAACCGATTGAGCTGAATTTTTTGTGGTGATTTCTTTATAAAATTTACGTATTTGGTAAACACACAATGCAACACACAAAACCCAAATTAAAAATGTACACTTGTGTTCCAATGGACACAAATTGAGAAGAAACAAATTAAAACATCACAGAAAGACATACCCTACATAGAGTTGAAGGCGGTGCTAAAGTAAGCAAAAATAACCGACCGCCTTCAACTCTAGGGTTTGATTATTTTTTATTTCATACATTTTTTAAGGCAGTTTTTATATTTTTTTTAAATAGTTTTTTAGGGTCGAAACTGACACGACGAGCATAATATGTGAGTTTAGAGTTGTCAGAGGTGTGGTAGGTAGGACTGCGGCACTTGGAGATTTGTAGGCTCTGCCTAGCCCACTTGGGAGACAGGCGTGATCACAGGTGATGTTGTGTAAGTATGTATAACCTGAATGTATCTGTTAGCGGAGCCCAGTATGGATAGGTTTGAAGCTTTCTTGTCATCGTTGGTAGCGGGAAGCTGCCTCTTGAGGAGTTCGAAGCACTCCTTGAGGTGAGCTCGACGGTTCTTCTCCAGCTTGTTGTGGACCTCGCGTGTACCGGCGCGCATGACCGCCCCCGTACTGCTACCGACGGCTGTGTCCCTGGTACTCGCGCCGCTGCATGATGATGATGGTGATGGAATTGATGGCCTGAAAAATGTGGGTTTTTTTATATTAATTTGTTGGGTGAACACTATACAATAATATGTAACTACATACATAGATGCACTCCTACCTCCTCGAACTGGAAACGAATGACAGGATGAATGTTACAAACATTGTATAATTGTACCGTGTGGGGCCGGTACTTTAAAAGAATAGCCCCACTGCATCTCTCCCCGTGCATGTCGTAAAAGGCGACTAAGGGATGTGACTCCCTTCTTATATAACTAGGTGGTAGGGTTTAACCCGCCCGGGTTGGTACCACCGCACTGAATGAAAGGTCGGTCGAAACGGCTATGTAAATAGTTTGTGTTTTCCGTCCAGTTCAGTGTAGCCGGCACGACTGAAGGGAAGCGCTGACGTGGCACCAAGTTCAACCCGGTGTTATGGGCTGACATCACGGATGTTGTAGGTGATGTAGCCAACCGTGTCAGTTTCAATAAAAAAAAAAAATAAAATAAAATAATTCCATGGGCGTGGTTTGTAACATCTTATAGGTCGCGCTATCTATAAAAAAGCGGTCAAGTGCGAGGCAATTCGCATGGAGAGGGTTCCGTACCATTTTCGATTTCCGTGAGAAATAAGCCTTAGGTTAGGCAGGTTAGGTTAGGATAATTTATTCACTCTCTGATTCGGGCTCTGACGTTGGCTCTGACGAGCTTCATGATGAAAAGTCAGAATCAGTTACACTTATGGATTATAAATAAACCGATCCGTCACCGTATCAATAATTTGAATTTAATATTATGAAACTATTCATGAGCAATTTATTTTATCGATTATCTTGTTCAGAAGAGCCAAATGTTTAGAGCTTCTGCCTTATTGCGAGTATAAAAAAAAAGAGCAAAATAAAAAGGCATAATCCCATTCGCGGGTGGCTGACCAAGACCACTCGGGTGCTGCGGGGTCCATAGTGCGGAGAGGGATCGCAGCTAACGTTCAAAGAAAAGCCCAAACAAATCCAACCAGCTCGAATCAGCTTGGCCATGATTTTTTTTTTATGTAAACCAGCATGGGTGGCTGTGCCGAGGGACCAATGGTGCAGTCGACAGAGCCAAAAACACCTCTCCTCGCGAAACCACGCTCAGTTAGGTGCCATGCCAGCAGATTTGCGGACTGTTGCTAGGCTGTCTAGCCCGTTAATACGACGCTTGAAGACACCCAGGTTATAGGATTCAGGAAATACACTCGCCGGAAGACAGTTCCACACTCTAACGGTGCGACAAAGAAACGATTTAGAGAACCGATGGGTTCTCAAAAGCCCAATGTCAACAACAAAAGGGTGCTGAGTCTCTCTGCGACGAGTCATGCGGAGATAGGACGGGTGGCAGGGAATAAGGGATGCTAGTTCCGCAGAGCAGCGTCCGTGATAGTATCTGTAAAACAGACTAAGCGAACCCACAAATCGTCTGTGACTCAGGGACTCCAAACCATCTGTAAGTTTCGGGTCACCAACAAGACGGATGGCTCGGCGCTGTATCGAGTGCAAGGATGCTAGCAGATAATGGGGACTACCCTCCCAGATATGACTGCAGTACTCCATCACCGGCCTAATCTGTGTTTTGTACAACAGGAATAGTTGTGCCGGTGAGAAGAACCGCCGATTGCGGAAAAGTATTCCCAATTTTCTGGATGCAGTTTTGGCCTTAGACTCGATTAGTTGCCGGAAACCTACGTCTTTGGAAATAGTGGTGCCCAGGAGGTCCAGGTGTTCCGAAACAGGTACGACGCTGCCTTGGAAACTAGCTTGGAAAGGAAAGGGATCGACCTTAGCAGATAATGCGCAGCACTGAGTCTTGCTAACGTTGAAGGCGACAAGGTTCTCCTGGCCCCATATAGCTACTTTTCCGAGAACGTTATCGACCTTATCAACAACTGAGCTGCAACTGGCTGATGTTCAGCGCCGACTACGAAATTCGTCGTCTTCAACTCCGCTGCCCTCTATCTCGTGCCATATCTTCCGATCTTCCGATCAACTCCAATGCATATCAACCAATGGACGAGGACGATCATGTGGAGACAGAAAATACCAGTTGACAAGTGTCAATAGCGACAGTGGGGGCAATATGGGCCCGTCCATGCCGACGAGTTTGAGGCACGTCTAATTTTTCGAATTCACGAAACAACTAGCGGTGGTAGCCCGACTTCTAACCACCCCTATATTTTTTTATGGCGACGGGGTCAGTATCACAGTTGTCGTCACGTTTGAGGTACGGAACCAACTAATAATGGTGAAAGTGAAGGTTTTTTTTTATGTAATCCGGTATGGGTGGCTGAGTCGGAGGGGCCAAAGCGCATGCTCCGACCAGCCAATATCACCTCCGAGAAGATAGGTGCCATACCGGAGATTTCCCTGGATTGCTGGCTATACTGGACTAGAGGAGAACACAGCCAAGGCTGCTATGCGGCCATCTTACATCCAGTATGGTGGTACCAACCCAGTCGGCTACAATTTGAGCCTACCACCTAGTAAGGGGTAAGGGAAGGGACCTACAGTTTTATACAGGTTCCGAACAGTGAGGCGGCAGGTGTACGTGTAGGTATGCACGTAAATGTTTTCATCTGAAAAAACTCATTGGTACACGCCGAGTGGATTCGAACCTCGGACCTCTCGCATGAGAAGCCGATGCCCAAACCACTCGGCCAATCGGCTTACAAGGTTGACAAGAAGGTTGGACAAGGATGAGTAGGTACGATGGATGGACGTACGCACCCATGGCTATTGCTCCTAGGCCTGGAATGTTCGAAGATGAAGTCGGCGGGTTGCGACAGCGGCGGCGCGTGGAGCGCGTGCGTGGGCGCGGCGGGCACCGAGACCGGCGTGCAGGCGCGCGGGACCACCAGGCCGTTGTTGCGCGGCAGCGGCAGCGACGTCACCGCCGTCACCGACACCGGCGACGGCAGCTCCTCTTCTGCAACCAACACATCTGAAATTATTACAATTTATATATTTTCACCCAGCATCCAGCATCCGCGTGACAGAGACGTGCCATACAGGTAGAGCTATTGATGTTATTTTAAATCGAACAGCTTTACTCACGGTTCCACTCCGAGCTGTGTGGCTCGACGTTTCGGGCCAAGCGTATGGCCGGACGGAGATTTGACAGTTCTCTGCCAACCGTCGCACAAGGCAGAGTGCTCATGAAGATGGGCCATACGCTTGGCCCGAAACGTCGAGCCACATAGCTCGGAGTGGAACCGTGAGTAAAGCTGTTCGATTTAAAATAATGTCTAATAACCACGGTAATTTAAAAACCCAGCTATTGATATGCTCGTGTAGGAGATATTTGGAGATATGTACTCATGAAGACGGGCCATACGCTTGGCCTGAAACGTTGAGCCACATAGCTCGGACTCGGAGTGGAACTGTGAGTAAAACTGTTCGATTTAAAATAATGTTTACCAACCACGGTAATTTAAAAACCCAGCTATTGATATGCTCGTGTGAGGGGATGATAAGATCGAAATACAATAAATAAACTATTTGACAATATGCTTTATTTAAATGAACGCTACTTAGGCCCACTTGCACCAACACGAGTTTAGAGTTAAGTAGCGAGTTATGGATTTAAACGCGGTTCCCACAGTCAACGGGTGCTAGCTTAACGAGTTAAACTGGTTTATATCTTAAATTCGTGTTGGTGCAAGTGGGCCTTATTTGCTGTACGTGACTCCTTTGTAGTTAAATACCTATTTGCTAAATTAAAATAAATTCAAGTTTCTGTAGGTACACTTATTGCCACAACAAAGGAAGGTCACTTACTGTATCTGTGTTTTATGGTAAGAGGGTCAGACAGAACCTTCCTTACAATAAAATGTCATTGGGTCGAAACCATCAAATTGTTTTTTTTTTTAAATGGGTCCTCAAAAGGGGTCGAAACCTTGAGATCCACGCAAATTTTGCGGAAAATAACTACTCCTCCACGGCTGCAGTCCCTGGCGGTAAATTACCAGGCGAACATGCACTATTCGAATATCACTACTATCTACGAGCGATAGAGCCAGCACTAATGCCGAAGAAACGAGCATGTTTTTTCTTTAATGTGTATCTGCTACCACAACCGACTAAACTAAACCTTATCATTTTTCACGTACGTTCAATTATCGCGTGGCGAACAGTACCTGATGTAATTGTGGTTGTGGCGTATATGTATACGAATGTATGTATGACAGAGATGACAGTCGTCTATGTGGCAGTGACGATGTGTTTGTTTTTTTTTCACGCGTTTACACAACGCACACATGCGATACAGTGACAGACGTAATCAATCACTCATGCGAAAACGCAAATAAGTTGTTCGCCGAAATGGCTGAACCGCTT
Source organism: Nematopogon swammerdamellus (assembly GCA_946902875.1). Taxonomy (NCBI): domain Eukaryota; kingdom Metazoa; phylum Arthropoda; class Insecta; order Lepidoptera; family Adelidae; genus Nematopogon; species Nematopogon swammerdamellus. The sequence continues at coordinate 650,961 of OX336356.1, read as the reverse complement.
TTAATGAAATAATCACAATATCAGCTGTACTTTTGACCAAAGGCTTGAGAGAAAAATATCCAGCGATCTTGTATGAGATGAGAAGGTGAGAGCTAGAGAGCGAGTAAAATGAAGGTGGGTGACGCCCACAGAAATGATCTGTGGTGACGCCGAAGTGTCCCGTGATCTAGAACCTAGAACCACAGCAACACCGCAGGGATGTCGGCTCCCTAAGTGTGTTCTATCCATGTTCTATCGCTTATTCCATGGGGAGTAGGTAGGTACTCGGAGGAGCTGACCGTCGCGTCGTCTTTCCACCTCCGGACCACGCGCGAGCACCGTGCAGGACTACTGCTACGACTGCTCCCTCCCTATACGCTGGACTTACCGCGTATGCGTACCAACCGGTTCTCAGATCTTTTCTCTACCTACAGAACCGGCACTGATAACCGGTAAACTCTGGAACGTTCTCTGCCCATATATTTCCCCCCAAGTACAGTCTCGGGTCCTTCAAGAGGGGCGTGAATAGTGGTGAATAGGCCTGCCAGGCCGGCCGCGTGGCATTCGAAACCCCCGTATACGAACGAACTTCCATGGGCGTCGGTAGACACCTTATGGATGGCTCGGCGCCACATATGGCGCCTTAAATAAAAAAAAGCTAGTTTATAATACTTTTTTTTTTTTTTTTTTATTGCTACCGAACTGGGTGGCTCTGTCCGAGGTCGCAACCTCAGGCGCAGCCAATTTCACCCCCGAGGAGGTGCCAGTCCGGCTTGGAGGTGGACTAATGTTGCTGGGGAAAGGCTATTAACCCGCGATTTGAAGATCTGTGGATTGTAGGAGTGGGGGAAGATATTTCCTGGGAGCCCGTTCCACACCTTTGCAGTGCGGCACAAGAACGATTTTGAGAATCGTGCAGTTCGAAGAACTCTTCTGTCGACTACAAACGGGTGTTCCGCGAGAGTATGGCGGGTTTGGCGAATGCGAACAGGAGGAGGAGGGATAAGGGAAGCAAGTTCGTCAGAGCAGCGGCCATAGTAGTACCGATAAAACAGGCTCAATGACCCAACGATACGTCTGTGCTTTAGAGTTTGAAGGTCCTTTGTGAGTACGGAGTCACCAAATTTTACACAGAATAACCAAATAATTAGCCGTATATACTGGGAAGAAAGGTGGGAGAATAGTATTATTTCAAAAAGCCCGATGTGCCGCGTACTGCACATACCTACCTGAAACTTATCGTCGTGCGAAAAAAAATAAACGTCTCAGATGGTGCCGTGGTGACCATGTAATTTTTTTAATATTTTCATAAATTAATACTGATGATGATGGTCCGAATTAAATTAGTACTTGTACCTGTATCATCGTTATAATAGGAGTGGTTCAGTTCTTTTGTGAGGAAGGACATTCAATGTTTCAAATGTTATAATATTGTAAAACTAATAAAAGTAATGTATCTATTTCGTATATTATTTCTCTATGATCTATTTATACTGCAACGCTGGATAATGAAATGAATGACAGGTGGGTGGGTGGTAGATAGACGTTACGTAAGTTGCCCCCAGGGTCCACTGTCGTCACGTCGCTTCGCCCACGCCCGCGTCCGTTACTGAGGCTCAGTGGTCCGCGGTTAGCTGCCGCCACCCTCATCCCCACCCTCACGTTCGTACCACTCCCTATTAGCTAGTTGGAGCTATCTTTTTTCTAGAATAAAACCTCCACAGACATTGATCGTGTTTCGGTCGGCCAAAAAGAGAGAGGGTATTCCGACGTTGAACCAGTTGACTCGGTATTTTGCTCCTCCGTTTACCAGGGTAACAAAGCAGATGTAGCAAGTAAGTGTAATTATTATATCAAACTACTCTGTGCTCAGCTGATGACCTCCTGGTAGAATAAGCGCATGGCGGCGCGAGAACTTCCCGTTCGCGCCGCTGCTGGACGACGAAGACGGTCCGTTCACTCGCCTCCATTGGCGGCGGCTGTCGTCGTCGTGGCCGACGCGACGCGCAGTGAGCTCGCTTCATGGGCACTTTCGATTGTTCAACGTTCAACTCGATTAGTACCTTACTTGGCTTTGGCCCGCTGTTTGGTTCGCGTGAAGCAGGCGGAAGCGTATAGTCTGTTTCCGCCTGCTTTCTGGCGTATCGTGTTGTGTTGTGTGTGACGCTGTTCGCTGGACGTACGCGCGGGGCGCACTAAAATTTCAGAATGAATAAGAAAAAATACTACGAATGGTCAAAAATGAATTTATTGTTTCTCAAAATATTCTCCGTTAGCGCAAATGCACTTTTTCATACGGATAAACCAATTTTGAAAACATTGGTGACCACGGAAACATTGTTTTCATACTCTTCGAAAGCCTCTTCTGGTGATGAAAATCGTTTCTTAATTTTTGGGAACAGAAAAAGTCACAAGGCGCCAGGTCGGGACTGTATGCAGGATGGCTCATACATAAATTCTACGTTTTTCACCTTCAAAAAATCGTTTGTCTGTCTGACCGTGTGAGAATTTGCATTGTTATGGTGCAAATATTATCATATTTGCAAACGGCGTTTAAGGTTATTTTTATGGAGTTCGTCAATAACTTCCGGCAAACAAATGGTTCACGGTACGATTCTCCAAAGCAACAGTAGCTACGTCACAGAATACTAAATGGCTACGTGTCCAGTTTTATTGTCAAGACAGAACAAATCTTTCAAATTTGCAAAATAACTTTGATTTGAGTTGTGACTTCATCCCCCTCCCTCTCAGTGCACAAGCACAACGGGTGAGTATCACACGCTCACGTCGACACTATGCATAAGGAGTTAAGGAGAGAAGATACGGGAGTGGACTGTTTTTAGATAAATTGTTTTTTGACGTGATGACGTCACGTCTTATAAATTGATGAACACCGGCTGTACGCACGAAGAAGTGTCACGTTCCATCTAAACCTGTGTGTGCAAGCGAGAGCGCGATAGAGAGGCAAATACAAAATATATTTCTCCGTCTTTTGCGAGCCTCGAACCCGCGGTCCCTGCCACCATCACCGACCAGACGTCTTAACCACGCGGGCTAATCGACCATGTACCTATCGCAGCAAATTTGCTCAACAGTATGTGAAGATTTCATGGAGCGACATATATATATATAGTCAATAGTAAATGAAATACTTCAGCGGTATTTACTTGATTTCGCCGAATTGTCACCAGTAGAGTAGGTGCTAGGCTAGCTAGGTGAGATTCGCAGTTAGGTAGGTGTTGCAACGTTGTAGTATGCGCTTTGTTAAGTAGATGGCGTAAATTAAAAGTTTATATTGATAATTAATCTTTATTTTCACATTTTTATCATGTACTTAAATTAATTTTACATATTTTATATTCTACAAAAACTTATAAAAATACACAAAATTAATAAAAATCTAAATAAAAACGGTAAATATCCGCCGGCGGCGGGAGGCAGGCCTCCAAGCACGCCGGTGGGTGCAGGCCGTGGCTACGGAGCTCTCCGGGACGACGCGAGACAAGCTACGAGCGATAGTTGGTGGTACTAGACACGTAGGCCACCACCACCCCCATCCCGGAGAGCTCCGTACGTATCCGTCGGACTGCGGGGCGACGTCACACAGCTCTTCTATCTTTGTTGGCCCTCTTGCGTGCGTCGCTGTTGCGCACGGCGCTGCACCGGTAGCGGAGGCTGCAAGCGCGACCAGGGCCGCGATAGCCCCAAGCTAACCGGTGGCGGCGGACTTCGTCCCGTCGTAGCTGGTGTGGCGGGGCGTGTCCCTGGTTCGTCATCCTCACCGGCAGACGCGGGCGATGGATCAGCGAACCGTGGTGGATTGGGTGCGCTGGTTGCGAAAGAAGCAGCAGTTCTTGTAACTGGATCCGGCCACACCGCGAGGAGGGCGAGGCGTGTTGACTGGGACGCGCGACGTCACTTGTCCCTCCTCTGACACAGCGGGGTGGTGAGGCCACAGAATAGAAAAGAGTACTCGAAAAGTGGTGAGGCGCTGAGGCGGTGTCGCCGGTAATCCACTGCCGAGGCTGTCGGGTAACCGGTTTTATAAAATTGTCATTTTTTTTTATTTTCAGAAATTTTTTTTACCCCCTCTCAGTCTGACAGCTTTTCTTCTTAATATTCTCAGAATTAATATTATTAGTTTTTAAAGTACTCACATTTGCGATTTAAGAAATAAACTTCTAAGCACGATAAAGTATTATAAACTGATTTTGTATCTGACTTCGCACTTTATATACTTTATGACGTCATCACGTAAAACTATCGTCCGTAAACCGACTTTACAGACAACCAATTTTTTTTTTCTTCAGAAAAGTGATATAGACGAAAAATCAGAAAAACTAAGCCTCTGGCAACACTAAATGAAAGTAGCAAACAGTAGGGAAATAGGGATTGGAGAGCCCCTGGCTTATCTGTGTAACATGAGTATGTCAACTGGTATATTTCCGGATGGTCTGAAAAGCGCTGTATTGGTGCCCATATATAAAGGAGGTGGAGGAGATAAAATTAGTAACTTCAGACCAATATCCCTACTGAGTGTGATTTCGAAAGTTCTCGAAAAAATTGTTAAAATAAGGTTAGTGGAATATTTAGAACTGAATAATCTTATATCCGAAAATCAATATGGGTTCCGGGCTGGTCTCAGTACGGAGGATGCTATCCTGAGGGTAACTGAATTTGCCAACAATTGCCTAGACAAAGGTAAAAAATGCATAGGTGTATTCCTAGACCTGGCTAAGGCTTTCGACACGGTGGCTTTACCTATGCTTTTAAAAAAAATGGAAATTCTCGGAATCGAAGGTCTAACATTGTCCTGGTTTCAATCATATCTCACCAACAGACGGCAGAGAGTAAAATCTAAAGCCGGTTCCTCGAATTTCCTGCCAATAACATATGGTGTCCCCCAGGGTAGCGTCCTTGGACCAGTTTTGTTCTTAATTTACATTGATGGACTCTGCAGGCTACATCTCGTTAACGGCACGGCTATCACGTTTGCGGATGACACAGTGCTCCTTTTTAAAGGTGATAATTGGTGGCAGACCTTTGACACTGCACAGAAAGGTCTGGATCAAGCCATGGGGTGGTTGGATGCGAATGTCCTTACCATGAACAAAGACAAAACCAAGTACATGCCTTTCTCAATCACTGGGAGAAGTAGGCCTGGCAACTTGTATCAGCTAATTGCTCATTCCACAAAAGAGTGCAGAAGAATACACCTTAATGACGATTGTGGATGTGACAGGTTGATGCAGGTTGACAATCTGCGATACCTGGGAGTGATTGTGGATGTTCATCTTACTTGGAAAGCACACATTGTGGCGCTGAGAGGCAGAGTCCGCAAGCTGGTGTACTTCTTTAGAGAAATCCGCGAGGTTGCGGATGAAACCTTAATACGCTCCGTCTACTTTGCGCTGTGTCACACAATACTCACATATGGCAACTTGGCTTGGGGTGGAGCGGGTAAGACAGCGCTTGGTTCCCTGGAGAGGGCACAAAAATCAGTTCTGAAAGTAATGAGCCATAAACCCTTTCGCTATCCCTCTGCAGCACTCTTCAAGGAGAGCCAAGTATTGGACGTAAGACAGTCCTACATGCTGAGACTCGCGTCCTACTTCCACACCCGTACCCATCTCCACATACCTATTACGCACAAACACGAGACGCGACTACGACGACAGGATACTCTCACCAAACAAACCCATCACACATCATTTTTTCGACAGTCACACATTTATCTGGCCCCTCACCTTTATAATCAAATACCGCAAATCCTTAAACAAGTTGCCAATATAAAGAAATTCAAATTAGGTATAAGAAATTGGCTTCTTTCAGCTAACAGAACAGTATGTGAAAACATGTTGTTCCATATTAATATTTAACCTATTTACATCTTATTTATATAGCATTGTATATTATTATATATTAGATATTTTTTAGATTATTTATGATTATTTTATGTTTTTTTATTATTTTAATTTTTAATTTTTGTTTTCCATTTATTATTTTAAGTCTAATTCTGCACATTCTGTTAATGTAAAACCTGAGTGCATCGACACAGGCGAAAGCCCAGTGGTGCACTCGGGACATCTATCAAATGTGATTTTGTTTTCCATGTCTACTCTTCTCCTCTTTCTTTTTTAAACATGTTGTGACACTAACCTAGACTTAAGAAAATGAAATTGTTACTAACCTTCTCAACAATAAAAAAAATTTGGAATTTGGAATTTGGAATTTAGAGAAATAGTTCTTCAATCGTGACCTGCCTGAATGAAACTATGGTGAAGTGATGCCACCGTTGATGCGAACAAGCTTATCAAATTCAACTTTTCTCGTTGGTGATTGAGGGTGGTGGAGGAGGAACTGAGGTCGGCTCCGCGCACCGGGGTGGCAGCGGGCGGAAGGAGTATGAGGGTGAGCGTGTAGAGTAGAGCGAGGTGGGTGGCGTGCGGGGACAGGGGGCGCACCACGTGAGCGACGGTCACGAGGCGCTGCAATGCGCAAGGCACGCCGCGCCGCCCGCCGCCAGTCATCGCCGCGCCGCGTACCGCACCGCGCCCCGTTCCGTTCACCTCCGCCAACCCGCTGCTAACCGCACGCACACATACAGAGCGATAATGTTAGATAAGTAACATCGTTGTTTACTCGTATTATATTATTATTACTAGCTATGGTTTAGTATCTGAAAGCGCTGACTTCAATATAAGGCATATTTACATTATATACATTTAATAAGTCCTCCAAGGATAACATTATATTGCAACATTTATTATAACATGCAATTATAGTGGCGAACTTGGCGGCGACAACGAGCCCACATTCCCACTGACTTATTTATTACCTATACACATCGATCCTATACAATATTGCTAGCACATTCGTGCTTCGGTATGAATGCAGGCATAATGACACGGGTGGCGCGTGGCATCTCATCTACGCGGACGACACGCAACACGCGTTTGTATCCTATTCCCTTGTGTGCCTTGTGTGTGTGTGTGTGTGTGTGTGGGTGGGTGGATGATGCCACGGAGTGTGGGGCAGTCAACTTTAAGACATTAGATATATAAAAGCAAAAACAAATAATTCACATACCACTTATTGATACCTGTTCAATGTGTCACCGCTGTCCGCTACAAGAGCAGACACCTCACACAATGTACTGTTCCATACACGAGTCAGTAGGCTTACTGACTCGTGGTTCCATACCACGCATAACATAAATATCAATACAGAAGCTCTTATCATTGGCAAAGCAACAGCATAGAAGCATAAAGGAAATTATTTATCTATGGCTATAGAGAACAGTCTCGACGACCACCTTGATCCTTCATAACATTGCTTGATAGACACTCCAGAGTGGTTGTGGTGGTGCATGCACTCCAGGGTGGTTGGGTCAAACAAAGGTCACATCCAAAGGCGGCCCTGTTCCACACTGCGCGCATCGTCCGGCATCGATGTCGTCCGGAGGTCGGAGGTTTCTTTCATTGAGGCCCGCCGCCGACCAGCCTGGCCTCTGGACACTCCGTTCAATTATTTATTAATGTTTGTATTTTTATACTCTACGACTTTTGCCAGCGGCTTCGCTTAGATGAAATTCGAAAAGGACAAAGTTAGTCTCTATGGGCGAGGCCACACTCCTGTGGAGAGGCCGAAAGCCAAGCTGCGTTGAGGTAAACGCAGCTAGACTAGGCTAGCTCACGAAGAAGGAAAAGTCACTAAGGGCGATAGATAACAAAGAATTCGCCTGAAATCCTGAAATAATGGCAACAGGAAAAATAGCGCTATTTAGTAAACGTAAGCACCGCAGATAGCCCTCTGCGTGACGCATGTGCTCCTGGTACTAACGTATCGCGTAGTGCGCACGGACGCGCGGCGCGTCCGTCGTCTCGTCCGCGTCCGCCGAGCGAGCGAGAGTCGCACCTCGCGAGCGTGGAGCGAGACGGGAAGACAGACAGTGTGTGTCGCACATTGTGTGGGTGAGGTGTTTATTTGACTTGGCATAACCTGGCAAGCAGCCGCGAAATCGCGTGGATACAGAAGCACATGTTTCACAACTTACAGAAAACTAAGCTTTGCTAGCAAAATTTCACGTGAGCAACAGTTTTTCTCAATTTACGATGTCATTTACGAATCATCGACATGGTATCCCTGTCTATTGCCGTAGGCGAAGGCTACACGTTCAATAATTATTGTGGTCCAGATATTTACCAAATATCGTGGTATTTAATGATCGTGTAGGCTAGTGTATTGACGGATGACAATATTTAGAATAGCCACACTAACAGGTTATGTCGGGGCGGTGGATTTAGTTTTTCCGCAAAGTATGTTAAATTACCCCATTGTCCTTTCAAATGTTGTCTGAAATGTGTATGTTGCCATATGGGAACATACACCTTATCTATACCATTCTGTACGAAACACGTCAAACTTAAGTAGTAGTAAGTAAGCGTATGTGTACTGCGAGTGAGTGTGACAAAGTCGCAGAAACGCACTATTAAGTAATTTTTTTTTCTCCGAAACTACTAATTTCTGCAGAATAAAAATTACATCTTTAGAATCGTAAAAGCCTAAACTACACGCCTATCATACCAGCTAGTTGAAAGAAAGGTGTACGTATTAGAAACCCCAGCCCACCATATCCCGTGTTCTTATTTCTGCGTGAACGAGACAACGAGAGAAAGAGATTTCCACAAATATCGCTTTTATTGCTTTCAGTTAGCTATAGTTTGCGTCGGGGATTAAAAATTATTCACTGATACAGTTCCACCGCTCCACGCCGCGCCGCCGCCGCGCCGTCAAGTGCACGCATATTTTTAACCCACACAAGCTTTAAAAAAACCGCATGCACAATGCATACATCGGTCTACTTTTTAAGAAAATGATTTTTTTTAAGTACTTAATTATTTAATTTCAAACATAGCTAAGAATCACCCGATTAAACCAGATTTGTAATAAAAAAAAACACCGCACCCAAATCGGCCCAAAAAAGGAGAAATCCAAAAGTCCCAAAGTGACGAGAACGAGTAAAAATATGACAGAATCTTAATTTCTTAATTAATAAAAAAAAAATTCAGAGCAATTAATTGATGGCTTCATTTTCTCATAAGAGGTGTACATGTACATGTACATGCACATTGCGTGCATGCGTACATGCACATGTACCGTGTGGGGCCGGTACTTTAAAAGAATAGCCCCACTGCATCTCTCTCCCGTGTATGTCGTAAAAGGCGACTATGGGATATGACTCCCTTCTTATATTACTAGGTGGTAGGGTTTAACCTGCCCGGGTTGATACCACCGCACTGAATGAAAAGACCTTTTCATGGCATTAACTTCATCAAATAATATTTTTTCTAGAACAAGGATACATCGTAAAATTCAATAAATTTTATTTTGTGCTGATACAATCATAAACAAAAAAGTTACAAGGGTTTAAAGCTGGGATTTTGGCAATTTTCAAAAATAAAGAAAAAAAAATCGTATCTCGATACTACGTGACATCTGACAAAAGGTATCATGGGTCAAACAAAATGTTGCAAATCCCCACTTACCTACAAAAAAAAATTGTTGGTCGATGTGCCGAACAGTCTGTATATACAACGTGTCCCAAAACTCAACGTCAAGCGGGAACCAGGGAGTACGACAGTTTATGACTACCCAGGGAAAAATAAGAAAAAAAATCTGAGTCATTTCTTTTTTATGATATGAGCATTTTTTGAAAAACAACGCGTACAACATTTTAGGTACTTACTACGACTACAAATTCGCTAATGTAATTGTTAAATTTTTATTGTTTATTTATTAATTATTCATTATTCATTATTCATCATTATTCACACATTAAAAAAATTTTTTTTGTCCCTTTGATCACGCCTCCTAACAAAAGACATCAACGGGTGGAGTTTCTTTGAAAAATTTAAATTTTTTTTATATTGGAAGCCTAAATAACTATGCTATTGATAACTATCCTAAATAAAACCAGAATGCCTGTAATTTTACCAAAAAAAATAATTATTCAGTTAAATTTTTTTCTACAAAAATAAATGACTCCGATTTTTTTCTTATTTTTCCCTAGGTAGTCTTAAACTGGCCTACTCCCTGGTTCCCGCTTGACGTTGAGTTTTGGGACACGTTGTAAATAATACTTGTAGATGTTTGTAGTATTCATACCTACCATGTAGGTAGTTCGCAAATAGCAACCCGTTATTCGAATACGTTTTGTTTGTCGTGTCTGTCGATGACCAACATACACATTTGTACTGTACACGCGGTGTGTAGCGGATGGCGTAGCGGATGGCGGTTCGCAGTGAGGGGGAGCGGGCGCACGCAGGCGCCTCGAGTGAGGGTGTGTGCGTGTGTGTGCGAGCGTGCGGAGTTGCGTTGGCAAGGTGTGTGTATATGTGCACGGGAAGTGCATGTGTAGAGTTGCATGGCCGTCTATGACCTTGGTAGGAGGAACACCTTGAAAGTCTGACCAGTCGGTATCTATCGGGCGAAGACACCGCCGCGCCTATACGCTACATGCAGGCGGCAGGCAGGTGCGAGGGTGTGTGTGTATGTGCGTATGGTTGTATACGCACGCACTACCTAAGTAGCTAGATCAAATCGAATATGAAGCTCACGAGCAATCGAAATGAAGACGAAGCCCCATTATTAGTGCAATGCATTTTTGTTGGTTTTGGGTGCAACTAAAGATTAAACGAGAAGACACACTCACAGGAATTTCCGCCCGGAAATTGTGCCGATTGTGGATTCGGATTGAGATCAGATGGAGAAAATATTATATTATTACACATATTGTACACCGGTGGCCGCACGCGAATATCCAGCGCCAGCGAATACTCTGGAATACTCGTAATTATCGGAGCTCTATCACAGCTCTATGGCGCGTATAGGCACTAGACACACACCGACAACTCGGGACGAGGTACGCTCTCTCTTGCTGCTAGTAGGCGAATGGGAGAACAGGCCAGACGGTGAGTGTGTTCAGTCAGCAGAAGCATTTTTTCGGCCGGAGAGACGCCGGGTTTTTGGCGGAAATTCCGGCGAATGTGTCTCTTCGCGCTAAGGATGAATTTTGGAGTGAACCATCAGGATGAACCCACCAATATTCTAAAATCAGAAATAAGAATATCAATGTTGTCTATCTGCTGAGCTATTAATTTATAATAGCTGAAGCATCTTTATTAATCCGAGCTCCAATACAGTTCTAATGAACGAGGTAGGTACCTATGTGGGTCGATTAGCCCGCAAACTTTGGATACTGGGAAACGAGGGGGGAAAACTTAGAACGTTTGTGGGTCTGATAGTGGGACACCGCTCATTAAAAAAACATTGGAGTTGCACGCACACACACACTTGGAGTTACAGACAGTGCCCTGTGCATGCAGACTCTGCGTCTGCGTCTCACTCTGCGTGGAGAACGAAACCGCTAAGTGAAATGTGCTCAGGGAACAACGGGGGTGCTGCGGTTGTCGCCTACGTCACTTGCGCAGGTCCGCAGACACACGAGGGGCCGCCTCAGCATCGCCTTTATGGAACTCATCGGCAGGCTTGGGTGGCAACAGAGGGGGTTTTGCACAAAAGGACTAGAGACTTCGCGGGACCACGCGCAAGCAACGACCGCCCCCCCAAACAACGAACAAAACGTGGGTTGAAGTGAGAATGTACTTATTGTATTGAATCACGAGCGGATTTCATCAAATCATTCCACATCGAAAAATCCTACAAGTCACTGCTTTTTACGCCGAGCAAGGCCGACCGATGCGGGCTGCATCGCTGCAGTGCAGGCGAGGTGAGGCCGGCGCGTAGCAGCGGCGCGGCGGCGGCGGCGCAAAAACAAACAAATACTTCAATCCGGCAAGGCCAGTACAAGTTCTTGAAAATCGTGCGGCGGCGGCGGCGGCACAATCACCGTGTCGTGTCGCTGTGTCCTGTCCAGTCTGCCTGCTGCTGCTTCGTTGCGGTTATACTAGGTAGGCCGTTCTGAAAATTAGCACTTCCTGGCAATATGCAATATTCGAATGTCGCGGTTTCTACATATAATTAAAAAAAAAACACTATTTCGAAAATGGAATGCCGTTCAATCAAGTGGAAAAACTTGAAAATTTCGTTTTCGAGTCACTGATTTGGCTACTGCTGGGCGCGAAAAGTGAAGTCGCAAGGAGTTTCGCGTATTGTATTGTTGGATTGTTTATTGATCATGATCACTCATATGGCGGTCACACTCGAAATTGTCACAATTTGTTTTATCCAGTTCGATTACACCCACGAAGAACCGGCAAGAAATTTCACAGGGTATTTATTTTTCATACATATTAATATTGCGTGATTGTTTTTAACTATTTTATGCGTTCCTCGGCTTCAACATAGGTAAGCACGTGGTGTTGAAGCGCCGCATGTAAGAACCGTAAAAACGTTGGTTTATTTTCAACGTGAGTTCTTGCAAGACGAATCCCGTGATGGTCGTTCATAGACCACGCTCAGTGCTATCGAAGGCAGTCACCATTAAAAAACATTGCGATTATCTATCAACGAATTCAAGAAACCCGGCGAGTTACCGACGAACAAATTCAGACAATCCTTGACATCGGCATGGAGTTAGATTCGAAATATCTTAATACAAACATTTGAAAGTGAGGAAGTTTTGTTGTAGCTGGATCCCACAGGCGCTCGCTTGTATCTAGAAGGAGGCGCATGTAGTTTGGTGCAAAACAATTATAAACAAGTATGACCATGGTCGATCAAATTCCATTTTGAGCCACGGTCACAACAGGCAGACAGGACACATTCACACACCAAGGCTGCATAACGCACGCGGAGGCGGCAGTCGCGGCGGCGGCGGAGTGAGGCGGCCAGGGCGATAGCGGACGCGGACGATTCGAAACGGACAAGTAGTTAGGTACAAGTTGAATGAAACAACCCGTTGGCCAGTTCGTTTACACCGAGAGAGGTTATCGCTTTTGCGCAAAAGACTCACCTAAGTACTCCTTTATCCATTTCTTCTTTGGCGGGGGTCGCACGCAATTGGAGATGACGTCGCCATTTTCCGCGCGGGACTGCTTAGAGCCGGCGACTGGATGAGAGGAGACGGAGAATCCATTCTTGATCGGAATGGCCGTTCCGTTGAGCTGCTGCGGTGCGGCTCCCATGTACTGCGGCGTCGAGGGCGCGAGCGTCGCCTTGTATACCCTTAGGGGAATCGGCTCCACTATCTTTCCAAACTCTGTGTCCCTGGTCTCTATCGCGTAGCCGCTGATGTCAGCATAATACGCCCCCCCGGGCACGGACATCGCCGAGTACTTGGGTTCGGTTATCTGGATGGAACCGGCGCCGTCGCGTCCCAGGTTCACGTTGGCGGGTTCCATAAGAACACCCATTCTACAGGGGCCCGCTCCGCGCCGAATATCCTTTGCTATGTCCGAGTTTTCATCGCAGCCGCACGATCACAAATTAAACTATACACTAGGTATAAACTATAGATAAAGACCTACAAAGGTCACTTCCACACATTATTTAAAGCACTACCAACTTCCCAGGCAGCTGATCCAACACTTCTGCGAAGTTAAACGCAAATTCGAGTGGTCGACGACGCTTTTACCATCTAAGTTTGGAACGTCACAAAGTATGACTACAAAGCGGGCGAAAAATAAACGACGACGACGAAATGCGACAGCCGAAAATGGAGTCCGCCAGTATTCAGCAATACATAACATAATTAACTGTTCTCCGTACATAGCCGATCACATAATTCACGTAGCTAATCGCAATAATTGCTTGAGTCTGCTGCTGCGGGCACAGCCCGTGGGCTAGCAAAGGGAACTCAACAGGTGGAGTGGAAGAGAAAGGCGAGTGCGGTGGTGTGCGGTCGCGGGCGTCTGGCTGGTTCCCTCCTGTGCGCGGGTATGAAATTATTCAGCCCTGTGTTTGTATCTAAGAAACGGTCGGGACTTGGTTGGCAATATTCTTTTTTTTTACCCACACTATCAAGCTTAGTCGATCGACATGAGGCACCCTCGCGTGCGCGATAAAAATAAGACGATATTAGAGGCGAATGGCGATACAGAGAGATAGCAAGCCAGTCTGGAAAAATAGCAAAAAAAGTTATAACTTTGCTCGTCGTCGTCGGTGCCAGCCAACGCAATAAAATTATAATGTGAGTCGCGCGCGCGTCGTTGGATCTCGCGCAAGCGCACGCGCGTAGTTATCACACCTACAGCGAAATATCCTCTGCTCGATCACTAATCGGATGCTATCAAGGGCATTGGATTTTATCTCGAATACTACCAGTCATTGCTGCCAGTCCCTTCAGTCTGGCGCTGGCGTCAGTTCTGTCAACTATCCGTCGTATTTTTCCAGTGATTGGTACATACATAACAGTCCATATCTTGAAAACTACTGAACCGATTAGGATGAAACTTGCAGTGTTCCCTAAGTTGAAGAAATGTAAGCCAATAAAATGGATCACTGGTCTGTAACGAAGAATGGTCACAATCCGATTAATAGTTTCGGAGAAATGCGTGGACAAACATACATACATACACACATACACTTATGAAATTAGACACACCTGTTTAGAAGCCCACAGAGACTAACATATTTAAGGTCTTTCAAAATTAGTTCATAGTACGCTAAGGGGGGGGGGGGGGGGGGGGGGGGGGGGTTCTGTATCATATAGGGAGTAAAACCTATATACAATTTTTTGGACCTTGGGCTTTTTTTATGTAAAATATTTTTTTATGTATTTAAATAAAAAAATAGGTGGTTGATTTTTATAGCCTAATCGATTCAGTTTCATAACAGTAACAAAAAAGTCTTCATTACCATTATGATTATTTATGATGTAACACGTGTAAGTTGGTAAACAAAATCAAATTCTTTCTATTCCATACTAATAAAACTAAAAATGTGGTTTTTTCACAATTTCTGAAAGAAAGAGATCTGTGTTGGAAGACTTTTTTGTTCCTGGCATGAAAGTGAAACGATTAAGATTTTTTTTTTTTACATTTAAATAAAAAAAAAAATAATTTGGTAAAGAAAATAAATTATTTGTTCTTCAAAAGTGATTTATTTCCGATACAGAACCCCCCCTTAGCGTACTCTGAACTAATTTTGAAAGACCTTATATATGAATATTGTGCAATTCCAGCGATATTACATATAGTCGGAGAGCTGAGGGAAGAAAAATGCAACAGTTTTATAAAGGCTGATATTTTAATATTAGGTCATACATATCATAACATAAATAGGTTTAATATCAATAGCCTGCCGTCAGTCAGCCAATTTTTGGGACAACTGGCGCGGAGTGGTCCCAAACTTGTTAAAAAAACACGTACGTCGCAACTGTTTTATAAAATCTGAAAATTAGTCTGTGGATGGATAGTAAGACAACTAACAAACTATGCGGACATAGTCAGTCTGCAAAATATTGGAGCAGTACGCGTCAGTAGCCCGCTAAACCCGTCAAAAAATTTGGTTGGTGAAAGTGTTTTATAAAATCTAAAAAATGTTGTGAAATAGTTCATAGTACCTAAAACAAGACTAACATAGTCAGCCCAAAGTTTTATGGAACATAAGCCGTCAGCAGTCAATAGAAGGGCGCCCCGCGCGCTTAATTTATATAGCGCGCTCAACCGAAAAATGGTCCTTCTATTGACTGCACTGCACTGCACTGCACCTCACCTGTCACCTCACGCTCGCCGCCGCCGCGCCGTACAGTGGAAACCAAACTTAAATGCGTATTGGCCTGAAGTTCGGCCGCTTGACTGCGCATGTATAGTCAAATAAAATATACAATCGAATATTTTGGCAGAATATTTATAAAATTATTACATTATCATTTGTAGGTAAAAAGAGAGTCTTGCTGCATTATATTATGTTTGTGCACACCGATGTATCGATCATGGTTAAAACCGGTTTGAACTGACGGACGACGACGTGTTGGTGCCGTTCGGGTGACCCCGGTAAACGCACTTCGCCAATAAACATTTCTCATGCTAGCACTACACATAGCTCATACAGCTACACATAGCACTACACATAGCTGTATGTACACAAATATTTGGCAAACATTTCCGTTTCGTCTCCCTTTAATGGCTTGGATAGACCGAGATAAAACTAAAATGTTTGCAACAATCACGAATACCTACGAATAACCACCATTAGCAAAAAATCTATCGCGACAACTACGGAAGAAACAAATAAATAGTGAGTGACTGTACAATGGCGCACGCACAGACGAGAGCGGGGCGTGCGCAGGCGCCAGGACGCGGGCGGGGACGGCGCGCGGTCGTATCCTAGCAACGCGGGGGAGCGCGGTAGGGTGCGCCGATACCCCCTTTGCACACCTACCGCCCTCCCCCCCTCTGCCCTAATAATCGTCTTTTGCGCAGACACGCGGGCGCATCTCACAGCCGCATTTAAGTTTGGTTTCTACTGTACAAATGCGTCGAACAGCGCGACGACGTAGACGAGCCGCAAAGTGCGACAAATAGGCGTACGAGCGCGCGTGTGAAGGGCAGGCTTTATTCCCTGCGATACGTCTTATCTCCGCAACGCTCAGAGAGGCTCAGCCAGCACCCGTTTGTTGTTGATATTGAGCTATTGAACCAGACAGAAACCATCGTTTCTCAAAATCGCTCCTTGTCGCCCGGTGAAACTATGTCGTGTGTGCTAGAAAGCCCAACAGTCCGCAAATCTGCTGGCATGGTCGCAGCGTGATTTCGCGAGGAGAAAATAATTTGACAACTGCCATTGGTCCTTCGGCACAGTCACCCATGCAGGTTTTCATAAAAAAACCGCATCTAAAACGGTTTATCCGTCGGGAGCTACGATGCCACAGGACAGACACATCCATACACACATAAACACACCCTCGTAAAAGTTATATATAACACCCTTCTTTTTGCGTTGGGGGTTAAAAAAAGAGTTCTTCCATATAGTTGAGGATCTAGCAGTTTAGTTTCAATCAATTGTATGGCCACCAGACCTGAAACTGGGCGATCAGGACATGACGTCAACAACTCGATAGAAGAGTCAGTAAACTTAACGCATAAACGTCAAAGAACTTTTTTTCTTGGTCTAACATAGAAATAACTGTCTAAAGACTTGACACCTGACGCTCGGCAAGTTTTTAGTACCTTTATACGCTAGCCACATTGGAATTACTGTCTCCTAGTTCCGACGAAATTCAATAGGATTCAGGACAGGACCTCAACCTTATTAGAAAGTATCGACGAATTTTATTTATTATGAATTATTATTTGAGAATTCGCATCACGAATGATGCGAATTCTCGATATTTCTAGCGGTCAGAGATCAGATCAGACTCCACAAGGGCTGCGGCATACATTTATACCGACATAACTATGCTACATACATTGTACACAATATTACGTATTGAATGAAGCTATTCGCCTCACGCACGCAATGCACGGCACGGTGCGTGCAGTGCACGGCGCTGGCAAGGGCATATATCGGTGGCGAAAGAAGCTGGAAGGTGTGCAGTGTCCTACCTGGCCTAGACACAGATTCAGGATTCTAGAAATCGAGCTAGAAATTCTTATTCCGATGGGTGTATGTAATCAATGCGAATTAGTTTAATGTCCACTTTGAAACGTTATCATATCATTTATTACTAAATATGTGACCCTGTCATTGGCGAGTACCTACCTATCAACGATTTAAATCTTTGGCGAGTATAGTGAAAGTAACCGGGATGGTACATTTCCACGAAGATGATGATGATGGCTATTCGTGAATTGAAGCCCCTATCACAAGAACCTGCCGGCCATCACAGTGACAGAAGCTAGGAATGCCGATGAGACTAGGCAGCCGGAATGATAAGCCAATTAGCGAAAATGTGATGATGAATGAAAATGGCGACGGCCGAGATACCAGAGTGACAGATATCGGAGGAGGTCAACCACCTGATAGTGTCGGACGTCGTCGGATCCGTGATCGACTCAGCTAATTGATGATAGCGCGTGCGACAACTTTCTACCGATGCGCCGTTCGTTGCTGTGGCGAAATATGCGTGCACGTGGGTGGGGTGGGGTGTCGCGCCTGCAGTGGCTGCGGAGTCGACCTCAAGACTTCACTATCTGCCTGTATGTGTGTGTGGCCACACGGAGCGGCCTCCCGAGCGAGGTCGCGATAACACCTCCGCACACGGACGAA
Source organism: Nematopogon swammerdamellus (assembly GCA_946902875.1). NCBI lineage: Eukaryota > Metazoa > Arthropoda > Insecta > Lepidoptera > Adelidae > Nematopogon > Nematopogon swammerdamellus. The sequence goes on along the minus strand of OX336356.1, from coordinate 632,808 downwards.
CCTCCATACAACGCGTCGCCGTCGTTTATTTTGAACGCATTTTTGCAGTGTCTGGCCCCGAGGCATGTAATACCGTCTGTCGCACGCAGGCAGACGACTCGCATCGACCACTCGAACCGAACCGGAACGCGACTTCCTGGCGTCGGAACCGCCAGAATCCTTCGTCACGTCGTCGTCGGAGGCCCGGGGAGGACCGCCGCGAGCACTGGCATAATGAACGCCGAGAAAGACACTGCGAATCGCGACACAATCGCCAGCAGCGATAATAACGAGCGCCACAACCGCTCGCGAGGCTGTGCGCTCGTCGACTGCCGCGCGCCGCCCCGTCTCCGGTGCCGGTGAAGTGCCGGCGTCCGACTGTGACGAGACGAGACGAACTCGGTACTACCAAACGAACTGACTGACCGACCGAGGGAGGAGACTAGAACGAGCAACAACGAAGAAGGCGGGTGACGTTGTCGTGTCGGAGGGAGGCGAGCGGGAGGGAGTAGGTGATGCGACCTCCGCACGCGTCTCCGTCCCCGCACCACCTCCGCTCCGCCGCCGCGCCGTCACCGCAGTCGGTGAAACCGCGTTACGACAACTACCAACCATTTTCGCGAGCGGCACGTCTCGCGTCGCGCGCACGCGGTCGAGTTTAATGTGCTCACTCCCTCCTGCCTGCTGCCTGTCTGCCTGCACTTTACGTGAAACCGCGCACGATACCCACCACCAAGTGCACCAACCATTTTCTTGTTTTCGTGTCAATTGAATGCCTGACTGTTTTGTTCGCGAGCGTCGCGCGCACGCGGTCGACTTTAATGTGCTCACTCACTCCCCCCTCTTGCTTGCTGCCTGGCCAGCCAGCCTGCACTTTACATAACGTCGGCGACCGACGATATTCCCTTTCGCGGTTTCTCAGTTTCTTCCATCTTCCACTGCGCCGCCGTGCGCATGACTGTAGTAGAGACGAGGAAAAAAAAACGAGGTCGTCCGCAACACAGTCCGCAACTCTCGGCCGAAGAGGTGTCGTGCGTGCACTGACGCCTACTCTACCTACTGAACACGCTGCTGCGCTGCGCCTCGCAGCAATGTTATATCGCGGTCGCCTTTTTTTAAATGTAATCCGGTATGGGTGGCTGAGTCAGAGGGGTCAAAGCACATGCACCGACCACCCAATATCACCTCTGAGAAGGTAGGTGTCATACCGGATACTTCCCTTTGGATGGATTACTGATTAACAGAGAGGATATATATAACACAGCCGAGAGGTTGCTATTTTTTATGTTTTATTTTATTTTTTATTTATTTGTTTGTTTTTTTTTTGCTATACGGCCATATTGCATCTATAGGTACCTACTATGGTACCTACCTATAAATAAACCCAGTCGGCTACAATTTGAGCGTACCACCTACCTAGTAAGGGACAAGGCGAGGGACAAGGGAAGGCAGTGCCTGCATGTATTTTGATCATTATTGTAAATTTGCACGTGCGACAAGCACCCGTAAAATTCAAACTCAAAAAACAAGCACATACAAATGCAGAAGAAGAAAAGAGACAATGTAGGCGGTGGCGTATGGAGGTCGGACCGCCTCAAATACTAGGAGTACAGACGCCTGTAGAAGATAGAGCCGTGCGTGCGTAGTAGGTATGCCGTATGCTGCATGTGAAATGACTAGCGGTGCGCGTGGCGGCGGCGGGTGGCGGCGCGCTGGCGGTGCGGCCGCGGCCGGCGGCGGCGCGGTGCGGCGTGCGTGAGTCGCGCGCCGCGGCACCGCCCGCCGCGCGTCGGTTGTCGGCGTGCGAAATGGCGGATTGGCTCCTCGGAGTCGGAGTCAGTGAACCGACAATGCGACAAATAAGGTGAACTGAACACTGCACGCCAAACATTCACCGAGCGAGCAACACGAGCGAGATTCACCGACACCACGACGACGCCGCCGCCGCCGCCATGCGATGATGCGACACACTACACTGACGACACGGCCGCCGCCGCTCCGCGCCGCAGTGTCTGTCGCCGGGCTAAGTTGCTCGGCTAACACAAGCCAGGCATCGACCTACTCGCATCTTGGGGGAAAGTCACATAAACTATAAACCTTTGCAATATCAGGTGACGGACGACGACGCGATGCATAGCGAGTAGCAGCGAGTAGCAACTGAACATGCATGTTCTGAGTAGATATGAACAACTTGTGAAATTGGTTTCGCCGAACATTCATCAAGTTAGGATAGGTTAAGATAGGATTCCTGCATTGGTGCTAAAACGGTGTGCTCCCGAGCTGGCTCCAGTACTAACGCGCCTTTTACGCCTCTCTTTATTCCACTTCCCGTGTGCCGGCAGCCTGGAAATCAGCATTTGTCCAAGCGTGCCCCAAAAAGGGTGACCGCTCAAACCCTTCGAACTACCGACCTATAGCGTTTACCTCCCTACTCTGCAAGGTGATGGAGCGCATTATCAATGCCCAGCTCATGGCGTATTCTTCTAACGTCCTAAACTACAGGATCCTGCCATTAACTATATCTCACCCGAATCCTAAGCCGATCCTAACCACATTTCCTGCCAAGCACGAACTTGAATGCAATTAGGGACCATGGTAGACGATAGCGCCTGATAAGTCGACACCGCTGAGTCCGCGGCTCCGCGTCTACATCTGGAATAATATTTGTAGGTGGACTGTGTCTGCCTGTGACCTATAAATAAAGCTTCGGTGTTTAGATATAAATGGAACGTCACTATTATTGAATAGAGCGGACTGCGGCGTAGGTGCCGTGACTCGTGAGTAAACAAACATTTCTGCCTACGCAGCATATTGTGCAGTCGATTCCACCATAGAAATGTTGAGTTCAACCATGTACAACTTTCAAGCTATAAGTGGAAGCCTATTTATCATCCACGATTACCATCAAAGCCTATGCCCAAAGAGAATACCTATCCCTATGCCGACTGTCAATGATAATTTAAGAAAGATACGTTGTCTATACCAGTGTTGCCAGTACCTGTGTCAAGTTTCTCAAGTCTTTTTGCTGGAGGAAATGATGACTCGACGAGTTTATTTTTTATAAATTATTATTACTTTTTATTTCTTTTTTTATTTCTTTCATTCTTTTTTTATTTTTTTTAGGTTTTTTATAATAAAAAAAATCTAAATTGCTCCACTAAAACTTAAATATATCGGGAACTACAAGTCCGATCGAGAAGATACAAAGTGCGTTGTAATTCTCAGAACTCTCTGAACATTATTTATTAGTTAAATCTCTCCAATAACACCAGTTTGAGTACCTACCAGAAACACTGAAGAAAGAGAAAATAATAACATTTGAACCAAAAAATTTTTAATATGCCTCGACCTAAAAGCGCGGCGCCACTGCCCCCCTCCCCCCTGCCCTGCGACACTGACACGTGTGAACTATTTATAGCAAGGACAAAGAAATATATAAACTGTATGGTTGTTACGTCACACACGCTCCATCAGCTCTCTCTGCGATGGAGCTGCCCACTCTCACCAGCTAATAAGTCTGGCTTGCACCAGCTATTGTATGAACCTCACATATAGCTGACCAGTCACCATCTGATTAGCTTTTCGGTCGCAGAACTCGCTCGTTTATTTTCGTATATTTTCTAAGCCACAACACAACTAACTAGTCGTACGTAAGGTTTAACAGGAATGTAATATGTAGGGAGGTAGATACTGTAGATATAAACCTCAGACACAGATCAGTTCAGTTCAGGCACGAACGAGAACCTCAGAGATAGAAGGTAGGAGCAGCAAGTATAATTTAAAGGTAATAAGTAATTTAATTTTTATTTATACCTAGTAACAGAATAGGTACTTAGTTTACTTATAATAGTACAACATACAATAGGGCAACAGGCATGGGGAATCTGGAATGTGCATCTGGAAAAAAGATATTAGTCGTACGTAAGACTTTTACACCGTTACCGGGCCGGCTTTTGGCTCTATGTGCGGCCGCCGTGGCCGGCTGGCTGGCGGTATAATGATCGGTCACTTTGTCCTCCCTAAGTCAGGGGGGTCGCCGTGACCGACTGCTGGCTAGGGGCGAGCGGCATTGAAGCCGCTACTGCTGCTGGCACATTCCTCAGTCTCTCGACTGCTGCAGCTGCCTGTGGTGTGAAGAAATCAGCGAATGAATCGTTGATTGTCGGGGGCGCCCGGTCGATGGATCCCGCAGTCGGTAGTCGCAAGCACCAGCGATCAGCGGGTTGGCGTGTCGGTACGCCCCCTTGAAGAAACCTGTGGACAGCTTGTGGAGATGTTCTTCCAGCGATGCTATACCCAGGTCTCTGTGTAGGTTCGCGTTTCTATGGTACCAGGGCGCACCTGTGGCGGTGTGCAAGAATTTGTGTTGCCTGACCCTCAGATCTTGGATGAGTCCTTTGGCCGCATGAGCCCACGTCGGTGAGGCGTAGGTCATGCTCATGACGGGTCTGATGCAGGTCTTGTAAATTGTCACTTTGTTTCTAAGTGACAATTTACTTTTCCTGTTTAGCATGGGGTAGAGACGGCCACAAATGCTTGCGGCTCTAGCCTCCACACCACAGGCAGCTGCAGCAGTCGAGATACTGCAGAACGTGCCAGCAGCAGTAGCGGCTTCGATGCCGCTCACCCCTAGCCAGCAGTTGGTCACTGCGACCGCCCTAACTTAGGGGGGACAAAGTGACCGCTACTTAATCGCCAGCCGGCCGGCCACGGCGACTGCCCTATTTTATATAGGGCGGACAAAGTGACGGCAGGCCTCGCGCGGTCTACCGCGCAAAAAAGACCGGTAGCGGTGTGATAGTCTTACGACTAATACCTTTTTTCAGATGCTGACTCCAGACTCCAGCTCACGTTTTTGATGCGAGTCGCAAACGTGAGCCTTCTGTCTAGTGTGACGCCCAGGTACTTTACCTCTGCGACCCATGGCATCGCCGAAGATCTGCACCTGTTGGGTGTGGGAAAAGTCGGCTTATTAGCCCGGGTGAATATGATCGCCTGGCTCTTATCTGGATTCACCTCGACCCTCCACTTTCGTTCAGAAAGTTCGAGTTCGAGGGCGGAGGCAGCTTGCTGCAGCAGCTTGATAATGTGCGGGATCTGTCTGCATCTGTAGTAGAGAGCGGTGTCGTCGGCGAACAGCGCCAGCTGGACCTGTGGATAAGAAGGCATATCATTATCAATAGCAAATAGTGCTCCACCGACCGAGTTGAGACCAGTCGATCGCGAGCGGCGGCCGATCTCGTTGCACGCGCCGTGAGCCGCCGCCTGCGCGCGCAACGCGCGGCATCTCGCTCGCGCCAGCCATTCTGCCCGGTTGTCTATTCCGATAATGCAAAAATAGTACCACAAATATTGGAAAAACTGATGGCGTCCAATGTACTTGTTGGGTTGGCCTTGGCTGGCGTTGTCACCGAATGCACGCCCCAAGCGTCCGCTAGCAACTCTCCCGCTCGCTTCTCGCTCCGCGCGAACTCCCCTCTACCACTCGGCTCGGCGCTCCGCCACCCCGCTACCCTCATAGCTCAGCTGTTGAATGAGACACAATTTTTCTTTATCTTTCTTGGTAGCGAATAGCGATGCGTTGCCTCTACTAGTAGAATACAATATTAGCTCACTGATTGCAAGCAGGTTACGTCTCGGTTATACTGTATAATCTTCCGGCATCGTATAACTTATACGATGCTGGAAGCCGAGTTACGTCTTGGTTATAGGTAAGGTACGATGAAATCACGTTATTAATTAATTACAATGTGTCTTGTTCAGTTCCAGACTGCATGAAGGGCATACCGACAAAGACCGAGTGCGGGATGGGAGGTGTAAGGAGGAGTAGGTACATACTATTATGTATGCTTAGTATATAGATGGTCGGACGCATGCGTGACATGCGCGTACCGCGCGCGCTCGGTGGCCTTCGAAAGCTCAACGCAGTGCAACAACGGGGGCGGAGGCTGCGGAGGCGTTGCACCGGCCCGGAACCGGGCCGATCTGGGGAGCGAGTACCAGGGACGCAGGCGTGTAGCAGGGTTACACAGATGTCTCCACCAACGGCCTCCACTCCTCTCCCTACGCCAATGTCAAACCTTTGTGAAACAAGGACCACCTACTAATGCAAGTATCCCAAAAACTTATAGGTGTGATATAACCAAAATGTGTACGAATGTGAATTAACTATACGGTGCGGTGGTGGCTGTGGTGCAATGTCCATGTCCATAGATTCGAATGGTTGTCGGATAGTTTATCCAACAAGTAGGTAGGTACCAAACCGCGATAGATTAGAATAAATCACTGGAAGTGAGCGCGTGGTGTGGTGCGGTGCGGTAGCGGGCGGCGCAGCGGCGGCGGCGGTGGTGACCGCGCAGTCCGCGCGTCGTCGCGTCGTCGGTCGCCTCTTCCGCTGCGCCGAGACTCAAGCGAAGACTAACGGGAACCGGGATTCAGTAACAATTTAGGTCCCGTTAGCGATCTCGACACATTGTGTATCTAGTCCTTATTTGAAGTAAGAAGTACGCGGTGCATCGAAGTGACCCGGTATTGCTGCGCGAACATCTTTCGAACGCGGAATCGCAGAATCGAACAGGTTAACATTACCATCTGGCATCGGCTCAACCTATTCCCTTGCGGTTTTGCTGAGTAATACATCCGGTTATTGGCTCTAGAGTCAAGATAATTTCTTTGTCGCACTGCTAGGGTGTGGAACCTCGTGTTTAACTATATTCCTGCGAGTGTGTTTCCCGAATCATTTAATGGAACCTGGGTGTCTTAGCAACAGTTCAAAGCTGCAGCAAATGTGCTGAAATGGCGGCGGAGGCGGCGCCTCAGTTGAGTGTGTCCGGAGGCTGTGGCTATGGTTCGCGAGATGTGATTTTGGCTCTGTCGACTGCACCGTTGGTCGCTCGGCACAGACACCCATGTTGGTCAACATAAAAAAAATCACGACATTGTTCATGAGCTGAGCAATGGTGCCTAAAGTGAGCGTAGGTAGTCGGAAAAAATCATGGACTTTACTCGAAAACTTCTCAATCGATTTACATAGAGATTTCACCAACTTTGCCGCGAGCGGAGCCGCGGGCACAACTATTCAGATAAGACGAGACGGCCCTTCTCTGCCGCTCTCTATTGCCGGCCCCCGTGTTGGACACCTCACGGAGAGTGGGTTACCTTTCACCTGTTGTTGTCTACGTTGGACGCAACCCTGCTGCGATTAGGGTTGTCAATCGGTTATCAATGGTTTTTTTTAGAAGAAATAACGTATTTCTGGTTTCAGGGATGGTAAATAAAAATTGCAGTGTCGGAAAAAAAAGTATTATTTAAATTTTGAAACAAACATTATTTATGTATTTTAAATATTTTTTAGTGCTCTTTGCACATTTCAGCAGTGAGGTGCTGTCAGTTTACGTTTCACTTCACGCATTGTTTTGAGCTTAAAGTTGAAATAAAGTATTTTCGCGTACTTCATTGCTATTCAAAAAAATTAAGTACGGAGACCTAAAATAACGTATGATACTTTATTTTAAAGTACGATTGGCAACCGTAGCTGATTCGATATCGACGTGAAGTGACCTTAATCTCCACAACGGCTGGCAAGGTCCCGCGCCGCCCGCCGCTGCTGGAGAGATCTGTCGGCCGAAGGTCTTATCCGTCATGAACTGTTGCGCCAGTAGGAAATATTTTCGCACATTTGCCTAACCGAGACGAGTGCAGCGCGTGTGCGCCTGCGATCGGCCATTTTGTGTGAACCGATGTGCTGCCGCCACCGGCTGCTGTGGATGGCGAAGAGAAGACGGCCAGCGGTCAGTCTTGGCCACTAGCTGCGCGCGGATATTCTCCTGGTAGCACACTGACCGCTCGCCGCCGACCACGCGCCTCGTGGTGTGTGTGGCTTGGGCCACTGAGTCCAGCAGCCAGACACGACGACGGCGCGCGGCGACAAATGAACTAAAGATTTTTCAGCGGCAAGTGAACACTGTATTGATTCTGTTAATTGATTGTAAGTACCTACCATCTGAGATTGTACACCTACTTGTTCACATTGTTGCTGCGAAAGTTTGCGGCTTCTTAAGTGATTGTGTCATCCAACACGTATCCTTTATCAATGATGTATGTATGATGAGGTGACGTTTATAATAGCAATGCCAGGTTGACCATGTCAGCTGGAAAAAAAACCACTGACAAAACATGCATTTCTGAATGGCAGCATTAGTAACATATACATATCTATCATGGCTCCTGACGGTTGGTCCTTCGAGCCGGACGTAAAAGAAATGTCTCTGCTCATCCACCATCTCTGCTGGTTTCAAACGAACTGTTGACGATGATGTCCTACTTACCTATGTACGATGTCATGTAACGCGTGCCCGCTTGTTTTTTTGTGTTCGTTATCTGCGCGGTGTTTGTGACAAAATTCACATTCAAGCGTCTCGGTGGTGTGCAGTGTGTACCAAATTGTAATGAAGTATGAGAGTATGATATTAGAAAGGCTGCAAACAACGCCTCCATCCTTCACTAAATACAATGACCTCAGCGCCACGCGCCGTCGCCGCGTCGTCGTCGTCGTCGTATCGCGGATAACATTTGCAATAGTTTGTTGACTGCCCACCGCGCGCCGCCGCCGCGCCGAACTCCACGCGCCGCTAGTCGCCTCTCTCTCATGCGCGCCTGGTCCGAGCGGGACGGCTACACGTGAGTCACACGTGTGTCGAGCAGCGTGTAGCGCTTCGCTTCAGCGCTAGGGGGACGCACATGCATTCTACATCAGGGTTTCGTAAAATTTTTGTGGCCATAGACCCCTTGCAAAATTTAAAAAAATCTGACGGACCCCTGAAAAAAAATACTGTTGAGATAATAAAGGTGACGCTTATGACGGTTGTTAGTGAGACGGTTGCTGCTGGTTCAGTTTCATTTTTCACACCGCCGCGTCGCCCACGTGCTCCTGGAGTGCCCGGTGGTGGAAGAACGACTGCAGTTTCTTGGGAATGTGGGAACTGCCCATGGAGTGTGGAAGCGACCGAAAAGAGTGCTACACTTCATGAAAGAGCTCGTGCGGCTGGAGTGACACTACCTGGGCGCTAACGACAACGGACCGTCTTGAGGTCTTAGTTCGGAGTAAGGAGCTGGGCAGCAAACAACAACAACAACATCATCTTTCACGTCTAATCGGGTACCATTGAACCCAGACTTACAGAGGTATGGTAGCGGCAGAGCCAACTGTCATTGTCTCCGTAGAATGACGAATGACAGTCGGCTCTGGTAGTGGCAAACGGAAATTATACGGACATTGCCAGAGCCGACTGTCATTCGTCTCCTTCTACGGAGACCAAGCCATGCTGCATCGTCATAGCCCCAGTGCGACGTTGCTATCGCTTACTCGCTCTCGCTTGCCTCCCGTGACAGGAGTGAGAGAGAAACACGAAGATTGCGACGGTCGCCCGATGAAGGGTGAGCGATTTCATGTTTCTCTCTCGCTCCTGTCATCGGTAGGAAAGCGAGAGCGAGTAAGCGATAGCAACGTCGCACTGGAGCTATGACGAGCATGGCTTGTCTCCGTAGAGGGAGACAATGACAGTTGGCTCTGACATTGCTCGTTTAACAAGGAGAGGTTAAGCTTGTCCCTCGGCTTGTCCTAAACTACACCGACCGATCACGCGCAGTTCTTAGTGTCTTCATATCTGTTGGTGAATTCCTGCAAGTCGAATGAGTTTTATCCGTACACGACTAAAAACTTGTATTCAAAAGTCTCAAGTCACTTCTTAACTCAATGAGACGAACTCACATTTAGCAGAAAAACTCGCTATGAGCATGCTATTTATCGTTATTGTTGCTGCTGACATGGACCCCCAGGGTTAAGAAACCCTGTTCTGCATCTAGGTAGGTACAACCTACCGTTTATAGTTGGGCAGTCAATACTTCAACGGACAGCGTCGTCGTCGCTGACCAATTCATATCAATTCATGTCACAGGCCCCCGCGCCGGTGAACTAATCCTTCCTTTTAGAGAAGGAAGAACATGTGACTGAAAGTGATTATTATTATTGAGATACCTATGTTATGTTCTGTAGGTATAATAGCGTGCAGTTCACACCGCAGGCGCCGCCGCCGCCGTCACAGCGTGCGAGCGATTCAAAGCTTTATTGATTCATTAAAGTCATTGCATTGAAGTAACACGATTAAAGCATACCGAGAGCAGAGTTTAGCGCAGCGACGTAATACCTACGTAAACTCTTTGACTGTGAGCTGATACGCGCTAGATCATGGATTTGCGCTACATACAGCTGCTGAGCGCGCCAAGGTGAGTCGTAAGTCGACCACGTGACGTGCGTGATCCGTTAAACAGCTTGTTTTCGAGGTTCGTAGAGGAACGAGTGAAATTTTATACAAAATAAATAGAGCGTGATTCTACAACTTCGGTGGCCTTGACCGTAACCCTCCTGTGCTTCGTAGCCCTAAGCATTCCATACAGTTTCAGTTCAGTTTCAGTTTCAATTCCAGTTTCCCCCGCGTCCTAGTCAACGCAGACTAGCTGACGAGGGCTTGATGCGAGCCGAAACGTGAAGCATGCGCGGGAAATTTGGAGTGGCCACTCGCTAGTCCCGACCTCGATTAACACCCTCCTCTACTGCCGATGGGCCCGGATATGTTCGGTGAAGCCATCGCAAGCTGAGTTCCACACCTTCCTTTAATAAGGACCCTCGACATTCGCATAATATGTAGAGTTACTAACAAGTTCTACTAGTACACCTACCTACTAGGATAGTACCTATTAAAGTATTCTGTGACCTAGGTGCCTAAACTAAAACAGCCATAAATGCCATAATCCATGATGATATGATAATCCTATTACTTTAAGTGAGCAAAATTTTTATATAATATATCCTAATTGGTTTCTCGGAAACGGCTCTAACGATTTGTATTAATTTTGTAGGTATTTAGATAAAGTAATTTTTTTCAAGTTTAACTAGATAGGTATGTAAACTTGGCGCAGGCAGAGCGAAGCTCGGTCGCCCATGTAGCCTGTACTTTTGTCAAAGTTGAACATATTTTTTCAATATTGACATATTTTGTAGGTACATACATATCCCAATTTATCCAAGCATTTTAATGTCGTCAATTTTACATAGCTCGGTTGTGTTCTCCTCTAGTTCAGTACAGCCAGCTATCCAGGTAGGTCTCCGGTATGGCACCTACCTTCCCGGAGGTGATATTGGATGGTCGGAGCATGTGCTTTGGCCCCTCCGACTCAGCCACCCATAGTTGAATTATTTACAAGTTACGTTATGGTATTTAGTTTATCCACCTACATAAAAAAACCTAATGCACTTTCTTATCTTTCTGCAGCGCTCGCCGAGTCGCGGACTGACTTATCAAGTTATCATTATCACCTGTCCTAAACGTTGGAGGTAGGTACCTACTGTGGTACCTACCGACCGGTACCTAGCTACTCGTGCGCGGTCGTCGGTATTGCGTGCGCCTCACACACGATACCTGCGTCCGTCTGTCCGAGGGCTGTATCTCTTGAGCCGTAATAGGTAGCCCGTTGAAACTTTCACAGAATATGTGTTACTATGGCGGATGAAACAACAAAGAAAAAGTTAAAAATTAAGGGGGGCCCCCATACAAGAAACGTTTCATTAAAATGGATTAGTCACACATTGAATAACAGATGGCGCCACAAGCTGTTATACATTGAATTGTTATAGCCGCTAAATTGCCAACGACCTCATTGAGGTGCTGTCACTTTCGCACCTTTCGCAAATTACTATCGACCTCATTGAGGCTTCTCTCCGATCGTCCTACATATCTTCGAAATTAAAATTCGAAGACCATGCCACCTGAGCGGATAGGCGGATATTATTGATGGCGGATAGATACGGAAACCTTCGTGCTCGAGTAAAACTCGCACTTAACATATTTTTTTACACATCTCTCGCGTGTATAAATTACGGTTGGATACATACAGTGTACATAATATGTACAATATGTACAGGTACAGTCCATATTATGGACTGTACCTGTATAACCTATGTATGTATGTATTTAGCAATTTGTAAGCGTTTGTCGAGCGAGTCGGCCACCGCACCGGCCGACATGTCCCACTCTCGTCCCACTATTTATTTATACTATGAAAGTGTATTCCGGAAATCGTCTCGCGGCTAAACGCACCCATCGCGCTCTAGCCAGGGAACGTGCGCAGCACGAGGTGGTTCCAGGGCAGTGAATTGTAAGTAAACGAGCGAGCACGCTCGGGCCAGCCACCTCCACGCTCTCCTCAGGCCCCGCTCCCCCTCCTTCATAGTAGAGCCGCGCCGCTCCGCGCGCGAGCGAGCGGCTTCTTTGTTTGCGTACGTACGTATGCAAGTTGCGACGCGACCTCCCCCGCACCCGCCTCCGCCCCGCACTGTGCTGCACGGCAAACCGACAACTTTTACCATACCTATTACACAGCAGTAGCTATTTTAGTTGGACGGGTTATTTTAGTTTGGCGCTGACTGTATGTAGTGTAGTAGTGTAGGTAGAGAATAGGCGACGGACGGGATAGGTGTTGTGTACGCGGAGCGAGCCGAGTGCGGATAGAGTCAAGGTCAAGAACGCAGCGCACGGGAGGCACAAAGAGTCGTACGGGTGCGGGCATCTCCGCTCGGTCGCTCCGCCTCCCGTTCCCGTCGCAGCAAGTCGCGTTCTTTTGCCGTTCTCGCGCACTCGCCGCCGCCCCGGTAGAGTGCAAGTTGCTTGGACTCACGCGGACCGGTTCGCGGCTCGGCCGGGTGCGGTCAACAGCGGAGCCGGCGCGGCGCGCGCCGCACGAGAGGGTGAGCCGCGGGCGGACTTACCGATTCGCTCGCGAAGCTCCTGCTGCTCGATGTAGCGCGCCGCCTCCAGCAACGTGTCGAGGCTCATGTCGCGGCGCGGTCGGCGCTGCGGTGCGCGGGGCGAGGCCGGGCGCGGTGCACGCGCGCCCGCTGTCACGCCGCGACTGGGCCACGCGAGTCGCGCGCCGCTCACGTGGCCGCCGGTGCGATCCACCAATGGGAAGCAAGCGCCGTCGTCACGTGTCCGCCGCTCTCGCCCAATCGCGTGGCGGTCGTGCGGTGACGTCACGGCGCGGGGCGTGCGCGCGCGATCGATGCGGCTGCAGCGCACAGCAATCGACTGCACGCGGCGCGGGTGCGGAGGGCTCCCCGCGCCCAGCCCCCCGCCCCCCCCCCCCCCCTCCCCAAGGCTCCAGCTGTATCGACGCTGCTGCTGGCGCTGCTGCAGCGCTGTCGACTTTTTATTACTTACCCGACTACACGAAGCAAAATTGAGGGTTATGTTATGAATATGTTTCTTTAAATTTTTATTTTGTCCCATCCCTTAATCCCTTCTAGCCCGAATCAGCCCTTCAAGTTGGCATGTTTTTAAAAATGCGAAAACACGCAAACTTCAAACACTTCTCGCGCTAACGCTGCATAGCATATCGAGACAAAAGCCTAGGTGGGGCAATATGGGCTACCAAAGTTGAAAATTTTTCTTACGAAAAAATTGTTTCAAACTGCGCAAACATCAAATTCACGAACTAAGTTTGACGGCTGCATGTGTACCTATATCATCGACGTATATGTGCCAAGGTACATATACATCGATGACCTTTAAGCAGACTCTTATAAATTTTTGGTCGCGAATTTCAGTTTATTATCTGTTCAACGCGCGTAAGTGACGGATCTCTCCTTTCGACACGAGTTATCGCTGTTTTCAAATACTTTCCTTAATGTCAGTGGCCGTAGGCCGTAATGATAATGAATGATCTAAGTAACTAAGTACATACCTAGCTAAAAATTTGCAAAAAAAATTCGTTCCATTCTGTTCTTCTAGGTTTCTACAGCTAAAATGTTGGTAGAAAGCCATAGATTACTTACAGGAAAACACGTTCCATTATCTGTCTTACTTATTTAATAGTTCTACAATCACCAATGTGTCATTTCATTTATCATTTTACTATGTACTTAAGTACTTATCTAGTGCAGTTCATACACCCTCATTAGGTACCTACACGTGCCGATCGAGTCGAGGCATACATAAAACGAGCACTAGTGATTACGAGTAGATTATGTGGCTAGCAAGTACTCACTACTACAGTACGGCTGCATCCATTCAACTCACCATCATCCCACTCCCACACAACACACATACAACCTCGGTTACAACAAATAATATTTTTTAAATTATAATAAAATAATGTTTTTATTGCGAAGCATTACTTAGATAACCATTTCTTTTTTTTCATCGATCAATGTTTTTTTTCACATGGAAGAACGCTGAAAGTTTATTCGCTTGGTGGGACACTGTGAATGAAACCTAGGTACTATAGTACTAGTGGTACCTACATCACAATTCATTCATACTGCACTCAGAACAGTTTTGCCTACTTACTGAATAGGTAAGTACCTACAAACTTGATCTATGTTGATATAAGATGTGTTTTATTTGATTCGACAGTTCGATCCTCTAAAAAACATCATTATTTAAAATTAGGTACCTACTTTTGATATCATGGGATAACAGGACGGCCGTCCGCTCGCTGCGCTGATCACTGTTGTACAACGTGTCCCAAAACTAAGTCAAGCGGGAACCAGAGAGTAGGCCAGTTTATGACTACCCAGGGAAAAATAAGAAAAAAAAACGGACTCATTTGTTTTTTATGATATGAGCATTTTTTGAAAAACACTCAACATTTTGAGGTACCTACTACGACTAAAAATTTGCAAATATAGTTAATTGTTAAATTTTTTTTTGGTAGCCTTATTTAGGCTACCACAACAAAAACTCTGCTATTGATCAGTATCTCAAATAAAACCAAAATGCCCATAGTTTTATCACAAAAAATATCCAGTTAAATTTTTTTATGAAAAAAAACGGCTATGTTCTCTATTCATGTATAGCAAACAAAAGGGAAGTCTCCAGTATGGCACCTACTTTCCTAGAGGTGACACTGGCTGGTCGGAGCATCTCTGACGCAACCAGCCAGCCACCCATATCGGAGTAAATAAAAACAAAATTTATATAAAATGTAAAAACTCAAGAGCAGCGAGGAAATTTACTTAGCGGCCCCCGACTCCTTTAAGGGTCGGGGATAAATTTGTAATTTTACTTTTGTTTTATGCGAGTGAAAGAGGCGGCAGAGGTGTGTCAGGTCAGGATCGTGGCGATCCGTTGTCTCTGCCTACCCCACCGGGAAACAGGCGTGACGCTATGTATGTATGTATGTATGTTGGTTTTATGTCTTTGTTGTTAGTTTAACGTGAGGCCAAATGAGCGTAAGTTGTGATCATGGATAGTCGCGAATTTACGCTGCATATATAGGTTTGGCATAGGTACTATCAGACAACTCACTTTATTATGTAACCGAATGCAACGTAAATTACGCAACTCACAACTCACTCACTGAATAGGATGAAATAAAAAGGGACAAATTAAAAATTATGTTGTTTTAAAATTGTTTATTGCTGGTACAATTTGTTAAACCTATTCTGTATTTCGCTTCAGTCAAATAAAGTTTTTATTTTTGAGGCTCTAAGAAAAATATTGGGCATTCATGTTACTCTCTTTCTCTGCAGTGAGTGAAGCCTGCTCTAACTCTATACGCGATGAATATAGGTTTAGTACGGTACCACTTTACCGTCTTCGTATGAAGAAAGTGACAACTTATAAAGCCCATCACAGACGGAGCTTTAATACAGGGTGTTCGGCACATCGCCTGACGAATTTTTATAGTAGGTAAGTGGGGTCATTTGCAACGTTTTGACCCATGATACCTTTTGTCAGATGTCACGTGGTATTGAGATATGATTTTTTTTCTTTATTTTTGAAAATTACCAAAATCCCAGCTTTAAACCCTTGTAACTTTTTTGTTTATGATTGTATCAGCACGAAATAAAATTTATTGAATTTTACGATGTATCCTTGTTCTAGAATTAATTTTTTTTTATATAGTTAATACCATGAAAAGGTCTTATGACCTCCCAAACTCCCGAGAATGAGTAAAAATATGACAGAATCTTAATTTCTTAATTCATTTAAAAAAAACTGACAGCAATTGATAGCTTGTTGTCGGTCGATGTGCCGAACACCCTGTATATATTAATATAAATCATAGCAAGGCATATTAAGATATATTTTCTATAGTAATCTTCGAGTGACCACAGACGCAGCTATAACATAATACTTTTATTACGTCATCAAAATATGTGGACAGATATAGCACGATATATTACACAGTACGTCGACCGCAGAGCTAATCAGTGAAAAAATAGATATTATAGCATAGCTACCGTCTCTGGCAGCTTGCTATAACATAATATATAGCTTAGTATATTAATATATATTATAGCTCCGTCTGTGATGGGCTTTTCATTATTGTCAGTTATGCTCTTTTCTTAGCAGGGAAATGTAATATTTATTTTCCCCAAATACTCATAGGTACTTAGAACAGGCCCACTGCATCTCTTTCCGTGCATGTCGTAAATGTTAACTGAGGGTTAAGGACATGATGCCGTGCTTGCTAAAGAGCGACAGATCAGACCACCGGCCACCTTTCACCTTGGCACGGTCCTTCCACGTTCATGCAGTAGGTAGGTAACTTTACTTGTTGCTTGTTAGTTAGTAGTTTTCTATATTTAAGCGTTTTATACCATACATACCCCTAACTTACTTAAGGGATCCAAGTGGACTAGCTAGTGTTTTATAATCCATTATAGCAGAATCCTCCCACAAGGGATTCAAGTGCACTAGGAAGTCCACTTCGATCCATTGATGGATCCTACCAAGGGAGCCAAGTGGACGGTGGAGTAGTACGTGGTGGTCGTTGTATTGTCATTTACACGAGTTCTTGCGGCACAACACCGATTACTCTAATTACCCCGATTGTCGGGATACGTTGATAACATCTCGGTTTTACACGACCCTTTACCTAAACTGTCACGCGTAACATGTTGCGGTGAACAAGTGTGTTATTGCGGACGGGCTGGCAGCCCCGTGTTTTATATACTAATTCATTTGATGGAATCTAACTTGACTACATCAGCTGAGATCTGTAACTAGGCGCCGCCGGGTCAGTGCTTCCCTCGGTCGTACCGGCAACGCTGTACCGGCAGCAAAATAGCTAGCACATATATGTACTAATTTGCCCGTTAGGTACATTTCTCTACAGAGCAAAACATTCCAACTTAATTGAAAAAGTAAATTCAAGAGTGAACCAAAATAGCTTAAACGAATTTAAATTGCATGCATCTATTTGTGTACAGTCTACAGTCGACACGCTACACAATACCTACCTACACTTACGATATAAGTTTATTAACTAAGGGCCCGTACACACCACTGCGGGCAGGGCAACGTATGAACGACACTCCATCCTCGTGCGTGTGCAATGTCGCTTCGCAAACATGTCGCCGCTGCTGCTGGCGTCGTACGACGATACAAATGACAGTCATTCGCGAGATATTGGACCGCTGCTCTATAGCCGCATAGACGCTATCACAGTTTGCTTGGACAAAGCAGTTTTGATGACTATGTACTATTTGATAGTGGCAACACAGACGTCGGCGTTCAATCAAAGTTTACTAGGATATAATAAGTGCAAAAACAGTGGCACCTCGCAATAAAACAAAATGGAGTGAGCGGGATGCTCTCAAATTCTTTGAATTATATGAAGTAGAAGCTGTTCTTTGCGGCGTGAGGCTCAACAACTACAAGAACAAGGATGCCTTTTGCGAGATTATCTTTTATATTCCCGTCTTAGCTCTCCTATCAACAGGTCTGCCACAATTCTGATACAACTTGTAGTCGAAACAAATCTGTCTCGCCTGACATCGTTCGATCTTGAATGCTTGAAGAATGAAGAAACGCATCCAAGTGAGCTTGTAATTTGGTCGAGTTCAAAGCTTTCAAGACACAATTTTGCTCGTTTAGTGCGAAGAGAGCGGCGTTGACACCGGCTCCTTCCTTCCTAAGGCACTAATTAAGCGAACACCTCGGGGTTCTCGGAGTCGAACTGTCGCACGACATAAACTTTCGACGCCATATCGATGGCAAGGCCAAGCTGGCTTTTAAAAAGCTGGGCGTACTCAATAAGGCGCGGTGGTACTTTACGCCGGGCCGTGAGATGCTTTTGCATAAATCGCAGATCAGGTCCTGCTTGGAGCACTGCTGGCACCGGTGGGATGGCTCAGCCATATACCAGCTTGTAGCTCTGGATTCGATCCAGCTTCGTGCCGTGCGATTTGTGGGTGACCCAGACCCACAATTGTCCTGCGATCTAGAACCACTGCAAGTCCGTACGGACATCGCCACCCTACATGGCCGTCTTAGACCAAGCAGGGGCGGCATGGCATTCGCAACCCCGCATACGATCAAATGTCCATAGACGTCTTTAGGCACCTTATGGGTGGATGAACGGGCGTCCATGTCACAATTGAGGAGCAACGGAACAAAATCACACATATCCACTTTTTTCCGTGAGTGTTTTTTTTGTCGAATCGGCATCTTTAGCCTGAAACCTATCGAATAGCAGTTTTATAGTATTCAAAATCAAACTAATCGCTCTTGTATAATCGCTAGAAATCCAAGGTTTGCATCAGAATCACACATATCCTGGTACAAAGTCGTATTTTGATGTCAAACTGTAAACTTGCGATCATAATCACACAAATGAAATAGAATTTTTTTTTATTAAATCTACTTTGTCAAAAGTACTTTGTCCAAGCTAACTTAATTGTGTCAACCCGGCTTAAACGCTTCCTCCTGCTAGTGTTAAGAGGACAGACGAGAGAATAATGACTAAGATGCTCCTCACTCGCGTATATGCGGACATAACACGATAAGGTGAGTCATATAACACAAGCATTAGTAATTTCGAGAGCAGCTTATCAGCTCCTTTGGTCGATGACACGTTTTTTCAGGAGTGATACTTAAATAAGGCTCATCTAATACAACAGATCAATGTTTGCAGCAATGCAACACACAGAGCTTCGCTGCAACTCGGCGATCGCACGTCGACAACTACAGCCAATGACAGCGCTCGAGGTGTCGACATCCTCCACGACAAGCGGCAAATCTCCGCATAATGCGGAGACTCTGATTGACGGACGACGGAGATGCTGATCGACCACCTAGCCAATATTCTCCGATCTGTCGCTATGGCGAGAGGCACTGTTGCAATGCGACCCCGCACCGCACTGATGTCTGCGGAATCTAATGCAATTTTGTGAATGATTCTAAGAAGAACGCCACACGGCCATTCAAAGATCCGACCAATAACAACCGGACACGTGTCGTTGGAAAGCTCATTTCATGCTATCAATTTGGTACTATAGAATAGAAGAATAAAATAGAATAGCGTTTGTTTCCTCATTCACATCAGTAATACAGTACAGTAGCGGCGATCAGTCTCAAACCATTGTGGGAAAAAAGTTACAACTATAACAAAAATATATTTCTATTCACAATTGTTCTACAATACAATTAAACAAATCTGGCTTAACAACTTTTTACTGTAGTAAAAGATCCCACCAAAAACATATGATATAAAGATATACCTAGTCTCGCACGCACTCTTTCCACCGTAAAAAGTTGTAAGATCCCATGCAGAGCCAAGTCTTTTCATATCATTGAAACCCGAATCAATCAACAATACAGGGATGCCAAAATTACCCTGAGTTGCTTCGAGAAAAGGATGGTACGGCCGTGTTGCTCGACTTGGCGGGGGCACTGCCGTGCCCCCAGATTACTGTAATAAACGATACATTGTGGGAAAAAATTTGTCATTCAATAATTTGAGACTGACCGCCACAGTAATAAAGGTTACGTCACGCATGAAATAGCTTTGCAACGACATTTATTATGTCTGGTCGTTATTGGTCTGTGGGGACGCGTCCCATACATTTCCTTTACATAACACACAATTCAGCTAAACCACTCGACGGGTAGTTCCCGAACACGGAGGAATTAAGATAGGAAGAGATAGCGAGGAAGGCACCGCACCGGGGGCACGACGGATCCGCGCCATGGCACTCAGCGAAACGTCGGTCGTGTTTTCCGTCCAGTTGACATGAAATGAAGGGAAGCACTGACATGGCACCTAGTTCACCCGGTGTTATGGGCTGACATCACGGATGGTGTAGGTGATGTAGACAACCGTGTCAGTTTCCATAAAAACAAAAAATTGCGCAGTGCCGTGCCCAATTCGCCGCCGGTCGGTGAGCGCGTACTCAGTTTGTTCGGACCGACTACTCTCTACTTATTTCCTCCGTGTCGCGACACTTCTGCGTGTGGTCTTTTCTCTTTTAAATACTTAAAATTCTTTCTAAAACTCAGAGAAAAGCTCCAAGGAACACCAAAGATACAAACGTACCCGGGCCACTTGTGAAGCCGCTCCGAGATAACACAAACCTAACAACCTATACAACTATCTATATCAACAGTTCACACGGTTTTATACTCATTTGTGCAGTATACTATGAATTTATACTATGAATTAGTATGTGACTTTCAGTGGAACTTCGCTAATCTGACAACGGGAAGCAGGGAAGTGTCGTATCACCCGATTTTTCGGATTACAGACTTCTGTCTACTACCCCCTGTCTGGAAATTTTTGCACCTTGAGAACCGATAAAGATTATATCGCAGTGTGCGTAAAACACGTCGGTAACAATGCCGTATCACTGTATTGAAAACAAAGAACTTGATCTCAGACCAGCCCAGCAACATTTAGATCAATTGAGTGAGTGCATAGTTAATTTAGTATATTGCAATCAGTGAGCTAATATGTATTCTACTAGTAGAGGCATCGCTACCAAGAAAGATAAAGAGAAATTGTGTCCCAACAGCTGAGCTATGAGGGTAGCGGGGTGGCGGAGCGCCGAGCCGAGTGGTAGAGGGGAGTTCGCGCGGAGTGGGAAGCGAGCGGCGGGAGAGTTGCTAGCGGGCGGTAAGCGTACGCATTCGGTGACAACGCCAGCCAAGGCCAACCCAACACGTACATTGGTGGACACCATCAGTTTTTCCAATATTTGTGGTATGATTTTTGCATTATCGAAACACACAACCGGGCATAACGGCTGGCGCGAGCAAGATGCTGCGCGATGCACGCAGCAGGCGGCGAGTGCGACGAGTTCGGCCGCTCGCGATCGACTGGTCTCAACTGGTCAATTTGGTCTCAACTCGGTGGAGCCATGCCCGTTGCCCGAGTAAATACTCTAGTAGAATACATATTAGTTTGTTCACTGATTGAATTACAAGGTGCTCCGCTCTATTCATTTGTATTTACATTTTTAAACAGAATCTAACACAACATCTGATAAAAGCCACTACATACCGCGGCCGATCGCAGATAATTAATTTTTTTTTAAATTAAAATTTCATGAGATACAATGGACAATTATTTGTCTACATGCCTTAAATTATTTTATGTTTGCTCGACAAATAAGTCAGTACTACAATACAGCGATATCATATTGTAGTAATTTACATTACAGAACATTGCTACACTAACACTACATCACTCCAACTCTCACTTTCAAACGAATCACAATAACATGTCCTCAGCTTTGGTCCGGAGCCTCCGACACCGCCGGCCAGAGTCGGCAGCCGCAGTCGCTGTGCGCTCGCCTGCCAACAACAAATACAAAAATGTGTGCAAAGGGGTTAGAATATTTTACTATGGAAGGTGGCTTGGGGCGGCGGCGGCCATTTGGAAAAAAATTCAAAACAAAGGCCACATTGCGATCTTTACCTCCAATTATCTCAGTAACGTGACACTTTAGGAAGTAATGTTATATAACATTTTATGTTTGTTTATGTACGCCCTATCGATTTATCCAGGTTTCATCGCTGGCCTTTGTTTTGAATTTTTTTCCAAATAGCGGACGATGACCAAGCCACAAACTTTCGAAGCCCTTTGTATTATTATTGAAATTTAAAATATACACAGTGTTTAATTAACTGTAACTGTACGTGTGGGTCCAAAATCGATTTCGAAAAACTATATCTTTTATTCAAACGCAGTTCGGCCTTCGGCCTGTGTTTTCGGAAAAGTATGGATTTTAACTGAATGCAGCTCGACGTTCGGTCTCTTATTTTTTATTTTAACTTTATCGCCCTGACCACTACAAATGGTGTTCGTATATGTACGTATATACACTTTGCGTGTTACAAAATTACTTATTGTCCTACTAAAATTGTACTGTGTGGGGCCGGTACTTTAAAAGAATAGCCACACTGCATCTCCCCCCGTGTATGTCGTAAAAGGCGACTAAGGGATATGACTCCCTTCTTATATTACTAGGTGGTAGGGTTTAACCCGCCCGGGTTGGTACCACCGCACTGAATGAAAGGTCGGTCGAAACGGCTATGTAAATAGTTTGTGTTTTCCGTCCAGTTCAGTGTAGCCGGCACGACCGAAGGGAAGCACTGACATGGCACCAAGTCCAACCGGTGTTATGGGCTGACATCACAGATGTTGTAGGTGATGTAGCCAACCGTGTCAGTTTCCATAAAAAAAAGTTTAAGTTTAATTTTGTTTAGAAGTTAAGTAGCTGTGACAACACAACAGACGGACAGACAGACAAAAAAGTGACTAAATATAAGGACAAGATGGCATGCTAAAGGCCGTCAGGATATGTCTTTCCCCGAGTTATACAGTTTGTTCTTTACTTGTTGCTTGATGTTATGTTGTCCTAAGTATAACGTGGTGGTCGGTGTTCAGTTTCTTACAGCACAAATTACTTTTTAATAACTTTCACGGTAGAGTGAATCTATTCTATAAAATTGGAAGTACCAGGAATGCATAACTATCAGATACATACCGGGTAACGTTGGGCGCGGGAGTGAACCGTGCGGCAGACGGGAGGTGAGGGCGCGCGGCGACACTATCGGCTCAGGTTGCTCACGTAGAGGTTCTTGAGTTCTGTCTTGGGCGTGTTCTCGAAGAGCGCCGCGCGGTTCTGCCCCTCGCCCTTCTTCACCCAGTGACCGTACACGCGGAATGCACACCCGTCCACTATCTGTCGACCAAACCATAGTCATATTATGCAAAATGAGAAAGTCTGCTTGGCGGTGACAAATTATTGCACCTACAACCTGGGTTTTGTTAAAGAAGCAATATTAATAATTAATGAATACTCCTGTTAGACATGAAGTATGACATTCACAATCACGGCATGGATGCATGGATGGCTAACGCCTTACAGTAGTAGGTAAGGGAATGTACCCATACCATGTGACCGATTTGGGGTCATAGGGGGGAGGGGGTTTATTCACTATGTCACGTGATATTTCGAAATATAGTTTAAAAAGACTAAAAAAACCAGCGGTGGTCTGAGACACACAAAATCAATCGCTTCAGTGGCATGGACTGGAACTGTTTTTCGTAAGAACTCGACAGGCACGTTCAATTACACCAAAAAGTATTCGCCTGGTCACATTCAAAAGTGAAAATACAACCGTTAATGCTTCATCCACATAAATACAAGTCTTGAAATACCATGTGAACACTGGGAGATTAGTCAAGATACGCATGGTCACAAGGTCCTCCACCTTGTGACCATGCGTATCTTGACTAATCTCCCTGGGATCCAAAAGTGGCCTAAAATCGGTCAAGTGGTATGTATGTATGGGTACGTTCCCTAAACGATATGCTGCCCATTCCATCAAAAATAATTTACCTGGGGGCTTATTCCGAATGCTAACGCCTAATCGATCTCGCTTAGGCGAGAGCGAATATCGCTTAGCTCCTCTTTTGTATGACAATTCGTATTTCGTACGCACGCAAACTAATACGCAACGACATGAGAGTGTCGAGATATCGTCCGTGACGAGAGACGTCTGGCGGGAGGGTCTTGGCTGCCGCCGAGTCGGTATCGACTCTCGCTCTCTCGGCGATCGACGATACGTCATAGTGGCGTTCTTTTCATACGAAAGAGGAGCTAAGCGATATTCGCTCTCGCCTAAGCGAGATCGATTAGGCGTTAGCATTCGGAATAAGGCCCCAGTACGGGGACAATATAAGTAAGGAGGAGTTACCTTTCGCAGCAGCTTGAGCGTGTAGGGATGTAGAGCGGCAGTCTCAAGGGAGACGTGGCGGGCGGCGGCGCTGTGTGGCAGACGGCTCAGCCGCACGGCCGCGCGCACCACTACCAGCACCAGCCGTAGCTTGGCGCGAGCGTTGAACCCGCCGGACTTTATTTGCTGCAATCGAGATCAGCGCGCTATTAGGAGCTACATTTGACTAAATTATCTATACTATCTATACTATAATATCTAAAACTATAATATCTATTCTGTTATCACCATACATCGGAATCCGCGGGGCACGAATGATTCAAGGTTGTTTAGTGTTGGGACAATGTATCCACAAATATCGAAAATCGATCGTTATTTTAGAATAATATGGAATAATGTCGATTATTAAAACTAAGAGTATTTCTATAGAAAATAAAATATAATAAACAAATGTTTATTTACTTTGTAGGTACAATACAAATCTGTTCAAACCACAATATTAGTTTTATTAGTATGGAATAGAAAGACTTTGATTTTTTTTACCAACTTACACGTGTTACATCATAATGATATTGAAGACTTTTTTGTTACTGTTATGAAACTGAATCGATTAGGCTATAAAAATCAACCACCTATTTTTTTATTTAAAGATATAAAAAAATATTTTATTTAATAAAAAAAGGCCAAGGTCCAAAAAAATAGGTCTTACAAAATTAGTTCACAGTACGCTAAGGGGGGGTTCTGTATCGGAAATAGATCACTTTTGAAGAACAAAGATTTTTTTTTTACAAAAA
Organism: Nematopogon swammerdamellus; assembly: GCA_946902875.1. Classification (NCBI taxonomy): domain Eukaryota; kingdom Metazoa; phylum Arthropoda; class Insecta; order Lepidoptera; family Adelidae; genus Nematopogon; species Nematopogon swammerdamellus. The sequence goes on along the minus strand of OX336356.1, from coordinate 608,009 downwards.
TTTTTTTTTTAAATTTTAAATGCAAAACAAAAATTTTTCTTAATCGTTTCGGTTTCATGCCAGGAACAAAAAAGTCTTCCAACACGTATATCTCTTTCTTTCAGAAATTGTGAAAAACCACAATTTCAGTTTTATCAGTATGGAATAGAAAGAATTTAATTTTTTTTACCAACTTACACGTGTTACATCATAATAGTCATGAAGACTTTTTTGTTACTGTTATGAAACTGAATCGATTAGGTTATAAAAATCAAACACCTATTTTTTTATTTAAATACCTACATAAAAAAATTTTTTACTTAAAAAAAGCCCAAGGTCCAAAAAATTTTATATAGGTTTTACTCCCTATATGATACAGAAACCCCCCCCCCCCCCCCCAGCGTACCATGAACAAATTTTGAAAGACCTTATATAAATATGTATTATATTTACTTAACGTTAACATAAAGTATACATGTTTATATAAGTACTGTAGGTATATAAGTATTCAGGTCTGAAATATGACATGAATAAAATACAATAAACAAATAAATATGAGTATCGATAACAGTGTCGATTGTTTATTGATCGCCGTAGTCAATCCCTAACAAGGTCGTATTCGTGCCCCGCGGATTCCGATGTATGGTTATCACCTTTCACAACTATCGACTACGTATAATTTTTTTAATCCTTTTCTCTTTGTCTCTCTGTTTCGCAACTGTCTTTATTAATTGTTTGTTTATGTAATCACTTTTATTTGTACTGCCTTTATCATGTTCAATGTGTTCCAGAGGGAAGCGTAGTGGGGACATGTTATATTGTATACTCTTGGTTTCTCTTTTGTCATAATCTATGTGCTACATGTCTCTGTTTTTTCTCCTTAATAAATAAAGTCTGTGGTGGAATTGAAAAAGGATATAAACCAATAAACCATACTGATTTAACTTGGATTGATTGACAAGACTTGGGTGCCGACAGGCTGAGTGGACCGAAACTTCCGATTTGGACTCTCGAAATGTACTGGCCAGGACGGAAGACGTCTTCAGGATATCATTTTTAAAACCTAATTAAACCTCTGAGTAAAGAAAAAATTAATAAATTGATCTTCAATACTTTCAGTTTCATGATTTTTTTAAATAAGGAAGTTTGCGCGCCACATCCTGTATGACCAGTCTCTGCAATGTGTAAAAGGCAGAACCAATTTTTATCAGGAACGATGGGGGTCCCCCATCATAGGACCACATACACCCTAACAAAAAACAATAAAAACATATTTTTTTTAATTTTTATATCTTGGCTAATATTATTAAATTCATGTGTGTCCTCCACTTTTCACTATTACCAAATCCAACATTTCCATCTAGCAAGTAGGGTACAAATTCACTCGAGAGAAGCTGCAAGTAATGCGTAATATTAAATACTTACTGAATGTTCTTATTGACGAAACATACATAATAACTACAATATACATAGCGCCTGCGAGTCATGCAAGCCATACAAATAAACTAAGTGCATTTGAGTTAAACATGCAAGTTAATTAGGAAATTGCTAAAGTAAAAGTATCTAAGTCGATATGTAAAAAGTGCGGCATTAATATTCAGGGTGAATTTGTATTTGCACCTCGTACTAAACTCATACCTACAACTCAATCTCTGTAATCTGTTTTTTATCTGTGTGCATCGAAAATGTGAATAAATAAAATAGAACAAACACAACATACAATAAATAAAATGCCAGACTTGACAACAAAAGTGAAAAAAAAATAATAAACGCAAATAAATAAAAAAACATTTAAAAGGGATTATACACATACGAGCAAGTTCGCGTACCTGCTTGAGGCTCTTTGTGCTTTTTCGCATGTGTAACATCCGAAGTAGCTAGGTATGTGAACTTAAAACTGTTTTACCCCACTATGGCAAAGCCAAAAGGACGGTAATGTGTTTAGCCGGGATGTATGTATGTATGTATGTATGTATGTGGATATGTTTAGATGACTGTAACTGTAACTCCTAAAAGACTCGTTCGATTGTGATAATTCTGATGTCATTTGGTTTATATCAATTACAAGCTGTGCCCGCGGCTCCGCCCGCTCTCATATTTCACTTCACTGCTAACCTCATAAGCCATTTAGCTTGATAGTAAGTAGCCTATAGTTGATGGGAAGAATCAAGCTATCCGTAGAATTTTGTTTTATTAAAATCGGTTCAGTGGTTCTCGAGTTATAAGCGGACAGACAGACACTCAGACACTCAGACAGAAAGCAGACGTTGGATTTTATTATAGGTAAGGAAGGATACGGGTAACACTGGGAAAATTCAAAATGGCAACCGCCAGTCGCCAATATTGTCCAACTGTATTAAATAAATATTACTATAACTGTAACTTTATCTTTATTTATAGAAGAAAACATACAGCCATTCACAATATTGTAGGTACATTGTCTTTATACAGCATGTATTATGTAATATTAGTATAAAGTATGGCCAATTACATGTTTCATTCACTAATTAGTTTCGTGTTTATTTGAGTGTGTATGTAACCCTCCCGAAATTTTTGACATGACTAACGAAGCACCTTATATTATAGTGGTTATGTTTATTTTGTATATTTTTTACTTATACTTTATATATTTAAATAGTGTAATAATAGTGTATTAATAAAGGTATTACCCTGTTAAGACCCTCTCCATAAATTTTTGGAGCAGGTATTTTAAAAGAGAGGTTTGTCTAAAAGCAAAAAGCTGTAGAACCAACAGTAGTAATAGGAGCTCTGTTAATTTAGCAGGTTACAAAATTACCCGTTTTATTGAATTAGCGCAAATAAAACCAGTTATTGCACATTTTGTGTGGAATCGTGTGAAAAATGTAAATAATAAAATAGAACAAACACAACATAAAATAAATAAAGAAGTTTTGACAACAAAAATGAAATAAAAAAGTCATCCCAATGTGTAATCAAATTAAAATAAATATAAAGTAAAATATTCAGTTCAATAAAATTATAAAAAAAGGAATGAATTTTTTATTTGTTTATCGTGGGCTAAATTACCAATGTGAGCTGTTCGATCCTGGACATCTTCCTGCCCGCGCTGGATAGAGACCTCTTCAACGGCACCATGTCCTGGTCCCACAGCTACCGGGAGTGCATAACAACGCAACAGTTACACATCTCTACAGCAAAGTGTTTGCACAATGCTCCATCATTACATCTCCGCTCATCGATAGAACTATCAATAAAACATCTCAAGATGAGTGATATTTATGCGAATATTCCATTCGGGGGAATAGGGGTCATTTGCAATGTGTCTGTGATGGATGACTGATGAGTCGCGTATAAACAAAGAAAGCTATTTAACTACGCATAGAACACGTGTGCAGCATTATGCATGCCACATACCTAACTGCTGATTTGCGAAAGTCTAGACTTCCATACACTTATAGTTATAATCTTTTTTTTAATGCAAAGCGCGACATGTAGCTTCGTTACACCTATGAATAATTGTGTAACAATGCCCATAGACATTCTGTGGTGCACAGGGATTGTGAATATTACGCCGGTCTGACAGGAGCCTTTTCACACCATTTTTGAAAAACCGCAGATATACTTGGGTGGAAATAGCTGGGCAGGGAGTGAGTTCCATATTTTTTAGACTCTGTGAATATATCTACAGTTAGCGGTTTGTGAGTCCGTGGTAGGTCGATTGTATAGAGGTAATGCACCCCTGCCCATACTATACCCTCCTGGGCACACAACCAAAGTCCGTCGCTAGCCAATGACACAGTTCAAGCAAACTTGAGCCATCTGTGATCATTATGGGAGTCATGTATACTTGCACAAGTCCAGACTCGCGCGAGTGTGCAGTTACGTGTGTGGCTGGCATTACACTAAGCAGAAGTGCAAATATATATGTGCACATAGTAATCTAAATAGTATCCTAGTATGTATTGAGGAAGTACAGCTTTGTATTCTAACAAGTGTATCTGGTAATGCAGAGAGAAAGCGAAGACAAATTTAAAGCATTAAAAGCAGTATGTCTAAATTTACTTAAAAAGTAAAGATTGTGCTATAACCATTACCAATTCAAAATTTATTGATCACAAAAAATCACATCAATCTCTTTACTACTAAATACTTGAATGAAAGCGAGACTGCTCTGAGGAGAAGGGGCTGCGGATTTACTGTTTGGACTCACCACCGTGTTGAAGAAGGGATGTTGGAGAGCCTCGTCGATGGATATCCTCTCGGTCGGTTCCACCACCAGGAACCGTCTAATCAGTTCCTTGGGAGCGTCTGCAAAGCACAATGGACAGACATTATGAACCTTGTTGATGGCTTAGGGCCGAGCAGTTAAGGAATTTCCTCATTAGGCTCCAATACGTTCGATATTGTTAAGGAATTAAAAAAAGTGAAACACTGATCATGGCACCTAGAGTTTAGTACGACCATGGTGTAACGGACTGACATTATGAGCGTAGCAAGCCATATCGGGTTAAAAAAACATTTTAAATACTTTTTATTTCAATAGGTAGTGAATGCGGAATGCATACACTAGGAGAACAGAGGGAAAGATGAATTTACCTGATATATCCGCCCACTCAGGGCTGGTGAAGGAGTATTTTCCTTCCATGATGTTTCTCAGCATGACCATCTGCTTGCGATGCCAGAATGGCGGACACCCCACTAGTCTGAAATGACGATATTCAAGTAGTTTTGAATGAGTATAACAGTTTTTAAATTACCGTGGTTGATATAAATCAGTGGTGACTACAAAATTGGGAGTAGGTTAGAAATGCCTTACTGGCCGTGTAAGAACAGGGTCAACGTCTTCAACTCTAGGGTTAGATTTTTTTTATTTCATACATTTTTGAAGGCGGTTTTTATATTTTTTTAAATAGTTTTTTATTTCACAGTTTTTTTAGTAATTTTTTGCTATTAATGTACTCGGCCTCGCTTTCCAATCCGATCTTGACGAAATGGGACCACACGGGAAGCACCTGCTTTCAAATAAAAAAAGAATCATCAAAATCGGTTCACCCAGTCCAAAGTTCTGAGGTAACAAACAGAAAAAAAAAATAATACAAATTGAGAACCTCCTCCATTTTTTTAAGTCCGTTAAAAATAGAATAGAGCAGTTCTTTTACCGCGAGCAGAGCCGTAGGTGCAGCTAGTTAAGACATAAAACGTCTTTTCTGAGACGGTCGGGCCGGCAGAGTGCTCATGAGGATGGGCCATATGTTTGGCCATCCAGACGTCCAGCCACATAGCTCAGAGAATGACCGTGAGTAAAGCCGGTTCATCTTTTAATAAATAATAGTAGCGATAGAGATAATAACGAGGGAATTTAACAGAATAGTAAATAGTACTTACAATGTGAACATGATGACTCCGCATGCCCATCTGAAAACCAAAATTAGTTTTAATACCCACTGAAATTAAAATCTACAAGGACAACAACAATCACGAGAACATGATTTGAACTGACTTACACATCAACTTCCATGCTGTACCCTGGAGCGTTGTCAAACATATTGGCCTTGAGAGTTTCGGGTGCGAGGTAACCCGGAGTACCGCACAGCTCTGCAGAGCAGCAGCGTACGGGCAACACCAGCACATGCAACAACCACATACTCACTCCCTATGCTGGCCTGGTACTCTTCAGTGAGAATGCTCAAATTTTTAGGACCTATTTCAGTTATTTTAAAATACAGAAAGGGGTTTGTTACTAAAATTTATTGAAAATACCGAAAGTACTCATTTGTTAATAAAATTAATTTGAGTAAAATGTAATTAGTGAGTCCAGCACAAGAGCTGGAGTTAAAATGATCTCGAGTTTAATCCTTAAACTGGTTGTAAAGTAATATTATGGTATTGTCTTCATAAGAGGCTTCCAGTCTTTTATCTTGAAACCAGTTGGAGTAACCTGATACTAGTCTGTATTTTACGAGCTATAGTAGTGGGTATGATGTTCATGACATCTTAAAATTTCATGAAAATACCAGTATCTATCAACTTCAGATCTCACTTGATTCACGATCCTATCATGCAGAATGAATCAGTGAGTCGCCCACAAAAATTAAGTAAAGACAAAAACAAACTCCTCACATCTGCTGGTGCCCTGGTACTTCAGAGCAGCGTACTGACCAAAAAGCTTCTCTCCCGGCTGCAGCACCTTGGCAAATCCGAAGTCGGTGATCTTGACATTGAGCTGGTCATCGAGGAGGATGTTCTCAGGTTTGAGGTCACGATGGACAATTTTCTTGCTATGGACGTACTTCATTCCTTCCAGCACCTGCCTGAAGATACTATGATTAACTTTTTTCTGCCTCATTTATTTTTCTGAAAGACACTTCACATTGAATATTGTAATAGGTTACCATGCTGGATATTTAAGGTGGTAAAATCTCTACCCCAGAGTGCATGAGAACGAGTGTCACAACTCGCTAGTCCCAACCTCAAAAGACACCATCGCAAATTCAGTTCGACACCCTCTATCGAAAACTATAATAGTTTTCGATAGAGGGTGTTGAAACAACAATTATTGTTGTTTTTGTTTATTGAACATTCTTAAGGCAGTAAGACTACACTCGAACTTGTCACAATTTGTTCTATCCGGTTCGATTACACCTGCGAAAAAGCGCCGGCAAGAAAAATCTCAGGGTATGTATATGCTAGGTAAAGGCGCCTGGCATCGCATGTGAAACTCTGGGAATCTCCTACCTATTCGAATTACGGTCGCTCAAAGTGGCTATGGAAATAGTAGCCGGCAAAGGAAAGGAATGACATGGCACCTAATATTAGGTATAATACATATTAGGTGTGGATGGGCTGCCATCATGGGTGCAGTAGATAATATTGTAGTCAACCATATCCTATTCTTCTAAAAACACTCCTATTCAAAACAATTTCTCCCATGCTCAATTATATTATGTAAATAGTAGGTATATTTAGTCTATCTTTACTTATTTAAGATATATATCTGGTATAAAATATGTCCCAAAACTCAACGTCAAGCGGGAACTAGGGAGTAGGCCAGTTTATGATTAGCTTACCCAGGGAAAAATAAGAAAAAAAATCGGAGTCATTTGTTTTTTATATGAGAATTTTTTTTAAAACATTGAAAATGTTGACATCTCGTACATTTTAGGTACTATGACTACAAACTTGCAAACATAATTTGTTAAAATTTTTATATTGCAAGCCTAAATAACTCTGCTATTGATAACTATCCCAAAAGTAAAACCAGAATGCCTGTAGTTTATACCAAAAAAAATTTCAGTAAATTTTTTTTCTAAAAAAATAAATGAATCAGATTTTTTTTTATTTTTTCCTGGGTAGTCATAAACTGGCCTGCTTCCTGGTTCCCGCTTGACGTTGAGTTTTGGGACACGTTGTATATGCATAATATTTACATCATCATTACCTTTTGCCCATATTTTATTTGAGTGCAATAAATATATATGTACAATTCAATACAATATCCCACGAGTCAGTAAGCCTGGATACGAAATACGGCATCGTTTGTATGAGAACCGAGGTAGCCGCCAAAGGGGTGTGAAGTCTGAGGCGGGAGCGGCGCATGGAACGCCGTGATTGGCCGAGCGAGTAGGTAGCCAAGTGACGCCAGTCTTCCATACATTTGAACGGGATTCATACAATAAGTCGCTCATTGTGTCGATTCGCGATGAAAAGATGAAACGGATTTAACAATATTTAACCTTTCTTTACATCAAGGGAATAATATAACTTTCTCTTAAATGAACAAAGGCAACGCCCCTTTCACAATTTTGCGAATTTGCAGATTTTCGCATAAACACGATCATAGTTCTAAGTTCTGAGATACCTCGGATACTTTATTATAAATCTACAATTGTGTATTCCATAATAAAAATTATCAAAATGTATGCGAAAATAGTTAAGCATAAAGATGAACTTTTTTTAGGAAACTGATACTGCTCACTGCTCACATGCTGACTGCTCCATCATCGTAATAATGCTTCAGTTTGGTACCAGCGATGATGGGAGCCCAATATATAAATAATAAAATAAAACTACAATAAACTAAAATAATAAAAATAATCAAGATCGATAAATACATAAAAAAAAAATAAACAAACAAACCAAATAAAATAAAAAATATGAAGAAAAACCGGATTTAGACACATCAGCCAAGGCTGCCTGTCTAAAATAAATAAATATACCTAGGTGAATTAGGTACATGCCTTGTCACCGATTCCCCCTAATCGATCCGGCTATACTGAATTGGATGGAAAACACGTAGTTACTACTTTTCATAGTGACTTCGACCGACGTTTATTTAGTGCAGTGGTACCAACACGGGCGGGTTGAACCCTACCATCTACATATACATCCTGTACATTTATATACGTTCTATACATTCTGAATCTCTGACATTAAAGGCAAACGTTTAAACTATTACGTCAATTATTTTTAATTCTATTTTCTTCCTAAATATCCGCGATCTTTGTACCGTGTGGGGTCGGAACTTAAAAAGAATAGCCCCACTGCATCTCTCCCCGTCGCATGTCGTAAAAGTCGACTAAGGGATCGTCAGCCTCGGCAGCTCAGTGGTGCGGTCAGTTATTGGATGGGTGACCGCCCGACCGTTGGAGGCTGACCGTGGTTCGGATTCCACGTTAAACTGTAGGTCCCTTCCCTTCTTACCTTACTGGGTGGTAGGGTTTATCCCGGCCGGGTTGGTACCACCGCACTGAGCGAAATGTCGGTCGAAACGGCTATGTAAATAGTTCGTGTTTTCCGTCCAGTTCAGTGTAGCCGACGCGAAATGAAGGGAAGCACTGACATAGCACCTAGTTCACCCGGTGTTATGGGCTGACATCACGGATGTTGTAGGTGATGTAGTCAAACGTGTCAGTTTCCATAAAAAAAAAAAAAAAATCTGATATTCCCGGTAGACGCATGACCTAAAGAAATTAATTCCTTTCTCCTTAGAGTCGCTCAAAAGTAAAAACCGGTAGCAACTGGTTGAATGAAAAAAGCGCGATAAACGATTATTGAACGAGGAAACCTGCTGAGGTTGACTAGAAGAAATGTCCTTTGGCAATAAGGCAGAATGCATGAAATATCTGTATACATTTAACATACATATTTATTATCAATAAACAAAAAAAATTACAACATCTAACTGCATCCAACACGATAGTCGACCTATGGTGGGTAAGCAGAATAGAGCTCTCCATACATATTTACGCCGATGTTTGTTACTGAAATTCAAGCGAAAAATGCTATCAAATTGAATGAAAGTACTTACTCGTGAAAGGTGACTCCATCTGTGTTCAAGTTTGAATTTTTCGACGACTTTTTGCACCAAAGCACTGCACAATGAGGCATTTTGTGACAGACGCGCACGTTCGCTCCGCCTGAGCGGCGGACGGAGACTAAAATCGGTCGCCGGCGCTAGACTGACTGGCTGGCGCGTTTGCGCTGGCGCGCGGCTACCCCTGTCCTCCTATGTATAGCGTATCCAGGCTTACTGACTCGTGCAATATCCATACAGATTCCATAAAAAAAGTTTTCGTGTCCTATACCACCTCCGAGAAGGTGCCAAGGATTTCTGGCTAAACTGGACTAGTAGGGAACACAGGCGAGGCTGCTATGCGCCCATCTTTCGTCCAGCAGTGTGGTATCAACCCAGAAACCTACAATTTGAGCGTACCACTATTAAGGGGTTAGGGAAGGAACTTACATTTCTACAGTAACATTTCTCACCTCATAATGTAGCGAGTTTTCTTCTCAGAGAGAGTGACCACAGATGTGAGATAGTCGAAGAGCTCTCCATTCTTGCACAGCTCGAACACGAGGAAAATGAACGTCTCCGATTCAAACACGTCCTGTAGTTCAACTTCAACCACAAATTATAGGTTACTCTTCATGCTCTTTACTCTCCTAGTAATTGTTAGTTTGAAGGGCTTCTGAAGTAATTCAAAGATAAGTTTTATAAATGAAAATCATACATATGCCATGATGTATTTGCATAATTTAATTATTACTTAGCTCACCAACCAAAAGTGTAGTCTGGAACAAACTTCTTCAAGGGATAAGTCAGACTTTGCAACAAATGTTGCATATTCACTGTGAGCTATAAGGAATTTTTATAAATTTATGTAATTTTAATGATATTAATTCAGAGACTGAGGTGAAGGTGGTGACCGCTGTTGTGCAGTCATTCACTCGTTTTTTTATGTAATCCGGTAGTAAAAGGTACAGGTGGCTGAGTCAGAGGCAGTGGCGGTTCCCCAGGTGAAGCAAGTGAAGCACCGCCTCACTTAATTATCTTGAAAGTAAAGAAAAAAAAAATATTTCAAAATATCAAGAAAGAAAACTTAAAAAAGTCAAGTATATCCGATCCGAACTGATCACAATATTAGAGCCGCGGCGCGGAGGAGGCGGAGGCGGCTGGTGCGACGCGCGCGACGAAATACGTTAAAGATGTGTTAGTGCATCAACACCACCAACACAGCACGCACACACACACAGACGTGACGTGACGTGTCACGTACGGCATGGCATATGGTGACTCACCCCGGTCCGGTGCGGCGACGAATCGCTTATTTTGATATCGCTTCACCAAGCGTAAAGACAACAGGTTGACCTTGGAGGCTTTGGATGTAGGGAGCAGCTGAGGCTCTGATAAATGGCGCCGGACGAGACATCTATATGCAATTAAAAGAATGCAGAGCGAGATGGGGCTATTCACGTTTTCTATAAGTCGGTTTGTTTTACCTCCGTGACATAATGGCGAAATTCGCACTAGTTACGGTAAGTTTCATAGCTCAATGGTATATGCTTCGCTTTTCAATCTAGTGACGTTGGTTCGAATCTCACTTTTGCGAATTCTTTTTTTTTTTTTTTAGGGTTCCGTATCCGGTACGGGACCCTATTACTAAGCCTACGCCGTCTGTCTGTCTGTCTGTCCGTCCGTCCGTCTGTCTTTTTTTTTATGTAATCCGGTATGGGTGGCTGAGCCGGAGGGGCCAAAGCGCATGCTCCGACCAGCCAATATCACCTCCGAGAAGGTAGGTGCCATACCGGAGACTTCCCTGGATTGCTGGCTATACTAGACTAGAGGAGAACACAGCCGAGGCTGCTATGCGGCAGCAGCAGGTGTAGGTATGCATACACGTAAATTTTTTCGTCAGAAAAAACTCATTGTTACACGCCGACCGGATTCGAACCTCGCACCTCTCGCATTTGAAGCCAATGCCCAAACCACTCGGCCACCCGCCGCTTGTCTGTCCGTCCGTCTGTCCGAGGCCTGTATCTCTTGAACCGTAATTTGATAGCCCGTTGAAATGTTCACAGAAAATGTGTTATTATGGCCGATATAACAAAAAATAATGAAAATAAGAAAAAGTAAAAAACTCACGGGGGTTCCCATAGATGGCGCGCGCGCATACACTTTTTGGTTTCAAAAAGTGTATGCGCGCGCGCCATCTACCAAATAGATGATGAATCATTTTCTAATCGTGACTAACTAATATGAAGTATTTCATAACACGCCATCTAGATGGCGTGGCGTGTTATGAAATTCATCTAGTGGCGCTAGCCGTGACATGGCGATACGGTACCCTCGGTGCGCGATTCGATAGTAGTTTTTGGTTAAGTATTGTTAGGGCCAAAAAAAATTAGGTTTAGGTTTTTCAATTTATCATAAAGTAATAGCAATGTAGGTGGATTTTTTAGTCGCCTCACTAAGATTTATAGGTCAAAGCCGCCACTGGTCAGAGGGGACAAAATAATTGCTCAGACCATCAATATCACTTCTGAAAAATTAGGTGCCATACCAGATACTTCCCTTTGCATTGCTGGCTACAGTATATTAAAGAACACAGCCAGAATATTTTAAGCTGCCATCTTACACCCAGTACGGTAGTACCAGCATAGTCGACTACAATTTGAGCCTACCACCTAGTAAGGTACAAGGGAAGGCAGCACAACACCAATTACTCTGGTAACCCTAAGTGTCACGATGTATTAGTGTTGCAACGAATATTCGGCAGCAGTAGAATTTTGACCGAATATTTGGTGCACCGAATACCTACTTAAACAAAAAGATAGGTATAAGAAAGGCCATACATTTCTTTTATGACAAAAAATACTCACACAATAAAATGTTTTTTTTGAGTGTATTAAAATACAAACATCTGCATGATAGTACAAATTATACATTTTTTTAATAGAAACTGACACGGTTGGCTACATCACCTACATTGTCAGCCCATAACACCGGGTGAACTAGGTGCCATGTCAGTGCTTCCCTTACATGTCATGTCGGCTACACTGAACTGGACATAAAACACGAACTATTTACATAGCCGTTTCGACCGACGTTTCATTCAGTGCGGTGGTACCAACCCGGGCGGGATAAACCCTACCACCTAGTAAGGTAAGAAGGGAAGGGACCTACAGTTTTACGTGGAATCCGAACCACGGTCAGCCTCCAACGGTCGACCGGTCACCCATCCAAGTAATGACCGAGCTCAGGGTTACTTAACAACAGTAGGCCGACCGCACCACTGAGCTACCGAGGCTGACAAAAGGCACAAATAATATTGTTTAAAATATAACATTAAAATTGAGGCCAAAGGGTTTCAGGTATAGTATTGTATTGTTGTATTGTTCATTGATCATTCATCCATGAAAAAGAACCCACAAGAAACGCAGGGTATTTTTTTTTACATACATACATATCACACACGCTGAATCCCGACAATCGGGGTAAGCAGAGCAATCGGTGTTGTGCTGCAAGAACTCTGGTAAATTACAGCACAACACCGACCACCACGTTTCGCAAAGTATTCCAACAAGATTCAATCGATCAAGCAGCAAGTAAGGCACGAAGACCCACCTGCTGCATGACTCGGTGGAAGTACCGTGCCAAGATGAGAGGTGGCGAGCCAGTCGCCCTTTAGCACGGCATCTTGTCCTTATCCCTTAGTCGCCTTTTACGACATGCACGGGGAGAGATGCCAGTGGGGCTATTCTTTTTAAGTACCGGGCCCACACGGTACAGTACCGGGCCCACACGGTACAGTATCGGGCCCACACGGTACAGTACCGGGCCCACACGGTACAGTACCGGGCCCACACGGTACAGTACCGGGCCCACACGGTACAGTACCGGGCCCACACGGTACAGTACCGGGCCCACACGGTACTGTACCGGGCCCACACGGTACTTTTTTTTTGTACATACATATTTACAAGTACTTTAGTGACCAGCCACATGATAACATCGCTTATAATCTATCAAAAACACAGCAAGATTAACAATTTTGCTGAGAGTTCAGACTACAAAGACTTATTAAATAAGTGAATCAGGTGTACATAACCTTTGTCAAACATGCCGAATATACTGTATTAAGCGGATGGCCGAATACACTATTCGTTGCAACATTATAGGCTTCAGGATACTAACTGATGTAAGGATGTGACATGACTTGTCGCAGGATGTAGACCTCCTGTCGCGTGGCGTCGCGCATCGTGTGGCACTCCACGCCGTCCTGCGACTCCTGGCTGAGGTCCATGATCTTGACAGCGTACTCCCGGCCCGTCTCCTTCTCGACGCACCGTCGCACCGTCGAGCTGATGCCTCTGCACACGGCACAACCAACGCAGTTCAGCTCAGTAGTTCAGTGTAGCCGGCACAACCTAAGAGACCCGCTGACATGGTATGCAGTTCATCATCATCATCTCCTGACAATCATCACCCTGACAATAATTTTTTTATAGGCGCCGATCCACCCTTTAGGGGTCTAACGACGTCCAACGCCATTCGGTCGTATGTGGGGGTTGCGAATGCCATGCCGGCCTGACAGGTGCTTATCCACGCCCCACTTGAAGAACCCGAGACTGTACTTGGGGGGAATATATGAGCAGGGAGAGTGTTCCAGAGTATATCGGTTCTGTAGAGGAAAGATCTGCAGAACCGGTTAGTACGCAACCGCGGTAAGTCCAGCGTGTAGGAATGCAAACGCTGCCCGGTGCGCGTGGTGCGTAGATGGAACACACACAAATCCTACGATTTATTTTTGTTTGTGTTTGTAGTGAGTTAGTATTTATTCTAAGGTTTTTTTTATGTTCTCTCTGTGTGTAAGTATGTATGTATAGTGTGAAGTTTTGTCTTCTTTGTACCTTGAATGTTTCTGGCTAAACATGTTTTTCATTATGTTTTTTGTTAAGCAGATCTTTTTCTACATGTAAAATATTGTTTTTATTGTATAAGTTAATTATTTGTTTTTTTTTTGACGTGATGATGTCACGTCTTATAAATTGATGAACACCGGCTGCACGCACGGAGAAGTGTAACGTTCCATCTAAACCTGTGTGTGTAAGCGAGAGCGCGATAGAGACCTGTGTGTGCAAGCGAGAGCGCGATAGAGAGGCATATACAATAGTAGGAAATACAAAATATATTTCTCCGTCTTTTGCGAGCCTCGAACCCGCGGTCCCTGCCACCATCACTGACCAGACGTGTTATACACGCGGGCTATCGACCGTCTACTTATCGCTGCAAATTTACTCAACAGTATGTGAATTTCATGGAGCGACATCTAGCGTCCACATCTAGCGTCTATATTAAATTAAATACTTCAGCCAGCGGTATACTTGATTTAGCAGTTAGGTAATTGTTGCAACGTTGAACATGTAGATGGCGTTATGTAGGTTTATTAAATTTAATTAATAGTCGTTATTTTCTCATATTATTATTATTTTTTTTTTTTTATTGAAACTGACACGGTTGGCTACATCACCTACAACATCTGTGATGTCAGCCCATAACACCGGGTGAACTTGGTGCCACGTCAGTGTTTCCCTTCGGTCGTGCCGGCTACACTGAACTGGACGGAAAACACAAACTATTTACATAACCGTTTAGACCGACGTTTCATTCAGTGCGGTGGTATCAACCCGGGTGGGTTAAACCCTACCAACAAGTAAGATTAGGAGGGAAGGGACCTACAGTTTTACGAGGAATCCGAACCTCGGTCAGCCTCCAACGGTCAGCGGTCACCCATCCAAGTACTGACCGCACCCAGCGTTGCTTAACATTCAATAGCGACAGTTGACTGTCTGCACCACTGAGCTATCGAGGCTGACATAAGTTAATTATTTATTTCATTACCTTAGTTGTGGTTAGTTTAGTTACATGAACATTCTAATTATATATTTTCCGTTACTTTTTTTTTGTACGACGCTTTGTCAAATCTAGTACCTATAGCCTATACGTTTGTGTGCTTCTCGGCAATGTGGGTCCAACGGTAAATCAGCGCAATAGACAACGTCCTTGCATCCTATTGCATATACTGAGTTGGGACCAATTTATCACCAATTGTTATGCTTTGTGAAACTGGCAACAAATAAACTCTATGTTAATTTTTTTTTTCATTTGTGTAAACCGTCAGCAGTATGAAATGAAGGGAAGCACTGACATGGCACCTAGTTCACCCGGTGTTATGGGCTGACATCACGGATGTTGTAGCTGATGTAGCCAACAGGTTCCATAAAAAAAAAAGGATGATTAAAAAAATGGGCCCAGTGGGAGTCGGACTCGCGCACAGAGGGTTCCGTACCACCGCGTAAGCGGGCTAGTGTTTTTTATTTGTTGTTTTAATTTAGAGTTTGCACTATAGTCACAACACCTTTGATGCTTGTATGTATTACTGTTTTTACGACAGAGCAAAAACACAAAAAAAATTATGAAAAGTAATTTTTTTAGTTTGGCAGTAAAAGTGCACCCGAACTTGTCACAATTTATAATCTACCAATACACTGAGTGGAACAAAATATAAGGTAATCGAGACCAAGCTGGGTGAGCACCCGGGAAAGGTATATAAAGGTTTACTTTCAGAGACGTCTACCAAGGATTTTCAGACTGATAGTGTTACCAGGCGAATATACGAGTTGAGGTGCTGATCCCGTGCTCACCTGCCGATGATCTCTTTCGGTTCATACTTGGCGTAGAACTCCTTAGCGGCATCTTTGTCCGGTAAGTTATCGTCGTCCTCTTCCTTCGCCATGGCAGCCGTCTTCTCCGCGGGCACCTTCTAACCCGACTAACCTCGCGGTGACCAATCTACTCGCTCCCGCAATGTCGAAAGGTTAAGTTTTGACACTTCACGGGTTCACAGGAGCACCTTGATAAATAAGCGAGAATGTTTTGGCGGTGTAGTTCTAGACGTACTCGGTCACATTGTTCAACGTTCAGGTGATATTTCATAAGTTGTGACGAGATTTTATTATGATTTTGGACCAACTCCAAAGAAAAAACGTTCAAGAAAGAAGAGACTTTTATTTTTATTTGTAGCATAGTTTTTTTTTTTTATTATGGCTTGGATGACAGGTCCTTCGCATAGCAAGCATCCTCTTTGGCAAGCATGAAGCAAGCCGTTTATGTTACTCTATTGGTACATTCAAAGATAATTATAATTTAGTACCACAGATTCAATATGAGCGGCTCGGGATCAATATCTGATTACTCTCGCGACAGCTGTGACGTCATAGAGCCGAAACCGAATCAGGGGAATTCGATATTCGTGGCTCAGGGGTGAGGGTAGTAGGACTAGTAGTTTTATGACCATGGGTTCGAATCCCACCAAATCTTTTTGGTTTTTTTTTCTTTTTTTTCTTTTAGCAATGTTACGGTGTTTAAATTGTTTTAGGGTGTTTAGTCTTTTTTATAAACACCTAAGAATTATTTTCGGAAATACAAACTTGTAACAAAAACGACATGCACCGCCTCAACATTAGGTTAGGGTTAATCTAACCTAATGTTGGTTAGGTTAGGTTAGGGTCGTAGAATATTTCCGAAAAAAAATAAATAAGAAAAAAAAAGTGAGAGTAATCAGATATTGTCCCGAGCCACTCGTGATTCTATGAGTCTTCAATGCAGGAGAGCTTTGACACAGCTGTTAGGGAGAGGAGATGTCACGTGACTGCTGCACACCAGCTCTCTCTCAATGTCATACAAAAATCAGTTGCAGTAGCGACTTAGGATTGCCTCTTCTCCGGCGCTGCGGGAAGTGCAGCCCCTCCATCCTTGCGTAACAAAGCGCAGGCACCCGTAGTCGCCTCCGCAACTTCGACTTTTTGGTCGCCTTCGGCGACCAGCCTCATCATGTGTGTATCATGGCAACACACACCTTATCTACACCAACACGAATCGTGGAAAAAACACGCGCAGGAGACGCGGCTTGAGCATTTAGGGTTCATGCATTGCATCATTCATTACGAGCAAACACACGTCTGTGCCTAGCGTTATAGAGTACGGTCAACTGAACTGTAAGACATTACGAGCAAACACACGTCTGTGCCTAGCGTTATAGAGTACGGTCAACTGGACTGTAAGACATTACACACGTCTGTGCCTAGCGTTATAGAGTACGGTCAACTGAACTGTAAGACATTACACATGTCTGTGTCTAGCGTTATAGAGTACGGTCAACTGAACTGTAAGACATTATGAGCAAACACACGTCTGTGCCTAGCGTTATAGAGTACGGTCAACTGAACTGTAAGACATTACGAGCAAACACACGTCTGTGCCTAGCGTTATAGAGTACGGTCAACTGAACTGTAAGACATTATGAGCAAACACACGTCTGTGCCTAGCGTTATAGAGTACGGTCAACTGAACTGTAAGACATTACGAGCAAACACACGTCTGTGCCTAGCGTTATAGAGTACGGTCAACTGAACTGTAAGACATTACGAGCAAACACACGTCTGTGCCTAGCGTTATAGAGTACGGTCAACTGAAAAGACATTTAACGGACATTTTATCAACATGTCCAGGCGCGGAATTTAAATGTTACACACCAGTAATTTCGCCGCTGCGAAATTAGTGTTTATTTAGATTGTTGAAATAAAACAATTACCTTTTAGTTATTATTTATTTAAACTCTCGAATGTCTTGTCATAGATACATATTGAACTTCATCAGTTATATATAATATAAATAAACCTGAAACCTAGATTACGACTATGTAATTAAATTAGATTTATTAAAGTTAAATATACGTAGTCTACACTCTATAAGTACTTAATATTGGTACCCAAATCGTAGGAAAATTAATGATAAAATTTAATTAATAATATTACCACAGAGCGAACTGACAGTGTCGTACAATCAAAGATTTAAATCAAGAATCGACACACACACCGGCCTCACGAATAGAAGTTAGAGATGGATTTCAGAAACAATCGGAAAAAGTGTATATTATTTATTGTTAGGTATTTATTTCGAGTACGTCATTTCCTGACCGGAATAACTAATTTCCATTGAAGTGCTCTTTGGTTCTCATGGGTTCCTTCCTAGTCTGAAATTATGACTGAAATTACGTTATTTGTTATACGTACCTATTATATTCTAATAACCTTAAACTTAACTTTCAGAATGTATTGCAATCTTGTGAAGAGTTTTATTGCGAATAGAAAATTTTTGGATAATTTAGATAGGTAAATAGTTCAATTCACTTAATAAAGATAACAATATTTCAAAATTCCATGTTAATATTATAAATAGCTCATAAATAGCTAATGTATATTAGAATTTCTATTACATAGTACGTATGTCAAAAACTTCCCGAGTGAAGATAACTATATCTAGGTATGTGTTAAATACAATACAAATTAGGTAGGTACATAAGTATCTACTTATATATTTAACTCACAGTCTTATATACCTACTTCATTCATTTCAAACCTTCGCCAAAAATTATTAATTTTGATACCAATATTAATTGGCATTTAAAATGTAAAAAAAGCAATTTGTCTACAACAAAATGTCTACAACATTTGGTATGTCATCACAAGGTCTGCTTATGTTCAGTACAAATCAATAAACTCAAAAGATACAGTTATAAATAAAATAGGCACGTAGGTACCCGCAAACACCGCTAGATCTAAGAACGCTTCATCTGTACTCCATTGAATAAAGGCAAAACATTGGACTAAACCAAGTAATTCTTGATTTAGTCCAATCTTTTTCAAATGCTTCCGTCCACGAAATTTTTACATTTATGTTGAAATTCAGTAATGATTTTTGAACTTTCCAAAACCAATTCACTGGCGAAATCCGAAAAAAAAATCGATAATTTAATGACTCTTCACACCTTAAAATATCAATAATACTTGTATTGCAAACGTACCCCTCGTTATTATACTTTTCGAGGTATAGCAATTCTCTCGGAACACGTTTTCGTACGCACAACTTTCTGCTACTGTCCATTTGTGTAAGACATGTAATTTGATTCCATGTGAAAACGTGCGCAACTTGTCGCACGCACCGTGTCGTGTCACTCGTGTCGCGCCAGTGGGCGATAAGCCTATGTGTAACAATTACCAACAATACCACACTTAAAAAAAATGCGAGAGGAAAGAATTCGTCGGTTTTGTCAAATTGTTGCAATACCGTGAGATAATACCGACCAAGATACCGGACAGTCTTCGATTAGCGAACAATAACGAGGGCCATAAACAGTGTTGCGATATCGGTGAGTGCAATGCCCTCGTGCCGCTGCGCTGCCGGAGGACGCTTAGAGCTTCTTGTACCAGAACAGATAGTGTTCTCCTTCTTCCACCAGCAGGTCGTCCACACCTGCGCACACGGAGAAAACATATAGCGTTATTATAAGAAGGCACATCATAGCGCGACTGAAGTCGGAAGTAACACAGTTTCGACGAACGTACAACCAGCGGAGGAAGTACAACCAATTTCAGGTTTTCTTATAGTTGTCAGCTTCGGTAGCTCAGTGGTGCGGTCGGTCGACTGTCGGTTGGATCATAAGTTTATTTCATTTATATTATTGCTGCTGAACCGGGTCGCCCCCCGGCTAGGTGGACAGATGACCTAAAAAAGGTAGCCGGGAGTGGATGGATGAGAAGAGCGGAAGACCGCGTGTGGTGGCGTGCCTTGGGAGAGGCCTATGTCCAGCAGTGGATCGATACAGGCTGATGATGATGATGATGATGAACCGGGTCGCTGTGCGTGAGGTCGGAGCCTCAGGCGCAGCCAATTACACCCCGAGGAGATGCCAGTGCGGCTTGAAGTGCCAAAATTGTGCCAGTAGTGGTAGCCCATCGGCTCCTCGCGGTGCTCGGCCAGCGTGTGCACGTAGTGACCGTTACTTCAGAGAGACATAACACTAACCGACTGGCGCGACGAGCTGGTTGCCAGGAGGGCTGGCCGGGTCTGGTATCTCGGTCATGCGGTACAGCAGCCAGTAGTGGTAGCCCATCGGCTCCTCGCGGTGCTCGGCCAGCGTGTGCACGTAGTGACCGTTGGGCCACTCGCTCGCGGTGAACTTGAACTTGGGCTCCTGCTCCGCCGCCATTTGCATCACGTGGTAGAACGATATGTTCCTGTACACAACAACATCATACATACGAACTGTCACGATATTATCTCCATCACATTTAAAAAGTATCGCATCTCAATGAAGTTTATTTAAAAAACCGGCAAAGTGCGCGTCGAACTCGCGCACGGAGGGTTCCGTATCGCCACGTCATGTTTAGCGCCACTCACGCCATCTATAGCGTGTTATGAAATGCTTCATATTAGTTAAATGTCATGATTAGTTGAAATGTTTCATAATCTATTCGGTATAGATGGCGCGCGCGCATACACTTTTTGGTTTCTTCTATGGTACTGTTTTTCAATCTTTTTGAATGCGCGACCCCTTTACAGGTTGAAAAATTCTCGTGACCCCCTTGGGCCATAGACAGAAAAAAGTTAGTAAATTTAAAACACTATGTTTATGATTTTCTCTATTTTGGTACTATATTCATTATCACTATGTGAACTGACGTTCTCTTCAATTCAACATTAAAACTAAAAAGAGAAATAGACTTCTATTAGAAAATGATTTGATTGTTAACATTTCAAGAATAGCACCACGATTTGACACATTTTTGAAAAATGAACAGGTCCATCCTTCTCGCTGAAATTGTGTTTTATTGTACTGTAAAACCTTGCCTTTTTCCTTTTGCCGGCGACCCCCCGAGTAAGGCTTCGCGACCCCCCAGGAGTCGCGACCCACAGATTGAAAAACACTGTTCTATGGGAACCCCCGTGAATTTTTTACTTTTTCTTATTTGTTGTTATATCGGCCATAATAACACATTCTGTGAAAATTTCAACGGGCTACCTATTACGCTTCAAGAGATACAGCCGCCTCGGACAGACGGACGGACGGACGGACGTCCGTCCGTCCGGTGAAATTGGCAGCGCGTGAGGCCTCGACCTCGAGCACAGCCACCCATTTCGGAGGCAATAAATAAAAACAAACACACACATAATGGTATTACGGATGCCTTGGATTTTTATTTTTCTCGCTCGGCCAAGTCACCGAATATATATTACTCCAAGTTCAGTTTAGCAGGTATGCGATGAAAGCTAACATTTTCGGTCACCTGAATTTTGGAGAAAATGAAAATTATTTATAACATTGAATTTATACACTTAATTTTCCGGGAGCAGCCGAAAGAAGAGAAATGCAAAGAAATTTGAACAGCAAGTACTAGGGAAGTGTGAGGGTGGAGGAGTTATCTCACCTCGGCGCGACCATGTAGAGCGTGTAGTTCTCGGTGACGTTGGTGCCGACCCACAGCGTGTAGGTGAAGGACACGTTCCTCGCGTCCGACTCGTTGGAGGTGAGGCCGGCGGGGTACGCCAGCTTCACGTTGCCGTCACCCCCATTGTTGTCTGCGAGAATTCAATAGAAAATATTTATTTTTCACTTCAGTAATTGAAGTTATACTTTCTTTACGCACCCTATGAAATAAATTGAACTTCTTATGAAAATGAGAAGTAAACTCAGAAAAAACGTCACGTCACGTAAACTTTATTATTTGTACGTCTCGGTGTTGTGCGGCGTTCTTGAGGGGGGAGTAGGGTCGAGGGGTCGAGACCGAGAGGTCATCACGCCAAAGAAGTATAACTTTCATACACGCCTCGCGCACGCAGGGGCGTTATTAGGGCGAGTTGTGTTGCCGGCTGGGTGCGGCGAGCTACTATTGTCCACACGCGGGCGAGTGGCCGGTAGAGTAGAGTAGGCGGGTGGTGGGGAAACAAGTAGTAGAGCTACTCTACCACCGTGCTATCCACTGTACTCTACCAAATTCTAGTACTCTTCTCTACAGATTGCGTCTACATTGATAAAGTGAGGGGGCTATTTAGTACTCGCCCTACTAACTCTACCGCTAACTCTACTAATGTGAGCTAGGCTTAGTACCGAGCGCATCGTGACGACTATCGACGATTTTGTCGCGGCAGTGCGGGGGTCGCACCGCTGCCAGGTGGCTGGGCGCGAGCGCGGCGGCGGCCCCGGCGGTGTCCGCCACGCTGCCCCACCCGCCGTCCTCGGCTTGGCGCGCCAGCAGCCAGCCGCGCGCCGCCGACCTGTTCCAGTGCTGGTGCGCGCCCGGCCCGCCTTCTGCGTTCTCCAGCGCCTGTTCCATTCCACACATACATAAAATATGGTGCCCTGAACCGGTCGATTGAATAGGGGTGCCCAGTACGCGTAATGCGGAGGTGAAATGGGCATGGCGGAATCGCGTTAAACAGCTCCTCCGAACACTCCCCATGGAATAGACGATAGAACACACTTAGGGAGCCGACTTCATATTGGGTCATACGAGCCGACAAGTGCATATTAGTCGAACGACGCGTGTGAGGCCAATAGGCGACCAGCGTCGACTGACGCTGACTGACCAACCAATCGCGTGAAGCGTCAGCGCCGTCGACGTCACATCCCGTCAAACAGACCAATGAAAAGCGTGCTCATGACTGGTGAAAGCTTTTAGTGTCGCTGACTGTTTATGAAATCCTTGGGTTTGGTGCTCGCAGACAAAAATAAATAAATATTAGAGCAGATAATATTTACCTACATAGAACCAGTAAGAAATGTTTCTCTTGATTAGTGAGACACACATACATTTTCAACTTGGTGCATGTCTTGCATGTGGCTCTAGTATGTATTTTATGGTCTTCAATGGAAGTTGTATGATTTTTGCATTCAACCTTGTCCTTTGAGCGTTTGACTTTGGAATTATCGCCTTAGACAGCAAATTTGATAGATTTCAACTTTAATTTTTTTTATACATAATATTGTTTTCTCAAAGTATTAGTAATGTGTAATGTAGGCTAAGACTTTAAGAGCTTTTCAACGATATACCACTCCAAAATTTTAGTACGGGAATAAATTGAGATGATGGTTACGGACCTGTATAGCGAGAGCGGTGGTGGCGACGGCTCCGAACCCGCCGTCTGGTTGCTGTTGGCGCGCGAGCCCCGCCATGGGACGGCGTACAAAGTGAAGCAGGTCGCGGTGTCGGTGGTCCTGCACGATGCACCGCAGCGCCAGGATCACCATCGAGATCGTGTCTGTAACCACACGAAGCTTATGATGCCTTGGTATTCAAGATTGTAAATTTTGTCGTTTCGGGGTCAACTAGTATTTTCTGAATAGCTTATGGAACGAAAGAAGAAGAAGTACATCATAAGCACTATGGATAGTGCCACCAAGAAGTTATGATGCGTGGGAAATATGCGCAACTGTCTGCATTCCTAAGAAGGGACGTGATCTTTCGATCGAAAGTTTGTCGATAATTAGGTTATTAGGTCATAAAATTATCGACAAAGATTCGACCGAAAGTTCACGTCCCTTTCTTAGAAATGCAGACAGTTGCGCATATTTCCCACGCATCATATCTTCCTGGTGGCACTATACTTAGAAAGGTGATATCAATACGGACGGGTTCAATATTACCATCTACGGCTTGATTCACCACCTTCGGCTACAACTACACCTGTTCACTTCTGTCACCGAATATATATTACTAGCCTTCTGTCAAGTCAAATGTACGCGAAAGAAATTAAAGTTACATAGGGCCTTTCTGTCTTTTTAAAATATTTTAGCTTTTTAACAAATATTGAAAACAATAAAAATATAAATGAAATGCTGCTCAACCAAAACACAATCCTGATTTTATTCATTTTAAGAAAATTAATACTATCACACACTACCGACCACTGATCTATATAGTACTAGATGCGCCTTTCTCATAATATATCAATCATCGCGCCTTGCCTCTGTTGTATTTAGTTCGGTGCTACAGGCCGAAGCGAAGCGACCGAATTTACGTCCTTTCGCTTTAACTTTTTCCCATATTTTATTTGAGTGCAATTAGATAGGTCTAATAAATGTATAGCTTTCTATATATCTACTGGTGTTTATGAAACATCGGTTATTATGAAATCGTGCGGACGAAATAAATAACCATGTATGACAACATGATAATAAATCTTAAAGAAGTAGGTACATACTTACGAGGAAGGGACAAAAGACAGGGCTATATAGATAAAATAACCTAAATGTAAACTTTAGTACCAAGGTTATGATCCGCTGCGGCATTGGCGATATCGAGGAGCCTCCGAATGTGCCTGCGGCGCACGTGCGCGGCCGAGGAGCAGGCGGCGAGCGTGGCGTACGCGAAGTCGAGGTCGTGGGGCGGCTCGCGGTGCAGGAGCGCCGAGACCAGGTCGCGCTGGTGAAAGTTGCGCGGGTCGCGGCACAGGGCGCCCAGCGCCAGCGCGTAAGCAGCTAGGCGCGCCAGCGGCGGCGGCGACTCGTGATGCCTGTCCAAACCGATCAAACATACAAACCACACATGCTGTATCCCGAGTCCCGACCGTGAGAAACGGGGTCAGCTCTGTCGCGCTACAAGAACTCGGGACATTTTTTTTTATGGAAACTGACACGGTTCGCAACATCACCTACAACATCCATGATGTCAGCCTATAAGACCGGGTGAACTAGGTGCCGTGTCAGTGCTTTCCTTCATTTCATGTCGGCTACACTGAACTAGACGGAAAACACGAACTATTTACATAGCCTTTTCGACCGACGTTTCATTCAGTGCGGTGGTACCAACCCGGGCGGTTTACAGTACAACACAGATAGTGGTCGCGGTTTGGATGATCGGACAAGATAACTTATCATATCAAGCGGCAAGTAAGGGACGAAGACTTACTCTGTGCTTCGGGGACATCCATTAATCACGTGAGCAAATTTTTGAATTTTTTGACCCCTTTCCCCTCCCCCTTGGTGAGATTTCGTGAGATTTATAGGAACCCCCCACCCCTCCCCAAATCTCACGTGAGATTTCCTCTATGTGTAAGTTTCGTCAAAATCTGCATATTTAAAATGTAGGCAGCCACATCTTGACCTACGTGTCGGTTGTCGGTAACGGCCCTCGTCGACAAACGGCCTTAGTTAATGCCTTCATCGAGTTCCATTCTGCACAACTAGTTGGTCCGTTTAGGTCAGTGTTTCCCAACCTTTTTGCTCTCAAGGCCCCCTTGGCTATGTTGAAATGCCCTACGGCCCTACATGGTCAATAAATAATATAGAGTAGGTACATATATTATACGTAATATCTGATACCACGGTGCGCTGAAAATTGGGTCTTTATTTCTTCTACAATGAATGCCTTCTGTCTCCTCTCCTCTGTCTACGCCTGGCCCTCATACCATCGTCCCTTTTCCATTCTTAAAATTCCCACAAAATATATTAAAATAAAACATGATTTTTTCAAATGAAATTCAGTATTAAACGAAGAACAAGTTATTACTCATAGCACACAAACAATAACAGTAATATGAAATACTTGCACTTAATGAGATTTTTGGGCTTGACATTGCTTTGTCAGGCGGGCGATTCTAGGCTCGATGTTTTTGCTCAACGCCAGGCGCAAATCCTCGCTGACATCTTTATTCTTTATTCTTTATTTATCATTCGTATTCATCAAGCCGATTGCGATGTTTAGTCTTCAGCAACAGCAGGGTAGAGAAACCCTGCTCACATAAGTAGGTCGTTGAAAACAATACCAGAAATCGGAGCGCAATTTTTCGTAGTTTTGAATAATCAACAAATTTTTTGGACCAGAATTCTTCTAGTTTTACGCATTCGTAGAAAATTTTGGCGTCAGAGTCATTTTGGAGTTCTATTGCCTCTTTCTGATATTCTTCTGGAAGAGTCGCAATATCCACATTGCATGGATGACGAATCATGGCCGACTAATGAACTAAACGATGTAAATTGAATTAAAATTTATTTTTCTGGGCGAATAGCCTCGTGGCCCACCAACTATGTACCCGCGCCCCCCCGGTTGGGAAAGCCTGGTTTAGTTGGTCGGAGTGGAAGCCTGGTCGCTTATTACCAGATGCACGGGGAGATATGTATGTAATATTATTTATTAAGTACTGCAGGGCCCACACGGTGGTAGTCCACTGAACAATATTATAATAAAAATAAATAGGATCAGAGAACTGGTAATAATTTCTAAGAAATGTCAAGTCTTACTTGGACATCATTAGCAGGATCTCGATTTCCATCTGCTTCGTCGACAACTGCATCTCCAAACTCTGTTGCTCTATTTCCTTTGATGACGAATTCGCAAACTGAAAACACAATCACAGATGACACAAGATACACATTGTCCTCCACAACCTTTGTCTGGTTTTCGAGTTTTATTCCCTGACCTTCGAAGTGGAACCTGACCAAGTGGAACTTTTTTAAACTAAATGTATAACAAATAAAGCGGCCAAGTGCGAGTCGCGTACCGAGGGTGCCATGCCACCACGCAATTGACCGGTTTTATTATTTGATGTTTGACTTCAGAGTGTGCAGTAATAATCACATCAAGTTTGACGCTCGTATGTATGTATAACCGTTTTTACGATAGAGCCAAAACAAAATAGTTCTACCTACTTTTTAACCGACTTCAAAAAAAGGAGGAGGTTCTCAATTCGACTGTATTTTTTTTATGTTTGTTACCTCAGAATTTTCGACGGGGTGAACCGATTTTGACGATTCTTTTTTTATTTGAAAGCTGGTGCTTCCCGAGTGGTCCCATTTCAATTTGGTCAAGATCGGATTGGAAAGCGATTCCGCCGAGTACATTATAATAGAAAAAAATTACAAAAAAAACTGTGAAATAAAAAATTATTAAAAATATATAAAAACCGCCTTCAAAAATGTATGAAATAAAAAAAAAATCGAACCCTAGTAGAGTTGAAGGCGGTGCTAAAGCAAGCCAAAATGATGCATGAAAGAAACCATGAGTGGATGATATCCTTTGTGATTTGTGTAGCCTTCTTTAGCACCGCCTTCAACTCTAGGGTTAATTTTTTTTTTATTTCATACATTTTTGAAGGCGGTTTTTATATTTTTATTAAAAATAAATTTTCTTCCCGTAACTATTACATTGTCGAAAAAACCTGCAGTTTGGCTTAATATCTACTAGGTAACTCTACTAACCTTATTAAAATGAAATATTTACCTTTAGAAACCTAGGAGAACAGGGGGGGCGGACGGACGGACAGTAATTTTTAGGGTTCCGTATCTTTACGGAAGCTTTATTACTAAGCCTACGCTGTCTGTCTTTCTGTCCGTCTCCGTTCGTCAGAGGGCTGTATTTTTTTTAATAGGTAGCCGTAGACAATCGCTGATAGAGAATAGGCAGGCAGGACACAGCTGCAGATACTTCAATTCAATTCAATTTAAATGTATTTATTGTGACATGTGATTATACAGAACAGAAAGATCAAGTGGTTCAAGGTAGCGGGTTGGCTCCCCTTTGGGTTTTTAGAATCCGTGTCTAGTCGAACAAGGCGTGGTCGCCCGTATCTCGATTAGTCCCGAGTATTAAGTAATCTGTGCCCGAGTGGCGGCTGACACCCCAGTGCCTCTTTGTATGATTTCCCTCTCTTTCCTTTCCTATATGCTTTTGAACTTGATCGTCTTTGATATGTGGTGTGAGGTTTAGTACCTGAATAGCGAGTATGACGTTGTGTGTGTCGTTGCCCCACCCCCAGTCCGGCTCGCGGTGTCTCAGCAGGTAGTGTATGGCGCGCTGCACCGCTTGCGCCGCGCGCGCTGCATCCGACTTGTGTGCGGACTCCCAGCCAGCTGGACCGGCGGCGGCGGAGGAGGCGGCGGGCGCGGCGGCCGCCGCGGTGCTAGTCGCTGGCGCTACAGAAGTTGTCGGCGGAACCACCGTTGTCACTTCTGCCTCTGAGGGTGTCAAGCAAGCTCAACTGAATTAGACCTAATAACGATGAACGAACTCGCATTTTTTTTATGTAAACCAGCATGGGTGTCTGTTCCGAGAGACCAATGGTGCATTCGACAGAGCCAAAATCACCTCTCCTCGCGAAACCAAGCTCAGTTAGGTGCCATGCCAGCAGATTTGCGGACTGTTGCTAGGGCTAGACAGTAGCCCGTTAATACGACGCTTGAAGACACCCAGGTCAAAGGATTCAGGAAATACACTTGCCGGAAGACAGTTTCACACTCTAGCGGTGCGACAAAGAAACGATTTAGAGAACCGATGGGTTCTCAAAAGCCCAATGTCAACAACAAAAGTGTGCTGAGTCTCTCTGCGACGTCATGCGGAGATAGGACGGGTGGCAGGGAATAAGGGATGCTAGTTCCACAGAGCAGCATTATAAGCATTGTCAAAACAAAACCAAGATTTTACATGCTCGGTCTTATCTATCCACGAGTCAGTAAGCCTGGATGCGCTATACATAGGAGGACAGGGGTAGCCGCGCGCCGGCGCAAACGCGCCAGCGCGTCAGTCTAGCGCCGGCGACCGATCTTAGTCTCCGTCCGCCGCTCAGGCGGAGCGAATGTGCGCGTCTGTCACAAAATGCCTCATTGTGCAGTGCTTTGGTGCAAAAAGTCGTCGAAAAATTCAAACTTGAACACAGATGGAGTCACCTTTCACGAGTAAGTACTTTCATCCAATTTGATAGCATTTTTCGCTTGAATTTCAGTAACAAACATCGGCGTAAATATGTATGGAGAGCTCTTTTCTGCTTACCCACCATAGGTCGACTATCGTGTTGGATGCAGTTAGCTCTTGTAATTTTTTTTTGTTTATTGATAAATATGTATGTTAAATGTATACAGATATTTCATGCATTCTGCCTTATTGCCAAAGGACCTTTCTTCTAGTCAACCTCAGCAGGTTTCCTCGTTCAATATTCGTTTATCGCGCTTTTTTCATTCCACCAGTACCTACCGGTTTTTACTTTTGAGCGACTCTAAGGAGAAAGGAATTAATTTCTTTAGGTCATGCGTCTACCGGGAATATCAGATCGCGGATATTTAGGAGAATTAAAAATTATTGACGTAATAGTTTAAACGTTTGCCTTTAATGTCAGAGATTCAGAATGTATAGAACGTATATAAATGTACAGGATGTATATGTAGATGGTAGGGTTCAACCCGCCCGTGTTGGTACCACTGCACTAAATAAACGTCCGTCGAAGTCACTATGAAAAGTAGTACCTACGTGTTTTCCATCCAATTCAGTATAGCCGGATCGATTAGGGGGAATCGGTGACAAGGCACGTACCTAATTCACCTAGGTATATTTATTTATTTTAGACAGGCAGCCTTGGCTGATGTGTCTAAATCCGGTTTTTCTTCATATTTTTTATTTTATTTGGTTTGTTTGTTTATTTTTTTTATGTATTTATCGATCTTGATTATTTTTATTATTTTAGTTTATTGTAGTTTTATTTTAGTATTTATATATTGGGCTCCCATCATCACTGGTACCAAACTGAAGCATTATTACGATGATGGAGCCATCCGTATCAGTTTCCTAAAAAAAGTTAATCTTTATGCTTAACTATTTTCGCATACATTTTGATAATTTTTATTATGGAATACACAATTGTAGATTTATAATAAAGTATCCGAGGTATCTCAGAACTTAGAACTATGATCGTGTTTATGCGAAAATCTGCAAATTCGCAAAATTGTGAAAGGGGCGTTGCCTTTGTTCATTTAAGAGAAAGGTATATTATTCCCTTGATGTAAAGAAGGGTTAAATATTGTTAAATCCGTTTCATCTTTTCATCGCGACACAATGAGCGACTTATTGTATGAATCCCGTTCAAATGTATGGAAGACTGGCGTCACTTGGCTACCTACTCGCTCGGCCAATCACGGCGTTCCATGCGCCGCTCCCGCCTCAGACTTCACACCCCTTTGGCGGCTACCTCGGTTCTCATACAAACGATGCCGTATTTCGCATCCAGGCTTACTGACTCGTGCAAGAACCTTTGCTTTGGACTAGAGACTCTTCCCTAGCACCGCGTGCCGAACGTTTGCATAAACATTCAAACCATGATCGTCAGTCGCGCACCGACCGCTCAGTCTTGCGTTAGCCGTGGTCGAAATAACAATGCCGGCTTGTGCTGTATTCTCGTGCAAAAACATCAGCAGGGTGACAAATGTGAAGAATGGCGGAATATCGTATCATCGGTAAGTTTATAATTTGATAAAAGGTCGTGTTTCTGTCCTAAAAAAAATAGGTAAAAAAACTTTTAAGTTAAACGGTTTTATTAAAAAAACTAGAAAAAAATAGGTAAAAAAACTTTTAAGTTAAACGGTTTTAATAAAAAAACTAGAAAAAAAACATCAGTTGTACAAAAAACTAGAAAATAATAAGGACGCAAACCTGGGCCTTCTTAAGATTTTAAGACTGGGTAAGAAATCGTGCAATACTAGCGTGCTGTCTTCTCAAGTCGGATGCCAAAGGGCACTTTGTGTCGCTGCGTCAGCGGAGTAAGTAATAAATTGAGACTTTTAACAGACTAATATAAAAACGTGGGGCGCATGTTTACGCATATTATACGCCCCACGTTTTTATATTAGTCTGTTAAAAGTCTCAATTTATTACTTACTCCGCTGACGCAGCGACACAAAGTGCCCTTTGGCATCCGACTTGAGAAGACAGCACGCTAGTATTGCACGATTTCTTACCCAGTCTTAAAATCTTAAGAAGGCCCAGGTTTGCGTCCTTATTATTTTCTAGTTTTTTGTACAACTGATGTTTTTTTTCTAGTTTTTTTAATAAAACCGTTTAACTTAAAAGTTTTTTTACCTATTTTTTTCTAGTTTTTTTAATAAAACCGTTTAACTTAAAAGTTTTTTTACCTATTTTTTTATTTACTCGTTTTTAGTTTGATTTTTGGCTCATATTCATTACAAAAACTCCTCATCCTTTCCAACTCTCTCATTGCATCTTTGTTACATGGTTTCTTACCTGTCAATTTCTCACAATCAAGCGCCTCAATACATAGCCCTTCTAAAGACTTTACGCGACTCAATGCAACATACGCTTGACCCTCCTCAAATAGTCTGGCGCCCAAATACACGACAGCACGGTCAACAGTACTGCCCTGCATTTTATGGACAGTGGAGGACCATGACAAAATTATCGGTAACATCCGTCTCTCAGCTGTTCCATAATTAAACTTTGCTGGAAACTGTATGGCTTTAGGATGGATAAGGTGTCCGCCGTCTCTTTCAAAATCAATTTGAACAGATGGTATGTCTGTTTCATACTTTTGCGTTCGACAAGTATGGGACACTCGTCCAAACCAACCAAATGAGCCCAAACTCGAGGGGGTTACTAGTAACGGTTGAAGAGTTCCACTGTACACCTCCTTACTCCCTCATCAGACCCTCGTCACCAAGTGTATTGGTAAAAGTAAGGGACACTCGTCCAAACCAACCCTATGAGCCCAAACTCGAGGGGGTTACTAGTAACGGTTGAAGAGTTCCACTGTACACCTCCTGATTCCATCATCAGACCCTCGTCACCAAGTGTATTGGTAGAAGTATGGGACACTCGTCCAAACCAACCAAATGAGCCCAAACTCGGGGGGGTTACTAGTAACGGTTGAAGAGTTCCACTGTACACCTCCTGACTCCATCATCAGACCCTCGTTATCAAGTGTATTGGTAGAAGTATGGGACACTCGTCCAAACCAACCATATGAGCCCAAACTCGAGGGGGTTAATAGTAACGGTTGAAGAGTTCCACTGTACACCTCCTGCCTCCATCATCAGACCCTCGTCACCAAGTGTATTGGTTAGAAGTATGGGACACTCGTCCAAACCCACCAAATGAGCCCAAACTCGAGGGGGTTACTAGTAACGGTTGAAGAGTTCAACTGTACACCTCCTGACTCCATCATCAGACCCTCGTTACCAAGTTGAAATTATCATAATATTGTATTGTCACGAGAACTCAATGTGTGTGCAAAGTTTCATAAAAATCGGTTTAGTGGAAGTAGTTGAAAAAGTTGTCGCAAGATTTGAAACAAAGATAGTAACAAACAAACAAATATACGGAGTCAAGCTAAATAAAACCGTTTAAAAACACAAATAATTGAGTCGTTATCCGACGTTATCGGACTGTCAGTCCGGGCGGCGGAGCGTGCTCGTACACGTGAGTGGGTTCACTACGAGAGATCGAGACTGATACTTTTGTTGCATTAGACTCACCTATTTGTTATTTTACCTGTTATTTGGTGTGCAAATAAATAATACATGCATACATTATTTCAGTTTCCCAGGAAACCCTAACTTAAAAACAAAGTGGGTCGCTGCCTGCGGACGCCCTCCTATGTGGATACCAACGAAAAGTAGTAGTATATGTTCTTTGCATTTCACACAAGATTGCTACAAACTTGAAAAGAAAAAACGGTTTTATTAAAAAAACTAGAAAAAAAACATCAGTTGTACAAAAAACTAGAAAATAATAAGGACGCAAACCTGGGCCTTCTTAAGATTTTAAGACTGGGTAAGAAATCGTGCAATACTAGCGTGCTGTCTTCTCAAGTCGGATGCCAAAGGGCACTTTGTGTACACCTCCTGCCTCCATCATCAGACCCTCGTCACCAAGTGTATTGGTTAGAAGTATGGGACACTCGTCCAAACCCACCAAATGAGCCCAAACTCGAGGGGGTTACTAGTAACGGTTGAAGAGTTCAACTGTACACCTCCTGACTCCATCATCAGACCCTCGTCACCAAGTATATTGGTAGAACAATGGAACACTCGTCCAAACCAATAAAATGAGCCCAAACTCGAGGGGGTTACTAGTAACGGTTGAAGAGTTCCACTGTACACCTCCTGACTCCATCATCAGACCCTCGTCACCAAGTGTATTGGAAGTAGTAAGGGACACTCGTCCAAACCAACCATATGAGCCCAAACTCGAGGGGGTTACTAGTAACGTTGAAGAGTTCCCCGTCCACCTCCTGACTCCATCATCAGACTCTCGTCACCAAGTGTATTGGTAGAAGTATGGGATACTCGTCCAAACCAGCCAAATGAGCCCAAACTCGAGGGGGTTACTAGTAACGTTTGAAGAGTTCCACTGTATACCTCCTGACTCCATCATCAGACCCTCGTCACCAAGTGTATTGTTAGAAGTATGGGCCACTCGTCCAAACCAACCATATGAGCCCAAACTCGAGGAAGTTACTAGTAACGGTTGAAGAGTTCCACTGTCCACCTCCTGACTCCATCATCAGACCCTCGCCAAGTGTATTGGAAGAAGTATGGGACACTCGTCCAAATAAACCAAATGAGCGCAAACTCGAGGGGGTTACTAGTAACGGTTGAAGAGTTCCACTGTACACCTCCTGACTCCATCATCAGACCCTCGTCACCATGTGTATTGGTAGAAGTATGGAACACTCGTGCAAACTAACCAAATGAGCCCAAACTCGAGGGGGTTACTAGTAACGGTTGAAGAGTTCCACTGTCCACCTCCTGTATCCA
Organism: Nematopogon swammerdamellus; assembly: GCA_946902875.1. Taxonomy (NCBI): domain Eukaryota; kingdom Metazoa; phylum Arthropoda; class Insecta; order Lepidoptera; family Adelidae; genus Nematopogon; species Nematopogon swammerdamellus. Next base: position 574,335 of record OX336356.1, on the reverse strand, counting down.
ACATCAGACCCTCGACACCAAGTGTATTGGTAGAAGTATAGGACACTCGTTCAAACAAACCAAATGAGCCCATACTCGAGGGGGTTACTAGTAACGGTTGAAGAGTTCCACTGTACACCTCCTGATTCCATCATCAGACCCTCGTCACCAAGTGTATTGGTAGAAGTATGGGACACTCGTCCAAACCAACCAAATGAGCCCAAACTCGAGGGGGTTACTAGTAACGGTTGAAGAGTTCCACTGTACACCTCCTGACTTCATCATCAGACCCTCGTCACCAAGTGTATTGGTAGAAGTATGGAACACTCGTCCAAACTAACCAAATGAGCCCAAACTCGAGGGGGTTACTAGTAACGGTTGAAGAGTTCCACTGTACACCTCCTGATTCCATCATCAGACCCTCGTCACCAAGTGTATTGGTAGAAGTATGGGACACTCGTCCAAACCAACCAAATGAGCCCAAGCTCGGGGGGGGGGGGGTTACTAGTAACGGTTGAAGAGTTCCACTGTACACCTCCTGACTCCATCATCAGACCCTCGTCACCAAGTGTATTGCTAGAACTATGGGACACTCGTCCAAACCAACCAAATGAGCCCAAACTCGAGGGGGTTACTAGTAACGGTTGAAGAGTTCCACTGTACACCTCCTGACTCCATCATCAGACTCTCGTCACCAAGTGTATTGGTAGAAGTATGGGACACTCGTCCAAACCAACCAAATGAGCCCAAACTCGAGGGGTTTACTAGTAACGGTTGAAGAGTTCCACTGTCCACCTCCTGACTCCATCATCAGACCCTCGTCACCAAGTGTATTGGTAGAAGTATGGAACACTCGTCCAAACCAACCATATGAGCCCAAACTCGAGGGGGTTACTAGTAACGGTTGAAGAGTTCCACTGTCCTCCTCCTGACTCCATCATCAGACCCTCGTTACCAAGTTGAAATTATCATAATATTGTATTGTCACGAGAACTCAATGTGTGTGCAAAGTTTCATAAAAATCGGTTTAGTGGAAGTAGTTGAAAAAGTTGTCGCAAGATTTGAAACAAAGATAGTAACAAACAAACAAATATACGGAGTCAAGCTAAATAAAACCGTTTAAAAACGCTACATATACGAAAATGCAATACCTACTCTTCATTTGTGTCATCCATCATCACGTAAGTCTATTATATATAATATAATAAGTACAAATAGGTTCTGTTTTATGGAAAATGACACGGTTGTTTTCGTCGTTTTTCGAGAACCACTGGTAAACCGAAACAAAAGTTCACGTGACAGATGGATAGATCTCACCGAGACCTGAAGTTTGAGCACCAACACGATGGGTTTAGCACCAGCGGTTCACGAGTTATGACCAAAACAAAACTGCACGTGACAGATGGATAGATCTCACCGAGACCTGAAGTTTGAGTACTAACACGATGGGTCTAGCACCAGTGGTTCTCGAGTTATGACCAAAACAAAAGTTCAAGTGACAGATGGATAGATCTCACCGAGACCTGAAGTTTGAGTACCAACACGATGGGTCTAGCACCAGTGGTTCTCGAGTTATGACCAAAACAAAAGTTCATGTGACAGATGGATAGATCTCACCGATACCTGAAGTTTGAGTACCAACACGATGGGTCTAGTATCAGTGGTTCTCGAGTTATGACCAAAACAAAAGTGCACGTGACAGATTGATAGACCTCACCGAGACCTGAAGTTTGAGTACCAACACGATGGGTCTAGCACCAGTGGTTCTCGAGTTATGACCAAAACAAAAGTTCACGTGACAGTTGGATAGATCTCACTGAGACCTGAAGTTTGAGTACCAACACGATGGGTCTAGCACCAGTGGTTCACGAGTTATGACCAAAACAAAACTGCACGTGACAGATGGATAGATCTCACCGAGACCTGAAGTTTGAGTACCAACACGATGGGTCTAGCACCAGTGGTTCTGGAGTTATGACCAAAACAAAAGTTCATGTGACAGATGGATAGATTTCACCGAGACCTGAAGTTTGAGTACCAACACGATGGGTCTAGCACCAGTGGTTCTCGAGTTATGACCAAAACAAAAGTTAATGTGACAGATGGATAGATCTCACCGAGACCTGAAGTTTGAGTACCAACACGATGGGTCTAGCACCAGTGGTTCTCGAGTTATGACCAAAACAAAAGTTCATGTGACAGATGGATAGATCTCACCGAGACCTGAAGTTTGAGTACAACACGATGGGTCTAGCACCAGTGGTTCTCGAGTTATGACCAAAACAAAAGTTCACGTGACAGATGGATAGATCTCACCTAGACCTGAAGTTTGAGTACCAACACGATGGGTCTAGCACCAGTGGTTCTCGAGTTATAACCAAAACAAAACTTCACGTGACAGATGGATAGACCTCACCGAGACCTGAAGTTTTGAGTACCAACACGATGGGTCTAGCACCAGTGGTTCTCGAGTTATGATCAAAACATAAGGTTCATGACGAAGTTTCTAGTTCTCACAGAAAACTGGATGGTAACGAACCCTCTTTAGGCGAGCTCGACTCGAAACTGACCACTAAAAAAAACTCTCCGGGATATACCTAGCAATATACAAAGTTCAACCCCCAACGGTCGTTTTTTTATAAAATTTAACTTATAAAAATAGAAGACAGTGAATTTTTATTAGCTCGATTTTATTATACCTACACAATTTTTCTATCGACCGGCAGTGTTTCGTACTAATCCCACCGTCTACTCCCCTCCATTTTTACAACGAATCAGCGCACGTCTGATTGCACCGCGTCCCTCCCGCGCGCCTCAACAATGGCGATGCTGGTGCTGGTATTACGAATGGCTTGTTTCTAGTCCAAACCAAAGGTTCTTGGACTCGTGTATCTATCAGTAGTTATGTCCAGTGCCGGATTAACCCAGCCCGAGGCTTGGAGCAAGTGACGTCAAGGGACATTTGCTTTGATATAATAGGATCACCATCACCGCAAATGTATATATTATATATAAAACAATAAGAGGGTGCGTATGTAATAAGGAAATATTCGCATAGTTCCTTCACTGGCGTTTTACACTAATGAAACTAAATACAAGAACCCTATTTCGAAAATGTGTATCTGTATGTCTGTTTGTTCGGGCATTACGTTAGAACCGTTGCTTCTATCGTCGTACAGTTCAACCAATAAATTAAAAAATATCTAGAAAGTGGACTTGCCATCAATCATCAATTATCAAAGAGCTGAGCAGTGACGACAAATGTCAACTTATGTGTTACGATTTATGGATAGACCGCAGCGAGGGAACGACCATGCACACATACATCTCCACCCTTCCGGCTCGCCGAGCGCGCAAATACATAAATTCGTTTATGCTGTGATCGCCGAGCGCGCAAATATATAAATTCCTATGTTTATTCTGTGCTCGCCGAGCGCGCAAATATATAAATTCGTATGTTTATTCTGTCCAAGCGCGGGGCTCCCGCAGACGCGGGGCCTAGCATTTACTCTTCAGTTATATAGCTAATCTGGTACTGGTTATGTCGAGTAGTTCGTACATGTCGGTTAACTAAAGCTGGCACGTACACAGTACTCACACGAGTGAGTGAGTACACGTCTCATGCGAGTGAGACGTCGCACTGCATACTCATCACGAAAACCCACGAGTGAAAACCCGATCTGTCTCACTCGCACGCGGACAATTGCATTGGTGTGAGTACTGTGTACGTGCCAGCTTTAGTTAACCGACCTGTATGTGCACTCTCCCGAGAACCAAGTGACTTGACGTCATTTGTACCGTGTGGGGTCGGTACTTAAAAATAATAGCCCCACTGCATCTCTCCCCACCGCATGTCGTAAAAGTCGACTAAGGGATAAGAAAATTCGTCAGCCTCGGTAGCTCAGTGGCGCGGTTGGTTAGTCAACTGTTATTAAGCAACGCTGAGCGCGGTCAGTGATTGGATGGGTGACCGCTCGACCGTTGGAGGCTGACCGTGGTTCGGATTCCACGTTAAACTGTAGGTCCCTTCCCTTCTTACCTTACTAGGTGGTAGGGTTTATCCCGGCCGAGTTGGTACCACCGCACTGAACGAAACGTCGGTCGAAACGGCTATGTAAATAGTTCGTGTTTTCCGTCCAGTTTAGTGTAGCCGACATGAAATGAAGGGAAGCACTGACATGGCACCTAGTTCACCCTGTGTTATGGGCTGACATCACGGATGTTGTAGGTGATGTAGCCAACCGTGTCAGGTTCCATAAAAAAAAAAAAAAAGTCCCGCCCGCGGACTATCCGCGTCGCGGTACCAGGAGAGCATTGGGCGAGGGGAGCACAGTTCGTTGCCGCTGCTTAAGGAACACCTTTAGATAACACTTTAAAAAAAAAATTACCGAAGGGAAGCACTGCCACGGCACCTAGTTCATGAAGGTGTGATGGGTGATCACGGGCCACAGGCAGGGTTGCCAGATGGTCCAGATAAAACCCAGCCAAGTGCGACTGATTCGGACTTGAGCATAGAGGTTTCCGCACCACAAAAAAAAAACGTTGAAAAAACATCCATCCGTCCTTCCGTCCGATACAGCCATCGGACGGACAGACAGACGTTGTAGGTTTAGTAATAGGCTTCCGTACGGGGTACGGAAACCTAAAAACGAACTATTTACTTCACAGACCCTTAGATTTTACAAGAACAAAATATTTCATGAAATATGCGACCGGACGTCCATGGGTGGCCTGGCGGCTGTAGCCACATGTCGCGATTTCTATAAAAAAAGGGCTATTAGTAACAGCGAAAATATGGACTGGTCTTCCGAAGAGTCTGTTCCCTAGCTCCTTCCAATATCTGGGTCAAAAGACTTGTCAATATACAGCATGCTCCGGCTGACAACAGGGCTAACAGCATAACAGTAAATAAAGGTGTGATATGAAATGACTTTCGCAAATACGAACCACTCATACTTAACGACTGGCAAACCTGGTCACAGGTTGTATTAACTTTGTGAACGATAGTGCAGATGAGTGTAGGGAATGCTCACCTGATTGTCCGGAAGCGGAAGCGCGGAGGAGCATCAGACACGTCGCTGCTGAAAGTAGGCCTCCTCGCGAACACTTCGTCATCATCTGAAATGAGAGAGACCCCGTGTGTGAGACTCCAGACATAATTTCATATTTGTTTATAAAGGACGACATCATACCAGGTGATCCTGGCAGCATCACGTTGAAATATTGAATTGATGGAACGAAAGTGATTGGAAGAATCGATATGGGTTGCCCCAAACGGACCGTACACCTAGACCAGACCGGGCGTTTGCTCTAACTAAATAAATCGAGTAATGGAAAATTTCGAAGGGACGAATGAACAGATTTAGAATATGGAATCAGAAAAAAATAGACGTTAGGAGCGTGACATAATTGGAGATCCGATGTTCTAGCTAGAGTATCTAGCTATCTAGCTAGAGCATCGGATCTCCAATTATCTTATTATAGCTGTAACGTTATTATATTATTATTAGGTAAGAATTAGAGTTGGTGTTTCCAAAGCACTTCCCATGTTGCCGACAGGTAGACAGCGGAAACTCTTAGTAGTCCTAAGTGCGTGCCTAAAAGCCACGTCGCGTGAATTCTAAGAAAACAAGTCACTTCCAATAATAGTTGAATGGTTTCGCTCGCGTCACACTCATTCAGAGATATGCAGGCAGGTTTGAGTCGGTCCGGAGAAGGGACGAAAAAGGTCCTCGGTAAATACGTCCCGACAGGCTCGCCCGCAGTCTATCCGCGGTACCAGGAGAGCAGCGGGCGAGGAGAGCACAGATGGCTGTCGCTACTTGTGGAACACGAAGGTCATATTCGAAAATATTCCGTGGAAGAAACCCTTTTCACTTTTAATTTATTTTTATTTTTACCGACTACGGCGAAGCCAAAAGGAGGGTAATGTGATTTACCAATATTTTTTCTGAACATAGGGATTGAATTATGAACACAAGTGGCTGGATGATTCGGAGTACACGTTTCCTCACCTTTCTAGACGACAGAGTAAAGTCTTCCCGGATTAGTACTGCCTCACTGAATGACGGCTCGAAACGGCACAGTAAAATATTGTAGTTCGTATTCGTCCAGCTCAGGATAAACACGAGGGTAGTCACGGATTGACACGCCTCTGGGTGTACACTTAGAAAATTTTAATTCTATAGGTAGACAAATAAACTAGTCTAAGCTGTTTTAAAATTGTTTATTGTGTTTTGCTTTTGCGACTTAAGGTTCTCCATTCAATTATGTTAAATGGGCCCTTCTCTTTCATACTTTTATGTGAATTAGTGAATGTATGTATTGTATCAATGCGTACAGATATACGTATATCCACATGAAAATCGATCCACTGGTTCATATAAATTGGTTTCCTTCAACTAATAGAGCAGTATGTGAAAACATGTTGTTCCATATTTTACACTTATCTATTTAGATGGCATTGTATATGCAACGGGGGAACGCTGCAGCCGTCATGGGGACCGTGCCATTGATCCCCATCATGGGTAAATATTTTTATTTATAGGTAGGTTTACTTTACTTTATATATTATGTTTCTATTTTATGTTACCTAGTACAGGTTTTCAATTTTCATAAAAAAAAAATAGTTTTTATTATATTATCGATCTTGTTTCTATCTCATATGTACTTACTAGATATTTTTAGATTTTTTATGATAATTTTAAGTTTTTTTATTTATTTTTTATTATTATATTATTTTGAAAATGGAATAAAATGTTTTTGTAAAAACCTGAGTGCATCGACACAGGGCAAAGCCCAATGGTGCACTCGGGACATCTATAAAATATGGTTTTGCAACAAAATATGGTTCTGTGTCTACTCTTCTCTTTCTTTTCTAAACCTTTTGTAATACTAATCTAGACTTAAGAAAATGAAATTGTTACTAACGTTCTCAATATTAAAACATTTTGCAATTTGGAAATTTTATCTGGGTCTCGCCCTCTGACGGCAGCCGATAGCTGTTCTGTAGTTGCCAATAAAATTGCCTGCTCATTCAGCTGAAATAAGTGTAGAAACTATTCAAGTTATACGTACTACTGGAAGGTCGGCGCGGCAACCGCGCTGAGACTGAGCTGTACAGTCAGCTTATCACGAGATCTAACCTACACCGCGTACTACGCTACGCGCCGTGTTCTCATCATCATTTTGTATGGAGAGCAGCGCCTCTAGTGATAGAATTGCGAACTTCGTTTCTCCATACAAAACGATGCGGAGAACACGGCGGCGTAGCGTAGTACGCGGTGTAGGTTAAATCTCGTGATTAGGGTACTGTACAGCCACTTCCAAAGCAATATGTTACCTAGCTCACCTTGCCGCTTCCCACAGCCATTTATCCTGTCTCAGCGCCGCAGGTGCGGCCCCCGCACTTCGCACCCCTACCCCCACCGCCTATGTAAATGCGAACAGTGAACGCTTTTGTTGTTCTTTTAGAAAATAAGAAAAATGTTCCTATAGTATATTTTTCTTTGATATTGTATGATATTGTGTTGCTTTTATAATTTTTGCGCCACAGGCAACGAGGAACACGAGCGAGCGCCGCGGTGCTCCGCGGTGCTTTTTGAATTGTATTTCGTATGTCAGCCCATTATTTTATTTTTTAAATTGAATTTATTGAGGTAAACTTAGGACCACTTGCACCAACACGAATTTAGAGTTAAGTAGCGAGTTATGGATTTAAACGCGGTTCCCACAGTCAACGGGTGCTAGCTTAACGAGTTAAACTGGTTTATATCGTTAAATTCGTGTTGGTGCAAGTGGGCCTTACTGTGTTACTTATAATCCTTACCTATAATAAAATCCAACGTCTGCTTTCTGTCTGAGTGTCTGAGTGTATGTCTGTCCGCTTATAACTCGAGAACCACTGAACCGATTTTAATAAAACAAAATTCTACGGATAGCTTGATTCTTCCCCTCAACTATAGGCTACTTAATATCACGCTAAATGGTTTATGAGGTTAGCAGTGAAGTGAAATATGAGAGCGGGCGGAGCCGCGGGCACAGCTTGTATATATATACAATTATAACTTACAGGACACCAATTACAAGTTAACACATTTTGATTCAGATATAAAGAAAAAAAAACGAAAACATAACACAAATGGTGAAAACAACTCGGAAAACAACATAGAGAAGTGGTCATTTCTTATACAAATTATTACTTAAAAACTAAAATAAACCCAAAACGTTATGTCGCATCGAAAGCACGTCTAAATTTATTCTTAAGTACAGTAGGGCTCGTGTGCAAAACAAATCAACATCATCGCTTATGTCGTTCAATAAGCTACCAGCACGCCAGAAAATGCATTCTGTCTATAGTTGGAATGGGCAAGGGGGACGTTTATTATTGCGTTACTCCTCGTCGCAAGTCTCGCTCGGCACCAAGATATATTAACGATAAAATAAAACAAAAACGCGCCATTTTACAATCAAAGGAGATGTTCAAATGTGTTCAGATGAAGATCAAATCGATATGAAATGAAGGGGAAGCACTGACATAGCACCTAGTTCACCCTGTGTTATGGGCTGACATCACATATGTTTTAGGTGAGGTAGACAACCGTGTCAGTCTCCATAAAAAAATGTTTGTTTTTGAACTCGACTGAATTGCGATTTGGTACGCTGTGAGAATCTAGTGACCTTAAAATCGATAACAATTTACGTTTGTTTTTCGATGTTTTCGTGATGGAAATGTACTCCTCTTATTATTTCGTCACGTTATATTGTTACCAATATCGTTTATATTTAGCATTTATGAAGAAAATTATGAGAGTGGAAGAGGCGGCAGAGGTGTGTCAGGATCGTGGCAAGTGGAGATCCGTTGTCTCTGCCTACCCCACCGGGAAACAGGCGTGACGCTATGTATGTATGTGTGTTTATATTGTCACATGTTATGCATTGATGTGTAAGTATCTATAACGACAAACAGTGACGCTCGAGAATGATGTCTACATATAACGTGAGTCCCGCCCGGCATAAAACATTTTTTTACTGTGACCCACGCAAAAAAAAACTGAGAAACCTGAAGGAGGAATGACTAGTAGATGAAGTACCAGAGGCGTAGAAGATTGCAGGAGGTCGGTTAGAGGGCGCGAGGTGGAGGTGGAGAAGGGTCGCGTACTCGCGCGGAAGTAACTTGTGTCTGCAGAGACGAGCCGAATTTTCCGCCACATGAGCTAATTGGCCGTTTGATCAGTCTGCTGGCGACTGTGGGGTGTGGGCTGTACGAGTACCAGACGTGTTTTATAAATAGGAGTAGCGCTTCGAAACTATCTTGGCACCTGCGTTACCACAATTTCTAATGCACAATATTCATACTAGTTCTTCAGTTATACATACGTACCACAAGCTGTATCCCGATAACCGGGGTAAACAGAGTAATCGGTGTCGTGGTGCAAGAACTCGTAAATTACAGCACAACACCGATCACTACCGCCAGGTGAGACGACATCAAGTAAGTCGGCGGAAAGATGTGGTTCCTTACCGTTGAAGGCCGGGAGGACTGGAGGAAAATTGGAGAGGCCTATGTCCAACAGTGAACGCACACACGCTGACTGACTGACGGATCGACCATCACGTTTAGCGTAGAGTAGCCAAGAGAAATAAATCTCGCTCAAGTCAAGAAAACCACAAATCCTAAAATTTAGGAGTTGAGGTTTTCTTGTTTTCGGAATTTGTCTGACCATGTTTGAGCGAGGTTTTACTCTGCCTCCCGATAACGGAAAACCTTGTAGGTATTTGATGTTAGAAGATTAAAGTGCCAAAATGTGTTTCCTTATTTAGTTTATTTAGCTGAAAATGGCAACTTGGTTTCAGTGGTAGGACAGTGCGGAGCTGCTGTAGCAGGGGAGCAGAGGACGGCAGGAGCTCACCACACGTCCGCACACAAATTGCAGAATAGAGTCCGGTTGAGCCAGACAGACGTCGTCGTAAGAGCTGCGGAGAATACATGCGCACGTATTCTAGTAATATGTATATTGTATAGTGCCACCAGGAAGTTATGATACGTGGCAAATATGCTCAACTGTCTGCATTCCTAAGAAGGGGCGTGAACTTTCGATCTAAGGTTTGTCGATAATTAGGTTATTAGGTCATAAAATTATCGACAAAATTTCGACCGAAAGTTCACGTCCCTTCTTAGGAATGCAGACAGTTCCGCATGTTTCCCACGCATCATAACTTCCTGGTGGCACTATACATGTAATTCTCCGAAGACCACGTTCATATCAATGCATTGTACTCGTACTGAGAATGTAAGCCTAAATACGAATATACCCTTGAATGAAGTGCACCCGATGATTTTCGGTAATACACTGTGAGATGGTTTAGAATTAGACAGATGAGAGAATACTGTTTTGATTATTTTTATTCAATCATCTCTACTCCTTATAAAAGCGAACGTCTGTCTGTATGTATGTATGTATGTTTGAGGTAAACTCCGGAAACACTGAATAGATTTTCATGCGGTTTGCACCAATGTAAAGAGTAGGTCACTATAGGATATAATACCATCACGCTAAATATTCGTATATTTTCTTTAATATCTTTTGAATTATGCATTTTAAAATTATAAAAAAATTTGTTTGTATTTCTTATAACGAACCCTTTCCATTGATACGTCACATAATGCACTGAAAAAATCTTATTTCGTTCATTTACGCTATACGTCTGTGATTGGGTCATCAAAAGCTATATTATGTATTGTACGTATGTACCAAATTTCAACTTTTTCGTCCAGTAGATTCGGAGAAAATATGTTGTGACAGACGAACCGACAGACAGACAGACACGAGAGTGATCTTATAAGGGGACTTCTTCCCCTCCTTTTGAGGTACGGAACCCTAAAAACTACAAACACTTCAAGAACCGAATCTAGGTTGAATTAAAATGATGTTCTCTTGGTGTCTGTACTAGCCTAGTATCAAGAAATGCCGGTCATATTAAATATGTCTCTCAGTGGAAGCCTTTCATAAATCACCAGAGAAAAAAAAGGCTTCATAATCCACCTGGCCCCGGTCTCCGTCCCGCCTCTGTCCGCCTGTCCCTCCATGATACGCTAACGGAGACTAATGATGTGCATTTTTTTCAGTTGCATACTTCTTCAGGGACTTTTGTAAGGAGAGTTATAAACTAAAATTGTTCATTGTAAGCACTAGTGTTGCAACGGAGAGTGGATTGGCCGGATACCGGATATCCGGCCTATGCGTGGACCGTATAGCCGGATATCCGGCCGCTATGGCACCTACCTTCTCGGAGGTGATATTGGCTGGTCGGAGCATGTGCTTTGTCCCCTCCGACTCAGCTACTCATACCGCATTACATAAAAAAAAACGATAGCAATATCAATCCGCTCCTCGGGGCGCTGGGACGCCATTTTGTTTCGACATTCGGTGGTCGAGTCGAGCGTTGCTACGTGCGTGCATGTTATTATTTTACCAAATAAACGCTTTTATTTATTTTATTTTATTTTATTCTATTTTATTTATTTTGGCACAAACAACAGAAATATGCCACGACATGTTAAAATAAAAATTACTATAATTTACAGACATAGTTCCTAAACGTTACAAACGTTTCGGAGCTATGTCTGTAAATTATAGCATTGTGATTCTGTGTGAATATTGAAGAAAGTCGGCTTTAAGAGGGTTAAGGGAAAGTTCCGTCTGTTCCAAGTTCCAACATTTCCGAAGTAATACCACATATTGCTACCTTAACCCGATACCTGGACAAAGAAGAAACTGCCCAAAAAGTTCTGAAGCTCTTGGGTATGAAAATTACAAGGAAAGATGAAATAAAGAGGTGTTTTGACTTTGCCTCACAAGAAGATCAAAATTATTTCGTAGCAACTGTACTTGATCCCAGGCTCAAAACTAGCTTCATCGGTCCGAGACAAGCAGAATAAAAGCAAGTGAAAGAATCCTACTTGAAGGTGTGTATGAAAATAAGCTACGACAATGATGACTTGTCGAGCAGTGGGCGGGTTTCGTCGCCACCAAGTAAGAGAAGAAATGTACCAAATATTCCTACTGACAGCACTTTTTGGGATTGTTTCAATGATGTAGAGGAAGAAAAAAAGACAATGAGGTCTCGGGGAAGAGAGCCATCGCCAGCGAGGTCGATTTATTATTTAAAACACCACAAATCGAACGATACAGTGACCCTAACGCGTGTTAGTTAATCAACTCAAACCAATATCCGATTTCGGGAAAATTTGCGAAGATTAATTTATCTTCTTTTTGTAGCAGCGTATATAGCGCAAGAGTGTTTTCTGAGGCCGGCAATGTCTACGAGGATAAGCGTAATCGCATACTGCCTTCAAACGCCGAATAGCTTGTAATCCTTCAACATAATTTGCCACTAGTTAATTATTTATTCTGACTTTGGCCGGATATTTGTTAACAATCCGGCCATGTACCGGATAACATGAAAGTAGCCGAATATGCCAGATATCGGATAGTAACCGGATATCAGTTACAACACTAGTAAGCACCAATATTATGTATGTATATATGTATGTATGTCTATTTCTTTGGCACGTCCTGCAGCGTAAGCTTGATTTATTCAAGTCATATTGTAAAATTTTCAAAATAGTTTTTCTTCAAGTCCATCGCGTGCATGTCTATGATCGAGTGGGTATCATTGTCAAGAGTTCAAAAAGGCGATTTCAAAAATATACCACATTTTATGGTTTGAAACTAAAATGGGTTAAATAAAAAAAAAAAAAAATACCCGACTGCTAAAAAAATCAAGAAACAAGAAAATATCAGTAGAAAATATTCTAGTAGCTTACTAGCCCGAGTACAGCATTTCCTACTAATCTTTCCTTGTCCTTAATTTTTTTAGAAGTCGGGTATTATAATTTTTATTTTTAATCAAATACTATCTAGTAATTTAAACAAGACTAACCAACACAAAGGCATTTTTCGCATATCCCATTAATCCTTCATCCTGAAACGAGTAAAGTGAAAACCAATTAAAAATAATGTTAACATGAACAAATGCTCCAACACAATAGGTTCCGTTAACATTGCTTTAATAGTAACCGTATGAGAGAGAAGTTCGAGAAAGGACGACATCGTAACTTTATATTGCTTAGCAGCCGGGCCGCGCGGGGCGTAGCAGCGCTACGAACCGAGACGTGAAGAGCGCGAGACGCTCCGACACATTGCTGTCCGCTACGTTGTAGACCCTCTACGAACTATTTGTAATAATTATTATTACGGCCTACGCACGCATATTCCTATTACTTTAAGTGAGCTATTTCTTGTATAGATATTATATATGAACATAGGTATATTTGGTTTCTCGGAAACAGCTCTAACGATTTGGATGAAATTTTGCATCTCTGAAAAAATAGGTTTTCACACGAAACACTAATTTTATATTCTAACACCATATTATAGAATATTGAGGTGTAATATTTCATGTAGAGCCATCCATTGCCCAGGGACAATAATATATGTAATGTAGATCGTATTTGACGCAGATAATGACAATAAATAATATTTATCTTTTCTTTCTTTCTTTCTATAAAGTTTGCGGCAGCAGATCTGATTCAGGAGGAAATAATAAAGACAGAAGTTTCAATTAATCATATATTTATTTCTTTTAAAAAATCTTGTAAAAATAACATTTTAAAATAATATTTTTTTATTATATTTTGATTAGGTTTAAAAGTCGTAAAATTTTTTATTACATACACCATGTCCAACTTTGGTCAAGAGTGTATTGGTGGGTGAACGAGAATTCAATATTTTGTGATTCAACATTTTAGGAATTCAACATTGTGGGTACAGAAAATTCAACTTTTTAAGAATTCAACGATTTGGGATTCAACATTTTGCAAATTCAACATAGTGTTCCGGAAGGATTTAAGGGCCTTTTAATAAGAGTAGTCACATGTTTGCCCTATGTGTATCACATAGACCGAGCAAACTACAGCGCGGCTCTCCACTGTGGGTACACAACATTGGCACGAGTGTCTCGGCCAAGACAGTTTCAAACAATCTAAACTATGAAACGGAACTCGAGATAAAAAATGTAAACAAAGAAATGTTACTGTCAAAGTGACGTTTCAGGTATAGTTTAGTAAACATTTTCTAGACAGTCTAATATGCATAATTAAAATAAAATATTTTTTTTATTAACAATCTGTTCATGTGTTTTATTTGATAAAACAAATTATTGAATTGTTACCGAACATAAAATGTGAGTACATTCAGAAATTTTAATAATATAATTTATTCACTCTCTGATTCGGGCTCTGACGAGCTTCATGATGAAGAGTCAGAATAAACCGATCCGTCACTGTATCAATAATTTGCATTTAATATTATGAAATTATTCATAAACAATTTAATTTATCGATTAACTTGTTTAGAAGAGCCAAAAGCTTCTGCCTTATTGCCAGAATCATAAACAATATTTACACGATTTTATTTCAAACAGTACATAATATTTTATTTTTGGATAATACTTTACTTCACTTTAAACCTGAAAACGCTGGGCTACCTCACAGTGTTTAAGATATAAGTACAATTTTAACACGATATTCTAGTATTTTTCCACAAACCACACAAATGAGGTTATTGTATTGTTTTGGCAACACCTTTGTTTAAATTTTTTTGATCTCGAATTCCATTTCAGAGTTTAAATAAGAGGAATAACTTGCTTGAATAAACATGAAAAAGCTGAGTGTACTTATGAACGCGCGTTAGAAGTTATGCTTCTTTGGCGGGACCCTCTCCCTCCCCTTCCCCTTCCTCCCTCTCCTCTCCCCCTCTCGCCGCGATCACTTATCTATGGGGCAGCACAGCACACAATACCTACACACAAATAATTACTTCCCATTTTCATAACAGATTGTCATATCATATTTTCATAACGTGCGTAAAGAAAAACTATTTTAATAAATAATAGTTAAACAACTTATATTTATAATAATCTAAAAACAATCTAGGGCGAAATTGAAAACACTAGTCAATTTATAAATGTATTTCTTTTCTGATTTTATCATGGCATGTATTATATAATTTATGTAAATATAAAAAAGTTGGTAGTCTGCACACGTTTTATACTACACATTATGTAATTCCAGAAGGCGGTTGAGTTTAAACTGGAAGCTATTGTGTGGAAACAGAAGCCAGGCGTCTTTTGAAAATATTCGTGAGGCTGTGAACAGCATTTTACGATTTATCGCTTTAATATGTAACGAGGAATATACTTTGCAGCCAGCCGAGGAATTTTAAATTTAGCAGAAGCCGGTGAACGTTTGTTATATGATAACGTACTATTTAATTTTAAAATTGAATTTCAAAAGGTGCATTCGTTTAATTTTGAACTAAAATAACGTATCAATTTTTCTAATAAATATTTACTAATATTTTAGGCAGCATTACGCAAGATATTTATTTCCAGAAAACCAATTTAAATGAACATAAGGTACGAGTAAGTAAACATAAATTTATATATCCTTAGCCCTGGTAGCACAAAACCGATTACTCTGCTTACCCCGATTGTGGGAATACAACGTGTGGTATGTTTTGTATATATTTTTATTTATCTATCTCTTTATTTCAGCCAACTGGAGCAATATTATTACCAAAATACAATATGTCTCATTAAACTATGATTCTAACCTGGTTATATTTAAATCTCTTTGTTTTACTGAAATGAAGGGACGAAAACGCAAGAAATATTTATTTATTTTTGCCGCAGTGATAACATAAATAAAACAAAATATACAAAGGTACAACAATTACGCTGCCCCCACAAATTACAACATTATTACAAAATATTAAAAATTAAAAAAAGTTACGAACGCCAATTCCAGTGAATGGAATTGAAATGAACTGAATTGCAATTGAATTGTGTATAATTATTTACAGCAGCTATACCGCCGCGCCGGCCACAGATTATTATTATTATTAATTAGTTTTTTTTTTATTAGAGCTTTCAACAATTACTTATGTTCCGAGCCGCTCGCCCTCTGGTGCGGTGTGGTGTGGGTGTGCCACACAGACGTGTGTGTGTGTGTGAGTACGGTTAGTGGAGATAGGTCGAGTTGTTTCGTTCTATTCACGTTCCATTTGAGGAGTTTCGATTGACTTGGGTTCAAAGTTGTCCCACGCGCTCGGACACATGTAGTAGGTACAAAGTTATAATAGGTCGTACTTTGTGGTAAGCCATACACAGAAATTCTATAATTAAAATAGCGATTTTATTTTATTTCGTTTACCTATTGCAGAATACTGTGGTTTCGTTTTCTTCATGTCAATGCAATTTTCATGTCTTGTCATACATAACTTACTAAGGACGAGATGCAGAACAAACATACATTTAAATTAAGTATTCTAGCTACGAAAATGTTGCCTGTCAAATGCAGATTTAGCGAAATTCGAAAAGATGTTGAAATCATCCACCCAAAGTGTATAAAAAAATTGCGAGTGAGTGCTAAGTATCACTGGCTCGTCACCACCGCACTCAATGAACACTTCAACAGACAGACTGAAAAGTGCGCAGAGCGGAGCGGGATTCGATTTCCTGCGTAGACACACCGGAACCGGAAGTGGCCGACATCGAATATCTTTCGCCTGCGGCACAGGCGTACCTTCCTACTACCTCTGTGCCTCTGGTAAGCTACATGTGAGAGGGTGATAATCGATTTCGGGAAACAAAATGTAAAAAACTTAGCATAAAAAAAAGTAAATGTGACAGGAGCGCGGGCGGCCGGCCGGTTAAAGTGGCCATTGATCGCTCTCCTGTGGCCTACCTACCCAACGAACCCTTGCGGAACGATGGGTTCGAAAGATCAATGTCAACAACAAAAGGTTCACGTCAGTTTCTCTGCGACGAGTGCTGCGGAGATAGGTTGGATGGCAAGGAATAGGTTCCTCAAAGCGGCGTCCATGATAGTACCTGTTGAACAGACTGAGTGACCCTACAAGCCGTCTATGGTTTAGAGCAGGGGTCGGCAACTTTTTACTATAGGAGGGCCATAATTGTTACCAGAGGATCAGTGCGGGCCGCATCTCATCTTCATAAGTACATACCTACAATTTTAAGATTTAAAATAAAATGCATTGGTGCATTTTTAACCGACTTCAAAAAAAGGAGGAGGTTCTCAATTCGACTGTATTTTTTTTATGTTTGTCCCTCAGAACTTTCGACCGGGTGAACCGATTTTGAAAATTGTTTTTTTATTTGAAAGCTAGTGCTTCGGGCTTCTCGTGTGGTTTTAATTTGGTCAAGATCGGATAGGGAAGCAAGGCGGAATCGCGAGGCCGAAGGCCGAGCGATTCCGCCGAGTACATTAATAGCAAAAAATTACTAAAAAAGACTGTGAAATACAAAACTATTTAAAAAAATATAAAAACCGCCTTCAAAAATTTATGGAATAAAAAAACCGAACCGTAGTACTGAAGGCGGTGCTAGAGAAGGCTTTCTTTTATGCATAATTTTTGCTTGCTTTAGCACCGCACCCCCTTCAACTCTAGATTTCGATTTTTTTTTATTTCATACATTTTTGAAGGCGGTTTTTATATTATTTTATTAATCATATTTATTTGAGTTCAAGTTATATATTTCAATTAAATATTACTATAAAAAACTGTCAAAATTCTGTCAAAAGCTAACTAATGCGATTTTTTCGGCTGCATTTCACTGGCAAGTTTTGGAATATCTGCTTACATCTTAGACGTAGAAACGCGCAGTATCGCATCTAAATGTGCATCAGTTAATCGGGAACAATGCTTATTTTTTCGGTAGTTACGAATTGAAAAAGTCTGCTTACACAAATATGTACTACCAAACATAGTAATCATCTGCTGAGCAAACTTTTTCAATTGTTTGAAGGTTTCAGAAAGCAAACTTCCGTAGAAATCTATCAAAGTAGTGCTTTCTTTGAAAGCTGTTTTCAATGTGGTATTACTTTGCAAGTCTACTATAATTCATTTGCAAATTGCTTGGTACATCATCAATATTAACTGCAAAGCGGTATCAAAAAATCTCCATTTTAAGGGAGATCTTTTTGAAATCTGCGAATCTATTATCAAACTCAGTTTGAAGTTCTACTAACACATTTCTCATTTTAGTATTTTGCCATTCAAAATTCTCTCCAGCTTCTTCCACGGCTTTTTTGCAGTGAGGAAAATGGTCAAGCTTTTTTTCATGAATATGCTTGATAAACAGTTTCAGTTTCATCTCAAATGACTTAACATCTGAATACATATCGCACATCAATTTGTTTTTTCCCTGCAAACGTTTGTTGAGTTGATTCAGTTCGACAGTCACAGTCAGTTCAGTTTTCGACAGTCAAAAACCAAGATCTACAATCCACTGGTTGTTAGAAAGCTCTTGGACTGGCTTCCCTTTCATTTCCATGAAGTCGTGAATTTCTTTCCTCAACTCAAAAAAACGTTCCAGAACGGCACCTCGACTAAGTGGTCAGACCTATGGTCAGACTAGTCTGAATTTCCTGAATGCCAACGGGATTTTTTTTTCCCGTTAGTCTGATTCGAGGGCCGCAAGGAAAGACGCTCGCGGGCCGCATGCGGCCCGCGGGCCGCGGGTTGCCGACCGCTGGTTTAGAGACTCTAGCAGCTAGAGTCTAGCTAGACCATCTATGACTTTCGGTTCATCAGCATCACGGAAGACTCGGCGCTGTATTGAGTCCAAGGACTCCAGCAGCCGGCCAACAGATGACTGCCTTACCATTGTGACGTTGGAATTCATCAAATTATCTGCATCTCACTATATAGCCCAGTAAATATAGACCAAAAGAGGGGGGGTTACCTTACAAACGGTACCTTAGTTCTAATTTTTTTATATGTTGTCTAGGATGGTTAGAAGTATTTAAAATATAAAATGCACAATTCCCCCCCCCCCCCCCCCCCAGTAGGGAATTTAATTACCCACAAATTTTATTCAAATACTGTTTTCCTAGAATAGGCCATAACTCAATTACAGCGTTCTAAAGTTAGAAGTTTTCCAAATTTCCGGAAAATTACTTTTTTATTAAAGTTAATATCTCCGTAAGTATCAGTCCTAGAAACAAAATTTAAAATGTTACTTATAGGAAATTTAATTATCTACAACAATGAGTAATGTTTTTTATAGCTAAAATGCACGGAAATGAAGATATAAGCAAAAATCTCAAGAAAGTGCCGATTTTTTTGGTTTTTTCAATATGGCGGCGGGCGCGGAGGGGGGGGGGGGGGGGGGGGGAATTGTGCATTTTATATTTTAAATACTTCTAACCATCCTAGACAACATATCAAAAATTTAGAACTACCGGACCGTTTGTAAGGTAACCCCCTTTATTGACTGGACTAATAGCTTTTTTAAGTTATCAATAATCAATACTAATAATAAATCTGTAAGGGATGGGCATGGAGTAAATTACTTTGTTTTATGAGATATTGCTTTTGTAGACTCTATGTATGATACTAAAACTAAAATGACGATTTTTAGAAATTTTCTGTATGTATGTATGTATGTTCCTCCATAACTCTTAAATCGATCATCCTAATTCGATTAAACTTTGTACAATCCCTTTCAACTGTGTGGGACACAGGATAGGGTAGATAAAATTCAGTTCCGGTTACGCTAATATGTGGCTCTCATACAAACCGATTGTTCCTCGCGCCGTAATAAGGGTACCTACAGTAGCGGGCTTACTTACTTTCTTCTTTTTAAATACGAAATTCACGTGAGCGAAGCCGCGGGCGAAAGCTAGTACATAAAATATCGTCCAAACCAAATTCTTTGTTAGCGAAATAGGTCCTGACAACGTATACATGAAAAGCGTTGAAATAATATTGCTAAAATAATCTTGTCAAATCTTAATTCCCGCGGGCTTACGACGACGCCGACGCTTCAAAGAGCATCAGACGATTACGTGGGTACCAGGAGAACATCAGAGGAGATGACACTTTAGATAAAATATGTAAACCGGCAGCCTCGCTCCGGAGATAGCGTGCCGCGTCTACTTACCATCGAAACTGATGAAAGCTTCTATTAACATTATTTGAAGCTTTCCGAGCAAGATAAACCTATGTGAATGACGTTTATAATATTTTCATAATATCAATATGCAATTACTACATTACAAAGAATGATCAAGCTTCATCTAGGGTGGCCCGTGGTGGTGGCCATCTATCTATCTTAGTAATTATTATTGTTATTATTAATAATTTGAGCTTCACCACAATTTGAATTTACATAATCATTCAGAGCTTGCTACAAATAAATATACTCGTACGAGGGATTTGCTAGGGATGGTCAGATTTTAAATAATAAAATTTAATAGCACACTACAGCGACAAGGAATTTACGTGATTCCTTGACTGAAGAAAGCGAGTGGCGATGTTAACTTCTAGTATGCAACACCAAAACAGAGCTCTGTGGAGTACAGAAATGTAGAAAATGGCGTTCGCGTCGGTTTGTAGCGCCCGGCGCGCCCGGGGATCCGGGACGGTGGCTAATTGAGGCTCTATCTATCTTAGTAATTATTGTTATTATTAATAATTTGAGCAAATACGTCACTGGAAGGGTTGGTAAGTTGAAATTGTTGATAAATGGTTGATAAATGGTTTGTCATTTACAAAGAATACGATAGAAGAGAGATGTAATGTTTTTTTGGCAGAAAAAAAAATAATTTAGATAAAAAACTATAACAATAGTTCATAAAATAGACGTTTTTAGAGGGGTTTTAATACTTAAGTTACCACGTTAAACTGTAGGTCCCTTCCCTTCTTACCTGACTAGGTGGTAAGGTTTATTCCGGCCGGTTTGGCACCACCGCACTGAGCGAAACGTTGGTCGAAACGGCTATGTAAATAGTTCGTGTTTTCCGTCCAGTTCAGTGTAGCCGACATGAAATGAAGAGAAGCACTGTCATGGCACCTAGTTCACCCGGTGTTATGTGCTGACATCACGGATGTTGTAGGTGATGTAGCCAACCGTGTCAGTTTCCATAAAAAAAATAAAAAAAATAGCGTTCTATGAATTTGTCGAGAAAGTGACATCATTTTGCCGCACCAAAATTGGTTCAATTTGTTCTTCCTCTTTACTTTGGCCCGAATTCTAGCAAATTTGTAAAGTACAGAGCAAATAAGTACCAAAAAGGAGAGAGCCGTCCCTGTATTTTTAGATTTTCCCAAATTCTGCGTAGGCGGAATACACGCCCTTGTCCCGCGTGCTCCAAATACCTAATCTGTGGAAATGTGGAAATAGCCTCCGTCCAAATGTGGCGACGCGGCCTGGGGGTAGGGTGAGGAGAGGGGAAGAAGCGATGTAGCTATATAGCGCGGAGGCAAAGAGTTTATTTAGGGTTGAGGGCTAATAATATATTCATAATTAGAGTACCATTAGTGCAGTCGGTGCAGGGGTAAATAGGTATTCCCCGTGGACCCACTGGTGGGAGGAGCCGTTGGGTGGTGGGTGCCGGTAAATATGAATTCCCCGTGTACCCACTGGTGGGTGAAGTCGGTGGGTGCACGGGTCGTGACTCGTTTTTTGTTAGTCACCATTGTATGGCTGACGTGAGTTATTATAAATTCATTCATATCAAAAGTTAAATTACAAATTAAAAAAACGCCCGACCCTTAAAAATTAAAAAATAATTTTCGTTTACTTACTTAAAGGAGTCGGGGGACCGCTAAATAAATTACCCGCGCAGCTCTGAGTGTTTATATTGGGTTGTGATTATATTGGGAGTGTGTGTATATTGGTTTATGTTGGGTGGTTGTTAATATTTTTGAAGTAGGAAAAAAACTTGAAAAAATTATTTATTGAAATCCATTAATGAAAAAAATATTTATAGCCCGTGCATTGAAGCGTGAACACTGTGTCAAGGGGCCGCGCGTGACGGGTGGAAACATATCAGAAGTCAGAGCAATAATGCTATAGAGACCGCTTGTTCTGCTTTGTATGAACATAAAGTAGCTAGTATAGTAGCATCTTGCTCTCAAGCTGTGTTTTAGATAGACTATGGGCGGTGTTATTATGTGGCTAGTCACTAAATACTTGTAAAAATATGATTAAGAAAATACCCTGCGAAGTTTCTTGTCGGTTCTTCTTCGTGGGTGTAATCGAACCGGATAGAACAAATTGTGACAAGTTCGAGCGCAGTCTAACTGCCATATGAATGATCAATAAACAATACAATACAATACAATAGCATGGGCCACAACTATAATATAGGTATAGTAAATGTCCCCGTGTATTATTTCTCTATGAAATATTCACAAACTATAACAATGATCTAGGTATTGGAAAGGTGTGTAGGGATTGGAAAGGATATAAAACTATTTTGTGGATAATTAATTTATTAATGGCATGTAGTGTGGTCACGCAGTGGCGCCGCCAACTATCTACTGCAGCTGAGATCATGAAAACTAGCATTCCTCAGATCTACTTATTATGTGGTGTTTACTAAAAGATTTGCATCACTTCGGCAAGCTCGGGAACTACGCCATCGCAAATAGGGAGTGCGCAAATAGGATCGCGAGAAGTTGAAGAAAATTCAAGTCAGATTTGCTAACATTGGCGCGAGTGGAGCCAGCCAAGGATGAATTTGGTTCCCCGTTCCAAATTGAGTACGGTGGCCAGTGTTCAAAGTAATCCTCGACCACCAGGAGCGCAGGAAGCGCCTAGATAAACTTCGGAGGATGACATTAAGCACGCCACTAGGGTCTAAAGAGGCGGACGTTCCGGTGAAATTTATCCGTTTGTAATGCTAATGAACTGTCGCGGCCCCTGCTATTCTGTTCCTCGCCCCACTTGGAGCTATTGAATTTTAAGGATCCGCAGAATAACTTTGGGAAAATTATGTTATCGCTGTGATTTATGTGTCAAGTATCGAAATCATTGCAAATTAAGCACTGACTCAATTGAAACCTCCCGAGTTCCGAGAAGTGAAGGCATAGCTACTATTATGTCTTATCTTATGCTAAAGTAAATAGTAGCATAGCCTACTCAACGCAATTTAGTACTATTCCTTTAAAATATTGTATGTTCTCATAAGTACGTGAATAAACTAGGCATTATAAGCTCAATTCTTAAAAATGCGAGCAGGCTTTGACGCACCCTACGGTAATAACGTATTATTTTGTTAACAAAAGTGAAGACTTCAAAGTGGAGCTATATTCAGATTTCTCGGCCATTGAAGGGTCCGCTATATTGAACCTTGCGTCAGTCACAATAGGGTACTTTCTCGACAACGGCATTGTGGCGCTCGAAGAAAGCGGAAAAGGAATAGAAAGTGTCGACAGACAGGGCAGGATTAATGGCGCGCTGATCAGATCGACGGCAACTTTGTATTTACAAACGAAGCGTCATCAATCATCTCGGTTTCTATAGCCAGCGAGCTGGTTGCAGTGCGGCGCGGCGGCGCGGAGGCTGCCCACACACACAAACAAGAACACAATATTATACAATACAATAGGGATCAATATTAATTTGTTTGTAATCATTCCTGTACTGGAATACATGAGTTTTTATTACAAGTAACATAATAAGAATAACATAACTTAAAGTTTATCGAAAACACATCTTGAGAGTAAGTAATTTTACTGAGAATTCTGAATACAGAAATAAACTAAAACTGTATAGGTATATGCGCCCATAGTACCAGCACTGCGCTTACGAAAATATAAAAAAAAATCTAGGAACACACACTGAGTGTGTGATAATAAAAATGTATACAAACATACCACACACTGTATCCCGACAATCGGGGGTAAGCACAATAACCGGTTTTGTGCTAAAAGTACTTTTGTAAATTTCAGCACAACACCGACCATCGCACGTTTCTCAATGTATTAGGACAAGATTACGATGGGGCTGGTCGCTAGGCGGCTAAAGCCCTGAAAAAAAAAAACAAAAACTATCAAGCGGCAAGTAAGGCACGAAGACCCACCTGCTGTGGAGGTAAATATCCTGTCGCCCTTCATCACAGCAACTTGTCCTTATCCCTTAGTCATCTTTTACGACATGCATGGGGAGAGATGCAGTGGGGCAATTATTTTTAAGTAACGGCCACAAACAATACAGGAATCTAGGAACACATAGAAAAAAAGCCCCAGTTGCACTCCGGGAGTGCCGGCAAAGAGGTGAAAACTTTTTGTATTTCCGAAAATAATTCTTATATTAGGTGGTTATAAAAAAAAATTTTAACACCGTAACATTGCTTAAAAAAGAAAAAAAAAACAAAAAAAATTTGAGGGATTTGAACCCATGGTCAATAAATACAAATCCTACACTCTTACCATTGAGCCACGAAATCACATAAACGACCAAACGAATATCGGATTCCCTTGATTCGGCTTTACTGTCACTGAGAGACGAACAGAATTGATCCCAAACCACTCGTAACTTAACCCATAATGCAATGACTTAAGGTTACATTTTAAATAATAAAAATAAATCTGACGCGAGAGATCTGACGCGAGTTTAACATTTTTAATCCACCTAAAAAAGTGCCAAGCACCGCTAAACTTCAAAAATCACAAATCTGTTTTAAATGAAAATCGTTCACTTCCATCATCTCAGAATTTTTTATTATTTGTTTATTAGAACTACCATACTTTTGCAATGATTTTTTTAAATACATTTGAATTTATTAAATTTTATTGAGCATCTATCCACACAACATTTAATTTTCGAGAAATTTAAGGAATACGGTGGGGGGGGGGGGGGGGTGAATCAAATTTTAGGCGTTTTCTTCAGTCTCCAAGTTAAAACGGAGTTAAGCAACATTGATCCCTATTGCTAGGCTGACTGGAGTCAGTTTGTCAGCCGAAAAAGGAGTACCTACATAATTTATATAAGTTCTAATATATTTTTATACTCGTAAGATAACTTTCCGAAGTATGTACTAGTATATAGAGCTCAGCCTTCACTTAGATGTACTCCCTTTTTAAACCTACGACTTGATAAGACTGTGTTTCACACACAGTTCAGATATGTAGATAAGTTAATCTACAATAACGTGGTGATGACAAGCAACATTCATTTTCATCAACAGCGTAATACCAGAAGCAACTTAAATATTATGTTAGAAACTTGACAGGGGGGTGGTGGCGATGCGGTGGCGTGGCGGCGACGACGCACAGTGGCGGGAGAATATAATTGCCATGAGTGGATATTGGGTTTGAAACTTATATAACTAGAATACGTAAATAAAGTAAAAACATTGAAAAAAGAATTTTCACGTTTTCAAACCCACTTTCCTCTGAAGGCGATTCTCTATCCTCAGTGCGACGACAGCGGCGGCGGCGCGCGCGGTGCTTAACTATGAGAAAGGGCGATAGTTGATGTCGCAACATCCCCCGCAACTAGGTGATGAGGTAACAATAACCTACTGTTTATGTTTACCAGAAGTGAGATGACATAATAATTTGAAACACATTTTATTTAACTTTTACGAAGCGCATGCGGGTGGAAGGGTCGCGAAGGATGGCCTTGGGGATAGAAATTTTTTGGGTTACGAAGGAACGGGGTATTTGCTGTATATAGTACAGCGCGCCCGTCAAGTTCAGAACTGAAAGGCAAAAAAGTTAAATTACAAATAAAAAAAAAAATAAAAAATTTGGCCCATACACATCAACAACCCTTAAAAGTACAAAATAATTTCAGCCTAATTAAAGACGTCGGGTTCAAGCTTTTTACGAGACGTAATTTGAACTTGTAATAATTTTTTTTGTTAGTTAAGTTAGATTACAAGTAAGTAGGTACATTAATTCGTTTTGTAATAATTTCTGTTTATTTGTGAGTGTTTCCCGAATCCTTTAACGTGGGTGTTTTCCAACGTCGTATAAACAGACTAGACAGCCTAGCAACAGTTTGCAAATATGCTGGCATGGCACCTAACTGAGCGTGGTTTCGCGAGGAGAGGTGATTTTGGCTCTGTCGACTGCATAATTAATCTCTTCGCTCAGCCACCCATGTTGGTTTACATTAAAAAAAAATACTTGAAGGCGACGACTGAAAGTGTAATAAATTTCCATTTTACAGCAGGTATCCCTTCACCAATTAGGAAAAGTGTTGATGATGATTTTCGAATCGGCTGACCTTATCTTCATAAAACATTGCTTTGAGCCATCCCGATTAACTCAGCTTTCTATTTAAAAAAAACCGCATCCAAATCGGCCCATCCCTTTTGGACACATAGAGAGCCGTAGGCGTCAAACTCATAACCGTCTGCGTCGGGGGTTAAAATATAACATCTCTACGTACCTAGATAGAACGGAAATGTGCTCAAAAAGGGTCAAATATGTCGTAACCGAAACGGACGAGAATTGAAAAAGGTTATGAATGCGGAAGCGGCGTCAGAGTGTCTCGAGACTTGTAGTGTCGTGGTGAGATGCGTCGTGTCTGCCAGCCTGCTCTATTGAAAGAAATGCGTAGAGTTACGCGTAGGAATAGTTACTCGTATTCTTTATGGTACAGCGAATC
Organism: Nematopogon swammerdamellus; assembly: GCA_946902875.1. Classification (NCBI taxonomy): domain Eukaryota; kingdom Metazoa; phylum Arthropoda; class Insecta; order Lepidoptera; family Adelidae; genus Nematopogon; species Nematopogon swammerdamellus. The sequence goes on along the minus strand of OX336356.1, from coordinate 547,860 downwards.
ATCAGTGTACCTTAGAAAATGGACTGTAAGATAATTCAACTCGCCGCAGATACTAGAGGCTATGGACTTACCCCCGTCCGCTGCCAGCAGGCAGCCGCCGCCACACACTCGCAACGAACCGCCCCAGCGTCCAGCCAGAATCCTCAGATTGATCTCCGCTGCACAACACCGTTCGCCCCGATCGCGCACTCACAAACGACCGGGCGTAAACTCGAGGCCGGGCACCACGTGCATACGACAGAGCACAAGACGCGTGCCTTCTCCGAGACGGCGACAGAGAACCAACGTCGTCGCAGCTATCGGTGCTCGGCTCGCCGAAGTCGCGGGTAGTTTTGGAAACTAGCCCACTAACACACGCACAGCGAGCCACGAGTATCCAGCACTGCGGCGGCAACGCGATAATAGACCTTATGCAGCGGGCATAAGGTCCAACACAAAGATTCCTAGTACTTCCGAACGGCTACACACAAACATATGCAACTGTACGGAACAATCAGAGTCCTTCCATTACCGTGGTAAGTACCATACCACTAAGTTCCATTGATGTGGCAATTTTTTTTTCGCCACTAAATGTATTAATATTAATGGGTCTTTCTGTTACTTTCTGTATAATTGGCACAACTATGGATTTTTTGGAAAAATTGCCGCAATACCATTAATGGAAGTGTGTAATGTTATCATGGTAATGGAAGGCTTAGAATTTTCCTCCTCATATTGTAAGCACATCACTGTTTCGCTTGTTTTTCCTCATTTTATCCTGGTAAGGGTAAAACAGAGTTCAACCGAGTTCTTTGACCTCCTCGAGTTGAACTACATTGCTAGACCTACAATAATATAGGTTGTGTTGGAGAGTGGCCCAAAAAGAATGAAATTAATTATACATTCTATATTATTTTATAGCATTGAAAGGAAAAAGCATGTCCAGTCGCAATTTTAGACTCGACTAGCAAGCATTAGTACTAAATAAGAACAATAAAATAAACATAAGTATAAAAAGTCGACTACGAAAACGCAGGAAATAGTAAGGAAAGTTGATAATATTCAAGACAAAAAAAATTGGTTGTCTGTAAAGTCGGTTTACGGACGATAGTTTTACGTGATGACGTCATAAAGTATATAAAGTGCGAAGTCAGATACAAAATCAGTTTATAATACTTTATCGTGCTTAGAAGTTTAATTCTTAAATCGCAAATGTGAGTACCTACTTTAAAAACTAATAATATTAAGAAGAAAAGCTGTCAGACTGATAGGGGGTAAAAAAAAATTCTGAAAATTTGAAAAAATGAAAATTTTATAAAACCGGTTTCCCGACAGCCTCGGCAGTGGATTACCGGCGACATCGCCTCAGCGCCTCATCACCCCGCTGTGTCAGAGGAGGGACAAGTGACGTCGCGCGTCCCAGTCAACACGCCTCGCCCTCCTCGCGGTGTGGCCGGATCCAGTGACAAGACCTGCTGCTTCTTTCGCAACCAGCGCACCCAATCCACCACGGTTCGCTGATCCATCGCCCGCGTCTGCCGTTGAGGATGACGAACCAGGGACACGCCCCGCCACACCAGCTACGACGGGACGAAGTCCGCCGCCACCGGTTAGCTTGGGGCTATCGCGGCCCTGTGTCGCGCTTGCAGCCTCCGCTACCGGTGCAGCGCCGTGCGCAACAGTGACGCACGCAAGAGGGCCAACAAAGATAGAAGAGCTGTGTGACGTCGCCCCGCAGTCCGACGGATACGGAGCTCTCCGGGATGGGGGTGGTGGTGGCCTACGTGTCTAGTATCACCACCTATCGCTCGTAGCTTGTCTCGCGTCGTCCCGGAGAGCTCCGTAGCCACGGCCTGCACCCACCGGCGTGCTTGGAGGCCTGCCTCCCGCCACCGGCGGATATATACCGTTTTTATTTAGATTTTTATTAATTTTGTGTATTTTTATAAGTTTTTGTAGAATATAATATATGTAAAATTAATTTAAGTACTATATAAGTACGGTATAAAGATGTGATAATAACTAATAAAAAATATAAGAAAATAACGACTATTAATTTTTGTTTAGTTTATATTTAAAAAACCTAAAAAGCCAAAAAATCCACTACATATCAAATATTGCAGTGCAAGTTTAGTTTACCCGAGCGAAGCCGGGTAATCCTACATAACGCCATCTACATGTCAAAGCGCATACTACAACGTAGCAACAACTACCTAACTGCGAAATCAAGTAAACTACCGCTGAAGTATTTCATTTACTATTGACGCTAGATGTTGACCCTAGATGTCGCTCCATGAAATCTTCACCTACTGTTGAGCAAATTCGCTTCGATAGGTACATGATCGATTAGCCCGGGTGGTTAAGACGTCTGGTCGGTCATGGTGGCAGGGACCGCGGGTTCGAGGCTCGCAAAAGACGGACAAATATATTTTGTATTTCCTACTATTGTATATGCCTCTCTATCGCGCTCTCGCTTGCATACACAGGTTTAGATGGAACGTGCCACTTTTTCGTGAGTGCAGCCGGTGTTCATCAATTTATAAGACGTGACGTCATCACGTCAAAAATGTTTGTAGTTGGGACCCTTGTCTATTCGAATCCTTCTACAATTCCAAACCTGACTACGCTGCGTTTTTAAATTGTTTATTTTTATTTTTTTTTCTAAACCACTAAATCTGGTATATTATTGAAAGCCCCTTTTCAAGCTCTTGGCAACCGGGGACGACGAATAGGTGCGTCCACTCGATAGGGTGCGAAGGATTTTTTTTTATTTCAAAGTTCGAAAATTACTTGCGCCACGCCTAGCGTCCGCCATTTTGAACTCGGACTATCGAGACGAATCTTCAAACATTGTCTCGTATGTTCAAATCGGTTGAGTAGATTAAGCCCAGTAGGGCAGTGAGTCAGCAGGTGGACATAGATACATATATATACACTGCCAAAATCGTAACCCTCCTTTTGGCGAGCGAACACGGCTACAAATTGAACGTAGAATCATGGAAGTAGTACTTCCACAGACCTCGAATTTTGTACTTCCGAAATCGTGTTCCGATGTTCCGAGCGGAGACGTTCCTGTCAGCTGTCAAAACGGAAATATCATACCCAAAGAGTAAAGTAATTCATACCGCGCGGCCGTCAATGGCATCTAAGGCCATCATTAAAAATTTCGTACCTTCTACAATCACATCCGTTTGTCGAATCACGAATAAGCCACTTCAATCATCCGAAATATTAGATAATCCACGTCAAAATGAAATATTCTTGAAGCTACAGCAGAAAAATTGCACCAACTAAACCCGACATTCATACGAGCGTTATAGGTTATTTCCGTTCAAGAAGTAGTTTTACTCAAACCTCTATATTTTTCTTTAAAATATCGCCGCGACGCGACAGCAGCAGGCGGTACAAATGGCCGACAAAACTCCTCCCCGCTGCTCTGCGCTCCTGGTGCTTCCGGACGAACATTACCGCAAATTCAGTGGCTTTTAACACTGCCATAACTCGTGGAAGACGAACTGCGGCTTGCCGACTGCAGGCGGTCGCCCCGAAGCATAAGAAGGTTCTTCTATATCTATGAAGATATCAAGGAACGCCCCGCGCGCCCCGACACCGCCAACTGCCCCCAGATCCGCCCCCTACGCCCGCGCCACGAATACACGAACACGGCTGCTATCTTGGAAACTTATCGAGTTTTCATTACCTGCCGTTGGTGGTTCCGATTTCAGATCTATCAAGAACCGATTTATGATAAAGTACACGTTATCCCCGTATTTTCTTGCTCTGTGATGTGTAAGAGGATGAAAAGTAGAACATAGTTTAATATGATATGTAGAGTTGTATGAGAAAATAAAATACAATACTGGTACAATTGAATATAGTGCACTAATTCAATCTTAGAGTCCTTCTAGCGATTAATGATCCTCCTGTAGAACTCTGTCACACTTTCCGCTTATACATATTACTTTAGTAGTATGATGCGCACCAAAGGGTAACAGGGTTCTACCGGAGGATAAACAATGCCTATACTAATCGTAAGAATTAAATCGGAAAACGAAGAGATAACCATGCAAGGTAGTTTGGAATGGTTATAAACATGTGTTTTTTTCCATAGAAGTAGAAACGCGCAAGTGCCTACTTTATTGCAAGGCAAAGTCAGCTCGGACGTTCATCCGCGTGTTGTGATTGCCTGTTTCCGAATTCCTCAGTCTCCCCGCCCCAGTTTAAATATTGCGATTAGAATGGAAAGACTCTACGAGTAAGTATTTGCGATTTGATATTCACAAGGGATTGAGTATTTGGTTCGTCCGGGATCAGACGTGCCGGACAAAGGGGATCTGTCTCCGTCATCCGTCATCCGTCTCCGTCAAGGCGCCGGCATCCGTCATCCGAGAAAAAATCCGACCTTGAACAAAGGCTGTCTTCTTGAAAACAACAAGAATAGCATACGGACTTCCCCAACGCTCGAAGAACTTTTTGCACGATTGACTAGGTACACAGTAATTCAGATATGAACTGACTGCATCAGCCGTAAGTAAATGTGAGCCGTATGCCGGCGGCTACGAACATCAGAAAAGGCTAGTTCACATTAGTATAGTCACGTTTACAGAGTACATAATTTATAGTAGTGCGAGGTGCGACGCGAGGTAGGACGGGAAGCGGTGACGACCAAGTAGGAAAGGGCTACGGAACCCTCGATGTGTGAACAGCGTTCGCAATTAACAAGCTTTTGGTAGAGCAGTAATTCACACACAAAAGTGGGGTAGTAGGTAAGGTAATGTCTGATTGAAATGGTTATAATGAGCATCGTTCGCCGTACGTGGCACAACGAACCTCGTTGGGCAAAGCACGCTATTTAGCCCAAACGTGTCTACACAGGCACAGTGGCTGGAAGAGCAGACTAGGCGAGTGGTGAAGGTAGGCTAGTGGTAGAGCTACTCGACCACCGTGCTACTCTACCGATTGCGTCTACATTCGTAAAGTGAGCGGGATCTTAAGTGCTCGCCATACTAACACTCCCTTTTTAAACGACTAGTGTAAACTAGGATTTAAAGTGTGTTAGGAGTTAGGAGATAAGCTTACGTAGATACATATACGTATGTATATATACATTATATTTATTTATGTAGTTTTTATTTATTAAAATATTACCTATAATATATTTAGTATATGTAAATTTTTTTTTCTTTTTTTTTTGTAATTAGATTTAAGCACTTGTTCCATGTCTCTTTCTTCCTGCCACTCCATAACCACTCTGTAAATAATAAGGCGTACTGTAAGAGAACCCTATATTTAGAGTTAAGTATTTGCCTGTTGTAAAATTTTTGAGTGCAATAAAGATATTTGATTTGATTTGATTTGATTAGATACCAGTACACATACATCTAATTATAAATACTGTTACATAGAAATTCTTTATTAGTCCACAAATATTTTCATACGAGTGGTATACAGTGAAAACCGTGCGGAGCAAATGGCCGACTTATTCGAGTTTCTCAAACGAATTTTCCTTGCTTTTGTTTGACAAACTCCATGAAAATACGTTGCCTTTACCCACTCGGATCGAAACAACTGCACTCAATGAAGATGGTGAGACAGCTATAAAAATTAATCTTACAGTAATCGCCAAATGATGTGTACATTTATTTCACACTGTGTTTATAAAATCACGGATGACAGCTGTACATGTACACTGTATCGTGGTTACTCGCAAAATTACGTCACTTCCTTAATGCATTCCGCTTCATTCACAAAATTACTGCCCGTGTCGAGAGCTAAGAATGTTTACACATCAATAAAATGTATGTCTTTGTAATGTGTTTCTCGTCCTATCCTATTCCATTGTAGCCAGCGGGACCAAAGAGATACACTGGCATGACACTTAATTCCTACAGGATCTTAGTAATAACAGCAGATGATCAAGCCGAGCATGTCAGGGAAGAAAGTTAGAAGGGGATATCAGGTTTCACAAATTGTTAAGTTAATTTATGGGGAATAATTCACGGGAATGCCCAGCCCGTAAGTGCCCTAATCCCTTGATACTAGAGTAGGTCAGTTGGAAATTGTATAAAGAACTTGGCAAAGGCTTTGAAGATTTCTGTCGTACCAGCAGCACATGGTTAGTACTTGGGCGTTGTTTTCTTCAGACTACTCATACAAAACTAAATATTTATGACCATTTTGTTTCATGTAGTGTGCATCAAAATACACACACTCTAATTACTTCTAGATGAGTTCGCTGCTAGACTCGACCGGAAGTGGGACGCTCCCGACTAGAAACCTTCGCCGGAAGTTCGCTCGGGAGTGGCGCCAACTGCACTACCAGGGGGAGTGGGGGAGGGAAGGGGTCGAAAGTCGGAGGAGGGAGGCCTGCATCCATCGGTCTACAGGCGAGCAGCAGTGCGGTCTAGCACAGTATGCTACCAGGGAGACAAGGGAAGGGAGGAAATTGCTCACAGTCGCAACGACTCCATTGTTTCTACTTAGTTCCGGGTGGTAATTATAGATTCTAGATCGAATGCACCGCTGCATCCAGCCGAGCGAGCACTGCAGGGGGGGAAATATAGCTATATATATATATATTCACGCTGCGTGACGCTGTTCTCTGTCCGTGCCAGCAAAAAGCGCTTTATTTACTCACAGTTGCGTCGAGGGGCTCGCATTAGTTCAAAGTGATTTATTGTGATGTTACCGTTTGGACTTCCAACTGCATTAGAGCTACAGTCCATTCATCTGAGTATAAACTCCTTCTATTTATTATTGTTCTGAGATTTATAAATACCGTTTTAGGAACAAAGAAGTGGAAATTTCCCTTTGTTCCAAAAAACGGTCTAAAATGTGTCTGATATTTACTGAGGATGTAAAGTGTACGTCAGACGAAACTCTTGACATACTTAATAAAAAAACTTCTTCAAACTTGGTCTATCTTTTGAGAAGCAAAATTTTTATTATTAACTTTACGTCAATTAAATTTGTTCGAGGCCTTGTGAAAAGCGAGCTGCAAAATATATCCTAGTCGGCGTTTTATAATTCAAGAGAAGCATGGTCCCACCTAGATAGCAACAACTCATCGGCAACATTATGTTGATTACTGTGCAGCGAAAATTTAATTTATCGTCCGGCCATCGGCTTATAGGCGCTTACCCTGTTCAACCCTTCTACCGGTGAGTCAGATCGGCATACATTTTCCTTATTTAATTGTAGCTCTTATTTTCATAAGTGTAAGGTTCAAATTAATAGGTGAGCAATGAGGTCGATGCCATGAATATCCGGTCAATCTCTAATCTACCTAGAGCAGCTAATGAACTGAGCACTAACAGCATTACGCTCAGTTATCGATCGATCTCCTCACGAGCTGTGACAGCCTGGTAGTGATAGCTGAAGCGAGCTAATAATAATAAGGCCTCGCTCAAGGAGGCTTATTTATAGTAATCGCAAGAATTTAACCGTTAAGAACTGTAAAAAAAAAAATTCACAGATCTCGTGCATTACACGACCTACGAGGTACATTGAAAATGAACTCAACAAAATAAAAAAAAAGCATTACATTTATACAGTTATTATTATTTTTCAAAAACACAAGCAGCTTAAAAAATGTAAACAAAAATTTAGGCAGAAAAAGAGATAAGCTTGACATTATGTCTAACTAAAGTAACAAATTAATAAATATCAAATATAAAAATATAATATAGGTTAGGTTAGAAGATGCGTCGCTACACGACCCATCTTATAACCTAACTTCTAAACTAACTGACTTAACATTTTTTGGTGTGTTCTTTTATCGCTCAGTTATTTGATATTCAGATTTGAATTCACAGCTGAATATTCAAATGAAATAATTTTTAAAGCGAACGAACTCTCCCCCGCTGCGGACGAGCGGGCGAGATGCTTCGGGCTTTTGGTCTTAAGATATTTGTATTTGCATAATGAGATAACTTTGAAAAAAATTCCGCAAACACGTTGAAGCCTAATTCAGTCCTTCGGCGACCCTGCGGAGACTGAATGGAACTCACCTGGCGCGTGCCGGCTTGTTACAGCCTGTTGCTATCACGGCACGCCAGCGTCGATTCCACCAGTGTGAATAATGTCATACGCCTTAGTGAACGCGAGACAGTCTAGGCGAGTAAGTCCCTACGTAGCGTTAGTAGTGCCAAGATGTTAATGTCAGACTTTAATCGTCGACCGCGGCGGCGTGACACGAAATGAACACAATAAAAGTTCAAATAAAGATAAACTAGAAAATGACAGTTATACTCATTCGATGCAATGTTCTTCAAAATACAAGAAAACAACCACTAAAATTTTAACCTAAAATATACGCATCTATGTCTACGTTTCACTTTGCTCTGAGTGGACATGTTTCTGCTACATGGAGGAACTTATGTCTAAATAAAAATTATTTAAGCTAGGCATTATTTTGTTGATACTTATTTTTATGCAGAAACAGCGATAGTTAGATCAGAAACATCACGAAGAACAATTTCAACCCGTAGCAGATATATGAGGTGGGACTAGAACCCACGACCTGTCCACTGCTCTAACACTGAGCTATCGTGCACGACATTTTAATTATTTTTTTATTATTTATTAATTTATTTTCACTCTTTGTTGATTCAGTCTTCAGTTCAACCAACTTTGAATACCGAACCAAATAACTAGGCAGTTTCAACCGGAGATTTCACTGAGCCCCATTCTTTATTGTTTATATTTCGGAACTCATGATTCTTATCCAAGCACAGAAGAAGTTTATAACTAAAATGCAAAGAGTTGTATTACTAATTCAAACTCTTTGCTAAAATGTTACTAAATTTGAGTGCTTTACCATAAAGCAACGAAATGAATAGACTCCTATTATTCAAAACAACGGGGTGTTGGTGAGTTCTCATATCGATTGCGCCTCAGCGTCGCCGCGCTAGCTCCCCTCGGGCGCCTCGAAGCCTCGTAGGCAGGCAGGCAGCCTGCCTACGAGGGCACCTGCCTGAGGCAGGTGCCCTCGGCAGCTGTACCGCTATGCATCACTCTTTTGTCAACCACTTTGCTCGTTTAGTATCTCGCGCGAAAATGCATTCGTCATGATGCCGATGTGTGTTACAGGATAACACACATCGGAACCTAAATTGACCCAAATGAACTAACAAACTCGACCGTATTCCCAATTAATACTTTCGTAATATTTTCGCATTGTACAAGTACGACCATATTTCTAAGTTTCTAAATATCGAGCTCGCCTTAAATGGCTCCATGTTTTTTTTAAGATGCTCTTTAAGATCTGTCTTGAACTTGCCATGTTATTATTTGATTTGTTTTTTTTTATCATGCTCTGGGAAATCTTTCTTTAATATATTTTTTATATTATTTCATGAGTCCATTCCATACTGTAAAATGGGCAAATTATGTTTTTGTAATGACATTCACAATACGGAAGAATTCAGCGAGTGACAATCTGGTGACATACGAACCGGCGCGGCGGCGCTACTGCGCGCAGATTCATCTTGATGGATCTGTTTGTGTGCTACAGATTTTAGTCGAATCGTTTTTGCAGCTTTCAATGAGAGAATTTCTGGAAGGGCTAGCCAACTAACGAGAAGAGGATTCGGACAGTTGAGTGATGGATCATGATTGCTTCTCACATCGGATACACTCCTCGTAACTATTTCGCATCCATCAACCAGTTTTGGGATCGAACAAAAAAAGTCGGGCAAGGGCTGCTTCCTTCTGGACGATGCACCCGGACTAGGGCAACATGACCGAGACGGCTGCTTCCTGCGCCGCCAGAAGACTCAAGGACGAGGAGTCGATGGCGGTCGCAGGGCGCGGGCGGCGGCGGCGGGCGGCGCGTGGTCGGGCACGAGCCGCGCTGGCCTCAACGGCATTGCAGATTATGCTACGAATACGACATACAGATACTAGAGTGATCCCATAACGGCCCCCCTTTTTTTTAATGTAAACCAACATGGGTGGCTGTGTCGAAAGACCAATGGTGCATTCGACAAAAACACCTCTCCTCGCGAATCCACGCTAAGTTAGGTGAGGTGCCACGCCAGCAGATTTGCGGACTGTTGCTAGGCTGTCTAGCCTGTTAATACGACGTTTGAAGACACCCAGGTTAAAGGATTCGGGAAACACACTCGCCGGAAGACAGTTCCACACCCTAGCGGTGCGACAAAGAAACGATTTAGAGAACCGATGGGTTCTCAAAAGCCCAATGTGAACAACAAAAGGGTGCTGAGTCTCTCTTCGACGAAGCATGGGGAGATAGGACGGGTGGCAGGGAATAAGGGATGCCAGTTCCACAGAGCAGCGCCCGTGATAGTATCTGTAAAACAAACTAAGCGAGGCTACAAATCGTCTGTGACTCGTTTGCGACGGGACCCTAAAAAAGGCTATCTTTTTAATGTATGTGTATCTAAATAGAACTTGTTGACTAAACGTACGTCTTCGCTTATTTTGCTTTAAACAGGCACGTTCCGCTTATAAAAGTTGCCCAACCTGAGTAGAGCTCGCTGCGATGTGTTTTGACGCGTCCTCCTTTCAATAAAAATCTTCAATTCTTCTTTGATAGACAAACAGATGACGCGACAATATGGGTGGAAGGATGTATAACAGGCGGGGAGGCATAAGTCTCGGCGGCGCAGCGCCCGCCACTTGATTAAATATGCATAAAGTTAGTCCATACATTTTCTACACAATTTCGTTACGTACATTATCTACGCTGGGAGCGTCGCGGTCGCGTCTTTCGTTCACATCATCATAAGTAACTACACGCACAGGGCCTTAGGGGCACCGTCAAAATAATGAATGAGGTATTTTTGCATTGTGAACTTGTACCTTTTTTTTTTTTTTTTTATGGAAACTGACACGGTTGGCTACATCACCTACAACGTCCGTGATGTCAGCCCATAACACCGGGTGAACTAGGTGCCATGTCAGTGCTTCCCCCTTTGATCGTGCCGGCTACACTGAACTGGTCGGAAAACACAAAGTATTTACATAGCGTTTTGACCGACGTTTCATTCAGTGCGGTGGTACCAACCCGGGCGGGTTAAACCCTACCACCAAGTAACATTAGGAGGGAAGGGACCTACAGTTTTACGAGGAATCCGAACCTCGGTCAGCCTCCAACGGTCAGCGGTCACCCATCCAAGTACTGACCGCACCCAGCGTTGCTTATCATTCATCTTTACTGAAACTCTTTTGTTTTATTAGTTTTTTTATGGATAGCGCGTCATGTGGCCTCGTTCCACCTACAAGTAGATGTCTAACGATTCCCATGGACATTCTGTGATGCACGGGGATTGCGATTGCTATGCCGGCCTGACAGGAACCTTTTCACACCCCCCTTTTGAAAAACCCCAGGCTGCACTTGGGAGGAAATAGATGGGCAGGGAGTGCGTTCCACATTTTCCCGGTTCTGTGAATAAAAGACCTACAGAACCGGTTGGTGCGCATCCGTGGTAGATCAATTGAATAGGAGTGCATCCCCTGCCCAGTACGCGCAGTGCGGAGGTGGAATGGGGACGGCGGAATCGCGTTGAACAGCTCCTCCGACTACTCCCCATGAAATAGACCATAGAACATACTTAGGGAGCCGACGTCCCTACGGAGTTGGCAGTGGTTCTAAGTCACGGGACACCGCAGGGTCACCCACCAGTCGCACGGCACGACGCTGGATTGAGTCTAGCGGCGCAAGCTGGTATGGACATCCCACAAGTGCGAGCAGTACTCCAAGCAGGACCTAACCTGTGTTTTATACAACGTCAGTTTTTGGCCCGGCGTGAAGTACCGCCGCGCCCTCAATGTGGCGCCGGAAGTTCAAGTCGTGTAGCAGTTCGACACCGAGGACCCCGAGGTGGTCACTCTTCAACAGCAAACTTTAATGCTTTCGTGAAATTTAATGTTTCTCGGCTTTTAAGCTGAGGAAGGTTATGCATTTGACCTAAACGTAGTTTACGTATGTATCTGTGCGTGTACATCCTTACCTATAATAAAATTCAACGTCTGCTTTCTGTCTGAGTGTCTGAGTGTCTGAGTGTATGTCTGTCTGTCCGCTTATAACTCGAGAACCACTGAACCGATTTTAATAAAAAACATTCTACGGATAGCTTGATTCTTCCCATCAACTACAGACTACTTACTATCACGCTAAATGGCTTATGAGGTTAGCAGAGAAGTCAAATATGAGAGCGGGCGGAGCCGCGGGCACAGCTAGTATAATATAATGTAATACACGCACACGTGTGGTGGGTAGCGGGCGGCGCGGCGCGGCGAAACCCAAACAAAAATAGTTTTCAGAGTTACAATCGATTCGGACGCGTTTCACTGGGCGGCGGTTTTCAGACTGGACTGTATAGAACTCGTACGTAGGTGTACCAATTAGTAGAGTAGATACACTTTTGAAAACTTACATTATATACATAAAAACATTCAACTTTTTACGTCCAGTAGATTGGGAGAAAATAAGCTGCGACAGACGGACAGACAGACACGAGAATGTTTTTTTTTATGGAAACCGACGCGGTTGGCTACATCACCCACAACATACGTCATGTCAGCGCATAACACCGGGTGAACTTGGTGCCACGTCAGTGCGCTTCCCTTCGGTCGTGCCGGCTACACTGAACTGGAAGGAAAATACAAACTATTTACATAGCCGTTTCGACCGACCTTTCATTCAGTGCGGTGGTACCAACCCGGGCGGGTTAAACCCTACCACCTAGTAATATAAGAAGGGAGTCATATCCCTTATATGCTATAAGGGTTCCGTTTTTTCCTCTTTTGAGATACGGAACCGTAAAACCCTAGCAATATCGAGAACAGCAAAAACACACCATGTATTTAAAACCATGTAGGTAAAAGAGTAAGTATGTAGTAAAAAAAGAATATAATTTTAGAAAGAAATTTTTCGGTGGTTCGGTCGTGTTGGGAGATTGGATGATCGGGAACTAACGAAAGACATTAATTTATGGAATGAATGTGAGCGGAAGAGTCGGGATCGGTCGTCCTAGACGCAGCACTTACCTGGACCAGATCGGGAATGTGCTCAAAAAGGGTCAAGTGCGTAGTAGTATCTACCCGTAACCGGAGAGCATGTAGGTATGAAGAACATTGAGACTGTTGATTTTATAAGCCTTTGCGACAAACAAGAGAGTGGAAGATGCGGAAGAGAAGTGTCAGGATCGTGGTACGTGGAGAACCATTGTCTATGGCTACCCCACTGGTAAACAGATGCGACGTTGTGTCTGAATGTATGTACGAGTATATACACCGTCTCCCAAAACTCAACGTCAAGCGGGAACCAGGGAGTAGGCTAGTTTATGAATACCCAGGGAAAAATAAGAAAAAAAAAATCTGAGTCATTTATTGAATATTTTTTTTGGTAAAACTACAGGCATTTTGGTTTTGTTTGGGATACTGATCAATAGCAGAGTTTTTTAGGCTACCAATACTTTTTTTTAACAATTATATTTGCAAATTTCTAGTCGTAGTACCCAAAAAATTTAAAGTTTCAGCGTTTCTAAAAAAATGCTTATATCATAAAAACATATGACAACGATTTTTTTTCTAATTTTTCCCTGGGTACTCATAAACTGGCCTACTCCCTGGTTCCCGCTTGACGTTGAGTTTTGGGACACGTTGTATGAAGAGCGATGTTTCTTCTATGGTTTCTTATAACTTCTTCACATGTGCGAATCGAACCGGTAAACGTTTCAAATGTATCCGAGCCCCGAGTTAGCTGCGCATGAATAAATACAAAACAAAACTATTTATTATTATCTTTCCATTTGAAGTTGGCGATAATTTTCATAATACAATATTGGTGCTCTCGCCCGAGATGATAATGTTGATATGAAACTCGACTAGCTCTCGTGTTAATGAAGATCTCTCTCGCTCGCTTCAGAAGTGAGCGTTTTGAACAATGTTAAAGGAGAACAAGTTCTCGGAAGAGGCAAATTAGTTTTACGAGGTTCGAACAATCCGAGAACTATACATTCTCATTTTGAACTTTGGTTTAAAGTTACACAATTTGTGGGCTCATTACAAGTTGTAGCAGAACCTGTATCAGCTAGTTGCGCAAGAGGTGCTTACGTTTGGTTAGTATTGTTAACTAAGAGAGATTAGTAGAGATATGACGTCTAAACAAAATGTCGTTTGACATTGACAAATGACATGTTTTACCCGAACGGGAAATAGTGGCGAGGTATTCAATGGAACTTTAGCGTAACGGAAACGTGTTCCTGGAGAAATGCTATACCTATCTCCAAAAAGTCCCATGTTAGGACGTTTATGTTCGGCAGATGTCCACAATAAGCAGTCTGCCTAGGTCAAGTTTTTGACATGGAATCCATATGTAATGTCTTACCAGTGCCATTTGCAAAAATCGACCGTCATTTACTTTTGGCATACCACTATCTCACGAACCACTCAACCAATCCCAGCGAACCAGGTGTCAGGTGATAGAGTCACTCGGCCGTCTTCTACGTATGGCAACATCAATGAATAATATGAATAATTGATGACATAGCCTTTACAAAAAAGGCTTCGAAAATCAATAAATGCCTATAACTCCTAAACTACTAGTCAGATCGACTTGAAATTTGTTTCCTTCCGTAAAAAAAATATTCTCTTTCTGAAATATATGTCTGCCCATGATTCCATGTCTATGTCTACCGGTAGTCCCACGACTACCAGGGCATTTTTTATTTTTCTCGTCTAACGCACATATAAATAATATATAACAACACAATATTAACAGATAACAGACAAGAAAAATTTGGCGACACAGTCCTTCACCACCGAGGCCCGGGAGTTGGTGAGAGCGACGTATAATATATTATTTTAAGCATAAATACCCTCACATATACAGCTAACCGCGACAAAACAGAATAACAATGGAATGAAAGAAGCTTTACAGTTATAACTAAAACACGTCACTAATACATACACACATACGTATAGTAAGGCAATAATACGCACACAACACAACACAACATACACAATACACATGCGTCCGTCCGTCCGCGATGTTTATTACATGTCAATTCAATCATATTTTCCAGGTTTTCAAATACCTCGGAGTGGAACCATGAGTAAAGCTGTTTTGATTTAAAATGATTTCAAATACCTATCTATACTTATAATTTTAAAGTTTAATTTAAAACTTTCATACCTTATATTCGCAACTACCTAGATTCCTTCATTTACACATTTCAAACACCTAAAGGGTGGCTGTAAGAAATCTCTTCAGGGGATAAATCCGCCTTCACATCTCATGCACCACCTGTATTTATTATTTGAGTTATTTCTCTTGTAAAATATAATTGGAGCAATGAAGACTACGAGTATGTAACTTGCCTGACTTAATGTGCTGTTTTGGTTCTGGGAGATTCTGTTGTCATGAGGAACAACATTGAAACTATGCACAATACATACACAAACACACCATCACGCCGTATCCTGACAATCAGGGTAAACAGAGTTTATGGTGTTGTGCTGCACGAACTCAGGTAAATTACCTACAGCACACAACACCGACCACCACGTTTCTCTAGCAGGCTGGAAAAATAGCAGGATTTTCCAGTTGATTGTTTTAATTCTGATTAAAATTATCGCCCTACTGGCAACACTCGCCAGGTAACGCGGCCGGCAATAAAACCGTTTTAATTTTAAGCCCCAACCTTAATAATTATAACTGCTCTGCCTGCCTGCCTGGCTTGCGCAGTCGGATAATCGATTCTCTCCCCAAGTATCCGCCGCGGTTGCCTAATGTACAGGATGTACAGGAGGAGAACTTAGTAGAGCCGGAGCGACGTTTACACCGAGAAAAAGTGCAATTTCTAGATAAGGCTGATCATTGACTTGCAAAAATAGTGATGATTTTCTCAATCGAGAGAGCGCTACGAAATAGCAATGTTTTACGCGAAGTTTCGTGTATGATGGGTATAATGGCTGATATGATGGTTATATGGCTGATAGTAAATTGGCCCCGTGAAAACTACATTACACAATTAGAAATGCCTTGCAAGTTACGCTTAGGTATTCGAATAGTCAGTCCCTGTTTAAATTTCAATTCATAAATACAGATATAAGCTGGATAAATTGTTTTAATGTAATTTGGCATGGGTGGCTGAGTCAAAGGGGCCAAAGCACATGCTTCGATCAGCCAATATCACCTCCGAGAAGGTAGGTGCCGCCCTGAGGTGCCGCCGGTACCTTTGGACTGCTGGCTATACTGTACCAGGAGAACATAGGTAGCTGCCAATACCTAAAGCACAGAGGACAAAAACGTTGTTGTCCTCTGTGCTTAAAATTTTATGTTTTTTTTTAGATTTTATATTGAAATGTTTATAGTTATTAATTATATTAAAATTATTCATATAATAATTATATAAGTAGATACTTAATCATATATATTGTAATAAGCTCATAATCCTTCCTTTTAGTTGGGTAATAAGAAGTAGATTTTTTTTATTTCCGTAATAGTTTTTTTAAGTTGTGATATATAAATTTGTGTAAACAGCTGTAGAGTTTCGTAAAAAATTCAAAATGTAATAAATTATCGTATTCGCTGTAGTCGGATAAGAGCACACCTGTAACAGCAGGCCAACAAGCCCATCTTCACCTGCGCACTCTAAGCGCGGGTTAGTGTAATGGCACCCTTATGTAAAGTTCCGAAGTTAATTCAGTATAAAGGCGTCGGATTTTTTCAAAATTAAATTTAAAGGTTTTTATTGCGCCTCGTTTAGGGCTAGCATGTGTAATGGGCTTTGTCCCGGATTAGCCCTTTTTAACCGTTGCTGAACCCTCACACTCATTGCACCCTTGTTCAGAAGAGCTCTGAAGTGTTCGACGAATGCGAATGTTGGTCCGGTCCCGTAGTATAGTGCCACCAGGAAGTTATGATGCGTGGGAAATATGCGAAACTGTCTGCATTCCTAAGAAGGGACGTGAATTTTCGATCGAAAGTTTGTCGATAATTTAGGTTATTAAGTCATACAATTTATCGACTAACTTTCGACCGAAAGTTCACGTCCCTTCTTAGGAATGCAGACAGTTGCGCATATTTCCCACGCATCATAACTTCCTGGTGGCACTATATAAACTAATTATGGTCAATTTAATCGAAGTTTTATTAAGAAAATATTTGGAAAAAAAAACTAAACTTTAATCTATAGGATTTAAGTCATGTACATATACAGGATGTTCGGCACATGGACCGACAAAATTTTTTTGTAGGTAAGTGGGGTCATTTGCAAGGTTTTGACCTATGACACCTTTTGTCTGGTGTCACGTGGTATCGAGATACGATTTTTTTTCTTTATTTTTGAAAATTACCAAAATCTTAACTTTAACCCGTTGTAAC
Organism: Nematopogon swammerdamellus; assembly: GCA_946902875.1. Taxonomy (NCBI): domain Eukaryota; kingdom Metazoa; phylum Arthropoda; class Insecta; order Lepidoptera; family Adelidae; genus Nematopogon; species Nematopogon swammerdamellus. The sequence continues at coordinate 530,525 of OX336356.1, read as the reverse complement.
TTTTTTGTTTATGATTATATCTGCTCGAAATAAAGTTTATTTGATTCAACGATGTATCCTTGTTCTAGAAAAAATATCAATTGATGAAGTTAATACCATGAAAAGGACTTATTACCTTCCAAATTCCCGAGGACGAGTAAAAATCTGACAGAATGTTAATTTCTTAATTCATTAAAAAAAACGGACAGCAATTGAGAGCTTCATTTTTATTTAAAAAGTTTGCTAGTTTACGCCCTTTCCAACGATATACCACATGTCATACAAATCATTCACTATGTGGCCAAAATTAGGGATAATTTGCAAGAGTCTAAACATTAACAATGGAAGCAGTAGTAGTTGGAATTGAAATTGAACAGTTTACCCGCGCGAGCGTTACATGTTCTAAATTTGAAAATGCTCCTGAAAACGCTCTCAATAAGTGAAGCGACTAACGATAAGGCGACCCTGTTACAAAGTTATTGTCGTTCTGTTCTGGTCTCTGTCCCTAATTTTGGCCACATAGTGAAAGATTTGTATGGCATGTGGTATACCGTTGGAAAGGGCGTAAACTAGCGATGTTTTTAAAGGAAAATGAAGCTCTCAATTGCTGTAACTTTTTTTTAAATGAATTAAGAAATTAAGATTCTGTCATATTTTTATTCGTCTTTGAGACTTTGGGAGGTCATAAGTCCTTTTCATGGTATTACCTTCATCAAGTGATATTTTTCCTAGAACAAGGATACACCGTAAAACCAAATACATTTTATTTCGTGCAGATATAATAATAAACAAAAAGTTACAAGGGGTTAAAGCTGAGATTTTGGTAATTTTCAAAAATAAAGAAAAAAAAATCGTATCTCGATATTCTCGATACCACGTGACATAAGACAAAAGGTGTCATAGATCAAAACCTTGCAAATGACCCCACTTACCTACACGTTGAGCTGTATATTAGTAGAATACCAGAGTTTCCATCCAACAGAATAAAGTTTGAAATCGAAAAAGAAAAACAATGGAAAATGTGAAAATTGGCCCCATGCGATTCTTCACATCTCAAAGGTAAGTTTGTAAAGAATGCCGCATAGCATTAAACTCGCCTTTTGTATTCCATGTTTTCGTGGTGTATAATAAAGTATAGTTGGATTTGATTTGAAAATACGCTTTTTATTTTACACGGTTAACTCCACGTTAACTGCCAACGTTGAAGTAGGAAAATATTCATAAAAGTTGCTCCTTTTAGTGTCAGCGTATACAGGGTGTTTCAGGATAGGCTTGAGAAACTTCAGGAATAGGAAGTACTCATTATTAGAAGAAAACAATTGTTATCACTCCAATCGAAATTCCGTAATTTTTATTTTCATAAAAAATTTAAAATTGTAATAAAAACTTGATGGACAGTGACATTTGGCGACAGTGCTAGGTCTAGGGAGTGCAATTTCCTTTTCCCTTTTTCTTTTGATATCATGCAAATTTAAGTGTTTGGAACTTACCTACATGCAGTTACAATCCTGGTAGTTAAGCATGTAAGTTAGTCATTTTATTTTTATTTAATATAGACGCACGTTAACCGTCCACCAAAGCTCGATGAAACGATTGTCACCAAAAAGTACTATAAAATTACCGTATCTGGGAAAAAGTTACAGATATTTTCTTCTTCAAGTTACGAAACCCTATCCTGAAATACCCAGCAACTCGTATTATACGAGATGACAGGTGGGCGGCGGCGGCGCGGCGCGCGGTCGCGGTTCACTCTTTGTGCAGTGGCCGCCGACACTCGCCGCCGCTGCCGCCGCTACTACGAAAGAATAACCACCGGCAGACCCAGACGAACTTACGTCAAAGGGCCGAAGTTTGAGCCCGACCTCCCGCTCATATTCAATTAATGTCACGAGAATAGAGCCGCAAAAAATTTGAAAAAAAAATTGCACAAAAGAGCGGCGAGTGTGCGCGTGAATTATAAACGACTCGGCTTCGCGGATGTGACCGGACCGGGCGATATTAATTTCAGCACAAAAGTGAGTCGTAACACTTGAAACTTAAAGCCCAGGATTTATGTCCGGATGATGCACGCTAAAGTAGCACCTATTGCATTATTCATTGCGTATATTTTGGCGAGCAGAGCGCCTATACGTGGTAGAATTCTATGCAACGCTTATCCGGACAGGACATGTATGGACGGTGGAGCATATTTTATGGCTATTACGAAGCTGGCAAACGACCAAATGGCACGTCGCTGTCGCCCCCTCCCCCGCCCGCGCCGGTGCGCGGTGTGCACAGGCGGCCAGGAGTGCAGCAACAGATTGCCGATATGCATTATGAAGTGTCATGGAGCGCATATTGGGCGATTTGATTTACGATTCAACCTTACTTTACGATTACCTTACTTTACCTTGAAAGGGCAATTTTAGAACCGTATAGTAGGTAGCCGGCTGAAATTTTCCCAAAATATGTATTTATTATGGAGGACATCCTAATTTTGGTGAAGTAGGTGCCATGTCAGTGTTTCCCTTTAATCGTGCCGGCAACACTGAATATATCTAGTAGAAAGTTCTTCTGTGCTTTTAAATGTAAAGGGTTCAGCCAGGTACTCGGGGGTGGTGTGGGGGATGACTGCACAGATCGCGCCGGCGCCGCCCCCTCCCCCGGCGCCAGCACGTACCAGAACAGTTGAATTTTCATTAGTCCGTGCTAATTTCAGATTAGCGCGCGGCCCGCCGCTCCGGATAAACGAATTGCCGAAACACGCTTGTACAGGTCGCACGTCCGCGACGGTTACACACGCTACTGCGATTATTTGACAGCAGAATAGTTAAATTTTATCATTGCAAAACTAAATCTGCGTTCTAGCGACCTATAAATCGCACTTTGAGTACTGCTAACACCGCCTGACATCTGTCAAATCGTTCCAGAGTCGCGCTACCGTTTGGCTTTGGCAGAATTCCAAATGCTAACCCCCGATCTCGAGCATGTATAGTTGCTACGTTTGATGCGTTGGACTATTAAATTCAAAAGTAACTGTCCAATTTAGTATGAAAGTAACTGGCGCAACACCAGGCATTCTCGCACTACCGTTGCGGTCGCAGCGCTCCTATGTCGCTGGAACGCAGCACAAAAGAGACATGCAATGTGAATATAAAATACAAAAAGTCGAATTAAGGCGGTGACAAACGCCAAATACGCAAAACATGCAAAAAGTGCGACAAAGAAGGTCCAAAACTGACCAATTGACACACATTCAGAAAATTAAAAAAATACCAACCTATATTTTGGTTCCTTACCAACAAAGTGCATTGCTGGTTTTTTTAATAATGAGTAAAAGTAAGTAATAAACATAAAATTAAAAATATATAAAAAAAGCATGAATTTTTGAAAATCTGAGTATGTGTGTATTATTACAATTTTACAATACCACCGATTCAAAGGTCACAAAGCTCTGAGAAAACTCTATTCAATTTTTTTTATTATTTTATCCACGAAAGGAGATAAAAATAAAAAACAAAAAACGCCTACATGAAATTATTGACGTAATTCTTCAGTCGGAAGGGTAAAATTTTTGCCTTCGTCAATTTAGCAGGCACTTCAATACTAGATACAATTTTAGTTCCGGGCTCGCTTGCTCGCTCCTGCCCTGCTGCGCCCGCGTGTCGGTCGTCATTTCTGTCTTCTGTGTTTGGATCGAATGGAAAAAAGATAGGTGGTTAGGTATATTTGTACCGTGTGGGATGGTAATTTAAAATAATAGCCCCACTGCATCTCTCCCCGTGCATGTCGTAAAAGGCGACTGAGGGATTTTTTTATGTAAACTGACACAGTTTGCTATATCACCTATAACATCCGTGATGTCAGCCCATAACACCGGGTGAACTTAGGTGCCATGTCAGTGCTTCCCTTTGGTCGTGCCGGCTACACTAAACTGGACGGAAAATACAAACTATTTCGGGATATGACTCCCTTCTTTTTTTCCGTCCAGTTCAGTGAAGCCGGTACGACCGAAGAAAAGCACTGACATAGCACCTACTTCACCAGTTGTTACGAGCTGACATCTCGGATGTTGTATTGTAGGTGATGTTGCCACCGTGTCATTTTCCGTACCAGTATACAGTACGACCGTATCAGTAATATCTCTCTTCTGTGGTATCTATCAGTATACGCTCCGGTACGTAACTTGACGGGGCGTTATATGCATGGCTTTCGTTGGTATAACCACAGAATAACTAATAGGTACTGTGGTATAACCATAGAATACTTATAATACTGGCGTATAGAAGCGACGCTCCGCCTCGAAGCGAGTTTGCTTCCCCCCGCGCCCCGCAGCCCGCGAGCGCTGTCTGGTCGACTTCTGGCGGACGGCTAGTCAGGCTGGCACCGACTGTCGAGAGGAGAGCGAGCGCACCTTCGAGAGGGAGTAGTAGCTACTTACACGTACGCGCGCGGTTCTTTCGCACTCACAGCACAGAACAACGATCGGGCCGGCCGCGCCCGCGCGCGCGGTGGACTTCAAACCTCCTTGTTCGCACTTACTTAGAGATGCAAGGCGCAATTTTGCACAAAAATTTCACTTGAAATTTTGCAGTGAAATTTTGCACTTTCTGCAAAATTACTGTGAAATTTTCATTCTTATGTGAAATAATGAAATTTATGTTACACAAATCAGATATCAATTTGGTTTCTTATTCTTCTTCTTGAGTCAATTTTAATGTCCTACTACTGAGCGCAAGCCTTTCCCATGAACATGGAAGGGAATTGATATACATTTCCACGTGACAAGCTGGATTGGAAGCGGTGTCCACAACAATTTTATATGTACTGCTGTGCACAGGTTTCCTCACGGTGTTTTCCTTCACCGGAGCGAATCTTAATCATATGAACATTTAAAAAAAGTGGCCGCCATTTTGAACTTTTTAGTTACTGGACCGATTGCTTTCAAAGTCGATATCTGGGTGTCTGTGTGGGCTCTGAATACGAATCCGTTGTCAAAATTTAAAAAAAGTGGCCGCCATTTTGAACTTTTTAGTTACTGGACCGATTGCTTTCAAAGTCGATATCTGGGTGTCTGTGTGGGCTCTGAATACGAATCCGTTGTCAAAATTTAAAAAAAGCGGCTGCCATTTTGAACTTTTTAGTTACTGGACCGATTGCTTTCAAAGTCGATATCTGGGTGTCTGTGTGGGCTCTGAATACGAATCCGTTGTCAAAATTTAAAAAAAGCGGCTGCCATTTTGAACTTTTTAGTTACTGGACCGATTGCTTTCAAAGTCGATATCTGGGTGTCTGTGTGGGCTCTGAATACGAATCCGTTGTCAAAATTTAAAAAAAGTGGCCGCCATTTTGAACTTTTTAGTTACTGGACCGATTGCTTTCAAAGTCGATATCTGGGTGTCTGTGTGGGCTCTGAATACGAATCCGTTGTCAAAATTTAAAAAAAGTGGCCGCCATTTTGAACTTTTTAGTTACTGGACCGATTGCTTTCAAAGTCGATATCTGGGTGTCTGTGTGGACTCTGAATACGAATCCGTTGTCAAAATTTAAAAAAGTGGCCGCCATTTTGAACTTTTTAGTTACTGGACCGATTGCTTTCAAAGTCGATATCTGGGTGTCTGTGTGGACTCTGAATACGAATCCGTTGTCAAAATTTAAAAAAAGTGGCCGCCATTTTGAACTTTTTAGTTACTGGACCGATTGCTTTCAAAGTCGATATCTGGGTGTCTGTGTGGACTCTGAATACGAATCCGTTGTCAAAATTTAAAAAAGTGGCCGCCATTTTGAACTTTTTAGTTACTGGACCGATTGCTTTCAAAGTCGATATCTGGGTGTCTGTGTGGACTCTGAATACGAATCCGTTGTCAAAATTTAAAAAAAGTGGCCGCCATTTTGAACTTTTTAGTTACTGGACCGATTGCTTTCAAAGTCGATATCTGGGTGTCTGTGTGGACTCTGAATACGAATCCGTTGTCAAAATTTAAAAAAGTGGCCGCCATTTTGAACTTTTTAGTTACTGGACCGATTGCTTTCAAAGTCGATATCTGGGTGTCTGTGTGGACTCTGAATACGAATCCGTTGTCAAAATTTAAAAAAAGCGGCTGCCATTTTGAACTTTTTAGTTACTGGACCGATTGCTTTCAAAATCGATATCTGGGTGTCTGTGTGGGCTCTGAATACGAATCTGTAGTGAACATTTAAAAAAAAGTTGCCGCCATTTTGAACTTTTTAATTACTGGACCGATTGATTTCAAAATCGATATCTGGGTGTTTGTGTGGACTCTGAATACAAATATGTAGTGAATATTTAAAAAAAGTTGCCGCCATTTTGACCTTTTTAGTTATTCGACCGATTGCTTTCAAAATCAATATCTGGGTGTCTGTGTGGGCTCTGAATACGAATCCGTTGTCAAAATAAAAAAAAAACGGCCTCCATTTTGAACTTTTTAGTTACTGGACCGATTGCTTTCAAAATCGATATCTGGGTGTCTGCGTGGGCTCTGAATACGAATCTGTAGTGAACATTAAAAAAAAGTGGCCGCCATTTTGAACTTTTTAGTTACTGGACCGATTGCTTTCAAAATTGATATCTGGGTATCTGTATGGGCTCTGAATACGAATCCGTTTTCAAAATTTAAAAATAGTTGCCGCCATCTTGCACTTTTTAGTTTTGACTACAGATTCATATTTAGAGCCCACACAGACACGCAGATATCAATTTTGAAAGCAATCGGTCCAGTAACTAAAAAGTTTAAAATGGCGGCCACTTAATTTTGACTACAGATTCGTATTCAGAGCACACACAGACACCCAGACATCGATTTTGAAAGCAATTGGTCCAGTAACTGAAAAGTTCAAAATGGCGGCCACTTTTTTTAAATTTTGACTACAGATTCGTATTCAGAGCCTACACAGACACCCAGATATCAATTTTGAAATCAATCGGTCCAGTAACTAAAAAGTTTAAAATGGCGGCCACTTAATTTTGACTACAGATTCGTATTCAGAGCACACACAGACACCCAGACATCGATTTTGAAAGCAATTGGTCCAGTAACTTTAAAGTTCAAAATGGCGGCCACTTTTTTTAAATTTTGACTACAGATTCGTATTCAGAGCCTACACAGACACCCAGATATCAATTTTGAAATCAATCGGTCCAGTAACTAAAAAGTTCAAAATGGCGGCCACTTTTTTTTAATTTTGACTACAGATTCGTATTCCGAGCCCACACAGACACCCAGATATCGATTTTGAAAGCAATCGGTCCAGTAACTGAAAAGTTTAAAATGGCGGCCACTTTTTTTATTTTGATTACAGATTCGTATTCAGAGCCTACACAGACACCCAGATATCAATTTTGAAAGCAATCGGTCCAGTAACTAAAAAGTTCAAAATGGCGGCCACTTTTTTTTATTTTGATTACAGATTCGTATTCAGAGTCTACACAGCCACCCAGATATCAATTTTGAAAGCAATCGGTCCAGTAACTGAAAAGTTCAAAATGGCGGCCACTTTTTTTTTATTTTGATTACAGATTCGTATTCAGAGCCTACACAGACACCCAGATATCAATTTTGAAAGCAATCGGTCCAGTAACTGAAAAGTTCAAAATGGCGGCCACTTTTTTTTATTTTGATTACAGATTCGTATTCAGAGCCTACACAGACACCCAGATATCAATTTTGAAAGCAATCGGTCCAGTAACTAAAAAGTTCAAAATGGCGGCCACTTTTTTTTAATTTTGATTACAGATTCGTATTCAGAGCCTACACAGACACCCAGATATCAATTTTGAAAGCAATCGGTCCAGTAACTAAAAAGTTCAAAATGGCGGCAAGTATACATTGAAAATTTCACTTTAGCTTCACATACGATTCGGCTTAAAAATAATAAAAATGGAATACCTATTGCAAAGTTTCCAAAATTTAGTGAAACTTTCACTGCAAAATTGTCGTTTAGTTAGCGAGTAAAAATAAAACATGTGCATATAAGTTGATGTTTTTCTTTTTTTCTTGCCCTCCAATAATGTTAAGAGGTACATATACATAGATAGTCATAATTAAAAATGTTTCCTTTTAAATTACATCAAATATAATTTATAATATTGTCCACTACAAACTTCTCATAAAGAGTGCCAACCCTGTACCCAAGTTATCGAGGTCGCACCAATACACGCAAAGGCGCCCGCGTACGTGAGCAGTAGGTACACATTTTCGGCCGCTTCATAGAAAATGTGACTAGTGTCACGGGTGTGGTATAACGCTGTCTGCGCTTGAGATGCAAGGACTATAGAACCATGCCTAAATAAAAGTAGCCTAGCAACAGCGGCGCGCTGCGGAGCGGGGGCGGCGGCGGCGGCGGCACTGTGGTGGCGCGGAGCGGTGACGACGCGGCGGCGCGGCGGCGCGGCGCGGAGGAGCGGCTTGTTATTGCTTGCTTGCATGCGTGAGTGGCACGCTGCTACTGAGTTACCGCACCGCACCGCACCCCACCGCACCGTGCCATGCTGCCGCCGCGCGCGCCGCGCGCGCCGGCCGGTACCTATGTTGCTATGATATTTGCCATACATACCTAAATGCCTATCTACCTATTACCTACCTACCTATTTTTATTTTAGTTTTCATCGATAGTCTATTTAGAGGTTTATAAAAAGTGGTAAGTACATGAACTAAAATAATTTGGAAGAAATTACAATAAAATGTTATTTAGGTAAAATAATAAAAAATAAAAAATTTGAATCACGCATCAGTTACATAAGCCACAATCATTTTAATAATTAAAATAATAAAAAAGCAAAAAAAAAAACATACGAAAGTGGGATTCGAACCCCGAACCATCAACTCTTTAGGCTGATAGCGACAAACTACGCTAAATGTGACTTGAACGTGCGAAGCGAAATTAGCAGTCGCATGGTACATTATGTAGAATTCCCGAATGCTCAAGGTCGTTGGCGTTTGTCACGGCCTTAAACCAAAATACACTATGCAAATAGCAACATTAATGAAAATATTGGCTGTGCTGTAGAAAGAGGCGGGAAGGGGAGAAGTAGGGGGAGGGGTGGTTCGTTTGGGGATATTTCTATTCGCACTAGGGACACATAGGGGTGTAGCACTATCGTATGGATCCCCGGCGTTTGCCAGCGTCTGCGCTGCGGATCGCAATCCGCATCTGTCGCGCTCGCAGCGGCGCGCGGGCGCGGGGAGAGGTACCGCACGATTAAACATAATTTTCATAACTAATCAGTTGCCGTCTGAATAGAAGTTAACTGCGGGCGTTTTGCCTACGCATTTGTTAGTCGATTTCCCACACCCGCCCGACCCCCCCGCTCACTTCCGTGCCGCTAGCGTTTTCGGAAATTACGTTATTCGGCTTGAATTAAATTATGTTCCAAACTGCTTTTAACAGATTTATCTCCTAGTTGGACAATCGGTGCCTCTCTTTCTGTACGACCTGTGCACTGATAATTTAGTGCTGAGAATGAAACCGTTAAAACTATCAATATAAATTTATGTCACTCTGTGTTTAAACCATTTTAAAAGTACCTACTGTGTACAGTATTTTTAAAGTCCCCACGCACGGTCTACAAGACACAAGTACACAACACAACACAATAAAACAACACACACATAACGCAAGTCGGTCGCGGCGGGCGCGGCGACCTCTTCCAGAGTTCTCCAGACTAATTTGCTCCACACCTCGACCCGACCCGGCTCCACTACAACTGCGACACTAATGATATAATGAGTTTCCTTCTCTTACTGCTCGCCTAGTACTTCATATCGTGTGGTACATAATCTATATACATATAACTTACCGTGTCTGTCTCTACATAAACTATTTTTGCAAAATAATAACTGGGAGACGGGAGGAATAAGTAATAGAACGTAAAAAAAGAGTTTTTGAAATGTTTTATCTGTTTGTTCGTTTGTACGCGCATTACGCAAAAGCCACTCTTGGATTCAAAATATTATTAATATACAATATGAAGCTTTATTCCTATGATTTATTCTGACTTTCTGAGTAACATTTAGTACTCTTTTCTATTCTGTGATTTTGTGTTTATTTAATCAAAATCAACCCACAGAATCAAGATATTCCAAGTTTAGTTAGAAACCTCATAGCATCACGTCACCACCGCCGCGACGCGACGCCCCGCAGCGCCGCCGTGTCGTCCGTCGCGCGCGCGTTATATACGCATTGATACGTTGCAAAATATTTTCTGGCACGTACTAGCAATTTTACGTCAAAATTTATACGGAATAAAAATTAGAGATCTTTTGTTTGGTGTCGTCGAAAAGAAACATGGCTGTAGACTGCTGGCTAAGGGTGGAAAATTTCGTCTGTGCAGTTTTTAACTGGTAATTCGATTTATTAGTTGTTTTATCATTTCATCTTTCTTATTCTTTTCCTAAATTATATTGTGTGACCTTCCTGATTTCAACAATGTAGGTTTTTTCTGTTAGGCATACATATTATTATAATATTGTTTTTTTATTTTAGCGTCTTGTGTGGGGCCACGAGGTCTGCTGATCTCTGAAGTGGACGTGGTCGCGCCTTAGACTTCTGTGGGCTGCGGAGACTGAAGATAAAGGCTTCTGTGGGCTGCGGAGACTGAAGACGAAGGCTTCTGTGGGCTGCGAAGACTGATTGTGAAGGCTTCTGTGGGCTGCGGAGACTAAAGATTAAGGATTCTGTCGGCTACGGAGACTGAAGATGAAGGCTTCTGTGGGCTGTGGAGACTGAAGATGAAGGCTTTTGCGGGCTGCGGAGACTGAAGATGAAGGCTTCTGTGGGCTGCGAAGACGGAAGATGAAGGTTTCTGTGGGCTACGGAGACTGTAGATGGAGGCTTCTGTGGGCTGCTGAGACTGAAGATGAAGGCTTCTGTGGGCTGCGGAGACTTGATGAGATTGATGGCTTCGGAGAGGTTTCGGTGAAGCCGTTGTCTATGAGCTCTGCTGAGGACGAGGACCGCAGGGGTCTGATGCTGTATCAGCTTGTTCATTCTATTAGTGGAGCTTCTGCGTAGGCGCTCCTGAGGTTGCTGAGGCTGTTTCAGTTGCCCGCTGAATCATCAAATCGAAGAGAGACAACCTGCGATCTCGCTGAGGAGGAGGACTTCCAAAGTGAACTGGTTCCAACCTGTTCCTTCTACGAGTTAGAGACAGAGTCACGTTGGGTTTTATAACAGGCTGAGATAGATCTAAGTCCACGCGGACGAAGTCGCGGGCACAGCTAGTACATAATATAATAGCGCGATCTCACCTTTCAGAATACTCCATAGACGTATATTATATCTCTATGGAATACTCGCTATCTCTGCCATGCATGACACACTGAGCTATATGGAATTTGGAGACTCGTTCAAACCTTCGTTCAGTTGGTAAGTGTTTCAAGTTGCTAAAGTTTGACATAAAAGTGACCTATTTCCTCCTATGACCTAGTGACCTATGTTTTCCGCAATGAGTAGAAAGACAAATCCATGTACTCTACATCAATGCATGCACATTAACCATTGAATTCAACAAAAATAAAATTGTATAAGTATTTGTAGGTAAACGTAGGTAAACAAATATGTAGTCTATTTTGCTATTAACTGAGCTAGCTAAAACAACATTGAGCGGTTTTAAATATAAATTATCTTAGTAGGTATGTAAGAATTAAAGTGTACTTGTGTAGAAAGTACCCGTACTAGGGGCACATTAAGAATGTAGAGTTTAATCAGGTATATTGCTGCATAAGATGATGCAATAAAATAGATGCAGCTTCCTCCGCATGTCTTTGTTATTTTAGTACAGCCAACGGTCAGGGTATTAATAATAACACTAAGTTCAATCAGGATTATTACAAATGAGTAACGGCCGCGAGACAAGCGCTTTCGCTGATGGGTTCGCACTGCCCAAAAGAAAGAAAGACGAAAAAAAAAGAATAATTTATTCGTCACAGAACTATTTCACAAAAACTATTTAAACAAATATTTAAAAACTTATACATGCCACAATAAAGCGCATCTACAACATCATAGCAATAAACATCTAATTTGCAATAAACCTGATTGAATTTAGGGTTATATAAAAAAAAAACCCTGTACTTTGACATTTAAAAACAGTATTAATGTAAAACACTGATAAGAGATAATACCTACTGACAAGTAAGATACGAAAAACTGAAATAATCCGGGTTTTTATAACATACCAAGGTTAATTCTAATAAAACGGATCCTACGATAACACAGTGACGGCTCTACCTGTGCCATAAAACTCTCGATAAAACTATATCCCTTCGTGAGATTCAACAACTATTTATATAATTTACGTCTTCTATGTTTCTATTGCAGTCAGTTATTATTACAGCTTGAACCAATATTGATGTATCCGACTGCGCAATAGGTTTTGAGTCCCTGTCGAAATACACTCAACTAGACTAGGACGGAAGCCGCCGCCGCCTGCGCCCGCTCCGGCCCCGGCCGACGTTGACGGATGAGGCGAGGATGTGCTCGCGAGAGGTCGACCATCACTCCGCAGGTGAGAACAAACAATATATCCACAGTGAGCGATCGCCCCTTTTATAAACCATGTGCTGCGGATGCTGGGCTATTTTAGAAAAGTGTTACGACATTGACGAAAAGTTGCGAATTCGCTCTCACTTAGAGTAATGAACGTGATGGATTATTGGTTTGTTGCTCTAATGTATGTTGACAATAATAACCCTATATCAACTAATTTCGTACATGCATATATTGGAATAATGATATTAATAAATTGAAAATTTTGGTTGAACCGACTTTTTCACATATAACGTTCGAATAATGAGATTTATTTAGAAATTAGTATTTAAGTTTAAACAGCTTCAAAATGGTACCAGGCTGATATCAGTTATAGAAGTTACCCTAACTACTCGGAGATAGAGTTCGGGAGGTGAGTGGAGCTGATGATTTTGGGCCATATTGCAGTTCACTGGAAGATATTATTATACGAGTTTCACATAGTATGTTTACTCCTATCATATCTGCTGCCCTCTCGTAGCCGTAGCTTTGCGTGCTCTGTGGTTCCGACTGGCTGAACACTAATTATTTTAATGCGCTCTCTAATTTATAAGTTAGTTAAGCAACACAAAACTGAAACGGTACTAATACAGATGACATGTGACGGTGCCAATTTCGTGTCATTACCTCCCACCGAGTACGGACGTAGTATTCCCCAGAAAAGTAGCCACGTCACCTAAAAATATTTACATCGCCTACCCAGTGGAATTTTACGCCAGATTTTACTTTTTACCTCAACAATATAGCGGGGACGGGGCGGCGGCGGCGGTGGCGGCGGGGGCAGCGGAGGCGGCGCGCTTCAAAGACAAACTCGACCTTCGCTGGAGAGAGGGCTCTTGGTTGAAGAGAGAGACGCGACCCGATGATGTTTCTTGTTTCTCTACAATAATAGAGAGAAGAGCTCCCTAGCCACAACGCTCGAGTGTGGTCCTTATAAAATAATAATTTCGTTAGTGGCTACTTTCAAGCGACAACCACTTAGGCGGCACGGTGAAGGCATTGGTTGAAATCTGCCAATATTTGTGTAGTTGCCGGTAGCCCCCCAGGACGTTTGTAAACCCATCTTCGACGAAACGTAATAAAAAATTCAAAAATAACTTCAGTTTCCTTACTTGAAGGAGTCGGGAGATCGCTGAGTAAATTCCCTGCGTAGCTCTGAGTTTTTATATTTTGTATTTACTTAGCGGTCCCCCGACTGCTGTAAATAAAAGTAATTAAATAAATTTAAAGGTCGGGGGTTTAACTTTTATTTCAAGCTTTAAAAAAAAACCGCAAGCAAATCGGTCGACTTTTTAGATACCTAATTAATTGTTTGAAATTAGTTGTTTACAAAAATAGCTAAGAACCATCCCGATTAACCCAGCTTTCTAATAAAAAATAACCGCATCCAAATCGGTCCATCAGTTTGGGAGCCTACGATGCCACAGCAGACATACATACATACATACAGACATACACACACGTTCAACTTATAACCCCCCTTCTTCTTGCGTCGGGGGTTAAAAATGTGTACTTCGACGTAACGACGTATTTACCATTCAGTGTGGCGCGAAGTAGAAATTACTAAGTAGTTACACACAGATTACTAAATAGTTACTTCGTAAAAGATAAATCACTCCATAGAAAAAGTTCCATACCTTCGGCTTTAATAGCCTACTGCTTCACGTCGCCAATCGCTGCGTGCGAAAATGTACCTAAACGATTGAGTGTAAAGTGCATTATTGCTTTGCAGCTGCGCGCATTTGTGTGGGCGAGCGTGTAGGTATCTTTCGCGCGGCTGACGAATTTTTACTGAATTAGACCGCCGGCGGTCCACCGGGCGGTAGGTAGTAAGCGCGCGCAAGTACATAGAGTGCGTGAGGCCTGGTTATACGTAGCTGGACTGTAAAATATCGATTTGATTAGACAATCCTCACAAATTATTGAAGTGATTCAGCAGCTCGCATTCAGTAGAGATCTGAGGGCAAGCACCTAACGGTGTTATGGGCTGACATTACGGATGTTGTAGGTGATGTAGCCAAACGTGTCAGTTGCCATAAAAAAAAACAAGTGTCCCCGCCACGTTCGATATGCATTTATCGAACTCAGAATGGGAAGACAGTGATGCATGCCGCCAACTTGTATTGCACTCAATAGCTCCTTGTAAACGAAGATTGGCCTTTACCACTACGCCACGAGCAGTTCACCTAAAGCGACAGAAGATTATCCAGTTGGCGGTGACTGTGCGTATTAATTCTCTGAACTGGAAGTTTCTCAGACAGAGAGACGCAGGTGGCGTTACTGACTGGCGGATAAGTAGAGGAATGAGCTCACGTCTCTCCCTACCTACAGAGGAGATTATTGAGACGCAGCCTATGATATATATTTGAAGATATTTGTATAACTTCAGTAAGTCAGCATCTGTTTTGTGAGAGCTCCAATATTTCTTTTATTGAAATATGGAATTTTTATTGTGTTTATTTTGATCTTTTATTCTTTTCCAACAGGATGCGTAAAGCCAGTACTTTAACCTTCTTCAAAGTACAAATAGTTCTTTCAAAGCCACCATTTTAATATTCGTGTTATTTTTATAAATTACAATTATAATATTGAACTATGTAATATTATTATTTATTGGAGTAAATATTTCTTATGAAACCTCAAATGCAATTGAAAAGATGGAGTAAATAAATTAAACAAAATAAAATTATTCATGCATCCTTATTTCTTTATTTAGTAAACCTTACAGTTAGTTTGAACTTGTGTACTAGTCTAGTAGATTAGTGAGTATAACTGCTGACATTTCTGATACAAAAGTTGTGTCTATTTACGTACTCTCTTCTCTACGCTGTTTTGATATAGGTAACTAGGGGTCCCTCCCTACCACTCACTCACTCACTCACACATTGAATGAAGGCCGATCGAAAAAGCTATTTGATTTGAGCGGGGCGGGTAGTCGACGCGGTGTTGGCTTGGATTCTTGATCTCAGGGTCCGAGGTTCCAATCCGGCCGATATACACCAATAAGGTTTTTCTGACGGAAAAATTTACGTACACATCTACATCTGCAGCGTCACCGTTCGGAACCGGTGTAAAACTGTACGTCCCTTCCCTTGTCCCTTACTAGGTGCTAGGCTTAAATAATAAATTGTTCCCGACTGGGTTTACACCACCACCGTACGGATGTAAGATGGCCGCATAGCAGCCTCGGCTGTGTTCTCCTCTAGTCCAGTACAGCCAACAATCCAAAGGAAAGTCTCCGGCATGGCACCTACCATCTCGGAGGTGATATTGGCTATATGGAGTATGTGCTTTGGCCCCTTTGAGTCTGTCACCCATACTGCATTAAAAAAAAATCATATGGATATTTTAAATATCACATCACTTGAGTGATATAGGAGAAGTCGAACTTACACTTATTTCCGTCTCCTCTTAGCTTTGGGGACAGATAGAATTTTGAAGCACACATAATCATGATGGATTCATAAAAAGGCAGTGGAGAACATAATAATAAATAATGCTTTGTCCGCATCTCCGGAGCCGAATTGGGGACATATTTTCCTCTTATTGCGTATCTCGCGACTCCATTATGACGGCGCTCGGACGACAGATTCCTATGACGAAGGTCCAAAGATGCTGACTGCGAGACGCGGCTTAAATATACCTCCGCTCTTATTTCGCCCTTGTCTGTTGCGCCATCACGCCATCTCCGCAGGGGTGCGCTGTGATTAGTACTACAGATGTGAGATATTTGTAGGGATTACCTGCGCCCGTGATAAGAGAAATCCACGACGAAAGATGCGACACTCTTTGTTTTGTTAAATGTTATTGAAGGTTTCCTGTACAGATGAGAACACGATGACTAGACGGTTCATAAATGATCTGCTCTAAGTATCTTCTTTATGCGCAGAGTTACCGCTTATGGCAGAGAATGTCGACATCAGATATCTAATCTAGCTTTATGCGGAGAGTTACCGCGTATGGCAGAGAATGTCGACATCAGATATCGAATCTAGCTTTATGCGGAGAGTTACCGCGTATGGCAGAGAATGTCGACATCAGATATCGAATCTAGCTTTATGCGGAGAGTTACCGCGTATGGCAGATAATGTCGACATCAGATATCGAATCTAGCTTTATGCGGAGAGTTACCGCGTATGGCAGAGAATGTCGACATCAGATATCGAATCTAGCTTTATGCGGAGAGTTACCGCGTATGGCGGAGAATGTCGACATCAGATATCGAATCTATCTTTATGCGGAGAGTTACCGCGTATGGCAGAGAATGTCGACAAGCTACATCTGCAACATCATCAATAAACCTCCACCTATCATGATCCTGACTCACCTCCAACGCTTTATCCACGATGATGATCGCCGGTTACTTGACCCCAATAGTTAAATTTAGATTAAAAAGCAAAAACTACCCGCTAGGTTGGTATTCCCAAATTTTTATACAAGCTTTCCAACCAAATATAAACCATATTATGATATGTTGTACATATTAGAACTTTCAAATGAAAAATACTACTTTAATTTTAGAGTGTTTTTTTAATTAACATTTTCAATTAATTGCTTTAATAACTGCATTTTGATCAGAATTGAAAATATATTTATGTATCACATTTTAACAGCTCATTGGGCACTTCTACGCTACTACACTTCTAAACTGTAGATTGATGCGATATTCTGTGTTCTGGGGCAAATAATCTTCTCCGCTCAGGGTCGACGTCCAGGTATTGTGAAGGTTTCTTTTGTGGCTTACACTGGCTCCCTCTAGCGGGCGAGGCGTGCCTCAGTGTTCTCGTACGTGTATGTGCGTGTATATACGTGTATGTACGTGTATATACGTGCATGTGCCTACTATGGGGCTGGGGCGAGGCATTTTTACAGTTTTAAAGATAAATGTGGAGAATGTTGAAGTATTTTTATTTTGACAAAAGTGTGAAGTAGGGACGAGTTTTTTTTATGGTGTTTATTTTCTACAGCGAGTACTTGTCATTTAAGAATATTTGTTCTTTTATTGAGTGCAGCTTAATTAGTCAAAAATTCACAGATCTCATGCATTACACGAAATTCGGGTACATTGCATATAACTTTTAGGGCGTATTCAAATATAAGAAATATAATAAGAAACATTACGAATAATACAAAAAAATCTAATTAAAAAATAAAAATTCTTAATTTTCAAGTATATGCATACACGAAAACCATTGATTTCAACCAACTCACACTGCAAAATCAAGACGACTCGTAAATCGCGTAAGGGAAAATAAAAAAAAAATGGCAATTTTTTTACTTTTTTCAAAAAATTAAAAAAAACATCCCCAGATATTAAGTCATTCTACAATATAAAAATATAAAAGTTTAAAATATGTATTTAGAAATATATTTAAAAGTGCCCTTTTTAAACCTCATAAAAACGGCTATTTTAAGTTTCTCAAAAACTTAAACTTTATAAAAAACAATTTTCAGTGTCTTGTAGCCCTCCTCGATACGCGTCATTTAACACCCTAAATATTTACGTAGCCTTAAAACTCACACGATACCAGGGCGAAGTCACACTCTCGCTGGAAATCGGGGACCATACCGAAGCGATCGAAAAGACATTTTCAGTGTCAAAACATGTTGTCGAAGTGTTGATTTAATGATTAGCCAAGTAAAACGGTTGGTGCTGTATTAACTACAAATTAAAAAAATTATTCTAAATGATTGTATTATTGTATTGTATAACGTTACGAGGTCTTTAGATAAACTTTAGTAAAATGTTGTTTTTTTTTTAACATACCGTCCGTTTATTAGACAGTTTATTTACTTAATGAAACTGCAGCGAAACTTGTCTGCTGTAGTGATACAAATATAAATACTCACATAATAGACGTCTCTACTTCACACCGAGTGTTTCTGTTTCATCTCTGAATACCACCCGACCAAGATTATGAAGGAATTTTGTAATTTAACATTTTCAATGTGGCGAAAATTTTCCTCAGAAATTCAGCCTACCTGTAAAATATTTCAAGCGGAGATTCAGAAAGCTGCTCAGCGGTGCGTCGAGGCGGCGCGGCGGGGGCGGCGCGGGTCGGGAGCAGCGGGGGCGGCGCGGGGGCGGGGGCAGCGGGGGCGGCGCGGGGGCGGGACGGCTCGCCACGCGTTCATAAATTATCTTTATGAATGGATTAACGCAGCTTGAATTTATTCAGGTTGGAACAATTAAGTGGAGTTAGTTTTTCAGAAGAGAGCAGTCGTTGTTTTGAGACAGATAAATAAAAAAGTTATCATTTATTTATGTTCTGAAACGCGAGTAGACCGACATTTGCTTAATATACTAACCATCCTGCTGTATCCTGACAATCGGGATAAGCAGAGTAATCAGTGTTGTAGTGCAAGAACTCGGGTAAATGACCGCACAACTTCGGCCGCTATGTCTAACAAAGTAACATCACAAGAGTCTAAGGAGGGATAAGACACGTAACAAGTGTCTAGGGAGGGACAAAACACGTCACAAGTGTCTAGGGAGGGATGAGACACGTCATAAGAGTCTAGTGAGGGATAAGACACGTCACAAGATTCTAGGGAGAGATTTGTCACGTCACAAGTGTCTAGGGAGGGATGAGACACGTCACAAGATTCTAGGGAGAGATATGACACGTCACAAGTTTCTAGGGAGGGAGAAAACACGTCACAAGTGTCTAGGGAGGGATAAAACACGTCACAAGTGTCTAAGGAGGGACAAGGCAAGACAAGACTTACTTACTGCACGACTCGGTGGACCGTGCGAAGCTGATAGGCAGCTAGCCTGTCGCTTTTGACTTTAAGGTGGAAATAAGACTCAAACCGTGCTACCCTTGCACTGATGATTGAAACACGAACCGTATGCCGATGTAAATAGGTGCGAGTTTCATTCTACTCGTGCGGTGGCTGATACGTCGCGCCGACGATGAACGTTTGCGCGAAAATCACACTATTTATTAAATTTCACGTGTTGGAAAGATGGAACAAAATATTTATTTCGCTACGATTGTAGGGAAAAATATGATCTATATTTCTATGAGGGTCTTGTATTGAAACAATTTATGCTTCTCAAGATAATTTAACTTGAATGTACAATTTTCGTACATTTCGTTATTTTTTGGAGATTTATTTAACACCTTTTCAAAGTAGAAAAATATAATTTTTTTCGCTATGTTTGTTAATTAAAGATCAATACATAACATACATTTTTTACAGATTTTTTATCTTTACCAATAGCTCAATAATTTCGTTTAAAGTTGACCTTTTGACCCTTATTCTCGCCTTAACACGACATCTTGTTCTTATCCTAGTGGCCTTTACAACGTGCACGGGAAGAGATGCGGTGGGGTTAATTTTTTAAATGTAATACTATTTTATTAAACTTCTTGGTCCATGTAGAACTTATACCAGCCGTTGCCCGCGGCTTCACAAGCGTTAAGTCATGCTTGATAACAAAATATAAATTCGATCTTTTTCCAGTTGCAATTAATGATTTCTGATCTTATTGTGTTGCCTCTTCTTTTTTTATTGCACCTGAACTGGGTGGCTGTGCCAGTCCGGCTTTTTTCTTTAATGTTATCCGGTATGGGTGGCTGAGTCTGAGGGGCCAAAGCACATGTTCCAACCAGCCAATATCACCTCCGAGAAGGTAGGTGCCATACCGAAGGCATCCTTTTGGATTTCTGGCTATACTGGACTAGAGGAGAACACAACCGAGACTGCTATGTGGCCAGTTTGCATCCAATACGGTGGCAACGTCGTCGGCTACAATTTTAGCCTACCACCTAGTAAGGGGCAAGGGAAGGGACTTATAATTTTAAACCGGTTTCGAACGATGAAGCAGCAGGTGTAGGTATGCAATGCACGTACATTTTTTTCATCAGAAAAAACTAATTGGTACACGCCGACCGGATTAGAACCTCGGACAACTCGCACGAGAACCCGTTGCCCAAACCACTTGGCCACCCGCCGCTTTACACCCGGCTTGAAGGCGGACTCAAGTTGCTGGACAAAGGGATTTGAAGATCGGTGGATTGAAGGCCGCGCCTTTGCAGTGAGACACAAGAACAACTTCCGTTCGAAGAACTCTTCTGTCCACTATATGGGCGGTGTTATTATGTGGCTAGTCACTAAATACTTGTAAAAATATGTATAAAAAAAAATACCCTGTTAAGTTTCTTGCCGGTTCTTTTTCGTGGGTGTAATCGAACCGGATAGAACAAATTGTGACAAGTTCGAGCGCAGTCTAACTACCATATGAATGATCGATAAACAATATAATCCTTATACCTATAATAAAATCCAACGTCTGCTTTCTGTCTGAGTGTCTGTGTCGAGTAGTAAGTAGTGGACTGTATTATTGACTGGTTACATTGACCTTTGATCCATGGTCGTTGATTTTACCAGGCGCCCGGTGCTGCTTTCTTTAGTTCTCTATGTACTCCACAGTTGTAAATCACATTGTTTTTTTATTTTAGTATTTGTATTAGGTTTTTATATGGTTTTTATTAATTATTTAGATTTTCTTTTGAATATTTTTATAGAAGATTACACGACCATCTTGTTATTTTTTGACAAGACAAGCTGTCCGACCAGCTGTCAGAATTTTATTTGAATGTTAGTTTTTTAAAATAATGGCATTCCGGCGCCAACATAACTCCCCCGCGAAATCCAGCATGGATTTCCAAAGTTTCCACTGTACAGTAAGATAGAGTAAATTATATTATTCATAATAATAAATAAAATAAAGACTTAGTAACTTCACTAAAATGAAAAATAAATTCAGTAAGTAAGTAAGACTACAGATTAGTTAAATAAGTAATCATAAACAAAATTAATTATTGTAGGGTAGAGGGCTGAGCTTGGATACAGGTCGCTGCACGAAGCCCTGCGCAGTACGTAGGGTAACAACACGCACAACCTGGTCCGCTCCAGGGTGTAGAGACTCGACGCGACCGAGACGCCAGTGAAGCGGCGGAGTTCTATCAGAATGAATAAGCACGAGGTGCCCGACCTGGAGGTTCGGTGGCTGTGCGAGCCACTTTGATCTCTGTTGCAGCGTGTGCAGGAATTCATGCCTCCATCGACTCCAGAAGTGTTGGGATACCTGTTGCACGTGCTGCCACCGAGAACGACGGTTAGAGGAAACGTCCGTGATATCGGTTTCAGGTACCGCCATAAGACTCGAGCCGATCAGAAAATGAGCCGGAGTAAGAACCTCAAGTTCATTAGGGTCTGATGACAGAGCGCACAGAGGCCGAGAATTTAACATCGCCTCAATTTTAGTAAAAATAGTTGTGAGCTCTTCAAACGTTAGAGAACTGTCACTGTCTCCGATAGTCTTTTTTAGATGCGTTTTAGCTGACTTGATGCCTGCTTCCCAAAGGCCGCCGAAGTTCGGAGCATAAGGTGGGTGAAAACGCCATTCGATCTGACGTGATGCAGCGTGCCCACTTAGTTCGTCTTGAGTATTTTTTACTTAAAAAATTGTTAGACTTCGACAGAAAGAGCGCTTGTCAGTTCACGAAGATCGCTGGATTTTTCTAATTCATTCAAGGGCCACTCAAAGGGCGGCAAGGATAACCAAAGCGAACCAGTGAACCAAATGTCGTGGCTCAAAAGTTGAGCGGAAAAGGTTCCACGTGAGCAGACGTCCGCCGCATTATTTGTACTAGACACGTGATGCCATGTGATGACATGTGTCACTTTGTTTGCGATAAAAGTTTTCACTTTGAATGGAGGCGTCTCTAGCCACCACAGCACAATAGCGGAATCAATAAATGCAAAAGTTTGAAAGATTTCCTTAGGTTTACTCAAGAAGCAATGAACGTATGTCGTCAGTAGTTTTGTCAGCAATACAGCGTCCATAAATGCAATCTCAGAATAGTTTTGGTATTTAGCAGTGCCACTTTTTATTTTGGCAACAACAGTGTTGATTTTGTGTTACCCTCCTCGTCAATGACTATATAAGATATGCAACCGTGGAAAGGCCTTGAGTGGAAGCATCGCAACACCTGACCAGTTGGCATTGAGCAACATTAGGTGTCATGGCGTAGCGAGGACATTTCACTCGAGACAACAGGGGGAGTTCAGAAATGAGCTTATACCACTCCTGTTTAGGTCCGTGGGCAAAGTTATGTCCCAATCGAGCCCTAACTTCCACAGCGTTTGCATAAAATATTTAGAGAAGAATATACATGGAGCCACGAGACCCAAATGGTGGTACAAGCGGGCTGTTTGACTGGAAAACGGATCTCTTCGTGAAAATTGTATCGACATTGTTTATGTTGAAAGAAAAGCAATCTTCAGAAGATATCCACTGCAATCCGAGTATTTTAATTGAGAGACTTGTCTCATCGTGAAAAGACACCAAAGATTCGTGGTGATCCAATGGAATCTCAGCGAGAAACTCCGGAGCATTACTCATCCATTTTCGCAATTCCAAACCTGCAGTGGCAAGTACATCGTTGGCATCGTTGCGCACCTGCATGGCCTCGTCGACAGTGCTCGTAGACCACAACAAGTCATCCACGTACATGCCGTGCACTAGGATGTAAGCGATATGAGAATAACTCTCCGAAACATCCGCCGCCAGTTGATGTAAAGTGCGTATCGCCAGATAGGGCGACGACGCTAACCCGTAGGTTATAGTTTTCAATTCATATTCTTTAATAGGTTCTTCAGGTGAATTACGCCACAGGATATGCTGGTAACCGCGCTCCTCAGGACGGATGAGAATCTGCCGATACATTTTAGAAATGTCGGCAGAGAAAGCGACGGCATGCAGACGGAACCGTAGTAGCACGTCGACAATGTCACACTGAAGTTTAGGACCTGTGTATAGAACGTCATTTAGTGAAATATCTGTTCTGGTTTTAGCAGAAGCGTCGAAAACGACGCGGTGCTTAGTTGTAGAGCTCGACATTTTCACTACACAGTGATGAGGAATGACGTAGCGCGTAGTTTCTGTGACGCCAGTTTTACACTCCTCCATGTGACCCAGACTCTCGTATGATTGCATGAAGTTGCGGTAGGCATCGTATAAGTCTGCGTCTCGCAAGAGGCGCTTTTCAATATTATGAAATTGTTTCACCGCGTGAGTATGAGACTCACCAAGCTCAGTACTAGTAGGCTTCCACAGCAGAGGTACAACATATCGCCCAGATGTGTCACGATGATGAAGTTTCTTGTAGGTATCCTCGCAGTACTTGTCTTCTGAGCTCGGCAGAATGTCGTCAGGAACATTTTCTACTTCACAAAATTGTTTTATTAAATTATCAGTCCTCATGATATCAGTTATGGCCAAAAGACAAGTAGTTTCAGGAACTGAA
This sequence comes from Nematopogon swammerdamellus, assembly GCA_946902875.1. Lineage (NCBI taxonomy): Eukaryota > Metazoa > Arthropoda > Insecta > Lepidoptera > Adelidae > Nematopogon > Nematopogon swammerdamellus. The sequence continues at coordinate 506,700 of OX336356.1, read as the reverse complement.
TTTAAAAAACATTTTCCGAGTATTACGTAACCGAAAATACTTTCAAATGCGGACGGCAACTTGGAATCGCTCGGGCGGTAAACATTTCCCTTCATAATATCAGCGTACACATCACCACCGAGAAGCATTTCAATCGGTGAAGTTTTATCAAATGTCGGATCAGCAAGAGAGAGATGTTTAAATTCATCACGCAAGCACGCAGGGATGCTCACGGAAGGCATGTCGTTAGTGATGCGCGGCAGTATGACCGCGTCCGTTGTCAACAAGGGACCTGAAGAAGTACAGGGTTTGAACGTACAAGAGAGCACGCCTAGGTCGCGCACGGAGCTCGCGGCGAGCCCAGTCAGAGCGATGCCGGATGTGCGCTGAGGCAGGTGTAGCCGCTGCGCGCACGCCGACGTTATGAAGGAGCCTTGCGCGCCACTGTCGATCAGTGCGCGCACGGTCTGATAGTTGTTGTACCGATCACGGACATGCATCAGTACAGTACCTAGCATTACAGTGTAATGCGCTGCAGCCACGGGGGCTGAAGACGAGTAGCAAGCAGTTAGACTTGGACCAGCCTCGTTTTCAACCTGTGACGTAACATCGGCACCACTGACTCCAGAGGTATGGAGCAGAGTGTGGTGTCGTTGCGAGCACATAGAACAGCTGTTGTTCGAAGAGCACTGAATGCCGTCGTGAGATCGCAAACAGTTTTGGCAAAGTTTGAGCTCTTTGGCCTTTTCTTTGCGCTGGATCGGCGTAAGAGCCGAAAAATGGAAGCACCTATAAATAGAATGGCTCATTTTACAGCAGGGGCACGAGAATTTCTTCTCATCAGTAACTTTATCATTAGAGCTGACTAATGCAGAAGTAAAGCCTGATTTTGCCTTATTAGTGTAGGATTTGTTGGTCGTCATCTTCTCTTCAGTTTTGTTCGTTTTCGTAGCACCAGACTGGACTACAGAAGAACTAGGTTTAGTAATAACCTGTGACATTTCCAAAACATGCACTTGGCTTTGGACAAAGGTCATCAATTCGTCAAAAGTTGGTATTTTGTTACGATCGCACCGTTGTTCAAATTGTTTTCTCGTTTGTGGGTCTAGTGAGCGTTGTGCTATGTAAAATAAAATAAACTCACTGCATTCAGGAATTTGCAACGCTCGAAGAGCACTGACACTCTCACGAAACGCTTGCAGAAAAGATTCTAAATTAGCAGCTGACTCTTTAGAGAGCGCTTGAAACTGGAACATTCTTTCGAGGTAGCTGGTGGCGAGAGCTCGCTTATTCTCATATTTTGATTTTAAAGAATCCCAAATCACAGAATAGTTTTGACTAGTGACTGGTAAGCTGCGCACGAGACTCAGCGCTGGACCGCTAGTTGCCGACAGTAAATAATAGAATTTTTCAATGTCAGTGATCGCTGGATTGTCGTGTATTAGATTAGAGAAGATGTCATAAAATGTACACCAATTATGCAGGTTGCCGTCGAACACATACAGGTTCATTTTTGGCAGGCGAGGGCGGACCAGTTTACCCTTGCTTTCGTTAGCGTCAGACATGTCCTCCGCGGTCGCTCCAGAACCCGCATTATTTTGCCTCTGTTTCAGCTGATCACTAATTGACATGATGTTGTAATAAAGTGTGTCGAAATTTTCTATATCTAAGTTTGAGCACTTGAAATCAGGTTTTAGATGAAGATTCCACTTCGCAAGTTCCCGCACTGCGTTTTGGTACGTAGTCCTCGTGTCGTTGGCATTCCGGCGCCAACAGTCTGAGTGTCTGAGTGTATGTCTGTCTGTCCGCTTATAACTCGAGAACCACTGAACCGATTTTAATAAAACAAAATTCTACGGATAGCTTGATTCTTCCCATCAACTATAGGCTACTTACTATCACGCTAAATGGCTTATGAGGTTAGCAGTGAAGTGAAATATGAGAGCGGGCGGAGCCGCGGGCACAGCTTGTACAATATAAAGCAGAATTAAGGAGTACTTACCATGTTTTAAATATTTCATTGACACGTTTATTGAAGCTAGATTAAATAATGAATGCTAAATTAAGTGGATAGTAGTAGTATCAGGTAAGTAGTATTAGCATAAGACAGCTTAATTAAATTTTGTCTTTTCTCTTGGTTCTGTACAGCCCTTGTTATTGTTTGTCATTATTATTGTTATACTATAGTTCTAAGCAGCGGGTGGCCGAGTGGTTTGGGCATCGGCTTCTCATGCGAGAGGTCCGCGGTTCGAATCCGGCCGGCGTGGTAGGCTCAAATTGTAGCTGACTGGGTTGGTACCACCGTACTGGATGTAAGATGGCCGCATAGCAGCCTCGGTTGTGTTCTCTAGTCCAGTATAGCCAGCAATCCAGGGAAGTCTCCGGTATGGCACCTACCTTCTCGGAGGTGATATTGGCTGGTCGGAGCATGCGCTTTGGCCCCTCCGACTCAGCCACACATACCGGATTACATAAAAAAAAATAGTTGCCATCGGAAGATGACGAATTCAAGTGTAAAATGTATTTGCCTACGAATGATAATAAAACCAACCAATAAAAGGATGAGGGAAGTGAGTACATCAGAGCAGCGGCCATAGTAGTACCGGCAACACAGGCCTAATGATCCAACGCAACGATGGTCTGTGCTTTAGACGCTGAAAATCCTTTGTGAGTACAGAGTCGCCAATGAGACGAATGGCTCGTCGTTGAATAGAATCCAAGGCTGAAAGAAGGTACTCAGGGGAATCCTTCTAAAGATGACTGCAATGTTGGAAGCCTCTATTGGGGATTGCCTAGAGTTAATAATAAAAATTCGGAGATATGCCACATTCGTTTCATTAGTGAAACACCGCATACAAGTCAGTTGAACCTTCCTCGAGTTATAAACGACAAGATACGACATTGCATTTGATATCGTGCATAGGAGACAGTTTCACCCAAAGTGAATACAAATATGGACTGGTCACAACAGTCTGTAAAAATGGCTATGTTGTAATATACGGTCACAATGCGATAACCTCCCCCCACTCCTCCCTACTTACTCCCATACGTGCACCCAGCGCCCCACCCTCTCTTTAAGCCGAGACTATGTACTTGCTCAGCGGTAACTCCAGACCTTTAAAATGTGCTCAAAGTGAAACTTTTTTAATAATGTCCCTCTTGGGGAGGAGGGATGGGGGCGAAGGGGGGGGGAGGGGGCAAGCATGTTGCCCCCGCCCCGCCCCGCCCCCGAGTTCGGATGCAACTTTTCACATAAAACAAGAGCGACGGCTCTTCATTTGCATTCAAAAGAAAGCTCGACCTATTTTATATTCGGGCTCGTAAATTACTCTAAATATGACTTCCAATGTACTTAAATAAATTATTACACAATCATTCAAGAGTTATTCGTAGTAGGAGGCCGCAAAAATAATTAAACGTATGAAATAAACTCTCACCCCCTCTTGGGGACAATGGCCGCGGCCATGGCGGAAGCTGTGGACGAACGTATGAATAATTTGGAATATTTTAAGGGATTTTTTAAATTTAAGTTTCTTAATTGTTCCAGAAAGTCTTATTTCTATGTTGCCTGCAATTATGTTTAAATTAATAAATATTTGACAAATACATAGAATTTAAACCAAATAACAATTTTCGACAGTCTCAAAGAATACTGCAAACTATCATGATATTATGTTAGTAAATGCAATAAGTGTCAACTTGTATTTTAGTTCTTTGTGTAAACAAAACAAATGCTAAGGTTTTCTCGATGTATCAAAAAATACTAAAATATACTCTTTCAAAATGGTTAATAAGGAAATCACTCACGGTTGTTGCTTCAAGCTGCCAAATTCACCAGCTGGTAGAGGAAGTGCAGCAATTGGAAACAATGAGCCTTTAGTTAGACTGGCGCGGCGACCGGCGGCGGCGCACTACTGTTACAATTGGCAACGCACGTCCGACCGTGTCGGCTGCGCAATGCAGACTGAATACTGGGTGGAACTTCAGCCCGCTCCGACCGTGGGGCGAAAGCTTCAGCGACCTCAGAGAGGCTTTCATAGCTCTGCACATTTCCATTTTCACCTCTTATCGTAGAGCGTTAAAGTTATTTGTTGAAAAATTCTTTAGACAGTTGTTACCTTGTTGAATTTTAATGAAAATTGTCCTTTGTGCATTCGAAAAGAGACTTTAATACAAATTATTCCCTCATAAAAAAAATCTTGTTCCACTGTGATAGGGTTTAATTTGTAATGTATGCGTGCCGTCCAAACGATATGCAGACATGTGAATGTACGGACACTACATCGAGAACACTCTAGGCACTAGGCGGCTCTGTTAATTCGCTGTATGTAGTGTTTGTGTCGAAAATTTCGGTTATTATTCAGTGTGCGTCCAACTACCTGCTACAATATCTGAGTTCCTGGTACTCACACATCGACACGACTAGTGTTACGTACATATACTCCTAAAAATAAAGAGATAAAATAATAATTAAAGTAATGGTAGAGCTGTACCATAGTAGGTGGGCGAATACTAAATATCTCACTCCCTCGTACACACCATGAAACAAGGAGTACAAACATAGATATAATATGTACATACTCTATACATATGTACGTACCGTGAGGGGCCGGTACTTAAAAAGAATAGCCCCACTGTATCTCTCCCCGTGCATGTCGTAAGAGGCGACTAAGGGATAAGGACAAGATAGTGCGCTAAAGGGCGACAGGCTAGCCACTTCTCACCTTGGCGCAGTCCTTCCACCTAGTCATGCAGCAGGTGGGTTCTTCGTGTCTTACTTGCTGCTTGATAGTTGTCTTGTCCGTATACTGTGCTAAACGTGGTGGTCGGTGTTGTGCTGTAATTTACCAGAGTCCTTATAGCACAACACCGATTGCTCTGCTTACCCTGATTGTCGGGATACAGCGTGTGTTATGTATGTATGTATACTCTATACATATGTATATATTCTTTATAGAACATCAATTCCTAAAAATTTTGTATAATAGGCGAGCTTAATGCCGTGAGGCGTCTTGTTCTAGCTAACCTTTGGAATGTGAGATAAGTACATGCAGTCTAGCAAAAATATTTTGCGACAATGCATTGAACTGTAAGGAAATATGATAAGACAAGATGACAAGCGATTCTCGAATTTGGTGGAGTAGAATAGATTGCACTGTGGCAGTAGAGTAGCTCTACCGCACCCATTATCCGCCTACACTACTGTACCGGCCACTCGCCCGCGACTCTACCTATGTAGACACGTTTGGGCTAACTAACGTACCGTGTGGGGCCGGTACTTTAAAAAAATAGCCCCACTGCATCTCTCCCCGTGCATGTCGTAAAAGGCGACTAAGGGATATGACTCCCTTCTTATATTACTAGGTGGTAGGGTTCAACCCTCCCGGGTTGGTACCACCGCACTGAATGAAAGGTCGGTCGAAACGGCTATGTAAATAGTTTGTGTTTTCCGTCCAGTTCAGTGTAGCCGGCACGACCGAAGGGAATCACTGACGTGGCACCAAGTTCATCCGGTGTTATGGGCTGACATCACGGATGTTGTAGGTGATGAAGCCAACCGTGTCAGCATCAATAAAAAAAAAAACTAAATAGTAGATTTTATTTACCAATCTAGTTTTGTGTATAAAAGGCTACTCTACCGAAAACGTTAGTGTTGGTTGGGCAAAAAAAGTAAAACTAAAAAACTATTTAAAATAAAAATATAAAAACCGCCTTCAAAAATATATGAAATAAAAACCTAAAAAAAAAAAGAACCCTAGAGTTGAAGGCGGTGCTAAAAAGGCTACACAAATCACAAAGGATATTATCATCCGCTCATGTTTTCTTTCATGCATCATTTTTGCTTGCTTTAGCACCGCCTTCAACTCTAGGGTTCTTTTTTTTTTTTAGGTTTTTATTTCATATATTTTTGAAGGCGGTTTTTATATTTTTATTTTAAATAGTTTTTTAGTTTTACTTTTTTTAGGAAGTCGGTTTTATGTTTTTTTAAACTTTTTTTTTATTTCACAGTTTTTTTTAGTAATTTTTTGCTATTAATGTACTCGGCGGAATCGCTCGGCCTTCGGCCTCGCGATTCCGCCTCGCTTTCCAATCCGATCTTGACCCAATTAAAATAGGACCACGTCAGCTTCGATAGCTCAGTGGTGCAGACAGTCAACTGTCGCTATTGAATGTTAAGCAACGCTGGGTGCGGTCAGTACTTGGATGGGTGACCGCTGACCGTTGGAGGCTGACCGAGGTTCGGATTCCTCGTAAAACTGTAAGTCCCTTCCCTCCTAATCTTACTTGGTGGTAGGCTTTAACCTGCCCGGGTTGGTACCACCGCACTGAATTAAACGTCGGTCGAAACGGCTATGTAAATAGTTTGTGTTTTCCGACCAGTTCAGTGTAGTCAGCACGATCAAAGGGGGAAGCACTGACATGGCACTTAGTTTACCCGGTGTTATGGGCTGACATCACGGACGTTGTAGGTGATGTTGCAGAACTTAGTAGAATGGACAGACATAAACGTGTTACGGAACCCTACTTTTATTATAAAACTAGCTTTTGCCCGCGGCTTCGCTCGCGGGAAATTCGTATTTCAAAGGAAGAAAGTAAGTAACTAAGGGCGAGCTGGGTTCAGGTAAACGATAAACCGTCTCGAAGAAAGTGAGTAACTTTTTGAGGCCGAAGGCGGAGTTGCGTTCAGGAAGACGATAAACCTTCTCGAAAACAGTAAGTAACTATGGGCGAGGCCGAAGGCCGAGCTGCGTTCAGGAAAAGGATAAGCCATCTTTAAGAAAGTAAGTAACAAAGGGCGAGGCCGAAGGCCGAGCTGCGTTCAGGAAGAGGATAAGCTTTTCGAAGAAAGTAAGTAACTATGAGCGGGGCCGAAGGCCGAGCTTCGTTCAGGATGAGGGTAAACTTTTCGAAGAAAGTAAGTAACAGAGGGCGAGGCCGAAGGCCGAGCTGCGTTCAGGAAAACTGAACCTTCTCGAAGACAGTAAGTAACTATGGGCGAGGCCGAAGGCCGAGCTTCGTTCAGGAAGACGATAACCTTTTCTAAGAAAGTAAGTAACAGAGGGCGAGGCCGAAGGCCAAGCTGCGTTCAGGAAGACGATAAACCTTTTCGAAGATAGTAAGTAACTATGGGCGAGGCCGAAGGCCGAGCTGCGTTCAGGAAGAGGATAAACCATCTTTAAGAAAGTAAGTAACAAAGGGCGAGGCCGAAGGCCGAGCTGCGTTCAGGAAGAGGATAACCTTTTCGAAGAAAGTATGTAACTATGGGCGAGGCCGAAGGCCGAGCTGCGTTCAGGATGAGGGTAAACTTTTCGAAGAAAGTAAGTAACAGAGGGCGAGGCTGATGGCCGAGCTGCGTTCAGGAAAACGATAAACCTTCTCGAAGACAGTAAGTAACTATGGGCGAGGCCGAAGGCCGAGCTGCGTTCAGAAAGAGGATAACCTTTTCGAAGAAAGTAAGTAACAGAGGGCGAGGCCGAAGGCCGAGCTGCGTTCAGGAAAACGATAAACTTTCTCGAAGACAGTAAGTAACTATGTGCGAGGCCGAAGGCCGAGCTGCGTTCAGGAAGAGGATGACCTTTTCGAAGAAAGTAAGTAACTTTAGAGGATGACCTTAAGTTATGACCTAAACTTAAGAGGATGACCTTTTCGAAGAAAGTAAGTAAGTAGAAAGAGGGCGAGGCCGAAGGCCGAGCGAAGAAGACAATAAATTCTCGAAGACAGTAAGTAACTATGGGCAAGGCCGAAGGCCGAGATGTGTTCAGGAAGAGGATAAACCTTTTCGAAGAAAGTAAGTAACAAAGAAGTTACTTTCTTCGAGAAGATTTATGGTCTTCCTGTACGCAGCTCGGCCTTCGGACTCGCCCTCTGTTACTTACATTCTTCGAAAAGGTTATCCTCTTCCTGAACGCAGCTCGGCCTTCGGCCTCGCCCTTTGTTACTTACTTCTTAAAGATGGTTTATCCTATTCCTGAACGCAGCTCGGCCTTCGGCCTCGCCCATAGTTACTTACTGTCTTCGAGAAGGTTCAGTTTGCCTGAACGCAGCTCGGCCTTCGGCCTCGCCCTCTGTTACTTACTTTCTTCGAAAAGTTTACCCTCATACTGAACGAAGCTCGGCCTTCGGCCTCGCCCATAGTTATTTACTTTCTTCGAAAAGGTTATCCTCTTCCTGAACGCAGCTCGGCCTTCGGCCTCGCCCATAGTTACTTACTGTCTTCGAGAAGGTTTATCGTTTTCCTGAACGCAACTCCGCCTTCGGCCTCAAAAAGTTACTCACTTTCTTCGAGACGGTTTATAGTTTACCTGAACCCAGCTCGCCTTTAGTTACTTAATTTCTTCGTTTGAAATACGAATTTCACGCGAGCGAAGCCGCGGGCAAAAGCTAGTGTCTTTATAAATTATAGCCTTTTCGATGTATAAGCTATAGTACTCATCAAAAGGCTCATCAAAATCTGTTCAGTAGTTTTTGCGTGAAAGAGGAATATAGTGCGGCTGTTCGGTTCTCTGTTGAGTTTATAGGCCGCGCCTCCCCCGCGCCGTCGCACCGTGCCGCCACGCCGCCAACTGCCGCCGCTCGCTCGGTAAATACCTATGTATAGTACTAAGGCGCGCGTATTGAACATATCGGTTTGTATGGGAGCCACATCTTAGCGTAACCGGAACTGAATTTTATGTAGCCTATCCTGTGTCCCATATAGTTAAATGTGCTTGTACAAAGTTTCATCGAATTCGGATGATCGGTTTAAGAGTTATGGCGGAACATACATACATACATACATACAGAAAAGATTTCTAAAAATCGTCAATTTAGCTTTAGTATCATACATAGAGGCTACAAACTCAATATTTCCTAAAACAAAGTAACTTACTCCATGACCACCCCTTACAGATTTATTATTAGTATTGATGATAACCGTCGGAGGACCTTGGTTGAAAATTGTAAAATTTAGTAGAAAAGACAGACACGCATTTGTTACGGAACCCTACATTCATTTTGCAGAACTTAGTAGAATGGACAGACATAAACGTGTTACCGAACCCTACTGAACAGTTGCACTCCGGGAGTGCCGGCAGATCCCGTGCCACTCTAACTTAACCCTTAATGCAATGACTTAAGGTTTCATTTTAAAAATGACGCTGACGCGATGTCGCGAATTATACATTTTTTACCCACCTAAAAAGTGCCAAGCGCCGCTAAAGAAGTTTTCACTTCAACAACCTCAGGGTTATCCCCTTTCAAATAAAAAAAAAAAGAATTTTCAAAATCGGCCCACAATTGACGGAGTAATCGCGTAACAAAGATCCAAAAAAAGAAAACATACCGTCGAATTGAGAATCTCTTAGGTCTAAAGTAAATTGCTCGTGAAGACAAATGCAACGAGCCCAAACACGATGGGTTTATCATGTGTAGTTTAGGAGTTCCTATGGCCACCTTCTGTCTCCATCATCAGACCAGTTCGATGGTACTCGTACCCAAAGAGTTTGAATTACGTCGCCGACGTAATACAAACTCTTTGCTCGTACCATAATAAATTAAGCGCACCTGGCCGGTCGGAAAAGATAAAAAATTTCAAATTTAGAATATTCATGAAACAAGGGTCCGAATATGTATCACTAGTAAATATCGATTCATGTATTTCAACAGGACAGAGAAAATTTCAAAATATTAGGTATTTAATACTTTTTAGTTCTTTTTTTTTTTGTTTTTTTGAAATCGGTTTAATATTTTTTAAAACAGTTTATAATTCATTCTTTTTAGTAATATTACATAAAAAAGAATAATCGAAATCGAATAATCGAAATCGATTGAAGTGGTACAGAATTATTCGCCATATGTGTCAGACTGCAAATTGCTGAATAAGTCCACATCACAAAAGTTTTGCTGAAGGTAACCACACACCATACTAATTTATCAAACTGAAAATTGCCGAATACGACCACATCACAAGTTTTGCTGAAGGTAACCACACACTATAGTATTATGCTGATTTTTCGAAAACCACTCAACCAATTTCGATAAAATTGAAATGGGACCACCTCGGAAGTATGACCTAACTAACAAAAAAAGAATTTTCTAAATCGGCCCTCAATTGACGGAGAAATCGCGTAACAAACATACAAAAAAAAAAAAAAAAAAATAAAATAAAAAATAAAAAAAAAAAAAACATACAGACGAATTGAGAACCTCCTCCTTTTTTGGAAGTCGGTTAAAAATGGAATTAGTCAGTGCACTCTATAACCTAATTTACTAATGAAAACTTGACTTTACTGATAAAATTGCCTACATCCATAGAAACTATGCCAGTTTGTTCGTGATGGATATTCCGGCCTTTTCAGTACATCTCTATATTCTCTACTTCTTAGAAAAGGGAATTTCTGTATGTATTAAAGTATGTATGTTTAAGGTAAACTCCGGAACCACTGAACAGATTTTGATGCTTTTTGCACCAATAATGGAAAGAGTAGTTCTTGAGGCTCAATATTGGCTATATAACATCATGCTAAATAGTCTTTGGGCTGAGCAGTATTTAAAAAAATATAGTAAGGACTGAAGAAAGAGAGGGAGAGAGAATGTAATAGAAGCGATCGTTTATTATCATATTTGCGTTTAAATATTATGATTTGCTATTAAACCGAGTCTATCGCGGGCAAAAACTAGTTATTCATAACATGAATTACACTGGGGCGGCGGCGGCGGCGGTAGGCTGGGATACATAATATTTATTCTGTGGCGGTAGTGAGCGATAACATTTAGCTTTTGTATACAGGCTGTTTCAGGATAAGGTTTCGTAACTTTAGGCTTCGAAAGGGGTCCATATTTGAAGACGAAAAGCGTTGAAACTTTTTCCTAATTCGGTCATTTTATAGTACTTTTTGGTGAAGATAGTTTCATCAAGATTTGGTGGACGGTTAACGTCCGCCTTTGTTAAATAAAAATAAAACTACCTCGTGGATAGAATTGAACTGCATGTAGGTCAATTCCAAACACTGAAAGTTCAATGACGTGAAAAGAAAAAGGGGACTGGATTAGGTCTTTGCACTCCCTAAGCCCAGAAAGCACTGTTGCGCAATCTCCCCATACTCACTGTCCATCGAGTTTTACATCAAATTTCCAATTTTTGTGTGAAAAAAAAATCGGAATTTCTATTTGAGTGATAACGATTTCTTTCTTCTAATAATGAGTATAGCGCGGTTTTCTCAACCGTTCACTTCGAAAGAATGCGGCGCGCACACTCCGCTCTCCACCTCCACCATACTGACGGGCATTGCGGTGGGTGCGGAGAGCGGAGGGTGCGCGCCGCATTCTTTCGAAGTGAACGGTTGAGAAAATCGCGCTATACTTTCTATTACTGAAGTTTCTCAAGCCTATCCTGAAACAGCCTGTATAGGTATTTCAAAAATGTGTAGAAAATGTTATCGTTCATTATGTATTTTATGCGCTTAATTTGAGTATTGATGAGGGTTGACGACCGGCGCGGCGGAACAGCGGCGGTGCTATCTAAACATTAGGAAGTGACATTATCGACATCGTCCCGGCGCGGCGCGGCGGCGCGGCGCCTCTTGAAAAGTGCCAACACTTTCATTATTCCACTTTTATTACTAGGTTGAGGCGACGGAGCGGCGGCAGGGAGCGCAGCGGAGCGGAGGAGCTACTCAATATTTTTTTTATGTCTCTATTGACCCACTCGAATTCAGAATTATACAAGTTTCGAGGCCGGACCGCAGATAATATTCTTTTCAACAAACGATGTACTATTAGTGATAACTTTGACTCGCATTATATTTATTTGTTACTCGTAGTATTGAAGTTAGTAGATGAGAAACATTTAGGTAGGTAATGATAATAGATAGAATGTACTAGTACATTATTATAATTATAAATAGTATGTTCCTCCAAAAACCATTTACAAAAATAAGTATCACACAGTAAAGTTTACATACTGTGCAAAGCCTGTTGTATGTAGAGTTGAATGTACGGCAGAACAAATTGGGCCGCTTTGAGGTATTCTCATCCCTAATCCCACATTATATAGCGAAAGGGAAGAATTTAGTGTAACGTTTTCACTCGCTCTATCCACTGGACGATGTGTGTACGTGGGCGGGGCACTAAATCTTGAGCACTAAATCGGCACCGACTCTATTTGATCCTATTTCCGTAGCCACTACGCGTTCGCAGAGCGATCTCGAACACGCCCCGATGAACTCAAATCTCTTGTCTCGTTGTGATTGGGTCCACGGTTTATAGATTTCGTTATGTATGACCTCGGTCGCGACTTCGACGCGAATTTAATTAATCTCAGTTTGTAAATTATGTTACAAATTATTTACTTATGTTTTCCTAGTAGTTTTGCTGTAAACTGTAAATATTCGTTGTCTTTCTTCCGTTCACAGAGCGGCGATCGGTGGCCGTCTTTCCCACCTGTTAGTGAATTTTTCAAGTAGAAAGTATTTTAATAAACAGTGAAGAAGTCCATAATGAAAATGTTCTCACCGGGAAACCAAAACGTATGGTAATCAGTATCGTCTAAGAAACATGAACGCCGCCGCGTCTACCGTCCGCATTGCCTTGCTCTATGCACCGCATAAATTGTACTCTCTGCTATCGACAGCCGCACAATAGAGCGACCATCTGTACTAGTGGGAGAGCGTTCGTGCAGGCGTAGCAAGACCCTGGATCAGCCAGGAAATTCCTTGAGTGTCCAGGACGCGGGTGAAAATCCTGGAAGACGCGGGAAGTAACGGAAGATATACATCGTTTTATTGTAAAAGTGCTGCTTGCGAACACTTGACATGCCATTTCATCGACAAAAATCCCATTTTACTTAACCGTTTCTCTATGTCTTTAGCTCCTTACATAGTATACAAATCGGGGCGGATAGATATTGGGCTACTACTACCGCTAGTTATTCCGAGCAATTAGACTTGCCGTAAACTCGTCGGCATGGACGGGCCCATATTGCCCCCACTGTCGGTGTTGAGACTTGTCAACTGTGTATTTCCTGTCTCCTCATTATCGTTCTCGTCCATTAGTATACATTCGAGTCGATCAGAAGCATCTGGGCCGAGGTAGATCACAGTGAAGTTGAAGACGTCGAATTTCATAGTCGGCGCTGAACATCCGGTTTGATTTTCTTGGGCTTCTAACCGAGAGTGGTTTTGCTCAGCGGCTAATAGGTTTATGTCTTTTTATTTTGCTCTTCCTTTATTATCAAATCGTCGCTATACATTTGTTAATATTTCAAAATATAATATTTTTGATCAAAATATCGAAATACTCTCAAGATATACCTAGTTCAATTTGTCCCAAATGGATTACTACTTTGGTCGCTAGCTAACTTCTCAGTGAGCGGCGACCGCGCCTCGACAAATTTTCAGAGCAATCTTCCTGACGATAATACCTCATGAGAGCGGTTTTATTATCTGTTTAAATTATATGTCTATATTTTATCATCCATCATTCATTTATTTCTTCTCTGCCACTCCACACTTTTTCATAATAACCCAAAGGTTGGCTGGGGGAGAACGCCTACGGTGTTAAGCTGTACCTTTTGCAAAAAAATTTCAAGTGCAATAAATATATTTTGATTTTTGATTTGAGAGCGAGCCGAGAGGGGGCGAGCATATATTTTATTTTTGTCGTCAGGTCGATCTTTACGAAATAATATTTTTTTTATTACATAATTTTTATGGATTGACCTCTCGTTAGAAGTTAGACGTTCACCGAATTCACGTTAAAATGCGGCGAACGGTATCGTTGCGACTGTATATGTTCGCTTATAACACGAGGACAGCTCAGCTGACTTATACTGAATTTCGACCAATTTGTGGCTCGAATGAATATAGGAAGAAAAGTCAATAATAAAAAATAAACTGCGATTCACTTAGTTCGAATTGAAAGCGAGCGTAGTAGAGGGCTTAGCTTATGTTTAATACGGTTGTTCTTTATTTAACTGTGTCAATATATGTATTTTCTTGAAAGCATAATCAAGCTCTTTGTTGGTTAAAGCCATGTATAATAATAATATAGGTGCTGGTCTTTGTCCATATGAACGATGACAACGTGTATTTTGATGTGGGGAAGTTTTCAGTGCAATAGTCAAGTCAAGTGTGCACGCCACGCCCTCCCCCAGCCAGCTCGGTAAGTGCAGCACCGAGCTCCTACTACTGGCGGGAGCCTACCCTGTACTTGTTTTATGTTTCATTCGATGTTTCGAAAATATTATTGTGGAGAAAATATAATATCAGAATTAAATAATGAAATAGTTTAATAGTTCAGGCACAGGTCCCATCACGGATGTAGTAGGTGATGTAGCCGTAGCCTTAATGATATGGTCGAAAATAACTGACGTAAAATCAGATTTATAGGTATCCGTAGCCAGCGATGCAGGCCCCTTTGTCAGAATCCTCAACTGTAATTTAATAGTGTCCGCAGAAACTACGTTGAAAATATTGAAGTAGAACTTTCACCTGTATTTAGTCTATCTTTACTTATTTATATATCTGGCAAATAATATAGGTATAGTATTTAAATATTTAGTTTATATTATTTTTTGTATTTGCCATACATACATACATACATAGCGTCACGCCTGTTTCACCGTGGGTTAGGCAGAGACAACCCAGATCTCCCTCCGCGTGGTGCCACGATCCTGACACACCTCTGTCGCCTCTTCCACTCTCATAATGTTCGTCATGCATGCTCGTCTTCCCTTATATCTATCATATCATAATAGTATTATGAAAAAATATGATAAGTATTGTCGTAATACTTACAACATTTCTTTCCGCAACTTACCTAGCAGTTATCATACCCAAAAGGTATTCTGTTACAAAACGCCTATAGACATTAAGTGTTACTTTTTGTCCATATTTTATTTGAGTGCAATAAATATATACAATACAATACAATCTGCTTGCACAGCCTCGAGCACAGTTAATTTCAGTTAAGTTCAGTTTAGTTTAAGTTTTTAATTTGAATGAAACGTCGGTCAAAACGGCTATGTAAATAGTTTGTGTTTTCCGACCAGTTCAGTGTAGCCGGCACGATCAAAGGGGGAAGCACTGACATGGCACCTAGTTCACCCGGTGTTATGGGCTGACATCACGGACGTTGTAGGTGATGTAGCCAACCGTGTCAGTTTCCATAAAAAAAAAAAAATAATAAATTCGGTAAACATTAATTTCGAATGTGTATTTTTCGCTTCGCAGGTGGCTCGTCCTAGGGTGCGGTGGGGGCGGTGGCGGGGGTGTGGGAGGCAGTGTGTTTGACTGATTTAGTGCCCGAGGATAATGGAAGAAAGTTGGTGCGAGAGAAGAGTTGTGGGATCTCGTCTCTCGCCGGCAATTAGCTGATAAATAACGTCACGGTCGCGAGCGGGTGCCGCCGCCTCCGCCGCGCCGCGAACAGCTCAACTGCATATTTGTACGTTGCTCCGAGTATCTTGAGCGTGCCTACAGGCAGCTGTAGATGGACGAACGCATACAAATAGCAAGTATGCCAGGTTTACATCATTCCAGTCCAGTAATAAAGTGAATTAATCCAGTGCTGGAGTGGAATGGATGATATCGTCTACATTATTCCGGTCATGTAAACACTATAGTGAGTGACCATGCTTTCAAGAAAAATGAAATTTGTCTAGTTCAAGGTTATTTGATTTTTCTCGTCATCTACAATAAAACCTTCAATTTGCATATTTTCGCAGATTTTTTGCAAAGCATATTGGCGCATGGATTTTTGTTTATAAATATCTGATGTTATGTCCCATAAACACGCAAATGTTCTCTACTATAAACTAAGAAACTGCAAAGTTTGTTCGTCGGTTGAACATTGTTGCAAAAATTAAAAAAAATGAAGTTGAAAAAAAAAATACTTATTACTTATTGTTATTATAGTAAAAACTTGTAATGCAACACTTCTGTAAATTACATAAAAATAAACATGACATTATAGAAGTTTCCAAAGTGTGTCGGAAATATTGAATGGCGAGCCGAGCGCGGCCGCGGCGGCATTGAATAAACTAATTGGAAATTGTTTCCGCGAGACCTCGCCCACATTTTCAACACAGTTGACTGCCGAGGGGCGGCGGCGCGGGCGGCGGCGGCTACTTCTATGAAGCGTGTTTAAATCGACATGTTGTATGTACCGAACGAACTGCATAATGCAGAAAGTCACTTTAATAATTATTATTGTTGAAGGAAAAGTTATAAGAAGTTATGAGTCACCCCGAACTTTTACATTTACGAAAGTTTATGGCGAAGGAGCCGTCACAATTGTCATGTTCGTGTAATGTTACAACATTTTAATGTTGCTAAATGAGCGTTGTTGAACCATCAGAGTTGGCTCTGCCTAGCACGAGTCAGTCTAGGGACCGATGTTACCAATTTATGTGAGCTCTTTCAGCGCATCGCCGATTATTCGTTTTACCCCTATTGTCGGGATACACGGTCGGTCGAAACGGCTATGTAAAAATAGTTTGTGTTTTCCGACCAGTTCAGTGTAGCCGGCACGATCAAAGGGGGAAGCATTGACATGGCACCTAGTTCAACCGCTGTAATGGGCTGACATCACGGACGTTGTAGGTGATGTAGCCAACCGTCTCAGTTTCCATAAAAAAAAAAATACAGCGTGTGCGGTGTGAAACACACATTTCGCAAAAATAGATCTGGTGTGCAAGGATCGCGGCACGCGGAGATCCGTTGCCTCAGTCTACCCCATTGGGAAACAGTCGTGATTTTATTTATACACTCGCATGTATGCAAATATTATCTAAGAGGCGGCATGGTTATTTGTGAAGTGTTGGGGCGGGACCACCCACCCCCGACACACTCGTCATATTTCAGCGACCGGATAGAATGACCGGAATATTTGGACTTCCCGCCTCACCCCTTCAGCTGACCCCTCACCCTACCCTTCTGTAATACTACAAACATGAGCTACACAGCTATTTACAGCGAGTAGTTAGAGTGTTATGTCAAGTTTTTATGAGTTGAAGAAATAGAGCCTAATCATTTATTGAACACACAACATAAACAAAAATAAATAAGTCTAGACCTAAAAATAACTAAAAATAAAAATAGTCGTCAATAGAAATAAATATAATTAACTTAATTTGATTAATAACTAACTTTCTAAGCGGCGGGTGGCCGAGTGGTTTGGGCATCGGCTTCTCATGCGGGAGGTCCGAGGTTCGAATCCGTCGGCGTGTACCAATGAGTTTTTTCTGACGAAAAAATTTACGTGCATACCTACACCCGCTGCTTCACCGTTCGGAACCGGTGTAAAACTGTAGGTCCCTTCCCTTGCCCCTTACTAGGTGGTAGGCTCAAATTGTAGCCGACTGGGTTGGCACCACCGTACTGGATGTAAGATGGCCGCAAGCAACCTCGGTTGTGTTCTCCTCTAGTCCAGTATAGCCAGCAATCCAGGGAAGTCTCCGGTATGGCACCTACCTTCTCGGAGGTGATATTAGCTGGTTAGAGCATGTGCTTTGGCCCCTCCGACTCAGCCACCCATATCGGATTACATAAAAAAAAAAAAAATAACACTATATCTTTTGTTATTCTTTACATTATTTCATATATTATTATTTATTATATTTTTATTTATAAAAACATTTTATAACATACCATGCACGTCATTAGTCTGCTCTCCTCGTATGGTTGTACTACGGAATATAATCTACCTGTGCAACACTGCTGTGGAGACACTCGACGTGTGGTCACCGACGCAAGGACTTTCGGAAACGACATAGGAAAGCTCCTTATCGATAAGTCTGGTGACCGACGACGACGTGACGATAGATCTAATTCGTGTTCTTGTATTTTTTTAAAACGAACAATCTCCGCGTTGGTCGTGTTCACTGATATCCTGTGGTTTGTAGGGACTAGTGGAACAGGCTGAATCCTGTCGAGCTAGAAAAATGCCAATGTATACCAGGCACACAGCAATAGCAAGACCGTACTCCCGTCTTCGTCGCAGAGGAGGTAGGCGAAACTAAATAAAACAAAATGAGGTTTCCTTCTTGTCCATTTGGTAATACATAAACGTTGCGACGCGCCATATGAAAACTGGGGCACCTTTACAACTCGTGGTCGGTTTCGTAGCTGGGGGCTGCAGGAAATAAAACAGGTACAACAGTATGCGACAGTAAACAGAGAACATCAACATTTGTACTGTGTGGGGCCGGTACTTTAAAAGAATAGCCCCACTGCATCTCTCCTCGTGAATGTCGTAAAAGGCGACTAAGGGATATGACTCCCTTCTTATATTGCTAGGTGGTAGGGTTTAACCCGCCCGGGTTGGTACCACCGCACTGAATGAAAGGTCGGTCGAAACGGCCATGTAAATAGTTTGTGTTTTCCGTCCAGTTCAGTGTAGCCGGCACGACCGAAGGGAAGCACTGACGTGGCACCAAGTTCACCCGGTGTTATGGGCTGACATCACGGATGTTGTAGGTGATGTAGCCAACAGTGTCAGTTTCAATAAAAAAAAAAATCGAGCTTTTATTTTGACATGGAATCCATATGTAGGTAATTTCTTTCTGAAATAATATTTTTTTTTTTTTTCAAAATCGGTTCAACCGCTTTTTTTCGAAGTCATTATTTACTGCGTACTGTACATGTACAAGCAGTAAATAATGAAAATCCGGTACTGTCAATATGTACATATTATGTCTGGTTCTATTTTGTCTCCGGTGACTGAGATCTATGCGCACGCGCGGGGGACAGATAACTATGATTATAGGGGTTGGTAAATCTCTTCCTTTATACGTCTATGGGTAAAACGAAGGCGCATTTTCATGAAATCCATAGATCGAACTTATCACCAAAGCAGATAAAGATTATGTATAGTCTGTCGTCCTTTAGCGCGGCGCCTCGTCCCTTATTCGCCTTTCGCGACATGCACGGGGAGACATGCAGTGGGGATATTCTTTTAAGTACCGGTCTTAGACGGTACGCTAGTTGTCTTTTTGCTAATTGCACCAAATAGTCTATCTATAGGAAGTGTCCTTTCTGTGTGAAGAATAATTTTATATTCCCTTCATATGGTTGTGCGGTGGTGTGGTGGGCGTGGTGGCGGTCACCGGCCGGAAACGGTCGGATACACAAACATTTCCAGTTTTGCTTCCACTGCTCTGCCTAGGGGGGAGCAAGGGGGGAGGGGGGGGGGGGGGGGGAGTGATGAGAGAGAGGGCGGCGACTGGGGCGGTCCGTGGTGACATGGCCTTAAAAAGTTACAACACACAAGCTAAACTAGTGACGTGCTCCGTCCGCACGCAATAGTTTATTTTATATATGAGAAGATACAGCTATTTCGGCTAACATTCACATACTTAAACAGTTGCCCAAACATTTGGCACACACAAGGGTTTCGGTATTGTTGCGCGGTGCGTTTTCAGCTTTAGAAAAAGAAGGGAGCGATTGAAACTCAGGCAAATTGAAAAAGGTACGATTAGATATTGCTTGTGGTGATTTCATTGGAAGGTGTCCATTACGGGGAGAATTAAATTATATTTTTATGTTTAAAAGATGTTTGTTTCTCCCGTTTGATGGACTTTTTGTCACTTTAATAAATTTTACAATAGACTGGCTTCTCATTAAATGTTTTCTCTCCATTTCACATTTACAAGATTTACCTACATATACATCAGCAGTAAATTTACCTACTTATATTCATTGAAATAATATGTTAAGGACGACATCTGTTATTCTAGTAGTTTCATATACATAGGTACCTAGTTAGTTTTCGGTCAAAATGAGGAATTCTTGAGGAAAGGAAGCAACGAGTAGAAATTATAGAAACCTATAAAATCCTAAAAGAATGCTACGATGTACCAAGTCTACAATCTACAATAAATGTACGAAAGGAGCACCGAAGAACGTCTTCGCGGTCACTCATTAATACAAAAAAAAAATCGCCCACACATAGAATCAACCCCAGGAAGCATTTTCTGACGCACCGGGTCGTAAGGGCCTAGAATAGACACCATCAGCTCCCCCTCAATTAATTATTTAAAAAGCGAATTTGACAAAAAAACAAAAAACTAATAACAAAGAAACAAAAATACTTAAAAACAATACAAGTGCACTAAAAAGAACATAATACCCGCACCAGAGCTAATATAAAAAATAAGAATTATGACATTTTACATGTGACGTCGTATATAATAGAATATAAATGATTTATTGGCTAACAAGCAATATCACAAGAAAAGAAAACCCACAGATTTCGTAGCATACAGATGGAATAATAGCACAAAAAGGCTGTCATTAGTATTGATTTCTTCCAGTCAAGCTCGGAATTACAACAACGTTGAATTATGAATTATTATTATATCGATAATGTAAAAAATACATCACTAAAAAGGATGCATAAAGTTTTTACGAAGCAGTCTTGCAGCAGGGATTGTATAGTGGTGGTACGAACAATGTCCCGCAATATCTTCTGACTGATGACGCCCTGGTACCGCTGCGCCGCGCCTCCTTTATATTCCAGGCAATTTGAATCAGCGATTTACGAGTTGCGGGATCCTCTGCTATCGCTGTTGCAAATATAACTTTTCTTAGACATGCTTGCACAGCATAGGGTTTCATTAATCTGAGGTGGATACAAATATTTGTTCATTGTAAAATGTATTCACAATTTTGCTATATTTTGCCACTAGGCTGTGTCTATGCAAATACTCGGTGTTGGCAAGCTGCGAACAAGGGCTATTCGAAGGTACGCCAAACATAGATTATTAACTAAAAACTCGTAGGTTTGCCAAACAGAGATTATGAAATAAGAACTGGGAGTGTCCTATTTGATTTCCTGCGAATAGATCTACCAGGCGGGACAGTGCTATTCGCAGGTATGAGGTATTCGTAGGTACGTACGTACGAGGAACTGCACTATGCGAGTTGGTTTAAAAAAAAAATAACCAGGGTTAAATTACAGAAGATGCGTCGCTACGCCACGCATCTTCTGTAATTTAACCCTAACCTAATGTTGAGGCTGCGCATGTCGTTTTTGTTACGTTCCGTTGAAAACTCCCATAGTGCAGTTTGGATACCTGCATGCAGGTTTACCAGCGGATAGACATGCCCGATCGGACAGTGCTATTCGCAGGGTAGAATGGGGTGATTAGAAACACTTCAGCACATTTTTGCTCTTATATCTCATATACTTAAAGTTCAAAGTACTTTGAAAGGCCTGAGAAATATGTTTCCGTGGTTGCTCTTTCTGTTTCTAATCTCCTGTATAGAGAATTCACTGCCAATATTGAGAAAATATAGAATTAGTACCATGGAAGAGTAGAGATTCGCGGCACAGGGAGGCTCAACGTTCAGTTGTTGATAAGGTCGATAACGTTCTCGGAAAAGTAGCTATATGGGGCCAGGAGAACCTTGTCGCCTTCAACGTTAGCAAGACTCTGCTGCGCATTATCTGCTAAGGTCGATCCCTTTCCTTTCCAAGCAAGTTTCCAAGGCAGCGTCGTACCTGTCTCGGAACACCTGGACCTCCTGGGCACCACTATTTCCAAAGACGTGGGTTTCCGGCAACTAATCAAGTCTAAGGCCAAAACTGCATCCAGAAAATTGGGAATACTTTTCCGCAATCGGCGGTTCTTCTCACCGGCTCAACTATTCCTGTTGTACAAAACACAGATTAGGCCGGTGATGGAGTACTGCAGTCACATCTGGGAGGGTAGTCCCCATTATCTGCTAGCATCCTTGGACTCGATACAGCGCCGAGCCATCCGTCTTGTTGGTGACCCGAAACTTACAGATGGTCTGGAGTCCCTGAGTCACAGACGATTTGTGGGTTCGCTTAGTCTGTTTTACAGATACTATCACGGACGCTGCTCTGCGGAACTAGCATCCCTTATTCCCTGCCACCCGTCCTATCTCCGCATGACTCGTCGCAGAGAGACTCAGCACCCTTTTGTTGTTGACATTGGGCTTTTGAGAACCCATCGGTTCTCTAAATCGTTTCTTTGTCGCACCGCTAGAGTGTGGAACTGTCTTCCGGCGAGTGTATTTCCTGAATCCTTTAACCTGGGTGTTTTCAAGCGTCGTATTAACGGGCTAGACAGCCTAGCAACAGTCCGCAAATCTGCTGGCATGGCACCTAACTGAGCGGGGTTTCGCGAGGAGAGGTGATTTTGGCTCTGTCGACTGCACCATTGGTCCCTCGGCACAGCCACCCATGCTGGTTCACATAAAAAAAAAATGTTTTAAGTCAGAATAAGAGTGGGGTCATTAGAAACGACATACAGGGTGAATAGAAATATTATCGTTTAGACACATAATTTATTAGACATACAGCCAAATTACCTTACAAATGTTAATAATATCGTTAACCTGTTCGCTTCCGCGTTCATAAATATGTTTACTCCCCTCGCTTCCGCGTGGTTCGGCGCGGGCCATGGCGCGCGCGAACTTGAGCGCCGACCTGGACATAAACCCAGATATTTCGGAAACTAATTAAGTTAGATCTATAAACTCTTCTGGCCTAGAAAGCCTAGAAAATTTCCTAAAAACAAACCCAAAACAGTGAAACTGCATGCAGGTTTACCTGCGAATAGACATGCCCGATCGGACAGGGCTATTCGCAGGTATACCTGCGAATAGACACTTCCTGCGAACAACCGGAAATCACATGTCTGAGAGACTTGGTCTGGGAGACTGAGAGGTCGGTGGCAGGCGCGGCAGATATCAATGGTCCCGTCCTTCATTATGTGTTTGCTATAGTTGTTCGTTTTGACAACCTCATCTTGTATTGCGAAGACAAAACCCTCGGTTTCCCCGAAGAGATCCCCGAAGTGTAGCCAGTGCACGGAAGCAAGTTGGTCTACATCCGGTCCCGTGAGAGACCGGAAGTAGACCGAATATGTACACTTATAGTACACTTCATGCCACATAATGTGTGACAAGGGCGGACTATTTCTTGTTAAGCAAATGGGGTATTTAATTGGAATATATACATACGTGTATATTGATTGAAGGTAACACGTATAGAGTCGCAGGTTGCAATGTGCGAGAACCTCCGGATGCCTGCGGCGGGGGTGGCGGAGGCAGGACGCGGGCGGGGCGGGGCGGCAGGCGGATGTGCGACCGAGCAGAAGTCAGATAGATAAGCAGCATTAAGGACACACAGGCATCACACAGACAGCCGTGTGGAGCTTTCCTTGTGTCGAGCTGATGAATCCCACAGACTAAGGTAGCTACTTCTAATTACAATTTGTATAGTCTTGTGCATAGGCTGTTCCAGATTTTTTTTTTGTTCCTCTTTTGCTTCCTGCAATCAGTTTTGTTACTATAAGCAGGTTTTTTGTTTTTTTTGTTTTTTTATGACTTTCATAATCGGTCTCCAGTGAGTCCAATTTCTTCCCTTACTGCTGTCCCAGATTCCTAGTTCTCCAGGTCCAAGATGTGTTTTCGCCGCAGGGCCTCTTCTCTGCGGGTTCGGTTAGTGTTGAAGCTAGGATGTTGGGATGGAGTGTGAGCCGGGTTTTATACCTTTTTATGACACATTTAGCTTCCTCACTGATTGTAGGAACCTCGAGTAGGTTGTGGATTTCTTTATTAGTCATACATAAACCAAGGAGTGTTGCTGATAGTGCGGAGAATGGTGTTCTGTAGCCTTTGCAGGATATTCACATTTGAGTTGCTTGCACAACACCATAGCTGTAACCCATATTTCCATATCGGTTTTATGATTGCCTTGAAGACTAAGAGCTTGTTCTGCAGGGATAACTTGGACTGTCTGCCCAGGAGCCAGGTCAGGGTTCTGAAGCGGTGACATGCTTGGCCTCTCTTGGCTTTAATATGTTTGTTCCATGTAAGCCTACGATCTAGGTGGACTCCAAGGTATTTTACACTGTCATCGTGCGGGAGATCTTGGTTGCCAAGCTTGACCGGGGGGCAGTTGCCATTTCTCAAGGTATACATATGTAACCTGGATTGACTTTGTTGCGCTGGCTTTGATTCTCCATTTTTGGAGCCAATTGGGGATTTTATCCAATCATGACTGGAGTTTCCTTGAGGCAGTAGAGGGGTTTGGGCTACAAGCCAGTGCTGCTGTGTCATCAGCAAATGTTGCCGTCACGGTGTCATCATCTTCAGGCAAGTCTGCTGTGAAGATGGAGTACATAGTTGGGCCGAGAACACTTCCCTGCGGAACAGAAGCTAGTATGTCATGGAAGGTTGATGTGCATTCCCCTTCCCTCACCTGGAATATCCTTTCCGATAGATATGACTTTAGTATTGCTGTTCCAGATGGACCGCATAATATTATCACCGCGTGATTCCTTAGCTCAGAAACTACTAAAATAGTTATCCTTAAAATTTCTCTCTTTTGAGTTCATACCATAAAACAATAATAATTATAGTTTCACCTTTTTCAGGATTTTATGCGACTAGAGCGCTCTGTCGAGGAATAATAATAATAATTATTCCTCGACAGAGCGCTCTAGTCGCATAAAATCCTGAAAAAGGTGAAACTATAAGACGGATAAGAAACGATCTCATAACAATGTATGAGCTAAAGGGATCGAGTGGTGGTAATATTATGCGGTCGATCTAGGACAGCCTGTACAGAAGGCGTATTATGCCACATTGGTTTATACATAGCCTCACTCAGTGCATCTACAATCTATTCTATACATATCACAGAGCATCAAATACCTACCGCGCGCGCCATGCACACGCACAACACACATATGTAAGTCATAGGCCACGCCCATAGGCTTCTACGGCGTTGTAGGGAAATCGCGCTCAGGGCGCCTATAGGAGGGGCGCGCGCATTTGATGCTCTGTGATACATATAATAAAATCGTAGACTTACCGTGTCTGTACATTAAATATTTTTGCAAAACAATAACTGGGGGACGGAAGGATTAAGTAATAGAACGTAAAAATATAGTTTTTGAAATTTTTGTCTGTTTGTCGGTTTGTCGATTTGTTGGTTTGTTTGTTCGTTTGTGCGCGCATCACATGATGGATGATGGTGATGCAGTCGACAGAGACACATTCACCTCTCCTCGCGGAACCACGCTCAGTGAGATGCCATGGCAACAGATTTGCGGACTGTTCTCTAAGTCTACCTCGCAAGTCTAGCTCGCTTTGGAGCGGTGGCGGCGCGTGTCTTCGATCATAAAAAAAATAAAAACATAAAAACTATTTCAAATTTAATTCATTTGATTTGCTGTACTTATTATTTTTGACGCGATGATGTCACGTCTTATAAATTAATGAACACTAGCTCGCAAGTCTAGCTCGCTTTGGAGCGGTGGTGGCGCGTGTCTTCGATCATAAAAAATATAAAAACATAAAAACTATTTCAAATTTAATTCATTTGATTTGCTGTACTTATTATTTTTGACGTGATGATGTCACGTCTTATAAATTAATGAACACTAGCTCGCAAGTCTAGCTCGCTTTGGAGCGGTGGTGGCGCGTGTCTTCGATCATAAAAAATATAAAAACATAAAAACTATTTCAAATTTAATTCGTTTGATTTGCTGTACTTATAATTTTTGACGTGATGATGTCACGTCTTATAAATTGATGAACACCGGCTGCACGCACGAAGAAGTGTAACGTTCCATCTAAACCTGTGTGTGCAAGCGAGAGCGCGATAGAGATCTGTGTGTGCAAGCGAGAGCGCGATAGAGAGGCATATACAATAGTAGGAAATACAAAATATTTTTCTCCGTCTTTTGCGAGCCTCGAACCCGCGGTCCCTGCCACCATCACTGACCAGACGTGTTATACACGCGGGCTATCGACTGTCTACTTATCGCTGCAAATTTTCTCAACAGAATGTGACAACAGTATGTGAATTTCGTGGAGCGACATCTAGCGTCCACATCTAGCGTCAATATTAAATTAAATACTTCAGCCAGCGGTATACTTGATTTAGCAGTTAGGTAATTGTTGCAACGTTGAATATGTAGATGGCGTTATGTAGGTTTTTTTAAATTTAATTAATAGTCGTTATTTTCTCATATTTTTTATTAGTTATTATCACATCTTTATCATGTACTTAAATTAATTTTACATGGTAAATATCCGCCGGAACTGATTTACTTTATGACATCATCACGTAAAATTTTTTCAACTTTACAGACAACCAATTTTTTGACGTGATGACGTCACGTCTTATAAATTGATAAACACCGGCTGCACGCACGAAGAAGTGTCACGTTCCATCTAAACCTGTGTGTGCAAGCGAGAGCGCGATAGAAAGGCATATACAATAGTAGCAAATACAAAATATATTTCTCCGTCTTTTGCGAGCCTCGAACCCGCGGTCCCTGCCACCATGACCGACGTCTTAACCACGCGGGCTAATCGACCATTACCTATCGCAGCAAATTTTCTCAACAGTATGTGAAGATTTCATGGAGCGACATCTAGCGTCCACATCTAGCTTCAATAGTAAGTATTTATAAATTTATTTCTGCTGAGCTGAGGTAAGCTGTCTATATCAGATGTGCTGACACTACTGGAATGTAGCAAGAAAAGCTTTGTCAGCGATAAAATATATTCTGCCGGCATAAAAAATACAACTTTAGTAATCGAAAAATAGTAAATGAAATACTTCAGCGGTATTTATAAATTTATTTCTGCTGAGGTAAGCTGTCTATATCAGATGTGCTGACACTACTGGAATGTAGCAACGTCATCACGTAAAACTATCGTCCGCATAGAGAAATGATCGTCCGTAAACCGACTTTACAGACAACCAATTTTTTAATTAATAATATACATTTTTAATTTTGTTTTCGTTTTATTTTTGTTAAAATTACTCATGAAACTAGTTTAATATTATTTATTAGCACACGTTATTTATTAGTAACGAGATGTATTGTATTTGTATATAATAAATAAACACAGATACAAAATTATTAAAATAAACCTTCCTCTATCGTCAAACTGCGGAAACTGCTACCGCAGCTGACACGAACACTAGTATTTAGACAACATCTACAACGTGACTTCACTGTTTAACAGTAGATGGCGCTTATAACGAAGATCGGAATTAAATTTAAATACCAATTAGAAGTTTTAATTTAGTGCTAGGCCAATGGGTTTCAAAGTATAATGAAGTCCAGAATATTTTCATATTTACGCATTTTTATTCGCAGTGCGTCCTCATCACCATCAGCCCGTATTGTACCTATTGTATTGTATTGATCATTTATATGGCAGACTAGACTGCGCTCGAACTTGTCACAATTTGTTCTATCCGGTTCGATTACACCCACGAAGAAGAACCGACAAGAAACTTCGCAGGGTATTTTTTAAAACATATTTTTACAAGTAGGTATTTAGTGACTAGCCACATAATAAATAACACCGCCCATAGTCTATCGAAAACACAGCTTGAGTTGAGAGCAAGATTAACAATTTTGCCGAGAGTTCTGACTACAAAGTGTAAATAGCCTTTGTCAAACTTTAATACGTAATTTGTATCACCATAAATATGTTAGTATATTAAACATACTACAATGTAGTATAATTGTCAAAAATAAAAATATATGAATATTAAGATACTTGAAGTATCAAGTGGTCAATCGTTAATGAAATTGAGGTACTAATCGTACCTGCCTAGTCAAAAGTTAACTATTTATGCAGTCAGGTAAGTAGTATAATATGGTATCGGTCTACTGCTGGACATAGGCTTCTCCCAGGGCGCGCCACCACACGCGCTCTTGCGATCTTCTTATCCATCCACTACCGGCTACCTTTGTTAGGTCGTCTATCCACCTCGCCGGGGGCCGGGGGGCGTCCCGTTTGCTTGTTGCTTGTACTTGGCCTTCATTCATAGAGTAACTTATATGGGGGGCCTCCATCCGACCACCCGTCTAGGTTTTCTCAACCGTTCACTTCGAAAGAATGCGGCGCGCACCCTCCGCTCTCCGCCTCCACCGTACTGACGGGCAATTGCGGTGGGGGCGGAGAGCGGAGGGTGCGCGCCGCATTCTTTCCAAGTGAACGGTTGAGAATACCGCGCTATACCCATGTGTCGTAAGTTCATATTCAGATTCAGATATTTATTTCGCCATAAAGAACACACAACATTAACAATATTTCATTGAGACATAATATGCATATTCAGTATGTATGGTTTGTCATCATATCATTTCCAAGTTTGCGGAATTTGTAGACAACACCCACGGGGATAATTTCCACAGTGCGTGCTAGCAACGACGGATCCAGGTGCGATCATTGAATTTTATTTCGTGCGACTCTGAGTACACCGGGCGCGGTTAGAACTTGGAGTTTGAGCTGAATATCTATTTGATTTCATTTGATTTGGTCAGTATCACCACATTGTATGAAAGATTTGTCGACACGTCACTATGAAAACTATAGTTCGTGTTTTACGTTAATTCAGTGCAGTCCGTGATCTAGGTGCCATTTCAGTGCGGGAAGCACTGACATGGCACCTCGATCACCGAGGTGTTATGGGTTGTCATGACGGGTTTAGTAGGTGAGTTGGAAGTTGGTAGAGGTTAAATGACATTCAGAAAGGTCTATAAATACACTTTAATAACATTTGAAACTTACACAAAGTTTGTTATTTGTATTTCTGTTTAGTTAACCATATCCTATTATATTATTGTATTTTATGTACAATTGTTTTTGTTTCTTATCGAGTTATATTGTTTCTATTCACTATAATATTATAGTGTTTTTATGTAGATAGATAGAAATACTTTTATTTAAAAAAAAAAATTACGTGTTCACCTTCGCCAGTTGGTCCATGGCTCGGACGTCATGTAAAACTAGGTCCACCGGGTTGACTAGAGGAAATTGCCTTAGGAAATAGGTCTGTTCTTACTATTCATAATATTATTATCCATACATTTTTTTCTTATACTTATAAAAAACCTCTTTAAACTACACTTGGATTTCTGTTCTACGTACAACCAGTCTATAAAGTTCGATATTATTAGAACATCAATAATAAATAACATATTTTGAGATGACACGACACTTTATTTTTTTATATTGTCTATTTGCTGACTGGAAGAGGCGGCAGAGGTGTGTCAGGTCAGGATCGTGGCACGTTGAGATCCGTTGTCTCTGCCTACCCCACCGGGAAACAGGCGTGACGCTATGTATTTTCTAATATATTTTATAACTATTTTACAAAATACAACAAAGTGAATTATTTTCAGGTAGCAAAAATTACAACCGTTGCAGCTTACAAACTATTTATTTATAGTTATAAATATCATATGACGTATGCGTAAAGCTATCAATATCTTTATATAGTTTTCAATAAATATAAATATAACGCCTTCTTTTTGTAAATATGACTTTTTCTATAAAACATGATAATAAACATCTCGGTTAGATTGGTCGAGCTTTACAGTGTACCGCGTGGGGTAACCTGCTCGTAGACTCGTAGAGAAACGTTGCAGAGCCTCCTTCATATGTCGGAGCGCTGGAACTGTATTAGTATAACCAGGTATGTTGTCACTGCGCCGATTACCTGCACATTCAACACATATTATTTATTACGTATGTACTTTGCTCGCTGGTCTTTTTAGGGTCCCGTCGCAAAATGCGAAAAAAGGGACCCTTATGGGATCGCTCTGGTGTCTGTCTGTCTGTCTGTCTGTCTGTCACACGCAGATATCTCCGGACCTACTGAACCGATTTCGATGAAACTGACGCCAAATTACGTATAATTTTTGCCGCTAGATATATTATAGATAAGTTTGTCTAATAGTCCTGTGAAAAGTACAGGGTACCCCAAAATGTAAACCAAATTTTTTTTTTATTTTTTTAATAAATAAAATGTAATGTCATTCTATAGGTATTGTTAAGGCAATTTCAAAAATATATAACTATGCTATAATCACTTAGTTTACTTTAACAAATATTTCGTTTAAAAGTTGACAAAAAACTGCACTTTTGTCGCCGGACTTTGACCTATTAAGGCTTGTTCGAAAATAATGAAAAAAATAAACTATATAGGTACTCTTATGTAGCTGTGCACAAAACTATTCATTTTCCTCAAAATGTCATACATTTGGAGATAAAGATAAATGTCTGAACAGCCAAAATTTCAATTTTTCGCGTGACGTCACAGCTCAAACCACCGATAACGTAGCGTAGTGATGATCATAGAGAAATAATATGTGTGATTGACCCTGAGAAGTAACGAAATGTAACAGTGAAAACCGTATGTAAATCTATAAAGTGGTTCTCGAGTTATTACAATATTTCATATATACTATGACAGGCACTACCATAGAGAAAAAATAATATACGTCTATTGTGCTTACATATGAAACTGCCGTTTTTACAAACTGGCTACTTCGAACATGGCTACTTTTGATTGCGTAGGAATTCCAAATTCAAATATTTTTATTGGCCAGGGAAATTAATAATGGATAAGTTGAAAGTTTGCATTATTTTTTTAATACGAGTTCCGTCGCGGTACTAACGGCGCAGAACGTTCATACCTAAAGAAGAAATCCGAAAGCGATAGTGGAAGCGGATCCATCTAACAAACCACGACTGAGCTAGCAGCAGCAAACAATGCCCGAAACGAAAGATCATACAAAAGAAACTTATGGTGATAGTATATGGTGGTCCTGTGAAGGCGTTAATCACTACAGCTTCATAAGATCTGGCTCAACTGAAACTGCAGTCTTATACTGTCTTGAATTGAAGACAATTATATAAGTAAAACCATCGAAGCTGGTCAATCGCTCATCGCCACTGCTGCTCCACGACAACGCCCGACCGCACACTTCAACCGTGGTCTTTATGCTGCAAGAGCTGAAGCTGGAGACTCTTCGTCACCCACCATACTCGCCGGACCTTGCTCCAACGGATTACAGTTTTTTTTTTCGAAATTTGGTTAACTTTTTAGGAGGGAAACATTTAAATACGAAGAGTCGTTGGAAATTTTGTCAACTCCCGCCCACAGGACTTTACAGCAAAAATCAATGAATCATCTACCATGGAATGGCAAAAATATGTAGATAATTTGGGACAATATTTCAATCAATTCAATATATAATTTTCATACAATTTTTTTTTTTCTATTTAAAACGGCAATTTCATAGAGGTACCTAAGTAAAAAAAACAACATTAAAAATGTACTGACAGTGGCTATGAGAGGTCTGTCCAGGGTGCACATGCCGAGCGGAGTGAAGGACACGGAGCGCAGAAGCAGCTGACGGGCGAAGAGCTCCAGCCGCGCCGGCAGCGCGCCTCCGGACGGCGCCGCGCCCAGTAGTCGGCACACCAGCTCCTCCGTCCGCCTACCCTGAATCACAAACCACCAGTTCAGTGTCATTTTTTTTATGGAAACTGACACGGTTGGCTACATCACCTACAACATCCGTGATGTCAGCCCATAACACCGGTTGAACTTGGTGCCACGTCAGTGCTTCCCTTCGGTCGTGCCGGCTACACTAAACTGGACGGAAAACACAAACTATTTACATAGCCGTTTCGACCGACCTTGCATTCAGTGCGGTGGTAGCAACCCGGGCGGGTGAAGCCCTACCACCTAGTAATATAAGAAGGGAGTCATATCCCTTAGTCGCCTTTTACGACATTCATGGGGAGAGATGCAGTGGGGCTATTCTTTTAAAGTACCGGTTCCACACGGTCATGGCACCCTGGTACTTCATTCATTCATTTGTGTTCATACACGCAGATTAGGCTTAGCCTTTTACTGCTTACTCTCTCATTCATCAACAATTGCTCTCTCTCAATTGTACATCTCTTTTTTACTTTGTCGGCTTTGACCATTAGTGATTTATGCTAACCCCTAATGGCAAAAGTCGAGCTGATCGCCTTTAGCCGTTCTCGGGGTTTTTATTACCCGCAAGCGGGTGACCCGATCTTCGTTTCCGTCCCCACCGCGGGGAGGCGGCGATCATCTACGACCTTTCTCTAATAACTTCCGCACAAAAAGCTCGGAAACCCTCTATAACTCGATCATCTAGAAACAGATCTTTGCTTATGGGCCAGACCAACCCAGCATTTTGGACCACGCTCTCGAGTGCTCCCCTTGCATTATCGCTCAGAGAACACTCAAAGAGAACGTGGTCTACCGAATCGATCGGTTCCCCGCACTCGCATATGCTATTATCTATGATGCCGAATCTAAAGAAGTATTTTCCGAACTTCCCATGTCCAGTCAGGAACTGGACCAGCTCGTGATTCACTCTAAATACTTTCTTTCCTCTCATTTTTACGATACGATCGTAAAAATGAGAGGCACCCTGGTACTGTCGCGGTCGGTACAATGGAGGTTCGGGCAAGTTCTCCATCATGCCGTTCCAACAGTTTTTGAAAGTTACCTATCTTTAGGCGCCGCCGTATGAAAATGAGAGTAAACTGAGAAAAATTATCGTTATCGTTATCGCATACAAATTATTTGTATGTAGGCCTCGGTAGCTCAGTGGTACTGTCGGTCGACTTTCACTCGTGATCATAAGCACACCTGGGTACGATCAGTACTTGGATGGGTGACTGACCGCTCGACCGTTCTAGGCTGACCATGCTACGGATTCCACGTAAAACTTTAGGTCCCTACCCTTCTTTAACCCACCCGTGTTGGAAACACCGTGCTGAATGAAAATGACGTGGAAACGGCTACGTAGTTTGTGTTTTCTGTCCAGTTCAGTGTAGCAGGCACGACCGAAGGGAAGCACTGACATGGCACCTAGTTCACCGAGGTGTTATGTCAGTACACTTGATTCCTATTGGAACGGAATTCATAATGAATCACGGGACGTCCGGTCATGACACTTTGTTCCTAACGGAACTTGATGCCATGTCAGTGCTTCATTATTTTTCAAGCCCTTTCGGCCGACCTCTTTCAGTGCGGTGGTAACAATTCAAACGGGTTTAACCCTACCAACAAGTAAGGCATGGAACTCGTTCATGGCGTCTGACCGGTTCAGCATCATGTTGGCCTGGTACTGCTGGTACAGTGGTGGACCTCTGATAGTTCCCTACCTCATTCATGGTGTGATGGCATGGCTCGACCACCACGAACATCCGCAGCATGTGTGCCACCGTCCAGCAGAACTGTAGCGCCAGAAAGTGCACCCGGTTCGTAGATGCAACTGAAAAGTTACAATAGAATAGCGGTAAATTTCGTGCAAATAAATACCTAGGAATTTATTTTTTTGTATATACCTAGGTATTATTTATTTATTGCTTATAAGCACATGCATGTGAACAGATGATCGTCATTACTCCTTAACCAGGCAAAGTTTGTTCTATGGCTAGCATTACAAATACATCATTACAAGCAATCATTTTACAAATGTACCTATTGTTTTATTTACGAACGTTTTACAGAAGTTAAGTTAAGTTACACTAGTCAACGCAGACTAGCTGACGAGGGCTTGAAGCGAGCCGAAACGTGAAGCATGCGCGGGAAATTTAGAGTGGCCACTCGCTAGTCCCGGCCTCGATTAATACCCTCCTCTACTGCCGATGGGCCCGGAAATGTTCGGTGAAGCCATCGCAAGCTTAGATCCACACCTTCTATAAATACATGCATATCCTGTTTTCTGTGTAATATAACATAAATAGTCATCGACTTATATATTACTAGCGTATCGTACGATACGTACTTTAGCATACTTATGACTGTCAATAGTGTGACACAATGGAACGCACGCTCATGTCATGTATGATAAAGTTCAGATGTGTGCTTTATTTAACCCCTAACTTGTCATAGAAACGTTTGAACCTCTGTGTAGAATGCGTGTGGTTTAATTATAAAGTTCTGTGCGGTTTATAGAGAGAGATGTTGTTTATCTGCGTATGATGTGATGTGTAATATAATAGCGTAAGCTCGTTTTTTTTTATTTTCTTTAATATCTTTAAAACTATGTATAAAATTATGAAAAATATGCTTGTTTTTTTTTTATGGAAACTGACACGGTTGGCTACATCACCTACAACATCCGTGATGTCAGCCCTTAACACCGGGTGAACTAGGTGCCATGTCAGCGCTTCCCTTCGATCGTGCCGGCTACACTGAACTGGACGGAAAACACAAACTATTATTACATAGCCGTTTCGACCGACGTCTCATTCAGTGCGGTGGTACCAACCCGGGCGGGTTGAACCCTGCCACCTAGTAAGGTAAGTTAGGAAGGGACCTAGAGTTTTACGTGGAATCCGAACCACGGTCAGCCTCTAACGGTCGAGCGGTCACCCATCCAAATACTGACCGGCCCATCGTTGCTTAACCATTAATAACGACATTCGACTGTCTGCACCACTGAGCTATCGAGACTGACGACTATTCCGTATAACAAATTCTCCTTCAAAACTTCAATTCCTTGTATTCCGTATAACGAACCTTTTTCATTGATATGTCACATAAAGCAATTGAAACTTTCTCATTTGTCCCCGAGTGTTCTTGGAAGGGTCCGTTTTTTCTACTTTTGAGGTATAGAACCCTAAAAAATGTAAACGTGTATATTATACTCACTGATCTCCATAATGAGGAAGTATGGCGTGACAATTAGGTGAAGAAGCGCAGACACGAGGACCATGAGTAGAGGGAGTCCGTAGCTGGAGTCGAGGAGACGTACTGCGGCGCACAGCGAGCCGTGCAGCGCCGCCAGTCGCCGCACCGCCTCACACGGCGCCACCGTCAGCCGACCAGCGCCATCAGCTGCAGCATACGATCTTTACTTTTATACTTCTGTCAACCTGGTATCTTAGGTCCACATAAACTGCGGTAGGTACCTCTATTGCAACAGCACTCGTAAACTGCTGAAATCTCACTCTAGTCTAGAGTCTAATCTAGACGCTTAGACAATGATATCCACTCTATTGCGTTTTGGAGAAAATTTATTTTTATAGTTGCACAATAACATGGCGAGTGGCGGCCGCCATTTTGAATTTAAAAAAATGATACCCCGTGTCACCCGTCGTGTAATTGATATAATAAACCAAATGACACCAGAAGTATCTCAAACACATTACCATCCTTCAAGGTGGGCAATGTGTTTATCCTGAATGTTGTCTTGATGTGTTTAGCCGATCGTGTTTAGCATATTGTGCCTTCGCCATAGTCCGTTAAAAACAATTATTATAATTGATCGACAAGTTAAATAAAGCAATGTTCAGTATCGACAAACGGCGTGGACGTGTAGCAGCTCGTCCGCGATGAGTTGCGAGGAACGTACCGCCGGTCTTGACTATGATGGAGGGGTCCGGATAGAGAGTGAGCGAGTCGACGAGCAGGCCCACGTTCTTGTTGGATCGCGCGTGCGGGTCCGAGGGAGAGACCCGCACCGCGAACATGTGTATTGGCGCGCGCTCTGGTGTCTTCTCCACTGCAACCATTAATCAGTACAATAGTCACTATTTCTCAGTTAAATTGTTTAATCTTAATCTCAAACTGTGTGCGGTACATAATAAGGTACTCGTATTATGTGGATAGTTATTAAACATTGTAATGAAACACTTGTAAACACGCCGCTCTGTTCGTAGCAGTTCTACGTGCCGCTCTATTCGTAGCATTCCTACGTGCCGCTCTGTTCGTAGCAGTCCTACGTGCCGCTCTGTTCATAGCAGTCCTACGTGCCGCTCTGTTCGTAGCAGTCCTACGTGCCGCTCTGTTCGTAGCAGTCCTACGTGCCGCTATGTTCGTAGCAGCCCTACGTTCCGCTCTGTTGGTAGTAGTCCTACGTTCCGCTCTGTTCGTAGCACTGCTACGCAAAGCTCTGTTCGTAGCAGTCCTACGTGCCGCTCTGTTCGTAGCAGTGCTACGCAAAGTTCTGTTCGTAGCATCCTACGTGCCGCTCTGTTCGTAGCAGTGTTACGCAAGCTCTGTTCGTAGCAAATATATTTTGTAAAATGCCATTACATTTTTAAATATCGGAATAAGAATGAAGTCCAGATTGGCATACCGGGAAGGCTAGCGGTGCGAGCGGTGAGCGCCAAGGCATCGTTACAAGCTTGGAATCGCTTGCGCACCGCGGAGGCGGTGAACGCGAACTGTAGCTCCAGGATCACCACGATGTAGTAGAGAAGGTAGAAACCAA
The DNA here is from genome assembly GCA_946902875.1 of Nematopogon swammerdamellus. Lineage (NCBI taxonomy): Eukaryota > Metazoa > Arthropoda > Insecta > Lepidoptera > Adelidae > Nematopogon > Nematopogon swammerdamellus. The sequence continues at coordinate 470,675 of OX336356.1, read as the reverse complement.
CATAATTAGCGACCACCTCCCCTGTAAGCATAAGCTCGTGTCAACACATCCCTTATTATTATGATAATGTAGGTAGGTAGATAATATGTACGAGTATATAATTTAGGATTTTTTTTTGCATAAATAAATTGTTTGCAGTTTTCTTTAGTTATGAATAAATTGGACTTCTGAAAATGAGGAGTAACCTCAGAGAAACATCACCGTCATCGTCACCGCATAATTTACCATATAAAAGCGCAGTACAATGAAAATGGTATCCCGCGGTACGAAAGTGGAATCGAAAATGGTATTCCGCGGAACGAAATTAAGACCGAGGCCCGAGGATAAAACAATCAACAATTAAACTCAAAAAATTCCAAATACTTAAAAAATCTAATTACAAAAACTCTTAACCGTGTGGGGCCGGTACTTAAAAAGAATAGCCCTACTCTCTCTCGACAAGATGCCGTCCTAAAGGGCGACAGGGTAGCTACCTCTCACCTTGGAACGGTTCTTCCATTGAGTCATGAAGCAACTGGGTGGGTCTTCGTGCCTCACTTGCTGCTTGATAGTTATCTTGTCCGAATACTTTGCTAAGCGTGGTGGTTGGTGTTGTGCTGTAATTTACAAGAGTACCTGCTGCATAATTCCGATTAATCTGCTTACACCGATTGTCGGGATACAGCGTGTGGTATGCAACAAAAAACCTATAAGTAACTTATAACTTAGAGAGAAGTATCAAACGCGCGTACGTACACACGCACAAGCTAACGACGCCCATGGAAATTAGGTCGCATGCGGGTTGCTGTATTAATAAAACGAAGAAAGAAAAAGTACTAGATGTTCATAAATGAGTAGTACATACATTGGCGTTCGAACTTCCTGGCCTGCACGGCATACATACAGAAGTCGTCGGCGAAAAGAGCGGTCACGGAGACAAGCAGAGCCACCACAAGCGCGCACGACTTGCGTTCTGTCAGCACCGAGTACTCCACGCCCAGACTGCTGTCCACCTGGTGTAACGAAACATTGATTCCTTTCCATGTGTCAGTTCTAGATTACCTTTTTTTTACAGAAACTGACACGGTTGGCTACATCATCAACAACATCCGAGATTTCAGCCCATAGCACCGGGTGAATTAGGTGATATGTCAGTGCTTCCCTTCATTTCATGTCGGCTACACTGAACTTGACGGAAAAAACGAACTATTTACACAGCCGTTTCGACCGACGTTTAATTCAGTGCGGTGGTACCAACTCGGGCGCGGGTTAAACTCTACCACCTAGTAAGGTAAGAAGGGAAGGGACCTACAGTTTCACGTGGAATCTGAACCACGGTCAGCCTCCAACGGTCGAGCGGTCACCCATCCAAGTACTGACCGCGCTCAGAATTGCTTGTCGACCGACCGCACCACTGAGCTACCGAGGCTGACCTTCAAAACATGTTTATAATACCGAATTGGTTGGTTGTACTCAAGACTGAGAATAAGATCAAACACCTAGGCGAAGTGTCAATCTTACTTCTCGGCGGATTAATGTCCAATTAGGCGGTGACAAACGCCAAATACGCAAAACATGCAAAAAGTGCGACAAAGAAGGTCCAAAACTGACCAATTGACACACATTCAGAAAATTAAAAAAATACCAACCTATATTTTGGTTCCTTACCAACAAAGTGCATTGCTGGTTTTTTTAATAATGAGTAAAAGTAAGTAATAAACATAAAATTAAAAATATATAAAAAAAGCATGAATTTTTGAAAATCTGAGTATGTGTGTATTATTACAATTTTACAATACCACCGATTCAAAGGTCACAAAGCTCTGAGAAAACTCTATTCAATTTTTTTTATTATTTTATCCACGAAAGGAGATAAAAATAAAAAACAAAAAACGCCTACATGAAATTATTGACGTAATTCTTCAGTCGGAAGGGTAAAATTTTTGCCTTCGTCAATTTAGCAGGCACTTCAATACTAGATACAATTTTAGTTCCGGGCTCGCTTGCTCGCTCCTGCCCTGCTGCGCCCGCGTGTCGGTCGTCATTTCTGTCTTCTGTGTTTGGATCGAATGGAAAAAAGATAGGTGGTTAGGTATATTTGTACCGTGTGGGATGGTAATTTAAAATAATAGCCCCACTGCATCTCTCCCCGTGCATGTCGTAAAAGGCGACTGAGGGATTTTTTTATGTAAACTGACACAGTTTGCTATATCACCTATAACATCCGTGATGTCAGCCCATAACACCGGGTGAACTTAGGTGCCATGTCAGTGCTTCCCTTTGGTCGTGCCGGCTACACTAAACTGGACGGAAAATACAAACTATTTCGGGATATGACTCCCTTCTTTTTTTCCGTCCAGTTCAGTGAAGCCGGTACGACCGAAGAAAAGCACTGACATAGCACCTACTTCACCAGTTGTTACGAGCTGACATCTCGGATGTTGTATTGTAGGTGATGTTGCCACCGTGTCATTTTCCGTACCAGTATACAGTACGACCGTATCAGTAATATCTCTCTTCTGTGGTATCTATCAGTATACGCTCCGGTACGTAACTTGACGGGGCGTTATATGCATGGCTTTCGTTGGTATAACCACAGAATAACTAATAGGTACTGTGGTATAACCATAGAATACTTATAATACTGGCGTATAGAAGCGACGCTCCGCCTCGAAGCGAGTTTGCTTCCCCCCGCGCCCCGCAGCCCGCGAGCGCTGTCTGGTCGACTTCTGGCGGACGGCTAGTCAGGCTGGCACCGACTGTCGAGAGGAGAGCGAGCGCACCTTCGAGAGGGAGTAGTAGCTACTTACACGTACGCGCGCGGTTCTTTCGCACTCACAGCACAGAACAACGATCGGGCCGGCCGCGCCCGCGCGCGCGGTGGACTTCAAACCTCCTTGTTCGCACTTACTTAGAGATGCAAGGCGCAATTTTGCACAAAAATTTCACTTGAAATTTTGCAGTGAAATTTTGCACTTTCTGCAAAATTACTGTGAAATTTTCATTCTTATGTGAAATAATGAAATTTATGTTACACAAATCAGATATCAATTTGGTTTCTTATTCTTCTTCTTGAGTCAATTTTAATGTCCTACTACTGAGCGCAAGCCTTTCCCATGAACATGGAAGGGAATTGTTATACATTTCCACGTGACAAGCTGGATTGGAAGCGGTGTCCACAACAATTTTATATGTACTGCTGTGCACAGGTTTCCTCACGGTGTTTTCCTTCACCGGAGCGAATCTTAATCATATGAACATTTAAAAAAAGTGGCCGCCATTTTGAACTTTTTAGTTACTGGACCGATTGCTTTCAAAGTCGATATCTGGGTGTCTGTGTGGGCTCTGAATACGAATCCGTTGTCAAAATTTAAAAAAAGTGGCCGCCATTTTGAACTTTTTAGTTACTGGACCGATTGCTTTCAAAGTCGATATCTGGGTGTCTGTGTGGGCTCTGAATACGAATCCGTTGTCAAAATTTAAAAAAAGCGGCTGCCATTTTGAACTTATTAGTTACTGGACCGATTGCTTTCAAAGTCGATATCTGGGTGTCTGTGTGGGCTCTGAATACGAATCCGTTGTCAAAATTTAAAAAAAGCGGCTGCCATTTTGAACTTTTTAGTTACTGGACCGATTGCTTTCAAAGTCGATATCTGGGTGTCTGTGTGGGCTCTGAATACGAATCCGTTGTCAAAATTTAAAAAAAGTGGCCGCCATTTTGAACTTTTTAGTTACTGGACCGATTGCTTTCAAAGTCGATATCTGGGTGTCTGTGTGGGCTCTGAATACGAATCCGTTGTCAAAATTTAAAAAAAGCGGCTGCCATTTTGAACTTTTTAGTTACTGGACCGATTGCTTTCAAAGTCGATATCTGGGTGTCTGTGTGGGCTCTGAATACGAATCCGTTGTCAAAATTTAAAAAAAGTGGCCGCCATTTTGAACTTTTTAGTTACTGGACCGATTGCTTTCAAAGTCGATATCTGGGTGTCTGTGTGGGCTCTGAATACGAATCCGTTGTCAAAATTTAAAAAAAGTGGCCGCCATTTTGAACTTTTTAGTTACTGGACCGATTGCTTTCAAAGTCGATATCTGGGTGTCTGTGTGGACTCTGAATACGAATCCGTTGTCAAAATTTAAAAAAGTGGCCGCCATTTTGAACTTTTTAGTTACTGGACCGATTGCTTTCAAAGTCGATATCTGGGTGTCTGTGTGGACTCTGAATACGAATCCGTTGTCAAAATTTAAAAAAAGTGGCCGCCATTTTGAACTTTTTAGTTACTGGACCGATTGCTTTCAAAGTCGATATCTGGGTGTCTGTGTGGACTCTGAATACGAATCCGTTGTCAAAATTTAAAAAAGTGGCCGCCATTTTGAACTTTTTAGTTACTGGACCGATTGCTTTCAAAGTCGATATCTGGGTGTCTGTGTGGACTCTGAATACGAATCCGTTGTCAAAATTTAAAAAAAGTGGCCGCCATTTTGAACTTTTTAGTTACTGGACCGATTGCTTTCAAAGTCGATATCTGGGTGTCTGTGTGGACTCTGAATACGAATCCGTTGTCAAAATTTAAAAAAGTGGCCGCCATTTTGAACTTTTTAGTTACTGGACCGATTGCTTTCAAAGTCGATATCTGGGTGTCTGTGTGGGCTCTGAATACGAATCTGTAGTGAACATTTAAAAAAAGTTGCCGCCATTTTGAACTTTTTAATTACTGGACCGATTGATTTCAAAATCGATATCTGGGTGTTTGTGTGGACTCTGAATACAAATATGTAGTGAATATTTAAAAAAAGTTGCCGCCATTTTGACCTTTTTAGTTATTCGACCGATTGCTTTCAAAATCAATATCTGGGTGTCTGTGTGGGCTCTGAATACGAATCCGTTGTCAAAATAAAAAAAAAACGGCCTCCATTTTGAACTTTTTAGTTACTGGACCGATTGCTTTCAAAATCGATATCTGGGTGTCTGCGTGGGCTCTGAATACGAATCTGTAGTGAACATTAAAAAAAAGTGGCCGCCATTTTGAACTTTTTAGTTACTGGACCGATTGCTTTCAAAATTGATATCTGGGTATCTGTATGGGCTCTGAATACGAATCCGTTTTCAAAATTTAAAAATAGTTGCCGCCATCTTGCACTTTTTAGTTTTGACTACAGATTCATATTTAGAGCCCACACAGACACGCAGATATCTATTTTGAAAGCAATCGGTCCAGTAACTAAAAAGTTTAAAATGGCGGCCACTTAATTTTGACTACAGATTCGTATTCAGAGCATACACAGACACCCAGACATCGATTTTGAAAGCAATTGGTCCAGTAACTGAAAAGTTCAAAATGGCGGCCACTTTTTTTAAATTTTGACTACAGATTCGTATTCAGAGCCTACACAGACACCCAGATATCAATTTTGAAATCAATCGGTCCAGTAACTAAAAAGTTTAAAATGGCGGCCACTTAATTTTGACTACAGATTCGTATTCAGAGCACACACAGACACCCAGACATCGATTTTGAAAGCAATTGGTCCAGTAACTGAAAAGTTCAAAATGGCGGCCACTTTTTTTAAATTTTGACTACAGATTCGTATTCAGAGCCTACACAGACACCCAGATATCAATTTTGAAATCAATCGGTCCAGTAACTAAAAAGTTCAAAATGGCGGCCACTTTTTTTTAATTTTGACTACAGATTCGTATTCCGAGCCCACACAGACACCCAGATATCGATTTTGAAAGCAATCGGTCCAGTAACTGAAAAGTTTAAAATGGCGGCCACTTTTTTTATTTTGATTACAGATTCGTATTCAGAGCCTACACAGCCACCCAGATATCAATTTTGAAAGCAATCGGTCCAGTAAATGAAAAGTTCAAAATGGCGGCCACTTTTGTTTTATTTTGATTACAGATTCGTATTCAGAGCCTACACAGACACCCAGATATCAATTTTGAAAGCAATCGGTCCAGTAACTGAAAAGTTCAAAATGGCGGCCACTTTTTTTTATTTTGATTACAGATTCGTATTCAGAGCCTACACAGACACCCAGATATCAATTTTGAAAGCAATCGGTCCAGTAACTAAAAAGTTCAAAATGGCGGCCACTTTTTTTTAATTTTGATTCCAGATTCGTATTCAGAGCCTACACAGACACCCAGATATCAATTTTGAAAGCAATCGGTCCAGTAACTAAAAAGTTCAAAATGGCGGCAAGTATACATTGAAAATTTCACTTTAGCTTCACATACGATTCGGCTTAAAAATAATAAAAATGGAATACCTATTGCAAAGTTTCCAAAATTTTGTGAAACTTTCACTGCAAAATTGTCGTTTAGTTAGCGAGTAAAAATAAAACATGTGCATATAAGTTGATGTTTTTCTTTTTTTCTTGCCCTCCAATAATGTTAAGAGGTACATATACATAGATAGTCATAATTAAAAATGTTTCCTTTTAAATTACATCAAATATAATTTATAATATTGTCCACTACAAACTTCTCATAAAGAGTGCCAACCCTGTACCCAAGTTATCGAGGTCGCACCAATACACGCAAAGGCGCCCGCGTACGTGAGCAGTAGGTACACATTTTCGGCCGCTTCATAGAAAATGTGACTAGTGTCACGGGTGTGGTATAACGCTGTCTGCGCTTGAGATGCAAGGACTATAGAACCGTGCCTAAATAAAAGTAGCCTAGCAACAGCGGCGCGCTGCGGAGCGGGGGCGGCGGCGGCGGCGGCACTGTGGTCATAGTTAAACCACACAAGTTAGCCGTCTTCATACAAACGCGCCGATTTCGCACTCACACAAGCGCGCGCCTGCGCACGCTGTCTGTACACAACCACTACATGCATTCTCACTGTTCCTCGCGCGTAGTCAGTGATGGTCGCCCCGCCCCCGCGCTCGGTGACGCACACCACGTGACGGCCGCTGCCTGCCGCCTGCCGCTTCCCGATTCCCGAAAGTATTATTATTCCAATTTTATTTTATTGCACTAACATAATGGCTCCGCGTTTCTGCAGTGTGTATGGCTGCATGAATAGATCAGGCTCGAATCGCGAGTTAACATTATTCTCATTACCTGCTGCCATCGAAAGGTAAGTAACATAAAAAATATTATTAAAGTATGTAGTTAAATTATGTAAGTTATTAATACGAGTAGGTACTAAGCGAAGGAATTGACTTGAGACCTGGCTCGGTAACGTCAGAGCAAAGTACCTATTAGTATTTAATTATAGTATTAATTAGTTATTTATTAGGTACTAGCTGCAAAAACCATTCGCGAACCCCGGCATCGGGCGCGGCCGCGCGGCGCACGCAAAGGCTGCGCCGTGCGCGGGCCCGCGGTTGTCGACTTGTTCAGACTTGTTAGAGATACCACGCACAACGTAATTTCGCGCGGTTTTGTCTTCTATAAATGGCCACAGCTCCTACCGCGGACACTTTCATGACTGCTAGCGACCAACCAAGTTATTAAGTAATTCATTAAAATAACAAAAATAAAAATATAAGTTATTCTTATTAAGTAATAATAAAACAAAATTAATAAATACATTTTAAAATTATTTATTTGATAATTTTTTTATTAAGATTAATAATTATATTAATGTATAATTCTAAATGTATTTTCTATAATTTTTATAGTTATAAATTTTTTGCCCACTTATTAATTACCTATCTTCATCGTCTGCGACTACGAAATGGTTGTCCAAAGACGGACGTGAGTTAAAGTTGAATTTTGACATTGCATTAATTTTTGGGAGGTTAAAGTTTAAAAAAAAAATTTACCCGACTGCGCGAAGCAAACATGAAGGGTTATCTTTTTAGCAATTTATGTGTGTGTATGTTTGTTTTTACGTATGTTCCACCGTAGCGCCAGAACTAAGCATCCGATTATTGAGTGGGGTATCGTTGTCAAGGGCTCAAACATCAAAATAACATCGTTCACTGTCTATCGAAAATACAGCTTTCGAAAATATACCTTAACGCCAGTATGTAATAAATCTATGACAACTCATATATTCTGTTAGAGTAAAATTTTGGGAGCTGGCTCTTGGTCTATAAATAAAAAATACATAAATGTACATAATAATTTTAAAGAATAGCATTTCCATCATGATGGACTCACTGCCTGTCAATTGTGTTAGTGTTGTGAGTTGTGACATCCCTGGAGGCTCGGCGCAGCGTAGGTAGTTATTTTAAAAATGGCCTCCAGTTATCTTACTCGTCTTCTTTTACTATGCTGTGGTGGCGCGGAGCGGTGACGACGCGGCGGCGCGGCGCGGCGCGGAGGAGCGGCGGCGCGGCGCGGAGGAGCGGCTTGTTATTGCTTGCTTGCATGCGTGAGTGGCACGCTGCTACTGAGTTACCGCACCGCACCGCACCCCACCGCACCGTGCCATGCTGCCGCCGCGCGCGCCGCGCGCGCCGGCCGGTACCTATGTTGCTATGATATTTGCCATACATACCTAAATGCCTATCTACCTATTACCTACCTACCTATTTTTATTTTAGTTTTCATCGATAGTCTATTTAGAGGTTTATAAAAAGTGGTAAGTACATGAACTAAAATAATTTGGAAGAAATTACAATAAAATGTTATTTAGGTAAAATAATAAACAATAAAAAATTAGAATCACGCATCAGTTACATAAGCCACAATCATTTTAATAATTAAAATAATAAAAAAGCAAAAAAAAAAAAACATACGAAAGTGGGATTCGAACCCCGAACCATCAACTCTTTAGGCTGATAGCGACAAACTACGCTAAATGTGACTTGAACGTGCGAAGCGAAATTAGCAGTCGCATGGTACATTATGTAGAATTCCCGAATGCTCAAGGTCGTTGGCGTTTGTCACGGCCTTGAAAGATTTTCGAGAATTATAGAAGACAAAAAGATTAATAAAAATTTTACGGCTTTACTCACGGTTGTTCTTCGAGCTACGGTGGGTACTCGTTCCGGGCCAAATGTAATGTAATTTAATATGTCAATCACGGTATAAAACCCATAGAAGGAAATTATTTTCTTCGTGATATTCTTCGTTCTCACCACAGACTAGGGCTAGTCTGTGGTTCTCACGCTTCTGTTTCGAGTAAGTTCATGTTTCGCCAGCGACTCACTACCCTAAGAATAGAACCGCTGATGACAACTCATTTAATATTCAATTTTACTTGGCTAATAAGCAAACTCACCGCGGCGACCATATCCATGAATCGTAGCATTTTCCTCATGCGTTCGGGAGCACCGTAGACGCCCGCACCCGCAGTCAGTACGACTACCAGGATATCACAGGTGGAGACGACTTGCGACATGCGCGAAGTCATCCGAACAGATCGGTCCAGGCCTGCGCGCATCTCCGCCACCAGACCCCATACCGCTCCCAGCGCTGCCAACATACCACATTCAACCTATAAGTCCTTGGTTCCTATTCATACATAATATCATGTAATCACCGCAGTAACACACAACATAAGTACCGCAGGGCAGCGATCGGTGGCAGTCGCTTCTCTGTGTAATGTACCAATGCCCCAGGTATTAATTTATTACATAATTCACATTTTATAATAACAGGTAAACAACAGTCAACGTTACATAAGGAAGAAAGAATAAGAAAATATCGCAAAATTGAAAAATAAGGAAAAACTCGTGATATTTCATTGTCACTTACGTAAGCATATTTAAGGAAAAATAGCCGTTCAAAATAAAATAAAACCCGACTGCGAAAAAAGAAGGAATAACAAGAAAAGAGCAGTGCAATGATCGGTGGTCTGTCTATTCGAATTCTTCTACACGCCCATCCACAGCATTTTCTACTGCTCTTGGTAAACTTGTTGCTAGCTTAATTTTTTTAGTTTTTTTTATTTTATTCCTTTTATTTCTAAACCATCAAGTGAGTTCTTTATGAAAGGAATTCGGGATTTACCTACTTCTGTTTAAAATTTTGCTGAATAGATCCCGTCACCCACGCACTCGGTTGCGCGGCGATCCAGTGAGTGACGTACGCACGGTGAGTACCTACATATATACGCTGCCAAAATCATAACCATCGTTTTAGCCGTAGTCGGATAAGAAGAAATTGTTACAACACATTTTACTGTTTCACAAATTCATAAGAAATAGAAATATGTGTACTTCGGTGGCAAATTAATGATTGTTCCTAACATGTAACATAATTATACAAGGATGAGAGTATATGATTGTGTACGTGGTCCTCTCGTCCCGTATGTTGCGCGTAGTTGGAGGCGATGCGGCGTGGAGGAGCAATCTTATTTACTTACTTCATGTCATGAATAATGTATGTAAGTTACGTGGGCTGTAGCCAGATTCCGTCTTCCCTGTGTACGTATGACTATAAATAGGATTTTACTGATCGATTCAGATCTTGGGTTGTAGAATCCGGGAGTAGACTCCCTTACTTAGGCAGGCCTTCGTCACTCGCTCAAGGTCGCGCGTTAAATGCCTACCGCTTGGCGTACCGATTAATGTACAAGTAACAGTGGGCTACCGCTATCCAGCCAGAGCGAGCGTGCGCCACCGCGCATCTACTACGTTCCGTTTCGAATTTAGAAATGTCGAAATCACGTCATTGTTGTGCTGCATTTTGATTTATTTCTAGTACCTAATTTATTTATTCATATTAGTAGGAGGTCATAGATTTAAAATAATATTATCATATTGCCAATAACATTAGTTATATGACGCCGCCGAACAGCATGTTATGTAGGTACGTATGGCCTAATTCGTATAAGGATAGAATTTTTTTTTATGTTATGGGTGCCTGTGTCCGCGGGGACAAAGTGCATGCTCCGACCACCTAATATCCCCATATCCAAGAAGGTAGGTGCCATACCGGAGACTTCCCTGGATTGCTGGCTATACTGGACTAGAGGAGAACACAGCCGAGGCTGTTATGCGGCCATCTTACATCCAGTACGGTAGTATCAACCCAGTCGGCTACAATTTGAGCCTACCGCCTAGTAAGGGCTAGGGAAGGGACCTACAGTTTTACACCGGTTCCGAACGGTGAAGCAGCAGGTGCAGGTATGCACGTAAATTTTTTCGTCAGAAAAAACTCATTGGTACACGCCGATCGGATTCGAACCTCGGACCTCTCGCATGAGAAGCCGATGCCCAAACCACTCGGCCACCCGCCGCTTAAATAGAACATTCATTCGTTCTCTGTCTCAATGTGGGTTTTTATACAATAAAAAAGACTAATAAAACAATAGGTAAATACATTGTAGATGATCATTAAAATTGATCAAACAAAACTATCACTGGAAGGTTGCACGCAATGCACGCTTCCATGTGAGAAACTAATTGTGACGCTAACGCATGCATGAATTTGTTCGCATGAATTTGCCGTAGTTAAATATCGTATTGTTGGTAGCTAGAACGATAAAAGTTTGTAGGTATCATCTTCATTTTATTCCTCACAATAAGACAGCCCAAAGACACAGCCCTTACACGCGCTGAACGACGCGCTTTCGAGATAGAGTTATGCGACAGAAAGAGAAGCGAAATGTAGGTGGTTATCGTGTTTAGGCATGCAGCTCTGTGCGAGTCAATTTGTACTTTATCGCGTCGTCGCAGAGTAGCTCTTTCTTTGTGAGTGTTTGTACAGAGAAGCTTCTGTACGGAGTACTCTTTTCTATTCTGTGACTTAGGTAGAAACCTTCTAAAAAAAGTTCACCGTAGAACAAAATGTCATCTAACTTTTTTGCTCCAAATAGGCTCAGGAGTACCTGGTTTGCTTTATGACCTATAGTCATCAAACACCCTGTATGTATATATAAAAACCATTGACTTATCTGATAAAAACATACATATACAATTACATATCATTATCTACATAAATACGAGTAAATAATAAATAAAAATAACATAAAATAGATACATCATAACATAAGAGCTTATTTCACAACAGAGCAAGTTCTAAGATAATGCTGAAAATACTTAATTAATTGTACATGCAAAGTTATGTGAACTCACTGACCCAGAGTAGTGACGAGGCAGTAGCTGTAGACGCACATGGGCAGCGAGATGGCGACGCTCCAGCCGCTGGCGGCGCGCTCGAACTTGAGCGGCGCGAGGCCGGCGTAGCTGCTCACGCGCAGGATGAACGCGTGCGCGCCGCCCACCACGCAGCGCGGATCCGCGCCGCCGCCGCCGCCGCCCCCCGCTGCCGGCGGCGAGCGCATCTCTGCCGCCGCCGCGACACTGCGACACTCGGGAACTGCCCAAAACTCTTGTTACTTCCAACGGATTAAAAATTATCGGGAAGTGGCATACAACCATAGAGAAATAATATGCATACAACGCGAACGCACCGAATTGAGGCGCGATATTTGTGCTCATTCGGCACACTCTCCAATCGTTGTCTCCCTTATACGTATCAAATTGCCATGCAACGTAACGTGATGTATGAGGCTCTCGCGCACTTACGCTGTTTTAAATATTGGCAATACAGAAGAACTCCAATCGCACCTTTCTACCGGTAAAATATATGTCGAGAGCCTGTGCAGAAAGTATGTAGGTTACATCATATTACTTCTTATTCGCACAATGAGCGGCTTCAAACATTTAAATCGATAGATAGGGCAAAGCGCTAAAGATTTCGTCACCGATTACACATGACGTATATGTGACTTCATGTACAGTAGTCATCAACAATCGCATCAAAAGCTGCCTCATGTTAACAAAACGCTCTGCACTCGCGCTTCGGCGCGTTCCGTTCCGATCCGTGGAACGACCTCTCAACACGTGGCGCTGCGGCTGATGCGAAGTAGCCGCATGCGGCCCTTTTATAGGTGACATTGTATGTCGTAGTGCGCCATGTTAGACTGTGCCATATCTATTTAAATATTTGAGCGGCTTCTTTTGCGAGAGGCATAGGCGGCACGCGGCGGAAATATTCCGCCCAAATTCCGCCGCGTGCCGATTGCATTTCCGAATATAACTGGTTCAGCTAAACATGTTAGATCAAGTTTCATGAATACACTTATAATATGTATGACTAACGTAAGAACATGCCCAATATACGAACATAATAGATACATAATAATAAAACGACGATATTATAAGATTTTCCAGCTCTACCCGGTCGTATGTTTGTAGATATTTGCATACAGCTCTGACCTTCCTATGAGGTCTGTTATCCTGATACCTTCGGGGACCTGATACCTTTGTTGTTTGTTTGTGTAAATTTCAAAACTTTGTTCTACTAGGATAAGCAAAATTATTACCTACCGCTTCGCCGTAGTCGGGTAAAAAGGGGTAAACCCCTTGGGGCAAGGAATTACTAATATATCCTTGACTATACAATACAAACTTCATATCAGAGCCAGCCCCACCAACTAAGTGAGGACGCCTTGTCGTGGCGTGGTGGCTTGCGAGTGTAAAGCTGTTTAACCTCTCATGACCAGAACTGGTGACTGACTCGTGGAAGGGTAACGCAGCTAACACTTCACCAAGAGCTTCACCTGCGAGCATTGCAACGGGCGGCAAAGCCGCGGTCTCTATCCAGCCCATCCTCACAAACCCAAAACCCAACCTTCACCAGCCTACCTGCCACACCCCAATCCCATCCTGACCTGTACTGCGGGGTGGTGTGTGACAGCCACTCCGTTTACGTCCGTCACCCGCGTGTTTGTGCCGTGCGTGGAGACCCGTGAGGGGGGAGAAGGGGATCCTGGTACCTGAGCATCTCAGAGAGGTGCAACACGCTGCTTCGGCCCTAGATTCATCCCAAAACGGGAGGTCGCAGTGTAGCCGCACTGCGATCAACCGGCTGTGGTATCCCGTCGGAGGGCTGCAGGCTAGAACCCTCAGGGAGGCGCGACCGCAGTGGGCCGGCACGGTTTTGGGCTTTGCTGTGACTGCCTAGCCCACTCCGTTGCTGTCACTCACTCGTGGTCGGGTCACCCGGAGTGTGGACCGCTCGTACCTCTTGGTTCTGGGGGACGAGCCGTTCCGAGTTCTATACTCCCTGGTGAACCTGGTGCTAAGGCATCCCCTATTGCGGACTCGATAGTGGGTGGGAAGCCAGGGGGCGAAGAAATAATAGAACACATATGTCGGAAGCAACTAATAAACAGTCACATAAAAATAGGAACAAAAAAGATAAAAAGATGTTGAAGACCCCGGTTACGTCCGTTGCAGTCCCGGCCAACACATCGTGCGCTATGCCCGTACCACCGGTAGCCACTGCTAGCGCCTTCAACATGGGATGGCTAGCGGCAGCCATCGCTACAGAGCAAGCAGGACCCGAAACTTGGGCGGAGACCGCTCGCTTGCGCAAGAAACCGGCAAGTGCCAGGCGCCGCCAGCGACTGAAGAAGCAGGAGGCGCTGAAGCGCGGCCGGCTGGAACTAAGGAGTCGGCTGGTCAAGCTGTTTCAGCCACAAGGTCTGCCCTCCCTCCCACCCCCCAGAACACCCAGCTGTCATTAGCCCTCGGGCTGAAGTACGGCAGGGAGGGGCACACCACCCCAATTTGTCGGGGAGGTGGGAGACCACTGCCGGTGGCCCCCGGCACCAGCACAGGTGGCTTTATCACACCGTACAAGCGGAATCGGACCGATGAGGATCCATCACCGCGGGGGGGATCAAAGCGTCAACGGGATGGGGCAGGCCAACCCAGGCAGATCTCGTACGCGGAGACGCTGAACTCCCACCTGAGGGTGGCGGTCACGACGGCCCCTTTCGCGGAATTCACTCCAGCACAGGCGGAACTTGTGAAGAAGACGCTCGAAAACAAATCTTTCCTCGCATCCATTACCCCCAACGCCGAAGGACTCCACTTTCGTGGTATGCCATTTGTGGGGGATGGAGTGCTCAAACTGAACTGCGAGGACGATCGTACACTGCGGTGGCTGCAGCGCACAGTCGAGACTGAATCCCTATGGGAGGGCTGTAAACTACAGGTGTGCAGGCAGGATCAGATCCCGCGCTTGGTCAGGGCGGCTCTGTTGGTGCCCGACTATGAGGGTGGTATGACGGAGCTGCAATTGGCCCTACAGAACCAAAATGCCTGGTACTGTATGCGCTCGTGGGAGCTCACCTTCCACGAACGCAGAGGTGACCCGCCAGGCATCTTCCTCTGTTTTGGAATCCCCCTCAGGGAGGTCCAAAAGGTTCTGGTGAGGAACAGAATGGTCTTCTACAAATTGGGTAAAATTTACATCAGGTTCTTCGATGGGGGCAAGCTGAGCGATCAGCCGCCCAAATCAATGATGGACTATTTACACAAGGACAAAAGCACAGAACAGACAGACATTGACACGACAATGACGAAGGGGGAGGCAACCACTGCCGGGGAGACCATGGCAGAGGGTGCCCTCCTCAACTCGCCGGCGCAAACACCTGACCCAGCTGTAGAAGAGGTGTTGCAACCGGACGAGCATACAATCCCAGTTCAAGGGTCGGACTCGGATACTGACACGGACGACACCATGATGGAGGAACAAATCATCGTCGTAGCAGACACCAACGCACACCACACGATCTGGGGGAGCTCCACCACAAACAAGAGAGGTGAGGCTTTCTCAGACTTCCTATTTTGCACTACCCTAAACATCTTAAACACGGGAACAGAACCAACTTTTGTCACTTCCAGATGCCAGACAGTCATAGATGTCACACTAGTCTCAAACGAGACTGCTGAGCACATCTGTGGCTGGCACGTATCAGAAGATGCATCCTGCTCGGGCCATAGATGGATCTGTTTCGACTTACATGTGAGCTTTCAGGGACCAGCACCCAGGAGGTTCCCAAGGAAAACGGACAAAGCCAAATTCCTTGCGGTGTACGAGACAGAATAGACAATGGTGAAGCACCAGGGCCCATAGAAACGACAGATGAGATAGAATTGTCGGTAAATACCATCACCTCTACGCTCATCGAAAACTACCACCTATCCTGCCCGCTAAGGGAATGCTCTAGCACCACCGGCAAAAGCAAAAGTTGGTGGAGCCCTAAGCTGGAGCAACTCAAAAGGAAGGTAAGAAAACTCTTTAATAGGGCAAGAAACACACGAACGGATACAGACTGGGGGCTCTATAAGGCGGCACAGTCGGAGTACAACAAGGACATCAGGGCGCACAAAAGACGGTCGTGGAGAGGCTTCTGTGAAGGTATAAAAAGAACAAGTAAAGCAGCCAGAATCAGAAGTTACTCTCTTACGACCGAAGGGGCACCCTGGGAAACCTGAAGAAGTCAGACGGGACATACACACAGGACGACTCGGAAACATGCGAGGTATTACTGGAAACTCACTTCCCAGGACTGTACCTTAGTCAGGACGCGGAATGGGGGATCCGGAGCACAATGCCCCCACAGCACCAGAATGGACATCGGCCGAAAGAATAGTCACCGACAACAAGGTGAGATGGGCCGTAAACAGTTTCCAGACCTTCAAGACAGCAGGCCTCGATGAGATCTTCCCGGGGCTCATGCAGTGGACCATAGACATCACAGCTCCCATACTAGTCGACATATTTAGGGCGTGTCTTGTGCACAAATATGTCCCCAGACCATGGAGAGAGGTAAAAGTAGTGTTCCTTCCAAAGCCAGGCAGGGACGACTACACGCTGGTAAAATCGTACAGACCGATCAGCCTGACCTCCTTTCTCCTTAAAACCCTGGAAAGGCTCTGCGACAGGGAAATCAGAGACATAACTATAGTCAGAAATCCCCTTCACGCTAACCAGCACGCCTACACTCCAGGAAAATCAACAGAATCGGCACTTTACTGCGTGGTATCAAAGATAGAAAGTGCCATAAGCAATAAAAACTCCACCCTAGGAACCTTCATTGACATAGAAGGCGCCTTTGACAAAACTACCTTCATCAGTATCAGAGCAGCCCTAGCTAGATTTGAAGTCGATCCAACAATCACAGACTGGATCGATAACATGCTCAAGCTTAGGGCCGTCCAATTCACTATTAACAACACAACGAGGGGGGTGGTAGCTAGGGGCTGCCCCCAAGGCGGCGTACTGTCGCCCCTACTCTGGAACTTAGTAGTCGATGATCTCATCAGGCAACTGAACGAGAGTGGCTACTACACGATAGGATACGCAGACGACCTGGCAATCCTAATAAATGGATTATTTGAGGGAACCCTGTGCAATATGACTCAGGGCGCCCTGAGGATCGTCGAAAAATGGTGTAAGGACTATTCGCTTAATGTTAACCCCGGCAAAACAGAGATGGTCCTCTTCACCAACAGAAGGAGACTGGGCGCTATGCAGCTGCCCAGATTCTTCAACACACAAAATCCTCTATCGCCAGAGGTGTAATCCTAGACTCCAAACTAAACTGGTTGAAACATCTGGAATACAAGCTAAAGAAGGCGAGCATATCCTTCTGGCAATGCCAGAGGCTCATGGGTAAATCATGGGGTCTCCGGCCAAAGATTTCTCTCTGGTTATATACAGCAGTCATCAGACCTACGGTAACATATGGTAGTAGTAGTCTGGTGGCCCAGGACAAAGCTGAGCACAGGAGTCGAGAAGTTACAGCGACTCCAAAGACTGGCGTGCGTGGCAACAACAGGATGCATGCGCACAACACCGACTACAGCTATGGAGGTAATACTATCTTTAGTACCGCTAGACCTGTACGTACAACAGGAGGCTGCGTCTGCGGCGGTGAGACTCAGAACTCTGGGACTCTGGCACACTAACGCCACACTGCCACACACAAAGCTTCTTCAGAAGGTA
Source organism: Nematopogon swammerdamellus (assembly GCA_946902875.1). Lineage (NCBI taxonomy): Eukaryota > Metazoa > Arthropoda > Insecta > Lepidoptera > Adelidae > Nematopogon > Nematopogon swammerdamellus. The sequence goes on along the minus strand of OX336356.1, from coordinate 452,977 downwards.
ACAGCGGAGATACCGCTACTGGCGGCCTGCTGTGACCGTATACCCAAACTGTACGTATTTGAGAGATCATACACTATCAACCTGGCCGGAGAGGCCAAAGACCAATCAGAGGAGCTACGCATATATACCGATGGCTCCAAGACGAAGACAGGTACAGGTGCTGCAGCGCACTCCCTGGACCTAAACATCAACAGGTACACTTACCTTGGACAACATAACTCAATATTCCAGGCAGAATGTGTCGGGATCATTGAAGCAGCCACAATAGTGGCCCAGCGCAACATGGAGGGACACAGCATCAAGATACTGTCGGACAGCGCCTAAGTACTAGCGGCGCTGAACGGCAGTATAATGAGCTCAGGACTAATCCGTCAATGTCACCTCGCGCTGGAGGCCATTGCTACAAGAAACAAGGTAACGCTACAGTGGATAAATGGACACAGTGGATCCCGGGGGAACGATGCTGCTGATGAACTCGCGAAGAGGGGATCCAGCAGCAAACCTGAAGGACCCGAACCTCTAGTACCACTACCACACAACCAACTGAAAAGTTGGATACACAAACGTACGTATCAACTACACATAGACAGATGGGCAGCGGGCAGTGACTGCAGACAGGCGAGGGAGGCAATGGCGAGGCCGGACCTCTGTCTCGCCAAGACGCTGCTCCGTGTCCATAGATCAAAACTACGCATAGTGATAGGTATGCTTACTGGTCACTGTACACTTAACAGACACCTCTATGTAATAGGAGTAAGGGACAGTCCACTGTGCAGAGCATGCCTGCAGGCGGACGAGACACCCACCCACGTGCTGCTGGAGTGCGAGGAGTTGGCAGACATAAGGGCGAAGGAGCTGGGAGGCCCAGCGGCGACTCCTGGTCCTGAATATTGGGTGGGCTCTGGCTAAGGATTTTTTTTTCATAATTTCATAACTTAGGTACCTACGCGTTAATTTATTTCTACCACAATGAGTTCAAAAACTGAAAGACGATTACGATATAGATAGTTTATAATATTTAGTTTAAATGATTTATTTTGCTCACTTACGATTTATTTGTCTGTAGATAGGTACCTTCGATACGATTCTACAATCGATCATATTCACACACTCGAGCTCCTTATCGAGAAATACCAAGAGAAAAGTAGACCGTTGTACTTGGCATATATCGATTACAAAAAAGCATTCGATTCAGTGTCACACAACTATATCTGGGAAACCCTAACAACACAAAATGTGGAAAACAAATACATAAGAGTAATCAAAAGCATATATAGGAACAGCAAAAGTAGAGTTAAACTAGAAACAGCTGGTTCTTGGTTCCCAATAAAGAGAGGCGTAAGACAGGGGGACCCGCTATCACCTATACTATTTATAGCCACATTAGAGTCAATAATAAGCAAGCTTGACTGGAAAGAACGCGGCATAAAAATAAAAACGAAGTACTTAAGCCACCTACGTTTTGCCGACGACTTGGTGCTGATATCAGAGAAAGGAAAAGAACTACAGCACATGGTAGAGTCATTAAATGAAGCTAGCAAGCTCGCTGGCCTAGAAATGAACCTCTCCAAAACTATGATAATGACCAACAGCACCAAGGTACAAATATATGTCGACGACGAGCCTCTTCAATACACCGAAAAATACATCTACCTAGGAAAACAAATAAGCTTCGACAGATCAAGCAACTACCAGGAGGTTGAACGCAGGGCTCAGCTAACATGGAACAAGTACTGGAGCTTAAAGGAAATATTTAAGAGCAAAATGCCAATCAACCTGAAGACCAAGGTTATGAACTCATGCCTTATACCATGCCTAACCTACGCTTGTCAGACGTGGAAGTTTAATAATAATATCAGAAATAAAATTACTACGTGCCAACGCGGAATGGAACGCAGTATGCTTAATATAAAAAAAAATTATAAAATAAGACATACAAAAATACGAAAAATCACCAAAGCAACAGACGGCCTGGCACAAGCTCTTGCATTAAAATGGAAATGGGCAGGACACGTATCACGTCTTCAAGACCAGAGGTGGACAAAAAGTGTGACAGCATGGAGGGGGCCAGTAGGCAAAAGAAAGAAAGGGAGACCTTGCAACAGATGGGAAGATGAAATTAAAAACACAGCAGGCCCAAACTGGATACAAACAGCAAAGTCCAGAGAAGACTGGCTCACTTTGGAGGAGGCCTTTACCTGCAGAGGGGTTCTTGCAGAATAATTTAAATTCAACAAAACAATTGTATTAAAATAACTAACTACTCAACCTTCGTTACTAATCAAAACTACTTTGTAAACCATTAATTCTGTAAGAAATAAAAGGCTTTTTTATTTTTTATTTTTTTTTTATTTTTTATTTTTTTTTATTTTATTTATTTTATTTATTTAGATAGGTACCTACTGGTTGTGTCAAAGCTGTCGAGTTGCAGCCGACAACAGCGACGTCTCCTCTGGCATGACGACGACGAGACAGGCATACAAGCTTGAATTGTTACATTTTATTTGTACATGAAGTCCACTCTTCGTTCCACAGACAAGAAATTTTCGATGACTCGATCGTGAAAATCTTCTTTCTTCCTCAATTTTGTTAGCAACTCCTTTTCCACAGATATGTAAGAGTGCCAAATTACTGAGTCTCTCTTGTCCTTGAGTGCTCCGTAGATAGCTCGGTAGGAGTTTGCCATTATAATTACCAATAAATCACTTTAAATTTAACAACACTGCACAGGATTCATCCATACAAAGTCCATACCTACATAACGGAATATATGCAGCTATCAACTCGCGAGCCAATGCGCACACACACGCGCACACAACACACCTAGCCTAGCTCGCTAGTCGCATCGCATCGCACGTCGCACAGCACAAGAATACTCGTCGTGTGGGTGGACGCAGCGCGCACACACCCGCACACGCAACACACACGAGCTAGCGAGCGAGCTAGGTCGCTCGCTAGCTCGCTCTACTCGCTACCGCGTCACTAAATGCACTCCCCGCTGCGCCAACTCGAAAGGCTGATCAGCGGGTCCGCGCGGGACGGGGGGGACATCGGTCGCTTCCGCCTTGTATGGAATACGATGGCGCTTCAAGATGTAGCCAACCGGCCAATGAATGCCTTCATGTGTCGTCATTCGTCGTCGCCCGCGTTTGACGCGCGCGAAATTTCAAATTATGTAACGGGTACGGGATTGACGTTTTATCTTATTAATCGTGGATTATATGACATAAATAATATAACTCCGAATTTTTTTCACATTTATTTTAGCCTGATACTTCTGTATTAATGGTGTCATTCATTTTATTTGGTTTGGCGGCGCCAACCTCGCCAACTGAGAGGAGTCGCCGCTGGGGAGGCCCTACTACACTTCAAGAGGCGTGCCAAGACTCAAGGAGAGTGTGCCGCCTCCTGGAAGAACTCGGCTGGTTGGAGTAAGGCCGTGGGACGCGCAAAAGGCCTGCACAAGAGCGGGCTTAAGCGCGGAAAACGAGTCCGAACAACATGAACATGAACATGATCAGAGCCAGCCGACTCGAGGAGGAAAAGCAAAAGGTTTCGTACATTCGTTCGGATATTTTCGATGTTGGGCTCAACTCAAAAAGCTTTTAAACTGAATATCTAATATAAAATGTGTGGCACTTAGGTTCTTACGTGGTCTTTACCTCGTTGTGATTGTGACAGATATTTTCAACAATGGCAGCGATATGAAAAATGCCCGGGGCAAGGCGGGACGTGGCGAGGCGGGTCGGGGCGCCGCCGCCGGCTCCAAGCTTTGATCTTACGGATAAACCGGTGCTCGTGTACTAAATCAAGATTCCTCGTCGGTGCGCTTACACTGGTCTAGTCAGTACATCAAAGCCGCGAATTCAAACTTTTTCTATTAAACGTACATATATACGTACTATAATATATATTAAACATCTAACTAAATCCTGAAATCTCTTCTTGTTTTTTCCCTCCGTCCGCGTTATGTTCCACTATTTTTAAAACTATTAACAATGCCAGCTGAATTGTCAAGACCGAGCTGTATTTCGTGTCGAATTAATTTTGAAAAAATGTAAAATTTATAAATAATGGTGCCTGCTTATTCTAGAGATGTGTTTCGATTATTTTCAATCGAAAATTGTTAAGTACATACATACCACACGCTGTATCCCGACAATCGGTGTAAGCAGAGTATTCGGTGATGTTCTGCAAGTACTCTTGTAAATTACAGCACAACACCGACCACCACATTTAGAAAAGTAAAGGACAAGATAACTATCACTCGGTGGAAATACCGTGCCAAGGTTAGCGGTGGCTAGCCTGTCGCCCTTATGTACGACATCTTGTCCTTATCTTTAAAATAATTGTTAAATAGATTTTGCATAGGCGTATGTAATATATGTATAGCCTCAGAGTACCAGAACAAGAATAACATGCAATTGGATTAAATCTTCGTTATATTTACTTGTTATTTTTAAATAATCCCCGACGAAAAGGGGGAGTGCTATAAGTTTGATACCTCTGTCTGTCTGTGACATCTTAGCTCCCAAACTGATGGGGCGATTTGGATGTGGTTTTTTTTTATTAGAAAGATGGTTAACCGGGACGGTTCTTAGCTATGTTTGATGATGATCAGGTCAGCAGATTCGAAGATCATCAGCACATTTCCTGATTGCTAAGGGATCTCTGCTGTAAAATGGAAATTTATTACACTTATCTGCAACTGCATTATCTATGTATGTATATTTATTTTTATAAGTATATATGTATTGTACCTATGACCCTGTGAGTATTTAAATAACAAATGTATTTAATTTATGTTAAATGTGTAAGTATATTATTATTTTTTATGTTTTAACTCCTTAATTATCTCATTCTCAGGCATGACTGATCTTTTGTAGCTTTGTGCACTAAATTATGTTATTTTCATTTCATTTCATTACACTTTCATTCGTCGCCTTTAAGTAAATAAATTATTACAAAAATAATTTATGTACTTGTAATAAAATTTAAATTAAAAATTTTAAAAACCTTGACACATCAACTACCCTTAAAAATTTAAACAGAGTTTCTGCTTAGTTAATTAAAGACGTCGGGGGACCGGTAAGTAGAAAATGCAGTCCCCCGACGCCTTTGATGAACTAAGCGGGAATTATTTTTTACTTTTTAAGGATTCTTGGTGAGTTTTTGTAATTTTTTTTTTATAATCAGCAGGATCAACCCTGAACATGAAGTTAAAAAACATAAAACCGACTTCCTAAAAAAAGTAGAACTAAAAAACTATTTAAAATAAAAATATATAAACCGCCTTAAAAAATATATGAAATAAAAACCTAAAAGAAAAACGAACCCTAGAGTTGAAGGCGGTGCTACAGCAAGCAAAAATGATGCATGCAAGAAAACATGAGTGAATGATATCCTTTGTGATTTGTGTAGCCTTTTTAGCACCGCCTTCCACTCTAGGGTTCGTTTTTCTTTTAGGTTTTTATTTCATATATTTTTGAAGGCGGTTTTTATATTTTTATTTTAAACAGTTTTTTAGTTCTACTTTTTTTAGGAAGTCGGTTTTATGTTTTTTAAAACTTTTTTTTTTATTTCAAAGTTTTTTTTAGTAATTTTTTGCTATTAATGTAGTCGGCGGAATCGCGAGGCCGAAGGCCGAGCGATTCCGCCTCGCTTTCCAATCCGATCTTGACCCAATTAAAATAGGACCACGTCAGCCTCGATAGCTCAGTGGTGCAGACAGTCAACTGTCGCTATTGTATGTTAAGCAACGCTGGGTGCGGTCAGTCCTTGGATGGGTGACCGCTGACCGTTGGAGGCTGACCGAGGTTCGGATTCCTCGTAAAACTGTAGGTCCCTTCCCTCCTAATCTTACTTGGTGGTAGGGTTTAACCCGCCCGGGTTGGTACCACCGCACTGAATGAAACGTCGGTCGAAACGGCTATGTAAATAGTTTGTGTTTTCCGACCAGTTCAGTGTAGTCAGCACGATCAAAGGGGGAAGCACTGACATGGCACTTAGTTCACCCGGTGTTATGAGCTAACATAACGGACGTTGTAGGTGATGTAGCCAACCGTGTCAGTTTCCAGAAAAAAAAAATAACACCGTAACATTGCTTAAAAAAAAAATTAATGTTAAATTTTGTAGAACGGACAGACATGCATTTGTTACGGAACCCTACATTCATTTTGCAGAACTTAGTAGAATGGACAGACAAAAACGTGTTACGGAACCCTACTTTTATTATAAAATAACCGTCGGAGGACATTGGTTGACAATTGTAAAATTTAGTAGAACTGACAGACATGCATTTGTTACGGAACCCTACATTCATTTTGAAATAAATGTTAAATTTTGTAGAACGGACAGACATGCATTTGTTACGGAACCCTACATTCATTTTGCAGAACTTAGTAGAATGGACAGACATAAAGGTGTTACGGAACCCTACATTCATTTTGCAGAACTTAGTAGAATGGACAGACATAAAGGTGTTACGGAACCCTACTTTTATTATAAAATAACCGTCGGAGGACCTTGGTTGAAAATTTTAAAATTTAGTAGAACGGACAGACATGCATTTGTTACGGAACTCTACATTCATTTTGCAGAACTTAGTAGAATGGACAGACATAAACGTGTTACCGAACCCTACTTAACAGTTGCACTCCGGAGTGCCGGCAGATCCCTTGCCACTCTAACTTAACCCTTAATGCAATGACTTAAGGTTTCATTTTAAAAATGACGCTGACGCGATGTCGCGAGTTATACATTTTTTACCCACCTAAAAAAGTGCCAAGCGCCGCTAAAGAAGTTTTCACTTCAAAAACCTCAGGGCTATCCCCTTTCAAATAATAAAAAAAAATATTTCAAAATCGGCCTACAATTGACGGAGAAATCGCGTAACAAACATACAAAAAAAAAAAATTATAAAAAAAACATACAGTCGAATTGAGAACCTCCTCCTTTTTTGGAAGTCGGTTAATTAAGTATACGTAATAGTGTTGTCATACAGTGGTCTTTTAACTTAGAAATCTATGTGAGATGTTGTATATTCTGATTAATAATTTATGAATGAAAAATTAATGGTGGAAATTTAACCAATTATTTAAGGGGGTCCCTATACACAAACGTGCTAAGAATAGATTAGTACATAATTCACGCTACTAAACAATAGATGGCGCCACAGGTATTTATATTTTGCATTGCAGTCATACAAAAGATAGACGGATATGGTATTTTGACAGGTATGGTATAGCGGATCTACGGAACCCTACGTGCGCGAGTAAAACTCGCACTTGGCCGATTTTTTATCTCCATCCACGTGCTGTACTCCTAGTCCGTGAAACATGTATGGACCCCATAGGCTTATAAACACACTTGACTATTTATTAGCAGAGTAGATACTTAAATAGATAGGCTCTTTTCGGCAGATAAAACGTTTGATGTATGGAGAAAAACCGGCGATAAAGTAAATTGTAACATGGATCGAAAACAATGTTGAGTTACTATACGAGTATGCGCAGCTCGCGGGATGTCAGTACCTACCTATACGTTTAGAAATGAAATGAATTTCATTGAGTCAAAAGTCATGCAATTTTCACATGTTTTTATGTCATGATCATGATTAAAAGCATTATAAATAATTCTAGGATTAAACTTGGTGATTTGGAAAGTTGAAAAGTGGACTGTATGATGATTGGATTTCTGACCTTAGTTTCATTCCATAGGTGTGATTCTGTCGTTATTTCTGCTTACGGTTTCGGTAGTTTCCAGGGTCGACCCTTTCTTGTATGGAATGTCTCTTGAATGCTTCTTGCTCCGAATAATATGATTAATTTCCTTTTGTCACCGATTGGTTCTTGCAAGTCAGGGTGATCGTATGTGAATGTAATATGATATGGAGGTAGGTCAGGAAAAGGATTTTTTTCTCTACTCATGAAGTTTTCGACCTACCTACAATAATATCATTGCCATACACAATTTAGTGATGCCAATGATATAAAGTTAAAATCCCTAAAAATGTGAAGAATAACCAAAACTGATTGTGTTAAATTGTCATTACTTCTCTATCGAAAGTTTAGATTATTTAGCGAAAACCTCTTTTTCCTCCACAGAAACTTGGAGGAAAGAAGTCGAGCATTTAATTGAAAAAAAAAAAATCTAACTAATTAATTCAGCACTTAGTATTATTTTATCTTCAACAAGTTTTTGGGCGTCGTTATTTTTTAATTTTTTTCTTGTAAACCAGCATGGGTGGCTGTGCCGAGAGACCAATGGTGCAGTCGATAGAGCCAAAATCACCTCTCCTCGCGAAACCACGCTCAGTTAGGTGTCATGCCAGCGGATTTGCGGATAGGCTGTCTAGCCCGTTAATATGACGCTTGAAGACCGTAAAATTCGAGGTCAGGTCAGGTTAAAGGATTCGGGAAACACATTCGCCGGAAGACAGTTCGTTAGACACCTTATGTCAAGTAGTGGTAGATAAGGAGTGTTGACTGGCTCTGACGTCTGTGGCATGTGCCCATATCCTTGTTCTCGCAAAATCGTATTTTCCTATCATTAGTGTTTCACATTACGGGGCTATGTATGTAGGCAAAGAGATTTAAATATTTTTTATGTAAGCAAACTTCAACAGTGAATAATTCACACATATTTTCAGCATTTTTCTTTATATAACCTTTTATTTATCTTCACTTTTTGAACTGAAACTGAATTTTAAACCAGTTCCACTTCCACCCAACCAATTGAGCTGAAATTCTGCATACACTTTTAGTGCAGATTATAAATTATAATCAGCACCAATTGAAAGTAATCGATATTGGACACCGGGTGGCTAAGCTCAAGTGGCAGTGGGCTGGACACGTTAGCCGAAGAGACGACGACCGTTGGAGTAACCGTGTCCTACACTGGCGGCCGTGGACTGGAAAACGGAGTGTGGAAAGACCACCCGCCAGGTGGGACGACGACATCAAGTACGTCGGCGGAAAGCAATGGTTCCGTACCGCTGAAGGCCGGGAGGACTGGAGGAAAATTGGAGAGGCGTATGTCCAGCAGTGGACGCTTACACGCTGACTGACATGACACACATGACATGCACACAATTTTTAAGTTCGGTATTTATAAATGTTGAGGAATGAGGGCTAACTTGGCAATATAAAATTACTCACGAACATAATAGGTCCTAGAGTTGTAGGACCACAACGCCTCATGCGCTCCCAGTACCTTCTTCTGCAGCTTCATGATGGCGACTGAACGCGGCGCGGCGCGGGCGGCGCGACTAGCCTCCGCCTTGCTGGCCCCAAGAGCTTCTTCATTTAATCTAATGGTTGTTTACACTGTACACACCATTGTTATCACTTTAGTAATTCGGTGATCGGACTCTATGACGTCCGCACATCATAAATTACCTCAAATAATCGGAAATCAGCTCATGACAATCGTTTCCTTAGAACCATTTGGCGCCCGAAGACGGTTCCAGGACAGGTAATGGGAAAATTGGCTAAGTGACCGGATAATGGAAGTTTCAATAAAACATGTTTATATGAAAGCTTAACACAATTTACTGGGCATATTTACCGGTAGGCACCTCAAAATAATTCCCACAGCGCCGAACTATACGAGCATATAGAATGTACAATAGACGCAACTTTTACTTTGTCTGTTGGTGATTGGTGACTTAGATCTCTTGTGTGGAAACGAATGTAACTACTTAATCCTCTATTGATTTATATATAGCACAGATAGGGCTGCCATCCGTCCGGGTTTCCCCGGATTTGTCCTCTTTTTGAAGGCGTCCGGGGGCGTCCGGGGGGATTTTTTAAAGTAGTCCGGGTTACACAAAATTCAAAAATCCCGCCCGCTGCATAACTCTATGATAGACGCTAAAAGTCGAGCCATAGCTTGGAGACGACCGTGAGTAATGCCGCTAAATATTTTAATAATATGAACATTTAATTTTGTCAAAAAGTTTAAAATAAAATAATTGTGTTAATAAGAAAAAAACAATGTCCGGGGTTTTATATGAAAATCCGGGGTTTTACTTTTTTTCGTCCTAGTTTAATGATTTTAGAGATGGCAGCCCTAAGCACAGAGCATCAAATGCGCGCGCCCGCCCCTACTAGAGGCGCCGTGAGCGCGATTTCTCTACAACGCCGTTGAAGCCTGTGGGCGTGGCCTATGACTTACATATGTGTGTTGTGCGTGTGCATTTGTTTTGTGCGTGTGCCTAACTTGCTCCTCTTTGTGTGTAGTGTCGATACTAGCACACACACACACATACGAAGCGCTAGCAGCTCAGCGTACGGTTATTGGGTTTCAAATATCATCGCTTAGGGCGCCTCTAGTAGGGGGCGCCCCCGGTAGGTATTTGATGCTCTGTGATATATAGGTAATACAATAGCGTGGAGAAACCAAGATAATCACCTGTCAGGATGACATGGAATTCGCAACCATAGAGTAATATTGTTATTCGCAACGCCGCACACGAACGAAAGTTTTTGGGCGTCGTTATTTTTGAATTTTTTTCATGTAAACCAGCATGGGTGGCTGTGCCGAGAGACCAATGGTGCAGTCGATAGAGCCAAAATCACCTCTCCTCGCGAAACCACGCTCAGTTAGGTGTCATGCCAGCGGATTTGCGGATAGGCTGTCTAGCCCGTTAATATGACGCTTGAAGACCGTAAAATTCGAGGTCTGTGCCCAGGTTAAAGGATTCGGGAAACACATTCGCCGGAAGACAGTTCGTTAGACACCTTATGTCAAGTAGTGGTAGAAAAGGAGTGTTGACTGGCTCTGACGTCTGTGGCATGTGCCCATATCCTTGTTCTAGCAAAAACGTATTTTCCAGTGGTTATATCCTCTTTGGTATTTTCCTATCATATAGTGTTTCACGTTACGGGGCTATGTATGTAGGCAAAGAGATTTAAATATTTTTTATGTAAGATATTCAAATTATTAGATTACAGGTTGCAAGGCGCGTTCGCGCGTCGATTGGACAAATCCACGGGCGCCGACGAACGACCCCGGCCGCGCCGCCGCGCCGAGGCGCTGGGGTCTGTCGTAACGGTCACCATGATGTATGAGTTTTATAATATTTTAGTAGAAGCGTTTATTAAAGAATAGCTGTATCTTATATACAGAGTGATTTTGTTAATCTAACAATATAAAAGAAAAAAGAACAACCCCGGACCAATGATATGAATGAGATCTGTAAATCAGGTTGATAATAAAAAATCTCATCCATACCGACCGATCCAGGGAAAGTTCCTAAGACACTCAGCGCATTAGCCCTCTGTATGGCCAGACTAATCGTCTGGTCTGATAAAGTCTGTGAAGGTTGGTCTGAAGATGAACCGGGACAAAACCAAGGTCATGGCGACCGAGGTTATGACGGGAGGACAAATTGTTATTGGCGGAGAAGTGATCGAATAGGTTGAAGAGTACGTATACCTCGGTCAAATTCTGCGGCTTGGTAGACAAGGTCTGCTTAAGGAGGTGGAGAGACGAATTCAACTGGGTTGGGTTGCCTTTGGAAAACTAAAATTCGTCCTGAAGTCTGACCTTCCGCAAAATTTAAAGACCCGTATATATGAACAGTGTGTCCTCCCGGTTATGACGTACGGGTGTGAAACGTGGACTCTGACGGTCGCTGTTGTCCAAAGGTTGAAAGTTGCCCAGCGAGCAATGGAGCGAGCCATGCTGGGAATATCGCTACGTGATATGGTGCGTAACGAGGTAATCCGCCGACGCACCAAAGTAGTCGATATTGGACACCGGGTGGCTAAGCTCAAGTGGCAGTGGACTGGACACATTAGCCGAAGAGACGATGACCGTTGGAGTAACCGTGTCCTACACTGGCGGCCGTGGAGAGGAAAACGGAGTGTGGGAAGACCACCCGCCAGGTGGGACGAAGACATCAAGTACGCCGGCGGAAATCAGTGGTTCCGTATGGCTGAAGGCCGGGAGGACTGGAGGAAAATTGGAGAGGCGTATGTCCAGCAGTGGACGCTTACACGCTGACTGACTGACTGACTGACATGGCCAGACTAATGCGCTGAGAGAGGTAGGCCCCAGCTCGGGCCTCCCCGGACACTTCTATCAGACGTCTGCCTAAATCCTTGCAGAGAGACTTTGCTTCAGCTGACCAGGGGCCTAATGTTTCCACAGCGAAAGCAGTCATTTAATATTTTTGTGCTATTTCAATATAATGATTATGCTTCACTAGCGCTGCAGCCTCAGCAGCTGCAATAGCTTTTCTTGCTGTTGACACAACGTAGCTATCAGCTAGCGTGTCGACGCAAGTGTCGTCCCAGACGAGAGCCTGACCGCGCGACCAAGGCACCAAGGTCATCCCGTCTGGGCGCTTACCGTCCTCTCTGCTGAGATCGCAGGGCTCCAACAATGATGGAACATTGGCTGAGCTAAATGCGCGATTTAAAATTTCGTTTAGAGCGTGATGTTTAGAGTGCCTGCCGGCGCTCTTTTTGCACCGAAGCCCATGGAGATCATTAGACTGCACTTGTGCCCCGCAAACACACTTGTGGGGCTGCACAAGGTTACAGCCTAATCTAAGAGCGACAGCGATCCTCATGGTGTTGTCATCCAAAAGCGTGCCAAGATTTTTAGAAGGCAGCGCATATAGCCAGGCACTTGATTATTTTTCGCAAGAAGCTTTGTGGCTTGCCTCGTCTACAAGGCTTTCAGAATTAAGGGCTGAAACAATTCTTTTTAAGTTTATTTGATCCCATTCTTTTTGTACGAATGGGGATTGCTGGCGGATCCGTGCCTGGACATAGCACCCCCCACCTCATATCAGCATCCGCTACATGACTGACCTCTGACCTGTCAACTGAAAAGGGTAACATGTTGGAGACAAGGCCAAAGACAGCATGAGTGGAGGAAATGAAAGCGGGGAGCGCTATGTCAGCTAATCGGCGAGTTCCCAATCCACCAAACTTTTTTATTGGTAAAGAAGCCATCAGCCACACTTTGTCGTTAAAATTTATATTTCGAATTTTTTCTAGAGAAGAGCGAGTGGATGAATCAAACATTGTTATAAAATTTTAAAATTTCCAAAGAGGCTTCGCGAATCAGGTAAGTCAATTTTGGGATCCAGAAGCAATTTTTTAAAATGAAATATCCGATGTGAAAGTTCAAATCCGACAGTCTGTCATTGTAGGTGATGTAGCCAACCGTGTTAGTTTCTATAAAAAAAAAATAAAAAAAAGATTGAACACCTAGAACGTTCCCTATACTTATCTTTAACTTTTCATATGTCTGCACCAATCCTACCGTACAGATGACCCGAGTGATAGAGGCTTACTTCCTTCCTTTCCTTTTCCTTATCCTTACCTATAATAAAATCCAACGTCTGCTTTCTGTCTGAGTGTCTGAGTGTATGTCTGTCTGTCCGCTTATAACTCGAGAACCACTGAACCGATTTTAATAAAACAAAATTCTACGGATAGCTTGATTCTTCCCATCAACTATAGGCTACTTACAATCACGCTAAATAGGTTATGAGGTTAGCAGTGAAGTGAAATATGAGAGCGGGCGGAGCCGCGGGCACAGCTTGTAATTAATGTAATTTGGTCATTTGTAAGCTTATTTCCAAACTGTTTGTTAAATGCTGGTCGGTATATATATATGGGTACCTACTAGAAGAGAAACATAAATACATAAGTACATAACATAACATACATGCAAACTACTACGTAGCTGAGCCGTATGTAGATTGTAGATCAACAGATAAGGGTTGTTTGTTCACAGCGGCGCCGGCGGCGGCGGCGGCGGCGGAGCGGCGGTCGAGACCTTTCTAATCTGCGATCAAGCTCGCATGACATACGATATCAACCATCTACACCCCCACGTCCACATACACCAAATCTATCGAAATAATAATAATAATACACGTATAAGGGAGTGGCGGGTTGCCTGTCGTGTAATAGTGGTTTTAAAGCATATAGCCTACCTCACGCAAGAAGTCAAACCTTCGAATTCCGAGTGAAGAATGATTCTTTGGAATTTTCAAGAAAAAAAAACCAGCGTAATTCATACGAAGTTACTCAGGTGAAGGAAACAATTTGGTGTACAATGTTATCTGGATGAAATTGTAGTCTATAATAGTAGAAAACATTTTAAATTGTGCGTTGTATAGAATGGTTGTCGGCTGGTATACTTGAGATTCGAGAAACGAAAATTCATGCATACCACACGCTGTGTACCCAAGATCGGCGAAAGGAGAGCAATCGTTGTTGTACTACAAGGACTCTGGTTAATTACAGCACAACAAGGACCACCAGAGCGGAGGAAGCTGTGGGGCTCCTGGTTTGGTGAGTGCGGTCAATACCCAATGAGTGTTCGCCTAGAATAATGTAGTTAAAGTTAATTTGGATGCGGATTGGAACTTCGATATCTCCAAGGGCAATGAATTGCAGGCTTTATAAAAAAAAAATCGTCCTTATCACTTAGTCGCCTTTACGACATGCGCGCGGGGAGAGACGCAGTGGGGCAATTTTTTTTTAAGTACCGGCCTCACGGTTGGGATGAAAATGAAGTATAAAATAAAAGTATTGTTAAATTATGACATAATGGATCACAATACAGACGTCCGCGGAGACGCGATGACATTTTCAATTGTTTTGACCGCTGACATTACCGTATCGGCTCGAAGTTCTTGCTATTGTCATTATTGTGGATATTATAATATTATTATTATCACCGCCTTTTTTTGTTAGAAAATTCCGTCTCTCTTGTTCTGAAGCCTTAGTACTTTTCAGACTGGAAAACCGTGTTCAAAGCACCGTCTCGTCGCGTCGAAGTGTTGTTTTGAATGTTCCTCGGCAACAGAAAGCAAAGTGTTGACACGGCGACGACGCTCGGCCGCGGGTTTGCTGAGCTTTCTTCAGTTGTTTGTGTTCCATAAATATCGATATGATGGTAGGTAATGGGCTTGTTTATTTCGTGCTTTGTCCCTCTCGCCACTTCGAATAACTATTAGGTAGGTACTTTATTATAAGGCAGCATACAAACTTATAGTAGATTACTGGAAAACTAAATAATTGGTAATATAAGTATTGAATACAAACAAAATAGTGATTTTGCCCGCTCTTCGAGCTCGTGATATTTTCATCTTTAGTTTGTTTTTAGTTTTCACTGTCTGAGACATTGAATTATAAAGATAAATTGGCATCAATATATTTGTTAATGTAAAATTAAGTACTTAATATTATATTATGTTAATGTAAAATCAATAAACCTTTATGTTTGTCAGAGTCACTGGCGGCGGTGGTGCGACCGGTGCGCCGCTGAGACCACGTCGAGGCGGCTAGTCACAACTTGAACACCATTGATTCGCCGCCGCCTCCGCCGCCTCCGTCCGCGTCGTCGCCGGCGCCGCGCCTCCTCACGTCCATCTGGACAGCCCGGTGGACTTCTGTGTCCCTAGTAGATAGATGTGCACCTTGCTGGACACTGCTGAAGGAGAGAAACATACAGAAGAACAATAATAACAACACAGAGAAACAATACAACAATAGCGTGCAAAGGTGGACTTATCACTATAAGTTATTTCTTCCAGTCAACCTTTAGGTGATGGATGACATTAGGTGAAGAAAAATGATGGCAAGGGTGCAGACAATTAGGACAGGAAAGGATAAAACAAGAGTAATAATAAATCGAGATCTTTATCTCGATTTATCATTCTATGGGAGTAAGATTGCACTCGAACTTGTTACAGTTTGTTCTATTCGGTTCGATTCGATCTACGAAGCAACTTCGCAGGGGATTTTTTTAAAATAAATATTCACAAAAAAACAATACACGAAAGAAACAAGAAATAATATAGGAATTCAAAAAAGCAGACATCAATACGAATCTCTCCCTTTTCATCCAGCCAACCTTTTGTTTTCAATCAATCGCAATTCTTGAAGGTGTTCATTGTATAAGAAAACAAGTAAAATACAAAGAGGAATTATATTTGTACGCTAGAACATAATACATCTTTGATAAAATATTACTTTGTAACTCACAGACACAAATCTTCAACAAACATAACATTTTAGTTAGAAAATTACAACTGGTATTTTGAATTATTGAATTTTGAAGTATTTTTTTATTGCTAAAAATAATATAATAATAAAGTAATAAAGTATAGTACTTGTAGTATAATAAAGTATCTAATTGGACATTTATCGAAGTGAGCTGAATATATTTCTGACCAAATAATGCTGGTCAGCGAGAATTACCCTGTTCTTTACTCTACATTGCCCGCCCCTACGCGTTTTCCACATTCCAAAGGTTAGTTTGTAAAGAATGCCGCAATGCATTAACTCGCCTTTTGTTACCATTTCACAAAATGGTGTACAATAAAGTACCTATATTTTAATTTTAAATTAATTTCATTATTTTATTTTTATTTTTTTTTATTGACAGCGCGACATATGGCGCCTAGCCACCCATAAGGTGTCTAACGACGCCCATGGACATTCGGTCGTATGCGGGGGTTGCGAATGCCATGCCGGCCTGACAGGTGCCCATTCACGCCCCTCTTGAAGGACCCGAGACTGTACTTGGGGGGAAATATATGGGCAGGGAGAGCGTTCCAGAGTTTACCGGTTCTGTAGAGGAAAGATCTGCAGAATCGATTGGTACGCATCCGCGGTAAGTCCAGCGTGTAAGGATGCAATCCCTGCCCAGTGCTCGTGGTGTGAAGTTGGAAAGGGGACGGCGGGATCGCATTAAACAGCTCCTCCGAGTACTCCCCATGGAATAAGCGATAGAACACACTTAGGGAGCCGACATCCCTACGTTTATGTTCTAATACTAAATGTCAGAATTTCGGATAAAAATCCACCGACAAAGTATCCCACCACTCGGCAATTCCATTCTAATCCGAGCGGAATCGCGGGCAAAATCTGTTACATAAATATGATTTTAAACTTCCACTTCCAGAGCACCCGATCGGGTCGCGTACCAGTTACTCCTACATCATTGCATGCATTTTTGCTTTTCATTGCACACATTTGCAATGCGATACGGTGTTGCGTACATTTAGACGGTGTCGCCAGCCCTCTGGTACTACAATAGCCTGACAATAAAATAACTTTGTTACAAAAGTTTACTTTAGATAAAATCAAAACATGATTCCTTCATTCTTCTCATTCGAAGTCAAAGCGTATATTCAAACTCCGGTCAAAGTAAGTAAAACTTTTTACATTATAACAACGCCGGTGAAGAATATTTGAAAACATTTCGCGAGTTGTGCAGATCAATGGAAACGTCTTGTGAAGTTCTCTGTCTCTTGCGTGGCTTCTTGTCTCTTTAACGTTTTATTAGCTGCTTTGATTTCTACATAATTCATGTTTTAATATGTACAACGATCTGTACAATATGCTCGCACAGTCACCGCACTTGAGTGGTCACTAGTAACCTATTAACCATTCATTTTAGCAAGTGGATTTAAAGTTGTACTCAGCACGCCGAAAGTAATAATTAGGAAAAAGTTACATTTTTATTTTTATTGGCATTCAAAACTTAAAACAAAGCCAATTGCAGTAGCTTACTAGGTACTCGTACAATATCAATAGCGTCTTATTTGGATTTAAAAATGTATTTGTAAATTTTTTGTCAGCCTCGGTAACTCAGTGGTGCATCAGTACTTGGAAGGGTGACCGCTTGACCGTTTGGAGGCTGTAAAACTATAGATCCCTTCCCTTCTTACCTTACTAGGTGGTAGGGTTTTTCGCGCCCGGGTTGGTACAACCGCACTGAATGAAATGTCGGTCGAAACAGCTTTGTAAATTGTTCGTGTTTTCCGTCTTCAGTGTAGCCGACATGAAATGAAGATAAGCACTGACATGGCACCTAGTTCACCCGGTGTTATGGGCTGACATCACGGATGTTGTATGTACATAGGTGATGTAGATAACCGTGTTATTTTCCATAAAAAAAATATTGTTTAATTAATTGAGTTTTTATTATTTGACTTTAAGTTAGATTTTTATTTTATGGTGACATTTTTACCATAAGTATAATTGTTTGTAGTTCTGATATTTATTAAAAATTTTTGACCCTTTAATTATTATAACTATTATCACAGAGCAAAAAAGTCCGGTCTTGTCGCGGGCACGGGCGGTGTGGCCCGATCGTTGTTCTGACTATTATCATTAAATTCTCCTAGACGTCAGAAGAAGCCTCGAGACGCCACTAGGGAGGGGGGCGACCTACGTGGTACCAACGAACATGCAAATAGTTTTAATGTATGCTCATATTGAGCGGAGCCTGTCCGTGGCGATTATAATCGCACTCTAGTGCGGTGTACGCGGCGTCAGATTCACGCGCCCTCTAGCGGCGCGCGGTAGACCCACGCCGCGGAAGCTTCCCCCCTCTCGGTGGAGGATCGAGGTGAGCGGACAGTAGGGCGGTGTGGGTGGTGACACGTCCAGTCCAATCCGCCGCCGTGGAGTACAGCAGGGCCAGTCCGTTGGTTTCAGAAGTGGGAAAGACGTCTTGAATGTTGAAAATACGTTGGGGTTTCAAAGCGGACCCCCGGGGGTTGGCTTTCGACCCGGCGCACAGTGGTCTGGAAATCGAGCTCCATAGACATAGAACCTTAATGTCAGGAATAAAAATGAAAACAAATTTAATGTCTCTGGTATACCTCCCTTTATTTCATATTATAGTATGAAGGGTATAAGTAGCTCCACGAGTGAGAAAAAAATAGTTTTGTTTTTTTTGTATGGAAGAAAACACTTAAAGTGATTTTTTTTTTAACTGAATGAAACTGAAGGGCTGGTGCTCACATCTTCTATTGCACCTTTCACGGCGATCAAGATGGCATACAATTCCTTCACCTTTGGGTGCCTATTTGCGCGTAGCAAACGTTTGAAATTTGGAATTTTCGATAAATTATTTTTCAAACCTTAGTCGTAATTTAATGAAGTTGCCTATCGCTTTGAATATGAAAATACTTTTCTCATGTTGTTATTGTACTGAGTAGTACTGACAGTACAGTAATTAACCATATTTTATAGTAAACACAGCGTAGCACTTGTCAGCCTCGATAGCTCAGTGGTGCAGACAGTCAACTGTCGCTATTGAATGTTAAGCAACGCTGGGTGCGGTCAGTACTTGGATGGGTGACCGCTGACCGTTGGAGGCTGACCGAGGTTCGGATTCCTCGTAAAGCTGTAGGTCCCTTCCCTCCTAATCTTACTTGGTGGTAGGGTTTAACCCGCCCGGGTTGGTACCACCGCTCTGAATGAAACGTCGGTCAAAACGGCTATGTAAATAGTTTGTGTTTTCCGACCAGTTCATTGTAGCCGGCACGACCAAAGGGGGAAGCACTGACATGGCACCTAGTTCACCCGGTGTTATGGGCTGACATCACGGACGTTGTAGGTGATGTAGCCAACCGAGTCAGTTTCCATAAAAAAAGCACTGTTAAAATAATAAGAATAACATACAACACACACAAGCGAGCGACAACTAATCAACCAGTTAGCGAAAACCGGTTTTTTCCACTCGCAGCGCATACTAATCCCCAACACATAACCAGTCCCATGCCTTCTTAGTTTCAGCGAAATTCTTTCAGTAGCTTTTAGCACTTGTGCGCGCTAACAACTATACTTATTACGTTCTATTTGTTTTCGTGCTATGATCGAAGGTTTTGGTACCAATTTGGACATTTTCGTGTTTGTGGCAAACAATAGTTGTTTCTCACAGCCCAGTGCGTTGTTTGAAGTTTTTAGGAGTGCCCTTGATCTGTCAGAAAGTGAAAAGAAAGAACTGAAACAATTCTGTCAGACTTATGTGTGTTCGTTGAGGAACAAATGGATCTCGTGTAATCGCACGAGACATGCATTTACGAAGAAGTACGAGACGTGGCTGCAAGAAAAGATAAAATGGCCTGAGTTCATGAGGGAAAAGATGACACCTTCTTTAGTGTCAGTAGAGCGGCAACCATGTTCCAGTGACTTCGGTGTAAATGAGAGTGCATCAACGTCCTCAAAACCAGAGACGTGCACTGTTGGAATATCACCAAGAGTTGTGAGTGAAAGGAAGCCGTTCTCGGAACTAAGCCCTAAACAGAAGAGAAGGAGAGTGGAAGAGCTCCTAACGCATAGCACTGAAAGCCTCGCTCATGCAACTGTTTTAAGTGTGAACAACAAGGATGTGGCAGAAATAATAAAATTGGTCACAGAGCATCCCGAAGAGGCTACAAAGATAAAACAACTGTTGAAGCGCAAGAAAGCTGTGCCCGTATATTCCGTTGATAAAGCTTTAGGTATTTTGACGTCGTTGAAGCTTTCGAAGTGGCAGTATACAACATTAAGAGCTTGTGCAAAACAAGAAGGAGTACAACTCTATGCTTCGTATACTGCCATCTTAGAGGCAAAGAAGGAGTGTTACCCACCAAAAGATACAATAGAAATCACGGAAAGATCGGTAAGAGTAAAGCTTCAAGCAATTTTGGACAAAACTGTTGCTAGGCTAGGAAAATTCCTACGTTTGGGATGTTCGCTGGATGGCAAAGAACTAAAACTAATATCCAAGTGGGGCTTTGATGGTGCTTCAGGGCAAAGTTTGTACAAGCAAAGTATGGCGGACAAAGATGATTCCAGTTTTTTTATGGTTTTTATGTCTCTGCGTCTCTGCGTCAAAATACCTAAAGCTATATCAACGGAATATACGGGCACAGCTTTCTTGGGCTTCAACAATTGTTTTATCTTTGTAGCCTCTTCGGGATGCTCTGTGACCAATTTTATTATTTCTGCCACATCCTTGTTGTTCACACTTAAAACAGTTGCATGAGCGAGGCTTTCAGTGCTATGAGTTAGGAGCTCTTCCACTCTCCTTCTCTTCTGTTTAGGGCTTAGTTCCGAGAACGGTTTCCTTTCACTCACAACTCTTGGTGATATTCCAACAGTGCACGTCTCTGGTTTTGAGGACGTTGATGCACCCTCATTTACACCGAAGTCACTGGAACATGGTTGCCGCTCTACTGACACTAAAGAAGGTATCATCTTTTCCCTCACAAACTCAGGCCATTTTACGTTTTCTTGCAGCCACGTCTCGTACTTCTTCGTGAATGCATGTCTCGTGCGATTACACGAGATCCAATTGTTCCTCAACGAACACACATAAGTCTGACAGAATTGTTTCAGTTCTTTCTTTTCACTTTCTGACAGATCAAGGGCACTCCTAAAAACTTCAAACAACGCACTGGGCTGTGAGAAACAACTGTTGTTTGCCACAAACACGAAAATGTCCAAATTGGTACCAAAACCTTCCATCATAGCACGAAAACAAATAGAACGTAATAAGTATAGTTGTTAGCGCGCACAAGTGCTAAAAGCTACTGAAAGAATTTCGCTGAAACTAAGAAGGCATAGGACTGGTTATGTGTTGGGGATTAGTACGCGCTGCGAGTGGAAAAAACCGGTTTTCGCTAACTCGTTAATTAGTTGTCGCTCGCTTGTGTGTGTTGTATGTTATTCTTATTATTTTAACAGTGCTACGCTGTGTTTACTATAAAATATGGTTAATTACTGTACTGTCAGTACTACTCAGTACAATAACAACATGAGAAAAGTATTTTCATATTCAAAGCGATAGGCAACTTCATTAAATTACGACTAAGGTTTGAAAAATAATTTATCGAAAATTCCAAATTTCAAACGTTTGCTACGCGCAAATAGGCACCCAAAGGTGAAGGAATTGTATGCCATCTTGATCGCCGCGTAAGGTGCAATAGAAGATGTGAGCACCAGCCCTTCAGTTTCATTCAGTTAAAAAAAAAATCACTTTAAGTGTTTTCTTCCATACAAAAAAAAACAAATCTTTTTTTTTCTCACTCGTGGAGCTACTTATACCCTTCATACTATAATATGAAATAAAGGGAGGTATGCCAGAGACATTAAATTTGTTTTCATTTTTATTCCTGACATTAAGGTTCTATGTCTATGGAGCTCGATTTCCAGACCACTGTGCGGCGGCGAGTGCTTTATTATGTGACCTTTTTTTACGCAGATAATATTAAATCGCTGCGCCCACGCTCATTGAGAATGAGCGCAGTGATTGGGAATGAGCATTGTACAATAGGGAAGAAGGTTTAGCTGCCTGTATCCGTTTGTGACCGTAAGGCCTAGTTCATATTAGTAGAGTTAGCGGTAGAGTGGACTACCTACTATTTTGCCCTACTAACTCTACTCTACTCTTTTCGGTAGAGTAGCCATCCACACGCAAAAGTAGGGTGATAGAGAAGAGTAGGCAGTGTAAGATAAAACACTAAAATGCGCATCGCGCGCCGGTGTTTTGCTTGGGGGAAATTACTTTAGCTCTCGAACGCCAGTAATGTCCCATATGCACTCGTATTCACTATACATGTAGTTCCACTAGTTTCATTGTTTCTAGTTCTGTCCACTTCATCTTCGCTTCCAATGACAATAAGCAATAAATTAATGAGGTAGGTAGGTTCCCGAAACAAATTGCCGGCGCGCACGTAGGTGAAGCGACACAACAGATCGGTCATCTAGCCATTATCGATAATGTCCAAGCTAAGTCGCCTTCGACGTTTGAGGCGCCGGCGATCTATCGTGGTGTCGCGCGGGATCAGGTGCACTGTAATTATGCGATAAATTTCCTCGAACCAGTAATTTTGGAGGTAATCAAGCTCTCCTACTTTACTATCATTATCGAATAACCAACACTGAAATATATAATATTAAAAAAGGTGTTGATTTTCCAAATTTCAGTCCCCCAAGCCTCTCACAGGTATGGCATCTATATTCTCAGAGGTGACATTGGCTGGTTGGAGCATGTGCGTTGGCACCTCCGACTCAGCTGTCCAAACCGGACAAAAAAAAATAACCAATGAAAAAAAAACAAAATCAAATTAAAATCATTATCCACAGGCATAGAAGTATTTGAAATGTAGCAATAAAGGTCATACGGTCAAAGAGGTTTCATGAAATATAATTTGCTAGCTTGTTTTTCTTCTTTTTTGTTATGCCTTTTTATGTAGTCGGCTTTTTTGTTTTTTTATAATTACATTTCAGAGTGTGACCATTTGGGTATCCTAAGCATTTCGTCAACTGAAGGAGATTTACCTTCTGTCATACATAGCGCTTCCACCGCAGCACCCCTGGCGCTCAATCGGTGCAACCCTACTTTTTTTTTCATTTGCTTAATACAATTGTAATAGTAGTATTTAATTTATAGTTGTAACATAAAATATAAAAAAGTAATACTAATAACTAAAGAAATAAACCTACCTAACAAACATTAAAATAACTATCAAAAGGGGCATTTTCAAATGTTCCTAGAACACTTGCTGCATTACCCCGCTGGATGGCAAGGCTTACCCTTTGAATGAAGTAGGCCCTTGATTGCGGGACGCCAGTTGCGTCCACCAGCACAGGCCCAAGCCTCTTCATTTATAGTTTATTTTATTTTAATTATTTTTTAAGATAGTTTAGTTTTAATATAAATTCTTCTTTAATAAGAACATTGAACAAGTATTAGTAAAAAAATATATCTAGATATTTCTGTAAAATTATTATAGTATTGAAAGTTCAGATCATACCACAGTTATCATACGAGTATCATACTTTCACCATTTCACTACGAAATGAGCAGAATACGTTTCTGGATGGCACGCGCGCGTGCCCGACTCGAGAGGCCACCGCACCGGACAGCACCCGCTCGCTGCTGCTGAATAATCCGTGATAGATAATGCACTACGCGCGCGCATTCGCGTCCGCTTTGCTTCGCTCGCTTCAAGTGCAAGTAGCAGAGTTTATTGTGCGGCCAAGTTGCGCGCGGCCAAGACAGCCATGTGACTAGCTTTTCGGCGACTAAGGCCCAATTGCGCCAACACGAATTTAGAGTTAAGTAGCGAGTTAAGGATTTAAACGCGGTTCCCACAGTCAACGGGTACTAGCTTAACGAGTTAAACTGATTTATATCGTTAAATTCGTGTTGGCGCAATTGGCCCTTACTTCGCGACATATATTTAGTTAATGCACAATACTTACGAGTAGGTATGCGCTGCTGTAGACTTTTTGAAGCTAAGCTTCTAGCGTCATTGCATTTTAATTTTTTATTTTTTTATGGAAACTGACACGGTTGGCTACATCACCTACAACCTCCGTGATGTCAGCCCATAACACCGGGTGAACTAGGTGCCATGTCAGTGCCCCTTTGATCGTGCCAATGTTGTAATGTAATGTAATGTTTTTAATGTAATGTTATGTAGTTTTATATAAGTCGCAATATAATTCATTACATTGGTTTTATTTTATACTTACTAGCTAATGCCCGCGGCTTCGCTCAAATAAAATTCGCATTTCAAAAGAAGAAAGTAAGTCATTATGGGCGAAGCCTCCTACCGTAGATACCTACTCCGCCGCGTGGCACATTTCGGTTTGTATGAGAGCCACATCTTAGCGTATTCGGAACTGAATATTATTTAGCCTATCCTGTGTTACGTATACCTAAATGTGCGTGTACTAAGTTTCAACGAATTCGGACGTTCGGTTTAAAAGTTATGGAGGAACATACAGAAAATATTTCTAAAAATCGCCAATTTAGTTTTGGTATCATATATGTATAGAGTCTATAAACGCAATATCTCATAAAACAAAGTAACTTACTCCATGACCATCCCTTAAAATATTTATTATTAGTCCTTATTGATTTAACGTGACTTATTTAAGTCGTTATATTTGAAAATATTGTATCTGAACGATTTGTGATAACGAAAGGTTGACGAGTAATGTAAAGGACCGCCATGTACCTAATTAATTTGTTATATGTGTGAAGCATATGTATAAATATGTATCATCATCAGCCTGTAGCGGTCCACTGCTGGACATAGGCTCTCTCAAGGCACGCCACACGCGGTCTTCCGCTCTTCTCATCCATAAAATAAATATGTATAACGACGAGAAAATACAATACAATACGATGTGCCTCACGACTGATTATTTTCGTTGAGCGTGAAATTTACCGCTACAGCTTACTTAATAGTTACTTCGTAACAGATAAATCACTCCATAGAAAAAGTTCCATAACTTCGGCTTTAATAGCCGTTCACGTCGCCAATCGCTGCGTGCGAAAATGTACCTAAACGATCGAGTGTAAAGTGCATTATTGTTTTACAGATGCGCGCATTTGCGTGGGCGAGCGTGTAGGTATGTTTCGCCCGGCTGACGAATTTCTACTGAATTAGACCGACGCCGGCGGCCCGCCGCCGGGCGCCGGGTGGTAGGTAGTTAGCGCGCGCAAGTAGATAGAGTGCGTGAGGCCTGGTAACGCTTAGTAGAGCTGTTGAAATAAATGATGTAGCGGGCGGTGTACGACGCCGCACCGCACAGCGCACACCGCACTTAAGTTTGTTGTTTCTACTGATTTGTTATGTTTCCGCGCTCGGTGTTGATACGGTGCCGACGACGACGCGACGTGACGAACGGTTGTTGATCGCTACCGGCCGACTAGACGCGATCACTACTGGAAGCAACATAGAGATAGGAATCTCAAACAAGTGCAACGGTTTCTTTATTTCCTAAATCATTATATTGTAACTGTGTGGGGCCGGTACTTAATAAGAATAACCCCACTGCATTTCTCCCCGTGCATGTCGTAAAAGGCGACTAAGGGATAAGGACACGATGACCTTATAAAGGGCGACAGGGTAGCCGCCTCTCACCATGTCACGGTCCTTCCACCGAGTCATGCAGCAGGTGGGTCTTCATGCCTTACTTGCTGCTTGATGTAGTTAACTTGTCCGAATAATTTGCTAAACGTGGTGGTCGATGTTGAGCCGTAATTTACGAAAGTACTTGCAGCACAACACCGATTACTCTGCTTACCCCGATTGACGGGATATAGCGTGTGAAATGTATGTATTTATGTATGCTAATGTAAATAACACATTTTATCGGCATACTAGTCAGCTTATACACCGGATTGGCACCACCTCGCGAGTGAAACTAGCTGTGCTTGATTTTAGCTAGATTATTATAATTACTAATTGAGTTTTAGACTTCAAGCTTCAAGCTTAGGCTTTCCATGAAAAGTACCCAGCAAGTCATTTTATTTCATCTTTCAATGCCTCACAATTTACTTTGACTGCATTGTCCGCCTCATGTGCTTCTCTACATCCCGAAGGTTAGTTTGTAAAGAATGCTGCTTTTTTTATGGAAACTGACACGGATCACCTACAACGTCCGTTATGTCAGCCCATAACACTGGATGAACTAGGTGCCATGTCAGTGCTTCCCCCTTTGATCGTGCCGGCTACACTGAACTGGTCGGAAAACTCAAACTATTTACATAGCCGTTTCGACCGACGTTTCATTCAGTGCGGTGGTAGCAACCCCGGTGGGTTAAACCCTACCACCAAGTAAGATTAGGAGGGAAGGGACCTACAGATTTACGAGGAATCCGAACCTCGGTCAGCCTCCAATGCTCAGCGGTCACCCATCCAACGTCTGCACCACTGAGCTACCGAGGCTGGCTGCTTTGTATATGAAGGCATCAGGGGAAGAAGGGGGAATGCCCAGCTGACAAGATTTTTCAGTCACGCGCGTCGGCGCACACGCGCCAGCGCGTCAGTCTAGCGCCGGCGACCGATCTTAGTCTCCGTCCGCCGCTCAGGCGGAGCGAACGTGCGCGTCTGTCACAAAATGCCTCATTGTGCAGTGCTTTGGTGCAAAAAGTCGTCGAAAAATTCAAACTTGAACACAGATGGAGTCACCTTTCACGAGTAAGTACTTTCATTCAATTTGATAGCATTTTTCGCTTGAATTTCAGTAACAAACATCGGCGTAAATATGTATGGAGAGCTCTTTTCTGCTTACCCACCATAGGTCGACTATCGTGTTGGATGCAGTTAGCTCTTGTAATTTTTTTTGTTTATTGATAAATATGTATGTTAAATGTATACAGATATTTCATGCATTCTGCCTTATTGCCAAAGGACATTTCTTCTAGTCAACCTCAGCAGGTTTCCTCGTTCAATATTCGTTTATCGCGCTTTTTTCATTCAACCAGTACCTACCGGTTTTTACTTTTGAGCGACTCTAAAGGAATTAATTACTTTAGGTCATGCGTCTACCGGGAATTAGTCTTGTTATGCTTAGCATTAACAAAATTAATTCATAATGAATACCCCGTTAGCATTTAGCACTGCTAAGCGCCCTGATGAATAAAAATTAATGCTAAATGCTAAGCAATAATCACATTTAATTTTAGTTAGCATTGCTGTTGCGTTCGTAAAACTTTGTTGGTTCGTTTGTTTTGGAACGCACAAAGCAATGAAGTATGTGCTATTTATCTGTGGTACTGCTAAATGCTAAATGCTATATAGCGCCTGCGCTCCGCTGCTAGCTAGCTAGCTAGCATCTAAATGCGAAATGCGATGCGATCATGCGAGTGAGGGGTCGGAATTATCATCTGTCACGTGACCATTAGTTTTGGTCATATCTACAGAACCACTGGACTTAGACCCATCGTGTTGGTACTCAAACTGAACGTCTCGGTGAGATCTACCCATCTGTCACGTGATAATTTGTTTTGGTCATATCTCGAGAACCACTGAACTTAGACCCATCGTGTTCGTACTCAAACTGAACGTCTCGATGAGATCTACCCATCTATCACGTGATAATTTGTTTTGGTCATATCTCGAGAACCAATGGACTTAGACCCATCGTGTTGGTACTCAATCTGAACGTCTCGATGAGATCTATCCATCTGTCACATTAACTTTTGTTTTGGTCATAACTCGAGAACCACTGGTGCTAGACCCATCGTGTTGGTACTCAAACTTCAGGTCTCGGTGAGATCTATCCATCTGTCACATGAACTTTTGTTTTGGTCATAACTCGAGAACCACTGGTGCTAGACCCATCGTGTTGGTACTCAAACTTCAGGCCTCGGTGAGATCTATCCATCTATCACATGAACTTTTGTTTTGGTTTATTCACACGCTTGAGTGAATTCGCACTTCATATACACGGTGTTGCAGTTGCCCCCGTAATATTTCTAACTGACATAAGGGGGTTATTCTATATGTGAAACTAAACAACTTATGTGGCGAAAACATTTTTTTTAACAAAAAAAAATTTTTTTCCGTAAATATTTTAAATGCATATTCTCAAAATGTATGGAGAAAAAAAATTTTTTTTCTTCAAATTAAAAAGTCGTACAACAAAAGTTGTGGTTATTTCACGTAAAGAATCACCCCCTTTCGGGTTTTACGGTTGGGGTTGCAACACCGTGTATAAGACATTCATTGTGTGTTTTCATTCCATCATGAACTGTCGAGCGATATTTTTCGCATTCGCATTTAGCATTTAACGTTAGCATGTTAATGGCGTAAGATTCGCAAGTGAATTAAATTAATGCTTTTTCGAATTAATTAACAACACTACCGGGAATATCAGATCGCGGATATTTAGGAGAATTAAAAATAATTGACATGGTAGGGTAGATTTTCGCGAATTTTTCGCGAAGTCATATTGCAATATAATTTGTCATATCGTTGGCTAAGTAATTAGCAAATAGTTGTTAATAATATAATTATATTTTTTTTGGTTACAAAACTTTTCGACTTTCTAACATTATTTTTTTAATTTTGGAAAATTCCAATAACAAATACTCCAATAAGATAATACCAATGTACGAGGTCTTAAATATCATTGTTTTGGAAATTTTATGTAGATTTATAATAAAGTATCCGAGGTATCTCAGAACTTAGAACTATTATCGTGTTTATGCGAAAATCTGCAAATTCGCAAAATTGTGAAAGGGGCGTTGCCTTTGTTCATTTAAGAGAAAGTTATATTATTCCCTTTATGTAAAGAAGGGTTAAATATTGTTAAATCCGTTTCATCTTTTCATCGCGAATCGACACAATGAGCGACTTATTGTATGAATCCCGTTCAAACGTATGGAAGACTGGCGTCACTTGGCTACCTACTCGCTCGGCCAATCACGGCGTTCCATGCGCCGCTCCCGCCTCAGACTTCACACCCCTTTGGCGGCTACCTCGGTTCTCATACAAACGATGCCGTATTTCGTATCCAACTGACTCGTGTTTTCAGTAGACGATATTTAAGATTACAAGACTGACAATTCCCATTTGCCGGTCACTTTTTAATGTATATTTGATAGGTGCATTACTTTATAGTAATTCAGGAAAAGGTGTGTATACTGTATGTTTTCTATATTTTCAAATATTATTTTAGTATAAACTGAGCTAACTCCGAAATAGAACAGGCAAGAAGGAGGAATGTCACAGGACATTCCCCCTTATTCCCGTGTGAATATAAAAAGTGTTAATAAAAGCGCAGATATTTTTTTTATAACAAGCTAATTATTAATATTTGTTTAATTCCTTATACAGTATGAGAACACCTATTTATCAGGGTTTATTCTAAAAATATGCAGTCGCAGAAAGTTCCAGAAAAATCACACATGTGGAAGATTTGAAAAGTATTCATGCGCAGACTCTTCGCAGAATTTCTTTAACGCTTGTAAGTCATCAAACTTTGGTTTAATAATAAGCAATTATGGAGGAACCTGAAGACTGTATAATTTTTATTTTGCCCACCACATGAATCGCAGAATATTTCAAGTCGTTTCACTCTTTGGTCCAAGTATTATAGACGAAGTGGTATAGCATTGAGCACACATCGTCACTGCCTTTTTTGGCTATAGTTTCAGGATATGTGTAAAAAACACTGTCACCGGTGGAGAGAACATGAATATTGAAGCTGTAGAATGGCCAATGATTGTTGCCAATAATGTATCTTGAATAATTACGAAAAATCGAACATAGTAAAAAGGAGGAATGTCACGAGGACAATCCCTTTTCTTGTTTGGTTTCGCTTGGACATTCCTCCTTTTTACCGTGTACAGGAAAACTTTAAAATGAAATATGTCGTGACATGGCCCTTTTATGCTCTGTACGGTTTCTGTGCGCGATTCTACGTTAAATTTCCCACCAGATGGCATTAAAAGGTCAATTTCGTAAAAAATGTGACATTCCCCTTCTTCCCCTTATGCCTTCATATTTAAATTTTAATTTGAAAGTCTTTGAACGAAAACCCGTAAGCACCTTTGTCAAAAACAATCCGCCTCTAAATATATCTTATTCCCTGCACAACCTACTGTTCACGTTGGCGCGCAATGAGCGCGGATTGCGCGTCGCGCTGTTTCATTTGGCGAATGTATCGACCGATGCGATGCAATGCGAATTGATTGATTGATTGTTGTTGGTAATGGAACTTCTTTCTCTGTATTTTATTCCTCATCACCCAAAGGTTGACTGGAAGAAATCAGATGCAGTGATAAGTCCGCCTTTGCGCACTTCTGTATTGGTTTGTTCTACTCGTGTACTGTTATTCTTTCAATTATGTGCAATAAAGAGTTTCTATTCTATTCTATGGAACTCTAGTTTTCCACAGATATCAATTACATAGAGAGAAAATACTTTAGTGTTCTGAAAACATTTTACAGAAACAAGCATTAAGTATACAATATTTAAATGCGGTGCAAAGGCGGACTTATCCCTTCAGACACAGTGTTACTTCCAGTCAACTTCTGGATAGGTAGTAGCAAAAGATTTGAGTGTGAGAATTGAAAATAAAATAATAATAAGAATATTTATTAATAATACATGTATGTAACTGCATGTTAGATAAATAAAAGCTATAGGTACTTATATAAATACAAATAAATGACAAAATATATTGTACAAATAAACATACACTGTTCATCTCGGATCCATTCACTATTACAAAATACATTTTATTACAACACCAATAAGCATCTGTTTTGAGTTTTCATCAGTTCAATACTTTCTCTTTAAACTCATTAAAAATAGTGGAATGGTATCTTACGTGATTTCTGCTGTAGTTTGCACTAGTTAGTTATTCGAAGCTTGATGCTCGTAGCCGCCCCGCCCCCGCACCCGAGCGCCGCCGCCCCGCCCCCGCCCAAGCAACAATTTCTATTATTTTCCCATGTAGAATATTTCACTGTCACCACCACCGGTGGTCACCGCAATCACGCACCGACACTGTTGCAATGTACTACATATGTGTATTGTTTTCGGTTTAAAACTTCTACTTGTAGTTCCTGCTATGAAAATTTTAAAACAATAATAATCTAGTTAGGTCAATTTTAAAATGTTATAAATTTAATTAATTTCACGTTAAACTTTAATGAGTAAGCAATATTTATATTTTTATTTTGGTCCCTATTATAATATGAATACTAGGAGTACAGAAGCCGGCGGCGGCGGCGGCGCGCGGCGGTGTGGTAACTGGTGAATGAGTGTCGGTCGCGTGGTCGCGCGGCCTGCACTATCTTTAAACTGAAGCCTGCTCCGCTGAAACTGCGCGCGCAGCTCCCGGCTTAAACCATTCTCCAGAAGGGAGTGAGACTAAAATTTTGACATTGAAAATGTCTTTTCGATCGCTACAGTATAGTCCCCGATTTCCAGCGAGAGTGCGAATTGTCCCTGGTGTCGTGAGTTTTAAGTAGTGTTGTAAATTGACCGTCAATGACCAAAAAGTCCCGTCAATGACCACTAAAAGAGCGGTCAATGACCGTCAACGTCCTAAAAAGTCGTCGCCTCGGCGTCGTCGAGCGACGTTGACCGTTGTCATCAAGACGTTGTCCGCTACCGACGCCGAAATTAAAACGTTGCCGCACTGCTGCTCGGGCAACGTCCATCGACAACTTCTGAGAACAAAATACGTTGTGGAGTCGCAATATTTTAGCGCGCGTATATAAATATAAAATAAGTGTGCTGTATGTAGTTGTATCATTTCATTATTATACTCAACATAGATTAATGTGAATATAAAATTACTTAAGAAATACAAATAGGTAGTGTTATAAAATAAAACTTTTATTAAACAAGACATAACTATTTTTTAAAGTTAATGTTAGGAAGTGTAAATATCTACTTTGCAGTATTATAAAATGCCCACCTAATAAAATTAATTAACCTTTTAACTAAGAACCTACACTAATAGTATACAATATACTGGATAAGACAGGTGATTTAAATCGTCATAGCATATAATAAATAATTATTAAATGAAAACTATTTGAAATCAGAAAAACAAAACTACTCGTAGGTACCTTGGAGCAAAATTTTTATTATAAATTGTATCTAGCAACTCCATGGATGACCAACTCTCATTCCGTTTTCGTGTTCGTTTGAGCGAGCGAGCGGCGTCGCGTCCATGCCGCGAACCGTTCAGACGGACAAGTTGACATGCAAGCAAGTGTGCAAGTTACGTGCAGCATGCATGTTACATTATCTTGTTTGATACTTGCATACAATGCGGCCAGCAACATTTTGAATTTTTCCTATCATATCATATCACATTTGAACATCATTTTTTCTTCATTTCACTACCGCAATGGAAAATTCATAAGCAGATAAGTATTGGTGAGTAACGAATGTACTTAAAACTAAAAAACATTCTAAATATTGCAAGCGTAATAAATAAGATCGACGAAGCAATAAACAATATTTTGATAGCAGTCCAGCAAGATAGCTTTCTACTTGCCTTCTCTGTCCCCTGGTAGGTATTATGCCAGCAGAACATGCCAGTGGAATGTTTCCTCGGCGTTGTCGACCGCGCGCGCCGCCGCCGCACGCACGCGACGACGACGTTGCCGTTTCGCGTCGACACGTGAGACGTGACGTCGCTCGCACTCACTCGGTCGGACTTAAGTAGCCGTTTGGTGCGCACGCACGCTTAGCATTTGCATTGCACCATTTGCACCACGTGTTAGTCAGCGACTTGTTAGTTGTGTGTGTGTATTCTGTTAGTTCGAAAAAATGCCTGCTTTTGGAGGCAAAAAGCAGGCATTTTTTCGAACTAACAGAATACGATAATTAATTAAAAAAACTAATTAATGAGCAAACTTTTAATATGGAGTGTTTTTAAAATAACGTTACATACCTACTTTTACGTTTGCTAATAAAGTAGGTTGCCCTAAATAATCTGTAAAAATCAAAGGGAAATAGATAAATAAGTGTTTAATTGTGTTTTGATCTATCAGTGTTAAAAACTAATTAATTATCAAACTTTTAATATAGTATTTTTAAAATAACGTTACATACCTACTTTTACTATGTGAAATTTTTTGTTTGTTTCTGTTTTAACTTTAAGAGAAAACGAGAAAATAAATTTTCCTAGTATTATAAACAACTTTTGCCAAAAAACTATGTATCTATTCGTAATGGTTTTCAAGAAAATAATTATTATAAAATTAATAAGGACGGAGCTGCGCGGCGGCGCGGCGCAGAGGTGGGCGCGGGGGGGGGGGGGGGGAGGCGGCGCGGGAGCTGCGCGCGAATCTGCCGCGCGCCGCCTCCGCTCCCCCGCGCCCATCTCCGCGCCGCGCCGCTCCTTCCGTCCATTTACAATAATATAGTTAATTTTTTAAACAATTTGTCGCCATCGCCAACGATTTGCTTTTAACCCTAACTATATTCATTTGTTTCACTCGTTTGCAATTATTACAGGTAAAAGAGAGACAGCGCACAGCGTACTGCGTGGCGTGATAGCGCGTCGCGCGCCGTCTGTGCGCCGCGCAGCTGCCTACCTACTTAGCTCATGTGTTGCTTGCATGCGTTGCGTCCAATACAGTGCGTAAATAAGTAGGTAAACATCGACATTTTCGTCGTCGTTCAAGGTCGCACGTTGCACACACACGCACGCGCGATGTGTGTTGTGCAGCGCAATATAGTAGGTACCTACCTACAAACGTTGGTTACCTACAACTACGATTCAAATAATCAACCTACCTACACTAAATAAAAGGAGATAGGTACAAAGTTTACGCCGCCACTCTGTTCAATTGTCAATCTAGAGTCTAGAGTATTCCATTGCAAGGTCCTTTCGGGTTGGGTTGGTTAGGTTAGTTTTATAATAAATTTAATTTAATATTTCCTTATAGAAATACGTGTAAGGTAGACTATTCGCACCGCACTCATGCATGCCCACGAGTGAATTTCCGTGTTATAGGTATGTTGTTAGTGATTGAGTGCTACCTACCCTGTTAGCGCTGGAAAAAGTCCGAGGTAGGTAGGGTAGGTATGATTGATTATATATATATATATAAGTTATTGGAGTGTAGCCCGCTCTATTTTTTTCAACATAGAATATTACGATTTCTTTCATAGTTTTTTATTTAATCACCTAGGTAGGTACCTACATTATATCAAGAAAAACTAATAAAAATTTAAAAGAAGATCCACCCTTCTGCACACGCGCGGCGCGTCAAGAACGCCTGGCTCACTCCTTATGGAAGGCGTCGCGCGGCGTCGTCGTGCCGAGCTTGCGGCGTCGCGTAGGAGCCGTCAATGACCGGTCATTGACGGACGTTTTCCATTTTTTGGAAGTTTTCCATTTGGTCAACGTCGGTAATTGACGGCCTTTGCATCACTAGTTTTAAGGCTACGTGAATATGTAGGGTGTCCATGACGCGTATCGACCAGGGCTACAAGATGGTGAAAAAAAATTAAAAGTTTGAGAGTTTTTGATAAAATCGCAAAAAACCGATTTTAGGGGGTTTAAAAAGGGCACTTATAAACATATTTCTAAATATATATTTTAAACTTTTTTATTTTTAATTGTAGATTGAATCAATATCAGGGGTGATTTTAGATTTTTTGAAAAAAGTTAAAAATTTGGGAGTTATGAATTTTCCATTAAGCGAGTTATGAGTCTTCTTTATCTTGCAGTTCGTGTATGCATATAGTTCAAAATTAAGAATTAAATTTTTTAAATTTTTATTTAACTTTTGACCATTTTCCAAAAGTTTTTTTAAATTGACATATTTGTTATATTTTAATACGCCCTAAAAGTCATTTTCTATGTACCCGAAGGTCACGTAATGCATGAGAACATGAGAACTGTGATTTTTTTTAAAGATTAGAAAGTGTAGTTTATAGATTCGCAAACGTAATACATAAACTATTAATAATATACTAGTCTGCTAAAAAAATTCAGAAATCAAGGAAAAATCTGTAGAAAATGGTGTAGTGGGTGTGGTGATAAAACGATTCTAATAAACAGATAGCGCTATCTTAATCGTTCTACACGCATGACTACAGCATTTGATTCTACTAATATTTCCTTGTTTATTTAAATTTATTGTATGTTTAATTTAATTTATTTTATTTCCAAATCATTAAGTGTGGTATATTTTTGTAATCACCTTTTCGAACTCTTGACAAAGATACCACACTCAATGAGTTTTGAAGAAGTTTGACAAAAGGGCGCCTAATGGCCGCCAATTTGAATTGTTGAAAAAATGTGGACACTCGCGCGAGTGAGACGAAGGAATCCAACGACACCTCATTATGTCAATCCATCAAGCCGTTTACGCGCTACAGGGCGTGACACAGACATAATTAGAATACATACATACACATATATACAGGGTGTCCCAGAAACCGACGATTGGAGATAGGGCTGCTAATTACCTCTCAGAATATCTAATTTTAGGTTTAGTAAAAATGGCTTAGTTTTTGAGATATTGTAATTTTTGTAAAAATCCAAAATTTTCTCCCTCAGCTCATTTTTTTAAATGCCACGAGTACAAATGTAAGATTTTCTTAAATCTAGTTTTTGTCAAATATTCCCGAAAAGTAAGGCTTTCACACGGTATAATTTATTTTTTTATGTTTAATCCTGTTTAGCTGAAAAACGACTTAAGAGCCACATGTTAAAAAATTTTCAGCCTCACCTTTGAGTTTGGCCCTTCGCGGTGAAAAAAAAAATTACTACACTAAAGTGGCATTATGCAAAAAAAAATACGCCCATCTAATGTAGTTTTTAAAATGGTACATCACTTACCGTTTTGCCCAATAATTTATGAGATATTGTTATTTAACTGCAAAAAGACCTCGGAATTTGATAACTGTTCTACCAACTACGAATTGGAATAAAATAAACATTTGAAGTAATTGGTCTTTATTAACCTGTTAAAGTAGATGTTCAAATTGTTTACAACCTGCACAAATGCTAGCTCGACATCTTCTCACAAATGCCCGGTTGATGCGTCGAGCAAGTACTCGATGCAAGTGCAGATACGACCACCTCCGATCCATCTGTGGGGATATGCTTGGTCTAAAAAATTACGCACTTCTCTAGCGTAATGGGTTGGGCAGCCATCATTTTGCAACCACCTCCGTATGGCCAATAGGTACATCTTCTAAAAGGCTCTGAAGCTCCTGTTTCAGAAACTCAAGATAATTCGCCCGTTTAAAGTCTCTACTATTCAACGGACGTCTTCTTGCCTCCTAGCCACTTGCATCCCCACAGATAGACCGGACGTCTAGATCATCGGATTTAAATCCGTTAGATCTTTATTATTGGGGCTATTTAAAAGAAAAAGTTTACGGGAAACCGGTGGAAAACTTGATAGAGCTCAAAGAAAGAATTACAGAATTTTTTTTTATGTAAACTGACATGGTTGGCTACATCACCTACAACATCCGTGATGTCAGCCCATAACACCGGGTGAACTTGGTGCCACGTCAGTGCTTCCCTTCGGTCGTGCCGACTATAGTCAACTGGACGGAAAACACAAACTATTTACATAGCATAGGTGGACGTATATGCACTTGCATCGAGTACATGCTCGACGCATCAACCGGGCATTTGTGAGAAGATGTCGAGCTAGCATTTGTGCAGGTGGTAAACAATTTGAACATCTACTTTAACAGGTTAATAAAGACCAATTTACTTCAAGTGTTTATTTTATTCCAATTCGTAGTTGGTAGAACAGTTATCAAATTCCGAGGTCTTTTTGCAGTTAAATAACAATATCTCATAATTTATTGGGCAAAGCGGTAAGTGATGTACCATTTTAAAAACTACATTAGATGGGCGTATTTTTTTTGCATAATGCCACTTTAGTGTAGTAATTTTTTTTTTCACCGCGAAGGGCCAAACTCAAAGGATGAGGCTGACATTTTTTTAACATGTGGCTCTTAAGTCGTTTTTCAGCCAAACAGGATTAAACATAAAAAAATAAATTATACCGTGTGAAAGCCTAACTTTTCAGGAATATTTGACAAAAACTAGATTTAAGAAACTCTTACATTTGTACTCGTGGCATTTAAAAGAATGAGCTGAGGGAGAAAATTTTGGATTTTTACAAAAATGACAATATCTCAAAAACTAAGCCATTTTTACTAAACCTAAAATTAGATATTTTGAGAGGTAATTAGCAGCCCTATCTCCTGTTAAAGGATTATCGTCGGTTTCTGGGACACCCTGTATATAAACTCGAAAACATAACCCTCATTTTTGCTTCGTGCAGTCGGGTATAAAAGAGGGGCTCGGAGCTCGATGGTGTTGAGAAATGAATAACACAAAATTAGCAGTTTAATAACTTTTAATAAAAC
Organism: Nematopogon swammerdamellus; assembly: GCA_946902875.1. Taxonomy (NCBI): domain Eukaryota; kingdom Metazoa; phylum Arthropoda; class Insecta; order Lepidoptera; family Adelidae; genus Nematopogon; species Nematopogon swammerdamellus. The sequence continues at coordinate 415,533 of OX336356.1, read as the reverse complement.
GTTATTAATAAATATACATAATATAAGAAGGGGAAATATAGATACAAATACTTTATTTCTCCAAAACATTTTACAGAAACCAAAACGATAAGAAGGTACATCCTTCCTTCTTTCTGCTGCTGCTGCTTTCTGTCTGTCTGAGTGTCTGTCTGTCCGCTTATAACTCGAGAACCACTGAACCGATTTTAATAAAACAAAATTCTACGGATAGCTTGATTCTTCCCATCAACTATAGGCTACTTACTATCACGCTAAATAGCTTATGAGGTTAGCAGTGAAGTGAAATATGAGAGCGGGCGGAGCCGCGGGCACAGCTTGTAATATATAATGTACATGAGGTGCAAAGGAACAATACAGTACAAATTCCTTACAGAGATATTTTCCAGTCAAATTTTGCATGTTTGAGAGACGTTTTTTTTATGGAAACTGATACGGTTGGCTACATCACCTACAACATCCGTGATGTCAGCCCGTAACACCGGGTGAACTTGGTGCCACGTCAGTGCTTCCCTTCGGTCGTGCCGGCTACACTGAACTGGACGGAAAACTAGTTACATAGCCGTTTCGACTGACCTTTCATTCGGTGCGGTGGTACCAACCCGGGCGGTTTAAACCCTACCACCTAGTAATATAAGAAGGGAGTCATATCCCTTAGTCGTATGATATATATAAAGTAAATATAAGTAGGTAGTAGCAAAAGACTCGAATGTGGGAATCTAAAATACAATATAATTATAATACACAGGCTGATTTTGTTACAATACCAGACCTGTGATAGGGATAATCTGTATAGAAAACTAAGAAGATTCCAAAAAAGAATAGTGGCTAAATTTAAAAAAATAAATTGAGTTCTCCATAAATGTTCGTAAATATCTATCCTCAAAATGTACGCTGAACCAGGCCTCACGCACTTTATGTACTTGCGCGCGCTAACTACCTACCGCCCGACGGGCCGCCGGCGGTCTATTTCAGTGGAAATTCGTCAGCCGCGCGAAGTATACATAGACGCTCGCCCACGCAACTGCGCGCAGCTGCAAAGCAATAACCACTTTACACTCGATCGTTAAGGTACATTTTCGCACGCAGCGATTGGCGACGTGAAGCAGTAGGCTATTAAAGCCCGAAGGTAGGAACATTTTCTATGGAGTGATTTATCTGTTACGAAGTAACTATTAAATAATCTGTGGCTGAACTCATGAGTGGTAACAAAGTCACCCTGTATACATATATACTACATAATGGAATATTAGACTTGATTACGTAAAACCGCTAAGTTGATCCAAGATGCCCTATTCAATTAACTAAAGTGAAAATAATCTAATCTCTTAAAATGATTAACTCAATTTTGTTGAATTTCCATTACTCCTCGAAATTCAATCAGGCGGCTGAAGAAAATCTCTCGAGTTCTCGAGAAACAACGCGAGGGCACCCAAGCTATTCAAGACATCTGAAAGGGCTTGCATGGCGTTTGAAATGAGCGTGGCTACGTATACTGAATACGTCGTTATCTTATGTTTTTTTTTTATTTTATTTTTTTTTTATTTTATTTTACATGAAACTTACAGCCAATTTACAATTTATTATTTCTTATGGTTATACATACAGTCTGGCCAATAACTCGTTCCACTTCTTAGTAGGTACTTTAAATAAAAGTGTTGATGTCAGTGATGATATGTGTGTGTGTGTGTGTGTGTGTGTGTGTGTGAGGGTGTGTGAGAGGGTGTGTGCGGGTGTGTGTGCGTGCGTGTGTGGTGTTGTTTTGTTGCTTGTGATAATTATTTAGTGACTTTTTCATTCGTCTCAGTAGTAATTGTTTCAATTATCTGTTTCCTATACGCATGCTTGCTGAGGAGGAAAGGGTCCACATGCTGAAACAGGTGGTTGTAGGTGCGTGTGAGGCGTGGGATGAGCGCATTGCGTGCATAGTTGGTGGTGTGTGCAGGCTCGTGGAAGAGTGCGGTGTGGCGTGTGCGGCGCACCGGCGCACTCAGCATCACCTCCACCACCAGCTCGCTGCAGTCGAGGTGCCCGTTCACCACATCGTACAACAGCATCATGTCCAGCAGCTGTCTCCTTTCCTCTAAACTTAATAGTTGGTTTACGTTGCAACTCTGTTTATAAGGCACCCATCCAGATTTTGAGACAATATTTAGGTGCTTGACAAACTTCCTTTGGAGTCGTTCGATCTGATCGATGTGTACTTTATAATGTATGTAATTATGTGGAAAAATCAAATCAAATCAAATCAAATCAAAATTTTTATTATATCATAAAATATAGATATCTAACATACAATATAATGTGTTACAATTTAAAATATATTTATCTATCTACCATTATTGCTTTCTGCCCCCCAAACTAGCCATGGAGGCTGTGCTATGGAAGGCAGTGCTTATAACATAATAGTCATATACAGGGCAAACAATACAACAACATAACATTGTGTTAAGATAACATCATCTTACATAACAACATAACCTCATTTTAATCCATCAAGTATTTTATTTATCTGCGAGTGTGTGTCTGTGTGTGGGTGTGTATGTGCATGTGTGAGGGGGTGTGTGTGTGTGTGAGGGTGTATGTGTGTGTGTGTGTGTGGGGGGGATGTACTTCTTTCTGTTTTCTGACTTTACTTTATAATTTCAAACAGTTTTTCGGTTTCGTTGTAATTATTTCCCAACAGCCACTGCTGCGTTACCCGTCCCCTCTCTCTGCGGCTCAAACTATCAATATTTATAGCTTTATTAAGTTTATTATAGATAAAGGGACCAAGAAAACGCGTCGCCCTTTGTCCGAACCTGGTTCTGGTTTTGGGCACCGGCACAGTCTCTGTAATTCGTGTACGTCTCCGTGCATCATCCTTCTTAGCTGCTACCGTTTGCCGAATTAGTGATTCAATATAAAGTTGACGCACTGTAAGAGTGTAAGTTTCTGCATGAAGTTCGTGTGTGGGATACCTGTAAGGTTTTTTATACGTGACTCTGAGAAGAGCTCTTTGAGCTCTTTCGACCTGTAGCAGATGCTCTTTGGCTGCCCCACCCCACGAAAGTATACAGTATGTAAGTAGCGACTGTGCCAGTGCCATGTAGACCGTCTTTATTAGTTTTTTACTGGTTATATTACGTATGCGTTTAAATATATATATGAGCTTCCGCACTCGACCAGCAAGAGTCGAGAGATGCAGATCCCAGCAAAGCCTGTCATCCAGTGTTACGCCTAAGTATTTTATTTGCCTAGTACGTAAGAGGACTTGGCAAGTACACGCGTCGACACTCCTACCACAAGTGTGTATCATAAGATCTGTATTCCATGCCGGGTGTGAGGCTTTAGTGATACCATAACATATATATTTAGTTTTTTTTACATTTAGAGTTAGTAGGTTATTATCAAGCCATGCTTTAATTAGCGATAATCCCGATTCGGCCATCTCAAAAACCTCATTCCACGTGTCACCAGCGAAAATGAGCGCCGTGTCATCGGCATACGAAAAGATGTTACATCCACGAATGTTTGCGGTGCAGAGCTCATTCATGTAAACAATAAATAAGAGTGGTCCCAAAACACTGCCCTGGGGTACACCATATGTTATTTCGGCCTCATCACTGACAGTCTCGCCAACTCTAACACATTGGATTCTTCCTGTTAAGTAGCTCTTAAACCATTGAAGCGGTAGGCCTCTGACACCCAGTATTTCCATTTTCCTAATCAATACTGGAAAAGAAACTGTGTCAAAGGCCTTCGCTAAGTCCAGGAAAACTCCAATACATCGTTTTCCTGCATCAAGACTATTAGATATTAGATGGGTACAGTCTAAAACTGCGTCATTAGTGGATTTTTTATTTCGGAAACCATACTGATTATCAGCAAGCAGGCTGTTGAGCTCAAGAAAGCAACTAAGTCTGATTTTGACTAGTTTCTCTAGGATTTTGGAGATTCCTGTCAACAAAGAAATGGGGCGGTAATTGGTAGCTTCCTCTCTGTCGCCAGCTTTGTGTATTGGGACAACTATTGATTTCTTACAGGAGATTGGAAAGATGCCGGACGACATGCTCCGGTTGGCTATATGAGTAAGAGGTACTAGTAGCTGCCTTTTGACCATTTTTATGAATTTGCAAGTAATAGTATCCCAGCCCGGAGCACTATTAGTTTTAAGTTCATCAATCATCCTTCCAACCTCCTGCACATCAGTTGGACAGAAGAAGAATGACTTGTTTGGCCCATCCGAATTAGGCATGTCTCTGGCCAGCTCATTCTCGCTCTTTCCAAGTGTTTTGATTGTGATGCTAGCAAGGTTTTTCCCTACACTGACAAAATAATTGTTGACCTTATTGACGGCTGCCGCTTCGTTATTTTCAGTGGCTAGCAGTCGGCTAGCATCACCTGTAGCCTTTTTCGGCAGAGACGCTGCTTCTTTGATTATCTCCCAGGTTTTTTTAGGGTTGTTTTTATTTTCATCTAAGTTATGTTTCATGTATAAGTCTCGTGCGCAGTGAGTGGCCCTGGTGCAGATATTACGGTATTTAATATATTGCTCTTTGAGTGTCTGGTCGTTGGGGTTCTTCCTCGTCTTTTTGTGTAAGGCATCTCGTTTAATTTGGCACTTGACTAGGCCAGGCGTAATCCAATGTTTCCTACACTGCTGCCAACGGGGTAAAATACGCTTATTTGTATGTAAGTCAATAGCAAATTGTAGCTTCTTGGTGAGAATGTCAGTGGCAAGACTGGGATCTTCTTCGTTTAGTACATCAGCCCAATCGTATTTGTCTATTTCACTAACTACCTGTTTGTAATCAGTGTCCTGCCTAGTCCGAGTCCTAGTTTGTAAATTTTCATTTGCCAGGCCAATAGATGCTAATATTGGGTAATGATCAGTAATATTAGTGTCGCAGATAACTGTTGCGAACCTTTGACGTGTTCTGATTATGAAGTGATCAAGACAGGACTTGTATCTTGTTGGTTTCCTAAAGGCTGGTAGCATTCCGTGCTCCGCCAATAAGCATAAATAATTTGAAGCGTTGTGATCAGAAGTGTCCCCTTCATCATTTATATTTATATTTATGTCGCCTGTCAGCACCAGATCCTCATTGCTATCCCTTCCCAATATAACCGAGTTAAGGCCATCTAGAAACCGGTCTATGTTTAGAAAAGAAGGTGAGCGATAGATTGCTATTATAGTTATGTTTCGGTCCGTTTTAATTACTAGACCGCTAGCATCACTTAGTTTCGGCTCATGCACTGTAACATCAAGCCCATTACGCACATAAACCACTACACCATCATTTTGATTTATATTTGTGGTTGTATTGTATGACACGAATGAGTCGAGATATATAGGTGAGTAAGTGTTACTATCGATCCAACATTCGGTGAGTATTATTATATCAAGTTTAATCTTAAGTCTGTGGAGTAAAACACATAAGCTGTTGAAATTATGATTTATGCTTCTTATATTAAGAGAGAGGGTTCTCAAGCTTGAGTTATTTTGAATGCTATACCTACACTGTTCCGGCTCAAGAAAAGCCGTTTCTGTATCATTCAGTTCATCATCTATAGCTTCCTGCATATCTCGATTATTAAACATTGACATTTTGTAAATAATTTTTTTCGAACAATTTTAAGTTACTTATAATTATAATTTTTTGTTTTGCTGGAAATTCAGAAATTAGGCACCATTTGAGATGTATTAAAGTGTTTTTACTTTCCTTCAGTTCATTAAAATAAGTTTGCAGACATGAAGAAGAACCTAAAGAGTGTTGATTATAGTTTATCAACTCAAAGCTATGCAATTGACTCAGAGTGCGTGTGCCTGAGGTGTTTTTTATTTTGTCTGTTTCACATAAATACTTACAGTCAGTTTTAGGTATGTACACAACATAGAAGTAGGGCAAGGGACGTAGGCAGGCAGGAGCGCTCTCATGCGCCCGCGTCGACACCGCAGTCGCTATGGTAGCAGGAGCAGACGAGGTCGCGTTCCGTCTCCGCCGCCGCCGCCACCTCCCCGCCGCGCTCTCACGGCTGCCATATCTAGTTGTCTTTTTTGTTTTGTTTACAAATCCAGACTTAGTGTTATATTGCGTATATGCGATAATAGTTATTCCCCCAATTTCAATTGTGTACATTCTTGTGAGTGCGTTTTGAGTTGGTATTGTGCGTTGTGTGTGAGTAGGTATTGTGCGTTGTGTGTGAGTAGGTATTGTGCGTTGTGTGTTAAAGTTACATTTTCTGATAGTGATTTTTGAATGAGTGTTGTTTTGTGTAATAGGTAAGTGTTTTGTAGAAATGTTTATTATAGTTTTATTCATAAGTTTATATAGTAAGAGCATGATATATTGATAGTTATTGCTGATGAGAAGTTGCATTGCCTTGTTTACGAAAGTGGCGATCAAAGTCAGTCTCCGTTTTAATTCGTACATAGTTGTTTTCTTGAGCAGATCTTCTCATCAGTACCTGTCCGTCTTTCGTCCATACATAAGATATTTTGTTATCTCGGGCAAATATTTTAGCTCTCGACAATAGCATTTTTCTACGTCTAGTCAACAGTTCGTTTACATAGACCGGCGAGTCTTCGTCACTTAGACCTAGGTCCTTCGCTTTTAGTGGACGCTTCGCCTTGGCGCTGGCTAGGAACTCGTCCCTCTTCTCCTTACTGGTGAACGTGACCCGGACGCTCTTGGTGGGCTTGCCCATGGGGAGACGGATCGCCTGCTTGATGTCGGCCGGCTGCAGCTCGCAGCGCAGCGCGCCGGCGACTCCAATGATGACGCGGCGCAAATCTCCCGCCGCCTCCGAGATGCCCTTCACCTCCACGCAGTCCAGGATAGCCTGCTGCTCGAAGTCATCACGCTGTATTTGTATCTTTTCAATCTCCGCTCGCAGATGGGTAACCTCGGGCACAAGCCCCTCTAGTTTGTCTATTCTGTTCTTCTGAACACTTAGTGAAGTTTCGAAATCATGTACCTTTTCTCCGAGGAATTCCAGCGTCCTCGCCATTTCCACCTGTACCGATTGCATTTCCTGTTGACCTTTCTGCACACCGCTGATTGTGTCCTGAAGAGCATCTTGTTTTTTCAGCATACGCTCGACGTCCTGCTGTAATTTGGTCAGAGTGCCTGCGATGTCGATCGGGAAAGCGCTAAAAGGTCCCGAAGCGGCATCATCCAGTACATGAGTGCCATCTGGAGTACCGAACGGGGTGCCTCCCCCTCCAGGAGTACGCACACCCCCATACTCAGCGACGACGGTGTCAATCAGCATATGTTTCGGTGGCGCGCGGCATCGGGAACAGCGCCACAGCTTTTCCCGGGTCCTCGCCGCTGTCACAGCCTGCTCTGTCAACTTCAAGCATTTATAGTGCAGCCACTGTGCACATTCTCCATCACAAGTTGTGCCCGTACCACGCTTCACGTCTTGTTTACAAATAGCACATTCCTTCGCCATCTTGTGGTGGGTAGACGAAATAATCGGTTATAAAGATTGCTAAAAAGATTGCTAAAAATCGACCGATATGCACAATTTGGAGTGAAAACCACACTTATATTCACTTGCCTAATCTATTAGCTGATAGAATAACATATATATCACTATATAACCTTAATTTTTACGTATGTTATTAAAATATTCAGAGCGAATGATATTTCGCGTGCGTTTCGATGTATACCCGCGTAATTTAAAAAACATTTGAACATGCAATCATAGTAAATATTATAATATTATTTTAATATAAAAATAATGCAAATAACTAAAAAAAACTACCTCAAAAATGAAAATATCAAAAGGGGTATTTTGGAAAGTTCCAACAAAGCTTGCGGCATTACTCCGCTTCTAGACCCTTTGAATAAAGTAGGCATAGTACTCCTAAATTGTGAAACGAAAATTGCAGCGCGCACCAGACAATCGGAAGTGGGACTCGATCCCACGACGTTTTGATTACATGTGCAAGGCTGAAACTGAGCTATCCAGGCTTCTAACAAGTAACATACGGCGACGGGGTACCGGCTGGAATCTTTAGAAACTTTTCAGCTTTTTACGATGATTCTTTGTTTTTACTATTTTTAGGGTTTTTAACAATGATTTGTTAATATCAGCCCCATAGTACTCATCTTCCCTAACACTTAGGACCCAGAGTCCCTAAGGGATAGAGAACGCTCAACGAAATCCATCACAATTACTAAATCCCTCATACTTGGGCTCGCCAACAGTTTATGACTAAAAAAAACAAATTGAGTCTGTCCACCCTAAGTGACGTCTGCAATTCCCTCCGTAATTCCTCGTTCTGACCCACACTCCATCAGCATATGGGCATGTATTGTATTTTTGTATTGTTTATTGATCATTCATACGGCAGTTATAGACTGCATTCGAACTTGTCACAATTCGCTGCGTTCCTCGCCTCTTCTTCGGACCTACAGAAATAGCTGACGGTGGCGACGATATCATAGAGCTCGAGCTCGATGGTTGACAGCGTGCGTGCAGTGCTTATGTTAAACTATTTAGTTACATATTTTAGTTTATTTGGAAAATCAACAGCATTTTTGCATTAAATTATGACAATGTAGGTCATTCGTGATAGAAGACAATTAAAATTTTCCACTGCTTCATTTAGTTACATATTATGTACGCCTTACTACAAATAATCATAACTAATTACCTACTAATAACTCTGCACACACGTTTTTTCTATAGAAAGCGCGACATGTGGCGCCGAGCCACCCATGAGGTGTCCAACGACTGGGTTGCAAAAGCCATGCCGACCTGACAGGTGCCTATTCACACCTCTCTTGAAGGACCCGAGACTGTACTTGGGGCGAAATATGTGGAAGATCAGGGAGAGCGTTCCAGAGTTTGCCAGTTCTAATTACGTAATTAAATGGTGTGTGAGTGTGTATGAGAGGGTGTGAGGGTGTGTGTGTGTGTGTGTGTGGGATGGCAGGGTGTGTCTGTGTGTGTTTCTAACTCACACATAATAATATGGCACAAATATAGACGAGCAACACTCGAGCTTTATTGCTAAAGTTTACTCTTTGCTATTGATGGATTACCTACTCTTAAAGAGCTGAGCGCTTACTGCTCCATACACGACGTTACATTTCTGACAAGCGACACATACCATTATATATTTGGTCTTCTGCGATATTTAGGGTTGGTCTAGTCCGTCTCAATTCTGGAACAGTGTAAGTAAAACAAGAAATAAAATTAAAGGAATATTGAAAAATCCCTTCGTCTAGCTAGATTAATATTAAGAATGACAACAGTCAGCCACTGGTATTCCAGTGTATAAATATTACCAAAACCCCCGACCCTTAAAAAGCCAATAATAATTTCCGTTTACTTACTTAAAGGAGTCGGGAGACCGCTAAGTAAATTCCCGTGCAGCTCTGAGTTTATATTTGATTTACCTACTTAGCGGTCCCCCGACTCCTTTAAGTAAGTAAACGGAAATTATTATTGGCTTTTTAAGGGTCGGGGTTTTAACATTGGAAATGTTTTTTCGATCGCGTTGGTAGGGGGCCGTTTTCAGCAAAAGTGCGACATCGCTCTGGCGTCGTCAATTTTGGGGCTATGTGGGTCAATGGGGTATCAAAAGACGTGTCTTGACGAGATCTATAAGATGGTGTAAAAAAATGTGTGAAAAAGTCAAAAACTTTTTCGAAAAAGTGCAAAAATGTCGAAAAATGAGGTGATTTTTTGCGACTTCTCAACTTGAATCGACGATATCTCGAAAACGAAAAGCGATATCGAAAAAATTTAAAAAGTACTCGGGGTATTGAGTTGGGCTACAGTTTGCATAAAAAACGGAACCTCGCTATCTGTAATGGGGTTGGAGAAAGCTTTACCTTTATGCGGAGGAGTTTTCGCGGCGCGCGGCGCGCGCCTGTACTAGTGAGTTTCGTGTACTAGAGCCATAGTAATATAGGTAACCTATATAATATTTTTATATTTGATATTTATTAATTTGTTACTTTAGTTAGTTAGATCTGTTAATTCGTTTGGTTATAAGTATGTTAATATTTAATTAAAAAGACAAATCGTTAAACACTCGTTGTACCGTTGTTGTACCGTTGTAATTGTTGTACCGTGTGGGGCCGGCACTTTAAAAGAATAGCCCCACTGCATCTCTCTCCGTGTATGTCGTAAAAGGCGACTAAGGGATATGACTCCCTTCCTATATTACTAGGTGGTAGGGTTCAACCCGCCCGGGTTGGTACCACCGCACTAAATGAAAGGTCGGTCGAAATGGCTATGTAAATAGTTTGTGTTTTCCGTCCAGTGCAGTGTAGCCGGCACGACCGAAGGGAAGCACTGACGTGGCACCAAGTTCACCCGGTGTTATGGGCTGACATCACAGATGTTGTAGGTGATGTAGCCAACCGTGTCAGTTTCAATAAAAAAAAAAAAAACAAACTTATTAATTGTGAGTACTTAATATTTATCTTATAATTTTATGTGTTCCTAATAAAAATAATTATTTTGTTTTTTATTATATATTTACGTAACGTTTACCCAATCCAGTAAAATTCATACAATTATACTTTTGAATGTATTATACCGGTAATTGTTGAAAATATTTGCACTTCACTGGCCAATAAATTAGTTCAGTTTGTATTCTGCGAGAAGCGGCCATATTCTTTTATTTTTACGACTTAAAAAATACTTTTTGCCTATGTTCATTTTCAATGTACCCGAAGGTCGTGAGAGGCACGAGATCTGTGGATTTTAAGGGTCGGGGGTTTTTTAAATTTGTAATTTAACTTTTATTTCAAGCTTTAAAAAACGCATGCAAATCGGTCCACTTTTTAAGATAATTATTTTTTTTATTACTTAATTACTTGATTACTTGATTACAAACATAGCTAAGAACCATCCCGATTAAACAAGCTTCCCAATAAAAAAAACCGCATCCAAATTGGTCCATCCGTTTGGGAGCTACGATGCCACAGACAGACACACACACACACTCACACACAAACACAAACGTCAAACTTATAATAACACCCATCCGTTTTTTTCGTCGGGGGTTAAAAATGAAGTGTTTTGGAAATATTTGCATTCTATAATGGTGTGGGCAGCCAACGACGGAGCGTTGGAATGTACCCTCATCCACGCTTCGCTTCACTACTCCGCGCCGCGCCGCGCCGCCGCCGCCGCCGCCGCGCCGTAGCGAGAGGAGTTCAGTACTTGCGGCCGACAGATGCACAGAATCAATAAAGTCAATACCGCGCAGCCCGTTTAATATTAAGAATAAATTTTCAAGTAATAATACACTTGTAATTTGCACCCGGTCACTGTACAACAGGATAGAGGAAACACATTCCCCAAAATGGCATAGACGTGTAGTGAGGGCCAACACAACATTACAATATTTGCAGATAACATATTTGTACATAACACTAACTGAATTAACGACGTAAATTGCTATGCATTGCAGTTCCTTCAGAAGGTAATATGTAAAAGAAAAAAAAAAATCGTACAGAAAGGTAAATATTATTTCACAATAAATGTATAATCAAAATTTATTAAGTAAGTAGTTTATAGTAAGGGAAGGGATGTCGTTTGCCAATTTTTTTTCGCCTAGTTGGTGTGCGTCATACTTATAATTCCACATATTTAAAATTTAACAGCAAGTTTTGAGTTAAAGAAAAAAAATGCTTCCCGTGACCGCGAGTCGCGAGCTGCGACGCATTGGGTAGTCACAAAGGCGATGCGTGTATGGTGCTCGCTGGGTTATCCTTAGGTGACAAAACTTCTTGTAGCAGCGGACAAGCAAGACACGACGGTGAAACATTTATTAATGAGTGAGACGAACGACGATAACAAACCAAATAGACGCGAACTATTTTGGGCTACACATTAATTATCTCTATTCTTCTTCTACCTGGTATATAGTACGATTAAACAATTTTTTTCATTAAGTTAAGCCCGAGAACGGCAACTGAGCGGGTATTCATTATCATATTATATCGCATATTTTGTCGCACCGCTAGGGTGTGGAACTGTCTTCCGGCGAGTGTATTTCCCGAATCCTTTAACCTGTCTGTCTTCAAACGTCGTCGTATTAACAGGCTAGACAGCTTAGCAACAGTTCCCAAATCTGCTGGCATGGCACCTAACTGAGCGTGGTTTTGCGAGGAGAGGTGATTTTGGCTCTGTCGGCTGTATCATTGGTCTCTCGGCACAGCCATCCATGTTGGTTTACATAAAAAAATACATCTGGGTTTTCATTTGAACGAAAACTGTTTCAGGTACTTGACACGATGTTTTTTACGTGAAAAATGAAAATATCTGTATAGTACCTACGGCTCCTCATCATCATCAGCCTGTATCGGTCCACTGCTGGACATAGAAGAGCGGAAGACCGCGTGTGGTGGCGTGCCTTGGGAGAGGCCTGTGTCCAGCAGTGGACCGATATGGCTCCTCAACTCGAAAAAATAATAGATACGGTCACATCCGGCAGAAAGCATGAAACTTGGCACGCATGTAGACATATGGCACCGAGCCACCCATAAGCTGTCTAACGACGTCTATGAACATTCGGTCGTATGCGGGGGTTTCGAATACCATGCCGGCCTGACAGGTGCTTATTCACGCCCCACTCGAAGCACCCGAGACTGTACTTGAGGGGAAATATATGGAATTATATCTTACGTTATTTAGCTTTTCAATAACACGACAGAAGATAGCACGAACCTGCGTTCACAAAGTTTTACCTACAGAAGCAAAAATCAACAGATTCCACATTCATTATTTTCATCTTATTGAATGCAAATATTGAAATAGAAGATCGGTCCGAAGTTTCAGATATCAAAAGTACTACGTGGCATGGAACACGTGGCATATGATAAGCAACGTGATCGACCCGAGTCTGACCATAAATCCTGTGTGAATGACACCTTCACAAAAAATTATTACTTCTATAACACTGTGCCCTTCCCTCATTTTCTTTGATTCTATTTTCCTCGAAAAGTCAAAGATTGTATCATATTTGTCACAGCGCGGCCTCAAGCGAGTAAAATCATTATTAAAGCATGTCGCTAATGCTTCGATCAACTCACAGATCAGAGAGATCATGGCTAGATGGAGCATTAAGACCCAGTTCCTGTACGTACGGGAATAGTGTAGAAAAAAAAGTCCTTTTCCGTGTGAACCCTACCACCTAGTAAGGTAAGAAGGGAAGGGACCTACAGTTTTACGTGGAATCCGAACCACGGTCAGCCTTCAACGGTCGAACGGTCACCCATCCAAGTCAAGATGACCGGCCCAGCGTTGCTTAACAATCAATAGCGACAGTCGACTGTCTGCACCACTGAGCTATCGAGGCCATTCGAGGCTGACAAGTTTCCTGCAGTCCTCCCGGCCTTCAGCGTTTCGGAACCACTGCTCTCCGCCGTCCCACTTGGCGAGTGTTTTTCTCACGATCCGTTTTCCTAAATATGACATAGATGTACACAATGACTAATCTTATAACTTTATTTTTAAGTATACATAATCATAGTTTTTGTACAAGAAGTCAGTTTGCTATGCCGTTATATTATATGGTACGGCTGATGCCAGTTAGGAGGCAGGGGTTGTTTCACAATGGAAATGACTGTAAGTAAAAGTGAAATTTGTTGTGTTTTAAAAACAAATTTAATGTATGAAAATAAAAATAATTAACAATTTGAATTTGAATAAGACCGCGCAAGCAGACATTCTCTGCCTGCCTTATGGCTACTTTTGGACATTAAGACGGCGACAGGATCACATCCAGCAATTTTTCCATGATGTGCGGACGCAGGTATAGTCGTTTCGACGCAAAGTACCGCCTCCATTATTACATATTGGAATCTCCGCTGTGATGGTCGATTTTTATTTATTACTGCATGTCTCACAAAGAAAAAAAAACTGTGCGTTAAATGCTAATAAAGAGAATATAAGTGTGAAGGTATATTTAGCCGCACTGTTTCATATCATCAGCGATGCATTCCAGTCACCGCAACTCAGCCCTAGTGGAGCGCACGACGAGTAACGTACTGCGGCTGTCTCGTGTGTTCCTGGTAACTCACATTCGCTGCCGGAGGCTCAGAGCCGACCTGTGGGAGCTGGAGCCTTGCTGGTGGTCGGTGCCGCTCGCCTGGATTGTCACCCTGTTGTTTGGTAAGGCACTTCCTAAATTGTTTCTGAAATGTTAATTATGAAATTATACATGGTTGGCAGATATACTGAACCTGTTTGGTTTTTTTTACGTAATCCAGTATGAGTGGCTGAGTCGGAGGGGTCAAAGCACATGCTCCGATCAGCCAATATCACCTCCGAAAGGTAGGTGCCATACCAGAGACTTCCCTGGATTGCTGGCTATACTGGACTTGAGTGGAACACAACCGAGGCTGCTATGCGGCCATCTTACATCCAGTACGGTGGTATCAACCCAGTCAGCTACAATTTGAGCCTACCACCTAGTAAAGGGGTAAGGTACAGTTTGACACCGGTTCCGAACGGTGAAGCAGCAGATGTAGGTATGCACGTAAATTTTTTCGTCAGAAAAAACTCATTGGTACTCGCCGACCGAATTCGAACCTCGGACCTCTCGCATGAGAAGCCAATGCCCAAACCACTCGGCCACCCGCCGCTTAATTCTGATAAAGAATATTATCTACGTTCGGTTCGTAATGATTGAAATCAACATTAATTGTTATAAAAAATCTTGCAGCGTTATTAAAGACACTCTACATAATATACGAAACTAAGACCTCCGAATTCAACTTAATAAACATTGGGGAGCGGCTGATGCAGCTAGGCGTCATGTGTGCGGCCCTGACTAGCATCCAGCTCAACCACACGACGAGCGCGAGGATGCTGCAGAAATGCTACAAGAGAGTACATCAGGTCTGCTGTTCATATATTGTTCGTCAGGATAACTAACGCTCAACTTGGTGCCGACGCCAAGGTCACTTCGTTCTGACGGCGTTTATTTGATGGCTTAACTTTTATGTAGGACATGTCACTACTGGATAAACTGGAAAGACGTCTCATGTCAGTGCCTCCCTCTGGTCGTGCCGGTTACACAGAACTGGATGCAAAACACAAACACTTTACATGGAACCGGTCTACTTGGAATTCGAACCCTGGATCACTGTGCACGAAAGAAATAAAAATGCCGTTTGTATTGATCCTGCGCCGAGGGACCAATGGTGCCAAAATACCTCGCCTCGCGAAACCACGCCCAGTGAGATGCCATGCCAGCAGATTTCAGAACGATTTTGAAAACAGATGGGTTCTCAAACCCCAATGTAAACAGCAAAAGGGTGCTCGGCTAAAAACAGGTAGTTAGTAGAAGTATGGTGGTGTGGTGAGCAGGTGGAGGAGTGGGTGCGAGCGCGCGGTCAGTTAGCAGGATGCCGTCGCTCGGATGCGCGCTGCTGGCGGACGATGCTAGCGCTGCTGCTGCTGAGCGTGACAACCTACGCTTGGATCAATGTGGAAATCATCATCTCAGACATTGGGCGGCTGGGTATGTCAGCATTCAACTTGATGTAAGGCGCCAGCTGGCGCGTCTCGCCGGATGTGCACTGCACACCGACACGCATGCTCGGCTGTGCTTAACCTGCGTCACAGTCGTGGAGCACACAGGAGGATCCACTTGTCGAGGTAGAGCAAGAGATTCACAAGAGCTCCAGTTTAAATCAGATTTGTTTAGCGTAGCCAGCGTTATTGGTAGGAATCCTTATCAAATTGGTCAGGTGTCTGTCGAAAAGGAAATGGCTGCTTGTGAACAACGTTAGCACGAAACCTTGGTTTTGGTCTATCCTGGGTAATCGTAGCGGTGTGATATTTTTTGTGAAAAAAAAATTACGATATGGCCTTCAATTAGACTCTTAGACTCTAACTAAACAGTAAAGTGATTCTTATTATTTTACATTTCACCAAGTTATTATCTACTTTTATAGTATAAACATCAACTGCAAGGACATATAATTCAAACAATTCAAAGTATTGTAATTCATCTCGTCTGTTACGGTCTTAGATTTCCGATGAATTTGTTCATTTTCCACATAAATTCTAAACAGCAAACTGAACAACACAAATCACGTATCAAAAATCATTAGTAAGTTGATTCGCATAAGATCGATCGAGGTTCAAGAAAACTAAGAATTTCCTCAATAATGGTACCTATATTATATACGTACGAGTACATACCAATATGAGCCGCTGTCATTCCTTATGACTCCAGGCCTTGTGCCTCCAAAATGTATTATTATGACGTGCGGACCGACAGACGGACGGATAGATTGTTGTGTTTGTTATTGTGTTTTGTGTACTGTAACCAAAGAGTTTGTATTACGTCGCGACGTAATACAAACTCTTTGACTGTAACTTCAAGACTTCTTCTTCTCCTTTTTCTCTGGTTGTTATGTATATGTTGTGTTAGGGTATATTAGAATATTATTTGTGTTGTGTACTTGGGCCTGACTTAAAATCAGCGTCCCTCTCACTGGCCCTCGGACTCGGTGGTGAGGGACAAAGGCTGTGTCAGGTCCAATTTGTCTTGTCCGTATTGTGTTTTTATTGTATCTACTGTGTGTGTATGTATTGGATGAGATAAATAAACTCATTTCATTTCTCATTTCATTCCAGCGAACTGGGGGATCGTGTTGCCGGCGTCGCTGATGCAGCTACAAGTGACCGTGTTCCAGCTGCAGCTGTGCTACACCAACTGCCTCATCCGCACCAGGCTGCGCGCTCTCAACCGCACCGTTAGAGGCAAGCTACACTTACTTACATCAGCCCTGAGGTGAACTGGGGGATCGTGTTGCCGGCGTCGCTGATGCAGCTGCAGGTGACCGTCTTCCAGCTGCAGCTGTGTTACACCAACTGCCTCATCCGCACCAGGCTGCGCGCTCTCGACCGCACCGTCAGAGGCAAGCTACACTTACTTACATCAGCCCTGAGGTGAACTGGGGGATCGTGTTGCCGGCGTCGCTGATGCAGCTGCAGGTGACCGTCTTCCAGCTGCAGCTGTGCTACACCAACTGCCTCATCCGCACCAGGCTGCGCGCTCTCGACCGCACCGTCAGAGGCAAGCTACACTTACTTACATCAGCCCTGAGGTGAACTGGGGGATCGTGTTGCCGGCGTCGCTGATGCAGCTGCAGGTGACCGTGTTCCAGCTGCAGCTGTGCTACACCAACAGGCTGCGCGCTCTCGACCGCATCGTCAGAGGCAAGCTACACTTACTTACATCAGCCCTGAGGTGAACTGGGGGATCGTGTTGCCGGCGTCGCTGATGCAGCTGCAGGTGACCGTGTTCCAGCTGCAGCTGTGCTACACCAACTGCCTCATCCGCACCAGGCTGCGCGCTCTCGACCGCACCGTCAGAGCCAAGCTACACTTACTTATATCAGCCCTGAGGTGAACTGGGGGATCGTGTTGCCGGCGTCGCTGATGCAGCTGCAGGTGACCGTGTTCCAGCTGCAGCTGTGCTACACCAACTGCCTCATCCGCACCAGGCTGCGCGCTCTCAACCGCACCGTCAGAGGCAAGCTACACTTACTTACATCAGCCCTGAGGTGAACTGGGGGATCGTGTTGCCGGCGTCGCTGATGCAGCTACAGGTGACCGTGTTCCAGCTGCAGTTGTGCTACACCAACTGCCTCATCCGCACCAGGCTCCGCGCTCTCAACCGCACTGTCAGAGGCAAGCTACACTTACTTACATCAGCCCTGAGGTGAACTGGGGGATCGTGTTGCCGGCGTCGCTGATGCAGCTGCAGGTGACCGTGTTCCAGCTGCAGCTATGCTACACCAACTGCCTCATCCGCACCAGACTCCGCGCTCTCAACCACACCGTCAGAGGCAAGCTACACTTACTTACATCAGCCCTGAGGTGAACTGGGGGATCGTGTTGCCGGCGTCGCTGATGCAGCTACAGGTGACCGTGTTCCAGCTGCAGCTGTGCTACACCAACTGCCTCATCCGCACCAGGCTGCGCGCTCTCAACCGCACTGTCAGAGGCAAGCTACACTTACTTACATCAGCCCTGAGGTGAATGATTCCTCCGCAGTGCGGACGACACAACACCCAGTGGCCGTTGGTAATTATCGCTCAGCTCCATCGATATGCCTATTTTAAAGCTAGAGCTTGTGCCAAAGCTATCAAGTGTCTATGTACAGGGTGTCCCAGATCGACCGCATTATATCACCACCACGCGATTCCTTAGCTCAATAGCTACAATTATTTTTATTATATTTTTTTCTTATTATCACATTTCAGGCTTATAATTTTACGTGTTTTATGATGATATGCGGCAAGGTAGGGGTGCCAAGAGTTCTTTGTCGTGAAATAGGTTGTGGATTTTTTTTTCAGTCAGCGTGTGTGCATCCACTTCTGGACATAGACTCTTCAATTTTTCTCTAGTCCTCCCGGCCTTCAGTGGTACGGAAATACTGCTTTTCACCGACGTAATAATGATTAAATATTGCTAAGAAATCTAAATAATGTCTGCTTTCGAAAGATACTAAAACATTTGAATTACATACTATATAGTATTTGAGAAAAAAATAATGATTATTGCACGACGATATAATAGGGTCGAACAATTCTTGCCTAACTTCGCCTGTTTCCGTAAGCCGGGCATATTCTTACCCACTTCCATGTGGTTGTTCTTCTTTCTGAACTGTGTCGCGGTACTGTGCCTTCGAACTGACATCATTTACTTATTTTGTATAGGTACTATGGTTGGCATCCGTAGCCAAAACCCCTTTGGTTCAGATTCTTCCAACGCTGTCTCGAATGGTAATAATAATGTACCTAATTTATGTTGTGAAAAGTTTGGCCTTTAATTGCTTTTTATGGTTCCGTATCTTAAAAGGAAAAACGGAACCATTATAAGATCACTCCGGTGTACGTCTATCTGTCACAGCTTAGAGGTTTTTATCGAAAACCAAGTAACGTAGAAACCTGTACTGTTTTCCTAGGTTGCTAAAGCTAATATTCTAACTACTTTCATAGGGTTAGTAGATATTAAGCCGTAGATTACAGTAAAACTTAGTTTTTTTGGCAATGTAAAATTTTCGGGGGAAAAAAATATTTTTGTTTTAGTACGGAACCATAATTTATGCGAGACTGGCTCGCACTTGACCGCTTTTTTAATTTATATTGCTTTTAGTTTAAATCGATGATTTAAAATAAGTTTTTTTTAATTTCCTTTGATTTTATTTCATGACACTAGGACTTCAGAAGGGTGGAGCCCACTTTCTGGAGACGTTCTCTGGAGTGTGTCGAGCACACGACCAGCTGCGCGCGGCCACGTGGTCGTCCAACAGATCGGTGGAGCTTCCTCTGTTCCTGATTCTAACTCAGAGGATCCTAGAGATTACTCTAAACACCAGCTTCATTGTACTAAAAACAGGTGCATATTTTTTTACAATAGTCTGAACAAACTATACATTCCTCATTGATTTCTTAATTAAACCTGGTCTTTCCACCGACTCCTCAGCAGCTAGGTCCTCGTGCCTTACTTGCTGCTTTATAGTTACTTTGCTAAATGTGGTGGTTGGTGTTGTGCTGTAATTTACCAGAGTTCTTGCAGCACAACACCGATTACTCTGCTTATCCCGATTGTCGGGATACAGCGTGTGGTATGTAGTTGTAGTTTATTAAACCTTCCCTTTCATTCAATAAATATACTACTGTTTTTGTTATTAGAAAATTTAACGGCTTTACTCACGCACGGTCGTCTCCGAGTA
This sequence comes from Nematopogon swammerdamellus, assembly GCA_946902875.1. Lineage (NCBI taxonomy): Eukaryota > Metazoa > Arthropoda > Insecta > Lepidoptera > Adelidae > Nematopogon > Nematopogon swammerdamellus. Next base: position 395,816 of record OX336356.1, on the reverse strand, counting down.
TATGGCTCGACGTTTCGGGCCAAACTTATGGCTCATCTTCATGAGCTCTCTGCCAAGTTCATCAGTTCGTCGCACCAGGCGTAGCGCTCATGAAAATTGCCCATACGTTTGGCCCAAACATCGAGAAGCATAGCTCGGAGACGACCGCGAGTAAAGCCGTATATACGTAGTAATAATTTTTAACAACGACGGTATTTTAAAAACCCATATGCTGTCTTCGTGCAGTCACAAAGTACAGTCTACATACATGTAATAATTATGTTAATTTGATCAAAATTTCCAATTATTGTCAAATGAATTGAAGTAATATTAAAATTGAAATGATGTTGTTAATCACATTTTGTGTAGGTCCACTTAATGGAGAAGGAATAACTAGTGTTGGCTGTTATCCTACATTCTGCTTCATTGTCTCTGGATCTTCGTCACAATAGAAACTTGTCAGCGCATCACACACCAGGCGAGTGCATACATTGTGTTAAACAGCATTCTGCTGACTTCTGTTGGTTATAGTTAAATAGAAATACTTAATTGAAAAAAAAAAAAAAACTAAACAAGCACGATAACGCATTGAAAGTGTGTAAGCAAAGTGTAGTGCAGTGCTAAGGTGAACTTATTCCTTGCACCTATCTCTTCCAATTAATCTTTGGAAGTTTGTGAGTTGTAATGTTGTAGTAGAAAAAGAGGTGCTTGAAAGTTTTTGAATTCGTAGGACTGCGAGTTAAGGCGCCGACTCACCTCGCAGCTGCTATGGGGCTCGGAGCTGCTACCAGGAACACAGGAGTTCGAGATGGTGTATCGCCACGTCGTACTGAGCCAACAGTCCCTCACCTTTACGGCTGGCCATGTGTTCGAGGTTGGAAGACCGCTGATGTTCACCGTAAGTTTATTCTTGCTTAAGAGCCTGTATGCACTTGATCGTGTAGACAGACACTTAGACTCTTTATGTTATTATAGCAAATTATATGTTAACGATTTAAATATTAAAATGAAGTACTTACGAGTATCTCAAAGAGATTTTAACTATGCAATTAATTAAAAAAGTATTTATCTTTCTTGAATAAACTTTGTTAAAACCTATTTCAGATAGCGGGTGGTATTACAACGTATCTGTTGGTCCTAGTGCAAGCTCAGAAATCGTAATTGAGGTAAGACAACATTTTAAGTATTTTTCATTTTACAATTTAAAACAGAACAGTTAAATTATGGGTTTAATGTCTTTGGTTTATAGTAAACAAGAGCGCTGTGATCGTAGGGTTCCGTTAGCTATGAGCACGATAAGTACCTACTAAACAGCCACATTGGTAACTCTCTTGTCAACGTCGGTCAGACGTCTTTCTGTCACACCTGTGAGTGACAGAAATATTTATATAAGTCCTACTAAACTATGTGTTTGAGAGCCTTACTAATCTACTAAGAGTTGAAGCAGTGACTACGGAACCCTTCGATTTGATGACGCATTTGGGCGACTTTCCAAGTTATAAGTCTGTTTTACAGATACTATCACGGACGCTGCTCTGCGGAACTAGCATCCCTTATTCCCTGCCACCCGTTCTATCTCCGCATGACTCATCGCAAAGAGACTCAGCATCCTTTTGTTGTTGACATTGGGCTTTTGAGAACCCATCGGTTCTCTAAATCGTTTCTTTGTCGCACCGCTAGGGTGTGAAACTGTCTCCCGGCGAGTGTGTTTCCCGAATCCTTTAACCTGGGTGTCTTCAAACGTCGTATTAGCAGGTTAGACAGCCTGGCAACAGTCCGCAAATCTGCTGGCATGACACCTAACTGAGCGTGGTTTCGCGAGGAGAGGAGTTTTTGGCTCTGTCGAATGCACCATTGGTCTCTCGGCACAGCCACGCATGTTGGTTTACAAAAAAAAAAGGTCTTTACGCACGTTATGAAATAAATTTGACTTCTTTAGGCGCGTTATGAAAATGAGAAGTAAACTCAAAAAAAAGTCATATCACCGTCACGCTCATCGTTATCGCATAAAAAATATTTGTATGTAGGTATTGTGCGGTGGTGCCTCTGAGGGGGGGGGGGAGGAGTCGACGGGTCCAGGGTTCGAGGAGGCTCCCTTTTTTTAATCATGCCAAAGAATTATAACTTCTAACACGCGTATTAAGTACACGCACCGATTTTTTATGCACTTATGCAGTAATAGACAATTTAAATTATATATTATTTAATAAATATTAATTACAAACAAATGGTTGTAACTTTGGTGCAAATTGTGAAATATCATTAAATAAACTCCGCTTCGTCGTAAGTATCTGGTTTTTGAGAGTCCTGATCGTCAGTCCCTGTTGTAGCTGACGTTGGGCGAGTCTTCCTTGAGGTCGTGATCCTGCGCGCGCTCGCGGCCCTGCTCCAAGTCCTCGGAGCCCTCACTTTGATAATTTCCCATTTTCTGCGAATTGCCGTCCTTGAACTCCTCGCCGGACGCGGCACCGTCGCTCCTATGCTGCTCCATGCCCTCTCCGTCGTGATCTGATTTCTTGTCACTGTAATGTTCCGAGTTGGACTCTCTATTCTCTTGGTAGTTGTCTTGGTGGTTCTCGTAGTTGTCGTTCGCCTGTTTGTTGTACTCGCCGTCTTGCTGTTCTCGATGCTCGCGCTCGGCGTTGTAGTTATCGCGCTCGTCTTCGCGTCGGGCGCCGCCGTCGCTCTTGCCCTGCTCGTTGTATCCGCCGAGCTGGTCCTGGCGTTGCTCGCGAGACTCCTGCGCGTCGCTGCTGCCCTGATCCCGGTACTCCGCGCCGGACTGCCGGTAGTCGTCGGAGTTGTCCGAGGGTGCGTTCGGGATGTCCATCTCCACCTGGTCCGGCGAGCGAGCTAGCCGTCGTGACGGCAGGCAACCCGCCACGATCACTTCTGAAAACACCAACATGTAATACTCGTAACTTGTAGGTATATTGATTGAACAAACACACGCATCGGCTTCTTAACAGTGATACGTTAGTAATATATAAGTCAATGCTTCTTAAGCTTTTATGAGCATTGCCGTGTTGATGGGCCATTACTCTGGCGCTGCTTTCTAAGAGAATGTTAGGACTATTTACGATGATTTTATGATAACATCAAAAAACGAATTGCCCTTTGTTCCTTCATAACATCCCAATAACTTCTTTATAGTACCATCCGTTTTATATTTATACAATGCATTTTGTTTTATTTTTAAATTTGACACAATATTTCTATATTGAGCTCTCTTCAAATGTTAAGCCTTTCCATGTCATATTACTGTGGTCTCATTGTTACCAATTTTTGTGGAACAATGATAATGGAGTATCTTTTATCAACGATATACCTACTCGCTTTAAAACCACAGTACTGTTGAAACTCAGAAAACGTATATTAAGTACTACACATATGTACGTGCATATAAATAAGTAGATCAAATCGGCGGTGGTAAAGGTGGCCGGTGCTGTGCTGTAATTTCGCGGAGTTCTTGCAGCACAACACCGATTACTCTTCTGCTCATCCCGAAGGTCGCGTTGAGCGCGTGGTATGCATAAAATCGGCCCTCGGTACGACGACAGCCCCAATACAGAAGGTCTTAACTTTAATTTAGTTATGAAATGTAATATTTTTCTGTTGTTTTTAAAGTTCCGTAGCCAGAGACTCTGGTAGGAAACCCTATAAAATCGATCAGGTGTCTGTGCGTCCGTCCAAAATAAAAATTAACAAGTAGAGTAGAACTTATATAGATAAAAATTTTTTCAAAGCCTAGATTTGTACTATTTTTTGGAAATAATACAAGTAATAGTAACGAATGTGTACAATTTGCTCTCTCCGAGGATTTGCTTAGCACATAATATTATACATACGATGCGGAATCCTCTGCGTGTCAACCAAGTTACATACATAGCGTCACGCCTGTTTCCCGGTGGGGTAGGCAGAGACTTCGGATCTCCACGGGCCACGATCCTGACACCTCTGCCGCCTCTTCCACTCCCATAATGTTCTTCATGCATGCTCGTCGGTTACGGGTACTACGCACTTGACCCTTTTTGAGCACATGCCCGATCTGGTCTATCTAGGTACGTGCGTCTAGGGCGACCCTTCTCGACATAGATGCGCATAGATGGATGGATGGATAGATAAAAAAACTGTATTTATATATTAACTCAAGAAAAATATCAATACATAATGAAAACGCGTCAGTACAGTAAGATGAGGTGAAACTTATCCCTTAAAGAGACTTCATCCATTCAACCTTTAGATGCTTGAGGTGTGATGCAGAACTTTCAATAAGATAACTAATGTTATCCACTATAACTTACCATTGGCGAAGTATAGTACGAGGGCGTAAGAGAGTAGGAGCAGCTTCATGCTGAGTCGGAGTCGGAGTGGGAGTAGGAGAGAGTGTACACAGAAACAACACCAGCTGATTGGCGATGGCTCGTGGAGCGCGCCCTTATATAACGCCCATTGTTGAGTGTTCGTCACGCGAGAACATTTCTGAAATAGTTTACACAGATAATATTCCACGTTGAACACGCATCGGAGATTATTAATTCTTTATTTATCATTCGTATGCTAGTCACTACGCTTGAATTTGTACTATTTTTTTTTGTTTTCACAATCTTGAAGATAATGCTTGCATAGATCATAAAATTTCGGTACCTATTTAATTTATTTCGAAGAAATATTGCTATGGAGCGTAATTTTTTTTTTATATAGATACTGACACGGTTGGCTAAATCACCTGCAACATCCGTGATGTCAGCCCATACTGTTGATGAACTAGGTGCAATGTCAGTGATTCCCTTCGGTAGTGCCGGCTACACTGAACTGGACGGAAAACACGATTTATTTACATAGCCGTTTCAATCGACCTTTCATTCAGTGCGTTCGTAGCAACCCGGGCGGGTTAAACCCTACCACCTAATAAGTAAGAAAGGAAGGGATCTACAGTTTTATGTGGATTGTGGAATGCGAACCACGGTCAGCTTCCAACGATTGAACGGTCACCCATGCAAGTTCTGACCACCCTCATGTGTGCTTAAGATCATCAAGATCAATCGCACACAAGATCAAACACAAAAACGCAACCTAGACGGACGAGACCGCGCACGCGTGACTTAGCCTGCGCCTGCGCCTTCACGCAAAATGGAGTGAGAGGTAAGCGGTTAGAAAAGAAAAGAAAGGAGGTATGTATAGGCTATGTGTAATGTGCTGTTTGAAGGTATGAGAGTTTTTTTTTTATTTATTTTTAAAGCTTTTAACAATAAATTGTTCAATATAAGTCCCATAGTACTCATGTGCTCTATCCCTTAGACCCCACAGTCCCCATGGGATTTTGATTTGAAACTGCTTATCCACACTCTGAACTTGCATATTTCCTGAAAACAATATAATTTGTTCAAATGTAAGATTGATAGGAGCCACACGCAGCCTCCGTGTTCGACGTACTTTTGGTTCTTTTTACATTTTGCCGGCAAAGCTCGGAGCTTCTCATGCGAGAGGTCCGAGGTTCAAATCCGGTCGGCGTGTACCAATGAGTTTTTTCTGACGAAAAAATTTAAGTGCATACCTACACATGCTGCTTCACCGTTCGATACCGGTGTACCCTATCCTCGCCCCTTACTAGGTGGTAGGCTCAAATTGTAGCCGACTGGGTTGCTACCACCGTACTGACTGTAAGATGGCCACATAGCAGCCTCAGTTGCGTTCTCATCTAGTCCAGTATAGCCAGGAATCCAGGGAAGTCTCCGGTATGGCACATATCTTCTCTGACTTGATATTGGCTGGCCGGAGTAAGTGCTTTGGCCCTCCGACTCAGTCATCCTTACAGGTTACATAAAAAAAAACCGGTCAAGTGCGAGTCGGACTCGCGCACCGAGGTTTCCACACCACAAAAAAGAACATTGAAAAAAAAAAAACTCGTTTATTGTATGTGAACCCACCTTAATTTTGTACTTTTTCTATTTTTTTTTATTATTTGTTGTTATGTCCGCTATAATAATAACACATATTCTGTGAAAATTTCAACTATTACGGTTCAATAGATACAGCCCTCGGACAGACAGACGGACGGACGGACAGACGGCGTAGGCTTAGTAATAGGCTTCCGTACGGATACGGAAATCTAAAAAAATGTACGGAAATCTATTCTCGTCGTTATTCTAAACTCATTCTTCATACATGAGGTGCACGGTAGGTTGGAGTGGAGGGGTAACGATAGCGAGCGATGCACCTAAATGCATACGATTATGAATTAGGTACTGAGTGCCGGTCTGCGCCGGCGCACGCACCGTCACTATCGCCACACGTAACATGCACACTTCCGGTGCGCGGTGCACTTCTAGTGCATTCTTTAAGGGGACTACCGGTATTTGAGTAATTACGATTTTCAGCATAGTTAAATTATTTATAAGTTTAATAAATAAAGTGACAGATTTGTTTATTTCACTAAACACAAAACAAAGATATTATACACCAAATGTAATGTAAATAGGCAGAGTGGTCAGATTCTTCGGTATTCATGTTTATGCTGTTTTAATGCTCAACAATAGATGTATAAAAATATTTCTCACAACTACGTGTCGACATTATCAAGCAATTTCCACGTTTTCCCCATTTTCCAGGACTTATGCCTATACTACTGCCCAATAAAAATATTTTCTCATATAAATTTGTTGATCACAAGGGCTTAGGTTGTTAAGTTAACTTTTCCATAGAAATTTGTCGGTAGTAATGGCATAAGTATATTTATGTTCTTCATATCGCACAAAAATAAATTCCCGAGTAAAAAAAAAATTGCGGTTATAACGACTTCAATATAATTATACATATACAGGCCAGACTACTCAAACACATGTGTACCAAAGACTACTTACCGAAGAAGTACCAAAAAGGTTTTCTCCCAAGAGTTGCAGGGTGCCTCGAACATAATTCTTTGCTGACTGAATGTCTTAGAGATGCAAGGAAGAATGAGAGACAATTAACTGCCACGTGGTTAGACTTTGAAAACGCCTTCGGTTCGGTGCGCCATGAGTTACTATTAAAGGCGCTAGAGTGGTATAATGTGCCACCTCTGATCTGTAATATAATAGCCTCCTACTACAAAAAACTTTCCTTTGTAATACAAGTAAAAGGCGAAACGGAGAAGACACCGGAAATTCGTTACGGCATAGGACTTTTCCAGGGTTGCTGCCTCTCTCCTGTCACATTTAACATTGTTATCAACATTCTAATTGATACGCTTGTCGTAAAAGAAAAGAAATGGGGATACAGGTTCAAATATGGAGACACATATATGGCGGCCATCCTGGCATTTGCGGATGATATTACGCTGTTAACCCGCAATCCAAAACAAAATCAGTCGCTTCTTAAGGTGGTGGATGACTATTGTGAATGGACCAAAGGGATGAAGATAAAACCAGCGAAGTGCTACTGTTTGAGCTTAACCAGGAAAGGTTCAAAGTTTACCTCGAGCAATCCAGGTTTGACAGTAGCCGGAAAACCAATCGCAACCGTGGCTGATGAAGCTCCTTTTAAATTCTTGGGCAAAAGGATCACCAGCAGAGGAAAGGAGCATCCTACTGATGATATTGTCCAACTTTTCGAAGAGAGCCTCCGCCAAACTGACAATCTTCCCCTCCTGGGTACACAAAAGGCATGGATTTACGATAACTACCTGACATCAAAACTTTCATGGCCATTTCTCGTCTACGACTTCACAAAGCAAAACCTGACTAAATTAGACTCGTATGTGACCAGATTCCTGAAATCATGGTTTGGACTGGCTCACCCGGCTGACTCGTCAACGCTATACAGATCTCACAATAACTTTGGACTGAACATTAAGAAACCGTCGATATTTTATCAAAAGGCGAGAATAGCCAAACGATGTATACTCAAAGACTCCAATGATAGCGCTATTCAAGCCTTACCCAACACATCACTATCAGATGAACTGGAATCGAGACTCGACTTCTACAAATCATTTCAAGTTGGTACACGCACCAATAGATCTGGATTGGGCAAAGAAACAGCAAAGTCTGATAAATAAATACTGAAAGGTTTTGCTCAGGAGGACATGGAACAAGGCTTCAAACTTCACGCCTTAAACCTAGAAATGCAGAATGATTGGCTAACAGTGGGTGACTTCTGCATCCCTCCTGCATTGAAGTGGAAATCCATAATATACAACTGGTCCCCTGAGCTGCTTAAGTTCTACTTAAATGCATTCCAGCTTACTCTCCCCGACCCGAGTAACCTAGTTAGATGGGGGAAATCTACAAATAAACTATGCCCGTCATGTAAGGAGTTCGTAGGCACGGCCAAACATTTGTTATGCGGATGCAAAATACTACTTGAGCGAGGCCAGTATTCCTACCGTCATGATAAAGTCCTCCAAATCATCAGAGAGGCCATCAACCTGTCAATTGCACGGACCAGGAAAGGGCAAACCAGTAGCGGCTTCCAGAAGGTCAACTTTGTGAAACCTGGAGCCAATAAGCTGCCCAAAGATAGGACTAAACCTTCTTCAATTTTGGGAGCAGCAAAGGATTGGGAATTGTTGATGGACACACATGAGAAGCATTACCAAATGCCTTCGGAAATCTGTACCACAGCATTAAGACCGGATATACTCATATTCTCAAAAGCGACAAAGCATGTAGTACTTGTTGAACTTACAGTTCCATGGGAAAGTAACATACCGAAGGACCACAACATCAAACTTAACAAGTACTGCAACTTAGTAGACCGGATTGTGAGAAACGGATTCAAGACTGATCTCTTCGCTGTGGAAGTCGGAGCAAGGGGACTACCAGCGAAGTCGCTCTACAGTCTCTTCAAGAATCTAGGGCTCCCAAGATCGACGCTAAGCTCATATATGGAGAGAGCTTCGAAAACGTCACTGGAAGCATCCTACAGAATATGGATAGGTAGAGAGAGGGAGGTCGAGAGCGGGACTGGTGGTTTCCCCGCGTCCTAGTCAACGCAGACTAGCTGACGAGGGCTTGACGCGAGCCGAAACGTGAAGCATGCGCGGGAAACTTAGAGTGGCCACTCGCTAGTCCCGGCCTCGATTAATACCCTCCTCTACTGCCGATGGGCCCGGATATGTTCGGTGAAGCCATCGTAAGCTTAGATCCACACCTTCCCTCCCTCCTTATTATCATCCAAAACGAAATCGACCCATTATAATATTTGAGGACGTAATTCCATAAAGTATAACTTATGCCCATAATATCTCTCTAAATTTTCATAATCTCAATACAATTTTCCAGTCATAACTTAATAAGCAACCTCATAATGTATTAAAATTTTAGGATAATATTAAAACTGGCATTAAAATAAAACGACGTGAGGGCAGACCAATGTAATTTTTATTTTTCCCATGAAAATGTTCAACACAATATTAATATTGCATAGGTACTATTATTTAAACCGAAACCTCTATATTTCGTGATTTTCAGTATTGAACTTAATCTTCGCTATCAATCAAGTCAGGGTCTTGATCCTGGAGGTTCGGTCTCGTTGTAACAACGAAGTTTTTATAGAAGTTGTGAAAAAGTGGAGGTATTAATGGAAGAAGTTCCATTAGGTCATTTTTTTTTTCTATAGATATCGGATTTCCTGTATCATCGTAATGGCGAAAACCTGTCAGTGATTGCATTCCGCGTCTTCCCTGGCGTTTTAGATTTATAACTTTAAACAAATCTTGGAGCAATTCAGTTTTATAAAACAGGTACCTATCTTGGTAATTCTGATTGGTACTGCAGCCATTTAAAATCGTGCCACTTTAATAGTTCACGTTGGACATTTTGTTTCCTTGCAACCAGCTGGTTGGAAAACAGTTCTGAAAAAGGATAAAAATCGTGGCGTCCCATTTCATGTACCTCAAATGGTATTATTTTTCCTGTTGACCGTACCAGTTGGAACCAATAATGAGGATGGTGGATAGGAATTTTACTTTTTTTCTGTTTTTCTATTAGTGCATGGTCTACATCACATTCCATATGAGTGTGGCCTGGAATAAGGAATTTGTGATTTATTACTTTTAAGTGAGTCGACTCTTCAATTACTTTCAGGAACATCGCAGCAACGTGTGAATTCTTGTTTTGCCCGCCGCATTATCATTACGTTTCATAATGTATGCGTTATCTGCACTTTCAAGGTGATGATCTTTTTGAGATTTGATCGCAATCGTTTCAACTTCATTTCTAGAGCCTTCTGCTATTTTCAGTTTCATTTCTTAGGTATCACAATGATGGCATGTATCTTGTTGAGGCTTTTTTAAAGATAGCTTCAGAGAATGAAACATTGTTTCGTAAATTATTCTGGACATAACATTCTACATTTTCGCGACTCAAATCATACATGATTAGCAGATTAAAGTGAGATGGCAAGTACTTTTTGTCATTATAACGCCTTGTATAATGATTAATGACTTTCGTGTGCTGGGAACGATAGAATATGAAATTTAACTTCATCGATAACCCTTTCTGTTTTTTTGTTAGCCGAACGGGTTTTACCTCGGCGATCTGGAGATGGAATGCTAGAAATACTTTACTTTTTTTTTTAAATCACTAGCCTTATACTTTTTTCTGTGCCGACTGTGGGACAGAAACTCCTTTGCATACAGTAATTCTTTCATCGTTAATCGAAAATTTGTAAGTATGTGTAACCTCCATTCATCCAACGGCATTTTGTTCAAGCTTATGCGTAAGTCAAGCGATTGTGTCACGTGGATGCATATTTCAGGTAGTGAATAAGGGCATAAGTCAGACAAGTAAGTGAAATTATGCCCTTAGAGTCAGTTCAAGCTAGAACTTTATGGTAAGTAAAATAGGCATAAATAGAGATGGACCTTACTATCGTTCTGAGTTGACGAATTTCACATTATATGCCGTTTGGACTTACCACTTAGAAATGGAATTGACTTATGTCTCTTATACTGTTCAAAAGGTCTTTTTTTCTCTTTTTTTCTGCATATATAAGTCAAAATCGTGATTTTTTGACATATGCCCTTCTTACTCCCCTCGATAGATTGTACGTTACTATAATATAATACTTATAAGGTACTAACAAAACGTTGTGACTTGCGAAGTTTGTTTGTCAGTTCTTCTTCGCATTGAATTTAGAACTGGCGGAATTTTCGACATATCCAAGCGTAGGTTACTTATTATAATACCTATGGATGAAATTATACAATAAACAATAAAAAATTAAGAAAGGTATAATAAAAATGTAATAAATAACTTTTAATATAATAATAAGAATTAAAACAAAAATATTTCTAAACAGCCTGTAGAATTTTACCTATAAAACCTATAACGTAATTAATGTTATAATAATAATTATATTGACAACTGTTACAAAAAATATTAGCTAAATGGCAATTAAACGTTGGATTAGGTTGAAGGATAAATTACCCACGCAAACATAACTAGGCAATGTTTATATACCATGATACAAGATAACATGACTGGGCTATGCTGAGCCGGATATAAAATCAACAACAAAATACCTACTTTCAATTTATAGCTGAAAGTAAGTTTAAATTGCTTCAGATAAATTAAAACCGTTTTGCAAACTCAGATTGTAAAATCTCTTTCTAAACTTTAAGGAATCTTCTAAATTTAAAATGTTGCAAAGTTATTAATCACCCAAACCCCACCACAACAACTTCGCGCCTCCCCCGCCCGCCACGCCTCGCGGCGGAAGACGGAAATTGCGTAACATCCGGGTACGGTAGAAAAGCTTTACAATTTTGGGAATTCCATTTGTTGAAATAATATCACAAGAAATTATTACATTTTATTTATGTTTTCATTTAATACAATATTTATTTATTTATTTCAACTAACTTATCTACATGCATAACATGGAAAACAATTGTAATGCTTGATTACATTGAAAGTGAGTACGACTAAACCATCTAAACTAAACTAAATACACTTACAAGTCTGCAACTTAAGGTATCTGTATACATATATCAATATAAAATTGTTCTTTTATTCAATTTAACTTTATTTAAAACTTTTTTGTAAATTCTGCTTCTTACTTATTCGTACAGTGGTATTTAGTACTTACGGTTTTTTGACATTACCGCAGAAACCGTAAATACCGAAAACAAGCAATGATGTAAAACGAAAAGTAGTTAAACATTCGTGATACTCGCACATAGTATCCTTAATACATTCCAACAGCTTGCTATCGCACATCGCACCTACATAAGTGCGGGAATCGGATCTCACGCACTCACTCACACTCCTACGCACAACCTACCACACTAACATGTTAGCTCTGTTCCTAAAACACGACACAATATTCGTTAACCTCATATTTTACTTACTTATTTTAATCAACAACACAGTTTTCACTGAAACAACTATAATAGCCTACCCTGAGAGTTATTTCAGGGATAAAATAATACATTACAAAAATATTGCGTTAAACAATAACGTCAGAGTCGAGGACAGAATATACAACAAAAGTTCTAAGCCTAAAGTAGTTGTGTCGAACGTGGACACAGACGTGTACCAGGAGATAGTGTACATCCTGGAGGATGAAGACGGGAGGGATACTTATTCTGATTATACTCAGCTCCATTCCTATACATGAGGTGAGAGCACGGACTCGCAGTAGAAGAGGTTAGTCACATTTTTAGTAATGAAATATATGTACGTACATAGCTGATGGTACGCGGTATCCCTACAATCTGGCTAAGCAGAAGATCCAACACAGACCGGCATCTAAGCAAAATACTATCCCAAGAAGAGAGGTACATACTGTATGACTTGATGGAACGGACGTGCCAAGTTTACAAGTGGCTACCCTGTCGCTCTTGAGCACAACATCTAGTCCATATCACTAAGTATCTTTTGACGGCACGCACGCGGAGAGATAGAGTGGAACTATTCTTTTTAAGTACCGAAATCCATACGAACATAATGCAAAAATTTGATTAGAATTAATCGCTTTTGATTTTTTTTTAATTTCATTCAAGGATTCTAAAATATAACTATCGCAATAAATATCTTAGCGGGCTTAGCACAAAATAAATATGAATTTCGAGCCGTTAGGCAACATTTTAACGCAGACGCAAATCTACAAAATCGTAATAAATCTATGTAATACGAGTATTCTGGTGTCACAAATGGTAGCATAAAACACGTTTAATTTTTTTGAGATTTCTATATTATTGAAATAATTGAAGGGTTCGAACGTTTCTATGCAGACAATGATGAAGAAGGAGAGGAGATAGAGGAGGAGAAAGGGAAAGAAGGGGAGCAATACTGCGCTTGTGCCGGCCCCGCGCCCGCCGGCACAGCCTCCCTTCGTCACTCTTTCACCGACATGCCTCTCTTGTTCGAGCACGTCATGGCCTTACTGCAGCGCGATCCGGCCGTCTTGGAGCAGAGCAATCTGCTTGAAGCTTCCACCATCCGGAAACGAGACACAAGCCAGAGAAGATCCAGACGTTCCTCGAGAAGGGAAGCCAGACATGCACCGACGCCGGAAAACTTTGAGAGACTTCTCAGCCAAGTCGAAACTCAGTTGGCCGAACACGATAAGAATAGAAGCAGAAACTCCAAGCGCAAGCGAGAATCTCCAACGACAATGGGAACTGACAAAAATACAGAAGTAACGAAGTCACACAGAGAAAAAGGAGAATGGAAAGGAAATTCAGGTATGAAATCAAAAACTAAATCAAATGACCGTGTTAGTAGTAAGGGCAGAGAAGACGAGAAGGATGGCCCGAAAAGCAGAATAGCGAAAAGATCAGAAGACGAAGACGTAGGGGATTCCGACCAAGATCCACACTCCATATATACACACTTAGTGCAGGACCAGGCGCGTAGCGGAGCGCGAGAGTCTCCCAGCAGAGAATACAACTCCGGTCAAGTACAAGCGAACTCCGGCAGTACTAATAGAAAAAGTGAAGAAGAAATGCATGGCCCGAAAAGTACAATAGTGAAAAGATCAGAAGACGAAGAAGAAGAAGACGTCGGTGACGCGGACGCAGATTTAGTGAAGGACCAGGCGCACGGTGGAGCGCAGGAGCCTCCCAGCAGAGAAGACAATTCCGGTCAAGCACGAGCGGACTCAGACGACGGCGGTGGCGGTGGAGGACAGCAGTTGGTTATGGGAACATTTCAAGCAATGATCATGCCGATGTCTGGCCCGGCTCAGGCCATTAGCGGACTAATGCCGTCCGGTTGAATGCAATTATCTCCAAATAATGCTAGAGTAGGTTAATTTTTTGTTGTAATGCTATTTACCAAATGTATTCTATCACATTACTAGACGAACATGTAAAACTAATAACACTTTTAATATATCCTTAATTTTAAGGCACTTGAATTTGTTGTCATCAAATAAATAACTTAAAAAAAATTATTCAAGTATAACATTCTTTATTGTCTGTGTTACAATATTAGCTTCCTCATGCTAAAACAGCTTTCATTTCACTTTACATTTTATAGCTTTCTGCACATTGTGCGCACTTGATCTCTGTTTACTAGCAAACATAGGCTGTGATGATGGTGCAAGAAAAATCATACATCTTTATCAGTATAAATTCAGAAACGAATATTTTTATGTGGCGTCGAGGCACCCATAACGCGTCTAACGACGTTCAATCGTATGCGGGGGCTGCTAATGCCATGCCGGCCCGACAGGTTTTTTTTAATGTAATCCGGTTTGGGTGGCTGAGTCAGAGGGGCCACAGAACATGCTCTGACTAGCCAATGTCACCTCCGAGAAGGTAGGTGCCATACCGGAGACTTCCCTGGATTGCTGGCTATACTGGACTAGAGGAGAATACAACCGAGGCTGCTATGCGGCCATCTTACATCCAGTACGGTGGTACCAACCCAGTCGGCTACTATTTGAGCCTACCACCTAGTAAGGGGCAAGGGAAGGGACCTACAGTTTTACACCGGTTTCGAACGGTGAAGTAGCAGGTGTAGGTATGCACGTAAATGTTTTCGTCAGAAAAAAAGTCATTGGTACACGGCGACCGGATTCGAACCTCGGACCTCCCGCATGAGAAGCCGATGCCCAAACCACTCGGCCACCCGCCGCTTGCCTATTCACGTCCCTCTTGAAGGACCCGAGACTGTACTTGGGGGAAAAACTATGGGCAGGGAGGGCGTTCCAGAGTTTACCAGTTCTGTAGAGGAAAGATCTGCAGTACCGATTGGTACGCAGCCGTGGTAAGTCCATTGTAGAATACATTCCATTACATTTGCCATGATTATGACCTCCAATTAATCAATTAATGGTTATTTCTCTATCGCATGTGGTGAATGCCGCTCCTCACTATGAGTATAATGAACATGATCATATTTATTCCAATTACCAGTCTACCTGCGTCTGCGCACTTCCGGGCAGGCGTAGTCATCTACGCATCCAGTTACTTTTTTACATCACACAATCACGCTGTATCCCGAAAATCGGGACGAACAGAGTAATCGGAATTGTGCTGCAAGACCTTGGGCGAATTACCGCGCAACACCGACCAGAACCTTCAGAAATGTATTTGGTCCAGATAAATATTAAGCAGTAAGTAAGGCATGAAGACCTCGATGAAGACTATCTACTGCATGACTTGCTAGAAGAGCCGTGGCAAAGCGAGAGGTGGCTAGCTAAACTATCGATAAAGCAATGTTATTTTAAGTACCACAAGATGCACTCCAGTACTTACAAAGCCTCCATACTCAATACATTGTTTTGATTTTTGAGGATTACAAGAAGACGGAAAAGCGTATGCCCATCAGTAGATGCAAAAACGTTATTGACTGACTAAACTCAATAGCCGGACACTGACTGAGCTAGCAACCTCGCGAGGCCGCCTCGGCCGTGTGCCGCGCGAGACTGGCTTACTACAAAACCAAGGTCGCGAGGCTGCCGTGCGAGGAAAAGCCGGGCCATAACCCGCCCAAACATCTCTCAGTTTTAACGCGAGATTCTCAGATTCGCTAGTGAGAGATTTGTTTTTTATCTTATCTTCCCTCAGCCCCCTGTTAGTGTATTTTGGACATTGCGCGCCCTTAAGAAGTCTGTTAAAGCTGGATAAGTTTCTCAAGCACTGATCCATAGATTCATGTCGCGAGCGAGCGAAGCATACAACGTCCGTCCTGTCCTGACACGCTGTTTAGCACGACAGAAAAACCGACACCGGCCGTAACAGTGCACGAGCGAGGCCGCGCGTGCGGTTGCCTCGGGCGAGGCGCGATCTCACCAACCGATCGGTCTGGTACTTGCTGCTCGCTCAGCCAGACGCGGCTATTGACTTACTCGGTCCATCATTCAGTGTCTAAGCTTGGCAACCTCTGTTATCCATTCCACTACAAAAGCAGTAACATCGGACACTTTTTATCAAACGACTTCTAGTGTCAAACAAACAACATGGTTCCCCTTACAATGGCTGTTCTCCTGGTAGTTGTAAATGTACTGAGGGTTTCTGCCATGGAGGAGCCAGACATTTCCTCAGAGATGGTCCCTCGGGACGGGCCGTCACTGATGAGATGGCACATCATGATGGTGAGGCAAGGAAGCAAGATGGAGGCAGCTGCGCCCCGGCCTACGCAGAAGATGGCCGAAGACCAGGAGGGTATGGAACCCATTGACATGGCTGCTATCATGACTGAGTGTAATGAGACATTCCGGATTGAGATGGGTAAGGATGGCTGTTTTTCTCCAACTTATTTTGTGTATACTATTTCTTGTTTTTTATTAGTATGAGTGTCTGTGCCAAGGGACCAAAGGTGCAGTCGACAGAGCCAAATTCATCTTTCCACTCGAAACAATGCTCAGTGAGTTGCCACTGCATTGTCTTTGTTGGCATATTCGCCATAATAACACATATTCTGTGAAAATTTTAACCAGCTACCTATTTCGGTTCAACAGATACCAGCACTCGGCCAGATAGACAGACAGACAGACAGACGACGTAGGTTTAGTAATAGGCTTCCGTGTGGATACGGAACCCTAAATAAAAAAGGATTCGAGAAACACACGCTGGAAGACAGTTCCATACCCTAGCGGTGCGGCAAAGGCATCGCAAAGGAATTATTTTGATAAACTCTCTCTCACTCTCAAACTCACTCTCTCATATGAGAGTTCTCAAAAGCCCAATATCAACAACAAAAGGGTGCTGAGCATCTCTGCGTCGAGTGTTGCGGAGATAAGACGGATGGCAGGGAATAAGTGTTGTTAGTTCATAAGAGCAGCGCCCATGATAGTAAATTTATAAAAGAGACCTCGCAAGCTCACAAAACGTCTCTGACTCAGCGACTTTAGACCATCTGTAAGTTTCGGGTCTTCAACAAGGCTGATGGCTCCGCGCTGTTTAGGACGCCAACAGATACTGGGGAACAGAATAGAAATTAGTACTGGCGTGACTGGGGGCTGACTTCCCAAATATGACTACAGTATTCCATCACCTGTCTAGTCTGAAAGGTAGGTACAACATAATAAAGTTGTGCCGGTAAGAAGAATCTTTTATTGCGGTATAGGATCCCCAGTTTTTTTTAAGCGGTTAGGCCTTGAACTTAATAAACTGCCTAAAACCCAAATTTTTGGTAATGGTGCTTAATTTAAATGTATGTACACCTCATACATACTCGTAAGTACAGTTGTAAGACTATCCCCTCATGCAAATGAAGGGAAGGTATGAATAACTCTTGTTGAAATGATAAAATAAGATGATAATATTTACCGGAGTGATACAATGAGATGATAATATTTTGTGCGACAGAGTTCCTCACCTCCCTGAACGAGAGCGGCAGCTTCCCGGATGAGACTGACAAGACTCCTAAGGCATGTTACATGTTTTATTTATAACTAGCTGTGCCCGCGGCTCCGCCCGCTCTCATATTTCACTTCACTGCTAACCTCATAAGCCATTTAGCGTGATAGTAAGTAGCCTATAGTTGATGGGAAGAATCAAGCTATCCGTATAATTTTTTTTTATTAAAATCGGTTTAGTGGTTCTCGAGTTATAAGCGGACAGACAGACACTCAGACACTCAGACAGAAAGCAGACGTTGGATTTTATTATAGGTAAGGAAGGAAAGGAAGGACGTAGTTTCGTTCGTGTATCGCCAGTTCATTTAGTAATTGACCAAAACATTTCAAGTTTTATTTTGGCGCTCATTCGAAAGGATCTTCATCGGAGACCACCACACCTTGAATTTACGAATTGGGCAAATTGGCCCTTCCAACCAACGACATTCTACTATCTGGACGGGCCCTCGTTATACATTTTACCGGTAGAAAGAGAATCTCTCTCACAGATGCACACTAAGCTAAAATTTTACACACACACGTAAAATAGGCTAGAATAAGACGTGCAGATGCAAACTCCGTGAACGGAAAAGGGATAGTGCGATTGGAGTTCTTCTATATATTACCAATATTTAAAAGAGCGTAAGTGCGCGAGCGCCTCATACATCACGTTACGTTTCCGCTCTGTGAACGTCGATAGAGTAAGACGGTTAAATGGCAATTTGATACGTATAAGGGAGACAACGATTGCACATTCCAAATTAGAATTCGTATACTTGAACTTGGTACGTCGCGGCTTGCGCGTGTGCCTTTATATTCATATAAATACTTGTGTTATGCGTTACAAGATAGGTTTAGAACCCTGCATGTCGCCACTACATGTTCTCAGTTACTGACTCTCGTATGCTCTCGTCTCGAACCGAGTAACGTATAGCTATCCTTTTCACGGTCATATTTTGTGTATGCGAATGCATGATATTCTATCTCTCTCTTTTACGGACGGACGGATACAAAAACATGACCTGCCTGATCGCGAAAGAGAGGGTGCTCAATGCTCACCAATAGCGCGCCTCAAGTATCGGGCGTAAGTATCGGGAAGTGGCATACAACGCACCGACGTTGTATGCCACTTCCCGATACTTTTTAATTCGTTGCTTCCAACGGCATCTTGGATTTATTTTTTCAACCACTCTTATCTCGCGTTCTAATTGTCCCAAAGCAATCAAACCTGTCGTTGGACTCGATTTACTCTTTAATTTAGTCTAGTGATCAAAAAGTTGTGAGAATGACCCACTTGCATATCTCCTATTTTATTCATTCATACCAATAATTAAAGATCATTTCATTTTGAGGGTAGGTACAAAAAATTTAGTCATAATTTTGAGACACTTAGAAACAGTGTCCAGTTGTTTGACGCATTCCGACGTAAAACATAATTATGGAGAAAAACGAAGTGTGAGGCATTATTAAATACCTCTGTTTAAAAAAGTTAACGACGCAGGAAATTCATCGCGATTTGGTGGAGACTTTAGGCGAGTCGCTCCGCCATATTCTACTGTGGCAAGGTGGTCGGCTCAATTCAAGACTGGAAGAACATCGACAGAAAATGAGCACCGCCCGGGTCGGCCATCGACGCCAGTTACGCAGGAAAACATTGAAAATGTCGAAAAAATTGTTCTCGTCGAGTCGAGTTACCGTAGAGACCGGCATTTCATATGGCAGTGTTCAATCAATATTAAAGGATTATTTAAATATGAGAAAAATCTCCGCGCGTTGGGTACCGAGAATGTTAACGGAAAATCAGAAGAAACACAGACTCAATCTTTCAAGGCGCTCAGATTTCATGTGGATGCTGACGATTTTTTGGCTCGATTTGTCACAATGAATGAAAGACCTGGCCCCCAGTGTATTTTACCTCTTTCCAAATTTAAAAGAATACTTGCGTGGTAATAGATATGGCGATAACAATAAAGTGATTGAGGCCGTGGAAGGGTTTTTGGAAGGCCAAGGAAAAAAAAAATTTTTAAAGGGTTAGAAATTTTGTAGAAACGCTGGACTCAGTGTGTAGATAGATAAGGAGACTATGTTGAAAAATAAGTGTTTGTTATTTAGAAAATATGTTTTTTTTTCTGTTTCACTCTCACTACTTTTTGATCACTCCTCGTATACAAATCTAAACTCTCCGATGTACAGGAAAAAAGTTATCAGCGTCCAAAGTTGAAAGTACTCCGACAAGAACTCGTCAAAGTTTTTGTCGCCAGTTTCGTCGCTCTGGGTAAACGTACCATTGTGGGGAGGTCATTGTGATCTTCTTCATCGTCATAATTTGAGTCTACAAGTTGATTTACAAATGATTTCTTCCCGTCAAACATTTTTCAATGAAGCATTAATATTTTAAACCATTATAAGCTCAGTGTGAGAGTATGTTTGCAGTGCTACATGCGGTGTGTGCTGGAGAGGATCGGCGTGGCCTCCCCGGAGGGCGAGCTGGATGCGGCGCGCGCGGCCGAGGTGTTCGCCGGAACTCGCGGCGGACGCACCATGACCGACCTGCAGGGGATGGCGGCCGCCTGCGCCTTGAGGGGTGGGTAATCCACAGGGTAGGGTACTGAGTACTGCCACGCGTAGCACATTCAGTACACGTATCCGAATATATTCTAATTCCGATGCTTACCAATCGGTTTTACATATCTTTCCCCCACAGAACTGGTAAAATCTGGAATGCTCTTCCTTCCCACATATTTCCCTACAAGTATAGTCTCGGGTCTTCTCTCACGTATCCGAATATATTCTATATTCGGATGATTACCAATCGGTTTTGCAAATCTTTCCCCCACAGAACTGGTAAACTCTGGAACGCTCTCTCTTCCCACATATTTCCCTCCAAGTACAGTCTCGGGTCTTCTCTCACGTATCCGAATATATTCTACATTGGGATGCTTACCAATCGGTTCTGCAAATCTTTCCCCCACAGAACTGGTAAACTCTGGAACGCTCTCTCTTCCCATATATTTCCCTCCAAGTACAGTCGAGTCAAGAGAGGCGCGACCTGTCAGGCCGGCATGGCATTCAGAGCCCCCGCATGCGACCGAACGTCCATGGGCTTAGCTAGACACCTTATTGGTGGCTTGGAGCCACATGTCGTGCTTACTATAAAAAAAATTGGTTGTCTGTAAAGTCGGTTTACGGACGATAGTTTTACGTGATAACGTCATAAAGAAACACAGCTATAAGAATTGTAGAATCGTACATTTGTCGATTTCTAGCCTCGATTACCGTACGATACGGCAATTACCGTACGTTTGGCAACACTGCCGCTTGGGCCGAGGACGTTTCCATGGTAACTTTGAATATCAACGTGAATATCAACGTGACTATCAACGTGACACTCTTTCGTACGTGCTGCCCGTGTTCATCAATTTATAAGACGTTATCACGTCAAAAAAATCATACTTAAGACACCAGGAGTTTTCGTTGAAAAGTAGCAGGGCATCATAATAGAGCAAGACTCTGTGTTGTTTTGTCCAGATGAGACGTGCAAGTGCGAGCGCTCCTACAACTTCATGAGGTGTCTGATGGAAGCCGAGATCGGGAAGTACGAAGACGGCCGCGAGTGACGTCATCACATGCTGTCCACCAATACCGATCTCACGTGTACCTGTTACTTAACGACTGAACAAGTTTATTATATTCGGTGACTAATGTCAGGAGTTTTAACCTATAAGCCGGCTAACATGAGACAAGACCACCCTACTTAAATCTAAACTACGATTGGAGTTTAGGCAAGTGGTTGTTGTTTCCCTGGTGGTTTGCCCGACGGAGTGGTTAATAAAGCGAATGGCAAAATGTTAAAGCTAGCTGTCTTTACACGTGACTAATCTACGACTATAGCGTTCGATTTGATTGTGATTTAATAATATTTATATGAGTAATACTTAGATACATTATGTATTCACAATTTATTTACTAATAAAACAAATAAAATGTATTTTTCCAAATGTTGAAGTTCACACTTGTCAAAACTTAATGAGCCCATCATAGAACAGTTTCGCCGGCATTTTCCTGCTCTGTGGACCCTAACCGACCGCCTCCCATTAAATAATGTATGCGCTGGTAGACGAATACATGGTTGAGCTAACTACAGATATAATAAGAACGACGACGTAACGCGGTCGCATTTGAACTAAGAATTAAAGAATTGATCAAACCTAAGCACCTATATTATAAGACGCATACAATCCTGATTACCTTCCCTCTCCCTTCCTCCAGCCTAGTCCTAGTATTGTATTGTATTGTATTGTTTATTGATCATTTATATGACGTTAGACTGCGCTCGAACTTGTCACAATTAGTTCTAATAGTGTTCTTTAGTTATAGATAGTAGATAACATCCTAGAGATAGCGCGCCACTCGACTGCTTTCAACACTGATTCCTTTATTCACCGCTCTGCTTGTCTATGGAACTCTCACTACACTCAAACTTTAAATTATTTCTTTTAAAATATAATGGAAAAAAATCGACCTTAATAAAATTTCCTGGTTTTTCTTTTATTTGTAGAATGGTATAAATCCATCAAGCCGTTTAGGCTACAGCGCGTGCCATAGAAATGGGCATACATAATTTTTTTATGTAATCCGGTATCGGTGGCTGAGTCGGAGGGGCCAAAGCACATGCTCCGACTAGCCAATATCACCTCCGAGAAGATAGGTGCCTTACCGGAGACTTCCCTGGATTGCTGGCTATATACTGGACTAGAGGAGAAACAATCGAGGCTGCTATGCGGCCATCTTACATCCAGTACAGTGGTACCAACCCAGTCGGCTACAATTTGAGCCTACCACCTAGTAAGGGGCAAAGAAAGGGACCTACAGTTTTACACCGGTTCCGAACGGTGAAGCAGCAGGTATGCGTTAATTTTTCGTTAGAAAAAACTCATTGGTACACGCTGACCGGATTCGAACCTCGGACCTCTCGCATGAGAAGCCGATGCCAAAACCACTCGGCCACAGGTCACTCTATATATTATATACATACATAGACTCAAAAACATTAACCTCCTTTTTACTTTGTGCAGTCAGATAAAAATATATACCTCTTGCGTTTTGCTACAATTCCCTTTGCAACTGTACTTTTGGTCGGGCATAATTTTATAAATAAATATTTAAACATTTCCAACGACAGAACATATTGCAATAACCAAAATAGGAAAACACTTCCCCAATTTGTCTGTTACGGGTTGTCTGTTACCTTAAAGCCTCAAAGTCTTCACACTCTTCAAGTTCTTTCTCCTTATTTTAATAATGCAATTTATTCAAGCCCTGTAACAAATAGCGCGCGTTTGTTTCCATCCTCGAGGAAAACGAGATAGATCGGGAGGCGGCGCGGAGGAGGCGCGGGCGCGCGGTGCGAGACGACGACGCGAGACGCGTACTTCGGATAATGGAGCTGTTTTATCCACACTTTGCATACGTACACTCTTGTAAACACACAAACACTCATACTAAAGCAAAAGTGTCGTGACGGTCGAAGTCTTACACTTTTTTCGGCCTAGCTCTCATCTCATTCGCCAAGTGTCTGGAGTGTAACGTGAGATGAGGAACTTTGTTAATGAAAAGTAAAATAAAAAATTTTAATGCGTCATCAATTTATACAAAAAACGCAGCGTCAACATTACACGGCATGTTCTTCAAATGAATATTTAGCATGATATATTACGTGTCGTTGTTAGAGTACTTGTTAGAGTACATCTGTCTTTATTATGAAAAGCTGTCAAAAAACATGTTGAAAGAGTAGAGAGAAAGAAAAAACGACCCTGATCCATCATCCATTGACACGTCACGTCCGGCGACAATACACAGCTCACCGGTGCTGGTGTCTCCCTCCTCGACAGCTGTCACTACTCGACATACGGGTGGATGTTTGTTTGATTAGGCTGGCATAGCCGAAACCGTATCCTATTATATTGCAGGTCGTTTACAGGTTCGAATCCTAACCGAAGGAACAACTTGACAGTACCGACATGTACATAATTTAGTAGTTTTAACATTGGAAATGTTTTTTCGATCGCTTCAGCATAGCCCCCCATTTTTGCTGAGAGTGTGAAATCGTCCTGGTGTCGCGAGTTTTGGGGCTACGCGAGTGGTTGAGGGCTCAAACGACGCGTATCGGCTAGGGCTAAAAGGTTAAGGCTAAATTAGGCACAGAGACAGAACAGAACAACAAAATTAGGGATAATTTGCAAGAGAGCCCGCGCGACCGACCGGTACATGTTCTAAATTTGAAAATGCTCCCGAAAACGCTCTCAATACGGGAAGCAACCACCGATTAGTGCCCGTGTTGTCGTTCTGTTCTGTCTCTGTGCCTAATTTTGAACACATAGTGAATATGACATGTGGTATACCGTTGGAAAGGGCGTAAGCTAGCAAACTTTTTAAAAGAAAATGAAGCACTCAATTGAGTGCTTCATTTTCTAACACCAATTGGTGTTAGTTTTTTTTAAATGAATTAAGAAATTAAGATTCTGTCACATTTTTACTTTACTCGTTTCCATAAAAAAAAAAAAAAAAAAATAACTTCATCGAATAACTTTAAAACAAGGATACATAGTAAAATTCAATAAATTTTATTTCGTGCTGATACAATCATAAACAAAAAAATTACAAACTAGCAAGCCAGCTAAACAAATTAGCTGGGATTTTGGTAATTTTCAAAAATAAAGAAAAAAAAATCGTATCTCGATACCACGTGACATCTGACAAAAGGTATCATGGGTCAAAACGTTGCAAATTACCCCACTTACCTACAAAAAAAATTTGTCGGTCGATGTGCCGAACAGCCTGTATAGAAGATGCGCCGCTACGCGACGATTCTTTAGGAACCCTCGTTAGGGATCCCTCAAGAGAATCTGCTAACAAGTCTGCAATAAAATGTGTAGTATAACATTGTGACTAGCATCGCGGTAGCCTATGTTCATTCTGAAGGTCTATTCTAAATATTGGTCAAGGAATTTTTGAAATAGGATGAGTATTATCGGAGATTCCCTCCTCCATCCAAACTTATGTACAAATTTTACCTCTTTATACGAGTAATTTTGTAGGTAGGTAGATAAAACACTTTCGGAATAATGTAGCAAGTGCTCTTATGAAAAGAGCTCTACCAGGGCAACAGGAGAGGAGTGACATTTAGCTAAACAAAAGGTGATAATATATCATCACTCTAACCACCCCGCCCACAAGTAGGCTCTCCGCACCACTCTGATGCGGGATTCCTATGAAACATCGCCGCATCAAATGGTTTTTTTTTATGGAAACTGACACGGTTGGCTACATCACCTACAACGTCCGTGATGTCAGCCCATAACACCGGGTGAACTAGGTGCTTTGTCAATGCTTCCCCCTTTGATCGTGCCGGCTACACTGAACTGGTCGGAAAACACAAACTATTTACATAGCCGTTTCGATCGACGTTTCATTCATGTTTACAATGAACTGAAGTACACCTGTGTTCCTTCACGGGGTGCAATGCGTGATTTATCTGACCGTGTCACATTCTATAAAGCTTATTCAAAGCCAAATTATATTAGTTTTAGTAATAAATGTACTTATAATAAGTAGTCCCCTAGTCTAGTAGGCACTTGAAGTGCCGCACTTCCATGATGAATTCTGATATCGTAGATTTTCCGAGGCGAAATGTAACCTAGTAGCGAAAAAGTCTGTACAGAGAAACTGTCTGTACCTAATTGTGTACTTGCAGGAATTGCACTTCTTAAATGGGTACCTTTACGTTGAATTTGCGACTGCATTTTCGTTAACAGGTAATCAAAACAGCTTTCAGACATTCTCAAAGTTCCAAAGTATTCGTTAGGATCTTCTAATTCAATTTCCTTTAGTAGAGAATTCTTAGCTCCTAGTTAATTTCTTCTATTAATCCTTCTATTAATTACCCGACTGGGTTGGTACCACCGTACTGGATGTAAGATGGCCACATAGCAGCCTCGGTTGTGTTCTCCTCTAGTCCAGTATAGCCAGCAATCGTCTCCGGTATGGCACCTACCTTCTCGGAGGTGATATTGGCTAGTCAGAGCATGTGCTTTGGCCCCTCTGACTCAGTCACCTACACCGGATTACATTTAAAAAAAAATCCATTTTCGTATCCATAGATTTTTTTTCCTTTATATCTAACACAAATTTCTTCTTCCACCTCTTCTAAAATAGCCATTACCATAAGATTTATTGGCTTATTCACTTCATTACGTTCCAGCCTATCATCTTGCAAAACAATAAACACCATGTGATGGAATCACACAAGGTAAAAAATATAAATATATAGTCAATAGTAATTCAAAGCTAAAATATAGAACATCAAAACGTTTCATTAAAATATTAACAAAATAATTATATTACAATTTAACTAATCACCTAATAAATTCAAGCGTGACTGCACACTCCACTAAGAAATAAAATGGCGCGAACGGCCATTACAATACGACGCGCAATTAGACAAACAAGAAATATAATAACATCAGTTGGTTCGCATATAAAACACTATAGAGCGCCGAGGCGGGGAAGGTAGCATGAGGTAATCCTGACACGCGGTGAGAGGGGAACAAGACATGGGCGCGTACGAAACAGCGGAGAGGTGAGGTAAGAAGACGCGCGTCTTGCGGGCGCGGGGACGGAGATCGTGGTATCATCACGCCGTTGGAAGCGCGGCTTGAGGTAGCGAGTCAAGGGGCGCGAGTAGTGATTATTTCGCTGCGAGTTGATAGTATGAAAGAATGAATTATTGTCAGGACACGAGCGTGACACGCCCATACTGCGGGGCCACCGTACGTTTTGTTTCTACGTGTCAGAAACGTGTCAAGCACATACTAATAATTTATTTTTATCTCCATACTAAATTTGTGTCAGGACACGAATGTGTCATGGCCATACTGTGGAGCTACGGTTCGATTTGTTCCTGCGTGTCCAATTCATGTCGAGCCCATATTAATAATCTAATTTTATCTCCATACTAAAATAGTATCAGGACACGAATGTGACACGGCCATACTACGAGACCACCGTTCGATTTGTTCCTGCGTGTCACAACCGTGTCCAGCCCATACTAAAAATTAAATTCTATCTCCATACGAAATTTCGCGCTGTGACACGAACGTGTCACGGCCATACTACGAGGCAACCGAGCGCTTTGTTCCTGCGTGTCAAGAACGTGTCACGGCCATACTAAGAGGGCGCCGTTCGATTTGTTCCTGCGTGTCCGATTCGTGTCGAGTCCATACTAATGATTCAATTTTATCTCCATACTAAATTTGTGTCAGGACACGAATGTGACACGGCCATACTATGAGGTCGCTGGTCTATTTGTTCCTGCGTGTCTGGAATCTGGACATGACGGAGTTTATGGGAATTTGAAGTTTCGTGATCTGTGTGAAGATATCGCACAGGGTCTAAAATTATTTTAATAATTATTTATTAGTGATTCAAACTAAAACACTAAACATTTTATAAAGGGAAGAGTTTATAAACAAAGTACCAGTTATTAAATAAAACAAAACATCGCTTCATTGAGTATGACGCCAACATTCATTTTACGCATAAATATTCAAATAAATATCCGTTGGAGCGTGCGCGCGGGGCGGAGAGAGGTATGAGGTAAACAAGACAAGGGGCGAGGTATTACCGAGCTGCGGGCGCGCGTGGGCCGCGGGGCGAGGCGGAGCGACCTGAGGTAATTTGTCAAGCGGTGCGGGAGGGGTTTTCGTTAAGCGATGTTAATATGAAGGAATGGTTTCGTGTCCTGACATGAATAAAACACGACTATGGTAAGGAGATTTCGATTGGTTTCTGCGTGTCCAGGTTCCGTACATGAATAGTATTATCAAACACGGAAGATGGTATCACGCATGTACAGGAATTAATATATAGACAATAAGAAAACTAACAACTTGGAACGTTAACATTTTAAAT
Organism: Nematopogon swammerdamellus; assembly: GCA_946902875.1. Taxonomy (NCBI): domain Eukaryota; kingdom Metazoa; phylum Arthropoda; class Insecta; order Lepidoptera; family Adelidae; genus Nematopogon; species Nematopogon swammerdamellus. The sequence continues at coordinate 368,093 of OX336356.1, read as the reverse complement.
GAAAATATTCGAAGAATATAGACGATATTAAACAAAAATATATAAATAAAACACTCCGTTATGGCGCTAAAAGTCGACTTATTAATAGAGCACATGTAATAACATCAATTAATTTTATAACAAAAGCAACAGTTCTCTGCATGCGGAGATGCACAATGGGTGCGGGGAAGTGGTGTTAAAACCACCGAAGTAGAGGTAAAGCGCATCGCTGACAAGCGAAACAGCTTTAGGTACCATGTGGAAGGTACGAAGAGGGTTTGTTTTCCCTCCAAAATCGAATTTATATCGTGTCCGAAACGTGTCCAGTTCATACTAAAATCATAAAATTATCCTCCATACAAAATTACGAGTCCGGACAGAAACGTGACACGGCCATACTACGAGGCAGCCGATCGATTTGTTCCTGCGTGACACAAACGTGTCCAGCCCATACTAAAAATCAAAATTCAATCTCCATACAAAATTGCGCTCCGTGACACGAACGTGTCATGGCCATACTAGGAGGCCACCGTTCGATTTGTTCCTGCGTGTCAGGATTGTGACACGAGGAAAGATTATAAAAGGAGAGGGAGGGGAGCGTGGAGAGTCAGTCTGTTTTGGGAGTCGAAGGAGACGGTCGTGCGTATTTAGCGAGAGTCCAGGTACGAAAGTTAGTACTGCTCCGCTCGCGTGAGTTTTCGAATAAGTTCGGGAAAAGAAGTATCGCTCGGCTTCGCTCGCGTGTATTTTCGATTGGGTTTTCTTAGTGAATAATTTCACTCGGCTTCGCTCGCGTGTATATTTGATTGGGTTTTCTTAGTAAATGGTTTTGGTAAAGAAACCGGTGAATGGAATTAGTTTAATTTCGTGAATATTAGTGTGGGAACTTCTGTAAAGCTTTCGGAGTTGCAAATGAAGGTTGAGCTGGATTTTGTAATTTTGGGGGTGATATAGGGGTTTTCAACTAGTTTTACGGAAAATATTTTGGATGTTCTTTTTGAGCCTTTTGAGTTCTGGATGAAGGTTGAGCTGGATTCTGGAATCTTGACTGGTGATGGAAGGACTTCCAAAGAATTTTTACAATGACACTATGTCCGAACTGGCCTACCATGAGGACTGGTACATTGGGAAGGTTTTCTTAGTACATAAATGATTTTGTAAAGAAACCGGTGAATAGAGTTTGTTTGATTCGTGAATTTTAGTGTGGGAACTTCTGTAAAGCTTTCGGGGTTGCAAATGAAGGTTGAGCTGGATTTTGTAATTTTGGGGGTGATATAGGAGTTTTCAACTAGTTTGCGAATTATATTTTGGATGTTCTTTTTGAGCCTTTTGAGTTCTGGATGAAGGTTGAGCTGGATTCTGGAATCTTGACTGGTGATGGAAGGACTTCCAAAGAACTTTTACAATGACACTATGTCCGAACTGGCCTACCATGAGGACTGGTACATTGGGAAGGTTTTATTTTATATTAAAATATAATGGACTGTGACCTGATCATAAATTTCACGCACATAAAGGAAGTCAGTGAATAGAGTTTGCTTGATTCGTGAATTTTAGTGTGGGAATTTCTGTAAAGCTTTCGGAGTTGCAAATGAAGGTTGAGCTGGATTTTGTAATTTTGGGGGTGATATAGGAATTTTCAACTAGGTTGCGAATTATATTTTGGATGTTCTTTTTGAGCCTTTTGAGTTCTGGATGAAGGTTGAGCTGGATTCTGGAATCTTGACTGGTGATGGAAGGACTTCCAAAGAACTTTTACAATGACACTATGTCCGAACTGGCCTACCATGAGGACTAGTACATTGGGAAGGTATTTTAAAATATAGAGAAGATTAAAAGAAACAAAACCCGATCTTTAAATTCGTAAATCCTACGTATATAAGAGTGTTTGAACCACGCGTAATTAATAAAAAAAATATGTCGAATTTAAATATGTAAAATCAGTGGTTTTACCGTATTTTGATATAAAAGTATATTTTTATTAAGTGTTAATTACGCGATTAGATTCAGTGGCGGGTGTTGTGGTTTCGCTTGAATTTAATATTTTACGCTATTCTATTTGTAATAATGTTTTATTTAAGGTGATTGTAGTGAATCGTGTCAGACCGGTTAGGATAGTGGAATTCAAAGGTAAATTTTGTAATATATATGCACATGCAACATTCTGGCTAGTTACGTTTTTAGGACGTAGGGAGATTGCGTAAATCAGGTTTAAATATACCTGTATAGGTTATATAGATTATGACCAGCACACAATTTTAATAAACCTTTAAGAAAGATTTCGGTGAAAGGTGGACCCCTGACCGCATCATTTGGAATAAAACAATTTCTGTAGGTATATCAATAGATAGCCACAGAAATGTAAACCATAACATATACACTATACACTCACAATTAAAAGCATACACTTATGCCTTTAGGGAGGACAAAAGAATATCTTTTGAACTCCAACATAACACTACGAGATTAAATTGGTAAATCTGTCTGAAGATGTATATTTTGTACAGATTAGAAAACGGGGACTCCTAGGGACAAATAATAAATTTGTAACTTAAGTACAAATTTATCTGCGTTGGGAGTCACGGGGACTGGCGATGGATAAATATCGTATGGACAGAAGGTCCATACGAATTTAGTGGGGCCAGTTCCACAACCCCCTTCAAAGGGGGGTCAATAAAAGTTTGTATTGTTGAAGTTCTAAAATATAGAAGAAAATATAAAACAATAGATTTCATCTATTGAACAGCACAACAAAATTAAGCTATCAAGTAATACATTGATCATAATTTAATAATAACAATAACACAAACATCAGAACACTTTTCATTTTGAATTTTGGCGGGTCTCGCAAGCTCGCAAGCGAGGCGTGAGCGTGCTGTCGAAGCGTGCACATAGAACACAGAGGGAAACCAGAAGGGTTTAATGACTATAGATGAATGAGCAATTAGTTTAGTAAGTGTTTTAATGTTGATATTAGAATTACTAGAATAGATTTAGGAAATGAGAGTTAGTACTCTGAGTTATTACGGTACACAACGGCTTTCTGAAAAGGAAGTAATAATTGGGTCCATTTTACAAGAATTATGTGTACGAATTAGCGACACTGTTTCTGACAAACCTAGAGATCACTTGAAAGCTATACGCTGGCCATATTTCGATTCTTTATATTCTAGTTGTTCTAGAGCTATAGAGTTGATTTTTGATAATCCTGCCTTTAATATCTAAGGTAAGACAATAGGTATAGGGGATAGGTTATTACAGTAGTGCGCGTGACCAGGATATAAAAAAAAAAAATTATGTAAAAATAACTTTTTTTTTTAGTTATAGTAGTGTTATCATAAATCCAAGGAATTCTAAGGTCAAGGTACGAAAGTTATCGCGGGTGTGCCCGTGACCATGGTTTAGGAAAGTTTAAAATGTGTAGATATATATATAAACGTTTTGTAATGGTCTGACACGAGAAATCTTATTATTTTGTGCCAAAACGTAATTTGCGTAAGTGTAAGAGCGAATTGTATGGTTACGATTCGTAATGTAAGTCTAGGCGTGCCCAGTCTACTGCCAGTAAACATCGGAGCAGTTTCCAGCAGATGACATCTAACTATGGTTTGGTCCATGGCAACAATGTGAGTTATTCTAATATCCGGCGAGATTACAAAATAAGTGTTTCTTTTCAGAGGGAAAATGTTGTACGTAATTGTGAAATGAATTACATGACCTACGCAATTACATCGTCATAAGTATGTTATTAGCCATTTATTATAAAAAGGAATTTTAATGTCACTTGCATAATGATTATTTGTTCTATGGAAAAGTGGAACTGGAGAATTATTGATTGATGAGCGCTTGGCCAAGGCCACAGAATACTTGCGGACGCAGGGCTGCCAAAATTTTGAAAGACTAGTGTGGACTGGTTTTAAAGATGTAGCATGTTTGGGTGCATTGTGTGTTTAGAGAAATTAGTGCTAAAGGGTTTGGGAAGTTTAATCTGACTTATTTAATTATATTGTTCGAAAAAAAAAGAGAAGGAAATTGAAAATAATAATATGTGGTGCACGGAGTCGTATTATACAGATGTTGTTTATGTATGAGACACATTATGCATTGAATTGTTTTGGAATAAAACAAACAGATACCAAGGTCCCTGTAGCGCAGCGCTGGTTGCTCTATTTGCCTGGTTTGTCGGAGGGGGAAGCGTGTGTTGTGTGTATGTATGTATGATTTCAATTACTTTGTTATTATGTGGAAATTACAATCACGAAATTTGAAGTAAGAAGGTGGAATATTTTTGGCAACCCTACACAAGTTTGTAAATTTCGTGTTGATTAGGCCCATGAGGAGAGAACCATGGTCAAGAAAGATTGATTTATGGTTGCACGTGTTGCACTGTTTGTGTTTGATCATTAGTTTCATTTGGCGTAAGTGTACGAATGATTCTTATCTCTTTCCCACTCGTATAAAGTGTATGCAATGCAAGTAAGAGTTAGAACGAGACAGTAGACTAGAGCGCTATTTTAGACTTGCTCTTCTAGTGGGGTATGAATGAGAGAGAGAGAGATACAATTTATATACGAGGCTAGCAAAGTTAAAGAACTCAACCACGTGACCGATGCAGGTGTTCAATTTAGACAAAATTTGGAGAAGCACGTGGTTTAGCTCAGATTGCTAATGTATTGATGTTTGTCTGGTTTGTGTACATTGGTAAAAGAGTGGAATGAATATTGTCATATATAATTGTCAGAGGCAAAGAAATAGCAGTGCCAAGAAAGAAAATTTTTTTTCATGCTTAGGAAAACGAAATGAATAATGAATGATGAGTAAGTAAATGTATGTTAGATTTTACTGTTAATTTCTAGGGTATTTTGTGTATGGTTAAATGTGTGCCGAATAAACTGTGCGAGTATCATACCACAGTGATTGTTTGTATATGAAGTGGTTTTACTTGATTGAGAATAAATCAATACACATTGATTTATTACTTCGTGACTTTATGTGTTACTGTGCGATAAGACGACGGACTAGCCACCTCTCGTTTTGTCATGGCTTACTCGGATGTTGTACAGACGGATGCGTTTTGTACTACTGCGCGTAGTTACTGGAAAAAGTGTCGCAACTGTACTTGCAACGTGCTACATCTCAGAAGTACGTAACTGTGACAACGTATCTTTCGTTTTGTTGAAGATAAATATTACATATTTATCTTGTATGAATGTTTGTGTACGGTTTGACTGGATGGATTGTCAACGCACGTTGACTTGACCGTTTTGATCATTTTGTGACACGAGAGCATACGCTCATTGGACGGGTTATTGCTATTTTAGCGTGATTCAAGTATACTATGCGGAGACTCTGTTGAGTTGTTGACCGAGCAGGGCGTAGCTCGCGCGCGCGTTTTGCGGGCGCGGAGACAGAGTTCGCAACACCATCACGCCGTTGGAGGCGCGGAGTGGCTAGCGAAGTAATTGAAGAATAGGAAGGCCATTAGCGATGTTAACAGTAGCACGGTTCTTCTGATGTGTCAAGTATCTCTTCGGGAAACAATACGCAGAAAATACAATTTATTTTGCTAGAGTTCGTGTATCTTACGTGCACTGAGTTTGAAATGTGTACGAGGGTGTGTATGGATTGAGTGATCGGCATTGTGCCTCGGTTACTATAGTATTAAGCGGCATAGCATAGAATATTACAAGTTGTAGGATGCAGGTTTGTGCACAAAAAGCGAATGATGAAATCGTTTTGCGGGGCCTACGCTGTCTGCTTGTATGTCTGCCTGTTCTACTAAAGTTGACATTTGTTTCAGGGTAAATGTAGAGTTCTGTAGAATGGTTGTGTCTGTCCGTTCTACTAGAATTGACAGTTAATTCGGAAAGAATGTGGAGTTCTGTAATAAGCGTATGTAGATTTTGTTTCTGTCAGTGCTCCTGGAGTGCAATTGAGAGTTTTATTGTTGTGCCGTGTCAATGGAAAGCATTGGGATGCTATGAGTTCGTCTTACGTCCGGTTTTATAGTGCCACTTAAACATTAATAATATGAACATGCCGTCTACGGCGTCATAAACTTGTAGTTTCATAAGAACAGATGAGAGGCTGGGCGGTTACAATTTGAAATTGCCGCCAGGCGGGGCGAAATTGTTGGGGCTCTTCGAGAGACCTTTTACCGATGAATTAAAAACTTTTATCAAGTAATATGTTGAGAAGAGAGAGTAGTTTTACGCTAGTAGATAGAGGTGACTGTGAGTGAGGAGAGACTCTGCGGATGGCGAGTGACGGACTGGCCACTTCTCACCTTGGCACGGTTATACTGTTAGGTAGTGCGGGAAAAGGACCCTGTATCTTGTTGCAATGTGAATGTTGACTTGCCTGGATGCAGCATGTTGGTATGTGTGGGAGATAGGTTTTATGGATGCCATGTCGGAGTGTTGGTTATCTGTGGAGTTGAATATACGTTAGTGTGGTCAGCAGTATAACGCTGTTTATTTCACTGCTTGAGATGTGGGTTGGAATAAAATATATATATCAGTTTGTGATTGTATGTATTTGTCAAGCAGTAATGTATGTAATTGACTGTAGAGCAGAAATTTGATATTAGATGTAACGTTACAGCTAATTAGAACATTATAATTGTGCCAATTAATATAGATAATGGAAGGGACTACAGTTTTACAACGATTCAGTAAGGTGAAGTTATAAGTGTTTGTTGAAAATCAAGCAAGAAGGCTATTAAGCGCCTAGTCCGATGCGACACGCAATAGAATTACTAGTTGATGGTTTGTTGCGGTGTGATGTTGAAGGCGTATTTCACTATCGAACGGCGTAGATCCATTTTACCAACTTAGTTATGAATTGGAAATGTTGGATGGTATGTATTTGAGGAAGTATGTTTGTGCTAATGTAGGTATATGAATTCCGTGTTAATTGAAGTCATATATTTTGTGTATGGGAACGAAGCATAAATATTTGTCTAGTTGAAGGAGTTTGTTCATTTTATAAAAGCGAGTACATGAATATATTAGTATTTATGTATTCTTACAACGTGATTGGGAGTTAGAATATAAGATAGTCGTATCTTGTCTCATTAACATTATTGGGGTAATTGAATGGATGTGATGACGGTCTAATAGAAAACGTATGTATTAACTTTTCTATGTAGAAATTCAATTCTGAAGATGTGTATTATTGAATTCCATTAATTACTTTATGTCAACGTATTGACTGGAAATGGAGGTTTACCTATATTAAGTATCCTGTCTGCGGATGTCGGAGCGAGACACTGTTGTCCAGACAAAATTTTGCCTGACGTGCTCAGTCCATTGCCACTGGAGGTGGACAGCAGATGTTGCCTGTTTTATGGGTCGTTTGTATGTGAGCTGTTTGCTTGTGAAAATTACGTGAATGAAGGGGTGGGTATGAGAGTTGCCGAGAATAACACGTTGGTGCCACCATTTTGAGTAGAGGATTGATGCGGCTGTATAGCTGATTCGAGTTTGGTTCAGTTCAGTGTGGCCAGCAATAACGGGGTAGGTAGGCATTCGTGTGAAACCTGTTCCGCCAAATTATTAGAGCAAATAGCTTAGATATTATAAGTAGATTATTAACTTATTTTAAATACGATTTAGATTTTGAAAAGAATGAACTGAGATCGTACATTGGCCGGTCATTCATTAGATTCACACAAGATGCAAAACCGTGACGGCATTTCAGTTCTAGGCTTTCTGAGAATCAATATGCGATTGGAAAATCAGTTAAATGTGGATGTTATGGAAAAACTTTATAGAAAATCCATATTCCAAACTGATCTTCTTATGTGGAAATCTGTAAAATGAAAAACTTGTATGAAATGCCCGGATATTTAATTCCACATTTTATCTTGAAAATCATCTAAAAATGGATAAGTCCATATAAATGGTAACGTTGCTGTGGTTGTGTATTAACTGACTCGGGGCGCCCGGTTCAAAAATATTTGAAGGAATATGGATCTTATCGCGAACAATAAGAACCAATGACAGTGTTTGTTTTGCTTTCACAGCGTAAGGGGACCAGACTTGCGTACTAAAACAAATAAGTACCAACCTTACGGAGTGAACTTCGGAGTAAATCCGAAAAGGAGAAAAAAAAAAGGGGAAAGAAAATAAGCCGAATGGAGAAAGATTTGGTAGGGTACTCAAATACTCAAGAACCCGGGAAAATGGGAAAAAGAAGGGAAAAAGGAAAAATTTAAAATTAGGAAATAACCATACCCACAGTTCACAATGTACACATCATAGTGACATCTGAAAGGGAGTGGTTAAAAGGCAGGGAGGGAGTGAGGGGTTATGGAAAAATGCTTAATGATTTTGCAGAAGCAAATTATACTTATACAATACTAGTATTATGTTTAGAAGTGAGTTTTGTGAAACATGGAGTATTCTATTTACTTGCCATCTATTGGTGTATTAGTGTAGTTTTGACATTACAACGTCGAAAATTCTGTTGGGCATTGTTATACATAGTGAGATAGGTGTCGCTGGAACAAAATAATTATACTTAAAATTCAAATTAAAACTTTTCCTCCCTTTTACAAAAGTAAACATCAGGGCCCCTGCCGTGCTGGTTTTGCTCGCGCGGCAGGTTCGGGTTGCGTTCGACTCGATCGATCGCACGAGGCAAATTATTTTGGTACCGGCGTGCGGGTGAGTGCGCATGCGAATGTTGTCCAAGTGACGAAATTATCGATCGAGTGTCGATCTACCAATCTTGCCACTATTAAATTTTACTAAATGTATTATGCTACCTAGAATGCAAAGCGCTCATTTTGTTAGGTATCAAACGGTCAATATAGTATGTAAACTATTTTCAGAATCTTTATGTTAATTAAAAGAGGAAAAAGAGTATTGACTAAATTGAAAACGCGTATAAATTGAACACCCCGATATTTAAGAGTAGCTATTTAGTATTGGTAAAAATTACATCGTGGTAACACACGTGATGTTGGTTGTCGGTCGGTCAGCCAGTTGTGTGAGTGATGACGACATTCATTTTGAATCTCTTCCCCCCAACCCTCCGCCCTTCCTCCAGCCATATTGCCTAGCCACAAAATACCCCGATAACGGTACTAACGAGGTGAGACCGCGGTGAAGTGCGGGGAAAGCGCGTTTATTCGAGGCGAGGAGGTGCCTAGCCTATAATGCTTATATAGATATTCCGACGGGTAATACATTGCTGTAGATACCTAACTATCTAAAAATAAATAATTCCTGTGTGTACCTACCTATTATTACCATATTTGGTTATACATTATAGCTCCACTACCGGTCACCTATAAATTGGTTACATAGGTAGGTACATATTTAGGTAGGTACTGTCAAATTGATATGAGACGTGTATTTAGAACACAAGACTTTATTACGCACTAACTACGGGACCGTGCATGTGAGCCGGTCAGTATAAATGATAGTGGCCCCGCTGCGTCTCTCCCCGTGCGTGTCGTGGGGCGGCTAGGGAGTGGGGACGTGATGCCGTGCTGGGGGGCGGCGGGCTGGCCGCCTGTCGCTTTGTCGTGCATGGTCCTTCCGCCGAGTCGTGCGGAGGATGGGTCTTCGTGCCTTGCTTGCTGCTTGAAGTAGTTAGGTATGTGTAGCGCGGCACCGGTTGCTCTGTTTGCCCCGATTGTCGGGATGATGGTCGGGATATGGCGTGTGATATGTGTGATGTGTTGTATGTATGTAGTACAGACTTTTTTCTTATTTTATTTTAGTGATTGGTACATAAGTACCTACTTGTAATTTTAACTATATTATTTGAGTAAATACTTAAATAAAATAAAGGAATGAACAACTTATAAATAAAATAATACATATTTAAATACCTCTCCATTAAATTCAATGAAAGGAATCGTTAATTTGACATATAATCAATTTTGAGATTTTCTAAACTATCGCAAAAGTTGAACAAAATCAATCGAGTGTTTGGGTGAGCGTATGCGTCGAAATAATTCGAGGTCCGAGCTCACATTTCGTACGACGGTACCAATAACTGTCATAAGTGGTGGATCGACGTTCGGGTTCGAGTAGACCACGTGACCGTTTCGCGCGCTCACTCATTTGTACATTTGACAGATATGACGGTGCCAATTATGCCTACTCGTTCATTTTGCTCGAGCTCGTCGATCGAGTGGAATTACCACAGTCGGGCTGCTGAATGTATAGCCTAATAAATGACAATGTTAAAAGTATGAGAGTTACATTAATCCGAATTAGTTTAAATTTATATTATTTATTTAAGGTTTACCATAACTAAAGATCTTGAACTTGCTCATTGATGAGTATTTTGAAAGGAAAAGTGACAGCGTAAAGTTTCGGCGCAAATGTGTTTATATATTTTGTAGGGGGTTTTATCTAAATACCTTGGTTCGTATTAATCGGCATCGGCCTGTGTCGGACTGCTGCTGGACGTGGGCATTTCCAGGGGTTTCCCACCTCGCTCGGTGTTACATTTTAATCTTATTCTGCTCCTGCCTACCTATGGGGTTATAGGTTCACTTAACTGAAGGAGGAGCGTCCCATTTTATGCTTGGGCGTGGTCGACGATCGGGCGTCTGTCTGCTTATTGATTGTCGGATAAACGACAAATGTGCTCGGACACTGCATATGATTGCGCAACATTTGTTAGAATGAAATTATGGATATCTATTTAAATTTGTATGTGTAAGATTGTTTGGATAACCTTTGTTGTAAATGGGCATTGCCAATGGACGAGCATACTAGAGAAGTAATGGGTATGCATTCCGAGTGAACGGTTTCGGATGAATGAGTGTGTGAGGGGATGATCGATGCCTGAAACTTTTGAAGTTCGTTATTTCCAGGAATTCATAACGGAAAGTGTGAATTGGTAAAAGTTTTGAATCGGGGTTAAATGATAATTTCTCACAGAATAGTTTGCGAGTGGAATTGTAAGGGGTATTACGGGGTTTGAGTGATTTAGGGGATTTGGCATTGGATGGATACTTGCTGAAGTAACAAAAAAATCGGAGGAAGAAAAAAAAAAAAAGGGAATTTTAAGAGTTAGTTAGTGGGATTTGACCGGTTAATTGCATCGTTTGCAGGGTCCGTGGTGTTGGCCGTAACATAGTATGGATGTGGTGCCACGTTGGTGCTATTCTTTGGTCGATTACTAATTTAAATTTTCCAAATTCCAATAGAATTTAGACTAGGTAAGCATTCGTTGCATGATAAACTAGGGTTTAAGTTTGAAGAGGAGACTCAGATGCATGCTGTTATCCAAATTTACAGAATGAATTTCAGATACGGATGTGTTTATTCTTGAAAGCAAGTTCAAGAATCAGTTCAACAATTGAACAAGGAATATAATCACAAGTTGTGACAATTGAATAATAATAGATGTTGCATGACGGTTTGAAATAAGTAATATTTAAGCATGTGTGAATATACGAATAATGGTTAGTATAAAATTGCGTTTTGGCACAAAATATTATAAAATCACTTTAATATGATAATTTTAAAAGAATTAAACCACCCCGCTACTGTAGCTTTATTGATTAACTTTAAGAAGTTAGACTGTTTGTTTGGGAATCGATATTGTCTCGGATTTTGAAAAAAAAAAAGAGAAGCATCGATTTCTAAGCAATGCTTGGCGTTCTTTGTCTATGCTATAAGTAGAATATTTGCTTGCGGCAAAGCGAAATAAGAGAAAGGGGAATTCCTGAAAATAGGTCGTGATAAATAAGAAATGAAATCCTAGTAATAAAAAAAAAAAAATAATAATAATAATAATAATTTTTTTTAGTCGTCAGTGATAAAGGCCTTACCCCGTTGGACATGGGAAAAGAGGACTGGCGGAAGCCACTTGTACTGAGCACCGAGGACCGCCTGGAAGTATGGAAAGGCAAGGCGCTGCACGGTAGGTACTTCCGGTCTCTCACGGGGCCGGATGTAGATCAACTCGCCTCCGTGCACTGGCTACGCTTCGGGGACCTCTTTGGGGAAACCGAGGGTTTTGTCTGTGCAATACAAGACGAAGTTGTCAAGACCAACAATTACAGGAGATTCATTATGAAGGATGGCACCATTGACATCTGCCGCGCCTGCCACAAACCTGGCGAATCCCTCAGACATGTAATCTCCGGTTGTTCGCAACTTGCCAACTCCGAGTATTTGCACAGGCACAACCTAGTAGCCAGGATCATCCATCAGCAACTTGCTTTGAAGTTCAACCTTGTCGGCTCGGAGGTGCCTTACTACAAGTATAACCCACAGCCAGTTCTCGAAAATGCTCACATCACGCTCTACTGGGACCGGTCGATTATCACTGATAGGACTATTATGGCTAATAGACCTGACATAGTAATCATCGACCGGGAGGCGCGGCGCGCAGCGCTCGTCGACATCACGGTGCCGCATGACGAGAACCTTGTGAAGGCAGAAAAAGACAAGATGTTAAAATACATCGATCTGTCTCATGAGGTTACCGACATGTGGCCCGTGGACTCGACGATCGTTGTGCCCATAGTCGTGTCTGCGCATGGGCTGATAGCGAAGAGCCTCGACCATCATCTCAAGAGGCTCTCACTAGAGCCACTTGCTTGGATCAAGGGTCAGATGCAGAAGGCGGTCTTGCTCGACACCGCTCGAATTGTCCGAAGGTTTCTCTCTCTCGGGTCCGACCATCGGTAGCCTGGGTTCGCCCCGCCACCGGTGGTGGAAATTCCATTTTGTTATTTTATATTAATTTTAGATTTAAGTTTTTTATGTAAAATTAATATAAAAAAGAAATGTGTCAATAAACGAATAAATAATAATTTCAAAACAAAAAAAAAAAAAAAAATTTTTGCTATAAAATTAAAGTAAAATTGTTAAAATTGATAAAATAAGTTACTAAACACTAACAAAACTTAATCAATTTATATAATACAAACAACATTTTAAGGTAATCACATTGGAAAGAGAAAACAGGGATTCCCAAATTTCTTTAATGAAACTACAAATAGGAAATTCTATTCTAAAAAATTCTAAGTTAAAATGAAAACAACACAAGCATTATTCTACACTTAAAAATTTATAATGGCATAGACAAATAATATTATTAAATGCTAAATTACTATTTTATCCTGAAAACAAATAATTAGAAATTAATTATAAATTAAAAATTTGCAGACTTAAGAAGAATTCACACATATACAAGACATTATACAACATTCAGACATAAATTTACAAATAGTACTACATGGACCACACACATGGAACACGAGCAGCAAAGAAGGGCAAAGAAGGAGGTACACAAAATGCTACGGGAAGAGTGCATAAGCGATTCGGAAATGTACCACCTAACAGAAGAGCAAAGAGGAAAATTATGGGGCCTTCCATCGCTAAAATAATTAAGGATAGTATTACCCCGATAGCTAGGCGAATGGAAGAATTAGAGCGTTCTTCTAACAGCGAAAAGGAAAATGGTTTTCAACGTAAAGAACCAGAAACAGCATGGATGCAAAGACCATTAACGTTGACCTCACCACCTTTCAAGCCAAAATTTTCCGGGGAAGGGAAAATTCACCCGGTGGAATTTATAGAAGAACTGGACAGATACATAGCAAAGACGAACCCTGGACGTGGCGGAGAGTTAGACTTGGTCGCGGACTGTCTCATAGGTGAAACGAAAAATTGGGCAAGGATTTACAAAGAAAGATGGGAGAATCTCGACGATTTCAAGAGGGATTTTCTTGAACAATATTGGGGAAAACCAGTACAACAGAAATTGAAGAGAGGAATTTTACAAACAACATGGAATAATAAAACTGAGATGGCGACACATTTTATTGAGAACTTCGCAATGTACAAGAGAATGCAGGATGCAGGGAATGAGGAACATTGTGTACGAGAATTGATGTGCCAGTTTCCAGCAGATATCCAGCGGCTATGGATGACTGGTGGCGGATCTACAGCACCTGAAGCAATCTCCTTTCTCAGGAGCATGGGAAGCATAGAAGAAAACAAGAGAATTCGTGAATCACCACAATTAATACCAAGACAAGATATTAAGAAGAGTGTACCTGCAAGAGGACCTCGAGTAAACAACATCCATACCTGGGAATCAAAGTATGGTTGGCAGAAATCATCGAACAATAATCCAACGTATGAGCAACAGCGTGAAGAAAATGGACATGTGGGAAACTGAATAAAGTTACCAGTACGACCCGACTGGTGACGATACCTAAAAGGAACAAGAGGGTCAATGTTAATTTACCACCAAAATTATTAATTAAAATGGGTTGGATGCCAGGAAGGGGTTTGGGTAAAAATGAGCAGGGTAGGAAAACCCCGATAACCTTGGTTGCACAATGTAACTCTTTTGGATTAGGATACAAATCAAACAAAAGAAGGAAAGAAAATTGTAATAATTTAATCAACCAAATAACCAATTGTATAGTATTGTTAAGAGAAAAGGCAATATATAGGAAGAACTTTGATAACGAATTTATTTCAGAATTAAAGGTTACTTCTGTATTCGAAGACGAAGATTATGAAGAAGACAATGAAACTAGCATACTACCGAAGTTACCGGAGGTACAAGCCAGAATAGACGGTCAATTAATAAATTGTTTAATTGACACAGGAAGTCAAGTAACTTGTATATCCAAAACTAGCTATGACGAGTTGACAAAAGGCGGGAAAACTTATCCAATCTTACCAATTTCAGCATTACATATTATTGGAGCGACAGGACAAAAGTCACCAAGAGTGTGTAAAATGGTATTGTTACCCTTAAATATAATGGGGATTATAATAAACGTACCATGTTTGATAGTAGAGAAATTGGTGAGACCCATCATACTCGGATACAACTTCTTGGAAGAAAATAATGCAACGATAATATGCAAGACACCAACAGCATTAGAGTTAAAAGGAACCGTAAATTTAAGAGTGCCATTACATGAGTCCAAAGTTTTAAGAAGATCAGAAAAGAGACATGATGAATCAGAAGGAAATAGAGTCAAAAAGGAAAGAATTAATGCAGTTTCAAGAAGAAGAAGAGAAAGAGGAACAATTACTAAAAACAAAAGTCTACAGACTTGACATAACAAAAAGAATGTTAACAATAATGGAAGAAGAACACCAAGAAACAATAGGAACAGCGGAGGAACAGGAGCCAAAAGTAGGGAGCAGACTTCAACATGATTTACACAGAAGACAGAAACGGTTGGAGAAAGACATAACGCTTCACAAAAAAAAATCAAATATCAGGAAAGTCAGGAGAGAGAAACTAATATCAGAATATGAAGGACAACTTCAACAAATCACACAGTTTGTGACGACGGAAATGAATTGGTTGTCCAAACAGAAGAGCAAGAATCAAGAATCAGACGGGCCTGAGAGAGAAGGATCCATCATCAATCCACAGTCAGATTTGATTCCGGTTATAGAAGACTACATAGACCAGAATTTTAACCATATAATTAACACATTGGAGTTTTAAAAAAAAAAAAAACTAAATCTAAACAGATTTCATTAGTAAAGATATTATTTTGTTTTCCGTTCATACAGGGGTTTTCTATTCATACAGGATGTTTTCCATACAGACAGGGAGTTTTCCATTCATACTGGGTGTCCATTCATACAGGGGGTTTTCTATTCATACAGGGATGTTTTCTATTCATACAGGATGTTTTCCATACAGACAGGGAGTTTTCCATTCATACTGGGTGTCCATTCATACAGGGGGTTTTCTATTCATACAGGGATGTTTTCTATTCATACAGGATGTTTTCCATACATACAGGGTGTTTTCCGTTCATACTGGGTGTCATCCATTCATACAGGGTGTTTACCTTTCATACAGGTTTTAGGTTAATTCACGTGCGTCCCAGCGTGAATTCCTTAAAAAAAAAAAAAAAGGGGTCACTTAACGTTCTCTGTTAGGGTTTTAGGTTAATTCACGTGCGTCCCAGCGTGAATTCCTTATAAAAAAAAAGGGGGGGTCACTTAACGTTCTCTGTTAGGGTTTTAGGTTAATTCACGTGCGTCCCAGCGTGAATTCCTTATAAAAAAAAAAGGGGGGTCACTTAACGTTCTCTGTTAGGGTTTTAGGTTAATTCTTGTGCGTCCCAGCTTGAATTCCTTTATTATAATATGAGGACATTAACATGTTCGATAGGGTTTAAAATTAAATCTCGCTAGTTCTGGCGTGATGCATCTGTGATAAAATTACAATAAAGAACACAAGTACACATTGTTAATATAAGTTTAATTTTAAGGAGGTTGATTTTTGTTGTAATTTAACAGTTTGTAAACAGGTTTAATTTTGTAGAAGAAGATTAATAAAATGATTTTTGTTGCATTTTATGTAATTTAACAGTTTGTAAACAGGTTTAATTTTATAGAAGAATATTAATAAAATGATTTTTGTTGCATTTCATGTAATTTAATAGTTTGTAAACAGGTTTAATTTTATAAAAGAAGATTAATAAAAATAATTTTGTTACAATTCATGTAATTTAACAGGTTGTAAACAGGTTCAATTTTATATAAGGAGATTAATAAAATGATTTAATAATAATAAAACTTTCTTTTATTAAAAAAAAAAAAAAAAAAAAAAACATTCCTTCTAAGCATTTACAAGCAGGTTAGTATATATATTTAAAAAAAAAAAAAAAAAAAAAAGAGTTTTTTTAAATTATATAAAATATTGACATTTTGTATTATTTTACAGGTTACAAGAAAACTTACAATGGAAAAGGATTGTGACCAAATAAAAAAAAAAAAAATTTGAAATATAATGGAATGACTGTAAAATAAAATAAATAAAGAAAATTTTTTTTTAATTGTAGTTTTATTAAGCACTTTGTCAAATTATATTATGTGAAACAACTTACTGTTACGCATGATCGTTACACTATACAAAACCTTCTTCAATTTCTATTTTATCTATCACGTTATCTATCAGTGACTTTACCATGTTAAAGGTGCATTGTCAGGTGCGGGCGTGTTGAATTGTTGGTAGGCATAGTTGTGGGGTTACATTTTTATAAATACTATAATAAACACTAGAGTAGTGCTTATTAAATTATTGTTAAAATAAATAGATTCATGCGGGTTAAAAAAAAAAAAAAAGAAAAAAATTTTAAATTAAAATTCACTGAGTAAGTAAAGTCAAGCGGGCGAAAATAAAATTAAAAAAAAAAAAAAAAAAAAAAAAAAATTTAATGAACTGCTTGCATAGCCTAAGCCGGTGATGGTAAGGTGTGTTATGTGTCTTCACGGACCCGTTCTGTCCTGCCGAACTGCTTGCATAGCCTAAGCCAGAGGTGGTAAGGTGTATTGCATTGTAAGCGGTGATGTACTGTTTCAGTCCTTACTATAAATAATAATAATAATAATAATTCTCGTCTCCCGTCGCGTCGCCGGCGAGAATACCGTCTTTTGTTTATGTCTGTTTGTATAAATTTTATATAGGTAATTTAGTTTATAGATATATAAAATTAATATAAATAAGTATAAAAAAAAAAAAACGGGAAAGCAAATATGACAAAATAAAAAAAACAAAATGCTGTTCAGTGAGAAGAGTTATACTAAATTTCTTCTGAACAAGAAGTAACAAAAATTTAAAATAGACTTGTTGACTTGAGTGGATGGTTTTGGATGTTTGTGTAAAATACGCGAGTAAACCTGCGGGTATTATAGTGTCTGTACTCTGTAGTGAAATTTCCTTCTAATGAGAGCAGCGCTCTAACCTGAAGGGACCTTTACAAGGAATCAGGATACTTTGGCTTCGTTTGGTTTTCCCATACATTGCTTCGAAAATAATGTTAAATTAAATTCAGTGTGAAGAACACACAATTTGGGACTTAGAAAAGGTGAGGTGAAAATGCCTTAAGTGCAGAACTTTACATTTTACTGAGTCTGACTCACGCTGGGGAGGGATTATGACATCGTTTACTAAAGGCGTTCCGAACACACAAAAAATGGAGCGTTGGAAGTTCAGGATGACATTTTCTGGTCTATGTACAGTGAATGAGTGTAGTATTTGGTTTGAAATCATTAACCGGAGCAATGTTGGATGAGTTAAAGTAAAATCGTTTACAAGCATACCGAGTCCGTCTATTCGTCAATAGGTGAGTTAGGATCCAAAATGATGCATGAGTCGATTTCGAAGTCTTTTAAAAATATGTATCCCGACTACTCTGCCTTTAATGGAAGCTTGTTGTGCTAGGATACATGCATAGCCTAAGCCGGAGGTGGTAAGGTGTGTTATGTGTTCTTCACGGACCAGTTCTGTCCTGCCGAACTGCTTGCATAGCCTAAGCCGGAGGTGGTAAGGTGTGTATTGCACTGTAAGCGGTGATGTTCTGTTTCGGCCCATACGGTAAAGGGTGAGACTAGAGGTTCCTGCACTGTTGGGAAATCTGTTAGAGGCAGAATATAGGGATCTAAGGCTTTGAGGTGATGACTTTTGCCTAAATTCCTAGATTTATTAATAATAAACTAAATCAATTACACTAAAATATTTGTTTAATGTAGTATTGGCACGAGCTGCAAATGGAAGATAAGGGAAAGAGTGCAAACATGGTCTAAGCCGGAGGTGGTAAGGTTGTGGTATGCATTCTAAAAATCTTTTCTCTTTAAGCTAAGGGAGATAAATCCTAAGCTGAAGGGTAAGAACTTCCTAAAGCACGTGGACAGATGGTGTTGGAAAAAAAAAAAAAAAAAACACAAATTAAAAATTATAGAAGAAGGGGGTCTCTGGAAGGGAACTTGAACCCTAACAGTGATAAATGATTATATATACAAACTTCTTGGAAGGGAACAATAAAACCCTAACAAAGAAGAAGTAATTTTTCAAGATCATAATGTATATAGCTTCTTAACGAGATCAAGCGTCACGGAATGAGGTTCCGTTGACTTTGATTCGTTACGAACCTCTATGCGGGCGTCTGTGATGGAATCACACAAGGTAAAAAATATAAATATATAGTCAATAGTAATTCAAAGCTAAAATATAGAACATCAAAACGTTTCATTAAAATATTAACAAAATAATTATATTACAATTTAACTAATCACCTAATAAATTCAAGCGTGACTGCACACTCCACTAAGAAATAAAATGGCGCGAACGGCCATTACAATACGACGCGCAATTAGACAAACAAGAAATATAATAACATCAGTTGGTTCGCATATAAAACACTATAGAGCGCCGAGGCGGGGAAGGTAGCATGAGGTAATCCTGTCACGCGGTGAGAGGGGAACAAGACATGGGCGCGTACGAAACAGCGGAGAGGTGAGGTAAGAAGACGCGCGTCTTGCGGGCGCGGGGACGGAGATCGTGGTATCATCACGCCGTTGGAAGCGCGGCTTGAGGTAGCGAGTCAAGGGGCGCGAGTAGTGATTATTTCGCTGCGAGTTGATAGTATGAAAGAATGAATTATTGTCAGGACACGAGCGTGACACGCCCATACTGCGGGGCCACCGTACGTTTTGTTTCTACGTGTCAGAAACGTGTCAAGCACATACTAATAATTTATTTTTATCTCCATACTAAATTTGTGTCAGGACACGAATGTGTCATGGCCATACTGTGGAGCTACGGTTCGATTTGTTCCTGCGTGTCCAATTCATGTCGAGCCCATATTAATAATCTAATTTTATCTCCATACTAAAATAGTATCAGGACACGAATGTGACACGGCCATACTACGAGACCACCGTTCGATTTGTTCCTGCGTGTCACAACCGTGTCCAGCCCATACTAAAAATTAAATTCTATCTCCATACGAAATTTCGCGCTGTGACACGAACGTGTCACGGCCATACTACGAGGCAACCGAGCGCTTTGTTCCTGCGTGTCAAGAACGTGTCACGGCCATACTAAGAGGGCGCCGTTCGATTTGTTCCTGCGTGTCCGATTCGTGTCGAGTCCATACTAATGATTCAATTTTATCTCCATACTAAATTTGTGTCAGGACACGAATGTGACACGGCCATACTATGAGGTCGCTGGTCTATTTGTTCCTGCGTGTCTGGAATCTGGACATGACGGAGTTTATGGGAATTTGAAGTTTCGTGATCTGTGTGAAGATATCGCACAGGGTCTAAAATTATTTTAATAATTATTTATTAGTGATTCAAACTAAAACACTAAACATTTTATAAAGGGAAGAGTTTATAAACAAAGTACCAGTTATTAAATAAAACAAAACATCGCTTCATTGAGTATGACGCCAACATTCATTTTACGCATAAATATTCAAATAAATATCCGTTGGAGCGTGCGCGCGGGGCGGAGAGAGGTATGAGGTAAACAAGACAAGGGGCGAGGTATTACCGAGCTGCGGGCGCGCGTGGGCCGCGGGGCGAGGCGGAGCGACCTGAGGTAATTTGTCAAGCGGTGCGGGAGGGGTTTTCGTTAAGCGATGTTAATATGAAGGAATGGTTTCGTGTCCTGACATGAATAAAACACGACTATGGTAAGGAGATTTCGATTGGTTTCTGCGTGTCCAGGTTCCGTACATGAATAGTATTATCAAACACGGAAGATGGTATCACGCATGTACAGGAATTAATATATAGACAATAAGAAAACTAACAACTTGGAACGTTAACATTTTAAATGAAAATATTCGAAGAATATAGACGATATTAAACAAAAATATATAAATAAAACACTCCGTTATGGCGCTAAAAGTCGACTTATTAATAGAGCACATGTAATAACATCAATTAATTTTATAACAAAAGCAACAGTTCTCTGCATGCGGAGATGCACAATGGGTGCGGGGAAGTGGTGTTAAAACCACCGAAGTAGAGGTAAAGCGCATCGCTGACAAGCGAAACAGCTTTAGGTACCATGTGGAAGGTACGAAGAGGGTTTGTTTTCCCTCCAAAATCGAATTTATATCGTGTCCGAAACGTGTCCAGTTCATACTAAAATCATAAAATTATCCTCCATACAAAATTACGAGTCCGGACAGAAACGTGACACGGCCATACTACGAGGCAGCCGATCGATTTGTTCCTGCGTGACACAAACGTGTCCAGCCCATACTAAAAATCAAAATTCAATCTCCATACAAAATTGCGCTCCGTGACACGAACGTGTCATGGCCATACTAGGAGGCCACCGTTCGATTTGTTCCTGCGTGTCAGGATTGTGACACGAGGAAAGATTATAAAAGGAGAGGGAGGGGAGCGTGGAGAGTCAGTCTGTTTTGGGAGTCGAAGGAGACGGTCGTGCGTATTTAGCGAGAGTCCAGGTACGAAAGTTAGTACTGCTCCGCTCGCGTGAGTTTTCGAATAAGTTCGGGAAAAGAAGTATCGCTCGGCTTCGCTCGCGTGTATTTTCGATTGGGTTTTCTTAGTGAATAATTTCACTCGGCTTCGCTCGCGTGTATATTTGATTGGGTTTTCTTAGTAAATGGTTTTGGTAAAGAAACCGGTGAATGGAATTAGTTTAATTTCGTGAATATTAGTGTGGGAACTTCTGTAAAGCTTTCGGAGTTGCAAATGAAGGTTGAGCTGGATTTTGTAATTTTGGGGGTGATATAGGGGTTTTCAACTAGTTTTACGGAAAATATTTTGGATGTTCTTTTTGAGCCTTTTGAGTTCTGGATGAAGGTTGAGCTGGATTCTGGAATCTTGACTGGTGATGGAAGGACTTCCAAAGAATTTTTACAATGACACTATGTCCGAACTGGCCTACCATGAGGACTGGTACATTGGGAAGGTTTTCTTAGTACATAAATGATTTTGTAAAGAAACCGGTGAATAGAGTTTGTTTGATTCGTGAATTTTAGTGTGGGAACTTCTGTAAAGCTTTCGGAGTTGCAAATGAAGGTTGAGCTGGATTTTGTAATTTTGGGGGTGATATAGGAGTTTTCAACTAGTTTGCGAATTATATTTTGGATGTTCTTTTTGAGCCTTTTGAGTTCTGGATGAAGGTTGAGCTGGATTCTGGAATCTTGACTGGTGATGGAAGGACTTCCAAAGAACTTTTACAATGACACTATGTCCGAACTGGCCTACCATGAGGACTGGTACATTGGGAAGGTTTTATTTTATATTAAAATATAATGGACTGTGACCTGATCATAAATTTCACGCACATAAAGGAAGTCAGTGAATAGAGTTTGCTTGATTCGTGAATTTTAGTGTGGGAATTTCTGTAAAGCTTTCGGAGTTGCAAATGAAGGTTGAGCTGGATTTTGTAATTTTGGGGGTGATATAGGAATTTTCAACTAGGTTGCGAATTATATTTTGGATGTTCTTTTTGAGCCTTTTGAGTTCTGGATGAAGGTTGAGCTGGATTCTGGAATCTTGACTGGTGATGGAAGGACTTCCAAAGAACTTTTACAATGACACTATGTCCGAACTGGCCTACCATGAGGACTAGTACATTGGGAAGGTATTTTAAAATATAGAGAAGATTAAAAGAAACAAAACCCGATCTTTAAATTCGTAAATCCTACGTATATAAGAGTGTTTGAACCACGCGTAATTAATAAAAAAAATATGTCGAATTTAAATATGTAAAATCAGTGGTTTTACCGTATTTTGATATAAAAGTATATTTTTATTAAGTGTTAATTACGCGATTAGATTCAGTGGCGGGTGTTGTGGTTTCGCTTGAATTTAATATTTTACGCTATTCTATTTGTAATAATGTTTTATTTAAGGTGATTGTAGTGAATCGTGTCAGACCGGTTAGGATAGTGGAATTCAAAGGTAAATTTTGTAATATATATGCACATGCAACATTCTGGCTAGTTACGTTTTTAGGACGTAGGGAGATTGCGTAAATCAGGTTTAAATATACCTGTATAGGTTATATAGATTATGACCAGCACACAATTTTAATAAACCTTTAAGAAAGATTTCGGTGAAAGGTGGACCCCTGACCGCATCATTTGGAATAAAACAATTTCTGTAGGTATATCAATAGATAGCCACAGAAATGTAAACCATAACATATACACTATACACTCACAATTAAAAGCATACACTTATGCCTTTAGGGAGGACAAAAGAATATCTTTTGAACTCCAACATAACACTACGAGATTAAATTGGTAAATCTGTCTGAAGATGTATATTTTGTACAGATTAGAAAACGGGGACTCCTAGGGACAAATAATAAATTTGTAACTTAAGTACAAATTTATCTGCGTTGGGAGTCACGGGGACTGGCGATGGATAAATATCGTATGGACAGAAGGTCCATACGAATTTAGTGGGGCCAGTTCCACAACCCCCTTCAAAGGGGGGTCAATAAAAGTTTGTATTGTTGAAGTTCTAAAATATAGAAGAAAATATAAAACAATAGATTTCATCTATTGAACAGCACAACAAAATTAAGCTATCAAGTAATACATTGATCATAATTTAATAATAACAATAACACAAACATCAGAACACTTTTCATTTTGAATTTTGGCGGGTCTCGCAAGCTCGCAAGCGAGGCGTGAGCGTGCTGTCGAAGCGTGCACATAGAACACAGAGGGAAACCAGAAGGGTTTAATGACTATAGATGAATGAGCAATTAGTTTAGTAAGTGTTTTAATGTTGATATTAGAATTACTAGAATAGATTTAGGAAATGAGAGTTAGTACTCTGAGTTATTACGGTACACAACGGCTTTCTGAAAAGGAAGTAATAATTGGGTCCATTTTACAAGAATTATGTGTACGAATTAGCGACACTGTTTCTGACAAACCTAGAGATCACTTGAAAGCTATACGCTGGCCATATTTCGATTCTTTATATTCTAGTTGTTCTAGAGCTATAGAGTTGATTTTTGATAATCCTGCCTTTAATATCTAAGGTAAGACAATAGGTATAGGGGCGAGGTTATTACAACCACTAACTTGTGTAGTGTGAACGAATTTTGGGCAGTAGCAAGATTTATAGGCGAATGTGTGAGTTTGTGACTTGTATATGTGATATACCAATAAATACTCTATTCTATTCTATTCTATTCAAGTATTTTAGTTACTAAATACTTAACTGGCCACTCGACTAATTACTAGCCTGCCGCGCCGCCCGCCCTAGGTACTCCAAGGCAGAGTGTGCTAAGGAAGGACACAGATAAGAGAAATATTAGCTAGATAGACGATTAAGCACGTGCCGCGTCGCTGCAACATGCGGAGAGTTACCGCTTATGACGTTGAGTGCAGAGACGATATCGCAATAATAGTGGCGACACACACTCTCTCTCTCTCTCTCTCTCGCTCGCGACACACGAGTACTATTAAGTATTGTGTGCCAATACCATGAATCAGTCCATCTTATTGTATTGTCTATGGCTCCGGCTGTAGCTTCATGTTCATGTTTACAGTTGGTCATCGTGTCGTGGCGCCATGCGTCAGCAGTCCCTTTGTTTTAACTATTGCCTACAGCAAGCCTTTTTTTTCTACTTTATAAAATAGGCTTTTAGCCGCCTGTCGACTATGCCAGCCCCATCGTAACAGTGGTTAGTAATATTTAAGTCAATGCATCGTAACTACTAAACAATCTCTAGCCTCTGAGGGCTACTAGAGATTTTGTACCGTGTGGGGCCGGTACTTTAAAAGAATAACCCCACTGCATCTCTCCCCGTGTATGTCGTAAAAGGCGACTAAGGGATATGACTCCCTTCTTATATTACTAGGTGGTAGGGTTTAACTCGCCCGGGTTGGTACCACCGCACTGAATGAAAGGTCGGTCGAAACGGCTATGTAAATAGTTTGTGTTTTCCGTCCAGTTCAGTGTAGCCGGCACGACCGAAGGGAAGCACTGACGTGGCACCATATTCACCCGTTGTTATGGGCTGACATCACGGATGTTGTAGGTGATGTAGCCAACCGTGTCAGTTAAAAAAAAAAAGATGCTTGGAAAAATTGAGTAAGTATTTTGCATTTTTCCGCGAGGGGATCACCTAACGCCATGTGGACAGCAAAAAAAAATAAATTTAATTGGTTCGTCTTTAAATCTTCAGCAAGCCTACAATACGACATTTTACTGTTGAGAGCCTGCTCCCTGTTGGTCGGTGCTGGTCCCTGCTGGTCGGTGCTGGTCGGTGCTGGTCGGTGCTGGTCGGTGCTGGTCGGTGCTGGTCGGTGCTTTATTGCGACGATGACCGGTTTAGTTCCTTTTAGCGAGTTGGTTACAATTTTTATATGTCCAATAATACTTTCTTGTCAACCTAGACATTGTAATATTTTACGTACCACCTGGAACCGTGGACGGAAAAAAAATTCACAGATTTCGTGCCTTACACGACTATCGAGCACATTGAAAATGAATCTACGGAATTCGAAAAAATATTGTTGCTGAGCGACACGAGAAAGTCGGGATAAGGAAAAGGATAGTTGGGGTCTGATGATGGAGCCGGAAGGAAGCCATAGGAAGGAACTCCTAAACTACACATGATAAATCCACCATATTTGGGCTCGTTGGATATAGGAATATAGGATAACCTATATTCTTATCTACTTGCGAAGACAAATCTAACGAGCCCAAACACGATGGGCTTATCATGTGTAGTTTAGGAGTTCCTATGGCTTCCTTCCGACTCCATCATCAGACCCCAACTAACCTTTTCCTTATCCCGACTTTCTCGTGTCGCTCAGCGACAATATTTTTTCGAATTCCGTAGATTCATTTGTAATGTGCTCGATAGTCGTGTGAGGCACGAAATCTGCGAATTTCTTTTTTCAGAAAGGTTGAGCTACAGGGCAAACCCTGAACCCGATCGTCTTTGTTTTAGGCTCAAATTGTATCTGACTAAACTGTCCAGAGGAATTTTTCTCAAATTTTTGATATCATTCTTCGTTTCCAAAATATCGAGCGCCAAAATCAAAAATTCGGAAAAAAAATTTTTTTTTTCACTATTTCAGCCATAACTTTTTTCGTTTTTTACTTTCTCTAATAATTATTTTTGCACCTTACTGCTCTCATAAATATGCGTCTTTTGAGCCTTTTTTGAATATCATATCTTCACAACTCTCCGATATATAAGGGGATCGCACTTTTTCGTGAAATCGGGGCCTATACTGAAACGAACCAAAAGACATTTTCAATGTCAAAAGGACTCCTTGAACTAACCACCACTACGAACGGACAAGACAACTCGCCTCCAGTTACTATTTTTGTCGTATTTACCCGGGAACTAAATAATGTAGAAGAGTCCAAGCGTGATGAAGTATGTTACATGTCGGTACGGTAAGCAATTGTACGTGACTTCGCATCACGTTTTGAGGAGCGTCTGTTTAAAAGGAACTATTTCCGTTTCGACGAGTTGGGAGTTTTTTGACGCATTCTCAGTCTTTGTATTAAAATGCATCTCCTGTAAAATTTGAATGGTCAAAACGAACTATTTCCTATAGAAAATTACGATTGAAACAACAATTTTGGTCAAAAAGGCCTATTTGCAATTTCGTAAGTTTAATTGGCTATCAGTTTTATGGCTCTACTGAAAATTCTGTTACAACGGATATAGCTCCCTTTGAACAGACACTCCTCGTATATACTCCACGCACTGAAAGCCACCTCATGCTATGAATGTATGCTAACTAATTGGCACGGCGCGGCGCGGCGCTTCTGTGCGTGGTTTCGCGAGGAGTGGTCCTACTGGTTGTGTCGGATGTTCCATTGAAGTGTTGCGCAGACACCCGCAACCGCTGCGGTAGACGGCTGCTCGAATTCGAATGGAGGCCACAAGCAAAACGTAGCGTGGGGTTCCCCGCGGCTCAAATCGCGCTTGGTGGCTTCCCTTGGGTGGGAGAGGCCTATGTCCAGCAGTGGACCGATAGGGGCTGATGATGATGCTGAGAACTCAGCCAGTAAGCTGATTTGAAAAAGGATCATCTAGCTAGGGCCAGTGAAGTCATCAGTGAATTGTACAATACCTATGTAGGTACCTAAAGCTCTATACCCTGCGTAGGCTGCGTATATCTACTTAGAAATTCAGTACTAATGAACCTTTTTGTATCGCGCTCCGCTTTGGATTTTATGTAATAAGTATATATATTTTTTTTTTTTTATTGAAACTGACACGGTTGGCTACATCACCTACAACATCCGTGATGTCAGCCCATAACACCGGGTGAACTAGGTGCCACGTCAGTGCTTCCCTTCGGTCGTGCCGGCTACACTGAACTGGACGGAAAACACAAACTATTTACATAGCCGTTTCGACCGACCTTTCATTCAGTGCGGTGGTACCAACCCGGGCGGGTTAAACCCTACCACCTAGTGATATAAGAAGGGAGTCTTATCCCTTAGTCGCCTTTTACGACATACACGGGGAGAGATGCAGTGGGGCTATTCTTTTAAAGTACCGGCCCCACACGGTACAAAATTATAAAAAATAAAATCATCAAAACGGTATTGATTGATTGATTGATAATTATGTATATATTTGCGTCATTTGTATCGTGACTACTGCAGAAAAACACTCTCCCTACTGATGAAGATGGGGGTGGAGGTGGGCTGACACACAAAAGAAACAACTCGGAATATTCTCGTTCATTTATTCTGTTCATTTTTTTTCATTCGATTTGGCTATTTTTACAAATTAACATATTCCTTATAAACGATATTCCACCATGCTCGTACGTAACTAGTTGGCCTCTCGCTCGCTCTCTACTCGAGTTCACTACTCCGTATCCACACGCTACTCTACGTACACTTAAATGAATAACAAAATAGTAAGTTTGTGCAGTACACCGCCTCCGCCGCACACGCGGGAAGCCCATCACCTAAAACTGCAGCGCGCGACCAAAGAAACCAAAGAATAGCAACCGGCCGTTGTACATTATCCCAGCGAAGCTTTCGGGACGGACCGGCAAGGTGCCAGCAGCGCGGGCGTGAGGGAAGACTACCCCAGAGTACTTTCATATCAACAAACAGATTGGCAGATGTTAACTGTGCTTGATAGCTCCGCATGTTGACTGAGATAGAAATACAAAATCATGTGTTGGTCGTCAAGTCAGTTCGTCACTCATAACAATGATATTTATTTTATTGCATGTGAGAAAAGTGAACTCACTCAGCTGATTAATTATGCAATATAGTGAGTCAGATTTATAGGTTTTTTTTTGTTTTTTTTTCCTTCAGAAAATACAAATAAGAATCTACAAATGATAACTGCTGTTCGATAAGATAAACTAGAAGACATATTTTCAAACGGACTTTGAGACCAGCCAGTTTCTGTTATTATTATTATTTGTATTTATTTAAGAAACAAACAGTGCACATAAATAACAGAACAAAACAAATTATAAAAAAAAATTACAATAAAGATTTCTTTAAACCAACACTTTTAAGAGGTATGAAACGGAAAAAATAAACATAAATATGAATTCAAACTAAACACAAATTATAAAGTCAATAACTAAAACTATAAATCTTAGAACGAACAAAATATTAACACACTTTTTTTATTTCCTAACAAATAATTTGACTTTGTCTTTTTAGTCGCGCGCGTCAATGATACGCGGTAGCCTAGCGATCGGTCTGCTTTCTCTCTCTTTCCTTCTGTCTGTAGTCCTTACTTTCTCTTTCTCTCGCTCTCTCGCTAGAATAATAATTAATTGCTCCTCGCTACACACTGCATGCCTATTTTGAATTTGCGCATTTTATCGCGACCAATTTAACGAGAATTTAACAATAAACAACACAAACCAGTCATGTTTTCACTCATGCGGTACTTGCTAAAGACGACTTACTTTGGTCGAGGTTTCGTCTCCCGCTCCGGAGACATTGTCGGAGAAGTCGTCCCTTTAGTAAGTACCGCGTAAACGAATAAAATCGTAAAGGCTGTAAACACCTAAACAAACTATACACCAGTCATTGAAATATAATCGAGTAATTGCTTTGAATATACATATTATGTCTGGTGAAGGTGAACATTCAGGCTGCGTATGAGTAACGCTAGATGACGCTAAGTTATGTTAAATTTTTCAGAGAATCTTAACCTGAACGAGGTACAATTCTTGGTTATGTTATGTATGACATTACATATATGCCACGCATCACATTTATGATTTTTGTTGGAGTACGTGTTGGTCTCAAAAATATCGCACCTTCTTAGGTCCGATGTTTTTGGGAAAAAACAATTTTTCTTTAAATTTTTCTTATTATTACCCTACATAGTCTCCTTTTAACTCAATACATTTTTGCCAGCAATGTTCGATAGCTTCGATACCATGTTTATAGTGAGAAGCGTCGAGCTCCTCAAAATAGCCATCAACCTCTGACTCTACCTCTTCATTGTTGGCAAATATTTTACCCGCGAGCCATTTTTTCCAGTTTGGAAAGATAAAATATCCGATGAGGCCAAATCTAGCAAATACGGTGCGTGAGGAAGCAGTTTGAACTTTAACTCATTGATTTTTGCAATTACGGATGTGTGAACTTGTGCATTGTCTTAATCAAAGAAAACTTTCTTTTTTGCCAAAAGCACCAGCTTTTTCTAGATTTCATACGCCGTTGATTGTTTTGCCTTTTTGAAGATAAATCAATGAAAATTATCGCACGCGCATCCCAAAAAATTTAAGCCATGACGGCGATTTCTAAAAAAAAAAAAATGTTTTAGTAAGTACGGAATCCTAATTGTGCTAGCCTGACTCCCTCCCCCTTGATCGGTTTTTTTTTTCAATTTAGTATGTTTTGTTCTTTTAAACGCAGTAAGTTTTTTTTTTCAAAGAAAAACCGCGTCTATACTATTCTAGACCACTCCTGGCAGCATTAACTTCGATAGAAAACATCGCAAGAATCGGCCTATTTGTTCAGATGTTTTTGTTATTTCTATTAATGTGGTCTGTATCACAAGTCCAAGAAATAAATACTACCTACCTTCGAATTGTGCTTATAAATATAATTCCATGATTATTGTTACATTTGGCCCATTTTTTCATTCAAAACACCGAAAATTACTATGAAATTATCGAGTAAGTACTATTGTTCCCCATTACTCTATCGCGTCATTTTCTAGCGTCATCGTAGCCTTCACAGTGGAACACAAAATCCGGCAGAACAAAGCAATCGGTAAGCGGCTCGGACGAGGAGATGCGAGAGCTCGCAGGAAGCGCGCTCGGCGCTCTCCGCTCACACTCCAGGTTATCCCGCGGAGGAGAGAGTACGGAGGCGTTGTTGCTCGATCTCATTTGTGTTAAAACATAATGTGGTCAGTGCGTAGTGGGGGCGGGCACCACTCTGTCGGTCACATATCACCTGCTTTTTTATTTATTCAAGAATTACGCCACATTATGGCCCTGCATCAACTGCGGAAAAAAAACGCTCGGTTTGTTGGGCAAATTCTGTAAGATATGGAAATGATATGAACGTATTGGTACGTTCTGCAGATCTTTCCTCCACAGTTCTGGTAAACTCTGGAACGCTCTCCCTACCCACCATCGATGTCCACATATTTACCCCCAAGTATAGTCTCGCTCGAGTCCTACAAGACAGGCGTGAATTGGCACCTGTCAGGCCGGCACGGCATTCGCAGCCCCCGCATGCGACCGAATGTCCATGGGCGTCGCTAGACACCTTATGGGTGGCTCGGCGCCACATGTCGCGCTTACTATAAAAAAAACGTACCTGCGGCGGCGGCGCCGCGCGGTCTCCAGCAACCGGCAAGATTTTCTGTGAATTATGGTGTAAGTATGTTACAAAACAATGCCCCGCCCACTTTGAAAACGTAACGCCCCAAGTCGGTGGCGACGTACCTTAGGCGAGGTTGCTTAGACCGACTCCTCTCTACTCCCTCCTCCGCGAGTTATCCGAACTGCGTTGTGGAAGCTACCTCGCGTGCACTGCGCGGCTCCGCTCTATTTACTTCTAGTTATAATTTTGCACACAAGACACATTTTCATCAGAGTGCCTTGTACCGAGTATCAGGTAGGTACAATGTATTATGTATGACATGAAACATTTGACGGCATTACTCACGATCGACTCCGAGTTAGCTCGATAAGCACTCTGCCGGTGCGAGGACGGTTGACAGAGGACATCGGTCGGAGACGACCGTGAGAAAAACCGTTAAATTTTCAATACTGTTTAACAACCAGGGTAATTAAAAAACCCATATACTATACTGTATTGATGAGTGCAGCCGGGATTGGCCGGGGTGCAGGAGCACACACCCTCACACACCCTCACCTCACACACCCTCAGCTCGCACACACCCTGAGACGGGAGGCCGACCGACCGGCCGTTGCGGACGAGAAGACATTATTGTACCCGCTACTATATTTATATATATCTTAATTTATTTGGCATTATTTCTTGGCACTAACTAATTTGGTATTCAATAATAATTATCTAATACAATGGTTTTGCTATCGAATAGCACGTAAATAGTGTCACCTTAGTGTGTAATAGGTATTTACAATATCGCCGAGCGAGACCGAGCGGCCGCAACATTGGCTGCTCGTGCACTGAACCACAAGGCTCCGGGAACGGTGACGTCACGCACGACCACCACACGGCAGCAGGGGAGACAACAATATATGAAACAAATATGATAGCTTTCTTATATTCGGCGTGAAAGCTCATATATTTAGCAATATATGAGCTTTCACGCCGTGGCCGGCCAGCGACGATAACTTGATGTCGTCAGGGCATTTGATATATTTAGTCTCCGCTTTAGCTGTGCCGTGGCCGCGCCGTCGCGCAGTTATCTATATCTCTAGTGCGCAAGCAGCAATTGACTACTCGGCCGGGTCAGTGACGTTCTCTGTGGTAGTCCCAGTAGTTCTATGCTTCTGTGTTTATCATCGTTATGGTACCAGCGGGAGAAAAAAGTGCAATTAGTTCCACACGGTACAGACAGTTCTATGGTTGCTGCTGCTGGGAGCGAAGGGATGCACCGGCGGCCGCTGGATTAAGTGACGGTGCGTTGTGTACGTAGTCCTGGAGAAACCCGCGCGGAGAGTGAATGTAGTCCCGCGCGCCGCGTCCGCTCGCCCGGCGCGGCGCGCCGCCGACTGAGCGCCCGGCGAACTAATTGAAAACGATCAACACCCAACAGTCGAGGAACAGAATCACCACAATTAATTGACTATCCGCTGAAGCGTTCGTGCGCGCTGTGCCGGCGGCGGCGGCGGCCGCGCCCGAGCGAGATCAGAGTCGCCTCCGTGCCTCCAGCGAGCCGGAGCGGCGCGCGGGCGAGCCGGGGCTCGCGGCGGAGGTCGCGCGCACCTCCCCCGCACCGCTCGTCGCCGCGGCCGGCGGGGAGGAGCACTCGCGGTCGAGGCTCGCCGCGCGCAGGATCACGCCGCCGCCGCGCGCCGCACGCGCACCGCTGCCCGGTAAGGAGGCGCCGCCGCCGACGCCCAGTTTGCCCACGCTGCTGGCTCGCTGCCGGCAGTCGTCTGCGGCGGCGAGCTCGGTGGCGGCGCTTGCGGCGCGCGGGGGCACGGGCGGTGGCGGGGGCGGCGCCTCCTCCGCATCCACACTGTCACCCCGCAGCGTCGTCGGCGGCGTGTCCGACTCCTGCATCATAATACACACGTTCACCTTCCAATACGAGAACGAGCACGTATGAGATCAGCCGGACCGGAAGAATGGCAGAAGATAAGGATGTGAGGTGGTGGAGCGGGGGCCTCCCCTCCTACATGCATGACGTGTGACCGAAAACGAGACAGAAATGCGAGTCGGTTCAGATGGTCTCACCTCTTCCAAGTCCTTGAGGATGCGGTCGTAGTGATGGTGCCGCGCTCTCTCTCGCTCGCGCTTCTCCAGCTCTTCCGCCAGCATGAGGATCTCCCAGTCTGCGCCGTCGCTCTCCGATCCTGTAAACACATCACACTTGAGGATGCGGTCGTAGTAATGATGCCTTGCTCTCTCTCGCATGCGCTTCTCCAGTTCTTCCGTCAGCACCAAGATCTCCCAGTCCACGCCGCCGCTCTCTGGTGCTGTACACACATCATCACACATCATTCAGTGAGTCTCAAGCACTGAGCTCTGTTATACTAGTACGCCGGAATGGCTTAGACTGCAATTTCGAGGTCAATTTGATTGTCGCCATTTTGGCTCTGATAGGAATGGTGAGTATCCACCCGGCTACAGAGAACCACGAACTATTAAATAGCCGTTTCGACCGACCGTTCATTCAGTGCGGTGGTTTCAATCCGAGCGGGTTAAACCCTGCTACCCAGTAAGGTAAGCAGAGAAGCGATCTACAGTTTTAGGTGGAATCCGAACTACGGTCAGCCTCCAACGATCCAATGGTCATTTATTCAAGTACTGACCGCACTCAGGTGTGCTTATGATCACGAACGAAAGTCGAGCGATCGCACCACTGAGCTACCGAGGCTGACAAAATGTAAATGATAGAGGTAAGTGGTGTACCTCTGCCGGCGCCGGGCAGGTTGGAGGCTAGAGTAGCGTGCGAGGCGCGGTGGGGCCGGCTCTCCATGAACTCCTCGAAGACAGGCGTGCGCGGCACCGAGTCCGAGTCGCTGCTCGACGACGATGACGTACTGCGCACACAACGCACCGGTCACACAACCAGTATTACATGGGCGATCAAGCATCTGATCTGTTATGTCGCTTATGGCAGAGAATGCCGACATATTTGTGCACCATCATTGGTTGTAGATGTCGACATCAGATCTTAGACCAATACAGTATGGGGACGGTATTCACCTGTCGCTCCAGCTATGATCACTAGATATATCGAGCACGACATCGGTGCCGTTGGCTCGCGCCCGCCGCGCCCCGCCCCGCCCCGTCCCCCTGCCGCTGCCCAACGCCCCCGCCCCCGCCGGCGCCGGCGCACGCTCGCGGTGGTAGCCGAAGAACGATCCCAGGCTGAACTTGCGATGCTCGCATTCACTTGGGAATTCTGCATTCGAACAAGGACAAAAGAGAGAATGTATTAGTAAGAAGAAGTATGTCTTGACCGTTATGACATGTACAAGTAAAGGTCAGATATATTTTTTAAATGGGTCGTTTTTCGCAGTGCGGCGAGGTCCCGTAGCGTAAATCGACGAATAGCTTCGACAGTCGGCAAGTAATAAATATCAGAAGCGCAAAATATACTAGATGTTAATATTGTGTACTGACTGGGTCCTTTTCTGCCGGTCTGGTGCATGCCGGTGTCGACAGAAAGGGTCTTCTTGATCTTAGACTTGGTGCTGTCGAGGTGGGAGCCGAACAGGTGGAAGGGATGGAGGGAGCGGCGACCCGCGCCGCCGGCGCCCGTGCGCAGGCTCGTCTCCTCCGGGCTCAGCAGCGAGCGGTCTTCCGCCATGGTATGCGGAGACAGCGGCCTGCCACCACCACCACCACACATTAACAAGCGGTGCAAGTAGCATTGATCGTCAGTCAAAAAAGAGATACTACATAAGGCACTGACTACTTGCGCTCTGAACGATAACGGCACGGCAACAACCACGACACGGAAGCCCTGGAGAATTTTTTTTTTAAATGCCGTGGCGGTATTGCGTTACCTTAGAGGTCGCCGGCTAGCCGGCAACGGTAACGTCATGCCCTCACGGAATTTTAATACATTTTTGTGGTGGTCGTGCCGTGGTTGTTGCCGTGCTTTTATTGTCTAGTGTGCAAGCAGCCATGGGTGGGCTTTGTCTTTTGGAATTTTAAGCTAAACCAAAATAATATTGTACATATAATACATTACATTTCCTACATTACATTTCCGAAGGTAGCCTAATAACGGCCCTTCACAGACAGGAAAGCAATTGTGTTTGCGAGATGAGATTTAAATTTGATCGTAAGTACCTGGTAAGCTCGTACAGTTCCATGCTCTCCTGGTCGCTGTGCTCCTCCCACGACTTGCGCTGGCGCAGCTTGGCCGCGCGCCGCCGCGAGTAGGTCGAGTCCGTGTCGGTGTCCAGTCGGAACTGCGAGCGCTCGCCGCCGGCGGCGTCGCCGGAGTCGCCGCGGCGCAAGCGCGAGCGCGATATCGACTCGGCCAGGCTCTGCAGCTCGGCGAAGGACATGGCGTCGAGGTCGAGGCCGGCGGTGAGGCGCTCCAGCCGCTCGTCGCTCAGCTCGTGCTCGGCCGCAGCGCTCGGCTCGGCCGGTGTCGGCGGTGAAGTCGCGAACACAGTGTCTAGCGAATCGCCTCGCTGTAATTTGATCGCTAGTTCATTATTCAGTTTGTAGGTGTTGCTAATATGCTATGCAATGATAGTTCACACCTCTCCTGGTTGTTTTGGGGTTGGTTCGACCTGTAAACTATAGTCCCTCTTGGTGGGAGAGCTTCGTACAAACATTTCGATCTCCAGCGACCCCGGTCAGACCAGCTTCTCCGCGAAGGCTTGTGCTTTGCTTTCTTTTGTTTTATTTGTAAGACTGTGGCTTAAAACCAGCGACTCCATGCAGCTCGTTAGCTATAAAGTGGAGTGACGTGCCGCACCACATCCTAGTACTATCATCGTGGGGCTGCTGGGCACTACACCTACATTTGTTATTCTAAGCAAACGATCTCCATAATATGCACCTACCGCCTTTTGATTGAGAAATAAACGTTTTAATTTTTAGTTTAATGGAAACTGGCACGGCTGGTTACATCACCTTACTACATCCGTGATGTCAGCCCATAAAACCTTGGTGAACTAGGTGCCATCTCTGTGCTTCCCTTCATTTCGTGTAGGCTACACTGAACTGAACGGAAAATACGAACTATTTACAACTGCAGTTTCAACTGACCTTTCATTCAGTGCGGTGATACCAACCTGGGCGGGTTAAATCCTACCACATAATTAGGTAAGAAGGGAAGGCCAAAAGACGGTCGCGGTTACCTCAGACCTACGCAATGCAAGATGGAGAACAGAATATTACTGTTTGTTGGTAGTAAAGTACTCATCCGCACTAGCAAAACTGTTTATTGTTCGCCAGGAAAGCCCTGGCAAGTTTCGTAGAAGTGCTTTCCCATTGACCACGGAGAAAGATATCGCGTCGCACCTGCAGTGGTGACCGGCTAGGCCGGAGCAAGACGGCCGTCGATCGCTGTTGATGTTTTTTGATTGCTGTATACGATAATGTTTTTCGCAAGGATTGATTCAAAAGTAACGTGTGTTGGGTAATTGTGCAGCAAATACCTAGGCTAGTACAAAACGCTGAGGCCCTGGGCACAGGATGTGGTTGGATAGGGTGAGGACCCCAGTGGCAGTGAAGGCTTCACCCCCGACTCTCGACTTCGGTCGGGGGTTCCTTCGGGTGGACGGGTGGTGGCTCGGATCGGCTGGGGAAAGGTCACAGCCTGTGTTTCCCGTGGGATTCCCATGATTATTTCGGAAGAACGGATGTTCGACAGAGCAGCTATGGGGCCTCGATCTGGCATACATGATCACTGTACTCGCAAGAGTGCAGGCGTAGACGTCTGGATTTTGTAACCGGAAGGTTGGTATCTCTGGACGTCTATAAACAAAACGTAATTCAATAATGATAGTAAGAAGGTGTGCAGCAAATACCATAAAGACAAGTTCGCCAGCTGAGTAGTCGTCGCTGCCGGAGCTGGAGCGGGGCGGAGGCGGGGGCGGCAGCAGCGGCTCGCCCTCGGCCGGCGGCGGCGGAAGCGGGGGCGGCGGGGGCGCGAGCGGACCCAGCCCCGCCAGGCCGCACCGCTCGAGTTCCTGTATCCTGCTCTGCAGCTGGCTGATAATCTCGTCTCTCTTTCGCACCTCATTCTCCAAGCTGTTGAACCTGATATGAGTGATCGTCATATTCCAGCAGTACTTTCCGATACCAAATATTAATAGTTCGTTTTTCTTATCGAGTAAATATGGTGGCTCTTCCGAGGAGTGAGTTTTGTAGCTCCTATAACCCGGGGGGTCTTTAAAAGGCGTGTCAATAAAATCGACAACCTTTGAGTCTGAATCCAAGATTCACAACGCGACAAGCAACTCTCATTCAGAAGTTGTAATGCTGATAGTAAAGACGATAATGATTGATGGTCTATTATATTAATTTCCTTATTTCTTTGTTTTCTATTTTTTTATCGACGGCTTGAATTATATACTTGCCTTAGCATTCTGGGTATTGGCTAACATTATCTTAAATTAGTTGTGCATAGACCAACACAGAATAAGTTTTGTAGTTGCCACTTCTGGTATTAATGCTTGGAATTGTGAATTTGACATCACCCAGAAACCGAGGACAATCAGCTCCACTGTTCACTCGTTTATACAAGAACATTATTTCTGAAAGCAGATTTCTATCTAACGGACAATGTTGTCAATTTATAGTGATTGAGCTTGTCAGTATAGGCAGGCAGGGCTCTGATCAAGCTGTCACTGTAAGAGTCACCTCAACAATTTGCGTTGCACTCTTTCAATTCTATCTATGTATGTCTTATACTCGTAGTTAAGGTTCCATACTGGGGAGCAATACTTGAAATTGCTACGCACCAGTGTGTTTTTTATAACATAATTTTCGTGCTAGCCAACTTAAAACCCTTGCTGTTTCTTAAGGCAAAACCCAGCATCTTAAGAGCCTTTACAACGATGTTATCAATATGTAAGTCAAAATGAAGTTTTGTATCCAGTATTACTCCCCCAAGTCACGAATATGACTTACCACAGTGAGAACGTTACCGTTTATTGTGTAACGTGTCTATATATAAAAGTATAGTTGCGAATAAGTCTAATATAATAGCATTTTGCATCGTGTTGTGTCATATCGTTAGACCTGAACCAAGAAACCAACGGGTTTAAGTCCTCTTGGGGCAGTTCAACTTTCGCGACACACTTGACGGTTGAGAACAATTTCAGATCATGAGCATACAAGCGGCAATAACCATTTTATAAGCCGTCGGCGGCGATATATTTAATTAATATTTTAAAGAGATCGGTTCAAGGTGTAAACCTTGAGGTACACCCGATGATGCAATGAAGATATTGGATTTACATCCACTCAGTATTACAAGCACAGTTCGATTGAGGAGTTATGAAGTGAACCATTTCATGATGGAGTCCTGAATGCTTATATGCAGATAATTTTGCCACTAAGATGCTATGACTGACTTTGTCAAACGCTTTGCTAAGTAAGTACATCGTATCAATCTGAAGATGCTTGTCCACAAACTCAGTAAGGGAGTTAAAATAGGTAAGAATATTGGTGCTCCTGAAGCGATAGTGAAAATAGTGATGAGCGTCATAGTCAGTCAGTCAGTCAGTCAGCGTGTAAGCGTCCACTGCTGGACATACGCCTCTCCAATTTTCCTCCAGTCCTCCCGGCCTTCAGCGGTACGGAACCACTGCTTTCCGCCGACGTACTTGATGTCGTCGTCCCACCTGGCGGGTGGTCTTCCCACACTCCGTTTTCCTGTCCACGGCCGCCAGTGTAGGACACGGTTACTCCAGCGGTCGTCGTCTCTTCGGCTGACGTGCCCAGCCCATTGCCACTTGAGCTTAGCCACCCGGTATCCAATATCGACTACTTTGGTGCGTCGGCGGATTGCCTCGTTACGCACCATATCACGTAGCGTTATTCCCAGCATGGCTCGCTCCATTGCTCGCTGGGCAACTTTCAACCTTTGGACAACACCGACCGTCAGCGTCCACGTTTCACACCCGTACGTCATAACCGGGAGGACACACTGGTCATATATACGGGTTTTTAAATTTTGCGGAAGATCAGACCTCAGGGCGAATTTTAACTTTCCGAAGGCAGCCCAACCCAGTTGAATTCGTCTCTCGACCTCCTTTAGCAGACCTTGTCTACCAAGCCGCAGAATTTGGCCGAGATATACGTACTCTTCAACCTGTTCGATCACTTCTCCGTCAATAACGATTTGTCCTCCCGTCATAACCTCGGTCGCCATGACCTTGGTTTTGTCCCGGTTCATCTTCAGACCCACCTTCATCGACGCTGTATAGAGGTCTTCCAGCATGGTCTGAAGCTGATCTCGGGAATTTGACAGAAGGACAATGTCATCGGCGAAGCGCAGATGACTGAGAAGATCTCCATTCACGTTGATACCCATGTTGTCCCACTCAAGCGTCTTGAACACATCTTCTAATGCGTTCGTGAAGAGCTTGGGTGAGATCACATCCCCCTGCCTTACGCCCTTACTAAGGGGGATGGGTTGGGTATTTTCGTGGAGCCTCACAGTCATCGTCGCGGACCGATACAGATTTCGGAGTACCTCGATGTAGCGGTGGTCGATTCTGCACCTCAGGAGGGAGTTTTCGACAGCCCATTTTTCAACTGAGTCGAACGCCTTCTCATAGTCGACGAAGGCTAGGAAGAGCGGCTTGTTGTATTCCTCGCACTTTTGCACCACTTGTCGCACAGTAAATATGTGGTCCATGGTGCCGTATCCTTTCCTAAATCCAGCTTGCTCACGAGGCTGGTACTGATCCAGCCTCTGTGTCAGCCGACTCGTGATGACTCTCGAAAAGACCTTGTACACGTGGCTGAGAAGTGAGATAGGTCGATAGTTTTTCAACTTCGCCCTAT
The DNA here is from genome assembly GCA_946902875.1 of Nematopogon swammerdamellus. Taxonomy (NCBI): domain Eukaryota; kingdom Metazoa; phylum Arthropoda; class Insecta; order Lepidoptera; family Adelidae; genus Nematopogon; species Nematopogon swammerdamellus. Next base: position 328,716 of record OX336356.1, on the reverse strand, counting down.
CCCCCTTCTTGTGAAACAAGACAACGACACTATTTCGCCATGCGGCCGGAACTACACCACTTTCAAGAACTGCATTGAAAAGTTTCTGCAGTTCTTTCAAGATCGGTCGTCCGCCAGCATTTAGAAGCTCCGTCGTTATCCCGTCTTCACCTGGAGCCTTGTGTTTTTTGAGTCCTTTCAAGGCAGCCTTTATCTCATAGACACTAATCTCGGGCAGATCCTCCGTGTAGTGTCTAGTGAGCGGCGCACGCCTATCAGAGTCGACCTATCTATCGTCATAGTGATGATTCGTAAATGAACCATTTACAATGGTGACCACATGGAAACGCGACGTCTTACCTCTCCTGGAACTTGCCCTGGACGTCGTGAAGATGACCTTGGATCACCTGCTTTATCCCAAGCAAGACTTCACTAAAGTATTCTTGTTCCTCTACTGATCCTGAAAACGAGATAATCTTGTACTTGCAATCTAAATAGTTATCTTCGCCCTAAAAAACATTTTATAACAAATATATATTAACAGTTTGTGTCTAACCTCGCAGTAGTTTCCTTTGGTTGGCAACCGCCGAGATGAGGGTAAGCTTAGGTTTTTCGGAAGGTACTCTGATTTCCTCAGGCCGGAGCGCGGCGATGCCTTTCGTATTGAACCCATACATCGGATCCAGATGCGGCTGGAGATCCAGCTCTGGACGGAAGTCGAAAGGTGTTTGCGGCGGCAGCGGTGGGGAGGTGACGACCATCTGCGCCTCCAACACCGGCGATGTATCAACCACCAGCGCAACATCAGAATCATCGGCGCGAAGATCACTCTCCGGCGGCGGCGAGCAGGATGCGGAGGCCGGTGGCGAGGTTGAGTCGAGCGGGTCGGGGTCAGGAGGGGTTGGGGCGGCCGTGCTCGTCGGTGGGGACGGCAGCGTGTGTCGGTTGAAGGTGACGCTCTTCGCAAACTTGGAGTGTCGCACGGCGTAGCCTTCGAGCGTGGGCGCGCGGATGAGACGGCGCAGATCGGATGCGGGCCGCTGAGGACTGTCGGTTGGCGTGATGTCTCCCGACAGCTTCTTCAATATGGATTTTAGCGTGCGCCGCTCGAGCGTCTCGTTGGACTCGTGGCCGGAGAGCGTTTCGGCGGCCGTCGCCTGATGTGCCCTCAAGCACTTCCTGCGCCCCATCGTGCTTCCCTCGGAGTGGCTCCGCGTCAGTGTGTCGCCGAGCAGATCCTCGCACGAGCTCGTGCAGTCGAGGCTCGAGCTGCGCGTCTTGATCGCACGCTCGAGTTCCGCCAGTTTTTGCCGCTCGTTGAGAATCTTAAGCTTCTTTACGAACGGCAGCCCCCCGTACTCCGGCGAAAGGTCGTCTATCGAAACGTAGTTCTTAGAATTTCTGGGAGCGAGCGTCTCGGAGTCGTTCGTGGAGTCTTTCGAGTCTCGTCGTTCTTTGTCGGGGCTGCTGAGCAGCATGTCGCAGGTCATTTCCGGTACCGGTTCCAGCGGCCCCGTCAGGCTGATGATCGGTCTTTCGGCCGGAGTCGGCACGTTGTTGTTTTCGACTTTAAAATTATTATTGTCCACGTTGACGAGCTCGGCGGTGCTGACGTGAGTCGGAGGCGGGACTGCTGTTTCCTTCGCTGGGTTTTCGTCTTCGATTTTATTTTCAGAAACACTCTCGACGCTAGACTTGCTCTGGCTTTTTGATTCGCCCAATATCGCCGCCTTCTTTAATTTGTTCCATGGCTTCTTAATGAGCGCCTCTTCCTTGCGATCTTTCGGCACCGCGACCGACTCGGCAGGCGTTCTATCGCCGATCACCGGAAGCTTGCATTTTTCAGTCGCTGAAGTTTCGGAGAGCTCTTTGGGAGTTGGCGCACCATGCAGCAGTTTGAGTTTGTCTCGGAATGTCGTCCCCATCGCTTTCGCCGGCGACTTGATCTTATTGACGACCGTGTGCGGGATCGATATGAGGTTGGAGGTGACGGAATCGGCGGGAGAGGTAGCGGTGGTCGGGGGTGGAACTCTGTCTCGGCAGAGCGGCTGCGATACGGCCGTACCATCGCTTTGAACCTGCAGGATCTTGTCCTTGAAGCTGACCTTGGGGCGAGGTGCACCATCGCTGGAGCCTGACGAGTTCTTGCGGGAGGAGCGCGCGGTGGGGCTATGCAGTTTACCGCTGCCACCACCGCCGCCACCGGGCGAGCTTGACTCGGAGCTCTTGCGGATGGGGCTGAGCGTCTTGACGGTGGGGCTGAGCGGACTTTTGAGAGAACTCGGACTGACAGTCTCGGAGCTGGAGGGTTGATGTGCGCTTGCTAGTGACAACTGATTCTTCTCGCGCTCCTCCTTGGCCTTGAGGAGTAGCAGACGCTGCAGGAGCGGCAGACCGGCTCCGATTACCTCCGGCTCGCTCGCCGCCGCGGCCCCCGTCGAGCAGCCCGCCGTCCCCGCCGCCCCCGCCCCGCCGCTCGACACCACCGCCGATGCACTCGCCCTCTGCTTGGCCGCCTTCTCCTCACGATCCTGTTTGCAACCGCAATATTAAGCTGCTCATCGCAACACAAAACTTTGGGAAACCAGCATTATGGGAATAAATGCCTTTAAAAGATAATGTCACGCTACCTGTCTCTCCTTGAGGAGCTTTAAGCGGGCGAGGAGGGGCAGGCCGGCGCCGATCGGAGAGATGACCTTCTCTTCCTTGCTGCTTCCTGCCGTCGCCGCTACGACCGCCGTCGGGCCCGCGTCCTGGGACATGAACAGTGCACTAAATTATAGTCATGGACTCTGCGACTGTCCGTCAGCACATATGTATCATGACTTGTGTGCATGAGCTACGAGTGAGCGAGTGGTCTACTCTGGTTAGCGAATTATATACCTCTGTGGAGTTGCCGTGGTACTCGTCGCTCTCGACGCGCGGCATGCGGCGCAGTACCCCCTTGCCGCCCACCTCGCCGCCCGCGCTGCCAATCCCGTGGAGATCCAGTGAATCGCCGCCGGCGGCCGAGCGGCGCGTGGCACGCGACCGACTGCGCAGGGCGTTCCGAATACCCTGCGTGCGGGCATTTATGCGAGCATACGTCAGAAAAAATTGTGAGAGGAGAAGAATGTGCGGCAACCAGGAAAATAGAAAGTTAGAAATATTATGTCGAGCTTAACACTCTGCGCCGTGATGCAGCGAATTAGGTTCCTACGGTATGGGTTCCTACCCTACGGCTAAATACTGCACAGCGACTCCGCCGCTCCGCCGTTCGAATTCTGGTGAAGTTCGACTCCTGGGTTCAATTCACCGTCTTGCGGACGGACGATACGACGACGGATGACACGATCAATCCATCCACTTACTTTAAGAAAGCAGTGTTCTTCTATTATTGTGTAGACACAAAGTTATTTAAGTATACCTAAGCCAAAATGTATTGTAAATATGTCCTACATGTCGAAGATCCAATAAATTAATAAATGTGCCCTATTTCCGCATTGCATATGCATATTGAAAATAAATTGTCTTTCCGCTTTAGTGTAGCGCGGACCAGAGTTTAGAAATTGTCCGAATAACCTTTTTACGCGACTGCGTGAAGCAAAGAGGAGGCCAGCGGAGAACAGCGGAACGACTTACGGAAGAATGAATGGAGACTCCGACAGAGTCGCCGCCGGCAGTGTCGACACTGCAAGAAGAACTTAACAGAGAGCTCAACACAGACCAAGAACAAAGCGAGCAAGTGGATTTGAGAGGATGAGCGAACAGAGACAGCGTCGATGAAGATGAAGAAGATATGAAGAACAGAGACAGCGTCGAAATGGCTCCATTTGAAAGCGGTGAGGACAGGGGACAAATTCTAACTGCTTTGTATAAATAGCTTTCTAGTGTAGCTCCAATCGAACCAAAAGATGAGTGAGTGAGACTCCAAATGAGTATTTTAAGCTGCTGGATATATTTGTATCAATAGATATAGATTAGATGTGTTGTGCTTCATAAGGTCTCATGTCCAAAGATTGCGTATTCCTTCTTAGTTAAGTTGCGTTTTTAAAGATGTAGATAATAATTATGCTTAAACTTTGTCATATGCGAACTGTAATTTGTATTTTATTAACCTTACTAGATTATAATGTCAATCTTGTTCATATGTCCAAGGACGTTGGATTTCGATAGTTCATAAAGTCCAAGGCGAAATCAACATTCTGAAAATGGGGGATCCTATCTTTATGTCGGCAATTTTTCGCGCTACTCACACTTAATAAAGCTCGAGTAATACCGGTGATGGAATTGGATTGCAGTCATTTGGGAGGGATCTCCCTAGTAGGTTACCTCCTTTCAGTCTTGGCACAATACCGGTATTGGAAAATAATCTAGAATCAGAAATACTAGCCATGATCATCTGTTAGAGAGTGTGAACACAATAGCGTCCATGTCTTAATAGTCATATGTAATTTCTAGGTGCGTTTCTGTCTAATACAATATGAATGGCACTCACCTTGACGTCACTCCGGATTTTGTGTACGATCCGCTTGGGCGCGCTGTCGTCGCCGAGCCGGTCCGGGCTCGTGTCTCCTGTACAGTGGTGTCCCACTTATATCTAGCATCACAACATTCTATAAAATTCTATGGGTCGAAAAAGAACTTGTCCTGAAGACGCTCGATGATATTGAGCCTTATAGATGATAACAGAGAGTTCAACATACGGACATTATAGTAGACCGCAAGTCTGTAAAAGGATCCCCACATAGTAGCTGTCGGAATATAGGTCGTGGAATTGTTTGTTTATTAATTCATATGGCAGTAAGACTGCATTCGGGTCTCGAAGTTGTTACAATTTGTTCTATCCGGTTCGATTATACCCACAAAGAAGAAACGGCAAGAAACCTCGCAAGGTGTTTTTTTTTTCATAAACATTATTGCAAGCATGTAGTGACTATCCACACAACAACATCGCCTAGAGTCTATCGAAAACACAGCTTGAGAGTAAGATTAATAATTTTACGGAGAGTTTTTTACGACTCGAATAAAAATATAAGTACTTTATTTCACATATTTCACGTGGTTAAAGTGGATGAATTTGGTTTATACAAGGAAAGTTCGAGACGTGTAATGTGATTAGGATTGGTGGAAACCTTTAGCGCGGTGATGTCTGGAGCAGTTCCTGGCTTCCTGCAGGCGCTTCCTGCCGAGGGTCTGTAGGATCTCCTGCGCCTCCGGATAGTCCTTCATGGCTGCCAGCACGTCTTCGCGCGACAAGGAGAACAGCTCCGAGTACCCCACAGAACGCACGTCCGCCGTCCGTCTGCACATACAACCAGTTTACAAATCCAATTATTTGCTTCAAACAATCGCTCATAATATGGCAAATTTATCTGTACAAATGTTATTTCCGTGAGCTCTAAAAATGGGACACTCGTTTTGACTGCTTGCAAACTATACTATAACGGCACGGTAAGACTACGGCAACGCTACGACACGGCGGCAATAACAAAAGCAGCACGATGTTTGCTTCTCTTCCCCAGACCCATCTTTGTGTGCCCAAACTATTGTCGATGTGATCGCCCAGAGTATAAACTTATTCATCTCATCTCTGCCGTTCCCGTCGGCGGCCGATATAAGTCTTGGTTCGATCGTCAATGTACGCTTGCTTTTGCTACTAGGAAATGGCTACAGAATCGGTGTATCGAATACCGAAGAGAGTTCATTGTCGCATGGACCTATGCGACGACTTGGCCGAATGCAACAATTGGACAAGTTGGCCATACCTTGGCGTTGCTGTGCTGTTATTAGCTCGCTGGTGCGCAAGTAGCCATTGGGATACCCTTTAGCTAACGAGTTATTCAAGACACGGTATTACATGATCCATCGATCATGGCGGACAATATGTTACTCGTGACGTTACAAACCAAACACTTTATTTGTACCACTGTAGTACGATGTTCGAAATGCATTCGAAATTATTTTTTGGTGATATAAAATATATCAGAGGATATGAGTGTACATACTTGTTGAGACCATCGAGGTTGAGGATGCCGATCTCGCCGAAGAAGTCGCCAGCCTTCATGGTGGTGAGCACGCGGCCCGTCTCTGAGATCACCTCCAGGATGCCGTCCGCTATGATGAACATCTCCCTCGCCACCTCCCCTGCGTAAGCGTTAGAATGTACAAACTGAACCCACGAGATCAAAGCTGAAGTGATATGCGACTCATTGATATCTTTGTTACATTTTGTATGTAGTTTACATGTAGTATGTGGTTAAAGTAGCGTTTACCTTTTCTGCAAATGGAATCGCCTGGAGTGAAGATATAGGCCTTCATCTTCAAGACGAGGTCGTGCAAGAACTCCGGCTGGCACTCTTGAAATATCGTCACCTGGAAATATTCGTTTCGCCATCAGATGAACCGTCCTCAGGCAGGAGTAAGCGGCGATAGAAGCGATAGATTCCATATTCCACCAATTCTGTATAAGGACTGTGGCACCTAGTGGCAAACAGTACGGCTATGGCAGATTTATATTTTACTAGTGCTAGGAGAGTGCATAAGAAGAGAGCGTTATTGAGAGTTGTGTGAATACTAGTTTCAGTGAAACTCACAAACGCAAAGGTTTTAGTATCCAACTTTCCTAAAATACTACCTTGCATATGTAAGTAAATCTACGTACAGTCGATTGTTGAATTGTGTTTTTGAGTCTTTTCGTCCGAAATATCAAGTCTTCTAGACCTCAAACACTCAAGTACAGCCCAGAGACGGCAGCCCAAAGCGGTTTCAGGAAATGTTATCAATCATTTCACATAAAAAATATTGAAAGCAATCGTCAGCACCTTCTTGAGTACGCTGAGGTTGACGTGCAAGGCGAGCTCCGTCTTGAGCTTGTCCGGCAAGAGGCCGAGCGCGGTGTTGATGTCGCCGCCTCCCTGGATGCGGCCGCGCGACCACGAGTAGTCGTACCAGCGCAGCACCCGCCGTTTCATTCCCCCGGGCACCTGGATGAGAACCAGTAACCATGCTCCTTCTACTGATACAACACGAAAACCGAGGCTGTGCAGCAATTAACAACAACAGTCTGTGTCCCCTAACGGACGGTTTGTGGTACCAATGCGGAGAATGGCCCACACCCTCTAACACAAAATCCTGGGAAGCAAATAACAACAACTGGTCCCTATCTGTCAATTTGTGGTCTCAGTGGAGAGTATGGCCCACCTTCCCGAACACACGAGGCCGGGCAGCAAACAACAAGAACAGCCTGTAGCCCCTATAAACTGGTGGTGGAGTCGAGGTGTAGAGGTGCAAGCACGGAGAAGACAGATAGAGAGGAGTCGGTGTGATCGAACCGAGAAAGTCGTCACTAACAGTGCGTAAATGTAGGACTAGGAAGTTCTGCTTTCCCAGGCATGTTTTCATAGAAACGAGAGCTAACATCAACTACTCTCTACCTATCTTCGTTGTTTGGATTCAGTAAGCAAGTCGAGAACAAGGGATAGTAAATAGGACAGACCTTGTGGTGGCGCATGTACGTCTTGGCGCCGTCGAGGAGCCGCTCGAACTCGAGTCGGTTCGCGTTGCGGTTGGTGATGACGTTGCCCACTTGGCCCACGATCGTTGCGAATATGAACACACCGATCAAGTAGCTCACGATAGTGAACACATACCTGCAAGCGTCGCATTCGCTAATCAGTTCATTTTATCCTGCATGCCTGCACAGACGCGAGTCGGCGGCGAAGCAGACGGGCCTAATTTTGCCCGGGTGATAATGGTACCAAAGTTGCGTATTCAAAAGACCGCTAGAGCATTAGACGATAACGGAACGACAACGGCCACGGCACGAGCACAGCACGGCAGCACTGGAGACAAACATGTATGAAAATATATGAACAGCTTTCGTACTCGTCGGCGACGCTAACGACGCGGCATGCGGTTACAACAGTGTTGTCGTCGTTACTGCAGCCGTACCGTGCTCGTTTCGTGGTCGTTGTCGTGCCGTCATCGTCTAACTAATGCGCAAGCAGCAGCCAAAGGATAAAAATAACAAATAATCAATTTTAAAGTTTTCGAACAGATAGTAGGCAGTGTAACTAGTAGTTCCGAGGCAACACGTGTCAATACTAGGGACTCAGGATCTCGCGGAGGGCGCGGCGGCGCGGCGGCGCTAAGCTTTAGCTTTACGTAACAATGGCGGTTTCGATCTCTGAAGGCTGTTCGAAAACTTTCACAGACGTTTCGAAAACAAAACTTCACGTAAAAACGAGCCGAAGCAAACAGAACGACGAGACTGGCACTAGCTCGAGCGACGTCCGGCCCGCCGACCCGCCCCCGCCTCGCGTCTCCGAACCGAACACTACCACAGCGAACAGCCTCCAAATTTCTGTCGCCACCATGTTTTAGCTCAGCTCGTCCCAGACCTCAGACCACACTGGAGAGTATCGGCGATGCGCAATTTTTCGAGAGAAGACCAATATATGAATTTATTTTGAAATTACGTCCTGTGTTCCAACGTATACAGCCCGTCGAGTTCCCCGAGCGTCTAGGTCATATTGAAATGTAATCGGATTTTTGTGATGCTTTCCAAAAGTTTTCCACAAACGAAGAGGCAATAAGCGGCGCGGGGTGAGGAGGTGTCCGACGAGCTTTGACCTACGAGAAAGGGTCTGAGCGGCGGCGCGAGGCGGCGCGGGTCGCTCGGGTCGCTCCCAACGCGCTCATTTAGTTTTATGTTCCTCGCGCCGCTTGTTTCGGTGGTGGTGAGAGTTGGCGACGACGGAGCGGTCCGGCGGCGGCGCGCCGGATATCGGCAATCACTTACACTTGGCGTGCTTCTGTGTAAGGAGAGGGAAGAGACGAGCGTCGGAACAGTCCGCTCGGGCAATCTGCTTGTGTGCGGGGTCGCCGCACACAACCTTTAGATTAGCCGACTAATGAAACGCAATTAAACATTCTGAACCAAATTAGTTGCTTCCGATATTCATGATCTCCACAAAGTTTTTATTAAACACGCCGATGCATCTGTTGACGATATAAGTGATTCATCACAAGAACATTTTATTTAAAATAATTACAAGAAATCAACTATGAGAGAAGCTGTGCAAAATACTCTAGTCTAGTCAGTATTGATACTTACTTACAATCCGTAATTTGAATTTTAAAATCGAATTAATTTACTTAATACAAAGAGATTTTTGTACGGTTGTAAAGACTTGTAAAGAGAGTTGTTTTTTTTATTGCTACCGAACTGGGTGGCTCTGTCCGAGGTCGCAACCTCAGGCGCAGCCAATTTCACCCCCGAGGAGGTGCCAGTCCTTCTGTTGTTTTCGACTTATTAAACCCTGAGCTCTTGTACGAGCATTTATAGTGTTTTATACGAGAAGGCTTTCGAGTGTGGTCTGAGGCTCCGTCTGTGCGACGAGTGTCCGCCGCGCCGGCGCCGCCGGCCCGAATTCCGGAATCGCAATCTGCCGCACCATGCGCTTCTGGTACCAGCGAACGACAGGAGAACAGAGAGTGAGAAATAGAGATTGAGGGTATAGCAACGACAGCCCGACCGCATCCAGAGTGCTGGAGCTCACTAGGTGCCGCATTATGCGCTTCTGGTCCTGGCGAGCGATATTCCGCTCCAGCGCATTGATAGTGGAGAGCCACGCACGGCGCGGCGAAGCGTCAGCCCGAGTTCAGAGCTCGCTACCTGCCGCACCGTGCGCTCCTGGTTGCAGTGACCCGCCGCGCCGATACGTGAGTTTCCGGTGCGAATATGAGAGCGAGAAGCGAGTGGTGTAGCAGATAGCGAGAGTTAAGTGCGACCACGGCGCGACGTACCCTTTGTTCGACTTGAACTGCAGCAGGCGCGACTTGAGACCGCGGCGAGGCAGAAATTTGGGGCCGTCCGTCCCGAGCGTGCTGACATTAATATACAACTAGGTTAGTCCGACACACTAGCGCGCGCGCCACCAAGTGGGAACTTACAACTCTGCAGAAGCGTCTTCGCCCCAGGTGGTGACGCGTACGGCGATACTTCTACGGAAAGCATGCATTCAAGAAAGCTAGTGACTTCACTGTAATGTAACTCTTGGAGAGGTTTCTTTGTCAGTAAAAAGGAATCAAAAGACAGCGTCTCACACGGAATTGAAGGGGAATATATAACAAGCGAACTTCAAAGGCTTGAGGCTTCAAAACCTCCACTACTCCACACTCACTGTAAATCGAACGTAATTTAATTTGTTTTTTTTTTTTTTTTTTTTTTTTTTTTTTTTTTATGGAACCTGACACGGTTGGCTACATCACCTACAACATCCGTGATGTCAGCCCATAACACAGGGTGAACTAGGTGCCATGTCAGTGCTTCCCTTCATTTCATGTCGGCTACACTTGTTCTCGCAGTGAAATCGTTTCGATCGGAGTCGCGTATACAATGCTCTATCGCAGGAGCTCATACTTGCGCTCGGGCGAGCGGATGATATTATGTATACGTGCGGCGCGGCGCACAGAGGGTGGAGGCGGCGAGAGAGCAGTACTCACTCGGCGTTGGTCTCGGGCGTGGGAAGGTCGCCGATGGTGGTGAGCGTGAGGGTGGACCAGTAGAGCGAGCCGAGGTATTTGCGCGTGAGCGTGGCGTAGTCGCCGGGCCGGTGTGGGTACACCCAGTCCCCCTGCAACATCACCAACGTGCATTCGTCACCTCCTTGTCACCTCACTTCATATCACTTCACCCTCCATCTTTAAATTCAAAGCAATTTTTAAAATGTTACGTTCACAGTGATACTATAATTTAAAATAGCTTATTAGAGCTAAGCGACTGCTCTACCTTACGCCGCTTGCTTGTGTGGATGTAGATACATAAGCAGTATACTCTGGAGTGCTCTGCAGTGCAATGTTAAGTTCTGAGGAGAGCTCCACTCGAGATATACACACGGACCAAGTTATTAGCTAACGTCGAACTGATGAACTAACAAGGCCACGATAACAGGTTAACGTCTGTATTAAATACACCGAAACTGGGGATACATTGAAGAGCTGTCAAACTGCATTCAACGGTGTCTCCGTCACCGAATTTGAAACAGTGCTGCTTGCGAATTATAATCAAACTTGTAGAGGGTAATAACAGATCTGTCTTTTTTTTTATTTCAGCGTAGAGCCGAGTCCGCGCAAGCACGTGGAATGAAGGTCCCAGTCAGGAAAGAAATGTCAACGTAATTTTTTACACAAATCTCTCGAGTAAAAAATTGAGGCTTCATGCGAGAGTAATATATTAGGCCCATAAAACGTTGTTTGGAAATAGCTTTCTAAAAAGGATCTCATCAATATGCGCGCCGGCACGTTGGCGGCGGCGCCCGGGGGCGGGGCGGAGCGGGGGCGGGGGCAGCGGTCGAGTTGAATTTTGATGAACATCTTCAAGTGGAATTAATTGTCTGATTAACCTAAATTTTGCGCGGATAGACAACGCTGCGACTTCGACCGAGAGGGATAACCGAAATAGTTGAAATATTTCGATTCGGGTCTCAGGAATTTTTCCGTGGTCGTATTAACCGGCCGTAATTGCGAAGAAAGAAATTTATCAGATCGGATAAAAGGCACTCGTATATAACGGAATAACCCCAGGCGAATGCGCCCCGTCCCGCCCGCCCGCCCGCCGACCGCAGTTTGAACAATAAGCAGTCATCACCTCACCCGTACTTCTTGTTGATTACAAATAACATGTGATCCAAAGTAAGTAAGTAAGGGGTAGCACAAAACACAGGTACCTTCGACACAGCAAGGGCTCGTCTTCGGCGAATGGCGAACGGTCTAAACAAGTTTGATGTGGAGTAGAAGTGCAGCATGGAGCAGAGTGACCTCAGCGGTACCGACCATGAAGCCCTCCGCCTCGGACAGCGGGTAGTAGAAGAGTGGCGCAGCGGTACTGACCTGGAAGCCCTCCGCCTCGGATAGCAGGTAGTAGAAGAGTGGGGCAGCGGTACTGACCTTGAAGCCCTCCGCCTCGGATAGCAGGTAGTAGAAGAGTGGCGCAGCGGTACTGACCTGGAAGCCATCCGACTCGGACAGCAGGTAGTAGAAGAGTGGCGCAGCGGTACTGACCTGGAAGCCCTCCGCCCGGACAGCAGGTAGTATGTAGAAGAGTGGCGCAGTGGTACTCACCTGGAAGCCCTTCGCCTCGGACAGCAGGTAGTAGAAGAGTGGCGCAGCGGTACTGACCTGGAAGCCCTCCGCCTCGGACAGCAGGTAGTAAAAGAGTGGCGCAGCGGTACTGACCTGGAAGCCCTCCGCCTCGGACAGCAGGCAGTAGAAGAGTGACGCAGCGGTACTGACCTGGAAGCCCTCCGCCTCGGACAGCAGGTAGTAGAAGAGTGACGCAGCGGTACTGACCTGGAAGCCCTCCGCCTCGGACAGCAGGTAGTAGAAGAGTGACGCAGCGGTACTGACCTGGAAGCCCTCCGCCTCGGACAGCAGGTAGTAGAAGAGTGACGCAGCGGTACTGACCTGGAAGCCCTCCGCCTCGGACAGCAGGTAGTAGAAGAGTGGCGCAGCGGTACTGACCTGGAAGCCCTCCGCCTCGGACAGCAGGTAGTAGAAGAGTAACGCAGCGGTACTGACCTGGAAGCCCTCCGCCCGGACAGCAGGTAGTAGAAGAGTGGCGCAGCGGTACTGACCTGGAAGCCCTCCACCTCGGACAGCAGGTAGTAGAAGAGTGGCGCAGCGGTACTGACCTGGAAGCCCTCCGCCCGGACAGCAGGTAGTAGAATAGTTGCGCAGCGGTACTGACCTGGAAGCCCTCCACCTCGGACAGCAGGTAGTAGAAGAGTGGCGCAGCGGTACTGACCTGGAAGCCGTCCGCCTCGGACAGCAGGTAGTAGAAGAGTGGCGAAGCGGTACTGACCTGGAAGCCCTCCGCCTCGGAGAGCAGGTAGTAGAAGCAGCCGAACCAGTGCGCCAGGATGAGCAGGATATGGATGAGGTTGATGACGCGCCAGAAGTTGGGGTAGACCGTGCGTGACTCCACCATGTAGTAGCAGCTCACCGCGCGGTACACCTGCACCACAACACATTTTTATAAACAATCCGCCGTCGGGTGAGTCAATAGACACAGACAGAACCCACATTCACGAAACAGCGTTCAGAGAGGTGCCGTCCCACGCCCCATCCCAGTTACGTTGCGGCCAAATGGGTTGTCGTTTCATTTATTTACGCGTTTCCGTAAGAAAGAGATACATACTTAGCAGCGGGTATCTCCATACAAACTGTTATGGGCCGATACGGATACATTTGTCAAGATCTGCAGTCCGAGACGGTATCGGAACGTGATGGAAACTCGCATTTGTTGTATCAGCCGGGAGGCAGGGCCCGCCCCCGCCCCCGCCCGACGCGGGCGCCCGCGGCTCTCGTCTCGGCTATGTTTGTATGGAGATTACCTTCGGCACGGTGCGGCGGCGCTGCCTGCGTGCCGCACATTACAATTCTCTATATTTTGTTATTCACTTAAATCAACTCGACTAGATATTTCGCCAGGGGGCGACGAATACACCATTTGGTTCAGTTTTCACCTCTTTGAGGTACGGAACCTAAAATCCGATGTAAAACTATTAGATCCTTTCCCTTGGCCCTACGGACGCAATTCAGGACAGGACGTCCAAATAGAATTTAGGACGGCAAGCCTAGGTATGGGTGGCTGAGTCAGAGGGACTAGAGCACATGCTCTGAGAAAGTAGGGGCCATATTATAAATTCAGAACGATGAAGCAGCAGGCGAGGCAGCCAGGTGTAGGTATGCACGTAATTTTTGTCCGTCAGAAAAAAAATTGCTACACACCCACCGGATTCGAACCTCGGACCTCTCGCAAGAGAAGCCGACGCACAGATCACTCGGCCACCGTCCGTTTCTTCAATGTCGCGGTATGGCACCTACTAGGAGCTATTATACAGGATGGCCCAGTTATAGTGGTCCAAAAATTTTTTTTAGATGGAGGACATCATGTTGACTCATTTAAAAAAAAATATTAGTTCCGCGAAAATCAATAGTTTAGAAGTTATGATTTTTTTTTACTTTTTTTGAAATTTCTCTATTTTAGTCACATAAACCGCTCTAGTTGGATAACTATTCCACAAAATCAAATAAAATTTGGTATGGAAGTAGAGGAGACATGTAGCTAGTACGCAATGAATAGTTTTTAGGTTTGCTCCTAGACTGTACTGTTGCTATAGCCCTTTCAGTAAATTTTTGTTCAGTTTACATTAAAACTGATCAATTTTTGAAAAATCACTGTGAAAAAAAAAGTACTTCCGGAGATTTGCCCATGCCCTTAAAACCTACCTATACATATCACAATTCTCCAGACCAAAAATTGTAGTGGTGTTACAATTGTAACATATTCAAAATTAACATCATTTGTACAAAGTCACTACAATAAAAAGTGAAGATTACCTTAATTTTTAAAATCTTATTTTTTAAAAACATTACTAACCAGTTTTTTTATGTGTATATTAGCGCCGTTAGAGACAGGTTTGTGAATAATGTGAAATTGTAGTGGAACTAATGTTGTGAAAAAAATATCATTTTAAAAATCGTCACTTTTTATTGTAGTGACTTTGTACAAATGATGTTAATTTTGAATATGTTACAATTGTAACACTACTACAATTTTTGGTCTGGAAAATTGTGATATGTATAGGTAGTTTTTAAGGGCATGGGCAAATCTTCGGTAGTACATTTTTTTTTACAGTGATTTTAAAAAAAATAATCAGTTTTAATGTAAACTGAACAAAAATTCACTGAAAGGGCTATAGCAACAGTACAGTCTAGGAGCAAACCTAAAAACTATTCATTACGTACTAGCTACATGTCTCCTCTACTTCCATACCAAATTTTATTTGATTTTGTGGAATAGATATCCAACTAGAGCGGTTTATGTGACTAAAATAGAGAAATTTCAAAAAAAGTTTTAAAAAATCATAACTTCTAAACTATTGATTTCCGCGGAACTAATGTTTTCTTTAAATGAGCCAACATGACGTCCTCCATCTAAAAAAAAATTTGGACCACTATAACAGGGCCATCCTGTATAAGATGCGTATTAAAGTTAGAATGTAACACTGTGCAGCGGATGGCGGAGCTCGCTATTCGCTTGTATTTGTTGCACAGTAGCTACTAGCTCGTTTAAAACCCAGAAGACGGCATAAAATCGGCAATCCTACGAAAGAACATTTAATGGGTATGCTAATAAGGTGCTCGTAGCTCGTCGCTCCGAGTGGAGTACATCTGAGCCGGCGAGATACGGAGCCGTTTCAGATTTACGTCTCCAATGAAATAGAGCGGCGGCGCGCGGCGGCGGCGGAGGCGGCGGGCGAGACAGTCGTCGTCGAGGCGTCTGAACGGGCCATTTAGATTTCAATAATTAAACATTTAGTTAAAAATATCGTCTCTCGTTAAGTCGTTAAGGGATATTAAAAGTATTTAAATGTTTTCATAATTAGAGTCACAGCAGAGCAGCTGGGAGACTTTTCCAATAGACAAGGTTCAATGAATTTACACTGAAACGTCGGTCGAAGTGGCTATGTAAATAGTTCGTGTTTTGTTTTCAGTTCAGTGTAGCCGGCACGACCGACGAGAAGCTCTGACGTGGCACCTAGTTATGGACTGATATCACGGATATTGTAGGCGAAGTAGCCAACCGTGTTAATTTCCATAAAAAAAATCTTTAGTCCCTAATTCATCAAAGAATGGTTTCATCAAACAGCTAAGAATAACTAACACCTATTGTGTTAGGTTTTAGGGTTTCACGGGTTTGTGGAAAAAAAAACAGCTTGTGAGCGGGATAGTTGAAGCGGCGAGAGTGGCCGCGCGGAGGCGAACAGACGGAGCGCTTCCAATACAAAGTTAAATTGAATTACGCAGTTCTCTCTCGAAAAGAAAACTCTGAACGGGGAACTCACTCTTACTCATATTTACGCCACAGAAGGCTCTGAGTGATATGAATAAAAGAGGTACTCGAGAGCTGCCGCGGTGATTTGTGTGCCGCGCGTGTGTGCCGCGAGCGAGCGAGGGCGGGCGCGGCGCGGGCGGCGGCGCGAATCGGCGCGTTACACGCACAGTTTGGCATCAGTTCAGTCCGTGACCTTGATCACGACGAGATTGACGCCAGACTGACGCCAGACGTAAAATCAGTCTGCCGTCAATATACCCTGGGCCAATATTCTCTAACGTCTTGCCGTCAACGTCGTCGGTGACGCTGACTAGTTATGTCTCTGTCTAATTATACTAGACAGAGACATAACTAGTCAGCGTCACCGACGTTGACGTTAGGACGTTAGAGAATACTGGCCCTGGCTACACTGACGAAAATTATCAAAATATTTAAAAATCCATCAGTCTGGTCCATCAATCCATCGGTCAATAGATTAAACGATCAGTCTGGCGTCAGTTTAACCAGACTGATGGACTGAACCGATACCAAACTGAGCGTGTAACCTCCGTCATGGCACATTCGTATGGATCCGCTGAACACGCCCCCGGGCGTACTATTTCGTTTTATTTCTTCGCGCACTGGAATCGCTCGCACCTCTCTCCCGACCGCAATTTAGAAATGAATGTTATCAATCGGAAAACGTGATTTACATTTATAATTTTAGTTTATACGAACGATCGTCATCTCTGTGCGTGAGCGCTTCTATGCGAGTGAAGAGATGATATTGCGAGTAAATGGGGCGGACGGGGGTTGGCGGGGGAGCGAGAGGGGCTGAGAGTAGAAAGATATAATATTAATAATTGTAAATGAATTCTCGCAATATTGAAGAATGTACGGAGACACACTTGTACGTGAGATAACAGGAAATCAATTTGCATAATTATTATTCATGAAAACGCTCGACGTCGCTCGTCGGCGATATTATTTTGAGTGAACGGAATGTCGAGTGAATAATCTTAGCATATCGTTAATAATTTTATCACAATATCGCTCGCGTTATTATAAGTAATCTAAAAATAAAACGAATTTAACTTGCTTTTATTTGTTTGAAAAAGAAAAAGAAAATTGAATCTCCGGCGCGCAAATCGCATTACCTGTATCAAACTCGCCAATCTAACTTGTCAACTCGGTGACGAGAGTATGTTGGTATTTCGGACCAGCGGCGGCGCCGCCGCGCCGCCACCTCCGCCTCCGCCGCCCCCGCCTCGCCCGCTCGGGTGCGGGGGCGGCGGGGGCGGCGGGGACATGGAGAAGAGAGATAAAAGGAGTGGTCTAAGCAAACTTGTTGGTCGCCACAGACTGGGGGCATAATATACGTTATCGAAATGCGTGTGGTATAGCATGAGTCGCTTCAAGTGGACTTAAACGGTGCATATCGGTAGACTAGCAGGTCGTTTTACTGGAAATTAGAACTAGCAACAAGACCTCTCATCACTATCTTCGCAGTGGACGTAGTCCTCGTTAGTACGCAACGCTAGCCATTACTTCACGCCAATTACACAAATAAATAAAAAACCTTTTTAAAAATAAGCTTTTATTTTATATCGTTTATCTAATCATGTACTAAAAGCAATAAAATAAGGTCAGGTAAGATAATTCGATGCCAAATGCTAAGTAGCTTACTTAAGTGGACATACATACCTACCTACTTACATACATATTTCACATATAGCTTTAGCGCAAAAACATATTTAATAAATTATATTGAATTATTTGTTATCAAAAATCTTGCCGCGAAATATACCAAATAAAAGTATGTACCAATTAATTTAATTGGACAGTGATTTATTGATATGCAAGTACTTGCTAATGTATGTATTTTCCTTGCAATATAATTCACTTACGATTCCGAAAATATACAATACTTAGGCCGTTTTTAGTGTTGCGCTGCCGGGCGCCGCCGGTCGTACGCGCGCGTGTTGCCAAACTTCAATTTTGTACATTGTACAAAATTGTACATTTTAGAGTGACGCGTGTACCAGCGCGCTGGTAAGCGCACGCGGCGCGTAGCAAGATCGCACGCGCGAGCCCTCGCGCCTCGCCGGCGCGGCGCCGGCGCGCGCGAGCGCTACACAAGCCAATGCGTGCTTTTACTGTTGCGCTGGTGGCACGCGTCGCGGGTACATACGATGAACATCGATACAGAAAGAGTAATAATTGAAGTGAAGTTCAGAACTTCAGACGCTTGCTGTGGGATGCAGCTAATGAGTTATACAAGAACTGAGTAATCTGGTTGCCACTAAAGGTGGTTTTTTTTAATATTTTTTTTATGGAAACTGACACGGTTGGCTTACATCACCTAAAACATCCGTGATGTCAGCCCATAACACCGGGTAAACTTGGTACCACCTCAGTGCTTCCCTTCGGTCGTCCCGGCTACACTGAACTGGACGGAAAACACAAACTATTTTACATAGCCGTTTCGTCCGACCTTTCATTCAGTGCGGTGGTACCAACCCGGGTGGGTTAAACCCTACCACCTAGTAATATAAGAAGGGAGTCTTATCCCTTAGTCGCCTTTTAGGACATACACAGGGAGAGATGCAGTGGGGCTATTCTTTTAAAGTGCCTGCCCCACACGGTACGTGAATTCTTCTTCTTTCACGTCGTCGCTTTAATAACAAGTAGCACAGGAGAATCGTTAGCAATTTATTTCGCCTCATTGTACCAACGCGATTGCGTCTCACACTAAAAACAACCAGCGACCGGCGCGCGGCGCCAGGACGCTGGCACACGCGCGGTGACCAGCGCGCGTGCGACCGGCGGCCACCAGCGCAACACTAAAACCGGCCCTAGCCTCTAGTCTGAGTTTTCGTTATTCAATTGCGTTATTCAATATATGGAGCTCACTAGTGGCGCCTCGGTGAGCGTAAAGTGAACTAAAACACGCGTGTCTGAGTTCGAATTTGACATTTAGTTTCGAAAACGTGACAACTGCGTTTACGCCGGTTGTGCATTTTCATACCATGTGCCTACATAGTCCGAGTATACTTTTGACAGATGCTAAAGTAAACGGTCGATGCGTTTCGTGTGCATAAGTTGTCACTTACCAATTGTGTGGTAAATGTGAGAATTTTTTTTAGATAATAAACTATTTTTATGAGCGATTGGGAAAAGAAGCGGTGTTAAATTCTTGTTGTTTTTGAGTTGGGAGAATGGATCGATTTATCTTGGGTGGAAAGTTGTTATTGTTGGAACGAGAGCGACGGGAGCGCTAAATCTAACGGCGGGTTTCATAGCCATAATCACGTTTGAACGTCATCTCATTATCCGTCGACTGTGGTTGCCGGTTGAGTTGCTAAATTCACAAAATTAGAGCGGGCCGGTACTTAATAAACCGTATTTTTATTATTGCGAGAATCGTCCAAGGCCACGGAACGACTGTCAACTCAACTATATACCTACAACGGTATACAAGAAAGTTTAATAACGAGGGGGAAAATACATGAAAATAATTGATGGTACCTATCTCAACTTTTCTAGGGCAAACGACAGAGAAAGACATAAATAAAAACTCGAGGTCGGATTTTTCGCTGTTAGGCATAAATTAATATTTGTCTACGGGCAAGTATGTTTCAGCGGTGGTTTCAGCACTCAATTACGGCGCGATGATCGAGCTAATGTCGTCGACTTGACGGATCTCGGAATACCGCGCCGTCTTGTTTTCGGTCACTATTCGATCGATTTGGCGTTTAGATGCCACCTTGATAGTTCCGTTCGGGCGTTTCGGTGAAAACTCGGACTAGGGGTACTGAGTATGTGTGGCGCGGCGCTGCATGCACTGAGCCTGTGACTCGCCGTGGTGTGTTGAAGAAGCGGCACGGAGTTGTTGTTAGGTAATGTAATGCACCTACCTACCTACTTGCCGAGACTGCTATGCGACCATCTTACATGAAGTACGGTGGTACCAATCCAGTCGGTTATAATTTGAGAGTCTACCACCTAGTAAGTGGCAAGGGAAGGAAGGAACCTACATTTTACACCGGTTCGGAACGGTGAAGCAGCAGGTGTAGGTATGCATGACAATGTTGAATGGTGCGTGACTGCCCATCGAGAGCTCCCGACCGCGGCTATATATTTTGAAAACCTTGACTTTCTGATTTGATGTTTTCATTACTACCTTATTCGTATTCGGGTTTTAGTTTTAGACGTGATAACGTCACGTCTTATAAATTGATGAACACCGGCTGCACGCACGAAAAAGTGTCACGTTCCATCTGAGCCTGTGTGTGCAAGCGAGAGCGCGTAACAAGCGATAGAGAGGCACAATCGGCCCAAGCGTCGGCTTGTACACATTTATCTCTCTGGTTCTAAAGTACCAGGGCAGCACAAATTGAAAGGAGGTTACTTGTACCATAATATATTAAGCGCATCTGGCCGGTCGGAAAAGATTTCAAATTTAGAATATTCATGAAACAAGGGTCCGAATATGTATCACAATATCGATTTATGACGTTATCACGTAAAACTATCGTCCGTAAACCGATTTTACAGACAACCAATTTTTATAACTTTTTTTTTGTGAAAATATGTGTAAATATATAAAATAGTGGGTGGATGAGGGGCGGCTGGTTGAATGGGGGCCGCTGGGCGGATCGAAGCGGCCGGGTCTGGGTGGATGGACGGGCGCACGCACCTTGAGGAACCTGGGGAAGCGCACGATGGGGTTGGTGCCGATGCGCAGCTGCAGCAGGTCGAGCGGCGTCAGCGCGAACAGGTCCAGCAGGAAGGCGCGCGACACGAGGTAGTGGCGCGCCAGCTTGCGCGAGTCGTACACCTGCAACCATGCAGTCACTTGCTATACTTGTTGCAAGTCACGGACGTGCGTCGCTCTGGCTTGTGTGTGTTCAATACTCGTGTCAGCCGCTATGTCAGTCAGGTCGGTTGACAACTGCTGTTTGTTATCTTAAGCGTAAGGCGAGGTCAGAACTTGGATGAATCACCATTCGACCGTTGGAGGCTGACCGTGGTTCGGATTACACGTAAAACTGTAGGTCCATTCCCATCTTACCTTACTAGTTGGTAGGGTTTAACGCGCCCGAGTAGATACCACCGTACTGAATGAAAGGTTCCAAAGGTGGTATGGGGTGGGTTTCCATCAAAACACACATTGTATCTGCATATATATCAGCGCGCTCGTTCGTGGCCTCTGCGGGCTGAGGCACGGGCGCGTGCGGGGTGGGGGGGGGGGGGGGGGGGTGTAGATCCTCCGCTCGCGTCTCCCCCCACCCCCGCGCGCCAACACATTTTAGTGTCGAGCCGACTGATTATCGAGCAGTATTAACCGAATGAAGTCGACTAGAAACGGGTTTAAAAACAATAGCTACCGATCAGGTGTTCAACAGGTTGTTCAATATTACAATAAATAAGCATTGGCTAGGACGAACAAACCGGTTAGTGGTTATCGGCCAGTTCAGTCTGGCCGCCACGACTAAAGGTAAGCACCAAGCATGATACCTAAGCCGAATACTAAGTAATACTAATATAATACGAAGTAACTATTAAGTAATCTGTGCCTAAGCTCACGAAGGTGTGACCATGCCTGGTTCCATCAAAAATGATCATAGAGAAAATGTGTGGAGACGGCGAGACTGACCATGAGACCCTGCTCCAGGTACCCGGTGCGCAGCTGCACGAGGAGATCGAGCGCGAAGGCGGCGTCGCTCAGCCCGTCGCACGCCACCCACCCGTAGTGGCACATTATCTGCAATCACCACCACCACACCCACTCTCCTCTCACTCACCAGGCCACCAGCATCAGCAACAGTTTCTAACTACATTTTGATGTAGAATACGTCCTATATTATAGGATTCGGGTTATATGAAGAGGTCAAAGTGGCTATATGTTTTAAAAAGAAAAACGTTTCTATTTTGCGTATTAGGTTTTCTTCTTTTCCTTCTTATTTTATTGAGTGGCAACAATCTTAATAAAAGAAGAAGAAGAAAATATAATACGTGAACTAAGTCTGAAAATGCTAATGATGGTTTTAAATTAAATGATCCCGGCAATAACGCATATTTTCAACAATTCACTCAAAACTGATTACAAACTTACCCGGCAGTATGGAAGAGAGCTTTGATAGCACCTCTGCCCAAGAAAGCTTAGGTAGAAAGTTCTAAGGACTTTCGACCAATCTCAATACTGCCAGTCCTCTCCAAAGTTCTAGAAAAGTTAGTACATGTTCAGGTGTCCGAATACTTAGCAAGCAATGACCTACACGACCCTCTTCAATCAGGATTCCGTTCCGGACACAGCACAACAACTGCTCTATTGAAAGTAACAGAAGACGTCCGGAGCGCGATGAATGACAGAACGGTAACAGTGCTAGTATTGCTGGACTTCAGCAACGCCTTTAACTCCGTGGACTACACGATACTCGTAGCCCGGTTGCGGTCAATCAAGATGACACAAGTTGTACTAACGTGGTTCGAAACATACCTGAAGGTCGCAAGCAGCGCATCTTTTTGAAAAAATTGTGAAATGTCGAACTGGGAGGATATGGTCACCGGTGTCCTTCAGGGAGGCGTCTTATCTCCCTTGCTTTTCGCATTATTTATTAAAACAATCACTATTGGACTCAGCTCCAAGTACCATATGTATGCGGACGCCTTACAGATATATCTATCTGCCAAGCCTGACACGTTAAACACGGTAATTAGGCAGCTAAATGAAGATTTGACTAAGATCTGCAAGTGGGCTCAACGATATGGCGTACTGATTAATCCGAGCAAGACGCAAGCAATAATGTTAGGAAGTGGAAAACTGCTTGCGCAGGTTGACAGAACTGCACTTTTACCGCTCATGGTGGAGTCAACTCCCACTACATTTTCGAAATCGGTTAGAAATCTCGGTCTGTACCTAGATGAAACCTCACATGGCGGGAACAAGTCAATACTATAAGTAGAAGAGTGTTTTCAAGTTTACACTCGATGCGTAAAATGCAGGACCTACTGCCAAGGAAAACCAAAATCATGCTTGCACAAGCATACTTATTGCCTATCATAGATTATGCGGACATTTCTTTCCTTGATCTAACATGTGAACTAGCAGACAAACTGGAAAGGGCGTAGAATGCCTGTATTAGTACATTTACAATCTCAGGAAGTATGATCATGTCTCACACTATAGGAGGGAATTGTGTTGGCTCAGGATCCGTGACCGTCGTAATATGCATATTCTTTGCTTCTTGTACACAAGTCTGAGTAAATACTCGTTAACGAGTACATACGAGAGATGATAGTTCCACTTTCACAGCATGGGCGACCACTGAGATCCTCCGACACAGGAATTCTCCAAATCTCTAAGCACTGCTCACGCTTCATGAGTTGATCATATGCTGTGCAGGCTCCTTGACTTTGGAATGCACTACCAATCGAAATCGGAAGCGTGCCAAGGCTTGAATATTTTAAAATAAAAATTCAAATCTCACTACCTCTGCTAATTTCTGCGATTGTTATGTATTATGCAAATGGTCAAAATCGACAAATAGTTGTAGGTGGGTAGTTCCCTGTGGGTAGTTTGTTGATTTTTTGTTAGTCTTGCTGTTTCATAAAATTGAAAATTTTGTATTTTTAATTGCTGGCACCAAATGAAGTCTGGCCACTTAGGAACGGGTAAGAGATTGCTCGTATGCAATACCCCTTGCCTTTTGAGTAAGAACCGTTACACCAGTCAGCAACAACATAAATCTTATAAATATGTTTGCAATGTCAAGTTGACAAATAATATAACTACATTCACCTCTACTCAATCCTTGGCGGCGGCGTTCCTACTCGACCGCGCGGTCGAGTCATCTCTTACACCCTTCAAATTTCAACTCGACCGAGTCGACCTATCTGGTCGGCGCCATAACAGCGGAAGTTTAAGCCTATTGCTATTTCAATGAATTGTTCTTATTAGAAAGAGATAACACTTCAGATAGATGATTAAAAGGCCTTTCCATTGACATGAAACACACCTACAATGAATCATCGGTCAAATGTTCCGGCATTCTACGTAGTCTTTTTAACTGACTTCAAAAAAGGAGGAGCTTCTCAATTCCACTGATTTTTTTTGTGAGTATGTTACGCGATATCTTCGCCAACGGATATCAATGATTCTTTTTTTATTGGTTACTTAAGTTTGGTGAAAAATTAAGGGATGAATGTATTTGAATCACCCACTTCCTGTCAACCGATTTTTATAGGACTTGAGTTTTTATTGGAATAAAAACAATAATTGAAGGCGGCTTTTTTAAGTGTAACAGCTTTATATTTTCACGCAAGCTGACAGACCAGTCGCTTTTCAAGAACCGTCTCTGCAAGTGAACGGCATCATTCTTCAATAGATAAAGGGGTGTATGCTATTATGGAATCTCTTCGCAAATGGAGGCAATTTCTTCTCGGGCGACTTCGGGCGACCATTCAAGTTGATCACAGACCGGAGGCACAGACTACTGATATATGTCCGGATCCGGATGCCTGTCTATTTTATGTTTGACACGTAGAAGGAAATTAAACATTCAAGTAAAATAAAGAATGAGAAAATCCAAAGAAGGCGACCCCAACAGTCAACTTTAAAATTTGACATAATCTTTAGACACGGTCGTGAAAATATCTCAAACTGATGCATTATCCAGATGATCCAGAGTATGTGCGAGTTTAATGTCTTTGGTGCGAGCTTACATTCTGATTCGAAGCTTATGCAGCTGCACCATGGAGTTGGGGAACTCCATGAGCTGCACTCGTCGCTAAGTCATCCCGGCGGCGCGGCGTTACAAGAATGACGACAGCGCACAAGTCGTTCAATATAAGCATCAGGATATTCTTATGAGTGTCCTTTTACATGTACGTTAGAATCGCATCGTAGGCAAATTCCTTCGAAGTATTACTTCGACTTGCGTCCGAGTTGATTTAGAAGCTAACGTTATACTCGTAGTTTCATCGTGGTTTGTTTTGGGAAAACCATATTGTTCAATCAGGTTGCGACGAAAGTGATGCTTCTTGTGTCTATTAGCGCCTGCCTAGCGCCTATACTGGTATAACGTTAACTGTGACGGAAACTGTAGTTTTCCGCAAACCGACGATGGCTTGACGGGGGCCGCAGCCGTCAAAATATTACAAGTGGGTTGCGGCGTTTTGCTTACCAGATCGATATACTTTTGCGTAGTGTCCATATAATTATATTATATTTTAAACATTTCACGCAAGTGGAGTTGAAGGCAGGACATTTACGTCGTAGATGTCGTGGTTCTGTACCTCAGAAATAACAGGCCTCAGCTTTCTCGGATTTCTTTGTTTGTGCCAGCAGAAGACAATGATGAATTGTCCTTTTCGCTTTCATAGATCACATTTATATGACTGGAACATGACTGGAAGCAATAAATTTATCTGAATGTATTTTATTCTCCATACAATTATTATTACTTGAGGGCGTGGAACGGAGTCTAGTGTCAAAATAATATCTCGTGTATATCTGCCGGCCCAGCCGCTGTGAACTGCGAAACTGTTTAGTGTTGTGAGAAGGTTGTGATTCATTCGGAATGAGTCCACCAGGAGCGCAGCAAGACGACGAAGATGTCTCTTCGGGTGTTTACTTAGGGTGAGTTCTATTTATTTACTCGAGCGTCTTCGACTAGCGTGACGAGTGCAGAGAGGTGATGGAGGCGGTGGCGTCGAGGGAAATCTGTTAAGTGTATCGGAGTTGGCGGCGCGGAACGGGTCGGAGCGCTTCCACGGTTGAATAAACTACTCGTGTTTGCTTTAAAAAGTGAAGTGCACCACCCTATACCTACAGCGAGTATAGCTCGGGCACTCCTTGCCCCCTGTTGTTTTTTTTTTCGGAAATGTTTTTGAAATCCCGCAAGGGTTCTCTCACGCTTACGATTCTTCTGAGTTATCACTTATCTTATCTTATCTATATTTGTGGGATCATTCATAATCCCAAACATATTCGCAAAATGCTGGAACATGTACCAACGCTAATTCGAATTGTCAGATTGAATTAGGAGCTGACCGCGAGCGCGAGTAGTGAGGGCGCGGGGCGGCGGCGCGGCGGAGTGGCGGGCGGCGCGCCCGCGATAGGGATTCCATTCCTCGCAAAGTAATGAGTTCCTGGTAGTAAGGCACGCCAATTCTGATCGATAAAGCAGTATTTATTTATTCCACGATTAAATTATTTGCAGAGAACAAATACAGTACACAAACAAACTATAGAGTCTATAGGTGACAGTAAACTCTACTTACGTACGCTGGTATGGCTTTAGATAGTTATTTTTGTGCAGATTTCATTGTCATCATTTTTGCGCTCATAGCAGCAAAAGAGAAATGGACGTGTGTTAAATTAAAGTATTATTTATATGATGAGTCATAAAAATTTCGATTATAATTTTTCGAATTTTGGCAATTTGTTTAGGCGCGTGTGAGGCTTCCTTTGGTGGGGGAGAAGGCTCGAGACAAGGTGCTGCATCTTTTTTCCGTACAAATTACAAATATTTGATTGAGCTCGCCATTTGCACGCAAATAAATGTAAACAAATGCCATAATGGAGACTTTGAGCAGGCGCGGCGGTGGTAGTGCGTGCGTCGTGCGTAGGCACCTGTAGCTCGGGGAAGCTCTGGCGCACGATGAGCGTCCAGAGGTTGTACAGCACGCAGCCGGTGATGATCCAGAGCCAGTAGAAGTAGAAGTTCTCGTCCGGGTTGACGACGGTGCGGGGCGCGCGCACCGCCCTCCGCCGCCGCCGGCGCGACGTCGGCTGCTCCCCCGTCGCGCCCTCCGACCCCGTGTCCTCCACCTACACCACCCTCACAGCCATTACACATTCTCTAGCTACAACCACAGAATACTCAATTATTGCTACAACAACAGACATTAACTCTCAAGCCGCTTTCTACTCCTCGGAGGAAATGTCTACTCCAGCATCAGTATTCATCATAACTGCCTCAGTCGCGGCGGGGCACGCAGGGCGTCACCCGTCAGAACATTCTCTCCGAGGAGGAGAGAAGAAAGAGGAGTTCGTACTCCGCGGACCGGACTGATGCAGTGCCACGCTAACTTCGATGTCTGCCTATGTATGCCTCCAGCTGGCGGCGTCGTACCCATTTTGCTTAGATCAACCTCTTCTCTCTCTGTCCACCGTGTTGGGGATTCTGTTTAGAATGTCTAGAGCGTGTATGTAGATTCTACATCTCTGCTCTAGAAATGCTAAAGGTTGACTTGCACGCTCTATTGGGCTGTATCGCATACCATATTTTACCCTCATGGTAAATTTTACCCTCAGTTCTATATTAAATATTCCGTGATGCATGCGAGGGTGGAAGTGATAAGCGGATGTCAGCTAGTTTGGGAACTACATATGAACAAATTCTAAGAATGTTTCGCGGCTTTACTGCCTTTATTACTCTGTGCGACTGAGGTAACGCTCGGTGATGTCGTACTTCAGGGGGTAATGTTGTGCTCTGTGGGAGCGTCGTCGCGGGTGAAAATGGATACTTTGTTTTGATTCGCGTCGTGATCACGGCGCGGAGGGGCGGGGCGGGGCGGCGCCGGCGGCGAGCTCGCTCGGCTGAAGTTGGGCTGGAGATAACGGAACCCTGAGTCGGCGTCTGCCGCGCAATATAAAAAGGGAAACTTATCGAAAACGGTAAAAGTTTTACTATCGTTAGGCTCGGCTTCCTCCTGTGCCCACCTCCGACTCCGCTAGTTTCAGCCTCCGACTTAAATGTACTTTGCGGAATTCTCTTTAGGTAAAGTGGGATCTATATGAAGATTTTTAGAGGTCTATTGTGGCACTCGAGAGAAAAGGGAGAGGATAAGTACACTTGACAGATCTCATGCAAATATCGACAGTAAGCTGGCGTTATATTGAAGGCGCGGAGGCGTCAGTCACAAGTTTATCTATCGAGGTTCGAGTAGGCGGGCGCTAGCGATTCCCGTTTGCTGATAGCCAGCAATGAGGTAGAGTGAGTATTCCTACCAATAAAGGATGGGCTCCGCTTCGTGGCGGCGCGGGGGCGTATATATGTATATCCTATAACCATTCTTAGATGTACCAAAATACGCCAGCAATCAATGTCAATTTATTGAATAGTTCTCGACTTATAAGCAAACATACAGTCAAGGACGGCGGCGCGTCGTCCGTCGGTCTGTGTCGGTCGGCGCGTGCGGGTCGATAGATATTCTACCATACAGTATGGATTTTACACTTTAATTAATAGGAAGGATGCACGTTGCCGTATATGGTGGTTGGTAGACGGACAGCATGCCGAACGCAGTCCGTTGCTTCGTGCGCAGAGGCAGGCCCTGATCCTCTTAACAAAAGCGTACAGAACGAATAGCACGGCGGATCTCCCGGTTCTTACGGGTTTCCTGTCTGGGGACCTGGAGGTTCTGTAAGCGGGCCGCACGTGGCGCGCAAGGGAGCTTGCAGGAAGTCGGCAGGAATTCTCGAGGATAAGGCGGGACATTAGACGAGAAGTACTATCCATTTGGAAGGAGAGGTGGGATACAGCTACCACGGGCAGACACCTATATAGATTCTTCCCTGGCGTCGGAGAGAGATTGAGCAGCCACTGGGTGCACCCGGACCATCGAACGTCCCAGCTCCTCACGGGGCACGCTAACTTTCGGGGCAAACTGCCTGACATGGGTCTGGCTGAAAGCGAGATGTGTGAGTGTGGGAATGGTAGGGAGGATGCCGACCATGCACTTTGGCACTGTGCGCGGTACGAGAGCGAAAGAGATTGTATGATAGCAGAGGTGAGCGAGCGGATGCGAACGGACGAACGGAGCGGCGGCCCGGTGTATTATACTGACCTAATGTCGTCGGAGAGGAGAACTTCCCTGCTTTCAGGAGGTTCGCAGCCGGGTGGTTCAGGATGCGGGCAGACCTAGGGACTGACCGAACGTTTACCGACGAACCAACGACGGGGGACGAGGACGCTGGAGACCAGGACAACCGTGCCAGGGCGGGACATGCAGCGCAAGACGGACTAGACGGGACGGGACGTAGGGGCGACGTGTAGCCCGAGGGGTGACGGCTCACCTACATACCTCAGCCCTTGCCAAAAAGAACAGTGGCCGAAAATCAGAACAGCAGAAGACGTCGTAGCCGAAAAGAGCAGCGGAAAAAGAGGGGTGGCTGCCTGCGCCCCCACGACGCAGGGCGAGGCATGGTGGGCCGAAACTAGATGACCAGGTGAGGCGAGACGACAGACTGACGCATGCAGGTGCTGCCGGGGCGATTCGGGACGCGAGGACGACAAGTCGACGAGGCGACAAGTCGCTGTTTGTAACGTTGTCTCCCATCAAGGACGCAGACTGACGGACGCAAGACATAGATGGGGACAATCTTCGGAGTCGGTGCACTCCAAGGTGGGGTGAACGCCTTTATGAGTCCCTCCAAGGGGGGCTGGACCGTACTCAATGCGCGTCACCGGGACCAAATTGGTGGTATCCCAGCAGCGGGCCTCCTTGCGCGCAACGATCTTCAAGTGATTGTTCCATGATGAAGTCATGACACAGTGTGGGTGCTATGGCCGCAAGGCTGGTGCGCTCGGGTCAGTGGCGGGTGAATAGTGGTTGGTAGACGCATATAAAGGGTTAGTTAAACACTGCGATGTACGGAGGTGCCGTGAATGTGAAAACTTATATTGGCTGTAATATGTGGTGAGTGTAAACTAATTAGTTGTAAAATAAAAAGCGAAATGTGGTACCGAGGAAAAAAAATGGAGAGAGTGCTCACCGTCTCCTGTGTCTCTGGTATCTGGCGCGTGGAGAAGCGCTTGAGGAAGGAGTCCTCGCGCTTGAGCGGCGGCTTCTTCTGTATCGCCGAGCTGAGCTGCACCGTCGTGCGCAGCTTCATCCATCGCTGGTTCGACTTGGTTCTGCACACACACGAGCTCGTCACTCTCGTGCGCCTCGCCTCGGCCGCGCTGCACACTTCACATTATTACCCAACTACGGCGAAGCCAACAGGGGAAGAGTTGTGATTTTTTTCTCAAGTAAAGTGGTCAGTTCTAAAGAGATAAATTCGATTATCGAGGTGTTCCATATGCAACTAACGTAGATAAGTACGACTATTTGAAGAAAAACTAAATGGTAAGTCATTCCCTCTAGGTATCAAAAGCAAGCAGAAAGTTAAAATATGGTCTACCTACTGTACACGAACTGTAATCTGTCAAATAGTATGTACAGGCGCGTAGGGCGCCGCTACACTAACTACCCATCCCACACTGGATATCAAATCAATTTAGTACTCAGATAAAATGCAGTAACTAAGTATAGAGTAACGAAATCTAATTACTAGGAGCCAGTGTCTGGTAAGAGTGAGATAGAGAGAGAGAGAGAGAGATCGACGTGACTACTCACAACGCACAGTCACAGTAGAGTAGGTACTTAGGTATGTAGAGGCGTGTACGTGTAGGTTGTGTGCATGGCCCTCGGGCCTCGGTTCGTTCAGTAGCAATGAGGACGACTCGATTAGCAATGCAACAGCTTTTCGAATTCATGTGCTCGATCCAGTATAGAGAACCGGAACCTACACGTTGAATACATTTTTTAGAAGGAAGCAATGCTTCTTCAGATTCTGTAAGGCATTATTACTGAGTGATACGTCTTGGCGTCTTCATTGTTGGCATTGGTATACCGGCATCGAAAAGAACGAAACGGCACCCGTTGCCTGTCGCGTCCTTATTAAGCAAAATTAAATTATTGAGAAAGACTGTTCTGTCGTGTGTGTGGAGTGTGTCGGTCTAGTGGAGAGTGGACCCCCCTTTGTAGTGTTTTGTGTTTAGTCAGTCTGCCAGAGTTCGGGCCGGGCGGCGGCGGGCGGCGCGGCGGCGCGGCGCGGTGAGTGAGAGCAGCCGCTAGTGTTCGTCGTGCTGTGCGTGTAAAAAAGACTACAGTTAACCCCAATACGATCTATCGCACGATGCAGGAAGGAAGATTGTAGTGAAATGTGAAACGTAAGACTGGGGAAGAACATCTACTGAACGGCGACAACACAGACGGCCCGACCCGACATGACTTGCGCGACGCGGCGCGGACGGTGAGCTCGGTCGGTCTGATGGCAACCACGCAGAGTGAGCGAGGGAAACTAGGTACTACGCGTACGTTGTGCACGTACATACTCTCGTACCGTTACAGCGCGGCGCGGCGGCTGGCGTAGTCGCGGACGACGTGGACGCGAAAGCGGCGAGGAGCGGCTCAGCGTTACCAGACGACCATCAATTAACAGAGTCGAGACCCGCGCGAGAAGTCGAGTCGGCGGCGCGGAGGAGGTCGGAGGTCGGGAGACGGACAACTACTCGCGAGTGAACATACACCACTCTTACAACGACAGAAAACAACTCAAAACACATCGCCAACGAAACGCAACGTCATTCCCAAAACGTCCTAGCTAGAGAGCGAAGGAAGAGCACACGGAGTAGTAACAAGAAACATAATCAACGAATGCATTCGGTACAACGAACAGAGGGAGAGGTCGCCCGACGGCTATCGGGCCCGCGGACCTTTTTATTTTCCTGAGCGCCTGGTAGTAGGCCATGACCGCCTGTACGTGCCTCCACCTGCGCCCTCGCTTGCTTCCACTAACGGACTCGCCGACGTCATCTCGCTCCGCCGAGGACTTGCGCGAGCTAGAGGAGGAGCGTGATCCAGGCCGCCTACAACGAGACACCTTGTTACTGCTGCTGCCCCGGTGGTGCCGGCGGCGGGCGGCGCCGGTGGCGCGGCCCGTTCGGCTCGCTCGCTGTGGCTGTGAGGGTCGGCTCCTCGAGTGTCGGCGAGGCGCATGCAGGCTTAACTCATCGCACACAAAGGCTAGCTTGCGCAAACCAATATACGGACAGAGTAGGTGAGTGGGCGGGTCATTCTCTGTGGCGTGGGCATGGCATGGCAAGTGACGTGGTGGCGGTGGCGGTGGGTGGTGGAGTGGTGTCGTGTCGCTGCTAGTGCTAACTCTACGTGGACTACGGTCGGCCTGCGGCGACTCGGGCAGTGGGTACAGACAGAGTGGGGACAAGAGTGACGGACGTGAGGACTGCTAGGTAAGCGCGTGGTCGCAGGCGGCGGGCGGCGGGTGACGGGTGGCGGCGGGCGGGCGGCGGGCGGCAGGCGGCGGGTCAACTAGAACAACTTACATGTCGTCCGCTCGGCCCGAGAATGGCGACAACTTGCTCAATAATCTAAAACACATATCACTTGATTAGCTCCTGTTCTCAGCTTGACAAGACACACGAACACACACACACAGACACAAGCAAGCGCGCACTCGGGGTTTGTGCTCGGGGGGCATCATGGAAGCTGCGCTCAGTGCAAGCGGGCGGGGCGGGGTGGCGCGGCGGAGGTGGATTAGCGAACGGCACTCGCCTACTCCGTGAACCACAAGACAGTAATAGGTCACTAGTTCAACGAAGACCTGCGTAGGGGGAGCCCGTTAGCCTCGTATCGAATGACTCGTGCGACAGTGCGGAGCGGCGACGGCGGCGCGGCGGCGGCGGCGGCGGCGCGGTTGGCTTCCGACTGTGAAGTACATAGTACGGAGGGGTCGCCTGAGCCGGTTACCGTAGTGGTTCCTTACGATCTCCTTGCTACATAGATCCCTCAAGAACAATAAGACACAACTTATGCCACCGGGGTATATAATCAACTGATACATGTTTAAATACATCCTACATATTGTGGAGCATCAAATTGTATTTATATACACATTGTGCATACATACTCAGGTTAGTGAGGTCAGCCGGAAATTATTTGCCAGCATGCATTATCTCAAACACCTTCAGAATTTTATTCCGGTCTCTACCAAAATAACGCTTGCACAATCCTAAATCCAATTCTCCTGCCCCTACTCGATTATGCCGATGTGTGTTATCTTGATCATAATGAAGAGCTACTTAACAAACTTGATCGTCTTCTCAACTTGTGTATCCGATACATCTTTGGTTTGCGCAAGTTTAATCATATATCAGATTTTCGAAATCCTTTCCAGTGGCACCATATCCTCCTTCGCAGGAATAGTGGTGTCCTATCACTTCTCTACTGCACAATGTTTAATCCTAATGCTCCTAAATACCTAAGTGACTGTTTTTTTAGGTTTCCGTATCCCAGGCGGAAGCCTATTACTAAGACTCCGTCGTCCGCTAGTCGTCCGTCCGTCTGTCCGAGGGCTGTATCTTTTGAACCGTAATAGGTAGCCCGTTAAAACTTTCACAGAATATGCGTTACTATGGCGGATGAAACACCAAATAAGAAAAATAAGAAAAAATTAAAAATTAAGGCGGACCCCCATACAAGAAACATTTTATTAAAATATATTAGTCACACTATTTAATAACAGATGGCGCAAAGGACTTTTATACATTGCATGCATTGTTAGGTGCTGTCATTTTCCCACCGTAAGTGCTATCGACCTCATTGAGGCGTCTCTAAAAGATAGCCGCTTCGTAATCTTGGGTCGTTCCAAAAAAATAATTTTCAGAAGTTTGATGTTTGACAGATCACTTTTAAAAAATTAAGTGACGTTACTATGGTAACAGCTGTCAGTGGGCAAACATAGAGACATAACATAAACATAATATATCTGATAAATTCAAATATGAAGACCATGCCACCTGAGCGGATAGGCGGATATTATTGATAGCGGATAAATACGGAAACCTTCGCGCGCACTTGACAGATCTTTTCTTTCTCAGCTCTCACGGGATATCGCTAAGGTCATAATTATGATAACTTCATAACTTGGTGCTGACTATTCCTTCCCATTCCACTACATCATACTCGGACTCATTCACGATACATGCAGCTCGTCTGCGGAACCAGCTCCCTCCCTGTCAATCTCCGTCTCTCTTCTTCAATTCACACTTTCAAAATTATTTTAAAGAAACACTTTTTTTGTCAGCCTCGATAGCTCAGTGGTGCAGACAGTCAACTGTCGCTATTGAATGTTAAGCAAGGCTGGGTGCGGTCAGTAGGTACTTAGATGAGTGACCGCTGACCGATGGAGGCTGACCGATGTTCGGATTCCTCGTAAAACTGTAGGTCCCTTCCCTCCTAATCTTACTTGGTGGTAGGGTTTAACCCGCCCGGGTTGATACCACCGCACTGAATGAAACGTCGGTCGAAACGGCTATGAAAATAGTTTGTGTTTTCCGGCCAGTTCAGTGTAGCCGGCACGATCAAAGGGGGAAGCACTGACGCGGCGCCTAGTTCACCCGGTGTTATGGGCTGACATCACGGATGTTGTAGGTGATGTAGCCAACCGTGTCAGATTCCATAAAAAAAAAAACTTTTTGTCATCGCAATTTCTCTGATCCAAAACGATGTCTCTCATGTTCAGAGTTAGTAAATATATATAATATGCAAAAACTAAGTATATTTTGTCTCTCTTATGTATATATCTGGTATATATATAGGCATAGTACCTATTTAAACTATTCACATTTAAGTTTATCTATCTTTTTTATTCCCGTACATCTGTCATACATAACTCATAACATAATACTTACCGTGTGGGGCCGGTACTTAAAAAGAATAGCCCCACTGCATCTCTCCCCGTGCATGTCGTAAGAGGCGACTAAGGGATAAGGACAAGATACTGCGCTAAAGGGCGACAGGCTAGCCACTTCTCACCTTGGCGCAGTCCTTCCACCTAGTCATGCAGCAGGTGGGTTCTTTGTGTCTTACTTGCTGCTTGATAGTTGTCTTGTCCGTATACTGTGCTAAACGTGGTGGTCGGCGTTGTGCTGTAATTTACCAGAGTCCTTATAGCACAACACCGATTACTCTGCTTACCCTGATTGTCGGGATACAGCGTGTGTTATGTATGTATGTATGTAATACTTATAATATCTCTTTCCGCCACTCGCCTAGCAGTTATCATATCATACCCCAAAGGTATTCTGTTAGAAAATGCCTAGAGGCATTAAGTGTTACCTTTTGCCCATATTCTATTTGAGTGCAATACAGTAGAATACAATAGAATATTTATTGTAAAGCATAGTTGGCCCTTGAACGTAGATCTGACGGTAGATTTTGAACAAATATCGACATGCTTAGATTGGAGGAGACAAAGATATCAGTTGAAGAGATATCTCTGGAGCCAATTCCGCGAATTCCGCGTCCGTCCCGCCAGTGATCGGCTTCGCTGTAGTCCACGGAGGAGGGAGCACAGAGGGCTTGGTCTAAGCGAAAACGTCGTGAAATGTCCTATATGTAATACTCGTATATATCTCACATATAATTTATAGTTAAAGAGCGAAGGCGGGGCACACGGAGTAGTAACAAAAAAATCTAATCAAATAATGCATTCTGTAATAAACGAACAGAGGCAGAGATCGCCCGGGTTACCGGGCCAGCGGATCTTTTATTTTCCTGAACGCCTGGTAGTAGGCCCGATAGTATATCATATCTATATTTAATTAAATTTTCATCTTCGACGTTAATTTTTATGTGTAAGGTACCTACTTGCTAATTGCGAAAAATAAACGTTCCTTTATTTCTTACGTAGTCGTCACCGGTTAAACTAATTGGGGATATTCAAGTGGACAATTCTCTCTACTCACTCCTCTGTGCGGTAATCCTACACTAGCTAGCTAGCTGGACGCGAGCGAGCCTGTACTTACTACGGTGTTGCCATGGCATAATTGCTAGAGAAAACGAAGTGATCCGGTGTTTTCCTTTGTGTAGCTCGCTCGGCTAGAAAATAATTGCGTGCTCACTTGAAGCACTCAATTAGTACTACCCGAGGCCCGAAACACGAGGCACGAGGCGAGGCCTCTCCTCGCCTCGTGCGTTTACTCAATCAAGGACGAAACTAATTTTATTGACGGCAAACTGAGTTTTGGTTCCCGAAATATGTACGCTTTTTTAATGAATGTAATTTAAATAAATGAAATTAAAAATATTTATAAGGCGCTCTTTCTAGTGTGTTTGCATACAGAGATTGTTTACATAGAGACGCACATTGTGGCCACTTACATGTATAATCTATCCACACATATCTAGGGAGAAGTTTAGTATTGCTCTTACCAAACATTTTGTGCGATGCGAATACTCAAATCTAAATGAAAATGTGTATTAGCGCGCATTGTTACAATGCAACATTAGGAAAGATAAAAGATTAATAAGAATGTTTTTCAAAAGCGTGTCCGTAACGTCGAAGGCGGCGCGGCGCGGCGGCGGGGGCGGAGACGAGCTGGAATAAATCGTATTACCATTCCAAAAGGGAATGAATTTGAAGGCACGTGGTCGTTTTCGGAATCGGATTTCCCAATTATTGGTTTAGTGAGTCGACTCTTCAGGCCGCATACTAATCTAACCGGAAAACCAACATAAGCGGTTGGCCCGTCCTCATTGCAAATTCTGTCTGTTTTTCGAAACTAATGGAGGGCCTTGAATTTAAGTAATTCACAATGATTTGTGGTGAAGTGCGAAAATGTTCCGAAAAAAATCGGGTTGGGTAGTTGTTTCATGAATTCGATCGAACA
The DNA here is from genome assembly GCA_946902875.1 of Nematopogon swammerdamellus. Classification (NCBI taxonomy): domain Eukaryota; kingdom Metazoa; phylum Arthropoda; class Insecta; order Lepidoptera; family Adelidae; genus Nematopogon; species Nematopogon swammerdamellus. Next base: position 292,344 of record OX336356.1, on the reverse strand, counting down.
ATTAGACTTGCCGCGAAATCGTCGACATATTGACGGACGGGTCCATATTGCCCCCACTGTCGATGTTGGAAATTATCAACTGTGTATTTTCTGTCTCCTTACGATCGTCCACGTCCATTGCTACCACATTTGCATCGATCGGAAGCGTTTGGCACGAGATAGAGTCGAGGGCAGCGGAGTTGAAGACGTCGAACTTCGTAGTCGGCGCTGAACATCATGGCCAAGCCGATTCGAGCTGGTTTGATTTTCTAGGGATTTTTTTTTCTTTTTTAAACGGTAGAGGAGATATCTCTTCGCAAACTAAAGAGTGGGTTTCGTAAGCTGCAAATGGGATTACATTGTTATTTTGATTTTCAATGTCTCCGCATTTTATTTTTGAATCGTCTCGTCGCTACTAATTTGTTTATATTGCAAGTTTTCATATCGAAATATCGGAAATAAACGATAAACCTTCTCGAATAAATCTCGAATAACTAAGGGACAATGCCAAAGACTGCGCTGCGTTTCCGTAAATTTTATAGGCTCTCGAAGAAATTAAGTCGCTAAGGACTAGGCCGAAGACCGAGCTGCGTTCAGATAAACGAACAACCTTCTCGAAGAAAGTTAACAAGGGCGTGGCTGAAAGCCGAACTGAGTTCGCGTAAACGATATTTATTATTATATCAAAGAAAACAAGTCATAAATGGCGAGGCCCGACGTCTGGAGAAGGCTTACCGTTTACCTGATTTACGCAGCTCAGCCTTCGGCCTCATCCTTAGGTCCTTAATTTCATCGAGAAGGAATATTGTTAACCTGAACGCAGCTCGACCTTCGGCCTCGCCTTTAGTTACTTACTTTCTTCGAGAAGTTGTATTGTTTACCTGAATCCAGTTTGGCCTTCGACCTCACCCTTAGTTATTTACTTTCTTTTTTTGAAATAATAATTTCACGCGAGCAAAGCCGCGGGATAAAGCTATATTTTAATAAATATTTTCAGTGTATAACCAATTTAAATGTTTAATTTTTAGGATTTACTATCTGCTTAATTTTCATGTGGTTCTGAAAGAATAATTTGTCATGTTCAGTTATCCACGCGGACGAAGTCGCGGGACACAGCTAGTATATTATAAATGGAAAAGTGTGAACGAACCAACCCCGTTGTACATTTCTATATTTTGTCTATTGGCTCTCTTGTAAGGCGGAAGGCGCCATCATTCCTCCCTTATAGTTCTTATAACAGCTTTGTGTTCTTCAAAAGTACATAGTGTCAATGAAAGTGACGACAACTAGCGTCGTCATGCATGGCATCTCGTTCAGCGTAGTTTTTCGAGAAGTGGTGTTGTTGTCTGATTGTCCGATGGACTCTAGGCCACAGTCAAAGTGTCATTTCTTTATATTTATAAAAAAACGCACACACACAAACTATTACATCGGAGGGAGGCGGGTCTTACGACTTGAAAGCTTTTACGGACAACTCCCAACCCAATTTTACTTACAATAACAACTTTACGAAAAGGGACAGCTTGCTTAAGTTCGCGGTACATAACCCGTGGCGCCATCTAGGTGGGAGTAGCGCAGTCTGAGACTGCTGGCAGCGGGCGGAGGGACACGGTGCTTGTAGACCTAGTGTCGTGGTTGGGGTTATAGGGACCTAGTTGAAACTATATTATCCGGGTCCCCTCTCACCCTCAAATATGGTTGAGAGAGGCGATGGCTAGCCCTGGCGTGATGCTCCTGAGCTGGTGCTGTTTGTGGAGACCGGCCTGCTCCAATTGGCAACATCTTATATGAATTGTATATCGCTATAGGCGCTGATCCGTTTCTCCATACAAAATGATGCGGAGAACACGGCGTAGGTAGCGTAGTACGCGGTGTAGGTTAAATCTCGTGATAAGGGTACGCCGAACGCTAGTCCCCGCTGTTGCCGTAGCCACCAATGCTACTCCTGTGCCAAAGCTATCACTGAGTCTACATACATATTTTATTTCTATATGTCTATGGTGGCAGCCCGCCCGCAGCGGCAGCGGTGGCAGCCCGCCCGCAGCGGCAGCGCCGGTGGCGCGGTGGTAGGGTGAAGGTTGTGGGAAGGAGGAAGGTTACCTCTGTCCCGGGCTCTTGCTCTCCGAGCTGGCGTTGTTGGAGGAGTCGTCGTCGTCGTCGCGCGAGGTGGCGGCCGAGAGTTCCCCGCGCCGCCCCTCACCGCCGCTACCCTCCCCCTCCGCTTCCTCGTCCGCGTCGCTCATGCGACCCCCGCCGCCGCGCCGCACCTCCTCCACCTGCTGGCGAGACAAAACCACCGTTAACCGCAACGCTCAGCCAGATGTCCTACCGCTGGCCCGCTTGCCGAGGGTCGGCCTGTGTCGGCTGGGTGCGTAGTGACAACAATGCGGAGGGTGAGGTCTACTCCGTCCGGTGTTGTCTGTCTCGTGTTGACGTGGAAGGATAAGATAATCTATAAGCCCTTGCTGCGCTCCTGGGGTTTATTTTATAAATCCGCCAGCGGACTCAGCTCAGTCTCCGTCCATTGAGATTCGCCTGACAGCATTTTAGCACTCCGCAGAGCGGATTCAGTCGCTGAGACTAGTCTGAGAGCTACTTCTGTATTCTAGTAATCAACAGCATGAACTCAGTTAGGTAATACTTCGATCGAGTAAATAAAGTGAAGATGTGGATATATTTTGGTAAGGTCGAGGACGATCCCGTCCTGGCCTGGCCTGGCACTGCTGGAATAAATCCGCTTTCAAATGTCAAAAGTACTGCCGGAGTGGCGGATTCAGCTTGTGAATGTTTTCATTCCAGTCCGTGTATTGGCGCTGCTGCAAGATTACTAGAATACCGAAGTGCTGTCAGGCTTTAGGCTAGTCTCAGGCGAGTCTCAGTGGACGGAGATTAAGCTGGGTCCACTGGCGGATTTACAAGAATAGGCCCCCTGGTCCGTGTTCGCAGTGTAATGTGTAAATGTAGCAATCTTGTACAGTTGTTTATCAAGGCGGGTTGGTTTTAGCTGTGAGAGTGATGTAGGTAGATGCACTCGAGAGCGCTCGGTATCGCTCGAGCTGCGCGCCACACACAAGCGCGCGTGTCTCTCAACACAAAATATATGTCTCTCCCGCCTTTGTGAGTGTACGTTATGTAACAGTTCAACATAAAAGCAGGTAGGTATCTAAAAATATGTTATCTTTATGTACTCGTGAAAGTTTATTTCGAATATACCGACGACAGCTTTAATGGTAGCGCGACCTTCGTGAATACTTAAACGGTAAAAACGGAATGTTATCTATATTCATTGCTTTCTATTTCGGTCCAGCGGCGGCCACGCCACGTGACCTTTACCTGCAAGGGGGAGTCATCTCATCTTCATCGCTTCCTACAGACGTTATGCGCCAATAAGCCGACCACCGCACCAAGCCGGGTGGCAACTACATATAGTAGAGTAGTGACTATTTAGGTGCACTGATGATGCTTTCATGTGCGATGGCTTCAATATTCCAGAGACTTCTAAGCTACGTGAGTGTAGAGCGCTTTATCTCATCATAAGATTAGAAACGAACGGGGCTTGATGGAAAGCTAAGGGGGAATAAAACGAAGCATCTCCACTGTTGAACTCGCGACCCGACCTGCATCTGACGCTGCAACCCTGGTCACCAGGCACGTCCGCTCGGAGGTGATCCACCTGAGGGACTGGCTGTAAGTTGACACCGATCTGCGTTAGACGCTGCGACCCTGGTCACCAGGCATGCCCGCTTAGAGGTGTTCCACCTGAGGGACTGGCTGTAAGTTGACACCGACCTGCGTTAGACGCTGCGACCCTGGCCACCAGGCAAGCCCGCTCAGAGGTGTTCCACCTGAGGGACTGGCTGTAAGTTGACACCGACCTGCGTTAGACGCTGCGACCCTGGTCACCAGGCATGCCCGCTCAGAGGTGTTCCACCTGAGGGACTGGCTGTAAGTTGACACCGACCTGCGGTAGACGTTGCGACCCTGGTCACCAGGTACGCCCGCTCAGAGGTGATCCACCTGAGGGACTGGCTGTAAGTTGACACCGACCTGCGTTAGACGCTGCGACCCTGGTCACCAGGCATGCCCGCTCAGAGGTGATCCACCTGAAGGACTGGCTGTAAGTTGACACCGACCTGCGTTAGACGCTGCGACCCTGGTCACCAAGCATGCCCGCTCAGAGGTGTTCCACCTGAGGCACTGGCTGTAAGTTGACACCGACCTGCGTCAGACACTGCGACCCTGGTCACCAGGCATGCCCGCTCAGAGGTGATCCACCTGAGGGACTGGCTGTAAGTTGACACCGACCTGCGTTAGACGTTGCGACCCTGTTCACCAGGTACGCTCGCTCAGAGGTGATCCACCTGAGGGACTGGCTGTAAGTTGACACCGACCTGCGTCAGACGCTGCGACCCTGGTCACCAGGTATGCCCGCTCGGACGTGATCCACGCGAGGGATTGGCTGTAGGTTCACCCCGACCTGCGTCAGACGATGTGATCCTGGTCACCAGGCATGCCGGCTCGGAGGTGATCCTCAGAGACTGGCTGTAGAGGTTGACAACTACCGACCTGTATGCGTATGAGTGGAATCATCTCCTCCATCATCTCCCAGCGCGCTCGCTCGTCGCTCCGCCCTGCCGACTGACTGGAGCGCGGCGCGCGTCGCGTCCGCACGCGGCACTTTCTCGCACACAATCACACCTAATGACGGAAGCCATCAAAAGGCTTTCACGAAAGCAATGAAAGGGCATTAAGTATTCATCAATTTATCGAATTTTCCTTCATCTAGTTAATGACTATAATTTCAGGAGCAAAGCTCGATTTGCATATCGCTTTAATTATTATCACCGAGGATTTTGAGTTATTCGTCTGAGCTCCGCTCGGGGCGGTGTAGAGTTCCATGTTTCGTAAAACGTATCAAAATGTAAATGAGTAAACCTGGTAATTGCACACTTCCTCCTAAACTCTGTAATTAGGCTGTTTGAATAAAAGGAACGAGTAATGAATAGCCGACCGGGCGAGGCGGGCGGGCGTGCTCTCGGACGGAGAGCGGGCGACGTTGTACGTAGGGTGTAATCGCATGGGACCGCACCCGGGTCGCTAATTATTTGGATCGAGCTACCAGGTTTCGTTACTATTCATCTTGACCTCCTTCGGATGATGATCCCCCACACAGACCGAACGATTTGTAAGCGGGATGCACTCTGTTGTTCATCGGAGCGGTGCGATCATGCAACCGGTTTATACATGTTTTATAATGACCGGTATCGCTCTTGAACGGACGATTCTTCCTCAAACTGAATACCTTCAGCGAACAAACTGTGGTGGAATAAAGAAAAATCAGGCAAAGTTTTTTTTTTTTTTTTTTTTTATTGAAACTGACACGGTTGGCTACATCACCTACAACATCCGTGATGTCAGCCCATAACACCGGGTGAACTTGGTGCCACGTCAGTGCTTCCCTTCGGTCGTGCCGGCTACACTGAACTGGACGGAAGACACAAACTATTTACATAGCCGTTTCGACCGACCTTTCATTCAGTGCGGTGGTAACAACCCGGGCGGGTTAAACCCTACCACCTAGTGATATAAGAAGGGAGTCATATCCCTTAGTCGCCTTTTACGACATACACGGGGAGAGATGCAGTGGGGCTATTCTTTTAAAGTACCGGCCCCACACGGTACAAAGTGCGAGTTTTTTTTATTGCTTCCTAACTGGGTGGCTCTGCCCGAGGTCGAAGCCTCAGGCGCAGCTAATTTATAATATCACCCACCGAGGTTTCCGTACGAGCGCGTAATTGGCAGGTTTTTATTTTTTGGTTGTTTCACTTTACAGTTTACACTACAATCACACCAAGTTTGACGCTTGTATGTGTTACTGTTTTTGGTTGTTTCACTTTACAGTTTGCACTACAATCACACCAAGTTTGACGCTTGTATGTGTTACTGTTTTTGGTTGTTTCACTTTAGAGTTTGCACTACAATCACACCAAGTTTGACGCTTGTATGTGTTACTGTTTTTGGTTGTTTCACTTTACAGTTTGCACTACAATCACACCAAGTTTGACGGTTGTATGTGTTACTGTTTTTGCGATAAAGCAAAAACAAACGAACATAAAATAAGTTTCTTGTATTGTCCCCTTAATTTTTACTTTTTTTAGGGTCCCGTCGCAAAATAAAAAAAAAGACTATTATAGGATTATGGGATGACTGGGTTTAATGTCTTTGGATGAAATGAAACGAAACGAACCGAAATGAAATTATTTGAAATGATTTATTTATTTGTCACAATAATAGCATCTCTCAAAACAATATAAATGAACACATATAAGTGACGAAAAGTGAGCCCACTCAGCTGACTCACTGTGCGTGCAAGACAGCGATGCTTGGATCACTCTGCTGTCTGTCTGAATGTCGGTCACACGCAGATATCTCCGGATCTGCTAAATCAATTTTGATGAAACTGATGCCAATATATGTACGTAGATTGTTTCCCGCAAGCACACCATGCATTTGTCTAATAGTGTGGTGGATTTAATTTTTTAAGTCGAGTGTCACGTCATTCTATAGGTATTATTAAGGCAATTTAAAAAATATCACGTGGCTCTAATGACTAAGTTTGCTTTAACAAAATTTTCGTTTCAATGTTATAAAAAAACTGCAGTTTTGTCGCCGAACTTTTTCTTAATAAGAATTGTTTGAAAATTCTGAAAACATAGAATATAGGTAAACTTATGTAGTTGTGCATAAAGTGTTAATTTTACATGAAATGGCAGAATAATAATTAGGAAGGAAGTAGGCAAATGTAGGGTGAAAGCTGCCAAAGACGTGATTTAAAAAATTCTGAAAAAATATGCCCTAGGTATATTGTGGTGACTAGAACGAATCGCGCTATCACAGATCATATTGCTCGAACGAAATCCTATGTACCTAAATCTTGAGTATTTTCAAATAAATAACATGAAGGCAAATCGAAGTGACAAATTTTGACCGCGTTCGCTTCCGACCCCACTGCTCATCTCATATGAATAATGACCTCATGCCATATAGCCTATTAATTTACCTGAAAAGTATTAAATAAAATTGGTTTAGCAGTTTTTACGTGATGTGTGCACAAATATCCAAACAGAACTTCTCTTTGATGCTTGTTAACATGTATGTGTGTATCAGTATCAAATGCCACGTCAGTGTTTCCCTTTGGTCACAGATTACTTAATAGTTACTTCGTAACAGATAAATCACTCCATAGAAAAAGTTCCATAACTTCGGCTTTAATAGCCTACTGCTTCACGTCGCCAATCGCTGCGTGCGAAAATGTACCTAAACGATCGAATTTAAAGTGCATTATTGCTTTGCAGCTGCGCGCAGTTGCGTGGGCGAGCGTGTAGGTATGTTTCGCGCGGCTGACGAATTTTTACTGAAAAAGACCGCTGACAGTCCCCTACTGGGCGGTAGGTAGTTAGCGCGCGCAAGTACATAGAGTGCGTGACGCCTGCTTTGGTTGTGACCGCTACATTGAACTAAACCGAAAACACGACATATATTTTATAGCCGTTTAAATTTTTATAAACGTACAGAGATGGTGGAATGAGTTTTTTTAGGTAGAGAATAGCCCACTATAGCGGCGCGAGTCATTAACAACGCCCTCGACATAATTGTCAAGCTATGTACTTCACAGGCTCTCTAAAAATCACCTGCTCCCTGAGTGAACATTCCGTGGAAATAATAATTGTACGAAATCCTAGCGGAGGGTGTCTCGCGCGTGACCTACGCCTCGCCGCCCTGCCCCGCCCCGCCCCGGAGCCCCGACTCGGTACCGCACAAATGTCTGCACAAATTATCCTGAAATTTATTTCTTCGGTTGTAATAAATTGTGCGCCCGGGGGTAGGAGGTCGCACTCCCCCTATAAAGGCTCCTTCTCCTCGAAGTGAAAAGCAAAATGTTAGATAATATGACATTGGAGACGGAGTTCTCGTGAAGATGACCTGTCGCAAGGTAAACGCTCTCAGCTGGAACACTTCAAACCAAATTGGTTTTGCGGAGCACCGCCGCGCCCGGCGCCGCGCGAGACAGCAACGCTGGTGGCGGTGGGTAAGTCACGTTAATGTTTTAAAGAGGTCCTTATTTAAACCTCCGACCGATCTTTGAGAGCTCATATTTTGACGTGATGACGTCACGTCTTATAAATTGATGAACACGGGCTGCACCCACGAAAAAGTGTTACATTCCATCTGAACCTGTGTGTGCAAGCGAGAGCGCGTAACAAGCGATAGAGAGGCATATAAGAAGAGTATACATAGGCTGATAAACACATTACCCTCCTTTGCGTCGCGCAGTCGGGTAAAAATATATTTGTCCGTCGCGAGCCTCGAACCCGCGGTCCATGCCACCAATATTGTGTGACCGACCAGACGTCTTAACCACCCGGCTAAATCGATCATGTACTAGCGAAGCGAATTCGGTCAACAGTAGGTGAAGATTTCATGGCGTTGAGTCTTTTGGAGCGACATATAGCGTAAATCGTCAATAGTAAATGAAATACTTTAGCGGTAGTTTACTTGATTCGCAGTTAGGTAGGTGTTGCAACGTTGTAGTATGCGCTTTGATATGTAGATGGCGTTATGTAGGATTATTGATAAAGTAGGTAGATTTAATTATGTGTTATGTAGAAATTTACTTTAAAGTTTATATATTATTATTATTTAATTTCTCAGTAGTCTTACCACTTCATGACGTCATCACGTAAAACTATCGTGCGTAAACCGACTTTACAGACAACCAATTTTTTATGGGCCAGAAATAATGACCGCGTCACCTACCAACTGCGCGTGCGATCTCAGACTATGACATGTTAATACATATGTATAGGTAAGTATTACAGGTTTTTTGCACTGAATGAAAGGTCGGTCGAAATGGCTATGTAAATAGTTTATGTTTTCCGTCCAGTTCAGTGTAGCCGGCACGACCGAAGGGAAGCACTGACGTGGCACCAAGTTCACCTGGTGTTATGGGCTGACATCACGGATGTTGTAGGTGATGTAGCCAACCGTGTCAGTTTCCATAAAAAAAGTGATGTTTGTAAAATTATAATATCTACTTCTATATGTAGGTAGAAACTTCACTCGTTTAGTTTTTCTTCTTTTATGTAAATTTTTATTATGTATGTATCTACAATACTATTATTATTTCTCTTTAAAAATAAAAATAAAATATAATGACCGCATGACCTACCTACTGCGTATTTGATTTAAGAACATCAAACCATGCTAAACTAGGTGTCATGTCAGTGCTGATTCTCTTCGGTCTTGCCGACTACACTGAACTGAACGGAAAACAAGGCAATAGTTATTTCGACCGATCTTCATTCACATCAGTGGCACCAAGCCGCACTCTACCCCAAGCCGAACTCTACACCAAGTCGAACTCTACCCCAAGCCGAACTCTACACCAAGTCGAAATCTACCCCAAGCCGAACTCTACACCAAGTCGAACTCTAAAGCAATCCGAACTCTACACCAAGCCGAACTCTACACCAAGTCGAACTCTACCCCAAGCCGAACTCTACACCAAGTCGAAATCTACCCCAAGCCGAACTCTACACCAAGTCGAACTCTAAAGCAATCCGAACTCTACCCCAAGCCGAACTCTACACCAAGTCGAACTCTAAAGCAAGCCGAACTCTACCCCAAGCCGAACTCTACACCCAGTCGAACTCTACCCCAAGCCGAACTCTAGAACAAGTCGAACTCTAAAGCAAGCCGAACTCTACCCCAAGCCGAACTCTACACCAAGTCGAAATCTACCCCAAGCCGAACTCTACACCAAGTCGAACTCTAAAGCAAGCCGAACTCTACACCAAGTCGAACTCTAAAGCAAGCCGAACTCTACACCAAGTCGAACTCTAAAGCAAGCCGAACTCTACCCCAAGCCGAACTCTACACCCAGTCGAACTCTCAACCAAGCCGAACTGTCGAACTCTAAACCAAGTCGAACTCTACTCCAAGCCCTCTACACCAAGTCGAACTCTACCCCAAGCCGAACTCTACACCAAGTCGAACTCTAAACCAAGCCGAACTCTAAACCAAGTCGAACTTTAAAGCAAGCCGAACTCTACCCCAAGCCGAACTCTGTACTCAGTCGAACTCTAGACCAAGTCAAACTCTAAAGCAAGCCGAACTCTACCCCAAGCCGAACTCTACACCCAGTCGAACTCTCAACCAAGCCGAACTGGTGAACTCTAAACCAAGTCGAACTCTGAAGCAAGCCGAACTCTACTCCAAGCCCTCTACACCAAGTCGAACTCTACCCCAAGCCGAACTCTAAACCAAGTCGAACTGTAAACCAAGTCGAACTCTAAAGCAAGCCGAACTCTAAAGCAAGCCGAACTCTACACCAAGTCGAACTCTAAACCAAGCCGAACTCTAAACCAAGCCGAACTCTAAGCCAAGTCGAACTCTAAAGCAAGCCGAACTCTACCCCAAGCCGAACTCTACACCAAGTCGAACTCTACCCCAAGCCGAACTCTACCCAAAGTCGAACTCTACACCAAGCCGAATTCTACACCAGGCCGAACTCCACACCAAGTCGAACTGTACCCTTAGCCGAGCTCTACACCAAGCCGAACTCTGCACCAAGCCGAACTCTGCACCAAGCCGAACTCTACCCCAAGTCGAACTCTACACCAAGCCGAACTCTACACCAAGCTGAACTCTAAACCAAGCCGAACTCTAAACCAAGCCGAACTCTATACCAAACCTTTCTCTACTCCGAGCGAGGCGGGGGAAGGAATAATATTTTACGTGAAATTCGAACAGTGCAGCAACTATTGTTCTAGAAATGTACTTATCCACTCGGAGGTGTAGGTGTAGAGGGGAGTGGTGTACGCCAAATTGTGAGTGGGGTGTTCAAAAAATGTTTTATTACATAGCACGCGGGCTGTCCTGCAGGGATTCGATGAATATTAAAGGTAGCTATATAGAGTGGGTGGGTAGGTATGGTAATGGGTAAAGGTAGGCAAGCAAGCTATGCACATAAAACAAAACTATTAGGTGGTAAGATAGATAGATACTGGTGTGTGCGTGTGTGTGTATCGGTGTGAAGTCTGTCTGGTAGGTTTCTATACAATGGTTTATTAAGATTGGTGGTTTGTTCACCGGCTACAAATGCTGACATCTCGGTCGCGGAGGCCCCCTCCGGAGGTAGGAGGAGCTATTGAATAAGCTTGTGTAAATGCGCGTCCGGAGCCGGGCGGCGCGCGGCGGCGGAGTGTCCTCCGTCTAAATTACAACGTGGGGATCAGCCGGAGCTGGATTAATGAGCCCTCCCAGGAACTACTGAAGCGCCGCCCTTGGGGACTAATTGCTTGCGTCTAAGCCACTCTGATTTGCATAAAAAACGGTCAAGTGCGATTTGAACTCGCGCACCGAGGGTTCCGTACAATAATATATTTGTTTTAGTTTTAATATATAATATATAATGGGTTGAGTTTTTTTTCCTTTTTAAGGCAAGAAACCCTAAAAACGTTGAAAAATACGTTTCTTGTGCCCCAGAATACGTTTCTTGTGCCCCAGTTTTTTTGTTAAGATATTCGACTTAATAACACATAAGTAGGTGCCTAATTTGGGAAAATTTCAACCGGCTACCTATTACGATCCATAAAATACAGCCCTTTAAAGGTTGGACGGCCTAAGGGAAGCACTGACACGGCACCTAGTTCACCCGGTGTTATGGGCTAACATCACGGATGTTGTAGGTGATGTAGCCAATCGTGTCAGTTTCCATAAAAAAAAAGGATAGCGATAGTATTTCAAGCCCGACCAAAAGCTGATTTTATATAAATCGCAGATCAGGTCCTGCTTGGAGTACTGCTTGCACTTGTAGGATGGCTCTGTCAAAAAATACCAGCTGGCGCCTCTGGATTCGATTCAGCGTCGAGCCGTGCGACTAGTGGGTTACCCCGAAGTGTCACACCACCTAGAACCACTGCAAATTCGTAGGGATATCTAGCTGGATGTGTGTTCTGTCGCTTATTCCATAGGGAGTGCTGCAATCGGTTCTGCAGATTCCTCTACAGAACCGCTGAACTCTGGAACGCTCTCCCTGCCCATATACGAGTATTTCCCCACAAGTGCCTACAATCTCTTGAGGGTCCTTCAAGAAACAGAATAGGAAGGTCATCATACCGGCCATTCGAAACCCCCGCATACGACGTTAGACACATTATGGGCAGCCCGGCGTCATTTTATAAAAAAAAGGACAGACGACGGCGTTGGCACAAACAGGAAGTGAGACTACACAGGGTAGATTTTGCGCTCGTCCGTACCTAGCTGTGTCCACCCCGGGTACCGCCATGCACCACCTACGGCATCACTATGATGGTTATTACTGGTTGCTAGCGCACTAGACAGCGGCACGGCACGGCAGCGGCACGGCAGCGGCACGGCACGGCTGCAGCGGAGAATAATGTATGTGATGACGTCAGACGGTGACGCCATTTTATAAATGTTTGTCTCCACTGCTGCCGCGGTCGTGCCGCGATCCTCCAGTGCGCAAGCGCCCGCTCAGCTTAGGCGACACGTATCGTGATTTGATGGCGATTATTAGATAAAGTGGAGATGCTTCTTGACCTCTTTCGACCAGCGAGCTCCTACAGTGCGATCTACTCGCTCGCAGATAGCGGCGCGGCCCTCCCCTCGCGCTATTCTGTCTATTTTTACTATCGGCTCGTTAGCGCCTGCAAGAGAAGTGGTAGTAGGGAAGTGGATGTCACAATAAAATAATAAATATGGAAGTAGTGGGCGCGGGGCGGCGCGGGGCGGGGCGGGGCGGGGCGGTATCCTTGTTTACCCATCAAACAGTTTTCGGCGCCCCGATGTCGCTCCCGGTCTTCCTCTGCGCCCCGCGCTCCCCGTCTCGTTGTCCCTACACACACACACACACACACGCACGCACACCCGCACAGAGTAGACGCGCCGCCGCCTCCCCTGCGCCGCCCCGCCGCGCCGGCACATTGCACGCGGCGCGCGAGGCGACACGGACCGGGGCGGGCGGCGCGGCGGCGCGGCGGGGCGGCGGCGGAAGGATATTGCGAAGTTTCATCTCGGGAATGATTATTGATGCTCTAGTGTTGTGACACTCGCCGCGCGCGCAGCGACGACGCGCGCAGGTGTTGCACCGTGAGATTTATTTTTAAATTAAACGTCCCGCCCGCCTCTAGACTCGGCAGAGTGGTTGAGCTGTATACCTACGTACCACTCAGGTGTAAACACATTTGGATTTAGTTTCTTTATTTCGCCAAAAGCATAACTCTGCCTAACCCGTGGTGGTACTGGGTAAAGAAAAGTTTCGTAATATCTATAAATATGTATGTATCTGCGCAAGTACCCAGTATGTGTGTTGCCCCGAGTGACCAATAATTTTGTTTTCAGTCACACTGTTCTTGGATAGACGTCGCGCGTCGTCGTTTGGACACTAATTTATCGCGGAATCTACCGCGAATACATTTTTGTTTTCGAGATATTGGTAAAAGTTACCCACGGAATAAATAATGTGTACAATGTATAGATGTTTGCAATGTTGATATTAATTACATATTCTGAGACGGCTGCGGACCGGCCGGCCGGCACTGTCTCTTCCTTCGAATTTTTTTTTGGAAATACCCAAATGTATGGCAATCTAGTTGAGCCAAGCGGCACGCACGGGCGAACACGACTTCAGATAAATCTTTAATGAGTGCTGTAACTTGATCCCACACTTTCTTTCAAAGTGTTCTGATATACCTACACGATCAGTTTTTAGGTTTACGTACCCGTACGGAAGCCTATTACTAAGCCCACGCCGTTCGTCGGCCTATCTGTCTGTCTGTCTATCTGTCTGTCTATCTGTCTGTCTGTCTGTCTGTCTGTCTATCTGTCTGTCCTACCTTTAAAGCGCTGTATTTTTTAAACATCAATAGGTAGCCGGTTAAAATTTTCACAGAATATGTGTTGAAACGGCGGATATTCTAACAAACATAAAACAATAAAGGGGTTTATGATGAATAGGATACTGCATTGATTGAATACAACAGCTACAGCGCTTCCTAGCTACTGAGCGCAGCAGTTAGATGTCGACATCAAGAGCGCGCAAACACATGACACAGACATGCTCTGCCATTAGCGGTAACTTTCTCTGATCTGTGCATGTAGTCATTCACGCACACACACGCGTGTGCGTGTGCGTGTGCATGCACGCACACGCACGCTCCACCCCAAAAGAGGAGCTCCTGAACATGGTTTATCCACGCTCCTGGAGAACAGCTTGAGCAGCTGAGTGGGCTCCCTTTTCGTCACAAATTTTGAATATTTTGCTTCGTTCTTTAAATTTTTAACAAGTTATGTTGAGGTATGTGAGCTGCACAGCACACAACTCCGAGGGTGCGAGCAGATGCGGAGTTCCCACGCGCTTAAACCCCCGTCCACAAACACTTGGAGCCAGGTTGGAGTCTCCGCCCGCCCTACGAGGCTTCGCTCGTGCGCTCGTTAAGCCCAATTCACATTCAAGACTTACCATTTTAAATTCCTAGTGAACAAATGTACCGGTTTTGTTGATATAATTTTGACATAAATGTACTTGTCATGTTGTAACGTGAGAAGTGTCTCTTGTCGGACTATGTCACTCCCGAGGAGGCGCCCGCCCGGCTTGTTGATGAACAAGCCGGGCTTTTACAATTTAAGTTTAATGAAGTTGAAATTGTGTTAGCTTATTTTGTATTAGTTGTATATTTTTAGCTGTTGTATCATTGTATTGATTTGGTTTTGTATGGTCAGTTTTATCCGCTTGTGAACTGAATAATCACTATGTCAACCGGCTAGGCTTAAATTCAGCGACAACTGGCGCAAGCTGGCTGTCAGACGCTGTGCCTAGACCGCTTTCTTAAGATGCTTGTACCTACATTGTGTTATTATTAATATTTCTACCTACTTACATTTTAAGAAATAAAGAACTATTATCTTATCTTATCTTAACAAAAGTGTCTAGAGCAAGAGCACGACTCGAATATGTCTGATTGTAGGAATAGGGAATGATATTCCCCGGAAGCCCGTTCCACACCTATATAATGTGAATAATGATTTAGAAAACGAAGAGAATGAACTCTTTTGTCGAATGCAAAAGAGTTTCCCGCGAGAACGCGGTGGGTTTTGCGAGTACTAACAGGTGGAGGTGGGGTGAGGAACGCAAGCGCAGGAGCCATGTCGTAATGGTAAAATGGCAGGTTAGTAGTGGTTTGATGTTGATTGCCCGTATGGGTGCGGCGGTGAGGAAGGAATGTCGTAGTTGTATTTACAGCAAATTTTTCCGAAGAAGAAAGGTGTTGTCGTGAATGTGACTAGGGCTTTAGTGTACGGCGCGCGGACAGTCGATCAGTAAACATTGCTCATGTCGCGCCGGACCGGCGGCGGCGCCGCGGCGGCGGCGTGCCGGGGAGAGCACCACGTGACTAGTGATAGCTACACACGCCTATTAGGTATTTCGAAAGGAGCTGTTTTAAACTGAAGTATTTTCTATTGACATAGGTAAAGGTTTCTTCATTATTACTTACAGCTTTAGCATATTACACACATATTTGGTACTTGTGAGTAAAACAAACATACAATAGGAAAGTAGAACGTAATCCAACTGTTGTGCACATTGTGTGTAGGTAGGTATTTAATTTTTCTATAAATGTTGTTATTATTACTGTAACGATATTCCATGATTATATTTTGAAATAGAAATAAAATTGCATCCTTCGTTTTTGCAGTGAAATGTAACAACGCTGAGCGAAGCCGCTACTAGATCTTTAGGAGATTGTGTAACTTGATAGCCACGTTTCCTGATACGAGGTAGCCGCCCCGCGCGCCGCCCCCGCCCCGCCCGCGCCGCGCACGCGCGCCCCCGAGCGCCTACTCGGGGTGACGAGATTACATTGACTGGCCCGAGGTCAAGAAACCCGTGCGAATATACCATACTCCTACTAAACAAACGCTCTGACTGGAAGAACTTTTTTATTTATTTATTTTTAGGGTTTTTAACAATGATTTGCTAACACTTTGACAGCCGATCACGCCCTTGAGTCGTGACGCTCAGTTTTCTCACGTGCGCCGATCACGTCACCAGGGCGTGACCACAATTCCTAGATTTTATTTAAAAAACACGACCCACGGGCGTGATCGGCGTTTATTGCATTGTGTAGCTACATTCTTTGGCTACACACACATAGGCGATTCATTTACTTAGGTTGAGAGGCAGGTGTAAGGGGAGGTGGGGACCGGAGTGTCGAAACCCAGATGTGTGGAATTTTGACTTTGTACTGAATAAGTAATTTTGATAGATTTTTGTTTCAGAGGCTGTATCGGACACGTAATTTCTTAGTAACATATACGTAAGGGTTTTTTTTTTGTAAAAACAGCCATTTTTGTTTAATTTTTTTTTATTAAAAAAATTAAAAAACATTTTGTTTTATTTTTTACTATAACAAACCATGAGTTATTCTATCATGTACAAAAACAACTAAATGCATAACTATTTTAGTTCTTTTTATATAGAATTTACAAAAATGCCGAAAATGGCCGGCGTACAGGGGAATGCGCCTAACAAAATGCTCGGCCCTATAGTAGGTACTCATCTTCCCTATCACCTAGGACCCAGAGTCCCTAAGGGATAGAGAATGCTCAATGAAATCCAACACAATTACTAAATCCCTCTCACGTGGGCTCGCGGTGTGCGCTGGTGGCGGGCGGGCGCGTGTGTCGCGCATCAGGGTTAGGTATACGAAGTGTTGGCCTGCCTGCACAGTAGCACCGAACACCTATCTATATCCTCCCAATTACACCCTGCGGTTTTTCAAAAGGGATGTGAAAAGGCTCCTGTTAGGCCGGCACGGCATTCGCAATCCCCGTGCATCAAATAATGTCCATGGGCACCATTAGACACCTACTTGTAGGTGCAGCGATGCAAATGTCACTCTTTCTATACACAAAAAAAATGTATAAAAAAAATCAATCGGGACAGTGTTGCCATAGTGTGACACTCGGTATGTTACTTACGTGCGAACATCGCTAACTAACTCTCGACTAACTCTTAATTGCTCATTCGAACTGTGCTAAATGATTACGCGCTATTGTGAGCGTGCGAGCGGGGGCGGTGGGGGCGGCGGAGGGGGCCGGGCGGTGGGGGCGGGTCAAAGAACTAACGGCTGGATGGGATCAATCTGCCGTGTCGCGACATTATGATTGCACCTTTTTACCCGACTACGGTTAAGCCAAAGGCGGGTTTATGTGTTTGATGTTGATATTGAGCTTTTGAAAACAAATCGTTTCTCAAAATCTTTCCTTTGTTTCATCGCTAGGGTGTGGTGTCTTTCGGCGAGTTTTTCCTGATCTTTTAACCTAGGGGTCTTCACACGTCGTATTAACAGGCAGTTGTACAAATCTGGTAGCATGGTACGAGTATTTCACTGAGCGCGTCGCGAGGAGAGGTTATAAGCTGAGCGCGGTGTCGCGAGGAGAGGTAATAAGCTGAGCGCGGTGTCGCGAGGAGAGGTTATAAGCTGAGCGCGGTGTCGCGACGAGAGGTTATAAGCTGAGCGCGGTGTCGCGAGGAGAGGTTATAAGCTGAGCGCGGTGTCGCGAGGAGAGGTAATAAGCTGAGCGCGGTGTCGCGAGGAGAGGTTATAAGCTGAGCGCGGTGTCGCGACGAGAGGTTATAAGCTGAGCGCGGTGTCGCGAGGAGAGGTTATAAGCTGAGCTGACTCTTCCATTTTCCGCTCATTTAGTTCGTTTAATTGTGTTTTGTTTATTAATTATTCATTATGGCAGTAAAACTGTATTCGAACTTGTCACAACTTGTTCTATCCGGTACTCATTGGCTGTAGATGTGGACATGCGACCGCTGAGTGGCTGCATGTCCACATCGGAAGGCGCATCTAGCTGGTATTGCTCTGCTGAGCTGTGCGGTCGGCCGAGATAATTCTCCAGAGCACGTGTCGGTGCTTTCTGATAGTTCGGATAATGCTCTAGCTTACTGCACCGCCCCGCCCCGCCCCGCCCCGCCCCTCGAGCTCCAGTCTGCATTGGCAAGGCGATTAGTCAGTGGTGCGCTAAATAAAAGCAATCACAAAACGTTTTCATTAGATTTTTTTCACAGATGTATGTATCTTATTTATTATACGAGTATATCTCTATCTCTACTTCTTATAAAAGGGAACGTCTGTCTGTAAGTATGCATTTATGTTTGAGGTAAACTCCGGAACCACTAAACAGATATTGATGCGGTTTGCATCAATTTAAAGAATGGCTCTTGAGGCTCACTATAGGCTATATATATATATCATCACGCTAAATAGCAATAGGGTCGAACATTATCAAAGAAGGTATAGTATGAAGAGAGAGGGAGATAGGATATAAGAGTAGCGATCGTTTATTATAATATTTGCGTGTACATCGGATTTGCTATTAAACCGAGTCTACCGCGAGCGAAGCCGCGGGCAAAAGCTAGTATTATATATTAGTATAGCTAGTTTTCTAAACATGTCTTGAAAATGTTTCACCTACAATTTTAATCGTAGCTTTCAAGAGAAAAAAATATAGGTGAATAATTCCCTCCTCTGTGGTGTGGTCATTGCAAGGAGGTTATGTAGGTATTATTGTATTATATTTATTATTAATCATGTTACAGTTAGACTGCACTCGAACCTGCCACAATTTGTTCTATCCGGTTCAATTACACCTACGAAGAATAACAGACGAGAAACTTCGCAGGGTATTTTTTATCATACATACAAGTTTTAGTGACTAGCAACCACCGAGAATACCTACGGGAGTGGCAACCGTCGAGCGCTATTATATAGGAAAATTAGCCGCGTGTTAGAGCATTGGCACTAACATATAGCGCTGCTGCGGGATCGACCGTCAGTGCGCTCGCGACTTGGGAACGAAGAACACGTATATGTGCACTACGCAAAATGGCGATTTGTGCAGTTCGTACGTGTCGAAAGAGCTCAAGATCATCAGGAATGACTAAAGATGGCGTAACCTTTCATAATTAGGTCATTTTAATAATAATACAATGCTTAAAGCGTGTAAAATACAAAAATTCCGCGAGTTAGGAGCACGACTGCGCGCCGTACCGGGCGCGTACACATGATAGGCATATTTGACAGACTGGTAAGAAATTTGAAATCAATTATTGCATATGGGTGTTGTTAGTTTTTTTTTATGGCAATGACATGGATGAATTCAATTTATAATATGTATTATTATTATCAGTGATAGGAATAGGTAGGACTTATTTACCTAAACTTCGAGGAACAGAGAAAAAGATTGGAGACTTCCTTACGACAATATATTTTTCCGGTTTAATAATATTCATGGTGTTTTAATTTCGCGATTTTAAAAAAGTGGCCGCCATTTTTAACTTTTAATAACTGGACCGATTGCTTTCAAAATCAATATCTGGGTGTCAGTGTGGGCTCTGAATACGAATCTGTAGTCAAAATTAAAAAAAGTTACCGCCATTTTGGATTTTCCATTTTGGAACGGATTCGTATTCAGAGCCCACACAGACACCCATATATCGATTTTGAAAGCAATCGGTCCAGTAACTAAAAAGTTCAAAATGGCGGCCACTTTTTTTAAATTTTGACTACAGATTCGTATTCAGAGCCCACACATACACCCAGATATCGATTTTGAAAGCAATCAGTTCAGTAACAAAAAAGTTCAAAATGGCGGCCACTTTTTTTTATTTTTACTACAGATTCGTATTCAGAGCCCACGCATACACCCAGATATCGATTTTGAAAGCAATCGGTCCAGTAACTAAAAAGTTCAAAATGGCGGCCACCTTTTTTAAATTTTGACTACAGATTCGTATTTAGAGCCCACACAGACACCCAGATATCGATTTTGAAAGCAATCGGTCCATTAACTTAAAAGTTTAAAATGGCGGTCGCTTTTTTTAAATTTTGACAACGGATTCGTGTTCAGAGCCCACACAGACACCCAGATATCGATTTTGAAAGCAATCGGCCCAGTAAATAAAAAGTTCAAAATGGCGGCCACTTTTTTAAAATTTTGACAATTGATTCGTATTCAGAGCCCACACAGACAGCCAGATATCGATTTTGAAAGCAATCGGTCCAGTAACTAAAAAGTTCAAAATGGTGGCCACTTTTTTTTAATTTTGACTACAGATTCGTATTCAGAGCCCACACATACACCCAGATATCGATTTTGAAAGCAATCGGTCCAGTAACTAAAACGTTCAAAATGGCGGCCACCTTTTTTAAATCGCGAAATTAAAACACCATGAATATTATTAAACCGGAAAAAAATATTGTCAAGGAAGTCTCCAATCTTTTACTCTGTTCCTCGAAGTTTAGGTAAATAAGCCCTACTTATTCCTATCACTGATTATTAGTACAACTTTTCAAAAATATTAAAACAACAGTCTGGTTTAATTTTTCAATATTTTTTTGGATTCAAACAATAATATTCGTTCAGTAAAAACTATTTGAAATAATATTACAAATAACAATTTCAAAATTCACAAATATACCGCACCAACATCGTCCGTCAGACTGGCATTCGTAGTGATCCCGTCAAGTTGCCGTCAAGTTGCCGTCAAGCAAGGCTTCCGATTGGTCGGACGGTCGGCTCTTACTACCAGATACCCGAGCCAAGCCAGCGATAACAAACTTGTCGCTCGCCTTGCTCGCTCTGTCTCTCTCCATATCGCGGGGCGCGATATGGGTAACGGAGATAGACAAGTCACGTCATAAAAGATTAAATTGCGATTTCGATTTTCGTAGTAGTAGGGATTTTTGGCTAGCCGTGCTCCGATACAAACGCAGTAGCGTTCGTCTCCCGTTGTATCCTCCTTGCTAGCAACTTAGCACAACATCGCCTAGACTCTAGAGTATATCGAAAACACAGCTTGACAGCAAGAATATAAATTTTGCTGAGAGTTCTGATTACGAAGACATATTAATTAAGGGTATCAGGTGTATAGAGCCTTTTTTCAAAATTTTATACGTAATTTGTAACAACTAATTAAGTTGTTACAAATTAGTTAGTTAGTATAATTAAACATACTACAATGTAGTATATTGTCAAAAAATTACAAAATATATATATAAATATTGAGATGCTTGTGAAGGTAGGTACGTTAAAATTTCTCCATTGCACTGTGTAGTCGGTGTACATTGCACTGTGTAGTCGGTGTACATTGCACTGTGTAGTCGGTGTACATTGCACTGTGTAGTCGGTGTACATTGCACTGTGTAGTCGGTGTACATTGGGGAACTATTTTATTTTTTGGTTCCGGTTTATAGTTTATAGTTTGTACCAACTGTGGTACAAACTGTGGTACCACCTGTGGTACACCGCGACCGCTTGCAACCTCGTAGTCTGGAACGGCCCGCTGCTACTTGCACTGAGCCACACCTCGCCTATCCTTTCTAGCCTATCCAAATTTTTTGTGGCACAAAAGTATGTATATGTATATATTCTTTATTGAACACCAATTAAAAAAATTAGGTACAACAGGCGAGTTTAATGCCGCGAGGCATTCTATTCTAACTAACCTTTGGAATGTGGGAGAAGTACATGCAGGCGAACAAGAATAGTTTGTGGCAATGTGTTAGACTGTAAATAAATATATATGATAAACTACATACGAATACTACATAAATACTTTAAATAAGCATATATGTATATAATAAACTTACATACGTAAATAAAGTTACGTGTACTCAGTACTTTAATTCAGTTTGCCTCGCATTGTTTGTGGTATGGTCTATGCTCGGGTCTATGCTATTACTAGTTATCTGTGGTCATGCTTGTTTGTCTGCACGATAGAACGAACAGAGAGGTTATGTGTAGTTAGCAGACGAGTGTATTATAGAAATAGTGAAATAATAGCTTAAAATGTTGTTTCTCTTTTCAGGTAAGATTTGTAGTTAAGTTCTTTAAAACATTTATATTTATGCATGCAATGGAAGTGAACTGTAAATAATAAAATAAATTATCTTTTCAGAGCAACTCAGATAAGCTTTTATTTCGTAAATAAAAGTTAATATCAAGTGTGTTTTACAAACACATTATACATATTATGTACTAATCGGTGGTACGGTGCAACACAATCAACTGAATGACAGGAGAGTAAGAGAAGGGCAGTAAAGATATGTATGTAATATAAATTGCATTTACTTCGGTAAGGAAAGGAGAAGTTTGTTTAAATTAATCTTAAATACATTCATAGATGTAGAGGAGCGTAAATGCACGGGGAGATTATTCCAGAGGCGAGCTGTTTGTACTGTGAAAGAGTCGGTGTAGAACGAGCTTGAGTGAGCCGGTATTGCCAAGAGTAAGTTGTCAGCAGATCTTAAAGCCAGACCGTGAGAAGAAAGAAATTCAAACCGTTCACTCAAATATTTGGGAGCAGCAGGATCATTAAGTGTGCGGAAGAGAAGAGAGAGGGCGTGAGAGTTCCTGCGACCACGAACATCGAGCCACTATAGGCGAGCTCGATATTCAGATATATGGTCATACTTGCGCAATCCGAAAATATAGCGAATGCACAAGTTGAGGATACGGTCGAATTTGTTGAGGAGATCCTCATTTAGGTCAAGATAACACACATCATTTAGAATAGAATAGAAATGCTTTATTGCACACAAGAACACAGAGATACACAAGACGGGAGATAACATACAGAAGAGCAATCACTTCCCTCAGTTGTTTTAAGAAGTCGGTTGTAATTATATTGCCGACTCGTTAGTATTGCGCCGCCGGCGAGTGCTGTGTTCGTGCTCTACTTGTGTGGGTTCATACAAATAGAGTAAGACAATCTGTTTGTGCTCGTTTAGTGTAAACGCCCATTTAACAATGCAAATAAAACCATTTACACGAGAGTTACCGTAGAACAGAGACATAGACATAGAATAGAACAGAGAATCGCGCGCGAATGCTAGTAATATTCTTGAGAACCACTTTATCGATTTATACGATTTTCACTGTTCTGTCACTTCTCAATATTGTTTTAGGCTATAATAACCATAACGCTACGTCATCAGCGGCCTAAGCTGTGAGAACTACTAACCGCGGAAAAACTAGTTAAAAGACGGCAAACACGTTTACACCAAGCTATTTATGATGTAGTAGTGGGAAGAATGAGCATTTGCTGGCTTGGTGTAAATACGCCTTTAGTAGAATTTGACCGAGGAGTGCGACATGTGGCTAATCAGGCTGTAGCTCGTACACGCCGCGGCGAGTGCGGGCTAGCCCCCTCCCCCCTCGCACACTGCCTCCATCGCGTCCACCCCGCCTATATTATTTTAGTGTTGGTAACAACTAATTACTTCATTGAAATTCTAATCACGACAGGCTCCCAAATTCGCCACCGGATGGATATACCTACTAGGGCAGCATAATCACTTGTACATAGTCAACTTTAATTGAAACGTCAAACGTTAGAGCTACCGACGCGCGACGTGCGTGATATTTCAAGACATCGCACACAATGTCAATAATATTCTCTATCCGTAGCTCTGCACACTTCCAGTTTATAATTCAATAATATCGACTTTCTGTGTGTACGTGTACTAATTAAAGAACAGCATAATCAATTTTACAAAGGACTTTTATCAAAGCGATCGAACATATCTGCCGATAGACAGAGGCCCTAATACAACTGCACGCTGTCGTAACTAGGGACTTATGTGTGGTAAACGGGTAAACGTCAAAGTTTGAACTCAGAGACGAACTAAGCACGCTCGTTTCAACTATGAACGTCACTCTAAGAACTGCGGAGTGACCGACGCACACGCAGCTCGCACAAATCAAATTGCCGCTAAACATTTCGGTGAGACCGTGTGACTATTTCATTAAAGCCAATTAGAATGGAATTGTAGTTTAAAAATATATATAAAGATTTATTGGTCGATATAAGCTTAAAAAATTACAAGTTAAAAAGGCAACCTCAGATAAAAAGGGTTTCCTAGTGAACCGATTTAGGGTTATGGGTAATATGAACAATATAACAATTATTACTGAAATAATGAATAAAAAATATTATTAAGGGCGTCCTTGCTGTGTGTGCACTGATAGGCGTCGGCGGAGAGGTGAGGAAGTAAGCGGGAAGTGAATTCAGTCCTGCCAACCTAACGACTTTGACAGCACGAAGTGCACAGTTAAAAAAATTGGGTTATACATTTTGGTAGACGTAATGCTATAAGCACAACGTGCCATCGGTTTGAATAGATTGTAAAATATTCGGCGAGCTGTGCGCAGTGCGCGCGCGTGCGCTCTCAGTGTAGCTCAGGTATACCTACGTACCTAGTTATGAAATATGTATATACATGTATGCTAATAATGTGCTACCGATGTACAAACTGACAGAGGCTAATTTTGCTTTATGAGCTACGGCTGCCTGTCTAAAATAAATAATAAATAAGAAATTAATGTACCTACATGCAATATTCATTATATCGAAGTGATTTAGTCGTAGGCGACATCACTCACGCACATAACCTCTTCACTTGTTTCACTGAAACTCATGGAACCCTACAGTCGACTCCCTTCATAAACACTATATTAACATCTTTTAGCAGGAGCTTTACTTAAAATTAATTCCAAAACCGCACATCGAACAGAATACAGCGACAGCGCGAACACGAAACTTCGCTTCACGAAACTTTTACTTTTTCACTTCACTCGCGACGGAGTTCGCCGCGCGCGGTGCACTCTCGGCGCGACCTGTCTACTGCGCGAGCACTTATCTAACTTCAATGCACTTTGTTCCCCTGGTGCTGTTGTCTTCTTTCTTACTTTTCCTCACTGAAACTCGATTTTGTGATAGCTGTTATAATTTATTTATCAGTGTTTCTTTGGCTATGTTAATTGATAAACTGAATAGAATTAGCCCTAAAATAATTACGCAGTGAGAAAGTAAGTTTAGAGCGGTGAAACGTAGAGCAATGAATGGATGAGCGCGCGTAGGGCGGGCGCGGGCCGAGCCGTGGGCGGGCGGCGCGCGGCCGGCCCAGCTGCCGTCTGACGCGACCCGACCCGGCGCGCCGCGCCTCCGCACAAATGCGACACACACCTACACAGTCACACCTACATCACTCACTCACTAGTCAACGGTGAATACTATTCGTATTAGTAATATTCAAATTTGCTTGATTAACATCTGTTTTCTTAGAATATCTCTCCCGGGCAGACTGGGGTGATAGCATTATATAAATTGATTCCACCGGGCGCGCCGCGGGTGTCCTTTTTGTTTAATCACATTTTCTCTAAAAGCTCCCGTCTCGACATCAACATTCCGGTTTCTCGTTCATCGTTCCCCTTGATATTTAAAACTTTAAATAATAAGATAATAAAGAATTTCATATCTGGCCGGCCGCGGCGCGACCTTTGCCAATATCCCTTAGGGCTCGTGAGTTTATAAGTAATGTCAACTGTTTACACATTGGGTGGGCGAAAACAACGTATTGAATTTTTTTTTTATTTATTTTTTTTATGGAACCTGACACGGTTGGCTACATCACCTACAACATCCGTGATGTCAGCCCATAACACAGGGTGAACTAGGTGCCATGTCAGTGCTTCCCTTCATTTCATGTCGGCTACACTAAACTGGACGGAAAACACGAACTATTTACATAGCCGTTTCGACCGACGTTTCGTTCAGTGCGGTGGTACCAACCCGGCCGGGATAAACCCTACCACCTAGTAAGGTAAGAAGGGTAGGGACCTACAGTTTAACGTGGAATCCGAACCACGGTCAGCCTCCAACGGTCGAGCGGTCACCCATCCAAACACTGACCGCGCTCAGCGTTGCTTAATAACGGTTGACTAACCAACCGCGCCACTGAGCTACCGAGGCTGACGAATTTTCTTATCCCTTAGTCGACTTTTACGACATGCGACGGGGAGAGATGCAGTGGGGCTATTCTTTTTAAGTACCGACACCACACGGTACGATGTGTAATGTAAACAATATTGTTATTACAAAATAAACACACATAACTATATAAAACATTTAACTAAAATGTGGACACGAGATGTGGAGCGGAGTGTTACAATGTAACTCGCCGCATTCCCCCGCGCTACATTGCAATGCTGACCCTCTGTTTGAGTTATCGCTCCGAACGAGGGTCGCCTGAAGTAATTTTGAATTTAAAAACATGTTTAAATAAAAAGTATTAATACAATAAAAAGGAAGTACACCTTGTGATGTTGATGTGTAAACAAATATAGATAAATTCAACATGATTACGGTATGTCATAGAAATTTGCAATTTCCAAATTGTTTGCTGATTTATACTTGATGTGGGCACTAGAGCTTAGAGCGATAACACAAAGTCGTGTCACACTAGACTAGGTGCTATCAGTCAGTAGGTCAGTGCTTTCTTTCGGTCGTGCCGGCCACACTGTACTGGACAGGAAACACGAACTACTTAGTGTTATAGCTGCTTCAACCGAACTACTGTCATTTCGGTACTATATAATTAGAACCGAATAATCGAAAGCTGTATCAATGGGATTGGAAGAATGTTTTCTGTGCTCGACAGCAGTGTGTCGGTGCGTGCGTCTGTGCGCGTGCGCGCGCGCGGGGTGCGGGGTAGCGAGCTACGCACACCGACACACAAGCGCCGCCGTTGCAGTAATGTCATAGTAAAATAAGAATAGTACCTAACCTAACCCATCTCCATACTAGCGCACCGAGTTTTCACTCACAAGCACTACTTACATTCTCACCGGGTCTAGTCAAGGCCGCCCCGCGCTCAGTGACGCCCATGTGCCGCTGCTTGCATGCCTCTCGCTCGCTATAGTCTGTTCCAAATAAGCCTGGATAAAAAGTCATTGACCTTTGAGTGCTATCTCCCTTGCACATACGTGAAACGCTAAGCGCCGCCGTCTCTCTCCTGCGCCGGTGTCGTGGCACAAGAGAGACGGCGGCGCTCAGCGTTTCACGTTTGTGCAAGGGAGCTAGAACTCAAAGGCCAATGACTTTTATCCAGGCTTATTTGGAACAGACTATAGTCGAAATATTTATACCTATATTTTATTTTTTTATTTTAAACTTTTAAGGAAACAAACACTTAAGTACAAAATAAATACATAGAAAATGAACTCTAGTCTAACACCTAAACCAGTAAAGTTACTACAATTTAATTTTAACCCTACAATTAATAATATCAACAAAACTTATAGAAAATATGTATAGATAAATATGAAATGTATACATTTGTTTAGATTTGGAAAAGAAAGGAAAAATATTTATTGAATTGTTATAAACGAAAAAAAAAACAAAGGCTACATAGTATGAGAATGACTCCGCGTTGTTGCAGTGTGTGCATTGTGTTGGTGTTGTGAGTTGTGACAGCCCTGGTGGCTCGGCGCACCGCAGGTTATTATTTCAAGAAAGGTGCTCGAGATGGTATACTCTTCTTATTGTACTATGGTAATGTCGGCGCCGCCGTGTCGTCGCCGACGACGCCCTGCGCCGTCACATTTTGTCGCCAGTCATTTCTGTCGTCGACGTCTGACGTCGTCGCGACTCGTGACGTGGTCCTGTGTAACAGTGCTGTTGTGTATGATTGCCTAAATGAGTATACTTAAGAGTATATACTACCTCAGAGAAAAGGCGGGATAGGGCGATAGAGAATCGATGAAAGGACAAAAGGTACAGTCCTACTCGATGATTTAATTGTAAGTCTAAATTTGTTTTGAATAAAAAAAAAATTAAATGTAAAACCTATAAAAACTGCTTTATATTGAGATCAGTTATTTATTATGCAAAATTGCATGATACATTTTTTTTATGTCATCCGGCATGGGTGGCTGAGTCGAAGGGGCCAAAGCGCATGCTCCGACCAGCCAATATCACCTCCGAGAAGGTAGGTGCCATACCGGAGACTTCCCTGTATTGCTGTTTAATGTATTTATTGAATTATTAGCGGTTTATGGACGGTTTAGAAGTAACTTTGCAATTTTTTTCTATCGAGAAAATGCAATGTAATTCTGTTTTCGCCACATAGAGTAATTATTGTAGTATTGTTGATGTAACAGAGGATCTTGCGAAGCAATGTGAGGTAGTACAGACTCTTAAAGGGCTGTTCCACTAGTCCCTACCAACGCATCCTCCCTGGTGGTTAAGAATGGAATTGTTTTCCACCTATCCCTACTGAGAGGGATGAATGGAAATTAATTTCCGCTTATCCCTACCAAGTGGTTTTTGTTGAAAAGTACATTTCAGTTCATAAGTAACTGTGTAAATATATCTGATGTGCCTACCTATCTCTTTAGTAATGAATGGATCTCTTTAGATCTCGATAGGAATTAGGATGAAACTCTAGTGGAACAGGCCGGAAACTCTTTCTTCTTTTTTTAAAAAGGTAACAAATGCTGACCAATTCATAAATAGGATAAGCTCTCTCGCTGACGCGTGACTGGTGGGAGAAGGTAGTTCGTGTCGCGGGTAATAGAAGTGAATACCTATGTGAAATTTATTTCGGTATGGGTGGCTGAGTCGGAGGGACCAAAGCGCATGCTCCGACCAGCCAATATCACCTCCGAGAAGGTGGGTGTCATACCGGAGACTTCCCTGGATTGCTGGCTATACTGGACTAGAGGAGAACACAACCGAGACTGCTATGCGGCCATCTTACATTCAGTGCGGTGGTACCACCCCAGTCGGCTACAATTTGAGCCTACCACCTAATAAGCGGCAAGGAAAGGGACCTACAGTCTTACGCCGGTTCCGAACGGTGAAGCAGCAGGTGTAGGTATGCCCGTAATTTTTTTCGTCAGAAAAAACTCATTGGTACACGCCGACCTGATTCGAACCTCGGACCTCTCGCATGAGAAGCCGATGCCCAAACCACTCGGCCACCCGCCACTTGGATTATGGTTATGGGTATGGATTCATTCCTGCGCTGAGCGTCGCGTCGCGTCGGCCGTTGTGTTCGGTTCTTGGAAAATACAAATATCCTCGATGTTTTGATAAAACAATAGGTATCAGATCCTGGCACCCTTGTGGGTTGTGAACTCTACTCGGTAACACTTGTCTCGCGCCTACCGGCACATGACCGAGCGAGCTGTAGCTGGAGTACTAAGTAGGAAATAAAAGGGAATGTAAATGATTACTTAACTTAAACGTAAGATCGGAATAAGATAATTTTTTTTTAATAAGTTATATTTGTGAGGTTTTCATCCATTTATTTTAATATTAACGGAAATGCAGGATGGCGTGCTATCTGTGAGTTCTTTAGACAATTTCATGATACATTTTAGTGAGCGGAGTGTAGAAGCAACATCGGCACGATCGTTAAATATGTTTCATCGCGACGAGACGACGCGACGCGACGCGCGACGCCTGGAGGTGTCACCTCGAGAGTTTCATCGCCGAGAGTTCTGTCACGCGCGTGAAGTGACACCTTCTCTACCCTACATTTGCGCGAGTATATACTCCTGTTCTGTGGGTGGCTTTGATTTTTGTAACATATACCACAGAATATATAAGTAAAAGGCTGTACTACGTAAAGCCGCGTCTCCTGGGCATGTTTTTTCGAAGCAATACACAAAAAACATAAAACAGAAACAATAATTCTCTATGGTTTTCATACAAATGTGGATGGTCACGCCCCAATGTTTCGATGTTTCTGTGTAATGTTTCGAAAAAAACATTCGCCAGAGACCCGGCTTATAGCAAGCACGAAAGGAAAGTCTTCTGATACGTCTAATAATATGCCCTTTATGACTCAGGAGGCTGTACAAATACGGGAAGTGACACAGTATGTTGGAGTACGAGAGCGTCGAGCGTTATGCGCGCCTAGTAGCCGACGGCGGCGGAAGGCGGAGGCTCCGCAGCGACTAAATTTAACAATGGGCCGCCGTCGCGCGTCGTATATTTGTGGAGAATCGATTTGTGATGACCTCCTTCCGATCTGTATCTGGTGGAGCACGTTAATTGTGAGTTAGCGCGTCGGCGCGGAGCGCGCGCGTTCGGCGCGCGGCGAAGACGTGTCGCACCCGCGCGTAGCCGACGTATATTTGGCACAGTTCCACCTGATAAGTGGCTGTCGGCTCCCATGTACATTAACTCGCTCTTTTGGAATAGTGAAGTCGTCGCCGCAAGACAAGTTTTATTGCGAATGTGAAAAGAGCGAAGTGCCTCGGTGGTGGATTACATAAAAAAACGTAGCCTGCTCCTCGCTCGCTGACTAGGAATGCGGCTGACATCGACAGCCTTCGCCGTGCTGGTGTAGCCATTATAATGTCAGATACTGACACGGGTGGCTACATCGCCTACAACATCCGTGATGTCAGCCCATAACACCGGGTGAACTAGGTGGCAGGTGCCATGTCAGTGCTTCCCTTCAGTCGCAAATAAAAACAAATTACCACTATATCATAGCATATTATATTAGATCATAGATAGATTTTTTTTTATGGAACTCGACACGGTTGGCTACATCACCTACAACATCCGTGATGTCAGCCCATAACACAGGGTGAACTAGGTGCCATGTCAGTGCTTCCAGTGGGCAGATCTAACTATTACTGTTCGAATGTTGAATTACTGATAGCAGTAGCACAGATGACCCAATAGTTACTTCGTGCAGTAGTGCAAACAAAAGAATCGCTTGTTAACGACTGTTAGCGCTCTCTTGTCAGGGAATAACTTTTGTTATTTTATTTGCCTTACGACCGGTTTTCAGGCTTCTGAAATTTGCATAACCTTCGGGGACCGCGCGGACTCACTCCCCCTCCATCGCCGCCCTCTGTCTAACTTTCGAACCTTTCAACTTTAGGGAAAATCATGCTAGTCATAAGAGCTACTTTGTAGAGCGACATACTCGTAAATATGAGCAATTCCACCGCCTCTGGAATGTTATCACATAAAAACGTCGAGTGTCCAGCAGTAAAGGCAAGGGTCGTCAGCGTCACACGCCGCGCACGACGCGGCGCAGGCGGCGCTAGGTCGCGCGGCGGCGGCGGAGCTGCCACGAATTCCGCTCACACTCACTGCTCGCTCACGGGGCTGTATACTTTCACTGCGGCACCGATAATGTATTAAATTGGTGTCACCTCTGTCCCTCCCCGCCCCACTCCGCAAGGCAGCAGGCACACACGGGACGCATAGGTACCAGGAGCGTATAAATAATAGCGCAGTGGGTGCGTGGGCGGCGGCAGTATTGTTGGTAAGAGTTAACGACCGAAAGGGAGTCGAAGCTGTAAAGAAGGGCATAAATGTAGGTACACTAAGGATTTCGACAATGAAAAGTTAATAAGCTATATCGGGTTTATGTGCTCCGCGT
The DNA here is from genome assembly GCA_946902875.1 of Nematopogon swammerdamellus. Lineage (NCBI taxonomy): Eukaryota > Metazoa > Arthropoda > Insecta > Lepidoptera > Adelidae > Nematopogon > Nematopogon swammerdamellus. The sequence goes on along the minus strand of OX336356.1, from coordinate 261,016 downwards.
CCCCGCTCTGTGTAGAGTTTCCTCGGGAATTGCGTGACATTCAGGTGGAGTATTTCATTCGCAATTCACTTACTACGTGCCTAGATTTGGGCATTACGCTGAATGCCATCTCGATTCTTGTCTGAGCTCGGAAGCCGGATGCCATCCGGAGGAATAGCATTAATATGTCCAGGTCCCGGCGACGCGACGGGTATCCCGGATCCCGTCTCTTTGATCTTTTTGCGATACCGCCGCCATGAGCATAAGCGTGAGCAAGCGTGCCATTCTTATAGCTTACCGTCCTTACTTACCTTTACAAAAGAAATCCGAGAATTGAGATTGGGAGATACGCTTATGTAATAAGAATTGTATTACTTCTTACGAATTATTTGCGTAGGTACAACATTTGACTTATATAATACTAACATAAGGATATGTCTATACGAACTCAATAAATGTCCTCAATAAAGTGCTGGTCAAACTATAGTAAGAATGCCTAACATTACCCAAAAATAATTTGGAAACTTAATACTATAATTACATTATTATTATTCCTTTATTTACACATATTCTTAAAACTAAATTTGTACATATTCAAAACCTAACATTAAAAACATATACAAAATTAACCTTAAAAAAAAATGGAGTTTCCACCACCGGCGGCGGGGCGAGCCCAAGCTACCGATGATCGGGTCCCAAAGAGAGGAACCTCCGGACGATGCGTGCAGTGTCGAGCAGGGCTGCCTTCTGGATCTGGCCCTTGACCCAACCACTCAGCGAGAGCCTCTCAAGGTGGTCGTCGAGGCTCTTCGCTATCAGCCCATGCGCCGAAACGACTATTATGGGCACAACGATCGTCGAGTCGACGGGCCACATTTTGGTAACCTCGTGCTGCAGATCCAGATACTTCAGCATCTTCTCTGCTTCCTTACTGACGAGGTTACCATCGTGCGGCACGGCGATATCGACGAGCCTTATTTACATTATTATTAGATAAATCATTTTTGTCAGCCTCGATAGCTCAGTGGTGCAGACAGTCAACTGTCGCTATTGAATGTTAAGCAACGCTGGGTGCGGTCAGTACTTGGATGGGTGACCGCTGACCGTTGGAGGCTGACCGAGGTTCGGATTCCTCGTAAAACTGTAGGTCCCTTCCCTCCTAATCTTACTTGGTGGTAGGGTTTAACCCGCCCGGGTTGCTACCACCGCACTGAATGAAACGTCGGTCTAAACGGCTATGTAAATAGTTTGTGTTTTCCGACCAGTTCAGTGTAGCCGGCACGATCAAAGGGGGAAGCACTGACATGGCACCTAGTTCACCCGGTGTTATGGGCTGACATCACGGACGTTGTAGGTGATGTAGCCAACGGTGTCAGTTTCCATAAAAAAAAAAAAAAAAAATCATTTAAAAGATAATCCGTTAACTTATCTATGTTTAGTTTAAGAGACAAGAACTATTATTAAAACATGGCGTAGATTTTGATTCCATATTCGGCCAGATGTCCACAAAAAGCGATCTGCTTTGGGCAAGTTTTTTTTTCTTGCAAAACTACGAATCGACTAAAAAAATTTAAAAAAGCACCGACCCTTAAAAAATAAGCTAAGACCGCTAAGTAAATAAAAATGTAAAAACTCAGAGCAGCACGGTAAGTCTTAGCGGTCCCCCGACTCCTTTAAGTAAGTGAACGGAAATAATGTTAACTTTTCTTTTGTTAGCTGCGACCGCCAAACATAAGATTTCTACACAAATATACAGCGTATCCATGCTTGATTGTACGGTACTTATATTGTCTTGTACAACCGACTCCAACAGCACTAGGCGATAGAGTAGAACTTTTTTTTCAGCACGACATGTAGTCCGCAGTAGGCGTGGCAGCTTTTTTCGACAGTCGAAACATCCATCTAGCCCGGCCTAGATATTTAATCAACGAATGAAAACCTTTTAGAGGAATTTAGGGAAAATTTAGAGGAATTTTCGTGATTTTTTTCTATCAAGCGAAGATAATCAAATCGTGTTTTGAAAAGCTAACGTGTTTGCCCTCATAGATGAAGTTTTACATTTCTGAAAACTGAATAATTATGTCTGGTGAGTAATATTAATAGTGTCTCCGATAGAGCCGAATTTTACCTTGTACATATGTAGCCATAATAAAAACACGCATTAGAGATTATGATTATATAGCTCGGGGCTAAACCTCGTTCATTCAATTATAGAGAAGCAAAATATCGAAAAAACAATCACTTTGTGCTGTAGTTCCGAGGTTCTTGCTTAGTTTTCTATTCATGTAATTTTTCAATAATACTTTTCTGTACTAGCGCGCGGCCGAGGCCGTGTGACGCGACGCTTGCATGTGGTGGCGACACACAGTACTAGGAATACAGTAAGAAGAGGAGGTGGACAGCGTCGTATAATACTAGTAAGTAATGAGATATAAGTCGCAGAAACACTCGTACGGGTTCGCCGCAGGCTTCGGGCAGAAATATCGTAGACGCGTGTTGTGTGATACGCCGCAACATGCCGCAACACGCCCCAACACGTCGAGACCGTTGATCCGTGTAAACGTCTGATCCAGTTTGTCGCTCGCCGCTAGCCGCTAGTGCCGCCCGCCCAGCCCACTCTGCGCTCCACAGAGTAGTTGTCTATCAAACTTTGCAAACAAAATAATATATACTATTTATTAATTAGTTCATTATAAACCTAAACGTGTAATTTCAAAAACTAATGAAAATTTAGTTACATTAAGCAGAAGTTTCCGCCATTTCTATACAAAAAGGTACATGCGAACGTCATATAGAACCACGAGTCAGTATAGAACGCATAGGTACAGTGAATGGAAGTTTCAGTATTCCCACAATCTTGGTACGGAACAAATAAGTTGTGGTTAAAGGTTTTAGGGCAATTGCAATGAAAGTGTGCTCCATTGCCAAGCAGACAAACTGCGTGTTCAGTGTTGCTCCCCTCTAAGTGTCCCCCCGAGCTTCATAACATAATCTCTGTACAGCCGTTCATCATCGCGCGGTCCCCGCTCCGCCCCCGCCCCGCCCCGCCCCCGCTCCGCCTCGCTCAGCAGGAAGACACAATTTATTTCTAGCAAGGAGTAGGCATCGCGCCCGCTCATAAAACCTGATCAAATTAATGAAAGTGGCCGCGCACTGTGACCACCGAGGCGCGACACGACACAGACAGACTGACGGACAGACAGACGAAGGTTGCCGCTATTTATATCGCGGGCGGGACTCTGACATTTGGTATTGGTTCTATGCGCGCTTGCTGAGTGGAGCTAGTAGCTTGAGTCGGTTGACAGCGAGGTGAAGCGACCCCGCCTCCCGCCTCCCGCGCGCCGCCGCCGCGGACGGTATGCGACGTGCAGAGTTGGTCAGATTATTTTTAAACTTCGTTCTCTTCCCCGGAAGCAAATAGGTACAGTACATACATGTATAGGGATCAGTACATATGGAGAGGGCATCTTACTACTAACTAGTGAATTTATTTTCATCTGTATACTTTTCTTTTTTATATTTTTTATGGATAGCGCGACATGTGGCATCGTTTCACCTACAAGTAGGCGTCTAACGATGCCTATGGACATTCTGTAATGCACGGGGATTGCGAATGCCATGCCGGCCTGAGAGGCTACGTGTCTATCCTATCTTAAGTTGGTCGGCTTTATGACGGAAAAAAAAATCAAGACACAAAAAAAATATTTTTATTTATGGAAAGCGTGACTATGTGTTACCGTTTCACCTACGAGTAGTTGTCTAACGATGCCCATGGACATTCTGTGATGCATGGGGTTTGCGAATGTCATGCCGGCCTGACAGGAGCCTTTTCACGCCCCCTTTAAAAACCCCAGGCTGTACCTGTGAGAAAAAAGATGGGCAGGGAGTGCGTTCCACATTTTCCCGGTTGTGTGAATAAAAGATCTATAGAACCGGTTGATGCGGGTTCGTGATAGTACTTGACCTTGTCTTGACCTTGTTTTGCACACACGTCTCATTCATTCTGGTACAATATTGAAAATGTTGACTAAACCAAGCCTCGGTTGGGCATCAACTATACAGGATGTCCCAGAACAACCGCATAATATTACCACTACGCGATTTCTTAGCTCACGAGCTACGAGAACAAATTATCATAATTAATCTTATACGTGTTATAGTTTTCACGTTTTTCAAGATGTTATGCGGCAGGCGGGGTGACTAGAGTGCTCTGTGGTTTTTTTAAATATTAAAAGCGCGACATATGGCGCCGAGCCAACCATAAGGTATGTAAGGACGCCCATGGATATTCGGTCGTATGCGGGGGTTGCGAATGCCATGCCGACCTGACAGGTGCCCATTCACGCCCCTCTTGAATGACCCGAGACTGTACTTGGGAGGAAATATATGAGCAGGGAGAGCGTTCTAGAGTTTACCGGTTCCGTAGATGAAAAAAAATCTGCAGAATGAATCGATTGGTACGCATCCGCGTTCAGTTCAGCGTGTAGGGTTAGCTTTTGGAAATTGGAAAAAAAATCACTTTCCCCATACATTTGGAGGTTAGGTCTGCCCTTAAATGTATGGAGAAAGTGATTTTTTTTTCCAATTTCCAAAAGCTGTAGAACAAAAGTTACTCAGTTTAGGATACAGAACAACCCCCTGAAAGAAACGACATGAATAACGAAACATCTTATATATATATATATATAGTTGCAATACCTGTCCAGTGCGTGTGGTGCGGAGGTGGAAAGGGGACGGCGGAATCGCGTTAAACAGCTCCTCCGAGCACTCCCCACGGAATAAGCGATAGAACACCCTTAGGGAGCCGACACCCTATGAAGTTGCAGTGGTTCTAGATCGCGGGACACTTCAGGGTCACCCACTAGTCGCACGGCTCGACGCTGGATCGAGTCCAGAGGCGCAAGCTGGTATTTGGCAGAGCCATCCCACAGTTGCGAGCAGTACTCCAAGTAGGAGCTGTCTGCGATCTAAACACAATTAGATTTTGGTCCGGCGTGAAGTACCGTCGTACCTTATTGAGTACGCACAGCTTTGTAGAAGCCAGCTTGACCTTGTCCTCGATATGGCGACGAAAGTTCAGGTCGTGCGACAGTTCGACTCCGAGGACCCCGAGGTGTTCGCTTAATTTAAGCGAGGTGCTTTTGATGGAGACTAAAACATTTTAGTTCCGTACAACTGTTTATTTGCGAGAAAAAACAATTCGTATTATTGTAAGAGCTCTCTTGTCACTCCACCACGCCGCTTATAATCCTAGTGACAACTTGTTTGAGCACTACCATGAACCGGCGCAGCGAAGGGACTACTTCAACGACTGCTGCCGTGTTGCTGACAGCCCCCTGCGGCTCTGCTATAATTACTATTAGCACTCACTTGCAATCGCGTAAAAGCCTAATGACTGAGTGTAACAACGAGAATATAAAATTGTTTATTGGGCACAATGAAAGGAGACAATACACAAAAGCGAAAAAGAAAATACAGGAGAGCGCGCAGAGGTGGGCTTACTGGCAAAATTTTTGAAAAGCTTTTAAAAAGAACTATGATACCTGTCATGAATTGTTGCAGCTATGTCAGGTTGATGTTTTTCTAAATTGTAAAAACAATAAATTGTTCTTATTTTCTAAATAATAACATAAGAGTAATTTATGGTTGAAAGTACTGTGTGAGGCCGGTACTTAAAAAGAATAGCCCCACTGCGTCTCTCCCGGTGCATGTCGTAAAAGGCGACTAAAGGATAAGGACGAGAAGCCGTGCTAAAAGGCGACAGGCTTGCCACCTCTCACCTTGGCACGGTACTTCTTGCCTTGCCTTGGTCTTTGTGCCTTACTTGCTGCTTGATAGTTATCTTGCCCGAATACTTCGCTAAACGTGGTGGTCGATTTTGGGTTGCAATTTTCCAGAGATCTTACAGCACAGCACCGATTACTCTGCTTACTCTGATTATCGGGATACAGCGTGTGTGGTATATATGTATATAAAATTAACTAGAAGAAATCACCACTAGTGATAGTCAGCACGCCCTTGTACACTATTGCCTTATCTGTATGTCTTCCTTCTGTCTACTGTCTTGTGTTATTGTGTGTGTGTGTTTGTGCATAAAGAATGTTGCCATACTGAATGCTCTTTGGCCATACTAAGTAAGTAGTTACATGTAGCCGGGGCGGGGGCGGGGCGGCGATGAGGAGCCGTCGTCTCCTCTGATCAAAGAGTTGCCGAACTATGTGAAGTGAAGTGGCTGCACGTTCGATCGCTCTGTTTTGTATTTTAATTTCCCGCCAGAGAGGATGAGTCGCGGAGTTTCCCTCGAGTCACGCCGCGCCGGCGAGATCTCAACTTAGTTCAAAGCCGAAGCAGTCCAAGTTGTGAGCAACTTCAACGCGCCGCCGCCGCGCCGCGCCATCGTCGGCTCGGCTCGGCTGGCAGCGATTTTGTAGATTAAACACGTTTCAATAGCGCCTCGAATGTGAGCAAACCCTGCGCCGCGCCGCACCGCCGCGCCGTTGTAACCTGTCAACGTACTAACATCAGTTATAGACTGACCAATTATAAAGCGCTGCCAGCATCATTAAAAGTAGGTATACATAATATTGACAGTAGGCATATACATAATTTATTGAGAGTAGGTATACATAATACGTATTAACAGTAGGTATACATAATATTGACAATACATAATGTTTGCCAGGGAGCGGGACGTTTTCTACCTCCATGTTTGAGGTTATGGTGACACTGATTAGATAATAAGATTAGACGATAATAATTTTGAATGTGAAATGGATTTTTTTTTTTTTTTTGGAACTCGACACGGTTGGCTACATCACCTACAACATCCGTGATGTCAGCCCATAATACAGGGTGAACTAGGTGCCATGTCAGTGCTTCCCTTCATTTCATGTCGGCTACACTAAACTGGACGGAAAACACGAACTATTTACATAGCCGTTTCGACCGACGTTTCGTTCAGTGCGGTGGTACCATCCCGGCCGGGATAAACCCTACCACCTAGTAAGGTAAGAAGGGAAGGGACCTACAGTTTAACGTGGAATCCGAACCACGGTCAGCCTCCAACGGTCACCCATCCAATCACTGACCGCGCTCAGCGTTGCTTAATAACAGTTGACTAACCAACCGCGCCACTGAGCTACCGAGGCTGACGAATTTTCTTATCCCTTAGTCGACTTTTACGACATGCGACGGGGAGAGATGCAGTGGGGCTATTCTTTTTAAGTACCGACCCCACACGGTACAAAGCGGTAATATGCGCCTTAAGCAAATATTAGCAGCGGTCAAACAAATAACGATCAGTGTTGATCGCTGCGGTGCGGTGTGGTGCGGTTGTGCTGCGGTTGTGGTGCGGTTGTGCTGCGGTTGTGGCGTATCAGCGGAGGCTTAATTAGGCCTCCGCGTTTATCTCAAAATACAGCCAACTAAAGTAATTGCGGCGATATTCAAACTTCTGCCTCCGCTATCGCCCCCTTACCTCTCCACCCCTCGTCCGCCCCGGACGCCCCCTACTGAGCCTCTGCGTATACAGACTGCTAGAAGAGAGTTTCTGGGTAATTAGCGGCGCATTCGTTGAACTGCGTAGCTTAGAGCCAGCTGTGTACTAAAATGAAAGCAATTAGGTGATGAGTGCTTATTTTTCGCCCACTCGTGCCAAGTTCGTGCTAAACTTATTTAGAAATTGTATTAGCAACTAGAGCCCATTATTCCCTGACGCCGGGGTTCATATCGGCGACCTCGGAGCTTAATTGCACCAAATTTTTATGAGACCATTTTTTCTACACAAACGTAGCAGTTGCCCGCAAACATTACAAATAATAGTTAAAAGGGACATCAGAATCCTTGGCAATTGGCCTCGATATTGCCAAGGCATTTGGCAGGATTTGGCACAAGTCCTGGCCTCATGGCCAGGACTTGCGCCTGGGTCGCAACATGTTGCTTCTACGCAAAAAAAAAAAATATTCTAAACGCACCAGGATAACATAAGTAGCGAGGAAACATTAAGCATGCCGCGAGCGAGTGCGCGTTTTGGGTCGGCCTCGCCGGAGGCTACAGATTTAATAAGGCTGTATTTAATTAACTCTAAATAAACGAAGTTTGTATTCAGTCGGAGTGGCGCCCTCCGACCCGCCCCACCGCGACCCGCTCAGCCCCGCCACGCCCCGTAGAGCGCGTCACAGACGATGGAGATACTATCATAATATATATTTTAATCTTAACATGCCATTTTTGAAAAAAAAAAACCTAATATGAAATGTTATGAATCGATAAGGTGTACGATAACATGTTTTTAAACGTAAATATTCTCGGCTAAGGACCGATTACCCGGTACTACAGGATTCTTGTTTATTGTTTATTGAACTAGAACTTGTCACAATTTGTTCTATCCCGTTAGATTATACCCAGGAAGATAGCCGGCAAGAAACTCGCTAGGTATTTTTTCATAATTATTACAAGTATTTTAGGAACGATTCACGAGATTGATGCAGACTTATGAAAAATTTAAGATCAGTGTACTAGATTTTCATTCTACAGGATCACCTTTAGTGAACACCAAAGCTGAAACAGGATTTTTTGAAATACGTTCCATAGAAAAGAACAACCAAACATACCACAATTTTTGCGGCAATTTTCATTATACTCGGAAAAGAATGAACGTTTATTTTTTATATTTCTTCTTTAAATTCTCTTTAACTTCCATAATTCCATATTCTTTTTAACTTGTCAGCCTCGATAGCTCAGTGGTGCAGACAGTCAAACTGTCGCTATTGAATATTAAGCAACGCTGGGTGCGGTCAGTACTTGGATGGGTGACCGCTGACCGTTGGAGGCTGACCGAGGTTCGGATTCCTCGTAAAACTGTAGGTCCCTTCCCTCCTAATCTTACTTGGTGGTAGGGTTTAACCCGCCCGGGTTGCTACCACCGCACTGAATGTAACGTCGGTCGAAACGGCTATGTAAATAGTTTGTGTTTTCCGACCAGTTCAGTGTAGCTGGCACGATCAAAGGGGGAAGCACTGACATGGCACCTAGTTCACCCGGTGTTATGGGCTGACATCACGGACGTTGTAGGTGATGTAGCCAATCGTGTCAGTTTGCATAAAAAAAAAAAAAAAGGAATAAATTTTAACTTTTTGATACTAATCAAAATAAAAACGATTTGCTCGAAATTGATGTCTCCGTCATTTTGTCATATACGCCTTGAGGCGATTCCATCCCGCTTAATGAAAAAAGGAACTGCATCGCGATCTCTTTGTCTCCTGGCTCCCTCGTGCCCGCTGAATGAGGAATGAGAATTCCGCTGAGCGCGTGACGTCGTTATGGTCTGCCTAGGTTCAGGTGCCGCACCTATAAGTCCTCAGTCTTCGGGTGGATGTGTGGTGGGTGAGTTGTACTTACTTGTTAAGAGGTACAAGTACACATAATGTCGACAACCACCTATAGTACAGCCATCAATGGCCAGTTTAGGTGGGAATGATTATTATCTGCCTGAATAAAACAAATTACAACTATGTTATGTTAAAAATAAGTGAAAATTGATTGTAAATAATTGTAATGTTTTAGAAATTAATAATAAACTTTTTTGCTTAATAATAAACTTTACTATAAATATATATTTGCATATAGCTTGGTATCTTTCGATGTCGCTCGATAATGTAAATACTGTAATATTAGGTTTATTATATCTTCGTGGCGTGTGAGTGCAAAGGGTTGTATGGTGACGATATAAGATAATATAATGTTCATCGTGTGTGACGCGCTTCGTGTGCAGAGCGGTGGTGGCGCGGCGGCGCGGGGGCGGCGCGGGGGCGGCGCGGGGGCGGCGCGGGGGCGGCGCGGGGGCGGCGCGGGGGCGGCGCGGGGGCGGCGCGGGGGCGGCGCGGGGGCGGCGCGGGGGCGGCGCGGGGGCGGCGCGGGGGCGGCGCGGGGGCGGCGCGGGGGCGGCGCGGCGGCGCGCTGGCCGCGAGTACGTTTACATTGTTTACGTTTATTCGTTTGGGAAATAGATGTTAGTGGTTCGGAACGCGCAGGAGACCGCTGCTGGTACCACACTTAGATTTCTGGCGCGACGGCGGTGGCGGCGGCGGGGGCGGGGGCGGGGGCGAGGCGCGGCGCCGCCAGAATAAATTTATCTTATTTCCGGTAAATGACTTAGGTACACAGATGACAGCACGCCAGATCTTTTCTAATTTTCTTTAAAGATATACAACTATGAAGTGTATACTCGTATAGTACTAGCTTTTGCCTGCGGTTTCGCTCGCGGTAGACTCGATTTAATAGCAAGTCCGCTTTAAACATAAATATTATAAGTCCAGTTGCGGGCACAGCTAGTATTATAATAAAGTATAGCTTGTCTTATATTCTCTCCCCCCCTCTCCCCCTCTCTCTCTCTCTCTCCCTCTCCCTTTCCCTCGATAGTCGGACTATTGGCATACAGCATAACTTAACTCGCTCCTGCACTTCGTCCGTCCAGTTCAGTGTAACCGACGTGAAATGAAGGGAAGCACTGACATGGCATCTAGTTCACCCGGTGTTATGGGCTAACATCACGGATATAGCCAAACGGTGATGTAGCCAACCGTGTCAGTTTCCAAAAAAAAAAATACCTTAAATCTCGAAACCTACCAAATAAATGACACGACTATAAACGGCAACACTGGCATTGACAAATCGCTTTCTTTTGACTCGAAATTCGAACTTTCGAAGCATCGAGCCGTGCGACTAGTGGGTGACCCCGAAGTGTCCCGCGATCTAGAACCACTGCAACACCGTCGCGTAGGGATGTCGGCTCCCTAAGTGTGTTCTATCGCTTATTCCACGGGGAGTGCTCGGAGGAGCTGTTTAACGCGATCCCGCCGTCCCCTTTCCACCTCCGCACCACACGCACTGGGCAGGGATTACACCCCTATACGCTGGACTTACCGCGGATGCGTACTAATCCTCCCCAAGTACAGTCTCGTATCCTTCAAGAGGGGCGTGAATGGGCACCTGTCAGGCCTGCATGGCATTCGCAACCCCCTCATACGACCGAATGTCGAGAGGCGTCGTTAGACACCTTATGGGTGGCTCGGCGCCATATGTCGCGCTTTCAATAAAAAAAAAACTTGCGATTTTATTTTGCTTATTATAAAAAAATTACACAGCCGATATCATATTTTCTCAAGTTTGTCGCGATTCGAGAGGTCAATAGGAATCGAATTAGATACAAATTCCTGAAAAATAGTCCCCCGTTTGGGAGAAACGCGACAAAAAAAGTTTCGTAGAGCGCCATCCCGCTCTGTCTCGTTTTGTTTATCTCGTTCTGGTTTATAGATTTTATTATATAGATAGCTTTTGCCCGCGGTTTCGCTCGTGTGAAATTCTAATTTATTTCGGCGCGCGGAACAATTCGGTTTATATGAGGGCCACATCTTAGCGCAACCGGAACTGAATTTTATCCTATCCTGTATCCCGTACTTATAGTAAAATGTGCTTGTACTAAGTTTCATCAAATTCGGACGATCGGTTTAAGAGTTATAGAGGAACATACATACAGAAAAGATTTCTAAAAATCGTCAATTTAGTTTTAGTATCATACATAGAGTCTATAAACTCGGTATCTCATTAAACAAAGTAACTTACTCCATGATATTTATTATTAGTATTGATGATGGATGTTATATGTATTAGTGGCGTGTGTGCGAGCTATATACGTACCGTTTGGGGCCGGTACTTTAAAAGAATAGCCCCACTGCATCTCTCCCCTGTATGTCGTAAAAGGCGACTAAGGGATATGACTCCCTTCTGATATTACTAGGTGGTAGGGTTTAACCCGCCCGGGATGATACCACCGCACTGAATGAAAGGTCGGTCAAAACGGCTATGTAAATAGTTTGTGTTTTCCGTCCAGTTCAGTGTAGCCGGCACGACCGAAGGGAAGCACTGACGTGAAACCAAGTTCACCCGGTGTTATGGGCTGACATCACGGATGATGTAAATGATGTAGCCAACCGTGTCAGTTTCAATAAAAAAAAGATAAGATAAAGATAAAGATGTTTATTTGTATAAATGTTTTTACATTGTACATGTTTAGTATCAACCCCTGCCCTCTGCACTAGCGTGAGCTCTCTTGCAAGGGGCAGGTAGCTGTCAACAGATTAAAGAAGAAAAAAAATATAATATAGAACATTTAGAAAATGAAATTTAAATTTTTTTTATTTAACTTTCTCAGCCAGTACCTGTGTATTAAGTCCTAAGTATTCAGTCTTATAAGTCTACTTTCCACCATCACTACACCATTATGTCCAAAAGTTAGTAGCGAGGAGTATACTTGTTTTTTAAATATATATTTTTAACCAATTTTCCTAATAGGATAATCTAATTTATTGGTCAAGTAGGGTCCGATAAACGTATGACATTTTTGGGCAAAGCTAGTACTAACAGTGGGGACTTTAATATTTTTGTGAATTTTACTTCTCGTTTGGTGTCTATGTGTTGCATACTCCATTGGATTTCCAATTTTGCGATACTTTTCTAGTACTGCTTTAATAAACAATTGCCGGAGTGAGAGAAATTTAAATTCCCGATATAATTGTTGAGTTGGGAAACGATGGGGTTTACCGAGCGTAACTCTGAGAACTGCTCTGTGAGCTCTTTTTAAAGCTATAGAGATTGACACAAAGCATAATATACACATTTAAGTAGATTTAGTCCAAGGACACTACGAGCTGTTTTGAAAAAATAGATCAATCGTCTTATACGTGATGTCAGAGCACCGATGTGTTGCTTCCAGCAAAGATTTTGACCTACCATAATTCCAAGATATTCAATAACTGATACTCTTTCGAGAATCTCGCAGTTGCATGAATTATTTTGTTTACACTTGTGAAGCTGAATAATAAAGTAATAGCAACCCGGTTGTTTCCGTTGATCTATTGTGAAGCATAAATACTTAGTTTTGGAAGCATTGAGTGAGCAAGCTAGGTCTTTATAACTCTTAACCTATTTTCACCATCATTTTTAACACTTTGCCATTCTCTTCCAGTAAAAATTATAGCTGTGTCATCGGCAAATGTTAATATTTTAGCATTTGTTAGGCTGATTTGTTAGCACAGGTTATTAATATATATCAAAAACAATAAAGGCCCCAGTATACGCGCTGCCTTGAGGAGCGCCATAAGTACACTTCCTTGGTTCGCTCAGTTCACTGTTTGCCCTAACTCTTTGAACTCTGCTAGTAAGATAATCCTGGAACCAGGACAGAGAAACACCGCGAATACCAATGACATAATACAACACATGACAACAACTTCGATTTCAACAGACGCACAACTACTTTTTGTCAGGTTTTTATTATATATTTCGGTAGCGAGTATGAAATGGCCAAGCGCGTGCTCCGGTGAGACGCCCCCCGCCCCGTTCACCTCCCCCCCTAGCCCCCCGTTCACCTCCCCCCCTAGCCCCCCGTTCACCTCCCCCCCCCTAGCCGCCCCCACCCCACCGCGCGGTCGAACACAAAAACAATATAGTCGGAGGTGGCCTGGCGCCGCGCCAGCCAGCATCCCCCCCCCCCCCGCGCCCCGCCGCGCCGCCGCCGCCGCCGCCGCATACTTCTCGGCGTACAGCAAATGGAGCGGACGGCTGCTAGACGTGCGGGGGGTGCGGGGGGGCGGGTAGGGGAAGGGGTCGGAAATCTATTGGAACGTGTTCGCGACAGAATAACGGCGCGATATGATCGCAGCCGGCGCGGCGCTAACAGCTGCGAGAAGAACGTTGGCTCAAACTCAATGCTAATATTAACTACTTAAAATTGCAGCAGTGTCTCTCAGTCGGTACAAGTTTTCGTAGTCTTAGTTAAATAATAGCGCTACGCCGTTGTCTATAACACGGTATGTATACATGTGCTCTACGCATCTCGTTGTACCCCTGCACAACCTCACAGTGGCCATACGTGCCTAGCAATACCCCTACAAAACCTTGTAGCGGCTCTACGTGTTCCGTAGCACCTCCACACAGCCCGGTGGCGGCTTGACACAGCTTCGAAGTGATACTAAGCGCTTCGTAGCACCTCTACGCAACCTCGTAGCGGGTCTACGTGTTCCGTAGCACCTCCACACAGCCCGGTGGCGGCTTTACACAGCTTCGAAGTGATACTAAGCGCTTCGTAGCACCTCTACGCAACCTCGTAGCGGGTCTACGTGTTCCGTAGCACCTCCACACAGTCCGGTGGCGGCTTTACACAGCTTCGAAGTGATACTAAGCGCTTCGTAGCACCTCTACGCAACCTCGTAGCGGGTCTACGTGTTCCGTAGCACCTCCACACAGCCCGGTGGCGGCTTTACACAGCTTTGAAGTGATACTAAGCGCTTCGTATCACCTCTACGCAACCTCGTAGCGGGTCTACGTGTTCCGTAGCACCTCCACACAGCCCGGTGGTGGCTTTACACAGCTTCGAAGTGATACTAAACGCTTTGTATCACCTCTACGCAACCTCGTAGCGGCTCTACATGTTCCGTAGCACCTCCACACAGCCCGGTGGTGGCTTTACACAGCTTCGAAGTGATACTAAACGCTTTGTATCACCTCTACGCAACCTCGTAGCGGCTCTACATGTTCCGTAGCACCTCCACACAGCCCGGTGGTGGCTTTACACAGCTTCGAAGTGATACTAAACGCTTTGTATCACCTCTACGCAACCTCGTAGCGGCTCTACGTGTTCCGTAGCACCTCCACACAGCCCGGTGGTGGCTTTACACAGCTTCGAAGTGATACTAAACGCTTTGTATCACCTCTACGCAACCTCGTAGCGGCTCTACATGTTCCGTAGCACCTCCACACAGCCCGGTGGTGGCTTTACACAGCTTCGAAGTGATACTAAACGCTTTGTATCACCTCTACGCAACCTCGTAGCGGCTCTACGTGTTCCGTAGCACCTCCACACAGCCCGGTGGTGGCTTTACACAGCTTCGAAGTGATACTAAACGCTTTGTATCACCTCTACGCAACCTCGTAGCGGCTCTACATGTTCCGTAGCACCTCCACACAGCCCGGTGGTGGCTTTACACAGCTTCGAAGTGATACTAAACGCTTTGTATCACCTCTACGCAACCTCGTAGCGGCTCTACGTGTTCCGTAGCACCTCCACACAGCCCGGTGGCGGCTTTACACAGCTTTGAAGTGGTTCTATGCGCTTCGTAGCACCTCTAGGAAATCTTGTGGTGGCTTTACACTGTATCACATCATAGATCGAGATAGACATACATCTCCTAATATTAATGTACCTATTCAAACTCAAACCAATCCAACAAACTATGGAAGCAAACTACAATACGAGACATCGAGTAGAAAGTCAAATGTGACAACAAGCTCCGACAATAGCCAGGTAGCCGCTGGTGCCCTGGTAGTCGCCACCACGCGCCAGCTCTAAGCTCTTTTTTTTTTTTTTATTGATACGCGAGACACTTCCTTATAAACATCCCACATAACCCACACACTTTCATACTTATATGTATGTGTTCGCGCTGAGGGTTACTTGCCTGCTTCCGGAGCCAAGCATTTATTTTTAGTTTATCAAAATTTTCTGATTTCCGAGCAATCTGTTCGCAGACATTCGTAAACAAGTGTACTGTTCATGTATGTAGGTGTGGATACATTTCCGCTAGTCAGCGGGCTCCCGCCGCGCGCGTCCGTCTTATCAGCGCCTCATTTGTGGAGCCCCGCCGCGCCGCCGCCCCCGCGCCGCCGCCGCCGCCCCCCCCCCGCCACGCTTCATTTAGCCATTGCTACTTCTCTGTTGTCAACATTATGTGCCAATATGTGACTACCATACATCTGTACATGCCACACACGCTATCTATTAACCGCTCCTTCTCAGGGTAAGCAGAGTTATAGGCGTTGTGCTGCAAGGACTCTGAATTTCAACACAAGTTCGACCTCCACCTTCAGCAAAATATTAGGACAAGATAACTATGAGTATCAAGCAGAATAGAGCTATAACAAGCGCTCGTATAGAGAGAACATAACTGTGAAATGATCTCAAATTATTTGCGTTGACGTCTGCAAAAGAACAGACATCGAACAGCGTACAGACACGCCGAATTCTCGTCTCCGATGTCGCATTAGTCACCAATGCTATCACTCAGTCTATCTTAATTTCTATGTCTTACCTACTGCATGACTTGGAGGAAGGTCCGTGCCGAGGTGAAAGGAGGCTAGCCTGTCGCCGAGCACGCCATCTTATCTTCATTCCTTAGTCGCATTTTACAGTATGCAGTGTGATTATTCTATTGTATGCATGTACAAGTACCTACACGACATGTCATTGTCGCTCTTATAATATAACTAGCTTTTCAACGCGTGAATTTTTACAGCTCAGGCCGCCGATTACTTAGATTTACGATTTATAGTCTCAAACCATCTTGAAAATCGACAAAATGTAACAGTGGAAACTGTATTTAAATAAATAAAGCGGTTCTCGAGTTATAGGTATATATGTTATACGTACGTTACATGGCTGCCGGTCGGCCGCCCGTAGAAAAGGCTTTATTTATTAGGATACACATAATGAAGTCTTATTTAATTGCCTGACCTTTTCATACAAATTTTTAATACAAGCTGACATTTTTCGTTTAAAAAAAACGGGGCTACGATATATGAACAGTTTTACTGGAGACAATGAAATGAAATGATTTATTTATTCGTCACATAACAATACAAGTAACGAAAATGAACTGCCTACGTTACTATGCCTGCGTGTGCGCACGGCGTGTGGCGGGCGGCGGCGGTGCAAGGCGACCTGTACCACTACGCTACGCCGTGATCTCCGCATCATTTGTATGGAGAAACAGAGCAGCGCCTCTAGTGATAGATTTGCGAACTTCGTTTCTCCATACAAAATTATGCGGAGAACACGGCGTAGCGTAGCGTAGCGTAGTTGGTTAAATCTCGTGATTAGGGTAATGTATGCGTGCTGTCTCGTAACCAGATTATAACCTGTTTGCTTCAAGATTTTGGCACGTAGATTGCGGGCCCTTCCTCCTACGACTTGTCACGTTCCCCGCTACGAAGCTCAGCACCGATAGCAACGCCGCCCTAGCAAATAGCAAATAGCGAAGCTCTATTTTTGTTCCCGCTACTGCCGTGCAGTCGTGGCATTACAGCGTCAGCTGCAAACTTGAAAAATACATGACAGTTCGTTACCCTCGCCAGAAGCGAAGTGTTCATACCTGTGTTTACTGTCATGCACCGATATGCGCGCTCTATACTTAAATGATCACTCTGAGTGTAATCATGAATAGTACGAGGGGGCGGGGGGAAGGCAGGGAGGGGGGGGGGGGGGGGGGGGGGGGAGGCGGCGCGCGGAGATTTAGTGCTTGGACCGCGGCGGCGATGGCGGAGGCTACTGTGTCGGCGCCTAACAGGAGAGAGACGTATACTTACTGCTTTTTTTCATCAATATTCAGATAGAGGTTACTGGGGCTAGTGTGTCCACTACTCTACCGGCCTACTGTGTTGTATTGCTATATGGTATATTGAACCTTCATAGGTTAGTATAAACGATCTGGAGCTTTAACAAATAGTTTTTGAAGTGAAAACTTCTTTAGCGGCGCTGGGCACTTTTTGTATGGGGGAAAAATGTATAACTCGCGACACCACCGTCGCGGTGTCGCGTCAGCGTCATTTTTAAAATGAAACCTTAAGTCATTGCATTAAGGGTTAAGTGAGAGTGGCACGGGATCTGCCGGCACTCCCGGAGTGCAACTGTTAAGTAGGGTTCGGTAACACGTTTATGTCTGTCCATTCTACTAAGTTCTGCAAAATGAATGAAGGGTTCCGTGACAAATGCATGTCTGTCCGTTCTACTAAATTTGACAATTTTCAACAAAGGTCCTCCGACGGTTATTTTATAATAAAAGTAGGGTTCCGTAACACGTTTATGTCTGTCCATTCTACTAAGTTCTGCAAAATAAATGTAGGGTTCCGTAACAAATGCATGTCTGTCCGTTCTACTAAATTTTACATTAATTTTTTTTTATAATTTTTTTTTTCACAATATTTTTTTTAAATATTTATTTTTATTTATTTTTTAATAAATTTTTAAAAAATTTTTTTTTCATTAATTTTTTTTATAAACATATTTTTTTCATTAATTTTTTTTTTTAAATCCTTTATAAATAAACTTAAAACTTATTTTTTTTTTTAAGCAATGTTACGGTGTTGTTTTCACTTCTGCCGGCACTCCCGCAGTGCACCTGAGGCTTTTTATATAGATCACACCCACGAAGTAGTGCCGGCAAAAAACTTTGCAGTAGGGATTTTTATACAGTTGTCTCCACACAACACAATTTGTGAGCAAGACGAACAGTTTGACTGAGAATAGAGTTCTCAGTCTCTACTACTCTACTCATCTACAACTGCAAAAGACCTTAGTAAATGTATATGTAGGAATTCTTTTTTAAGTTTTTAAAAACCAAACCTGACCAGTCCACCGACTATAATCAAGGCGACCAACTTTATGAAAAGTCAATGCGGGACATTCTTGGGGATAGGGGGTTGTGAGTGTGAAGGACTAAGGGTGTGTCGGAGCACTTACTGAAATTATAATTTATTTTTAAAATCATATTTCTCAATTCTGGGTTTTGGTTAAAATGTCATAAAAGTTTTCACAACTGGCCATATTAAGAAAGAAAGAAAGAAGAAAGAAAGAAAGAAAGAAAATTGGTTTATTAGCACATAAAAACACATTACAAATTAACAATTTAACATATGGTAAACATGCCAATAGGTCCCATCTCAGCATGTTGCAAATTAGCACTCTTGCTAGAATAGTGCCATTATTTTACAACAAGCATTGCACGTAACGTTTGAACTTTAAGTGACGATTTTTCCGATGTTCATCAACGATGTAGTACATATGTATATATGTACTACATCGTCATATACTAGTTCAGTAGATGCGTTCGTCCCTGGCAAACAAAGAAGGTACTGGCCTGGCAATTTTTGAAAGACTTGAAAATATGGAAAATGCGGGACATGCGGGACGCATTGGACGTCTTGCGGCACTATTTTATTAGTTATTGCAACGCTGGATTACAACTGCTATTGCGGGATCCCGCAGAATCCGGCACGGTTGGCCACCATAATATATAATCAGAGTTTCAATGATGATTCAGGAAAGGAAATTAAAACTGTATTATTTACATGCGCGCAGTAAAGTGTTGGCCGTTCTATTATGAATGAAGAGACACGAGGCACATCCTGCTTCAGTGTTACTTAGTAGTAGTGTAGTAGTGATGTGTGTTCGGGTGACGCCGCGCCGCGTCGGCCGGCACGCCTCGTGAACAGTTTTTGTTCGCTCGCAGCTGACTCTCTACCTACATTATTCCTCTCGGTGTGTGTGTGTGTGTGTGCGTGTGAGGTGGGGGGGAGATCCCCTCGCTCCCCCGCCTCGCCCTCGCTCACACTTTATGGCGGCTATATCTCGGTACCAGTTGGGCCGGATTCCATCACATTGTAACTCTTCAACTTTTATTATATGCTCAAAGTCGGCGCCACTTTATGCTTCTTTGTATTTCGAATTTATAACAATTTCAGATAAAATATAATATAAGATATATTATATAGGCGCAAATGTTTGTAAGTTATGAGACTTTATATTTCTAGTGCTGAGGATCCGTATGTAAATTATTATTATGCTTATTCAACTACAACAAATTAAATAAATAAATGTGTGATGTGTGCCGTGCTCACCGGTGCACGTGTGTGCACGTGTGTGCTCACCGGTGCACGTGTGTGCACGTGTGTGCTCACCGGTGCACGTGTGTGCGCGCCGTCGTCGTCGAGTAATATCTGAGCACGTATTTTTAAGATATTTCTCAACAAATTAAATTAATATAATTTCGGGAAGTAAGTAATATTGCTATAGGAAGCAGAGAAGAGTAATCCCATAAAGTAAACTGCATAGCTTTCTTTGTGATATAAAATGAAAGTAATGTTTCAGTCAATGCCAATATTTGCCTTTCATATTTTTTTATAAAATATATTTAAAAATACACATTTGTTTTAACATATATTTTGATAGTCATCAAGTTTGTAATAAATATATTTGCAAGTGTGTCGAGATGTCAAGTGATGTGATGGTGTTGATGGAATGGATGGCGGGTGATAGATGGCGTTGTCATTATGAGTTTGTATGCGGAATGTACACCTAGGTACATACATAGGTTTTAATCGAATATATTTATTAGGTGGGGTGAGACATTACAATGAAAGCCAGATGAGTGGCCAGATGAGTAGTTTAATTAAACTATCCAACATTTGCGCCAAATAATTATTATTTGGCGCAAATGTTAAAAGCAGTTTGAAGTATGCTCTGAGGGCCTAGTCCGAGTTAACGTGACAGCTACGTAAACGTCAAATACCGATCGAATTGAGTTTTTATGTAGGGGAGCACAATACGCTCACCGCGGCGCCACTAGAAAGCTCCATACATAAAAACTTAATTAATTCGATCGGTATTTGACGTCTACGTAGCTGTCACGTAAACTCGGACTAGGCCCTCTGCTTGACTGCTTTTATGTCAGGCACCGGGAGGTAATAAAGTGGGTAATTTCTTTCAATTGTATACGAGCAGTTGTACGATCAGCGCCGCCTGTCGGCAGCCTAGCGCCGCGCCGCCGCGCTAGTGCGCAGTTGTAGCCTCCGCCGACAGATGTCGCCCGCCGCATGCACACACCCGCCTAGCGGGAGGGAGGCGCCAGCCAACATCGCGGTCGACGTTACAGCAGCCTAATCACGTATCTCGACGCGATAAAACCCCATTGAGCTCGGAATTATACAAGAGTTTAAATAATAAGGCCGGTAGTATCGAGGGCGTTTTCATGCGTAAAAGCTACGAAAACGAATTGTTTCATACACAACAATCTTACCATGGGATGGGGTTAGTCTTGACAAAGTTTGTATTGCACTGACCTTTGTTTTGATTAAAAATTGTAAGTTAAAATTACACTTCACAAATAATGTGAGGTTATGTTTTATTTCAAGTTCACACACACGCGAATGAATAAAACCTATAATAATAAAAAAATCACATTAAACATTTTCTAATCTTTTGAAATGTCAAAGACAACAGACAGATGCAGACGACAGCACGGAGCACGAGGGCTATGTTAAGGACTGGAAGAGTAGAGATGCGCGGCACAGGGAGGCTCAACGTTCAGTTGTTGATAAGGTAGATAACGTTCTCGGAAAAGTAGCTGTATGGGGCCAGGAGAACCTTGTCGCCTTCAAAGTTAGCAAGACTCAGTGCTGCGCATTATCTGCTAAGGTCGATCCCTTTCCTTTCCAAGCTAGTTTCCAAGGCAGCGTCGTACCTGTTTCGGAACACCTGGACCTCCTGGGCACCACTATTTCCAAAGACGTGGGTTTCCGGCAACTAATCGAGTCTAAGGCCAAAACTGCATCCAAAAAATTGGGGATACTTTTCCGCAATCGACGGTTCTTCTCACCGGCACAACTATTCCTCTTGTACAAAACACAGATTAGGCCGGTGATGGAGTACTGCAGTCACATCTGGGAGGGTAGTCTCCATTATCTGCCAGCATCCTTGGACTCGATACAGCGCCGAGCCATCTGTCTTGTTGGTGACCCAAAACTTACAGATGGTCTGGAGTCCCTGAGTCACAGACGGTTTGTGGGTTCGCTTAGTCTGTTTTACAGATACTATCACGGACGCTGCTCTGTGGAACTAGCATCACTTATTCCCTGCCACCCATCCTATCTCCGCATGACTCGTCGCAGAGAGACTCAACACCCTTTTGTTGTTGACATTGGGCTTTTGAGAACCCATCGGTTCTCTAAATCGTTTCTTTGTCGCACCGCTAGAGTGTGGAACAGTCTTCCAGCGAGTGTATTTCCTGAATCCTTTAACCTGGGTGTCTTCAAGCGTCGTATCAACGGGCTAGACAGCCTAGCAAGTAGCAACAGTCCGCAAATCTGCTGGCATGGCACCTAACTGAGCGTGGTTTCGCGAGGAGAGGTGATTTTGGCTCTGTCGACTGCACCATTGGTCCCTCGGCACAGCATCCCATGCTGGTTTACATAAAAAAATAATGACTGAAAACACTAAATATTGATTTTATTTGCGGCTAGATGATCTACCTATCTATTAGAACTGGGAAGTTCATTAATGTTTTCTTCAAAGTTGGGAACATAACGAACCAGATCAAATAGCTCATATGATTATATTTACCTTTTATCGGGTACCGTAACTTAAAAGGTAATAAAAAGAAAACTCTTATAAGATCACACACAAATATGTTTTCATATTTTACCTACCAGAAGCAATGGTTTGCCTAATAGTCAAACCATTGATGTCGTTTTTATTTAGGCGTTTCGTTATTTTCGAAATACAATTATTTTGGTAAGCACATACCACAAATATATCGTTTGGTGGTACGGAACCCTCGTTGCGGGTCCGACTCCGAAATTGGCGTTTTTTTTTATGGAAACTGACACGTTTGGATTGGCTACATCACCTACAACATCCGTGATGTCAGCCCATAACACCGGGCGAACTAGGTGCCATGTCAGTGCTTCCCTTTATTTCATGGCGGCTACACTAAACTGGACGGAAAACACGAACTATTTACATAGCCGTTTCGACCGACCTTTCATTCAGTGCGGTTGTACCAACCCGGGCCAGTTAAACCCTACCACCTAGTAATATAAGAAGGGAGTCATATCCCTTAGTCGTGTTTTACGAAATACACGGGGAGATATGCAGTGGGGCTATTCTTTTAAAGTACCGGTCCCACACGGTACAGTACAAGTTCTTGCAGCAAAACACTATCGGCATGCCCAATGCCCATGTAGTGATAGCGACACCTATCCCACAACTGAATAATAAAACATCGATAATAACCTATAGGTTATTTATTATCGATCTTTTATTACACGTTTTATTACATACATTATTTTATACATCGCTTCGCGACGAAGAAACAGAAAAGATTCACTAGCACACCAACAGGTGGCAAATAACGGCTAATTAAGAATTCCATACGCCACTTAACACATTGCTGAAATATCAAATACACCTCGCATAAATACAGATCGCTTGGCAGAACAACCGGGCACTCGCCCATACAACAACATCAGCTGCAGCTACACGTGGAGCCGGAGGACACGACACCGCTTCACGTTTTACCTCACAGCTCTACACCCAGATTGTTGAAACACGGCATGATAGTGTGTATGTGAAGTGTATTTGTCTTACGGTGGCACTGCTTGCTACGTGATCCGGATTCTATGTCAACTGTAGGTGTTCTCCTGCCAGGTGTCGCACAGTGGTATGGAAATCGAGCTCCATAGACATAGAACCTTAATGTCAGGAATAAAAATGAAAACAAATTTAATGTCTTTTGGTATACCTCCCTTTATTTCATATTATAGTATGAAGGGTATAAGTAGCTCCACGAATGAGAAAAAAAAAGTTTTGTTTTTTTTTTGTATGGATGAAAACACTTAAAGTAATTTTTTTTTTAACTGAATGAAACTGAAGGGCTGGTGCTCACATCTTCTATTGCACCTTACACAGTGATCAAGATGACATACAATTCCTTCACCTTTGGGTGCCTATTTGCGCGTAGCAAACGTTTGAAATTTGGAATTTTCGATAAATTATTTTTTAAACCTTAGCCGTAATTTAATGAAGTTGCCTATCGCTTTGAATATGAAAATACTTTTTTCATCTTGTTATTGTACTGAGTAGTACTGACAGTACAGTAATTAAGCATATTTTATAGTAAACACAGCGTAGCACTGTTAAAATT
The DNA here is from genome assembly GCA_946902875.1 of Nematopogon swammerdamellus. Classification (NCBI taxonomy): domain Eukaryota; kingdom Metazoa; phylum Arthropoda; class Insecta; order Lepidoptera; family Adelidae; genus Nematopogon; species Nematopogon swammerdamellus. Next base: position 237,227 of record OX336356.1, on the reverse strand, counting down.
ATAAGAATAACATACAACACTCACAAGCGAGCGACAACTAATTAACGAGTTAGTGAAAACCGGTTTTTTCCACTCGCAGCGCGTACTAATCCCCAACACATAACCAGTCCCATGCCTTCTTAGTTTCAGCGAAATTCTTTCAGTAGCTTTTAGCACTTGTGCGCTAACAACTATACTTATTACGTTCTATTTGTTTTCGTGCTATGATGGAAGGTTTTGGTACCAATTTGGACATTTTCGTGTTTGTGGCAAATAATAGTTGTTTCTCACAGCCCAGGGCGTTGTTTGAAGTTTTTAGGAGTGCCCTTGATCTGTCAGAAAGTGAAAAGAAAGAACTGAAACAATTCTGTCAGACTTATGTGTGTTCGTTGAGGAACAAATGGATCTCGTGTAATCGCACGAGACATGCATTCACGAAGAAGTACGAGACGTGGCTGCAAGAAAACATAAAATGGCCTGAGTTCATGAGGGAAAAGATGACACCTTCTTTAGTGTCAGTAGAGCGGCACCCATGTTCCAGTGACTTCGGTGTAAATGAGGGTGCATCAACGTCCTCAAAACCATAGACGTGCACTGTTGGAATATCACCAAGAGTTGTGAGTGAAAGGAAACCGTTCTCGGAACTAAGCCCTAAACAGAAGAGAAGGAGAGTGGAAGAGCTCCTAACGAATAGCACTGAAAGCCTCGCTCATGCAACTGTTTGAAGTGTGAACAACAAGGATGTGGCAGAAATAATAAAATTGGTCACAGAGCATCCCGAAGAGGCTACAAAGATAAAACAATTGTTGAAGCCCAAGAAAGCTGTGCCCGTATATTCCGTTGATAAAGCTTTAGGTATTTTGACGTCGTTGAAGCTTTCGAAGTGGCAGTATACAACATTAAGAGCTTGTGCAAAACAAGAAGGAGTACAACTCTATCCTTCGTATACTGCCATCTTAGAGGCAAAGGAGTGTTACCCACCAAAAGATACAATAAAAATCACGGAAAGATCGGTAAGAGTAAAGCTTCAAGCAATTTTGGACAACACTGTTGCTAGGCTAGGAAAATTCCTACGTTTGGGATGTTCGCTGGATGGCAAAGAACTAAAACTAATATCCAAGTGGGGCTTTGATGGTGCTTCAGGGCAAAGTTTGTACAAGCAAAGTATGGCGGACAAATATGATTCCAGTATTTTTATGTGCTCCTTTGTGCCTCTGCGTCTCTGCGTCAAAATACCTAAAGCTTTATCAACGGAACATACGGGCACAGCTTTCTTGGGCTTCAACAATTGTTTTATCTTTGTAGCCTCTTCGGGATGCTCTGTGACCAATTTTATTATTTCTGCCACATCCTTGTTGTTCACACTTAAAACAGTTACATGAACGAGACTTTCAGTGCTATGCGTTAGGAGCTCTTCCACTCTCCTACTCTTCTGTTTAGGGTTTAGTTCCGAGAACGGTTTCCTTTCACTCACAACTCTTGGTGATATTCCAACAGTGCACGTCTCTGGTTTTGAGGACGTTGATGCACCCTCATTTACATCGAAGTCACTGGAACATGGTTGCCGCTCTACTGACACTAAAGAAGGTGTCATCTTTTCCCTCATGAACTCAGGCCATTTTATGTTTTCTTGCAGTCACGTCTCGTACTTCTTCGTGAATGCATGTCTCGTGCGATTACACGAGATGCACTTGTTCCTCAACGAACACACATAAGTCTGACAGAATTATTTCAGTTCTTTCTTTTCACTTTCTGACAGATCAAGGGAACTCCTAAAAACTTCAAACAACGCACTGGGCTGTGGGAAACAACTGTTGTTTGCCACAAACACGAAAATGTATGTTATTCTTATTATTTTAACAGTGCTACGCTGTGTTTACTATAAAATATGGTTAATTACTGTACTGTCAGTACTACTCAGTACAATAACAACATGAGAAAAGTATTTGCATATTCAAAGCGATAGGCAACTTCATTAAATTACGACTAAGGTTTGAAAAATAATTTATCGAAAATTCCAAATTTCAAACGTTTGCTACGCGCAAATAGGCACCCAAAGGTGAAGGAATTGTATGTCATCTTGATCGCCGTGTAAGGTGCAATAGAAGATGTGAGCACCAGCCCTTCAGTTTCATTCAGTTAAAAAAAAAATTACTTTAAGTGTTTTCATCCATACAAAAAAAAACAAAACTTTTTTTTTCTCACTCGTGGAGCTACTTATACCCTTCATACTATAATATGAAATAAAGGGAAGTATACCAGAGACATTAAATTGGTTTTCATTTTTATTCCTGACATTAAGGTTCTATGTCTATGGAGCTCGATTTCCAGACCACTGTGTGTCGGTGCAATGCCGCGCAGTGCAAGTGCAGCCTACAGTGTGTAATTGCTTCGGAAATAGTTCGCGCCTTCTCACCCAGCCCACTCTCCCCTCTCGCCCCGTGTTGGCGGGTAATTTTAATTAGAGCAGCGACTGTGAGGTCGAACCCCGCCCCGCCCCGCCACGCCCCGCCTCGCTGAGCTGACCCCATTGTACTAGCATTTCTGAGAACGTCATGGAACATTTCCAATTTATGTCAATACCAAGTATATCGTCGTGAACAAAAATTTATTGTCAGATTATATGCATTCTTATGTGTTGTGTTGTGTTGTATTGTGTGTGTCACTGACAAATATAACGGTCAACGTTTGGATAAATTTAGTTAACATTGCTAAACATTGACATGAAATTAATGTTCACAGTGGGAGTAATCTCTTGTCTACAGTAATTATAATTGCAAGTCGCAAAGCTGTCTGTCACGGTGACGACACTCGATCATTCACATTCAATGCTCGCATGTGGACTCCGACATATCCTCGGACATAGTATCGCGGGATAGTTGCAGGCTAAAGTATCAACACTCTATTACTTCGAGCGGCTGAACAGTGAGAGAGAACATTGCGCGAGGTGCGGAGAGCACACCTTGCGCTGGGTTCATTTGTTAGAAATCTAGGTACGGTGGAAATGTAGCATTTACTTCGTTTTATAAAACTAAGCACAGTCTACAATGTCGCGAGCGGAGCCGCTAGCGAACACTAGTTAAAACTACCTGCCGCCATCATGCAAGTACATATCCAGCATAATTTGTAAATTGTGAATTTATAAATTATCTGTTGTGTCAATAGGTATAGCTGCTAAGTTTCCCTAATAAAATAAATAAAAATCCAGCATCGCCTGCTTCGTATTGTAAACGAATCCATACTAATATTATAAATTCGAAAGTAACTCTGTTGTCTGTCTGATTCAGATTCAGATTCAGATATTTATTTCGCCATAAAGAACACACAACAATAACAATATTACATTGAGACATATGCATATTCAGTATGGTTCGTCATCATTTTTTATGATGTCCCGTTCAGTAGTGCAATCTATAAGGAAGAACCGGGTAAGAAACCTTACAGAGCTTTTTTTAAATATAACTTACATACTAAGTTTTCATTATGTTAAATATAACATACTATATCTAAGCAAAATTATAAATACTAAGTCAAAAATATACCCATTAAAAAAGATAATAAAATACAAAACAAAGAACATAGGGTTCAGTCAAGTTATTAATAAAATTTGTGTTTATGCATATAAACAATTTGAATTATCAAAGTCAGCAGAATTTTTATTTACAGTATGAAAAAAATTCATTTAACTTATAAAATGGATTGTCTAAGAGAATCCGTCTGTCTGTTACCTTTTCACGCCTAAACCGCTGAACAGATTTCGATAAAATATTGCACGGAGATGAATTGGATCCTGAGGAAGGACATAGGCTACCTTTCGTCTCAAAAAACAACCCTTAAGGGGGTGAAATAGGGGATGAAAGTCTGTATGGGGATCCCAGCATTTCTCAAGTTAGAGATATGACAATTCATATTTAGGCTTTTGATATGAAATAAAGAACTACGTGTTTCAGCGTTTTTGCTAAATCAACCCTTAAATTAAAATAGGGGATGATTTCAAAATTAGATTTTAGGATTTTATAAAATTTTGTACGGAGATGAAATTCTGTCGTGAGGAAGAACATAGGCTACCTTTTGCCTCAAAAACCAACCCTTAAGGGGGTGAAATAGGGGATGAAAGTTTGTATGGGGAACCCATTACTTCTCAAGTTAGGGATATGATAATTAGTATTTACGCTTTTGGTATGAAATAAAGAATTATGTGTTTCAGCGTGTTTGTTAAATCAACCCTTAAATTAAAATTGGGGATGATTTCAATAAATTTTAAACAATTGTATTCATACTGGCGGTGGCTTTGATGACGGGGGTTGAGGTAGGGGGGGGGGGGGGTGTCCGCGGGGAGAGGGGAAGGGAGGATAATTTAATCTCTATCATCTTTTCTCTACTCAAGTCTACTCCACTACTAAGTCAAGAAAGCTGAAATTTTGAAATGTGGGGTGAAAGTTTGTATACAAGTATCGGTTTTTTTAAAGGTAGGAACTTGAAAATCATAATTCTAGCTACTCATCATAAATAAATAATGGAGTGTTTCAGGGTTTTTCGATTTCACATTTCAAGGGGGGGGGGGGGGGGGGGGGGGATTTCGTGTGACAGTGGCCTAGCCCTTAGTTACGTTCTTTCGTTACTTAGTTACTTACTTTCACCGAGAAGCTTTATAGTCTTCCTAAACGAAGCTCGGCCTTCGGCCTCGCCCTCAGTTACTTACTTTTTTCAAGAAGGTTTATGGTTTTCCTGAACGCAGCTCGGCCTTCGGACTCGCCTTTTGTTACTTACTTTCTTCGAGACGGTTTATAATCTTCCTGAACGCAGCTCGGCCTTCGGCCTCGCTCTTAATTGCTTACTTTCTTAGATAAGGTTTATCGTCTTCCTGAACGCAGCTCTGCCTTCGGCCTCGCCCTCAGTTACTTACTTTCTTTGAGAAGGTTTATTGTCTTCCTGAATGCAGCTCGGCCTTCGGCCTCGCCCTTTGTTACCTACTTTCTTCGAGAAGGTTTATAGTCTTCCTGAACGCAGCTCGGCCTTCGGCCTCGCCCTTAGTTACTTACTTGCTTTTTTTAAATACGAAATTCACGCGAGCGGAGCCGCGGGCTCAGCTAGTAATTTTATATATGCGGCGTCACAACACTACCTCGACCGACGCGAAGCGACGCGACGCTGTATGAACATTTCAAAGCATCTGTACAAACTACATCTGATGAAATACTCCACACTAAACAAATGTCCGAAACTTGTTAAGTAATTCTGAAGTATAGCGAGCCCAGTCCAGTCGCATAAGGCGTCTATAAAGTGTACAGAGTGTGAGGACGAGCTCAGAGGGTGCTTCCGGTAGCGTGCTCCATAATATTATTACATATTCCTAACAGGCTCGTTTGTGTTTATATAACGCGCTCGTGAGCTGACAAGCGAGGTGTGTGTGTGTGTGTGTGGTGTCGAAGCTAATTGGCGGTCGTTGTGTTGCGTTTGTGTCGGTTAGCCGGCGGCGGCGCGGGGGCGGCGACAAGATGTGAGTTGGTGTTACATATTGTGCTACTGAACGCCAACACTCTGCCGCAGCAGCTGGGTACCTATATCGTATCGCGTACAAGCTGTTTTTTATCGTTCACCTAATATCTTTCGGTCTATTAAAATAAATGATGACACACTTGTAATCGACCCGGAGCTCGTACTATGCAGTCACTGCGGCCGAAATGAAGCGACGTTTTATAGCGACAACTCGCTATATTTCTATTTTTATTATCGTTGCCATAATACCTGTGGGGGGTAGCATTGCTCGCGTCCGCGACACCTTCGGGTACTAAAAGTCGCACGTGCCTCCTGGGTAGTGCCAAATGAGCAACCAACTAGCGTGTGGTAGACGGCATGGTCGCCTGGGTTCGCCACCACACCCGGTGATAAGCCGCACCGCCAAACAGTTAGCTGTGTTCCGGTGCGTATCCCTGGGACCCAGTTGCAGGGGGGGTTAGGTTTGGGTATGAAGTAGTCCAGTGGTCTTGAAGCCGATCCGTTGTCTGGGCGTAGTGCATCGACGCGGTGGCCAGGGAGACCCAGAGAAACGGTTTTTTCCGCTGGCCGCCCGCCGGGTAGTTAAGGGCCCAATTGCGCCTAACCACCGCAAGAGGCTGCCCCGATCAACCGGCGCATAATCTCGGAGTGGACCGCCGTGCCGGATGGTGACCGGACGTGGGGGTCCCGACGGCCACTTCCGGGGGGGTCCGGGGCCCTTCCGTCCACCGCGTCGGTGCTCCACCAACCCAAACAAATACCGGTGAAGCTAAAGACTACGCTTTGACTGCCAAATGTCCGTCCGATCCCCTGTGCCCTTTTACTCCTCAAAACCATGGTAGCACAAATAAAAAGGAAAAAGTGTCTGACAGCGGTGCACAACCCCACTTTTTGCGTTGACACCTGCAACATACGGGGGCTGCACTCCAACCTGGACGCCGTGCATCAACATCTAGAGGCGTCCAGGCCGGCGATGCTTTTTCTAACCGAGACGCAAATATCCCGGCCTGCCGACACATCCTACCTGCATTACCCCGGCTACACTCTGGAAGAGTCTTTCCGCCGCAAAGCCGGGGTATGCCTGTTCGTCAGGTCGGATATTTGCTGTCGACGTCTGCGCTACCTGGAGGATCCCGACTTCTCATCATTGTGGGTACACGTTGACCTTGGATCGGAGTCGCGAATCTACTGTGGCGTATATAGGTCCCACAAAGGGGATAGGGAAACAACTCGTCTGGCTGAGTACCTTAGTGGAGCGACAGACAAAGCGCTCGCGCGGTACCCCTCAGCTGAACTCGTGTTTCTCGGCGACTTCAACGCCCACAATGAGTGCTGGCTTGGGTCTGTGAGAACCGATTTCGCTGGGCGGACCTTTCACAACTTTGCCCTTCTGTATGACCTAACTCAATTGGTAACCCAGCACACACGGCTACCCGACCGAGTTGGTGATACGCCTTCCTTGCTTGATCTGCTGCTGACGACTAACCCCACCGGGTATAAGGTGACAGTGAGCGCTCCGCTCGGCTCCTCGGACCACTGTCTGGTGAGGACGACAGTGCCATATACGGCACCAAATGCCCGTGCAGTCGGTGCACGTCGTGTGTGGCATTATAAGTCAGCGGATTGGGATGGGTTGCGTGAATTTTACGCCTCATACCCTTGGAGGCGGATGTGCTTTAGCTCCCTGGACCCGTCTAGCTGTGCTGACGCCATCTCCGAAGTGATACAAGCAGGCATGGAATTATTCATACCGCACGCTACTGTATCCCTCGGGGGTAAAAGTCAGCCATGGTATAATCGGGACTGTGCTGAAGCTGTAGCTAAGAAAGAAACAGCATTTACGGCATGGTCCCGTGCCCGCTCTAGACAGGGTTCGGAAGTCTCCAAACTGAAGCACGCCTTCAACGTTGCCTCCAGATTAAGCAAGAAAGTAATATTAAGGGCGAAGTCTGACCACGTGCGCAGAATTGGTGATCGGTTGATCAGTCATCCATCGGGAAGCCGTGAATTCTGGTCCCTGGCCAAGTCTGCTCAGCTGAACTTCTGTCGCTCCGCACTTCCTCCATTGGAGGGACCTGACGGTTCCCTCGCTCATTCTGCCAAAGAGAAAGCCGACCTCTTAGTGTCCCTCTTTGCGCGAAACTCATGCCTGGATGACGGTGGTGCGTCACCTCCGTCAATCCCCAGATGCGAGTGCTCCATGCCAAAGGTGCAGTTTCGTCAACGCACCGTACGGAAGGAGCTGCTCGGTCTGGATGTCAGGAAAGCGAGTGGACCCGACAGGATCCCCGCTCTGGTGCTGAAGATGTGTGCTCCTGAGTTGGCCCCTATCCTCACACGCCTGTTCCGCCTGTCCTATTCCTCTGGCCAGGTGCCATCGGCTTGGAAGTCTGCCTACGTCCAGCCGGTCCCAAAGAAAGGCGATCGTTCTGACCCTGCCAACTATCGTCCGATAGCGGTTACCTCCCTGCTTTGCAAGGTGATGGAGCGAGTTATTAACGCTCAAATAATGACGTACCTAGAGACCAATGACCTCATCTCCGACAGGCAATACGGCTTTAGGCCAAAGCGTTCGGCCGGGGATCTACTAGTGTACGTCACCCACCTCTGGGGTCAATCGCTTGAAGACTTTGGTGAAGCTATGGCTATTGGTCTAGATATATCAAAGGCCTTTGACCGCGTCTGGTACAAGGCACTTCTATCCAAGCTGCCGTCCTACGGCCTCCCCTCCGATCTGTGCGACTGGATCGCCGACTTCCTGCATGGCCGCAGTATTCAGGTCCTAGTAGACGGCTGCTGCTCCGATGCCATGGCTGTGAACGCTGGCGTTCCACAAGGCTCCGTGATATCGCCTACGCTGTTCCTTCTGCATATCAATGACTTACTATCCCTTGGTGATATTCATTGTTATGCAGATGACAGCACGGTACACGGACGCTACGGCAGCCGCCCCAGTGCCAGTAAGGAGGAAGTGGAGGAGGGCAGGCGTAGTGTTGTTGTTGAAATTGAGAAAACCCTGCACCTAATTTCATTATGGGGCCAGGAAAATCTGGTACAGTTCAACGCAACTAAAACACAGGCGTGTGCGTTTAGTGCGAAAAAATCGCCATTTCGCTCAGCTCCCGAATTCCAGGGCACAAGGTTGAACGTCGATGACCACTTTAGTATCCTTGGAGTGGACTTAACCCGCGAACTCAACTTCGGCCGTCACATCGAGGACAAAGCTAAGCTTGCCTCTAAAAAGCTGGGCGTCCTGAACAAGGCGCGGAGATACTTTACGCCTGACCAAATCCTGCTGCTGTATAAGTCGCAGGTGAGGTCATGCGTGGAGTATTGCTCGCATCTTTGGGGTGGGGCTGCTCAGTATCGACTTGGCTTGTTAGACTCGATCCAAAGACGTGCAGTTCGCCAAGTTAACGACTTTGAAGTGTCCTGCAAACTTGAACCTTTGCAGCTCCGTAGAGACATAGGTTCACTAAGTGTGTTCTATCGACTGTTCAACGGTGAATGCTCTGAGGAGCTGTTCGAAACAATTCCGACTTCACCATTTCACCATAGGTCCACGCGTAACAGACAGGGAATGCATCCCTATACTGTAGAGCTGCCTAAAGTGCGGACTAAGCGCTCCAGTATTTCTTTTATCTTCCGCACTGCGAAACTCTGGAATGCACTTCCTACTGATGTGTTTCCTTCAGTGTATGACTTGGGATCATTCAAGAGACGCGTAAAAAGGCATCTGTCACGCCGGCACGGCATTCGCAGCCCCCGTTCTAAAACGAATGCTTTTGGGCGTCGTCGGCTCAACAATCCATGCTGACGGCGCCAAGTGTCTCGCGTATCAATAAAAAAAAAAAAAAAAAAAAAAAAAATACCTCTCCATAATTCCTCTACAGAACCGGTAAACTCTGGAACACTCTCCCTGCTCATATATTTCCCCCCAAGTACAGTCTCGGGTCCTTCAAGAGGAGCGTGAATGGGCACCTGTCAGGCCGGCATAGCATTCGCAACCCCCGCGTACGACCGAATGTCCATGGGCGTCGTTAGACACGTTATGGGTGGCTCGGCGCCATATGTCGCGCTATCAATAAAAAAAATACCTATAATATCCTGTAGTAAGTAGTAACAGTCCGTAAAACTGCTGGCATGGCGCCTAACTGAGCGTGGTTTTGCTAGGAGATAGATTTTGGCTCTGTCGATGCGCCATTGGTCTCTCGGCACAGCCACCCATGTTCGTTTACTTGAAAAAGAAGACATTATACAGATTCCACAAGGACGTTGCGTCCTCATGGAATCGGTCACTGAATCTTTGTTACTGAAGTTAGAGATGTTACGACGACAGCCGCGAGCGACTGACGGTCGCGTGATATACAGAAGCCGAAGCGACGGAGAATCGACGTTCACTTATGAACGCCATTCTCTGCCGCCCATCTGACCCCATCGCTACCCGCCCCCGCTCGACCCCGCCCTCGCTGATTGTAGCGGAGTGGAGGTGGCGGCGAGCGTCGCGCTGTCTATACTCGCGGTCTACGCGCACCACACGCAACAACCACGGCACACGGCATACGGCACACGGCCACACGGCACACGGCCACATGGCACACGGCCACACGGCACACGGCATACGGCACACGGCCACACGACACGGACAACGTGTATGAAAATAGATGAACAATTTTGCTTTTGCACTCGCGCCGGGCGCGGTGACGACATGTCCCCTCAGATCCAGGTGCCGCTCCGTGGTGGTGCCGTCGACATTGCCGTGCCGATATCGTTTAGTGCGTAAGCAAACATTCGGTTTTCACATTGAATGTAATAAATTAATAATACATTGTCTTGTACTTATATGAATTGATGGCGAACCGGGGAATAAAATAAAAACAAAAAGTGCAGAATGGGCGGGCGGGCGGCGGCGGCGCGGCAAGTCTTTGAGCCTCGCACCGCCGCCGCGCCGCCGCCTCCGCGCCGCCGCCAGCGACAACTTTTAATTAGAGGCGAGATGAACTTGTCTCCCTCGGCTATAAAAGTTGAAATGTATACTTTGAATTGAACTCGTTTTGTTGCCGTTGATGCGAGTGGCGTATAAGCGAAAGTTTTCGACTAACGAGCAGCGTTCCATTGGCATTTGTCTCTGATCTGTCTCCCGCTCGGCTGACGTCTGACGGAGCCGAGCGCGCGCCGCCGCGCCGCGCGTCGCTCCGCGCGGTGTCCGCTCGCAAACAATAATTCTACCGTCGAAGATACGGAACACGATTTTCATGAACACGGCTTGTTGCTTGTATTCGAATGTAGGACGCTATGCTACGATGCTCACACGCGCAATCACAGTAAAATTGTGTATAAATAATATTATTAATTAATTAATTAAGATTTATATAATACTTAGAGTTTATAGCTGTTGAGGAATGCACCCGCGAGATGACCCAAAGCAGTAAAAATAAAAAAGTATTCACGTGAAAATATAACAATAATATGTGATGAAAGAACACACTCGCTGGCCCGCTTCCGATGACTACAATAGACGCACACCAGCCACCAGGCGAGCAGAGGTGGCGCAGGTGCCCGCGGCTCCACTCCATCGAGTCCATGGATTATTGATCCATGACATTCCATGATCCGAGTCGTATTCGTTATTTAAAAGACACACAACTTTGCCGAAACTCAAACGTACGATACACAAAGGAAACAGTAATAATTTTTAAAGTTTGTAACGTCTCATTTTAAAACTGAAGTAAATTCATGGTAGAAACGTCGAAACTGTTTGAGCATCCCCCACCCCACACCCCCACACACCGCGCCTTGCGCCACTCAGGAGTGTGAGTGTTAGCCAGTCTCGCCGTTTTATGTTATATATCAATATCTGTCGGACGAACCGATGAATATCATCGTAAATGGATTCTTGTAACTGTGCCGCAAGTAGTAGCAGGCATCGAAGTGTCACGTGCAGGTTACGTGATGTAGCAGTTCTACCGAGCTGTGCGTGCTGGTATATAATGCCCTTTTTATTTGCACTCGTGGCTGACCTCAACATTACTAATGTTACTTTCCTATAGTACAAGTATTCAGAACTGCCATTTAGTGACATTTACCCGAAGCAGCGATCCAATGAGTGACTTTAAAGTAGTATTTAATGAGCGAGGGGTGGAGGCAGAGGCACGCCTCGACCGACCGGACCGGAGGAGCGCACAGTGCGGTCGGGCGGCGCGGCGGCGGCTACAGTCGTTAGAGCCGTTTGAGCTGAATCACTGAGTCAGATCGCTCGGCTCAGCGCACGAAATAAAGACAATCCAAGCGAAATATCTACACGAGTGTCCGAGTGTATGAGTTGCCGATCTGATCAGGCTAGTGGCTAGCGGCTACCTACTACCACAGCTACTACTCAGCTCACACACTCACACACTCGTAGCGAGTAACCAAACCTTTTTTTTCACTAATATTATCAAAGCGTATCGTTTGTCTGTAGAGAAAACTCGAAAACAGCTTAATTGATTTATATGTATAATATGGTTTCCCAAATTAAATGTGACATCTCGGGAGTCGGGATGGTCATTACTCATTAGCTATGTACCATCACGATATTACGCCGAGAGGCTGCAACTAGAATCTAGAGCGCGGCGCAGGAGCAGTGTGACCGCGTCACATACACCGAGGTAACAGGCGATTAAGAATTACACGAAGAAATTACAGTATTGTATTTAGTTCCATAAACAATCCGTGCTAGAATAAATTAATCTAACTCCCCTCTCGCTATGAATTGTCCGTGCAAATCAGACCGCGCCGCAGACGGAGCTCCGGGCGAATGTTAGCTGTTTGTTGCAAGCCGGAGGTTCTCTCCCACTGTATTGTGATTGTCCCTGACTGCCGAACTGACTTGGCTGCTGAAAATCTATGATACGGCGCAGCGCAGGGTTGCATAGCTGGGGCCGCACTAACGCATAATGCCATTAATTGTCGCGTCATGCCAGTGTAGCATTGAGGTTGACCGATAGGGTGGCCGCAGCATTAAAACGATCATTTACTCGCTGGGCGGTAGCTCCGGTGGCGGTGGCGGCTGTTAGTTACACCGTTGTTGCCACACTAGCCCACTTCATCCTGTTGAGCGCGCGCGAACTCACCACATCTCACCTCACGACACATCATGTGGCCGCCGCAGCCGATTAGTCAAACGAGTCAACCGAGTTGTTGGAAAGTCCGATAGCTTAATTAAACCTTGTAGCGCTAATGAGAGGAGCAACACAGCACCGAGAGCCGGCGGCGCGGCGCGGGATTGCCGGGCTGCGTGCGGACTGCGTGCGTGCGACCGTTATTCAGTCGGCATTGTTCGCTTCCGCGCAAATTAACAGCAGCCAGTCAGACAGAGCGCTTTATATTACACTCACATGAGCAGCGCGGCGGAGCGGCGCGGCGGCACCACAGCCGCTACGGCTCGCTCCATAGAGTTCAATGAGTAGATTGTGTGCAGGTGCAGCTCTCCGGCGAGCCTGTGTCCGAGTACATCTGTGTGCGCGCTCGGCGAGTCTATCTTGCGGTGACCGGCTGCAGGGTTTAGGTTTAAGAAGGTGAACGAAGTCGGGTTCAAAGACGTCGACCATAAACGATACGCACCTTGTGTGTGTACGGTGCGCCTCCGTCGTCGGTTAACTGCAAGGATAGCGTCGCGTAGCTGCGAGTTATTGCTACTTCACCGCAGAGCGCTCTGTCTCGCTCGCGCCTCGCCGCATCCCGCTCTCGTATATTTTGGTTTCTCGGAGGAATACGAGGCGTGTCCGTTCACTAAAGCTAAAGGTTGTCGTCAATTTGTCCTTCGGATTATCTCTTTGTCTCAAAGCAAAGAGTACCTACCAATCCGGATTTACGAAATACATAATGCTCCGAGGCGATTCACTGCCGACGCACTGCTTGACACGGGGCGGCGGGTGATATTAACGACGACGAACAGTTTCGACGAATGATGGCTCGTCGCGCGGGAAGCTTTTCACCTGAAACGAGCGAGGAAGTCCGCTCGTGTCATAGAGATATGTATATTATAATAATATACAGGTGGCTTATGTAAATTCGCCTCTACCCTCAAAGTTGGCGAGAATTGTAGCCCCGCCAGTACAATGTTCGCTAATGGCGACAAGAATCTAGTGGAATAATGTGTTATTTTGAAAATAGAACGTGACGCGGCTCGTCGCGAGCCATTGTTTCCGCGGAGCGTGTCGGATGACGTCAGAGCCCGCGCTCACGCCCGCTCCTGCTCTCCTAGTCCCCTATTGTTCGCTAATTACACTCCTCTCAACTCCATCCTTCCCGCGGAGACGCCTACTTGCGATCTATTCGTGCAATTGTTCGTTTGAATGTCGGGCGGAATGATATTTTTATATTATTCCATATCTATTGTGCTGGCGGCGGCGGGCACTAGGATAGAATCCTCCCCGTCTAAGTCCGGCCATCAACACTCGCACTGCCTAGGTTAGGTACAGTGCTCCTAAAGACCATGCATTGCCAAGCCACCACTGCGCCGGGTCCGTCGCGTCAGCGCGCGCTATATTTGTGGAGCGCGCTTAGTGACTGGCTCGCGTTCGTCGCTCACAGAAACGGAGGACGACGCGACGCGTCGGGCGGGAGACGTGACGGGAATTCCTGCGTCTCGGCCGGCTTCATCTAATGCATACTCACCGTATCTGCACGAAGCTTAGAGCAGGAACGCACACTACACGCCATCTCCGAGTCTAGGAGTGAAGTGATGCCGACCTACTTCTACATGCCGGCCTCGTCGCGATCGCTTTCTCTATTCGATTGCGTTGAAATGCCTAATAATATCTACAACTATTATTTGTCATGGTGCGTCTTCAATGTGTGCGCTCTTCGTTATTTCAAGGAATGAGGGCAAGCCTCTTGGCCTTTGCACTGTAGGTAGAGTATTGTAGAGTGTTAGTGGCAGCCGCAGCGTGGAGCGAGGCGCCCACAAGCCGCTTAGCACGGCTGACACCCTCCGCGGCCCGGACACCAGCCGCGTCGCTTCTTCGCGCGTTTCATAAGGTTTATAGTGCTAATAGCGAGGCTTGTTGCATTTCGTTCGCGCTTACACCGCCGCGCGCTCCGCACCGCCTCCGCCTCGCTCGGTGAGATCTGCGAGTGGAACAATGCTCTGGTGGTTTCGTTCAGTAGATTCAGAGAACATAAACTGTGACAGACTGACTGACAGACCGATAGTGATCCTATAAGGGTTCCTCTTTTTTCTCTTTTGAGGTACGGAAGCCTAAAAAGCTTGTTGCCCAGTAATAAGGTAACGTACGTAACGCAATGCACGCTTCGCGGTGGTGGTGCCTCTCTCTTCCCTACTGGCGGGGCGGCGGCGGCGGCGCGGCGGGGTGCGCGCCTTCTCACTGTAGCCCGAGTGTAACTGTTTGTCGAACGATTGCCCTTGGAATGTTTTCGGGAAGGCGGCGGCGAGCAGATATGTGTAGTAGTCAAGTGTTACTAATCTTTGGATAGTGTTTTATTCTGTAAGCGCGCCCGGGCGGCCCGGCGCGGCGGCCGCTTCACGCGCGAGTATAATACCGCGGACGGGGAACTGTTCCACGTTGGCTGAGGCGTTACGTCATACATAACTCTCATCGTCCTCTTGTTCATGGTTCGTCCTATCGATATTTACATGTACTGTGGAGTCGTTTAACACAGAGATAGGCACTCTTGTAAATGCATGCTGTCTCGTTCACCGTAATGCCCTGTTTACCATAAGGGAGAGAGATAAAGAGCTATTCTATCTACAGATACACAACAGGAAGGATACAGAACAACAGTAAACACACACAATAACAATGGATTATGTCTGTAAATATTACGCGTGCGGTGAGGACTGTAAGGTATTGCAAATGTAAATACTCGGATAGGGGGCAGCGCGCGGCAGGGCGGCAGGTGACTAGATAACGTGTGCCTCTTATATCACAGGACGCTACGAGAGCGAACACGAGCACGCGCGGCCGGAGTGATGCGAGCGACAGTCGCGGAATCCGACTGCGAGGGATTTCGATTTCGCGGTTCACTAGCTTCGCCGATGAGACGCCATGCGGGCCGGGCGGCCGAAAGCGCGCGGAAAAACCGCCGCGACTCAACGTCGCTCAAGTTAGAAATCCTATTGTAGTCGAATGAACGGATCGACGATTTACATTACAGCACAATACGAGCCTTACATAACGCTACACGCGCCCAATAATACTCTCCAATAATGTTCATTGGGCGCGAGCGAGAGCGGACGAGGCACGAGGAGTCTGCACCACACACCTGTCACATTATGGCTAGATTGCTGATTAAGCTTTCGCCGTGTGACACAAGATTTCGATAACATTCAAATCAAATCAAATTAATTAGTTATTTTCAAAAAATATGTACAATTACACGAAAGCGTAATATTGTCCCATCTTTGGTAAACTCGTCAATCGGAAATTTTGTGGTTTTACAGGAGACCCAAAAAACAGCTTTTATCAAAATGGTTTCTGGTTTTCTGCGTGAAGTAAAGTTATTTTGTGAGCTTTGGTGAGTGAAACTGAAATGAGAGTGAGTTTGTGCAGAGTGTGTGATTGTATTATTATGAGACTATTTTTTCTGATTCTTCTTAGTTCTGGGTGTTAATAATTAATATCTCTATCTCTTCTCTATCTCTACTTCTTATAAAAGGGAACGTCTGTCTGTATGTATGTATGTTTGAGGTAAACTCCGGAACCACTTAACAAATTTTGATGCGGTTGGCACCAATGTAAAGAGTAGTTCTTGAGTCTCACTATAGGCTATATATACTATCACGCTAAATATCCTTAAGGTTGAGCAGTATCAAAGAAAGTATAGTATAAACTTTTAGCGTCGAATGGTCGTAATAGATGGCGTTAGCAGTTCTGTTGCGTTGCGTTGGTGTAGGCAGATAGTTGCGTTTGGTAGAAGCAATGTTAGATATGTACATAGAATACTACATAAAGAGTAGATAAAGGTAGTCGCCCGCACGCACGCTACTGACCGCGCGATTGAGTCTAATTTTGTGTACATACCTAACTCGGCGATTTGTTAAGTTTTATGAAATCGCCATACTTGTGCTACATAGATATACATAATTATAAGTTTTTGCCTGCGGCTTCGCTCACGGTAGACTCGGTTTAATAGCAAATCCAATTTAAACCCAAATATTATAATAAACCTTTGCTTCTCACATATTATTTCGCTCTCTCCCTCCCTCCCTCGCTCCCCCTCAATTCCCCCCTTCACCCTCCACACCCTCCCCTCCCAACCCCACCCCTCCGCTCTTCTCTCCTCTCTCCATTCCAATCTCCTACTCTCTCCCCACGCTTCCCTCTTTCTCTCCCTCCCGTTCTCCCCTCTCACACACACCCCTCCGCCCTTCTATCTCCTCTTCATTCCTCTCTCCTCCCTCCCCTCTCCCGTTCCTGCCTACTCTTACTCACCCACCATCCCCTATCCCTTCGCCCTCCACATTTATCCTCTCCCCATCCCTCTCTTCTGTCGCTCCCTCCTTACCGGCCCCTTTCTTTCCCTCTCTCCCCTCCCTCCCTCCATTTCCTTCGCTCTACCTCGCACTCCCTATATCCCCCGCCCCTCCCTCAATTTACCACCCCTTCTCTTCCTCTACCTCTCCCTTTACTCCCCCTCCTTCTATCGGGATAGATGTTGGGGAGGAATAGGGGGAAGGGAGGAAGGGGACGGAGGAAGGGCAGGAGAACGGAGGTAGGGAGGGGGAGAGGACAGGAGATGTCGGGGAGTAAGAGGGGGAAGGGATGGGTGGGGGAGGGAGGAGGAGAGATGGGAGAAGACGGAGGGAATAGGTGGTAGCGGAGTAGGCGAGGGAGGGGAAGGCAGGGGTAGGAAGAAAGGGAGGGAGAGAGAGAGAATATAAGACAAGTCCAATCTCGGGACTTTCAAGAGGGTCGGGCGTAAATAAGCACCTGTCAGGCTGGCATGACATTCGCATCCCCGCATACGACCGAATGTCCAATGGCGTCGTTAGACACCTTATGGCTGGCTTGGCGGCACAATCATGTCGAGCTTTCAATAAAAAAATTATAATAATACGAGAAGCTATCGTTTATGATCATTTATTTGCGTTTAAATCGGATTTGCTATTAAACCGAGTATACCGCGAGCGAAGCCGCGCGGCAAAAGCTAGTTTTCATTGCAAATATAAGGGCCCAAAAAGTTTTAAATCGTTGTATGAAGTCCTGTGTGTTTGTCCTGTGTCTGCGTGTGTGTATTAAATTTAAATGTATGTGAACGCTGCTAGTGTAACGCTTTCAGCTACAACAGCTCTTTGCGATCTCTCAACTTACATGAGGTGACTCTTGTCTGTAGATGTCGACATATTGCTATTGCTGAGTGACCGCGGAACACTGTGCGCATTCCTGTAAGTTGATTGGTAGGAATTTACACCGTACAGAGCTCTGTTGTTGGCGCGTCAAGCCATATAATCCGTTTGTTGCCCGTGGTCCTACTGCGTAGTCCTACTGATAGAACCAAGGGCCATGTTTTTGTCCGTGGTTCTACCAGTAGGACTACGGGCAAGTAACATGACCTTTGGTTCCGTTTGTTGCCCGTGGTCTTACTGCGTAGTCCTACTGGTAGAACCGAGGGCAATGTTTCTTGTCCGTGGTACTACCAGTAGGACTGTAGCAAGAAAATGATTATATTGTGTGGGCATTGTACCTACTGATCGGGTAGTACAGTCACCGTTAATATTATTAATTATTTTTCAGAAACGGTTCAGGAACCGTATTAATCTACCCGAACGTTGCGGTCGATGAGAAGAGGGAACTACGAGCAAATGTACACAGATACTCACACTGAGCTGAGGAGCCGCAGCGCAGCTCCTGACCGCGCCCGCCGCCGCCGGCGTGCTACTCTAGGACCGGATATACGACGATGATGTGATGCGAACATCTCTCGCCAAAGTCAGATCAGCACTAAACACTCCACTCGAACCGCCACGCCGCCACAGGTACGTAGCCCCGACGCCAAACATTCCCCGCCTCGCGAGCGGGTGAGAAATGAACAGCAATATCCATTTACAGCCAACATAACAAACGTAAGGCTATTAAATACCTAAATACATAAAGCGAAATTATGTTATTGTTCGCCATTATGATAAGATTTCGCAAGCGCGTGGTTGAGGCGTGCGGGCCGACGCGACGACGACGCGACGGTGCGCCCGGCGGCGTGGAAGAGGCGTATGTAGCATCTTGTGAGACACGTGGCGTCGTCGCGTCGTGTTGCCGCGTGTTGAGACGTGTGGCGCCAGTTACCGCTCGTTGAGACGTATGACTTCGTGTTACCGCCTGTTAGGACGTGCAGCGACATGTTGCTGCATGATTGATGAGACTTGAGAAGTGTGGCGTCGTGTGGCCGCGTGTTGAGACCTGTGGCGCGATGTCATCGCTTGTGAGACGACGTGCAGCGATGTGTTGCCGCGTGTTGAGACTTGAGAAATGTGGCGTCGTGTGGTCGCGTGTTGAGACTCGTGGAGCCATGCCATCGCTCGTTGAGACGTGTGACTTCGTGGTACCGCCTGTTAGGACGTGCAGCCACGTGTTGCCGCGTGTTGAGACTTCAGACGTGTGGCGGGGCGTCGCACAGGACGGAGTCGGTCAGGTCATGGAGGCGAGAGAGTACAGACGTGGGGAGCACATATTCCTTCGCCTGCATGACCGAGCCGCCGCCGCCCCTCCATCCACCCTCACCCTCCGGCGTCTTCTGCTGCAGGCGGCGCCGCCGCCGCTCCGGCGCGGGCTCGCTCTCCGTCGCAAGTTTCTTGAATGAGATACCTCAGCAACTTCGACGTTATTCAACAAACAGGAAGATTGATTATATAAAAGTAGTTACTAACAGAACATTGTGACTTGCGGAGTTTATTTGTTAGTTCTACTTCGCATTGAAATTAAGTAGAGCTGGATTTCGATTTTCGAAAATAGATCCAAGCATAGTTAGGCAACTACCTAAGGATGAAAATAGATCCAAGCATAGTTAGGCAACTACCTAAGGATGAAAATAGATCCAAGCATAGTTAGGCAACTACCTAAGGATGAAAATATAAAAAAAAAAAACAATAAACATGTCTTATTCACTAAACTTCACTAAAAAGTTCATTAGGTACTTATTTTATCAAATATATTTAAATATTAGTTCTTACTTTAAACTAAGTAAACTTAAGTTTAATTACCTACTAAATACAATTAAACAAATTATTTTTTTTTTTTTATTGAAACTTGACACGGTTGGCTACATCACCTACAACATCCGCGATGTGAGCCCTTAACACCGGTTGAACTTGGTGCCACGTCAGTGCTTCCCTTCGGTCGTGCCGGCTACACTGAACTGGACGGAAAACACAAACTATTTACATAGCCGTTTCGACCGACCTTTCATTCAGTGCGGTGGTACCAAACCAGGCGGGTTAAACCCTACCACCTAGTAATATAAGAAGGGAGTCATATCCCTTAGTCGCCTTTTACGACATACACGGGGAGAGATGCAGTGGGCCTATTTTTTTAAAGTACCGGCCCCACACGGTACAAAATATAATATAATTTAAAACTATAATACATGATATTAAAGTACGAAAATGTCATCCAATTCGACCGTCGTCGTGTCGTCGTCGTCGTCTCGCTCGCCGCAGCGCAGCGGGGACGGGGCGGCGCGGCGGCGGCGGCGGCGCGGCGCACGGCACACTGGGCCGCGTTCTGCCCCTCTCAATACTTAGCTAATATTATAACAATAAAATATATCGTCATAATATATAACCTGCTTTGTTTTAGTTGAAACGAATGAGCTTCTGTATTGCTCGCCAGGATATATTTTTCTTATGTATACCAGACGGCATATAACCACAGATTACTGAATAATTACTTCGTAAGAGATAAATCACTCCATAGAAAAAGTTCCATACCTTCGGCTTTAATAGCCTACTGTTTCACGTCGCCAATCGCTGCGTGCGAAAATGTACCTAAACGATAGAGTGTAAAGTGATTATTGCTTTGCAGCTGCGCGCAGTTGCGTGGGCGAGCGTGTAGGTATGCTTCGCGCGGCTGACGAATTTCCACTGAATTAGACCGCCGGCAGTCCACCGGGCGGTAGGTAGTTAGCGCGCGCAAGTACATAGAGTGTGTGAGGCCTGATATCACTTGTACCAGTTTGCACAAGTACGGAAGTGTATTTGGGAGCGAACGGCGCGCGCGTTGCGGAGGGTGACAGACGAATGGCCAACCAATCACACGGTCTGCAGGCGCTCACCCGCCGTCGCATCCCGCGCCCTCCACCAAATATACCCTAAAATCGGCTACTGCACTGGTCCAAGTTATATGCCTTCTGGTATATCATCTTATGAATTGCCACACAACTAGACAACTAACACAACTAAACAAATATACACGGCTACACAATTAGAGAACTACACAACTACACAAGTAAACAACTAATGCAGTATCAAACTGTCCTGGCAGGTCAGGCAATAAAGTATTAAGATGACCTAGGGAAGCGAATGTGCGCGCAGTGCTTTGTCGATAAAAAGTCACCTTCGTCGATAGAAAGATATTGTCGCCGCCGCCGCGCCGCCGCCGTGTGCGCGCGTCATTTTCTATTTATATATTATTTATATATATACTATATTGTATGGGTTTTTAAATTACGTCGAGCCACATAGCTCGGAACAAGATAGATAGATAGATAGATAGAAAATTCTTTATTGCTCCAGTGAACATTAAACAGTAACAAATACATTGGAAAATTTACATAAGGTGCAAAGGCGGACTTATCCCTTACAGAGATTTCTTACAGTCAACCTTTGGATGTTTGAGATTCGATAATATAGTGGAATGTAAGTAGGTAGTAGCAAAAGAGTTGCGTGACAATTGAAGATAAAAATAATAATAAGAATACTTATTAATACACAAGCGTGAGTAAAGCTGTTTTGTTTTAAAAAAATAAAACCTATATTTTTATATTTGATATTTATTAATTTGTTACTTTAGTTATTATCGGCGCGCGAGCACATGCGCTGCGCGGCCAGAGGTACAGGGGGAAGAGGAAGCGCGCTTCCCACCCGCATCCTGCCGCGCGGGGGGTTAGCGCGGGTGTCGGCCGTATTCCTTACGCGGCGCATATGCTCGCGCGCGTACAATAGACATAATGTCAAGCTTATCTCTTTTTCTGTCTAAATTTTAGTTTAAATTTTTTAAGCTGCTTGTGTTTTTGAAAAATAATAAAAAATATATAAATGTAATACTTTTTTTTATTTTGTTGAGTTCATTTTCAAAGTACTTCGAAGGTCGTGTAATGCATGAAATGTGTGATTTTTTTTTTACTTTTTCGAAAAAAAAAATCATCACCATCTTGTAGCGCTAGCCGATACGCGTCTTTTGAGCCCTCAACCACTCGCGTAGCCCCAAAACTCGCGACACCAGGACGATTTCACACTCTCAGCGAAAATGGGGGGCTATACTGAAGCGATCGAGAAAACATTTTCAACGTTATAACGCACATGTAAATGTGGCGCATATGATTGGCTAATACATCGAGCAACAGAGTTATTACATGAACAGAGCCACGTCACTCATTACTAGTACCACAGATTACATAATAGTTACTTCGTCTACTACTATCAACGCACTGGCGTTAGCGCGGGCAGCTTTAAACTTATCTGCGGATCTGTTTTCAGATAAGTTGACTACTCAGTCGGCCGGCTCTGTACGCAGTGCTCTGTAAGTATGGGCCGCTCTATGGTCGCGCACGACCGCCCCGTCCGACGGCCACCCTTATTATGATTAGTCGGTCAACAGATGCGGGAATTATTAGCCTGTTGTATCGTTGTTTGAATGTTTAAATGAACACACGGATTACATATTACTTTAATACTTTAATATTAGTTAACACAAGCACTGTTAATGGTGTCCCATGATCACCGGAAGAGAGCTGCCAACCTGCGGGCGCAAACACCATGAACTCGGGGTTGCCACACTCTCCCCCCTCTTACGACTAAATTGTAGTTGAACAAAGTACTTATAATAAAAATAATATGAATTAACATAATTTTTTTTTTTTTTTTTTAAACCTTTTTTATACGTTATAGCTCTTGAGAGCATGTCAGCATCTGGTTGACATGCCTTTTCCACCACAAACCTTCCACTTCCACTTGGTACGTGACCCCTTGAACCAATATTTGTATAATTTTAGCTAATATCCATTTTTTTCTATTTTTTCTGTAATCCCGAACCATAACTTTATTACCTACCTCGAACGAAACAGAGCGACGGCCGCCCCCCTTTTCCGTTTGGTCTTCCTGTTTCTGACTTCGGTGTTCTACTAATGGTCTCAGCAGTGAAAAACGACATCTAAGTTCCCGACCTAACATCATTCTGGCGGGTGAGACGCCCGTCGCTCTGTTTCGCCGTTGTACGAAAATCAAATAAAAACAAATTCATTGCGTACTCCAGCGAACGACCGTCTTCCACTATTTTTTTAATGTGGGATTTAAATGTTTCCACAAATCTCTCCGCCGCGCCGTTGGTAGCCGGATAGTAGGGCGGCGTGAAGCTTTGTTTTACACCAGTCATTTTGCAGAACCGTTTAAACTCCTCACTGGTCCAAGTGGTTCCGTTGTCCGTTACCAAGTGGAACGGGAATCCGTAACGCACATATAAGCTTTTAAATATAGTAATTGTTTTAGTTGCTGTAATATTTTGCATGACGAATGCCTCTGGCCATTTTGAAAAACTGTCTACAATTACTATAAACATTTTGCCGTAAAATGGACCAAGGAAGTCTGCATGTATTCTATGCCATGCTGATGGTGCCCGGTTCCAATTCGTAAGCGGTATTTTGTTTGGAGCGCTGCGGTTTTGTAGACAGATAATACACGACTGCGTAATATCTTCGATCGATTTGTCTAATCCGGGCCACCAGAAGTATGATCGTGCGACTTCCTTCATCCTAGTTATTCCAAAATGGCTAGCATGTAATTCGTTTAATATGTCACCTCGTAATAGTTGGGGAATAACCACACGGTATCCCCACAGCACACATCCCCTATCGACAGTCGGTTCATTTTTTCGCTTAAAAAAACTTTCAAAATGTTCCCCATATTTATTACAACTGGGCCATCCTTCCATACAAAAACGTAAGACTGTCGATAATATTTTGTCTTTCTTTGTTACAATTTGAATATTTTCCCAGTTCAGTGAATCATAGTTAGATGATGTGACATAGTTGAGCATGCACTGGTCGCCTTCATTACACAATTTATCTATAACTTGTGCTCTCTCCTGTGGAACTCGAGACAGGTAGTCGGCTGGGTTTTTGGCTGTAGCAATGTGCCGAATTTTATAATTGAAACCTGATAGAAATATTGCCCAGTGCTGAAGCCTTCTGGCTGACATTTTTGGAATTGCTTTCTTCGGACCAAATATCCTCACTAGGGCCTCATTATCTGTCTCGAGCTCGAAACAGAAACCATACAAATACTCATAAAATTTGTTAATTCCAAAAACAATGGCGAATGCCTCTTTTTCTATAGTCGGGTATTTTAGCTGTACATCATTTAATTTTTTACTGGCGTAAGCCACAGGTTTGACGGTGCCGTTTGTGTCGCGAACCGACAGGACGGCCGCCACCCCGATATCGGATGCATCACATGTCAGAATTATTTTTGAACATGGATTGAAGTGTGCCATGGTATCAGTTTTGCAAAGGGCTTTCTTTATTTCAACAAATGAATTTTCATAATTTTCTGTCCACTGAAAGTGATCTTTTTTTAAACAGTTGTACAAGGGCTGTAAGATGGATGCCATATCTTTTAAAAATCTGTTGTAATAATTTACTTTGCCCAAAAATGATCTCAACATTTTTATGTTCTTTGGGCGCGGTGCTTTCAATAAAGGGTCAATTTTATTTTTTATAACCTTCACACCAAATTGATCAACGTGAAATCCAAAAACGTCAAGATGGCTAACAACAAATTTACACTTACCTGCTTTTAATTTTAAACCGGAATCTGATAAGCGTTGCAGCACCGCTCTGGTCCTAGTGTAGGCTTCCTCAAAATCTTTGGCCGCAATGTAAATGTTATCAATGTATACCACTACACCTTCCAGCCCAATTAATTTTTGAACGACGAGCCGTTGAAATGACCCCGGTCCGGTACTAACGCCAAACGGTAGAAATAAATATTTGAAAATACCCTTTTCGGTTACGATTGTCACCAACTCCTGTGATGCTTCCTCTAGCGGTGCCTGTAAATACGCTTCACTTAAATCTAATTCACAAAAACATGTATTTCCTTGAAAATTTGCCAATATTTGATTTATGGTAACCAGGGGGAAATGATCAACTTCCAAATGTGGGTTGATGGTGACCTTAAAGTCTCCGCACAAGCGGACGCTTCCATCCTTCTTTATAACAGGTACAATGGGTGTGCCCCATGCGCTATATTCAACGGGTGCAATGCGCTTATGTAGTAGTAGCCGATCAATCTCTTCATTTACTTTTGATTTTAATGCAAACGGTACTGACCGAGGTGGTAAAAATTTTGGCCTCGCTCCCGGTTTTAATTTTAATCGGATAGGTGTTCCCTTGAAATCACCCCAACCTGGTTCAAAAACATCCCTAAATTCAGCATATATTTTATTCATCACCTGGTTCGAGTTCACTTCTACCTGGTTGACCGCAACATTTTGTACAAATTGCGGTGGCCACAATTTTAACACCTGAAGCCAATCTCTGCCAATTACGCGAGGAAGCCCATCCTGCACAACAAAAACACTTATATTTTTTATTTGAACAACTCCGTACTCAATAGATAGAAATACAATTTTCCCCAGTGGTTTTGAAAATGATTGGTCGAAATTTGTGAATACCACATCTACCGGAGCAAGCTTTGTGTCTGGGAAAAAATCATTTCTATCTTGAACGGTCACTGTGGTCACTTCCGATCCAGTATCTACTTGGAATTTTAAAAATACATTATTAATTTTTATGCTGAGAAACAAAGGCTTTATTTTCATATCTGTCGTGGAACAACAACTGTTTCTAAGGATCGAGTACCTGTCGTTATCCCCTCCACTGTCCTGGTCCGGATCCAGGTCGACTCCTCTGAGGTCCGCCGCGAGGTTATTGTCGCTATCGTTTTCACTTTCACGACCTAGCGACAACTTCTGAATGGACACTTTTTTTCCCTGTGTTGTACGTTTTGTACACATTTTGAATATATGGCCTTTCACTCCGCACTCGCTACAGAACTTAAATCGCAAGGAGCACTCACTTTTGAAATGGCCAGTTTTACCGCAGCAAAAACAACCTGCCGACACGACGCCGCCGATACGGGCAGGCGTGCTGCCTGGTGGCGGGCGGGGCAACTGTCGCGCGCTGGCACTGCCGGTGCGTGCGCGCGCGCGCTCGGCGCGCCGTCTCTCCAGCCACTTCCGCCGCTTGACCTCACGTGGAACATCTCCGCCCCGTCGATGCTGTGGCTCGTGCTTTTCGAGCCTTTATACGCAGCTTCAATTGTGCGCGCGACCTCCTTCAACTTGCTAAGCGGCTGGTCCGCTATCTTCATCAGCTCAAACTTCATCCGCTCGCTGGCCACTCCATTGAGGAGGCACTCCTTTATCTCCTCTTCCACATTGGTAAACTCACACCTGGCCGTCAGCTTGCGCAGCTCGAGGGTATATTGCTCGACTGTTTCGTCGGCGCGTTGATTTCTCCGGCGAAATTCAGCCCGATTTACTAACTTATTGGCCGACGGATGGTAGTGTGTCTGCAATTGTTCGCACAGCTTCTCGTACTTGAATGAGGTTGGCTTCTCGGGCAAGCACAAATTCGAAAGAACCTCGTATACTGCTGGGGATAGTTGGGTTATGAGTAAGGGGACCTTCTTTTCCGGCGGTACGTCGTGTAGAAGAACGAAGCAGTTGAACTGTTCAATGTATTTTTCCCAGCTGCCGCCGGTGAATGTGTCGATGGTCACGTACATGGACATGTTGCTTGCGCTTCTCGGTACCTCGCTCGGACTCTTCACAAAAAGTCTAATCGCCGTTCTCAACTCTTCCGCCGTCGGTGTCGCACTGCAGGTGACCCCCAATTCCCTCGCGATGGCTAACAGTTGCTCCTTTGACTTCTCTTTAATCCACGCAGTGCGACCTTCGCTTAGTGCTTCTCGAATTTGATCGTTCATTCTATAATGTAAACACAAACATTGTTTCCGCTTTTTCAATTGTCTGTCCAAAGAATATAACACGTTATGTCTGTCTGTCAAATTATTTGTTGTGTGGTTGTAGTTGTTGACACTGACTTTTTTTTAATTTTTTTTATGGTTGCGTTCTTTTGCCGCGCTAGCTTAATTTTGCTACACGCTTACCAGAGAGTAAAATTATTAGTTACTCACTGCTCTTCCGGTCAATTTACCTCACTTGTGAAAAGCGCTGCCAACTTGACGAGAGTTGACTGACATGACGAACTTCACTACCATCGTCTTCGACCGACGACAGGTGATCTTTTTAGGGGAAAGAGACTGATCGAGGTGAAAATGGCCGCCGATTCCCACCTTGCCTCGACACATTCCATGCGGTTTCTTCATGAACTTGCCATTCCGTGCGCGCGTGACTTCGTTTCTCGTCGCCAGTTGTTGTATCGTTGTTTGAATGTTTAAATGAACACACGGATTACATATTACTTTAATACTTTAATATTAGTTAACACAAGCACTGTTAATGGTGTCCCATGATCACCGGAAGAGAGCTGCCAACCTGCGGGCGCAAACACCATGAACTCGGGGTTGCCACATAGCCCTTATCTTGTACTAAGTGCAAAAAAGAAAAGTAAACTTTATAAATAGCATAAATATTTTTTTTATTTCTTTGTATTTTGATATACCCCGAAAGGGGGTGATTATGTACACGACAAGATGCCGTTCTAAAGGGCGACAGCCTAGCCATCTCTCACTTTGGCACGGTCATTCCGCCGAGTCATGCAGTAGTAGGTGGGTCTTTGATAGTATCTTCGTATTTATAAAAATTAAAAAAACGGCCAAGTGCGAGTCGGACTCGCGCACGGAGTTTTAAGCACCACAAAAAAGAAGAAGAAACACGTTTCTTGTATGCGGACCCCCCTTAATTCTTGACTTCCCCTTAATTCTACACACTAGCATGTACTCACAGTACCCGGCAGAAAATAATGTACATAGCGCTTTAGAAAGAGACAATCCGGTTGTAGAGCGTCGTCCCTGTCGCGCAGACCTTCCGGACCATAATGTTGAATTTGCAAAATGTTGAGTTGGTGCGACAGGGACCGACAGTGGTTGTCTCTTTCTAAAGCTCGATGTTCATTATTTACTGGCGGGTACTGTGCATACATTATTAAGAAATAATTATTCTTATTATTTGTTATTTTATCTTCTATTCTGACGCTCAACGCTACTACATACTTATGTACATTCCATTATATTAATCGTAACTAAAACAGGTTGACTGAAGTCCGCCGCCGCGCCGCCGCACCTTACTAACGTGCTTATTACTTATTACTGTTGAATGTTTATTGAACAAAAAAAGGTTGTCTATACTATCTGCATATTTCGTTACGCCTGTTTCCCAGCAGAGACAACGCGACTCCACTCTGTGCGTCGCGCCGCCGCCGCGCCTTACTAACGTGCTTATTACTGTTGAATGTTTATTGAACAAAAAAAGGTTGTCTATACTATCTGCATATTTCGTTACGCCTGTTTCCCAGCAGAGACAACGCGACTCCACTCTGTGCGTCGCGCCGCCGCCGCGCCTTACTAACGTGCTTATTACTGTTGAATGTTTATTGAACAAAAAAAGGTTGTCTATACTATCTGCATATTTCGTTACGCCTGTTTCCCAGCAGAGACAACGCGACTCCACTCTGTGCGTCGCGCCGCCGCCGCGCCTTACTAACGTGCTTATTACTGTTGAATGTTTATTGAACAAAAAAAGGTTGTCTATACTATCTGCATATTTCGTTACGCCTGTTTCCCAGCAGAGACAACGCGACTCCACTCTGTGCGTCGCGCCGCCGCCGCGCCGCCGCACCTTACTAACGTGCTTATTACTGTTGAATGTTTATTGAACAAAAAAAGGTTGTCTATACTATCTGCATATTTCGTTACGCCTGTTTCCCAGCAGAGACAACGCGACTCCACTCTGTGCGTCGCGCCGCCGCCGCGCCGCCGCACCTTACTAACGTGCTTATTACTGTTGAATGTTTATTGAACAAAAAAAGGTTGTCTATACTATCTGCATATTTCGTTACGCCTGTTTCCCAGCAGAGACAACGCGACTCCACTCTGTGCGTCGCGCCGCCGCCGCGCCGCCGCACCTTACTAACGTGCTTATTACTGTTGAATGTTTATTGAACAAAAAAAGGTTGTCTATACTATCTGCATATTTCGTTACGCCTGTTTCCCAGCAGAGACAACGCGACTCCACTCTGTGCGTCGCGCCGCCGCCGCGCCGCCGCACCTTACTAACGTGCTTATTACTTATTACTGTTGAATGTTTATTGAACAAAAAAAGGTTGTCTATACTATCTGCATATTTCGTTACGCCTGTTTCCCAGCAGAGACAACGCGACTCCACTCTGTGCGTCGCGCCGCCGCCGCGCCTTACTAACGTGCTTATTACTTATTACTGTAGAATGTTTATTGAACAAAAAAGGTTGTCTATACTATCTGCATATTTCGTTACGCCTGTTTCCCAGCAGAGACAACGCGACTCCACTCTGTGCGTCGCGCCGCCGCCGCGCCGCCGCACCTTACTAACGTGCTTATTACTGTTGAATGTTTATTGAACAAAAAAAGGTTGTCTATACTATCTGCATATTTCGTTACGCCTGTTTCCCAGCAGAGACAACGCGACTCCACTCTGTGCGTCGCGCCGCCGCCGCGCCGCCGCACCTTACTAACGTGCTTATTACTGTTGAATGTTTATTGAACAAAAAAAGGTTGTCTATACTATCTGCATATTTCGTTACGCCTGTTTCCCAGCAGAGACAACGCGACTCCACTCTGTGCGTCGCGCCGCCGCCGCGCCGCCGCACCTTACTAACGTGCTTATTACTGTTGAATGTTTATTGAACAAAAAAAGGTTGTCTATACTATCTGCATATTTCGTTACGCCTGTTTCCCAGCAGAGACAACGCGACTCCACTCTGTGCGTCGCGCCGCCGCCGCGCCGCCGCACCTTACTAACGTGCTTATTACTGTTGAATGTTTATTGAACAAAAAAAGGTTGTCTATACTATCTGCATATTTCGTTACGCCTGTTTCCCAGCAGAGACAACGCGACTCCACTCTGTGCGTCGCGCCGCCGCCGCCGCCGCCGCCGCGCCGCGCGCCACACTGACAATTGACATCTAGGACGCGTCTTCCCAGTTCTTACCTGCAGGACTAATTGCAGACAGTAATCTCACTAATGTTTATACATACATACATATCACACACGCTGAATCCCGACAATCGGGGTAAGCAGAGTAATCGGTGTTGTGCTGCAAGAACTCTGATTAATCACAGCACAACACCGACCACCACGTTTCGCAAAGTATTCGAACAAGATTCAATCGATCAAGCAGCAAGTAAGGCACGAAGACCCACCTGCTGCAATGTTTATATAATATGGCAATATGCATTGTGCGTTTTCCTGTTTATGAACCAAAAAATAAAAAAATAAGAAATTATTTTGTTTCGTGCTTGCTCGCCCGCGCAGTACACCGACGGCTCTTATCGATAGAGGTGTTGGTATGAATGCATGCATGTATTCACCGAGAGAATCAGAAATCGAAGGTCGCGTAGAAATAGGGACGAGTGAGTAGTTAGGAGCAGGATCGATCGTCCCGCGCGCACAGCCATCTCGCGCCATCTCGAGCCATCTCGCGCCATCTCGAGCCATCTCGCGCCATCTCGCGCCATCTCGCGCCATTTCGCGCCATCTCGCGCCATCTCGCGCCATCTCGCGCCATCTCGCGCCATCTCGCGCCATCTCGCGCCATCTCGCGCCATGTCGCGCATCTCACACCTTCAAATGAGTTGCTAAAAGCTTCTTGCGGGCTCATGTCAATATGACATTGAATTTGCTTGAAAATGCTTCAGGTCGCGGAAAACATAAAACCGACTTCCTAAAAAAAGGAAAACTAAAAAACTATTCAAAATAAAAATATAAAAACCGCCTTCAAAAATATATGAAATAAAAACCTAAAAAAAAAAAAACGAACCCTAGAGTTGAAGGCGGTGCTAAAAAGGCTACACAAATCACAAAGGATATTATCATCCACTCATGTTTTCTTTCATGCATCATTTTTGCTTGCTTTAGCACCGCCTTCAACTCAAGGTTTTTATTTCATATATTTTTGAAGGCGGTTTTTATATTTTTATTTTGAATAGTTTTTTAGTTTTCCTTTTTTTAGGAAGTCGGTTTTATGTTTTTTAAAACTTTTTTTTTATTTCACAGTTTTTTTTAGTAATTTTTGCTATTAATGTACTCGGCGGAATCGCTCGGCCTTCGGCCTCGCGATTCCGCCTCGCTTTCCAATCCGATCTTGACCCAATTAAAATAGGACCACGTCAGCTTCGATAGCTCAGTGGTGCAGACAGTCAACTGTCGCTATTGAATGTTAAGCAACGCTGGGTGCGGTCAGTACTTGGATGGGTGACCGCTGACCGTTGGAGGCTGACCGAGGTTCGGATTCCTCGTAAAACTGTAGGTCCCTTCCCTCCTAATCTTACTTGGTGGTAGGGTTTAACCTGACCGGGTTGGTACCACCGCACTGAATTAAACGTCGGTCGAAACGGCTATGTAAATAGTTTGTGTTTTCCGACCAGTTCAGTGTAGTCAGTACGATCAAAGGGGGAAGTACTGACATGGCACTTAGTTTACCCGGTGTTATGGGCTGACATCACGGACGTTGTAGGTGATGTTGCAGAACTTAGTAGAATGGACAGACATAAACATGTTACGGAACCCTACTTTTATTATAAAATAACCGTCGGAGGACCTTGGTTGAAAATTGTGAAATTTAGTAGAACGGACAGACATACATTTGTTACGGAACCCTACTTTTATTATAAAATAACCGTCGGAGGGCCTTGGTTGAAAATTGTAAAATTTAGTAGAACGGACAGACATACATTTGTTACGGAACCCTACATTCATTTTGAAATAAATGTTAAATTTTGTAGAACGGACAGACATGCATTTGTCACGGAACCCTACATTCATCTTGCAGAACTTAGTAGAATGGACAGACATAAACGTGTTACGGAACCCTACTTTTATTATAAAATAACCGTCGGAGGACCTTGGTTGAAAATTGTAAAATTTAGTAGAACGGATAGACATGCATTTGTTACGGAACCCTACATTCATTTTGAAATAAATGTTAAATTTAGTAGAACAGACAGACATGCATTTGTTACGGAACCCTACATTCATTTTGCAGAACTTAGTAGAATGGACAGACATAAACGTGTTACCGAACCCTACTTAACAGTTGCACTCCGGGAGTGCCGGCAGATCCCGTGCCACTCTAACTTAACCCTTAATGCAATGAATTAAGGTTTCATTTTAAAAATGACGCTGACGCGATGTCGCGAGTTATACATTTTTTACCCACCTAAAAAAGTGCCAAGCGCCGCTAAAGAAGTTTTCACTTCAAAAACCTCAGGGTTATCCCCTTTCAAATAAAAAAAAAAAGAATTTTCAAAATCGGCCCACAATTGACGGAGTAATCGCGTAACAAACATCAAAAAAAAGAAAACATACTGTCGAATTGAGAATCTCTTAGGTCTAAAGTAAATTTCTCGTGAAGACAAATGCAACGAGCCCAAACACGATGGGTTTATCATGTGTAGTTTAGGAGTTCCTATGGCCACCTTCTGTCTCCATCATCAGACCAGCTCGATGGTACTCGGTACAGTAGGTACCGGTCAGGTACCATAATAAATTATGCGCACCTGGCCGGTCGGAAAAGATAAAAAATTTCAAATTTAGAATATTCATGAAACAAGGGTCCGAATATGTATCACTAGTAAATATCGATTCATGTATTTCAACAGGACAGAGAAAATTTCAAAATATTAGGTATTTAATACTTTTTAGTTCTTTTTGTTTTTTTGTTTTTTTGAAATCGGTTTAATATTTTTTAAAACAGTTTTTATTTCATTCTTTTTAGTAATATTACATAAATAAGAATAATCGAAATCGAATAATCGAAATCGATTGAAGTGGTACAGAATTATTCGCCATATGTGTCAGACTGCAAATTGCTGAATAAGTCCACATCACAAAAGTTTTGCTGAAGGTAACCACACACCATACTAATTTATCAAACTGAAAAAATTGCCGAATACGACCACATCACAAGTTTTGCTGAAGGTAACCACACACTATAGTATTATGCTGATTTTTCGAAAACCACTCAACCAATTTCGATAAAATTGAAATGGGACCACCTCGGAAGTATGACCTAACTAACAAAAAAAGAATTTTCCAAATCGGCCCTCAATTGACGGAGAAATCGCGTAACAAACATACAAAAAAAAAAAAAAAATAAATAAAAAAAAAAATTAAAAAAAAAAAACATACAGACGAATTGAGAACCTCCTCCTTTTTTGGAAGTCGGTTAAAAATACGGAAAATGATTGTTCGTTATAATGTCGAACTTTCGTCAGAAATACTGAACCCATTTGAAGTGGCGGCGGCGGCGGAGGAGGCGGCGGCGGTGGCGTAATGTTATCTGCTCGAGCCCGTGCCGGTCGATGTTCACAGGAGCGCAGACACAGACAGGAGTATACATACACTCCCGCCTCGCGCCGGGCCCAGGGCGCCCAGGGCCAATCCCCAACAGCGTCGTCATTCATTCATTCATTTCATTACACATTTCATCTATCAATCAATACTAATAATAAATCTGTAAGGGATGGTCTGGCTCTGGCTTGTTTTATGAAATACTGCGTTTGTAGACTCTATGTATGATACTAAATTGATTATTTTTAAAAACCTTTTCTGTATGTATGTATGTTCCTCCATAACTCATAAACTGATCATCCGAATTTGATAAAACTTAGTACAAGCACATTTGCCTATACGAGACACAGGATAGGCTAAAGGTATACGGTAGTGGGCTTACTTACTTTCTTCTTTTTAAATACGGAATTCACACGAGTGAAGCCGCGGGCAAAAGCTAGTCTATTATAAAGAGGTAAAGTTAGTTCTATGTATGTATGTATATTTCACATGTATGCGAAAATTTAGTTCATGGTTCCGAAGAACCGAGAACCAACATTGATACTGTACGCTTTGAGAAAATATTATATTATAGAGTTATCGTTCCGAAGAAATATACAGAGAAGCGGTGATCTAGCGGCTGAGGTATGGGCCCCATACCTCAGCCGCTAGAACACCGCTTCTAGTCGAGCGGAAGAGGGGAGCGCGCGCGGGGCGGGAAGCGTGTGGGAGACGGTCAGCCAGTGTGGGGGGCTCGTGCGGGGCGGGAAGCGTGCGAGAGAGAGGCAAGGGGTAGGGAGAACGATCGCACTCGTGCGTCGTTGTGCATATTGTCATTTCATTCTAACACTTCATCTCCAGATTCGCCATCGCTCCTTCGCCTCGACGAAGAGACTTGAGGAACGTGAACCGCAACTCGGTGGAACATGTTAGTTGTCCTAGTGATTCATCTAGTACATAATATATCTTTGACTGTACGTTGCCCGTGTTTAGAAGCTTCAATCTCAATAAAAAAAAACGATTTTTATGAGAAAATTTTGGCAAGATCAAACGACACACGAAGGCGGTGACAGGAGAACAGAGGAGAGAGGAGGTAGTGCGGAGGCGCGAGGGCGCTGGCTACGCGGCCGCTCGTTACTGTCAATTGGTGTTAGATCCTTAATTCTCGCAACGTAAATCAGCGACGCGACCCGATTACTGAGATAAGATTACGCCGCGGGGCGGGGCGGACAGCGGCACAATCGCATACCTAGACAGTTGTGTAAGGTATATAAAGCAAAAATGCTTATTATTAAACTATCAATTCAACAACGTAGCGAGCACGGGCAACATTATTCCAGTTCACGCTCATTATTTATTTTAGTTTTAATTTAATTTTCCGTACCTATTCCGTTGTTGCACTGCACGTATAACTAGTTCGCGCACAACCACGGTTGCGTCGTGCTCCGTAGTGCAGGCGTTCACCGCGCGCGCCCGCGCAGCCTCCGCGCCGCGCCGCGCTAAACTATATTCTGACGTCTTGAAGGTTCCTTGTTTTTCTTTATTTATTTGTGGTTTGGATTCAAGTTTCATGTACGTACGTTCTTCGACGTTTTAGTGGCAGCGTTCTTCACCTAAACATCGATATATTATTAATTGTATGGAAAAATTGTCAATTTTTAGGTCAGAAAAAAATGAGAAAAAAAAACAACTAGAACTGAAAAGTGTTAAATAATATTTTGATTCATATTCGGACCCTGAGTTGAAGGGCACAAAAGGGGTCCATCTATCAATTTTCAGGTGTGCTTTTGTACTCAAGGGCCCGAATATGAATCAGAATATTATTTAACACTTTTCAGTTCTAGTTGTTTTTTGAAGATCTAGATGTTTTTTTAAAACACTTTTTTATTTCACTCTTTTTTAGGTTTCCGTATCCCGTACGGAAGCCTATTACTAAGCCTACGCCGTCTGTCCGTCTGTCCGTCTGTCCGAGGGCTGTATCTCTTGATAGGTAGCCGGTTGTTTTCACAGACTATGCGTTACTATGGCGGATAAAACAAGAAATAATAAAAAAAAAAGAAAATGTTAAAAATGAAGGGGGGCTCCCATACAACAAACGTACAATAAAATAGATTAGTCACGCTACAGGATGGCGCCACAGGCTTTTATACATTGCATTGCTGAAAGACAAAAGATAGGCGGATATCACTGATAGCGGATAGATACGGAAACCTCCGTGCGCGAGTAAAACTCGCACTTAACAGATTTTTAGTTATATTAAATAACAAGTTCTGCGTAGAATTGGGCGTTACACCGACCCGATGACGTGTTTTTCCAGTCATTGGTACACACATAAAAGTCCATATCTTGAAAACTGCTGAACCGATTTTGATTAAACTTGCACTAAGTTGAAGTAAATGTTTTGTGGGCAATTACATTGGTTTTATGTGCGAAGAGTTCATTGGTTCGACTTTATTATTTTACGAAATATTGGAGTTTATGTCAAGATCGGCGTTCAACGCCGCGGCGGCGCGCCTGGAAGTCAGCGCCTACCAGCATTGTCATAGCTTGCAATAGAACCGGTGATACAAACTCACTAATCGACTACTTTTTTATAAATATTGTTTTTAATTTATCAAGCATTTAGTTTTGGCATAATCGCCTTGAGCATAGCTAACTGTACACATTCCGTACTAGAACTTGGTTTAGCGGCCCTTATTAATGAAAGTTGAGGACTCCGAGATTGTTTACACATAATCTACAAATATTTCAAGTTTCAAGAAGATAGCTCGAACCGTTCATGAGCTTCACGCTCGCGCTGTGTCAAACAGACGGACGGACGGACGAACGGACACGCGGCCTATTTTCAGCGTGCTGGCTACGGAACCCTAAAACATTAGTTTGTGTTTCATTTTGCGATCAAAATTGGAAAATCTAACAGTAAATATTTATACATAGATAGAAGAAAGAAATCCTTTGTTGTTGCGGGTAAAGGCGACCTGATCCCTTTCAACTGCATCTCTCCCCGTGCACTGCGTTAAATACGACTAAGGAACTCAGATATAAGGGCAAGTTGCCGCGACAGTCTAGCCACGCCTGACCTTGGCACGGCCCTTCCACCGAGTCGTGCAGCAGGTGGGTCTTCGGGTCTTAATAACTGCTTGTTGTTGTGAATACTTAGCGAAACGTGGTGGTCGGTGTTGTGCTGTAATTTATCAGAGTCATTGCAGGACAACATCGATTAATCTGCTTACCCTGTTGTCATGTATGTATGTAAATAGGTAATTATTTCGTTTATAATATTACAAATAGAATTTCAATAGCAAAGCCTTGAAAAAACAACAATAATTCAGGTCTTTGCTACTAACTTCTTATATTCATACATAACATTATGTTGATAATAATAAAAAAGCACATTTATTAATGAAATATTTCGCCCCGATGTCGGTGGCGTCTTCAGTCGTGATCGTGACTGAAGACGCCACCGACATCGGGGCGAAATATTTCATTAATAAATGTGCTTTTTTATTATTATTAATAAAATATGTGTTTTACATAAAAATAAAGCAACAAAAAGTTGTTAGTATTTAATTAAAAAATATATATATTTATAAAGGGAAAATAACATTATGTTGAACACACGACTCTCAAGCTTCCTCTGGCGCACTCACTCTAATCTCTATTCCGTGTGCTGTGTGTGTGTGTGTGTGTGTGTGGTCGCGTCGTGATTGATTTGATTACTAATGCGCTGCGGTAAACCCGAACCCCTCGCGCACACACACACACACACTACACCACAAACTACAAAGCTTTGACTATAACTTCTCCTATGTAGATGACACTAGTAGAGTAACCGGCATGGCATGGCATGGCAGTAGTGTTAGAATATGGTCGAGTAGACAGCTCTACGACTACTCTAACCCCCCCCCCCCCCCCCCCCCCCCCCCCCCCCACTCGCCCTACTCGCCATCTTGAATTTTATCACGTGACTCATAATTTTGACACTTTGTGACATCAAGAATCCACACTTAAATGACACTTAAAAAAAAAAGTAGGTAGTTTATGTAATTTATTTATCGAGTATCTATTGTTAGTACTTACATAATAATATATACATAAAGAAAAATATTAAATATCTCTATTACTAAAATACTGTAATTAAATTAAAATAGAACTAAAACTAACTATCAAATTAAAATTACTTAAACTAAAACAAAACAAACAAACTTTAAAAATAATTAGCCACTCGAGAGACTACCACGATCCGGGTTGACCTACCGCCAGAGCCATAGAGAAATTCCCTCAACGGCCTCAGTTCGCTAGATAAAAAATTTCATCCAAAGAGGTGTATATATATTTATGTATGTGTATATACATAAATATATATACACTTGCCTACTTTTTTATTATCGCTTTTGTCCGTAAGCTGAAAATTTCCCAGTCAGTAGGAGCGAGCCATGCTGGGAATATGGGATATGGCGCGAAATGATGCAATCCGTCGTCGCGTCGCACTATAGTAGTCCATATTGAATACCGAGAGGGTAAGTTCAAATAGTAATTGGCTGGCAGGGCAGGCAGGACACATCAGCCGACGACGAGACGAGACGATGCCCGTTGGAGTAAGCGGGTCCTACTCGGGCGGCCGTGGAGAGGGAAGCGCTAGTGCGGGGAAGACTGCTCGGCAGGTGGGCAGACGACATCGAGTAGGGTAAGTGGGGGGTAATGGGAGTCAGTTCAGCAAATTATTGTAATTAAAAGGAATTTTCGAATCACATTTTTATTATAAATGCATTAGTACTGAGTTTACTTATTAAACCGATTAACTTTAATCACATTGGAACAGTACTTTGGAAATTATATAAAAAAAATAACACACAAAGACATTTTGAACACCATTGTCCCTACGTGTTGGCAATGAGGGTCAAACAAAATGTAGCTCACATCGCAGACACAACCGTCAGCCGAGTCCCTCCCACTGCATTCCGCATAGCACACAGCGCACACAGCGCACACCATGAACCAACTCTTTGTTTTGTCCGAGTATGCCACATTTATGCACATTAGTGCATGTACAGTGTCCTAAAAAAACACCTGTTTCTTGCCGGCTCTTTGTGGGTGTAATCGAACCGCATTTTAAAAGCAAAATTTGACAAATTCAGGCGTACTGTACTACCATACGAATGCTGAATAAAGATAAATGAAAAAAAGAAAAAGTTTAAACGTTGTGGCAAAATGCTTTTAAATCTACGATTTTATAATGTTAGCATTGATCTAAGTAAAAGTTGTAGATACTAATCAAGTTTTACTAAAAAACAATACATTGAAACTTACCTTCAATTTTGTTTAGACGAAACATTTTATCAGCGTAGCGCAAACTGTACACACATCCACCGCTCGAGCGGCCGCCCGGCGCGGCGGCGCGGGCGGCGGCGCGGCGTGGCAACTGAGCGAGCCGATAGCCACGTGGAGCGTGGCGTGGAGGCCGCAGGCGTTTCGTCTTCTGAATATTTATTTATTTATTTTAACATTGGAAATGTTTTTTCGATCGCGTTGGTAGGGGGCCGTTTTCAGCGAAAGTGCGACATCGCTCTGGCGTCGTCAATTTTGGAGCTACGTGGGTCAATAGGGAATCAAAAGACGTGTCTTGACGAGATCTACAAGATGGTGTAAAAAAATGTGAAAAAGTTTTTGAAAAAGTCAAAAAAGTGCAAAAATGTCGAAAATGACGTGATTTTTGGCGACTTCTCAACTTGAATCGACGATATCTCAAAAACGAAAAGCGATATCGAAAAAATTAAAAAAGCACTCGGGGTATTGAGTTGGGCTACAGTTTGCAAAAAACGGAACCTCGCTATCTGTAATGGGGTTGGAGAAAGCTTTACCTTTATGCGGTGGAGTTTTCGCCGCGCGCGGCGCGCGCGTGTACTAGTGAGTCTCGTGTACTAGAGCCATAGTAATATAGGTTAGGTTAGAAGATGCGTCACTACGCGACGCAACTTCTAACCTAACCTATATAATATTTTTATATTTGATATTTATTAATTTGTTACTTTAGTTAGTTAGATCTGTTAATTCGTTTGGTTATAAGTATGTTAATATTTAATTAAAAAGACAAATCGTTAAACAAACTTATTAATTGTGAGTACATAATTCTATCTTATAATTTTATGTGTACCTAATAAAAATAATTATTTTGTTTATTTTATATTATATATTTACGAAACGTTTACCCAATACAGTAATATTCATATAATTATACTTTTGAATGTATTATACCGGTAATTGTTGAAAATATTTGCACTTCACCGGCCAATAAAATAGTTTAGTTTGTGTTCTGCGAGAAGCGGCCATACTCCTTTATTTTCACGACTAAACAATTGTTAAAAGAATAAAGATTGTAAAAAATACGTTTTGCCTATGTTCATTTTCAATGTACCCGAAGGTCGTGAGAGGCACGAGATCTGTGCATTTTTCTTGCCGGCTGGTCTTTGTGGGTGTAATCGAACCGGATTGTAAAAACTAAACAGGACAAATTCAAGCGTAGTGTACTACCATACGAATGATGAATAAAGAATAAAGAATATTTATTTAATGTGACCACCACTGCCAGCTGATCACGATTGCCCGCTTCTCCCCTCAGTCGGAAGCAATCAGTGGTTACGTAACTCTGAAGGCCGGGAGATGAATTACAGTGGCGTAAGTTGAGGAGTGGGCATGTAAAAACTGATATGTTTGCTTACCGAAGTAATTTTTTACTTTTTAGGGTTCCATACGGAAGCCTATTTACTAAGCTTCGGCTGTCTGTCTGTCTGTTCCACTGCTAGTTCTTTTGAACCGTGATAAGTACTCGGCTAACATTTTCAGAGAATATGTATTATTATCATGTTATGCGAACAAATAATTAAAAAAAATCAAAAATGTAAAAATTTAATGCAAGAAACCTGCTGAGAATCAATTAGTACATAGAGAAAAAAGTATCATTCGATCCACTAGCTAGTGGATCAAAGTGGACGCACCGCATATTCACGTTAACAAATAATAGATGGCGTCACAGGTAGTTTGCATCACAGGCAGACAACAGATAGATAGAGGGATATGGTTTTTTGATAGGAATTGTATAGCGGATCTACGAAACCCTCCGTGCACGAAAACTCGAATAATCTACGAAAACTCGCGCTTGGCCCATTTTTCACACTTCTCCCCTCCCTCTTGGGCCCCGGGCCGGCGCGAACTTTGTCTTTGAACTTGGGGTGACTAATTGTTTCGTGTTAAATAATTTAACAATGAATCAACTAGCCCCGCTCTGCTGCGCTCCTGATGGAGCGGGCGGGCGGCAGCACGGGGCGGTTCGGGGGCGGCGGGGGCGGCGGGGGCGGCTCCGGGTAGATGTTGATAAATGGTCGGCGCCTCCGAGGACATGTCAGCACTCTGCTCTGCAGAACGTGAGCTGTCCTACCCGTCTCGTCGCCGCGTCGCCGTCGTGTCTCACTGAGCTGATAACTGCGACAGGGGGCGGGGCGGGGCGGGGCGGGGGCCGCTCACTACCGCATCAGATTATTACTGGAGTTCTTACTTTTATTTTCAAGAAGTTTCGAAGAAGAAAAAGTCACATGTTTTTCAAGGTTTTTTTTTGTGGTGCGAAAATTTCGGTGCACGCGCACCGGGCCGGCGCGTGGCGCTGCTCCCTACACGCTGCACTTACCGCGCATGCGTACCAACCGGTGGTTCTGCAGTCTCGGATCTGCAGGTCTATTCTTGTAAATTCTGACAGCAGACTCAGCGCTGATGTGGCGCTGAGAGCCACATTAAGGTGATATTAATGTAGAAACATGTAGTTTTCGATCTAATTTACTGGCGAAACCGCTGAAGTTAGGTATTTGTGAACTTCAACAATATAAACTCCAACTCTTCATTAAATGGCGTGACGATGGAAAACGTGAAACAATAAAATAACACGACACAATAAAATAATTTGTAAACCTTCGATTATTTCTTATTTTTTATTTTGCCGACAAAGCTTACCCCAAAACATTTTGATAATTTTTTAGCCAGTTCGGATGAACGATATCTAATTTTGTGTCGATGGATATCTCTGTAAAGTTAATAGATTTTGTAAAAAAAAAAAAAACGTTTTCATGTAGATTTGATCAGACACGCCCAACATTAGCTTGCGCGCTCACACATGCGTCGTCACGCTCTCTCCTAACTATGACTATATTGGCGTCCTGTTTCCGTGTTGGGACTGGAAGGAGAGGACGGCAGTCGTGTGGATTAGCTGCGGCGGAGCGCACGCAGCCCGCCGCAGCACGGCTCCTGACCACCGCACGCCCGCCTGCGCGCCGCACGGCTCCCGGCAGCCGCAGCTACCTAACTAGAAATGGGGAAACAAAATAAAAACATTATGATGAAACGCGAGAAGAAGAAATATTTACGGAATAAAGGAATTCGCCTCAATGAAATCAAGAAACAGAAAAGTTCGCCACCGGCGGCGGCGATCCCGGCGCGTTCCCTACTACAATCAACACCTTCGTTGGCGCCGCCGGCGACGCCGGTGCCAGTGTCGAGATCTGCTGAGCCGCTCCTGTTGCCGCCACGATCAGAACCACCTCATACCTCGGTGCCTCTGTCGCCGGCGGCGGCGCCGGTGTTAGCTGAGCCGCAGCCGTTGCTGCCACGGTCAGAACCACCTCAGAACCCGCTTCCTCCGCCGCCGCCGCATTCGATGACACCTCCAATATCGCTGTCAACGCCACCACCACCGCCGCCGCATGTACATTTTTGTGGTCCTCCGACCACAAAAATGTACATGTAATTTAATTTTATACCTTACTATTTTATTTGATAATCAGTAGGTATTACCTACATGATTGTTTATTGTATATTGTATATTGTTTATTAAGCATTCATTAGACAGCATGACTGTACTCGAATTTGTCACAATTTGTTCTATCCGATTCGATTACACCCACGAAGAAGAACCGGTAAGAAACTTCGCATGGTTTTTTTTTTCATAATCATTTTTACAAGCATTTAGTGACTATCCACATAACACCGCCTACAGTCGATTGAAAATACAGCTTGAGAGCAAGATCAAAAACAGATTTTTGTTTTGTTTTTGAAGTTCTGTGTAAAATTTTTTATACGTCATTTTTGTTTAC
The DNA here is from genome assembly GCA_946902875.1 of Nematopogon swammerdamellus. Lineage (NCBI taxonomy): Eukaryota > Metazoa > Arthropoda > Insecta > Lepidoptera > Adelidae > Nematopogon > Nematopogon swammerdamellus. Next base: position 194,854 of record OX336356.1, on the reverse strand, counting down.
ATACATTGTTTACATACATAAGTTTCGTTACAGTTTTAACTAATTATCAAACTCCTTCCAATACCCTATCCTTACTTATCAAACTGAGAGAAAGAAAGCGGTGCGGTACACACTGCACACATAAGCTCGAACCCGCACCTCTTTAGATCGAAGCTCTAGGCGACGAGCGATTATAACCACTAAATATTCGAATGCAAAATAACTACTAGATAATGAAAAAAAACGTATCACCAAAGACAGAAGGTTGATTTTTAGGAAAAATTCAATATTGCATAGAGTAATGTAAAAAACATATAAACAAACGCGGTCAGTCCTAGCCTAGGTCGCTTGGTACGCGTGGCGGCGCGCGGCGCGGCTTATTTGGAAAATATACCTTTACCCAACGCTCCATAGTGTTGAGCTCGGGTATACATTCAAGAAGTAGCAAAGCAAGTTTGTCACTTGAAAAATATACCCGAGCGCAACACTTTTCTATGGTATACTTTCAAGTAACGAAACTCCGCTTGGATTCCTTTAATGCCTCCTCTACACATCGACAGATGCATCAGCAGGTGGATCAGCAGACGTATCCGCAGATAAATACGTGATCCGTCCACACATCCGCTAGTCATTCAGTCTGTGTTCAACATCGAAAGACGCAACTCGTCCCCCAAAAAATGAATGTGAAGACGGTAGCAGCCGCTGCTATTTATAGATATGAGTAAATAAATATATAAATAAATAAATATGAATAAATAAAAAATAAGAAAAATATGAGTAGGTATACAAGCTTTACATGTATAAAGTATAGGTAATACGCTGGGTCATCACATCACTGTCACACTATACACTGGGTGTATATAAATAACAATAATAATATCCTCTAATTACATAATAGTAGGTACCTACATAATAAAATAATACTAATAATAACCTCTACCTAGTCCATCGGTGGAAAAGGCGTGAGTGTGATCTTATGCTTTGATAGGTAATGAAAAATAATTAAATAATTAAGTATATACTTATAACATTTTTATTTTTGTGGTACTTATTTTTGAGGTTCCATAAGCAGTTTTCACTTTGGTATAACTCTATGAACTTGAAAGTTTCCTCAGTGGTCATATTGGCAGCTATTTTAAATGACGAGAAAAAACTAAACACGTGCAGTCTCACTTGCTTCCCGCGCAATACTGATGCATCTGCAGATGTGTGGACATACGCCTTGCGTTCGCTCTGTCGCCCTTTGATCTGTGTCGCAAAAACCGACAACAAACGGATGAGTGGCAGACGCATCGGCCGACGTTAAATACCTACCACAGATGTCTAAATACCCCCGTCTACACATCTGCGGACGCATCCGCAGATGCAATCTGCTGATGCATCTGTCGATGTGTAGAGGAGGCATGATGTATACCCGATCCCAACACGATGATGCTGTTATTAATATTCCGTATGAAGGAAGGAAAGTGGTATTAGTAATGTTTTCGTGGTTAAAAAAAAATAACCAGGGTTAATACAAAGAAGATGCGTCGCTAGTTGAGGCGGGGCATGTTGTTTTTTTTTTGTCAATTTAATGTTCTTTCCTTTTTCCTTCCTCCGAGAGACCGAAGATCGCCATGCCCCGTCGCGTCGACGTCGGGTATATTTTAAAGTGCCTGCGCGCGAAGTCCTGCATTTGAAAGCATTCCCGACGCCAGCGCGGTCAGTGACGTCACAAATGATAGGTGAAGGTACATTTTAACGGGCTTAATTTTCAATTTCTGTGTTTGAAAATATATCTATGCTAGCGCGGCCAGTGACGTCACGAGCGTTGGGTAAAGGTATATTTTCCAAAGAAGCCGCGGCGCGGTGGTGAGACGAGCGAGAGGGGCGGGCGTAACTGTCTCTGCGCTGAGGTCGGTTGGCGGGGCACGGCGCATGGTAGTTCGGAAATCGAGCTCCATAAGATTCATATTTCAACAATTTTATTTTTCGACATAGTTTTAAAGCTAGTTTATGGTATAGGGCCTCAAAAACGATCACAATAAATCTGATTGAACTTATTATTCACTGAGCGCATAATATTTAAAAAAAAATACCTATATGGTTTTACATGGTCTAATTCAGTAGAAGTAAATATTATTTATTATTAAAACATTTATGATAATATGTTTTGGTTTTTACAGGTCATCATCGGACGTGACAGGGGGAAAAATGACATAATTGAAGGCAGGAGATTGGTAGATTTACAACATCTAATTGATTGTTTGAAAATCATATCTGAACACAAAGCACTTGCTAACTGTGGGTTACAGTCCATGAGCGTAATATCGGAAAGAAAAATAGGGCTAAATTCAATTATTGTATTAGGCTAGGCTGTAACATGTGTAATCAAAAATTCACAGTTGATACTTGCATAAAAAAAACAGAAAATCCGGTAGATGTAAACAGGTCTGCTGTTGTGGATGCGATGGCAATAGGATGTGGTTTTTCGCAATTAGAGGAACCTATGGCAGCACTGAATATCCCCTTCATGACGAATCCATTTTATTCGAAAATTCACAATGATATTTGTTTAAAATAGCATGAAACGGCTGTCGAAGAAATGGAAAAGGCTGCAAAAGAGAACGCGATGCTGCTTTAAAAGAAGGTCGTGTTGATAAATTCGGGAACGCAATAATTGAAGTTATTGCGGACGGGTGTTGGTCGAAGAGATCTTACAAACAAAATTATTCCGCCTTATCTGGAGCTGCGGCTATAGTTGGCAAAAGATTTAGAGAGGTGTTGTATATAGGCGTGAAAAATAAGTTTTGTATCGTTTGTAGCCGGGCAGAAAAAAATTAAGTCGAACCAAATAACCACAAATGTTTCAAAAATTATAATGGGCCTTCTATAGGCATGGAGTGTGAAATTATTTTGGAAGGATTTAAATCGTCGGTATATATGTACGGCCTTGTTCCAATAAGGAACCTTAAGCTCTGTAGGTTCAATACTTACCGAAATACAGCTGTCCAAAGATTGACAATGTTTTCCAAAAAAGTGAAATTTTAACATTTCGTCAATTTTCGACCCCGATATCGGGGAAAATACTCATTTACGGGTAAAATTATAAGAATAGATGTTGTAGCAAATGTAATTAGCTTTAATTTAAGCAAAGAACGACGTCTGCAGACCATATAGTTTACTCACAAATCTTAAAAATAAAAAAATTTAAAACTACCTTTATCGCAAATTTGCTCTGTTTAGTTCTCACAATGGTTTGAAAGGAAAAACCACGTACATCCATAAGAAATATATGTTAAACTATTGATATTGATTCAAATTGCTACAATTTGATATCAGAACCAGCTCTGTAGGTTTAATACTTACCGAGATACAGCTGTCCAAAAATTGATAATTTTTTCCAAAAAAGTGAAATTTTAAGATTTGGTCAATTTTCGACCCCGATATCGGGGAAAATACTCATTTTACCGGTAAAATTATAAGAAAAGATGTAGGAAATGTAATTAGCTTTAATTTAAGCAAAGAACGATGTCTGTAGACCATATAGTTTACTCGCAAATCTTAAACATCCAAAAAATGGAAAAACTGCATTTTTTGCAAATTTGCTCTGTTTAGTTCTCACAATGGTTTGAAAGGAAAAATCAAGTACATCCACAAGAAATTAAAATTTCACTTTTTTGGAAAATATTGTCAATTTTTGGAGAGCTGTATCTCGGTAAGTATGGAACCTACAGAGCTGGTTCTGATATCAAATTGTAACAATTTGAATCCATATTAATAGTTTAATACATATTTCTTGTGGATGTAGGTACATGGTTTTTCCTTTCAAACCATTGCGAGAACTAAAGAGAGCAAATTTGAGAAAAAATCAGTTTTTCCATTTTTTGGACTTTTAAGATTTGTGAGTAAACTATATGGTCTACAGAGGTCGTTCTTTGCTTAAATTAAGGCTAATTACATTTTCTACAACATCTTTTCTTATAATTTTAGCCGTAAATGAGTATTTTCCCCGATATCGGGGTCGAAAATTTACGAAATCTTAAAATTTCACTTTTTTGGAAAAAATGATCAATTTTTGGACAGCTGTATCTCGGTAAGAATTAAACCTACAGAGCTGGTTCTGATCTCAAATTGTAGCAATTTTAGTCTAATTTAAAAACGTATGGAAAATATTTTATAAAAAACGCATAGTTTAGGACTTATATTGAAAATACCAAAAAAAGTGCGAAAATTTCGCGGTTTTTCGAGTGCTGCGAAGTTAGCACAGGTCTTTCGAAGCTACAAACTTGAATATACACTACTGGTAGTGGTCCTAACAACATATTAAACAATCAGAACTAGCCGTTAGTTTGCGATTTTAGCGATTTTTAGTGTCAAATATGACTGGTCTATACGGTCTTGGTCGAAAACTAGACCCTTCATTGCCGTTTGTGGGCCACGTGGCCGAAGGATGGGTAAATAATATGCTTGTTGTCGGTCTATGTACCTACTACGGTCTTGGCCGAAATATAGAACGATTTTCTACTTTTATAATTTAGAAAAGTGGCTGAAAATAGGTAGGTTATTAATTAATTCTCGGCCATTTCTCGGTCATGGAATTTTTTTCTGACCAAAACGCTGTGCCGAGAAATGGATACAAGGTAAACCAAAAGTACTAGAGTAAAAGAGAACTTGAACTTGCAGCACCTTTTTTTTATGGGAAGCTGGACATATGGCGCGTGCCAGACTAACGCAGAGGCGTAGTCCGACGGCGCCCACGGGCATTCGAATATTTACGGTGTAAGACCGAAGACACCAGGAGGTGCGTATATTTTTCAGGATTTTAGGAAGACACGCTTGAGGATCGGTGAGAAAATGAAATAATCGACCGGCTTATGTTTCAGCCTGAAACCAATATGGGATTATGTGGAAAGACGGGATATTGGGATTTGTTGGAATGAACTTTGCTGCGTTATTGACTTCTCTCTTCTTTTCTTCTGTTTTCTGGTGCACGAACATATATCCATGGCTATATTACGTAGACAGTCATACTCTTTGGGTTGTTAAAAAATAACTGGTGGTACCTACAGACTTACGCATTACGTTCTCTACTTTTATTGACTGCTCTGTGCTGTGACTCAACTCGACGACCGCGGACGGCGGCGGCGGCGCGGCGCGATGCCGGCGCCCGGCCCGTGTGTGTCGGCTCGCGGCGCGGCGGCGTCAGCGTCGCGCCGCGCGCCGGGCGAGGCGCGGGGAGCCGCGCGGTTCGAGAAGGGTAGTGGAGAAGACGGGAGGTAAAGTAGGCGGAGCTTCTTGCATTATAATCACCTTAATAAGTGGCTCTCAGCGCCACAACAGCGCTGATTCCGCTGTCAGAATTTACAAGAATATACCTGCTGGACGATAGGGGCGTGTATATATGTATGTTACCTGTCAGGCCGGCGTGGCATTCGCAACGTCTGCATACGACCGAATGTTCTTGCGCGTCGTTAGACACCTTATGGGTGGCTCGGAGCCACATATCGCGCTTTCAATAAAACACACAAAAACTTTCGAAGACGTTTGGGTTTCGTGCTCTTAAAATGATGTGTCCATACCATTACAACGGTGCGTAACTGATAATGAGTACACGAGACGACGTCTTTTTCTATTGCAGTGAGTCTGGTGACACGCAACACGTACATACATACATAACACAACCAGCTGTTCATCCATCTCAAATAGTTTGTTACGGCGGCGGAGGCGACACCTCGCCGCAAGTTTTGATGTATAGCTCCGCGCTCGCAGTACTCTGAGCCTCCGCGGTATTGAGCAAGAGCGCGAAGAACTTAAATTGATATAACTTGAGCATTAATGCGGCCACGTGGAAGCGTCGCCTCGCGTCGCCGTGTCGTCGCGAGTCGCGACCCCACTCCAAGAGTTCCGTGGACTTCTTCAAGTAGTTGGTCCCCTAGTACCTACGCACTCGAGATAGGTGAGGCGAGAGAGCGGACCCTTACGACGACGATCAAAGCGGTCGTCCGACACACGACGCGCCGCGCCCCGCCGCCGCGCCGCTTCTGGAGATACCGAAAGTCGAGCCGCGCTCCTCGCGGAAACTGACGCCACCTGCCGCCGCCGCCGCGTGTCGATCGTCTCGAACACGAGGTGCGTTCGTCGAGCTGCGAATTTAATACTGAGCGCGGAGCTCGCTCTCCCGGGCCACAAGTTGATCTGGTTGGCTTCTCATTGTGCGGCAACCTTACATGGCACCTACACGGCACAGCCCTTATTACATTCTTGATGTTCGACATTGTGCGTCGTAGAGATGGAGTGGAGCGTCGTCGGGGCGGGGATGCGGGACGACTAGGTCGCGTACACGGACGAGGCAGTACAGAGGAGTTGCGAGAGCGGGGGCAGACATAATTTTGTTGTCCACCAATCGTGCACCATTCAACTCCACATGCGCTGTGTGACACAGCCTGTGTCGTGCGTGACCATTCCGTGGACGCGTCTGATCCAGCGGCACGCGCACTTGGATGGTGTATGCTGTCAGCTGACGGCGTCGTCGTGCGTGACAATGTTGCTTCTCCTCTCAACTCTCTCTCCGTGGAGCCGGCCGGCAACGCGCGCCCGGCGGCCGCCGGCTCTACTCTCCGAAGCTCATTCTGTCCGTCCGTCACCGCATGTGACCTTTTCAACTTCCCGCTAAAGCCCCACATTCAGAACTCTGACGAGCCGATTCTGTTTTTAGGGATTTGCAGATGAAAGGAGTTTCCCGCCGGAGCATTATTTTTTAACGACTAACGCATGAATAGAGACCTTGTGTGTGGCGGGACAGGGTCTGCGTTACATCGGCGGCGCCGGGGCGGGGGGGCGGGGTGCGCGGTGCGGGGGCGGGGGGCGGGGCGCTGGCCGCGCGCCAGCCGATCATCTCAGCTTATCGCATCAGCCTACACGACTCAGTTGGTAAATGAAATAAGATTAAACTTTGTATTCAGTTTTTTAATGTATTCCAGTATGGGTGGCTGTGTCAGAGGAGCCAAAGCACATGCTCCGACCAGCCAATATCACGTCCGCGAAGGTAGGAGACGGAGACGTGGAATTTGGACTGCTTGCTCTACTGGACTAGAGGAGAGCACTGATATGCGGCCATCTTAAATCCAGTACACAGTGGTACAAACTCAGTCGGCTACAATTTGAACCTAAATACTATAAAACTACCTAATACTACATTGGTAAAGGGGAAGGGAAGGGACCTACAGTTTTAAAGCGGTTCCGAACGGTGAAGCAGCAGGTCAAACTCATTAGGGCACGCCGATTGGATTCGAACCTCGGACCTCTCGCATGAGAATCCGACGTGCAGACCACTCGGCCACACCGTCGTCACTCGAAAATAGACTCGTGTTTGGAGTGAGGGAGGAGATGCTGCTGAGCCCGCGGGACACCACTCCTGGCCATCGCGTCGGACGGGATGCGGTTCGCCGACACGCTATTGCACTGTCGCAACCTCGCTAGCCACCTCGCCACCTCGCCACCTCGCCACCTCGCCACCTCGCCACTCGCTAATGCGCTGTAGGGAAGTTTGAGAGAGAAATTGTGGGCTGATGTCCTCGTTTGGGAACCCTTGTGGCAACAAACTGTTTTTTCGATGTGTTTTTGTTTTTGCTCTATCGTAGAAACGGTTATACATACAAGCGGCAAATTATGTATGATTGATTATAGTGCAAACTCTCATGGGAAACGGCAAATAATAAAACCCGACTATTTACGTGGTGATACGGGACCCTCGGTGCGCGAGTTCGGCTCGAACTCGGCCGGTTGTTTATTTAGATCAGTAATGTTTTAACGGGTCCAGTTCCGGTAGCCAAATCTGTGTATTCGAAACATGTATGTCTTGAATCAACAATAAAACTTTTACATGTAATATCATCGTGCCACACACACGCACACACACACGCATACACACAGCGTAACATATCTGCTACTCAGCACATTGCAGCTCTACCACCGGGAGCAAATATAATATTTACGCTGAATTGGTTGATATTAGATGTTGATAAGCCGCTGCAAGTAAGTAGACGCACAGTGCACACTCTCCGCGCCGCGCCGCCCGCTAGGCACGTGTCCTCGCTAGCTCGCCGCACGGCCGCACCCTTGTTCGCCGCCGCCGGGGTGCGGCGCGGGGGCGGCGCGGGGGCGGTGCGGGGGCGGCGCGGGGGCGGCGCGGGGGCGGCGTGGGGGCGGCGCGGGGGCGGCGCGGGGGCGGCGCGGGGGCGGCGCGGGGGCGGCGCGGGGGGCGGCGCGGGGGGCGGCGCGGGGGCGGCGCGGGGGCGGCGCGGGGCTCAATCTCATCTAAATTAACCTGTATTAGGATCCTAACGATTAAACGCTATTTAGATAACAATCTACCCCTAAATGTTATTTCATGATAGTTTTCTAGGGTTCCGTACCTCAAAAGAAGAAAAAACTGAACCCTTATAGGACCACTCTCGTGTCTGTCACACCGTATATTCTCTGAATCTAGATTCAGAGATTATGAATATGGACGAAAAAAGTAGAAATTGTGTTCCAAAATTCAACTTCAAGCGGGTACCAGGGTGTGGGCCAGGTAAAAATTAGGAAAAAAGAACATAGGGCCTCTCTTATAATTTACAGGAAAACCTAAACGAAAATCGTAAGTCATAAAGTTCTCACGGAAAACGTGATGGTACGGAACACTCTTCACGCGAGTTCGACTCGCACTTGACCGTTTTTTTTTTATGTGTTTGTATGACATATTTTTAGGTTTCCGTACTGTACGGGTGCGGAAGCATATTACTAAGCCTACGCCGCCGTCTGTCCACTGTCCGTCCGTCCGTCCGATGGCTGTACCTTTGGAACCGCAATAGGTAACTTGTTGAAATTTTCACAGATATTCTAACAAATAAAAAATTCCGGAGCCCCATGCAAGAGACATGTTTGTCATGTTTTTGTTTAATTTTGCTCTGTAGTAAAAACGGTTACACACAATGTCAAATTTGGTGTGATTATATTACAAACTCTAAACGAACATAACATACAAATATTTTTATATTTGTACGAAAAAAATATGAAACGGCTAATTACGCGGCGGTACGGAACCCTCGGTGCCCGAGTCCGACTCGCACTTGGCCGGATTTTTCTCTTTATTTCGGCTTTGCATCTATCTATAATGAAGAGCTATTTTATAATTGTTTATTCACGGAGGTGAAAGTACAGACGAGTTGTTACTTACGATAATTTCTAGTAAAACCTTTAAGTTCACGATACAATTCGGAAGACATGTACAGGTTTGATTTATGCGGCACCGCGTTTGTCTATAATTAACGCTCTGAATCGCCTACCGTAGCGTAGGTGGGTCGGTCCTCAGACCCAAGAGCGCACGTCACGTCGCCCACGAGCCCGCACTCATCTCACTCCAGGAGTCAGGTGAGTGTGTGTATGTTCTTGGTATGTAGGTACGAGTAGCGGATGGTAGCGGGTAGGCATGATATATGTATGTAGTTACGAGGCTGTTCGTTATGCTTATCTCCTGGTACTTCTCTGCGACTTAGTAGGTTTCATCTCTAGTAAAGCTTAAGGGTTCCGTCGGCGGGAGGGTTTCTTAACGTGACATCCGAGATATATGTGTGGGTGTCGGCCCAGCTACATATGTTAGAAAGACTAGCTTTTGCCCTCGGTTTCGTTCGTTCGCATGAAACTCGAAAAGGACAAAGTAAGGGCGTGGCCGAAGTCCATCGTAAGACACTGCGGTTAGTGAACGTGTATTTGGTTGTACATAAAATGTTTACAAAAATTCAAAATAAACTAAACCTAAACCGGTTCGTGCTTCAAGATGCAAAGAGTTCAAACTGGTAAAAACTTGTATTGTTTATTTATAATCTCTTGGCAGTAAACAGCGCTCAGAATTCTATGGGAGTTCCTCAAGCCTCCATACCGGGACCATTGCTCTTCTTAATCTATGTTACTTAATGATATTTAAGTAACATAGATTTTATGTACTAAACATTAAACATACTACATTGTAGTATGTTTAATGTTTAGTACATTAAAACTGAATAATTAAGTTGATACAAATTACTGGTGGAACTACCGGTAGCACTACTAGTAGTGCCTTCGTGGGGGTAATCGAACCGGATAGAACAAACTGTGACAAGTTCGAGTGCAGTCTTGTGAATGCTTAATAAACAATAAGCTGAAATAATGCTCTAAGCGCGTTACAGCAGGTTGATTCACCGAGTTGAACTCGGTCTAGAGTACCGTGTGGGCCCGGTACTTTAAAATAATATCCCCACTGCATGTCTCCCTGTGTATGTCGTAAAAGGCGACTAAGGGATATGACTCCATTCTTAATATAACTAGGTCGTAGGGTTTAACCCGACCGGGTTGGTACCACCGCACTGAATGAAAGGTCGGTCGAAACTGCTATGCAAATAGTTTGTGTTTTCCGTCCAGTTCAGTGTAGCCTGCACGACCGAAGGGAAGCACTGACGTGGCACCAAGTTCACCCGGAGTTATGGGCTGACATCACGGATGTTGTAGGTGATGTAGCCAACCGTGTCAGTTTCCATAAAAAAAAAAATCACAGATCTCGTGCATTACACGACCTTCGAGGTACATTGAAAATGAACTCAACAAAATAAAAAATATTACATTTATATATTTTTTGTTATTTTTCAAAAACACAAGCAGCTTAAAAAATGTAAACTAAAATTTAGACAGAAAAAGAGATAAGCTTGACATTATGTCTAACTAAAGTAACAAATTAATAAATATCAAAATAAAAATATAATATAGGTTAGGTTAGAAGATCATCTAGGTTAGAAGCATCTTCTAATCTAAGCTAACCTATATTCCTATGGCTTCCTTCCGGCTCGAGAAGGAAATCATACTATTCTGTCAAGAAAGTACCGGGAAAAGGTCAATAATACACAAAATATTAATTATTATTCCAAATTAATGCTATCGCCTTCAAATTAGGCCCCTTCCGAAATAATACACTAAGGTCAACGAATAATCAAATTATCAAAACATTTTTTAAATGCCTTTTCCGGAATCGACTCCATTTCTCACCGCGAATTCTCTTTTCTGTCTTTTATAGAGTTAAAAGGGTGCATCGAAGGGGTAATTTGAGTTTTGGAAACAGAAAAATGTCGGCCGGAGCCATATACGGTGAATACGGTGGTAGTTCGATGGTATTTGTTGAGTTTTTGGCCAAAAATTCGTTCACAATGATGGCCTTAAGCGATTGAGTTTTTGAAGAAAATTCAAATCTCGATCGGCAACGTGTTTCATGCCCAAGCGATCGTTTAAAATGGTACGAATCGATTCGTGAGACACAGAAAGTTGAGCGGCTATCTCTCTCAAACTTGAATGAGGATTTTTAGTCACCATTTCCTTCACATTAGCTAAATTAACTTCAGTTGAAGACGTTGATGGCCGACCAGAGTGAGGCAAATCTTCCACCACATCTCGACCCCTTGTTGTTGTTGTTGTTTTGGTTTGGGGTTGGCTCTAGGCCTGCAAACTAATCCCGCTTGGTTGGGGACCTTCGTGCAAAACCCCGCAGTCTCCAGCTACCCCAGCCAGCCTATGTCTTCCATGAAAGCCACAAGTCGACCGGGGTGTCTGCAGGCCGCTTATCCCTTAGTCGCCTTTTACGACATGCACGGGGAGAGATGCAGTGGGACTATTCTTATTAAGTACCGACCCCACACAGTACATCTCGACCCCTTTTGAATGCACTGTACCAATCATGTACACGTGTTTTTGATAAAGTCGATTCATCGTAAGCTTTCTATAACATTTTCAGCGACTCGGAACACGAAATTGAATTTATGATGCAAAATCTGAAACAAACTCTTTGTTCGATATTTTTATCCATTAAAAAATTCGCAAAACACTTGAGATGAACTAACAAAATCGAGCACTGTAAACAAACTAAATGACAGATGGGGCTCAAACTCCGCGCCAATATAGAAAACAGTTGTGCCAACTTAGCGACAAAAATAATTATTTGAATTGAATTTGGAATTAGAAGTAAATTGTCAATTCCCGGTACTTTTTTGACAGAATGTATATGACTAGAGTACTTGCGAAGACAAATCCAACGAGCCCAAATATGGTGGATTTATCATGTGTAGTTTAGCAGTTCCTATGGATTCCTTCCGGCTCCATCGTCAGGACCCTGGAAATAACATATGACTAGAGTACTTGCGAAGACAAATCCTACAAGCCCAAACACGATGGGCTTATCATGTGTAGTTTAGGAGTTCTTATGGCTTCTTTCCGGCTCCATCATCAGAACCCAACTAACCTTTTCCTTATCCCGACTTTCTCGTGTCGCTCAGCGACAATATTTTTTCGAATTGTTTATTGTTTATTGTATAATTTCATCCATAGGTAGGTAACCTACGCTTGGACATGTCGAAAATTCCGCCAGTTCTAAATTCAATGCGAAGAAGAACTGACAAACAAACTTCGCAAGTCGCAATGTTTTGTTAGTACCTTGTAAGTATTGGGTTAATTATTTATAAGTTACTATAATATTATTATAGTAACTTATAAATTATTAACCCATACTACCGCTCACAAGAGCATTCATATTTACAGCATAAACATGAATACTGAAGAATCTGACCACTGTGCCTATTTAAATTACCTATATCTGGTGTATAGTGCCATCGTCAATTTGATACTTAAAGCAAAAACAAGCCAATTCAACAAATATTAGTATTTCCGTAGATTCATTTCCAATGTGCTCGATAGTCGTGTGAGGCACGAAATCTGTGAATTTTTTCAAAAAGGTTAGGCTACAGGGCAAACCCTTAACCCGATCGTCTTTGTTTTAGGCTCAAATTGTAGCTGACTAAATTGCCCAGAGGAGTTTTTCTCAATTTTTTTATATGATTCTTCGTTTCCAAAATTTCGAGCGCCAAAATAAAAAATTCGGAAAAAATAGATTTTTTTTTTCACTATTTCGGCCATAACTTTTTCTCGAATAATTCTTTTTGGACCTTACAGCTCTCATGAGCTCACAGTCTTTTGACCCTTTTTAACCGACTTCAAAAAAGGAGGAGGTTCAATTCGACAGTATTTTTTTTAAATTTTTTTTTTGTTTGTTACTTCAGAACTTTCGACTGGGTGAACCGATTTTGAAAATTCTTTTTTTATTTGAAAGCTAGTGCTTCCCAAGATCAGATGGGAAAGCGAGGCGGAATTCCGCCGAGTACATTATAATAACCGCCTTCAAAAATGTGTGAAATAAAAAAAAATCGAACCCTAGAATTGAAGGCGGGTGCAAGTAAAGTAAGCAAAAATAACCGACCGCCTTCAACTCTAGGGTTCGATTTTTTTTTATTTCATACATTTTTGAAGGCGGTTTTTAATTTTTTTTTAATATCATAATCTTCACAACTCTCCAAGATATAAGGGGATCGCACGTTTTCGTGAAATCGGAGCCTACACTGGAGCGAACGAAAAGACATTTTCAATGTAAAAAAAAAAAGATTAGAGTTTGAGTTCGTGTTGTTTTGCGAGTTGTCGCGAAACCCTCGCGCACGTCGACACTTGCACCAGGCCTTCGTCACTCGCTCAAGGTCGCGAGTTAAATGCCTACCGCTTGGCGTAGCGGCTAATCTACAATTAACAGTGGGCTGCCGCTATCCAGCCAGACCGGGCGCGTGGCGCTTTCGAATTTAGAAAATGTCGAAATCACGTAAATATTGTGCAGTGGACGGGTGCAAAAGTCAACAGACAAATGAAAACTTGTCTTTTTTTTCATTGCCGAGAGACGAAGAAAGGTAAGTGTTTTGTTTAGTAGCATTTTGATTTATTTCTAGTAATTTATTTATTCATATAGTAGGAGGTCATTGATTTAAAATGATATTATTATATTGCCAATAACATTAGTTAGATAACGCCGAACAGCGTGGTGTGTATGGCCTAATTCGTATAAGGATAATAGGTACATTGTAGATGATCATTGATCATTAAATTTATTGATCAAACAAAACTATCACTGGAAGGTTGCACGCAATGCACGCTTCGATGTGAGAAACTAATTGTGACGCTAACGCATGCATGAATTTGTTGGCATGAATTTGCCGTAGCTAAATATCATATCGTTGGTAGCTAGAACGATAAAAGTTGGTAGGTATCATCTTCATTTTATTCCTCACAATAAGACAGCACAAAGGCACAGCCCTTAACGCGCTGAACGACGCGCTTTCGAGATAGAGTTACACGACAGAAAGAGAAGCGAAATGTAGGCAGTTATCGTGGTTAGGCATGCAGCTCTGTGCGAGTCAATTTGTACTTTATCGCGTCGTCGCAGAGTAGCTATTTCTTTGTGAGTGTTTGTACAGAGCAGCTTCTGTACGGAGTACTCTTTTCTATTCTGTGCTTGCACGTCGACAGCACTCGGCCGACCTCCTGCCGAGTCCTCTATCCCGTTTTCTATCGTACGACCCGCACGGCCCCGACCCGCCCCGCCCCCGCGCGCACCTTCCGGCTTCACGCCACTTTCACTGTGTCCACTCCACAGTTCAACTCTTCACCTTTGTTCGTTACCGTTACCACAATAAATAGTGTTTAGTGATATTTCACTCAATATAATATGTTTATTTTTGCAGGATTGCGTAGTTTTAGAAAATTATATAGAACTTGACGAAACTGCTGTACTGAAAATGCTGACATTATGGTTAATAGTGTAAAGATAATAAATTAGTAACGCGGCACCTGAAGGTGCAGGTTCTATTCTGTGGTGCAGGGTCATGTAAAGGGGGTGATCCATTGGCGTTCTAAACCGTTAGCTCGCCAGCGACCCTACGAGCTAAAGGTGTAAACCGCCAATGGATCACCTAAAACCGCGGTTGGTTTAGACCGTTGGCTCTTCGGTCATGCTGGAAATCCTTGCGGTGTAAAAAACCGCCAGTGGATCAGGCGAGCCTACGGGGAAACAGTTTTTTCGCACTACGGGAGCGAGCGCACGTGCTCTAGGCTGGCGATAAAATGGATTTCGCGAGGTGGTGCTACAAGCCAACAGTTTACACCGTGTGCTCGTAGGGTCGCCAATGGAGCAGCAACTCGAACGACGACCCTACGAGCCAACAGTTTACACCGTTAGCTCGTAGGGTCGCCAATGGATCACCCCCTTAAGATACAAATTAACTCTCCCATACTTCCCCAAGTACGAGTATCTTTGGCAAACAATCAGCATAGATACTCGTAACTATGCAATGCGCAAGTTCATTAAAATGGAAATGAAAGTAGCTGCAGGTGAATAATGATGAGTGGGTGGCCTATGCGGCCCTGGTACTGCCGGCGCGGGGCGGCGGAGGCTGGCCGCGCGCCAGACCCCCGGGCGGGCGGGACGGAGGTTGCGCGCCGAGATTCGAGCTTCTCGTGTCTTCGCTGCAGGAGATTATTCGATTACCTACATAGGCCAGTAATAAAGCTAGACCACCGAATATATATATATCCTGGGCAAGTGATCCCAACAACCTGCGCATTTGGCGCAGCTAGTTTATGCAACAGTTGCAATTACCGTGTGGGGCCGGTGCTTTAAAAGAATAGCCCCACTGCAGTGAACGCCGGCGTACCACAAGGATCTGTGTTGTCACCCACGCTGTTTCTTCTGCACATCAATGATATGCTGTCTCTGGGCAACATACATTGTTATGCAGATGACAGTACGGCACACGGATCCTACACCAGTCACCCTTCAGCCAGTCGGGATGTTGTGGATGAGAAGAGACGAAGACTTTTGTCTGAGCTCGAACATACACTCGGTTCTATTTCCGAATGGGGACATTGTAATTTGGTCGAGTTCAATGCTTCCAAGACACAAGTTTGCGCGTTCAGTGCGAAGAGAGTGGCGGTCACACCGGCTCCTTCATTCCAAGGCACGTCGCTCAAATTAAGCGAACACCTCGGGGTCCTCGGAGTCGAACTGTCGCACGACTTGAACTTTCGTCGCCACATCGAGGGGAAGGCCAAGCTGGCTTCTAAAAATCTGGGCGTACTCAATAAGGTGCGACGGTACTTCACGCCGGACCAAAAGCTGCTCCTGTATAAATCGCAGATCAGGTCTTGCTTGGAGTACTGCTCGCATCTGTGGGATGGCTCTGCCAAATACCAGCTTCCGCCTCTGGACTCGATCCAGCGTCGAGCCGTGCGACAAGTGGGTGACCCCGAAGTGTCCTGCTGTCTAGAACCACTGCTACACCGAAGGGATGTCGGCTCTCTAAGTGTGTTCTATTGCTTGTTCCATGGGGAGTGCTCGGAGGAGCTGTTTAACGCGATCCCGCCGTCCCCTTTCCACCTCCGGACCACGCGCACTGGGCAGGGATTGCATCCCTATGCTGGACTTACCGCGCATGCGTACCAATCGATTCTGCAGATCTTTCCTTTACAGAACGGGTAAACTCTGGAACGCTCTCCCTGCTCATATATTTCCCCCCAAGTACAGTCTCAGGTCCGTCAAGAGGGACGTGAATGGGCACCTGTCAGGCCGGCATGGCATTCGCAACCCCCGAATACGTCCGAATGTCCATGGGCGCCGTTAGACACCTCATGGGTGCCGCGTCGCCATATGTCGAGCTAACAATAAAAAAATAAAAATAAAAAAACTGCACCTCTCCCCGTGCATGTCGTAAAAGGCGACTAAGGGTTATGACTTATGTATGACTCATATTACTAGGTGGTAGGGTTTAACCCTCCCGGGTTGGTACCACCGCACGCAATGAAAGGTCGGTCGAAACGGCTATGTAAATAGTTTGTGTTTTCCGTCTAGTTCAGTGTAGCCGGCACGACCGAAGGGAAGCACTGACGTGGCACCAAGTTCACCCGGTGTTATGGGCTGACATCACGGATGTTGTTGGTGACGTAGCCAACCGTGTCAGTTTCCATAAAATAAAAAAAATCTCGTCCATAACCTTTAGTCGCCTTTTACGACATGCACGGGGAGACACGCAGTGGGGCTATTCATTTTAAGTACCGGCCTCACACAGTACTTTAAGTACCGGCCTCACACAGTACTTTAAGTACCGGCCTCACACAGTACTTTAAGTACCGGCCTCACACAGGGCTCATCGTCTTGTATACATACATATATCTTGTATCAACATAATATATCAACAATATTTGTCTGCTTGGCGCTCTCGGTTGACAGAGCAGAGTCGTATTGATTTTATAAGTCCATCAATATTTCCTTCGGAAGCTTTTGAAACGCTCAGCAACTTGAATTGCTTTCGTAACTTATTCATATCGTCAGCGCTTCGAGGAGCGGGGCGGGGGGCGGCGCGGCGCGGGGGGCGGGGCGGGGCGGCGCGGCGCGGGGGCGGTCGGTAGACATCTCACGTGGCGTCATCGGACGGAAACGAGTCCAGATTCAGTTCTCTGTATCGAAATGTAATAACAAGCATCTGTCGGCTCGCGAGTCGCGCGCGACGCGACGTCGGAGTTCGTGAAAGGAAGCAATTGAGTCAAGTCAGGTTCCCGCGGGACTCCCCCTCCGACTCCAACCTTTCGCTAAAAGCTTATTTATTCTTCGTGGAGAGCTCCTAGTGTAAACAGGATCATTCCGGGCTCGGCGGCTCGCTCCCCCGCCCCGCCCCGCCCCGCCCCGCCTCCCCAAATTATCTGATAACTTGTTAAACTCCCTCGATGGCAACCTCTACTGTCATTTCATTCTCCTCAACACTTTGCCTACACGTCACGACACGCACGAGACAGCAAATAAAACGAGCGAATTTGTTTTTAGATTCGGTATGTAGTTCTAAAAAATGAGCTGTGCTAAATAGTGTTAGTTGTAAGACTTAGTTCTGGCCACATTCCATTGAATAAATTTAAATTCCTGATGAAAGAGAAAGAGAGATTCTCCAAAATGTGATCGGTGTAACAAGGAGGATGACATGTATCATATGCTGATGGAGTGTGGTCAGAACGAGGAGTTACGAAGGGAACTGCAGACGTCACTTAGGGTGGACAGACTCAATTTGTTTTTAGTACCTATACATAAACTGTTGTTGAGTCCAAGTGAGAGAGATTTAATTGTGTTGGATTTCGTTGAGCGTTTTCTATCCCTTAGGGACTCTGGGCCCTGTGATTGGGGAGAAGAGTACCTATGGGGCTGATATTAACAAATCATTGTTAAAATCACTAAAACATTTTTGTTCTAAGTTTAACAGAGATAAAACTTTATCAAATAATATTGTAGTGGCATCAACACGATAGACAAGAGAAAAATAACAATAGCCGCCGCCACCCCGCGTCGCGCGCCGCCGCGCCGCGCTCGAGACGCTCGTGTGACGAATCTGTGACGGTGCGAGCAAAGTACGGGGACAACACGCACAACACGCACACAGCGCGCGGCGAGGCTGCGGGGGCGGGGCGGGGCGGGGCACGGCGAGCACGCGGCGCCAAGCTGATCAGTGACGCGTCACAGCGCCGCGCCCGCCCCGCCGCCGCCGCGGCCGCCGCGTCACCGAGTCCTCCCCTGCTCCGCGCGCTCGGTGCGGTGAGTCTCCTGTGGGATTGGGGAGGCGGCTGACAGATTCGAGAGGTACAGGTAGCGGCATCGACCTCCCTCCCCCGCACCTGCATCCTTTTCTCCAATGTACAGTCTGCTGGGATCCTTCAAACATAATGTGAAGGTGCACCGAGCCGGCCGACATGGTATTCGCAACCCCCGTAAATATTCGAATGCCCGCGGGCGTTAGTCTGGCGCGCGCCATATGTCTTGCTCCCCATAAAAAAAATTTGTATTGTATTTGTATTTATTTTTTATTGTACACCATTTTACGATAAAATAAGGTACAAAAAGGTCGGCTGAATGCAGATCTGCATTATGTTAGAGCAAACCTTTGGGATGTGGTAAAAGTGTATAAGTAGGCGCACGGATAACGTGAGAGAATAGTAGGTAACAAAATAAATACGAATACATGATTATAATACATAATAACATATATGTATACATAGTACTTATGCTTGTATATATCTCTAGTCTTCAACATATAAGCGAACATAATCGGTGCGACGGTGCGCGGCGGCGCGGTGCGTCGGCCGGCGCACCGTTACAGATTTTCCGCTTTATTATCTATAGAATAGTTAGGATTTCCGAGTTAAACAAGTTAATGATTTCCTATTACTCAACATATTTATTTCGCAACATGTTCAAATGCACAACGGTAACCACTCTTTGAGGAAATATTATATAGAGTTCTCGCTCCAAAGAAATATACAGAGAAGCGGTGTTCAAGCGGCTGAGGTTTGGGGTAAGGTAGCGGGGAGGCGGAGCGCAGAGTCGAGCGGCAGAGGGGAGCGCGCGGGGCGGGAAGCGTGCGGGAGACGTTCTGGCGGCCGGTGTGGGGAGCTCACGCGGGGCGGGAAACATGCGGGAGAGAGGCAAGGGGTAGGGAGAACGAGCGCACTCGTGCGTCGGTGTGCATAATATTGTCTTTTCATTCTAACACTTCATCTCCAGATTCGCCATCGCACCTTCGCATCGACGAAGATGTGTAAATGTATTAGTTTAAAGTAGGCGAGGCGCGATCGCAGCAGGCAGGCGACGACTGCGCGCTGCGGCCTCTCGCGCTCGACTAAGAGACTTGAGGATCGTGAACCGCAACTCGGTGGAACATGTTAGTTAGCCGAGTGATTGATCTAGTACGTAATATATCTTTGTAACCACTGCACCTTGCACCGTCAGCAAGGCGCCCCCATACACCCGCCCCCACGTGCAGGCGAGCAAGCTCCCCGCGTGCTGATGTGCAAGTCGACACCGGGCTCCATCTACAGGTGCTTTCACGAGTCGTGAGCACACTTTTCATTGGTCGGTTTGACGGGATGCGATGTCGACGGCGCCGACGCTTCACGCGATTGGTTCCTCAGTCAGCATGAGTCGACGCTCGTCCCTATTGGGTTCACACGCGTCGTTCGACTACTATACACTTGCGTGCATTAATAGTCCACTGTCCATCTGTGTTGATGACTCGTGAAAGCAACTGTACACGCGGTGGCATCTAGCTATAGTCACTCGCTCGGCTCCCGACTCACGAGTCTCATTCCACCCGACACTCGGACACACCGACCGAGCCACCGACTGTTCTTCCCCTAACTTAGAAGGTCGTATTTCATTGGGGAGAAAGTGGATTAGAACTCTCACAAGATGTCACAAAACTAATAATGTTCAGGCGGTTCGCACAACGCAACGGTTAACTATTCGATGTACCTGGACAGAATGAGAAATGTTACACATTTATCTCCGACAGTCTGCCGCTCAACATCGGCGCCGACTGTGTCGCACTTGTACGCAGTGTTGAGTTGAGTAGGTACCTACGAGTACGTCGCGTCACACTGCTACTGGGTTAGGAAAGACGTGCGACTGGTGGATAACCACGAGGTGTCCCGCCCGCGAGACGCTGAAGTCGTAGACTTATCAGCTCTCTAAGTGTCTTGTCTTCTATCGTCTATTCCATGGGAGAAGCTGTTCAACGCCATTCCACCTCATATACACCCGACCTACCTCGAACCGACCGCTTTTGTAGGTCAGTTATATTCACAGAACCGGGGAAATGTGGAACGCACTCCCTATCCATCTATTTCCAACCAAATACAGGCTGGGATTTTACAAAAGGGACGTGAAAATGCTCCTGTCTGGCCGGTATGTCATTCGCAATCCCCGTGCATCAAGAAATGTCCACGGGCATCGTTAGAAGTAAATGTAACGATGCCACATGTCGCATCTTCCATAAACCATATAAGTTTTCAACGACGCCCTCGCCCGGTCACGTCACCAGCGCAGCGCAGTAGAGAAAGTAATTTCTGAAGGACCATCCAGCATCGTTTAGCTGAGATTCCTACCGGTTGAGTAGTAGTTAGAGGCGTGCGCGGTGCGGTGCGGTGCGGGACGGATGGTTGCGGCCGCGGATTCCTACTAGAGTCCCAACTATTCGCGGAAGACGATAATGAATTTGAATCTCGCCTGTGAGGGGAGGCGGACGAAACTAATTGCCGGATGCAGTGCGTCGCCTCGCACCATAGATTTAGAATGATATTTTCATTCTAGATCTAACAAAATATTGCAAGGGTTTTACATTCAATAAAGAGGCAGATAGAATACAAGCCGCCGACGCGACCACACACAGAAACGCTAGCAGCCCGAGTCTGGGTCGTAATTTTTGAGGATTTTTTCTGAAGTAGAACAGGTTGCCGGAGAGTAGCACTTCAGTCTCTTCGCCCTTTTTCTTCTGACGGTCCATAATATGAGCCAGCTCCTGTTCCAGCACGACCAGTTTCTCTTGCGTTCTCAATGGTCATATACTGTGGTGGGTAGCCACGTGTAGTTGGGTGTGGCAGCCATATTTAACGCAAGCATTCCTAGCCTCCCTCGCCCCGCCGCCGGAACCTGGACCGCCGTTACGATGATCCGGATCCGGAATAGCGGCTCAAGCACACTACATTTAAGTTTGGCAGCTTCTATTGCCAATCTATGTAGGTGAGTAGATCTTTGTCTCGCGCCCCTCGCCGACTCGCCCGGGGCGAGTCGCCCCTCATTTTCGGTAGCGCTAGGCTCGTCGACGAGACGCGGCGGCGGCGCGGTGACGCGACGCGCGACGCCGCGCCCGCCGCCGCCCCCGCGCCGCCCCCGCGCTGCCGCGCCGCCGCCGCCGTGCAGGTGACCCACATCATGCTATACGCCTTCAGTAATTGTTAGCTTGTTACTGCTTTTTAACCGACTTCAAAAAAAGGAGGAGGTTCTCAATTCGACTGTATTTATAATTTTTTTTTGTCCCCTCAGAAGTTTCGACTGGGTGAACCGATTTTGATGTTTTTTTTTTATTTGAAAGCTGGTGCTTCCTGTGTGGTCCCATTTCAATTTGGTGAATATCGGATAGGAAAGCGAGAGCGCCGAGTACATTAATAGCAAAAAAATACTAAAAGAAAATGTGAAATAAACAACTATTTAAAAAAATATAAAAACCGCCTTCAAAAATGTATGAAATAAAAAAAAATTTTACCCTAGAGTTGAAGGCGGTGCTAAAGCAAGTAAAAATGATGCATGAAAGAAAACATGAGTGGATAATATCCTTTGTGATTTGTGTAGCCTTCTTTAGCACCGCCTTCAACTCTAGGGTTCGATTTTTTTTATTTCATACATTTTTGAGGGCGGTTTTTATATTTTTTTAAATAGTTTTTTGGTATATATATTTTTTCTGATTTAGCCATCTGCCATCGGAACTCTACCATAAGCAGATTAAGTGTTCTTTGAGGTATGACGTTAGAGGTGGGCCATCCATTGACGGCTCTCCCTTTTCGCTGTTAGTGTCAAATATCTAGGGTCAACACTAACTTGGTGTCGTTTCAGCCTCGCAGGGCCGGTGTGGTCCAGGAGTGCCGTGGCCAGAATACTGGGGCGATTTGTTAGCCTCGCCTTGTATCTGTACAATTCGACTGGATCTCAGCTTTTATGCTCGGCACTTTGAGATGCTCGTGTATGTCGTCGTTTTTGGAGAACCCACCATGGTTCTGTTGTTCTGTTGTTCTGTTCTGTTTGTTATGTTTCGAAACAATTTGTTTTAGGATCTCTGCAAGTTCTCAATGTTACCGTTGCTTGCAGTGCCCCACAACTCAAATAAAACATTTCTTTATTTATATAACACATGATATAACATACATAAACAATTTAACACATAAATAATTTAATGAAAATTCATAAAATAGTATGTTAAGTTACTTCCGTTTAAACGAACCCACACGGTTGTCATATAGACGGTTGTTTTTCATAACTGTATGCCATATGTCCAGACCGGCTTGATGAGCGCTCTGTAGATGAGGAGGTTGTTGGATGTGCTCAGTTTAGAGGCGCTGCCTGCCCGTCAGCCAGTGCAGTTTGTTGAGCCGTAGCTTCTGCTCCTGTCTTTTGCACCTGATGTGCTCTTTGAATGTCTGCCTCCTATCCAAGTGCATTCCCAAATAACGCACGGAGCTAGTGTGGTATAGTGGTGTTGGTATATATAAAACATGAACTTACAGAGTTAAGTAAGAATACGTTTTTTGTTTATCGAAAATGACACGGTTGGCTACATCACCTACAACATCCGCAATGTCAGCCCATAACACTTTGGTAAACTAGGTGCCATGTCAGTGCTTTCCTTCCGTTGTGCCGGCTACACTGAAAACGCGAACCATTTACATAGCCGCTTCGACCTACCTTAAAATTCAGTGTGGTGGTAACAACGCGGGTGGGTTAAACCCCACTACCTAGTAAGGTAAGAAGTGAAGGGACCTAGAGTTTTACGTGAAATCCAAACCACGGTCAGCCCCGAACGGGGGGAAGGTCGGCGCGGTTCCCATACGTTCCTTTCGTTACATACTTAGCTATAAATGTCCCGCGTCCGTGTTGTGTCCTTCTGATCAGTCGTGTACCCGTCCGTGTTGCCGAGCGCCCGTTTCAATTAAACCGCTCAGTGACGCGATAAACGTTCCGCACATTAATTGGAATGTGTATAGTATGTACCTAGCTAGGTATGTTCGCCTAGTATGTGCGAGTGAGTTGTCCGTTTCGTGACATGTTCCTGTGAAAGAAGACACATGTATTTATACATTATTCAAGGCAAGTATTTAGATGTACTTTAGAATTGTATCATCAGCGTCGTTTTCACATGTTTGAGATTAATATAATGATAAAACACTCGGCAGTGTGCGACGGCGCCGGCGGCGGGGCGGCGGCGGGGCGGGGCGGGGCGGGCGCGAGAGTTTATACTAATCTGACTGCTGATGGCCCCTTAATAAGCCTGCGTCATTCAACATTACCCATTTTCTTACTTCCTCCGCTCCGCTGCTAATAAATGTAATTCGCTGAAATTGTGCGATGAAGCGTGCGGGGCGGGTGCGGGGTGCGGGGCGGGTGCGGGGGCGCGGCGCCGGATCTCCATTACCGGTGCGGTGACGGAGATCGGCCGGCGACCTTCCTCTAGAGCCTCCAGGATACAGCCTACTCGCCCGCATACCTGCGTAGAGCCTCCAGCGCTGACTCGCGAGTCGCGATACATTCTTAGGCTTATTATTGGCTATCGAATATTATACATTTTGTTTATTAAACAGAAAGAGAACATAATAATTGGAAATACTTTATTAAAACAGTAAAACAAAATACAACTTGACACAGTCAGTAAAACTAAAATTAACCTAATATACAGGGTGTCCCCGGACAGGTGTAGTTCCTTTAAGGAGGCTATTCTACGCTTTGTAACAAACATAATTAGTAAGAGAAGTAGGGTTCTAGGTACGCCTGTTGCGGAGATATAAATTGTTAAAGTTATTAATGTAGTGTAATGTTGTAATGCTCTAATCGGGCGAGCGCGGGGCGCGGGGCAGCGGGCAGCGGGAATATGGACGGGACGCGACGCGAGTGAACGCAAACAGATAGCCCGCCCCGCCCGCGTATCGCTCGCGCCCCGACCCGCGCCATTCCACCTTGCGTTTCACAGTCGCGCGGTCTAAAGGCGCCCACACATTGTAGTATGCATTTAGTTTGTTAGGAAATCCTAAAATTTTAATGAATGCACATATTTAAAAAATTCTTTCACCAGTGCTTTTGTTACAAGGCGTAGAATAGCCTCCTTAAAGGAACTACACCTGTCCGGGGACACCCTGTATAATAAAAACTAAATAATTACATTGTTACTGTCAGTAAAAATTCACAGATTTCGTGCCTCACACGACTATCGAGCACATTGAAAATTAATCTACGGAATTCGAAAAAATATTGTCCCTGAGCGACACGAGAAAGTCGGGATAATGAAAAGGTTAGTTGGGTTCTGATGATGGAGCCGGAAGGAAGCCATAAGAACTCCTAAACTACACATGATAAGCCCATCGTGTTTGGGCTCGTTGGATTTGTCTTCGCAAGTACTCTAGTGATATGTTATTTCCAGGGTCCTGATGATGGAGCCGGAAGGAAGCCATAGGAACTCCTAAACTACACATGATAAATCCACCATATTTGGGCTCGTTGAATATAGGACAGGTTAGAAGATGCGTCGCTACGCGACGCATCTTCTAACCTAACCTATATTCTTATCTTCTATATCATTATATAATATTTTTATATTTGATATTTATCAATTTGTTACTTTAGTTAGACATAATGTCAAGCTTATCTCTTTTTCTGTCTAAATTTTAGTTTATATTTTTTAAGCTGCTTGTGTTTTCGAAAAATAATAAAATATATATAAATGTAATATTATATATTTTTTTATTTTGTTGAATTCGAAGAGTTTGATTGAGTGCGAAGAGAGTGGCGTTCACACCGGCTCCTTCATTCCAAGGCACGTCGCTCAAATTAAGCGAACACCTCGGGGTCCTCGGAGTCGAACTGTCGCACGACTTGAACTTTCGTCGCCACATCGAGGGGAAGGCCAAGCTGGCTTCTAAAAAGCTGGGCGTACTCAATTAGGTGCGACGGTACTTCACGGCGGACCAAAAGCTGCTCCTGTATAAATCGCAGATCAGGTCTTGCTTGGAGTACTGCTCGCACCTGTAGGATGGCTCTGCCAAATACCAGCTTGCGCCTCTGGACTCGATCCAGCGTCGAGCCGTGCGACTAGTGGATGACCCCGAAGTGTCCCGCGATCTAGAACCACTGCAGCACCGTAGGGATGTCGGCTCCCTAAGTGTGTTCTATCGCTTATTCCATGGGGAGTGCTCGGAGGAGCTGTTTAACGCGATCCCGCCGTCCCCTTTCCACCTCCGCACCACGCGCACTGGGCAGGGATTGCATCCATATACGCTGGACTTACGGCGCATGCGTACCAATCGATTCTGCAGATCTTTCCTGTACAGAACCGGTAAACTCTGGAACGCTCTCCCTGCTCATATATTTCCCCCCAAGTACAGTCTCGGGTCCTTCAAGAGGGGCGTGAATGGGCACCTGTTAGGCCGGCATGGCATTCGCAACCCCCGAATACGACCGAATGTCCATGGGCGCCGTTAGACACCTTATGGGTGCATCGGCGCCATATGTCGAGCTAACAATAAAAAAAAAAAATCATTTTCAATGCGACGCATCTTCTAACCTAACCTATATTCCTATATTCCTATATCCAACGAGCCCAAACACGGTAGATTTGATCATGTGTGGTGTTGGAGTTCCTATGGCTTTATTCCGGCTCCATCATCAGGACCCTGGACATCATACGAGGGTCGTTCGATAAGTAAGGTAAAAAGGCATTAAAAAAAAATTTTTTTTTAGTATATTTACATATTTATTTCTCGACATAGTCTCCTTCGAAGTCCACACACTTGATCCAGCGGTGTTCCGATTTTTTTATCCCCGCGGAAAAGTAAAAAGTCTCGAGACCCTGAAAATACTCATCCACAGACGCGATGACTTCTTCATTTGACGAAATTTTTTTTCCTCCGAGCAAAATCTTCAGGTATGGGAACAAGAAGAAATCACACGGGGCCAAATCTGGAGAATAGGGTGGATGAGGCAGCAAGTCGAATCCTAATTCGTGCAGTTTAGCCACTGCAACAGTCGACTTGTGGGATGGTGCGTTGTCCTGGTGGAAGAGCACTTTTTTTTACGTTCCAATCTTGGCCGTTTCGCCAACAGCTGTTCGTTCAAACGGTCCAGCAGTGTTGCATAGTATGCTCCTGTTATCGTTTGACCCTTTTTCAAGTAGTCTATGAAGATGATTTCTTGGGAATCCCAAAAAATAGTTGCCATCGCCTTCCCGGCTGACAAAGCGGTCTTCGCCTTCTTCGGCGCACATTCACCGGGTTGTGTTCACTGTTTCGACTGCTGTTTCGATTCGGGTGTATAGTGGTGGATCCATGTCCCGTCTACAGTCACGAATCGACGCCAAAAATCTTGTGGTTTGTTAGTAAGCATCGACAAACATAGCTTTGAAATGTTTTTTCGCAGGCGTTTTTGATCGATGGTCAGCAATCGCGGCGCCCATCCTGCACACAATCTTTTCATCTGCATTTTTTCATGCAGGATATTGGGTACTCTATCTGTTGAGATGCCTACGATCTCAGCTATCTCACGCACCTTCATCTGGCGGTCTGCCAAGACGATACCATGGATTTTTTGGATCATTTCCGGCGTAGTGACTTCAATTGGACGTCCAGGGCGCGCTTAGTCTTTCGTTGATGTCCTGCCACGTTTGAATTCATTAATCCAAAAGTAAATGGTCTTTAACGCTGGTGCAAAGTCCCCATGAACTTCTTTCAACTCTGCTTTAATCTGCGCAGCCGCAGTTATTTTTTAATAATTATTTTTTATCACTGCACGGAACTCGTTTTTCTCCATTATTGCGACAACTGCCGAAACACGTCATTCAAAAGTCTGTCAAACGTAAACTATCTGTCACTTTCGGCTGTAATTTGGTATAACGTAGTTTAAAGAGCATTACTAACTCGCCGTATTAAAGAAAGTTAATTTTGGAGACCACTCTCGGAAATTTACCATACTTATCGAACGACCCTAGTATATGACAAGAGTACTTGCGAAGACAAATCCAACGAGCCCAAAGACGATGGGCTTATCATGTGTAGTTTAGGAGTTCCTATAGTTTCCTTCCGGCTCCATCATCAGACCCCAACTAACCTTTTCTTTATCCCGACTTTCTCGTGTCGCTCAGCGACAATATTTTTTCGAATTCCGTAGGTTCATTTGCAATTTGCTCGATAGTCGTGTGAGGCACGAAATCAGTGAATTTCTTTTTTCAGAAAGGTTGAGCTACTGGGCAAACTCTTAACCCGATCGTCTTTGTTTTAAGCTCAAATTGTAGCTGCCTAAACTGTCCAGAGGAGATTTCTAAATTTTTTTATAACATTCTTCGTTTCCAAAATATTGAGGGTCAAAATAAAAAATTCGGAAAAAAAATTTTTTTTTCACTATTTCGGCCATAACTTTTTTCGTTTTTTACTTTCTCGAATTATTCTTTTTGCACCTTACAGCTCTCATGAATACGCGTCTTGAATATCATATCTTCACAACTCTCCGAGATATAAGGGGATCGCACTTTTTCGTGAAATCGGGGCCTATACTGAAACGAACCAAAAGACATTTTCAATGTCAAAAATTTCGTCCAACTCAGTCGACTCCGCCACAATACCCAATACGCTGGCTGCGTTGCCCCTTTGAATGGCTAGCCCTATTTGCTGAAAGAAGAAAGACTTGGCGCGTCGGTCACCAGACTTATCAATAAGGAGCTTTCCTAGGACGTTTACGGATTTCGACGGAGAGATCGACGATTCAAGATGGCGACGCAAGGGGCAACATGAAAATGCGCAAATTCTAGTAAACAATAAACAAGGAAAGGTTCGTCAATAAATACCTTGCGCAACATCAGAGACTCTCCGACTTAATGGCGATTATCTCTAAAAATACGTATCATAGTAAAAATAATGTATATTACTGAGTTTATTAAAATGTTTTTCAACGAGGAATCCCGTATTGGGAAGCAAATCCGGTCTCACTGGACACCCAATCCAGTAGGCATTGGAAAGTGCGGCAGCGCCGCCCCCGCCGCCCCCGCCGGTACGAACTGTCTGCTCGCATAGTGAAGTGGTACGGCTTGTCTCGCGGGCGCGGCGCGGGGCGGGGCGGGGAGGGAGGCGAGGTGCGTCGCGGAGGGGGTGGGGGGGGGGGGGGGGTGGGTGGGACGAGGTGCGAGGAACAGGAAGTAGCGAAGCGAACTTTAGCTGTAAAAGAGCAGTTAGAAAACAAACATAATGAATGTGTTGTGTGTTGAGTGAGTACCGGCGGCGGCGGCGCGGTCAAACGTGATCACTGATCAGGATTATTCAGATAAAATTTTGACATTAAAAATGTCTTTTGGTTCGTTTCAGTATAGGCCCCGATTTCACGAAAAAGTGCGATCCCCTTATATCTCGGATAGTTGTGAAGATATGATATTCAAAAGACGCGTATTCATGAGAGCTGTAAGGTGAAAAAATAATTATTCGTGAAAGTAAAAAACAAAAAAAGTTATGGCCGAAATAGTGAAAAAAAATTATTTTTTTTCGGAATTTTTAATTTTGGCGCTCGATATTTTGGAAACAAAGAATGATATCAAAAATTTGAGAGAAGCTCCTCTGGACAGTTTAGTTAGCTACAATTTGTGCCTAAAACAAAGACGATCGGGTTAAGGGTTTGCCCTGTAGCTCAACCTCTCTGAAAAAAGAAATTCACAAATTTCGTGCCTCACACGACTATCGAGCACATTGCAAATGAATCTACGGAATTCGGATATAGGAATATAGGTTAGGTTAGAAGATGCGTCGCATTAAAAAGAATTCAACAAATTAAAAAAAAATATTACATTTATATATTTTTTATTATTTTTCAAAAACACAAGCAGCTTAAAAAATGTAAACTAAAATTTAGACAGAAAAAGAGATAAGCTTGACATAATGTCTAACTAAATATGAAATATAAAAATATAATATAAGGAAATATAAGATAAGAATATTCCTATATTCCTATATCCAACGAGTCCAAATATGGTGGATTTATCATGTGTAGTTTAGGAGTTCCTATGGCTTCCTTCCGGCTCCATCATCAGGACCCTGGAAATAACATATGACTAGAGTACTTGCGAAGACAAATCCAACGAGCCCAAGCACGATGGGCTTATCATGTGTAGTTTAGGAGTTCCTATGGCTTCCTTCCGGCTCCATCATCAGAACCCAACTAACCTTTTCCTTATCCCGACTTTCTCGTGCCGCTCAGCGGCAATATTTTTTCGATTTCCATAGATTCATTTTCAATGTGCTCGATAGTCGTGTGAGGCACGAAATCTGTGAATTTTTGTTTAATTTATATAAAAAAAACCGGCCAAATGCGAGTCGAACTCGCGCATCGAGGGTTCCGTATCACCATGTCATTGTTAGCGCCACTCACGCCATCTATGGCGTGTTCTGAAATGCTTAATATTAGTTAAATGTCATGGTTAGTTAAAATGCTTCACACTCTATTCGGTAGATGGCGCGCGCGCATACACTTTTTGGTTTCTTCTATGGGAACCCCCGTGGAAATTTCGTGAAAATTTCAAGGGGCTACCTATAACGGTTCAACAGATACAACCCTCAGACAGACGGACGGACAGACAGACAGACGGCGGCGTAGGCTTAGTAGTAGGGTCCCGTAGCGGATACGAAACCCTAAAAAGCCAAAAAATCCATTACATATCTACTCTTTCAGTGCAAGTTTAGTTTACCCGAGCGAAGCCGGGTTCGCAGCTAGTACCTAATAGGGTGGATTCACCTGTGGTCTAGCCGGCCGGCGGCGGCGGCGCGGCGGCGGCGCGGCGGTGGCGCGGCGGCGGAGGCGACCGCACCGCGCTGACACACAGACGGACGGACAAAAAGACAGCTCGTTGTGGGAGTTCTACTAATCCCTAAAAAAATGAAGAGAAATAATTATTCGAACATTCGTACGGAAGTGGAGACGGAGAAGCCGATAATTTTCTCACAAATTGACAATTTACATCAGGTTGCAGGTTGGCACACAGAGCAAAGTTATGGGGAAACTTTTCATTCAGTCGAGCGCTTTCATAAACTTTATTTTTATACTCTCGTCGCGAGGCGTTTAAGGGAGCCGTGTCGCACAAAACTGCTGAAGAGTAACCCTCCGCTCTTCCACTCGGCCGACACGACGAGAGAGAGAGAGAGACTGCTCAATGCAGTGCTTGGTAATAATAATGTTTCATTGTTTACATTAATTTTGTATATTTATAAATTGTAGAATGAACAGACGGAATTGGATTCACTGGACAGAATGGTCAGGACGCTGATGACGACGTCCCGGATGCATCATCCACGATCATCGCTCATCCATGAGGTTGTATATCCCGCGGAAGTGTGGGGGTCGAGGTGTGTGCAATGCCAAGAACCTGCACAACCGCGAGGTATGCAAGCTCCGTCAGTACTTTTTGGAAAAGACTGATGTTTGTGAGATGCACCGCGGTGTCGTCACCAGCGATAAAGGTCTTACCCCGCTGAGCATGGGAAAAGAGAACTGGCGGAAGCCGGTTGTACTGAGCACCGAGGCCCGCATGGAAGTATGGTAGGTAAGACAAGGAGCTGCACGGTAGGTAGGAACTTCATTAATTAACCAGTGTTAGAAAGTTCCTTAAAATAAAATGTCATTGGGTCGAAAGAATAATTTTTTTTTTATTTTGACAGTGGGTCGTGAGAATGGGTCAGGACGCCACGAGATCAACAGGCCGGCGTACATAAGCTAAGCTTTTTTTTTTTATTTATAGCGCGACATATGGCTCCGAGCCACCCATAAGGTGTCTAACGACGCCCATGGTCATTCGGTCGTATGCGGGGGTTACGAATGCCATGCCGGCCTGACAGGTGTCCTTTTTTCCTCCTATAAGTAGTTCTGTGTTGTTATTATGTTCTCTATCTGTATTTTTATTGCTTCCGAACTGGGTGGCTGTGCTGGAGGTCGAATCCTCAGGCGCAGCCAATTTCACCCCCGAGGAGGTGCCAGTCCGGCTTGGAGGCGGACTTATGTCGCTCGCTGGGGAAAGGCTATTAACCCACGATTTGAAGATCCTGGATAATAGGAGTAGGGCAAGATATTCCCCGGAAGCCCGTTTCATACCTTCGCAGTGCAACACAAGAATGATTTATATAATCGTGCAGTTCGAAGAACTCTTCTGTCGACTACAAAGGGGTGTTCCGCGAGAGTGTGGCGGGTATGGCGAAGTCGAACAGGAGGAAGTGGGATGGGAGAAGCAAGTTCGTCAGAGCAGCGCAGCGGCCATAGTAGTACCGATCAAAACGGCTAACCTATGCTTACCCAACAGTACGTATTTTTTTCTTTCAAGGAGGAAATAAACTATATTCTATTGTTTACAAAGGATCGCTGCAGTTCTCGAAGGACTCCGTCGAGATGCAGCTCGAGTCGTGCGCGTGCGCGTGAGGCTGCTCCGCCGCGCCGCCGCGCCGTCAGCGGACGCACGAGCTGACTGCCAACTAGTTCCAACTCTGCTACACTAACTTTCGCACCGATTCCACCTCAGTCGGAAAACTTGTAAATAGTGAGCGATTGTGTTGTGTTGTGTGTGTCGCGGGGGTGTGGGGGAACGCGCCAGGGAATACCCTCCCCCGCATCCCATGCCGATCGCTCAATACAACCTTCATTATAAGTTTTGATTCCAATGGAATTTACCGACAACTTTCCGAACTTGCATCGCCTCCTATTGTTATATTTAGAGAATGTTCGCCCGGCGAGCCCGCCCGCGCCTCGCGCCCGCACTATCCAGCGCGATGCCATCTACATTTTTCTCTCCGTTGTTGAATAGTTGCGTCCTGCCTGCTTCCACGCGAGTCACGCGACCATAGTAAAAGCAGACTGGTTTAACTATGACGCGACACGGGAGCTACGCAGAGAGACGCGCTGCGGGCGGGCGGGATGTTAGTAGTTAGTTATAGTAGGTACCTACCTACATGCGTACGTTTAAATGTTTATTGTGTAATTTCATCCACAGGTAGGTAACCTACGCTTGGACATGTGGAAAATTCCGTCAGTTCCAAATTCAATGCCAAGAAGAACTGACAAACAAACTTCGCGAGTCACAATGTTTTGCTCAAGAACATTTAATACGTACCTATTTAAATGTTGTTCTTGGTTTTGCTAGTACCTTATAAATATTATATTATATAAGTATTATAATATACACTTACAAATAATTACCCCATACTACTGCTCACAAGAACATCTGGGGCACGGCAGTGCCCCCGTAAAGTCGAGCAAACACTGCCGTATCATCATCCTTTTCTCGAAGCAACTCAAGGTACTTTTGGCCTCCTTGTGTCTTTGTTGTGGATAGAGGTAAGCTTGAAATTTCAGTGACCAAAAGTACTTACAAAACCTAGCTATACCCCCAAATTACAAGTTTGTACCCATTATAGATTACGAGATATCGCCAGTCAAAGCCCGTAATTTTGTCACTGACTCACCGATCATCAAAAATCTAAGGTGCTTCTAGCAGACCTATAAACAAAACAAAAACTGAAAGCCCCGTTTTCTTTGCGGTTGGAAACTTATCTTTCCATACAAAATTAAAACACACACATCCACCCACACGCATACACACACAGAGATACCCTCACACACATACACCCATACGCCCATATACACACAGAGAGAGAGGCACAAAAAAAACGTTCACTCGAATTGATTACCTATATCATTATTGCCTCTTTAAGTACAAGTAATTATGTACACATTCAGTTCATTACTAAAAGACAAACACGATTCATGACAAATGCAAAAATGTATGAACATGAATATGAACTGACTAGTTTTTTTCCATATACGTATACCATTCACATAACATGTTGACAATTGTAGTAGGCCACAGAACACCTATGAGCAGGCCATAGTCTCCACAAACAGCACCCGCTCACGAGCATCACGCCGGGGCCGGGGCCAGCCATCGCCTCCCTCCACCATATTTTAAATAGATAAGACCGACGACCCAGATCAATCTATTCTATACCTAAATACTTTTAATCTACCATGAATATATATATTGTTTGTCACTATTTTTTTTTTATGTAATCCCGTATCGGTGGCTGAGTTGGAGGGGCTAAAGCGCATGCTCCGATCAGCCAATATCACCTCCGAGAAGGTAGGTGCCATACCGGAGACTTCCCGGAGACTATGGCCATAGCGACCGCGAATTCCAACCATGGTAAGCTTAACACCAACAATCTATTCTATTATAGGCATAGCAGCCTCGGTTGTGTTCTCCTCTAGTCTAGTATAGCACTCTTTTCTATTCTGTGGTATAGCCAGCAATGCAGGGAAGTCTCCGGTATGGTACCTACCTTCTCGGAGGTGATATTGGCTGGTCAGAGCATGCGCTTTGACCCCTCCGACTCAGCCACCCATACCGGATTACATAAAAAATGTATGTATGTCCATTTCTATGGCACGCGCTGTAGCCTAACACGGGTATCTCTCAGTCACGAACTGACTCGTGCTCTCAGTATCGACGCACATGTTTAAATAGGACGCAACAGCACGCACAGCCTCCGCTCCGTGTCCCGCCCGCGCGCACGCGCGGCGCGGGGCGGGCGGCGCACACTCTACACGGGGCGTCGTCGTCGCGTTGTCGCGGTCGGATGAGACCGGCGCGGCACCGGTTCAACTGTAGCTGTAGACTTCAACTGCAACTGACTGGGTTGAAACCACCGCATTGCTAAGTGACACCTATATAGATGTCCGCATGGCAGCCTCGGCTGTATTCTCCTCTAGTCCAGTATAGCCAGCAATACAAAGCAAGTCTCCGGTATTGCACCTTCTCAAAGGTGAAACTAGCTGGCGGCGCCCCGCCCCGGGGGCGCCGACACCGCCGCCGCGCCGCCGCCACTTCGAATGATATTGAAAAAGTTGTTTGTGACTTTGTTAGTAGTTCGTGAAGGGGTCGGCGCGCGGCGCGGCGGGGCGCG
Organism: Nematopogon swammerdamellus; assembly: GCA_946902875.1. Classification (NCBI taxonomy): domain Eukaryota; kingdom Metazoa; phylum Arthropoda; class Insecta; order Lepidoptera; family Adelidae; genus Nematopogon; species Nematopogon swammerdamellus. The sequence goes on along the minus strand of OX336356.1, from coordinate 160,420 downwards.
GGGGGATGGGGGGGGGCGGAGGGAACAATAATCCCTCTCTCTACTACTACTAGGCGTGCACTTTATATTTCTAATAATACCTAGTAGGAGACACCCTCCCTGATACCAATTACAACAGAACATCCACCAGCACCGGAGGTGAAAAATGTGAGGTAAAAATATGTTTTTCGAAAATTTTTACTTTTCCGGAGCGTGTAGCTCAAAAACGGTTAGGAATTTTAAAAAAAAGTAAAAAAGATAGTTGTAGAGAATTGCATGGCCTTTTATTATTTAAGTATTATTTTCCCTACGATGCACTGCTTTCGATATTATAAGCGAAAAAACCACAATTGGGATTCGTTGACAGAACTACGAGTGTATATGAGAAGTATAGATGTCAGCAATGTGTGTAGATAGGTAGGTACTTAGGGTACTTGAAATATTTTCCCGCGAGTAGTAATGAATGAATGAAGAACAGTGAGAGAATGTCGGAGTGCGCGGGCAACTCGATAACCTGATCGCGTAAGCAATTTTGTAAAACAAAACGGTCGCTAAGCGAATTAACTTCCCGTCGACGAGGCGGACGCGGCGGCGGCGGAGCGGCGGGGCGCGCTGGGTGCGTCTTACTTAACCCTTAAACCCCACCGTTATTTTTACATACACTATTACTACACTGGGGTGTAATACACCCCAAAATTATTTCATCTATAGGAAATAGTTAAATGAAACAAATCAATTTTCCAATATTAACGTTTATTAACTGCACATATGAGGACAGAATGAAATAATTTTTACAAGAATAAGTCAGTTCTTAGCACAGTTTTTGTATATTTTGTACGATGGACCATACAAATAGTTTTTTTTAAGGTGGTGCAGGTCATCTTGGATTTCTTGTCCTTAGAACGTGGACAAATGTGGCATCTTCTCTGTCTAAGTACTTCTATAGCTCCTTCCTTGCTGGATCTCTTCTTTTCTAGAATATCTCCAACGGTCACCTGGAACGACCTCGGCAAAGTTGGCCAGGTGTAGCGTACCTCAATATGGGGCTTCATCAGATTGATTGCCAATTCCTTCAGATATGTGGGTCTTATTTTGGTGCTTTCTTTATTCTTCACTTTGATCTTCGTCGGGTAGTTAGTACATGGTGGACAGCAACGGCACGATCAGCTTTTATACGATCAACTGCAAACTCCGTATCAGACTCATGTTCATCTTCCATCAGCCAACTCAACAGAATGTCATCGGAGGGTAAATTTTATCCTCCTGATTGACGTCTACTATCATCGTGATCCATGAACTTGAACAAATAAAATCATATTACACTATAAATGTTTTCAAGAATCCAAAACAGAACTAAAAAAATTACAAAAATATTAAAATTCAAATGTCTAAAGGTATTCGGTACAAAATTTTTGAATCAATACATTAAGTACTTATTTACACCTTGCAGTGTCAGCTTACTGAACTATATTACACCCACTTCGAAGATATGAGCCTAACATTAAATGTCCAACTTCGCAAAAAAACTTACACAATTACTACCGTGGGGTGTATTACACCCCAGCACACGTTCTGCACACGTCCCCACACGACAGGGGCGCCTGCGCGACTGGCGCCTTCGCAGGTAACCACGAGTTAATAAAGTACTGGAACAACCAAACCGATTTGACGTAAGAGTAAGAAATACCAAGCAAAAAACCAACGCCTGGGGTGTGATACACCCCAGGGTAGGGTTTAAGGGTTAACCACGGACAAGGTAGGCAGAGATGCGTTGTTGCTAGCTGTAACATCTAGTACAGGCGCGGACCTATAAAGACCTTTATTATTCAAAGAAACTCTTTGATAATATTATATTCTCATTCTGCCAACGTGTGTCAGGTTTTTCGAATAAGTTAAGATTATATATTATGGAACTGTACATTAATTAATCTGCTTCCTTCGTCGTGTCGTAGTGGCGCGGGGGCGGGACGCAGCTCGGCGGAGGAGGTAATGAAGTTTGACGCTAAACAATATGACCCCGCAAGTTGTAATGTTGTTAGCGCGGAGTAGCCGCCCGCCTCTCCGTGTACATACCGGTTACCTACCGCTACTCACTCCTCCTGGGTGTCAGTACTCAGTGCTTTTCTGCAAGTTGCGAAAGCATTTTGTCCAAATATACGTTGCTGACGCGCGTACGAGGCGGCTTCATTTCTTTTGATTTATGAAACAGTTTTAAGCACGAGACTCGTGTCGTTCACATACTGTAGTGTCGTGTAGGTACGTATGTATACATATATACGGCGCCTCTATATAATAGAACAGAATAGAGGATTCTTTATTGCTCCAAGAAACATTCAACATTAACAAGCACATGAGAACATGTACACAGGTGAGGTGCAAAAACCTTACAGTGAATATTTGGATGTTTGAGATTCTATTAATATAGTGCAATGTAAGTAAGTAGGTAGGTAGGTAGGTAGTAGCAAAACAGTTCAACGTGATAATTAAAGATAAAATAATACGAGAGAATAATTCTCACAGATAGGACTATTCTCGCGAACAGACCTGACATTGTGATAGTGGACCGGGAGGCAAGATCTCGTGGTGTTCTGCTGACCCATTCTCACGACCCACTGTCAAAATAAAAAAAACATTTTATTCTTTCGACCCAATGACATTTTATTTTAAGGAACTTTCTGACCCACTTACCATAAAACACAGATACCTACAGTAAGTGAACTTCCTTTGTAGCAATAAGTGTACAGAAACTAGAATGTATTTTAATTTAGCAAATATTTAAATACAAAGAGTCACGTACAGCAATAAGTAGCGTTCATTTAAATAAAGCATATTGTCAAATAGTTTATTGTCTTTCATTAAAACCCTGAAAAAAATATTAACCAAAAAAAGCTATTACAGTATTAAAGATGCCTTAACTGACGAATTTTGTGATTCTGACACATAATAAATTAAGTACAAAAGTATGACATAACGTAATGTTCTCTACTAACTCTAAGACAATGGGTACTTGTGTATCTATTTTTTTTTTACCCTCGACATTTTATACTCCATTGTAGTATGTTACTTGCTTACTAACAAAATGAAATAATGACTTGATAAAATTTCTTATCAAATTTGACGATGGCACTATACACCGGACTTTTTACATAATACCTATATACTTCAGAAGTTGTCAGAATCACATGATAAATAAATATAATTAATGATGCGATATGAATGTAATTAATTAGTTAAGCGATAACGACATGTGGTGGTTTGTGACAGAAACCAGTAGTCCATACAATTTCATAGTAAAAATGTTTTCACTTTGTCATGAATTGCTGCATGTCACAAATCAGCACAAATCAGCACATGCGTGTCTAGGCAGTGGCAAACATTTTTGTATAGACTAAGTGGACATTGAAAAAATTTCCAGTGAAGTTTCTTGTCAGTTCTTCTTCGCTGTGATAATCGAACTGGCGGAATGTTACAATGTAAATATGACAAATCTGAGCGCAGTGTACTGCCAATAGATGCTAAATAAACAATAAACAATAAACAATAAACAATTATTTGTTTTATTTATCAAATACAACTAATAATTTTAAATTAACAAAACATAGCAGTATTTTTTACTTTTTTATTCACATCAATAAAATGAAAAAGAAAGGAAACAAACAGAATGTTTTAAATGGAATAATTGGCTAGAATTTCTAAGGTTGTAAAAAATATAATATAAAAATTATATAATATATAAAATAAAATATGACCAAATTGTTCAGAAAAAATGTGACTTGAAGTTATTTTTCATAATATCGAATAGAAAATGGCCAGTTACCAGTTACCTAACTGTAGCTATGGGATAATACTGTGTTTTATGGTAAGTGGGTCAGAAAGTTCCTTAAAATAAAATGTCATTGGGTCAGAAGAATAATTTTTTTTTTTTTAAATGGGTCCTGAGAATGGGTCAGAACATCACGAGATCGGCCTGTTCCACTATGCACTAGTCCCTCCTACCACCGCTTCCTCCCTGGTGGGTAAGAATGGAATTTTGTTCCACATATCCCTACCGTTAAGCCACTAGTTGAGATAAGTGGAATAAAAATTCCACTTTTACCTACCGATATGTTTATAACAATATATTGTTATAATGTACTGTCAAATTACAAAAATTATTTATTACTATTTAAACATTATCTGACGCATTTTTTCCAAACACATTCCAATTCCGTTTTAACATTGAAAATGTTTTTTCGATCGCTTCAGTATAGCCCCCCATTTTCGCTGAAAGTGTGAAATCGTCCTGGTGCCGCGAGTTTTAGGGCTACGCGAGTAGTTGAGGCACGTTGAGGGCTCGAAAGACGCGTATCGGGTAGGGCTACAAGATAGTAAATTTTTGTTTTTGAAAAAGTAATAAAAATAATTTTTAAAGGCAAAAATGTGAAAAATTAACTTTTTTTTTCGAACTAAATCTCTTATTATTTTTTGACGTGATAACGTCTTATAAATTGATGAACACCGGCTGCTCGCACGAATATCACGTCACGTTCCATCTGAGCCTGTGTGTGCAAGCGAGAGCGCGTAACAAGAGATAGAGAGGCACAATCGGCCCAATCGTCGGCTTGTAAAAGTACCAGGGCCGCAGAAATTAAAACGAGGTTACTCGTACCATAATATCTGGCCGGTCGGAAAATATTTCAAATTTAGAATATTCATGAAACAAGGGTTGTATGACGTTATCACGTAAAACTATCGTCCGTAAACCGACTTTACAGACAACCAATTTTTTTTTTATGGAAACTGACACGATTGGCTACATCATCACCTACAACGTCCGTGATGTCATCCCATAACACCGGGTGAACTAGGTGCCATGTCAGTGCTTCCCCCTTTGATCGTGCCGGCTACACTGAACTGGTCGGAAAACACAAACTATTTACATAGCCGTTTCGACCGACGTTTCATTCAGTGCGGTGGTACCAACCCGGGCGGGTTAAACCCTACCACCAAGTAAGATTAGGAGGGAAGGGACCTACAGCTTTCAGAGGTTCCGAGGAATCCGAACCTCGGTCAGCCTCCAACGGTCAGCGGTCACCCATCCAAGTCCTGACCGCGAGTTGACTGTCTGCACCACTGAGCTATCGAGTTTGACAAAAAATCGTATATCTCAAAAACTAAATGTGATATCGAAAAATTTAAAAACCCTGTTTAGAATTGGACTTTGGGCTACATTAAAAAAAAAGCATTCGCCTATCGATGTTGGTTCGTGCTGTAGGTGGTCCCTAAAATTTTTCCCATTTTCGCAGAGTATGTGAAATCGATTTTTGGAAGTGCAACAGCCACAGAACAACGATCGGGCCACACCGCCCGCGCCCGGCCCGAAAAGACCGAACTCAACAGCGTAGAGAGCAAGGAGTAATGTCCGAATGTATGAAATAAATTGTGAAAAATCAAATCACGGCTCTGCAGATCCTCGGGTGACTTTGTTAGTTTGTTAGTTGGGTTCTGATGATGGAGCCGGAAGGAAGCCATAGGAACTCCTAAACTACACATGATAAATCCACCGTGTTTGGGCCCGTTGGATTTGTCTTCGCAAGTACTCTAGTCATATGTTACTTCCAGGGTCCTGATGATGGAGCCGGAAGGAATCCATAGGAACTCCTAAACTACACATGATAAATCCACCATGTGTGGGCTCGTTGGATTTGTCTTCGCAATTATAATGGGTTAGGTTAGAAGATATGATTTTTTTATGTGTGATATTTATTAATTTGTTATTTTTGTCAATAATGTCAAGCTTATCTCTTTTTCTGTCAAAATTTTGGTTTAAATTTTTTAAGCTGCTCGTGTTTTTGAAAAATAATAAAAAATATATAAATGTAATACTTTATTTTTATTTTGTTGAGTTAATTTGGCCGTTGTCCAAATGTGCAAAGTTGCCCAGCGAGCAATGGAGCGAGCCATGCTGCCAATTTCGTTACGTGATATGGTGCGTAACGAGGCAATCCCCGACACGCACCAAAGTAGTCGATATTGAACACTGCGGGGCTAAGTTCAAGTAACAGTGGGCTGGTCAAGTCAGCCGAAGAGACGACGACGGTTGGAGTAACCGTGTCCTGTGTGTGTGTGTGCGTGAGGGTGTGTGTGCGGGTGTGTGTGTGTGTGGGCTGGTAGCGCGGACGGAACCGCGCTAGCTGTCGTGATATTGACTGGGCCACACTGACGCGACTGCGAGACAATAAAGAGGACGTTCACTGTGTAGTGCGGCGGGGCGGTGCGGCGGGGGCGGGGCGGGGCGGGTGTACACGTGCTGCCCGAGTTATTGGCGCAGCAGGTCGGCGCGAGGCGGAGGGGGAGTGATGTCATAGCGACACGGGAGATCGACGATCTTCACAAGAAAACTTGCAAGAAGTGTAATATCGCGGGTCGCTAGGGCCGACACCGACCCGCCCCGCCCCGCCCCAGCCGCCCGCGCACAACATACAACCCGGATATTCGCAGACACTCTTCTCTTACGCTTAAAAATCTTTTTAACCGACTTAAAAAAAGGAGGTTATCAATTCGCCACGTATCTCTGTAATATTATTGGAACTGCAATATATTCACATTTATGATTTTTTTTTATGTTATCCGGTATGGGTGGCTGAGTCGGAGGGGCTAAAGCGCATGCTCCGACCAGCCAATATCACCTCCGAGAAGGTAGGTGCCATACCGGAGACTTCCCTGGATTGTTGGCTATACTGGACTAGAGGAGAACACAACCGAGGCTGCTATGCGGTCATCTTACATCCAGTACGGTGGTACCAACCCAGTCGGCTACAATTTGAGCCTACCACCTAGTAAGGGGCAAGGGAAGGGACCTACAGTTTTACACCGGTTACATGATAATCTATTAGGTCTTCCAAACAAATGTACAAATGTTATAGGAGTATGTATGTCTGTATGTATGTATGTATGTTTGTCCACGCATTTCTCCGATACTATTAATCGGATTGAGACCATTCTTGGCTTGGTTGCATTTACTTCAATTTAGGGAACAGTGCAAGTTTCATACAAATAGGTTCAGTAGTTTTCTATTAGATAAGTACTGTTAAGTGTGTACCAATCACTGAAAAAGCACGCCATCGGGTCGGTTTCACGCCCAATTCTACGCAGAACTTGTTATCCTTCCTTCCTTCCTTCCTTCCTTTATATATTTTACTAGCTTTTGCCCGCGGCTTCGCTCGCGTGAAATTCGTATTTCAAAGAAAGCAAGTAAGTAACTAAGGCCGATCTGCGTTCAGGAAGACGATAAACCTTCTCGAAGACGGTAAGTAACCCGTCCGGGTTGGTACCACCGCACTGAATGAAAGGTCGGTCGAAACGGCTATGTAAATAGTTTGTGTTTTCCGTCCAGTTCAGTGTAGCCGGCACGACCGAAGGGAAGCACTGACGTGGCACCAAGTTCACCCGGTGTTATGGGCTTACATCACGGATGTTGTAGGTGATGTAGCCAACCGTGTCAGTAACCATAAAAAAAAAGGGGGCGATTGCATCACGCGTGTCGGGTTGAATTTATTTTGTCGCGCGTTAGTTTTAATTTGGCGATAACTTCTAAGACATTAATTTAAATTTTATGGTGTAAAGGGCAATTATAATGTGCATGAAATGCTTAAAGTAACTAACGTATTTAATTTGATAAGGATTAATATCTTATCCGTCTAAATAGCTTTCCAATTGCCACATTATATGTGACAATTTTTTTAAACATTAAAATGGGTATACTAAGCTATCGTTAAAAGATAGACATAGGCCATCGCGGACTTTTCTGTAGAACTATAAAAGAGGAACAATTCCACCATGCATTATTTTGTTATATCTCAAAAGGGATTAAGCAGCGCTTTCGATGAAAGCTCCCAGTCGGCTTGATTTTTTCCGACATCTTCAACGATAATCGTCATATTTCAACTAATTTACATAAAACATTATATAATTTATACATAAAAACCTTCCCCTTGAATCACTCCGTCCATTGGTGAAAACCGTATGAAAATCCGTTCGGTAATTTTCGAGTTTATCGCGTTGAGACAGACAGACAAACAGATAGACAGACAGACAGACAGACAGACAGACAGACGCGTCCGGGGACTTTGTTTTATAATATGTTAGGATAGGATTAGGATTCGGATACTAGCTGTGCCCGCGACTACGTCCGCGTGGACTTGATCTGTCTCAGCCTGTTATAAAACGCAACGTGACTCTGTCTGTCCGTTCGTTAGATGATTCAATTGTTTTGGTGTTTTTTAATTGGGCAGGTTATAGACTTGATTCAACCTACATAAGTGAAGCCGCAACCAATGGTAATTTATAATCTACAATAACGCTTCTCTGTAAACTGTATTAGAAGTAGAATTTCCAGGAATGCGTGCATATAACCTATTTGAATTACTAATACGGCAAAGAGCCACGTATAGCTGGCCGTGCGAAAAGCAACTCGACCTCGATCTAAGCCTGCTGCCCACCGAGCTACCGAACCAATGGCAGTGACCAATCAGTAAGTCAGAGCCTCCTCTTAATACTTAAATACTATTGCTATTTATTACATGCGTATATATTTATACTAATTCTTCTTATGCTTCTTGGTGAAGTTCTTCATAGTTCGATATCTGGTGAACTCCTCGATTCACGACAGATGTTGATATAATAGTCTGTAACTCGTTGAAGGCATAGGTTGGAGCCACTCCACTCTGGAAGTCCTCCTCCTCAGCGAGATTGCAGGTGGCTTCTCTTCGATCTGATTATTCATCAGACAACTGACACAGCCTCAGCAACCTTCCACTGTGATACCCGGACTCTTAGGAGCACCTATGCAGAAGCTCAACTCAAAGAAGGAACCGGCTGACACAGCGGACCCCTGCTGTCCTCGTGCTCAGCAGAGCTCATAGGCAACGCTTCACCGAAACCCCTCCGAAGCCATCAATCTTCAGTCTCCGCAGTCTACAGAAGCCTGAGGCACGACCACGTCCACTTCAGAGTTCAGCAGATCTCGTGGAGCCACATAAGCCGCTAAGATAAAAAAAAAATTCATGGAAAGTGATACGGTTGGCTACATCACCTACAACATACGTGATGTCAGCCCATATCACCGGGTGAGCCAAGTAAGGTAAGAAGGGAAGGGATCTACAGTTTAACGTGGAATCCGAACCACGGTCAGCCTCCAACGGTGGAGCGGTCATACATCCAAGTACTGACCGCGGTCAGGGTTGCTTATCAACAGTCACCCGACCGCACCACTGAGCTACCGAGGGCTCCATATCGCCTTGTCATGGCTAGAGCCACTCACGCCATCTATGGCGTGTTATGAAATGCTTCATATTAGTTAAAATGCTTCTTAATCTATTCGGTAGATGGCGCGCGCGCGCATACACTTTTTGGTTTCTTTTATGGGAACCCGAGTGAATTTTTTACTTTTTGTTATTTTTATTATTTGTTGTTATATCGGCCATAATAACACATATTCTGTGAAAATTTCAACGGGCTACCCATTACGGTTCAAGAGATACAGCCCTCGGACAGACAGACGGGCGCACGGACAGACAGACAGACAGACGGACGGCGTAGGCTTAGTAATAGGTTCCCGTACCGGATACGGATCCCTAAAAATGAAATGAAAGGATAAAAGAACTCATAAATCTAATTACCAGATAACAACGCCATCTGTCATTCATTATTGACTTATTAAATATACAACGTGTCCCAAAACGATTTGGGATTGATTACTTAAGTGTCTTTACCAATCATACGTCTAGGACATAAATTTGTTGTGCATTATCATATCATATGTCTAGTTTTAAAATTTAATTTTAAGTACTTATTTGCTTTGTAACTATTTGTAATCTCTATAAGCGAATGTTCACACGTTCTTTGAGATAATAAAGATTCTTTAAACCGAACCTCCTTTTATTGAATAAGTCGTTTAAAAAGGGGGTCCGCCATACACGAAACCAGTTCAAAGTTTTTTTGATTGTGCTCTATAGTAAAAAGGGTATTACATACAAGCAAAGATATTTAAATAAACCTAGCTTGAATGTCTTTGCATAAGAATCAAACTTGGTGTGATTAGTGCAAACTCTACAGTTAATCTAGCGCCTACTTGCGTACAGATCAACAGTACCAACAATAACGTGAACAAGCTAGCACGCGTCCGGGGCGCGCGTGCTCTCGTTGAGCTATGTGATACGTACTCGTACATCGCGCGGGCTGGGCTGTAGTGGGGCGGCGCGGCGGCGGCCGACTCTAACAATAACGTGAACAAGCTAGCACGCGTCCGGGGCGCGCGTGCTCTCGTTGAGCTATGTGATACGTACTCGTACATCGCGCGGGCTGGGCTGTAGTGGGGCGGCGCGGCGGCGGCCGACTCGCCGACTCTAACAATAAAGTGAACAAGCTAGCGCGCGTCCGGGGCGCGCGTGCTCTCGTTGAGCTATGTGATACGTACTCGTACATCGCGCGGGCGGGGCTGTAGTGGGGCGGCGCGGCGGCGGCCGACTCTAACAATAACGTGAACAAGCTAGCACGCGTCCGGGGCGCGCGTGCTCTCGTTGAGCTATGTGATACGTACTCGTACATCGCGCGGGCGGGGCTGTAGTGGGGCGGCGCGGCGGCGGCCGACTCTAACAATAACGTGAACAAGCTAGCACGCGTCCGGGGCGCGCGTGCTCTCGTTGAGCTATGTGATACGTACTCGTACATCGCGCGGGCGGGGCTGTAGTGGGGCGGCGCGGCGGCGGCCGACTCTAACAATAACGTGAACAAGCTAGCACGCGTCCGGGGCGCGCGTGCTCTCGTTGAGCAATGTGATACGTACTCGTACATCGCGCGGGCGGGGCTGTAGTGGGGCGGCGCGGCGGCGGCCGACTTGCCGACTCTAACTATTTAGCGTATCTATCCGCGCTCACTCACTCACTAGCTGCTAGCAGCTAGCAGCTAGCATCTAGGTCCGGGGCGGAGAGGCGGGGGTGGCCGGCCCGAGAGTTATTATATTTTCTAGTTAATTAATTTCCCAAGCACGTGGAGCACGTGATAGTTCACACCGCCGCCGACCCCCGCCCCCCCGCCCCAGCCCCCGCCCCGCCCCCGCCGCCGGCCGCAATAACGAACTGAGACGAGAGGAGAGAGCTGGACTCTACATTCATCAATACTTTTACCCCCTTCTACTTCGGACTTTATCTTTCGTTTCTCACCTTAATCTTATCCTACTTGGTGGTGCTATCCTACTTGCCCGGCTGGATTGGTACCACTATAGGGATAGAACAAATTGTGACAAGTTCGAGAGCAGTCTAACTGCCATATGAATGATCAATAAACAATACAATACAATACTACATTGACTGAATGAATCGGTCGAAACGGCTATGAAAGTAGTTGGTGTTATCCGTTAGTGCGGCACAACCGGTGACCGAGATGCGATGCGCTGCCACCGCTGATGCAGTAGCGGTGATCTGTGTAGGTAGCCGAGCCAACCGTGCCAGCTACCAAAACCCCCGACACTTAAAAAGTAAAAAATAATTTCTGTTTACTTACTTAAAGGAGTCGGGAGACCTCTAAGTAAATTCCCGCGCAGCTCTGAGTTTTTATATTATTTTTGACTTTTTAAGGGTCGAGGGGTTTTAAATTTGTAATTTAACTATTATTTCAAGCTTTTAAAAAAACCGCATGCAAATCGGTCCACTTTTTAAGATAATAATTTTTTTTATTACTTAATTACTTAATTACAAACATAGCTAACAACCATCCCGATTAAATCAGCTTTCTAATAAAACCGCAACCAAATCGGTTCATCCGTTTGGAATCTACGATGCCACAGCAGACACACCCATACACACATATAAACACACACGTTAAACTTATAACACATTTAAATATTCCTTAATTTGAGATAACGAATTCAAGTGCAAAATTCATTTGTCTATGAATGATAATATTAAAACCGAAACACCCCTCTTTTTTCATCGAGGGTTAATAAAATAACCGAATGTATGTAAGTGTATGTACAGCTGCTAATACTGTAGTACAGATGCTGCCGTGTCCATGTTAAAAAAAACCACGGTCGTTGGACTCATCAGGATTTACTGTTTTTATATTATGGAAAGTGACACGGTTGGCTAAATCACCTACAACATCCGTGATGTCAGCCCATAACACTTTGGTGAACTAGGCGCCATGTCAGTGCTTCCCTTCATTTTGCTTCACTCTTTGAGTTTATATCAAGTTAAATTAAAAAAAAAGTTATCAGCGTCCAAATTTGAAAGTACTCACCAAAACCGAGTTCTTTCTTCCGGTTCTCCGCGCGCAAAACCACCCCCGGGCGAAATAACATCGCTGCAGCTGGAGAGTATGTGTTGATTGCGCTGTACGGAGGGAAACAGTCCGATGCTTCTATTGATTCATTGAGATATGCACAATTGCATATACATACGATGTTTTACGTTCAGGTCTCAAAACAAACAATAATTTATCTCGCTTGTCTCCTACGAGCTCAGCAGCGCGCTGGCACAATCAAAGCTGGCGCGTGCACAGTACTCACACCAATGCAATTGTGCAAGTGCGAGTGAGACAGATCGGGCGTATGCAGTGCGACATCACCCGTGTGCTTACACACAGACACTGCGCGATAGTGTTAGTACGTGTCAGCTTTGATTAACATACCTGTACCTGCGGACACATCACCAGCTTCAGATATGGCTTGGAGAATGAAGAATGCGCTTGATTGGGGTTGGAAAAAAAGTGACCGAGATTTGGAGCCGAGGTCACTACCACCGAACAAGAAACTATTTCACTTGTTCTATTGAACATACGAAGACGCAGAAGATTTAAATGATGAGGATGAAGAAGATTACGACGATCTTCCCTCAGTGTTGCGTGGCATGTATGCAGATTATTTGTATAGAATGAATGTATCCGTCAATCTCTTTTCATGGCGTTTTGACTGAATAATTTTCTTAAATATATAATGGCTATTTATGTGAAAAAGGTTAATTCTATGTGGAAATTATTTCTAGTTTTATTGCTGGAAGACCAGCTTTGGTCTAGCCATTGGCGACGAGGAGTGAAATCTGAAATCCAGCATGGCTGTCGGGAAAGTGGGGGAACTCGATCTTTCAGGCTCGGGCTTTCGAGGCTCGGTGCAGTCGACATCCAAATTCACCTTTCTTCGCATTCGAGCAGCGCCGTATAGTATAGCGGCTCGCGGGCCAGTCGCTGGCCGGCCGCGGCCGGCCGCGAGCCGCGCACTCTGCAGCCTCCTGTCTCCTGTGCTCCTGGTGCGAAGGTGCCCCAGGCAGTAGGCATCTCAATACTTTTTTCTTGAAACAATGTTAAGATTTTATCGCTATTTATGCATTGTATTGTAACCCTTATTTCGAGTTTTGTTATAAATTAAAGAAACCTATAAAACCCAGATACATACCTACATAACATAACAGTACTTTTATAACATCGGTGCACCATGTTGGGTCTCTATCAAGTAAAAGAGGGTTTCTTAATCAATATAGGCACGTGTCGCGTTCGGGTGGAGGTGATACGCCACGCCGCGCAACGCCGCGCCACGTTTCGCAACGCCGCGCCACGCCGTGCAACGCCGCGCCACGCCGCGCCACGCCGCGCCACGCCGCGCCACGCCGCGCAACGCCGCGCCACGCCGCGCAACGCACCGCCCCGCCGCGCCACGCCGCGCCACGCCTCGGCGCCGCGCCGCGGGCGAGAACGTACTCGTAAAGCGACAGAGTGGAGTAACGAACGACGACATTAACCGTTAGTGCTGCTGACAAGGGAGTAACGTTATTGTAACAGAATAGACACCCACTTCTGTGTTTGACGACGCATTGTGCTTCCGCGCAGACACTTTTAATGATAGCCATTTATTGCGAAGTAAACGCCCATTGACTCGTTTATTATTCAGTTTTTTATGCGGTTCGTCGCTCCCTCCACCCGCACCGCGCCCGCTCCTCCACCCGCGCGCCGCACGACGGACGGAAATCATTTGCGAAAGGAAAACACGTTTTGAGTGGGACTACTGAATTTCGAACCTTTATAGCCATAACAGTATCGACGAAGTTATACATTGTTCTTTTTACGAGTCTACAAATCCAAAGACGCATGTGCCGTTGTGAATTTTTTCGTTGGTATATTTTTCGGACGAAGAGGCAAAATTAGCAATAAAACTGTCACTCAAGGGCGCAGAAGAAAGTGCAATAAATAACCTAGAGACGTATAATAACCGTCAGGCCGGAGAAGCATCTGGAAACATCCGTCACATACATACGTCTCTACGCCGCCGCCGCTGGCCGGCACTGTGTATCTGTGTGTCTGTTTGTGGCATCGCAGCTCCTAAACGGATGGACCGATCAAGAAATAAAGTAATTAAGAAGTAATAATACCACAGAGCATCAAATGCGCGCGGGGGGCTCTAGTAGGGGCGGGCGCCCCTACTAGAGGCGCCGTGAGCGCGATTTCTCTACAACGCCGTTGAAGCCTGTGGGCGTGGCCTATGACTTACATATGTGTGTTGTGCGTGTGCATTTGTTTTGTGCAGACTTACATATGTGTGTTGTGCGTGTGCATTTGTTTTGTGCGTGTGCCTAACTTGCTCCTCTTTGTGTGTAGTGTCGATACTAGCACACACACACACATACGAAGCGCCAGCAGCTCAGCGTACGGTTATTGGGTTTCAAATATCATCGCTTAGGGCGCCTCTAGTAGGGGGCGCGGGCGGTAGGTATTTGATGCTCTGTGAATAATACAATTACGTCTCATGGATTGACCGGTTTGAAAGAGGATTTAAAAAAAAAATTGGTTGTCTGTAAAGTCGGTTTACGGACGATAGTTTTACGTGATAACGTCATAAAGTGGTAAGACTACTGAGAACGGTTCTCAATTTCTGCTGCCCTGGTACTTCAGAACCAGAGAGATAAATGTGTACAAGCCGACGCTTGGGCCGATTGTGCCTCTCTATCGCTTGTTACGCGCTCTCGCTTGCACACACAGGCTCAGATGGAACGTGACACTTTTTCGTGCGTGCAGCCGGTGTTCATTAATTTATAAGACGTGACGTTATCACGTCAAAAATTGGTTGTCAGTAAAGTCGGTTTACGGACGATAGTTTTACGTGATAACGTCATAAAGTGGTAAGAATTTCTGCTGCCCTGGTACTTTAGAACCAGAGAGATAAATGTGTACAAACCGACGCTTGGGCCGATTGTGCCTCTCTATCGCTTCTTACGCGCTCTCACTTGCACACACAGGCTCAGATGGAACGTGACACTTTTTCGTGCGTGCAGCCGGTGTTCATCAATTTATAAGACGTGACGTTATCACGTCAAAAATTGGTTGTCAGTAAAGTCGGTTTACGGACGATAGTTTTACGTGATAACGTCATAAAGTGGTAAGAATTTCTGCTGCCCTGGTACTTTAGAACCAGAGAGATAAATGTGTATAAACCGACGCTTGGGCCGATTGTGCCTCTCTATCGCTTCTTACGCGCTCTCACTTGCACACACAGGCTCAGATGGAACGTGACACTTTTTCGTGCGTGCAGCCGGTGTTCATCAATTTATAAGACGTGACGTTATCACGTCAAAAATTGGTTGTCAGTAAAGTCGGTTTACGGACGATAGTTTTACGTGATAACGTCATAAAGTGGTAAGAATTTCTGCTGCCCTGGTACTTTAGAACCAGAGAGATAAATGTGTACAAACCGACGCTTGGGCCGATTGTGCCTCTCTATCGCTTCTTACGCGCTCTCGCTTGAACACACAGGCTCAGATGGAACGTGACACTTTTTCGTGCGTGCAGCCGGTGTTCATTAATTTATAAGACGTAACGTTATCACGTCAAAAACTTGAAATAAAAGTTAAATAACAAACCCCGACCCTTAAAAAGTAAAAAATAATTACCGGTTACTTAAAGGAGTCCGAGAACCGCTAAGTAAATAAAATATAAAAACTCAGAGCTGCGCGGGTTAACGGAAATTATTTTTAACCGACTTCAAAAAAGGAGGAGGTTCTATGTTCGGCTGTATGTATTTTTTTTTTTATGTATGTTCAGCAATATCTTCCCCAATTGTGAACCGATTTCGATGATTCTTTTTGTGTTCGGTTCAGTCTAGCTCCAAGGTGGTCCCATTTTTTTTTTGTTCAAGATCGGATTGGAAAGCGAGGCGGAATTCCGCCGTTTCCGCCGAGTACATTAATAGCAAATAAAAATTACTAAAAAAACTGTGAAATAAAAAACTATTTAAAAAAATATAAAAACCGCCTTCAAAAATGTATGAAAGAAAAAAATCTAAATCGAACCCTAGAGTTGAAGGCGGTGAAGCAAAAATAACCGACCGCCTTCAACTCTAGGGTTGGATTTTTTTTTTTTTATTTCATACATTTTTGAAGGCGGTTTTTATATTTTTTTAAATAGTTTTTTATTGACGTTTGAGTTTCGGGGGTTTTTTAAATTTGTAATGCAAATCATTTATCTAACTTCATCGATGTTTACCCATCGATATCTATTTTATAGATTGGCCCATCCCATACATCACTCCCGAAAAAAATATGTTCTCGACGAGACCTGCATATAGTGCAGATTTCACGGACAGCCGCTTCATACGGCGTGTGCGGCGCGTGTTGAACGCACGCAAGTCTGTATCGAGTCGGTGACGCGTGTGTGCAACATGCCCGGTTGCTGTTATAAAGAGTGACAGTGACAAACGTTGTTGTTTGTTTCGCCTGAGCATGTTATGGCGTGTTAAGAACCCAGCATGGCTAGGATCGTGCGACGGTGGTATCGCGTTCTCGTTCTCGCTTGCCTGCTGGTGATGGGAGTTGGCGGAAAGACGGCAAACGCACTGGTGGGCGAGCGATGACGTCTCTCTCGCTCGCTCTTGTCATCTGTGGGCGGGTGGGGGCGAGAGCGCGATAGCACCGACGACGTGGGGATCGTGTCACGTATCACAATACTGCGTGTGAATGCACGCATACTTGTACCGACGTCTAGCACAAGTTGCATCGTACGACGTTCGATCTATAAAATAGACATCGATGTGTTTACCTTTATTCTAAATTTATTTCATTGTGCAGTTTTTGTTGATAAGTTATGTATAGGTTAGGTATGTGTAAATGTGGAAACTTTATCAGTCTAGGTCTTTAGATTACCTAAGTACTTTATCGTACCTTATTTATTAAAATATGTTGAACTGTATGTTCTTCTAAAATTTTAAAATTAAATAAAATAAAAAATGTAATACTGACCGGGAAGGTGAGTCCGCTGCAGGCTGGCGGCGCGGCGGTGCTGCCGTAGTGTTGCTGGTAGGAGCTGGTGAGGATCTTCTTGTGCGCGGAGGCGTGCGCGCGGTACGCAGACACCGACAGCTTCATGTCGCCCGCGCTACTCCATGTCGCACCCGCACCACCGCCCACTCACACTATATGTACCCCTACTCTATCCCTAGTTGCTATATTAATTATTGTAAAAATATATCTGCAAAAATCTTTGGCACTTCTATTTTAATGGCACTATGCATGTTCACAGGTGTGTGTTGGCGCGCAGCGGACGCTCATCTGCAACAAGACGAGACAATCACTTAGTCTCATGTAGCTACTGCGTGCGTGCATACAGTGCAGGACCTCGAGACATCATCAGCCCGCGCAGCCTCCGCCCTCCGGACACAGTTACAACAGCTTAGACAATACATTGACACGTGTTGACCTCACGAGTCTGGCCAGCCAACATAGACATATAGCCAACCGCGTCACCACACACATTATTATAATATACACCGTTCATGTTTCGCTATCCCAGTTGTAATGTTCAAGTGAATGAGAATTGTAAGTGAAAGGATGAACTAAAGAGGAGCCGAGGGAGCCCTCCGTGCGCTTCGCCCCTCCAGCGCAGCGGCGCCGGCGCGGCGTGGCGACGCCGCGCCGGCGCCGCGACGGCTGAGGCTCGAGTTATGTAAATTGGCTCGATCTGGTATAATTAAACATCGGCATTTCGTCCGCGAAGACAGCTAGCGGAGGCGGCGCGGCGCGGCGGGGGACAGGTGGCCGCCGCCCTGTCTCGCGAGGAGGCCATTCAGACATCAGACATTCTGTCTAACTCTCAAACTAACTCCTAACTCTTCAAAAGGCGCCTTAATACATTAGACAAGAACCTTTCCTTCGTCTTATAGCCGGCACGGCGCTTCTCTGAGGGGGTTCTCGAGGAGTGCTGTTATTGGCTGTGTCTGGTCTCCTGGTGAAATTCTGGGCACAACAAGAGGTGCCGGTTGTCTATAAAAAAACCTCTAGATACAGCATCTTACTATGTAGGTATGTACTATATAACAAATGGGACACAGTTCGTAACCTGTGCCGCCACCGGCGCCGCTGCCGCCCGGTCTGGGCGCTCAAAAACTAAAACGTAAAATATTACTCGAAACGCTCGCGCACTCGGGTCATCTGTACCGTAGGATAAGTTAAAGATATGAGTAAGTATTCCCTATGTTCTAGGGTTTCAATCTACAGGATTATGTTTAGTGAACCTAGATTGAAACATTGGATTGAAACAGCAAGTTTTTTAACTTCGCTCGATAGAAAAAAACATCGAATCATTCATCTATTTTTCGGCAATTTCTATTGGAAAAGTATAAAGAATTAATATATATATTTTTATAATTTCTGTCCGAATACAATTTTATATTGTTTAGTGAAGCACGATTTGAAAAATACACAAAGCTCAAAATTTTTGATATTTAAAAAAACTATTTCTTGGTTATTCGCATTCTCTTTGTTTTATCATATTTAGCGCCTTGTGGAGATTCCATCCCGCTCCTAGTAAAGAGTAAACTGCCTAAAGAGTTCCAGATCAGTTAGCAGCTCGCTCCAACGCACCGGCGGCGGCGCGCGGCGACAACGCGCGCCAGCAGTGCGTCCGCGCCGGCTCTCCGCCTGCACCTGCACGGATATCCGGGCGCGTTATTTTTAGGATGCTATTACTAAGCCTACGCCGCCGTCCGCTTGTCTGTCTGTCTGTCTGTCCTAACTTTGAACATGGCTCTATATTTTGAACAGTAATAGGTAGCCGGTTGAAATTTTCACATAATGTGTTATTAGAATGACATGCCAACAAAATAAAAAAGAACAAAGATAATTTTAAAGGGGTCCCCATACAAGAAGCGTGCTAACAATAAATTATGTTTACGCTACTCAATGATAGATGGCGCGGAAGACAGTTTGGTATGGCAGATACAAAAGATAGACATATATAATGGTTTTTTAACAGGTATGGTGTCCACCCCTCACCGTTCGTTGCTGTCGCGCTCTACCATCCACCCCTCAGGGTTTGTCGCTGTCGCGCTCTACCATCCACCCCTCAGGGTTTGTTGCTGTTGCGCTCTACCATCCACCCCTCAGGGTTTGTTACTGTCGCGCTCTACCATCCACCCCTCAGGGTTTGTTGCTGTCGCGCTCTACCATCCACCCCTCAGGGTTTGTCACTGTCGCGCTCTACCATCCACTCCTCAGGGTTTGTCGCTGTCGCGCTCTACCATCCACCCCTCAGGGTTTGTCGCTGTCGCGCTCTACCATCCACCCCTCAGGGTTTGTCGCTGTCGCGCTCTACCATCCACCCCTCAGGGTTTGTCGCTGTCGCGCTCTACCATCCACCCCTCAGGGTTTGTCGCTGTCGCGCTCTACCATCCACCTCTCAGGGTTTGTCGCTGTCGCGCTCTACCATCCACCCCTCAGGGTTTGTCGCTGTCGCGCTTTACAATCCACCCCTCAGGGTTTGTCGCTGTCGCGCTCTACCATCCACCCCTCAGGGTTTGTCGCTGTCGCGCTCTACCATCCACCCCTCAGGGTTTGTTGCTTTCGCGCTCTACCATCCACCCCTCAGGGTTTGTCACTGTCGCGCTCTACCTCCACCCCTCAGGGTTTGTTGCTGTCGCGCTTTACCATCCACCCCTCAGGGTTTGTCGCTGTCGTGCTCTACCATCCACCCCTCAGGATTTGTTGCTGTCGCGCTCTACCATCCACCCCTCAGGGTTTGTTGCTGTCGCGTGTCGCGTGACTGGAAACCGAAGGGTCTCCGAGCACGATGGACTCGGTGGCAGGCGGAGAGCCAAACCCACAGTAGACGGTGGCGCACCGGCCGCGGCGGCGGCGCCAGCTAGACACGCCGCCGCCAACAGTCAGTACACACTACACGCGCGATACGAGTGCGTGATGCACAGGAGACGCGGCGACAGCGCGAGCTGCAAGTGTGCACAAACTGCGTTCGGCTATTCGCTAATACATAAAAAGGCACATAAAAGGAGTTTGGTGAATCCAAAATGTTAAGCAACGAGTGTTCCGTCCCTCCCCGCCCCGCCCCCCGGCGCCGACACATGGATATGTTGACTTAACTGAAATATCCCCTGAGTCGATTTACATACGCGTCGCGCCTCTCACGACGAATAAACCAAAAATAAATTTGTTTTTTTATTTGGTCGTGAGAGAAGGGCACCGGCGGCGCGGCGCGGCGCCCTGATATATAACAGCAGATAGCGGGGGCGGCGGCGGCGGCGGGGCGCAGCCGGGCGGCACACGCGGCCCGGCGGCGCATTACGCATTCACCGCATTCTACATTACGCTCTGTGCCGCGCGTGCCGCTACCAGCACACCTCGCCCTCACCACCACTGCGCGACGCCAACCAGCCCGCGCCACTACGCGCCACCACGCGCCACCACGCGCCACCACAGCGGCGGCGGAGCGGAGTGACTGCGAGCGCGGCCGGTCTGCTCGTGGTGCATCTATAGTGGACAGCCACTCTGTGAATTTGCTGTTAAAAGTGTATGTTTGGATTTTTTTTAAATCGCGTTAAACAGCTGCAAACCTCAGTCTACTCCACGCAGCAGCTGAGCGACGCGCCGCGCCGCCGCCGCCGCCGCCCGCTGGCTACACGATGCCTCACAGCACTGAATAGCAAGCAGCTGCGCCCGCGGGCAGTGCTGCGGCGCGGCGTCTCGCGGCGCGACGCAGCGCGCTCCACCCACTCTAGCTCCCGCGCAGATTTATCACACTAATAAAAGCCTCCGCGGAGTGGCAGGGCGGCGGAGGCGGCGCGGGCGGGGCGGCGGGGGGGGGGGGGGGGGGGGCACGTCTGGTCGCGACGTCTTCTGTGAATCGATCCCACTCGTCCCGCGAGCCTCGCGCCGCCGCCGCCGTCGCCGCGGCAGACCGCTGCTGCTCGCAGATGACACTCCGCCTCGGCCTGCGGCTTTCTCCTTCGAATTAAATATGTCAGCTCGCTTCTGGAGCGGCCGCCCACTCCCGCCGCCCGCCCGCTCGCGCTCTAGCTGTGTACCGGGCCCCGCTGCCGCCCCGCCCCGCCCCACCCGCTCGCAGTACGTGCGCCGTGCAGTGCAGTTGGCAGAGAGGGAAACCGATAACGAAATCACCAACCATTACATTATAATTAATTTAATCAAACTCTTATTAATACCTAATTATGGTCTCATATTGCCAAAGAACAGCGGTCTGTATACAGATATAAATTATTATGAATGAGTGAGTACCTTCTAATAGTCACTTATAGGTACATACTTTAGAACAAAGTTTGACAATTTATTTTATTAGTTTTAGCTTACTTAGTATCTTAATTTGTTCATGTTGTGTTTAGCCTTACGTACAATAAATAGTTCTATCCATGTAACACATATTTTTAAGATTTGTATTTTAGTAGGTACGTGCAGAATGATTCTGCGTGACTAAACCTAATAAAAATAAAAAAAAAAATAAAAGAAGAGGATGCTTCGCAGAGGTTCCATGGAACAGTTCCATGATGGAACAATCGATGGTTCCGGCAACAAAGGTCGTAAAAGCCATTTCGTCAAAATGGCTTTTACGACATTTTGACGAAATGGCTTTTACGACCTTTGTTGCCTGAAACGAAATGGCTTTTACGACCTTTGTTGCCGGAACCATCAAAATGATAATTTTTGATTAGCGGTAGTTCCGTAGATTTTGTTGTAGGTGGACGTATTCGCGATGTAAGTGCGAGTGAGGGTGAGAGGGGAGGCTGGCTGGAGTGTGCGCGCGCGGGGAGGGGCGGGGCGGGGCGGGGGCGGCTCGGCTGACGCGCGCGCGCGCTGCGAGTACAGACGATTAATTACTTCCCTACGGGAGGGGACAACTAGTAGAAGCTATATAAATTGGCGTATTATCTATCAGGCTACCGCGCCGCCCCTCCCCGCCCCGCCCCGCCCCGCCCCTGCTTCCAGTACTGGCATGAACTCAGTTAGACGCCAGTCACGCCGCCTGTTAAGCTATGCTAGGCTAGCTAGACACACCCGACAACAACAAGTCAATGACAACAACAATAATAATGTGAGATGTGAAGCGGTCAGGCCGCCTTGCAGGAGGTCTACTCGGAGTTGTAAAAACGATGCATCGTGACAATTGTCGTGTCGTAAACCTACTCTAATTGACATCGTTTCGATATATCGTTTTTAGCATCAACTCCATGGTTTTTAGAACTACATAATGAAAAAATTACATCGTCATTGTCGTGTCGTACTCGTAACCCTACTCTTGGGTTCAAATGTCAAAGAACGAACATTTGAATTTGACAAGTGAACAAACGTCAATTTTTCGATAATTCCAACGATACCTCATGAGCTCTCGTTGAGATTGTCGTTTTGTTACCACTTTAAAAAAAAAGAAGAGATTGTCGTTTTGGTGTATGTATTGCGTTCATTGACTTACACACGATTTGCGAGTACCTACCTATGTGTGCATTGGTGATTTGTTTTCGTTTTTTTTGTTATTAAACGGTTTTTTTAAACGGTTTTATTTAGCTTGACTCCGTATATTTGTTTGTTTATTTGTTTGTTTCTATCTTTGTTTTAAATCTTGCGACAACTTTTTCAACTACTTCTACTGAACCGATTTTTATGAAACTTTGCACACACATTGAGTTCTCGTGACAATACAATATTATGATAACTTCAACTTGGTAACGAGGGTCTGATGATGGAGTCAGGAGGTGGACAGTGGAACTCTTCAACCGTTACTAGTAATCCCCTCGAGTTTGGGCTCATTTGGTTTGTTTGGACGAGTGTCCCATACTTCTACCAATACACTTGGTGACGAGGGTCTGATGATGGAGTCAGGAGGTGGACAGTGGAACTCTTCAACCGTTACTAGTAACCCCCTCGAGTTTGGGCTCATTTAGTTTGTTTGGACGAGTGTCCCATACTTCTACCAATACACTTGGTGACGAGGGTCTGATGATGGAGTCAGGAGGTGGACAGTGGAACTCTTCAACCGTTACTAGTAACCCCCTCGAGTTTGGGCTCATTTAGTTTGTTTGGACGAGTGTCCCATACTTCTACCAATACACTTGGTGACGAGGGTCTGATGATGGAGTCAGGAGGTGGACAGTGGAACTCTTCAACCGTTACTAGTAACCCCCTCGAGTTTGGGCTCATTTAGTTTGTTTGGACGAGTGTCCCATACTTCTACCAATACACTTGGTGACGAGGGTCTGATGATGGAGTCAGGAGGTGTACAGTGGAACTCTTCAAACCTTACTAGTAACCCCCTCGAGTTTGGGCTCATATGGTTGGTTTGGACGAGTGTTCCATACTTCTACCAATACACTTGGTGACGAGGGTCTGACGATGGAGTCAGGAGGTGTACGGTGGAACTCTTCAACCGTTACTAGTAACCCCCTCGAGTTTGGGCTCATTTGGTTTGTTTGGACGAGTGTCTCATACTTCTACCAATACACTTGGTGACGAGGGTCTGATGATGGAGTCAGGAGGTGGACAGTGGAACTCTTCAACCGTTACTAGTAACCCCCTCGAGTTTGGGCTCATTTGGTTTGTTTGGACGAGTGTCCCATACTTCTACCAATACACTTGGTGACGAGGGTCTGATGATGGAGTCAGGAGGTGGACAGTGGAACTCTTCAACCGTTACTAGTAACCCCCTCGAGTTTGGGCTCATTTGGTTTGTTTGGACGAGTGCCTCATACTTCTACCAATACACTTGGTGACGAGGGTCTGATGATGGTGTCAGGAGGTGTACAGTGGAACTCTTCAACCGTTACTAGTAACCCCCTCGAGTTTGGGCTCATTTGGTTAGTTTGGACGAGTGTCCCATACTTCTACCAATACACTTGGTGACGAGGGTCTGATGATGGAGTCAGGAGGTGTACAGTGGAACTCTTCAAACCTTACTAGTAACCCCCTCGAGTTTGGGCTCATATGGTTGGTTTGGACGAGTGTTCCATACTTCTACCAATACACTTGGTGACGAGGGTCTGATGATGGATTCAGGAGGTGTACAGTGGAACTCTTCAACCGTTACTAATAACCTCCTCGAGTTTGGGCTCATTTGGTTTGTTTGGACGAGTGTCCCATACTTGTCGAACGCAAATGTATGAAACAGACATACCATCTGTTCAAATTGATTTTTAAAGGGTCGGCGGACACCTTATCCATCCTAAAGCCATACAGTTTCCAGCAAAGTTTATTTATGGAACAGCTGAGAGACGGATGTTACCGATAAATTTGTCATGGGCCTCCACTGTCCATAAAATGCAGGGCAGTACTGTTGACCATGCTGTCGTGTATTTGGGCTCCAGACTATTTGAAGAGGGTCAAGCGTATGTTGCATTGAGTCGCGTAAAATCTTTAGAAGGGCTATGTATTGAGGAGCTTGATTGTGAGAAATTGACAGGTAAGAAACCGAGTAACAAAGATGCAACGAGAGAGTTGGAAAGGATGAGGAGTTTGCGTAATTAATGATACGAGCCAAAAATCATACTAAAAACGAGTAAATAAAAAAAAAGGTAAAAACACTTTTAAGTTAAACGGTTTTATTAAAAAAAAAAACTAGAAAAAAAACATCTGCTGTACAAAAAACTAGAAAATAATAAGGACACAAGCCTGGGCCTTCTTAAGATTTTACGTCTGGGTAAGAAATCGTGCAATACTAGCGTGCTGTCTTCTCATGTCGGATGCCAAAGGGCACTTTGTGTCGCTGCGTCAGCGGAATAAGTAATAAATTGAGACTTTTAACAGACTAATATAAAAACGTGGGGCGTATAATATGCGTAATAACATGTGCCCCACGTTTTTATATTAGTCTGTTAAAAGTCTCAATTTATTACTTATTCCGCTGACGCAGCGACACAAAGTGCCCTTTGGCATCCGACATGAGAAGACAGCACGCTAGTATTGCAAGATTTCTTACCCAGACGTAAAATCTTAAGAAGGCCCAGGCTTGTGTCCTTATTATTTTCTAGTTTTTTGTACAGCTGATGTTTTTTGTCTAGTTTTTTTTTAATAAAACCGTTTAACTTATAAGTGTTTTTAGTTTTACCTATTTTTTTATTGTATAATTTCATCCATAAGTTGCTACCTACGCTTGGAAAATATCAAAAAAATTAGAGGACTCAGCGCGATCGTCGCGGCGGTCATGTCATGGCATGACTGACTGGCTGGGCTGACGGACGGACGGACGGCGGCTACGGCGGCGAATTGCTGGCGGTCGAGCCGGAGCCGCGAGCGCGCGGCGCGGCGGGCGCGCGCGCGCGCGGCTCCGGCTCCGGTCGCTCGCCCCGCCTCCATCCAACCAACCAACTACCTTTTTTTTACCACCACAGACTATATCGACAACAAACAACTAAAACCCAATAACTTTGAAAAACCTAGTTTCGAGATATTTCAATTTCCGTCGACATGACATGACCGCGACGGTCATGGCGATTGCGGCGGGGCTGCGGGGCGGGCGGCGACTACGGCGAATGGCTGGCGGTCGAGCCGGAGCCGCGAGCGCGCGGCGCCGCGTCACCGCACCGCGGGCGCGCGCGGCTCCGGGTTCGAGTCCGGCTGGCTACAGCCGGCCGCTCCGTCCGCCCCGCCTTCATCCATCCAACTACCTTTTTTTACCACCACAGACTATCTATACACAAATTTGACCACAACAACTTTTATTTTGGCCTTGGATACAAATCACTTCTCTATGATTGCGAGAAAAACAAAACTTTTTGTCTATGCTTTCGATAAATGTCACTTCTTCCGAGCGACCGAACATTTGGTTAGAGTAGGATATTTGTTGCCTCCTCTACACATCGACAGATGCATCAGCAGGTGGATCAGCAGACGTATCCGCAGATAAATACGTGATCCGTCCACACATCCGCGAGTCATTCAGTTTGTGTTCAACATCGAAAGACGCAACTCGTGCCCCAAAAAAATGGATGCGGAGACGGTAGCAGCTGCTGCTATTTATTTATTCAGTACTTATAACTACTACGAATAAATAAATAAACAAATAAATAAATATATAAATAAATATGAGTAGGTATACAAGCTTTACATGTATAAAGTATAGGTAATACGCTGGTTCATCACATCACTGTCACACAATACGCTGGGTGTATACGAATAACAATAATAATATCCTCTAATATCATAATAATAGGTACCTACATAATAAAATAATACTATTAATAACCTCTATCTAGTCCCTCGTTGGAAAAGGCGTGATTGTGATCTTATGCTTTGATAGGTAATGAAAAATAATTTGGTAATTAAGTATATACTGACAACATTTTTATTTTTGTGGTACTTATTGTTGGGGTTCCATAAGCAGTTTTCACTTTGGTATAACTCTATGAACGTGAAAGTTTCCTCAGTGGTCATATTGGCAGCCATTTTAAATGACGAGAAAAAACTAAACACGTGCAGTCTCACTTGCTTCCCGCGCAATACTGATGCATCTGCAGATGTGTGGACAGACGCCTTGCGTTCGCTCTGTCACCCTTTGATCTGTGTCGCAAAAACCGACAACAAACGGATGAGTGGCAGACGCATCGGCCGACGTTAAATACCTACCACAGATGTCCAAATACCCCCGTCTACACATCTGCGGACGCATCCGCAGATGCAATCTGCTGATGCATCTGTCGATGTGTAGAGGAGGCATTAGACACATTCCGAGATACATCCGATATATTCGGATCTTTCCGAATATATCGCAATTGTAACTCCGAGTAGACCTCCAGGTCGGGTCATGTCGTGTCGTGTAGTAGGCGCTCTTATGTACAGTTCTCACAATATACAAATGTGGGTACAAAGTCCAAACGCATTACCGACCGCGACCCGCGCCGCCCCGCGTTGCCTGAGGCGATACCCCTCCCAACCCTTCCCGCCGCGACGCACGGACTTTGGACCCACATTTGTACGTTGTGACTACTGTACTTGCTCTTCGACACGACTTCAACCGAATGGTGCGGTGCGTGCGGTTCTGTGCTATCCGCGGCGGCGAGTACTATTCAACAGCCAATCGAATGTAGAAGACACTCAGTCCGGTCATTCAGATATCGAAGGGAGGTTCTGAGAAGCAGCTTCGCTATCGTCTCGTGACATAGCGACGCAGCGATATCGCACCGCGTGCGATTCTGCGGTATCGCTGCGTCGCTCGCTAGCGTGTGCGAGCGGCGGGGGCGGCGCGGGCGCGGGCGCGGGGTGAGCAGAGTGGGGGGAAGACATTGATCAATTGCTTCGATAAAGGGGAGAGTTTGTCAGAGCGCGGGCCGCTAGTGTTGCGCTACACGCGGTGCGGGGCGGAGCGCGGGGCGCGGGGCGCGGGGGTGCGCGCTCACGCACCTACACGACTACGCGACTGCTAGAGCTATCTACCTTGCGGCCTGGAGGAGGCGGCTCCTCCAGCCCGGCATCGCCGCCGCCGCACCACCGAGAGCTATCCCGACTCTCTACCACCACCAACCATACACCATACTGCTCTCAGGGCGAGACGTCGGCGCCCTTCCACCCAGCACCCTCTAGCGGCCTACACACCTGTTTTTTTATGTAATCCGGTATGGGTGGCTGAGTCGGATCGGAGGGGCCAAAGCGCAAGCTCCGACCAGCCAATATCACCTCCGAGAAGGTAGGTGCCATACCAGAGTCTTCCCTGGATTGCTGGCTATACTGGACTAGAGGAGAATACAGCTGAGACTGCTATGCGGCCACCTGACATCCAGTACGGTGGTAGCAACCCAGTCGGCTACAATTTGAGCCTACCACCTAGTAAGCGGCAAGGGAAAGGGACCTACAGTTTTACAGCGGTTCCGAACGGTGAAGCAGAAGGTGTAGGCATAGTAAAAGGAGTCTGTTTAAACTATGGTGTAGGTATTCATTTCATTCACGCATTGACTTATTCTGTAACAAGTACTTTATTGACTAAGTGTGCACATAATACAGAGTGTATTTTTAGCAAGAGCGTTCCGTGAAAACCCTAAAGTCTGACATAAATCGAAGTCACATTCTACAGAAAAAAAAGATTTTTTTTTCAATCCTGAGAAAGTCAATTTTTAAATTCGACAACAGCACGAAATTTTGAGAACGCTTACCGACTAGGCCATATGGCGTGTGCGTGGAGTGAACTGAGGAAGTGACGTCCACATACTCGAACGCACTTTGCCGCAAGTTTCCTCAAACACTTTCTGACGGCCAGTAGGTACAGTTTCATATGGCGTGTGCGTGGAGTGAACTGAGGAAGTGACGTCCACATACTCGAACGCACTTTGCCGCAAGTTTCCTCAAACACTTTCTGACGGCCAGTAGGTACAGTTTCATATGGCGTGTGCGTAGAGTGAACTGAGGAAGTGACGTCCACATACTCGAACGCACTTTGCCGCAAGTTTCCTCAAACACTTTCTGACGGCCAGTAGGTACAGTTTCATATGGGATGTGCGTGGAGTGAACTGACGAAGTGACGTCCACATACTCGAACGCACTTTGCCGCAAGTTTCCTCAAACACTTTCTGACGGCCAGTAGGTACAGTTTCATATGGCGTGTGCGTGGAGTGAACTGAGGAAGTGACGTCCACATACTCGAACGCACTTTGCCGCAAGTTTCCTCAAACACTTTCTGACGGCCAGTAGGTACAGTTTCAAACGCCATGTATATTTTCTGGCGCACCTCAATACCCCTCGCTCGGTTCCTCGACCCTTGTGTGCATGTTGGTTGCCGCCGCCGCCCCGCCGCCGCCGCCGTGGAGCTGACGACACAACACTCTCACCATGTCCCCACGATGCTTGTAGGTTCTAGGTTCTAGCTACTAGCGTTCGGATAAACTTCAAAATACCACAAAATGTTTTCCTCTAAATTAACGTTTATATAGAGTAGGTATATCGAAAATACAACCCTGAGCTGAGATCAACATTAAGGCCCTGTCAACCCGTATTCACCCGTGTCCCGTACTCCTCTTTCAAGGCGCCGCTTTCGATGGTTGCAGTAGGATGCGACACAATCAATCAATACAAAATTTGGTTTTTATTTTTTTATTCCAAAACTACGGATCAAAACGAAAAAGTAAAAAGCTACGGATTTAGATATACAGGGTGTTCGGCACATCGACCGACAAATGTTTTTACACTATGTGTTCAAAATTAGGCACGGAGACAGAACAGAACGACAACACGGGCACTTATCGGTGGTCGCTTCCCGTATTGAGAGCGTTTTCAGGAGCATTTTCAAATTTAGAACATGTACCGGTCGCGCGGGCTCTCTTGCAAATTATCCCTAATTAACCGACTTCCAAAAAAGGAGGAGGTTCTCAATTCGTCTGTATGTTTTTTTTTTTTTTATTTTTTTTTTATTTTTTTTTTTATTTTTTTGTATGTTTGTAACACGATTTCTCCGTCAATTGAGGGCCGATTTAGAAAATTCTTTTTTTGTTAGTTAGGTCATACTTCCGAGGTGGTCCCATTTCAATTTTATCGAAATTGGTTCAGTGGTTTTCGAAAAATCAGCATAATACTATGGTGTGTGGTTACCTTCAGCAAAACTTGTGATGTGGTCGTTTTCGGCAATTTTCAGTTTGATAAATTAGTATGGTGTGTGGTTACCTTCAGCAAAACATTTGTGATGTGGACTTATTCAGCAATTTGCAGTCTGACACATATGGCGAATAATTCTGTACCACTTCAATCGATTTCGATTATTCGATTTCGATTATTCTTTTTTATGTAATATTACTAAAAAGAATGAAATAAAAACTGTTTTAAAAAATATTAAACCGATTTCCAAAAAACAAAAAAAAAAAACTAAAAAGTATTAAATACCTAATATTTTGAAATTTTCTCTGTCCTGTTGAAATACATGAATCGATATACTAGTGATACATATTCGGACCCTTGTTTCATGAATATTCTAAATTTGAAATTTTTTATCTTTTCCGACCGGCGCTTAATTTATTATGGTACCTGGCCAGTACCTACTGTACCGAGTACCATCGAGCTGGTTTGATGATGGAGACAGAAGGTGGCCATAGGAACTCCTAAACTACACATGATAAACCCATCGTGTTTGGGCTCGTTGCATTTGTCTTCACGAGAAATTTACTTTAGACCTAAAAGATTCTCAATTCGACGGTATGTTTTCTTTTTTTTGGTTGTTTGTTACGCGATTACTCCGTCAATTGTGGGCCGATTTTGAAAATTCTTTTTTTTTTTATTTGAAAGGGGATAACCCTGAGGTTTTTGAAGTGAAAACTTCTTTAGCGGCTCTTGGCACTTTTTTAGGTGGGTAAAAATGTATAACTCGCGACATCGCGTCAGCGTCATTTTTAAAATGAAACCTTAAGTCATTGCGTTAAGGGTTAAGTTAGAGTGGCACGGGATCTGCCGGCACTCCCGGAGTGCAACTGTTAAGTAGGGTTCCGTAACACTTTTATGTCTGTCCATTCTACTAAGTTCTGCAAAATGAATGTAGGGTTCCGTAACATATGCATGTCTATCCGTTCTACTAAATTTTACAATTTTCAACCAAGGTCCTCCGACGGTTATTTTATAATAAAAGTAGGCTTCCGTAACACGTTTATGTCTGTCCATTCTACTAAGTTCTGCAACATCACCTACAACGTCCGTGATGTCAGCCCATAACACCAGTGCCATGTCAGTGCTTCCCCCTTTGATCGTGCTGACTACACTGAACTGGTCGGAAAACACAAACTATTTACATAGCCGTTTCGACCGACGTTTAATTCAGTGCGGTGGTACCAACCCGGGAAGGTTAAACCCTACCACCAAGTAAGATTACGAGGGAAGGGACTTACAGTTTTACGAGGAATCCGAACCTTGGTCAGCCTCCAACGGTCAGCGGTCACCCATCTAAGTACTGACCGCACCCAGCGTTGCCTAAAATTCAATAGCGACAGTTGACTGTCTGCACCACTGAGCTATCGAAGCTGACGTGGTCCTATTTTAATTGGGTCAAGATCGGATTGGAAAGCGAGGCGGAATCGCGAGGCCGAAGGCCGAGCGATTCCGCCGAGTACATTAATAGCAAAAAATTACTAAAAAAAACTGTGAAATAAAAAAAAAGTTTTAAAAAACATAAAACCGACTTCCTAAAAAAAGTAAAACTAAAAAACTATTTAAAATAAAAATATAAAAACCGCCTTCAAAAATATGTGAAATAAAAACCTAAAAAAAAACGAACCCTAGAGTTGAAGGCGGTGCTAAAGCAAGCAAAAATGATGCATGAAAGAAAACATGAGCGGATGATAATATCCTTTGTGATTTGTGTAGCCTTTTTAGCACCGCCTTCAACTCTAGGGTTCGTTTTTTTTTAGGTTTTTATTTCACATATTTTTGAAGGCGGTTTTTATATTTTTATTTTAATTTTGTCGTTCTGTTCTGTCTCTGTGCCTAATTTTGGCCACATAGTGAATTATTTATATGACTCGATGTGGTATACCGTTGGAAAGGAAATATTAACTCTTGACTAGGTACCATTAGTACCTCAACTTTATTGACCCATTGACAACTTGATACTTCAAGTTTAAATATTCATATATTTTTAACCGACTTCCAAAAAAGGAGGAGGTTCTCAATTCGTCTGTATTTTTTTATTTTTTTTTTGTATGTTTGTTACGCGATTTCTCCGTCAATTGAGGGCCGATTTAGAAAATTCTTTTTTTGTTTGTTAAGTCATACTTCCGAGGTGGTCCCATTTCAATTTTATCGAAATTGGTTCAGTGGTTTTCGAAAAATCAACATAATACTATGGTGTGTGGTTACCTTCAGCAAAACTTGTGATGTGGTCGTTTTCGGCAATTTTCAGTTTGATAAATTAGTATGGTGTG
Source organism: Nematopogon swammerdamellus (assembly GCA_946902875.1). NCBI lineage: Eukaryota > Metazoa > Arthropoda > Insecta > Lepidoptera > Adelidae > Nematopogon > Nematopogon swammerdamellus. The sequence goes on along the minus strand of OX336356.1, from coordinate 128,310 downwards.
TGGTTACCTTCAGCAAAACTTTTGTGATGTGGACTTATTCAGCAATTTGCAGTCTGACACATATGGCGAATAATTCTGTACCACTTCAATAGATTTCGATTATTCGATTTCGATTATTCTTTTTTATGTAATATTACTAATAATATTACTAAAAATAATGAAATAAAAACTCTTTTAAAAAATATAAAACCGATTTCCAAAAACAAACAAAAAATAACTAAAAAGTATACCTAACATTTTGAAATTGAAATACATGTCCTATTGAAATACATGAATCGATATATTATTCACATTCGGACCCTTGTTTCATGAATATTCTAAATTTGAAATTTTTTATCTTTTCCGACCGGCCAGGTGCGCTTAATTTATTATGGTACGATTACCATCGAGCTGGTCTGATGATGGAGACAGAAGGTGGCCATAGGAACTCCTAAACTACACATGATAAACCCATCGTGTTTGGGCTCGTTGCATTTGTCTTCACGAGCAATTTACTTTATACCTAAGAGATTCTCAATTCAACGGTATGTTTTCTTTTTTTGGATGTTTGTTACGCGATTACTCCGTCAATTGTGGGCCGATTTTGAAAATTCTTTTTTTTTTATTTGAAATGGGATAACCCTGAGGTTTTTGAAGTGAAAACTTCTTTAGCGGCGCTTGGCACTTTTTTAGGTGGTAAAAAATGTATAACTCGCGACATCGCGTCAGCGTCATTTTTAAAATGAAACCTTAAGTCATTGCATTAAGGGTTAAGTTAGAGTGGCACGGGATCTGCCGGCACTCCCGGAGTGCAACTGTTAAGTAGGGTTCGGTAACACGTGTATGTCTGTCCATTCTACTAAGTTCTGCAAAATGAATGTAGGGTTCCGTAACAAATGCATGTCTGTCCGTTCTACTAAATTTAACATTTATTTCAAAATGAATGTAGGGTTCCGTAACAAATGCATGTCTGTCCGTTCTACTAAATTTTACAATTTTTAACCAAGGTCCTCCGGCGGTTATTTTATAATAAAAGTAGGGTTCCGTAACAAATGTATGTCTTTCCGTTCTACTAAATTTTACAATTTTCAACCAAGGTCCTCCGACGGTTATTTTATAATAAAAGTAGGGTTCCGTAACACGTTTATGTCTGTCCATTCTACTAAGTTCTGCAAAATGAATGTAGGGTTCCGTAACAAATGCATGTCTGTCCGTTCTACTAAATTTAACATTATTATTATATTTTTTTTAAGCAATGTTACGGTGTTGTTTTTTTTATGGAAACAGACACGGTTGGCTACATCACCTACAACGTCCATGATGTCAGCCCATAACACCGGGTGAACTAAGTGCCATGTCAGTGCTTCCCCCTTTGATCGTGCTGACTACACTGAACTGGTCGGAAAACACAAACTATTTACATAGCCGTTTCGACCGACGTTTAATTCAGTGCGGTGGTACCAACCCGGTCGGGTTAAACCCTACCACCAAGTAAGATTAGGAGGGAAGGGACCTACAGTTTTACGAGGAATCCGAACCTCGGTCAGCCTCCAACGGTCAGCGGTCACCCATCCAAGTACTGACCGCACCCAGCGATGCTTAACATTCAATAGACTGAGCTATCGAGGCTGACGTGGTCCTATTTTAATTGGGTCAAGATCGGATTGGAAAGCGAGGCGGAATCGCGAGGCCGAAGGCCGAGCGATTCCGCCGAGTACATTAATAGCAAAAAATTACTAAAAAAAACTGTGAAATAAAAAAAAAAGTTTTAAAAAACATAAAACCGACTTCCTAAAAAAAGTAAAACTAAAAAACTATTTAAAATGAAAATATAAAAACCGCCTTCAAAAATATATGAAATAAAAACCTAAAAAAAAACGAACCCTAGAGTTGAAGGCGGTGCTAAAGCAAGCAAAAATGATGCATGAAAGAAAACATGAGTGGATGATAATATCCTTTGTGATTTGTGTAGCCTTTTTAGCACCGCCTTCAACTCTAGGGTTCGTTTTTTTAGGTTTTTATTTCATATATTTTTGAAGGCGGTTTTTATATTTTTATTTTAAATCGTTTTTTAGTTTTACTTTTTTTAGGAAGTAGGTTTTATGTTTTTTTATTTTTTATTTTTGACAATACAATTACACTACATTGTAGTTTAATACACTAACATAATTATGTTGATACAAATTACGTATCAAGTTTGACAAAGGCTCTTTACACCTGATTCACTTAATTAATAAGTCTTTGTAGTCAGAACTCTCAGCAAAATTGTTAATCTTGCTCTCAAGCTGTGTTTTAGATGGACTATGGGCGGTGTTATTATGTGGCTAGTCACTAAATACTTGTAAAAATATGTTTAAAAAATACCCTGCGGAATTTTATTGTCGGTTCTTCTTCGTGGGTGTAATCGAACCGGATAGAACAAATTGTGACAAGTTCGAGCGCAGTCTAACTGCCATATGAATGATCAATAAACAATACAATACAAAATACACATTCAAAATCAAACGCATTACGGAAGAAGACCGTGAAAGGATTCGTTTGTACTTTTGAAATCTCAAGACATGGGCGGAAATGTATTGTCAAGTATTGATGTAAAATAGTAAGGGCTGTTTTATTATGTAATACAAAGGGCGTAAACTAGCGAACTTTTTAAAAGAAAATGAAGCTATCAAATTGCAGTCAGTTTTTTTTAAATTAATTATGAAATTAAGATTCTGTAATATTTTTACTCGTTCTGGGGAATTTGGGAGGTAAGACCTTTTCATGGTTTTAACTTAATGAAATAATATTTTTTCTAGAAGAAGGATAGATTGTAAAATGCAATACATTTTATTTCGTGCTGATACAATCATAAACAAAAAGTTACAAGGGTTTAAAGCTGGGATTTTGGTAATTTTCAAAAATAATGAAACAAAATCGTATCTCGATACCACGTGACATCTGACAAAAGGTATCATGGGTCAAAACTTTGCAAATGACAGTGAATGATTGAATGATTTACTTACAAAAAAATTTTGTCGGTCGATGTGCCGAACATTCTGTATATTCAACAAATAAAATATATTTTTTCCAAAGCCTTGATAATATGGTCACGTTGTCTTAACCCTTTGAGTCCCTTTGACTCAAAATAGTATCCCCCTTGGCTCCCAGGCCCTTTTAGCGGCGCTCAAAAACGCAAAATTTTGGCGCGCGCGCTCCCTCACAAATTCGAATATCCCGCCTCAATCGATCGATCCATCAATACTCGTTATTCAGTCTTGTTTGTACTGAAATTACGCGTTCAGTGATACCTAACTCTTCAGGATTCACTTATTTAGAAGCACAGACCGATTTTTTGAACTCCAGGCAAAACAAAACACACTCGACATTTTTTTTTTCTGACCAATACTGTACAATTTCGTCTTACATGTCGCATACCGAAATAAGCGCATTGAAACGAACTATCGAATACCGAACTACGTTTACGGGTACAATCTTTGTCTATTCCAGGGTCAGTGGAAATGTCAGCTGCCAAAAGTGACATTTTATTTTCTGTCAACTTCACTAAATATTTTCTGTGTGAAGGTGATTGTGTTGCCCTGTCGTGTCTGAGAATATTAATTAGTAAGTTTAACCAAGAAATGATACCAGTATTGAGTGTTTTGGTCGAAAATTGGTAGAATTAGATTAGGTACTGAATTAAAACTAGCGGCTCGCAAAAGGCGCGCAATAAGTGGAGCGCGCGCTCCACTTGGGAGCCATGGGTCGTCGACGAAAACTGGAGCGCGCGCTCCAGTTGGGACTAGAAATACTGTGGCTGACGACGATCGCGAAGAAATAAAATAAGATTCGATATTCTGTGGCACAATTGTCATTTTGAGTGTTGGAATAAAAAATGGTGTGATTTTTCTCTGTATGTTTTCTGATTTCATAATTTACAGTCCACTGACCTCCTAGCTACGATCTGTCACATTGGTCCTTCGAGCCGGATCCAAAATAGTATTTCACACAGAAGATGCCTGCCACGCGCAGCCAAAGGGGCGGACGAGGACGCGGAGCGCCTCCGCCGCCGCTGCCCGAAAAGGTATCGAGCACCACTCGCACTCGCGCGCCGAGCGACATCCGCGCGCTGAGCGACACCCGTGCGCCGAGCGACACGCGCGCGGCAAGCGATACGCGCGCGCCGAGCACGGAGCGCGCGAGGATCCGCGCTGACAGAGACGGGCGCGTCGCGCCCGCTGCCGCCGGGTCGGTTGCCGCCGGGCCGCACGCCGCGTCGCCGCCCGCCACAGCCGAGGCGTACCAGCACGCCGACAGCGATGCGCCGCCTGTCTCCGTCGAGGTGTGGCAGCACGCTGTCACCGCTGCGCCGCCGCCTGCCTCCGCCGAGGTGTGGCAGCACGCTGTCACCGCTGCGCCGGTGCCCGCCGACGTCGCGGCGTGGCAGCACGCCACCACAGCTGTGTCGCCCCCCGCCGCTCCGTCGCTAGCTAGTAACAGCGAGCAGCGCGTCGCCACGACCGCCACCACGCACGCCAAAGCCGCGTCGCCTCTGCATGCGGCCGCCTTGGAGCAACCCGCCGCTGCCACAGCGGCATGGCCGTCCGCAACTGCCGGGCGTCGCCTTCCGTCGCGGCATGGCCGCCGGTAGCTGCAGCTTGGCCGCCCGCATTCGCCGGGCCGCCGTATGCCGTCACGGCATGGCCGCCAGCAGCTGCAGCCGGGCCGCCCGCATCCGTCGGGCTGCCGCCTGCCCACGCGGCATGGCCGCCGACAGCTGCATCTTGGCCGCCGGCATCCGTCGGGCCGCGGCCTGCCGACGTGGCATGGCCGCCCGCATCCGTCGGGCCGCCGCCTGCCGACGCGGCATGGCTGCCGGCAGCTGCACCTTGGCCGCCTGCATTTGCCGGGCCGCCGTATGCCGTCGCGGCATGGCCGCCGGCAGCTGCAGCCGGGCCACCCGCTTCCGTCGGGGTGCCGCCTGCCGTCGCGGCATGGCCGCCGGCAGTTGCAGCCGGGCCGCCTACATCCGTCGGGCCACCGCCTGCCGACGCGGCATGGCCGCCGGCAGCTGCAGCTTGGCCGCCCGCATTCGTCGGGCCGCCGCCTGCCGACGCGGCATGGCCGCCGGCAGCTGCAGCTTGGCCGCCCGCATTCGCCGGGCTGCCGTATGCCGTCGCAGCATTGCCGCCGGCAGCCGCCGGGCCGCCCGCAGCCGCCGGGCCGCCCGTGTCCGTCGGGCTGCCGCCTGCCGACGCGGCATGGCCGCCGGCAGCCGCATCTCGGCCGCCGGCATCCGTCGGGCCGCCGCCTGCCGACGTGGCATGGCCGCCGGCAGCTGCAGCCGGGCCACCCGCTTCCGTCGGGGTGCCGCCTGCCGTCGCGGCATGGCCGCCGGCAGCTGCAGCCGGGCCGCCTACATCCGTCGGGCCACCGCCTGCCGACGCGGCATGGCCGCCGGCAGCTGAAGCTTGGCCGCCCGCATTCGCCGGGCTGCCGTATGCCGTCGCGGCATGGCCGCCGGCAGCTGCAGCCGGGCCATCCGCATCCGTCGGGGTGCCGCCTGCCGTCGCGGCATGGCCGCCGGCAACTGCAGCCGGGCCGCCTACATACGTCGGGGCGCCGCCGGCAGCTGCAGCTTGGGCGCCCGCAACCACCGGGCCGTCGCCTGCCGTCGCGGCATGGCCACCCGCAGCTGCAGCTTGGCCGCCCGCATTCGCTGGGCCGCCGTATGTCGTCGCGGCATGGCCGCCGGCAGCTGCAGCCGGGCCACCCGCATCCGTCAGAGTGCCACCTGCCGACGCGGCACGGCCGCCGGCAGCTACCGCCTGGCCGCCCGCATCCGTCGGGCTGCCGCCTGCTGACGCGGCATGGCCGCCGGCAGCTGCAGTTTGGCCGCCCGCATCCGTCGGGCCGCCGCCTGTCGACGCAGCATTGCCGCCGGCAGCCGCCGGGCCGCCCGCAGCCGCCGGGCCGCCCGCATCCGTCGGGCTGCCGCCTGCCGACGCGGCATGGCCGCCGGCAGCTGCATCTTGGCCGCCGGCATCCGTCGGGCCGCCGCCTGCCGACGTGGCATGGCCGCCGGCAGCTGCAGCCGGGCCACCCGCTTCCGTCGGGGTGCCGCCTGCCGTCGCGGCATGGCCGCCGGCAGCTGCAGCCGGGCCGCCTACATCTGTCGGGCCACCGCCTGCCGACGCGGCATGGCCGCCGGCAGCTGAAGCTTGGCCGCCCGCATTCGCCGGGCTGCCGTATGCCGTCGCGGCATGGCCGCCGGCAGCTGCAGCCGGGACACCCGCATCCGTTGGGGTGCCGCCTGCCGTCGCGGCATGGCCGCCGGCAACTGCAGCCGGGCCACCCGCATCCGTCGGAGCGCCACCTGCCGACGCGGCACGGCCGCCGGCAGCTACCGCCTGGCCGCCCGCATCCGTCGGGCTGCCGCCTGCCGACGCGGCATGGCCGCCGGCAGCTGCAGCTTGGCCGCCCGCATCCGTCGGGCCGCCGCCTGTCGACGCACTATTGCCGCCGGCAGCCGCCGGGCCGCCCGCAGCCGCCGGGCCGCCCGCATCCGTCGGGCCGCCGCCTGTCGACGCAGCATTGCCGTCGGCAGCCGCCGGGCCGCCCGCAGCCGCCGGGCCGCCCGCATCCGTCGGGCTGCCGCCTGCCGACGCGGCATGGCCGCCGGCAGCTGCATCTTGGCCGCCGGCATCCGTCGGGCCGCCGCCTGCTAACGTGGCATGGCCGCCCGCAGCCGCCGGGCCACCCGCATCCGTCGGGCTGCCGTCTGCCGACGCGGCATGGCCGGCGGCAGCTGCAGCTGCAGCTCGGCCGCCCGCATCCGTCGGGGCGCCGCCTGCCGACGCGGCATGGCCGCCGACAGCTGCAGCCGGGCCGCCCGCTTCCGTCGGGCTGCCGCCTGCCGACGCGGCATGGCCGCCGGCAGCTGCAACTTGGCCGCCCGCATCCGTCGGGCCGCCGCCTGCCGACGCGGCATGGCTTCCGGCAGCCGCCGGGCCGCCCGCAGCCACCGGGCCGCCCGCCCCCTCCGGATCGAAGCGGCGCAATCCGCCGACGCCGACGCCGCGGGAGCTGCCTGACGACCCTGTTAGCAGAGGTGGAGATGAATTCGCGGCCACTGACACATGTGACCGTCACTCCGGAAGAGCCTGAAGCACTTACGCCTAATCACCTGCTCCTAGGGGCTGGTTGTCATGTCCCACCTCAAGGGACCTTCGACGCGGAGGACGATCACGCCAGAGCGCTATGGCGAAGAGCGCAGAAACTAGCTGACTGCTTCTGGCACCGGTGGGTACGGGAGTACCTGCCCGAGCTGCAGCACCGGCGGGAGCCGCGAGGACACGGACGACTTCCTGAGGTTGGAGATGTTGTCCTCATCGCAGACCCCAACCTTCCACGCAACACCTGGCCTCGAGGAAGGGTAATTGCTATTCACCCTGGACGGGACGGAGTGACGCGCGTCATTGACGTGCTGTCTGCTGGACGTCTCTTCAGGAGGCCCGTGAAGAGGATCGTCGTTCTTCCTACCGAAGCGGGTCGAGACGAGCTGCGACGGCGGGAGAATGTGGCTGACGACGATCGCGAAGAAATAAAATAAGATTCGATATTCTGTGGCGCAATTGTCATTTTGAGTGTTGGAATAAAAAATGGTGTGATTTTTCTCTGTGTGTTTTCTGATTTCATAATTTACAGTCCACTGACCTCCTAGCTACGATCTGTCACAAATACGTTTTTTTAACTAAATTCAGAGGCATGTTCATTATTGTTTTCTATCGAGCGAAGTTAATCAAATCGTGTTTTCAAAAAGGTATCGATCTGCGCTGATAGATGAAGTTTTACATATATTAAAACTGAATGTGTCAGGTGAGTAATATTGTCGGTACACTTCTTGAAATTCGAGTCAGACGCAGCCTCACGTCACCTTTAACAATTTTACTGAGAATTCTGACTACAAAATACTTATTATGAAGTGTTAATACCCTCGTCTCGTCACATTCGAGGTTACATTTCTATACGTACCTACATAATTTTTATCTACACGTTTTGAATTGATTTTTTTATCTATTATTTGAGTATTGATATGCATTAAGTCTCGAAAATGGGAAGTTTGGTGCAGGCGACGCGCGTGGGTGGCGAGGACTACCTGATGCAAAGTACAATCACCTAAAAGTTAAACCGATTGAAACAAAATGAATGGGGTGTTTTCCTAAGGACGCGGACGGGCTTATATTTTTGCCGCAGAACGTTGACTTGGCGGCTGCGGCCGGATAAGAGGCCTCTACATAATTGTCTATAAATCACCAGGAGGCAATAAACAAGCCTCGGCGGCGGGGGCGGCGGCGGCGGCGGCGGCGGGGGCGGGCGGCGGGGGCGGCGGCAATAGTGGTGTCAGCGGCCGGCTACCGACCCACTCGTCGCCGGCGAGTCACTCGCTCCTCTCGCTCGCACTCACTCGAGCGAGCACCGCGAGAGCGAGACAGCTGTGAGAAACTGGAAAGGAGTTTACCCGGTGTATACAGACAGATGAGAAGACAAGGAGATAATGATATGGAATGCTCACGATGTGTGCGCGCAAGCTCTCGTCTCGCTCCACCGCACCGGTACCTACCACCAGCGCGGCGGCGCACTATGGGGCTTTAGAGGAATTAAGTCCATTTAACAAAGTTCGTGATATATAGTACATATTTATATATAATAATAACTATATAAACACTACATTGGAATCCTGACTATGGTTCTGTTTTGACACATACTTTTTTTTCTACAGAGTCGCAAAGTCAGGGAAGGCCATTGTTGCGCAACTGATTGCATTCACGTGCAAGAAAATGCCAATTTTTATTTTCAGGATCCGTTGTCTAGATATTGTTACGAGCACTGGGGCCGGATAGAAAATTAAACAGCACAAACGCTTTTCTATTCTTTACTTTTCAAACTTTACTATCGCATTTTTATGTGACAACAAAACTCCCTGTCATTTTTGACAGCTTTCTTCTTTTTATACATCAAACTTTAGGTGGTCGTGACATCGTCCCCCGCTCAGATACGTTCGTCCCGAACGTAATTTGACCCATGGTACTGAGCCAGTCGGTCCACATGCACAATTTTGGGTTTGCTCCTTGAATTCCTTTGTATGCGGTAAGTGACATCATTAATACGGGTCACCACCGTGTATGGCCCATCCCATCTGGGCTGTAGTTTAGGAGATTTTCCTTTTCGACGTACAGGATTATGTAACCACACTTGGAAACCCTCTTCAAAAGTGTGGTCGTTAGCCTTCCGATCGTAGCGCGTCTTCATCCGTTCTCCTGCTTGTAGACTGATCTCCCTCATATGAGCGTGGATTGAGTCCATCTTGTCTCGAAGATTAGCCACGTACTCCGTTATGGGCCTCGGTGAATCTGGAACATTTCCTGTTAGGAGATCTGCTGGGAGGCGAAGCTCGCGTCCAAAATTGGCCAAAGCTGGCGTTTCATTGGTGGTCTCATGCACGGCAGACCTATACGATAACAGAAACAAGGGAATGTATTTGTCCCAGTCCCTCTGATGATTTTCTACCAGCTTGGCTAAATGATTCTCTATCGTCTGGTTAAACCTCTCCACCATGCCGTCCGACTGCGGTCGATACGCAGTTGTCCTGGTCTTGTGGATTCCCATGATGCGGCACGCTTCCAGGAACACTCCAGCTCCGAAGTTAGTCCCTTGGTCAGTGTGTAACTCCAGCGGCACTCCAAAGCGACAAAAGACCTCATGAACCAATTTTTGTGCAACTGTCGTGGCTTCTTGATTCGGAATGGCAAAAACTTCAGGCCACTTTGTGAAATAATCCATAACGACCATGAAGTATCTATTTCCGTTGTCTGTTACTGGGAATGGTCCAGCTATGTCAACTGCGATTCTCTCCCAGGGAGCACCAACATTATACAGCTTCATGGCTCCCTTACAACGGGATTGCGGACCCTTCACTGATGCACAAGCAGTGCATTTGCGGCACCAGTCCTCCACATCTTCACGGCAATGTATCCAGTAAAAACGCTGCCGAACCTTCATTAGGGTTCTCTTAACTCCCAAATGACCTCCTGAAGGACCGTCGTGAAGGCAAGCCAACACGTCCTTCACCTTCGTTCGCGGGATTACCAACTGTAAATATGTCTCTCTCCCATTTGGTGTCTCCCATTTCCGGTAGAGTAGCCCGTCATGGAGGAGAAGGCTAGACCATTGTGCCCAATAACTTTTCGTCGTTGCACTTCTTGGTGCTACTTCTTTCCACTCAGGTTTGTTTTCATACGCCATTTTCCAATAAATGATGGGCAACAAATCCTGGTCTTCTTCCTGCGCCTTCTTCATGGCTTCATTACTCCATTCTTCGCTTATGTTGTCGGTCCTGATTACTTTTACGGAGCAACATGCTCCGTACTCTTTCGTCTCATGTCTCGCGCAGTGTTTACATTCTTCCGGACATGGTCTTCGAGATAGGGCGTCTGCATTCCCGTGGGACTTGCCGCTCCGATGCTCTATATCGAACTGGTATTCTTGCAGTTGCTCAAGCCAACGTGCAACCTGACCCTCAGGGTTTCTGAACTGGAGTAACCACTTTAATGCTGCATGATCCGTCCTTAAACGGAATCTCCTTCCGATTAAGTATTTGCTAAAATGCTGCAGACTTTTGACCATCGCTAGAAGCTCACGCCGGGTGACGCAGTAGTTTCGCTCCGGCTTCGACAATGATTTGCTGAAGTAAGCTATTACTACCTCCTTGTCTCCTCGTTGTTGTGACAGCACGCCTCCAATTCCCGTGTTACTTGCATCGGTGTCGACGATGAATACTCCATCTGTCTCGGGATATCCCAAGATTGGTGAATCACATAGGTACTGCTTCAGTTCTTCAAAGGATCGGTGGCAGTCTTCATTCCATTCAAAGTGCCGTTTCTCTTCTGTCAGCCGATGAAGGGGCTTAGCAATTTCCGAAAAACCCTTCACAAATCGTCGGTAGTAGGAGCATAAACCGAGGAATGCGCGTACTTCCGTTTTGTCCTTAGGGATTGGCCACTTCTGTACCGCTTCGATCTTCTGTGGGTCTGTCTGAACACCGTCCTCAGATATCACGTGGCCCAGGTAACTGACCTTGCGCTTAAAGAAATCACATTTTTTAGAGCTTAGCTTTAGATTCGCTCCACGGATTTTATATAGTACATTTTTTAAATTGCTCACGTGATCATCGAAAGTCTTGCCAACAATGATAATGTCATCCAAGTACACTAAGCAGGCGTCTCCAATCAATCCAGCGAGTACTCGATCCATTAACCTCTCGAATGTCGCAGGAGCATTGCAGAGGCCAAACGGCATGACATTGAACTGCCACAACCCGCTGCCGGTTGAGAACGCAGTCTTCTCTTTATCTTTGGCATCAAGCTCCACTTGCCAATAGCCGCTTTTCAAATCCAACGTTGTAAACCACTTCATGCCGCTCAGTGTATCCAAAGTATCATCTATCCGCGGAAGTGGGTAACTGTCCTTTTTAGTAATGTCGTTCAGCCGTCGATAGTCTACACAGAACCTGGTACTGCCATCCTTCTTCTTCACGAGGACTACAGGCGAACACCAGGGGCTCGATGACGGTTCAATTACTTTGTTCTTGCGCATGTCCCCAATCATCTGTTGAACCTCGCCTTCTTTCGCCACTGGCACCCGACGTGGACGTTGTCGGATAGGCAGTGCGTCCCCCGTATTAATTTGATGTTTCACCATGTTGGTCCGTCCAATGTCCCCGTCGTCGGTCGCGAAGATGTCCGAGTACTGTGTTAACAGGTCTACTGCCCTCTGATACTCCATCTTGGTAAGATCCTTTTTACTTTCTTCCAAGAGCGAGAGCAATTTGGTTCTGTCTATCTTATCGCTCACAGTGATGGGCTCATCACACTTACGTAGCCAGGATACTTCATCACATTTTCCCACCACTGTGTCTGTTTCGAGTTTAATATCGGCCCGGCTCAAATTGATGATGCGCACGAATGCCTTATCCTGATTCTTTACCAAAGTTCGTGCAGTAATCCATTGACAGTCACATTCACGCTTATCCAAGTTTTCAACAAGTGTACATCCCGTTGGGCCTTGGCCAGATGCATGCGGTAAATTCACTGGCACCAACGTCTGAGATCGTGCCTGCAATATGGTCGGCCTCGAACAGCATACATCTCCTGACAACCTTCCTCCTCGAAGAAATATTTCTTCACTTCCCAGCTTGAGAACTCCATTTGTTATATCGATTTTGCAGTCATGAAGTTTCATAAAGTCCAGTCCAAGAATACAGTCATCAACTATGTCTGCCAAGATAACGGAGTGATGATAAATTCTGCACCCAATTTTTAATGTTACTCCTACCTCTCCATGGACAGGTATGTTCTGTCCGGTGGCAGACTGTAGTTTGTAGTAAGTGTACCGCTGCTGTTGATTCTTAATAAAATTCCCTAGAAGTTGCGATTTAACAATGGTCCGCGATGCTCCGGTATCCAAAGTTATTTTACACTCATAGGCGCTGATTTGTCCATCCACTACTAGGCTATTTCCGTCGCATGCTTGTGAAATCAAGACTATGGGGGCTTCCTTGCCACCAGCCAGCACTCGCCCCGTGGTCCTGGCGGTTACTCGTTTCCCTGATGCTCCTCCGTTCTCGGTGCTTCCATATTTGATTGTTCATTGTTTGGGCAGCTAGAGCGGATATGTCCAAGAATACCGCAGCGGTAGCAGCGAGGAGTAAACGTATTCCTACCCGGTGTATATTCCGACACCTTCACTTCCCTCACTCTTTGTCTGCGAGAGTCAGCACGCACTGCTTCTACTTCTAATGCGTGCGCTAAGGCATTTTTCAGTGTCTCGTGATGCCCCAGTCGCACGGCTGCCCTCACTTCCATGTCCCAAATTCCGTCCACGAAAGCCTGAACCAGTGTGCTAACGATGAATGGTGCCGACGATGCTTGGTATGCCTTTCGGACAAGCTTTTCTATTTCCAGAGCCCACTGTTGAAGGCCCTCGCCGGCTTGCTGCACACGGTCACGAAGTTGGGCTCTGAACACATGTTCCAAGTGTTTATCGCCATATCTTGTCTCCAGAGCCTCCAGCAGTTCTTCATATGTGGTCCTCTCTCCGACGGCTTCCAAAACATGTAGGGCCTGGCCACGCAACCCCAATGTCAACGCGGTGAGTGCCTGGTCGTTGTTCCACCCGTTAGCCCGCTCCACAGACTCAAATTGTTTTTTGTAGGCGGCCCACGAGGTTGTGCCATCATAAGGTGGAACTTTAAAACGTGTTCCTCCAGTCGAGGCATTCACGGTTACTCCAGTGGTTTGTATTTTTTCTAGTCTTGTCATTCGTGCCTCGTAGAGGTGTAACATGGCATCCTGCTCCTCCACTTTGGCGGTCACCTTCTCCAAGTCTTGGCGCAACGTGGACAGCGCCCCGTTTACTGTGTCCAGGATCGCTTGCCGACTTTCCTCTGTAGCTCGTCGACTCTCCTCCGACTTGGCCTCGAGACGCTCCATGGCTTGCCGACTTCCTTCCGTAGAGCGACGATTTTCGTCGGCCATTCCGCTTAGCATTTTCATGAGCCCGGCCATATTGAATGAGCTCGGGTTCTGGGATGTTGCTTCTTCCTCCACTTCCGGAGGTTGTGAAGTACTGTCCTGGACCTCTTCTACGACGCCACGCTGTTCCTCGTCATTGTTCAGCGCGGCCGCCGCCATCGCCCTGGTTTGCATGCATTCGTTGTCCCTCGGCGTTATTGACATTTTCTATCCCCACTCTGACACCAATTGTTACGAGCACTGGGGCCGGATAGAAAATTAAACAGCACAAACGCTTTTCTATTCTTTACTTTTCAAACTTTACTATCGCATTTTTATGTGACAACAAAACTCCCTGTCATTTTTGACAGCTTTCTTCTTTTTATACATCAAACTTTAGGTGGTCGTGACAATATCTATGGTCATTTTTTTTCTCAAAGCAAATCTTATGCTCAATAAATACACGTAAATCAAATATGAATATAATTGTTGAGTTTTCAAAAAAAAATTTTTTTTGTTACATAGTCGAAATTCCATATGTTTTTTAGAACTCTTGGACGTATATTTTTGCCTCCATTTGCCTCCAAGTGCTCATGCATACTGACGTTATCCTGAGTATGTACTTTAATAGATAAAAGCAAATCCAGCTGCAAATACCTGCAAATGCATCATTTACAACACTTCAAACTTACACATTATAACTCGAACAAATTCGGCGCATATTGCCTCGAGACGGCAAAGAAGTTCGTGTCCCTGTATGAATGGTACAATAAGCCATCCACGGTGCACAAAATACTCATACATGGAGAGGCCATTGTGGAGAACTGCATTTTTCCTGTCGGTTTTCTGTCGGAGGAAGCACAAGAATCCCGAAACAAGGACTACAAGAAATATCGCTTGCGACACTCCAGAAAGTGCAGCAGAGTGGCTACTAATGAGGATGTCATGAACCTTATGATGACGTCATCAGACCCTGTGATGGCACACCTTAGGCCCATTTTCAAAAAAGTAAAAGATAGAAATATAGGTGATGATGTAAGCGCACTTTTAGAGGACTAAGTTTTTAATTTTATTTTACTGTATGTATATTCTTATGACTAGAGTTAGTTGACAAGGTCTAAGTTTGAGGCCGCTTGATAGTATTTGAGATAAATGTGTTATTTTTACACCACATATTATCTACAAAATGCATTAAGTGGAATCGAGCGCTCTTGACTGAAGTCAATTTTCATATATATTTCAGTTTTCTGTGGCAACACCGTATTTGATGTCATATGAAGCGGCTATAGGAAACATTAATTTCACAGAAAAAATAAATTGAATATCTCAAATACTTTAGAAGTTATGGACTTTTTTCCGCGCTTCCATACAAGAAGCCCCATAGTGCGGCGGCGGCGCTCTTTATAACGTCTCGTATAACAATTAGCTGCCCAGTAAGTAGGTAGTAGGGTAGCTAACATGTTATGGAATGCCTAATATAAGTTTGCGCTCACCGCCTCCGCACCGCCGCGTCTACAGGCGGGGGACGCGTCGAGCCACATATGACATAAAAAAAAGTTAATTTAAAAATAAAAAAACCCGACTGCGTAAAAAATGAACTTTAAATAAAAACTGAAAAGAAAAAAACAAGTCCAGTAGTCTAGAACTCTGTTAAGTAATATTGAATAACTACACCATTGAAATAGTTTCATGATCGATACACACATATAAAACAAATAATAAACTCTAATGCGGAACATAGCGACTTTATCAGTCAGGACCCATTATTGGGAAAATTTTAATGGGTCCCGACTGTTAAAGTCCCTATGTTCTACATTAGAGTTTATTATTTGTTTTATATGTGTGTATCGATCATGAAACTATTTCAATGGTGTAGTTATTCAATATTACTTAACAGAGTTCTAGACTACTGGACTTGTTTTTTTCTTTTCAGTTTTTATTTAAAGTTCATTTTTTACGCAGTCGGGTTTTTTTATTTTTAAATTAACTTTTTTTATTTTACACTTTTTAGTTAGGATTATAAGACGGTAAATTTCGCAATCTTGTCATTTCATTGAGGGGTTAATATCGTGGGGATTAATAAGTAGCTTGCGGTGGTCTAAACTACTCATTATTATTAATCCATCAAGAGACCTAACCCGGCTCAAGGCTACATATGTAAGGTTGACCTTTCGCAAAAATATGTGAACTTCAATCAACCACACCACAGCTCGGTCCAAAGTAGTTTCCGTGTAACTTATGTACAGTCGCATCGAAATCTGTCGTCGATGGTTCGATTCTGACACCTACTCCATGGACATTGTTTTGACATGGAATCATATTATGACATGTCTTGCACGCTTGTCTTGAATTTGAAAGATGTAACCCAAAAATAGTAACCCAGTAGAAGCGTTAATCTCCGAATGTATAATACCTAGGAGCATGTTTAGAGGAGCAACTGATCAAACAGTATTTTGTGTCGTGATCCTAGTTTCGAGAAATTAGCAAAAAACAAGTGTCTTGAAAACTAAAAATGATAGAAAGATGATTTTTTTTACTAATATATTTGTTTTGGCGAGTAGATTATGATGATAAAATAACAAATATACCCTTTCATTTCATAAATCTGTGTTTTTTAAATTATAATTTCAAACATAATACTCTTTGATGCGATCTTTGATCCATTCCATAAGAGCAGGATACCCAAATGTAGGTGATCATGCCGCGATCTTAACCTCAAAACTTAGGAACAAAATACGATTTGACGCAGTCGCCAACATTCAATGACGTATCAAATCTCTTTGCCAACATTCAATATTTTTTTAATAATACTAAATATTGTTTGATGTGAATTCTGTAAAAACACGCATAAAGCAGCTATTGAGCTCTACCAAAATAAATTTTTATCGATTTTTTTTAATAAATGCACAAAAGTCTGTTTGATCTGTTGCTCCTCGAAACACCATACCATAGATGAATAAATTTTTGAGATTGTACATATTATTTCAAACCAGTAAACTTCTGGGTTTGCAATACGATTTTCAGAATTATATTACTTATGAAAATTATTTTTCACCGATTATACAGGGAGTTCGGCACATCGACCGACAAAATTGTTTTGTAGGTAAGTGGGGTCATTTGCAATGTTTTGACCCACGATTTTTTTTTATTGTTTCCGAACTACCTAGCTGTGTCCGAGGTCGAAGCCTCAGGCGCAGCCAATATCACCCCCGAGGAGGTGCCAGTCCGGCTTGGAGGTGGACTATTGTCGCTGGGGAAAGGCTATTTACCCGCGATTTGAAGATCCGTGGATTGTAGGAGTGGGGAAAGATATTCCCCGGAAGCCCGTTCCACACCTTTACAGTGCGGCATAAGAACGATTTAGAGAATCGTGCCGTTCGAAGTACTCGTCTGTCCACTACAAAGGGGTGTTCCGCCAGAATTTGGCGGCTTTGGCGAAGGCGAACAGGAGGAGGAGGGATAAGGGAAGCAATTTCGTCAGAGCAGCGGCCATAGTAGTACCGATAAAACAGGCTCAATGACCCAACGATATGTCTGTGCTTTAGAGGTTGAAGGGCCTTTGTGAGTACAGAGTCGCCAATGAGGCGAATGGCTCGTCGTTGAATAGAATCCAAGGCTGAAAGAAGGCACTCAGGGGAACCCTCCCAAAGATGACTGCAATATTCCATCACCGGTCTTACTTGTGCTTTATAGAGTGTAAGCAGTTGGACCGGCGGCGTGAAAAATCGCCGGCATCGATAGAGTATCCCTAATTTTCGAGATGCTAGTTTCGCCTTGGACTCTATGAACGATCGAAATCCAACGTCCTTGGACACCTCCATACCCAGGACGCCCAGACTACCATCATTGGGGACTTGGCTGCCCTGGAAAGTTGCTTGGAGTGGAAACGGATCAGCCTTAGTAGAGAAGGCACAAGCTTGCGTCTTAGCTACGTTGAAGTTGACCAAGTTCTCCTTCCCCCAAGAGGATACTTTATCGAGAACCAGGTAACCCGAGCAACAGTTTCGCGTCTCGCGTTTGCTGCTGAGGCCTCTCTACCCTTCCAGTCTTTGATGAACCCTTCGTGCACCGTGCTGTCGTCCGCGTAGCAATGTATTTCTCCGAGCGAGAGCATGTCGTTAATAAATCATAGAAACAGCGTAGGCGACAGCACGGATCCTTGTGGAACACCAGCATTGATTGAGTAATCGGCCGAGCATGCACCATCTAGGGTGACAAAGATCGACCGATCGCTAAAAAAGCTGGAGATCCAAGTGCACAGTTTTGTAGGGACACCGTAGGCCGGAAGCTTGCTTAGGAGTCCCCGGTGCCAACGCGATCGAATGCTTTGGATATATCCTGCCTACCTACCTACCTACCTACCTACCTACCTACCTACCTACCTACCTACCTACCTGCCTACCTGCCTACCCACCTACCTGCCTACCTACCCGCCTACCTGCCTACCTACCTGCCTACCTACCTACCTACCTACCTACCTACCTACCTACCTACCTACCTACCTGCCTACCTACCTACCTACATACCTACCTACCTACCTACCTACCTACCTACCTACCTACCTACCTGCCTACCTGCCTACCCACCTACCTGCCTACCTACCTACCTGCCTACCCGCCTACCTGCCTACCTACCTGCCTACCTACCTACCTACCTACCTACCTACCTGCCTACCTACCTACCTACCTACCTACCTACCTACCTACCTACCTGCCTACCTGCCTACCCACCTACCTGCCTACCTACCTACCTACCTACCTACGTACTTACCCACCTACCTGCCTACCTACCTGCCTACCTACCTGCCTACCTACCTACGTACCTACCCACCTACCTGCCTACCTACCTGCCTACCTACCTGCCTACCTACCTGCCTACCTACCTGCCTACCTACCTACCTACCTACCTGCCTACCCACCTACCTGCCTACCTACCTACGTACCTACCCACCTACCTGCCTACCTACCTGCCTACCTACCTGCCTACCTACCTGCCTACCTACCTACCTACCTACCTGCCTACCCGCCTACCTGCCTACCTACCTACCTACCTACCTGCCTACCTACCTACGTACCTACCTAAATGCTAACCTACATACCTACCTACCCACCTACCTGCCTACCTACCTACCTGCCTACCCACCTACCTGCCTACCTACCTGCCTACCTACCTACCTACCTACCTACCTACCTACCTACCTACCTGCCTACCTACCTACGTACGTACCTACCTACCTACCTACCTACCTGCCTACCTGCCTACCCACCTACCTGCCTACCTACCTGCCTACCTACCTGCCTACCTACCTGCCTACCTACCTGCCTACCTACCTACCTACCTACCTGCCTACCTACCTACGTACCTACCTACCTGCTAACCTACATACCTACCTACCCACCTACCTGCCTACCTACCTACCTGCCTACCCACCTACCTGCCTACCTACCTGCCTACCTACCTACCTACCTACCTACCTACCTACCTACCTGCCTACCTACCTACGTACCTACCTACCTACCTACCTACCTACCTGCCTACCTGCCTACCCACCTACCTGCCTACCTACCTACCTACCTACCTACCTACCTACCTACCTACCTACCTACCTACCTACCTACCTGCCTACCTGCCTACCCACCTACCTGCCTACCTGCCTACCTACCTATCTACCTACCTACCTACCTGCCTACCTGCCTACCTGCCTACGTACCTACCTACCTACACTACATATTATGTACACAATGCACCTGCACCTAAGTTTGCATTTGCAATGAGTTTGACAGTTAACCCACACATGAGTATATCAAGAGGGTAGGTATACGCATCACGTCACCACGCGTCAGTATCCGGCGGGGCGGGGGAGGCACTAGGCAAGATCGCGGGTCTCCAGTCTCCACGCGCCAAGTGGAGGTGGAAACATATATATGATGGATTCGGCTGGCCGCCTTCGTCAGAATTATCCATGGCAGCTATCTTCTAATGGGCGTATCGCAGGTAATGTTAGGTCGCAAGAAAGTAAATCACCAACCTCGTAATACAGAATGTAATTCTTATTGAAAAAAAGGGTACTTCACAATACAAGGTAGGCACAAATCTGAGAGGGTGGGTTTTAATACGGAACGCGAGTGATTTCTACGTCCGTGCGCTGCGACCGCCACCAATGTCACTGTAGGACTGCCGCCTCGCCGCTGCGCCGCCGTAGACTTCACCCAGCACCGCTACGTGGCGCTTGCGTTCCAATCCGAGTGATTCTATGGAGCATCACTAGATGGCTCGCATCCCAATCCGACATATATACTATAAAGTGGTTTGTTTAGAGTTCAGCCAGCGACGATGTCTTAAACATATGTCAGGTGTTTGTCCACGCCTCCGGCTGTTTGTGACCTGCACTCTACACGCACGCATGCTCAGCTCCAGCGACACATTCAAGCGCAGTGTCTGTGGTAGTGTAGTTAGTACCTACCAACTACCATACGAATGACTTCTAAACAGTTGGAGCGATTTTGTTGAAACTTGGAATATTAGTAGATTCCGGGAGTTAACGACATTTTATGTGTAAACAATCTCGACGTCTTTAACTTGTATTAACAAGGCCCACAAGAACAAGTTGAAAACAAAAACAAAAAAGTACAGGTAGAGGTAGTACGGTAGTACAGGTAGAGGTAGCGGCTATACGTAAATAGTTGGTGTTGTCCGTCCAGTTGAGTGTTGGCTCGTCGCGTCGTCGCCTCGTGTCTCGCTCGCGCACTCTCGTAGCGACCTAGGCTCTTCACCAGAGTACTAATGTTCCTCTACCTACAGAGGCGGCGCGGACGGAGGAGCCACCGCAACCTTCACTCTCTACCTCTATACATGTATTTCGATGATCCTCAAATTAAGATTTTACAAATAAGCGTATGTTGCTTCCGGCATCTCGAGCGCCGCGCACTCCGCCACGTAGCTTTCAATTACGGCAGATAAGCCCCGAAGGGGCGAGTGTGTTTCACCCACCGGAGAACATAGATGACTAGGCGTTGGTATGTCTCGCCATCAATCGGGCGGGGACGCACGTCATCGATGTGGGCGTGGCATCGCGTCGGCCTCGCGGCGGCGGCGGCGGCGGCGGCGGCGGCGGCGGCGGCGGCGGCGGCGTGGTCGCACTACGTACACATGAAAAGCTTAAATGTGATTAGGTATATTTATTTGTCCGGACGAATCACGAAGTCTATTCTCATGAACTCGAAAAATTCAATTTTGAACTGTCGTTCCGCGTGTTTCAAACATGTTACTTTACATAATAGTTTATAAATAGACTATTTCATGAAATTAAAAGAGTTATAATACGTTCAATTACGCGTTCTTGATTTATGGATCCGGCCCTTTGTCAGTCAGTCAGTCAGTCAGCGTGTAAGCGTCCACTGCTGAACATACGCCTCTCCAATTTTCCTCCAGTCCTCCCGGCCTTCAGCGGTACGGAACCACTGCTTTCCGGCGACGTACTTGATGTCGTCGTCCCACCTGGCGGGTGGTCCTCCCACACTCCGTTTTCCTGTCTACGGCCACCACTGTAGGACACGGTTACTCCAACGGTCGTCGTCTCTTCGGCTGACGTGCCCAGCCCACTGCCACTTGAGCTTAGCCAACCGGTATCCAATATCGACTACTTTGGTGCGTCGGCGGATTGCCTCGTTACGCACCATATCACGTAGCGATATTCCCAGCATGGCTCGCCATTGCTCGCTGGGCAACTTTCAACCTTTGGACAACACCGACCGTCAGCGTCCACGTTTCACACCCGTACGTCATAACCGGGAGGACACACTGGTCATATATACGGGTTTTTAAATTTTGCGGAAGGTCAGACCTCAGGGCGAATTTTAACTTTACGAAGGCAGCCCAACCCAGATGAATTCGTCTCTCGACCTCCTTTAGCAGATCTTGTCTACCGAGCCGCAGAATTTGACCGAGATATACGTACTCTTCAACCTGTTCGATCACTTCTCCGTCAATAACGATTTGTCCTCCCGTCATAACCTCGGACGCCATGACCTTGGTTTTGTCTCGCTTCATCTTTAGACCCACCTTCATCGACGCTGTATAAAGGTCTTCCAGCATGATCTGAAGCTGATCTCGGGAATTTGACAGAAGGACAATGTCATCGGCGAAACTCAGATGACTGAGAAGATCTCCATTCACGTTGATACCCATGTTGTCCCACTCAAGCGTCTTGAACACATCTTCTAATGCGTTCGTGAAGAGCTTGGGTGAGATCACATGCCCCTGCCTTACGCCGTTACCAAGGGGGATGGGTTGGCTATTTCGTGGAGCCTCACCACAGTCCGATACAGATATTTTGGAGTACCTCGATGTAGCGGTGGTCGATTCTACACCTCAGGAGGGAGTTTTCGACAGCCCATTTTTCAACTGAGTCGAACGCCTTCTCATAGTCGACGAAGGCTAGGAAGAGCGGCTTGTTGTATTCCTCGCACTTTTGCACCACTTGTCTCACAGTAAATATGTGGTCTATAGTGCCGTTTCCTTTCCTAAATCCAGCTTATTCACGAAGCTGGTACTGGTCCAGCCAGCCTCTGTGTCAGCCGACTCGTGATAACTCTTGAAAAGACATTGTACACCTGGCTAAGAAGTGAGATAGGTCGATAGTTTTTCAACTTCGCCCTATCTCCCTTCTTGTGAAACAAGACAACGACACTGTTTCGCCATGCGGCGGGAACTACACCATTATCAAGAACTGCATTGAACAGTTTCTGCAGTTCCTTCAAAATCGGTCGTCCGCCAGCATTCAGAAGCTCCGTCGTTATCCCGTCTTCACCTGGAGCCTTGTGTTTTTTGAGTCCTTTCAAGGCAGCCTTTATCTCATAGACACTAATCTCGGGCAGATCCTCCGTGTAGAGTCTAGTGAGCGGCGCACGCCTATCAGAGTCGACTGGTTTGCTTGGACTCGGGGCAGGAATTGCTGCGGAATACAATTCGCCATAGAATTCCTCCACCGCCTCAAGTATATCCGGCTTTCTTGCGGTGACAACCCCATTCGCTCGCTCAAGTTTCGAAATTTGGTTAGCGCCGGTAGAGAAGGCACGGGCAAACACTTTGCTGCCTCGATTTTCCTCTATAACGCGCTCAACCAACTTCATGTTCTCTCGGCGAATATCACGGCGAATGGACTTGCTTATGGTCTTGTTGAGGTTCCTGTGCACGACACTGCTCTGAGTCTCCGGTTTCATATTCCGTCGTGTTTCCAGGAGCCTCAACGTCTCTGCGGATAACTTGCTTCGGGGTGCCTGTCTACTTTTGCTGAAGTGCTGCTCTGCAGTGTCCGTTAGTGCGGATATGAAGCCCGTATACACCTTGTCGATGTCGGCATCCTTATCTCGTGGCGCCAAGCTAAAAGCATCCTCGAGTTTCGCTTCGAAGTTTTCGGGCGTCTCGTCCGGTATGTTCAGCTTTGCCAGCGGTTTGTGGATGAGCTTGCGCCGTTCCATCTTGAGGTTTAACTTCGGATCCGGCCCTTACGTCCTTCTTATTCTCTTATTCTGAGCGACAGTTCTATCGTCATGATTGTATGTTGCATCTCATTCGCAATCATTCTTCGATCTGATCCTAGAGATATTGCTAGCCCTTAAACGGCGCGTTATCGATGGCCTGGAAGTCGAGTCTCCTCCCGCTACTCCCCGCACTGGCGACACATGTTTTACTTGAAATTAGAACGTGCAACTCCTCTGTATTTAACTTTTCCGTGGTTTCAACGGAGCTCCGCTCACAGACCGCGCTCGCGAGCTGCAACTCCATGCAGCCTTCCATCCGATACTCACCCTCTCTAAGTTCCCGTGACAGACACTTGATCAAGTTTGTAAGGTCGCCCAAATTCGATTGGCTTAGATAGGGAATCCTGACAAGTCTCGTCTCACACAACGACTACGAAACGTCTCGGTCGTCCTCTCGCTGCACTCTCACGAGTAGGTCGGGTGCTAGGGTGCTAGAGGTGAGGTGCGGAGTAAACAAACACTCGCCGCCACGAGTGCTGCTCGCACTCGAGAGCGCTCGCAGCGCGCCGCGGACGAGGGGAGTACCAGGGCGGCAGCCGCGTGAGGAGCCTTCTTCATCAAAGTGCAGTAGATTGCACGTGGAGGTTGCGTTAGTGTTCTTTATGTAGTTTCTAGTGTTCTCGTGTCGTCATTGTTTACCGTTATCGCTGCGTTTAATTAATTTCTCAGTAATTTAATCTCGTACTAATCGAGCCAATTTCGCGCAGGGATTGGCGTAGCAGCCTACGGATAAAAGAGCTTTACGAATAGTATCTGAGCGGCCTCATTCGGCATTCGTAGAGGATCGCGCGCCGCCGAGCCTCCTCCGCCGCCGCCGCCGCGAGAGCACATTATGAATACGTGATCTCATTTATTACCTTTATGGATTTTTCTGTCTTCTGAATATCTGAAACAAAGCAAAATAAATTTATTTCACGCATAAACGTTTACACAGAAAATTTATAAAGCAAGTGTTACTTTGTGTAGGTAATAAGGAGAGCGGGCATGTGCTCAAAAAGGGTCAAGTGCGTAGTACCCGTAACCGACGAGCATGCATGAAGAACATTATGAGAGTGGAAGAGGCGGCAGATGATGTGTGTCAGGCAGGATCGTGGCACGTGGACATCCGTTGTCTCTGCCTACCCCACCGGGAAACAGGCGTGACGCTAAGGGGGTGGCGGGTAATGTCACAGCGGAGTAGGGACGCGCTTGCTCTATCAGACGCCGCACACAGCGACGGGCTGTACTGAAAGTAGGAAAACTCAGAAATACATGTACAGGTTGATTTTGTAATAAATTTTTAGAGTTTATATCCAAGTCGTACAAATATTATATAATATACTTTGCCGTGTACTCGACTCGCGTCTGCGTGGTAAGTATTATCGCCATCTAGGTGCCATCCCGAATATATTTATTTGTCGCGTTCAAGGAGCGTTCGTTGGGCACGTGACAAAGACAGGCAGAATCGTGAAACACAAATATACGAGCAGTCGGAGCGTTCATTTACAACAGCTGTTTAAACCTATCCAGGCCGCCTGAACTACAAGCTATACCGGAAGGGTAACCGTGTCCATTCTGTGCCAATTCCAAATTCAAGCTTGTAAGAACGACAAGGTATACCGGAAGGGTAACCGTGTCCGTTCTGTGTCAATTCCAAATTCTAGCTTGTAAGAACGACAAGGTATACCGGAAGGGTAACCGTGTCCGTTCTGTGTCAATTCCAAATTCTAGCTTGTAAGAACGACAAGGTATACCGGAAGGGTAACCGTGTCCGTTCTGTGCCAATTCCAAATTCTAGCCGCCATCCACAAACGACAAGGTCATCCTGACGGATCCCGTGTCTGTTTTGTATCTATTTCACATTCGGACTGCATCGAGGGATCTGAGCTGAGCCAGATATCACTACTACGCTGATGGATATTGTCCGAGATATTGTCAGACTCTACAATATCCGATAACAGAACTAGGTTGCAATTCGCGTTGTCTTTACTAATAGATCCATGTCACCGAGTTATTGCGTTGGGAATTGTCACTGGTTTCACAGCCGACGTATTTAACTTCAGTGGTACTTACGGGCAGCGGATTCCGCGAGCCGGGTATGGAAGTCTAGATTGTGCAAGCTAGAATAAACTTGATATATGACTGACCTAGGTTTAGTTTCACCGATGGACAGGAAATATTTTCCATTATGGAAAATGGCACATGGGGCACGAGCACAGGGTCCCCGGATCGATGACGGCCCCAAAGTGCCGACGTCGTCCTTTACACCGAAAAAGAGGAGCTGAATTTTTTGTGTATTTTCCTAAGAATTGCATGTTCAAATTTCTAAATTTGAATATAAATCGGAATCCTGATGAGATTTGTGAATATTTTTTAAAAAGTCAACAAAGTTTTACTAAATGCAAAAAAATTCAGAATTCTTTAATTTTATAAAACGTATACAAATCTATACATATAATAAAATCGTAGACTTACCGTATCTGTACATTAATGATTTTTGCAAAACAACAACTGGGGGACGGAAGGAATAAGTAATAGAACGTAATAAAACAGTTTTTGAAATTTTTGTCTGTTTGTCGGTTTGTTGGTTTGTCGGTTTGTTTGTGCCTTTGTGCGCGCATCACGCAAAAACCACTCATTTGATTCAAAATCTAATAATTAAATAATATGAAGCTTTATTCCGAGTAACATTTAGTGTTTATTTCATCAAAATCAACCCACAGAATCAAAAGATATTATTTTTTTAAGTTTAGTTAGAAAATATCTTATAGCACCACGCCACCGCGCCGCAGCGCCGCCGCCGCCGCCGCGTCGCCGCGGCGGCATCGCGCGGATGTTCTGTGTAGTCTCATGGAAAAGAAACACGGCTGTAGACTGATGGATGAGGGTGAAAAATTTCGTGTGTGCAGTTTTATTATTATGTCCTTTATTTCACGTTTCTTTTAAATTTTACATTAATTTTACATAAGTAATAAAAATATACAAAATCAATATAAAAATTAAATAAAAACGGTAATACCGCCGGCGGCGGGAGACAAACCTCCAAGCACGCCGGCGGGTGCAGGCCGTGGCTACGGAGCTCTCCGGGACGACGCGAGGCAAGCTACGAGCGATAGGTGGTGGTACTAGACACGTAGGCCACCACCACCCCCATCTCGGAGAGCTCCGTATCCACTTACTGCAGAGCGACGACACGCAGCACTTTAAATGAACTCGTTCATCGTGCGCGCGCCGCGAGGGTGTTGCACTATGGCACCGGCAGCGGGGGCTGTAAGTGGGGTACGGGACCCCGACGGCCCCAAGCCGGCCGGTGCCGGACACCGTCCCCGTCGTGGATGTTGTGGCGAGGGTAGTGTCGACGGTCCGCCGTCCTCTTTTGAAGGCGAGCTGGACGTGGATGGTGGGCGTGCAGGAGTGGAAGAAGATGCAGGTCTTGGTCTTAAGAAGCGGAGAACATGGCGGCACCGTGTCGCCGGTGTAGGGGAAGAGGGC
The DNA here is from genome assembly GCA_946902875.1 of Nematopogon swammerdamellus. Classification (NCBI taxonomy): domain Eukaryota; kingdom Metazoa; phylum Arthropoda; class Insecta; order Lepidoptera; family Adelidae; genus Nematopogon; species Nematopogon swammerdamellus. The sequence continues at coordinate 101,768 of OX336356.1, read as the reverse complement.
GCGGTACTGCACGACGAGGTGCTCTGCAGGCGCGCCGGCTGCACTTGGTGGCTGCGCTGTTTAGGCTGGCCTGCGCCTTATTATTATTATTATTAAACGGTTTTATTTAGCTTGACTCCGTATATTTGTTTCTATCTTTGTTTCAAATCTTACGACAACTTTTTCAACTACTTCTACTGAACCGATTTTTATGAAACTTTGCACACACATTGAGTTCTCGTGACAATACAATATTATGATAATTTCAACTTGGTAACGAGGGTCTGATGATGGAGTCAGGAGGTGGACAGTGGAACTCTTCAACCGTTACTAGTAACCTCCTCAAGTTTGGGCTCTTATGGTTGGTTTGGACGAGTGTCCCATACTTCTACCAATACACTTGGTGACGAGGGTCTGATGTTGGAGTCAGGAGGTGTACATTGGACCTCTTCAACCGTTACTAGTAACCCCCTCGAGTTTGGGCTCATTTGGTTGGTTTGGACGAGTGTCCCATACTTCTACCAATACACTTGGTGACGGGGTCTGATGATGGAGTCAGGAGGTGTACAGTGGAACTTTTCAAACGTTACTAGTAACCCCCTAGAGTTTGGGCTCATTTGGTTTGTTTGGACGAGTGTCACATACTTGTCGAACGCAAATGTATGAAACAGACATACCATCTGTTCAAAGTGATTTTGAAAGGGACGGCGTACCCCTTATCCATTCAAAAGCCATACAGTTTCCAATAAAGTTTAATAGTGGAACAGCTGAGAGACGGATGTTACCGATAATTTTGTCATGGGCCTCCACTGTCCATAAAATGCAGGGCAGTCCTGTTGACCATGCGGTCGTGTATTTGGGCTCCAGACTATTTGAGGAGGGTCAATCGTATGTTGCATTAAGTTGCGTAAAGTCTTTAGAAGGGTTATGTATTGAGGAGGAGAGGTTATGGATTGTGAGAAATTGACAGGTAAGAAACCGTGCAACAAAGATGCAATGAGAGAGTTGGAAAGGATGAGGAGTTTGCGTAATGATACGAGCCAAAAATCAAACTAAAAACGAGTAAATAAAAAAATTGGTAAAAAAATTTTAAGTTAAACGGTTTTATTTAAAAAAAAACTAGAAAAAAATCTGCTGTAAAAAAAACTAGAAAATAATAAGGACACGAACCTGGGCCTTCTTAAGGTTTTACGTCTGGGTAAGAAATCTTGCAATACTAGCGTGCTGTCTTCTCATGTCGGATGCCAAAGGGCACTTTGTGTCGCTGCGTCAGCGGAATAAGTAATAAATTGAGACTTTTAACAGACTAATATAAAAACGTGGGGCGCATGTTATTACGCATATTATACGCCCCACGTTTTTATATCAGTCTGTTAAAAGTCTCAATTTATTACTTATTCCGCTGACGCAGCGACACAAAGTGCCCTTTGGCATCCGACATGAGAAGACAGCACGCTAGTATTGCAAGATTTCTTACCCAGACCACAGATTACTAAATAGTTACTGCCCAGACGTAAAATCTTAAGAAGGCCTAGGTTTGTGTCCTTATTATTTTCTAGTTTTTTTTACAGCAGATTTTTTTTCTAGTTTTTTTATTATTTATATTATTTACTTTTATTATTTAATAAAAAAACACATATTTTTTAAGATAATTATTTCGACAAATTTGTCGTATTCAGATAAAATTGTTTATAAGCCAAATATAGAATTATAGATAGCGTTGTTATCTGGTAATTTGATTTATTAGTCTTTTATCCTTTCATTTCATCTTTCTTATTCTTTTCCTAAATTATATTGTTTGACCTTCCTGATTTCAACAGTCTGAAACTAAGATTGTATGCGAGCTGTTAGGTGTAGGTTGTTTCTGTTACTTAGGTTCTGTTTTTTGTTGTCATATTATTACATTTTTGTCAGCCTCGGTAGCACAGTGGTGCGCTCGGTCGACTGTTGATAAGCAACCCCGAGCGCGGTCAGTACTTGGATGGGTGACCGCTCGACCGTTGGAGTCTGATCGTGGTTCGGATTCCACGTTAAACTGTAGGTCCCATCCCTTCTTACCTTACTAGGTGGTAGGGTTTATCCCGCCCGGGTTGACACCACCGCACTGTATGAAACGTCGGTCGAAACGGCTATGTAAATAGTTCGTGTTTTCCGTCCAGTTCAGTGTAGCTGACATAAAATGAAGGGAAGCGCTGACATGGCACCTAGCTCACCCGGTGTTATGGGCTGACATCACGGATGCTGTAGATGATGTAGCCAACCGTGTCAGTTTCGATAAAAAAATATATATCTTAGCGGCTTATGTGGGACCACGAGGTCTGCTGAACTCATACTAACTAACTAATCATACTAACGAACGGACAGACAGAGTCACGTTGCGTTTTATAACAGGCTGAGAAAGTTCAAGTCCACGCGGACGTAGTCGCGGGCACAGCTAGTAATTAAATAAGTTTAAAATATTCAAGACACTAAATAAAAGTACATAGGTACATACGCTCAAATTTTCATTTAAATTATTTTTACTTTCTAAAAGGAAATGTGGCCAAGGAGCCCTGCATGACCTAAGACGACTTCGCCAATGGACTTTGCCAACCTACACTGTGCTTCATTTGCTCAGACCTTGTTTCACTACAAACTTCCTTGTCGCTCCTGTGGACGGAGTCGTCGCAGGTTGGGTTGGGTCCCGTACTGTCCAACTGTATCCATGTCCGGGAGCTATTGCGTTGGGTCTTGTCTTGCCACACGAGATTCCACCGGTGTATTTAGCGCCAGTGTTGAGCGTATACGAGATCCGAGCCGGAGGTCGGTAGCATGCACTCTGTAAGTCGAGTACCTAGTACCTATGTCGAGGCGTAAGATCGGGGAACGTGTAAAGGAGACAGAGTACGTCTAAGTTAGCCTTATTGCTTATTGATAATTCATATGTCAGTAAGACTACACTCGAACTTGTCACAATTTGTTCTATCCGATTCGAAGAACTGGCGAGAAACTTCGCAGTGTTTTTTTCATAGATATTAATAGAAGTATTTAAGTGACGAGCCACATAATAACATCCCCTACAATCTATCGAAAACACAGCTTGAGAGCAAGACTAACAATGCACGCACGCATGCATACACACACACACACCCTGACCCACCCTCACACACCCTCACCCTCACACACACACACCCTCTCACACACATTCTATAAAAGTGTTTTATCAAAGTATGTTGTAACCATAGGCTGTTGATCACTTGATGGAAAAAATTCACAGATCTCATGCATTACATGACCTTCGGGTACATTAAAAATGACTTTTAGGGCGTATTCAAATATAAGCGTATAGTGAATCGCCGACTGTGAGCGTGCTGACGTGAGGTATAAGAAGCGATTAGTCGGCCTCTGGTCAGTGAGCTGAAAAGAGCATAATATGTATTGTGTAATTACATTGTAATGTAGTAGCCTGAGATAGCATCGCGTCCATTCCATCCATCCACCTTCATCCTTCACCTCAGTTCCACCCGTGGTTCTACGTGGCTCTGCCGTAGGCGGCGCGTGAGCTGAGCCGCGGGCGGGGCCGGAGGCGGAGTAAAGCAAAATAAAACGCACGGTTGGATTTAACATGACGCAATAACATAAATCAGGAGTCACCTCGGCCGCCGCGCTCCCTCCCTGCTGCACGCGCCGTGTGCTCCGCCCGGTACACCGTGCTCCTGATGAACTAATGCGGCGGCTACACTCAACTAGCGAATTTAAAGCAAATGTTATTTTTATAGTACTTTATTCCTCCAGTGCGGGGCGGGGCAGCGGCGGCGCGGCACCCAGCTAGGTAAGCGACCATGCAGATTATATTAAAGGCCGGTTTACATTATCTTAGTGTTTAGGAGAGTGCTTTAGTTCAACTAGAGAGGCCACTTGTGCACTCTCCTAAAGCTCTCACTAAATTCTCAGTTTACACACAGATAAGTAACGAGGATTGTGACGCGCCGGGGTGTCACTGGAAACAAAAATAAAAACCAATCCTATTTTGATTCTAATTGAAAGGCAAGTGGAACCGTACTAAAGCATCTTTTTTTTATCTATGCTCATGTATGTATATAATATTATAGTGTTATTTTAGGCGTTCAAGTTAACTTTGTTGTTTTTTTTTTTTCATTAATTTATTAATATGTTAAGTGTTGTTTCTTTAAATACCGACAATAAAATATGTTGTAATAGTGTGGTTGACCGGCAGAGATTGCCTTAGGCAATAAGTCCGCCATTTGTTATATATAATTTATATTAAACAATAAAGCATATTAAATAAAATAAATAAAATAAAATAAAGCAAGTAGCGTTTACACGTTTCTACTAAAGTACTCTCCTAAAGCACTCTACTAAACACTAAGATAATGTAAACCGGCCTTTATTGCAAGCAGACAAATTAGTTCAACTGTTCTCGGGTCAATCGCAGACGGGCGGACGGCACCCGGACGGTGCGTTTATAAGGAGAGATAAGAAGAAAGAGTGTGCAGCAACACTCTGCGCGCCTGGTACAGCACAGCTGCAGCACCAACTGAGTACACACATTGCACGTAGACTCTCCGCGCCCAGTGACAACCAATCACGCGTCGTATACAGCGCACACGACGCGACATAAGGAGGGTCCTGCTTGGAGTACTGCTCGCCCTTGGGGGATGGCTCAGCCAAATACCAGCTTGCGCCTTTAGACTCGATCCAGCGTCGAGCTGTGCGACTAGTGGATGACCCCGACGTGTCCCGCGATCTAGAACCACTGCAACTTCGGAGGGATGTCGGCGCCCTAAGTGTGCTCTATCGATTATTCCACGGGGAGTGCTCGGAGGAGCTGTTTAACGCGATTCCACCGTCCCCTTTCCACCTCCGTACAACGCGCACTGGGCAGGGATTGCATCCCTATACGCTGGACTTACCGCGGATGCGTACTAATCGGTTCTACAGATCCTTTCTCCACAGAGCCGGTAAACGCTGGAACGCTCTCCCTGCCCACGACTACTTTGGTGCGTCGGCGGATTGCCTCGTTACGCACCATATCACGTAGCGATATTCCCAGCATGGCTCGCTCCATTGCTCGCTGGGCAACTTTCAACCTTTGGACAACAGCGAATCATAGTACGTAGGAGTATATTCATGAGTAGGAACATAAGAACCTTTACAATAATAAAGCTAATGAATGTAGACACAAAACGATGTAGAAGAAGAGCCAGGTACAATAAACATTAAATAAATTATTTAGAGACCTCTTTCCTAACTCCTGCTAGGCTGTGAGACTTCATTTAGTAACAGCTGTTATTCTTCTAAAAGAAGACTAGGTTCCCAAAAGGCTAGATAAATTTCTTTCAGGGGTTTCCTCTATCTCCTGCTAGGCTGTGGGTTTCCATTTTATAAATCTGTTTGACCAACAGAGGAATAGAATTTGAAATGCTAAGTTCAAGAAAGCCTAGGCAATTCCTTTTCAGCTGTTTCCCCTAACTCCTGCAAGGGGGTGAGTTATTTATTGTAGGTCATGATAGAACGATAAATCTTCCAGCTGAATTATGAGAAATGCTTATACTCCACGGATCAGTGCTAGCCTATCTGATCGTTCAAGGAGGGAAGCATATGGTAGTTTCCTTTCGGTAGAAGAAGTCGTTGAACCTTGTAGGTATTCCAGAACTAAGGATAGGGATCTCACACACAAGGTCACGCACCTTCAGGACTAGGCTACATACTTCCTCTTAGGAAGGGAATAAACTGGTTGAAGAATACAAACGTTTACTCAAGTGTAGGAATTTCCGGAGGAGAGAACATAGATTATTAAAATGTGGTAGAGGAGGCATAGTGACGTAGGAAAGGCGCACTTAGGCAGGAAGTTATAGGTGTAGCTAGAATATAACTCATAGAACCATGAACAAAGATTAGGATAGAAAGGTTAAGATTTGAGTTAGTACTTTGGGGAATACGGTTACACAACTCTTTCTTGAAGAGAGAAAGAGACAGGGTCCATTTCCGCTTAGTTGATTGTATACGCATGTATACATTGTTCGAGCTTACTTAGAGATTACTTGAATGCTAAACGCAGGCCATGGTTTATTTCAGAGTTTACTCGTAGTATCGAGGATTTCTGTATAAATATTTGACGTCCCCTTGTTGATAGAAGAAGTAATGACAGTATTACTTTAAGACAAGTTGGAGGTACGTTACAGGGCGCTCCATAAATTTGCATAAAAGCGAAGTTATCGCAATTGGCCGATAGTTGGAGGGGTTCGCTGGGTCGCCCTTTTTTTGGGACCGTTTGGACCGAGGCTCTCTTCCAGCAAGAAGGTACAGTGCCACTGGCGAAGGAGAGGCGGAAAAGACGGGAGATTATTGGTGTCAACTCGGGGGCACACATTTTGAGCACAACGCCTGGAATACCATCAAGAGTAGTGGACTCTTCGAAGTGTCCAACGTTCTCAAACATTTGAATACCTGTCTAGGGCCCAACTTCGGCCCCATCATCGAGATCCCACAGTGTGGTATCGAGGGAGGAGTTGCACCCTGGTCATCCAACGTTGAGTTAGACGCGAAAAGACGAGCAAAAATGTTCGCCTTTTCCTTCGCGAGGTATATATTATATAGGTATAGGTAGAAAACCCTATTTAATTGTTTTTCATACACATGGGAGATTTTAATTGCAAATGGCTGACTGATGATGGTTGATGACTGGCTGATGAAATAATGTTTTTATAAAGTGGAAGATTTTTTAAAATAGCAATGGTTAATTTATATGTTATAATGTACATGGGGGGTAAAGTTGTTCGCGTCCGTGACACCTTAAGGTCCTCAAGTCACACGTGCCTCCTGGGTGGTGCCAAATGAACAGCAAACAGCGTGTGGTAGATCTTCGGATCGCCTGGGTCCGCCACCACACCCCGGGAAACAATTACACCGCCATAATAGTTCGCTGTGTTCCGGTGTACTTCCCGGGGACCCAGTAGCAGGTGGGGCTGGTCACGACAAGGAGCGGGCCAGCGGATCTAAAGCGGATTCGCTGTTCGGGAGTGATGCATCGACACGGTTGCCAGGGAGACCCGGTTAAACGGTTATTCCGCTGGCCGCCCGCCGGGTAGTATAGGGGCCCAATCGCGTCTAACCAACGCGAGAGGCTGCCCTGGTCAACCGGCGCATAATCCCGGAGTGGTCCGTCGTGCCGGATGGTGACCGGAGTAGGGGTCCCGGCGGCCACTTCCGGGGGGGACCGGGGGCCCTTCCGTCTTCCGTGTCGGTGCGCCACGAACCTGAGCAGATAGCGATGAAGCTAGGAGCTGCGCTTTACCCGTAAATTGTCGTGACCGCCCTTCAAGCCTACCTCTCCCCCTCTAAAAAACTATGGCAGCGCAAAGGAAAGTGAAAAAACGTTGTACAGCGGTGCACACCCCCACCTATTTTAGCGTTGACATGACCAACGTGCGGGGGTTGCACTCCAACTTGAATGCCGTCCACCATCACCTGGAGACGGCGAAGCCGGCTTTACTCTTCCTGACAGAAACGCAAATATCCTGCCCTGCCGACACTACTTACTTGCATTACCCCGGCTACACCCTGGAAGAAGCCTTCCGACCTCGGGCCGGGGTTTGCATGTTCGCTAGGGCGGATATTTGCTGTCGTCGCCTGCGCTGCCTGGAGGATCCCGAACTATCTATTCTGTGGGTTCATGTGGATTTGGGGACGGAATCGCGTGTGTACGCCTGTATCTACAGGTCGCACTCAGGCGACGCCGGGACAGCTCGATTATTCGAGCACTTGAGTAGAGCGGCAGATGAAGTGCAAGAGCGGTTTCCCTCCGCGGATATGGTTCTGCTTGGAGATTTTAATGCCCACCACGAGGTGTGGCTGGGCTCCGGGAGAACTGACTTCGCGGGGAGAGCCGCCTACGACTTCGCCCTGACGCATGACCTGTCTCAACTGGTAGATCAACCTACCAGAGTGCCAGATATAGACGGTCATGTACCCTCTCTGCTGGATCTTCTGCTGACGACGAACCCTGCTGGATACAAAGTCACAGTGAGCGCTCCTCTTGGCTCCTCTGACCACTGTCTAGTGGGGTCCACGGTGCCATTTCCGCCTCCTCAGTCCCGTACTGGAGGAATGCGTCGAATTTGGCACTACGCCTCAGCAGATTGGGATGGTATGCGAGAATACCTCGCATCCTACCCATGGAGAGAGCTATGCTTCAGTTCGGATGATCCGTCGGAATGCGCCAATGCCGTAGCCGAGGTGGTTCTGGGGGGTATGGAGATGTTTATTCCCAGCGCCCTCGTCCGCCTCGGTGGTAAAAGCCAGCCCTGGTACAGCCGCGACTGTGCTGAAGCTGTCGCAGCTAATGGCGCAGCTTATCGTGCATGGTCGTGCGCTCGTGCCAGACGCGATCCAAATGTATCCGAACTAAAGAAAGAATACAACCGCCTCTCCAGATCCTGCAAGAGGGCTATTGCCAGGGCCAAATTCGAGCATATCGGCAGAGTTGGTGATAGGCTGAACCAGCACCCAACTGGGAGCCGTGAGTTTTGGTCTCTCGCCAAATCTGTCGAATCGAATTTTTGCCGCTCCTCACTTCCACCACTGCAGTGTCCTGGGGGCTCACTTGCCCATTCCGCAAAGGAGAAAGCCGATTTATTGGTGTCTCTCTTTGCGGGGAACTCCAACCTGGACGATGGGGGTGCCATCCCTCCATCCATAACTAGGTGTGAGAACTCTATGCCGGAAGTACAGTTCCGACAACGAACTGTGCGGGCGGAGCTTCTCTCCCTAGACACCAGGAAGGCGAGTGGGCCGGATAGGATTCCTGCATTGGTGCTGAAACGGTGTGCTCCCGAGCTGGCTCCAGTGCTAACGCGCCTTTTCCGCCTCTCTTACTCTGCTTCCCGTGTGCCGGCAGCCTGGAAATCTGCATTTGTTCAAGCGGTCCCCAAAAAGGGCGACCGCTCAAACCCTTCGAACTACCGACCTATAGCGATTACCTCCCTACTCTGCAAGGTGATGGAGCGTATTATCAACGCCCAGCTCATGGCGTACCTGGAGACAAATAACCTCATCAGCGATCGGCAATATGGCTTTCGGCCAAACCGATCTGCTGGTGATCTCCTAGCGTACGTCACTCACCTTTGGGGGGAATCGCTTGAAAGACATGGTGAATCCTTGGCAATTGGCCTCGATATTGCCAAGGCATTCGATAGGGTTTGGCACAAATCGCTCCTGGGCAAGCTTCCGGCGTACGGACTTCCTTCTGGCCTCTGCGACTGGGTCGCCGACTTCCTACATGGGCGTAGCATTCAGGTCCTAGTGGACGGTTGCTCGTCGGACGCCATGTCAGTGAATGCCGGCGTACCGCAGGGATCTGTGCTGTCACCCACACTGTTTCTTCTGCATATCAATGACATGCTGCCACTCGGCAACATACATTGTTATGCGGATGACAGTACAGCACACGGATCCTATACCAGTCACCCTTCAGCCAGACGAGAAGTTGTGGATGAAAAGAGGCGAAGACTTGTGTCTGAACTCGAACAAACGCTTCGGTCTATTTCCGAATGGGGCCGTAGCAATTTGGTCGAGTTCAACGCTTCAAAAACACAAGTTTGCGCGTTCAGTGCGAAGAGGGCGGCGTTCACACCAGCTCCTTCCTTCCAAGGCACGTCGCTTAAATTAAGCGACCACCTCGGGGTCCTCGGAGTCGAACTGTCGCACGACCTAAATTACCGGCGCCATATCGAGGGCAAGGCCAAGCTGGCCTCAAAAAAGCTAGGCGTACTCAATAAGGTTCGACGGTACTTCACGCCGGGCCAAAGGCTGCTTCTGTATAAATCGCAGATTAGGTCCTGCTTGGAGTACTGCTCGCACCTGTGGGATGGCTCAGCCAAATACCAGCTTGCGCCTTTGGACTCGATCCAGCGTCGAGCCGTGCGACTTGTGGATGACCCCGACGTGTCCCGCGATCTAGAACCGCTGCAACTTCGTAGGGATGTCGGCGCCCTAAGCGTGTTCTATCGCTTATTCCACGGGGAGTGCTCGGAGGAGCTGTTTAACGCGATTCCGGCGTCCCCTTTCCACCTCCGTACAACGCGCACTGGGCAGGGATTGCATCCCTATACGCTGGATTTACCGCGGATGCGTACAAATCGGTTCTGCAGATCCTTTCTCCACAGAACCGGCAAACTCTGGAACGCTCTACCTGCCCACATATTTCCCCCCAAGTATAGTCTCGGGTCCTTCAAGAGAGGCGTGAATAGGCACCTGTCAGGCCGGCATGGCATTCGCAGCCCCCGCCTGCGTCCGAATGTCCATGGGCGTCGCTAGACACCTTATGGGTGACTCGGCGCCACATGTCGCGCTTAGTATAAAAAAAAAAAAAAAAAAAAAAAAACATCAGTCATCTACAGTCACCGCGCGAAGCGCACGCTGCATCGCTCTCCGATCGTTTACGTTTAGTTAGTGGGATAATTGTTTCGGTATTTAACGACAATTTAACGACAATTCGGCGTGTGCGACGAGACGGATTGTAGCTGTCTAATTTCATTACAGAAGAGAGTGTCTGATTACTATATTGTACTATTATCGTTCTAAATTACATTGTCAAAATGCTCTGCATTCGCTGCAATAGCGAGGTGTTTCCTGGTGACGATTTAAAGTGTAAGCAGTGCAAAGGGATTTTCCACTTTCAGTGTTTGGGGATAAGTGAATCCAATCTTCGTAAAATGAATAAAACCTACAGAGCGTCCTACAAGTGTTTTTCATGTCGGGGCATTGCGCTGGCGCCGGAGGAGTCGGTAGGGGCGGAGGGCGAGGACGAGACGGCGGGGGGGCCACCGGCGACGACGTTGGAAAATTCCACTCTGCCTGGGTCTAGTGATCGCTCCGCTGTGAAGCCGCCCGCCGCGCGACCGTCCGACCGCAGTGAGGATGCGCGCGCACTGTGCGAGCCATTCATTGCCGACGCTAGTATGAGCGCGTTTGAGGTTATCTTGGATAGTAAACTTGCTGCGAATATCGTCATACTTCAACGAGTAGAAGCAAAACTTTCATCAGTGGAAATTAAAATATCATCGGTTGAATCATCGTTCGGCGATAGCTTGAAGGAGCTCACTAAATCTGTGGCCTATCTTTCCGCTTCCAACGACGACACGAGGAAGGAGATCGGCGCGTTTAAGTCTAGGCAGCGCGAGCTCGAGGATATGAATCGCAAACTTCAAGCGCGGGTCGAGCGGCTCGAGTCGAAGGAGGTGCAGAACAGCAAGAGCGCCGAGAGACGTGATCAGTTCGATCGCCTTTTGAACATCGAGATTGCCGGCGTGCCTTCGAAACCATCAGAGGACTTAATGAACGTTGTCACATCTTTAGCGGCTAAGTTGGACGTGCAGCTTCAGGCTTCGGACGTGGAGTTCGTGCACCGGGTGCGGCCATGGATCACGGAGAGCGCGGCCGCGGGGGGACGAGGCGGCACGGATGCTGCCGGCGCCGGAGGCGGCGGTGGCGGCACGGCCGGCACCGGTGTTGACGGCGGCGGTGGCCGTCGCCCGCCCGTACCTCGCATCGTGATGCGCCTACGGAGCCGCGTGCTGAAGGACGCCCTGCTGAGTGCGGCGCGCGAGCGTCGCCGCGTATCCGGCACCGGTCTGACGTCGGTTGACGCGGGGGTTCCGGGAGGCGAGTTTCGTGTTTGGCTGAACGATCATCTCACTCCGGCCAACAAACTGCTACTTCGTAAGGTGAAACAAGCGGCCAAGGACAAAGGCTACAAGTATACCTGGGTTAGGCAGTGCAGGATCTATGTCCGTAAGTCTGATGTGGCCGATTCATTTTGTATTCTCGGCGAAAATGATTTACATAAAATAATTTGACTTATTTCATCTAACTTTGGTTTGAACTTGCTTATGACTTTGCTTTACATTACCTTGCTGCATTACTGCTACTTTTACTCTGATTACGTTACGTTACGTTTTTGCACCCGTAATTTAATAATGCTTTGTCATCTATATTATTATTATTGTAATGGCTACCAGGCCTGTCTCACATCTTTACTTTGCTATTGTGACTTTTGCTTTGATTATCATGGAACTGAATTTGGTTTTTGCTTTTTGTGCTACTGTTGCCTTATATATATAAATGTACTTAGTGCTGCTGATCATACTTTCTGTCTTATTAGAGTTGTATTATTGCTTGTATATTCCAATGGCTAATTTATCAATTTATTACCAGAACGTGCACGGGCTCCGAACTAAAACTAACTTATTTCTAGGTAACATACTTAACTCTGACTATGATATTGTTGTTGTCACAGAATCTTGGCTATGTGATGGCATTTATGATGGAACTTTTCGACGATAGGTACACTGTTTATCGGCACGACCGTAATTATGCCAGAACGGGACAGATGTATGGGGGCGGTGTGGTGGTGGCGGTGCGCTCCACGTTTAACAGCGCGCTGCAACACGCCTGGGCCGTGCCGCGCGCGCCGCCCGCGCCGCCGCCGCCGACCTCCCTGCCTCCCGCTCCGCACCCCTCCGTTACAGGCGAAGTGTTGTGGGTCAGTATACTGTTCGGAACTAAGAGATTGAATATATTTGCTTGTTATTTTCCACATGGTAGGTATCATTATTCAAATCTGGAATCATTCATTGACACTTCTTCGGACATATATTTAAATAACCCAGATGACTCCTTTATAATTATGGGCGATTTTAATGACTAATGGAGTATGGGATTTTCCTAATTATTCAAACCACGCAGACCTGATACCTTCTGCAGATCCGCTTTTTGGGCTAATGTCTAGTTTTTTAGCTCTCACTGGTATGATGCAGTATAATAGATGTCCCAATGCAAGTCAGCGCTATTTAGATCTTGTAATAAGCAGCCACATGGACTTGACGACTGATCACAGCGACTTCGCCTTGGTTCCGGAAGATGCTCACCACCCGGCCTTGGTAACATGTTGTCAAATGCATTGTAATGTAGAACCTATTCCTGAAAACCGACAATCGATTAAGTTATTCAGGAATGCTGATTATAACCGTATTAAGTACGAAATATCTTCTGTAGACTGGAAATCACTTCTTTCCCTACCTATTATTGAAGAAGCTACTGAAATATTCTATACCAAAATACTAAATATTATTAATGAATTTGTTCCTGTGAAACTTACAACTAATATTTCAAGGTATCCAAGGTGGTATACAGCTCCTCTGAAAAAAATCATTGCTGAAAAGTTAAAATACCACAAAAAATGGAAAATATTACATTTACGCTCCGACTACTTGGTTTTTAGTATGCTTCGAAATCGCCAAAAAGCACTACAAGATAAATGTTTTAAGGATTTTATAGATGTAGCTGAAAAAGGTATTAAAAATAATCCTAAATTCTTTTGGAATTACGTGAAATCAAAAAAGAGCGGCGACAGCCTTCCTAAGGAAATGTATTTTCAAGATCAGAAAGTGTCGGGCGGTCAAAATATATGTAACCTTTTTAGTTCCTTCTTTCAATCTGTGTTTGTACCTGCTTCTCCTACAGATACTTTGGACAATCCCAGCGAGGACTCTGCGTGCCCATGCGATTTGAATACGATCGAAATAGATACTTGGCGAGTATATAAATATCTAAAATCTCTTGACATCAACAAGAGTGCTGGCTCTGACTCAATTCACTCTTTTTTTATTAAATCTTGTGCTTCTGAATTGGCCGTCCCCCTAACGATTCTGTTTCGTAAATCAATTAATCAAGGTATATTTCCTTTAGTTTGGAAAAAGGCGTTCGTTACACCCATATTTAAGACTGGCGACAGGCGTAATATGGAGAATTATAGACCTATCTCCAAGCTACCGATATTAAGTAAGGTGATGGAGAAAATAGTTTACGACCAAATTTATCCCGTTGTCAGGCCACACATATTATCTAATCAACATGGTTTCTTGAGAAACAGGTCAGTTGAATCTAATCTTTGTCAGTTGACGGAGTATGTTCTTGATACTATGAGTGAAAAGAAACAAGTCGATGTTATTTATACTGATTTCTCGAAAGCTTTTGATAAAATTAATCATTCTATCTTAATAAAAAAACTAAGTCTCATTGGTATTAGGGGAGACCTTTTACGCTGGTTAATTTCATATATTTCTAATCGATCCCAGGCTGTTGCATTGAGGGGTTACTGTTCTCAGTATGGTTCCATTCATTCCGGTGTACCACAAGGGTCGCATTTGGGTCCTTTGTTATTCTTAATTTACATAAATGATATTGGTGATTGTATACAGTTTTCAGATTTCTTGTTATACGCCGACGATATGAAAATGTTCATGAAGGTCAACACGTCTGAACATTGCACGAAGCTTCAGACCGACCTACAAAATGTCTCCGATTACTGTCAGCGGAATCAATTATTCCTTAATGCTAAAAAGTGCCAAGCAATAACTTTCAGTCGAAAGGTTAATACAATTGTGTATCCCTATATGTTGAACAATGTAATGCTGGAAAGAAATAACCATGTTCGTGATCTGGGGGTGTTTATCGACACAAAACTATTATTTGACAAACATATTAATATCATTACTAATAAAGCCTACAGAATGTTGGGTTTTGTATTGAGGGTTTCTAAACCTTTCAAACAACGACACACTCTTAGACTATTATACTTATCATATGTAAGAAGTCATCTTGAATTTGCGTCGGTCGTTTGGAACCCTCAATACAAAATCTACAATAATGCTATTGAAAAAATTCAGAATAAATTCTGTAAGCACTTTAATTTTCGTTTTGGTCCACACGAGCACATGTTGGACACATTATTAAATAGAAGGACGATAACGGATATTAAATATCTCCACAAAATCTTAAACAACAATGTCGATAGTCCTTATCTTCTTGGTAAAATACCATTTAGATGTCGAGCTCGTCTCACACGTTCTGATAAATTATTTCATGTTCCTAAAAGTAGCACTAATTACCTGCGTAACTCATATATACGAAGATGTTGCAACACGTACAATCTACATTTCTCACATGTCGATCTATTCCATGATAGTCGAAGCAAGGTCAAAATATTGTCAATACAAAATATTTAGTATAACAATTTTTGAAGTCGTTATTAGGCTGTCATTTGTAAAAAAATAGATAAAAAGTCTGTATCTTGGTCAATTTTACCTATATGTGTTATACTCGTCGTTTTAACTTGATATATGTTAATCTGATCTTTTTTGTTTCGATTCTTCACCTTATGATGATAATTATTTTGTTGGTATCTTTATTTTTTTTTTCTCTTCAAAAATTACATTTAAGTATTAGCTAACATCAACACTACATTTTGTTCTCTCTCTTTTCTATTGTCTATTGTTAACGGAATCTTCGCTGGTCTGTTTTTTCTTATTATTTGTTTTGTTTTTATGTATTTATGTTGACTGTTTGATTCCTAAATAAATAAAAAAAAAAAAAAAATTGTACTGGCCCACTTAATAAATTTATTTTGATTTTGATTTAATTTAATTTATATTTTATTTTATCCAGTATGAGTGGTAATAAGGTACCTATTTAATAATTATTGATTTATACATAATTGATTCAGTATTGCGCAAATCTTCTACTCTACAAAAATTGCAATAAATTATTTGTCTTTGTCTTTGTTGTTGTCACATAGAAGCTTTTTAAAGGAAATAAATTGAAATCAAACAATTTGTTCAGGTATGGTTTCATTAATTAATTGTGTAATAATAAAACACCCTTACTATTTTACATCAATACAAATTAGTAGGTACTGAACTACATAAATGACAGTAAGTGCAGACTCTGTGGTGCAGACTAAGTTCCTGGTTTGAATAAAATGGAATCGTAAAATGGATGATAGTCCCTGTCAGTTACACTCCTCAGTTCTTGCAAATGTTTGTGTTTGCTTTCTGTTATTTCAAGCGGCAGTTGATAGTCGTTTCGGCAGCGTACTTACACGAGAAGCAGTTCTTCGCTGTTGTAAGATGGTCCATTCATAATTGTGGCCAACTTATATAATATAACACAGACCCATCTGGCAAATAGTTGAATCCTCTTATATCTGCTACAATGGGATCGCATCTTGTCTTGGCCGATTTTGATCATTTTCAAAAATAAAGAATAAAAATCGTATCTCGATACCACGTGACATCTGACAAAAAGTATCACGGGTCAAAACGTTGTAAATGACCCCACTTACCTACAAAAACATTTTGTCGGTCGATGTGCCGAACACCCTGTATAGTCAATACTCATAAGTATTGTGTACTTCTCTCTAAGTCACACTTCATTGTATTTTAGTTTTTCGAGGTCGGGTTTTTACATTTAAATTTATTTGTACGACTAATTTTAAGCCGTTTACTATCTACATGCTAGTAGTACCTATCTATATACATCGTACAGTAGTAGATCTGTGCGGGGCGGGGGCGGGGGGGGGGGGGGGGGGGGAGCTAGGTCGCGGGGCGGCGGCGGCGGCGCGATGCGGACGCGACACGTCTCTTCAGAGTTGGTGATTAATATCCAGTGGATAGAGGAAGATTGATCGAGCCGCTGTCGATGCGAGTGAGCGAGCGAGCAAGATAACAGAGAAATAAACGTTAAAACGCTTTAGATAAGTAAGAAACAAGTCGCGAGGCGGGGCGGGGCGGAACGGGCAGGAGCGGGGCGGAGCGGGGCGGAGCGGGGCGGAGCGGGGCGGGCGACGCAGCTTTTACTGAAATTAAAAGTTTCGCGGTTGAGCACCGAGTACCGAGTGGCTCAAACTGATAAATTGTTTATGAAGAACGGGGACACCCGGCGCGGCTCCGGCCGACAAGGATGCTGGGCCGAGACTCGTTGCGAGTGAAGCTACAGCGTGACGAGTGCCGCCGACCACGAAGCCGATAGCGGAGGGAACAATGCGGACACACTGTACTTACTCGCCTATTCAAACGCTCCTATTCCTCCGGTTCAATGCCTTCTTGCTGGAAAAGAGCTTCGGTCCAGCCGGTCCCCAAGAAGGGGGACCCAGCGAACCCATCGAACTATCGCCCTATTGCGATAACCTCACTCTTGAGTAAGGTTATGGAGCGTATTGTCAACTCAGCGCTCCTGACGTACCTAGAAGACTATAAACTCCTCGACGATAAGCAATACGGCTTCCGCAAGCAAAGGTCGACTGGAGATCTTCTAGCGTACGTCACGCACTTGTGGGCTGAAAGACTCGATGGTTTTGGGGAATCGCTGGCGGTCGCTTTGGATATATCCAAAGCATTCGATCGCGTCTGGCACCGGGGACTCCTAAGCAAGCTTCCGGCCTACGGTGTCCCTACAAAACTGTGCACTTGGATCTCCAGCTTTTTGAGCAATCGGTCGATCTTTGTCACCCTTGATGGTGCATGCTCGGCCGATTACTCAATCAATGCTGGTGTTCCACAAGGATCCGTGCTGTCGCCTACGCTGTTTCTATTATTTATTAACGACATGCTCTCGCTCGGCGAAATACATTGCTACGCGGACGACAGCACGGTGCACGAAGGGTTCATCAAAGACTGGAAGGGTAGAGAGGCGTCAGCAGCAAACGCGAGACGCGAAACTGTTGCTCGGGTTGACCTGGTTCTCGATAAAGTATCCTCATGGGGGAAGGAGAACTTGGTCAACTTCAACGTAGCTAAGACGCAAGCCTGTGCCTTCTCTACTAAGGCTGATCCGTTTCCACTCCAAGCAACTTTCCAGGGCAGCCAAGTCCCCAATGATGGTAGTCTGGGCGTCCTGGGTATAGAGGTGTCCAGGGACGTTGGATTTCGATCGTTCATAGAATCCAAGGCGAAACTAGCATCTCGACAATTAGGGATACTCTACCGATGTCGGCGATTTTTCACACCGGTCCAATTGCTTACACTCTATAAAGCACAAGTAAGACCGGTGATGGAATATTGCAGTCATCTTTGGGAGGGTTCCCCTGAGTGCCTTCTTTCAGCCTTGGATTCTATCCAACGACGAGCCATTCGCCTCATTGGCGACTCTGTACTCACAAAGGACCTTCAACCTCTAAAACACAGACGTATCGTTGGGTCATTGAGCCTGTTTTATCGGTACTACTATGGCCGCTGCTCTGACGAAATTGCTTCCCTTATCCCTCCTCCTCCTGTTCGCCTTCGCCAAACCCGCCATACTCTCGCGGAACACCCCTTTGTAGTGGACAGACGAGTACTTCGAACGGCACGATTCTCTAAATCGTTCTTGTGCCGCACTGCAAAGGTGTGGAACGGGCTTCCGGGGAATATCTTTCCCCACTCCTACAATCCACGGATCTTCAAATCGCGGGTAAATAGCCTTTCCCCAGCGACATTAGTCCACCTCCAAGCCGGACTGGCACCTCCTCGGGGGTGATATTGGCTGCGCCTGAGGCTTCGACCTCGGACATAGCCAGCTAGTTCGGAAACAATAAAAAAAAAAAAAAAAAAAAAAAAAAAAAAAATCACAGCTCTTGCGGTAGACGTCAGCGCACGCTATTCTGAGCGCGCCGCCCCCGCCGCGTCGTCGTCTCGCTTCGCGTTGTCCGGTCCGACAACGGAGCGTCGGAGACGCACGAGTACCAGGCGAATAGAAGTCTCGCCTCGCGGGTGGCTGGATGAAATTCACTGATGTGAAAATGATGCACGGTAGGATGCATGCAGAACATAGAGAAGAGTGGTGGCAGGAGTTATCGCTAGTTGTCACTTCTATAAGCATGTGTCGCCGGGCGGAGCGGGGCGGGGAACAGCTGCGGTAGGTAGGTACCACTTCTTATTCCGATCACGAACCATGTATCGTTGGATCGCACGTTGGAACGCACGTTGGATCTCGAGCAGACCGCGGACGCGACCAGGCCAGCACTCGCTGCGCGCGCGGCTTCAGCCGTCGTCGTCTGTGTGTCATATCTTGTTCGAGCCTAGCTATCTCTGGCTCTCGCATTTATTCGGTGTCGTGCATAGGAAACTCTGTCAGTCGCAGATGTATGTAAGTCGACCCATTTACGTCCCTAAAGTCAGTGGAGATATCGAGGGCACTGGCGGAGCGCCCTAGATCGCCACGTGTGTAATTATTGCTATTGAAATGGGAATGGGCGGACTCACGCTTCAGGTGCGATCTCAGCCGTCCGCGCGTGTGAATAACTACCTACGTGTGCAGCGAGCCGAGCCGAGCAGCACGAGGGTGCCCCGATATCGCTATCATGTTAGGAGGTGTCTAGGCCATTGATGAAATATTATATAGATTTATCGCTCCGAAGAAATATACGTAGAAGCGGTGTTCCAGCGGCTGAGGTATGGGGTAAGGTAGCGGGGAGGCGGAGCACAGAGTCGAGCGGTAGAGGGGAGCGCGCGCGGGGCGGGAAGCGTGTGGGAGACGGTCTGGCGGCCGGTGTGGGGGGCTCGCGCGGGGCGGTAAGCGTGCGGGAGAGAGACAAGGGGTAGGGAGAACGATCGCACTCGTGCGTCGGTGTGCATATTGTCTTTTCATTCTAACACTTCATCTCCAGATTCGCCATCGCGCCCTCGCATCGACAAATGTATTAGTTTAAAGTAGGCGAGGCGCGATCGCAGCAGGCAGGCGACGACTGCGCACTGCGGCCTCTCGCGCTCGACTAAGAGACTTGAGGATCGTGAACCGCAACTCGGTGGAACATGTTAGTTGGCCGAGTGATTTATCTAGTACGTAATATATCTTAGGTCTAGGCCCCATATTTATTATTACAATATTTATTTTCCTTATATACTCTTTCGCAGAGAAGACAAATTTTGGGACGTTAATTTTTGCATTGAAAATGTTTTTTCGATCGCTTCAGTATAGCCCCCCATTTTCGCTGAGAGTGTGAAATCGTCCTGGTGTCGCGAGTTTTGGGGCTACGCGAGTGGTTGAGGGCTCAAAAGACGCGTATCGGCTAGGGTTACAAGATGGTCACAAGCGCTACAAGATGGGTTTTTTTTTCGAAAAAGTAAAAAAAAATGCAAAACTGTGAAAAATTCTATTTATTTTCCGAACTATCTCAAAAACTAAATGTGATATCGAAAGATTAAAAAAACCTGTTTAGATTTGGACTTTGGGCTAAATAAAATAAAATTTAGTAGAACGGACAGACATGCATTTGTTACGGAACCCTACATTCATTTTGAAATAAATGTTAAATTTTGTAGAACGGACAGACATGCATTTGTTACGGAACCAAGTACATTCATTTTGCAGAACTTAGTAGAATGGTCAGACATAAACGTGTTACCGAACCCTACTTAACAGTTGCACTCCGGGAGTGCCGGCAGATCCCGTGCCACTCTAACTTAACCCTTAATGCAATGACTTAAGGTTTCATTTTAAAAATGACGCTGACGCGGTGTCGCGATGTCGCGAGTTATACATTTTTTACCCACCTAAAAAAGTGCCAAGATCCACTAAAGAAGTTTTCACTTAAAAAAAAAAATCACAGATCTCGTGCATTACATGACCTTCGGGTACGTTGAAAATGACTTTTAGGGCGTATTCAAATCAGTTTCGGGGTGCTGAAATCAGTATTTTGTGTTTCTTTAGGGAAACGTACCTACGGTGAGCAAAACGTGCAACTAATAGCGAGGCGGCTTCGCATGCAAAAGGCGTTGCAGTAGGCGGGGAGGACCAATGCACTGAATAGTCCCTGATGGCGTTGTGTATTCAAGGGCAAAGCAGCGTTAACTACTTGCACTATACAAGTTAGAATTGGCATTGGCTGAATTGGAGGCAAAACAGTTTTGCAAGTAATTTCCTAGGAGGAGTCTATACTAGCCACGTCCGTTCTTACTGTTGATTACATTGAGCGGCTACTTACCCCGTGCCGATAAACACGCTCGCGGCTGTTTCACGTAGCAGTTCCAATCAATATCTATAGTTTCAATTATTCAGTAGCTGAGATCTGAGATATGATACGTCGTTGGAGATCGCAGCGTGCCGCGTGGCTGCCACAGATTACCAATGGTGGCTGCTGTCAGTCGCCTCCTCCCTTTTTTCTTTTTTTTTTATCTCTTCTATCACGTTGGGCGACTGGGTTGTCAAATGTGTTTTTTTTTAATGCCGGTCTGAGCTCTAGTCACAATATCATTACAGCGTATAGCGAGTCGCCGACTGTAAGCGTGAAAATATCCTGGTATGGCTGAAGCGACGAACTCAACGAACGACGAACTCAACAAGAGGACGCACTCCAGATTCTAACAGCGCGCACCTGTTCACTATATAATTACATCTACTCCTATAAATACTAACATGTATTCGGCACATGTATAACAGCTCGCCTCTGGAATATCTGCCCGTGCATTTACCCTCCACTACGTCTATGAATGTATTTAAGATAAATTTGAAAACATCTTTCCTAACCTTACTGACGTAAATACATTTATATTGCTTTACCCGCGGCTTCGCTCGCGGTAAAGTCGGTTTAATAGCAAATCCGGTTTAAACGCAAATATGATAAACGATCGCTTCTTTTGTATTCTCTCTCTCTGAACCCTTTCTCCCTCCCTCTCTCCCTAACTCTCTCGCTTCCCCTATCTCCCCCTCCCGCCCCTCGCTCTCCTCCGTCCCCCTCTTTGCCCTTCTCTTTAACCTTGTTATATGCTTACCTCTCTCCCTAATTCCCTCCTTCCCTTCTCCCTCGTTACCCCTTACTCCCCCTCTTTGCCCCATCCCCTACTCCATCCGTCCCTCCTCGCTCCTTTCATCTCCTCCTCCCACCTCATTCCTACCTCCCACACTTTCCCCCTCCTCCCTCTTCCTTACCCTCTTCCTCATATGCATACATACAGAAAAGTTGTCTAAAAATTGTCAATTTAGTTTTAGTATCATACATAGAGTCTACAAACTCGGTATCTCATAAAACAAAGTAACTTACTCATTAAGAAACAGTGTTTAACTTTGTGCACACCAATTCATTTGTTTTAGGTGCTTAAAATTATACCCTTCTAGTCCCAACTGGAGCGCGCGCTCCAGTTTTCGTCGACGACCCATGGCTCCCAAGTGGAGCGCGCGCTCCACTTATTGCGCGCCTTTTGCGCGCCGCTAGTTTTAATTCATTATCTAATTCTACCAATTTTCTACCAAAACACTCAATACTGGTATCATTTCTTGGTTAAACTTACTAATTACTATTCTCAGACACGACAGGGCAACACAATCAACCTTCACACAGAAAATATTTAGTGAAGTTGACAGAAAATAAAATGTCACTTTTGGCAGCTGACATTTCCACTGACCCTGGAATAGACAAAGATTGTACCCGTAAACGTAGTTCGGTATTCGATAGTTCGTTTCAATGCGCTTATTTCGGTATGCGACATGTAAGACGAAATTGTACAGTATTGGCAGGCCTCACGCACTCTATGTACTTGCGCGCGCTAACTACCTACCGCCCGACGGGCCGCCGGCGGTCTTTTTTAGTAGAAATTCGTCTGCCGCGCGAAGTATACATAGACGCTCGCCCACGCAACTGCGCGCAGCTGCAAAGCAATAACCACTTTACACTCGATCATTAAGGTACATTTTCGCACGCAGCGATTGGCGTTGTGAAAGGGTAGGCTATTAAAGCCCGAAGGTAGGAACATTTTCTATGGAGTGATTTATCTGTTACGAAGTAACTATTAAGTAATCTGTGGTATTGGTCAGAAAAAAAAAAATGTCGAGTGTGTTTTGTTTTGCCTGGAGTTCAAAAAATCGGTCTGTGCTTCTAAATAAGTGAATCCTGAAGAGTTAGGTATCACTGAACGCGTAATTTCAGTACAAACAAGACTGAATAACGAGTATTGATGGATCGATCGATTGAGGCGGGATATTCGAATTTGTGAGGGAGCGCGCGCGCCAAAATTTTGCGTTTTGGTTTAAATGTGAAAACTTTACTGGTGTTTGTTCTTAATAATATGTTTATTTGATTTTAGATATTTATAACTGTGTGTTTCCTTAAAGTAAATAAATAAAAAATAAAAATAAATAATGTCAGTGTTGTGTGGCGTAGGCACCGACCACGGTGTACGTGTAGGTACAAGTACAGTCTCGGCTCCTTCAAGAGGGGCGTGGACTAAATAGGCACCTGCCAGGCCGTCGTGGCATTCGCAACCCCAGCATACGATATAATGTCCATGGGCGTCGTTAGACAACTTATGGGTGGCCGCGCGCCACATGTCGAGCTGTCAATAAAAAATAAAATCGGCGTATCGGTCGACGGGTCGCGTCGCGTCGGCTTCAAGCGCACGCGTGCGTCGGCCAGCGCGGCGGCGGCCGGCACGGCGGCGGCCGGCAGTCGGCGCACCACCAACATTCAGATATTTTCCTGTTGAAACTTCATGATTTATCTGTTTTCCTCTTCCCAGACAAAGGCGAGGCGGAGTGGGGCGGGGCGGGGCGGGGTATGTACTGCTGATTCCAGTTTTGGCGACCGTCAATAAGAACAGTGAAATGTTGGAGGAGGAATCTCTGGGGATGTACCAACGCGCCGCGCGCGTACTGACAATGCGCGCACACAATATGTACCTACTTAGGGCTAGTCACGCGACTCGACGATGCAATACAAGAGAGCGATGCAATGTAATCTACAGATACAGATAATATTTATTTCGCCATAAAGAACACACAACAATAACAATATTTCATTGAGACATATGCATATTCAGTATGGTTCGTCATCATTTTTTAACATTGAAAATGTTTATTCGATCGCTTCTGCATAGGCCCCATTTCCAGCGAAAGTGCGACATTGCCCTGGTGTCGTGAATTTTGAAGCTACGTGAATGATTAGGGTGTCAAAAGGTTCGTATTGATAAGGGCTACATAATGCTGAAAATAAATTTAGAAAAAGTTCTATAGCTTTTGAAACAATGGAAAACAATTGCTAAAAAGGGCCCTTTTTATGGGGTTTAGAAAGGGCACTTTTTGACAAACTTATTATAAAAAATTTATAAGTTTTATATTTTTATCAACTAGATTGACTCGATATGTGGAGACTTTTTTTTATTTTTGAAAAAAAAAGGAAAAATAATAGGTTATCAATTTTTTTGTGAGCACTGTTTTAGAGTTTTGTGAGTTCACTCAAATGCGAATGTGCAGTTACGATGGAGTTATAATACTATTAAATGAGATGTGTTTGTGCACATGGAATGGTATATTGCAATAATTTTTAAATCTTTCATAATTAATTTATAAAAATATTTTTTTAAAATTATAAACGAGTCACCCATAAGGTGTCGCTAGACACCTTTTTTTTTTTTTTTTTATTGACAGCGCGACATATGGCGTCTAGCCACCCATAAGGTGTCTAACGACGCCCATGGACATTCGGTCGTATGCGGGGGTTGCGAATGCCATGCCGGCCTGACAGGTGCCCATTCACGCCCCTCTTGAAGGACCCGAGACTGTACTTGGGGGGGAAAGATATGGGCAGGGAGAGCGTTCCAGAGTTTACCGGTTCTGTAGAGGAAAGATCTGCAGAATCGATTGGTACGCATCCGCGGTAAGTCCAGCGTGTAGGGATGCAATCCCTGCCCAGTGCGCATGGTGCGAAGGTGGAAAGGGGACGGCGGGATCGCATTAAACAGCTCCTCCGAGCCCTCCCCATGGAATAAGCGATAGAACACACTTAGGGAGACCTTATGGGTGACTCGGCGCCACATGTCTTTAGTGTCCATGTCCACATGCGCTTAGTATTAAAAAAAAATTGGTTGTCTGTAAAGTCGGTGTACGGACGATAGTTTTACGTGATAACGTCACATTGTGCCTCTCTATCGCTTGTTACGCGCTCTCGCTTGCACACACAGGCTCAGATGTAACGTGACACTTTTTCGTGCGTGCAGCCGGTGTTCATCAATTTATAAGACGTGACGTTATCACGTCAAAAAAATGGAATAGTATCGTTATATGGAATTTATTTAGATATTGACTGTAAAATATTTAATTCATCTACATAATTAAACAATTTTTTTTTATTTTTAAGTCTGTTCAATGGTTTTTAGGTTAGATTAGGTAACCTAACCTATATTATATTTTTAAATTTGATAAATTTATTAATTTGTTACTTTAGTTAGACATAATGTCAAGCTTATCTCTTTTTCTGTCAAAATTTTAGTTTACATTTTTTTAAGCTGCTTGTGTTTTTGAAAAATAATAAAAAATATATAAATGTAATATTTTTTTTTTATTTTGTTGAGTTCATCTTCAATGTACCTCGGAGGTCGTGTAATGCACGAGATCTGTGAATTTTTTTTTCATGTCCCGTTCAGCAAAGAAACCTTATTTTCCATATAACTTACATACTAGGTTATAATTACGTTAAATATAACGTCTAAGTAAATTAAAAATAAAATAATCCTTTCCTTCCTTCCTTATCCTTACCTTTAATTCCTTCTGCTTTCTATCTGTATGTCTGTCTGTCCGCTTATAACTCGAGAACCATTGCACCGATTTTAATAAAAAAATATTCTACTGATAGCTTAATTCTTCCCATCAACTATAGACTACTTACTATCACGCTAAATGGCATATGAGGTTAGCAGTGAAGTTAAATATGAGAGCACTTCGCAATATTGGTATGTATAAGGACACGGAATAATTCATCCGATGACATGAAATATCCTGAAGGGGGAGGGGGGAGGGGGTAAATAGAGGCATAGAGGGAGGGAGGTAAGGGAGGGAGGGGGAGAAGGAGAGGGAGAGGGAGAGGGAGAGGGAGAGGGAGAGGGAGAGGGAGAGGGAGAGGGAGAGGGAGAGGGAGAGGGAGAGGGAGAGGGAGAGGGAGAGGGAGAGGGAGAGGGAGAGGGAGAGGGAGAGGGAGAGGGAGAGGGAGAGGGAGAGGGAGAGGGAGAGGGAGAGGGAGAGGGAGAGGGAGAGGGAGAGGGAGAGGGAGAGGGAGAGGGAGAGGGAGAGGGAGAGGGAGAGGGAGAGGGAGAGGGAGAGGGAGAGGGAGAGGGAGAGGGAGAGGGAGAGGGAAAAATTTACGTGCATACCTACACTTGCTGCTTCACCGTTCGGAACCGGTGTAAAACTATAGGTCCCTTCCCTTACCCCTTACTACGTAGTAGGCTCAAATTATTATTTTTTTTTTATTTTCTTATTTTATTTTCGTTTATTTGGGAAATCAACAGCAGTTTTACAATAGGTGTGATTATGTATAGGTTGTACAATAGAAGCCAATTAAAGATTTCCACTGCTTAATCAATCAGATTATGTTGTGCCTTGCTACCTTACTGTAGGTAGGTAGATAGCTAATAAATAACTCTGTGCACGTGTGTGTGTGTGTGTGTGTGTGAGGGTGTGCGTGTGTGAGAGGGTGTGTGTGTGTTAAGTATGTTCTGTTTTGAAGGGTGTATAGTGATGTCGGAAGGGTGTGAAAGCTACGGTATTTATTTATTTATTTCTTCGCCTAAGTTATTATGTCGAATGTCTATCAATTTTTGTTTTATATCCTTTTTAAACGTATTTTTTGTGCCTACAAAGGGGTCAGTATCGCTAAACCTATTATTATATGTGTGGACTAATCGTGTTAGAACAGAATTTTGAGCATAGTTAGTTCGATGCAGTGGAGTGTGAAACAGGTGTGTATGCCTTGTGCGGCGAATTGGTACATTGTACCCGATCTCCGAGGTGAGCTCCGCACCCTTATTACGATAATGGTGCTGATGTTGCGACTGGTGTTGATGTTGCGACTGCGACGGACAAAATTGGTATTACGTTATTGCGACCGGTCCCGCGGACCGACATCAAAGGTTGGTTGTTGGTTCAGGTAAGGTGCCAAATTTTGAAAGAAACTTGTAAAATGTTACTACGAATGGTAAAAGTATATATTAAAATCAATAATAAATAACGTATGCTACTTTTAACATGCCAAATATAGGAACATAAAGCAATGATAATTAATACAAGCGATTGAACAAATTATTTATTGTGTTACGGATTGCTTAGGAAAGGCGTTTCTGCCTGCACGGCGCGGCGGCGCGGTCTGTCGGGCGGTGTATGTATACATACTGATATATACACATAAAGATATGATGGCGGCCGCTTTCATGCTATCTCACTCATATCGTGTGCTTGAATTCAATGCAGGAGGTTGTGGGTTGTAATCGTGAGTGTGGTATGCTACAAAGTTATTTCTGATATAAAAATATTTTGTCTCGAAAAAAACATTTCTGTTACAAAAGTTATTTAGCTTCACATACAGAATAACCTCCCGAAGGCGTATTATATTCTTTGAGTGGGCATTTGCAGCACCGTATATTGTCACTTGTATTATAATTTCTATGACGCAGAAGACCAAAATGTGTTATCTATCATTATCAACTAAAACTTCAAAATTTTTTGTTATTCCTATTACAATATAGATAATTCTATATAGATGATAAATATGGGCGTCGTCGGCTCAACAATCCATGCTGACGGCGCCAAGTGTCTCGCGTACCAATAATTAAAAAGGAGGGAGGGAGGGAGGGACGGAGGGAGGGAGGGAGGGAGGGAGGGGGGGAGGGAGGGAGGGAGGGAGCGAGGGAGGGAGGGAGGGAGGGAGGGAGGGAGGGAGGGAGGGAGGGAGGGAGGGAGGGAGAGAGAGAGAGAGAGAGAGAGAGAGAGAGAGAGAGAGAGAGAGAGAGAGAGAGAGAGAGAGAGAGAGAGAGAGAGAGAGAGAGAGAGACAGAGAGAGAGATATTTTCTTTATTATTCCTATTATATATTCTATAATATATATGATATAAATTCAAGACCAAGTTAAAATTATATACATTTAATAAATACTATTAAAATACAAAATTTACTACAACAACATAATTCAAACAATATAAATAAACATACGTTACTTATTTTATCCACTATAAATAAACCTATGCGATGTCACCACCAAAAACACAGAAAAGATCGTCGCTCGTTAGCCGTGAATGGTGCTATGATGCTGCTCAGGAGGAGCATCACGGATGACAGCTCGCGGGCTGCGGTCGGTCGCAAGTTTGACAGTTGTGCGACTGCAAATGCGATCGTAATTCCAATATGCAGTAAAATGTATGACACATCTGCGGACTGATACCGCAATACCAGTTGCACGGACTGGTTGCATTCCAAAATCGCATAAAACAGTCGCCGAACTGTCAGATTTGGAGCTACGGACAGCTACGGACCGGTCCGGCGGACCGGTTGCATTATCGTAATAAGGGTGCCGGACAGTCTACTCGGCTGTTCAGCAGATCGAACAGGAACGCCATGTCCAGTAGGTTTCTTCTTTCTTCAAGCGTGAGGATGTTGTGGTAAGTGCAGCTGTCTATGTAAGTGCTAAATTTAAGTTTTGATTTAAAATTGATATATTTCAAGAATTTCTGTTGCAGACGCTCAATCCTATATTTATGTGTTATGTACTGCGGTGACCATATACTAGCTCCATATTCCAGGATACTACGGACGTATGCATAGTATATTATTTTAAGACATTCAATATTACTAAAAGATTTACCTATTCTCATTATAAATCCTAGATTTTTATATGCCTTATTTGTTATTACATCTAGATTGTCAGTGAACAAGAGCTTGTTATCTAATATAACACCTAGGTCCCGAACGGAATTAACTCTTTTGATAGCAATATTATTCATTGTATAATTAAATTTGATTGGTTTCGAACTGCGGGTGAAAGAGATTTGTAAGCATTTGCTGGCATTAACATTAATTCTATTACGCCCGTAGTATTCTGAGAGAGAGTCTAAATCACTTTGGAACTGCTCACAATCACAAAGTTTTTTTATTGGTTTAATTACCTTTTTATCATCAGCATATAAGGAGTGTTTCGAAAATAGTAAACTAGGGCCTATATCAAAAAGGTAAGCATTATAGAACAAGGGGCCGAGAAGGGAACCTTGTGGTACTCCTGAGGGTATTACAATAAAGTCTGATTTGAAACCTCCAATGACCACTGCCTGCGATCGGTTCGATAGGTATGATTCTACTCACCTGAGAAGATCACCATGTATACCAAGCGTTTTTAGTTTTATAGTTAGTATGTTGTTATCTACACGGTCGGAAGCTTTTTCGAAGTCCGTGTAGACCACATCAACCTGTCCACCTTTTTCAATGTTTTTAATTATATAGTTAGTAAATTGTGCGAGATTGGTAGTGGTAGATCTCCCCTTTAGGAATCCATGTTGAGCCTGTGATATACCTTTAGTTATAGTGGGGTAGATAGCATTAAATATAATTTTCTCGAACAATTTACTAAATATATTAAGAATTGATATCCCCCTATAATTCTCAATTTTAGATTTTGTACCTTTCTTATGTATAGGAATTATGTGTGCTTGTTTCCATACACTTGGAAATATACCTTCACTAATAGAACGAGTAAATATTATGGAGATCGGTTGAGCGAGTGCATTAGCACAGTTTCTAATAAATATTGGCGATACTCTGTCGCTCCCAGGTCCTTTATTAATATCTGTAGTTGCCATTATTTTTTTAATTTGGTCAATATTTACATCTATAGTGTGTATGTAGCCCGTGTCACCATGGTTTGCTGATATTGAGATATTATTGTAGTTGTTAGCTGGTTTCTGAAAAACGCTTTGAAAGAAATCACAAAAACCATCACAAATGTATTTTCCTTCAGTGAGTTTTTTCTGACCTAAAGTAAAAGATTGTGGATAGTTAGAGGTTCCTCTTTTCGATTTTATATAAGACCTCAATTTTTTTGGGTTTCATTTAATACATATTTGTATTGATCTCATATAATTATTATAACACTCTTTTTGCATTTTATGTTGTCTCGATCTTAGCAACTTAAATTCGTCATAATCACGGGCGTTTTTAAATTGTTTCCAACGTAAGAGAGCTCGTGATTTGTTTTTAATAATTTTTTTTTAAAGCCGGACTGAACCATGTTGGGTATTTACTATTTGTATTTAATCTATAGTGGGAGGGTATGTATTTGTCAAAACTGTCGTAAATAACATTATAAAAACATTGTACTGCTTCATCTACTGTACCTGATTGTAGTACATTGCTCCATTCTATATTGCATAAGTATTCATTGATACTCTCGTAGTCACCTTTATTAAATATATATCGAAATGTACGCGCTTCCGTTAAAGGTTCTATCGTAATGTCTGACATATCAATTGCAAAGCATGAGTGAAAAATATCTTCTTTAGTTAGAGGGTGATTCCATTTAACTATTTCTAGAGAAAAATTACTAAAAACCAAGTCCAATTATAGCCGACTTAGTTGGTACCACCGTACTGGATGTAAGATGGCCGCATAGTAGCCTCGGTTGTGTTCTCCTCTAGTTCAGTATAGCCAGAAATCCAGGGAAGTCTCCGGTATGGCACCTACCTTCTCGGAGGTCATATTGGCTGGTCGGAGCTTTGGTCCCTCCGACTCAGTCACTCATACCGGATTAAATAAAAAAAACCAAGTGGAATAATATTCATACTGCACTCACAAGTAATATCCTTATATTATACAGGGTGTTCGGCATTGATGATGCATGATGTGCCGAACACCCTGTATAATTCTTCTGTGCGTGTGTTTGTCGCCTTACTCCGCGTAAACGGCTGGACAGATTTGGATGAAATTTCCCGGATGGTTTGAAAATACAATTGAACCCGGTAGATGGCGTCGTAATAAGTCCACGCGGACAAAGTCGCGGGCACAGCTCTAGCATATTATTTTTGTCTAATGTGTTTACCAAAATAATTCTGTTTTCGTAAATAATTAAACGCCTAAATAAAAACTACAGCAATGGTTTGACTGCCAGGCAAACTATTGAGTTCAGGTAAACGATAAACCTTCTCGAATAAAGTAAGTAACTAAGGGCTAGGCCGAAGGCCGAGCTACATTCAGGTAAACAATAAACATTCCCAAATAAAGTTTTGGAATAAAGTAAGTAAGGACGAGGCCGAAGGTCGAGCTCCGTTCAGTTTGTGCTATTCTTCTAGCAGAAACTAAGTAACTAAAAGCGAGGCCGAAGGCCGAGCTTCGTTCAAATTAACGATATTCTTCTCGATAAAAGAAAGTAACCGAGGGCGAGGCCGAAGGCCGAGCTAAGGTTAGATAAAGAATAAACTTTCTCAAAGAAAGTAAGTTACTAATGGCGAGGCCGACGGCCGAGCTTCGTTCATGTTAAGGATATTCTTCTCGATGATCATCAACTATATCAAGGCCATCAATATCTATTGTTGTGCCATATTTAAAATGTCTATGTTACTTAGTTTTCGAGAAAAGCCTTTGTGACAGACAGACGGACACGGGAGTGATATTAGAAGAGTTTCGCTTTTACCTTTTCAGGTACGGAACCCTAAAACACTTGGTTTAGCGCCGTTAACCCATGGATTGCTTGCAGTGATAAGCGTGTGCTTCATCGATTGTTCTATGGGGAGCACTCGACCGTTCCCTCGTCGTGCGGAGGTAACAACAACATCCGGTAACAACTCCAACTCCGCACGACGCGCTCTGGGCAGGGATTGCATTCCTACACATTGCACTTATCGCGAATGCGTACTAATCTCAGATGTTTCCTCTACAGAACAGGTAAACTATGTAACGTTCTCCCTGCCCTTATAATATTTCCACCCAAGTACGCCGTCAGGAGGTCTATTACGGTAATCCGACCCGTCAATATTTCCATACCCGTTCGACTGGTAGGGCTCGGAACTCTGCGTATTACGCTCTGCCACTACCCGCCAGCGGGTTGCCGACGAGTTGACTTAGGTCGGCGGGTTTCGATCTACCATAGACCAAAGAGAGCCAGGGTGCATTTACACTGAGGCAAGACTAACAAATGTGAAAATACACTATATTTGGCCTATTTTTACGATTAATAAATTCGGAGAACGTTTTTAAGCTACAACATATTTAAAAATTGATCTTACAGCTCTTAATAAGCTGTAATTTTAATTAATATATATAAATCTTATGGCTGTAAGGCAAACGCGCCTTTGTCTGCGTCTTAAAAAAAACAGGAACGTCAAATATCTATATCCTCTTTGCGTCAAATCAAAAGTTTTCTATTTACGTGCATTTTATCCTCTTTGAGGGAATTACGAATCGATTGCCAAGATAGATAGAAAAAAGAAGAAGAAGAAGAACAATGAGCTGCCCACCGTCCACTTCCAACTCCAACCAAACCTGCCAGGCCAACCCCGGTCCAGCGCAACATCCTGGCGGACTTTCTCGAGCAAAACCCGGGGCTCGCTCGAGGCCGACTGCGAGGCGACGATGCCAACCGGCGCGCAGTGGACTTGTGGCAGGTTGTGGCTATGCGCCTCAATGCCTCCGGCGGCTCGAAACGCTCATGGAAGGAGTGGAGGAAGGTGGAAGGATATGCTGTCAGAGCGTCTACGGGGAGGCAGCAGTGGTACGATCTCCAGGCATAACTCTTCGAAGAGCGCCGGCGACAGGCGGTAGACCTTCATAAAGTCACGCCGATCAGCAGCCACCTCTATGGCATGTCGCAACCGTATGTTGCGTCGCCAGCGTGAAGGCCAAGGTTGTCCTTATTTTCTTGGCGAAGTTTGGCCAGCCAAAGCAGGAGTATGGACAACATGATCTAGGCGCTAATAAAATAACATTTATTGTAACTATGTTCTACAGGTGAATTTATGCGTACATGAATCAGAAACAGGGTGAATCAATACCTAAATGTGACCTACATTCTATAATTTTTGTGGGAAATTCTAAGAAAAAATCTACAGATCTCACACTACGCGCAACTATCAAAGGCATTGAAAATGTAATTTAGAAATAAAGCACACGATAAAATTTGACAAATTTGTTTTATTCAACAGAAAGAAACGATCGATCTTACAAACAGGGACCAAAAACCGGTTCGAAATGGGGTTCGGGTTCTTCGAACCGGTTCGAAGAACCTTTTTAACGAGCGAAACGGTTTGGTTGCGAACCGGTACAAAAAACCCGAACCTGAACCCTAAAAACCGGTTCAGAACCGGTTTGGAGGAACCTCTAATATTAACCGGTTCTTAAACCGGTTCGCAGCAGGGTATATTCGCCGAATAGGTACGAATGAGATGCCGTGGTAAAGGGTGACAGGCTAGTCACCTCTCACCTTGGCACGGTCCTTCCACCAAGTCATGCAGCAGGTGGGTCTTCGTGCCTTACTTGCTGCTTAATAGTATGTTGTTCGAATACGAACGAGATGCCGTGCTAAAGGGCGACAGGCTATTCACCTCTCCCCTTGGCACGGTCCTTCCTTCAACCGAGTCAAGCAGCAGGTAGGTCTTCTTCCCTTACGTGCTGCTTAATAGTATGTTGTTCGAATACGAACGAGATGCCGTGCTAAAGGGCGACAGACTAGTCACCTCTCCCCTTGGCACGATCCTTCCTTCCACCGAGTCATGCAGCAGGTAGGTCTTCGTGAATCTTTTTTTTTATTGAGACGAATTAATTACTCGAACGAAAACATAAACATTTTCAATGTTAAAACAACTCAATCACACATACATAAACAACAACTCAATCACACATTAAAATAGCACGTATAAATAATATCAAAATAGAATCTTATTAGAAAGTAGTTCGACGCAGTATGAAACAAGTTGATACGGGACTAGCGAATTTTACGAACGTGAAAACCATTCAAAACTGACAGATAACCCGCCAGAAAATGTTAGCGTAATACCGGGAGTTGTCATTCTTTAGAGAGGTCGACAGCGCGGCGCGTTGGCGGCGGATATCTTGGCGGGTGCGGATTTTGATGGTTTGTGTAATGCCAAAATACACTGTCAGTTGGTTTTTAGCGGATTTTTCAGCGGGTCGGATTACCGTAATAGGCCTGCAGCAGGCCTATTACGGTAATCCGACCCGCTGAAAAATCCGCTAAAAACCAACTGACAGTGTATTTTGGCATTACACAAACCATCAAAATCCGCACCCGCCAAGATATCCGCCGCCAACGCGCCGCGCTGTCGACCTCTCTAAAGAATGACAACTCCCGGTATTACGCTAACATTTTCTGGCGGGTTATCTGTCAGTTTTGAATGGTTTTCACGTTCGTAAAATTCGCTAGTCCCGTATCAACTTGTTTCATACTGCGTCGAACTACTTTCTAATAAGATTCTATTTTGATATTATTTATACGTGCTATTGATTGTGTGATTGAGTTGTTTTAACATTGAAAATGTTTATGTTTTCGTTCGAGTAATTAATTCGTCTCAATAAAAAAAAAATTCACGAAGACCTACCTGCTGCATGACTCGGTGGAAGGAAGGACCGTGCCAAGGGGAGAGGTGACTAGCCTGTCGCCCTTTAGCACGGCATCTCGTTCGTATTCGATCGAACAACATACTATTAAGCTGCACGTAAGGCACGGAGACCTACCTGCTGCATGACTCGGTTGAAGGAAGGACCGTGCCAAGGTGAGAGGTGACTAGCCTGTCGCCCTTTGGCACGGCATGTCAGTCTTACCTATTCGGAGAAACCCTGCTACGAACCGGTTTAAGAACCGGTTAATATTGTAATACTTAAACCTGAACCCTAAGAACCGGTTCAGAAGATTAGGGTTCAGGTTCGGGTTTTTGTGAACCGGTTCGCGACCAAACCGGTTCGTTTGTTAAAACCCAACCCCATTTTGTACCATGCTGCGAACCGGTTTAAGAACCGGTTAAGATTAGAGGTTCTTCCAAACCGGTTCTCAACCGGTTTTTAGGGTTCAGGTTCGGGTTTTTTTGAACCGGTTCGCGACCAAACCGTTTCGCTCGTTAAAAAGGTTCTTCGAACCGGTTCGAAGAACCGGAACCCCATTTCGAACCGGTTTTTGGTCCCTGTTTGTAAGATCGATCGTTTCTTTCTGTTGAATAAAACAAATTTGTCAAATTTTATCGTGTGCTTTATTTCTAAATTACATTTTCAATGCCTTTAATAGTTGCGCGTAGTGTGAGATCTGTAGATTTTTTCTTAGAATTTCCCACAAAAATTATAGAATGTAGGTCACATTTAGGTATTGATTCACCGTGTTTGCTGATTCATGTACTCATAAATTCACCTGTAGATCATAGTTACAATAAATGTTATTTTATTAGCGCCTAGATCATGTTGTCCATACTCCTGCTTTGGCTGGCCAAACGTCGCCAAGAAAATGAGGACAACCTTGGCCTTCACGCTGGCGACGCAACATACGGTTGCGACATGCCATAGAGGCGGCTGCTGATCGGCGTGACTTTATGAAGGTCTACCGCCTGTCGCCGGCGCTCTTCGAAGAGTTATGCCTGGAGATCGTGCCACTGCTGCCTCCCCGTAGACGCTCTGACAGCATATCCTTCCACCTTCCTCCACTCCTTCCATGAGCGTCTCGAGCCGCCGGAGGCATTGAGGCGCATAGTTACAACCTGCCACAAGGCCACTGCGCGCCGGTTCGCATCGTCGCCTCGCAGTCGGCCTCGAGTCAGGCCCGGGTTTTGCTCGAGAAAGTCCGCCAGGATGTTGCTCTGGACCGGGGTTGGCCTGGCAGGCTTTTGGTTGGCGTTGGAGGTGGACGGTGGGCAGCTCATTGTTCTTCTTCTTCTTCTTTCTATCTATCTTGGCAATCGATTCGTAATTCGTTCAAAGAGGATAAAATGCACGATAATAGAAAACACGACAGAAAACTTTTGATTTGACGCAAAGAGGATATAGATATTTGACGTTCATGTTTTTTTAAGGTGCAAGCAAAGGCGCATTTGCCTTACAGCCATAAGATTTATATATATTAAATTAAAATTACAGCTTATTAAGAGCTGTAAGATCAATTTTTAAATATGTTGTAGCTTAAAAATGTTCTCCGAATTTATTAATCGTGAAAATAGGCCAAATATTGTGTATTTTCACATTTGTTAGTCTTGCCTCAGTGTAAATGCACCTTGGCTCTCTTTGGTCTATGGTAGATCGAAACCCGCCGACCTAAGTCAACTCGTCAGCAACCCGCTGGCGGGTAGTGCAAGAGCGTAATACGCAGAGTTCCGAGCCCTACCAGTCGAACGGGTATGGAAAAATTGACGGGTCGGATTACCGTAATAGACCTCCAGAACGCGGTCGCGGCGGCGGCGGCGGAGCGGCGCAGCGCGGCGGTCGGTGACGGGCGTCACCGCTCCATTTATGTTAGGACATAA
This sequence comes from Nematopogon swammerdamellus, assembly GCA_946902875.1. Classification (NCBI taxonomy): domain Eukaryota; kingdom Metazoa; phylum Arthropoda; class Insecta; order Lepidoptera; family Adelidae; genus Nematopogon; species Nematopogon swammerdamellus. The sequence goes on along the minus strand of OX336356.1, from coordinate 65,718 downwards.
TTTGTTTAGTTTTGTGAAACTTGGAATTTGTAGGTTTCTTAATTTCGCACACGAAGCCCCGTACCAGATTTTAGTTAGCGGTTTAATTTTGTCGCCTAAGTCGGACTGAGTGAGTCGCCTGTTTGAGCGTCGGAGTAGCCTAGTGATGCCTATCTAAATTCATTTTATGTCGAAACAAAGTACCCTTCTGATTCATGTTGGCCTGGTACACGGGAGACACGGAAGGGTCTAGGAACCCTTTTTTGGGTTAATTAAAATATCTCGGAGCCGGGTCCGGGGGCTGCGGCGCGGTGCGCGCCTCATCTTTGAGGGCGACAAATGGGGACGCACCGCCCGCACCGCCCGCGCGCCGGGTCGTAGGATTAATTACTGAAAGTTGGAATTTTTGACAAGAAGGCCTCCCGCCCTACCGCCCTCACATCGAGCGATCCCCCTCCCACTCTACAGCGACTTTTTTACGTCATTAGCATTTTGATTAGTCGCGAATTGCAATGGATAATTAGTGAGAGGTTCGTGAGATTACTGAGGTGGCGCCTGCGGGAGGGAGCGGGAGGGAGCGGGAGGGTGCGCTAGAGCAGCAGTCGCGAGGGAGGCGCCAGCTGAGCTCTGACTCTTTGTTTTATTCTTTCCTGTTTATGCTGCGTTATCATCATAATCAGTTCCTATACAATTATACCTATCTAGGTAATATTGCTTGATCTTATATGAAATAATGTCATTTCATTTGATATAATGAAATTACAATGGCTCGAATATTTAAAATTATTAATTCGACATATGACATTTCATGAGTTATAATTTTAAGTTTTCATAATATTAGGGGCTTACTTTAGAGATTCTGTACTCTTGAGGTGCTTACATAATGAAATTGCCGTTTTTACAAACTGGCTACTTTGGACGTGGCTAACTTTTATTTGCGTAGGAATTCCAAATTCAAATATTTCTTTAAAGGCATGTTATTCTTTTTTTCAAAATATATCAGTCATTTGTTTTTTCGTTGTTTGTTATTTGTAAGGTATTTTTATGAACTTAATGACGCAGAAGTTGAAAATTAGCATTATTGTTTAAGATAGTTCCGGCGGCGCGGCGGTACTGTCGCGCGCGGCGCAGACGGCACGCCACATCAATGTAACAAGCGAACACACTGCACGATTTTGGTTTGATTAATTTCCGTTCTGGAAATTCGCTCCTCAACAATATTAAGTAATTGACATACATACACTCGGCTAAGTAAAGAAGCTTGAGAAGTGGGCGCCCTACGAGCTGTAGAGACCGCCGCCGCGCCAGCGAGCTCGCGTCGATGCCTGCCTTGTTTTGTTGAGCCGACAGTGGACACACTAATGAGGGAATGATGAGTCGGATCGTTACCTGCGATGAGAAATGGATCTTGTATAACAACGGTAAGCGATCACCGCAGTGGTTGGATAAAGTAGCTCCAGCCAAACACTGCCCAAACAAAACGAAATAAGCTTATGGTGACAGTATGGTGGTCCTGTGTCGGCGTTATTCACTACAGCTTCATACATAAGATCTGGCTCAAGTGAAACTGCAGTCCTATACTGTCACGAACATAATGCGCACCGAGTGTCGCACGAGCCACCAAACATAGATAACGCAAGATGAAGAAATAAACATTTAAATACATATAAACTAAAAACAAACTACAAGAGAAGTTATAAACAAAAACATAAAATACAATGAATACACAACATAATTTAGTTATATGTACTCACACAGAAAGCAACACTACAAGCTAAAGCTAATCAATATTTTTAAGTGTATCAAATTCTAGATAAATTTTTGGAAAAAAAAATTTAATTAATGTACGGAAAAAGAATAGTTACCATATGGGGAATTATTGCAGCACAACACTGATTATTCTGCTTGCTCACCCCGAAACGCGATGGCATGTATGTAGCACAGTAGTACGACGCCGCGCCGCAACTTTCGCTTTATCATTTCCTCGAAGCCGACAAAAGAGTTCGCAACGTCCCCCCCGCGCCGCCCCCGCCCCGCCCCCGCGCCGGCGAACACGATCCTCGCTCGGCGCGGGCGCGGCGCCGCCGCCGCCACCGCCGGTGCACCGCGCGCCGTACTTTATTTGGCAAACATACCTCTACCCAGCGCGCTCCATAGTGTTGAGCTCGGGCATACAATCAAGAAATAGCAAAGCAAGTTTATCACTTGAGAATATACCCGAGCGAAACACTTTTCTATGATACACTTTCAAGTACGGAAATCCGCTTGGCTTCTTTATTTAATGTTTACTCGATCCCAACACGATGATGCTGTTATTAATATTCCGTATGAACCAACCGGGTAATATCAACCCGGGTGGGTTAAACCCTAAGGACCGCGACCAGGTGTACTTATGATCACGACCGACATTCGGCCGACCGCACCACTGAGCTATCGAGGCTGATAAAAGATATATAGGTATCTTTGGCGTGCCTCATGCACTCTATGTACTTGCGCGCGCTAACTCAGAGACTCAGCACCCTTTTGTTGTTGACATTGGGCTTTTGAGAACCCATCGGTTCTCTAAATCGTTTAAATATTCACTACCTTGTGTACGTTTTACTCAATCATGCATCAAACGTAGGTGTAATAGTTTCGCTTTTAATATTGTTACATTTTTTAATTTAACGCCATCTGTTCATCATCGGAGTACGCCCCGACAGGTCACTGGTCAGACATGGCTACTTTGCGGAAAAACTAAATTCACCGCCCCGACATAACCTGTTAGTATGGCTATTCCCTAGAGTGATTTTATAAGCCGGAGGCGCGGAGGGAGTGCAGCCCCCGTCCGCTGTAACAAAGCGCAGGCGAACATGGGTGCCTGCGCTTTCTTACGCAAGGACGGAGGGGCTGCACTTCCCGCAGCGCCGGAGAAGAGGCAATCGTAATTAGCTAATGAGTTTTTTTTATACGTTTGAATTTTTTTCTTGAAGAGAGACCGAAGATCGCTATGCGTTGCCGTGCCGTCGCGTTGACGTCGGGTATATTTGAAAGTGCCTGCGCGCGAAGTCCCGCATTTGAAAGCATACCCGACGCCAGCGCGGACAGTGACGTCACACATTCTGTGTTTGAAAATATGCCCGACGCTAGCGCGGCCGTTGGGTAGAGGTATATTTTCCAAATACGCCGCGCCGGTGCTCGGCGGCGGCGGCGGTGGCGCGGGGGAGAGGCGTCGAGGCCGCGCGCCGAGGGCCCTGGGGAGACTCGAGGTGGATTTAATATTTTATTTCGCTTAGATAATAATGATTCCCGTTCTCCGGCTCCGGCGGAACGAATTCATTCGAAGATATTTGGTTGTTATTATTGTTGTAGATGTGTCAGTAACTCAGTACTTCTTCGCTTCATAATTTTTCATTAGATGCAAAGCTGCTTCGGTTTTTTAAAATGAATATTATTGAAATAGTGGTTAAGTCGTTAGTTTAAGGCGGAAATAAGACTCAAATCGTGCTACCCGAGCACCGATGATTGAAACACGAACCGTATGCAGATGTAAATAGGTGCGAGATTTATTCTACTCGTGCAGTGGCTGATACGTCGCGTTGACGATGAACGTTTGCGCGAAAATCATTTCACGCGTTTGAAAAGATAGAAAGAAATATTTTTGTTCACTACTATTGCAGGGAAAAATTTTTATTTATATTTCTAATGAGGGTCCAGTATTAAAACAATCTAAGCTTCTCAAGAGAATTTAACTTGAAAGTACAATTTTCGTACTTTTCGTAATTATTTTGAGATTTATTTAACACATTTCCAAAGTAGTAAAATGAATTTTTTTTCGCTATGTTTGTTAATTAAAGATCAATACATAACATATATATTTTACGTATTTTTTATCTTTACCCATAGTTTAACAATTTCGTTTAAAGTTGACCTTGTAAGTCTTATTTGCGCCTTAAGGTTAAGGTTAATCGATATTACTTTTAAATTTTGATCCATTTTTATTTATTACGTTTTTACCTATTTCAGAATTTTTTTAAATATTTTATTTAGGTTTGTCTACATAGATTCGCCCCATACATTCTGGTTGGGCCGATGCGTTGCAAATCAGTCGTGGTGACATTTCACCTAGTCCCTTCCTTGTCTCTCCAATATGCCTACCTCACCGCCTGAAGAGATGAGCACCGCGCTGCCTGCTCCGCGCTGTCACGCCGCGCTGCGGCCGAGCAGCTGAACGCAGTCAGTGAGCTCTCGATACGCTTGGAGTCTGCACACGCGCGAAATTGGTATCGGACCTCTAGTTTTTACCCGCAATTACTAAAATATATAATTATTATTCAATCGCCGCCGCTGGACCCTACGTTGTCCATACTAACCCGCTCGCACACAATTCATCGCCGCGAGTGTCATCCATCTCGCAAGACTGCTGCTGGAGACGATCCTCTTTGCGTGGTGGCCACCCGCTTCGCTGCGCCGAGGATATCCATCAGGGGGTGAGTCCTGCACAAGTTCCTTTCCTTCCCTGGTGTGGTGTTCACCGCGACCGTAATTTGCAACGCTAGCCTATATAGGTAAAATTTGTTTGATAATTAGAAAAATACGGAACCCTAAAAAGGGCAAAATTCCAGCGACCTACCGCCGCGTTACCATAAGTTGGCCCTTCGACCCGCGATCCCTATTGGTTAGCATTGCAGTTATATTATATTTCGTGTTTATTATCCATTTCAAAATTATAAATTAAATTAAGTAGGTACATAGTAAATCCCGCGTACCTATTAAGATGGCTACCGGTGCAGATAGACTCGAAATGGAACGTGAAAAAAGGTTGTACGAGCGTAAGTTAAAGCGCATTGAAAATAAAATGAAGTGCTATTTCGAGCGCTTACAGGTCATATTTGACAAAATAATAAACCTAAACCCACAAAATGTGGATATATTTGTCGCAAACGCAGCCACCACTAACACTATGCGCCAAGAATTTATGTCGACATTGGACGAATACAACGAACTGCTTGCGTCAAACCCGGACGCTGCTGAACCCTGCTACAAGTCCATGAACGCTTTCGAGGACTTGTACGCCGAAATACAATTCAAATACGACCAAATCATTTCGTCGCGACAAACCGCGCAAACTAATAAGGTGGATGGCAAACTGTCATTCCGACAGGCGCCAAAATTACCACGGTTAGAGTTGTGTTCTTTCGATGGAGACATACATAATTGGCCTATATTTTTCGAGACGTTCAGAACGGTCATTCACGAAAACGCGGATCTGACGGATGGTGAAAAAATCCAATATTTGGTTGGTAGATTGACAGGCCAAGCTCAGAATATGCGTCAAGGCTTCATGCCTACTGCCGACAATTATCCAGTGTTGTGGGACGCATTGGTGAAAAAATATAACGATAAACGCGTACTGGCCGCTAATTATCTAGATCAGCTACTGAATTTACCGAGTGTCGGTGAGGCCACAGCCAGCAGTTTGGAAAAATTCGTGGATAAGTTTTCATCCATTGTGTCCGCCTTGAAGCAATTAAAACTGGATAGCTTGGAAGAGTTCATGTTCATTCACATTGGTAGTAAAAAACTCGGAGTTGAAACTGTCAAATTATTTGAAATGTCACTCCGAGGCGAGAACGCGATGCCTACATCGTTAAAGTTCATTGACTTCGTTCGCGAGCAATCCCGCATCTTACAACGAGCGTATGCGGGTACATCCGCAAATCAGCCGCCTTCTCCGCCTCCGCACCGCGCGAATCAACCGAACGCTACCAGTGGTAACAATAATTACCGCCCCGCGGTCAAACCTCCACCACCTCCGCCGCAGTCCCGAAATAATAGTACTTACAAAACATTTGTAAGTCTACCGGACGATAGATGTGTTTCCTGTGGAGGAATTGATCATTCACAGTTATATCATTGCTCCAAGTTCAGTGCAATGTCTGCCCGCGAACGATATAACTTTGTGAAATCCAATGATTTATGTGTTAATTGTTTAAGTAGCAAACACACAATTCGTAACTGTAAATCAGAAGTCAGATGTCGAGTATGCTCTCGTTCACATCATAAGTCGCTTCATTTTGATTCGAGTAACGAGTCACCGATTCCGCAGTCGAATAAAGTCGCTGTTAATTACGCTCGCGCCGCCGTCGCCTCCCCCGCCCCCGCTTTCATGCTCTCGCCCGCATCGCTCGCTTCAGGCGATGCGCGCGCGCCAGCCTTCCCCGCCTTCAGACCTGCCTCGCCCGCTCCGCTCGTCTCCGCCGCTACGTCCGCCCCCGCTTCGCCGGTCTTCGTTTCGCCCGCCTCCGCCGCCGCCTCCGCGCCCTTCCGCACCGCTCTCCCCGCTGCTCGCACTGCCGACTCCGCGAAGACAGTTGTAGGACCATCAGTAATGTGTTCCGTAGGACCATGTCCAATTAATAATATTTCCCGCGATAATACCGTTCTATTAGGCACCGCATTGTGCAACGTAGTCGATGTCGCTGGCAATATTCACATCGTACGTGCGCTAGTCGACAGCGCGTCACAAAAGGACTTAATTACGACCGCTTGTTGTGATAGGCTAAACTTAAAATTAAACCCGCCGCACAATACATTTGTTGCTGGAGTAGGTGATATAGCCAATCCTATTGAAGGAGTCACCTGCTTGACTATCCGCTCCCGCTTGGACGATAATATAAGGTTTAAAGTACAACCTTTCGTCGTAAACCGCATTACTGATAAATTGCCTTCAGCAAAAGTCGATATTTCGCGACTCGAATACCTACACGATTTACCCCTTAGTGATTACGGTTACTTTGAACCTGCCGAAATCGATCTCATTCTTGGTGCAGATTTATTCGCTCGCATCTTACGTAGTCAGACTGTCGCTCGCGCGCCTGGAGAACCGATCGCTATAGAGACCTCATTAGGTTATCTAGTACTAGGAGAAGCGCCTGCGCTCCTAGGCCCGACGACGACATGTAATATTATTCGCACATATTGTAACTTCATTGATTTTAGTGAAGCAAGGCGAACAGAATCAAGTTTGCCTACGTCGCAACGCTGTATCCGGCCGCCTCGCGCGTCATCATTGCCTGCTACAATCGCGAAAGAACCGCTTCAATTATATGAGTTGCCGCGTGTACCGGTCAGCTTGCTCTGTAGTCCGTACCTAGCCATCGATACGAGTCAAGGCATGGCAAGGTCGTTCTTCTAATGGCTCTGCAGAATTTTCTCTATTCTGACGAATTTAAATTCGCACTTATTAGTAATAATGCTGTAACACACGCCTTTCCAAAGTCAAATGTCTTCAACGAAAATGGAATCTTGATAGCCGAGGGTAGCTTGAGTAAGGTTAATTTACTGAACGATAGGCTCCTCCCCTATCAACTCAGCTACTATTATCACCGCTGCAAATACCTAATACTGTATTTGCTCACCGGAAGTCACGGCGTTCGTGAGTTCCTGAATGGCCGGACTGAGTCCGGAAAATATAGGCGCGTAGCACACAGTGGTGAATATTTTCACACTGTCTTGTCATAACTTTTCGCAAATTATACAGTCCACTAACTTTTATTTTTATATTTCTTTCTTGTTAATTCGCATTATTGTTTATTCGCTACACCGATAAAATGGTTTCCTATCCGCTACACCATAAAATGGTTTATATTATTCGCATTACTTAACATACGCTCGCACAATCTTTGGTAGGTATTTTCTGGGCAATAAATTTTTCGGTTTTTTTTTTCTTTATTATATTTTTGAAAGGACTTGGTCCTGTCAAGCTGGGGGGCATGGTTGGGCCGATGCGTTGCAAATCAGTCGTGGTGACATTTCACCTAGTCCCTTCCTTGTCTCTCCAATATGCCTACCTCACCGCCTGAAGAGATGAGCACCGCGCTGCCTGCTCCGCGCTGTCACGCCGCGCTGCGGCCGAGCAGCTGAACGCAGTCAGTGAGCTCTCGATACGCTTGGAGTCTGCACACGCGCGAAATTGGTATCGGACCTCTAGTTTTTACCCGCAATTACTAAAATATATAATTATTATTCAATCGCCGCCGCTGGACCCTACGTTGTCCATACTAACCCGCTCGCACACAATTCATCGCCGCGAGTGTCATCCATCTCGCAAGACTGCTGCTGGAGACGATCCTCTTTGCGTGGTGGCCACCCGCTTCGCTGCGCCGAGGATATCCATCAGGGGGTGAGTCCTGCACAAGTTCCTTTCCTTCCCTGGTGTGGTGTTCACCGCGACCGTAATTTGCAACGCTAGCCTATATAGGTAAAATTTGTTTGATAATTAGAAAAATACGGAACCCTAAAAAGGGCAAAACTCCAGCGACCTACCGCCGCGTTACCACATTCAATTACTTATAATTACATAACAATTATTATAAGATATCTACAATAACGGACAAACACAACGTGGTTAATACGAAATTGCGCTAGGTACATATGCGCTAGGTACATATGCTGAAACAGAGTTTGAAAAAGAGTTTTTAATAATTCGTTAATCGTTCTTGTAAACTTTAAAAGTAGTGGATGAATCGATCGTGTCGTCCGCCGTCGTCTGTCCGCAAGCAAGACGGTGAGTAGGAGTGGAAGGCGAGCCCGGTGCGCGGTCGACGCGGCGGCGGCGCGGGAGGCGTAGTCGTAGTGCCGTGCGTACCTTATTCACTGCATCACCGCACCGTGCTGAGTGTTGAGCGCGCCCGCCGATTGCACGAGCGTGTCGTAGAGGCGCTGCGGCTCTACGAGCGTGTCGTAGAGGCGCTGCGCCGCCCGCTCCGCGGGGCGGAGAGGCTGACGCGCCGGCTGCGGCTCTACGAGCGCGTCGTAGAGACGCAACGCCGCCCGCTCCGCGGGGCGGAGAGGCGGCCGCGCCGGCTGCGGCTATACGAGCGCGTCGTAGAGGCGCTACGCCGCCCGCTCCGCGGGGCGGAGAGGCGGCCGCGCCGGCTGCGGCTATACGAGCGCGTCGTAGAGGCACTACGCCGCCCGCTCCGCGAGGCGGAGAGGCGGACGCGCCGGCTGCGGCTCTACGAGCGTGTTGTAGAGGCGCTACGCCGCCCGCTCCGCGGGGCGGAGAGGCGGCCGCGCCGGCTGCGGCTATACGAGCGCGTCGTAGAGGCGCTACGCCGCCCGCTCCGCGGGGCGGAGAGGCGGACGCGCCGGCTGCGGCTCTACGAGCGTGTCGTAGAGGCGCTACGCCGCCCGCTCCGCGGGGCGGAGAGGCGGCCGCGCCGGCTGCGGCTATACGAGCGCGTCGTAGAGGCACTACGCCGCCCGCTCCGCGAGGCGGAGAGGCGGACGCGCCGGCTGCGGCTCTACGAGCGCATCGTAGAGGCGCTACGCCGCCGCCCGCTCCGCGGGGCAATATTCACCCGCCACTGACCGGAGCTGCACCAGCCTTGCGGCCATAGCACCCGCACTGTGTAACGACTTCATCATTGGACAATCACTTGAAGATCGTTGCACGCAGGGAGGCCCGCTGCCGGGATACCACCAATTTGGTCCCGGTGACGCGCATTGACTGCGGTCCAGCCCCCCCTTGAAGGGACTCATAAAGGCGTTCAGAGTCCGATGTTCTGAGTCTGACTCCGAACATTGTCCCCATCTACGTCTTGCGTGCGTCAGTCTGCGTCCCAGATAGGAGACAACGTCACAGACAGCGACTTGTCTACCCGGTCCTCGCGACCCATTTCTCCCCAGCGTCTGCGTATGTCAGTTGGTCGTCGCGCCTCACTTGGTCATCTAGTTGTAGCTCCCCATGCCTTGCCCTGCGTCGTGAAGGCGCAGGCGACCACCTCTCTTTTGCCGCTGCTCTTTTCGGCTACGACGTCTTCTGCTGTACTGATTTTCAGCGACTATTCTTTTTGGCAAGGGCTGAGGCAGGCTCGCCGTCACCCCTCAGGCTACGCGTCGCCCTCGTGTCCCGTCCTGTCGTTGTCGTGGTCCCCAGCGTGCTCGTCCCCCGTCGTTGGTTCGTCTGTAAACGTTCCGCTCCGCGGGGCAGAGAGGCGGACGCGCCGGCTCATCGCACACAGTACTTCACACAGTATGACAGGACGTAGAGTTCAGACTCTCAGTCACAGACGATTTGTAGGGTCACTCAGTCTGTTCTACAGGTACTATCATGGACGCTGCTCGGAGGAACTTGCTTCCCTTATTCCTTGCCATCCAACCTATCTTCGCAGCACTCGCCGCAGAGAAACTGAGCAACCTTTTGTTCTTGACATTGGGCTTTTGAGAACCCATCGGTTCTCAAAATCGTTTCTTTGTCGCACCGCTAGGGTGTGGAACTGCCTCCCGGCGAGTGTGTTTCCCGAATCCTTTAACCTGGGTGTCTTCAAACGTCGTATCAACGGGCTAGACCACAGAATGTTGTCTGTGGGCTAGACAGCCTGGCAACAGTCCGCAAATCTGCTGGCATGGCGCCTCACTGAGCGTGGTTTCGCGAGGAGAGGGTTTTTTGGCTCTGTTGACCGTACCATTGGTCTCTCGGCACAGCCACCCATGTTGGTTTACATAAAAAAAACAGTTTAATCTGTGAATAATTTAGGAGACGCCGCCGCCACCGTACATAAGGCCAATAAACAAGTGGTGTAGCGTTAAATGCGGCGCGGCGGCGCGGCGGCGCTGGTGCGTACAAATTTGCTCATGTTTGTCTACGTGACAAATAGCGCGTATGAAGGATTTGCTTACATTAGCTACAGCGCGGCGCGCGGGGCGGGAGGGGGACCGCGTCACTCCGTCTCGCTCGAGCGAGCTGTCCCGCCTCCCGCCCCGCCCCGCCGCGCCCGCTGCACCGCTGCTCGTTATTTATTTATTTTTTTAAACACGAGTACACGCGGCTTTAAAACATAAAAGATTCATTATAAAATAGTACATAGTAGTCAAGTGTGTGCTGTGCGACTCAATGACAGCTGAGCACTGCGAGCATGGTACGTATAATAGTCCAGGAAACGAGGAAATTCGTTGTATGGGCTCTTCGGACTAATTCCTCTGTCGCTGAAACTTTGCAGTGTGATAAAGTAGGGTTTAAAATATACATTTGACAAATTATCTAGGATTTTTGATGTTTGGAAGTTAGGTATTTATACCTAAACATGAAAATTGCTTATAACTGCTGGTGAAAAATTGCTCCGTCCGAAATTCCTTCGGTATATGATATTATATATTAATATGATTATATATATAACATTATCTAGGAAAATTTCGATTTCGAATAGGCAGAAATTTGAAAATACCTATTTTGTATCACAACTTCTTCAGAAAAATTGCTCTGTCAATTTAAATTTTTTTGTATGTCTTAATTTATTTAAATATATCGATTTTGACAATTATCTAGGAAATTTTCCTTATCGATCACACCTTTACAGATTTTCGGCAATAATTCACTGTGAAAAATTGCTCCGTCCGAAATTCCTTCGGAATATGATATTATATATTAATAAGAGTATACATACAACATTATCTAGGAAAATTTCGATTTCGAATAGGCAGAAATTTGAAAATACCTATTTTGTATCACAACTTCTTCAGAAAAATTTACCATATAAATGCCAAAAGGCACCAACCCACAAATTGGTCAAAAATGAGTTAAATATACCAATCGAGAGCTAATCACCCGCTCTATTTTTTGCAGAAAAGACCCAGGCAGGCTACTTGGTATGAAACTAATAGGTTTTCTACACATTCGTCTAAGAACCATCCGCCCAATTGAGGTATATCGCAACAGCAGAAAAGACTCATGCTACTTGATACTAGCTAACTGGTCAGATTTTTTTTGCGTAAAAGATCCAAGCGAGATGGACTTTTTTTGTTTTTAATGAAGTACGTTAAAAGTATTTATCAAAACAGAGCCAAGATATCTGGTTCTTTTTGGCATTATATAATAAAAACAAACTGTATATCGCAAAGCGGAACCAATTTATGTGGTCCTTTTTGGCATTTATAATAAAAACAAACGGTATATTGCAAAAATGGAAACAATTTATGTGGTTGGTTTGCCTTTTGGGACCTATAGTGAGTCTTATTTCATTGATAATAAGAGTTCTTTTTCTAAAAATTAAATCAAACATGTCTACGTTCTATGAAACAGAACGCCTAATAATAAATAAGTTCAGTTCACTACCGCGACGAATGTGTCAGTTCACGACCGCGAAGTAAAGTAAATTGCTGTTTTCGACGTGGCTCAATGTGTCTACTACGTAGTGATCGCGACATATCGTCAGAGTGTAGTTCGACGTCGTCGTCCAAGCAGGTGCCTACGCCGCGCCGCCTAACGTAACCATTGAAGATAGAATAGAATAGAATAGAATAGAATAGAATAGAATAGAATAGAATAGAATAGAATAGAATAGAACAGAACAGAACAGAATAGAATAGAATAGAATAGAATAGAATAGAATAGAATAGAATAGAATAGAATAGAATAGAATAGAATAGAATAGAATAGAATAGAATAGAATAGAATATTTATTGGTATAATAACATATACAAGTCACAAACTAACATTCACATATTTTAAAATTTTTCTATTTAGAAAATAAAATAATATCAAACATAATAAATGAATCCTATTAAAATTATAATTATTAATAATAGAAATCCAATATAAAAGTCACACGTGCCTCCTGGGTGGTGCCAAATGAACAGCAATCAGCGTGTGGAAGATCTTCGGATCGGCTGGATTCGCCACCACACCCCGGGAGAAACAATTACACCGCCATAACAGTTCGCTGTGTTCCGGTGTACTTCCCGGGGACGCAGCAGGCGGGGAGCAGGTGGGGTTGGCTGTGGTGAGGAGTAGGCCAGTGATCCCGACGCGGATTTGCTGTTCAGAGGTGACGCATCGACACGGTTGACAGGGAGACCCGGTTAAACGGTTATTCCGCTGGCCGCCCGCCGGGTAGTACAGGGGCCCAATCGCGTCTAACCAACGTGCGAGGCTGCCCCGGTCAACCGGCGCATAATCCCGGAGTGGTCCGTCGTGCCGGTTGGTGACCGGAGTAGGGGTTCCGTCGGCCACTTCCGGGGGGGGCCGGGGGCCCTTCCGTCTTCCGTGTTGGCGCAACACTAACCTGAGCAGTAAGCGATGAAGCTAGGATCCACGCTTTGCCCGTGAATCACCACAGCCACCCTTTCATGCTCTTTCCCTCCCTCTTACAAAAATCATGGCAGCGAAAAAAAAGGAAAAAAAGGTTCAATCAGGGGTGCACACCCCTACACCACTATTTAGCGTTGACTCGAGCAACGTGCGGGGGTTGCATACCAATTTGAATGCCGTCCATCACCACCTGGAGACGAAGAAGCCGGCCTTGCTTTTCCTGACGGAAACACAAATATCTCGCCCTGCCGACACTTCTTACCTGCACTACCCCGGCTACACCCTTGAAGAAGCCTTCCGGTCGCGAGCCGGGGTTTGCTTGTTTGTCAGGGCAGATATTTGCTGTCGTCGCCTGCGCTGCCTTGAGTACTGCGAGCTATCAGTACTTTGGGTCCACGTGGATCTGGGAACGGTCTCGCGGGTGTACGCCTGTCTGTACAGGTCGCACTCTGGTGATGCAGAGACAGCTCGGTTATACGAGTACCTGAGTGGAGCGGCAGATAAAGTCCAAGAGCGGTTCCCTACCGCGGATTTGGTTCTTCTTGGAGACTTCAATGCCCATCACGAGGCATGGCTAGGCTTCAGGAGAACTGACTTTGCGGGGAGAGCCGCCTACGACTTCGCCCTGACGCATGACCTGTCTCAACTGGTAGACCAGCCCACCAGGCTGCCAGATATAGACGGTCATGAACCCTCTCTGCTGGATGTTCTGCTGACAGCGAACCCACTGGATATAAGGTCGCAGTGAGAGCCCCGCTGGGTTCCTCTGATCATTGTTTAGTGGGGTCCACGGTGCCATCTTCGCCTCCTCAGTCCCGTACTGGAGGAACGCGTCGAATTTGGCACTACGCGTCAGTAGATTGAGATGGGATGCGAGAACACTTCGCATCCTACCCTTGAAGAGAGATCTGCTTCAGTTCGGGCGATCCGTCGCAATGCGCTAATACCGTTGCCGAGGTGTTTCTGGGGGCAATGGAAATGTTTATTCGCAGCGCCTCTGTCTACCTCGGTGGTAAAAGCCAACCATGGTACAGCCGCGACTGTGCTGATGCTGTCGCAGCTAAATGCGCCGCTTATCGTGCATGGTCGCGCGCTCGTGCCGGACGTGATCCGAAAGCATCCGACCTGAAGAAGGAATTCAACCGCCTCTCCAGATCCTGCAAAAGGGTTATTGCCAGGGCCAAATTTGACCACATCGGCAGAATCGGCGATAGACTGAACCAGCACCCAACTGGGAGCCGTGAGTTCTGGTCTCTCGCCAAATATGTCGAGTCAAATTTCTGCCGCTCCTCTCTTCCACCTCTGCAGTGTCCTGGAGGCTCACTTGCCCACTTCGCAAAGAAGAAAGCCGACTCACTGGTATCTCTCTTTGCGGGGAACTCCAACCTGGACGATGGGGGTGCCACTCCCCCATCCATAACTAGGTGTGAGAACTCCATGCCGGAAGTGCAGTTTCGACAACGGACTGTACGGGCGGAGCTTCTCTCCCTAGACGTCAGGAAGGCGAGTGGGCCGGATAGGATTCCTGCATTGGTGTTAAAAAGGTGTGCTACCGAGCTGGCTCCAGTGCTGACGTGCCTATTCCGTGTCTCCTACTCCAATTGCCGTGTGCCGGCGGCCTGGAAATCTGCGTTTGTGCAAGCGGTCCCTAAAAAGGGTGACCGCTCAAACCCGTCAAACTACCGACCTATAGCGATTACCTCCCTTCTCTGTAAGGTGATGGAGCGCATTATCAATACGCAGCTCACGAAGTACCTGGAGACGAATGACCTCATCAGCGATCGGCAATACGGCTTCCGGCCAAAACGATCTGCTGGTGATCTCCTAGCGTACGTCACTCACCTTTGGGGGGAATCGCTTGAAGGTCATGGTGAATACTTGGCAATTGGCCTTGATATTGCCAAGGAATTTGATCGGGTTTGGCACAAGTCGCTCTTGGGCAAATTGCCGGCTTACGGACTTCCTTCTGGCCTCTGTAACTGGGTCGCCGACTTCCTACATGGGCGTAGCATTCAGTTCCTAGTAGACGGTTGCTCGTCGGACGCCATGTCAGTGAACGCCGGCGTACCACAAGGATCTGTGTTGTCACCCACGCTGTTTCTTCTGCATATCAATGATATGCTGTCTCTGGGCAACATACATTGTTATACGGATGACAGTACGGCACACGGATCCTACACCAGTCACCCTTCAGCCAGTCGGGATATTGTGGATGAGAAGAGGCGAAGACTTGGGTCTGAGCTCGAACACACACTCGGCTCTATTTCCGAATGGGGCCGTAGTAATTTGGTCGAGTTCAACGCTTCCAAGACACAAGTTTGCGCGTTCAGTGCGAAGAGAGCGGCGTTCACACCGGCTCCTTCATTCCAAGGCACGTCGCTTAAATTAAGCGAACACCTCGGGGTCCTCGGGGTCGAACTGTCGCACGACTTGAACTTTCGTCGCCATATCAAGAGGAAGGCCAAGCTGGCTTCTAAAAAGCTGAGCATACTCAATAAGGTGCGACGGTACTTCACGCCGGACCAAAGGCTGCTTTTGTATAAATCGCAGATCAGGTCCTGCTTGGAGTACTGCTCGCACCTGTGGGATGGCTCTACCAAATACCAGCTTGCGCCTCTGGACTCGATCCAGCGTCGAGCCGTGCGACTAGTGGGTGACCCCGCAGTGTCCCGCGATCTAGAACCACTGCAACACCGTAGGTATGTCGGCTCCCTAAGTGTGTTCTATCGCTTATTCCATGGGGAGTACTCGGAGGAGCTGATTCACCCGCCACTGACCCGAGCGCACCAGCCTTGCGGCCATAGCACTCACACTGTGACACGACAATCATTTGAAGATCGTTGCACGCAGGGAGGCCCGCTGCCGGGATACCACCAATCTGGTCCCGGTGACGCGCATTGAGTGCGGTCCAGCCCCCCGTTGGAGGGACTCATAAAGGCGTTCTGAGTCCCTCCCTTAGAGTACACCGACTCCGAAGATTGTCCCCATCTACGTCTTGCGTCCGTCAGTCTGCGTCCCTGATGGGAGACAACGTCACAAACAGCGACTTGTCGCCCCGGTCCTCGCGTCCCGAATCGCCCCGGCGGCGTCTGCATGCGTCAGTCTGTCGTCTCGCCTCACCTGGTCATTTAGTTTTGGCCCACCATGCCTCGCCCTGCGTCGTGGGGGCGCAGGCAGCCACCCCTCTTTTGCCGCTGCTCTTTTCGGCTACGACGTCTTCTGCTGTCTCGGAGGAGGAGGAGCTGTTTAACGCAATCCCGCCGTCCCCTTTCCATCTCCGCACCATACGCACTGGGCAGGGATTGCATCCCTATACGCTGGACTTACCGCGGATGCGTACTAATCGATTCTGCAGATCATTCCTCTACAGAACCAGTAAATTCTGGAACGCTCTCCCTGCTCATATATTTCCCCCAAGTACAGTCTCGGGTCCTTCAAGAGGGGCGTGAATGGGCACCTGTCAGGCCGGCATAGCATTCGCAACCCCCGCATACGGCCGAATGTCCATGGGCGTCGTTAGACACCTTATGGGTGGCTCGGCGCCATATGTCGCGCTTTCAATAAAAAAAAAATTAAAAAAAACGTGCCTCCATTCTCTTCGCCTCAAGACTCTACCTGCAGCGGTCTTCACGCAAGAAGCACACAGCGCCTCCTGGCGGAAAGGAGAAGAGTCCGGTTGCCTAGGCGACGGACTGTTGTGATCTGACACGTCCGAAAATACAAGCGGGAGCGGGCGGTTTTGTTCAAACATTTTGCTCTGGAAAAGATAAAATCCACCCTGATCGAGCGCGGCGCGGGCTCTCAGGGCTTGTTGCGACCTAATACGGTATAAGTATAGTGAGTGTAGTTCCCGAAGTGTGTGCGTAGCTGGGCCCAGCAGATCCTCGGACACCGGGACGTTTCCGTGCCGATCGACGACCACCACCTGAAGGACCGAGCTATCGAAGGTGCGGCTGCGGGCGGAGACATCAACATCCAGGTAGGAGGCACCACACCACCGCACACTTTGCGCTACACCTCGAAGCTAGTCCGACGAATCCCGACGCTGCTCAGAAGGAGTCCGACACTGCCCTGCGTTCCCCCGACGCCACCCAGACGCAGTCCGACATCTAAGCGAGCTCTGAAACCAGTCCGACGAATCCCAGCGCTGCTCAGAAGGAGTCCGACACTGCCCTGCGTTCCCCCGACGCCATCCAGACGCAGTCCGACATCTAAGCGAGCTCCGAAACCAGCCCGACGAATCCCGACGCGGCTCAGAAGGAGTCCGACACTGCCCCTGCGTTCCCCCGACGCCATCCAGACGCGGTCTGACATCTAAGCGAGCCTCGAAGCCAGTCCGACGAATCCCGACGCAGCTCGGAAGGAGCCCGACACTGCCCTACGTCCCCCGACGCCATCCCGACGGAGCCCGATACTGCCCTGCGTTCCCCGACGCCATCCAGACGGAGCCCGACACCTAAGCGAATTTCCGAAGTCAGCCAGACGGATCCAGACGCTACGGCAAACTAATCCTATCACGAAGCCCAAAATTAGATCTGAACAGACTGATAGATAACAGTAGACAACACCCGTCGCCGCCGCGTAAACCAGCCTCGGGGAAACTTGTAAAAGTCCCAATCGTCTCTTATTTACCCTATTTCACCCCTTATGAAACTATCAAACCCAGAATATGAGTACCGCTGCGGTGACGGCGTGATATTGCACGTGCACAGTCGCACCCCCACCCAACTACAGTCCACCCACTAACACCACGGGGTGAGAACGACTGTCGCGTACAGCGGCCCCATTCGGAAATAGACCGAAGCGTTTGTTTGAGATCAGACACAAGTCTTCGCCTCTTCATCCACAACATCCCGTCTGACTGAAGGGTCACTGGTATAGGATCCATGTGCTGTACTGTCATCCGCATAACAATTTATGTTGCCGAGTGGCAGCATGTCATTTATATGCAGAAGAAACAGTGTTGGTGACAAGACAAGACAGATCCCTGCGGTACGCCGGCATTCACTGACAGGGCGTCCGACGAGCAACCGTCCACTAGGACCTGAATGCTACGCCCATGTAGGAAGTCGGTGACCCAGTCGCAGAGGCGAGAAGGAAGTCCGTACGACGGAAGCTAGCCCAGCAGCGATTTGTGCCAAACCCATTCGAATGCCTTGGCAATATCGAGACCAATTACCAAGAATTCACCATGTCCTTCAAGCGATTCCCCCCAAAGGTGAGTGACATACGCTAGGAGATCACCTGCGGATCGGTTTGGCCGAAAGCGATATTGCCGATCGCTGATGTTATTTGTCTCTAGGGTACGCCATGAGCTGGGCATTGATAATGCGCTGCATCACCTTGCAGAGTACGGCGGTAATCGCTATAGGTCGGTAGTTCGAAGGGTTTGAGCGGTCAACCTTTTTGGGGACCGCTTGGACAAATGCAGATTTCAAGGCAGCCGGCAGACGGAAAGTGAAATAAGAGAGGCGGAAATGGCGCGTTAGCACTGGAGCTAGCTCGGGAGCACACCGTTTCAGCACCAATGCAGGAATCCTATCCGGCCCACTCGTCTTCCTGGTGTCTAGGGAGATAAGCTCCGCCCGCACAGTTCGTAGTCGGAACTGTACTTCCGGCATGGAGTTCTCACACCTAGTTATGGATGGGGGGATGGCACCCCATCGTCCAGGGTGGAGTTCTCCGCAAAGAGAGACACCAATAAGTCGGCTTTCTCCTTTTGCGGAGTGGGCAAGTGAGCCCCCAGGACACTGTAGAGGTGGAAGGGAGGAGCGGTAGAAATTCGATACGACAGATTTGGCGAGAGACCAAAACTCACGGCTCCCAGTTGGGTGCTGGTTCAGCCTATCACCAACTCTGCCGATATGCTCGAATTTGGCCCTGGCGATAGCCCTCTTGCAGGATCTGGAGAGGCGGTTGTATTCTTTCTTCAGTTCGGATACATTAGGATCGCGTCTGGCACGAGCGCACGACCATGAACGATAAGCTGCGCCATTAGCTGCGACAGCTTCACCACAGTCGCGGCTGTACCAGGCCTGCCTTTTACCACCGAGGCGCACAAGGGCGCTGGGAATGAACATCTCCATTCCCCCCTGAACCACCTCGGCTACGGCATTGGCGCATTCCGGCAGATCATCCGAACTGAAGCATAGCTCTCTCCATGGGTAGGATGTGATGTATTATCGCATCGGGTCCCAATCCTCTGACACGTAGTGCCAAATTGGACGCATTCCTCCAGTACGAGACTGAGGAGGCAAAAATGGCACCGTGGACCCCAGTGAACAGTGGTCAGAGAAGCCAAGAGGAGTGCTCACTGTGACTTTGTATCCAGCAGGGTTCGTCGTCAGCAGAAGATCCAGCAGAGAGGGTGCATGACCGTCCATGTCTGGCACTTTGGTTGGTTGGTCTACCAGTTGAGGCAGGTCATGCGTCAGGGCGAAGTCGTAGGCGGCTGTCCCCTCGAAGTCAGTTCTCCCGGAGCCCAGCCACTCCTCGTGATGGGCATTAAAATCCCCAAGCAGAACCATATCCGCGGATATATATATATATATATATAGGGAAACTACATGCACTTCATCTGCCGCTCTACTCAAGTGCTCGAATAATCGAGCTGTCCCCGCGTCGCCTGAGTGCGACCTGTAGATTCTTACAGGCGGACACACGCGACTCCGTCCCCAAGTGAACCGATTTTGATGATTCTTTTTTTATTTGAAATCTGGTGCTTCCCGTGTGGTCTCATTTCATTTTCGTCAAGATCGGATTGGAAAGCGAGGCGGAATCGCGAGGCCAAAGGCCGAGCGATTCCGCCGAGTATATTAATAGCAAAAAATTACTAAAAAATATAAAAACCGCCTTCAAAAATGTATGAAATAAAAAAAATCTAACTAG
Source organism: Nematopogon swammerdamellus (assembly GCA_946902875.1). Classification (NCBI taxonomy): domain Eukaryota; kingdom Metazoa; phylum Arthropoda; class Insecta; order Lepidoptera; family Adelidae; genus Nematopogon; species Nematopogon swammerdamellus. The sequence continues at coordinate 45,779 of OX336356.1, read as the reverse complement.
AGTTGAAGGCGGTGCTAAAGCAAGCAAAAATAACCGACCGCCTTCAACTCTAGGGTTCGTTTTTTTTTATTTCATACATTTTTGAAGGCGGTTTTAAATTTTTTAAATAGTTTTTTTACAAAAATGTATTCACTTTATTTACATACAGACTGTACGTGCATGAAATATGTTTAATAAGTTGTTTCGACATACTGTCATACAAATTAAATTACAGAACGAAAGTTAAATTTTAAAAGTTCCTAATACTATATAGGCCCTACATTTTTGTTCCATAGGCAGGAGGACGGCGCGGCGGAGCGGCGTTGTAGTGGGACGACAGAGGTGGCGGGCGGAATAGCGAGCCGCGAGCATCGACGACGCTCGCGTGTCGTCTCGTCGGTCGCGGTGCGGGACGATGAGCTGCTGGCGCGCGGGCGGGCGGGCTTATTCTTCCCCACTCCCCGCAGCCCTCCCGCACCCCGCGTTCAGTGTAGTGCGAGCGCGCGCTTTTTAAACGTTGTTTTATTATATTGCGATACTCGAAACTACTCGAAAGTTCATGTTTAAGGGAGAAATTTTATTGGATAATATACAATTATATTATATTTTGATGTTCTGTGTCTAATAAGTTAATAAAAACAGACGAAGCAATTTTTCACAGTGCTTGGTTTACTGCCAAAAATATGTAAAGGTGTGATCGATAAGGAAAATTTCCTAGGTAATTGTGAAAAGCGATATATTTAAAGAAATTAGGAGATATAAAAAAAATAAAAATTGACTGAGTAATTTTTATAGTTATTTTCAAATTTCTGCCTGTTCGAAATCTAAATTTTCCTAGATAATGTTATATATACACTCTTATTAATATATAATATCATATTCCGAAGGAATTTCGGACGGAGCAATTTTTCACAGCGAATTATTGCCGAAAATCTGTAAAGGTGTGATCGATAAGGCAAATTTCCTAGATAATTGTCAAAAGCGATATATTTAAATAAATTAAGACATTTAACAAAATAAAAATTGACAGAGCAATTTTTCTGAAGAAGTTGTGATACAAAATAGGTATTTTCAAATTTCTGCCTATTCGAAATCGAAATTTTCCTAGACAATGTTGTATATATACTCTTATTAATATATAATATCATATACCGAAGGAATTTCGGACGGAGCAATTTTTCACCAGCAGTTATAAGCGATTTTCATGTTTAGGTATAAATACCTAACTTCCAAACATCAAAAATCCTAGATAATTTGTCAAATGTATATTTTAAACCCTACTTTATCACACTGCAAAGTTTCAGCGACAGAGGAATTACGTCGAGTGGAAATGCTTCATTGATTGGGCTATAAAAGTGAGATACAATAAACAGATATTAAGTCCTTACCTATGAAATTGCGTTTTATATAGAAAAATTCAAACAATACTTTTTTATGAAAAAAAATTATTTTATTAATCGAAGTATTAGCCATTATTATCAATGCACTTTTGCCATTTTACTGGAAGTTCATTGATGTCTCTGCTATAGAAATCCTGGGGAAGGGAATCGATGAACTCTTTAAAGGCGTTTTTCACTGCCTCATCGGATTTGAATTTTTTACCCTGTAAAAAGTTATCCAAATTCCGAAAAAAATGGAAATCAGTTGGAGCAAGGTCTGGTGAATATGGTGGGTGACGGAGAGTTTCCAGTCGTAACTCCTGTAGTTTTGAGACGGTCCGTTGTGCGGTGTGTGGGCGAGATTTGTCGTGAAGAAGGAGTGGACTAGAGCAATTAACAAGTCTCGGTTGTTTAACAGCGAGCTTATCCATCATCATTTTCAATTCTTCACAGTACACATCTGCAGTAATTGTTGCGCCAGGCACCAAGAAGCTGTAATGAATAATGCCGGCACAGGTCCACCATACACTGACAAGCAACTTCATTTGACTCAATTTGCGTTTGGGACATGGTTTGGCTGCCTCCCCTATGTCCAACCAGTGCGACGGACGTTTTCGATTGTCTTACAGGATCCACTTTTCATCACAAGTGACAATCCGATTCAGAATCCACTCATCTCTGTGCCTATTCAACAACTTAAGACAAGCTTCGACGCGATTTTGTTGTTGTTGTTCAGTGAGTTCATACGGTACCCACTTTCCGAGCTTTTTTATCTTTCCAATTTGACGTAAGTGAATCAGTATCGTTTTATCACTTACATTGAAGGCTGCTGCTAATTCCGACGTGGTTTGTGATGAATCTGCTTCAACTATGGCTTTCAATTCATCGTTATCGACTTTCGTCTCCGGTCGGCTACGGGCAAAGAGAATGTCTTTGGCTACGGGGCTCATCATTGAGATGAAAATTTCCAGAACGGAAGCGATCAAACCAAAAACGCATAGTGCGTTCACTTGCGGTACCTGGTCCATACACGTCGATGATATGGCGTGCCGTCTGTGCTGCGTTGGTGCCGCGACGGAATTCATATTCGAAAATAACGCGCAATTTCCATTTTTCCATGGTCACAGAACCAGCGATGTAAAAAAAAACCGAACGGCGAAAAAACAAACGAACAACTGATTTTGAAAAATAAATAATTTGCCTTTATAACAAAAGATATTTGAATTTGGAATTCCTACGCAAACAAAAGTTAGCCACGTTCAAAGTGGTCAGTTTGTACAAACGACAATTTCATAGGTAAGGACCTAATATATCTATACATATAATAAAATCGTAGACTTACCGTGTCTGTACATCAATGGGTTTAATGTCTTTGCTGTACATGAAATATTTTTGCAAAACAATAACTGAGGGACGGAAGGAATAAGTAATAGAACGTAAAAATATAGTTTTCGAAATTTTTGTCTGTTTGTCTGTTTGTCGGTTTGTTGGTTTGTTGGTTTGTTTGTTCGTTTGTGCGCGCATCACGCAAAAACCACTCATTGGATTCAAAATCTCTTTGGCTTTATTCCGAGTAACATTTAGTGTTTATTTCATCAAAATCAACCCACAGAATCAAAAGATATGAATTTTTTTGTTAGAAAATATCTTATAGCACCACGCCACCACCGCGCGCCGCAGCGCTGCGTCTCGCCGCTCGCAGCGCCACGCCGCCGCCGCGTGGTCGCACGGAACTTTTGTTTAGTGTCATGGAAAATAAACACGGCTGTAGGCTGTAGGTAGACTGGTGAGGATGAAAAATTTCGTGTGTGCAGTTTTTATCTGTTTTAATTTTTATAATTATTTATATTATTAAATAAAAAAAAGACATATTTTTTATGATATTTCGAGTCGTCTTCAGATGAAATTCTTTATATACTTATTAAGTAAACTAATGAATGACAGATGGCGTTGTTATCTGTTTATTACATTTATTAGTTCTTTTATATTACCGGCTCACTCAAGCTTTCTCTACACGGACTCTTTCACAGTACAAACAGCTCGCCTCTGGAATAATCTGCCTGTGCATTTACGCTCCTCTACGTCTATGAATGTATTTAAGATAAATTTAAACAAACTTCCCTTTCCTTACCGAAGTAAATGCAATTTATATTACATAAGTACATATGTTTACTCCCCTTCTCTTACTCTCCCGTCATTCAGTTGATTGTGTTGCACAACGGTACCACCGATTAATGTACATATAATATGTAAGTTTATTATATACATATATATTATGCTTATTAAAGTATCTATGTAGTATTCGTACGTAGTTTATCATACATATTTCTTTAATCTAACACATTGTCACAAACTATTCTTGTTCGCCTGCATGTACTTCTCCCACATCCCAAAGGTTAGTTAGAATAGAATGCCTCGCGGCATTAAGCTCGCCTGTTGTACCTAATTTTGATAAATTGGTGTTCAATAAAGAATATATACATAAATACATACATATTTTTTATGATATTTCGACAAATTTGTCGTCTTCAGATAAAATTGTTTATATATTTAATAAGTAACTAATGAATGACAGATGGCGTTGTTATCTGGTAATTACATTTATTAGTTCTTTTATCCTTTCATTTAATTTTTAGGGTTCCGTATCCGGTACGGGACTCTAATACTAAGCCTACGCCGTCTGTCTGTCTGTCTGTCTGTCCGTCCGTCCGTCTGTCCGTCCGAGGGCTGTATCTCTTTAACCGTAATAGGTAGCCCGTTGAAATTTTCACAGAATATGTGTTATTATGGCCAATATAAAAACAAATAATAAAAATAAGAAAAAGTAAAAAATTCACGGGGGTTCCCATAGAAGAAACCAAAAAAGTGTATGCGCGCGCGCCATCTACCGAATAGAGCGTGAAGCATTTTTACTAATCATGACATTTAACTAATATGAAGCATTTCATAACACGCCATCTAGATGGCGTGAGTGGCGCTAGCCATGACATGGCGATACGGAGCCCTCGGTAGCTCAGTGGTGCGGTCGGTCGACTGTTGATAAGCAACCCTGAGCGCGGTCAGTACTTGGATGGGTGACCGCTCCACCGTTGAAGGCTGACCGTGGTTCGGATTCCACATTAAACTGTAGGTCCCTTCCCTTCTTACCTTACTAGATGGTAGGGTTTATCCCGCCCGGGTTGGTACCACCGCTCTGAAAAAAACGTCGGTCGAAACGGCTATGTAAATAGTTCGTCTTTTCTGTCCAGTTCATTGTAGCTGACATGAAATGAAGGGAAGCACTGACATGGCACCTAGCTCACCCGGTGTTATGGGCTGACATCACGGATGTTGTAGGTGATGTAGCCAACCGTATCAGTTTCCATGAAAAAAAAAGTGTTTTTATCTTAGCGGCTTATATGTGCGGCCACGAGGTCTGCTGAACTCTGAAGTGGACGCGGTCGTGCCTTAGGCATTAGGCTTCTGTGGGCTGCGGAGACTGTGACCTGAGGCTGTGACTTACTGATTGTTCGCTGTCATTGGTTGGGTAGCAGGCTTAGATCAAGTTTGAGTTACTTTTCGCACGGTCAGCTATACGTGACTCTTTCCCGTATTAGTTATTCAAATAATTATTTATATGCACACATTCCTGGAAATTCTACTTCCAATATAGTTTACAGAGAAGCGTTATTGGAGATTATAAATTACCATTGGTTGCGGCTTCACTTATGTAGGTCGAATCAAATCTATAAATTAAAATACACCAAAACAATTGAATCATACTAACGAACGGACATACAGTTACGTTGCGTTTTATAACAGGCTGAGAAAGATCAAGTCCACGCGGACGTAGTCGCGGGCACAGCTAGTACTTCAATAAAAAATATAAAACATATATACCTACTATAATATTTGAAAAAAAAAGCGAGTGGGCTGTGTCGGAGACACGGCCGCAGATTCGCGAATTTGATGAAGATCTCATCGATACCTATCCTTGCTTGTCCCACCACACGAGTAGTTTTCGAAAATAATTTGTTTTTCTTATCGAATCCTATTATTTCCTCCAGCGGATGAGTAGTCGTGGATCAGTAGTATCATTTTATTAGAGCAATTAAATGTAGGTTAAAACTTGCCCTGTATGTTGGTTTGTTAGTATGTGTGGGGCAATTTTTGGAAGCCAAATTAGAACCACTTCCTGTTATCCTACGAAGTTCAAATTTTTAGTGTTGGTTCAGTTCCGAAGACAATGCAATGTTATTTTAAAAAAATAAAAATACAAAAAATATTAAAAAAATCTCGTCGAGGTCTATAATTTTCTCCAGCGGATGAGTAGTCGCGGATGAGTTTCCGAGATATGCCCTCTCAAACACTTTTTCCTTTTTTATTCTGAAACGGCTCAACGGATTTTGAAAAAAAAACCAACTATTTCAAAAAGAGCAAACTTTTTCGAAACAAACGAAAAGAAACAAATCTCAAGTCGATCTAACGAACGCACGAACAAACATTCATTTTTAGGTTTCCGTATCCCAGACGGAAGCCTATTACTAAGCCTCGGTCGACTGTCCGTCCGTCCGTCCGTCCGTCCGTCTGTCCGTCCGAGGGCTGTATCTCTTGAACCGTAATAGGTAGCCGGTTGAAACTTTCACAGAATATGTGTTACTATGGCGGATGAAACAACAAATAAGAAAAAGTTTAAAATTAAGGGGGGCCCCCATACAAGAAACGTTTCATTAAAATCGATTAGTCACACTATTGAATAACAGATGGGGCCACAAGCTTTTATTAATTGCATTGTTATAGCCGCTAAAGTGCCAACGACCTCATTGAGTTGCTGTCATTTTCCCACCGTAAATTGCTATCGACCTCATTGAGGCTTCTCTCCGATCATCCTACATAATCCCGAGCAAGCGGCGGGTGGCCGAGTGGTTTGGGCATCGGCTTCTCATGCGGGAGGTCCGAGGTTCGAATCCGGTCGGCGTGTACGAATGAGTTTTTTCTGACGAAAAAATTTACGTGCATACCTACACCCGCTGCTTCACCGTTCGGAACCGGTGTAAAACAGTAGGTCCCTTCCCTTGCCCCTTACTAGGTGGTAGGCTCAAATTGTAGCCGACTGGGTTGATACCACCGTACTGGATGTAAGATGGCCGCAAGCAACCTCGGTTGTGTTCTCCTCTAGTCCAGTATAGCCAGCAATCCAGGGAAGTCTCCGGTATGGCACCTACCTTCTCGGAGGTGATATTGGCTGGTTAGAGCATGTGCTTTGGCTCCTCCGACTCAGCCACCCATACCGGATTACATAAAAAAAAAAAACATATCTTCGAAATTAAAATTCGAAGACCATGCCACCTGAGCGGACAGGCGGATATTATTGATAGCGGATAGATACGGAAACCTTCGTGCGCGAGTAAAACTCGCACTTAACAGATTTTTATATAGGTATTCGATTTCGTCACCGGCCAGCTGACGTCGAGATGACAGTTCTCCATTGTTAACTTGACATTGAATTTTTTTTTGCATTCTATGAATCAAATATTTTCGCCACCGGCCGGCTGACGCCAAAAACAACTGTCAAGAAAGCTGTACTTTGGATTGCGTGATTTTATACGCGCAATAATTTAATATTTTTTTAATATTATGTTATTCCCGGACATACATACATACACTGTCACTATACAAAGTTTCGTCAAAATACGTCGAGTGGTTTTGCGTGATCCGCGTATAGACAGACAGGCAAGAATTTTAAAAACTGTTCTAGAAATAACCCGGCATCAACGCGAGTACGAACATCATTTGCACAAACATTCTCAAAGTTCCTATCGTATATATCTTAATATCTTATAAATCTCAACAATAACATCAAACATCACACACAGGGCCGTACCCAGGATTTTGTTTCGGGGGGGGTCAAGGTTCGAAAAAATATTTGTAAACTCATGTACCTACGTTATATAAGGTCTTTCAAAATTAGTTAATAGTACGCTAAGGAGGAGGGGGGGGGGAGGGGGGGGGGGGAAGGGTGCTGTATCGGAAATAGATCACTTTTGAAGAACAAAGATATTTTTTTTTAAATAAAAAAAAATGTTTTTCTTAATCGTTTCAGTTTCATGCCAGGAACAAAAAAGTCTTCCAATATATAGATCTATTTCTTTCAGAAATTGTGAAAAACCACAATTTTAGTTTTATTAGTATGGGATAGAAAGAATTTCATTTTTTTTACCAACTTACATGTGTTGCATCATAATGGTAAGAAATACTTTTTTGTTACTGTTATGAAACTGAATCGGTAAGGCTATAAAAATCAACCACCTATTTTTTTATTTAAATACATAAAAAAAAAAATTTCATAAAAAAAAGCCCAAGGTCCAAAAAACATTATATAGGTTTTACTCCTTATATGATACAGGGGAGCCCTTAGCGTACTATTAACTAATTTTGAAAGTAGGTATTTCATTATACGCCCTGTTTCAAAAATGGGTGTTAGCATGAAGCTGGGCGTGTAGTATTTCATATTCTGAACATCTTTTGTTCCACCACTTGGGGCAAAAAAAAAAGATCTTCACCCTTATATTTCAGGAATAGGTATTTAAAAATGTATGGAGAAAGTAAAAATGTTTTTTCTTTTAAATAAAACATTTTCAGCGAAAGCTATTTAGTTTCGGATATAAATCAATCAATAATGTTAGCTAAAAAAATCGAATTCTTTTGTTACACGATTTTTTTGGGTTCCGTGTCCGGTACGGGACCCTATTACCAAACCTACGTCGTCTGTCTGTCTGTCTGTCTGTCCGTCCATCCGTCCGTCCGTCCGTCCGTCCGTTCGAGGGCTGTATCTCTTGAACCGTAATAGATAGCCCGTTGAAATTTTCACAGAATATGTGTTATTATATTATGGCCGATACAACAACTAATAATAAAAAAAACCCGACCCTTAAAAAGTCAAAAATAGTAATTTCCGTTCACTTACTTAAAGGAGTCTGGAGACCGCTAAGTAAATTCCCGCGCAGCTCTGAGTTTTTATATTTTATTTACTTAGCGGTCCCCCGACTCCTTTAAGTAAGTAAATGGAAATTATTTTTGACATTTTAAGGGTCGGGGGTTTTTAAATTTGTAATTTAACTTTTATTTCAAGCTTTTTTAAAAAAAACCGCATGAAAGTCGCTCCACTTTTTATAATAGTGGATATAATAGCGATATAACAACAAATAATAAAAATAAGAAAAAGTAAAAAATTCACAGGGGTTCCCATAGAAGAAACCAAAAAGTCATCTACCGAATGATTATGAAGCATTTTAACTAATCATGACATTTAACTAATATGAAGCATTTCATAACACGCCATAGATGGCGTGAGTGGCGCTAGCCATGACATGGCGATACGGAACCCTCGGTGCGCGAGTTCGACTCGCACTTGGCCGTTTTTTTTTATCTTAACTGCTGTTAGCTACATCACCTGCAACATCCTTAATTTTACCTTGGTTATCTAGGTGCCATGTCAGTGCTTCCCTGCGGTCGTGGCGAAGGGAAGCACTGACATAGCACCTAGACCGTGCATAATAGTTAGAAATATAAAACACCCCGGTGAAGGAAAACACCTTGAGAGAACATGGTACATTCTCTTGGATGTGAATAAAGCTTTGGCTTAAGTTTTTAATTTAAGCTTACTTAGTATCTTAATTGGTTCATGTTGTGTTTAGCCTTAAGTACAGATAGTTCTAGCCATGTAATATATATTTTAAAGATTTGTATGTACAGAACGATTCTGTGTGGTTAAACCTAATAAAAAAAAAAGCTTGACTAGAAGAAATTCTCTTCGGCCTTCCACATCGCAGTAAAATTCATACTTATTTATTTATTTAATCAAATCGGAACTCCTAGCAGACCTCTCTCAAAAAAATTCAAAGAGATAAGTATTGTAAATTAATACCACTTAACATCTGTCTCCCATTGGGCTAAGCCAACGGGCCTCAGTTTGACTTGTATATCGCTATACTAAATCAAACAGTTTGTATAAAATTTATGAAAATTAATAAGTAGGTAATTCTGATTTATGTACTCACCAAATAGATTCCAAATTCACTAGTGTACAACGTCAGTAGGTACATTCACACACTATGAACGTAACGGAATTAAGAATTACGGTGGATAACTAAACCAATCTCTCGCTTTCTTATCTACTACACCTGGTCGTCTGCTTGCGGGGTAGCTAGGAAGTAGGTAGCATTAGCCAGATGTTTTGTCTTGAAACAATAGGCGCCTCCGAAATAGCCCGATGTTTATTGCCCCGACCCAATGCAATACACGTGGTCCTTTGTGTTGTGATTTAGTTGGAAGTTCCCACGGAATTTTAAATTGTTTGTCTGCTCAAAAATATATTTTCTGAACACCGGCCATAGTGGATACCTATTTCGGGGGGGGGGGGGGGGGGGGGGGGGTTACAACCCCCCGAACCCCCCCCCCCTGGGTACGGCCTTGATCACACAGTATTCTTACCAATTGAAAATAATATAATAAATGCTATAGCCATATAGCTAATACATTGATAAACATCTAAACTGACACCTTACTAACTAAATAACATTACAAAACCATCAAATATTCATACTTTATTTAATACGGTATTTATTTAATATAATATAGATTATAACTAACTTGTATTTATATATATTAACAATTTCGCTTCATTTAAATTATAATATGAAATACATAAAAAAAATATATATATATATACAGGGTGTCCCAGAAACCGACGATAATCCTTTAACAGGAGATAGGGCTGCTAATTACCTCTCAGAATATCTAATTTTAGGTTTAGTAAAAATGGCTTAGTTTTTGAGATATTGTCATTTTTGTAAAAGTCCAAAATTTTCTCCCTCAGCTCATTTTTTTAAATGCCACAAGTACAAATGTAAGATTTTCTTAAACCTAGTTTTTGTCAAATATTCCTGAAAAGTAAGGCTTTCACACGGTATAATTTATTTTTTCATATTTAATCCTGTTTAGCTGAAAAACGAGCCACATGTTAACATTTTTTCAGCCTCATCCCTTGAGTTTGGCCCTTCGCGGTGAAAAAAAAAATTACTACACGAAAGTGGCATTATGCAACAAAAATATGCCCATCTAATGTAGTTTTTAAAATGGTACATCACTTACCGATTTGCCCAATAATTTATGAGATATTGTTATTTAACTGCAAACGGACCTCGGAATTTGATAACTGTTCTACCAAGTACGAATAGGAATAAAATAAACACTTGAAGTAATTGGTCTTTATTAACCTGTTAAAGTAGATGTTCAAATTGTTTACCACCTGCACAAATGCTAGCTCGACATCTTCTCACAAATGCCCGGTTGATGCGTCGAGCAAGTACTCGATGCAAGTGCAGAAACGCCACCTATGCTATGTAGTTTGTGTTTTCCGTCCAGTTGAGTGTAGCCGGCACGACCGAAGGCAAGCACTGACGTGGCACCAAGTTCACCCGGTGTTATGGGCTGACATCACGGATGTTCTAGGTGATGTAGCCAACCATGTCAGTTTACATAAAAAAAAACTGAGCTACTGCCGTAATTCTTTCTTTGAGCTCTATCAAGTTTTCCACCGGTTTCCCGTAAACTTTTTCTTTTAAATAGCCCCAATAATAAAAATCTAACGGATTTAAATCCGGTGATCTAGACGTCCGGTCTATCCTTGGTAAACTCAAGATAATTCGCCCGTTTTTTTTTTTTTTTTATGGAAACTGACACGGTTGGCTACATCACCTACAACGTCCGTGATGTCAGCCCATAACACCGGGTGAGCTTGGTGCCACGTCAGTACTTCCCTTCGGCCGTGCCGGCTACACTGAACTGGATGGAAAACACAAACTATTTACATAGCCGTTTCGACCGACCTTTCATTCAGTGCGGTGGTACCAACCCGGGCGGGTTAAACCCTACCACCTAGTAATATAAGAAGGGAGTCATATCCCTTAGTCGCCTTAGTTTAAAGTCTCTACAATTCAACGGACGTCTTGTGACCTCCTAGCCACTTGCATCCCCACGGATAGACCGGACGTCTAGATCACCGGATTTAAATCCGTTAGATTTTTATTATTGGGGTTATTTAAAAGAAAAAGTTCACGGGAAACCGGTGGAAAACTTGATAGAGCTCAAAGAAAGAATTACGGCAGTAGCTCAGGTTTTTTTTTATGTAAACTGACATGGTTGGCTACATCACCTACAACATCCGCGATGTCAGCCCATAACACCGGGTGAACTTGGTAACAAACTACATAGCATAGGTGGACGTATCTGCACTTGCATCGAGTACTTGCTCGACGCATCAACCGGGCATTTGTGAGAAGATGTCGAGCTAGCATTTGTGCAGGTGGTAAACAATTTGAACATCTACTTTAACAGGTTAATAAAGACCAATTACTTCAAGTGTTTATTTTATTCCTATTCGTACTTGGTAGAACAGTTATCAAATTCCGAGGTCCTTTTGCAGTTAAATAACAATATCTCATAAATTATTGGGCAAATCGGTAAGTGATGTACCATTTTAAAAACTACATTAGATGGGCATATTTTTGTTGCATAATGCCACTTTCGTGTAGTAATTTTTTTTTTCACCGCGAAGGGCCAAACTCAAGGGATGAGGCTGAAAAAATGTTAACATGTGGCTCTTAAGTCGTTTTTCAGCTAAACAGGATTAAATATGAAAAAATAAATTATACCGTGTGAAAGCCTTACTTTTCAGAAATATTTGACAAAAACTAGATTTAAGAAAATCTTACATTGGTACTTGTGGCATTTATAAAAATGAGCTGAGGGAGAAAATTTTGGATTTTTACAAAAATGACAATATCTCAAAAACTAAGCCATTTTTACTAAACCTAAAATTAGATATTCTGAGAGGTAATTAGCAGCCCTATCTCCTGTTAAAGGATTATCGTCGGTTTCTGGGACACCCATATACAGGGTTTTCGGCACATGGACCGACAAATTTTTTTTGTAGGTAAGTGGGGTCATTTGCAAGGCTTTGACCTATGACACCTTTTGTCTGGTGTCACGTGGTATCGAGATACGATTTTTTTTTTCTTTATTTTTTAAAATGACCAAAATTTCAGCTTTAACCCCTTGTAACTTTTTTGTTTATGATTATATCTGCACGAAATAAAATTTATTTGTTTTTACGATGTATCCTTGTTCCAGAAAAAATATCATTTGATGAAGTTATTACCATGAAAAGGACTTATGACCTCCCAAAGTACCGATTACGAGTATAAATATGACAGAAGCTCAATTTCTTAATTCATAAAAAAAAAAACTAAGAGAAATTGAGAGCTTAATTTTCCTTTAAAAAGTTTGCTTTTATGTCCTTTCCAACGATATACCACATGTCATACAAATCATTCAATATTGTGGTCAAAATAAGGCACAGAGACAGAACAGAACGACAAAATTAGGGATAATTTGCAAGAGTGCCCGCGCGACCGGTACATGTTCTAAATTTGAAAATGCTCCCGAAAAAAGCTCTCAATACGGGAAGCGAGTGCCCGTGTTGTCGTTCTGTTCTGTCTCTGTGCCTAATTTTGGCCACATAGTGAAAGGTTTGTATGGCATGTGGTATACCGTTGGAAAGGGCGTAAACTAGCGAACTTTTTAAAAGGAAATGAAGCTCTGAATTGCTGTCAGTTTTTTTTTAATGAATTAATAAATTAAGATTCTGTCCTATGTTTACTCGTCCTCGGTACTTTGGCAGGTCATAAGTCCTTTTCATGGTATTAACTTCATGAAATGCTATTTTTCCCTGTATATAAATGCATTACTACTTAGTGTGCACAGAATGAAATACAATTAATTATGTTTACTAAAAAATCTTTCTGCGAGGCGTCTTTCCATTCTATACAAAGCCATTACGCAGCCATAGATAAAACCTCGTGTATATTTTGGAATGCTATTTTTTCACATTTGCGATTACAATATAATATACACGATTTTTGCTTACTGGTCGTGTATGGTTTGAGGTGAATGAAAACGAAATCCATGTTCCAAGCTGCACAGTGCTACTTACATAGTTATTTAAAATATTTTTATGAAACGGTTTTATTTATTTATCTTTTATCTTTTGCACGTGACGGTGTTTCTTCACTGGTAATCCGTTACGCTAAGCCGTTTCATAAAAAGATTTTACAATATAAAAAAAGTAAATGAATTTTGCAGAGCTAAAGGTCGACTTATTGCCATATGGAAATAAACATTTTATTTATATTTATTTTATAACTCGAGAACCACATTATCGATTTACATATATGGTCTTCACTGTTACATTCTGGTATATAAATCGTTCTTTTTTAAACGGTTTTATTATTTTTTTATTATTATTATTAAACGGTTTTATTTTAGCTTGACTTCGTATATTTGTTTCTATCTTTGTTTCAAATCTTGCGACAACTTTTTCAACTACTTCTACTGAACCGACTTTTATGAAACTTTGCACACACATTGAGTTCTCGTGACAATACAATATTATGATAATTTCAACTTGGTAACGAGGGTCTGATGATGGAGTCAGGAGGTGGACAGTGGAACTCTTCAACCGTTACTAGTAACCCCCTCGAGTTTGGGCTCATTTGGTTGGTTTGGACGAGTGTCCCATACTTCTACCAATACACTTGGTGACGAGGGTCTGATGATGGAGTCAGGAGGTGTACAGTGGAACTCTTCGACCGTTACTAGTAACCCCCTCGAGTTTGGGCTCATATGGTTGGTTTGGACGAGTGCCCCATACTTCTACCAATACACTTGGTGACGAGGGTCTGATGATGGAGTCAAGAGGTGTACAGTGGAACTTTCAACCGTTACTAGTAACCCCCTCGAGTTTGGGCTCATTTGGTTGGTTTGGACGAGTGGCCCATACTTCTACCAATACACTTGGTGACGAGGGTCTGGTGATGGTGTCAGGAGGTGTACAGTGGAACTCTTCAACCGTTACTAGTAACCCCCTCGAGTTTGGGCTCATATGGTTGGTTTGGACGAGTGTCCCATACTTCTACCAATACACTTGGTGACGAGGGTCTGATGATGGAGTCAGGAGGTGTACACAGTGGAACTCTTCAACCGTTACTAGTAACCCCCTCGAGTTTGGGCTCATTTGGTTTGTTTGGACGAGTGTCTCATACTTCTACTTGGTGACGAGGATCTGATTATGGAGGCAGGAGGTGGACTGTTGAACTTAAATAAAACAAAAATAATGATCAGGATATTTGTTTGAATCCACCCAAGTTAAGGTTTCTGTATTGTCCCGAGAACTGTGTGGCGTTAGGGTGGCTAAAAATGATACCTCGTTAGCGATACACCACCCAAGTCAACGTTTGAAACGTGCCAAGGACTGTGTGGCATTAGGTTGGATAAAAATTATACGTCGTTAGCGTTTCAACTTCAAGGCTGGGGCACACCTCGTTGTATGAGAGCCTTGCCCCTCTACATGAACCTCTGGGGGGGTCGACTGTTATTGGTCCAATACTCGTGGGAACATGAAAGAAAAAAAAATTATAAAAAAAATCAAACTAAAAACGAGTAAATAAAAAAATAGGTAAAAAAAGCTTTTAAGTAAAACGGTTTTATTAAAAAAAAAATTGCTGTACAAAAAACTAGAAAAAAAAATCAGCTATACAAAAACTAGAAAATAATAAGGGCACAAACCTGGGCCTTCTTAAGATTTTACGTCTGGGTAAAAAATCGTGCAATACTAGCGTGCTGTCTTCTCATGTCGGATGCCAAAGGGCACTGTGTGTCGCTGCGTCAGCAGAATAAGTAGGTAATAAATTGAGACTTTTAACAGACTAATATAAAAACGTAAGGCGTATAATATGCGTAATAAATAACATGCGCCCCACGTTTTTATATTAGTCTGTTAAAAGTCTCAATTTATTACCTACTTATTCCGCTGACGCACCGACACAAAGTGCCCTTTGGCATCCGACATGAGAAGACAGCACGCTAGTATTGCACGATTTCTTACCCAGACGTAAAATCTTAAGAAGGCCCAGGTTTGTGCCCTTATTATTTTCTAGTTTTTGTATAGCTGATTTTTTTTCTAGTTTTTTGTACAGCTATTTTTTTTTAATAAAACCGTTTTACTTATTTCCCTCTAGTTTAGTGTTGCCGGCAAGACCAAAGCATATTTTTCTGTCGTACCTAGGTGCCATGTAAGTGACTTCGTGTGGTAGATAGTACTAATAAATAAGTACTGTGTGGGGCCGGTACATAAAAATAATAGCCCCACTGCATCTCTCCCCGCGCATGTCGTAAACGGCGACTAAGGGATAAGGAAAAGTTGCTGTGCTAAAGGGCGATAAGATAGCCACTAGTCACCTTGGGACGGTCCTTCCACCGAGTCACGCTCATGCAGCGGTGGGTATTCCTATTCATGCCTTACTGCTGCTTGATAGTTATCTTGTCCGAATACTTTGCTAAACGTGGTGGTCGATGTTGTGCTGTAATTTTCCAGAATTCTTGCAGTATAACACCGATTACTCTGCTTACCCTGATTGTCGGGATACGGCATGTGGTATGTATGTATGTGTACTAATAAATCTAGCTAGTTTCTACGGGCGACCGAACGTATGACGACGTTTTCGCCCAGCTTACACTTAACAATTGAAACTTCTCCTACGATTCAAATTAAAAGATGCTCTTTGTATTCACCACATTTTTCTTGCAAAAACTGTTTTAAATAATCTTGTTTTAAACTGTCTTTACACTCCGTTCATCCTAGCAACTAATGCCGAGCGGTTTCTCTTTCTCTGTACTTCTCACTCTCGCAAAGGGTGATTGAAGTGACTGTGAACTGAGGTTATGAATATAGTTTATATTAAAAAAATTATTGAATTGTTGTTTATTTATTTGACGAATGAAAATTTTGCAATAAACCTGTTTATTTTTATTTTTTGCTTGGAATCAAGTTAAATATTAATATTTTCACTGTAAATTATTATTAAAATTATATAGTATTTAAATTTTGTGCCTAATCTACTTACTTCAGCTGTTCGTTCTATTGTAGGTGGATAAGTTAACCCACCAACACAAATAATATACAAAACTTCAAAATAACACGTGAAAAATATGCAAAACAATTAATGCGTTATTATTATGACGCGTAGGAAAGGCTACTGATTAATGCGTCGACTGACCGGCCGACTGCCCCTGGCTACCTGAAACCTTCTCAGAGTAAAAAAACGCAAAACTAACTCCAGGCGCAGCGGCGCACGCGCCGGCGCCGTTATGGTTTTGAGATGACTTTCGTCTACACCTATGACTCACAAACACAACCTTGTGTCCTGTGTAAAGAAGAGAAATAACCGTTGCGAGAGCGAGAAACCGCTCGGCATTAGTTCCTAGCATGAACGGAGTATAGTGATTATTTTCTTCACTTAGCTACTTTTATGTATTATATATAACAGTATATAAGAATTATTTGTGCGGAAACAACCAAAAACCGCTAGTCAGAACAAAGGCACGCGTCAATGATGATGTAATGTTTAGAAAAGAATAGATAGATTTGAACAACATGGAATAGAAAGAGAAATAAACATTAAAAAGTTAAAAATAATTTCCGTTTACTTATTAAAGGAGTCGGGAGAGCGCTAAGTACATACCCGCGCAGCTCTGAGATTTTTTATATTTTATTTACTTAGCGGTCCCCCGACTCCTTTAATAAGTAATCGGAAATTATTTTTGACTTTTTGAGGGTCGGGGGTTTTTTGATTTGTAATTTAACTTTTATTTCAAGCTTTTTAAAAGAAAACCGCATGCAAATCGGTCCACTTTTTAAGATAATTAATTTCTTTATTACTTAATTACTTGATTACAAACATAGCTAAGAACACAACAAGCTTGTTAATAAAAAAACCGCATCCAAATCGGTGCATCCATTTGGGAGCTACGATGCCACAGAGACACACACACACACACACACACACACACACACACACACACACACACACACACGTCAAACTTATAACACCCCTCCGTTTTTTTCGTCGGAGGTTAAAAACAAAATGGCGAGCTGCGACTTATCGCGTATATTTTGGAATTGACTGAGCAGTTCCGATGTATACACGATTATTCCGCATCAAGTATTGGCGCTGTATGTTACGGAACCGGCATTATTGCGTAGATCACTTCAAAATTATACACGACTTTTGGGTAATGGCGGTGTATAGATTGGACGACGTCAATGAGAAATTTGTATTCCAAACTATATTCGATAAATTACTCGTACATACCCTTGCGTAATGGGCTTGTATAGAACGTAAATACGCTTCTGCGAGACATAATTTTTCTACTGCAGAAGACTCGGTTATTGTACTGTACGATTTCATGTGATAATAAATATTTTTATTTCATTTAATTTCATTTTTATTTCATTTCATCAGGTGCTACCGCTAGGTACTAGCAACACGCTAGGTACTAGCAATGTTTCACTAGCAACACGCTAGGTACTAGCAATGTTTCACTAGCAACACGCTAGGTACTAGCAATGTTTCACTAGCAACACGCTAGGTACTAGCAATGTTTCACTAGCAACACGCTAGGTACTAGCAATGTTTCACTAGCAACACGCTAGGTACTAGCAATGTTTTGCAAACAAACGCCACTAGCTATTTCGTGTTAGGAATTTGTATCACGTGTGTTGTATCAGTAGATATTTCCAGGAGGGAACCGTGAGTGATTATTGGCTTCGACCGGAGGCAGACTAGCTAGCTGTAGGCACACCGGCGCGCGCACGCGCACGTGCGAGCCAGTCTCCACGACGCGACGGCACACGGGCCGGCTGCGCTGCTTTCGGGATACGAGGAATGATTTAAGGATAGGCGAGGTATAAAAGTATTACAGAGTGCTACACATGTGTCGGCGTAGCACTTGCTGAAGGACTCCATAGTTTCCAACAATTCAATAGGTACACATAGGTACATATTGTGATGCACCCGGCCCCGCCCCGCGCCGCGCGCCTTGTCCCCTCCCCGCACAGTGCCGCCTCCACACGAGACTAGTCGCCGCGCCGCCGACACAGCAGCAGGTCCAGAGCAGGAGGCGGACCGGACGCAGCAGGCGCGCGGCGAGCAGTGGAAGTAAGCCGCCGCCCCGCCCCGCGCCGC
This sequence comes from Nematopogon swammerdamellus, assembly GCA_946902875.1. NCBI lineage: Eukaryota > Metazoa > Arthropoda > Insecta > Lepidoptera > Adelidae > Nematopogon > Nematopogon swammerdamellus. The sequence continues at coordinate 27,298 of OX336356.1, read as the reverse complement.
GCGCCTTGTCCCCTCCCCGCACAGTGCCGCCTCGACGCGAGACTAGTCGCCGCGCCGCCGACACAGCAGCAGGTCCGGAGCAGAAGGCGGACCGGACGCAGCAGGCGCGCGGCGAGCAGTGGAAGTAAGCCGCCGCCCCGCCCCGCGCCGCGCGCCTTGTCCCCTCCCCGCACAGTGCCGCCTCCACACGAGACTAGTCGCCGCGCCGCCGACACAGCAGCAGGTCCAGGAGCAGGAGGCGGACCTGACGCAGCAGGCGCGCGGCGAGCAGTGGAAGTAAGCCGCCGCCCCGCCCCGCGCCGCGCGCCTTGTCCCCTCCCCGCACAGTGCCGCCTCCACACGAGACTAGTCCCCGCGCCGCCGACACAGCAGCAGGTCCGGAGCAGGAGGCGGACCTGACGCAGCAGGCGCGCGGCGAGCAGTGGAAGTAAGCCGCCGCCCCGCCCCGCGCCGCGCGCCTTGTCCCCTCCCCGCACAGTGCCGCCTCCACACGAGACTAGTCCCCGCGCCGCCGACACAGCAGCAGGTCCGGAGCAGAAGGCGGACCGGACGCAGCAGGCGCGCGGCGCGAGCAGTGGAAGTAAGCCGCCGCCCCGCCCCGCGCCGCGCGCCTTGTCCCCTCCCCGCACAGTGCCGCCTCCACACGAGACGAGTCGCCGCGCCGCCGACACAGCAGCAGGTCCAGAGCAGGAGGCGGACCTGACGCAGCAGGCGCGCGGCGAGCAGTGGAAGTAAGCCGCCGCCCCGCCCCGCGCCGCGCGCCTTGTCCCCTCCCCGCACAGTGCCGCCTCCACACGAGACTAGTCCCCGCGCCACCGACACAGCAGCAGGTCCGGAGCAGGAGGCGGACCTGACGCAGCAGGCGCGCGGCGAGCAGTGGAAGTAAGCCGCCGCCCCGCCCCGCGCCGCGCGCCTTGTCCCCTCCCCGCACAGTGCCGCCTCCACACGAGACTAGTCCCCGCGCCGCCGACACAGCAGCAGGTCCGGAGCAGAAGGCGGACCGGACGCAGCAGGCGCGCGGCGCGAGCAGTGGAAGTAAGCCGCCGCCCCGCCCCGCGCCGCGCGCCTTGTCCCCTCCCCGCACAGTGCCGCCTCCACACGAGACTAGTCGCCGCGCCGCCGACACAGCAGCAGGTCCAGAGCAGGAGGCGGACCGGACGCAGCAGGCGCGCGGACTGCTCGCCGCGCGCCTGCCCGGGAAGTAAGCCGCCGCCCCGCCCCGCCCGCACTAATGACGCTCCATTTGTGCCAACGAAGACTTATCGATCATATCTCCAGCTGATTAATGGTAAGAACTGGAATGAATCAGATATAGAGAAAGCTGAAACGTCTATCGACCTTAGAGACGCATCGTGACTAGCGGGAAATTTAAATTTCGAATGTTGATATTCTTAACCGCGAGGATCGAACAGAACGGAATATATGAGGGAAAGAATGTGAGTATGCCTGCTCGCTCGTACTGTGGGCCACTTCAAGCTGGTGCGGTACCTACTCATCGTATTTACTGTGGTTGCTGACGTATTACGGTTCCAGGAAGCAGACGTCAGCATATTTAATAATGGAGAGTTGAAGAGGTCCGTTCCGTTTATGTCATGTTACTAGTTAATTAGGTATTCTAACAATCGTTCATCAGTCGGAACAAATATGATTATGATAAGAACCTCACTTCACCACAGATCACCTGTAGGCAGTATCCGCCTCCGCGTGCGAGCGTGCTAGCTAACGGTGCACCCGTCTAGCACGCACGCACGCACGCACGCACGCACATCACACCTCCAGTCGAACTACACTACAATGCGTTTCTGAACTTTCATTCATTTTACCGTAGTGTGTATAATCTATAAATACCTACCGAAATCAACATGATAAACTTTTCGATACACGATAATAACTTTCTTACGTTAAGAACAAGCTTATATGCACACAATACATAACATTAGCAGCTCACCCCCGCGTCCGCGCGGCGCACTCTCCAGTCCCCGCCTCCCTCCATCCCGCCCCCGCGCTGCACTACGCGCGGCGCGCGGCGTGCGGACCGGCAGCGCGCGCTCTCACCGCGGGCTCGGCGCTCGGCGCTCGCTCGCTACAGCGGGCGGGGCGGACGGACGAGCGGCTCGGGCGCGCGGCGCACGCCGTCTGCTCTGCCCGCCCGCGCGCCCCGCGCCCCCGCCCGCGCCCCCGCGCCACCCCCGCCCCGCGCGCGCGCGCCAGCCGCCCCCGCTCGCAACACTATTATGTAATGAATATTTTGACATGAAAATTACTTTCTAAACGACAAGCTAACGAGAAAAACGAGTTTGACTGAGTGTAAATGCAAATGCAGTCATTTATTTAAAATCCGTTAATATTGAAAATGTAAGAGACATAGAAACATTAATATTTTGAGGAATATTATTTGAAAATACAACACAAAAAAGTTTTCTTTCTACGACTCGGACGGCGCACTCTGGTGCGCGGAGAGGGAGGTGGATCAAGTCACCACTGGGAGGGGGATCAAGTCACCACTGGGAGGGGGCTCAAGTCACCACTGGGAGGGGGATCAAGTCACCACTGGGAGGGGGATCAAGTCACCACTTTGAGTTCACACGTTAGTTTATATGTTCAAGTATTATATCTATTTAACTATCCAAAAACAAACGCGAAATATGTATTGTATCTATAAAACCACGCAAGGTATGTAATACATTTATTTAAATACCCCAAATTTTCACTGAAATTACCTATCGCAGAAACTATTGCTGAATTTTTTTATACCTACTGGCTTCTTGGCATTTGGTTATACAATCATTATTTATTTATTTATTTATTTACTTTATTCGGGAAATAGACAGCCTAGCCGAAACAACATAACGAAGAACATAAGTCAAGTATTACGCCTATAAACATATTTCCACTAAAACATCTAAGATTATAATAACGTAGAAAAAATTTACAGAGTAATTAGGTATTTAGTCGTATAAAAGTGGTGAGGGCGTGGCGGGGGGAGGGGGGGTTATGTGGTTTGTTATGTATATGTGAGGGTGTGTGTGTGTAAGGGTGTGTGTGAGATTGTGTGTGTGCTGTTGACTACTTCATGTGGCGTCGTGTGCTCCTCTTACTGCTTTTATTGCTTTTTATTTGTTTTTATTGCCGCAGTAATTTCTTTTTTAAACAACGATCTGGACACGTTAAATATGTCTGTCTCATTGAATAAGCAGTTGAAATTATGAACGACTCTGCAAAAGACAGAGTTTTGTGTGTAAAACAAACAACAACGTTTGTCACTGTTACTCTTGCATAAAACACAGCTTTACTCTTTCTCGTTCGCTCTTTATATTAATTACGTATACAAAAATCTGTTTAACATAAAATTAGAGAAAAAAACCAGCAAAATAAATACTTACTGATGGAAGGAGACGCCATTCTTTACGTAATTTCGATCTGAGCTGTTACAATACTTGTAACAGCAACCGGGCATGCTGAACACACGCACTTTTGCGCCACAGACTCGGTACAGTAAGACTTACGCTCAACACGCGCTGCACATGCCGTATGAAGCGGCTGTCCGTGAAATCTGCAATTTATGCAGTTCTCGTCGAGAACAAATTTTTTCGGGAGTAATGTATGGGATGGGCATATCACTAAATATACATCAATGGTTATTAATTGTTTATTTTTTGCAGACATAGGTACCTATATGTTGAGGATGTGCCTTTGTGTATTTTCGAAGTTTTCCTAAACTACACATGATAAATCCATCATGTTTAGGCTCATTGGATTTGTCTTCGCAAGTACTCTAGTCATATATGATTTCCAGGGTCATGATGATGGAGCCGGAAGGAAGCCATAGGAACTCCTAAACTACACATGACAAATTCACCATGTTTGGGCTCGTTGGATTTGTCTTCGCAAGTACTCTAGTCATATATGATTTCCAGGGTCCTGATGATGGAGCCGGAAGGAAGCCATAGGAACTCCTAAACTATACATGATAAATCCATCATGTTTAGGCTCGTTGGATTTGTCTTCGCAAGTAATCTAGTCATATATTATTTCCAGGGTCGTGATGATGGAGCCGGAAGGAAGCCATAGGAACTCCTAAACTACACATGACAAATTCACCATGTTTGGGCTCGTTAGATTTGTCTTCGCAAGTAATCTAGTCATATATTATTTCCAGGGTCGTGATGATGGAGCCGGAAGGAAGCCATAGGAACTCCTAAACTACACATGAAAAAATTCACCATGTTTGGGCTCGTTAGATTTGTCTTCGCAAGTACTCTAGTCATATATTACACAGATATCTGTGGGTAGGCGCATAAAAAAGTCAACAAAAGTGCGCTCTGAGTATTTTTATTAATTCATAATTCAATGTCATATGTGACGTACATGCGCTGTCAATAATCCATATGTTTTTATTGTTTATGACTTCAAAATTTGACAGTACAATTTCTTCTGTGATTTTAAATCTATTGCTATCTTTCTGACAACTTCCGTTTTCACCGTAGACTTCTTCATTTATTTTATTACATCTATGCACCTTGTCATTCCCCTGGTTACCATGACTATTTCCTTTGTTAATTCCTTTGTTAAAATGTTTCCTCCAACAATTTTTAGCTTTATGTCCCTTCTTTCCACAGTTATAACAATTCAACTGGAACGATTTCCTTTCTTTCTTGCCATAAAGGGCTCCTTCTACGGTATTTTCCCTTTTCTCTTCTTGATTCATATTTCCTCTTGCTTCGCTCTCTTCTATAATTTTTATTTTTAAATCTTCTGGTGTTGGCAAACTGCAAAGACATTAAACCCACCCTCTTCCATTTTTAATCTCTTTGGCAAACTGTCACGAGACTCTATCGCAATGCGGAAGTTTTCATACAATGTTGATAGACTATACAACATCATGATGCTCAGGAGGTCTCTATTTATTATCACATCCATTTCAGTCAACTTTTCGACAGTATCCATGAATTTATTCAGATGTTCTCTCACATCTTCTCCTGGATTTAATTTCTTCAATATAAGTTTCTTAAGTAATGTTGCTTTGCGAGCAGGACCTTTACTTTCATATATTCCTTCAAGGGATTTCAACACATCATTTGCAGTTTTACAATTTTTTATTTGTTTCAGTTCTGTCGCTGAAATTAGCAGCGTGAGTTCTGCTTTTGCTAGTTGGTCTTTTTCTTCATACTCCTGTCTTTCTTTGGGGTCTGTCGGTGGACTCGCTGACACATATTTCCATAATTGTTTTTTTACCAAAACAGCATGTGCCTGAAGCTTCCATGTGTCATAATTTTCTTTATTCAGCAGTTCTATCTGATAATTTGAAGACATTTTTTAAAGTATGTATGTACTTACATTCTGTACATTTCTGAAAATTGTTCACTTTTTCCTCTTCACTTTTTTACATGATACGCAGGACTGTGACTTGGAGGCCCATAACCTGTTAGAACTAGCCGTTTTAACTGCATAGATGCATGGAAAGATATTGTTATTCAGAGCTATTTTATTTAAATCATATTACACTGATAGAAGGATGGCAGCGCATATTTGTGGAGGCACGCCGCCTCTTCGGCGTGAGGAGGTGTTGGACGCGCGACGGCGAGGTGTTTGTCGCTGCCGAGGGTGGGGCCAAACAGCGAGTCCAGACGTTGGAGAGGTTGCAGGAGTTGGCCTCCGGGCTGCCGCCCGCCGAGATCAGGGGAGGCAGGACCACATCCACGTCGTCCACTGGTAGTGACAAGCGATCAGCTCTTCCAAGTGCTGACCGCAAGTTGCGTTCGAGAACCAGGCTCTAATCCGCCGCTTTGCCCGTTTTATGCTATCATCGCTGATATGACAATGTTTTTATTCTATTTCTAGGGAACCAATATTTTTCTTTGTTGAATGAAGGTACACAGTAAAACTTTTTTTTCCATTTCACGATTTTTATGCATAACCACGATTGTAAATTTGATTGTAAACAAACAGCAAATGACAGCTGCAAGCGAACAAACTTGTCATCTGTCGGCGGCCAGCAAAGGTCTTACTTACCATACAGAGCATTAAAATTTCGCTTCATTTGTATGTTTTCATTTAAATTATTGTGTCTAACTATAGTTCAAAGCTTCTGTTCACTGGTGCTAGATTGTTTATGTTATTTATTAGTACACAGTTTCTAGTATTATTTCTTTCTCTCTTGTACTTTGTAATAGTATAATGTATTGGACCTGTGTATAAATAACCTCAATGCAACAATCAGCAACATATATTTTCGATTACATAGGAATATGAAATTGAACTAAAAATTGTACTTTATACATATAGGTACCAGGGACGGCCTGGTGGCATACAATTTGAGATTTAAAATGTAAAATTTATATAATCTCTATTTTCTTATTTAGATCACTGTTTTTACTTGTTTGTGTGTCTATCTCTCACTATTGTTTTGGTTTCTTAAATTATGTATCTACTTGAATCACCTTTTTAGTTATTTCAACAAAATTGTACGTAAAAAAAATCCTACTAAATGTTAAATGTAGCAGGAGACTGGCGGGTCTCTGTAAAAGTCAGTCTTGCTTTAATTTATATATTTATTCATTATTGTATTAGGTATCTAACTATATGTGCACACTATCTTCGGACTCTGATGCATACTTATCCGCCAATTCATCCTTATCCTCGCTAGGAGATTTTGGCGACGCAGAAGATATTTCCCACTTTCCCCATCTTAGTGAATTACTGCATAAGGCCTTTTCTCCATTTCCAAACAATCTAAATGTTTGTCATATCAATGCAGAGAGCATTCCTGCACATTACAATGAGCTCTTAGCTTCCTTCACTAGTCAGCATATACACGCAGTGTTGGTCTCTGAGACGGTACTCAAGCCGACTCTCCCTTCCACCTATTACTCACTCCCTAATTTTACCTTAATCCGCAATGATCGAACGGGTAAGGGATGGGGAGGAGTGGCAGTGTACCTCAGGAGCAACATTGTGCATAAAGTCATATCAAAATCCCCTTCTGAATACTCGGCTTCTGCTGAGTTTATTCTCATTGAACTCACTATTTGTCATAATAAACTTCTTTTATGTGTTTTTTATTGCCCACCTCGTGTGGACTATTTCTCACGTTTTGAGCAAATCCTGGAACAGTATGTACCTGAGTACCCCCATATTTTAGTGATGGGTGATTTTAACACATGCCTAAAAAAGGATGATTCACGTTCAACTAAGCTAATTTCTATCTCAAAATCATTAAATTTAGACATTCTTCCACTTCAGCCGACCCACATTATACCAAATTGTAGCTCAATTCTGGATCTAATCATCACATCAAACTCAGATCTCATAAGTACTCATGGCCAATTGACTGCTTCCGGTTTTTCGAACTACGATCTCATATATGCTTCTTACAAAATTAAACCTCCGAAACAAAAACCGAAGACACTTCTGCTACGTAATTTTGCAAGGATGGACCTTGAGACTCTCAGGTTGGATGCGGCGGCCGTTGTGTGGTCTCCTTTACATGCGTTGGACAGTGTCAACGATAAAATCACAGTTCTTTCCGAGATAATTACTAAGTTGTACGACAAACATGCACCTGTCCGTCAAATTAAAGTCAAGCACGCACCTGCACCATGGCTCACGCGTGAAATTCGAACGTTGATGACCAAACGTGATATGTTGAAGCGTAAGCACAAGCTGCAGCCCTCGGATTCACTCTGGGGTAAATATAAATCGGTCCGAAATCGTTGCAATAAGATGTTTAGGAATGCAAAACGTCGCCATATCCATGAATCAATCGAAAATACTTCTCCAAATGATATGTGGAAATTCTTAAAAACTCTTGGAGTTGGTAAGTCGAAATCTGATGTCTCTGGAGCACCCATTGACGTCAATGGTATTAATCGCCATTTCTCCTCATCACCGGCGTGTATTGACCCTACTGTAAAAGCTAATACTTTGAAGCAGCTGCTTTCAACTGCCCCAATCGCTTTAGAACCTTTCCAGTTCTCTCGCGCTACTGACTGTGAAATTAAGAAAATAATCATGAATATTAAGAGCAAGGCAGTAGGCAGTGATGACACGAGCCGGGATCTATACATGCCAATACTAGATTATTTAATCCCAATCATTACACACATCATTCACCACTCGCTAGAAACGGCATGTTTTCCCGACTCATGGAAAAATTCCTATATTATCCCTTTACCAAAAAAACATTCTCCTTCATTGCCTAGTGACTACAGGCCCATATCCATTTTACCTTTCTTGTCTAAGGTGCTCGAACGTATCGTTCATCACCAAGTGTCAGTGTACTTAAACAATAATTCTCTTCTTAGTCCGTTTCAATCGGGATTTCGACCTGTCCATAGTACTACTACAGCGCTTGTAAAGATCACAGACGATGTTCGTCACGCTATGGACCAGCACCAACTCACTCTTCTTGTCTTGCTCGATTTTAGTAGCGCGTTCAATTCGGTCGACTACGACATACTTAACTCACTTAATTTCTCACAGTCAGTAGTAGAATGGTTCTCATCTTACCTTCGTGGCCGTCGTCAGCGAGTCCGGCTTGACAATAAAATTCTGTCTCGGACTGGTGCGACATCACAGCCGGTGTGCCACAAGGCGGCGTGGTTTCACCTTTACTATTTTCAGTTTTCATCAATGCCGTAGTGGTGTTGCTTCTCTCGCGCTACCATCTTTATGCAGACGATCTCCAACTATATCGACATTACATGTCCGAGAACGTCGATGAGGCTGTAGCATTTATGGATATCGACCTGGACGCCGTGTTGAATTGGGCAGCTCGATTTGGTCTCTTAGTAAATCCGAGTAAATCGCAGGCCATCATCATCGGCACCACTAAACAGCTTGCTAAGCTTAACCATAATTCTTTGCCAGCAGTTATATTTAATGGTGTACCTATCCCTTACTGCACTAAGGTAAAAAATCTGGGTTTGTGGATTGACGAGACCCTATCATGGCAAGCGCATGTCGAAGAGGTAGGCCGTAAGATGTTCGCTAGTTTCCACTCTCTGAGACGCCTCAAGAATTTCCTGCCCATCAAAACCAAGATTACGTTAGCAAAATCTCTTCTACTACCAATCCTTGACTATGCTGACATTGCTTACCTTGATCTAAACGAGATCCTTCTCAATAAATTAGAACGACTTCTCAACTTATGCATCCGATACATCTTTGGGTTGCGTAAGTATGACCACATTTCTGAATATCGCGCTCGTCTTAATTGTCTGGATTTATTTATGTAGTTTTTATTTATTAAAATATTACCTATAATATATTTAGTATATGTATATTTTTTCTTTTTTTTTTGTAATTAGATTTAAGCACTTGTTTCATGTCTCTTTCTTCCTGCCACTCCATAACCACTCTGTAAATAATAAGGCGTACTGTAAGAGAACCCTATATTTAGAGTTAAGTATTTGCCTGTTGTACAATTTTTGAGTGCAATAAAGATATTTGATTTAATATTATTTCCAGGGTCGTGATGATGGAGCCGGAAGGAAGCCATAGGAACTCCTAAACTAAACATGATAAGCCCATCGTGTTTGGGCTCGTTGGATTTGTCTTCGCAAGTATACAGGTTAGGTTTTATTTTATTACGGAATCCTAAACAACACACACACGCCGACTGAGTAAATAAAACAACGAATACATTGTGTAATCATTACATTAGCGTCAGACATCGCTGATACACCCGCGCGCTGGTGTGCACCGGTATAAATAGTTACAATCATTATACACTACTCGTAGGTGTTCCGCTCTTGCTGCGTAGTACTCGTGTATATAGACTGGAGCGCTACTTGGGTGTGCCGCCCCTCGCGGTCTTGTCTCGCGCGGTGTGTGCGGGCGCGTGGGCGGCGGGCAGTAGGCCGCCCTCCAGCGCGCGCTGCAGCTCCGCCGCCTCGCTCGCCTCGCGCGGCAGCGGGTTGCCCTCCACCACCACGCGCACCAGCCCGCCCCCGCCGCCCCGCTCCGCACCCGCGCGCACTACCTCCGCCAGCCGCCGCACGCTCACCACCTCCAGCCGGTTGTAGGCGAGGTTGAGGCAGCGCAGCTCCGCGTTGCCCGCGCAGTACACGTACCCGTCCCGGCACCGCGTCTCGCCGCGCCCGTACGCGGCGCCCTCCTCCGGTGCCTCGCCCTCCGCCGCCGCCTCCGCCGCGCTGGCCGCCGCGCGCCCGCCCTTCCCCTTGCGCGGCGACGCGACCGCGGCCATGGAGGTGGCGCGCGCCCCCACTTTACCTTTCGCCGGCCTCGCGTCGCTGCGAGCGGACGAGGCGGCGACCATGCTCGGGCGCGAGGCGGCGCGGGCGACGGCAAGGGCGGTGAGAGCCTCCCGCGCGCGCGCCAGCCGCCGCTGCCGCTCGCGCGCGATCTCGTCCCCGGTGAGGGCGAACTCGGCGAGGGCGGCGAGCAGCGCGAGGCAGCCGGGGTCGCCGATGCGGTTGTCGGAGAGGTTGAGGTAGCGCAGGGAGCGGTCGGCGCGCAGGCTCGCCGCGAGGCTCGCGGCGCCCGCGTCCGAGATCGCGTTCGAGGACAGGTCCAGGATGGCGAGGCTCGGCGGGCGGCTCGCGAGCGCGAGGCACGAGGCGTCGTCCAGGCGGCAGCGGCGCAGCGCGAGGTAGCGCAGGCGGCTCGGCGCCGGCTCTGAGAGCAGCGCGCGGCAGTCGCCGTGCGGCAGCGGCGAGTCCTCCACGCGCACCTCCGTCAGCGCGGAGAGCGACAGCAGCGAGCGGATGTCGCGCAGCGCGTGCGGCTCGAGGCGGCCGCGCACGCTGATGCGGATCAGCTGCGGCTGGTGCGGCGCGCACGGCGCGAGCGCGCGCAGCGCGTAGCGCGGCACCGCGCACGCGGCGGCCGGCCGCGTCACCAGCGACACCTCCACGAGGCGCCCGCGCGCGTCGTACGCGGCGGTGAGCGCGAGCGGCGCCGCCGCGGCCGGCCCATCGCCGCCGCCGTCGCTCGACGTGTCCTCCGCGGCCGGCCGCGCCTCCCGCGACCCGGACGCTCGCGCCGTCGTCTTCTTTCCCTTGGCGCTCTTAGCCTTATCGGTAGTTTTAGCGGATACGTATTCCTCTGCAAAGATCGATGTGTAATTTTTTTTTATTTTTATTTTTTATTTTCAAATTTTTGGAAAGCATACAGTTCAACATGATTACTAAATAATGTACTATAAAGTACTTAACCTAAAGGCCTAGACCGGTGAAGCTTCCACATTTACATTTATTTATACATAATTTATCAACTAAAACTACGAAGTGAAAAAATTTTGAATAAAGATAAATAAATTAGAAATAAAGAGAGTGAATGAAGTATATAAAAGAAAGTACAATTAAGCAAATACCAAAAACAATATAATAAAATAATTTACTTAACTAAGATAATAAACGATTTTACACAAAGTCTTTTGAAGTTAAATATATTTGAATTGAATAAATGTATATTACTAAATGATTGGTTGTAAGTATTACAACTATGATAATTGCAACGTGTCTTCGATAGAGTGAATATGTCTGTAGATCGACGTGTCTGTAGTTGATAGTAGTGGCGCGGGCGACAGAAGAGTGCAGGCAGAGTGTTGAGGTGAACACTGACCTTGCTGCACGCGGTGCAGCTGGGGCAGGGGCGGCAGGGGCGCGCCGGACGGGTCGGCGCGCTGCGTCTGCAGGCGCGCGCGCGCGCACGCCCACGGGTAGAAGAGTGCAGGCAGAGTGTTGAGGTGAGCACTGACCTTGCTGCACGCGGTGCAGCTGGGGCGGGGGCGGCAGGGGCGCGCCGGACGGGTCGGCGCGCTGGGACTGGAGGCGCGCGCGCGCGCGAGCCCACGGGTAGAAGAGTGCAGGCAGAGTGTTGAGGTGAACACTGACCTTGCTGCACGCGGTGCAGCTGGGGAGGGGGCGGCAGGGGCGCGCCGGACGGGTCGGCGCGCTGGGACTGCAGGCGCGCGCGCGCGCACGCCCACGGGTAGAAGAGTGCAGGCAGAGTGTTGAGGTGAGCACTGACCTTGCTGCACGCGGTGCAGCTGGGGAGGGGGCGGCAGGGGCGCGCCGGACGGGTCGGCGCGCTGGGACTGCAGGCGCGCGCGCGCGCACGCCCACGGGTAGAAGAGTGCAGGCAGAGTGTTGAGGTGAGCACTGACCTTGCTGCACGCGGTGCAGCTGGGGCGGGGGCGGCAGGGGCGCGCCGGACGGGTCGGCGCGCTGGGACTGCAGGCGCGCGCGCGCGCTCGCCCACGGGTAGAAGAGGCAGGCAGAGTGTTGAGGTGAACACTGACCTTGCTGCACGCGGTGCAGCTGGGGAGGGGGCGGCAGGGGCGCGCCGGACGGGTCGGCGCGCTGGGACTGCAGGCGCGCGCGCGCGCACGCCCACGGGTAGAAGAGTGCGGACAGAGTGTTGAGGTGATCACTGACCTTGCTGCACGCGGTGCAGCTGGGGCGGGGGCGGCAGGGGCGCGCCGGACGGGTCGGCGCGCTGGGACTGCAGGCGCGCGCGCGCGCACGCCCACGGGTAGAAGGCGAGGAAGTCGGCGGGGGAGGGGTGCCCCGGGAACGTGGGGGAGTCCTCGCCCTCCAGCACGCGCACGCTCTGCTCCCGCTTCAGTTTCTTCAGCATTCTGTTACTCTGCTGACTCTGCACAAAGCTTCCGCTCTAATATCTGCGGCTGCAGTATCGAGAGTAGATGGGTAGGTAGGTCATTATAAGCAGACTAGCGGTAAGCCATGCTTCCATGCTGGGAAATACTTTCTAAAACGGAAATATTCTAAACAGTTAAACATGTGTATAGCGTCAATGAACATACATAACATCATTCTGCTGACATAACATCATTCACTCCAAAGGGTGAATACCGTTCGCGATCTTGGCGTAATTTTTGATTCCAAACTTACTTTCACGGCACACCTCGATTCCATCACTAAACGTTCCCTAAAAATGTTAGGTTTTATTAAACGTAGTTGCAAACATTTCAAAAACAGTAAACCTAAAATCATCCTATACAATTCTCTTGTCCGTAGTGTTTTAGAGTATGCTAGTCCTGTTTGGAGTCCTCACTATCAAGTCCATGTGCAACGTATCGAGCGGGTTCAGAAACGTTTTCTGTATTACCTATCGTTTACAGACAATCGTGCTCGGTCGCTGCCTCATTATAGTGATAGACTAGTCTTCTACAAGGTTCGCTCGCTTCAACTTAGGTGACTTACATCCGACACAACTATTTTATTCAAAATTCTAAATAATTTAATAAACTGTCCATTTCTATTAGAAAATATTTGTTTTAAAGTTCCAAGGGCTAGCGCTAGACTGTCCAATTTCATTCCTCTTATAGTTAAAAAACATAAAACGAACCTAGGAAAATTTTCGCCCCTCTCTCGTATTTGCCGCAACTGCAATGTTATTTACCGTGCCCATTCACTTGACCTCACATCATTTGCTTCGCTACATTCTTTCAAAAATTATCTCCGAAAATGTATCTAAAGTGCTTTTTGTTTTATTTTCATTTTAATTATTTTTTTTTTATGAACATAAGAGTAACTTAGTTGCTCGTATGTTAGTTACTGTAATTGTGTATATGTTGTTTAAAATTTGATTTTTTGTTCTTTTATTAGTTTTTTAATTTTAGCTTACTTAGTATCTTAATTTGTACATGTTGTGTTTAGCCTTAAGTACAGATAGTTCTATCCATGTTATATATATTTTTAAGATTCTGTGTGGTTAAAGCTAATAAAAAAAAAAAAAAAAAAACATGTATAAATGTGACTAACTAAACAGGGAAACATGTAAATGGCCGTACGCCTTGCATAAAGTAAAGTCCCTAACGTAATTATTATTATTAGCCACCAAGTGCAGCCGGCGCGCCTGCAGAGCACCTCGTCGTGCAGTACCGCGCCCTCTTCCCCTACACCGGCGACACGCCCACCATCCACGTCCAGCTCGCCTTCAATAGAGGATGGCGGACCGTCGACACTGCCCTCGCCACAACATCCACGACGGGGACGGTGTCCGGCACCGGCCGGCTTGGGGCCGTCGGGGTCCCGTACCCCACTTACAGCCCCCGCTGCCGGTGCCATAGTGCAACACCCTCGCGGCGCGCGCACGATCAACAAGTTCACTTAAAGTGCTGCGTGTCGTCGCTCCGCAGTAAGTGGATACGGAGCTCTCCGGGATGGGGTGGTGGTGGCCTACGTGTCTAGTACCACCACCTATCGCTCGTAGCTTGCCTCGTGTCGTCCCGGAGAGCTCCGTAGCCACGGCCTGCACCCGCCGGCGTGCTTGGAGGTTTGTCTTCCGCCGCCGGCGGTATTACCATTTTTATTTAATTTTTGTATTGATTTTGTATATTTTTATTACTTTGTAGTGTAATATAACTATGTAAAATTAATGTAAAATTTAAAAGAAACGTGAAATAAAGAATAAAATAAATAAATGTTATTAATTTCCAATTAATTTCCTTCTTTTAAATTTTGAGCCGATGGTTTCCAATGCCAAACAAAGATTGACTGGAAACAATTAAGTGATCATCCCACTTATTTGCGGTTAAATTATAGCTAAGTAGTTTATTATAGAAACTTTACTAGTTTATAAGTTTGATGTCGTTGAGTATTCGTTCAACAAAATATGTGCTATTCTTTCCTTTTGAGTAAAATATTTATTTTTACCTTTTTCACTCTGAAGATGCAGCAAAAGTCAGTAAGACAAGACGAGACAGACAAGAAAATGTCACGACATAAATATTTGCAAAAAATAAAAACAAATTGTCTGTGTATAGAGCGCCACAGTGCACAGTGCACAGTCGGTCACCACAGCGCGTCAGCCTCGGTAGCTCAGTGACTCGGTAGGTCGGTCGACTGTTGTTAATCAACCCTGAGCGCGGTCAGTGCTTGGATGGGTGACCGCTCGATCGTTGGAGGCTGACCGTGGTTCGGATTCCACGTAAAACTGTAGGTCCCTTCCCTTCTAAGCTCACTAGGTGGTAGGGTTTACCCCGCCCGGGTTGGCACCGCAGCACCAACCCATTTTTTTTTAATTCCAAAACAAGTTCTCAGCTATAAATGCCAAGGCGTGACTAATCTTTCATTACATTCAGACTACATTGACAGGTTTAGTGTCGAGCCGACCCCGCGCCCGGACCCAACTCCAGGGGCACGGCGGCGCGGCGGACACACGCCTTCCACTCACTTATATTATTATTTATTCATTTATTATTTACAGTCTTAACTTAATTTTAGTGTTATAAATATTTACAATTGCTATTACGTTACAATCTCGAGACAATAAACTTGTAACTAACTATGAATAACTATAACAATATATTTATATACCATACTACCTAGCTATCCACTTTCAAACTTAAACTAAAATTACCCAACTAAACTAATTTCACTAGGTACTTAACAACTAACCTTATTTAATTTTATGACTACAGTAATGACAAATTAACAACATTAATTATAATATTTACAAAAATTCTATATTTACATCAGATGCTCAAACTAAGTACTGTTCTCCTTCGTAATCACATTCATCACACTCAAACCGTATGCGAGAAATAATTCTCCCACCCAATCGTCGTTGTGCAGCAGAGAGCGGCGAAGTTATTCGGTACTATTTTCATCCTGGCAGAGTGCTCGAGATCGTACCGTCTGGCGGCAAATCTCGGGCACTCCGACAGGATGTGCGCAATGGTCTGCGGTGACGTGCCGTCGCACGAGCATGACGGAGAGTCCCTCAACTTGAAGCGGTGAAGGTATGCGGCGATACCCCCGTGTCCGCTCCAGATTTGGGTCTTCATGCTCGTGAGACGAACGTTAGCCAGAAACTTATAGGCCACTGCCATGTTGGGGAAGAACAGCTTAGTGACCTTCCCGGTTTTAGACTGGTCGTAAGTCTCCTGCCACCTCTCCAAGGACCGCTTGCGCGTGTGATATTTTGCGTATGATATAGGCAACTTGTCGTAAGCCGGGGCGGTTTTTATGTTTAGGGAAGCATGCTTCGCCAGCTCATCGGCCCTCTCGTTTACAGCCGTACCGACGACGTGGGCTCTCACCTAAAATTATTGGAGAGTTCCCCCCTTGCCGGTGATTTCAGCTATAAGCTGGCGGATCTCGACAGCAAGGGGATGCGTACTGCCCGCGTCAGTCAAGAGCTGGAGAGAGGATCTCGAGTCGCTCAAGATACTACACCGCCTTGAAACGCCTCTCGCGAATTCGCAAGCCTTTTTGATCGCGTACATTTCGGCTTGAAAGACGGTGCAGTAGCTTGAGAGTTTGAAGCATGCCTTCCTAACTTCCGTATCCCCGACCCAACAGGTGTAGGCCCCACCGACCATGCCGCTTATCTTGCTTCCATCCGTGTAGATCCTGACCCAGGAGTTTGATGGCCGGCTTTATTTCGACCTGTATGCCGTCCATCAAAAGCCGGGGCCGATCATATTTCAGTTTTCTCGTCACCAACAAGGCGTGAGTCTTGTGTGGTGCAAATCTCAGCTTGTTAGTGACTCCCAACCCGGAGATCGCCGCCAGGGCCCCGTTGACCCGCGCCTCCAGATTATGGGAATTCGGGTCGCTGACGATGAGGATCGCCTGGATGCAAATGCCCAGGTCAGCTACCAAGTCCAGAAGGGAGTCCAGGATAATGTTCCAGAGCAGCGGCCCGAATGTAGAGCCCTGGATGCATCCCTTGTTTGTTGCTCTGGAGGCCTCAGCAACAGCATACTGTACCGTGACCGTACGGTCACTAAGGTAGCTGGTGATGAGGCCATATAAATTATCTGGACACCGCTTCCGTAGAAGTTGGGCTTTGATAGCTGGCCACCATGCGCTATCAAGGGCCCCCTCGATGTCCAAGACGATGAGGGCTACCAGGTGCTTCCTGGCTAGCTTAGAACATCGTGCTAGGCGTGCTAGAACATCTTTTCCACTACCTTGCCAAGCACCGGCAACAGTCCAATCGGCCTGTATGACTTAGGGGCGGAATAGTCGTCCTTGCCGGGCTTGGGGACTATGCGGGTGACTGCACCCTTCCAGACCCTTGGGAAGTATTGTGCTCTAAGCAATGACGTATCATGTATTCTACTAGACCTCTTACCCGGGCAACAGCCTTCGCTCCACCGCGGTGGAGTAACCATTACGCGGAGGGACCCTCTTGAGACTAGTAGCTCGCGAGCGACCGAACGCGGCGGACGCGCCGTCCGCGCGCTCGCTGCCGTCCGTCTGCGGCTCGCATCGCGCCAGTCATTCATTATGCCCGGTTGTGTGTTGCGAATTGCGATATTGCAAAAATCATACCAAAAATATTGGGAAAACTGATGGCATCTCATTTCATAGGTAATTATCACTTCATTGTGATCTTAATATATAAGGTCTTTCAAAATTAGTTAATAGTACGCTAAGGGGGGGTTCTGCATCATATAGGGAGTAAAACCTATATAAAATTTTTTGGACCTTAGGCTTTTTTTATGTAAAATGTTTTGTATGTATTTAAATAAAAAAATATGTGGTTGATTTTTATAGCCTAATCGATTCATTTTCATAACAGTAACAAAAAAGTCTTCATTACCATTTTGATGTAACACGTGTAAGTTGGTAAAAAAAATCAAATTCTTTCTATTCCATACTAATAAAACTAAAATTGTGGTTTTCACAATTTCTGAAAGAAAGAGATCTATGTGTTTGAAGACTTTTTTGTTCCTGGCATGAAACTGAAACGATTAAGAAAAGAATTTTTTTTTACATTTTACATTATTATAATTTTTTTTTTTTGTAAAAAAAAATCTTTGTTCCTCAAAAGTGATTTATTTACGATACAGAACCCCCCCTTAGCGTACTATTAACTAATTTTGAAAGACCTTATATATAATATATTGTTTTCCATGTGCTTAGAAATATTTGGTTCAACTGGCCAATTAGGGCTGTCACAAGGCTACTTCAATTTGAAAATTTTGTACATTTTATGTATTGACCTCGCATTGCAATAACATAAGCATTATTTAATTAAACAAATAAATTGAACGCGCTCATTAGGGCTGCCACATATGAATGATTAGAAATAGAGTTCTGGGATATCATGTATGAAAGTAAATAAATATGTATTAAACCACGTTAAAATATGAGAGTGAATTGACCGCTAATTAGGGTTGTCGCTATTCTTTCATTTTTTTTTAATTAGTAAGTAATTGAGAAATTTTCAAGAAAAAATTTTTTTTACAATGTTTCCACATCCTTCTAAGGGATCAATACGAGAAAGATGGATAAAAATAGTCCAAGATGATACATTGTTTAAGGGAAAGTGAAAATTTAAATTTGTGTAAAGTGAAATTAAAATTATTTTGTTTAAGTACGGAGGAAGAGTTATTTTAGTTGTGTTTGTGTGTGTAGTCCAAAGTATACCTAATGTTTTTTTTTAGTTATATATATATATATATATATATTTATAAATGCTGCACTCTTTATTTTATGTATGTTTGGTTTGGAGATTTTAAGCTTAGTCCAAGGCCAAGACCGCAGTTATGAATTCTTTATTATTAAGTTTAGTTTTTTAGATATTATTCTAGTTATTAAGTGTAGGTATTATAAGAATACAAAACGGCTTTACTCGCGGTCGAAATATGAGCTGTGTGGCTCGACGTTTCGGGCCAAACGTATGGCCCATCATCATGAGCACTCTGGCCGAAATGTCGAGCCACACAGCTCGTATTTCGATAGTGAGTAAAGCCGTTGTTACTTCTTAAAATGTCAAATAACCACGGTAATTTAAAAACCCATATAAGTTTAGGTATGTATTTCAAGTTATTATAGTTCTGTATTTTAAGTTTAAATACATAAAAACGTTTTTTTCGATGAAATTCACTATCTGTTTTCTTCTATAATCCTTTAAAACGTCTCACTGCTAGGCACGGACTCTGCTCACTGACATAGGAGGTATTGTTTTTATTGTTGTTGTTTTATTGTTTATTGAGTATTCTTATGGCAGTCATATTGCACTCGAACTTGTCACAATTTGTTATATCCGATTCGATTACTCGTACATGGTGACCAGTGGAAATCAGAAGCAGTTTACACAAAAATACCTTTCATAGACCAGTGTGCACTAGTTACCTAACTTTATTTTTCTTCACCGGAGCGATCGTACCTATTCGTTATGAAATGCACGTATATCAATCTTTATCAAGGAAATAAATAAGTACATTAGTTAGTGCCCGGGATTTTGAACCCGCAACTTCTGCATTGAGAAGCGTTACCACTAGACTACGGGCACAATTAACCATAATACCTACTCGTAAAATAATAAATCGAAAAATATATTTTTGGTAGACTAAGTGACAACCCTACGTATTCCAATGCACGTGTTGACTGACCGGCCGGGCCGGCCGGGCCGCTAGCCGCTAGTCGCTTCGCTCGCTAGCTAGCCCCTCTCCCGCTCGCTTCCCGCCCCGCGCGGCTCAGCGTTCCGCCACCCCGCTACCTTACCTCATACCTCAGTTATTGGCCGTCATTTCTCTGTATTCTTTCTTCGTAGTGCTCACTCTATACATAAAATCTCTTTGGCTCTAAGACAGACATTTGCAAGGGACAGAAATAGCTCCCTATCGACGTTGATCGCCCTGTTGCAAATGTCTGACGTGAGCTCATCCGCTCCCGGGGCCTTCCTCGACCTTGATCTCAACCAGCGTGAAAGGCGGCTCCTGGGCGGTGTCCTCCACGTTGCGTGTATCGGCGAGTTGCCTGATACAGCTCTGTTCCGAGGTCTCACCATGGGTCGAGTCCCGAGGGTAGAAGGTCTCGGAGAGCAGCCCCGCTGAGCCTTGGGGATCAAGGCACTCTCGCTGGCCGTTCTGTAGAGGATCCTCTTCCCTAGTCCTACCGCCGTATCTAAGGACCCCGTAGACACCGTCACAGACGCTTTCGCCATCCTGTTTACTGCAGAAGGATTTCCAGCTCTCTGTCTGGGCTGTGGATATAGCCTGCTTGTAGGCTTCAAGAATTGCGACGTAAGCGGCAGCCACCATCGTCTTCCGGGCTGCCGAAGCCACCCTCAGTCATCGCCTGCACTTTACTGTTTCGGCAAGAGCCTTTGCCACATCCTCATTCCACCATATTTAGCCCTTCGTTTTCCTGGCCTTTGAACGGGGTATGCATCCAGCGGCGGCTTCGACGACGGCATTAGTTTAGTCAACAAAGCACTTTTTCGTCAATTTTCAACCCGCTGACCGTTTTAACATTCAGTGTTTGTATGGCAAAGCTAGCTCTGAGGCTGTCCGTGAAAGCCAACCAATCCGCCTTAACCTACGAGTTGTCTGTCTGGGTGTGGATCAAATCGAAATCCGACGATCCTGAATGTGATCGCATTGTGATCGGACAAGATGATGAGGTCGCGCTCACAGTCGCGCGCGAGTCACAGATGTTGTTACTCACGTCTGGGCCGCACGCCGTGACGTACACAAAGCTGGAGTAGGTTCTGTCTCCTCGAACAACCTCAAAGGTGGGGATGCGACCTCTGTTGAGTATCAGGAGGTCATGCTGCGCAAAGAAGTCGGAAAGCAGGTCCCCCTTCCTATCAACAACACCCCACCATGGAGACTTGGCGTTGAAGTCTCATCCGACCACCACCCGACCAAGACAGTCTATTGCCTTTTCCACTCCAGACAGCAGTAAAGTTCGCTGAAGTCGTTCAATCCGCAGTCAGGTTCAGCGCAAATTGCTTGCCTAGCAAAATTCAGCTTGCCCGTGTTGCCCACATAGGGCTATTGCACTAGGGCAATCTGGTAGCCCGCCAAGTGCGACGTCTGCAGCATCTCCTGAAGTGCCGCATGGAATCTCCGCAGGTTCAACTGTACCACCTTAATGCCATTTGGGTCGCCTTTAGCACTGGTAATTTATTTTGCCTATTGCCTCCCACCTGAACCTGATAGGGCAGGCCTCGGTTAGGTTGGGTTAGGTTAGGTTAGGTTAGGTTAGGTTAGGTTAGGTTAGGTTAGGTTAGGTTAGGTTAGGTTAGGTTAGGTTAGGTTAGGTTAGGTTAGGTTAGGTTAGGTTAGGTTAGGTTAGGTTAGGTTAGGTTAGGTTAGGTTAGGTTAGGTTAGGTTAGGTTAGGTTAGGTTAGGTTAGGTTAGGTTAGGTTAGGTTAGGTTAGGTTAGGTTAGGTTAGGTTAGGTTAGGTTAGGTTAGGTTAGGTTAGGTTAGGTTAGGTTAGGTTAGGTTAGGTTAGGTTAGGTTAGGTTAGGTTAGGTTAGGTTAGGTTAGGTTAGGTTAGGTTAGGTTAGGTTAGGTTAGGTTAGGTTAGGTTAGGTTAGGTTAGGTTAGGTTAGGTTAGGTTAGGTTAGGTTAGGTTAGGTTAGGTTAGGTTAGGTTAGGTTAGGTTAGGTTAGGTTAGGTTAGGTTAGGTTAGGTTAGGTTAGGTTAGGTTAGGTTAGGTTAGGTTAGGTTAGGTTAGGTTAGGTTAGGTTAGGTTAGGTTAGGTTAGGTTAGGTTAGGTTAGGTTAGGTTAGGTTAGGTTAGGTTAGGTTAGGTTAGGTTAGGTTAGGTTAGGTTAGGTTAGGTTAGGTTAGGTTAGGTTAGGTTAGGTTAGGTTAGGTTAGGTTAGGTTAGGTTAGGTTAGGTTAGGTTAGGTTAGGTTAGGTTAGGTTAGGTTAGGTTAGGTTAGGTTAGGTTAGGTTAGGTTAGGTTAGGTTAGGTTAGGTTAGGTTAGGTTAGGTTAGGTTAGGTTAGGTTAGGTTAGGTTAGGTTAGGTTAGGTTAGGTTAGGTTAGGTTAGGTTAGGTTAGGTTAGGTTAGGTTAGGTTAGGTTAGGTTAGGTTAGGTTAGGTTAGGTTAGGTTAGGTTAGGTTAGGTTAGGTTAGGTTAGGTTAGGTTAGGTTAGGTTAGGTTAGGTTAGGTTAGGTTAGGTTAGGTTAGGTTAGGTTAGGTTAGGTTAGGTTAGGTTAGGTTAGGTTAGGTTAGGTTAGGTTAGGTTAGGTTAGGTTAGGTTAGGTTAGGTTAGGTTAGGTTAGGTTAGGTTAGGTTAGGTTAGGTTAGGTTAGGTTAGGTTAGGTTAGGTTAGGTTAGGTTAGGTTAGGTTAGGTTAGGTTAGGTTAGGTTAGGTTAGGTTAGGTTAGGTTAGGTTAGGTTAGGTTAGGTTAGGTTAGGTTAGGTTAGGTTAGGTTAGGTTAGGTTAGGTTAGGTTAGGTTAGGTTAGGTTAGGTTAGGTTAGGTTAGGTTAGGTTAGGTTAGGTTAGGTTAGGTTAGGTTAGGTTAGGTTAGGTTAGGTTAGGTTAGGTTAGGTTAGGTTAGGTTAGGTTAGGTTAGGTTAGGTTAGGTTAGGTTAGGTTAGGTTAGGTTAGGTTAGGTTAGGTTAGGTTAGGTTAGGTTAGGTTAGGTTAGGTTAGGTTAGGTTAGGTTAGGTTAGGTTAGGTTAGGTTAGGTTAGGTTAGGTTAGGTTAGGTTAGGTTAGGTTAGGTTAGGTTAGGTTAGGTTAGGTTAGGTTAGGTTAGGTTAGGTTAGGTTAGGTTAGGTTAGGTTAGGTTAGGTTAGGTTAGGTTAGGTTAGGTTAGGTTAGGTTAGGTTAGGTTAGGTTAGGTTAGGTTAGGTTAGGTTAGGTTAGGTTAGGTTAGGTTAGGTTAGGTTAGGTTAGGTTAGGTTAGGTTAGGTTAGGTTAGGTTAGGTTAGGTTAGGTTAGGTTAGGTTAGGTTAGGTTAGGTTAGGTTAGGTTAGGTTAGGTTAGGTTAGGTTAGGTTAGGTTAGGTTAGGTTAGGTTAGGTTAGGTTAGGTTAGGTTAGGTTAGGTTAGGTTAGGTTAGGTTAGGTTAGGTTAGGTTAGGTTAGGTTAGGTTAGGTTAGGTTAGGTTAGGTTAGGTTAGGTTAGGTTAGGTTAGGTTAGGTTAGGTTAGGTTAGGTTAGGTTAGGTTAGGTTAGGTTAGGTTAGGTTAGGTTAGGTTAGGTTAGGTTAGGTTAGGTTAGGTTAGGTTAGGTTAGGTTAGGTTAGGTTAGGTTAGGTTAGGTTAGGTTAGGTTAGGTTAGGTTAGGTTAGGTTAGGTTAGGTTAGGTTAGGTTAGGTTAGGTTAGGTTAGGTTAGGTTAGGTTAGGTTAGGTTAGGTTAGGTTAGGTTAGGTTAGGTTAGGTTAGGTTAGGTTAGGTTAGGTTAGGTTAGGTTAGGTTAGGTTAGGTTAGGTTAGGTTAGGTTAGGTTAGGTTAGGTTAGGTTAGGTTAGGTTAGGTTAGGTTAGGTTAGGTTAGGTTAGGTTAGGTTAGGTTAGGTTAGGTTAGGTTAGGTTAGGTTAGGTTAGGTTAGGTTAGGTTAGGTTAGGTTAGGTTAGGTTAGGTTAGGTTAGGTTAGGTTAGGTTAGGTTAGGTTAGGTTAGGTTAGGTTAGGTTAGGTTAGGTTAGGTTAGGTTAGGTTAGGTTAGGTTAGGTTAGGTTAGGTTAGGTTAGGTTAGGTTAGGTTAGGTTAGGTTAGGTTAGGTTAGGTTAGGTTAGGTTAGGTTAGGTTAGGTTAGGTTAGGTTAGGTTAGGTTAGGTTAGGTTAGGTTAGGTTAGGTTAGGTTAGGTTAGGTTAGGTTAGGTTAGGTTAGGTTAGGTTAGGTTAGGTTAGGTTAGGTTAGGTTAGGTTAGGTTAGGTTAGGTTAGGTTAGGTTAGGTTAGGTTAGGTTAGGTTAGGTTAGGTTAGGTTAGGTTAGGTTAGGTTAGGTTAGGTTAGGTTAGGTTAGGTTAGGTTAGGTTAGGTTAGGTTAGGTTAGGTTAGGTTAGGTTAGGTTAGGTTAGGTTAGGTTAGGTTAGGTTAGGTTAGGTTAGGTTAGGTTAGGTTAGGTTAGGTTAGGTTAGGTTAGGTTAGGTTAGGTTAGGTTAGGTTAGGTTAGGTTAGGTTAGGTTAGGTTAGGTTAGGTTAGGTTAGGTTAGGTTAGGTTAGGTTAGGTTAGGTTAGGTTAGGTTAGGTTAGGTTAGGTTAGGTTAGGTTAGGTTAGGTTAGGTTAGGTTAGGTTAGGTTAGGTTAGGTTAGGTTAGGTTAGGTTAGGTTAGGTTAGGTTAGGTTAGGTTAGGTTAGGTTAGGTTAGGTTAGGTTAGGTTAGGTTAGGTTAGGTTAGGTTAGGTTAGGTTAGGTTAGGTTAGGTTAGGTTAGGTTAGGTTAGGTTAGGTTAGGTTAGGTTAGGTTAGGTTAGGTTAGGTTAGGTTAGGTTAGGTTAGGTTAGGTTAGGTTAGGTTAGGTTAGGTTAGGTTAGGTTAGGTTAGGTTAGGTTAGGTTAGGTTAGGTTAGGTTAGGTTAGGTTAGGTTAGGTTAGGTTAGGTTAGGTTAGGTTAGGTTAGGTTAGGTTAGGTTAGGTTAGGTTAGGTTAGGTTAGGTTAGGTTAGGTTAGGTTAGGTTAGGTTAGGTTAGGTTAGGTTAGGTTAGGTTAGGTTAGGTTAGGTTAGGTTAGGTTAGGTTAGGTTAGGTTAGGTTAGGTTAGGTTAGGTTAGGTTAGGTTAGGTTAGGTTAGGTTAGGTTAGGTTAGGTTAGGTTAGGTTAGGTTAGGTTAGGTTAGGTTAGGTTAGGTTAGGTTAGGTTAGGTTAGGTTAGGTTAGGTTAGGTTAGGTTAGGTTAGGTTAGGTTAGGTTAGGTTAGGTTAGGTTAGGTTAGGTTAGGTTAGGTTAGGTTAGGTTAGGTTAGGTTAGGTTAGGTTAGGTTAGGTTAGGTTAGGTTAGGTTAGGTTAGGTTAGGTTAGGTTAGGTTAGGTTAGGTTAGGTTAGGTTAGGTTAGGTTAGGTTAGGTTAGGTTAGGTTAGGTTAGGTTAGGTTAGGTTAGGTTAGGTTAGGTTAGGTTAGGTTAGGTTAGGTTAGGTTAGGTTAGGTTAGGTTAGGTTAGGTTAGGTTAGGTTAGGTTAGGTTAGGTTAGGTTAGGTTAGGTTAGGTTAGGTTAGGTTAGGTTAGGTTAGGTTAGGTTAGGTTAGGTTAGGTTAGGTTAGGTTAGGTTAGGTTAGGTTAGGTTAGGTTAGGTTAGGTTAGGTTAGGTTAGGTTAGGTTAGGTTAGGTTAGGTTAGGTTAGGTTAGGTTAGGTTAGGTTAGGTTAGGTTAGGTTAGGTTAGGTTAGGTTAGGTTAGGTTAGGTTAGGTTAGGTTAGGTTAGGTTAGGTTAGGTTAGGTTAGGTTAGGTTAGGTTAGGTTAGGTTAGGTTAGGTTAGGTTAGGTTAGGTTAGGTTAGGTTAGGTTAGGTTAGGTTAGGTTAGGTTAGGTTAGGTTAGGTTAGGTTAGGTTAGGTTAGGTTAGGTTAGGTTAGGTTAGGTTAGGTTAGGTTAGGTTAGGTTAGGTTAGGTTAGGTTAGGTTAGGTTAGGTTAGGTTAGGTTAGGTTAGGTTAGGTTAGGTTAGGTTAGGTTAGGTTAGGTTAGGTTAGGTTAGGTTAGGTTAGGTTAGGTTAGGTTAGGTTAGGTTAGGTTAGGTTAGGTTAGGTTAGGTTAGGTTAGGTTAGGTTAGGTTAGGTTAGGTTAGGTTAGGTTAGGTTAGGTTAGGTTAGGTTAGGTTAGGTTAGGTTAGGTTAGGTTAGGTTAGGTTAGGTTAGGTTAGGTTAGGTTAGGTTAGGTTAGGTTAGGTTAGGTTAGGTTAGGTTAGGTTAGGTTAGGTTAGGTTAGGTTAGGTTAGGTTAGGTTAGGTTAGGTTAGGTTAGGTTAGGTTAGGTTAGGTTAGGTTAGGTTAGGTTAGGTTAGGTTAGGTTAGGTTAGGTTAGGTTAGGTTAGGTTAGGTTAGGTTAGGTTAGGTTAGGTTAGGTTAGGTTAGGTTAGGTTAGGTTAGGTTAGGTTAGGTTAGGTTAGGTTAGGTTAGGTTAGGTTAGGTTAGGTTAGGTTAGGTTAGGTTAGGTTAGGTTAGGTTAGGTTAGGTTAGGTTAGGTTAGGTTAGGTTAGGTTAGGTTAGGTTAGGTTAGGTTAGGTTAGGTTAGGTTAGGTTAGGTTAGGTTAGGTTAGGTTAGGTTAGGTTAGGTTAGGTTAGGTTAGGTTAGGTTAGGTTAGGTTAGGTTAGGTTAGGTTAGGTTAGGTTAGGTTAGGTTAGGTTAGGTTAGGTTAGGTTAGGTTAGGTTAGGTTAGGTTAGGTTAGGTTAGGTTAGGTTAGGTTAGGTTAGGTTAGGTTAGGTTAGGTTAGGTTAGGTTAGGTTAGGTTAGGTTAGGTTAGGTTAGGTTAGGTTAGGTTAGGTTAGGTTAGGTTAGGTTAGGTTAGGTTAGGTTAGGTTAGGTTAGGTTAGGTTAGGTTAGGTTAGGTTAGGTTAGGTTAGGTTAGGTTAGGTTAGGTTAGGTTAGGTTAGGTTAGGTTAGGTTAGGTTAGGTTAGGTTAGGTTAGGTTAGGTTAGGTTAGGTTAGGTTAGGTTAGGTTAGGTTAGGTTAGGTTAGGTTAGGTTAGGTTAGGTTAGGTTAGGTTAGGTTAGGTTAGGTTAGGTTAGGTTAGGTTAGGTTAGGTTAGGTTAGGTTAGGTTAGGTTAGGTTAGGTTAGGTTAGGTTAGGTTAGGTTAGGTTAGGTTAGGTTAGGTTAGGTTAGGTTAGGTTAGGTTAGGTTAGGTTAGGTTAGGTTAGGTTAGGTTAGGTTAGGTTAGGTTAGGTTAGGTTAGGTTAGGTTAGGTTAGGTTAGGTTAGGTTAGGTTAGGTTAGGTTAGGTTAGGTTAGGTTAGGTTAGGTTAGGTTAGGTTAGGTTAGGTTAGGTAGGTTAGGTTAGGTTAGGTTAGGTTAGGTTAGGTTAGGTTAGGTTAGGTTAGGTTAGGTTAGGTTAGGTTAGGTTAGGTTAGGTTAGGTTAGGTTAGGTTAGGTTAGGTTAGGTTAGGTTAGGTTAGGTTAGGTTAGGTTAGGTTAGGTTAGGTTAGGTTAGGTTAGGTTAGGTTAGGTTAGGTTAGGTTAGGTTAGGTTAGGTTAGGTTAGGTTAGGTTAGGTTAGGTTAGGTTAGGTTAGGTTAGGTTAGGTTAGGTTAGGTTAGGTTAGGTTAGGTTAGGTTAGGTTAGGTTAGGTTAGGTTAGGTTAGGTTAGGTTAGGTTAGGTTAGGTTAGGTTGGTTAGGTTAGGTTAGGTTAGGTTAGGTTAGGTTAGGTTAGGTTAGGTTAGGTTAGGTTAGGTTAGGTTAGGTTAGGTTAGGTTAGGTTAGGTTAGGTTAGGTTAGGTTAGGTTAGGTTAGGTTAGGTTAGGTTAGGTTAGGTTAGGTTAGGTTAGGTTAGGTAGGTTAGGTTAGGTAGGTTAGGTTAGGTTAGGTTAGTTAGGTTAGGTTAGGTTAGGTTAGGTTAGGTTAGGTTAGGTTAGGTTAGGTTAGGTTAGGTTAGGTTAGTTAGGTTACGGTTAGGTTAGGTTAGGTTAGTTAGGTTAGGTTAGGTTAGGTTAGGTTAGGTTAGGTTAGGTTAGGTTAGGT